>OV816031.1:103812357-106348111 GCA_929113105.1 Agrypnus murinus
ATACAGATGCTTTTGCTGTAAAGTATCTAGATCTAAATACAAAGCCTAACATCATGTATCTAGATACATTTGTAGATCCTTGTTTTACTGTAATCACCCCGAAAATAAGAACTTCCTAGTTAATTTTTTGTACCGATAATAGTTGTTTAACTAAGCATCAATTTCAGGACTAGTGCCCAGATAACATTTTATCATGTCTGTAACATTTATTTTGAAACATGAAACGTAGCTTCCAATGCTTCTAGCACAATTCTGGAATGTTACAGAAACTGAAGATGTCCTACCTCTACTACGTTTCACACGGAACGTCTCCAAAACAACGTTTCTGGAACGTTGTCTTTTCAGTACCTATGTGAAACATCTTTGCAAAATAATATCTATGCACTAGATATGTTGCAGTTTGGAAACCTCAGTATGTTTATTAGGACCAATTGTATTATACATACTTGATCGCCATTTAAATTGTCATTAATCATAATTTAAATGGCGATCATCTTTTATACAACTGGCACTTACTTTAACATCCTATTTCACATAACATTTAATGCTCATTTGTACCAAGATCTTTTTCTTAAGTGAAACTTAAATTTAAAAGGTGCATACCTATAATTATCTCTTACTGACACTGTAAAAATGACCACTTATAACTCCATGGCGCAAATGAGCATTATCTTAAAGTTAACTTTTATGTATCTACTGTTTTTAAATTATTTATTACGGGTCAGAAAGAAAACTTAATGATGGTACTTCGGTTTATTTTACGTAACATTTCCAATTGTAGGGAAAGGAAAGGAAAATTCAAGAATAAAACAATATAAATCTGTGAATTCATACAAGAACGGAATTTATTACTTTTTTAAACTCTTATAAACATTTCATTGGTATTGATAAGAATTTTTCTTCCACACGATCGGACACAGACCATTTGGAACACTGAAATTTTAAAAATATTAGATGTTTTAAATATCTACTTTATGGATTAGTAATTTAAACATCCAATTATCATTTTAGCACATATTTTCAGTTTTAAATACAGAGCAATAATTTATGATAAAATTTGAGGTTATATATTCGACCAGCTCCTTTAGGTGAAGTTAAGCATTTAATTTACTAAAAATAAACGCTAAATATGTAACTTTGCCTACCTTGAACTCTTGGCGATCTTTCTTATTGTTACTCATTTCCAAATTTTAAGCAAAGTAGGTAAATTAAACAAAGAAACGCTTGTTTGAGTCAACATCCAATCACTGAGCAGACGCGGCGTAAAAATTGAGGCTAGACTGATATAAGTACATATGTAAAAAGTTCATGAAACATTTCAGAAACGTTAAAGAACGTTACGGGTTTCTGTAATACTTTTCTGACACGTACCTGAAACTTATCTTCGAAAATGTTTCAACAAGTAACAAATACGTTCACATTGAAATGTTTCAAATATGTTTCGTGTTTACTGGGTCTAGGAGAGCAATATTTATTAAAATTTATACATATTAAAAATTGATCATTATTAAAACGGAAATCAGTATCTAAAGATAAGCACAGAGTGTGTATTCAAACCTTTCTATTTTTTAGAATTATTATGTGTTGTTTTCACACTTGCGTTAATATTTTAATAAAAATATAAAATAAATCATTATTCAAGCATTCCAAATATGCTACAGAGACAATCGTAGCCTGCATATTATTTCTGATAACCTAATTTCAAAGTAGGTGTTGGTACTATTCACACTATAACAATTTTGCAAGTTCCTAGTACTAGTATAACAACACAAACGCCGCTAAATCTGACTGCTTTTAGTTACCCTTCATGTAACCGAATAGATTGTACTTACTCTTTATCACATTTCGAAAGGACTTCATTGGGGTAGTTCTGACTTTCAAAGTTCTCAAATTGACTGTTGACAGAAAAAATAGAAATGTGTAACAAAGCCCTTTACTGTTCTCGCAGACTTAGAGAATTCAGCTATGGCTTGTCATGGTACTTATCTACAAGTCCAGTAAAATATACATTCCACACTTATTACGTGAATATTAAATAACTATTACATGTAATAAAGAATGATTTCTGTTTATTACATGAATTCTCTCCATATCTGAAATTGTAGTACATTCTATCTAATTGCGGTACGTTGGTGAAGCTGTAAATTATGCTACAAGTACAATAATTATTGTACAGTTGGCAACACTGCCCTGGACGTACAAGAATCCGTTTTTCTCACACAATCGCATTCCGTAATAATATCTGCCATGCTGGCGAATCAGAGTACCGCAAACGACCCCATTTTGGGGCGAAAAGTCCTAGATTGTCAATTATTATTATCCCCATTGAATTTAATTATATCCACATTTAGTTTAAAAGGCTTTTGTACATAACTTTTATTCCGACAGCCCTAAGTTGTAATATGCAATTTTAATTTACGAATTACTAGATTTCACACTTCCTTTGCCCCAATATTTGCCCGTTGATTACGGCACTTTGATATGTCAATTTGGCCTGGCTGACTAGATGTAGTAACTCTAATTGTTTAGCGAGGTGACTACCATCTAGTAAATTTTAAAGCAATTCCATAATAAAAAATGAGTTTTATTCGTTGTATGTTCGACTGTTTATTTCAAATTTAAAATTCCATCAACTTCATTTATGATAGTTTTTTTTATTATAAAATTATAAAAATAGTATCTGCACAATAGAGATACACAGATACTACAGAAAATGTACCTAGATCCAAATACATTTACAAAATTTTAAAAGTATCTAGATATGCATCTGGATACCATAAAAGTATCTATATAGATACTTGATAAGTCATAAGTCCAGGATCTATAAATTTGAAGTTTAATGCACATTTTGACATTTCATTTTTTTGTTAATAAGATGGACTTTGATATTAAAGAAAACACCATTTGGTTTAAAGTAAAGTCTGCAATTTTTAACCCAACTAAAATGTATTGGAATATGCAGGACCGAACTAAGATTTTTTTACCATTTATGCATATAAAACTGCATTTCTATAATATTGGGAAGTTGAACTCGTTACAAATTTCCCAACTACTTTAACATTAAAAAGACTTCTTGAGCTTTGTTTCTATCGTTAACCATTTTCGTATGAAACATACTTAGAAAATGAAGAACAGGGCCAGTTAAAAATTTTATAACAAAATTGCAATTAGAAGACGAACGAGCAATATTTAGTAGTAAATTGTTTTCCGTTCGGTGAAGAATTCCAATTGCTCATTTTGGGTCAGCCTTGTTACCAAGTGATTTTCTTTCTAAATTTCGTTTAAAAGGTTAAGAAATAAGGGATTCATGTTTATCGGATGCATTACATGTAGCCCTTACACCATTATGGACACTTTTAAATAGGAAACTAGAACATTCTGACAGATATCAGGATATCTTGACTTAACTTCGGTAATTCTTGGGTAACTTTGTTCTATTCTCTACCACATATCTTCAACTATGTCTGCTGGTATTCTAGGACCATCCAGAAGATTTATGCTTGATGATAATGCAAAAATTGTCAACGTTCAAACATCTTGAATTAGAAAACTATAAGTTTTTAGAGTTTGTGCCTATTGACACTTTTTGATCTACACATAGGGAGTATAATTTACCTTTAATCATTTATTATTTATCATTTACCTAACATTTATTTTAAAGTTTCAAGAATTTTGACCGAGAGGTATTACAGAAAATATATTTTACTGTTATAATAAAAACATACATTTATCAACTTTTATCTACCATTAGTTGAAAATATTTTAAATTCAAACAGTATTTAATACTTAAGTATTAAAAATTCTAATAACAGTGTTAAACTAAATAGAAAGATAAAAACAGGAAATATGTAATAAAAGTAACTTCATTCATTTGTATTTGCACTTATTAACAAAAACTCAGGTAGCAATATAAGTTGTCAGTTCGAAGAACCAGCTGACAAAGCTTTCTTTGTTTAGATCATTTTGTAAAATTCAAACAGTCTAAAATTTATGTATAAAAATATCCAGATATTTACCGTTTCTAGAAACTTCATTCCAATAAAATGTCTGAACAAATAATTCAATCTCCAGATTAATATTAACATAAGGATAGAGAAATTATTTTAGATTGAGAATCCCCATGTTAGTCAGAGAGAAGTGGTTCATCTGTAAGAATAAGTAGACGTTCTGTTGGTCGAATCTTAAAGAAAAATAAGTTTCATGCATATCACATTCAAATGTACCAGGAATGAACTAATGACGATTTTCTAAAACGTTTACAGTTTTGTAATTGGGCCATAGGTAAAATGCAAGACATGCTACCTTGTTCAACAATGTTTTGTTCACTGATGAGGCAACGTTTCATAAAAATGGATTTGTTAACAAGCACAATTTCCATTATTATGCTACAGAAAATCCCCACTTTTTCAGACAACTTGATAACCAGCACAGATGGACCATAAACGTTTGGGGGGGGGGATTATTGGAGAACATGTAATAGGGCCACATTTTTTTTGATGGTACATTAACTGGAGCCATTTATCTTCATTTTTTTGAGAACTATCTGCCACAATTATTGGCGAACCTTCCTCAAAGGATCCGAAATGGGGCGTGGCTTCAGCAAGACGGTGCTCCACCGCATTATTTACATGCAATAAGAGACCACCTAAATCATATCTACACACATCACTGGATTGGAAGGAATGGACCCACTAAATGCCCTGCGAGAACTCCTGATCTTACAAAAATGGATTTATTTCTATGGGGATATGTGAAAGAAATTGTTTATACAGAGACATCAACCACAATCCAAAATATGAAGGATAGAATAATACATGCTTTTAGAAGTATCACGCCGGCAATGTTAAGAAACGTACAAAGATCGTTCCAAAGGCGCATCGAAATATGTGTCCATGCAAATGGACAACATATGAAGCATTTGTTATAGTTTTTTTCTTTTGTTTTATTTGAAAAACGTTGATTTTTTAAATAAATAATTTTTTAATTGTGTACTTTTTGCAGTTTTTTCTGAATAAATCAAAAGTGGTTACAGTTAGCTATAGGGACGTACCTACAAAAAATGTTCGTTATTTAATTCTGCATCATAAAGGTACAAAATATACAGGGTGTTCCATTTGAAAAAGTTGTGAATTTTAGCTTTGGAGTTCTCTAAATTTAAAAATTGATTTTGAACACCCTGTACATGGTGGGTCCATTTTATTTTAAAGAAGAGCACCTTACAAGCCCCTGCAACAAAATCCCTATTTAAATTCGTCTTCACAGTTGCGGCCGTGAAAGCGGTGAACTGTTAAGTGGGATAATGTAAAACTCAATTTTTTTTGAAAAAAATTATAACTTCTAAACCGGTTATTAGATGGTGCTAAAATTCTAGATATGAATAAACCTGTCAAGAGAGGTGTAAATATGCAAAGATATTTGGGGCATTCTATTTAGAAAAAAATACCTTAAGCGTGCCACACTTTTCTGCAACACCCTGTATATTTGAAAATAATTTCTCTAGATGCGCCTCTATCCACTGTTTACATCCGTATTAACACGACTTTTCTAGCTGTTACCGTTTAGGAGCTATCGGACTTCCCCACACTATTGCCCCACCCGGTATATTAGTACAGTGAATGAAGGGATTACCCTTCAAAAGGTCGGGTAGTTCTAAATTTTTGATATGTTGTACGTATAGATTGATGGGTTACTGAAAAATACAAGTTTTCCAACTCCCTCCCCCTGCGCGCCTTCATGAAAAAACCGTCGAAAATCGACACTTGTTTTGGTTTCTCGCCTATAACATCGTTCAGGTGCGTCTTAGCGCAAAAAAAGTTATTTGCCGACTTGCAGAGGACAAAATTTCCTAAAACTTTGGTATTTGAAGTTGCTTTGCACGATGAATAGCAACGGAACTGTAAAGCTCACAAGAAAAGAAATTGCATCAATTGATGCATGCATACAAAATAAATCTTAACTTTAAATATTTTTTAATTTACAATTTTAAACTTTTGTGTATTTTTTACAATTAATATAATTTTTTTATTGTGAAAAACAAATAAGATTTTAAAAACAATATTGTCCTTATAGAAGTTAAATAATAAATAATAATAAGGGTTATGTAACCCATCGAACGTTGGTTGATAGTTCCTACTTTGTTTAGGGATGGCGCCACATATCTTAGAATAAATATTTCTGTAATGAGCGCAAGTGTGGTTTTCTATGATACCTAATAGCGGTATAAATGAACTAACTTTTAAATGATTTTGAAATACATATTATATTCTTTTACTTCATAAATAGTACCTACATATTTTTAATATTTCAGCTACATATTTTCATATATTTTTGAGTATAGTTTGCTACGGACCCTGATACTATATAAACAAATCCATAACAACCAGGGCATTATAAGCGGACAATATCAGTGGCGGATTTAACACTTAAGGGGCCTGAAGCGTTACAAATTTTTGGGGCTCCTAGTATAAATCAATTACTACAATTTATATACCTTTTATTTTTTTTATCAAAGAGTAAGTACATATAATTATTAATATCAGGTGCGAATTCGCGGGGGAGATGGTGGGGGTGGAGATTTCCTTCCCAAGAATTACCTAGTAAAAAGTAATACCTAGTGCTTCATTTGAATGTAATTTGAAATAATAAATTCCCAAAATATTTTTAGATTTCCATGTAATAGACCGGTTATTGTAAATGTATGGATTAAAGCCATCAAAAGGATATATCGTTAAATCAATTTTACGTTCATTCAATAACAATTTTTGTAATAAGTTTATATGGTAATAATAACTTTATATGCTGGAAGTCGACACAGCAGCTCAGAAGTAGAGATGGCGCTCAGAAAGTGGAAGGCCCAGAGTGCGATTTCCAGCTGGGGTGATAATTTTTTCTACATGGATTATGCGGATTTTTTCTATTGTAACGTTCTTTTTAAAATAATAACAAAAATGCTGTTTAATTCGTCTATTCACAAGAGAAATATTAATTTACATACACTAATTAAAAACACTATAATTATAAGCTATTTAACAAACTTAAATACAGATATTTACAAATTTATTTGAGGACTATATAAGAACTATTTATGTATTATTATAATAATTATTAAACATTTATTTATTCACTAATATAATTGGTTATTAATTACATAGAGCACATTTCGACACGCCGGTTAAACACTAATTGAATTCCCTTCTATCCAGAACGGCGTTTTTATAACTTCCATGTAAACGTTCCAGCGAGCGCTGGAACATACCCGTGTATTGTATCTCGTCTAATATACGTGGCCCGTGTCGAATCTTCGAGTATGTTCTTGCGGGTGTATGACGCTTCGCTCTGGAATGTTCTGCTGCCAACAAATAGGGATTCCCCTATTTGTTACACTATATTGGAAAATAAATTAACATAAATAAAATACAAAATGAATACAAGCGTGTTTTAATAAAGTGAGTTTTGTTGATGAACGACTATTATACTCACAATTTTATAGTGATATGTGTATAAATCACAGATGAACTGCCCCTAACAGAGGAGAACCAAAAGCTCTAAACAGCTGTCGTAAGGTGCCGTCTGTGATTTATACACATATCACTATAAAATTGTGAGTATAATAGTCGTCCATTAACAATTTTTAACTTTTAAATTTATTAAAAACTCATTTTATTAAAACACGTTTGTGTTCATTTTGTATTTTATTTATATTAATTATACCGTCGGACGCTCGACAAGTCAAATACAATACAAAATACAAAATATGCTTTTAATAACAGTAAGTAGGCAACTAAGTCAACGTGGCTGTGTAAGACATATGTCAAATACATGTAAAACAATGCAAATAAAAATGACAAATGAGTACGTAAAAATCAGTTTTGACATATGTCCTTGTGACAGATGAGTCGTAAAAGTTCTACTTTATGTACTATTTCAGAAAAACATTTTATTCCATAATCAGTTCAATTATAATGGAACTTTCCACTGCTTTTAGAAGCATCAAATTTATCAATGATATTTTCGAATTTTTGCGGAAATTATTTCTTATTTGCTTAAACGTAATAAAGACAATTTAAAAGACTTTATAATGCCGAATTGTAGCGTTCCAGGTTGTAAAAAACTAACAGAAGGGAAATATTCTAAGGTAATAACCTTTCACAGTTACGTATTACAATATGTTAAGATTTTCTTAAAGTTGTTTCAACATTGGGAAATGTTGTCACTTGACAAGTGACATTAAGGAATTTCACCCATTCGAAAGCATGGTACAGTTCCCCTTTATCGAATGTAAGTCGGACATTCGGAGCGACAGAGATGATACATTCCTTGGAGGGCTACTGCGAAACTGTATATTCCGTTACAGAATTTTACCTATCACTCTAAATGCTTGCCCTTTCGCACGAAACTCTATTGCGTCGACAAAGTGAGTTCCCATGCCAATAATTTTTATTTGTCGCATGTCGACTGCGATCCTGAACAAGGGTTCTCTGCGGGGCCCCCTAAATTGTGGGGCCTTCCACCGCTTGTGCGTAAATAAATTAGTCATCATAGTAGTCGGATGACCGCGCTGATTTTGCAGTAAGACCAGCATTCGGACCGAACAAAGATAATACATTCCTCGCAGGTCTGCTGTGAAACAGTACACTCTGTTACAATATTTTAGCTATCGCTCTGCTGAGTGCTTGCCTTTTCGTACGAAACTCTAATGCGTCAACCGTACATTTTTTTACCAGCCTGTACACGATAAGATCTGTTCCTTGTTTCACTTTTTGCGAGAAAGTGCAGGCCCTTTGATTTGTGGGGCCTGAAGCGGCTGCTTCCAACGCTTGTGCCTAAATCCGCCACTGGACAATATAATTCATAATTCTCGTGCACCGTTTCCTCTGCAATCGGAGTCCATGTTACGTTCAATAGTAATTTTTAAACATTGGGTCAGAAACTTATGTTTGCATACGAGTGTTTTGCAGCACAACAAAGAACATGAATATTTTCAACCTAGCTTCCGGGCACGTGATTCACAAATTACTTTGTGCCCACTTCTAAAAAATTTTCTTAGATAAAATTAAGTTATTCTTTAGATGACATCCCTAATAGCACACCTACGTCCGATGGACGTTTGAGCAATGTTCTCGGCGGACTTAATGAACGTCCGTGGACGTTGGTCCGTTATAGTCCGTGGGACGTTATATGAACGTTCATGGGAAGTCCAAATGTCACAAAGTTGGACATTATTAAAACCTTCCAGAAGGACGTTTTGCGTACGTCTTCCAAGAACTTGACGAACGTTTTAAAAACGTCCATTATATGTCCAAGGGACGTAATAAACGTTCGATTTATACTACGTGGGACGTCCACGGGAAGTCCAAATGTCACGAACTTGCGACGTTCTTAAAATGTCCCTGGGGACGTTTTGCATACGTCTTTGTATGTCCTCGGCGGACTTAATGAACGTCCAACGGACGATCGGTTATAGTCCGTGAGACGTTATATAGGACGTTATATGAACGTCCATGGGAAGTCCAAATGTCACAAAGTTGGACATTATTAAAACGTTCCAGACGGACGTTTTGCGTACGTCTTCCAAGAAATTGACAAACGTTTTAAAAACGTCCAAGGGAGGTAAAAGACGTTCGATTTATGCAACGTGGGACGTTACATGGACGTCCACGGGAAGTCCAAATGTCACAAAGTTGGACTTTATTAAAACGTTCTAGACGGACGTTTTGCGTACGTCTTCCAAGAACTTGACGAACGTTTTAAAAACGTCCAAGGGACGTAATAAACGTTCGATTTATACTACGTGGGACGTTATATGGACGTCCACGGGAAGTCCAAATGTCACGAACTTGCGACGTTCTTAAAATGTCCCGGGCGGACGTTTTGCGTACGTCTTTGTATGTCCTCAGCGCACTTAATGAACGTCCATAGGACGATCGGTTATAGTCCGTGAGACGTTATATAGGACGTTATATGAACGTCCATGGGAAGTCCAAATGTCACAAAGTTGGACATTATTAAAACGTTCCAGACGGACGCTTTGCGTACATCTTCCAAGAAATTGACGAACGTTTTAAAAACGTCCAAGGGAGGTAATAGACGTTCGATTTATACAACGTGGAACGTTACATGGACGTCCACGGGAAGTCCAAATGTCACAAACTTGCGACGTTTTTAAAATGTCCCGGGCGGTCGTTTTACGTCCAACAGACGTAATAAACTTTTGATTATACTGGGTCGGACGTTCTATGGATGTCCTCCATGGGAAGTTTAATCGTCATAAACTTGGATGTTCTTAAAACGTCTCAGATAGACGTTCTGCATACGTCAGCCAAGGATTTGCTGGATATTTTAAGAGTGTTGAGTGTTAAGTCCAAAGGGGACCTAACGAATCCTCGACTCAATGCCCTACACCACATAGATATCCGCCGCCGACTTGACGAATGTCCCAAAGATGTTTTACAGTCCTCCAGTGCACGGATCTAAAATAAACAAGCCACACAAGAGGAAATAAAAGAAACTTATTTTCAAACATCATATCCTGTATACAAAAGTAATTTCGATTCCTATGTAAGGTTTCTCTTTCAAGAACGAACTTTTAACTTGGGACTGAATAGTTATTTCACTTTATTTAATAAATAATTATAGGTTGATTGGTATCAAAAATAAATTCTTTAGAAAATAAATTAGAATTAGACATTACAATTTTAATTCTAGTTTATTTACCATTCCTTCCAGACCGATCTATTGCACCACTCTGGTTCATGCCTTGAGCCATATGTGGTTTGGGGAGTGAGACCTACATGAGGCGAGTTTATGAAGGGGCAAACATACTGACAAACAAATTTTGGATTTTAGTATATAGATTTTAGGTTTAGGTAATAAATATTTTAAAAATTGACTAATTTTTCGATTTATCCAACTACGTTTTTTATCAGTATAGATCCTTTTTTTAGCACAATATAAACATTATCTATGTTACAATATGTACTTGATAATAATAAAAAATTATAAAACTGTTAAAGAGGTTTAAGAACGGGTTTGGTTGGAAAAATCAAGTTTTGTAATTTTGTAATTTTATTTAGAACACCAAAATCTACAAACTCTCAAAGTTGCAAAACTTTCAGGGTGTTTCGAATTATATAGGAATCAATTTATATTTTATAATTTATATTTTAACAAATATAAATTCTTTTTCTACAATAATATAATTATTACATAGATTATATGATGTAAACATACAGCATAAAAACTTAAAATGAAAAGTAAATTCAACTGTTAGGAATCATTATCAAAATTAAAAAAATTCTTAAAAAGTTCTTCTATCTTCACTTTTAGCCGCTTCAGAGGTTCTTTTCAAGTATCTTTTGAAAGTGTCTTCTATTTTCATTTTGGTGCAACTGTTCAGCAACGATTTTAAAGCAGCACCTAAAAATAAATGCAAATATAATTAATATATTGTGCACATAGCTTTTATCAATGCAATACCAGCATTCAAGATTGAAAAATGCCATATGCCTAAAGCAGTGACGGTGTGTGCACTTTTGGATGTTCTGTTAGCAGACGTCAAGTATATATTAACTGGTTGCTTAGCAGCCGATTACACGGGTTGCATCCGTGATGCTAACAAAATATCCAAAACAGTAAATACTGGGTGGAAATAAATGATTTTCATCAAGTTACCATTGCATTCCCCATGTAAAAGCACGACGTGCCGCTCTATGAAAATGGAGAAGGCAGTACCATAACCTCAAAATTAAATAAATTCAATAAATTCTATGAATTGTTTGACAGGTTGATTTCATTTATTGACAGAACTAATTTAGTACTAAATCAAAAAGAGTAGAGCTGTACAGAAAAATTTACATGTGAAAATATTCCAAAGGGAACTTGATGAAAATCATTTATTTCCACGCGGTAGTAATCTCTGCTGGCATCGGGTCTTACATGGATTTATTTAAAATCCAGAAATACAATATAAAACTCAGATGTTTTATTTGAAAAACAAATCTTAGCTCCGTAACTTTTTTTAAGCAATTTTGTTATTATTAAAAATATGAAATCCATTAAATTAGCAAATACTTTTATTTTTTCATGCTAGATTACGATAATAAAAAAAGATTGAGCAGTGTGCTACTGTTATATCACAGAGACTTGCACTTTGATGTTGATAAGTTACCCTGTATATTATTTTGTTTTTGACTTCCTACTTTACGATCTTTGAACGACCACAAAGAGAAAACTGTTGAATCATCGGGAAATGAATACCCCTCCCCTAGCTTTTCTAATCCTCTATCGGCAGGTGCCAATTTCCAGTCCGTCTAGAACTTTAAATTTTCATACTATATTTAGTTAAATTGAAAGGAGCACAAGTGAATAGAAAATTGAGATAGGGAAGTAACATTCTCTTACCACTACCTTGGATGTTTGAGAAAACTGAAAATTTTACAAATTTAAATCTTTTAGAAATCAATAATATGCATATTCCCTATGTTAACAACTGCTTAGCATCTACTCTGTACATTTATTATCATCTTTGATCATAAACAGAGCGAGGCAGTTATCTACGCTATCCTGTGCGGCTGTGTATATAAAATTATGATGTGATGGTCTTCAAGATTTTTTCTAATTTGCGTTTGTAATACGTTTATTAACGTCTATCATTAGGAGTCGTTTATGGCTATCTATAAAAGTACACTGTACTTTAATGAATTATAGGGTTATTTAGTTTTTAAGGGTTGGATGGGTAATGCGTGAAATGTGACAACTTCAAACTGCAAGTATCTGTCAAAATTGTCAACCTCCGATAAATTTTTATTATTATTTATGAATTATAGGCAATAGTGTATTAACTTACGAACGGTTTTAATTATTATAATTTATAAGCAAGGGAAAATATTACTCCTAATTGTTTTTTCTACATGAACAATTAGTAACGAAAGTAATAGCTAATATATTTGAAGTGACGGATGATGACAAATGATTCAAAAAATCAAGTGGGCGCCGAGTGTAACCAACCGTTACCAACTAACACAAAATTCTCTAGACGACCAAAATATTTTTTTGTATTAAAATAAGAAAAAAGGGGGCGCAAATTAGAAAAAATAGCATAAAATACTCGTTTTATAAGGGCATTGGCGCACTCATCCCATAGAAAAACTCGCCTGCGGCTCGTTTTCTAACTTGGGATTCGTGCGCCAAATCAACCCTTATAAAACTTGTTCTTTAACATACTATTTATTATACGTGCGACTGCACAACATTGAACATCAACTATACATTTAGCAAAGTTACGCTTCCCTCTTATCATGATACATTAAAAATGTTACTTACCCTTAATTAGCGTGGCCATAAAAAGAGCAGAAAAGTTCTTATGTTTGAAGCCTATTCAGAGATATTTCATATTTTATCATGATTTGTCAGCAATCTTTTCAAAGCTCTTTTTACAAATTCGTTCACATTGTCTCCTCAAACTTTGGAAAGCAGATCAGTCTAATAAAAATCAGACACTCAGTAGTGTTAAATAAAAGACTAGGCACCACTTAAATGGAAATCTAAGGACCAGTCGATTTTGTTCATTTTTATACCATTGGATAGATAATGAAAAAACGAAAAATTCATATCATTAACCCAACACGGAAAAATTCATAGCAAAGCCGCAATTCGGGATTTTAGTGTAACATACCTAATTCCCATTTAAAATGTATTGCTGTCAATCAATTCGCCTCAACAATAGAATCTGATACTAATCCTGTCACTCCTGTCAGTGGCTATAAAACTTTTTAAAATTTTGAACGTAACAATATAAGGTGTTAGTAAGTTCTGTTTTCCTAAGTTGGACATACTTAAAAATTTCAAAATTGGGTTGACATGAATTTTACAATTTATTCTAACCTTCTTGGAACAAATATTCGAACATAAATAGGGTTTCTTGAAATAAATGCACTTGAAAGAAATCGAATAATAATTTTATCTACGACTATTGAATAATACATGTATTACATCTATAAATTTTGCCCAAGTAATGGCACTGATTGCTGTAGTTAGTTGAGTAATAATGACAATGGGATTGAATAATATTACTCAATTGTACTGTCAAATTCAAATTGAACCAATCAGAAAATAGAAATACTATCTACTTTTATTTTTTTAACTTTGGTACAACTGGTGGTTACCATAGTGATGACAGTGTTTTTTTAAATATTTGTAAATGTTCTTCTCACGACCTTCTAGATTTCACGAGACGACGTCTCTTATCCGGCCTGGGCACTTTTACGATTTCCCATATAAACTTTGTTTCAGAGAAAACGCAAAATTTCGCCGTTTTGGTGCTAGCTGACACGCTGATGTTTATTTGTCACTTGATGATGTATAGGTTAGGTAACCCTTACAAATGTCAAGCGTTGCATGTTTACGTAAATATTTTGGGAATTAATTAAATAAATTTATATAATTAAATTAATTATGTTATTAAAATTAATTTACAAGTTGGTAAGTGGTTAATAACATTATTGAAATTACAATTTTATAACTTTCCGTGAGCTGTGTTTAGGATATAGAGAAAATGAGCAGTAAGTACATTATCTGTTCACGTTTTTGCGATGTTTCTGTTTGCCAAACGAGGTTTTAGCAATTTTTAAAGAATTATATTACTAAGTTCCTCCTTGTGGTCGTGGCAAACAAAGAACTGTGAAGAAGCAATTGGAGTTAGAAGTACCTAGTGATGTTAGAATATTAGACGGATTACATTCTCCAGGTAAATGTTCTACAATCTGTATTACAAGTTCGATTATTTGGTTGAATAAAAGTGTGTAAATCTTCTAGTGGAGTATTTTAATGCACCTCTGTCTTGAAGATTTACAAATCCTATCAGTGAATTTGAACAGGAGGCAGCTAACAGATAATCTAACAGGCTATTGACATTCAATCCATTTTTCAGTTTTTTTGCAATGAATCCTGCCAGAAGGGCTACAGATGCTGAAAGAATTCCGTAATCGAGATGCATAGATAAGGTTTGAAGTTCTTTTATTAATTTTGTTATATTTTTAGGAAGTTCGATGTTGAAATTTATTCTTTCAGGTATCTGTAATTGTTGATCTGTCGAAATAAGGAAGTATATATTATTTTGCTGTTGAGAATTGGTGTCCATAACCCCAACGTAAGATTTTAAACCATTTTTATCGTAAGTTAAAATTTGAAGAAAATTCATGAAATGATATTGTAGGATCACTTCCTACTATTACACATTGCAATGCTGCATTTATACTTTTTTCTGCTAGTGCTTTCCATTACTAAAGTGAACGAAAAAACAGCAACAAAACTACTAGTAGAGTTCGCAAACTTAAAAAACGCATCTAGAAATCAAGTCCGTGGTACATTGAAAGGTAAAAAGCTATCGAATACGTTATAGGATGCTATTTAGGGTGTATATCAATCCCCTAAATTCGTCTGGTGATATCGGTGTCCAACACCCCCCCGGGGGGGAAAAACTGAAAAAACAGCAAATCTAGAATACTTTATTTGCTATCCGGCTATATTAAAATTAATACGATCTCTAAAGTATTAAGCGAGTTAGAGTTAATTTTCACTCAAGAATTATCATTAGATAAACGGAAGGATACTCACTAGATTAGCTTCTAACTCCCTTATTATGCGTATTTCAATTTCTGCAAACATAGAAAGATGTTTATATCTTAATATCTTTTGGACGACACAAGATATCAAAAAAGTTAAACAAATAATTGTTGTTAGTTCGAGATTTTACAATCCAACGCTTTTTGAAACTTTGAAATTGGCTAGACAGTAACGAAGATATGACCAATTTATTCCGACAATGTATAAATTACTGCTAAGCAGCGATCCTTCTATCTCTATTTTCACCCGTCTTCCGTCTCATTCTAACGCACTGCTCTTACTAGGTTTTGCAAGGGTACAAACTTACGAGGAAAATGATAAAATTCCATTGGATTTCCTATATTATAGTTTACAAAAACCACACTGTATACTGTGCCTAGGCACTAAAGATGATCTTGATGAGTTACTCTAAAAATTACAAAGTCATTCAGTAGAAGTAAATGCCAGTATTAGCCAATCATATAAATATGTACAAGAAGGTGAACAATGGGAAAGAACAATTGGCGAAGAAGAAACAACAGAAATGTGTATAACATGGTGGAAGAAACAAATGTAATAATATATGCAAAAAATGTAAGAACTTAGAATTGAATAACGTTACTACAATGCCTTGTAACGAACAGGAAAATGACAAAAACCTACAAGAAACAGATCAACAAATTATGTGCCTTAATTGCGAAAATCAGAATACCACATGTGTTTTCAATGGAATAGGTATGTCGAGATGTTCTTGCAAATGTCTCCCTCCTAATGACTAATCACTAAAACAATGGATTTGTACTTTTCATGATTTCCAAAGCATCGTTTGTAGTGTTCGATTTGCCAGTTTTCGGAAATCTATTTGAAAAGGGCAGCTTTGGCAAATTCGAGAATTGATACAAAGTTGATACACTTTGAAATTTTGAAAACATATTTTTGCTGTGGGGCGTTTATGTAGACGCATTTGCCGTTAAACGCAATTGGGGACCTCAAGTGACTCAAGTTCGTGAGTGAAGTCTACCAGAGAACTTCACTCACAAACTTTAGTCACATAAAAGTCTTTAATTGCAAGACAAGTAACTTAATAAAATAAGCAGATATTATAAAAGTATGTACAGCCTCTTCCACATGATAAAATCAGGAGACTAATCTCAAGAAAGAAATTGTACACGCTACACCAGATTACAAAACACCGCATGATCTCACAGCCGAATACACATTTTATTCAGAATTATTTATTTGCCTCAAAATTTCTATATCGACTAACCAAGTTTCAAAGAATCGAAATTTCATTATCTCTAAAATTCTAAAGTTTAGTATTTTAGTTTCAATCATTTAAAGATTAAATATCAAGAACTGAGACATTCAAAGTTTAATTTCCAAGTTTCTAATGTAATCGAAATCGTTAATCTAAATTTTCAAAGTTTCAGTTTCCAAGTTTTCATTTTAAACAATAATGGAATGTTTGGAAGTTTCCAATATAATGATGCCCAGAACATATCAATGTAAACTACGGATATGAGTTGAAATCTAAAACGTGACATCTCTGACTTGAATTTTAAATTTCTAAAATTTCGAATTTTAGAACCTTAAGAGTGAGACTTTACATTATAAACTTCTTAAACTGCATTTTAAAACTATGTCGGTTTTAGACTTAAGCTTCATTTTTAATCCTAAACGTTTACAGTAAATACCAATTCCGTTGGAGGGAGATTCTTGGAATGAACGAAAAGGAGATTTCGAATCCCTAGAACCAACCGACAGGTAGAGACCCCATCGTTTACAATCATGTAGCATTCTAGGGATAGCTTTCACTATGTGACAGATAACGTTTCGTTCCAAGAATCTTCCGCCAACGGAATTGGTATTTACTGTAACATTCTGCTATTTTTAAACTTTTCGAATATTATATCTCTGAAATTTATAATTTTTGAGATTTTAAAACATAGAAGAAATTCTATAATCGATGCTTTAAAAACTGTTGTAATGCTGAACTTGTAATTGTGAACCTCTAAAAGACTTCTGTTTGAGACTTGAGAAATGACACAGTATTGGATTATAAATTTCGAATTTTTGATACCTTAAAACGTTTGAACTGGGGTTTCAAATCATTTTCATGTTCAGGAGCAAGAACAGATTATTTTAAACCTTTGGGACATGCAAAAAAGTAACATTATATCAATTACATTGATTCGGCCTGTACTTTATGAAGATCCATAATAACACAATAAATAAAACTATTTATTTAAAAATCATAACTGTCCTTTCGCTACACGGTAGCTTCTTCAGATAAAGACTGGTTTAAGTTTTAGTTATAACCAGTCTTTATCTAAAGAAGCTATTGTGTAGCGAAACGACAGTTATAATTTATAATTAAATATTTTAGTGAAGATTTTAATAGTATTTTATTGTGTTATTGTATTTAACATTATATTCAATAAATAATTAGCCAATCGCACACAGTGTATAGCAATAAACAATGAAATTTCTAGCTTTTCACCGGTAGTAACAGGAGTACATGTTTTGTGTTAAAGGCTGTTCCCAAAGGCTTTCCAAAATTAAACTTACACCAAAAAGAGTCTACACCTAGCTGTATAACATACTGTATTTCTAAAGAAATTGAAGGTACACTTTCTTAGATATTCAAAGTCAAAGGTCACATCATGTGACCTTGGAATGAAGAATTCAAAGGTCACATCATGTGACCTTGGAATGAAGAATTCAATATTTTTTATAAAACTCTGCTCTTTTAGCTTTAAAACAAGCCTAAGATAAAAGATCTACTACGATTAGAAGCAAAGTTATGAATTGTTTTTGTTCACCTTGTAAGCGAAAATTTTACATTTTGTACCATATATCCAACCCTGCTGTATGAATACCGTGTGTCACTGAGGGTTATTATTTTACATACGTAAGTTACTTTATGTCGTCTACCATCCTCCTAAATTTCACGAAAATCTGAGATGGTCGGGTTGAAAAGTTCATTTTGCTTGTGATGATTTGGCATGGAATGACCCGAATGACATTGAAACAACAGTATTTGACCTGACCCAAAAAAAACCAATAGCAGATTCGTGATCTTTATACCAAAAAGTTGTAGAAAAACCATATGAAAACCTGGAAGTTTTTTTCGTGTTGTACAGTGTTATTAATCTTCAAAAATCAGTTGTTATCTTCTTTGCGAATAAAGCCTAATACATTTTTAACTGACAATATTAACGTAGCGATTGGTGGGATCCCTATTCCTATCAAAAAAGAAGCTAAAAGTTTAGATTTTAGTTTACAGTGTGTGTCGTAAAGTTGGATCCATATTCCACATCAGAAAATTCTTTCTATTCTGATTGGAAACAACTATGCAGGGCAACTCTCTTTCCAGAAATACTTGAAATACGCCATGTCAAAGTTGACAGGTGAAATTATAGGTAGGTATCTGTTAAATTCGTAATTTTCTAAATCACGAAAAATGACCTTTAAAATATGGAAAATATTTCATTAATAATAATGATAATAATAATTGCTACAACCCATAGCCTGGAAACCAAACCCCAGAAGCTAGAAGCTTGTGCGGGAGGGAGGGGGCGATTATTATTATTACGTAGGCCGTAAGAAAAAATGTTTCTAACGACATTTTACGTTCACATATCTAGTTTGAACAAGATATCCCAACATAAGGAAAATGTTTTTTAACATTTTTACACCCCATAACTGACTATTTTGAAATCATTAAATAATAGTTTATGATAGAAAAGTGTCAAAAGTGAATGTTTATTTTGCGAAAAGAGAAGTTTGGCCCAAGACGTGCCAGCAGAGTCTCCTCGAACAAACTAAATTCACTTTTAACACGTATATCATACATTTATTTTTTACTTTTTACACTCGTGTCTAAAGTGTTACTCTAGATATCGCTTTAGACACTAGTGGTATAAAATGACATTTTCGACTCACGACAATACAAAAAAGTCAAAAGTTCTGCTTTTAATAGGGTTTGTAACACTTTAAAGGAGTGGTAAAGCAACAATTGCATAGCAGATTTTGCTAATCATATCAAAATATGAAATGAAACTTTCTGGACGATTTTCCAATTTAGAAGAAAATAACGGATAATTTTAATCCTTTTTTTATTAAGTCAGTTTGAATAATACTAGATAATACCTTCCTATGTGAAAAATCCATATAAACTCTCGCATAAATAAAAGTATTCAAGCACTGAAATTAATCTACCCCCATAGACAAATATTAACTACTGAAACAACAAAGACCTTGCATTGTTATTCACTTATTTTATCTAATTTTTTATGCTGTAGCGAAATTTACGATGGATAAATAAATCCATTTATTTAAATTATACTGTATATTTATTTTTGTTGTACTTTTTAACTATTTACTAATTGTGAAATGAATAAGGATTAATAAAAAGTTTCAATCAATTGTTTTAAATAAGTTTTACTATTTGCTAATGAAAACTTACTTCTTACAAAATACGTTACGCATGTGCTCAAAAGGATATTTATTAATTAAAATTCCCATTCTCTATTCCATAGAAATATTTTAATTTTAAATTTATTTCTAAGAAGGCAAACAATGAACGAACGGCATTTACTAATATTGTTAATGCTAGTTGTTAGGCTAATTCCTATGCATTTTCTGTTACATGCTTATTAAAAATAATTATTAAGATTGTTTGATTAAAAAAGTAAAAATTCTAATAAAACGAACAAATAAATTTTTACATTATAACAACACCTTTTATTCCTCATCAGAAATTTAAAATCGTGTATTAGGATAGCAGAAAAGCCGGAGGGTGGTTTGCTGATATCCTGATAGTACATTTACATATTGATTACACCCGTATGTCGACGTTAATGACACAATCTGTAATATCATCATTAATAGTGCTACTGGTTAACAGATAGCGTCCAGTTGTTACAAATTTTCAAAAATTTTTCAAATTCAAGTTTGTTAAAACTTAAACATTATTTTAAGTTATTTTATAACAATTTTTAATAAGTATATAACGGAAAATCCATAAACGATAACGTAACAATTATTTATCATTAAGAACATTAATAAGAAAATAACACTTTAAGTAGTGAGAAACCTTTACAATTGGCAGCTAGTTCATTGACAGTTTTGCTACCTGTATATTATGTATTGAGAGAGGTTAAGAGAACGATTCTGCAACGACTGGTGTGAGTAGTTTTCAGGTAGAAACTCATGTCCAGCGATGGTTTCAGTGTTGTGACTTTATACGTTAAGAGAGGTTAAACTGTTGTAATTTATGTAGTGAAAAGCCTTTTCATATGTTCTGCTGCAGTTCTGCGCTGTCAAGGGATTTTAAAGTGAAAGCTTTTCATGAATAACACTTTAAGTAGTGAGAAACCTTTACAATTGGCAGCTGGATCATTGACAGTATTGCTACCTGTATATTATGTATTGAGAGAGGTTAAGAGAACGATTATGCAACGACTGGTGTGAGTAGTTTTCAGGTAGAAACTCATGTCCAGCGATGGTTTCAGTGTTGTGACTTTATACGTTAAGAGAGGTTAAAATGTTGTAATTTATGTAGTGAAAAGCCTTTTCATATGTTCTGCTGCAATTCTGCGCTGTTAAGGGATTTTAAAGTGAAAGCTTTTCATGAATAACACTTTAAGTAGTGAGAAACCTTTACAATTGGCAGCTGGATCATTGACAGTATTGCTACCTGTATATTATGTATTGAGAGAGGTTAAGAGAACGATTATGCAACGACTGGTGTGAGTAGTTTTCAGGTAGAAACTCATGTCCAGCGATGGTTTCAGTGTTGTGACTTTATACGTTAAGAGAGGTTAAAATGTTGTAATTTATGTAGTGAAAAGCCTTTTCATATGTTCTGCTGCAGTTCTGCACTGTCAAGGGATTTTAAAGTGAAAGCTTTTCATGAATAACACTTTAAGTAGTGAGAAACCTTTACAATTGGCAGCTGGATCATTGACAGTTTTGCTACCTGTATATTATGTATTGAGAGAGGTTAAGAGAATGATTATGCAACGACTGGTGTGAGTAGTTTTCAGGTAGAAACTCATGTCCAGCGATGGTTTCAGTGTTGTGACTTTATACGTTAAGAGAGGTTAAAATGTTGTAATTTATGTAGTGAAAAGCCTTTTCATATGTTCTGCTGCAATTCTGCGCTGTCAAGGGATTTTAAAGTGAAAGCTTTTCATGAATAACACTTTAAGTAGTGAGAAACCTTTACAATTGGCAGCTGGATCATTGACAGTTTTGCTACCTGTATATTATGTATTGAGAGAGGTTAAGAGAACGATTATGCAACGACTGGTGTGAGTAGTTTTCAGGTAGAAACTCATGTCCAGCGATGGTTTCAGTGTTGTGACTTTATACGTTAAGAGAGGTTAAAATGTTGTAATTTATGTAGTGAAAAGCCTTTTCATATGTTCTGCTGCAATTCTGCGCTGTCAAGGGATTTTAAAGTGAAAGCTTTTCATGAATAACACTTTAAGTAGTGAGAAACCTTTACAATTGGCAGCTGGATCATTGACAGTATTGCTACCTGTATATTATGTATTGAGAGAGGTTAAGAGAACGATTATGCAACGACTGGTGGGAGTAGTTTTCAGGTAGAAACTCATGTCCAGCGATGGTTTCAGTGTTGTGACTTTATACATTAAGAGAGTTCAATAACACAATAAAACACTATTAAATCTTCACTTATTTATATTTGAAAAATATTATGACTGTCTTTTCGCTACACAGTAGCTTCTTCAGATAAATACTGGTTAAAACTAAATCTATTTTCTAAGGTGTAAAAGGTACAAATATATATACAAACAGGTATTGTTAAAGGATTACAGCTTGTACCTAGAATAAGATACAATACATTTACAGTTAGGTGAGAGGTTCTAGGTATTTAACAAATTATTTCAAAGAAATAAATTTAACAATGGTGAATTATTTATATCTATTTGATCATTTAACATGTAATCAGATTTTTTATTTTTATTATGTTCAAAATCTTTTCCCTTGTGTTCCTCCGCTAGAAACTATTAACTTAATAAAAATTATGTTAGAAAAGAATAATACAAACCCTATAGTCATAGATGAAATAATAAATTTATTAAATATTTGCACTAATCAAAACTATTTTAAATTTAACGATCAAATGTACAGCAGTAATGAAGGTTTAATAATGGGTAACCCCTTAAGTCCTCTTTTAGCAGAAATTTTCATGGATTTTTTAGAATCCCAGATTTTCAATAACCCCTCTACAAAAAACATATTATTTTGGCATCGATATGTAGACGATATCTTAATCTGTTTCAATGGTACTAATAGGCAATTAGATGTACTCTTTGAATTTATTAATTCCATCAACAAAAACATCAAATTTACAATAGAAAAAGAAACCGAGAATAGCATTAATTTCTTAGATCTAAACATTAAAAGAACCAACAATAGACTAGAATTTTCAATCTACCATAAAGATTCACACACCGACACTATACCATCCATAACTCCTCATTGCATCCAATACAACATAAATTAGCTGCATATAACTCTATGATCCACAGACTTGTTAATGTTCCTATGTCTACAAATAATTTTATATCAGAACTAAACTTAATTAAACAAATAGCTGTCAATAATGACTACGATCACAAAATAATAGACAAAATACTTTCCAAAAAACTATTCAATAAAGCCATTAACATGGTTTTTCCAAAAATTAAAAGCACAGAAACACTTAAATTTAAAACAATAACATATATAGGATCTCCTTCTATTAAAATCTCAAGATTTCTCAAAAAACAACACATAAATGTAGCTTTTAGTACAAATAATAACCTATCAAAGCTTATCAAAAATAATAAAGACAAAACCGATAAAAACAATAAGTCAGGGGTCTATAAGTTAACATGTAGTGATTGCCAAAAGATCTATTTAGGTCAAACAGGTAGATCGTTTAATAAAAGATTACAAGAACATATTAGTTGCTTCAGAAATAAGAAACAAGAATCTACTTTTGCCAACCATCTTATAGAAGAACACCATAGTTTCAATAATAGTTTAGAGATTCTACACATAGAAAATAAAGGTAGAAAACTTAATTTATTAGAAGCCTTAGAAATTAATAAAAATAAAAAATCTGATTACATGTTAAATGATCAAATAGATATAAATAATTCACCATTGTTAAATTTATTTCTTTGAAATAATTTGTTAAATACCTAGAACCTCTCACCTAACTGTAAATGTATTGTATCTTATTCTAGGTACAAGCTGTAATCCTTTAACAATACCTGTTTGTATATATATTTGTACCTTTTACACCTTAGAAAATAGATTTAGTTTTAACCAGTATTTATCTGAAGAAGCTACTGTGTAGCGAAACGACAGTCATAATATTTTTCAAATATAAATAAGTGAAGATTTAATAGTATTTTATTGTGTTATTGAATTTAATATGGATCTTCATCAAGTAAAGGCCGAATCAATCCAACGTTAAGAGAGGTTAAAATGTTGTAATTTATGTAGTGAAAAGCCTTTTCATATGTTCTGCTGCAGTTCTGCGCTGTCAAGGGATATTAAAGTGAAAGCTTTTCATGAATAACACTTTAAGTAGTGAGAAACCTTTACAATTGGCAGCTGGATCATTGACAGTTTTGCTACCTGTATATTATGTATTGAGAGAGGTTAAGAGAATGATTATGCAACGACTGGTGTGAGTAGTTTTCAGGTAGAAACTCATGTCCAGCGATGGTTTCAGTGTTGTGACTTTATACATTAAGAGAGGTTAAAATGTTGTAATTTATGTAGTGAAAAGCCTTTTCATATGTTCTGCTGCAGTTCTGCGCTGTCAAGGGATTTTAAAGTGAAAGCTTTTCATGAATAACACTTTAAGTAGTGAGAAACCTTTACAATTGGCAGCTGGATCATTGACAGTTTTGCTACCTGTATATTATGTATTGAGAGAGGTTAAGAGAATGATTATGCAACGACTGGTGTGAGTAGTTTTCAGGTAGAAACTCATGTCCAGCGATGGTTTCAGTGTTGTGACTTTATACGTTAAGAGAGGTTAAAATGTTGTAATTTATGTAGTGAAAAGCCTTTTCATATGTTCTGCTGCAGTTCTGCGCTGTCAAGGGATTTTAAAGTGAAAGCTTTTCATGAATAACACTTTAAGTAGTGAGAAACCTTTACAATTGGCAGCTGGATCATTGACAGTTTTGCTACCTGTATATTATGTATTGAGAGAGGTTAAGAGAATGATTCTGCAACGACTGGTGTGAGTAGTTTTCAGGTAGAAACTCATGTCCAGCGATGGTTTCAGTGTTGTGACTTTATACGTTAAGAGAGGTTAAAATGTTGTAATTTATGTAGTGAAAAGCCTTTTCATATGTTCTGCTGCAATTCTGCGCTGTCAAGGGATTTTAAAGTGAAAGCTTTTCATGAATAACACTTTAAGTAGTGAGAAACCTTTACAATTGGCAGCTGGATCATTGACAGTTTTGCTACCTGTATATTATGTATTGAGAGAGGTTAAGAGAATGATTATGCAACGACTGGTGTGAGTAGTTTTCAGGTAGAAACTCATGTCCAGCGATGGTTTCAGTGTTGTGACTTTATACGTTAAGAGAGGTTAAAATGTTGTAATTTATGTAGTGAAAAGCCTTTTCATATGTTCTGCTGCAGTTCTGCGCTGTCAAGGGATTTTAAAGTGAAAGCTTTTCATGAATAACACTTTAAGTAGTGAGAAACCTTTACAATTGGCAGCTGGTTCATTGACAGTTTTGCTACCTGTATATTATGTATTGAGAGAGGTTAAGAGAATGATTATGCAACGACTGGTGTGAGTAGTTTTCAGGTAGAAACTCATGTCCAGCGATGGTTTCAGTGTTGTGACTTTATACGTTAAGAGAGGTTAAAATGTTGTAATTTATGTAGTGAAAAGCCTTTTCATATGTTCTGCTGCAGTTCTGCGCTGTCAAGGGATTTTAAAGTGAAAGCTTTTCATGAATAACACTTTAAGTAGTGAGAAACCTTTACAATTGGCAGCTGGATCATTGACAGTTTTGCTACCTGTATATTATGTATTGAGAGAGGTTAAGAGAATGATTCTGCAACGACTGGTGTGAGTAGTTTTCAGGTAGAAACTCATGTCCAGCGATGGTTTCAGTGTTGTGACTTTATACGTTAAGAGAGGTTAAAATGTTGTAATTTATGTAGTGAAAAGCCTTTTCATATGTTCTGCTGCAGTTCTGCGCTGTCAAGGGATTTTAAAGTGAAAGCTTTTCATGAATAACACTTTAAGTAGTGAGAAACCTTTACAATTGGCAGCTGGTTCATTGACAGTTTTGCTACCTGTATATTATGTATTGAGAGAGGTTAAGAGAATGATTATGCAACGACTGGTGTGAGTAGTTTTCAGGTAGAAACTCATGTCCAGCGATGGTTTCAGTGTTGTGACTTTATACGTTAAGAGAGGTTAAAATGTTGTAATTTATGTAGTGAAAAGCCTTTTCATATGTTCTGCTGCAGTTCTGCGCTGTCAAGGGATTTTAAAGTGAAAGCTTTTCATGAATAACACTTTAAGTAGTGAGAAACCTTTACAATTGGCAGCTGGATCATTGACAGTTTTGCTACCTGTATATTATGTATTGAGAGAGGTTAAGAGAATGATTCTGCAACGACTGGTGTGAGTAGTTTTCAGGTAGAAACTCATGTCCAGCGATGGTTTCAGTGTTGTGACTTTATACGTTAAGAGAGGTTAAAATGTTGTAATTTATGTAGTGAAAAGCCTTTTCATATGTTCTGCTGCAGTTCTGCGCTGTCAAGGGATTTTAAAGTGAAAGCTTTTCATGAATAACACTTTAAGTAGTGAGAAACCTTTACAATTGGCAGCTGGATCATTGACAGTTTTGCTACCTGTATATTATGTATTGAGAGAGGTTAAGAGAATGATTCTGCAACGACTGGTGTGAGTAGTTTTCAGGTAGAAACTCATGTCCAGCGATGGTTTCAGTGTTGTGACTTTATACGTTAAGAGAGGTTAAAATGTTGTAATTTATGTAGTGAAAAGCCTTTTCATATGTTCTGCTGCAGTTCTGCGCTGTCAAGGGATTTTAAAGTGAAAGCTTTTCATGAATAACACTTTAAGTAGTGAGAAACCTTTACAATTGGCAGCTGGTTCATTGACAGTTTTGCTACCTGTATATTATGTATTGAGAGAGGTTAAGAGAATGATTATGCAACGACTGGTGTGAGTAGTTTTCAGGTAGAAACTCATGTCCAGCGATGGTTTCAGTGTTGTGACTTTATACGTTAAGAGAGGTTAAAATGTTGTAATTTATGTAGTGAAAAGCCTTTTCATATGTTCTGCTGCAGTTCTGCGCTGTCAAGGGATTTTAAAGTGAAAGCTTTTCATGAATAACACTTTAAGTAGTGAGAAACCTTTACAATTGGCAGCTGGATCATTGACAGTTTTGCTACCTGTATATTATGTATTGAGAGAGGTTAAGAGAATGATTCTGCAACGACTGGTGTGAGTAGTTTTCAGGTAGAAACTCATGTCCAGCGATGGTTTCAGTGTTGTGACTTTATACGTTAAGAGAGGTTAAAATGTTGTAATTTATGTAGTGAAAAGCCTTTTCATATGTTCTGCTGCAGTTCTGCGCTGTCAAGGGATTTTAAAGTGAAAGCTTTTCATGAATAACACTTTAAGTAGTGAGAAACCTTTACAATTGGCAGCTGGTTCATTGACAGTTTTGCTACCTGTATATTATGTATTGAGAGAGGTTAAGAGAATGATTATGCAACGACTGGTGTGAGTAGTTTTCAGGTAGAAACTCATGTCCAGCGATGGTTTCAGTGTTGTGACTTTATACGTTAAGAGAGGTTAAAATGTTGTAATTTATGTAGTGAAAAGCCTTTTCATATGTTCTGCTGCAGTTCTGCGCTGTCAAGGGATTTTAAAGTGAAAGCTTTTCATGAATAACACTTTAAGTAGTGAGAAACCTTTACAATTGGCAGCTGGATCATTGACAGTTTTGCTACCTGTATATTATGTATTGAGAGAGGTTAAGAGAATGATTCTGCAACGACTGGTGTGAGTAGTTTTCAGGTAGAAACTCATGTCCAGCGATGGTTTCAGTGTTGTGACTTTATACGTTAAGAGAGGTTAAAATGTTGTAATTTATGTAGTGAAAAGCCTTTTCATATGTTCTGCTGCAATTCTGCGCTGTCAAGGGATTTTAAAGTGAAAGCTTTTCATGAATAACACTTTAAGTAGTGAGAAACCTTTACAATTGGCAGCTGGATCATTGACAGTTTTGCTACCTGTATATTATGTATTGAGAGAGGTTAAGAGAATGATTATGCAACGACTGGTGTGAGTAGTTTTCAGGTAGAAACTCATGTCCAGCGATGGTTTCAGTGTTGTGACTTTATACGTTAAGAGAGGTTAAAATGTTGTAATTTATGTAGTGAAAAGCCTTTTCATATGTTCTGCTGCAGTTCTGCGCTGTCAAGGGATTTTAAAGTGAAAGCTTTTCATGAATAACACTTTAAGTAGTGAGAAACCTTTACAATTGGCAGCTGGTTCATTGACAGTTTTGCTACCTGTATATTATGTATTGAGAGAGGTTAAGAGAATGATTATGCAACGACTGGTGTGAGTAGTTTTCAGGTAGAAACTCATGTCCAGCGATGGTTTCAGTGTTGTGACTTTATACGTTAAGAGAGGTTAAAATGTTGTAATTTATGTAGTGAAAAGCCTTTTCATATGTTCTGCTGCAGTTCTGCGCTGTCAAGGGATTTTAAAGTGAAAGCTTTTCATGAATAACACTTTAAGTAGTGAGAAACCTTTACAATTGGCAGCTGGATCATTGACAGTTTTGCTACCTGTATATTATGTATTGAGAGAGGTTAAGAGAATGATTCTGCAACGACTGGTGTGAGTAGTTTTCAGGTAGAAACTCATGTCCAGCGATGGTTTCAGTGTTGTGACTTTATACGTTAAGAGAGGTTAAAATGTTGTAATTTATGTAGTGAAAAGCCTTTTCATATGTTCTGCTGCAGTTCTGCGCTGTCAAGGGATTTTAAAGTGAAAGCTTTTCATGAATAACACTTTAAGTAGTGAGAAACCTTTACAATTGGCAGCTGGTTCATTGACAGTTTTGCTACCTGTATATTATGTATTGAGAGAGGTTAAGAGAATGATTATGCAACGACTGGTGTGAGTAGTTTTCAGGTAGAAACTCATGTCCAGCGATGGTTTCAGTGTTGTGACTTTATACGTTAAGAGAGGTTAAAATGTTGTAATTTATGTAGTGAAAAGCCTTTTCATATGTTCTGCTGCAGTTCTGCGCTGTCAAGGGATTTTAAAGTGAAAGCTTTTCATGAATAACACTTTAAGTAGTGAGAAACCTTTACAATTGGCAGCTGGATCATTGACAGTTTTGCTACCTGTATATTATGTATTGAGAGAGGTTAAGAGAATGATTCTGCAACGACTGGTGTGAGTAGTTTTCAGGTAGAAACTCATGTCCAGCGATGGTTTCAGTGTTGTGACTTTATACGTTAAGAGAGGTTAAAATGTTGTAATTTATGTAGTGAAAAGCCTTTTCATATGTTCTGCTGCAGTTCTGCGCTGTCAAGGGATTTTAAAGTGAAAGCTTTTCATGAATAACACTTTAAGTAGTGAGAAACCTTTACAATTGGCAGCTGGATCATTGACAGTTTTGCTACCTGTATATTATGTATTGAGAGAGGTTAAGAGAATGATTCTGCAACGACTGGTGTGAGTAGTTTTCAGGTAGAAACTCATGTCCAGCGATGGTTTCAGTGTTGTGACTTTATACGTTAAGAGAGGTTAAAATGTTGTAATTTATGTAGTGAAAAGCCTTTTCATATGTTCTGCTGCAGTTCTGCGCTGTCAAGGGATTTTAAAGTGAAAGCTTTTCATGAATAACACTTTAAGTAGTGAGAAACCTTTACAATTGGCAGCTGGTTCATTGACAGTTTTGCTACCTGTATATTATGTATTGAGAGAGGTTAAGAGAATGATTATGCAACGACTGGTGTGAGTAGTTTTCAGGTAGAAACTCATGTCCAGCGATGGTTTCAGTGTTGTGACTTTATACGTTAAGAGAGGTTAAAATGTTGTAATTTATGTAGTGAAAAGCCTTTTCATATGTTCTGCTGCAGTTCTGCGCTGTCAAGGGATTTTAAAGTGAAAGCTTTTCATGAATAACACTTTAAGTAGTGAGAAACCTTTACAATTGGCAGCTGGATCATTGACAGTTTTGCTACCTGTATATTATGTATTGAGAGAGGTTAAGAGAATGATTCTGCAACGACTGGTGTGAGTAGTTTTCAGGTAGAAACTCATGTCCAGCGATGGTTTCAGTGTTGTGACTTTATACGTTAAGAGAGGTTAAAATGTTGTAATTTATGTAGTGAAAAGCCTTTTCATATGTTCTGCTGCAGTTCTGCGCTGTCAAGGGATTTTAAAGTGAAAGCTTTTCATGAATAACACTTTAAGTAGTGAGAAACCTTTACAATTGGCAGCTGGTTCATTGACAGTTTTGCTACCTGTATATTATGTATTGAGAGAGGTTAAGAGAATGATTATGCAACGACTGGTGTGAGTAGTTTTCAGGTAGAAACTCATGTCCAGCGATGGTTTCAGTGTTGTGACTTTATACGTTAAGAGAGGTTAAAATGTTGTAATTTATGTAGTGAAAAGCCTTTTCATATGTTCTGCTGCAGTTCTGCGCTGTCAAGGGATTTTAAAGTGAAAGCTTTTCATGAATAACACTTTAAGTAGTGAGAAACCTTTACAATTGGCAGCTGGATCATTGACAGTTTTGCTACCTGTATATTATGTATTGAGAGAGGTTAAGAGAATGATTCTGCAACGACTGGTGTGAGTAGTTTTCAGGTAGAAACTCATGTCCAGCGATGGTTTCAGTGTTGTGACTTTATACGTTAAGAGAGGTTAAAATGTTGTAATTTATGTAGTGAAAAGCCTTTTCATATGTTCTGCTGCAGTTCTGCGCTGTCAAGGGATTTTAAAGTGAAAGCTTTTCATGAATAACACTTTAAGTAGTGAGAAACCTTTACAATTGGCAGCTGGATCATTGACAGTTTTGCTACCTGTATATTATGTATTGAGAGAGGTTAAGAGAATGATTCTGCAACGACTGGTGTGAGTAGTTTTCAGGTAGAAACTCATGTCCAGCGATGGTTTCAGTGTTGTGACTTTATACGTTAAGAGAGGTTAAAATGTTGTAATTTATGTAGTGAAAAGCCTTTTCATATGTTCTGCTGCAATTCTGCGCTGTCAAGGGATTTTAAAGTGAAAGCTTTTCATGAATAACACTTTAAGTAGTGAGAAACCTTTACAATTGGCAGCTGGATCATTGACAGTTTTGCTACCTGTATATTATGTATTGAGAGAGGTTAAGAGAATGATTATGCAACGACTGGTGTGAGTAGTTTTCAGGTAGAAACTCATGTCCAGCGATGGTTTCAGTGTTGTGACTTTATACGTTAAGAGAGGTTAAAATGTTGTAATTTATGTAGTGAAAAGCCTTTTCATATGTTCTGCTGCAGTTCTGCGCTGTCAAGGGATTTTAAAGTGAAAGCTTTTCATGAATAACACTTTAAGTAGTGAGAAACCTTTACAATTGGCAGCTGGTTCATTGACAGTTTTGCTACCTGTATATTATGTATTGAGAGAGGTTAAGAGAATGATTATGCAACGACTGGTGTGAGTAGTTTTCAGGTAGAAACTCATGTCCAGCGATGGTTTCAGTGTTGTGACTTTATACGTTAAGAGAGGTTAAAATGTTGTAATTTATGTAGTGAAAAGCCTTTTCATATGTTCTGCTGCAGTTCTGCGCTGTCAAGGGATTTTAAAGTGAAAGCTTTTCATGAATAACACTTTAAGTAGTGAGAAACCTTTACAATTGGCAGCTGGATCATTGACGGTTTTGCTACCTGTATATTATGTATTGAGAGAGGTTAAGAGAATGATTATGCAACGACTGGTGTGAGTAGTTTTCAGGTAGAAACTCATGTCCAGCGATGGTTTCAGTGTTGTGACTTTATACGTTAAGAGAGGTTAAAATGTTGTAATTTATGTAGTGAAAAGCCTTTTCATATGTTCTGCTGCAGTTCTGCGCTGTCAAGGGATTTTAAAGTGAAAGCTTTTCATGAATAACACTTTAAGTAGTGAGAAACCTTTACAATTGGCAATTGGATCATTGACAGTTTAAGAGAAGCAGGAGTGTCTCCAAGAAATCGTACTGCGCGCCATCTAACAAGGTAATGGTTGTTTAATTTCCTGGAAACACTCCTGCTTCCATTATTTTTATTAATGTTCTTAATGCTAATTGTTACGTTATGGTTTACGCATTTTCTGTTATATACTAATTAAAAATTGTTATAAAATAACTCAAAATAATTTTTAACTTTTAACAAAGTTAAATTTGAAACATTCTTGAAAATCTGTAAAACTGGGCGCCATCTTATAGCCAGTAGCACTACTAATGATTATATTGCAACTGGTTTCTGTCGATGCTACATACGGGAGGGTCTTCAATATGTCAATGTAGCTACCAGGATTCCAGCAAAAACCATCCTCAGCCTTTTCTGCTATCCTAATACACGATTTCAAATTTCTGATGAGTAATAAAGATTTTATAATAGTAAGATTTTATTATTTTTATCTATTTGTTCGTTTTATTAGAATTTTTACGTTTTTAGCCAAACAATATTAATAATTATTTTTAATAAATATGTAACAAAAAATACATAAGAATTAATCTGACAACTAGCATTATGAATGTTAGTGTAATCACAGTATAATAATAATACTGTGGTGTAATGTGAATAGATGGGATTTCGGGAAATTATGTACAGGGCAGCACCAAATCTAATGAGTGCCCTCGTGCAAAGGACTCCGCACGTTTCTTACGGAAATTGGATACCATTCAAATTGGCTGAAACTGTGATATATTGTAGTTTACATTATCCTGATCGAAAGTCTCCAGGGATACGAAGCTCTAAAATTAACAGTTTTGGAGTTACAGAGCACAGAAGGCAGGATTTTTAACACGTACAACTTCGGTAATGTCATTTTTTAGGTATATTTTTTGTTTTTGTTTTGATTAACGCAGGTAATTCTTTTTATTCATGTGAAATTATACAGGGTGTCTCATTATATTTTGACCCTTTATAATCGTAAATAACTTTTAAAGTAATTGAGATAATAGAATGCGGTGTTTGCCAGTCTTCTTAGTTTTTTTTTAGTATTTGTCTTTCTTTTCCACTTCCGATTTATCCAGAATTGACGTACGTATTCTCGGGAATAGGGCAGCTTTGTGATTTCAAATAGATCACCTTGTATATTTTTCACAGTTGGAAAGCCCATTATTTTCCCTTTCCGAAACTTACTCAACAATTAACTGTCAGTGTCAGATACAGAATTCTAAGAGCTGTATATACTATATGCTCAAATTTCACAATTTTAAGCACTTGATTTGTATCTATAGCAGGTGTCTTCCCTTATAATCTTTAGTGACCTCTGGAGATCGCAGTAAATTTTCTCCTGAAAGTGTCCCATTTAAAAATTAATGAAGGCTATATAAATTATATGCGCATTTTCTAGACACATTTGAAGCACTTGATGTCTAGCTATGGTAGCTGCTTCTCTTGACCTCTCGTGACCTCAGGCTGCAGTTAGATTTTCTATTTACTAATTAATGAAGACTATATAAAATATAATCGCACTTTTTAGTCACATTTGAAGCACTTGATTTGTAAATATGGTACCTGTCTTCCATTCATAGCCCATAGCGACATTTTTTCTTGAGAATAACCCCTTATTATACAAACTATATGCGCACTATCTGACTAAGTACTTGATTTGTAACTATGACAGCTTCCTCAGTCTTGTCCCCTCATAGCCTACAGCGTTTTCTAAAGGTCACAAATAAATATTCTTTTGGGAGTGTTCCATTTAATCGATTTAGGGCTTACTTTTCGAGATAATGAGTCTAAAGAGATAAAAACCCCTAGATAAATAGTATATGAACTGCACAGCTTCTAGACAAATTTAAAGCACTTCATTTGTAGCTCGACAGCTGCTTCCACCTCATAATTTTTAGTGACCTGGAGCTGAAAAACATTTTAACGCAATTTTCATGAATATTGAAAAATCGCTAGATGAACTGGGGGCAACTTTGAGCAAACCCAGAACCACTGGAATCATGAGACATCGACCAAATCCAAGTTGCTAATCACTGGAACACTACTATAGGCAGATTATATATATACCCTTGCTCGACAGTATAATTACAGATTTGGAGGGTCGATTCACTGCTGATACAACCAGTTTGTACAATTTGAACATTATAATACCCACGGTAATTAGGGAAGTTGGTATGACATCTCTGGATTCAATAGCACGGACCTTGGTGGAAAGATTTAACAAACTTTTTCATCAAAATCTGGAGGTTTTGTTCACAGAATTCAAAAGCGAACTGAGGTTGTGGAAGACGAAGTGGGTAAAAGCCTCCGAAGAAAAACTTCCTATTCCTGACGAGGCTTTAGGAGCCCTTGCTCAATGCGATGAAATAATGTTTCCTTTGGTAACATCATTTTTAAAAATTCTCATTACACTTTCGATCAGTGTTGCCTCATCGGAAAGGAGTTTTTCTTCGTTGAGGCGAATAAAAAGTTGGCTTCGATCTACTATTTCAGAAGAAAGGCTATCTGGCTTAGCCATTATTAACGTCCATCCGGACATTGCGATCAATGAACAATTTGTTATTAATAGATTTGTCAACAGTGGCCAAAGAAATATGGATTTTATTTTATAAACAATAATTTGATAAGTTTTTGTTTAAGATGTTTTATTTTTGGAAGTTTATTATTAGAATTGTGGATTTGTGTTTTTGTTTGTTTCGTCACATTTTTATCCATCTTATTTATGTTATGTTCATTGGTTACAGTTGATTTTAGTATATTTGCAAACAGTGGCTAAAGGCATAAAGATTTTGTTTCATGAACAATAATTTTAAGTTTTTGTTCTAGTTGTTTTATTTTTGAGAGTTTATTATTTACTAGAATTGTCGAATTGTGTTTTTGTTTGTTTCACCATATTTTGTTCCATCTTATTTATATTATTGTTCACTGTTTTTGTTGTTTCAAATAAATATGTATATATATATATATATATATATATATATATATATATATATATATATATATATATATAATGATTTTACATTAAATAATATTTTGAATGCAAATTCATATAGAAAAACTTATCGACTCTGCTGGGATTCGAACCCAGGACCCTCCACTGTTATATATATATATATATATATATATATATATTGCGGTGATATCTCATTTAAAAAAAAATATAGTATTTTGCCCGACATTAACAAATGCCCCGCGTTGACAGCGACATAAATAAATGCTGTAATATTGGATAATTAAAAATAATAAATTATTTTTAAAAATTTTATTATATATTTTGAAACTGTGAATAATTGCCGTTCGATCGTAGATAATTACTTAATAATTAAATTGATTTTTTAAATGACTGAACTTTGGAAATGCTTTTCAACTTCCCTCTTTATAATATCTAATATGATTTGAAAATACCTTTTAATAGATTTAATAATGCAATGGTTATATAAAATTAGTGTTACGTTAGTTCTTGACTAACTCAAGTTTACGTAAGAGAGTTGGGCGCCAGTTAAATAACTTAACATAACAGAATTAAATTTAATAAAGACTCATCTCAGGGTGAATGTGGATTCTTGTGGTATTAAAAAAAATATACAAATTGAAATTTAAAAACACTTTTAAAATTGAAATCTTAATTAATTTTTAACTATTACTAAATTGTTCAAATCACTTTACTACACTTTTACAAACGATAGTCTTTTCTTCAGCAAATGCCAATACAAAAAGGAAACCCCTACTTCCTACCTTAACTTCCTACCTTTTTATAATATTTCTTCTTTCCTTTAACTTTAGATGTCCTCTTTCCCAAACCATTGGCAGAGTAGATCACTTTATGTTGATCCAGGGCTGGTCTCCAGTTCCGGTTGACTTTCTTCCTTTTGCACGGATCTCCCATATAATATCCACCAAAACTTGATTTTGGTAACTCACTTTTGTTTATTAATTGCGGGTACAATTTTCCTTTTTCGTAAAATACTTATAGTTGTTTTTTTTGTGTTTAATAAAATAAAACACCAGTTTATGGTTTTAACGTTGATTTATTATCTTGCTTAACTTTAGCAAGTAATTTTTCTTAAAGGTGGTTCTTATAATCATATACACTTTTACAATTTATACTTTTTACACCTTCGTCGTATTCAAATCACCAACTAACTTAACTTGTCTATTTAATTCTAGACTATTTAAATTTTTACAATATTATCAGCCACGACTTTACTTTGTCGCTTGAATTACTATAATATCTTTACTCTTTCGTCGTTTAACAGTAAGTGCCTAAAATTATTATTTTCTAAGCTTATATACTATTGACTATTTACATAATTATATTACACAATCTGACGTCACCTTACGAACTAATACAAACTGTACACTCATATGAACATAATAGCAGATTAATATTCTTATAAAAGTGACACATCTATTACACATTAATTACACAATACTTTTACGCAATAAAAACGATCTTTTTTTTTTTTTTATTAATAGTTTATTGCCAGACCAGCACATAGTGCTATTACATGGCAGAGTTCAATTACATTTTAACTGTTATTTCACTACTCACTATATGGATTATTCAGTTTACTAACATTAGTAATTCCACAAATAGTTATTCACTATCACCATCACTTATTAATAGGTCTATGGGTAACTTACGTTTAAGTCTGGTGTGTATTGATCGTTGGCCGAGATTGTAAAAAATCGCACCCTCGCACTGATTAAGATTATCATAAAATGATTTAGCTGCTTTCTTTATGTGTAGTTGTATGGTTGGAGTACTGGTTTCACGGTGCAGTTGGGAATTTCTAATATACCAGTCAGCATTTGTGATAATGCGCAACACTTTGTTTTGCAGGACTTGCAGTTTATTTATATTAGTTTTAGAGGTGGCACTCCAGACATTGCATCCATAAGTGATGATAGGTCGTATTACAGACTTATAGAGTAGGGTCCCACACTCTATTTTAAGGGTGGATTTCCTGTTCATAATTGGATATAGCATTGCAAGCCTGGCGTATGCTTCAGTTAACTTTTTATTTATGTGGAGCGTTAGCTTTCTGTCCAGGTATATCCCCAGGTATTTTACGGCTCTATCTTTTGCGTTCCACTGCAACTCAGTGTTATTTATTAATATATTCGGTGGATCTGGTGGTCGCCGTAAGGTGAAGATCTTTGTTTCACATTTGGTTGCGTTTATTTTTATGCACCATGCATTGAACCACTGTTGTAGTTGATCAATGCTTCTCTGGATATTATTCGCAGCACTACGGATATCTTGATCCTGGGTAATTATGGCTGTATCATCTGCATACATAGCTAAATCTGCATCTGGGGGTGTGGGTATATCATACATAAATATATTAAACAGGATAGGACCTAGTATTGAGCCTTGTGGGACGCCTGCTCGTATGCGGCGAGTTTTAGAGGTATGTGTGTTGACTCTGACCTGAAAAGTTCTTTCTGTTAAGAAGGAAGCAATTATTTGTAGTAGGTAAGGAGGTGTATCTATTCTTATCATTTTATGTATTAGTCCTTTGATCCAAACTCTATCAAATGCTTGCGCTACGTCTATGAAGGCAATGAGTGTGTGCTTCTTAGTTTCGAAGCCTTCTTCTATTTTCTCTGTGAGTCTGAGTAATTGATGAGAGGTTGAGTGTGAGGTTTTGAACCCAAATTGGTGTTTCGGAAGTATATTGTTATCATCCAGGAATTTTTTTAACCGCGATAGTATGGATCGCTCAAGTAGTTTGGAAATAGTAGACAAGAGGCTTATAGGTCGATAATTTATCGGGTTATCATGTTGTTTTCCTGGCTTTGGGATCATTATTATGATTGCTTGTCTCCAAGCGACCGGGAAATATCCGATCCTTAGACTGGCATTAAAGATGGCTGTTAGGTAGCAAATTACTTTATTTGGTAAATTTTTGAGTAGCAGGTTTGGGATCATGTCCATACCTGGAGATTTCTTGTTTTTCAGTTTCTTAATATTTTGCATCACTTCGGATGGAGTGACAGGTTCTGTGAGTGTTATGTTGATTGGGTCTGTATCAACCAGTTCCCCATTTATTTGAAAAACGATCTATTTACATTAACTAAACCTTAAAGAATCACATAACCCGTCGATATACTCATTTGAAAGTATACATAATTGAATTACATCATAACAAAAACTTGCGAACAACTGGATGTTACGTACACTTAAGTAATCAGTGAGTAAGCTATTTGATAATAAATAAAGAAATATGTATTATTTAACCTTGAATAACCTTTGTCGACCTTTGTCGCTTGAATTACTATAATATCTTTACTCTTTCGTCGTTTAACAGTAAGTGCCTAAAATTATTATTTTCTAAGCTTATATACTATTGACTATTTACATAATTATATTACACAATCTGACGTCACCTTACGAACTAATACAAACTGTACACTCATATGAACATAATAGCAGATTAATATTCTTATAAAAGTGACACATCTATTACACATTAATTACACAATACTTTTACGCAATAAAAACGATCTATTTACATTAACTAAACCTTAAAGAATCACATAACCCGTCGATATACTCATTTGAAAGTATACATAATTGAATTACATCATAACAAAAACTTGCGAACAACTGGATGTTACGTACACTTAAGTAATCAGTGAGTAAGCTATTTGATAATAAATAAAGAAATATGTATTATTTAACCTTATATACATTGTATAAGTATATACATTGATTGTATAATCAATGACACACCATTAAATAACTTAAATTTATATTTAATTGGAAAAGTTGATAAAAATATTTCAAAAGTGTTAGTATTTAACAAAGATTTTAGATTTTCACAAAATTTTCAAAATTTTCCAAAATTTTGAAACTACCATCCACAGCAACATATATAGTATGTCCCCGGATTGAGTTCACAATAGGTGAGATGGACCAAAAATTTTTGAATTGGAATTTCATATTTTGTGATTCCGCCTTGCTTGGTCTGAAACTTATTTTTAGTTTACTTTCGATTTGTTAAAATCAAGTAGGCCTTTACAGTTGAGCAAAAATCCGTTATTTGTCAATTCCGTTTCAGGTAAAGTACCTTTTTTGTTCATAGTACGCCAAAGTGTCGCTAAGAAAAGTTGTTCAGAATAAAAAGTTATGGCGTTATGCAAATTTTCAGAATGATCGGCCTACTTTGATAAAATCCGCTTTTGTTTTGTATTGTATGAACGAACAATCGCGTCGTAGTAAAGCAAACAATTTACTGTTATTATCTTAGATACACGTCAAAACTTTGAAGTATTTGTTCTAAACTGATTACTTATCTCAGTAAGTTGCAAATTACTTGTTCCTTAGTTTTTACTTGTTTTGTATTAAAAATGTTGACTCTCGAACAGCGCATTCACCTAATACAATGTTACGGACCTATGGATTTTTACTTATGGGGTTATTTGAAACAAAAAGTTTATTTATATGATCTTCATGATAACATCGACTTATTAAAACAAACAATTAGGGATAAGGTAGCTGAAATTAACCAAATGACCATAGCGAAAGTATACAACGATAAACTGTAAAAATTTGAATTTTAATTTGAAAATTTCTAATCACCCTGTTTTCTCATCTTAGATTTATCATCTAATCGTTAATAAAAAATATTTTTCTCTTATTTTCTACTTCTATTATCAAAGTAGGCCGATCATTCTGAAAATTTGCATAACGCCATAACTTTTCATTCCGAACAACTTTTCTTAGTGACACTTTGGAGTACTGTGAACAGAAAAGGTACTTTACCTGAAACGGAATTGACAAATAACGGATTTTTGCTCAACTGTAAAGGCCTACTTGATTTTAACAAATCGAAAGTAAACTAAAAATAAGTTTCAGACCAAGCAGGGCGGAATCACAAAATATGAAATTCCAATTCAAAAATTTTTGGTCCATCTCACCTATTGTGAACTCAATCCGGGGACATACTGTATATATATATATATATATATATATATATATATATATATATATATATATATATATATATATATATATATATATATATATATATATTCATTTCTGTGGATTTTAACAATTTGGTTACAAATTTCCATGCCCCCCCCCTGAAAAACTCCCAAGATCCGCCAGTGCCCATAACTGACTATTTTGAAATCATTAAATAATAGTTTATGATAGAAAAGTGTCAAAAGTGAATGTTTATTTTGCGAAAAGAGAAGTTTGGCCCAAGACGTGCCAGCAGAGTTAGTAATCTCTTCGAACAAACTAAATTCACTTTTAACACGTATATCATACATTATTTTTTCTACAAACCCTATTAAAGGGGTTAAAAAAAGATAAAAATACAAAATTGTAATGCAAAGATCGAATGGCTTATAATTACGAACGAACATCTATCAGAACAACCATTGCTGTTATTACCATAATATCAATTGTTGTTATGGTAATTTATTTATTGAATTTACTTATTACACTCGTGTCTAAAGTGTTACTCTAGATATCACTTTATGCATAAAATGACATTTTCGACTCACGACAATACAAAAAAGTCAAAAGTTCTGCTTTTAATAGGGTTTGTAACAATTTAAAGGAGTGGTAAAGCAACAATTGCATAGCAGATTTTGCTAATAATATCAAAATAGGAAATGAAACTTTCTGGACGATTTTCCAATTTAGAAGAAAATAACGGATAATTTTAATCCTTTTTTTATTAAGTCAGTTTGAATAATACTAGATAATACCTTCCTATGTAAAAAATCCATATAAACTCTCGCATAAATAAAAGTATTCAAGCACTGAAATTAATCTATCCCCATAGACAAATATTAACTACTGAAACAACAAAGACCTTGCATTGTTATTCACTTATTTTATCTAATTTTTTATGCTGTAGCGAAATTTACGATGGATAAATAAATCCATTTATTTAATATTATACTGTATATTTATTTTTGTTGTATTTTTAACTATTTACTAATTGTGAAATGAATAAGGATTAATAAAAAGTTTCAATAAATTGTTTTAAATAAGTTTTACTATTTGCTAATTAAAACTTACTTCTTACAAAATACGTTACGCATGTGCTCAAAAGGATATTTATTAATTAAAATTCCCATTCTCTATTCCATAGAAATATTTTAATTTTAAATTTATTTCAAAGAAGGCAAACAATGAACGAAATATTATACACTTATAAATAGAGTTCTAATAAAACATGTATATTTATCTCCAATATTTTTTTTCTATGTCAGAATTTCTTTATATAAACATCACAACTGCTCGAATTACAAATACGAATGAAGCGCCTCTAGTGGGAAAATACCTTAACTTCTTATCTCCGCTTGGATATCTTTTTTACAGCCATTGTCAGTTGGGTAGCCTAAAATTAGGAGTAACTGTATAAATCGCTGTCAGGAACATTGCGCACTTTGTTAGAGTTCATCACAAAATTCAGAGGTGATAGCGACATGCAGTTTTCATAAACACATTCTCCATTGAATTTCCAAGGGGATGACATATTTCTAATTTTCGAAGAATTTCTAAACTTGTAGAAAATAACAATCTAAAGTTGCCGAAGTTTGAAAGACTCTCTATCAATTATTACAAAATATCCACCCTTGAAAAATATGTCAAACCCTAGGTATATCCTTTATCTACAATTTAAGACCTCGACCAAATCTTCATCTCATTCCTGAAGGTGTGTGAACTCTAACGAAAATTGGTCGGAAACGACACTTTCAGCACGTAATGAAGCGCGCCCTTAAGATCTTGTTATTAAGTCTCAGTTTTTCTAGTGTTGTCTTAGTATTTTTATTGGTTTAACCCTAAATCTTTTGCCTTTTAATATTTTATTTGCCTTGTTACTAAGTCTTGTTTTTGTTAATTTATTGTTGTACAACAGTATTCCTTGTTCATGTTAGACAGACCATATTTATGATAGAACATTATTAATTACTGTTAATAAATGTACATAATAAATACTAATAGCTATTCTGAAATACTTTTAAAATATCATGACCATGTTTGCTATCGTTGGTACACAACTCTAAACTGGGACTTACCTGCCGTAATTAAATGCCTGTCTGAAAATTACAAAAAGTTAATGCCCATGATTGTCACATTGCTTGGTTCGGTCACGGAATAGTCTCAAACATTTAACAGTACAAATATTTCTTTAAATTCTGTACCATTGTTAAATGGTTCAATTTAATTATATTTATTCACAACAACTGATCTTTCTGCGAGAAATTGTGAAACATACAGATTCGTATCATCTGTAACTTTTTATCGAATGTCAGTATAAATTAGTGGCGTGCGGTCCATGAAAGCAATGCTTTCCTTGAGAATTTATTAAAAATAAAAACCAACGCTAACAAAAATATTTTAAAAAATGATGGTTATCGTTTATTTAGATTTGTAATATTTAATCAACTTAAAGCTCAACATCAATTCCATACCTCAAAAAGTATAATTATTTAGAGTATTATTTTAAATTAGGCTCATTAAATTTGCACGGAAAGGTAATACCGATTCAAATGGGTTACAGTGTTACATACACTGCATGTAAGCACTGATTTCGTTGCTTATAACTGCTCTTCTCTTAGCCTTGGCGTGGATCAGCGGGCGTGGTGATACAGACGATGCTGTTAGCATTGTTTGGCCGTTATTCTTAGTATGCTTCATGCCCAAATATTTATTATAATTTGGTTATTTGTTCGATTTAGTGTTTGTTAAATTTAATGTTACTTATTTATATACAGGGTGTCTCAAAAATAACGAACAATAACGCAGAGGGTTAAAAAGCGTCCGAGGTAGAATCTAAAACTAAAGAAAAAAAAACTCTACCTTCAAAAAATTTTTTTTGTAAATTTGTTAAAAATTGTTTGCAATACTTTTTGCTAATACGGTCCTGTTATATTTTTCATCAATTTGATAATAAATAATAAGTCATCCGGCATTGGGATAGTCAAAACATTGTAAAGCGATATGTGTAGAGTTAAGCAAAAATTCGGAGAAGTCGATTTAAAAACACGTATATTGGTCAAGGTTACGTCTTTATAAACACCATGACATATCACCGTAATAAGCGTTTTTGTTCTAAACTGCATAGTTGCAAAAAAGTCCCAAACGTTTGATGATAGTTCATCAAACTAATAATTTTTATTATCAAGAGTTTATTTGAAGGTGTTTTCCGTTTTAAATAAAATAGATTAATGGTAAAAATTGCTCTTATTTAATAAATTGCGACCCTTGTAGTTTTTTGACTAAACCACAATCGGGCCGCAAATTCAACCTGGCGGCTCCCTAATTATGAAAATGTTCTTTTTAAAAGTTTAATTTATCTTCTGTTTATTTTCGAATGTTATTACAGAACGTAAAAATATATTTATGTTTTGTATCCTTTGTTTAAATTGCGTTTTGTTTATTTTACATAGAACAAATTTCACTATGTGTATTTTTGCGGAATGTTTAGTCCAAAATTTTATTTACAAGCACAGAATACGAAAGAAAGAATTGCTATAAATAAGGAAAGTCTGCGAAAGGGGATGTTTATAACAAAAAGAGTTTTTGATTATTGACTTACGTTCATTGAGAAATTTCGAGCCCAAGATCATTTTTGTAAAATTTTATTTCAGTTTTAATGAAAAGGTTTACTATTAGTTTTAAATATTAATGCTTCAGATTCTAGTAAAATGTATTAGCATCGCATTTTTTAAATTACGTTCAACGCCGCCACACATAAAGAATTCCCTTTAACTTACTGAAATATGATATCAGATGCTCTCTTTAAAGTAAGATGTTTTAAGCTGTTATTATACCTTGAATTTATTTTAAAATAAACAAACCATAACATGGCAAAACGGAACGTGTCTTATTTACGAGTGTTTTCAAGATCAACTCATTTGGGTATTTTGCGACATTGACAAAATTGTGCTGTATTGACAAATGCTGTAAAGTTCAACAAACTACAGTCCTCAGCATTATGCGACATCAGGAGATTGTGGAGCAGAACGTGCAGGACCGGACTCAAAACTTGAACCTTAAATAACTCTGAAAGTAAATATTTTAGAAAAAAAAGTTATGGGAAAAACTTTCTCTACACATCATCAACTATCTCGTATTCACGTATTGTCCGTTATTTTTGAGACATGCTGTATATTATATATTTTGTCACATTTTATTATTTCAATTAATATAAATTGGATTCGTTTTAAAGACAAATAATTCTATTTAGTTTACTCTGTATGCAAATTTAAAATTGCATTATCGGCACGACTGCAATTTCAGCTGCTTCGGTGGAAGGTTCGAGTACTTCCGAAACATCCGAAACGGGACGATTTTTTGTTCAGTTTGTAAATTATTAATAAAGAATTTTTTGCATGCAGTTTTGGAAAGAAATTACAAATTATTGGGAAAGGCAGATCAAAACCAGAACTTTCAAATTTAACAACAAAGATTAAAACCTGCATCGGTATTTTGCTAAGAAAGACCGGAAAATCGAGTTGCAGTATAAATACATAGTAAAGTAGTAGTTTTTTTAAATAAAGAATAATAATAATCAACAAATTCCATAAGTATAAAGTGTAAAAGTTCTTCTTTGAAAAACCTTTAAGCTTAATAATTATAACATTGTTTCTTTATTGTACCTAGCAGGGGCGGATCCGGAGAATAATTTTGAGGGGGAAATTTTTGGAAATATTTTAATAAATAACAATTAAACAAACATTATTTGTTTCTATTCTATGTATACTTATTTTTAAATTTGGGGGGAGAATTATCCGCCCCCCCCCGTGAATTCGTGCCTGTACCTAGGTATATTAAAATTAAAATCGTGGTTGCTTCCCTAGCTTAAATCCTCACCGCACGCCACTGGTATAAATTGATGGTTCTGTGAAGATAGTAAAGATTTGCTCCGAAAAAGAAATGAAGCCAGAATGCAGATGCTCAATGATGATACTGACAGTAAGAAAGAAAGGTACAAAGAAGTAAGAAGAGAGGTAAAGAGAACATGCAGGAGCAAGAAACGGATTTACATGGAAGAAAACCTAAAGAATATTGAAAGTACTTTTGTCGGAAAAGAAATAAGAAAGTTTTACAAAGAAATAAAACAGCGTAACAAGGGATATCAACTACAAATGCTATACTGTAAGAACAAAAACGGTGACTTATGTAGTAGGAGTAATTCAAGAAATCTTAAGCAGATGGAAGCAATAACATTTTAAGGAAGTGTTAGGAAGTGAAGAAGTTAAACTAGTCGGGGCAATTAATGAACGAGAATTAGAGGACGATAGCACAGTAATTGAACCAAGTTTAGACGAAATCCAAAATATTATAAGTCAACAAAAGAATAATAAGAGTACTGGTGAAAGTGGAATAATAGTAGAATTAATTAAGCAAGGAGGGAATAAATTACACAATTGTTTATATACATTCATTTTAAAAGTGTGGAGGAAAGAAAAAAATCCCCAAAGGGTAGCTGAAAGCAATTATACACACACACGGTGCATAAAACATGAGATATAGCCTTATGCTACAACTACAGCGAATAAACACTTTTAAACGTAACTTTCAATATTATGGCTAGGTGTTTAAAAAGGCATATAAATGACTGGGCAGAAGAAACTTTAAGCGAATATCAATGCGGATTCAGACACAATAGATCTCTAAATGATCAGATCTTCACAGTGAAACAAATATTGGCAAACAGCTATGCGCATAACCTGGCCTTGCATGTTATATTTATTGATTTTAAAATGGCCTATGATACCGTATGCAGGGAAAAACTCTATGAAGCTATGAGCAATCTGGGAATACTGGTAAAATTGGTACGGCTAACAAAGCTAACAATGAAAGGTTCAGAAAATAAGGTATTAGTTATGGAGATATTTCGGAAAGATTTTGTGTTAACTGTGGCATGAGATAACGGGACCCGATATCCTCATTATTGTTCAATTTGATCTTAGAAGAGGTAATAAGAGAAAGTAAAATGCACACACACAAGGTGTAATTTTACAGCACCAACACCAATGTTTAGGATATGCCGATGATTTTACAATCACAATCACAAGAACCAAAAATGTGTTAAAACAGGTTATTAAACAACTGAAAAAAGCGGCAAGGAAAAAGGGATTAATATAAACGAGAATAAAACTAAGTACATCCCAGTAAACAAAACTGTGGCATTTACTTGTCTGCTATATAAGAATCAAGTAAAATGAGCTATATAATAGTTATTTACATTACAAGTGGGATAGAAGCATTATTACAGCACTCAAGTGTGGGAATTGCAGATGACGAGGGCGTCAGCCCGAGTCTCATCTGTAACCACACGTGTTCTGTAATATGCTCTATCCCATGAGTTGATGTACAAAACTTTATCTACGACTGCAATAAATTTAAAAAAATATTTTGCTCCAATAATTCTCATTCAAAATCAAAATGCTAAGATAGAAAACATTTGCTCATTACCAGGACAACCAATTTTGTTGTGTCAAAAGCGATGTAATTTTTCAGTTTGTTATTCCGTGGTGTGAATATTATCAGTTTAACCAAAAAAAAAAGAAACATGAGTGATTCCGAAGACTTGCCCTCAGACATTGAAAACGCTGCAACTAGTGCAGTTTCATTGTTACTGCCAGAAAAGTCGAAACGAAAATACGAACAAGTTTATGAACGCTTTATTCGGTTGTGCAACCAAAAGGGTGTGAAAAACGATACAAAATATTTTTGAAGAACTATCGTAGATGTATAACTCATCAAGTCTTTGGGCCTACTACGAGCAACGATATCTGCGAAAAAAAATGTTGACATTAGCAAGCATAATCAGTTGATTGCGTTTTTGAAACGAAAGGCAGATAGGTATAAGCTGAAAAAATCGAAAGTGTTTTCCAAAGAAGAGATTGCAAGGTTCTTGAAGGAAGCTGATGATGAAACCTTTTTGCTGAGTAAAGTAAGAATGTTCAAAATATCTTGAGAACCGCTTTATAAAGTTAAATGCACTTATTTTTAGGTTGCCGTTATTATTGGGATTGCTGGAGCCTGCAGGAAAGAGGAACTTACCTATCTGCTTCTTGAAAATGTCAAGGATGAAGGGCAGGTTTTTCATGTACAAATTCCTTACACGAAAACCAAAGTCTCGCGAGAATTTTTTGTTACGTCCGGTAACGACGAAGGGACAAATATGGTCGAAATAATTCGCAAATATTTGAAATTACGTCCCCGCCACGTTGACCACGGTCGATTTTTTATTGGATATAGGAAAGGAATCTGTATAAAACAGCCTGTAGGTATAAACACTTTTGGAGGTATTCCAAAAAAGATCGCGTTGTTCTTAAAATTATCAAATCCGGAAGAATACACGGGGACACTGCTTCCGACGATCATCAGCTTCTTTATTTGCGAACAATGGCGCAGATCTCTTGACGGTCAAAAGACATGGAGGATGGAAGTCCAACACGGTTGCCGAGGGATACATCGATTCTTCATTAGAAAATAAAAAGCAGGTAGCAGTTAAGATCCTAGGAGAACAGCAGCTTTCAAGGAGTAATGACTGCAACGTTGAATCTTTAGAGATAACACAAGATGCAGTAGAGGCAGATGCGGGTGGTATTGTGCTAAGAAAATGCAAAAATTTTGTTATTAATGTTTATAATAAGTAGTTGTTCGTTGGTATTGTTGTTTGTTTACATTATATTTGTGTATTTCTTATAAATAAAAAAGCGTTACGTAATGAAATCAGTGTGGTAATCTTTAACATTATCTAACGCAAATTGCTGTCAATGGGTGGCGTAATAATGACTTATCCAAGCAGTCGTAGATAAACACATTTACATACCTCAGATGTAAATTTGTTTATGAAACATTCACTATGTATATCATATGTAAAATGGATAGATCATGCTAATGTAAGCCTGATGTCTTCAAATTTACATATATGCCACATTAATAAGGTGATTTGTATTTTTACATCACACCTTTTACTAGTCAAATATATAAATATTTAACCACTAATTTCTTGCGGGCTGCGTGGTTGAAACATCAGTAACGCGCGCAACACCTCGCCGTGCGGACGTGTTAAGTTGAGGTCGCTCTTTTAGTTTGTTGTTGAATATAAATATTAAAAAATACAATAACCAGTTTTATTTCTGTGACCGTAACATTTCGGAAGTGGCATAAACAAAATAAATAGCCGTGACAAATTGAAATCTCAAGTGAATTTGATATTTTAGTACCGATAGGAGTTTACGACGCCAAGTGAACGTACTTAAAATGGCGATGAGTGAAAAAATAACGTGAGAATGATAGTGAAATAATGCATATCTATTTTTTTATACAAACATGAGCACGAAAAGTTTCAGGGATGTTTATGTCTACTACAATTGTAATATACATTTTTAATAATTCATAAAAAAATTCGTTTAAATTTTAATAACTACTTTGTTTTATTATATTTAAAAAGTGATGAAGGAAAATTCTTAATGTGCCGTTTTTATTGTTAATAAAAATAATTGATATTTGTATTTATTAACAATAAGAAAGACTAATTAAGAATTTTCCTGCGTCACTTTTAAAATTTTTAATAATTGTTTTTTCTCTCTTTTCCTACATTATTTATTGTTTATTAAAACGTTTCAAAGCAAAATATATTATTATTAGGCGACTGAGAATTAATACCATAAAAAGGAGATTCGGCAAATTTCAGCATGTTAAAAACTCGCGAAGAATATCTTGATCGTTTAGCATTTTGATTAATGTTGTTTATACATAGCTTTTGATTTTTTTCTATTAATTTATTATATTGCATGTTATGTAATAATATAATTATTTTTTTCTATAAAAAGTTATTATTTGATAACTTACCTATATCTTTTTTAATAAATAAAATAAATTATAAAATTTTGTTCTAACTTTTCCTTTTTTCCCTAATTTTAATATTACAGGAATCTATAACAATTTTAAAGAAATCTGTTACACTTTTAACTTTAGAATTACTACAAAAAACTACGTCAATAAAGCTAGCACCCCCACTTCAAAAAAAATAAAAAAAAACTAGCCTATAATTTAGTACTAATTAAGGACAAATTTGTACCAAAAAAATTAAATTTGTACCAAGCACCGTTTGGGCGCAATTCGCATTTGAAAAGTGGGGGTGCTGGCTTGAGCTCAAGCTAGCACCCCCACTTTAACAAAACTGAAAATTTTCTGCACTACCAATTAGTTCTAATTAAGGACAAATTTGGACCAAATTTTTTTTTTCTCGTAATTACAACCATATGGCCGCTATTCGCATATAAAGACTCGCAGCGTTAATTGGCAATCAAGCTAGCACCCCCACTTTAATAAAAATAAAAATTTTCTACACTACCATTTAGTTCTAATTAAGGACAAATTTGGACCAAATTTTTTTTTCTCGTAATTACAACCATATGGCCGCTATTCGCATATAAAGACTCGCAGCGTTAATTGGCAATCAAGCTAGCACCCCCACTTTAATAAAAATAAAAATTTTCTACACTACCATTTAGTTCAAATTAAGGACAAATTTGGACCAAATTTTTTTTTCTCGTAATTACAACCATATAGCCGCTATTCGCATATCAAGACTGTCAGCGCGAACTAATAATCAAACGCGCTTGTTTAAGACCCCACTTTTATAAAAATAAAAATTTTCTACGCTATCATTTAGTTCAAATTAAGGACAAATTTGGACCAAATTTCTTTTCTCGTAATTACAACCATATAGCCGCTATTCGCATATCAAGACTGTCAGCGCGAACTAATAATCAAACGCGCCTGTTTAAGACCCCACTTTTATAAAAATAAAAATTTTCTACGCTATCATTTAGTTCAAATTAAGGACAAATTTGGACCAAATTCTTTTTCTCGTAATTACAACCATATAGCCGCTATTCGCATATCAAGACTGTCAGCGCGAACTAATAATCAAACGCGCCTGTTTAAGACCCCACTTTTATAAAAATAAAAATTTTCTACGCTATCATTTAGTTCTAATTAAGGACAAATTTGGACCAATTTTTTTTTCTCGTAATTACAACCATATAGCCGCTATTCGCATATCAAGACTGGCAGCGCGAACTAATAATCAAACGCGCCTGTTTAAGACCCCACTTTTATAAAAATAAAAATTTTCTACGCTATCATTTAGTTCTAATTAAGGACAAATTTGGACCAATTTTTTTTTCTCGTAATTACAACCATATAGCCGCTATTCGCATATCAAGACTGGCAGCGCGAACTAATAATCAAACGCGCCTGTTTAAGACCCCACTTTTATAAAAATAAAAATTTTCTGCGCTATCATTTAGTTCAAATTAAGGACAAATTTGGACCAAATTTTTTTTCTCGTAATTACAACCATATAGCCGCTATTCGCATATCAAGACTGGCAGCGCGAACTAATAATCAAACGCGCCTGTTTAAGACCCCACTTTTATAAAAATAAAAATTTTCTACGCTATCATTTAGTTCAAATTAAGGACAAATTTGGACCAAATTTTTTTTCTCGTAATTACAACCATATAGCCGCTATTCGCATATCAAGACTGTCAGCGCGAACTAATAATCAAACGCGCCTGTTTAAGACCCCACTTTTATAAAAATAAAAATTTTCTACGCTATCATTTAGTTCTAATTAAGGACAAATTTGGACCAATTTTTTTTTTCTCGTAATTACAACCATATAGCCGCTATTCGCATATCAAGACTGGCAGCGCGAACTAATAATCAAACGCGCCTGTTTAAGACCCCACTTTTATAAAAATAAAAATTTTCTGCGCTATCATTTAGTTCAAATTAAGGACAAATTTGGACCAAATTTTTTTTCTCGTAATTACAACCATATAGCCGCTATTCGCATATCAAGACTGTCAGCGCGAACTAATAATCAAACGCGCCTGTTTAAGACCCCACTTTTATAAAAATAAAAATTTTCTACGCTATCATTTAGTTCAAATTAAGGACAAATTTGGACCAAATTTTTTTTCTCGTAATTACAACCATATAGCCGCTATTCGCATATCAAGACTGTCAGCGCGAACTAATAATCAAACGCGCCTGTTTAAGACCCCACTTTTATAAAAATAAAAATTTTCTACGCTATCATTTAGTTCTAATTAAGGACAAATTTGGACCAATTTCTTTTTCTCGTAATTACAACCATATAGCCGCTATTCGCATATCAAGACTGGCAGCGCGAACTAATAATCAAACGCGCCTGTTTAAGACCCCACTTTTATAAAAATAAAAATTTTCTACGCTATCATTTAGTTCAAATTAAGGACAAATTTGGACCAAATTTTTTTTCTCGTAATTACAACCATATAGCCGCTATTCGCATATCAAGACTGTCAGCGCGAACTAATAATCAAACGCGCCTGTTTAAGACCCCACTTTTATAAAAATAAAAATTTTCTACGCTATCATTTAGTTCTAATTAAGGACAAATTTGGACCAATTTTTTTTTCTCGTAATTACAACCATATAGCCGCTATTCGCATATCAAGACTGGCAGCGCGAACTAATAATCAAACGCGCCTGTTTAAGACCCCACTTTTATAAAAATAAAAATTTTCTACGCTATCATTTAGTTCAAATTAAGGACAAATTTGGACCAAATTTTTTTTCTCGTAATTACAACCATATAGCCGCTATTCGCATATCAAGACTGTCAGCGCGAACTAATAATCAAACGCGCCTGTTTAAGACCCCACTTTTATAAAAATAAAAATTTTCTACGCTATCATTTAGTTCTAATTAAGGACAAATTTGGACCAATTTTTTTTTCTCGTAATTACAACCATATAGCCGCTATTCGCATATCAAGACTGGCAGCGCGAACTAATAATCAAACGCGCTTGTTTTAAGACCCCACTTTTATAAAAATAAAAATTTTCTACGCTATCATTTAGTTCAAATTAAGGACAAATTTGGACCAAATTTTTTTTCTCGTAATTACAACCATATAGCCGCTATTCGCACATCAAGACTGTCAGCGCGAACTAATAATCAAACGCGCCTGTTTAAGACCCCACTTTTATAAAAATAAAAATTTTCTACGCTATCATTTAGTTCTAATTAATGACAAATTTGGACCAATTTTTTTTTCTCGTAATTACAACCATATAGCCGCTATTCGCATATCAAGACTGGCAGCGCGAACTGACAATCAAGCTATTACCCCCACTTTAATAAAAATCAAAATTTTCTACGCTATCATTTAGTTCTAATTAAGGACAAATTTGGTCCAAATTTGTCCTTAATTTGAACTAAATGATAGCGTAGAAAATTTTTATTTTTATAAAAGTGGGGTCTTAAACAAGTGCGTTTGATTATTAGTTCGCGCTGACAGTCTTGATATGCGAATAGCGGCTATATGGTTGTAATTACGAGAAAAAAAATTTGGTCCAAATTTGTCCTTAATTAGAACTAAATGATAGCGTAGAAAATTTTTATTTTTATTAAAGTGGGGGTAATAGCTTGATTGTCAGTTCGCGTTGCCAGTCTTGATATGCGAATAGCGGCTATATGGTTGTAATTATGAGGAAAAAAAAATTGGTCCAAATTTGTCCTTAATTAGAACTAAATGATAGTGTAGAAAATTTTTATTTTTATAAAAGTTGGGGCTTAAACAAACGCGTTTGATTATTAGTTCGCGCTGAGAGTCTTGATATGCGAATAGCGGCTATATGGTTGTAATTACGAGAAAAAAAAATTTGGTCCAAATTTGTCCTTAATTTGAACTAAATAGTAGTGTAGAAAATTTTTATTTTTATTAAAGTGGGGGTGCTAGCTTGATTGCCAATTAACGCTGCGAGTCTTTATATGCGAATAGCGGCCATATGGTTGTAATTACGAGAAAAAAAAATTTGGTCCAAATTTGTCCTTAATTAGAACTAATTGGTAGTGCAGAAAATTTTCAGTTTTGTTAAAGTGGGGGTGCTAGCTTGAGCTCAAGCCAGCACCCCCACTTTTCAAATGCGAATTGCGCCCAAACGGTGCTTGGTACAAATTTAATTTTTTTGGTACAAATTTGTCCTTAATTAGTACTAAATTATAGGCTAGTTTTTTTTATTTTTTTTGAAATGGGGGTGCTAGCTTTATTGACGTCAAAAAACTGCCGCTCCATAACATCATTGGTTGGCCTTGGCATTTTGTTAGCTTGCGAAGGAAATTCACGTCTAGTGCGTAAATCACTACCGTTTTACTATTTGTTGCATAAATAGTACAATTTTAGCAATTTTATTTGACAGTCAAAGTCTAAATCATATGTTACAATCGGTTCTATTTCAAAACCAGTCAGCAAAACAGGTTAATTAGAATATTAGAAAATTAGAATATGCTGCGTCCGAGTGGGTTTTCTCAAAACAGAAGTTTCGACGAGAAACAAAAAAAGAATAATTAATAATGTAATAAAATGAAATCTAATATTTGTTTTGTACCTTGTATCCAATTTAGTACATGTAAACAATATAAGTAATCTTTATATGTATTAAGCGAATTAATTGAATTTAATATCCTTTAAAAACTCCCACTATGAGCTTTCTACCCAAATAACGGCAGAATATTTAGAACTATTTTTATATACAGGCTAAACTCATTGATAAGATTCATTGAGACTGATAAAAGAAATCAACGCAAAAGTTATCCTACACAAGGTGGAAAATTTGAAAATCGTTTCTTTAACTTAAAGGTTAGAGATCCTGTTGCAAAGGGATTGCAGGTAAGTTCTGGTCGTGACCCCACTTTTTGGGCTTATTTAAACGTGCTTTTGGTGGCGAATAAAGCTTTGGAGCGCGTTTGAATAAGCCTTCAAAATAAAGGTGGATCGCCGCCTAAAAATTTGCATGGAACTAATTAAATATATAATAATTAAATATATATATAATTAAATATAATTATTTAATAATTAAATAAACGTAAAATATACGGCGCTTTGTATATGTTTATAATACAGATTGTATTTATATATCTCGTATGTATTAACAGTGACATAGAATTTATGTAAATAACAGATGCATAATGAGGCGGACATAACGCTCTCCAAATGACTTGAATTTTACTTAGCTGCTACATAATGAAGTAGGCATTGTTACTCTAAGTTACGTAAATAATACGTGTTTGCTGGGATGGTGGTGAGAGGAGGAAACACAACAGTAGAGTGATCTGGTGGTAGCAAGTGCAATAAATGGTAAAAATTACAATTTAAAAAAGCTGAAAAATTTAAATATTTCGGGGGTGGTTTTGACAAACAGTATTGATGAAAGTGCGGATTAGAGGAAATGTTAAATAAAGGTAATAGAAGTCGGCAGCCTTATTATAGTACATTAAGTATCGAGAACAGTAAGGACAGTTTACCGATCGACGACAATGTTTGGCGACTGAGCGAAGCGAAGTCGCCAATATTGGAGGAGATCGGTAAAACTCCTTACTGTTTGAGATGCTTCTACTATTTTTTGTACGACCATTATGCATACAAATGTACTAACTAAGGAAATATCTCAATGATGGTAAAAAAATAGATTCAAGATAATTTATTTTTGCCCTGTATATCCACTAACCATTAAGTAGGTTTTGTCGTTACCATGGATACGTTTGTAATTTTATTTTTGAATGTTACGATATTTTTGTCGTTTCAACATAAATAAATAGATAGTTGTTATTATTATTTATTGGGTATTTTTTCACAGCAAATTTAAATAAAAAACATAAATTTTTTTAAATAGTTCAATAATTATTTAGAAAATAATGATTTTTCACGAAAGAGACATCTAAAGATGATTCATTTATTTTATAAATTACATATAATTTACTTACCGTTCTGTTTTTGACAGAACTGAACGGTAAGTAATTACTTACCGACGCGTTGTTGCTTAGTAACCAGTAAACATAACCTACTGTTCTAAAACTAAGTTTGGTAAACAATCCGAAATAGCAGGGTCGTACAAAAAATATTTTTAAATCAAGTAACGTGTCTAGAAAAGTAAAAGTTCGAATATACTTAACAGTTATTAAACCGGTGGTTTTTTACGGGTGTGAGACATGGACACAAAATAAAAATGAGGTGATCAAGTTACAAATCTGGGAGAGGAAGATACTGAGAAGAATCTATGGGGAAAATAAAACGCACGACACTTGGCAGAGGAGAACCAATGAGGAGATTATGGAACTCTGTGAGCAACCAAGTATTTCAGCAACGGCTATATCCCATCCAATTTGTGGTTAGGACACATCCACTGGCTCCCGGAATACAGGTTTGCAAGGAAGATGCTGAAAGGCAAAATAGAAGGAAAGAAAAGGAGAGTTAAAACGGAAAAACAAGTGACTGGACAGTGTAATGAAGGATTTATCAGAAATAGGAATTCCAAACTGGGAACAAAACACATCGTGCAGCAAGCCTTGGGCCTACATGGCCTGTAGCGCTCAATGGGCTACTTGCACAAAAAATAAATATTGCTAAATTGCATATAATATGAAATTTATACAGCTGAAATAAGTGTCAGAATTTTTTGGGCGATATAAAGGTGTACAGATGTGGATTAAAACTAAAATAAAAGTTAATCAAATTATGAAATTCCAAAGTGCTTGCAAAACGCTTACAAGTCTGCGCCAATCGCGTGACGTCACGTAGCGTACAATCCTGTATCAGCTATTCCTGCAACGTGGTTTACTTGTTTTGCCGGTGCGTTTAAAATTGTTTCGTTTTGTCTTGATACGTGTTCGTTAGTTGGTTACTTTTGAATTTATAGAAAAACGGCCTATTTCAAGGCTTACATGATGTAGGAAACCCGGGAAGAAACGCAAAGTATCAACGCAATTATCGCATTTATTTTCATTAGTAATTAATTTCTGTTTATTCATTTAAAAGGCTGCTGTATTGAAAAGTAAGGCCGGTCTCGGCAAAAGGAGGTTTGATTGTTAGCGTGGCAGTTCTAATCGCCTAGGAAAGTTCAATTTTTCGAAACAAAATCTGCTACCTTCACAAGATAGGCCAATTTATTACATACGTTAATTAACTGACGTGCTTTCATTGTTATATAATAAATGATTAAAAAGAAATTGAATGCGTATGTATTTTGTAGTTTTAAATATTGGAAACATTTGTCGTTATACTTACGTTAAAATGATCTTCACATACAAGCATGAAGTTTTCGCAAGATGTGAATAATTCCGCCTGCTGCATTTATCCACAACCTTGTTTTTTTCTCGTCAGTGGGAACGCGAAAGAAAAGTTTGTTTATTATTAATTATAATAAGATGAGGATGAAAATATTTTGTAAAATGAAGAAAGGAGTATAGGTATTAATGTAAATAAGTTTTAAGAAGTTGGAACTTAATTAAATTGCAATTAACTGTTTTATTGGCAATACAATTACTTTGAGTGCGAAACATATATGTATTGAATGTATTGAATATTGAATGTATTGAAACGAAACATATTCTAAACAGCATTTTTGATTATTATTTTAAAAAGAACGTTACAGTATGTAACGTTTTTTTATTTTTAATCGTGAATAAATTGAATAGAGAATAGATTTGAGTATTATTATTTTATTTTATGAATAATAGGCATAAATTTATCGGTAATTTAAAAGTTACCATTCTATAACCCCTCTTGCTTTTATAGTCTTGAAAACGACTGTTTTTTAGTACAAAGAGCAAAAACAAAACACGTGGTAACTTGTTTAATAACTAAGAATACAAATAAACTTGAAATTACACCTAACTACACATAGTAAGTGCATTTGCAAGACGGGTCTACGCGTGGTGACGTGACGTCGCCCGCGCCATCGCAAATGCGTTTCAAGGGCCTGAATAATTATTTAAACTTATTTCGATAATAACTATAATAATAACAATTATTTAGCAAAAATATTTTGAATAACAGTAAAATATACAATTCTGAACTCGTTGGGAATAAATGTAAAAATCATGCAAGGACCCTATTATATGGGTCATTCTTTCTGAACTCAACCACCGGCTAGGTCCAAAAATTGGTGCAACTTAGAAAAACTTGAAACCTTTACTTTCGAATGTTACATGTCTCCTATATGAAAAAATTTATATTTGACCCCTAAAACAGGGTAAACACGTATTCAGTTCCAAAAAAGTAATCAGATAGAAAAAAATGATAACAGTAAAAAATGCTTATTTTACTCGATAAATACGAAAAAAAAATTACAGGCCGATTTAAAACAATTTTGAAAACACCTAAGCAAGCATTTTCTATCTAAAAAAAATCTAACACCATTTTCAATGAAAAAAAAATGATAAACTTTCAAAAATGGCAAATTGATGTTCTCAATTTTGCTCGAAATGGAAGCACTTTAGGAAAAAAACGCAGTGGACAAAATGTATGTATTCTTTAACGAAGAATGCGTTGCCGTTAAAAAATATTTCTTTTTCTAATTTCTTCAACTTTTAAAATTTTTTTGAACTGGATTCGTGTTAGGAGACATATAGGAGACATGTGACATTTGAAAGTAAGGGTTTTAAGCTTTAAAATAAGCCCCTACTAGCCTTTCTAAGTTGCGCCAATTTTTGGACCTAGCCGGTGGTTGAGTTCAGAAAGAATGACCCATATATAAATTAAAAAATAGTTTAAAAGATAATAATACCCATAATAAAAAATAATAGAGTCATTACATCTAGTCACCTAGAACGCGCTACCCGACGGTCGATCAGAGTACAGCAAAACGCCGCCATATTGGGGCAAAAGAAGCACGAAATTGTTTATTTTTGTATCTGTATTGCATTTAATCAACTCCACGTTTACTTTAAAAGGTTTTTCTTATTCTGAAAGATCAAACCTATAATATGTCAAATACGTAAAACGTGGTTTTAATTTGTGCATTATTAAAAAAACACCCTTCTCTGCCCCAACATGGCGGCGTTTTGCGGTGCTCTGTTCGACCAGTGCGGCCTAGGCGACTAGATGTAGTGACTCTAAAAGATAACCTTGTTTACGCCCTCTTTTGGCAAATAATAGAATTTAGTTTGATTGTATATTATAATAAACTTACAGTTTATTAATAAAAAATTTTCAAGTAATGAATAATAACATAATATTGAATTTGAATGTAATGTAAATTTATTCAATTCTAATTTAACAATTTCAGAAAAGACAACATTAAAATAAAAATAAACTCAATGGCATTTTGAAACATATTTTAAAACATGAATATAATTATTTCAACTAAAATATTAAATCTTGTAACAATGTATACATACAAACCCATGCGATACAAAAATATCAAATTATATAAAATATAACAAATAGTAGTTAAACGTAAAATTAAAACTATAATAAAAACACAATCTACTTTTGAACAACCATATGTTAATAGAAAAATCTTTAATATCTACTAATAACATTTAATAAAACTTCAAACTTCATAACTTCTACTACTATACTATATAACTACTATATAACTACTGTATAACTACTGTATAACTATTATATAACTACTATATAAGTGTTAATCATTTAATCGCCATCATCAAAATATAATAATACCAACTCTCTAATTGTAATTTAAATTGTAAATGTTTCTTAGTAGTTGATTATCTTCCTGACCTGTCATCATTTAGTACACTAAGTACCTACTTATTGTGCATTATTCACTAAAGTGATTTACTAATTTCTTTTAAATATTGCCTCTGTAATTTGGAAGTACTACAATCAATAGGTCATTTGCCATTATGAGTACGCATGTGTCTTTCTAAAACGCTCTTCTTTAAACATTTATAATTGCATACATCACATTCAAGTAACGTTTTTCCACGGTGAATAAGCATATGTTGCCTATAATCATATTCCTTTAAACATTTATATCCACATACATTACATTCATGCTGTTTTTCCTTAGCATGACCTCTCATATGTGATTGCAGGCTACTTTGCTGAGCACATCTATAGTCACATTTATCGCACTGATATGGTTTCTCTCCACTATGAACACGCATGTGTACTGTCAGATTAGACTTATTGATAAATTTATAGTCACATATATTACATTCATATGGCCTCTCACCTGTATGCTTCCGAATATGATTTTCTAATCTAGTATTTCCAATGCATATGTAACCACATATATTGCATTCAAGAGATTTCTCACCCTTATGAATATGCATGTGTTGTTGCAGACTACCTTTATGCGTATATTTATTATTACATATTTCACATTTAAATTTCTCATTGCTGTGGATATTTAAATGACCTATCAGAACCCTTTTGCTACATAATTTTTGACCACAATGGTAACACTCAAAAAAGGGTTTGTCTACACTGTGATTGAGCATGTGACCCTGCAAATGAGCTTTCCGTGCAAATCTACTATTACATATATTACACATGAAGGGCTTTTCACCAGTGTGAGTAAGAATGTGTTTTCTTAAATTGCTTTTTTGTGCAGTTTTTAATCCACATATATTACATTCAAAAGGCTTGCTACCAGAATGAATTAACATGTGTGATTGTAAAGATTTCTTTATAGTACATCGATAATTGCATAGATCGCATTCAAAAGGTTTCTCACCACTATGAGTGCGCATGTGAAGTCGCCGATGAGATGTTTGTGTAAACCTAGATTTACATATATTACATTCGAATGGTTTTTCGCCAGTATGTGTTCTCATATGCAGCCTTAAACCAGTTTTACTTGAAAACTTACAACCACATACATTACATTCAAATGGTTTCTCACCACTATGAGAAAACATGTGTATTTGCAAACTTTCTTTCTTTATGCATTTATAATCACATAGGTCACATTCAAAACGTTTTTCTTCACTGTGAGTAAACATGTGTTCCCTTAAACTAGCTGCACGAGAAAATTGATAGTCACATACATTACATTTAAATGGTTTTTTGCCAGTATGAATATCTAAATGAGTTTTAAGAGTTCTTTTATATGAAAACTTTTGATTACATACTTTACATTCAAATGATTTATTATCTGCGTGCTTTTCCAAGTGGCTTTTTAGAGATGACTTGTATGGAAATTTTTTATTGCATACATTACATTCAAATTGCTTATGATGAGTATTTTTTTGGATTGTATGATTTTCTTCCATCTGTGATTCTGGTTTGAAAACTACCTTGAGTATTAACTTATTTATGAACAAGTTCAAATTTTATAATATTGGGGAAATTATCTGTAATATCAATAAGAAATTCAAATAATATTAAAGTTTATTATATAAAGTAAATCATTTTCTTACCACTTATACACAAAGTTGATTTGTTCAAATTTGTAAAATGGAAGAATCTGTTTATATAAGCGATATAACTTACAATGATGATATTATCACTTATCATGGTTAATATTAATAGCCAGGGACAACAATTTGGACTTTGGAATGCATGGAAGTTGATAAATGAGTCGTTTAGAAGCCATCAAGCATAGAAATGTAAACAACTTTTACTATTATCAAAACTGTCACTTTTAAAGGAACGCTATTGGTCCATTTCGAAGTAAATATTTGTGGTATATCTTTAAATAATAGATCCAAACTAATTTATACAATAGTGTTGTTTTATTTGTTATTAAAATATTATCTAAAACAGAAAGTGTTGTTGTTAGTGACGTCATGTATAAAGGCTGGCGTTATCAAGCATTCCAGGAAGAACCAAAGATAAGGATGTTCTATATGTAGATATTTTATACTATCTATCTTTTACTAATAAGTAATAACAGTTTTAAAAAGTGTTTGAGACTGGAATTTCTTTCTTCATTAAAAAAGTCGCACTTAGGGTCGCACCGATTTTGAGAACTTTAAAAGAATTTTGTACTTTACCTTTTTACGTGGTGTTTTCGCTTTTAATAAATTTCTTAGGCCGATATTACACTATGAAAGATCTTTTATAAAAGTTATTTGATCATTTATAAAAAATAACACTATAGAGTATTATCTTTTTATCAAAGTTTTAACAGATGTTTATTAAAGCACTAGACAAGCTGTTCGCAGTTATACATATGTGCACTACTTCTATCTTCGTTATTATTGGAGGTACGAAGATGGTTAACTCAGCAAATTAGCAGTATTTTTCTGCCGATTAACGTGGCGAAGACAAACAACAATTGAACGCCGCTCTCTCGGGGTATTCTCCAAAGTAACATTTTCTAAATGGGACACCCTGTATATTTTTGTAGAAATAGATGCACAGCGACCTTATAAATACAAATGTTTATGTTCATTAAATCATTACCTCTTAAAATATATAGAAGTTATAGAACACTTTCTGTTTTTCATCTAATGCATTTTTATTGAACTTACAATATTACAAAAGCTTTTAAACAGTATACGAGGTCTGGCTATTAAATAACGAGACTGAGCGCACAGAAGACGTCCTAGAGGGGTAGGGGGGGAAACGAATGCAGCGTTGGATAGCTGGAAGTGTCTTACTATGCCAGTACGAAAACACGTTCTTGTCGCTGTAGTAGTATTTTTTCTATAGAGGTTAGAAACGAACGTGTTTTTTTTCTCGTGCCGATAAAAATGTGTGACGAAAACCACGAGCAACGGATCAATGTGAAATTTCTCGTTAAATAGAAAAAACTCCGACTGGGTGCTATAAGTTGTTGAAAGAGGCCTATGGTGAGAATTCTCTATCTCGTGCGCGTGTTTTTGAATGGTATAAATGGTTTTCTGAAGGCCGAGAAAGCACCAAAGATGACAAACGTCCAGGTCGACCTGTCTTTGTTTCAACTCCGCAAACAGTGACCAAAATCCATGAAATTGTGCGCGGAGATCGTCGTATGAGCATTCGGATGATTGCTGAGACTGTAAACGCCGATAAAGAAACTGTCAGAAAAATATTACATGACGAGTTGAACATGAAGAAAGTTTGTGCGAAGTTGGTCCCAAAAAATTTGACCCCTGAACAAAAGCTCCGTCAACAGATCTGCTCAGATTTTCTTGAGAGGTTAGATGAAGAGCCTGAATTGATGGAAAACATCATCACTTGCGATGAAACATGGATATTCCAATACGATGTTAAAACTAAGCGGCAATCCATGCACTGGAAAACTCCTGCATCGCCAAGAATGAGAAAATCAAGGATGTCGAAATCAAAATTTAAAGCCATGCTAATCGTTTTTTTCGACATCAACGGCATCGTGATGACTAAATGGGTGCCACAGGGTCAAACTGTAAACCAAACTTACTATTTGAAAGTTTTGGCAACACTGTGAGAGCGAGTTCGTAAGAAACGGTTGTGGAAAAACAAGTCGTGGATCTTGCACCAGGACAACGCACCTGCCCATAACGCGCTGTCTGTGAAGTGTTATTTAGCCGCTAGAGGCGGCACTCCAGTGCTCGAACACGCGCCGTACTCGCCTGATTTAGCACCCTGTGATTTATTCCTGTTTCCGAAAATCTAGTCTGCCTTAAAAAGAGCCCGGTTCGAGTCGATCGAAGTGGTGAAGCGAAAATCGGCGGAGCTCCTAAATGCTCTTACAAAAGAAGACTTCCAGCATTGCTTTGACCAATGGAAAAAACGAATGGAACGGTGTGTGGCGAGGGGAGGGGAGTACATTGAAGGGGAGCATTCGATTGTAGAATAATTTTTAAAATAAAACTCTTTTTCATAAGCAGTCTCGTTATTTAATAGCCAGACCTCGTAATATGCATTCTTGAGATTCTTCAAAGAAAGTTCTTAAAATGAATCCTATAAAAAATTTGATAAAAGATCTTTGTCAAAGATATTTTATGGTATAATAGCGACCTAAGAAGAAGCTGATATACCTATCTCTTGATGACCAAAGATCAACGTTGTTAACATTAAAAAATGGATAAAATATATTATTCTTTTGCGAAATTCCAATGAAAAGAGAAATGGTATTAATCGCCGATTCTAGTCAAGGAAACACTAGTTCACACCAGGGTGGTATTCATTCATGTTTTAAGGGCGATATTTCTTTTTGGCTGCTGTAGGTGCAAATGAACTATTCAAACAAATGTATTTTATTAAAAAAAAACTATAAATAATAATCAGGCCCACGCCAAGGCCTAAAGAGAGCCGTCGTACTTTATACATGCGCCTTCAATTTAGTTCTTTTATGATTTATTTAATAGGATGATGCCACCTAAGTGGAAAAGGCTTCTAAAAAAGTAGGGCCCCTAGGTTACTCTGATGTGTAAAGCACCACTATATATACAGGGTACCTCATAAGAAGCATATCAAACGGCAAGTGGTAGTAGACATCGATAAGACAAACAAAAAATTCCTATAATGTTTTTTTCTCAGAAGCGTAGTTTTCGAAAAAGAAATGCAAATAAAGAAGCATATAATGTTTTTAGAACATACAGCAGGATTTGTTATACCTCTAAACAAGTTGTTTTGTGTTTTGTTATGTTTACATTTCTGATTCTGCAACCTGCAACATGATCCTTCTTACAATACAATTTTATGAGGTCAGTCACTCAGATGATAATTCTACGAACACGGATAATTAAGAAAAGGATATTGGTGCAGGTCAACTCATTATAAAAGATGACATCAATTTCATGAAATATAAATTTGTCATTACTAAAATACTTATTTAATGTAGTCAAAACAAGGCGTCATTTGTCCGGGAGATCCCCGCATCACATCACGAACATTATAATTCATAAGGTAATTTTCATATCAAGCCGAATTGGTTTTATGCATGTTAAAAAAAATCCCCTTTAATCTAATTAACTTACATTATTAGGAAATCAAATGTTCTTTTTAAAAACTAGATAAGATATTCTCTTATAAATCAGATTTATTTTAAAACTCGTATTAAATCTTGAATTTATTTTGTTTGGCTTTCAAATTTCAAAGCTGGCCTTACCTAGTAATTAATGATATCACCATGAACGCTTTTGTAATTTTATATGTACTTTTCTAAAAACGTCGGTCAAGATTACTAAAAATTTTGACTTTTTAAATCAAAAAATCTTATTAAGATTAGTTGTTCCAAATGTCATCAGAAAAGCAGTGGTCAAGTCAGGTGTAAACAGGTGCTATAAATAATACATCCTATATAGAGCGATTTCTAGAGGACAGAATTCAAGAACCAATGAAAATTGACCCAAAGTGCTGGGCGTGAAATCATCCAAATTTTAGATTTTACAAAAGGAAATCAAAAGGAATAAAAATAATAAAGGTATATAACGCAATAAAATGTATATTTAATTTATAAATTAGTTAAATAACAGATAATTAATAAATAAAATATGTCAATTAAATACAGAAATATTTTTTAACAAAAATAATTACGAATATATGCAACCGTTTTTAGGTTGAAACTTTTCACACAAACGTTTTTTGCACTTTGGCTCAAGTTTGATTGATTTAAAAATCGGTCTACTGCACATCCTTAGGAACGCGACACCTCTATTCTTACACCATGACACGAGGTGCATAGTTTACCAGTATACGTATAAAAAATACCAAGCCTATTGGTGTTGTTCGTCGATCCAAGAATTTTCTTTTAGAAAATGACATTTTGTATAAGAGAAATACGAGCCTGGAAGGACTTTCTCGTTTATTAGTTATACCTGCCTCATTAAAGGCCGAAATATTATATAGTTTACATGATGAACCTAGCGCAGGTCATCTAGGTTTTACGAAAACCTATTATAAAATTCGTAATCGTTTTTATTGGGAAGGCATGTCTAAAGATATTGAAAAATATGTAAAAGGTTGCCCAGACTGTCAAGCTCGTAAAGGGCAAACCCATTTTAAACCCCAAGGGTTATTACAACCCATAATGGTTTGTCTACCGTTTGATCATATCGGGGTAGATCTTTTAGGTCCTTTTCGCCGAAGTCGAAATGGAAATACGATGATAATAGTCGCAAAGTGTTATGCGACAAGGAGAGCGGAAACTACAGCCCTACCTACAGGTAAAGCGAGCCCAGTCGCTAAGTTTCTTTTAGAAAATATTATGTTACGGCACGGAGTGCCAACGAGAATTCGTTCTGATAGAGGCAAATGTTTTCAGGCGGAATTAGTCGCCGAGTTATTAAAAATTATGGGAGCGAAGAGTAGTTTCAGTACGGTCTATCATCCCCAATTTAATGGCCTTACTGAACGTTTTAATAAATGTCGGGGCGTCTTAGGGACCCTGGCCCCGTCGTGCGCCGCACGACTTTGCCCACATGGATTGTCACTTGCATAAAAATAAACTCAAATAACATAAGTAAGGCAAGTAAACATAAAGAAATATTTTTCCAAGTTACAACACTAAATATCTCACAGCAAATTTTCTTTACCGAAACTAACATATTCTAGATATTTGTTTATTTCAGAAACAGTTGAATATTTTGTTTGAAATGTGTTACTAATAACCCTTTTATATCATGATATTCGTGAAAAGTTTCATCTGCTTCAGGCCATTTACAAAGAGCATTTCAATTGGTACCACTCGCTTATATTTTTTCCACTTTTGCGTATTGGCGTCGTGAACAGTTACAAATTCTTCTTTTTTTTGTGTCGCTTTTAATAGTTTGATTCATTCCTTATGATGATTGATGGGTAAATTTTCTTTCTCGATTTTTGTACTGTATTTTTGAATTTGTACTAGTTGGTCAGCAGCGAATTTAATTTTTTTTAGGTTTACTTTGCATTTTTACTTTTTGTTTTCTTTTCGTCTTTGTCCAGTTCCTACCTTTTTCATCGCTGCTGCTTCTCTTTTCTTGCGTTTTTCTTTAGCAAAAAAAGATTATTGCTTAACTAGTTATCTGATTAACACACTAAGCATTGTATTTGTCTCTGTATCTGTGGTTGACCAATAAATTAATATATCGAACAGTATATTAATTTTTTATTTTTTATTCTTTTATTGTTACTTTTTCAGTATCTTCCAATGTCTATCCTTTTTATCGTGCTTGGTTTTATCTGTCACACAATCATTAGTCAGTTTAAGTTCAGAAACGTTATTAAGTTCTTCTTCATCAAACATTGTGGCAGTCGATGCAGCTAAACTCAGGAAATGTAAATTCTAACTATTAACTATTATATCGCTTATTTGCGACAAGTTCGTCGACAGAGGTCGTATAGCGTGTAACTATAAGTTTTCATATTATTATCTAGGAAAAGATATCAGCTCTAGGATCTCACAGAGCTTGATGTAACTGGCCGTAATCAAATTAAAAATATATACTTTTGAAACAAAAGATCCTAAATAAATATTTAGAAATATAGACAGTCTGGCCTACTATAAAATAATAATATTCTGCCGGTTGAAATTCTGTTTGGAGGAATGTATTTTTTCAAAATATCCCCTATAAAAACAAGCTAAGTTCGCTTTCGCAGCAATAAAGCAGAAACGTTACTAAATGTAGCCTAATCTATGGCTTGGTATTTACTAGCTAAAATTTCATTTTATCAAATTGAATTTTTTTGTGTTTTTAGTTGAGAACAGAATTTCGTTTATCTTAAAACCCCAATACAGAGAACTTAAGTACTCAAAATGAGCATAATTCTTTTAAGCTGGCAAGTTTTTATGACTTTATTTCTGCTACGTTGCTTTGTGCACTTTTAAAAATTAATCAAAGAGAATTTTATGCAATTTTGTTATTGGCCGAGCATACAGTCATGTTCCAATTCAAATGTGCACTTTTAAAAAATAATCAAAGAAAATTTTATGCAATTTTGTTATTGACCGAGCATACAGTCATCTTCCAATTCAAATGATTAACGTAAACTACCCTACTTTAGAAAAAGAAGAAAAAAAGAAATAGAAGTCCACCCTTCAGTCAGTTATAGTTCGAGTATGGAGTTATAATCAAGCGTTTGACTTGACTAAAGGGGAGTTCTTAGATAGAAATTCATTACAAGTATTTCTTTAATCTGAGTTAGCAGTAAAAAGAAAGGGTGGTGCAGTTTCCTCTGATGTTATTATTTACAAATCAAGAAGCAAGTATGTAAAGCTTAGTTCATCAAAATTAGTTATCACAGTGAAATCGTTACCCTGTATACTGGATTCGTTGGTTTAAAAGTATGCATTTCTGGTTTTAATCGGAAGATTTCATGGTATTGTCTGGTAATTATCTTGATAAAATTTAGGTTACCTTCAAATAAAATTACGTATCTATGAATGTACTCTTTGTTTAAAACCAAAATTTAAAAACCAATTAAAATACCAGCTCGATACTTAGGAGTCTGCTCAAAATATATTTTGCTTAATATAATAATTTACAGCCTTTTAATAAAAAAAAGTCAACAAACAGAGCAGAAATACTTTTGCCGGATTACATGTAACTATATTGTAACATTCTGTTTAAATATAATTAAAGATGCTATTTTAAAGTATGGTAAGACACATTAACAACAATTAAGATTTAAACTTAACTAATTAAAAACACAATTTATGAACTATCTACGAACTTAAACTAATTTATATTTTGAATGCAAATTCATATAGAAAAATATATCGCATAGGCTGGGAATCGAACCCAGGACGCTCCATTGGTAAGGTTGTATCTCTACTGAGCTACCGAAGAACGACTATCATTGTATGTTTGCTAAAATATCTAATTCATTTGGAAAAATTGTCGCTATGCTGATAGTCATTCTGCGGTAGCTCAATTGGTATAGATACCACCTAGACAGTGGAGGATCCTGGGTTCGATTTCCAACCGGAACGATATATTTTTCTATATGAATTTGCATTCAAAATATAATTTAATGTAAATAATTAATTAACTTAATAAAATTAACCTTCATCTAAAAATTAAAACTAATTTCTTTAAAGGTTATTTATTTATTTAATTAACTACAATATTTATTCTAAATACACCGATACTTATTTACACTGCAGATACTATCTTATTCACATTGTGCGCTTTCAATTAACTGCTCTCTTGACTCACGAGGCCGGGCTTATATGCGTTTCGCTTGTTGTCGCCCCGAATCTTCTGGACTTTAAAACAACATTATTTTTACACAAAAATGCTCCACGATCAGGCGTCAGTGAAACAAAGCTTTTTTTAAAACAAAAATTTGATACTTACTGTCGACTCAAAAAAGCTTGACTTGAAATATCTACTTAACAAATTTAAATTCAAGTCGCAGGTATTGTTTCCATAGCTCACTAATTATAAAAGAAAGGGATATAGGTTTAAAGACACACGAAATGCATATTGTTGAGCGCCGTCTGTTTAGGAAAGTTCAGGAATTTTATAAAAATAATGATGCTCGCAAACAGAAATCGGCATCAGATCTATTAAATTTAATTCAATTATTAGTCATAATTAGTTATGTCAAAGTTAGGTTGGATAAAAAATATTTAAAGACTTTCATAAATATATGGTCCTATATTATTTAGTATAATTGAGTTCAAAAATAGGTATATTTAACGATAAAAAATTAAAATGAGAAGTTATCAATTAAACCATGGTTGTAGATTTAATAAAAATATACAACTATATATACACCAATAGCCAGTAAAATTAGTACATAAATAATAATACAGTACATAAATTTTATACAACTTACTTCAAGTTCACAAAAATATCCATTAATTCTCAATACCTAGCTCGAATAAGTTGATTCGAAATCATCCCACAAAGTAGTTAAGTAGTTAACACAAAAAAGACCTTTAGTAATCACTAACTACACTGGATTAACAAACTGAAATAATTGGAAAACCTGGAAAACACCTGTTGCTGGCACCGCTTTCCACTCCAGACCAGACGATGAAGGTTCGCAATAATTGTTTTTCTATAGAACTATTAATCTATAAGATTCCCTTTTAACTAGCTGGAATAACCATACAAATTCAATTGTCAACTATTAAAATGTTTTTCTTTATTAGAAATAGCACCACACTAAAATGTATCGTTTGGAAATTTGGAAGGGAATTTAATGTTAAAAACTTCCGTCTATGAAATACTTTAAACCGAAATCCCGTTTAAACTTGATTTACGATACGTTGAATTCGATAATTATAATTTTTCGTTGTATTAACTGTATTACTATCAGAAGAAGTTATTAAAAAAACTTGAATACGGTAACAAAATACTGGTCACACTTTAATTATAAAACTGTAAATCGTACGAAACTAATAATTAGATATCTTTACGGTAATTATTATAGCGATTTTAATTTAATTACTTAAATTTCTGCACCTTTAACGACTATTAAATAGGGTACTGAATATTTGGGAAATGCCGACGGCATATTTCGGACTCTTTTACTAAAACTCAACTGAACTAACTAGAAAACTTCAACTGAAACTATAGTTGCGGAATAATCCACTGGATTGATTTTATTCGATAATAACACGGAAAACTAGAATACTGGGACAAGCCCGCTAACTTGGGGTAAAACACCCATCGTCCACCGAACGCTACGTCAGGGTACAAGACCTGCTGCCCAAGACGCAAAGCGCCCAGAAGGACCTCGAGGCAACTGCCTCTTTTGTGGTCTATTGCTGACTGTCCGACCTACTGTTTAAATTGAAAAATCTTTGGCGATCGTATGGTTTTGAGAAGAGCAAATTTTTAAATGAACCAGTAAAAGAAATGGCAGGAATTTTCTTAAGCCAATGAGGGATCATTACGTCGCATCATTCTAGAACATTTTCATCGAAAACTTTCGGAGTAACTTAATATTTTGCAGGTGGCTGTCTAGGCAATTTTATTCTAGAAGATTCTGTTTGTCGGTATTTTGTTTACTAGAAAATATTTCAACCCAATGTGTTTTAAAGCTGTAAATTCGAAGTTCCATGCGTTTTAACCATAAGGAAACTTTTATTAAGGTAAATATTATATTTTAACCCTTATAGGCACGGAATTAAAAACAACTTTCTTCTGGAATATTCTATTCCGCAAGAAGAATTCCTGTTGTCCATCGGAAGATGAAATGGTAGATGCTAACACGTGTAAGGACGGTACCTTTGTTTTAAAACGAAGTCTGTAGATTTTTCTAGAAACAAATTTTATTAGTCTGGAATAATTCTTTTGAAAGTGACCTTTGATATTTAGTAGGACTCATGTTTATACAGAATGCCAACGTAATTCTTAATCAAGAAGAAATATACAATAATATGCAGGACCGCACCAAGGGTTTTTTATTTATTATACATACAAAATGATATTTAGTGAAGTTAAAAAACGTAACGTTACAACTTCATCAGATGTCTGCTATCGCTGCCAGCTTAGAATGTTCTCCGTTCATTATAATATTAGCTTTTATAATGTGTATTTTTGAATCTAAAATTTGGCTTTTGAAGTTGCCGCAACTGTCCATTTTAAGGTATCAGTCGATATAGGCTTACTAGGATCAAGATCTTTAACCGGTGACCGCCACATCAGGTTGGTACCAAGCCTGCACCTAAGCGAACGTACACATCTGCTATGTAGTGACACGGTTCCTCTTAAATAACTATGAAACAACAAACGACACAGAATTGATAATTACGAGTCCAACAATATCTACAGACGTCAGTTGGAATTGGGCAACAAGATGCACTGAATAACGAACTACTTTACAGATTAATCAAATTATTAGAAAATAAATATTTAATTATTAAAATATTTTAAATTTAAACTATCAAAACTTGCTATGATTTGTATTTTATGATTGATTGAATCCGTCGTTGGCTCTAGGTGAAACATTCTAATAAGTACAATTTTTTTATTTACTTATTTTTATTATGAATATTTATTTTTATATTTTAGTCCAGTCAAGTTAGAACAAATTTGTATGAATAGCGGAAAGTTAAAGTAAGCCCGGAGATTTTTGCATAGGCTTCTTTGTGGGTTAAATAACCCTCTAAAACTCAACACCTGTAAGTGGTGAGCTCGAAGAGATAATTAGGGTAAACCACGCCTCCTAACGGTTTTTGTCATTTTTCTCGGAGACTATTAGGTTTATCGAGATGAAGGAGCTTGGGTAAAATAAAGTTTATTTAAATCCCTACCAAATATGTTTAAATGCTTTTTCGTACTGTACCTACTTTTTGTGTTATCGAAGAAAGAAGATATGTCATATATGGATCAGCAATTTGCACCAGTAAATTTGCTCAAGGAACTTTCGGACGTAACTTTCTGTAGTCTCATATTCGTCAGGAAGTAACTAAGAAAAATTTGTTGAGAACCGGATGCGATCGTGGTCCAGTCATCTTTTACCTTGTCATCTCTTCGGCAAAATCCATCAGGCGATATTATAAATATTCTTGGTGCCAGTTGGCTGAAAAACTTGTATTGGTAATTTAATTCTTAGCCGAGTACACTGCAATAGTCAGTTTTTTATCCAACCCAACACGTACAGGGTGGTCGCCTTCTTTAAAATCCTAATTTCCCCTATTTATAAGATCTTGGTATCGAGTAATTTTTTTCTTGGATGATTTTTCCGTAAAATTGAAATGCACGATTTAAAACGAAACTGCTACTTTGTGGCGCCCCTTATAATCGCGTCCAGCTCTCAACAAATTTTTCTTAGCTACTTTATGACGAATATGAGACCACAAAAAGTTACGCCCGAAAGTTCCTTGAGCAGATTTACTGGTGGAAATTGCTGATCCATGTATGACATATATTCTTCCTACGATAACACAAAAAAAGGCAAGGTACGAAAAAGCCTTGGACGTTTTTGAGAGAGATGCAAATAACATTTAGTTTACCTAACCTCTTTCATCTCGATAAACCTAATAGTTTCCGAGATAAACGACAAAAACCGTTAGGGGGCGTGGTTTACCCACATTATCTTTTTGAGCTCACCACCTACAGGCGTTGACTTTTAGGGGGTTATTTAGCCCACAAGGAATCCCTTTGCAGAAATCTATGTACTTACTTCAACTTTCAGCTATTTTTTCTAATATGACTCAATAATTTTTTATATATGAAAATTGTGTACCCAAGAAAGAAATCCATAATATGATTAATGCAATAATTGATTTTAACAATATTTTTTTGAGACATATAGATAAGTATATAAAAGCTCTATTTATCTTTTAAATTATTTACATCAGATGTAAGTTAATAACATTTCAGATAATAATGGATTCTTTATAATAACAAATTAGTTTTTAATGTACGAAGTTGATATCATTAATTAATAAACAAAATATGTAGATATAGAGATAATAATCAGACCAATAATAAGGAAATTTTGAAAAGCCTGCAATACATAGGTACTGCAATTACATATCTATATGGTCACGAATATACCTATACAAAGAACCACATTTTTACTTTCTTGTTTTAACAAGGTTTGTTTTTTTCAAGATTGTAACTAATTATTATACTCAATACTGTTGTAAACGTTTCTGAACACTAGACAGAATACCTTTCCTCTAACGTAAAATAAATGAGCCTATTGTAACTACAAAATGAATAAACAATTACCTTCAGATAAGAAAACGTTCTACAAAAGCCATATCAATTGTGGATGATTGATAAAAAGCATATATCCAATCTTACAATAAAATACGTCAGATAAGAAAATATAAAGATAATTTTTGAAAACTACTTAAAAGATACTTCAGTAAGTCAAAGTATTTAGTTCATCTGCCATTTGTAAGTATCGTGCATTAAAATCAACTACTATAGAGTCTTTTAAATAATTTTAATTTTTAGGCAACATAATAAGATGGCCAATCCTTCATCAGATGATTTTCGTCCACCACCAGGAGTAGGACCTCCACCAATGTTCCATCCTAGTCCCCCCATTGGAGGTATAGCGCCACCACCACCGGATCCATCATGTATGAAAAGAATATTTAATTGTATATTTAAAGTAATGAACAAATTAATTTTTAGTTATACCAAGGCCTATCCTAGGTCAATATCCAACGGTAACTATATGCCCTTCGTGTACTGTACGAATGACAACTAGAACAGAAGAAGACGCATCATGTTTGGCATCTTTTTCTTGTTGTTTCTCTTGTTGCTGTGATTGTCAAATTAAGGTACATCATTATTGTACAAACTGTAATCACTTTTTGGGAACATACACCAACACGTAGGTACTAGCAATAATTAATTTTTTATTATACCTGACTCATAATCTTGGTACATCGTACTCTTAAGCATGTGAAATAAGGCCTTTAAAGCATACGTGCTTTAATGCTGCCTAGGTAAAAATAAATTAACAACAATATTACAATAATACACTCTACAAATTTTGAACAATACAAGCAATCTAAACAAACTTCGCACATCAACAAATTTATACATAGCAACCAAACAACAATTTTTTTTAACCATTTCTATATCAACGATAATTTAATTCATGTATAAAAAATCCCATAAGCCGCGATACATTTGTCACTTTGACATCGGATAAAGTTAGCCCTAACTTTGCATCTGGATAAAATGTGTTTAAACTTCCATGGCTAACTTTCTCGAACCTGATTATTGTTTTTAATAATTGTCATTTTCAAGTTAATAAATGTGTTCTTGACTTCTTCATAATTACCTAGTTATTCCTTTTTATTATTCATTAAATTATCTCATCGAATTACGCTCGAGGTTTTTTTCTCCGGGATAAAATTGATTTTTTAAACTCTAATTTGGTTTCTTTTTGGTAAACTGACTCTACAAACCACCAGATAAAAAAACTCGTCCTTCGGACTCGTTTTTTTATCGTAGGTGGTTTGTATCGTCAATTTACCAAGCAACCAAATTATCGTTAAAAAAATCAATTTTATCCGGACAAAAAAAGACCTCTCGTGTAATTACAGTCGATTAATGATGCAGATTATTTCGAAAAAGGTATTTCAATTTACTTTTTTTGTTACAATTTTCAGATTGTAGTGCAGGTATAATGAAAAATAGCGTATAATGCACGTGAATAAGAGCCTTTAAAGCACTGCACCGTTAAAAAGCACTCGGCTTCGCCTCGTGCTTTTAAGGCTTGCTTATACACTTATATTATAATATACTATTTAAACCAAATCGGTTTATTATATTTTATCTGAATACTTATATATTATTATTCATTATCGTTTATATTCTTTATACGTGTGTATGTATGTATGTTAAATACTTTTATATAATTATCAATAGTAAACACGTATAAATATATTTTTGTAATACATTAAACGATATGTTCTACACTACACTGTTGTTTTGTTTAATACCCATTAGGATAATTTTATTGTCACTTCGGCAGTATTAGGAACTTTCTTCTTTGTAGCACCTACTGTTCATCAAACGAAAACTTTCGTGTGACTTTAGGATGAGCAGTGGCACAACTGCCTTATCAATCCGGTAGTGCATTTCTTACTTGAACAGATGTACCGATGAAAGCTAGGCAGAGTGCAAGCGATGCTGAATCTCTTTTACGCTGAATGTCGTCCTTTTTCCCCGTCTGAGTATGATCAGTGTACAGTGTGATCCAAAATGAGTGAAGACCGTTTGAATTTCGCCCCATAGATTTTAGTGTATTTCACATTGTTAGTGTGGCACTATTGAATTGTGTTGCGTCAAACTACAGCGTCAACTCGTCCCTTTCTCGTTTACATCGTTGTGCTTTGCCACGTTCCCAGCCAGCACACTGACGTCATAATGTCATCGTTTTTCGGCAGTAACGACGTCAAATGACGTATTAGAATAATGTCAAATTATCGTAAAACTGACAGCGTTGTGTCACAGCCTAACGACATCAATAGAAGACGTCATTAAAACATCCTATACGAGCACTAAGATAGTTGAATATTGGAAATAATATTTATTATATACTATTTCATACATAATTATTAAACAAATGTGAACATTTACTAACTGAAAAGCTGCTAAAACAATATGCAGAATAATTGATGATACTAAAATAATATTACTAAGTACTAACAAACCATTGCATTAATATTAATTTATTAGCAATAGTAATCTCACAAAAACGTCGATAGGGTACAATTGTATAGGTTATGTAGTAGGTATTGTGACGGAACAAGTAATTATTATACTTACCGTTTGTGACAAACCATACAATTATTATGCAGTAGTTGCAACTACACATACACTATAAATGTACGTACGTCACAACTAATAAGTAAGAACGTTACTAATTAAAGAGCAAAGCAAGTACACGAAATATGTTGTTTTGTTTGTATAGCGGCATGTAGTCACGTACAAGTCAGTGGAACTAACAATACAAAAATAGTGTAATTGAATATTGAAAACAGCAAAATAATGTATTCTATTTACATTCTACAAATCTAAAAATCAAAAATATTTTATGGAATATACCACTTTTTGGTTACCTAGATAGATCATACTTAATAATATTAGAAGTCTAAAAACGACCTTATTGTACGTCTAAAAGACGTCGTTTTGTAGACGTCTACGTAATATGACGTCCCATAATTTGACGTTTTATGGACATTATTTATTAGTTATATGACGTCGCCGACCAATAATCGCTTAAACATAACGTCATTATAACATGAATGTGCTGGCTGGCTTTTTATTTTACACAGTAGTTCTTTTCAAAGCTACAGTTTGTTAGTCGATTTTATTGTCAGGTAAGTATATTATTTAAGATTAATTAAGTTTATAGTCTATATTATTTTTGAGACGCGTAAAATAAAGGAAGGATGAACAGTATTTGTGTTGCCAACACAACAATAATTTAACGTGGTGGTAAATTCAAACAGTCCTCAATCTTTTTGGACCACCCTTTATATAGTACCGAACATTTATCTATTTAACTGTTTTGTCTAATCTACTATTTTTCAGCTTTTAAATACACTGGCACTTACGTGGCAAATGTAACCTCAGTTTAAAATGTTATACAAACTCAAAGTTTTTCTGTGGAATTATAAATGAATTGGTAAAACCAGTGGCGGGATCTCAGGTCTATTATTCGGGGGGGGGGGCAAAATCGCGCTTTTGAAGAATTTGAATATAATGTAAGTAATCAGTTACATATTTTGTACATACTTTTATTGTATGAATAAGTTGAGACATATTGATGCATTAATCTTAAATAAATATTGTAAATATTTTCAATCTTAAAATATGTTATGTTCAACAGATGGGCCCCATCTTCACAAGCGACATTATGATTGCAAATTTAAGGACTCCAATATATAAAACGTGAATTAGAATTTACATAAGTATTTTTCTAGCTTTGAAAAACTGAAATCTTCTGTTATATCTTTGAAAGAAATTTGTTTCATTGTATATATCTAATATGAGCCGGTTTATTACTTTTCGATCAAAGTCTGCGCGCGCACATCAACGATTTTGCTAAAAAAATCTTTGTTATAGCACATCTCAATAAAAAAAGATTCCCAAATTTTCAGCCCTTAACACTCCTCCTTTGCCTAAATACAGCATTCTAAAATTTGAAAAACGGTCCATTTGCACTAGGGGTTATTTTTCTTCTTTTTTTATTGTATATTACGAGTTATTTAAGTTATTTAATATAATTATTTTTATTTTAAGTTATTTTTCGAGTTCTCCCGTCTAAGTTACCCAAAACCCGACACCAATATGTAGGGTCTTCTTCAAAACTTCACTGTTTGTTGTGACTTAGCCAACATGAGTGCAACTTTGAATGAGGGAATTTCTCTGAAAATGTGATTTTTGCTCTGCTGTAACTTTTGTCTCTGAGAATTTATTTGCACCAAATCTGAAAGAAAAACAGTTCTCTTTATGCTCGATGAGCCTTGAAACTTTTTATAATATTGGTTGATATACAATCGCTTGTGCTACGTTGCATTAAAAAAAACTTTTCAAAAAATTTATAAATCGAATAAAGCGAATTTCACGAGCTTTCCCTTTACTACATATAGGAACATAACTATTTAGTTATGTTCATATTATGTAGTACTTATTCTCGTAAATACATTCTCTTTTTACAGATTTCATTTATTGCTTTAATTATGCTTTTGGTATGAAGAGTTATGGGACGAACCTTAGTTAAGTTAATCGTGTTATTTAATTATGCAAAAACCTTCGACAATTATCTTTAACCACAAAATAAACATTTTTTAGATAATATAAGCAAATACAACTCGTTTTCTGCAATATACATCCATTTCTGATGGCAGTAGATTGTTTACTGTGCGTCATTTCACCGTGCAGGGAGAAACGATTTTTGCGGACCCGCAACGGCGCCGCTGCGAGCTCGCTGCGGGTCCGCAACGGGAATTCCCGCATGTGTATACTGACTCTAATAAATCAGTAGTTTATGAAAATATTGTAGGATACGATTAGAAACGACGTAGGAAATTACAACTCGACGATCTGTGCTTGTACAAGGTTATAAGTTAAGTGCGTAGTTGTGTGCTAAAAACTGTTGAGTTATTCATTTTATATACCATATTCAGATTCAGGATTCTTTTTTAGGTAAGATATATTACTGTTTTAGTAAGGAAACATAATCTAATTAGTTTAAGATAACAAGATAAGGGAAATTGTAAATACTTAAATAAACAAAATAAAGAATACTAATTAGGATAAATTTATTTCCACGGAAAGGTCACTTGGGCGGGGTATATTATTTCGCCTTTTAGAATAGGCAACCCGAAGTGCCACTAACAGTATAGAGCAGACTAACTGACAGTGAAAATATATATTATGACGTTAGGATTGAACTAAACCAAATAAGAAAGGAACAACCAGAGTACAGAGACGAAATGGTAACAATAAAAGCAGAATACCAAAAATAAGTTGAATATCAAAAATTAAAAGTCGATGGAAAAATTTTTAAATGGAATAAAAAAAATAATCAATTAGAAGAGGATGGTACTAATGCACCTGGACTAGAATGTAGAAAGCGTTACAGGTAAAGAAAATGAATTAATAGATGAAGTCAAGAAAATTAAATTAGATGTGTTGGTTATATCCGAAACAAAGACAAAATAATTGATGATGAACACAGATTCTTATACAATGTGGTGTCAGAAAATAAAAGAGCAGCATAAGGAACATGGTGTGTGATTAAATGGATTAAATGGAAAGGATGGACAGCTTATTAGAATGTATATTGTCCGCGGAAATAATCAAATAGCACCATTAGCCAGTTACCATAATAGCAGTATATGATCCAAATGAAAATGCAACTAAATCAATAAAGGATCAATTTTGGGAAGAATTAGCAATAGTAACTGAAGAGAGTAAAGGAAAGATATTAATAGCAGGAAATTTCAATACCAGAGTGAGGATTAAAAGTAATGAAACAGAGAGCACTACAGGAGAATTGTGAAAGTAAAAGAAACAATAATGCAGGACGATTAATAGACTTTTGCATGGTGTACAATTTAAATAATATTGTAACTAACACATTTTATGAACACAAAGACATACACAAATACGCTTGGCAGTCGCCAAATAAAGGTGTATCAAATTATGGTGGAATAAAGAGATAAGATCAGAAATAAAATCAAAAAGAAGAAATGGAAGGAATATCTATCACAAAGAACAGAACACAAGTACAGAAATTATAAAGAGCAACGTTCAAGAGTGAAAAACATAGTAGTGGAAATTAAAAATAAATCATGGGTAAATTTGGAGAAAACTCGAAAAAACAGCAGTAAGGAAAACCAGAAGTTATTTTATAAAGTGATAAAATCATTAAGGAAAGGTAAAACACCAATAACTAGAACGATCAAATGCATAAACAGGGACAAATATTAACTAAGGTTAATGACATAATGGAGATGTGGAAGGAATACTTTCAAGATTTATTAGGCATACAAGAGGAAGACATTGGTAAAAGAAACAGAATCTGACGAGGAAGAAAGAAGTTATGATGAAGATGATGAAAATGCTGAAACAATAACAGAAAACGAGTTAAAAAAGCAAATAAAAATTAAAGATAATTGGACGAAGAAGCGACAAAATTACTCCTGACTATATACAAAAAAGCATGAAAGGAAGAGAAGCCCCCCAAAAAAATCCCAAAGACTGGGAAGTGGGGAAATAGTTCCTAACCACAAAAAAGGTGACCCTCAGCAATGTGGCAATTACAGAGGAATAAACGTACTGAGCATAGCATTCAAGATTTACGAACAGTTAATAAAAGGGAAGCTAAGAAGAACAATAGAACCAACACTACTTGAAGCACAAAGTGGGTTCCGTAAAAGACGAAGCGCACAAGATCACATTTTCACCATGAAACAAATAATTAATAAAAGCTGACAGTTTAAGAAAAAAAAATGCTACCGTTTAGTGAACAGTTGTGAGATCGGTGGGTAGGTTGGTGAATTTTCTTGTGCTGCTGGTTCTTGTTTCTAGCTTTGTGAATTTGCTTGGTCTTGTGATTTCCGTTTCTCCGGCCATTTTAATGTTTAGTGAATCAGCCTTATTGGCTAGTTTAATTGAATAAATTATGTAGTTATGTTGACCCTAAACCTTAGTGTAGAAGGATTATGATTACACCGTGCGACAAATTTCAACTTTTGGTTCATGACATGGGATTTCTCTTCAGGAATGGAAAGATTAGGTACCAAATAGCAATTCCCCAACGGCATTTTGCTAGGTTAGTTAAAATAAGAGAGTTTTTTAATTTTAAAGTTTGATAACTATCAGGGTATCGGATTGGCTTGAAAAATTCGGAAAATTACCTAAAAATATAGTTTTCGAAGTGTTTTTGGGCTTGTTTGAAAGGAAATTGAAAGTAGATACAAAAACGAACATATGTGAAATCCTTGAAACACCAGGGGTCGTTTTAAAATGCATTTAAAGCGCTAATTTGAAAGGGGAATGGGGTAACGAGGTGGCAGTGGGCGTTCCTTTTTCATAAAAGCTTTTCTCCAATTGTCCCCTATTATACCGCAAAATGCCGGACTGAGAGTAATGTTTCTTCGTAGAAAAATGAGTTTTTGAATTAAATTCAGAAGTATGAATCCATGTTCTTTATTTTGTTTTATTTTTGTTCACAAATACAATGTTAACTTTACCTCTACTGATCTATTTGCTTCCTTTTGGGCGCTGGTTTCTCATTTTCGCTCTCCTCCCTGATTTGTATGTCTTAGTTGGATGCGTGGACATCATCTTCGCTGTCACTGTTTTCATTCTTGTCTTCGTTCCTTTCTTCTTCGCTATCCTCAGCGTCTCTCTTTAGCCACCAACACAAATCCCCTAATATGCCATTCAATTGTTTGCCTCTGTACAGAATTTCCATAGGCATTGCAACCTAATGAAATCGCTCTCCATGTTCATCAGACTCTGAAGCTAACTGCTTCTCAAAGTAGCCAAGATGACTATTAAGGAAATGTATTTTGAGAGACATTGATATCTTCAATTTCTCAAATGCCTGTAACATATCAGCTATCAAGTAACGGTAATTTTCTGCCCGATGCTTCCCCAAGAAATGAAGAATCACGGCCTTAATGGCATTCCAAACAATCGACTGGTCCTCATTCAGATATTTGTCAAAATCCGAATTTTTCATAAGCTTGCGAATATCACGAAACTTGCCTCTTTATAAGTATAAATTTATGCATTTTGAAACTCTAAGGTAAGTAATTCCTTTCCGTACACCACTGTAAAATGTCGAATTCAAAACAGTGAAATTGATACCTTCTTGTGACATCATTTCTTGCATCGTTATCAACAAATTGGGATTGGACAGTCAGTTTTATGCACCCTTTCATTTTAGCTAATAGTAACGTAATGATTGTGTTGGGCAACCAGAGGTTTATAATGCTTCCTACTTTTATCTTGTACATTTTTCACCAAATTTGACTTTCATACTGTGTTCATCCTGCACATTACACAGACATGTTTGAGCTTGCAGTACGACATGCAATATAAAAAATAAAAAAACGTTGAAGATAAAAAATGAATGCTGAAATCAAAATAATAATTTGTTTGTTGTTAAGAGAAATTAAAACAAATGAAAAAATGAATTTATTCCCCTTCAATTCAAAAAATCATTTTGCTAAAGAAGAAATATTGCTATCAGGCTGAAATTTTGCACTATAATAGAAAACACTAAAAAAAGTTTCTGTGAACTAAAACGCCTTCTGCCCCTCTCTACCACATCCCCTTTTCAAATTAGCGCTTTAAATGCTTTTTAAAACGACCCCTGGTGATACAAGAATTTCACTTATGTTTGTTTTTGTCTATCTTTTTTATATATCTACTTTCAATTTCCTTTCAAACAAGACCAAAAACACCTCGAAAACTATATTTTTAGGTAATTTTCCAAATTCTTCAAGCCAATCCCATACCCTGATAGTTCTCAATCTTTAAAATTGAAAAACTCTCTTATTTTAACTAACCTAGCAAAATGCCGATGGTGAATTGCTATTTGGCACCTAATCTTGCCATTCCTGAAGAGAAATCCCATGTCAAGAAAAGTGTGTCGCACAGTGTTATATATCTAATCACCATCCAGTTTAGTTAGAAACGCTTGTCGAGTTGCAAACATTAATTAATATTACAATAACTACTACTCGACAGAATTGAATGCAATTTTATATGCAAGTAGCTAATAGTGTTTTATGTATGTGGGAATATCATTTTTTAAGTTATTCCATAAAATAGAGGGTAATGCATTGTTGTGTTCTGGACCATCATTTTTTAATAAAACAACAAATACGTCAAGAAATCTTGAAAATATTCACGAATTAAATAACAAATAATTCTTAAAGAATTATTTATTTAATAATTCGTGAAGTTTTTCAAACGTATTTGTTGTTGTTTGTAAAAAAAAGATTTTGATTAAAGCACCAGAACACCAGAATGCATTACCACTATTTCATAGAATAACTTGAGAAATAATACAGATATCAAATTATAAAAATTCCATAGATACAACACTATTAGCTACTTTCATATAAAATAATATTCAACTCTGTCAAGTAGTTATTGAAATATTACTTATTAAATACACGTTTTACGTCAAAAATCCCAGAACCAGGGGTTTTTGTAACATAATCCGCAAAAGTTAAGTGCCTAAAATTATATAATTTTACAAATTCACTATTTTATACCAAAAATAAATTGTCTACCTAATTATTTTTTTTGTTGATTTAATTTGAGCTGTTAGTTTTTTTGCTATGCGCATTCAAACTCAGGGGTACAGAACTTTTGCGTTCGATAGTAGGTAGACCCGTATAACCCGTTAAACTAAATTTCAAATTGGACAGTTAGTTTTCGAGATCTAGAGGATCCGCAGTCAGACAGACTGAATCAAATCAGAAACATAAAGTAGCGCTTGCACATTATCAGCATTTGATAAATCAGGCGCGGCTCGCCGGGTGAGGCAGGTGAGATAGAGCCTCACCTAAATGAAACTAAAGAATTACTAAATAAAATGTAAATGTTTTACCGTCAATAATTTTTTTATTACTATGTTAATAAATGTATTCTATCAGTACTTTCTAGATTAAAAATATTGGATTTAATATAAATAAGCTTATTTTATAATAAAATGTATTTATATGCGCATACCCAGCGCGTTAAACATAATGGATGAGTATCAAAATTTCAAGCTTCAGTTCATGCATCTGTATGCACACACCTCTCCTCAAGAGCATTTTAGTTTTATCAAAATGCCGACGGAAACTGTTGCTAAGGTAATTTACTACAATGCCTATAGAGTCGAAATAAACTTACCAGTAAATCGGCTTATATTCTCGAAATAACCCCATTTTAAAATTAAATATTAAAAAGCTTTTATTTAGTCAAGTCAACGAATGAGAAATAGCGAATAGCGTGTAGTCGCAAATTCTTGTACAGTGGGAGGGGGGGAGTGCCATGAACAACATACTAGAAATCCCGACCGGGGGGATGGGGAAGCGTTTAAAGGTCATTTTTTCACGTTTTTCTTGAATAACTCACAAACCGCGACATCTAGCGAAAAAGTGTCCCGGTACAAGATTTAAACTAAAAATGAAATTTACTACAGAAAAGGTGCTATTTATTTATTGTCTATGATGAATAGTTTGCGAGATGCCGGGGATGGAAAAACCGCGAATTATTAAAACGGAGTATTAATGATAGAAAATTAATGTTAAATGAAGTGGGTTCAGACCGAATATTAAATGTCTGTGCAACTTCTAAGAGCAGTAGTGCTATATTAAGGGATAAATTGTGTGCTGAGGATAAGGAGAGGGGAGGGGCCGATTGGAATGAGGTCAAGCACTTCGTGTCTTCATTTCTGCAAAAAAGAGAGCAAAACAAAAAATTGAAAAGAAGCTAACATCTATATCCCATGTCCTCATTGCTGCCATTCGCCCTCGATCTTTCATATCTCCTATCCTACATGCTGTCGCTCTGTTTATTCACAGAAAGTTTGGATCCAAAAACTTGGTCAATCTACTTGCTGGTTTGGGATTCAGTGCAACTTATCACGAAGCTCAACAGCTGGAGCTATTAACTTCTACCACACTGAAGAGCCTGCCTTTAGTGTAACATTCTGTCAATATGTATTCGACAATGCCGATTTCAATGTCTCCACTATCGATGGCTGGAATACTTTTCAGAGCATGGGAGGCATCAAATGCATTACGCCAGTCTCATCTCTCCCACCATTTGAAGAGCCTCACAGGCTTAAATCGGCTTCCTCTGACACAGAAGTAGGCCACCTAGTGTTATGGAACTTCAGACATTTGAAGATCGGACAAGCAATGCATTACGGCAGATTACTCAATGGTAGGGTCTACCATTGAGTAGTTAAAGAAGTGTTATGCCAAGTTTATGCTGCAACTGCAGTTGACAACATCATAAATGGTGCACAAACTTTTTATCTGCTTTCTTGGCAGCAATGAGGGCATGGGATATAGATGTTAGCTATTTTAATTTTTTGTTTTGCATTTTTTGCTGAAATGAAGACACGAGGTGCTTGACCTCATTCCAATGCGTGCCTTCCCGCACGCATCTGCCCTACAATCCCCCTCCCCCCTTATCCTCAGCACACAATTTAAGTCTTACTACAGCACTACTGCTCTTAGTTGTTGTACAGACATTTAATATTCGGTCTGAACACACTTCATTTAACATTTATACCATTAATACTCTATTTTAATAATTCGCAGTTTTTCCATCCCCGGCATCTCGAAACAAAAAATGAATCGGACCTTTTTTGTAGTAAATTTCATGTAGTTTAAATTTGTACCTGGACACTTTTTCGCTAGAGGTCGCGGTTTGTGAGTTATTCAAGAAAAACGTGAAAGAATGGCCTTTAAACGCTCCCCCATCCCCCCGGTCACCCTCCGGTCAGGATCTTTAGTATGTTGTTCATGGCACTCCTCCCCTCCCACTGTATAAAAATTTGCGACTACACGAATTATTTCCGCGATTTTCCATTCGTTGACTGGACTAAATAAAAGCTTTTTAATATTTAATTTTAAAGTGGGGTTATTTCCAAAATGTAAGCTGGTCCTATTTACTGGTAAGTTTTCCCGATTCTATAAGCATTGTAGAAAGTTATCTTACTAACAGTTTCCGTCGGCATTTTGATAAAACTAAAATGCTCTTTAGGAGAGGTGTGTGCATTCGTTACAGTTCGTTACAGCACAGCGGCTTGGTTATCGACCGTATACTCTTCCTATAGACAGAACTGAAGCTGAGATTTCACAGCTTCGTGAATTAATGAAAGATCGAGATTCGTATCATATGTTATTTTGCCGTTGCGACCTCCGTCCGAGTACTACCGAAGACGATATCTTTCATGTTTTGTTTTACTTTTCAAAATCATATTTTAACGTAATTAACTCGTTGCTATATAAGGTGCTTTTATAAGGTGTTCGCGGGAACATTTAGGTATGTATAAGGTATAAGCAAAAAAAGTCGGGGATTTTAATTAAGCAGCTAGTAACAAATTGATGTTTTAGATGCAAGGAAATGATCTACAATATGATCGCATGGTGTGTTTACTAGAAACACCATTTTTAAGGCGTAATGAAATAGAATAGCAACACGTTTTAGAACAACGTGTGACGCCAAAAATCGATGTTATGTCTGCTGACAAATTACAAAATCGGGCTTTTCATAATTTTTGGTATGCAATGCATAAGTGGCTCTGTGGCAGTAATTACTGAAAACTGTTAAAAATGTATGGTTAAAACAGTACAGGCTATAATGAATAAAAGCATTTTCCAGAAGCGTATAAAAATAAAAATATTCAAAAGAACGCATTAAAATTTTTTTAGGTCTTAAGCGTATTAAACGTAATGCTTCTACAGTTATAGAAGCTTCGCAAGAACACCATATTTAAATACAATTTTATACAATGAGAATGTAAAAAAAATCGGCAACTTTTGTGTTATTTAATTGACGTTACAATTTTATTAGGCAGTCAGAAATTGACATTTCGGAGCTATGATAAATCGACTACTTTAGATAATCGTGGCAATTTTAAATAAATATTTGAGTGCTTGATTAAGTTCAATGTAGAAATTAGCGAACATGCTGAAGAAGTTAAAAACATTTTTACTGGTCAGTCAAAAACTATTCAAAATCAATTAATTTCTTGTTGCAATAATTATTATTTAAGAGAATATTAACAGTGAAATTAATAACGCAAACTATTTTGCAATAATTGCTGATGATACAACCGACATTAGTGAAAAATCACAATGCCCCATTACTGTGTGGTTTGTAAACAATAGAAATTACAAAAAAATTTTTAGGGTTTTTTGACATAAGTGCTGATAGAACTGCAAATGCATTATTTGATCTAATTGCTAAGTTTTATAACCTTTTAATTTTAAACAAGAATTAGTTATGCAATGTTACGATGATGATGGCGTTATGGCCGGAGAGTTAAACTACCTGAAATTGGATCTGGTGCACCTTTAGCCTTATTTACACATTGCACCACTCACAGATTCAATTGGGTCTTGCAGCTGGAGTTTTTTTTTCAAGCCTCACCTTACTATGAAGCTACGAGCCGCCACTGTGATAAATACAAGTACTTTTTGAAAATGGTTTATACCATCGAACGGAATTTCCAAGTAAAAGATAACGATTGAATTCTATTGCAAATTGTGACGTTTTAGTAGACCACATAGACTAAAGAAACAGAAAAAGTATTTAAATTAATTTTATTAACAGTGTAATTTTCTTGTTTACTTATATTAAATGTTTACAATATTTATGCTACCGGATATGCATAATACTTGTACAATTATTTTTATTAAAGTGCGGTTTTAATAACTGTTATGATGAAACTTTTATTTTTATCTCATTGTCGAATAGATAAGCTTAGCATTTCATACGAGTTACTTTTTTATCTTATTTGATCTAGTATAAAACACTCTACATTGAAAAATAATTTACCAGATAAACTAAAAGCAGAATGGAGAAATATGGTCCACCCGAATACGCTCCTCCAGGTGCAACACCAGTACCACAGACGTACCACCCAATTTATCCAGCGCCTGGTGTGATGCCACCGACAAGTATATATTTATTTCATTTGGATACATTTTTTATTTTAATTAAATGGCAAATTATGATTTTAGTAAATCCACCACCTCCAATGCCTAGATTTGGACCAGTTCCAGTTAGTACAGTATGCCCTTCATGCCACAGCCAGATAACAAGTAGGGTAGAAGCAGAATCATCCACCAAGACTCATATTCTTGCTGTACTATTATGTGGTGTATGGTAAGTACAAACAAATAACAGAAAAAAAATAGAATAATAAATTTTTAAATAATTTTTAGTTGTTGCTGCATTCCTTACTGTATAGATTCTTGCAAGAACAAAAATCATTATTGTCCAAGCTGTGGCTCTTTCTTAGGGGCTTACAAGAATTAATCAAAAAATCAAAAAAAATTATTGCAAGAACATAACTGGTGAAGTACTTATAGAATTTAGGCATGAAGTCTAGCTTGAAACTGATAAATATTTAATTTAATAATAAATATATAAAAAATATTTAAACGTTAACTACCTTCTTTTTTATGGAGTAGTATAGTTTGTAGGAAGGAATATAGACCTGTTGTATTTTAATGGAATAAAGATTTTCTTTTTAGAACGATAAATTTGTTTTAATAGTGAATAACTATTATAGCTTGCGCTAAGTTGTGACCAGGCTAAAATATATTCTACAATAAAACATGGACAGATTATTTCAGGGCATATGTTACAACGACCATTTTATTTATTAACGTCTATTATTCGATTATGTACTTGGATTACTGATAGAAATAGTCAATATTTGTAGTATTTATCTTCCTTCCGTTTTATCTGCGGACTGCAATTAGATGTAATGTAAAGTTAAATCTATTAAAAATTTAGGTGTAGGTATATTAAAGTAAAAAATAAATTTTTTTAGAAAACGTCATTCAAATGGAAAATTTCTCAGCTGCATTAAATGTTTGTTGCGTAAATTGTGTTAATCCTACTTTTTCCATTTCTTACGTAATTATCTGTAACAACAAAAACAAGTTTATCATGAACAATTCTTTAATTCCAACTAATTTGGAGTTTGATAAGATTCTGTTTATTGCTTTGTAAATTAATTATATTTAAAAGATAATGACATTCAGGATATAAACTATTTTTAAAATGCTTTCCCAGAACTTATTTAAAAAATAGTACCTATTAAAAACAACTCAATATCAACTAGTAGGTGCACTCTCGCAAATATTGTAAGCCGTAGAGTGTGATCTTGTTGTATTTTCGGACCGTTGGCCAGCTACGGAACAACACTTAAGCTGTGATATACGCTGTTTATAATTAACCAGCATGCAATGACAATACGATCGGCAAGCCTCGACGGTCTGATCATGGTGTGTGCATACTCGAAGCTAGCTTAACAATTTCAGAATGCTGACAATCGAGTGAATATGCTGTATATTTAATATTCTAGATATATAGATTACGTTATAAGGAGAGATTGGTATACGTTTAGATTGATATAAATAAAACTGTGCGATGATATGATTAGGCCAGATTTGGTATTAATTCGGGGAATTTATAAGTCAGTTTGTCCAATGTTTTATTGTAGCCCTTTGGATTGAGATTTTCTTAGTTACAGATGTTGTTAAGGCATAAAAATCTTGAGTTAAAGTTGCACTATCAAAATGTTTCATTGTCAAAACTGTTTTTAAGTTTTCCTTTATGTATTAATTTGTTTATTATGTAAATTTATTCGGGAAAGTTAAAGATAGACGTAATGCAGCTATACCATGTGTTTTTGTGGCTTGAAATCGTGTAATTAAGATGTAATTAACATTTTTGCAATGTATTTGACAGTTATGGTTGACCTTGATTTATAGCCTTATTAACCAATTTAAGATACAATTATCTTATATCATTTTGTTGACAATTTCATAGGCTAGATATGTAATTAGAATTAAGAAATTTGATAATTTTTATTATTGTAAAAGTTTGCTGACGTCACTAACGCCTTGAATTTTGTTAAGAATTTATTTGTTTTTGAAAAGTGTATAAATACACCTAAAAGAAAAACAATTTAGTTAGCACATTTTGATAGACGTGACAACACGGTCTGTCGTTAACTCAAATTATAATAAAAAAAGTAGGGCTATGAGCCTATTGTAAACAAAATAAATTTAAATAATTCAAAGAAGAAGAAACCTCGTAATATAGGGGAGGTAATGATTTAGAACATTTTTTCTTATCAACATGTGGTCAGCTAAAAGCTAAAAAAATTTACTTACCCCCCCCCCCATTACGAGGTTTCTAGTTATATTAGTTACACCCTATATACTGGGAGATACAGGGGGCAGAGTCAAGCTTATATATTCTTTTTTATAAATTGATTTTGATAGAGTTTGGTATGAATATATTTGACGTAAGTTCAAATTCTTTAACATACGGATCCAAGCTTACTTTTGGTTTCGTCGGAAATGACCCCCAAATATCGATTTTCGAAAAAAAACACCCTGCTTCTATTTATATTTTTGCATGTCAGGATCCTTATCAGTCAAAATTATAACCACGTTGCCAGATTTAAATTTAAAGGTAAACCTTTAAAATACAATCTGATCAGTAGTTTCTGATAGTTTTCATTTTATTTATTGATAAGGTTTAAAGCAATACACACCTTAATGTACATCGTGAATTTGTAATTTAATTCTTTATTCAGTCCTGTTATGACAAAACATGCTATCTGCCTTTTTTCAAAATGCACTTTTTGGCATTAAATGTCCAGAAATAAAGTATACTTTTAGTTGATCAAAGAGTTTAGTTACTTTTGAAAATCACGATGTACTACTAATATATGCTAATACAAAATTGTTTTTGCTTCTCCTGTAAAATCACAAAAATGGCAGATAACATGTTTTGCCATAACACTATATTGGGCGGGGGACACAAATGGCGAGGGGTTTGGGGAAAATTGCACGTGAAAAGTTGTTGTCACTCACTCTCAAATAACTAACTGACAGTAATGGCGATGAGTGGTCAGTGTAACAAACAATTACGTCGGGAAGCCAGTCAGTTGTATGATTCGTAAACGCTCGTGTATGTCGGCCAATATTCGTTCGAACTCACGTTGTTTTTCAACGATTTTCGTGGTGGGCCCGAAGGAACCTGGAGATGCACGAGTGTTTACGAAGTTAATTTCCGTCGATGTTCGTGGCCTGAAGTTCCCTATGGGTAAGTTAATGTTGAAGATTTGAGCTTTGATTTGAGCATAGATTCGATCGTTGACGCCTTCAAAGCTTAGCTATAATCTTATTAAAATAAAACAAAACATACATAATGTTTTTTATTAAGAAAATGAATAATGAATCAGAAGAAGAGCTATTATTAATAGATAATGCCTTGTTAAATGGCAAATAATAAAAACTAGTAAATTTTTCATTTACACTATTAATTTCCTATACCAGAAAATGATTCTTATCCTGGAAACTATTTAACACAGAATGCTAAAATGTGAGTGTTTTGTGCAGTACTCGATAAGATTTACAACTTTACTACACTAACTTTGCCTTTCAAATAATAATTAGAGGAGCGAATATCTGAGAAATTGTGTTTTTACATACTATTTGCCAATACAACAAAATTGATAATACACCCAGAATATACATTTCGATGGTTCACATCTTTTTGATCCCTAGAGCTAATTTTGAAAAATATTTCCAATACTATAATGCTCTGTGTCCGTTTTCGCCTGCTATCTATACCTAAACCATAAATACAAGGAATGAGTCATCACAAATCGCCTGAACGACAGCGGGTTGTTTTCAACGCATTATTGTACTCCATCTCTCTCTATTGTGTAACGCATAATTATATAAAAAGAACAAGTACACAATAGAGAGAAAGATGGAATGTACTAAAGTGTTGAGAGTCTCTCGCTGTCGCCCAAGTGATTTGTGATGACTCATTCCTTGTATTTATGGTTTAGGTATAATACAATGCGAGCGTTGAATATAATAAAAATCATTTTCGTCGCACGAAACGTGTTACCATAGTTCACGCTCTCTGCAAACACATCGTCACTATGAAAGCATACCTTTGATTAACAGAAAATTATTCGCTGCGTTGTTAAACGCAATGCTTACAGCGATGCTCGGAGCTTCAATATAAACTTACACTAATAAGGCGAGTGTTTACGAAGTATGCAGGGTTGCCAGATTAGGGGATTTTTTTCTTTGGGGTATTTTTTGGGGATATGGGGGAATTCTTCAGGGGAAAAAATATTTACCTGGGGAATAACGGGATTTTTAGGTCTGACACTCCACTCAAATCTCACTTGGTAATACTCAAAAATACAAAAATCCAATTAAAATTACCATAACGATTAGTAAAATATAAAACTTATATATTTTATGTTTATGTCATTTTTTTATTTGCAATAAATATTTTCTAGCGCTTGGGGATTTATTTCTAACACATAGCTTATTTCGGGGTATTTTAGATATACGCGCAAAATATTTCAGTCGCCAAAATGTAGTAAAATCCAGGAATATCCAATAATAATTTACAAAAACAAATGTATTTTCTTTTTGGGGATTTTTTTTAAGTACTAAATTGAGCCGAACGATCTGGCAACCCTGGAAGTATGTTTCTATCGAATCATAATGTACGCGTCTGAGCCGGAATACAGGTGAAGACGTACACGTTTTTATTAAATTGATTAGACCTGATTGTAGTACTACAAGAATGTGCTTTCTGCAAAGTATAGCATAATATTTCGTCTTGATTGTTTAGTGTGTGCTATCGAGGTTTGATTAAATATTATTTAGTCAGTTGCATCTTAATATTGAGGGAGCGGACCCCCCCCCCCAAGCTCCATGGAGTCGGCGCCAGTGAACACTACTGATTTAATGGTATAACTGACCCATATTGTTTCCAAGTTCCAGTTAAGAAAATCAAGCTATGGAAGAAAACTATTATAGAAATATTTCAGTATTAATAAATGAACTGTAGTGTTTATGATGACTGGTGACATTTTTCAACTGACGTTGTAATTGTTTTTTAACATTTGAGACCCTTCTCGGCTTTCTAAGGTGAAAAAGAAAATTTAAGAAATATTCTTTTTTTAAAAATTTATAATTGACAACATAGGTAACTGTGGCAGCTATCTTGGCAGATATCTGTATTTCACAAAGACTGAATTTACGTATAATACATAGTTTCATAGAAATATAGACACTATAGATCATATTGAATTGTCAATAGTCAAGTCATAGTCAATAGTTCAAGATATGATATGTATAGTGTATGGTGAAATCACACAAGACCCTACTGCAATTGCAAAACGACGTCTAGCATACCAGTAGCCTGTCGAAATGCAGTCTATGGTCTATAGTCTGCGTTCTATGGACAACATTCTTCAATCTTGTTTATTGTTTCCAGCCTTACTTTGTGGAACTCCATAATCATGAAATAAATAAAGATTAGTAAAAGTTTCACAGTTTTATTAAAATACAACCTGACAATATTGTTTCGACAGCTATGCTTATTACCTTTGATAATGACAGCATACCTGTCGAAACAATATTGTCAGGTTGTATTTTAATAAAACTGCGAAACTTTTACTAATCTTTATTTATTTCAACATTCTTCAACTTTATTTTGAAACGCAATATAATTGGAAGATTTACAAGAACATTAATGTAACTAAAAATATATCTAGCGTTAATATTTGTATCGTTAGTATTGTTAAAATACCTCTTTGTTTTTTTTTGACATGATAAGATTATTTTATGGAACACCTAGATGTAGTTCTTAAAACATAAGTGCTCCACAGAACACCTGTTCAAATACACTACTATAATGCATAAAAATTATAATTACAAATATATATGGGTTATTCTTTCTGAACTCAACCACCGGCTAGATCCAAAAATTGACGCAACTTAGAAAGGCCGGCGGGGAGTCATTTTAAAGCTTGAAACCTCTACTTTCGAATGTCACATGTCTCCTATATGGAAAAATTTATATTTGACCTCTAAAACAGGGTAATCACGTATCCAGTTCCAAAAAATGGTGTTAGATAGAAAAAAAAGAGTAAGAACTGCTTATTTTTACTCAATGAATACGAAAACATTAGAATGAATTACAGACCGATTTAAATCGATTTTGAAAATTACGGTTATAGGTATTGCCTATCTATGAGCTTCGATAATATAATTAAAACCTTCTAAAATGATGAAAATTTTCAAAATCGCTTTAAATCGGTCTGTAATTTCTTTTTCGTATTTATCGAGTAAAAATAAGCATTTGTTACTCTTATCTTTTTTTTTTCTATCTGGCGCCATTTTCGATGAAAAACTTTCAAGAATGGCAAATTGTTGTTCTCAATTTTGCTCGAAATTGAAGCACTCTAGGCAAAAGACGCAGTGGACAAAATTTATATATTCTTTGACGAAGAATGGGATGTCGCTAAAAATGTTTTAAAAATATTTCTTTTTCTAATTTTTCCATCTTTAAATTTTTTTGGAACTGCATACGTGTTTACCCTCTTTTAGGGGTCAAATATAATTGTTTTCATATAGGGGACATGTGACATTCGAAAGTAGAGGTTTTAAGTTTTATAATGACTCCTCCGCTGGCCTTTCTAAGTTGCGCCAACTTTTGGACCTAGCCGTTGGTTGAGTTCAAAAAGAATGACCCATATGTATTGTATTCTTTCTTATCTCATTTGTATCTTTTCTTTCTTCTTTTTTTTATTTTCGTATTTGTATCCCTCCTGAAAATATTGTAGCCTTTTTGGGGTCTCACTCTGACTACGGCTTATACAAATAGAATAAAGCAAAGAGTGTAGAAGAAAATATTGAAACAGGCTTCTCAAGCCAATCAGCACAACTATGACCACCAAGCTCTTCCCTTAAAGAACTCTACTTCTAAGAGAATTATGTTTTTACTATTTGTTGAAAATTCGCATGAAGAATAATTATCTGCTTCAAAATTCTGGATACCATAATAATGAAGAAGTAAGTGTTCTACATTAAAAGACCTTCTAAAGGCCTTTGGATATTTCCTGAATATACTCTGTTGCGATCTTAAATACGTACATAGTTTTTATGTTGAAACAGAGATATGTAAGTAAAAATATGTTCCACACATGTGTCCAAGAATCAAGGATGAGATACTATAGTGTACTAAGGGTTGGTTTGTCTTTAGATATACTATTTTAATTCTTGTAAGAAGAACTCAATAAAAGTCGTGTGGACTTATAGAATCTGTATTTATTACCCGGTTATTTATACTGTTTCCAGAAGCGTCCCTAAGGCCGGTCAGCCGGGCGTATGCCCGGGACCCCGAGGGCCAGTGGGGCCCCACACCGAGCTGCCTTATTTTAATCAACAACACAATAAATATCTTACGCATTAATAAAATAGACTGAGCGACCGACATTTGATGCAAGTTTTTATACATAAAACTAAAGCTTACTTTTGAAATGAAACGCACCAAATTTCTAAACATTTTATCGTTTGAACGTTTTTATAAACGAGCAAACGGCCAGACGTTTGTACTCGAATAGTCCAGCGCCGCTGGTCGGACTAAAACCAGTGATGGAGGAGTGGGAAAATCCCGCTCGCCCGGCCCATCTAGCAACACTGTTTACTAGTGATGTGTTTTAACGCTACTCGTAACACCCAACATCAAAACCAAAGCGTCGGAAAATAAAAAGGTATCTAACACAGTCTAGAGAAGACTTAATAGATAAACAGTAGCGGTGCGTCATTGCATTTTGTTATCGGAAGTATAGACCGTATAATATTTGTTTGAGGCAGAATTCCCAAAAATTAGAAAGCCGATGACGTTCTAATCCTCGGAACGCAACGGTCTGCCACGGCTTGATATTTGCAAGCAGCGGTGTGCCTTGAAACGTAAATTGTTTGTAAGCTACAAGCTGCTAAGGTGAACTGGTGAAAGCCGGCGACAATGTCTTTCCAACTCGGGTGTCGAATGCGGTTAATTTCGAGAAAAAGACGTAGCGGTCTTTTAGGAATTTTGACTCAACAAATTTCATACGGGCTGTACCTACTAACAATAACGTTGATCCATTGATTATATACCCAAATACACGCCTATGCGTGCGCGTAAGCATGGATGATACTCTTGCATGTCGCTTGAATGGCCAAACCAGTGGGAATGATAGAAACAGCAATACGAGTATATAAGAATATATATTGAGTATTAAAATAAAGATGGATATACTTTATATTTCGACGCTTCTCGTAAGCATATCTCACAACACCTAAGCGTTGTAACACTTCGAGAAGCATCGAGAAGTGTATGCGTTATCTTATAACCCACCACTACTGCTTAGTAACTAGTGCTTACAAGTTGCACCGCCAGTCCGGAAACATTTTGTATACAGGGTGTAACTAATATAACTACAAACCTCGTAATGGTATCGTAATGTAACTGTAATGATTTAGAACATATTTTCCTTATCAACATGTGGTCGCTTTTTGCTAGTTTTCGAAAAAATCGCATTTTAGATTTTAAGTACGCCCATGGTACTGACATTAGATTAAAAATAATAAACAAGCAAAACATTTTTAAACTTTAAAATTAAAAAAAATGATTGTTTTGTATTTTTAATGTAATGTGAGTACAATGGGCGTACTTAAGATATAAAATGCTATTTCTCGAAAACTAGCAGGAAGCGACCACATGTTCTGAAAAAATATGTTCTCTGAAAATATGTTCTAAATCTTCTATTACAGCTATTCCTCATTACGAGGTTTCTAATTATATTAATTGCACCTTGTATATTATTTATTCACTTTTTTATTTACTGGGGGCCCCAGTTCATATATATGCCCGGGGCCTCAAAATCCAAAGGACGGCGCTGACTGTTTCTATAGCAATCCATATGATTCAATGCCTTCCTGATAGAAGTTATGTATGAAATGATACCGTAATAATTTATCAAAAAGTAGATTTTACGGTATTGTTTTGAAATTATGATTTGTCGATGCAAACAATGTTACAGTCCTATTAAATGTATGATTAACTTTATCCCAAGAAATAAAATAGCCAAAACAATAAATTACTTCCAGCACAGGGCTGTTTCTCTTATGTTGTTTTGAGAACTATTTATTTGCAGATATTTTATGAGTAATTTTTTCTGTTATCTCATAAGCCATCACTCATTCTCAATACCTACACAGACTAAAATCACAACCAAAATGAAATGTGATACCGTCATTGCGTATAATTGTTTTTAAACCTAGTCCTTAGTGTTGCATACAAGATATTCGATCTTATATGCATGGTAGATCGTGACCCCAAGAAAGCACTTTTTTAGCAGTTTCTTTTTCGACGTACGTAAACTCAAAAATGGCATAACGAGTTTTTGTTCCTATTGACTAGTACTGTGACACATTTAATGTATGCTGATGCTCACACTGAAACATCCTGTAAATATGTTATGTTCAGATTACACGGTCACAACATCATTCAACTTCCTTTTAAATGTATTCTTCATTGTACCCCACAAGATTAATGTTCTAATATGCCATTGTTCGTGACCTATTTGCAGGTCATATTCATGCTGCAATATGGCTATATAAATTTGCAACGTTTGGGTCACATGGTTACGATAAACCATGTGTCCTTAAATTGCCCTTTAAATAGGCTCTTCAATGATACTCCACATGGCCCATGTCTATTTAAAAATCTTATGATCCTTCACTTTAGTTACACGCTTTGTCGAGTTGAGTTAAATTTTAAGCTACACATAATCATGTCAGTCATACATGCTATCTATAACGCTGCTAAACTAATTTCCAAATCGGAGGGATAGTTTTTCAGATCTGGAAAGAAATAGGAGGTTTTGTTTCCGTTACTTCTTAACAATCTATAAGTTCAATACTGCACCTAAAAACCTCAATGTTTGCATTAAGTTTTATTATTATTTGCAATTGATAAATACAAATATATTAAAAAACCTTTTAAAACCGTTTATCTGATTAATTCATTATCAATTCTGAAAATGGTTTACATCATTAGAGCGTTATGTCAAAGTAAAAGACAACGATTTAATTATGTTGCAAATTGTGACGTTTTGGTTGTCCACATGGACTGCATACTGTCCCTAAACGTGTCTTTGATTGGTGTTTAATAATGCCATAAGGTCATCGATATCGCCGTCCTATTTAGAAAATCATCACTGAGCAGTTACTGTCCAATATTCTTCTATGAATATGGAGAAGACTATGAGTTTTTCATTTTACTTTTCAATTTAATTCCACTATGAGAAAAATAGAACAACATCAAGACTTAAGATATCCGATCTTGTATGTATGGTAGATCGCGACAGGTTCCAGCAGTCCCCAAAATGCATCTTTTTAGAAATTTTCTTCGATATACGTAAAATCAAAATAGCATAAAGATTTTTTTGTTCGTATTGACTAGTACTGTGACACATCAAATGTATGTTGATGCTCACACTGAAACATCCTGTAAGTATGTTATTTTCAGATCACACCGTCACAACTTCACTGAACTTCCTTTTAAATGTGTTCTTCATTGTATCCCATAAGATCAATGTTTTAATATGCCAATGTTCGTGACCCCATGATTTACAGGTCATATTCATGTTGCAATATGCCTATATGCATTTGCAACTTTTGTTTCACATGGTTACGATAGATCATGTGTCTTTAAATTGACCTTTAAATAGGTTCTTCAATGATACTCCACATAGTCCATGTCCATTTAAAAATCTTATGATCCTTGACTTTAGTTACAAATGCGTTGACTTAAATTTTAAGCTATACACAATCATATTAATCATACATGCTATAACGCTGTTAAAATAATTTGCAAATCGGAGGGCTAGTTTTCGAGATCTAGAAAGAAATAGGATGTTTTATTTCCGTTACTTTCTAACAATCTATAGGTTCAATACTGCACCTAAAAACCCGAATGTTTGGATTATGTTTTATCATTATTTGCAATTGATAAATACAAATATATTAAAAAACCTTTTAAGGCCGTTTATCTGATTAATTCATTAATTCTGAAAATTAATGGTTTACATCATTAGAGCGTTATTTCAAAGTAAAAGACAACGATTTAATTATGTTGCAAATTGTGACGTTTTGGTCACAGATGAAAGAACTATATATTGGTATATAGATACGACACTCTAACCAATTTCACAACAATTCATTTTAGTTGCGACCTAACATCGCTGAGCGCGGCAGTCGCATTAATGAACCATGGCGGGAAATTTAAAACTAGTATTCGGAATATTCCGCAAAATTGACTACTTTTCTCCATACAAAGAGTGCGTTTTCGAAACATGGTTAGTATAATACTAACAGTAATGTACGAAAACGAACAACTTCTATAGTAATGCATTGAGTTCCGTATTTAAAGTAACAAAATATGATTCGTGTTGCAGTGTTATAAAAGGTAGTAACAGATTCAATAAAAGACAACAGTACAAAATAAAGAATCATTTAGCAATAAAGTATAGCTGTATTATACAGTGTTGTACATGGACATAATATCTATAATAACACCAAACAAAGAGCGCATCTCATATTATTTAAAACTAATTACATTTTAACACCTAAAAACACGTCCGTAATAACTGTAGAAATATTTATTAACAAGTCTTTACCAGGTAATTGATGGGGTATATGTAACACTGGAATGCTGCCAACTTTCACGTTTGTCCGATTGTGACAAGCAACAAATTTCGCATCTTCCTGGAAATGTCTAGCACAAACCCTATAATACTTACGTACCAGACTGAACCCTTTTGTAAGTAACTCTGGTCTGCCAATATTTTCACACCATGTTGTGAACAGCTGCAATGCAAAAATTTTATAGTTTATGAAGTTTCATCTTTTAAGTACTTACTTCGTTTTCTTGTGGAAATACGTGTAACATAGCATCTTGTTTATAAGTGCATTGTGGTACACAGCACTTATAAGGCATTTTATTATACACCTTCGAAACTGGCGAACCGAACGTAGACTGTAAACGTAAAGGAAGGTTACACTTACACTTGACAATGTAGAAGACATATCGCTTACCGTACAACACACTAGAAACGTCAGGATTTGTGTTTTACACCAACAATCCTGCCAACCATAACCATAACACTAACCATCATGTGTTGATAATACAGAAACCTACTAATAATAAAGCCTGTATCAACGCCCCAGTGAACGTAGGTAGCAACTAAATTGAATATGAGGTAGCATACGGAGAGTGCGCACCCCGTGGTTTTGGTTACCCACATACCTTTTCTTCTATCCCTAAGAGTGCCTTTGATTGGTGTTTAATAATACCATAAGACCACCGATATCCCCGTCCTATTTAGAAACTCATCACTGAACTGAAGTTACTGTTCAATATTCCTCTACTTTATGCAAAACATAAAAACCATAAACTAATTTTACTAACAATGTAATTTTCATGTTTATATTAAGTGTTTGCAATATTTATGTTACAAGATAGGTATGTATAATACTCGTAAAACTATTTTTATTAAGGCACAGTTTTAATAAATGTTCTCAGAATACTTCTATTTTTATCTCATTGTCAAACAGATAAGCTTAGCATTTCATAGGAGTTCCTTTTTATCTTGTTTGATGTAGTATAAAACACTCTACATGCAAATAATTGCCCAGATGAGCTAAAATCAGAATGGAGAAACGTGGCCCCCCCGAATACGCACCTCCAGGTGGCTCACCACATACTATGTACCAACCCATTTCTCCAGCGCCTGGTGTGGTACCACCAACGACAAGTATATATTTATTTGATTTGAATACGTTTTTTATTTTAATTAAATGACAAATTATTATTTTAGCAAATCCGCCACCTCCTACATATGGGCCAGTTCCGGTTATTACAGTATGCCCTTCATGTCACAGCCATATAACAAGTAGGGTAGTGCCCGAATCATCTACCAAGACTCATATCATTGCTGTATTACTATGTGGTCTTTGGTAAGTACAAAAAGAAATAACCTAAAACCACTAGGGTGTTAAATTTTCGAATAATTTTTAGTTGTTGCTGCATTCCATACTTGGTAGATTCTTGCAAGCACAAAAATCACTATTGTCCAAGTTGTGGATCTTTCTTAGGAGCGTACAAGAATTAAGTACCTTGAAACTGATGAAAACTTAATTAAATAATATAGGGAATATTTATACGTTACCTTTTTTTAATGGAGTAGTATATTTTGTATGAAGGAATATTAATATAGACGTGTTGTCTTTTAATAGTGAATAAATATATGTATATTTCCAGTGTGCAATTAAACGATAAAAATAGCCAATATTTGTAGTTATCATCTTTCCGGAAGTTTTCTCTACAATCCAGTGTACTGGAATAGAAAGGTAAACCTATTAAAAAAAATTGGTATACATATACGTATTTAGGTGAAAAAATAAATATGTGTAAAGAAACTTCAGTCAAGTGGAAGATTTTTCAGCTATATAAATATCTGTTATGTAAACTGTCTTAATCATACTCTTCTATTTATTTCGCGATTATTTGTAATAGCAAACACAATCTTATCATGAGCAATTCTTTAATTCCACCTAACTAGGAGTTCGATAAGATTACATTCTATTTGTTGCTCTGTAACCTTACTTTTAAATAAAAGATAATGAAATTCGGGATATAAATCCTTTTTTAAAAAATTCGCAGAATGTACTTAAAGAAAAGATACACATTGACTTAAATATTTTAGGTAGATGGGGGGGGTTTTGGGGGTCGAAACCCCCCCGAAATTTTTGTATTTATCACAGATTTTCCTTATTCTCTTAATAATATACATAAATAAATAAGATAGTATATATTACGCAAATTTAATCAAATAAAACCCCCACCGAAAAAATGTTCTGGGTGCGCTACTGATTTAGATTGTTAATGCAATGACGTCACCGTACGTCTGTCAATTTGAACACTTTAATGTGGCATGGGTGACGTGTTGTAGGAGTAGTATCGAATAGCTATAGTAGCCATAGCTATAGCAAATTCAAATATTTTTGTAACCTATTTCTAAGATAGTTTATTTCCGCCATGGTGTTCTTAATACGACGGTGCAAACGTTGTCGTTGACGTTTTCGGCTGCTGCTGATATGATTGCAGTCGTGTACGTAGGCATCGATAAACTTTTGCGGATAATGTTTTATTATTTCTAATAAAATGAACGAGTTCAATCCACCAGGTGTTGTTGTTGCTGCGTTGTCTATTAAACTGGTAGCTGAGTAGTAGCCGCATAACAGTTCGGTCGTGAATAAGATGGAGTTTGTTGGTGGAAGCGTTTTATAGACATCTTCAGGCCGTCTCAGTTGACCTTCTGCTACGTTCACTATGTTTGCGTGGTAGAAACGCGAAAAGTCCAGGTGATGTAACCAGCGTATAGTAATAAGAAGTACGGACAGTTGCTACCGGCGTCTTTGATGTCCATGTACCCAATTTCAATGGCCTTCAAAGGCTTTGGCGTGTAGGTTCAGCTAGCAGTAAAAGATGTCGCTGTAATTTAATTTAAACTAATGCTTATTATTGCTGGTTTATTGTAGGGCATTATTCTCTCCTTAGTTTTATTTGTTTTATTAATACAAAATGTGGAAATGCCTTTTTATTTTCTTTAACCTGCGTTATCCTAGGTCCTTTAATTTGATTGTGGATGTAAATCGAATTCTTGAATTTGCCTCCTTTTACAGCGACATCTTTTACTGCTAGCTGAACCTACACGCCAAAGCCCTTGAAGGCCATTGAAATTGGGTACATGAAAAACGAATAACTGTCCGTACTTCTTATTACTATACGCTGATGTAACGTTCGAGCCTGATGATTGATCAGCGGTGCTAGATGCAATATAGACTGAAACTCGAAATCTTTTAAGGTTATTGTCCGTTGTTTATCATTCTGATGAATCGCCACCCTGTTGCCGAAAAACTCGTTGTGAATAATCTCGATGTATAAATTCTCACATAGATGGAATTTCAAATGTTTATCACGATGTAGTACACTGTTGTCCTTGCAGCAGCAACCATAAAAGAAATTTTTAAACATTGCCTCGACTCGTATATCATACAGCTCGAACCAGTCACTTTCCGACAACACTATTTCACCATGCTGGCATACGTTATTCACGCATTCGAGTTTCACTACCACGTCAAATTCTTTAGACCCCAAGGCGTCGTCGTCGGGCGGAATAAGTCCTACTTGGATGTTATGTATATGATCGTACTTTTGTTCTTCTTCGTCACCTGGAGGTCTCGTAACATACAACGGATACTGGACAGCCCCGAGCAGTTGAACACGTACTTCACCTTTAGCTACTGCTGCTTGTGTATCTACGATGGTAAAGTTTGCTGATGCTGCTACAGAGTCATCAGTGTAGTATAGAGACTGCTGCTGCTGCGACAGATCATGGAACGCTAAAACAATAATAATACAATAATCGATTAATATAAGCATAAACATACAAAAGTTTCAAACACCTTACCTAGTTCTTCATTGCTGGACGCTTGACCGTTCTCGCTGTACTTGTCGGTACTTGCTGTTGATGATGAGTGATCTGCAACATCCGGGCCTTCATCTAAACAAGCAGCAAAATAGACACAAATTAGCATACAAACACAAACTTGAAGTTTTATAAACAACTTACCTATTTCCAGGGGAAATAATTCGCTCTCACAGGTCTCGTTATCATAACAATAATTAGGACTGCTTATACTCGACATCATCGTAATTGCTGCTGCTGCTGCTGTACACGTGTTGTCTGCTACTAGTACACGCTAACAACTGTCGACTTTATATAGTCGCTTATACTTACCTAGATCCAACGCATGCTCAGTAACACGCATACGGTAAACAAGTTGTCGATGTTGACAGACAAGTCTCATCTTGTTTAATGACACGTCATCACCGTCAGGTGTGTAGGTAATTACCTCATTCTTGCTTCTCTCTCTCATACTAGTTATAGCTATCACTTTCATGCCATGGTACAGAGGGATAATAGTAATAATACACATATAGAACATTAATCTTTTATTTTATGACAATCTTTCTCAAAAATTATTAAACAACAAAACAATAATTAAATAACTAAACAATTATTAGGTTAAAATCTGTTCTCGGATAACCATGATAGAACATTAATCTTTTATTCTATGACAATCTTTCTCAAAAATTATTAAACAACTAAACAATAATTAAATAACTAAACAATTATTATTAGGGTTGAAATCTGTTCTCGGATAACCATGAAGACATACTCATAACACATTTTTCATGAAACTATTAATTTTTAATGACTATTAAAAAATCTGGAAAAGTCTATATATATATATGTTTTCGGGGTCGCTAAATCTGAATCTGGGGTTCTCTTGACCTTGAAGTGTCAGAATCAAGGTCAAATGAAGGTCAAAACCATAAAATTTGATGATAACACCTGTTACATAAGTTTTGGGAAAAATTCTAGAAGAATATTATTTAAACTCAAGGAACCTTTATTAAGTGAACATAACATAACAATAACTAACGGATATTAAACTTTAACACTTGGCTCCTATATTGCTGCTAGGGGTCCTCTATCCTCGATAAGACGAAGTTTTTGTCTTATGTGTCGCATTAAGGTTTGGACGCTTTCTAAGTCCACTTCTCTAACTTTTTGGAGAATTCTTTGGCGCAATTGTTGTTGATTTCGGGCTTCCCAACCATTATCATATACTTTTGTTGCCAATAGAGCCCAAAAATTTTCAATTGGCCTTGCCTGAGGGACGTTTGGAGGATTATCATTTCTGGGGATATACGGCACATGGTGGGCTTCTAACCAGTCTAGTGTAGCTCTGGCATAATGTGACGATGCAAGGTCAGGCCAAAATATGTAATCATCATTAGCATGGTGCTGATTAATAAAAACAATCAATTTGGATAATCAGTTTCGAATATATACTTCAGCAGTCACTGCCTGACCTCTTACAGTACCTACATAAACTCTGGATATCCCTGCCGCAGATATCGCGCTCCAGACCAAAACTTTGTCAGCAAATTTGGCTTTCTGTTTGTATCTGATATCACTAAGGGTGTCTTCAATGTTATCTGTATAAAAACCTGCATTTCCTGGAATTTCTGCGTGGCTAAAAGTAAAATATTTTTCGTCGTCTAGGATAATTGTCCGGTTGTTGGCGAAGTGATGACGCCTCAAAGCTCTACAGCAACGAGGGATTCTGGCCAATTGTGCGTCAGTATACTTGGGACATTTCTTCCGTTTTCTGTATTTTAGGCCTTTTCTTGCGATGCATCGAGAAATTGTGGCATTCGAGACATGGAAACGGCGGGCAAGCTTACGGGTGGAAACTCCAATGGTGTTTTTGGAACGTTCGGCTACTCTATTAGCTTGAACTTCTGTTAACTTACGTCGACGGCCTGTTTTTGGCAGGTTTACACATGGAATACCCTCTTCACATTCCCGAATTGTTCGATATATCGTAGTTTTTGAAATATTCTGCCCGCGAAAAATGTTTACTATTTCTCGTTTTTGCACCTGTCCAACTAGGTTGTAGATGGACTTTCGAATATCTATTTTATACGCCATTTCACAAATGACAAACAAAATTGTGATATGTCATACAAATTGACAAAACACCTAGCAACATATTTCTCCATAGTTGACTAGATGAATTAGTTTCACTATATCACAGAGCGCATTAAAACATTTTCCCAAAACTTATGTAACAGGTGTTATGATATTTTTGACCCCGGATTCCGAAAGAGCAGAAAATTCTACATCCGAATACGTATTTACCTTTTTTTTTCATCTTTTAATACGTCAACAAGTCATTTTGTAAAGGTCTATCAATCTCCTGTTGTCCGTTTGTGATAACGGACTCGCTTATCTTCAAACGATCTACGTAGTGATTTTCGTTTAGGTGATGCTTGAACTGTTTCTACATCTCGTTTCAAATTCCAGCAATAGTCCGCCATCATACTTATACCCCATGTTCCTTGATAGCGTTTTTCCATATCTTTCATATCTTGATGACACCTCTCTCCCTGCTCTTCACTGAAATCGCCTAATTTGTCTGGAAAGAAATCAAGATGTGAATCTACAAAATGTAATTTGATGCTCATATTACACCCTAAATTCTTATAGTTTTCAATCATATCACTTACTAACTTTTGATAATTCTGGCTTTTATTATTTCCTAGAAAGTTCTCAGAAACTGCACGAAAACTAGTCCATGCAGCTTCCTCTAAATCCGTCATTTGGGCTGTTGGGCAAAAAAGAGCGTTCGAATCTGTGGACCATCGAAAATTCCTGCCTTTAACTTGGCTTCACTGACTTTGGGCATTTTTTGCACTATATATTTGAAGCAATTTGCATCTTTATCTAAGGCTGTGACAAACTGTTTCATAAAGCCAAGTTTGAGATGCAGTGGTGGAATTAAAATTTTTGATGTATTCACAAGAGGCGGCTGGATGACGTTGAACGATCCAGGCTGCAGAGATCTTTTTGGCCAATCCTTCTTTATGTAGTGATTTTGTCGATCCCTGCTATCAAAAAGGCACAAGAAGCAAGGGTATTTGATATTTCCGCTCTGCATCCCAAGAAGAATTCCAATGATTTTGAGGTCACCACAGATTCTCCATTGATGTTCCTTATATTTTATTTTTTCTAGGACAATTTTGATATTTTCGTAGGATTCTTTGAGAACTGTGGAGTGAGCTATTGGTATGGGAGCCAGAATGTTTGTGTTGTGAAGCAATATCACCTTTAAACTGCGAATAGAAGAATCTATAAATAATCGCCACTCATTCGATCTGTAACTGTCAGCTTTGACATTATCCATGAGTCCGACAATATCATTACAATATACTAATCCCACTGATTCATCTTTTGTGAAAAAAGGTCGAAACTCGAGCTCTCTCGTCCTATAAATTGAAATCTTTGCACCTTTTTTCCAAAAGATTCTTTTGTTTTAGCCTTGAAGCCAAAAGTTCATGAGCTTCTTTCGACAACCCTAATTCTCTTCCCAAGTCACTTAATTCATTCTGCGTAAACTTTTAAGGCTCTTTATTTCTTTTACTTTGCTTTCCATCGCTTCCACTTCCTTCATCTGAACTCATGTCGCTGTCGCTTTCCTCTATCTGTACTTCTTCCTCACTCATCTGCATATCTATGTCTTCCTTGCCTTCTATTTCTGCAACGGTATCCTTGAACTTACCCCTACGCTTCAAAATCAAAACAGGTGGAACTACTTTATCGGTATAAATATACTTGATTTTTGATTTGATTCTAATGCATTGCATCTTAGCTTGTATTATTTATAAGGGCTTTCATTGTTCAGCTTTTTTCAGTGTTAGGGTCGTTATTTCTTTACTTATTTTACACTTTCTTCGAATGCATTAGATGTCTTATTTAATTAATTTATTTTTTAGCTTTCTTGTAATTCCGAAGTGCTTTCAGTTTCGTTACCCACTATTCCTTTTTCATCAATTGCATCGTCAGTTGCATCACCAGCTGCATCATCTGTGTTATACATTTGTTAGGCGTCCTTGCTATGGAACTGTTTTTTCCAAATATTTCTTCTTTCTTCTCTGTACCTTCATGTACAAGCCTCATGTGCCTTCTGGATTACGGATATCTAAACTCAACCAGAAAAATTCCGCAGCTATTCTGCCCTGCTAATATCGAAGGCGGCAACTGCAAAATATCAACTCAAAAATATACCATGCATACTTTGCTTAGCACACGTTGAAATTCTGTATAGTGTATTTATAAATTGTAGTTTTGCAGGTACCGCCTCTGATCTTAGCAGGGCAGTATTGCTACGAGGGTATGCGAGCTTCTGTCGATTTAAAGTTAGTGTCACTAAAGCAACGTGAAACACTATGGGCCAGTTACCCTGATTTACTTTATAAGAGTATTTTGCTATGGTTAATGTCTACTAGATAGTAGAGAGATAGTAGGCAGATGAGCAAGGATAACTAAGTAAGTAGATAGTAAAGAATGCTATACAACAATAGAACAAATTGTAAAATAACAAATATATATATAACTACAGATCAGGTTCATAAGTTGTCGGATACAATAACTTTGAAACTTTCACGTCGTGAAATTTTAGATCGAACCATTACTATACTTGTAAATAAACAGCTCAATCTGTAATTAAGCTTTATTCATTTACTATCATCATAAGAATGAAATTGCTACTTTGTGTACAATCAGAACATTATTGCAGTTACTGAATCACATCCATAGTTCAATGAAATGTATTACTTTATCTACATTATCTACAGACAATATCAGCTTATACCTATATATTAAATGGTAATATACTGATAAAACCAGTACTTGTTTCTTTATTAAGAAAGTTAGACCTTTTATCAAAAGTGTCGCAATTAGTGATTCTGTTAATTATAGTGCATTGTTAGAAAGCAAAATAATAATTAATTAAATATCATTTGGAATTTCTAGAACTATTGAAGCAATATTATACTGTCTATTAAAGGTTTGTTTTTATGAGTTACTTATTTTTTTATGTACTGCATAGTAATTTTATGTAATATCTACTGCAAGATTGTAACAAATTAATTATTTTGTTTTTTTGCAAAACAAATTTGAAAAGCTTAATAACTTCTAAAGTTGTATTATTAATGAAATCGTTCCCTATGACATTATTATAAAGTGTATAGTCATATGGAATGTTAGGGTAGATAAGAACATTACACAGTGATTGATAACATACGTGGCAAATATTTATCATTTTTATTTATATTATACAGAATGAGTAATAACTATCCTCCAGCACCTCCTCCATATAGTCCACCAGGTGTGCCTCCACCAGCAAATGTAGGGCCACCACATGAGTTTGTGCATCAAACGCAACCAGGATTTGCACATCAAACGCAACCAGGATTTGTGCATCAGTCACAACCAACTCTACATGAAGTACATTTTCATCCTCCGGCAGGTAATCATATTTGAAATAAAATTTGCTCACTTCCTGTGTTTGAGGAAAAACGGTTTTGATAATTATTATTGATTTGAAGTATTCCGCAATGTACGTAATAGAAATAAATAGAATCATCTTGATCTATTGTATTAATTTTTAAGAATAGTGATAAGCAAAATATATGACTATAAGATTAAAGGTGATAACATTGTTGCTATATTAATTTGGAATAATCATGCATTGTTTTTTTTGTTCAGATTTGCAAACTTTGCGAACTTCAGTGATGGTAGTAACTCCTTCAATTCAATGGCATAAAGCTTTATTTATGGTAATGCCATCTGAAAGAGAATCAATTTAGTTAGTGCCCCATGCAGACACCTTAACTTATAAACTATGAACCACCATTGAACCAATAACAAACCATTGTTGTGATTTCTCTGCATGGTTCAGACATCAATCAGGGCATTCTGTTGATTTCGTAAAACAGTAACATCAATTATTATCGAATTTCATTTCCATGTTTTAGAATGAAGTGCACCTCATCTGATCTCATTTTTTTCCTACGTTGTTGTTGAAAAATTTATGTAGATTTCTTTAAGTTTATTTTTCGGTTTTCACTTTTTCTTTGTAAGAATACCTAATTTAATAAGTTTTTTTATGCTTGTTTATGTGCTAAATAGAAAATCCGTTACTTCCGCTGAAAGATCATTCTCGATAAGATACTCATTTAAAACTGTTTAGGCAGTACTACGTCACAACAAATAGTATCAAGTCAATCTATCATTATTAGTATCGACAATGAAATAGAATACGTGAGTATTCTAGTATTATAGTTACTAGTATTATGTTGCTTACAATTTATTTTAAAATTTTTGTTTATACATAAATGTATAATAACTACTTACTCAATTAGTTGGTGTCAATTAGGAGGGGGGGAGGACTCAATTAATTGTTACGCCACTGATCTCAACGAGAAATGCTAATATGGATAGCTGGATACAGTATATACAGAAACGCCGCAGTATGATACAAATGTTGGTTTTTGATTGATTTAGACGGTTAAAGATATTGAGGAAATGTTGAACGTGATGGAAGATAAAATATACACGAGTCGCTTGAAACAAATTTTTGTATATGTTAGTCAGAATTTTTTCTGCAGACCTATGTAGCAACATACTTTTTATTAAAATAATTTACAATTACTTTAAGAGTTTGTAAATAACAAATTTTTATTTTTATGGAATTAATGTTCTAATATATATTTTACAAATAAATGTTTGAAATACAAACTACTACAACCGGATAAAGTACTCAACAATAGTAAGCTTGTCAACCTGCAGTTGCTTCGAAAGTGCCCAGTTTAGTAACGATTACTTGCTTGCAATGATAGCCGTACATGTGAACGAATCGCACAGAGTTCGTTAAGGCTTACAAAATAGACTCATAAATATAGAATGGATTAAAGTAAATATTCACCTTATTATTATCTATATTATCTCTATTTCTGACTTATTACACTAGACTTCTTAAAGGTGACATAGAGATCAAGCAGAGCATACATTACGCATTAAGCAGCAATACTTATAGTCTCAAGTATTTGAGAGTAGCTTCAACTTTTAAATACCCAAAGTAGGGAACTGATTACAAACCGGAATGTTAGGTGTGACTGGGAAAATCTGAGGAGCGGGCTGAGCCTTCCTGCTCCTTCTCTAGCGTCATCACTGACACAGTCAGCATCATAAAAATACCAATAATATAATTTTTTTTCAGAAAATACAGTAATTATAACAAATGGCCCTATGGTTCTATCGTCATTTGGACCAGGTGCTCAATACGTTACATGCCCATTCTGTCATCATGCTATAAGTACTAGGGTAGAAACAGAGCCTTCAACAAAAACACATTTAATCGCCTTCTTTATGTGCTTATTTGGGTAAGTCGAATGATAATCTTTAACAGGAAACATATTAAAATGTTAATTTGTTGCAGATGCTGGCCATGTTGTCTTCTTCCATATTGCTTCGATTCCTGCCAAAGTAAAAACCATTACTGTCCATATTGCGGTGCATTTTTGGGTTCCTATGATAATTAATTTTCTTTTATTCAAAAGTAAACTAACATATATTATATGAACATATTACAGAGATATTTGAAAATCCAAGGTGTACAGAATCATGTTGACTGTTTAATAACGAGATTCTTAACCAAGATTAGTCATATAGAACAGTTTTATCTTTTCAGATAGATTTCACAAGCTTTTATTCTATATTCTTACACTTTTTCCGCCAGACAAACTGTTTACATATACTTAACAATCCGAAAGCTAGATCTAGGGCTAAGAATTTATATTGTTTTTGTAGGGAATATAGCAATAATATAATATTATAGATACTAGTATTAATCTAACGACATTTATATGGTTTTAGTTCATGTGTCCATGCCATTAAAACCTATTTATCAAAGTTTATCTAGTCATGTAATTATGAAATATACAATTAGAGTTATTAAACTTTTATAAAATATAGAGTCATTATTGTGTTCATATAATTTGACATCCCACTGACTGTTATTCTATCAAAACACGTATAAAATGTTTTATCAGTAGATGTATTCGATAAGGAATTGTGAAACAATTGAACTTACATTATAACAAGGTCAGAAAGTGCTCATAAACCCTGAAACAAAAACGATTCTGTTGCTCATTAATATGAATCTACCGTGTATAATTTCAAACTGACATGGGTATATTTTGATCATTAGGCACATATTGCTGGAAACGTGGGTAAAGCCCTGGAACGATAATAACAATAATAAATATAAACAAATGCCAGCTATGACCACATATAGCGTATGAAGTATGCATATTGTTCTTTTTTATTAAGAACATCTGAGTGACGCGATTTGCATATATTTTTAACGACACAGACATACAGAAAATTATAAAAACACAGAATTCGTGGATATCCACGTGGGAACCTTAAGGTTCAAGTGTACCAACGTGTGTTGTTTGTTTGTGTGTCAAAAAACGTGTGTTGTTTGTTTAATAAATAATATAATAATGTGATAACTTTGGTTTTAAGTTAATAGTCTAGGAATGTTAAAAACTTGCTTACCTAACTTGTTTTGGAAAAAAAGATTTTTTAATTATATTATTTCACATGTTATACGTGAAAAATTAATTTTGGAGAAACTGTACATTCAAAATTAATCAAAATAATACCACTTAAGTTTCATAGTATTTGAACTATTTTCCCAAAATTTTAAGAAAATCGTATTTCTAGGGACTAAACTATTACCTCCATTTTGCCAAAAAAGCAGTTTTTTTTTGCAAAAAGCAGGTTTTTTGGCAATAATTTAGTCGCTAGACATACGATTTTCTTAAAATTCTGCGAAAATAGTTCAAATACTATGAAATATAAGTGGTATTATTTTGGTTAATTTTGAATGTACAGTTTTTCTAAAATTAATTTTTCACGTATAACATGTGAAATAATTTAAATAAAAATTTTTTTTTTCCAAAACAAGTTTTTAACATTTCTAGACTATTAACTTAAAACCAAAGTTATCACATTATTATATTATTTATGAAACAAATAACACGCGTTTTTGGGTACACTTGGACCTTAAGTTCCTTCACCGAGCCAGGGTTGGGGCCACTGCCCGATCGAATCCAACCTCAACTGCGGCGGGACTTGTTTTTTAAACGGTTTTGCCACCTCGATCTCCCAGTTATAGACCTGGTGTGCCCCTGACAGAGCTTCGTTTCGAGGCTACTTTGTAGGGCCCATCAAAGTAGCGTCCCGGTGTGTGCCCGTTAAGGTGAAGTTGTCTTGAACGTGAGAGGCTATGTATCTTCGCATCAACGTCCCTTAAGTGTAGGTCTCTAGACAATTTCTAAGAATCCGACGGCTGGAACTGCACAACCATTGCCGGACACCATACTGTCACCTCCGAAACGCTATCTGAAGGCTTGCTGTTTCTCATAGGTCAGCGAGCGAACTCCCTAACCGAGATAAACCTCACTTGAATCTCCTCCATTCATCTAGGTCAGACAGCGAGATACTTAGCTCCATAAAAGACCCTGACGTCAGATTGTAAAAAGTACTAGAAATTGTAGGTTCAAGGTATATTGGAATGAGTTTGAGATGTGTCTGGGAATCACAGAATTCAATTTGAATCGAATAATCCAGCCACAAGGTTAATATTACTTACCAACAAAGCACATAAATATTAATTAAAGTTTTTGAACCCAGAAGAGAGCCCAAATTGCACCCACAATTATTATATCAGAATTAAAGAATGAAATAATACATAATTTTATTTTGTTTATTAAACAGATTAAGAATATTCTAGATCTTGTAATAATTGCTAAGAAAAGGTCTTTTTTCTTATTTCAATTCTTACTTCAATCTAGAATATATTGATTAACTTTAAATAAATTTTTAAAACTTGGTCATTTAGGACAAGATAAAAAGAAGTTTCGATAAAAGTAATTTGAATATTTATTTACTTTTAAATAACATAACAATAAATGCTGAAAAACTTATTACATTGATTTTTAAGACCCCCTCGGACTCGAACTATACATCGGCATCAATGAAGATTGTCCAAAAATTCAAACATCAACAAAATGTACTTCGATTTATTTTCTCTGGGCGAAAAAAACATTCAAACATTATCTTGTAAAGTAAAAAATCAGTCTTTGCCATGTTTAAACGGTTAAAAATGTCTGTGTCATTGCATTTGTTGGTTTGTGGACTGTATTCTGTATTTACTGGTTCAGATTATGTTTTCTTTTTAAATTATATTTAATAAATTACAAAATTAGACAAACTAGTTAATAAATTGGATGTCACCAAAAACTGTCTGTTTTATTTGTACTACAACTTCTTTTTGCTTGCTAGGTAAATTAAAATATATATAATATGTGATAACAAAACATCAAAATAACAAATATAAATTAACTTGGCCGCACCAGCATTAGAGAGCCCGTTTAAAAGGCAAAACGTTGGTTTCACGAAATCTGCCCACTTACTGGAAGAGTCCTCTTATAGGGAGTGTCCGTAATGGGAGACTCCCGGGAAACAAGATCAAGAAGTCAATTTTAAATGACGGAAACATAATCTGAGAGGTCTCTTAAGCTGGCTCAGCCAAAATAGCACAACAAAAAAAGAAATATATAACGATTTAGTGCTAATTAATTGCTATTTAATTGCGCTAAATAAAAATTTATTGCTCTGTTTTTTTTAAAGAAATCATGGCTGAGCTGGCAAAAACCGTGTGCTGGCTCAATCGAAAAAAAAGGAAATACATATATTTTGACTTAGTGAGAATTAATTGCTAATTAATTGCAAATTAATTGCGCTAAATAAAAATGTATAGCTCTTATTTAAACAAAAGACATGGCTGAGCTGGCAAAAACCATATGCTGGCTCAATCGAAAATAAAAGGAAATACATATTTTTTGATTTAGTGAGAATGAATTGCTAATTAATTGCAAATTAATTGCGCTAAATAAAAATACATAGCTCTTATTAAACTGCATAAAAACGGCGGATAAGGCCGTCATATATGGTTAAACAGTGGGACTGGAATAGGTGCGATAGAATAATTAATTGCTCCAGCACAACACACTAAAATTTATTCTACCAAGTACTACCAACTCTAGAATACTTAAAAATACACTCTTCGATTTAATTGCTACCAGAAAACCGCATAAAAACGGCGGATAAGGCCGTTACATAAGATTGAACAGTGCGACTGGCATAGGAGCGGTAGAATAATTAATTGCACCAGCACAACACACTAAAATGTATTCATCAAGTACTACCAACTCTAGAATACTTAGAAATACACTCTTCGATTTAATTGCTACCAGAAAACTGCATAAAAACGGCGGATATGGCCGTTATATAAGATTAAGCAGTGCGACTGGCATAGGAGCGGTAGAATAATTAATTGCTCCAGCACAACACACTAAAACCTGTTCTACCAAGTACTGCCAACTCTAGAATACTCGAGAATACACTCTCTGATTTAATTGCTACCAGAGAACTGCAGAGAATAGGCGGATAAATCCGTCATATATGGTTAAACAGTGCGTCTGGAATAGGTGCGGTAGAATAATTATTTGCTCCAGCACAACACACTAAAATGTACTCTACCAAGTACTACCAACTCTAGAATATTTAATAACACACTCTTTGATTTAATTGCTACCAGAAAACTGCATAAAAACTGCGGATAAGGCCGTTATATAAGATTGAACAGTGCGACTGGCATAGGAGCGGTAGAATAATTAATTGCTCCAACACAACACACTAACATGTATGCTACCAAGTACTACCAACACTATAATGCTCAAAAATACACTCTTTGATTTAATTGATACCATAAAACTGCATAAAAACGGCGGATAAGGCCGTTATATAAGATTGAACCGTACGACTGGCATAGGAGCGGTAGAATAACTAATTCCTCCAGCACAACACACTAAAATGTGTTCTACCAAGTACTACCAGCTCTAGAATACTTAAAAATACACTCTTCGATTTAATTGCTACCAGAAATCTGCAAAAACGGCGGATAAGACAGTCTTATACGGTTAAACAGTGGGACTGGAATAGGTGCGATAGAATAATTAATTGCTCCAGCACAACACACTAAAATGTATTCTACCAAGTACTACCAACTCTAGAATACTTAAAAATACACTCTTCGATTTAATTGCTACCAGAAAACTGCATAAAAACGGCGGATAAGGCCGTTATATAAGATTGAAGGGTGCGACTGGAATAGGAGCGGTAGAATAATTAATTGCTCCAGCACAACACACTAAAATGTATTCTACCAAGTACTGCCAGCTCTAGAATACTTAGAAATACACTCTTCGATTTAATTGCTACCAGAAAACTGCTTAGAAACGGCGGATAAGGCCGTTATATAAGATTGAACAGTGCGACTGGCATAGGAGCGGTAGAATAATTAATTGCTCCAGCACAACATGCTAAAATGTGTTCTACCAAGTACTGCCCACTCTAGAATACTTAAAAATACACTCTTCGATTTAATTGCTACCAGAAAACTGCATAAAAACGGCGGATAAAGCCGTCAGGTATGGTTAAACAGTGCGTCTGGAATATGCACGGTAGAATAATTAATTGCTCCAGCACAACACACTAAAATGTATTCTACCAAGTACTATTCTATCGCACCTATTCCAGTCCTACTGTTTAACCATATATGACAGCTTTATCCGCCGTTTCTCTGCAGTTCTCAGGTAGCAATTAAATCAAAGAGTGTATTTTCGAATATTCTAGTGTTGGTAGTACTTGGTAGAATACATTTTAGTGTGTTGTACTGGAGCAATTAATTATTCTATCGCACCAATTCCAGTCCCACTGTTTAACCATATATGACGGCTTTATCCGCCGTTTCTCTGCAGTTCTCAGGTAGCAATTAAATCAAAGAGTGTATTTTCGAGTATTCTAGAGTTGGTAGTACTTGGTAGAATATATTTTAGTGTGTTGTACTGGAGCAATTAGTTATTCTATCGCACCAATTCCAGTCCCACTGTTTAACCATATATGACGGCTTTATCCGCCGTTTCTCTGCAGTTCTCAGGTAGCAATTAAATCACAGAGTGTATTTTCGAGTATTCTAGAGTTGGTAGTACTTGGTAGAATACATTTTAGTGTGTTGTACTGGAGCAATTAATTATTCTCTCGCACCAATTCCAGTCCCACTGTTTAACCATATATGATGGCTTTATCCGCCGTCTCCCTGCAGTTCTCTGGTAGCAATTAAATCAAAGAGTGTGTGTTTGAGTATTCTAGAGTTGGTAGTACTTGGTAGAGTACATTTTAGTGTGTTGTGCTGGAGCAATTAATTATTCTATCGCACCAATTCCAGTCCCACTGTTTAACCATATATGACGGCTTTATCCGCCGTTTCTCTGCAGTTCTCTGGTAGCAATTAAATCAAAGAGTGTGTTTTCGAGTATTCTAGAGTTGGTAGTACTTGGTAGAATACAATTTGATGTGTTGTGCTGGAGCAATTAATTATTCTATCGCACCAATTCCAGTCCCACTGTTTAACCATATATTAAGGCTTTATCCTCCGTTTCTCCGCAGTTCTCTGGCAGCAATTAAATCAAAGAGTGTGTTTTCGAGTATTCTAGAGTTAGTAGTACTTGGTAGAATACATTTTAGTGTGTTGTGCTGGAGCAATTAATTATTCTACCGCTCCTATGCCTGTCGCACTGTTTAATCTTATATAACGGTCTTTTCCGCCTTTTCTCTGCAGTTTTCTGTTAGCAATTAAATCAAGGAGTGTATTTTCGAGTATTCTAGAGTTGGTAGTACTTGGTAGAATACATTTTAGTGTGTTGTAATGGAGCAATTAATTATTCTACCGCACCTATTCCATACGCACTGTTTAACCATATATGACGGCTTTATCCGCCGTTTCTCTGCAGTTCCCTGGTAGCAATTAAATAAAAAAATGTATTTTCGAGTAGTCTAGAGTTGGTAGTAGTTGGTACAATACATTTTAGTGTGTTGTGCTGGAGCAATTAATTATTCTACCGTACCCATTCCAGACGCACTGTTTAACCATATCTGACGGGTTTATCCGCCGTATCTCTGCAGTTATCTGGTAGCAATTAAACTAAGGAGTGTGTTTTCGAGTATTCTAGAGTTGGTAGTACTTGGTAGAATACATTTTACTGTGTTGTGCTGGAGCAATTAATTATTCTATCGCACCTTTTCCAGTCCCACTGTTTAACCACAAATGACGGCTTTATCCGCCGTTTCTCTGCCGTTCTCTTGTAGCAATTAAATCAAAGAGTGTATTTTCGAGTATTCTAGAGTTGGTAGTACTTGGTAGAATATATTTTAGTGTGTTGTACTGGAGCAATTAGTTATTCTATCGCACCAATTCCAGTCCCACTGTTTAACCATATATGACGGCTTTATCCGCCGTTTCTCTGCAGTTCTCAGGTAGCAATTAAATCACAGAGTGTATTTTCGAGTATTCTAGAGTTGGTAGTACTTGGTAGAATACATTTTAGTGTGTTGTACTGGAGCAATTAATTATTCTCTCGCACCAATTCCAGTCCCACTGTTTAACCATATATGATGGCTTTATCCGCCGTCTCCCTGCAGTTCTCTGGTAGCAATTAAATCAAAGAGTGTGTGTTTGAGTATTCTAGAGTTGGTAGTACTTGGTAGAGTACATTTTAGTGTGTTGTGCTGGAGCAATTAATTATTCTATCGCACCAATTCCAGTCCCACTGTTTAACCATATATGACGGCTTTATCCGCCGTTTCTCTGCAGTTCTCTGGTAGCAATTAAATCAAAGAGTGTGTTTTCGTGTATTCTAGAGTTGGTAGTACTTGGTAGAATACAATTTGATGTGTTGTGCTGGAGCAATTAATTATTCTATCGCACCAATTCCAGTCCCACTGTTTAACCATATATTAAGGCTTTATCCTCCGTTTCTCCGCAGTTCTCTGGCAGCAATTAAATCAAAGAGTGTGTTTTCGAGTATTCTAGAGTTAGTAGTACTTGGTAGAATACATTTTAGTGTGTTGTGCTGGAGCAATTAATTATTCTACCGCTCCTATGCCTGTCGCACTGTTTAATCTTATATAACGGTCTTTTCCGCCTTTTCTCTGCAGTTTTCTGTTAGCAATTAAATCAAGGAGTGTATTTTCGAGTATTCTAGAGTTGGTAGTACTTGGTAGAATACATTTTAGTGTGTTGTAATGGAGCAATTAATTATTCTACCGCACCTATTCCATACGCACTGTTTAACCATATATGACGGCTTTATCCGCCGTTTCTCTGCAGTTCCCTGGTAGCAATTAAATAAAAAAATGTATTTTCGAGTAGTCTAGAGTTGGTAGTAGTTGGTACAATACATTTTAGTGTGTTGTGCTGGAGCAATTAATTATTCTACCGTACCCATTCCAGACGCACTGTTTAACCATATCTGACGGGTTTATCCGCCGTATCTCTGCAGTTATCTGGTAGCAATTAAACTAAGGAGTGTGTTTTCGAGTATTCTAGAGTTGGTAGTACTTGGTAGAATACATTTTACTGTGTTGTGCTGGAGCAATTAATTATTCTATCGCACCTTTTCCAGTCCCACTGTTTAACCACAAATGACGGCTTTATCCGCCGTTTCTCTGCCGTTCTCTTGTAGCAATTAAATCAAAGAGTGTATTTTCGAGTATTATAGCGTTGGTAGGACTTGGTAGAATATATTTTCGTGTGTTGTGCTGGAGCAATTAATTAGTCTATCGCACCTTTTCCAGTCCCACTGTTTAACCATATATGACGGCTTTATCCGCCGTTTCTCTGCATTTCTCTTGTAGCAATTAAATCAAAGAGTGTATTTTCGAGTATTCTAGAGTTGGTAGTACTTGGTAGAATACATTGTAGTGTGTTGTGCTGGAGCAATTAATTATTATACCGCTCCTATGCCAGTCGCACTGTTCAATCTTATATAACGGCCTTATCAGCTGTTTTTATGCAGTTTTCTGGTAGCAATTAAATCGAAGAGAGTATTTCCGAGTATTTTAGTACATTTTAGTGTGTTGTGCTTGAGTAATTAATTATTCTATCGCACCTATTCCAGTCCCACTGTTTAACCATATATGACGGCCTTATCCGCCGTTTTTATGCAGTTTAATAAGAGCTATGCATTTTTATTTAGCGCAATTAATTTGCAATTAATTAGCAATTAATTCTCACTAAATCAAAAAATATGTATTTCCTTTTTTTTCGATTGAGCTAGCACACGGTTTTTGCTAGCTCAGCCATGGTTTCTTTAAAAAAAACAGAGCAATAAATTTTTATTTAGCGCAATTAAATAGCAATTAATTAGCACTAAATCATTATATATTTCTTTTTGTGTTGTGCTATTTTGGCTGAGCCAGCTGAAGAGACCTTAATCAGAGGTGAGATTTATGAAAGCAATTTGTATTCTTTGGAAATACTACAAAACACATTTCTATACGATGTGTAAATCACATAAAAGGTTTGCATATAATGGAAAAAACATTAAAGCAGCTATATTGTATCAATGTCTGAAAATGTTTTAGGACACATTTAGCAACGTTAAAATTTTGAAAAATAGGTAAATCAAAAACAGTAAGAGACATATAAATTAGCGTTCTATCATAAAGCGAATACACATAGAATGTTTACTTTTTTGTCAATAAAAATAAACTCCCTGCCAGTTTTAGTACTTTTAGATTATTACCTAAAACAAAGTTTTGTAAAAAATAAAAGAGTAGGTATCTATTTCTTAAAATAAAGTATATTGTGCGAAAATTTGTTAATGAGATCGTGTTATATTCCAATCTTGTAGTTTGCTGTTGAATTTATTTGCTATTTTTTAAATCATCTATATACTAGATTTATTATTTTTGTAGATGATTTAGTAGGTACCCAATTACATACCATGTGCACTGTCTTCCATTGAACCACATAGTTATTACATTATAGAGTGCTATTGAATTAAAATGCAATATACTCCTTACTCGCTATATATTGCATTTTAAAATAATCATATCAAACCTGTTATGCAACCAACGATAGAACAATACGTAAATGCTAAAAATGATTTTACTTGAGATAATTTAACACTAATAGAGTTTATTAAAAAATACAAACGTAAATTAAAATAATATTTATTGCAAGATAAAAGATGAAAATGTGTATTTTTTATAACAAATCACGTCTTTTCGTGGTAAAATACATACGTACTTGTAAAGAAGTTACTTTATTTTATTTAACTGTTGGGGTAGTAAATAAGCTTATCATTCGTTGCGATGTATAGCCGCTCGGATAAGCCACTGACACAAACAAGAGCACGCTCGCTAGACGTGCGCCGTTCCGTGCTGCCTTCAAGCCCGAACTCCGTCACCACGCTTGCATATGCCTCCGTTATCCCTTACTCTATCGTATTTGCTACGCTGTCTTGTACCCCGCTTGACAGGAATGTCCTGCATAACCGTAAGCTTATAGGGTTAGAAGTAGAGCTTGTATGCGCTTTTAAGTGATAATAAACTGGTAACTGTTTGGCGTTTTGATGGTGTGCTTTATTTACTGACGCTAAAGATAACACCATTACCAGCGTCGGACTGGCGACATTGGAGCCCACTGGGCAAACAGCAGAGGAGCCCCGCTTTTTTTTGTTAGTAACTTCAACATATGTCAAATCGCTTCAATAACTTCATAAATATTACGGTTATTTTTGCAAATTATCAAGATTTAGCAAAAAGAGTGATACGTAGTTCATTCTGGAAAGTGCTGTTCCAGACAAGATTCCTGTAGATGAAAAATTTTGAAAATTAATAGCATATGTAAAATAATTTTTATTGTAGTTTGGTATTCTCTAATATTTGAGAATTTTGTTTTGTCAGTTTTCTAAGATCTTCAATTATTGGTTTATAGTTTCCAGAAATCAAAAAAAGTTGAGTTTACTTTATTTCATTCATAAAATTCAATTCAATTTTTAAGAATCTTCATTGAATATCATCACGGTGTTTATGATCCAGGTCTCTATTTAACTATCAACTCATTAACACAGCTAACATTCAACAACATTCCCTTCTTACATTTACCCAATAAAATATGTAAATGCAAATTACAAAGAATTAAACCATTTCTAAATTAACTAATGGTTTTAAAAAACAAAAAGATACAAAGCGACAAAAGAAGAAAATAGTAAAAGAAAAGATAATGAGTTATAAATTAAAAAACGAAGAAACTAGAAAGAAATGTCAGGAAACAAGATAAGAAATTTAAAGAACAGTTTGAAGAAAAAGGAATAGAAGAGAAATGGGGAAAATTTAAAGAAAATCTGCTAAAGTTGGTCAAAGACTGCCGTGGGATATCAAAACTAATAAAGACAAATGTAAAAAGAACGGAATGGTGGAATAAAGAGATGAAAAGAATTATAAAATACCTAAGTATAAAACAGACCGAACATTATGGAAAATATAAACAAAAGAGGCAAAAGTCGCAAGCAGAGGAGCAAAAAGAGGCTCATGGGAAAAATTCCGACTGAAAAATCAAGAAAATCAAAAGCTATTTCATGGAACGATTAAGCAATTAAGAAAAGCAAAAGAATATAATAAGGTATAGTGAATATAAAGGATAAAGAAGGAAAGATAATTACTGATGAGACCAAAACAATGGACTGATGGAGACAGCACTTCAAAAAATTAACAGAAGATACCACAAGAATTATAGAAGAAGAAGAAGCAGAGAATATAAAAGAAAGTGAAGATGTTGAAGGAATCAAGAAAGAAGAGGTAATAAGTTTAATAAAAAAATATAGCAAAAGTACCTAGAATTGACTACATTACACCTGAAATGATAAAGTACTTAGGAGAAGAAGAAATAAACAAATTTACAGAAATACTGAATGTGGCAATAAAAAAGATATAGATACCAAAAGATTGGAATACAGAAATAGCCCTTGCAATTTGCAAAAACGGAGATAAGCGAGATTGCAATAACTATCGCGGAATAACGTTGTCAAGCATCCAAGGAAAGATTTTAGCGCGAATAATAAAAGAACGAATAAGAAGAAATATAGGAAATACAATAGAAGAAACACAGTGTAAAATTAGGGAAGGAAGAAGCACGATATACCTAATATTTATGATCAGACAAATTAGTGAAAAAACAATAACTAAAAACAGAGAAATACATGCATGTTTCATCAAAAAAGTATTTAATAAGTATAAAAGAGTATACATATGGAAAATATTAAAGAAAAGAGGAATTAACAAAGACTTAGTAGAGGCGATAAAAGTGGTGTATAAAAATAAGAATAAACAATGAAGAATAAAATAATTTTACAGCAGAAAAAGGAGTGAAACAGGGATGTGGCCTCAGCCCGCTATTATTCATGTTAGTGATGAATGAGTTCATTAAAGAGATAAGAAACAATTAATGGAGATGAAAAAATTAAAAATTAGAAATTGACAGAATTAATGTTCGCAGATGACATGATCATTTTAGCTGATTCAGAACAAAACCTACAATTTACTACAACTATAAAAGTATAGTATGGAAATAAATGTGGACAAAACAAAGAACATGATAATATCAAATATAAAGAAATCACATAACGTGCAAATACAGGGAAAAAGAATTGAACAAAGTCGAAAGCTATAAGTATTTAGGATCAGTAATAGAAGAAAACTGGGAAAAGCAGGGAAAGTATACACGATAATAAAAACAACAGTTTTGGGTAAAAGAGAAGTACGAAAACATATAAAAACAGAAGTTATCAAGAAAATAGCAAGACCGACAATGCTAACATATATAGAACGAAACATGGACAATAACAAATAGGAATAATTCAAGAATTGATGCAATGGACATGAGATGTTTAAGGAAAATAGAAAACAAAAGAAGAAGAGACATAATTAGGAAGGAAACCATCAGAGAACAATTAAAAATCAAGCCAATGTATGAAAATTTAGCAGAAGGACAACTGAGATGGTTTGATCATGTATGTCGGATGGATGAGAAGCGACTAACCAGAGGAATATATTATAACGAATGGGAAAACCCCCTATACGCCGCGAAGAACATGCAAGAAGATTCGAGATATATGACACATCGGCGGGTGGCTAAACGAGGTACAATACACGAGTATGTTCCAACGTTTTCTAGAACGTTTATATGGGAGATATAAATCGCCGTCGCGAATAGAAAAGAATCAATTAGTGTTCAACGGGTGAATTGAATAAATGTGCTTTGTGTAATTAGTAGTCAAGCATCAGTGAATAAATAAATGTTTAATAAATGTTATAATAATAAATAACTAGTCCTTAAATAAGTTTGTAAATATCTAGCATTTAAGTTCGCAAACAGTTTACAATTATAGTGTTAAATAATTAGTTAAGATTAAATTAGTGTATGTAAATAATATTTCTCTTGTTAATAGACGATTAACCAGCACTTTTGTTATTATTTTAAAAATAATGTTACAATATGGAGTAAAAATGGATGGTAAGAACTGAAAGGGAAGACTGCAATGAGGGAATCAAAGAAGAGACATAGAGAAAAGGAATCGAATGGAAAGAAATCAAAGAAGAAAAATGATACAAAATAGAAAAGGATGGAAAGAAAAGTACACGAAAGTGCAGTAAAATACATATGGTTTTACACTTAATGGTAGAAAGGCATCGAATTAAGAAAAACTAATGGTTTAATTCTTTGTAATTTGTATATATTTAGGTCTTGATAAAGAAAACAAATAGTTATCGAAACGTCTTGACGAATTTGTAAAAAAAGTACCATTAGTAGTACTATTACTAATTATTCAACTTTTACTTTAATTTTTAATTTTTAACAAACAGATGGTTGTATTCTCGTATTCACGATGTCTGGCTATTCGTCAAGAGTTAATAAAATCTGAATTTTACAAATTGCCCTCGAGGTCTTGGGGGCTCACGTTTCGGTCTTCAGGGGAGCCATCGGGCATTTGCCCGGTTGCCCGGCGGCCCAGTCCGACTCTGAGTCCATTACCTTCTTTAAGTGTCACAGTAAAACAGGTAGAGACCCTTGCAGCCATCCAGACGTTGCTGACCTCTACGACCCCAACAGTTTCCTGTATGACCATTTCTCCACTAACAGCGCACTTTGTAAGCAACTTGGCGACCTAGCAGAAACTGTTAAAAATTTGGTGCCCGAGCTAAGAAACACCCTTACAGAGTATAGCAACAGCTAACCAATTTAACCTAATGCTTTTACGTGGTTATTTTCAAATGCAGTATAGAGTAACAGAATATATTGCATTTTAATTTAATAGCACTTATGTATTTCATGCATGTTTTACTTCTATGATCTAAACACTACTTTAGAAATAATTATTATTATTTAGAAAATTGAAAGAATACTTTTTTGTATTGTTTAGTTTAAGTGTACAAAGTTTATTTGTGCACACAATACATTGTTTAAAGATATTTCAATTGCTCTTTTTATTTATTAGGGTTTGTTTGTGCTTGGTACAAAGTTGAAATGCTATTTGCCGATACAAAACACTAGAATGACCTTCATAGTTAATTTTTTATTAAGTTCTAAATTTCGTAAATAATACTAATTATAATAATGTTAGTTGTGATTTTTAATTGCAATTGATATATTAATAATTAAAACAAAGTTTAATTGTAACTAAATTTAGATGCAGTCCGCAATTAAAAAGATAGTTGCAATTAAATATACATAATTGCGATTGATTGGTCACAATTAAATCTTCAATCAACTGATTAATTGATTAAAAATTTAATTGATTGATGTCCAACACTGTAAAATAAATAAAATTATTGCAGCATGTGTGCGAACCCAATAATTATTGTACCTACTTGAGTACGTTTGGTTGCCTATATGGTAGTGTTTTCATTTCTTATCTAGCATGCTGGGATATGATTGATGAATATTTTATATAGTTATTTTTACTTGTTAAAGTTGGTATCTCTTATTGCCATTTTCAAAAATTGATAAACGAAATTAATTTTGTAAAATTTACATAAATTATGAATTTTGTATTCTGAATTTTGCTTCGGGATGCTTAGCTTATCTAATTCTATATGGTATATGCTGAGCTAAAAATAATTCAAAAATTAGGGCAGCAGATTAGCTACATGTTATTATTCGGAACGCTACATTTTGCCTTTAAATAAAAACAGTAAATATTTACTTAAATTAAATTAAACAGTTAAGAATATTTCTTAATCATTTTTAGACATCTGGTAGGTATACAATTAGTTTCATCGTGTAAAGTTAAGTCATGATTAACTTTATTAGTTGTTAATTAAATATTAACATTAAATGTAAATCAAATTAAACTTAAAGATATTAATATTTAAAAATAACTTCCCACTAATCTTTTAATTCAAAAACTTTTTCCTAATATTGATTCCTTTTAAACAAATCAAATTAACCTTTGCACAGTCTCTTGTATTAATAACGTATGAAATATTTTGATTAGATTTGAAATATAGTATCTGCTTATTTATATTTTCTTGGTAGGAACTGTCTATAAAAACTCGTAGTTTTTTCTTATCAAGATTGATCGTGTTCTTCGAAGGACCATTTTCCTTATTGACACTAGCAATATGAACTACAAATAATGAGCAACAGCGGTTTTCATCAAAAGAAAAACAGTTGATTAGTCCTAACCGGTGTATTATTAGTAAACCAATTTTGCCAAAGGAAATACTTTACAGAATGAATGCTTGCTTCATTTATTTCACGTTAATTACACGCAACTGCACTTGAAAGCTGAAACCGCATTCAATATTTACAAAAAAAAGAGTGCATTCGGAATTTCATCCTACGAGCTGTGCAAAGTAGAAATATATGTCGCAATATTGCAATAGTTGGAAGTTCACTAATGCAGAGGCACTAACATGTTTTTCTTACTAATAACTACCAGCGTCCAACAATGACGTCAACAACATTGATACGTAAGTAGTGTGAACCCAGTGCAGACTTATATACGTCCGCCGGTGCTACTGAGCAACCATAAAAGCCCAGTACATTGCTGTGTTCGAATCCTACGGAAGAGTCAAAGGACCATAGTGACTTTAATCTTCGTTTTAAAGTGATTATTTGTGATTATTAGTGATCAGTGATACCGTTAGGAGGATTTTTTTGGGTCAACTTGTAATTTGATTAGTTAACAAAGGTTCGTGTTCTTTATTTATTTAAATTAGTTATTTTAATAATAGTAAGCTGAAGTAATTCCATTAAAATGTATAGAATTGCGTGAACAAAACAATTTCTTTTTATTGTGCTTTCTATAGGATCGATGCTTTTCAAAGTTACTGCATTAAGGAAAAGTGACCTTATTTCAGTACAAACAGTGAAAAAATCGTTAAATTAATGTAAAATAACATATTTGCAATTAAAATCATCGCCTTGACTTTTATACACAACTTTTAAATGTAAATGCGTAACTTTTAATTTTCCACTAAACTAAAATGAGAGTCCTCTAGCTGAAACTCCTAAAAAAATAGTTGGTCTATTATTAATTTCTTGGATGCTATTGTCTTATTATTTTTATCTAAATGTTTGATTACACTCTATATAATAATACACGTCACTTGTTTTCATAAGAAGTCCTTCATTAGTTCTTGAATTTCCCATTAATACTAAATTTACTTTTATAGATAAAAAGACACAATAATTAATCCACTTGGAGGAGAGAAATTTATTAGCAATCTTAATTTAATTTGGATAATACGCAAACGTGTAAACTGCATTTGCAAATAATAATATTTAATTACAAGACAAGATAATTAATTTTTAAAACCAATTTTATTAACTTAACCGTAGGAGCTTTTCTATATGCAATTTTTCCATTCAATTAATTGCAATTAAATATTTTATTGCTTTATTTAGGAAATAAACAAAATGGAAAAAAGCCCACCACCACCATATTCTGCTCAGCAACCCGGATTCAATGTGCCTCCACAGCAAGGAGCGTATCCTCCCCAACAAGGATACCCAGCACAACAAGGATATCCACCAGCACCTCAAGCATATGCACCTCAACAAGGTATTTTTTTAGAAAATTAAACAACAAATCGTTTTATTCTATCATATACTATAGGTATTCTAAATAAAAATATATGTGAACCATACAGGATAGAATATCACCACATCGGAAGAGCAATAAGGTTTCAAGTGTTAGTAAACTATCCTTAATCGATAATTTCCTAATGCGTTTTTAAATATCAATTAATTAAATTAAGTGGGTGGAATGGGATAAATAAAATTAAAGGAAAAAACGATAAAAAAATACAAATAGGTGTATCTATTGAGCCAAATTAATTGAAAAAAATATTAATCATATAGTATAAAATATCTTCAATATGTTTCAAATTTATGAATACAGTTAATATGAAATAGCAATCACTTTTTCATTTATGATGGGCAGCCTTGATAGCCGATGATGTCATGAAGAGCACAAGGTCTTGGTAATTTACGATTATAATACATAAATAAAAATGTTATGTTCGTTTCTATGGTCTGCAATTATTGCGGCAGAAAACTGTGATAGCCATATCTAAAAAACGCGATCCCAAACAAAAAAAATGTTTTTGTAGGTATTTCAATTGTTTGAATCAAATAGAGATAAAAAAATACAACGCGATATCATTTTCACCAATGCTTGGCATTTCCGGTCACCACAGTCCATTTGGATACATTATAACAAAACAAGCCCACCTTGGTATTCCCACATCTCTGTGTTTTTACCACTCAAAAAACTTGTATGCTATTTTTTTCCAAAAGGACTTTCCTAAGATTTCCCTTTCTTAAATTGAAATAAAATTTACTTTTGATAGCACACTATAGAAATCGATAAAATGTTCCTTTACTTCTACGAATCTTCTGAACTTGGCGTGTGTGACTTCAAACATTTTCACCGTATTCAAGGATGAAATGATCTTTCTTATGTTGAATTGACATTGCCATGATTTAAATCAGTGGATTCAAATAAAATGATTTTTTGCAATGATTAATTTGAGTAAATAAAGAGTGTGCACGAAAAAATCTGGCTACTTAAATATGACATTAGGCGCCCTTACACTGTAGGTACTAATAATCTAAGAGCCAGCCAAACTGTCTGCCAGTGTAATATATTACATAAAATATTATTTATTTACCGTCATCACACCAAAAATCAGCTTTGCTTATATCAAGTTTTTAGTATTAACTAATATTTTAATCAGTATTAATATTTTTTAACCCTTTCACACTCTCCCGCTACTCTCACCACCACTGATATGTGGCAGAACTTCCAGTTAAAGTTTACCTATGTTAAGACAGTACAATGACATCAAAAATCTTCTTAATGAAATGACGTAACTATTTTTGTCGCTGGCTTTCCGTCTATAAAGTGGCATTGCACCAATAGCTTCTTTGAATTGATATCTTACTGTAAATGACAGTTTCAAAGTGTTTTCGTTGTGTAGTTTTCAAATAAATTCAAAAGAATACGAGCTTCATCAGGAAATACTGCGCAAACATTGTGAAAATTCTGCAATGTCATATTGCGCGATCGGAAAATGTCAAAAGATATCAAAATCGACCGGTGCAAATATTTAAATAATTACTCTGATTGATTAACAATAGATAGGGAGCCAAGTTCCGGTGGGAAATTGGGTGCATCATACTCCAAAAAAAGGAAAGGAAGGTGATGCAAGCTTTCACGCAAAATCCGAACTTGTCAATGGGGGATGAGGCCTAAAAGGTTGGAATATCTTCATTACATATTGAAAAAGTAAAAAACAGGGTGGACTGAAAACATTCAAGGTGCAGTAAGCTCCGGATCGGAAAGCAAAACAAAAACCCCAAGGCGAAGGCCCTCGCAAAAAAACTGTACACCAATTTTTTAACAAAATCAGATTGTGTAGCAATGGACTACAAGGCGTACGTCAAAAATGACTTTCAACAGCTTCCCGGTCAATAATTTCTTACTTGCAAACAACTTTGCGGAGTTGAGGACAAATACAAATTAAAAGATTCAGAATTTTCTAGAAAATATTTGGTCTGACAAGAGACTTGCACTCTTGCACTTACGGACGAGAAAGAAATTCAAGCCTTTTAACGAAAGGCACCATCAACACTGAAATCTGCTTAGAAAGTTTAAAAAAGTGCCTGCTACCATTTATAAGAAATCATAATGTTTCTATTTTATTTTGGCGAGATCTGGCCACATGTCACTCTGCCAAACAAGTCAATGTCTGGCATGCAAAGAATGGGATCACTTTTGTACCTAAAGATAGCAATCCACCGAACCGCCCCAAACCATGGTCGATCGAACAATACTGGGTTATTGTAAAGCAAACACTCAGAAAAACAAGAGAAACAGCTAAAAATATTGTTGACTTTCAGCAAAAGTGAACTAACGCAACTAAAAAATTACTACTACGGCTGTACAAACTTTGATGTCTATTGTGAAATAAAAAGTTAAAGATTTTAGTTATAGACAGTAAAAATGTACAATATATGTAAATACGTTTCAAAAGCAACATATATGTTAAAAGTTAATAATAGTTTTAAGTAATAAATAATTTCAGAAGACCCTACTTTGGTGATATTTCTGTGGCCAGATTTCTTCATGCACACCCTTTAAATATGTGATAATTTATTTTCTCTTAAGCTTAAATACATAATCTAAGTTATTTAGTCAATTTGGCAACAAGGTTTAGGAGTATGTTTTGCGGGATTTCCTCAAAAAATTAGCTCTTCTGTTTGGATAATAAAACTTTTATTTACTGAGTGGCGGCTGCAAGATGAGTGCAGCAAATTCCAGGCCAGATCTTGCTTCACAATGTCGGGAAGAAGAAGTGATTCAATCTGCTCACAGCCAATGTTTGAAGAAAATTAAATTAATGCTATTAAGTGAATTTCTCACGTTCAGAATCAGATTAATGAAAAAACCCGATTTCTTGTTTTTTTAAATAAAAAAACCTGCCAACACTGGTTGAAACCTGATAATCAGTCAAGACCGATGAAGATGATGATTAATCCTATCGAATGGCTCCGAAAGCTATCGTTGCAATACTATTTAAAATTTCCAAAATTATAACTTTTGTCAGGAATCCACGTGATTTCTATTTTACTATTGCCAAATAGCATTTTGACAAAACCTTTTTACCTGCAGATTGTTATTAGCTTTATTCTTCTTTCTTCTTTTCAGGTATTTCAGTTTCAGATAATTGCGTCCTTACAAGTATTTCGTGACCAGTTTATTCTCATTTCTTTTGGTATATTAGTAAATAGTTCGACTTTTGTATTGTTAGATTTAAAGAACATTTCAAAATAGTTGCCTAGACATGAGTTTGAGTTGGCCAAAGTTCATTTGCACCAACTTCTTCTTAACATATTGTGTAGGTTGTTTCGTCCTTGACTTTTGAATAAATTATAGGTTTTTCCTTAGCGATGACGATCTCTTAGCTTTTTAAAAAAGTTTGGAGTAAAATCTTTTACACATTCTACAATTATTATTTGACTTTGTCAATCCTGTTTTTCTAATAAACGTTTTGTTTTTGCTAGATTTTCATATTTATAAAAAAATATAGCGCAGTTTAGTTCGTTCTGTTGCTTTTCGCATGTGGACATTAGTAAAAACAGTAAGTCTTGGTACATGGACACGTAATGATCGTTTAAAGTGGAATAAACTAATAAAGGTCTGTTATCACATTAAATTGAAAATTGTTATTAATGAACTGTTAGCAAAGCTGTTTTGGTGTATGTTATATTTGTTTGATTATCTTGCGACAACAAGAGTATGCCCATCTACAAGATGGTATATGCTTATGCTCATATACTATCTTCCTGCTGTGCAACGAATAAATCACCCTGTATATTGGGCTGTGTCATTTCCAACTAGGTCTTTGTGTAAGCCTCCACTATATATTTCCAACTGTGGTAATTTGATTTACAACGACTCGGATGAGATCAGTTATCTGCCATAAAACAGAGGAAGGATTTACTACATGTAATGCATATTTTTTACCTCTTTTATAAGCCTTACGTTTTGTAAAGACTTTTTCATTTTTATCACATAATATTTCTCTTTTGATGTGGTGGAAAACTTGCTCTATTATTATTATTCTTCTTTTAATGCAGTCACGGAATGACTTCTAACCTTTTGGCAGTTCAAACCTTTCAGAAAAGAGTAGTAATATCTTTGCAGTACATTCGCACTTCACTTTCAAGAGTCCTGAATAAAGTGATATTATATATTTAATATGTTTTGCCTGGTATTTAAGTCAAAGCGATTGCATACTCTGTTTGACTTCCTCTATCTAGTTCTTCTGATACGTTACAGTCTGGCGCTCTATAAAAGTGCTCAAAAAAGCGTTTCTGTATTAATGTGCAGACAGGCAAGTGAAGAGTTGTTTGGTGATCGTGTACGTCGCTCTCGCGCTACCTTTGCTCGCTTTCTGTTGAACTATATCCAATAATTAATGGATCCTTAATCCTTGTCTAAACAAACGCAAGCTTTCAATGACATTTAATACAACCAGACTTAATATTTCTCCACAGCCCTCTCTTGTTAGTGTTTTATTAACTATACACGGTGATTTAAGAGCTAATGATTGGACTTTAAGGATAAGCTTCTCAGGTCATTAGAATCATAAAACCTTAGTAACATTTTTTGATTAAATGAACTTGAAAATTGAAATGAACAACATTTTTAGAAAAGTACCTATAGATGCAGGTCGGTGTTAAGACTATAATAAGATTAAATGCAAACTCTTTAGAAATTGACACCATCAGTACAAAACGCGACATCTGTTGAATGAGTACAGGAATGCCCTTTTTGGGTGTTGCTAAACCAAGTAACGTTTTATTAGGAATAGTGTACTTAGTCAAAACAAATCCCTTGTTGTCTAGTAGGGACCGTGGGCAGAAATGACATCATTCTAATACTGACCCATTTAATTAGTATTACAGTTGATTGGTTATTCGTTAATAATTTTTTTATGAGGTAAACAGATTGTTTATCTCATTGAACTTTAAAATATGTGCCATGTACATTCTTTATTCTATTTGAAAACGTTGGACTGAACTTCGATGCCGTTTCTCGCCAAAAGTATACTAGAAGTACGAAAAAATAGTATATAGGGATTTTCTTTCTTTAATGATTATCTAACCACTGGTAAAGTCTGACTATTGCTTTTTAGGACACCGTGTATACATGGTGTTAATGTTAACATTAAAAAGAGTGGTAATTTTTAGAAGCTCCATATCTATGATTTTCTGGATGAGTTGCCTTAAATGGCATGAAACTATAGCGTTTCAGATCATTGGTGTTATTTGATAACACTACGTGCCCATAACTTTTTGTCTATACCAGGTAGTGGTGCTTTCCATCTCTTTGTTCAATTGGGATATTGAGACCAGCTGCAGCTGTGTTAATATTTATCATACAAAACATCAGATACAGATTGGTTAAAACTGATATGAAAATGAAAATTGCAGAAGCTTTTTTGCAATGATGTTTGTTAACCGAACCTAACCAAGATGTTTGTGAGCCCATCTCAGGGTAGTTGACTTTGTTTAACAAAGTCGCAGAAAACCGTCGGAAGATGTAGCAAAGTGTTTCCACTTCTAGATGATACTTAAACAGCAGAAGTCAGATGCTTAAGAATTTAACTTAATTGCTTTAAGAATTCCACTCTTAACTATTACATAGATATCGTTTTTAATTATTAGAATCAAAAGCTGTAATTATTTAGTTTGATGTAAAAGATTTCTCGAAGATCAATTAAAAGATTCTGCACATCAGGGTTGCCAGATTAGGAGATTTTTGTTTCTTTGGGGTATTTTTTGGAGATATTTTTTTTGGGGAATTCTTCTGGGGGAAAAATATTTACCTGGGGAATAACGGGGGATTTTTAGGTCTGACACTCCACTCAAATCTCACATGGTAATACTCAAAATCAGATAAAAATACAAAAATCCAATTAAGATTACCATAAAGGTTAGTAAAATATAAAAACTAAAAAAAAAACATATTATATTTTATTTTCATGTCATTTTTTTTATTTGCACTAAATATTTTCTAGAGCTTGGGGATTTTTTGTAACACATAGCTTATTTCGGGGTATTTTAGATATAGGCGCAAAATATTTCAGTCATGAAAATGTATTAAAATCCAGAACAAACACGAAACACGTGTAAATAAATACAATGATCATTAATTTTAATTAATTTAATTTATTTTGCTGAAAACCCAAAATAAAAGTATGTATCATCTTCAATCTTAACAAAAATATGTTCTCTAAAGACCAACGTCGTCAGCGAAATTACATTTTTAATAGTTTTTATAATAAATCCAACGAATCAAGTCTATTCATTACAAGTTATTTATAGAATTTGTTCCTTTTCTTTTAAATTTCTGTTTCATAATATGTATTTGCTTTTATAAATAATTTACTGTCTTTTAATGTACTTAATGTATAAATATATAACCATAACAGAATTTACTCATATAATTGTTTTTAATCCATGATTTATGTAGCTATGAATCTTGACTGCTTCTCGTTTCGATTGGATTACATTTACACTAGCGCATGCATGATGTAAAGGCGAAGTGTCGTTAAAGTATCATGAAGAGTCGACACTTCTGACGTCATATTGTTTCGACTCTCAAGTGTCGCGACACGCGGGTAGTGTCTAGACCCCATCACTAATGTGCATAGGATCTCTAACTCCAAAATATATTTCTGATTGCTGTTTGATCGCAACCAGATTTTGGCTTATTTTTTACAGACATGATTTTAGGAAATCTTGTGCATGTTATTACCTCTAATTATAGTAAAAATTGTTTATTTAAAATGCTTAATTTAAATTTGCATAAAAAACTAGGTATTATTAAATAAGTTGATGTCATGATTGTAGTACGTGATTCTTTTTGATCGGTGTTAATTACATGTCTGCTTTCTAAACAATAAAAACGTTGTTATTAATATTACATATCGTTTTGTCATGCTATTAGTCCTTATCAAAATGCAATTAAAGAATTCTTAATAAAATTTGTATTGTTCTAAAATATTCATGCAACTTTATAGAAGTAAAAAAAATAAATAAGTGCTGTATAGTACAATTTCATTTGTCTATTAACATTGAAATACATGTAGGAGGCTCTTAGATCAGTCGGTAACATTTTCATTCAGAACGCAATATACCAATACGTTGGTGGTGGAAATCGATGGTTACTGAAATCACATTTACTTATCTTCAAAACATAACTGGATACTGCTTATCAAATTTACAGCTCAAATAATTAGATTACCTGTAGTAGTTAAGCAGTAAACCCAATGGAGAATAAAATTCGTGCGCTCATCTAGCATTCCTGCCGACTTTGAATACTTTTTAAAATAAGATTTTTACAAATTGTTTATTTCCTTCTCAGTATTTTATACATTTCTTCGCACCAAATATAAAAAAAATCTAAAAAACTATTAATTTAGACCAGAAAAATAATTTCTCTCGTAATTCTTTAAGCAATTATGTGAAGTAACCGTAGTTGTTTGGAGTTAGGTTAACTTAGATTAGCCCAGTAAATCTTGACGTAACCTAACTTAAGATTAATTGGCCTAGCTTAATCTAACCTAAATACAAAATAGCCTCATGCCCTTTGCTGTGTTTACATAGTCAAACTTTATGCATAAAGTGCAATTTATAACAAGAATTTAAAAAGCCATCGAATGCTTGATATTCAAAGATGTGCAGGTAAACAACGCACCAAATAAGAAGTCATAAAGGCCATCATTTTTGTGCCGCACGATACGAGAAGGGTTCAGGTAGATTTCCGTCGGCGGACGAAACGCTGCGTACAAAACAAAATATCATGGAAAATAAATAGTGTATCAAAAATGTGATTCGATATCTATGTAACTAAAGCTATAGAGTTTTTATATACGCTTTTCTCACTTGAATTGAGTGGCATAGGCATAAAGCATCCTTTCTTCGGACATGGCCACTATAGCATTTGTTATACATAGAAATGCTAATTATATTTTTGGAATTTCTGTTTTTATAATCTTACAGTTAATCTGGAACACAGTACATTACAGTTCGTAGACGTAGAAGAATGTAAAAGCAAATAATCACAACTTCGCTTTTGTTGTCTTCTTTTCCCTCAATTTATTTCTTCCTTGCTATTTCCCAGCAAATGCCAATTCTTTGAATAGCTCTTTATGAAGTTGTGATTTAAATAACTAATGAAGTGAAATTCCCAAGCTATAATAAAACTCTTTAACTTATTACTTCCAGAAACCTGTTAATCTCAATTTCTGTGGTATTCTGAATAGTACTTCTCTGAAATCTCAAAGCTCCCTGAAGGTATTAATATAACTTATAGTTATAAGATATATGTGGCTGCATCTTTTTATAAATAATAATTCTTATACATTCATTCTTATCCATAAGATACATTTTTAATTTTTTGCATTTGCTGGTTTATTAACTTTTCTAATGTTTTATATTTCTTCCGTTTCTCCAATTTAAATTTTTAATGTTATTGCCTGGCACAAATAACTTTATAAATTAGAGAACAGAATTTCATACCATGGAATTCAAAACCTTCAGCACTCCATACAAGTTGCTTGGCTTGACCTACATATTCTTTACCCAGTCTAACACCTGGTTATCAGTATCACCATCACTTATTATCTGAGAGTAATTTTCAACTGTAATATTTTTTATTTATTGAATAAATATTCAGAACTTGTCTGTGAATATCCGTATCCTTTTTAAGTTAACTTTTTGTTGCATAGATTACAATACTAATTAAAAGGTCGTTTTTTAGAAAGTGTCAATAATTTCCAGTAACGTGCTGAATTTTTAAATTCACCTTCATCCTTGCTAACATTAATTTTATATAAGTTTTACAGGTCGTGGACATATGCACCAGAAAGCGTAAATATTTATTAAGGCGGTTTTTTTATACCTTAATGATTTGGAAGAAATGACGTCATATAGACGTCAGTTATCTGTTTGTGCGGTTATATTAAATCAAATAATTTAATTTTTGTTTAAATTAATAAATTAATGATATATTATAATCTTAAACATGTTTTTGAATCATTTCTTCAAGTAATCATCACTTTCAATAGAATTGAAATGAATACCTACACAATATAATAATAACGGTTAGACGTGATTATGCTTCTATAGTACAGAAAATATTTAGTTACGTATTTTATTTCTTTATGATTTAAACAGCCAATTCATTTTATTGCAAGATACATACAAATACAAGCATTATAAAAAACAAAACGATAAGATAAAAAGTGATGTTATTATAATGTAAATATTTAATATTGGTGATATATTCATAACGAATTTTCCTGGTTTGAATACTTTTCTGTCTTTAGAAGTTAAGATTATCACTACTCTTAATACTATGTAGGATTCAAAATGTATTTGGAAACCATCAAGTTAAGTTATGGTGGTTGAATTTTTAAAACATTGTGTATAGTCATTAATGTTTATACTGCACGATACCTACACATTCTATGAATCATTTATTACCTATTGTTCATATTGTTTGCTTGAAACGGTAACAGAAAATTGATATCAAATTGATTGTAGGAATAAATCAATAGCGTGGAATTTAATACTTCAAAATTTAATTTTGAAATAACTAGAATTTATATTTATAGAATGACATTTAGGATCCATACAGAAATAAGAATAGATTCAAACAATACTTTATTTACATTTTTTATCTGTTTTATCAAAGGATATAACGTATACATACATATTGCTATGATATGGTTAATTTAATTTATGAAAAATAGAAACTGTCTTGTTTGGGCGCCATAAAAATTTTATTCGGATAAGCGCTGTACTAGAATACACTTTACACCACTTGATCACAGATTAATTTATTTCTAAAAGACCACTATCAAATTTGTTTAAAGAATTGAAGGCAAACTGAAAAGTTATACCAAAACAAACACCACTTACCTTTATAATGAAAATAAAATTCTGCACCGGCTGTGATTTAACAAACCAAAGACAAACTCAGGAAAAATAGCATGAGAAAAATATTCAGGCGGGTCGCTCTTGGATAAAGTAATAAAATATTTTTCATATTCTTTCTGTAAAACACTATTTAGGACACACAAAATAAAGAAAAACAAAACACAAATAAATTTCTCTTGAAAACATTGAAATGGAGAATTTTATTTATTAACACACAAAAAAATCAAATTAAATTTAAATTACCTAGAGAGAAACGAGAATAATTATAAACAACTAAGATTACATAAACATGAAACAAAATTGAATAAATCTTGGTGTCAAATGGCTTTAATGAATTAAGAATTAAGAGACAATCTAATTCCCTTTGTCCTATTTAATTTTTAATTGATTAAACCAACAATTTTAAACTACTATTTAATAACTAAAGAAATAAACGAATGAAAAATTTAAAGTTGAAGTTTGAAATTAAAAATTTCTTTTAAATTCAAAAAATTTCACGCTACACAAACTTTAAAAGACACACAAAGTCGAATAGCAGTTTCCTGTAATTATTGGTGAAGTTGCCTGGTTATATGTTGACAAACTGACTTATCAAACCAAAATCCAAATTGAATTTTTATTTGTGCAGCTTGAATATAATTATTATTTTATAAAGATGATACATGAATGTTCCATAACATGAGTACATTCTATACATTTGGTTAATTGCACAACCTTTCCAATTTCCAACCTCGTTCCCATTTAAAATAAGATTCCATAAATTTTCTCAATAATCTTTAAACCATTTAATCCACTAAACGTTCACGACACTTTAATTAATTCACTTCCACTTTAATAGTTTATTCAAATGTTACTTGTTATTCAAACTTAAATTGACTGAATAAAAAAAAATTTAATTTCTGTGACATTTGACATCACCTCACTTTTTGACGTTTGAATTGACGTAAGATTTAACACATAACCTCAAAATTTTATCAAATTATTGTGCCAACTGTCATGGCTTCTGCTTCGTATCAAAATCGAGAAGCTAGTGCCCAAAATTTGGTGCTCTTTTTATAGTATTTGAAAAACAATTAAACATCGTTATTGATTTATTTAGTTCGGAACTAGAAAATCAATATCTCAGAAAACAATCGAACATCGATTTGAAATAAAATTTCTTAACCACATTCTTTAAAGAAAATTAACTTGAATGTTAAAATAAATAAATTAATATAAACGGAAAGATGACAAATTTTCCTTTCTTTTGATGTATAATATGCCTATGACAAAGCAATTAAAACTGCAGTATTTGAATGACAATCATCTTGGATTTCCTTACAATCATGGTTTGATAAAAATTCAAATAAAAACATTTTCATACCTTTTTACATCCTTTTCCAAACACAAACTTAAACCTAAGATCTTATTAACTACTATTTACATTCACTTTGACACCAAAATCCTAAATATAAACAATATTTTACCATTATAGCAAAACATGTTAAATCGTTCAAATTTTGAACTACAACGGCTGAGATCTTCTTTACAAAACTTGTTTCACTTGAAACTTCTATTGCTAAAGGTGCAGTAGAATCTAATTATCAAAATTACAGCAAAACATTTTGGCTGCAAGTTCAAAGATTAATGAAAATTATGCAATTAAGCTGAAATTTGTTGCATCGTTAAACCAACATGGGGTTTACTTGAAATTTAAGAATAAAAACTGTAAGTATTGTGGTGATTATTTGCATACACCTTTCCAATTATGCCTTTTATAATTTCCAGGTGAAAATACACCTTACGATGGCTTCAAATATGAAAAACCAAGTCAACCGATCTATCTACATGTAAATCGTAGCTTGTCTAAATAAATTTTCCATTTTAAGTGAAAAATCCAATTATGATCCACTTTTTATTATCACCAAGTGATGTAGAGTGTATCCTTTACTTATTAAATAACAAAATTACTCAATTTTCTCAAACCCAAATTACCTATTCAAAATTTTTGACTGAAGATAACACAGCAATATTTTCCTAGTAAGTAATAAAAGGTTCGTTAATTAAGTATACATTCATAGAAAACAGTGTTGCCAAAGCAGATGCATAGAAAGCATAAATTTAAACCGAACTAATCACATGCATATAATAACTAACAAATTATAAGCCCTTGAGATTTGTCATAGAATATTTACCAATCGAAAAACATCATTACAAAAATAAACATCCTGAAAAATCGAATTACGCCAAACACCTTTTAGAACAAAATCACACAATGACTCCTCAAAATAATATTAAATTCCTACATTTTTGTAATAACAAACGTAAATTAGACATTTTAGAAGCCTTTGAGATATACAAACACAAACTCAGGGTACCTTTAATGAATGAACAACTTGAGCTCAGTAATTCTCCGTTACTGGAAGTATTAGATGTTTAATTATGATTTTTATTATTATTATTATTTTATCTAGTTACCTATTTTGTATCTACCTTAGCGACGTGTTTGTTTATAATTATATTACCTTTGATAATGACAGCATAGCTGTTGAAACAATATTGTCAGGTTATATTTTAATAAAACTGTGAAACTTTTAATAATCTTTATTTATTTCATGAAAAACATACAAATGATTAAAATATTATTTTAGAATTTTTCAATAGTACATATTTAGTTCAATGCAAATTTGTTATGTATGATGTTATAGATAGCTATTCTAAAAAATGTATCAAATATTAGTAATTCGAGACGCACGAGATCGGTCATCCACTTGGGGCGCCATCTAAAACCCCAGAGTGTTATCTTTTGGAACTACGTTTATAGACAGACCACTTTCATCACTATTTAGCGTCAAGAATCAAAGCCGTCGATATGTGCTGGCGCTGTTTCTAGCAGTTGTAATTTTTCTTAAAATATAGCAAAATATGTAAACAGTAGACAAAAATCAATTCAAAATAGGAAGTATATGTAGTTTAGATCTTAGTTTCTAATAGACGTGTTCAATAATTTTTTAAATAAGATCGATTCCCGATTTTATTTTCATAATTTTTTAATTTATACATGTGCAGTACTTAAAAGTACTACAATAAATTAATTCCAAGTGCTAGAAATAGCGCATATCGTGTTGGCGGCTGCAGTTCTTACAGTCTAGCCTGTATCGACAAACTGATGTGTAGATAAACACTTGCATGCCGCCACAGTTCTCCTTTAGGAGTTTTACAAGACCGATTTGCTAATTGTTGTTTATAAACTTTGACATATTATATTTTCTTTAGTTTTTAGTTTTTTCAAACCATATATTTAAAATACTTTATACCTATTTAAAACACAAAGACTTATTTTTGTTAGGCTTCGTTTCAGAGTTCTACTGGACCGATCAATTCCAAGTTGAAGCTTTTACGCTGTAGATTTGCCAGCTCCCCTTAGTTTTGCGATTTCTGAATTATGTATTTATATTTTTAAAAGTTCCTTACACTTCGGACCGATTGCTTACTTACATCACTCGCTTCGTCACGTTTCGAAACTAAACATCCTCCCTCTACTTGCCTAATACATCACATCACCAATCGCTTGCTTACAAATCATATCACAAACAATTCTCAGCAGAGTGTATTTAATGTGGAACATTTTTGCCAAATTCGATACAAGTGTGGATCTCTGACTATCCGCTTTGTTCGGAATTTTTTACATTTCATTTCGAATATTTGATAAAAAAGTAGTATAGGAATGTCTGAAGAAGGTAGCCACATTTCAGAATAATATTTCTTCGACAATGGGTACCTGTCAATCCTAGTTAAATCCTGCTTTTGTATTTTCAAGCACGTTTGTAATCCCCTACTAATTACCTTAGCTCGTTTAACTTGGATATCTGTGTCAGCGACACTCAAACTTTATGCAAAATATCTTTTTAATAAAATTACACATTAAAACTTCTCGTTGTGTACGTCTTTCAATAAAAAAATATGGCACTGTTTTATGCGAACAGTGTTTTGGAATTCTACATTAAGTGGAAAGTTCTACATATCTAGGCCATTAAAATGATGATGAAAATATAAACGGTGCTCGTAGGTACCAGCCACAATAGTTATTCTAGACCATCTTTTCATCTTGTGTTAAGGAAGATTGTATCACGATGCTTATTTTTTCACACTAGAGTTATTTCTAAAAGACCTCATTATCCGTTAGGGTTTTTCTCACTCAAGGATTTTGCTCCCAACGTGTGCCGTGCATGTTTCAGCAATCAGACCCATTCCCTTTTCATAGTTGAATTTGCAGGACTAGCTCTTATTAATGAACTGTTCTCCAAAATTCTTAATCTATCCCTTTTTCAGACTACCAATTTAACCGATGAGTCTTAGATAAGTCCTGTTTATACAAATTGGTATATTGTTTCGTACTGCTGCAATGTCTTAGCTATTTAGTTTAAAACGTTGGTGTAACAAACCGAAAGCCCACATTTGTATTCCCTTTCGCAATGCATTCTTACACACTACGCATTACTTAAACTACCAAGGCAGTTTGTTTATGCATTGCATCTGTTCTAATTTTATAATTACTACTACCAATCGGTAGATCTGGACAACTAGGTTCCAGAAGCTATGAAGTTTGTGCAGGTGGGAGGGGTGATTGTTATTATTACAGCTAAGGAAAACTGTAGAAGACATTAACCAAATTTTCCCGCAACGCAGACCAGCACGCTAGTCGCTACACTACCAAGGCTATATACCAATATATACTATATTGTTCAATAATATATGATATGAGCGTTCTTCACACACACTTCGTTATAATATGTCGTAGACATGTTATACAAAACCTACAAAATGTTCTATAATGTACTACAAATCTGCATGTGCTACAAACTTAGAAATTAGAGAAATAATACATGGTTTAATAAATCCAAATTTACTAATTTGAATGAAAAGCTTATTTTTAAGCTTACTTCTAAGAGTCGAAGGTATTATTTCTACCTTTGATATATTTGCTTTATAGGATGGCAAGGTTTTCATATTGGACTGAATATGAAAGATATTGAACTTGCGTTGAAAGAAATCTTATCGAAGTCAAATGCCAACTGTAATTATTTATTTCTTAGATTTATTCATTCCTCTGCGACCAATTTAGACATACTTCGTTGAACACAAACATGGCATTGTAGTACTTGCATCTCACTTGACTCTTGACCTCCACAATTATTCTACAGCGCAAGTTGAATTTTCTTTATTTTGAGTGGCAATATAAAAATCTTGGCATCCTATCAGACAAGCTCAGCTTGGGCGAGTCAGACGTAGCGGTGAAAAGGTGAATTGAAAACTTTTTCTCGAAATTTCGCCATTTCTATTTTGTAATGGTAGGTATTTAATTTTTTCAAAGATATTGATAAAAGCTTGTTTTTAGTTACACTGTAGAAAAAGTGTTGAAAAAAGTAAGGCTACATCATCAACTAAATAATATGTGAAGCTAATGATCTTTTGAAAATTAGCTTCAATCAAAATAAATATTCGAAAGACATCTATAAGTTTTTTAAGCGCTGGGAGGCCTTTCAATCATTCAGATCATTCAACTTAAGAAAAGCTAAGCTTCACCTAATTTTTTGGTTTTTACAGTTTTAGGGAACTAACGCAAATTTTAGTAAATGTAGACATGGGAATCCCACACACAGATAAAACAAGATATATACAGTCTGACTGTTATAAAATTAGTTTGGAATGTACACTGTAGTCAAGGATAAATGTGTGCTAACAACAAAATATTAATTTTATTAGCGGTTGTACTGACCAAGGTTATGTTAACATCCATAAAATCACGCACAAAAATAGTGTTAAATTGGCATATTCAAAGTATATCATGTATTTTGTGATAATAGCTTTCATAATTTTTAAAATATTTTTATTTAATTAGCAATTAAATAATATTTTATTACATTTATTATTCCTTGAAAATTGATCTCAGAGTTTTTATTAGCTATAGGATTAACATTGTAGGGTCGTCAAAAGGTTATCCTTATCACTGATTAGGATATTTCTTCTTATGTATCTCTTCAATTTAAAATATGTTCAAAAATGTTCTTTTCTGCATGTTTTTATTCTCTAAAAATATTTTGGCAGGTATGCTAGAATTGATTGTATAAAAATTTCACGTACATAACTTCACGATGCGATGGCGCTGATTTCATTATGGTGAAATAATGAATATAAATATGCAAAACTATCTAGACTCTTCAGAGAGTGTAAATATTTAGATTTAATCCCTTTCCCGAGCATTTTATATCATTTGTACATATTGATACAAAATTGCTTTATGCATCCATCATAACAAATACCTTTTTAAAAATCTATTTGACGTATTTTATTATTTAATTACAGATTAGTTACTGTTTATTCATATCAGCATATCATGACTGTAATTATTATTCATTTAGTCATGAGTGTATGAATAATATATATTTTCGCAATATTCAAACAAATATTATTTATTACGAAGGTAGATTTAATTCGAAAAAGATAACGTGTTTAAATTTTATACGCCATGATTCATACAGTAAAGGGTCAAATTCCTTTTGCTATAGATTTTTTTTTGTAATTTTCATAATGTATTTTATTTATATCCTGAAAAAAAAAGTAGCAGTAGTAACATGTCTGATGAAAGTGTTGCATGTTTCATTAAAAAGTGCGTTGAACCTTTTAAAACACTTTTTCAATTTATTATGTTTTATATGGGCGGTAGTGCCAAGTAGGGTCCTTTTCACTTTTTTAATTCATTTCAATAAAAAATTGAAGAAACGATGCAGTAAAAAATGAATAAATTCAAAGTACTTATAATAAAACCAATCAAAATTGACGTATTTACTTTTTATTGGTTAAGATGTGATGAATAATTGTCTGCTGAACAACAAAAAACTAGGAAAAGTTGAAAAAACATTTTCTAATGATTCACTGATAATAATAATAATAATAAGTAATTTGTTGTTTAATATCTTAATTAGCATCTATGATGCTACAATTCATTCAATCAACTGTAGTTCAACCAATTTATTGACATTTCAATGTAGATTCAAGATCATAAATTTTTGAATTTGGATCTAACATCTAAGTATAGTCAATCAAAAGTACTTCACTTTTTAATTTTTTCATTGTCTTAAATCTTTTTAATTTTACAAGAAATTGATCTTCCCTCTATTTAACTTTTCAAATTATTAACTAAAACAACAAGCGAGATTAACAAAAGTGAAAAGACAATCAAAATCAATGAATAAAATACCTTCTTATCAGTTTACCCAAAAATATTGTAAAAAATAAACAGACATTGATATCAGCGGATATGAAATAGATTTGGTTTTGATTTTTTTTAATAATCTTAGTTTGTGTACGTTATCATATTTTGTCTATAGCCAACCATAAGTGCATCCTTTTTCTTCTTCATCATCATCTTTAATTTCAATCATTTTTCATTTTTATAAAAAATGTATCTTCTCTATAACACTTGTTGAATTAATAATGAAAAAGTGAAAAGACAATAAAACTCAATGAATAATAATGCTAAAATACCTTTTTAATAGTTTATCGAAAAATAATGTCAAAATAATAGGAGCTTATTGATATCAACGGATGTGAAGTAGTTTTGGTTTTTATTTTTTAAATTTATCTTTGTGTGTTATCATGTGTTATAAAAATTAGGATGTATGAACTGACCAAAAACCCTGTTGGTTGGTATCAAGAATCTTGATAATGTTAAAGGAAGTTTATAAAAAATGAATGATATTCGGTTAAATTACATCTAAATCTAGCCTAAATCACAAACATCTACAGTGGCGTGCGGTGAGAATTTAGGCTAGAGAAGCAACCACGATTTTAATTTTAATATACCTAGCTATAGGCGCGGATCCTCGGGGGGATGGGGGAACTCCCACCCTCCCCAAGTCTAGAAATAACTATACATAGAGTAGAAACAAATAATGTTTGTTTAATTATTATTTATTAAAACGATTATTTTTCCAAAAATTTTCACCTCAAGATAATTCTCTGGATCCGCCTCTGCTATGTACATAAAAAACAGTGTTATAATTATTAAGCTTAAAAGTTTTTCAAAGTAGAACTTTTACACTTTATACTTATGGAATTTGTTGACCATTATTCTTTATTTTGAAAAAAACTACTACTATGTATTTATACTGCAACTCGATTTTCCGGTCTTTCTTAGCAAAATACCGGTGCAGGTTTTGATCCTTGTTGTTAAATTTGAAAGTTCTGGTTTTGATCTGCCTTTCTCAATAATTTGTAATTTCTCTCCAAAATTGTATGCAGAAAGTTATTTATTAATAATTTACAAACTAAACAAAAAAGTCCCGATTCGGACGTATCGGAAGTACTCGAACCTTCCACCGAAGCAACTGAATTTGCAGTCATGACGATAATGCAATTTTAAATTTGCATACAGAGCAAACTAAATAGAATTATTTGTCTTTAAAAAAATTTAAATGTGACAAAATACAGTCTCATTCGCAGATTTACATTACTTAAGTAACATTAAATTTAAATTAAACACTAAATCGAACAAATAACCAAATTATAATAAATAAACATTTGGGCATGAAGCACACTAAAAATAACGACCAAACAATGCTAACCGCATCGTCCATCACAATCGTGAATCACCGCTGATCCACGCCAAGGCTAGGAGAAGAGCAGTTATAAGCAACGAAATTAGTGCTTATATGCAGTGTATGTAACACATTCAAATCGGTATTACCTTTCCGTGCAAGTTTAATGAGCCTAATTTAAAATAGTACTCTAAATAATTATACTTTTTGCTGTACGGAATTGATATTGAGCTTAAGCATTGCTTCCATGGACCGCACGCCACTGAACATTTATAAGTTATAACAGAGTTAATGCAATCCATTCTTCTCTCGTGTTTCTGCTTTCAAGGATCTTGCTGATCTATCAACTACTTGACCAAGTGACCTAAAGTGTATTCTGTATAAAAATGCAAATCTCAATGCTGCACATTATAAACCTCTGCACTGGTGGTATCTTTGGCATAAAGTGTAACATATGCACTAACTTGGAATCCATATCTCCAAAACCAAAGATGTAAATAAGATCGGTTTTTTGCATTTTACTCTTTGATCCAAACTGAAAACATTTTTTTATATGAAGTTGCTAGGTGCCCCCTATACACTTACTGAGTTACACTTATTATTATTATTATCTGCATTCATTATAATAAAGATCACCTAATTGTTTTAATATACAAATGTCTAGACAAATAAATAAATCGCCTTTATTAATAATTTTTCTGTAACTACATACTTACTTATTAACTAAGTTTATCTTATTATTAATCTTATTTTATCTTTTTCCAGGTAATGTAGTGATGGTCACTCCAGTAATCTCAACTTTTGGTCCAGAATCTATGCAAGCTACATGCCCCTATTGTCATCACCAGATAACCACAAGAGTAGAAACAGAACCAGCAACAAAGACTCATCTGTTTGCATTAGTTTTATGTTTATTTGGGTAAATACTTTTTGTAATATTAAAAAAAACTACAATTACTTGATTTTGAGTGTAACCATACCTAACTATTGATTTCTTTTTTCAGCTGCGTACCCTGCTGCCTCATTCCTTATTGTATGGACTCGTGTCAAAACCGAAACCATTATTGTTCAAGTTGTGGTGCATTCTTAGGAGCATACACCGATTAATGATTTTGTGATACTGAATAAACAATTATTATATACTATCATAACACAAATTTTCTTATGTATGGACCAGTATATTAATATTAATACTTACATTTTTTTGTTATTTTTGTTAATTAGGTTATTATACTAGACGTATTAAGAAGAAAGGTCAAATTTGTTACTATCTATGCTGTTACGACTAACATAGCAATTTTACTGGAAGTATTTTTTTTTCTAAAGATATTTTAAAAATATTTTGTAAATAACTTTATGGTTTAGTTTAGCTGGAACTATAATAATAATAATAGAAATGGACCTTTTCACTTAATATAATGTTATTATATTGATTTTGAAAATCAACTTGTCTTTTATGTAGTTATGTATCATGTCTACTAACAATAATGCATTACATACATTGTATTACTACAAGTAATTATGTAATCTTATGAATTTTAGAAACTCAGTTTATATTATTGTAAATTATTAAATAAGTATTGCAATAAAATGCAGTGAAAGAAACAAACATATTTCAGATTAATTGCATTTTTAAGGTACAGCTTTACATAGTTTAATTTTGGTACTTTTAAATACCTTTATATCCTATATATCTAATGTAAAATTTGAAGAATAGTCCATATCAAATAAACTAAAAAGGATATAAGATTTATTTATTTAGACAATATCACTATACCTCCAACCTAAAGAGAAATTATTTTGTATTTTTGTATTCGCCTGAAAAATCGACTAAACCTTAATTTCTCATAATATTTTGTTTTATTTATATCAAGTTGTGGCCATATGTTATAAGTAGGGAGCAGGGTGATCATTTATACGTTAAAACAAAATTTACTGGATTTATATGGAATAAAATGCATATATATAATCTAAGCAATGTTTTATTAACAAAAAGAATTATATTTTATTACACAACCTTCTGCTTGTATGACCGCTGTAATCCTCTTTGGCATTGAAGCAAGAAATCTTAGACAAATTACGTGTTTTAACTGTTGTTGTGAGGAAGTCTGATGACTTCGCACTTTTTTGTTTAAGATTCTCCATAGATTTTCTATTGGCGACAGATCAGGAGACTGAGAAGGCCAATCTAGAAGTCTAACATGGTTATCTGTAAACCACTTCATAACTTGCCTAGATTTGTGACATGGAGCATTGTCCTGTTGGAAATAATACTCTCGGTCCCTTACTCAAAGAATCTCACTATAGATGGTTCAAATACCTCCTCTAACATTTCAATACACCGAGTGCTGTTCATTCGCACACTGCACAAATGAATTTCACCTCCCCCCTATGCTGTCATACAGCGCCAAATCATGCTACCACCTCCATGTTTAACAATAGGAATGATACATTGTTCGAGAAACTCTTCGCCTTTCCACTGTCTCACATATTGTGCCCCGGGTGGACTAAAAACCTACAATGTTAATACAGAAAATTTACATACCAAAATTTGTCCAAAGAAATGGCAATTTGTTAATTTTACTTCTACAATGGTTTTACTGTTGTTGTTGAAATATTTACTTACCTCAAAGTTTGATTCGTCCGACCAAATTACTTTTGACCAATCTGTCCATTATTTATACTTTTTTTGCCCACAAAAGGCGTTGCTATCTATGCTTCTCAGTAAGTAAAGGCTTGTGCCGTGCCTTGCGACCATGTAAATTTGCCACGAAAGGAAATATCCGTCTACCTGACCTGCCTATAACATATGGCCACGACTTACCACGAAATAAGTAAAATTATAATAATTATGTTTGTGTTTTATAAATTCGGTCACAACACAGAAGTATAAATTATAATACAACATTTTGAACTATTTGTAGTATGACTTTTAGGTACTTTGCCACTTGACACCTATTTTATGGATTTCAATGATTTGGTCATTTAATATCTACATTTAGGCCAGTAAAGTTAGGCAAAAAATTGGCTGTGCTTTGAAATAATTGGTGGAAAGTCTGAAACTGCTTTAATTTCTCTATTTACTTGTAAATAGAAAAATTTGCACCAATTTTCTACGTGAGCTTTAGCCGAGGTGTACCGAAAACCACGAAATCTTGGGACTTTTTTCCGTTTTTTTCCGAATAACTCAGAAACGATGCATTCCTCAGAAACTTTTGCTCTTTCATAAACTAAAAGTACATACATAAAAGTCTGTATTGAATGAACACCTCAAATGTCTGTCTAATTAGGTAAAGTGGTGCAGAAGATACTTTTTTTCTATACACCTGGGGTGTCTGTCTATTAAAACTCATGTTCTCATGGTGCCATTAATCTCTAGGGCCGGCGGATTTACCAACAGTTTGTTTGTGAAGCAAACATTGGTGGATTTGACTTCATTCAACTTAATATGCCATTGATTGGTCCAATCAAGTGTTGTGTTGCTAGCTGCTTGTAATTCCTCATTGGATATATCTACTACAATGATTGCAGTGTCGTCTGCGAATGTTGCTAATGTTATTTCATCCAGTTTTGGTATATCGCTAGTGTATAACCGATATAGGATAGGACCAAGGACACTACCCTGTGGCTCACCCGCTTTTATTTCTTTCAGCTTACTTTCAAAGCAAAGAAGCGTTTGTTGCTTCTTAGTCAGGTGGAATTCTCAGTGAATCATTGCAATTACTGTAGTTTACCTTATGATTCACACGATTTGCCAGATTTGACAGTTTACGCAATTATTAGATGCAGAATTCAATGCTCTATAACTTTTATCAGAACTCTGTTTTCCATACGACTCGTCCTAGATTACTAAACTGAGGTGAAAACGCAGAAATTTGTGACTTTTATAGCGAAGATATAGAAGAAATCATTTTTCTAAGCTTAAATATATTCTACACCACTTTACCCAATTCGACATTTGAGGTACTCATTCGATGCCGAATTTAATGTACTTTATTTTATAAACGAGTAAAAGTTTCCGAGGAATGCGTCGTTTCTAGTTATTCGCATAAAAACGGAACCGGTCCGAAGATCACGAGGTTTTCGGTAACCAAACCTTAGTAAGCTGTTGCTGACTGTTTTCCATTATTTCTAGTGCTGCCCAAAAAGCAACCCCTGGGGCATTTTTTGAGGTTTTGCGTGTTAAGTCTGTGGCAGATGCATTTAAGAGATTCCTAACCTAACCTAATGTGTTTTAACGGTGTGTTTTGTGTAAGTTTTTAACCCTTTCTTCATTCAAGATGAATCCAATGCCAACTCTCCTGAGTGGACTCCACTCATCGAGTATAGTTCGGATATGGTAACAGTTCCATAAATCTGCAATAGAGAATTGCAGAAAGTGATCCAAAGCTATTAATTTCTCTAGGTACTGCTACGGGTCTGTAATTTGCTGATAATAATTAACGTGCTTTTTGGGATATTTTGGTCTACGGTCTTGAACGTTTTACATCCCACTATTCGAAGAGTTAAGTAGATTAATTGCTGACTGATGAGTTGAAACTTGTAACTAACGCTATTAACAATTCATTACAATTACGATAAATTGACGAAGAAAAGGGAAAACAGCAATTATGAGGGTTGACAAAGTAATGTCTCATTAGGCATTGTCATTGACAATTATGATAACAATTGTCGCCACAGAGTTTTATACAACGCAAGTGTAAAAATTTCTTAACAATCCCCTGTCGTGACAGACAGAAATTGCCTGACACTATCAATTCAAAAGTTTGGTTTTATACAACGGATGTCATGACAGTCTATTCTGTTATGAATTATCATAACAGAATGTCGCTAGTTGTGGTCATAGAGTCATTTTGTGTCGCAATTTTCTAACTTACTCGATTAGAACATCGAAACCATCTGCTACATGGCAGTGTTATAATGGAACCGCTTTTGACCTTTGGTGTGACATTGTGGGCTACTCAGTGGGTGTTGTAACTCTATATTACCTTGAACTGTGACTTTGAGTAGCAGTCGAAAGTCAGACTTGCAGATTTGGTGCAAGAATGACGGTCGAATTCTTTAACATGTCCAAAGATCAGAAAAATCTGTTTAAACCACAGGTCATAAGATCTGTGACATGTTCTTTGCTTAATAATTACGAACATTGTGGAAACAGATACTGATTTGTTAGCAATCCTTGTTGCTCGTGCTGGTTCACAACAGAAACTGTATTTCTGTAATGCAGGGTCAGGTGGTAAGCCAGATAAAATTTTTTCTGTCGTGGACATACAAAGTAAGATCTGGGGATATATGAAGAACGTAGTCCTTTTTCTTCATGCTATAACTTGCATTGAAATAAAATTCTGCCCTGTTCAAAAAAGGAAAAGTTTTTGCTTGGAAACTTTTGGAAAAGTCTGAGAAACTTCGCAAAGAAGTGAAAATATTTAATGATTTTGATATGAATCTTTAATGAAATGATGCAAAATTGAGCTATTCTTTCCTCTCTCTTGCGGTGATATTCTTATAATGAAATATATGATAATTCCATCTGATTTGGTATAATATTCTGCATATTGTAAAATAAAAATGACATCGCTATTTAAATTAGTTCGCTAACTACTTTCTTTTCCTAAAATGCGAGCTTAAGGGTAGTTTTTTCGTTATCCCCAAGGAAGCAAGCGTCCCACGCATGGGGAGTTTTAATATGTTATAAAAGACAGCAAGTGCTACCTATATACCAAAATTCAGCTTTACACCTAAAATGTCCTGGTTAAAGCCTATACTGCCTGGGCTAAATACCGGTGCTGCAAATTAAGCAGAGTAAGCTATTGGTGTAAACGAGATCTAAAGGACAGCTTACAGGTTTGTGTAATAAATAAATTGCAAAAGTTGCAATTTCGCCTCTAGTTAATTAACTAATGTTACATGTAAAAATAATTTATGTAAGAATTTTAATAAATAAAGACAACGAATCACTTTGTAAACCTTCAAGTTCATTTAAAAAGTAACTATAACATCAAAAGAAGGCCAATTACCACAATCATCCGAATTCAATAAGTGCTACCTCTAGAATGAGTCCAATTGAGACAGTCTTCTCTGCTAACATTTTTAACAACTTTTAAGAACAATAATAAAACTTGATACTATTTTCACATTTCTTATTAGATCGTCTGACATCACTCAGTAACCTAATAATTCTCGTAAACCATAAACTAATTATTTTCAAGTATTCCGACTATACTATACTAATCTAATCATATAAATAAGAATTTGTTAAACAGAAGAATTTAATGTTCCTAACATTTATTATAATCAATTAACTGAATAATAGATTTTCAAAATTTACTGCATTTACTACCCTTGCAGCAATTGGTAGCCAGACGAGTCGTCTCCTCCGAGATCTGTAAATAATGCTACCTCTTTCATGACTATGTAAATTGTGAACAGCGTTGCCAGATGATTTTTTATTATAGCAGTAGAAGAGGACGTAAAATAGCGGTAGAAAGCGGTAGATTGAAAAAACGAGCGTATAAAAGGCAGTTAAAATTAAATAGGTGTAATTTACGCCCGGGATATACCTAGCTTTCCCATAAGTTCTGATACAAGTTCGATTGCAAGTTTAAAAAAATGCGTTGTTAAATTCTGAAATGTTTTATTATAATGAAAAATAGAAATACTGAAAAATATTAAAAACAATTACATTATTCAAAATGTCTCCCACCAACCCTAATACAAGCCTTCAGACGCGTAGGTCAGTCATCGGTTGCATTACGCACTACTTCCATGTCTAAATTTGCCACTTCTTTAACAATGGCTGTTTTAAGGCTGTCTAAACTATTGTGTCTTGTAGCACACACTCTAGTCTCTAAATGGTCCCATATCTTATAATCAAGCGGATTTAAATCCGGGCTTGACGAAGGCCAATCTTTGTGTTTAATAAATTCGGACACATTTTTCTGAAGCCAGTCTTGTGTACGTTTGACTTTATGACCAGGAGCGGAGTCCTGTTGAATGACCCAATGGCCGTTTTTGAACATGGTGGATCCTAACGGCTTTACCACGTCCTCCAAAATGTCTTCGATGTAAACTTTCGCTCCAGTTTTCACTCCTTTTTTACAAAAATGAACTTCTGTGGGGCCAAAGTACGACACGCCTAATAACACCATGATTAATGAGGGATGATGACCTCTTTGGATCCGAGGAGCAATTGCAGCAGCTTCTCGACTACTGTGAGCATACACTCTGTCATTTTATTTATTAAAATGCTGCTCGATGGTAAATATTTTCTCGTCCGTAAAAAGGATTTCTCGATGACGATTTTTAGCGTACCGCTTTAAAAGTACCCTACAACGTACGTACCTTAATCTAGTAAGCCGTGCAGTAAGAAGATGTCCTGTTCTTCTGCGGAAAGCCTTTACTTTAGGTCTTGTTTGGGCATCCTAGCCATGCTTGACTTTGACACTTTCATCTCACGGCACAGTATCTTTTGAGTCCGAACATTATTTCTTCGAATTCGTGCTTTCGTCGCTTTAATAAGTGTAGGTGTTTGAAACGTGCGTGGCCGGCCAGATCTCTTCTTGTCGTCAACAGAGGAAGGTTCCTTGAACCTCTTAATAGTGCGATAAATAAATAAATGAGTTATTCCAAGGGGTTTCAATAACTTAAAAATGACGTCCTGACTATGATTGCACTTATACACTGCAACCACAGCAATACGATTTTCTTTATTGGTCCAGCTCATTGTATAGAACAACACGAGAAACACAATTATACTGTTGTATGCAAGTATAATAAATGCGGTTAAAATACACAATTACAGTTGTATTCAATTGTTTTATGTAAGCCAAAATTGATCCTTGTATCAGAACATACGAAAATACTAGGTACTAAGTATAAAATAATACCAAAATAAATAAGAATAAAGGATTTTTTACTAAAAGAAAGGCAAACAAGAAACACTACAACTATATTAATTAATAAGTTTAAAATAATCATTCCTTATAAATATCTTTAGTCATTAGACGACGTAACGTACGACCATCGAGTTTGGCAAGGATGTAGTATTTTATGAGCTTTGGTATTGCAAAAGTCTTGAAATGCTTTAAATTCTAAAATTCTATTAGGACTATTACTAAAATAATTATATACATTTTTAGTAAGAGTTTCTACAAAATTGGGAAGCTTATTGCATGCATTGGAAGCACACAGAGCAAAACTATGACAAATACATTTTAAAATAAATATATTTGGACTGGCATCTGAAAATCTAGATGCCACAGAATTATGACGCCCCATCATGTTTGAGGCACCGTCTGCGGCAAAACCGATAACATTGTACATCGTTTCTCATAACATCTTTTTACTGGTAAATTTCTTGACCAAATTTTTCAGCAAAGAAAAACATTTTTTTTGCTATAAATACAAAAAACGGTAGATCGGCATGCTAAAACGGGAGAACGGTAGATGGCAAGTGAAAGCGGTAGAAATACCGTTTTAGCGGTAGATCTGGCAACACTGATTGTGAATATTGCATCCTGTTCCAAACAATTACTATCACAGCATATTCTATATGCGAAGTTGCAAATTTAGCAAACAAAAAATCAACAATAAAAAGGTCACCAAGTACGCTTATCACGATTAATTAAATTTTAAGAAATACCCCTATTAAACTCCGTTGAACGAAACAATGAAAGAGTGCAGATGCAAGCATAATAAAAATAACGTTCCAACCATATAATAAAATTTGGAACCAAATTATTTAGGACACCCGAACTTTAATTCGCTATAAGAAATGACGTCATTTCCCAGTTTATACAGAAACACCCGTATCGGCAAGTCTCGTGTACCAGGAAAAATAGACTGTCCCAACCGTATTCGTGTACGTTCGTTTATGTGTTAAATATCGCTAACCAGGCCAATACAGCGACGCTTGTGCTCACGATCACAGATTAGTGATTTTTGTTGTTTTTGTTTCAATGCGTTAAATTAAGTGTTTTATTAGAATTATTTTCGTTGTGTTTCATAAGTGATAGAAGTTTTAATTAGTTTAATTACAGTAAGTATAGTTTATTAGTTGAATCGAATATAAAATCATTAATAAATTGTGAATGAATACATTTCGTTGCAATTTCTTTAATGCCATCAAAACTTTTGTGATCTTTAGACTTTTCACCTTGAAAAATTTTTAGCAACACAGTTGGCCTTCAACATTGACGAAAATTCACACGTAATTAATTTAAATGCTAAAAGCAATGCACTTCACGCTAAGGAAGATTACTTTCGCGTATGCTTTTACCAGAAGCAAAACAAAAACAAGTTTTTCTCCGGAAATCGATTACGCATACCGGTTCAATTTTCTTTTAAGTGAAGTATATTTGTTACTTGGAAAAAATATGTATACTATAAATGTTTATTACTCCACGCTGATGAGTTCTAACGAAACAGAAAATAATTACTGAAAATCAATTTATCGAAAAAAATCAAGACTGCCAAAAATCAATTAATGCTTTGTTTTTAAAGAGAATGCAGAAAGAGCCACCACCACCATCTTATTCAGCAGTAACTGGAGTTGATTCTCAACTAGGATTTAATGTGCCTCCACCAAATCAAGCTCCTCCACCAAATCAAGCTCCGCCACCTCAAGGGTATGCCCCACAACCTGGATATCCTCCACAACCTGGATATCCACCACAACCTGGATATCCCCCGCAACCTGGATATCCTCCAGGGCCCGGTGGATATACAACACAACAAGGTGATGATTTTTTTTTACAAGAAACCCATATATACATGAATCGTTATTTCCTTTTGTAATACATGCTTGCATTTAGTCATTGTCCTGCCCAAGCCCAAACCTATTTTTACGCTACAACATTAAAACTAAAAGTATATTAAGCGTATCTCCCATGGAAGCTCATTAAAAGTTTACATTAGCAAATGTTTTCTATCTCTTATTACATAGTAACTAATCACTTTCAACCTTTTCTAATAATAAGTCGCAATTACTTGTGGATGGAATGTAATTTAATGTTTTTTCTCACTCATATAGGCATAATTAAAGTAGTATTGATCTTTGTGAGCAAGCATATTTTTAGATGTGTTACAATTACGCCCATAACAAACACTTTTAAGTTTATTTACATTCTTTTCAGTAGAAAATACTATAGAAAATGCCAAGGACCGTACAGGGTGGCCCGTTTATTATGGACCTATAACTTATCTCAGAATTTATGTATAAAATTGTTTATCCAACACCTCTAAATAAAAAGAGTTCTATCTTGATATTTTTAAACAATTAAAGTTGAAGTTTATTACTCACTTGTGAGTAGGAAAGTTCTTTTACCAACTGTAGAATGGTGGTTGGCTGCTATAGTAGGTAGCAACCAATCGCCACCAGCTTACATTGCATAATATTTATTACAATCAAGTCATCAGGCCATAGTGTCAAATTTATTACCGTCAAGACCTACAGGCTGTTAATTCAATATTTGAACTTAAATAAAGAGGTGTTGGATATAAAACGTTATATGGCACACGTGAGTTAATGATATTATCCACTCGGAAAATTAACCCTCTCTGACGTAACGGCCCTCGTAGTCCTCGGCCTTTTAATGTCTTATTTTTTGCTTAGTTATGCACAGGGTGATGAAATAAATTTTTCAAGAGTACTCTTGCAGACAAATTTAACTGTATCAGGTACATGATTCTGTGATTTACCGTTTCGGACTTATTGATTATTATTCAAATTGAACTTTCTGAGCTCTTATTTGCAGAAAAAAGTCTGATTTCATCTATCTTGCGATTTAGGTGTTCAAAATTTATAATTGTTACACAGCATTACATAGATTTTCTTCATCTTTTAAATGAAACATACTATTATACCCAAAAAAGTACCGTTTGAAGACGAATCCAGCGATATATAACAATACAAGCCTGCAGTAAAAGGTCATAGAATATGATGAGAATATCTTACTCCGTATTCTGTTATAAAAGATTCAATAAGGTTCGATTCAAACTTTATATACTTCTAGATCTTGTCTCTTTTCTGTCTGAGTTTATCATAAAATAAACTCATAAAATATAATAAAAATCAAAAGATTAGAAAAAGTTTCACAAGTTTGAAAAAACTTGTATATTTCATGACGTTTAACTTATCATCAAAGCGACCCGATAAATCGTTTGACGTCCATAGGCACCATAAGTCATCCAAAATTAAGTGCATTAGAGAACTAGATCTCTCCCATAGTGATCCGATAGATCGTTTGTCCTCTAGAGTTCATTAAGGGTCAAGTACATTAAAATATAAAATGTTCCAGACTTGATTCTAATTTTGCAGACTTATAGAACGTGACATCCTTTCACTGAAGATTCATATCTTCTGGATAGGTGATTAGTGACTATCTTTCATAAAAACCGAGAAAAAAAAATTGTTTTTGAAAAGTGGGTTGGTGGTTAAGAATAGCAGTTGAAGTTGGATGTACCTAACTGCATTTAGCTGATGTTAGATAGCTACATGATGTCACAGTTTGTTTTGAAGATTATTTTTACCAGTTCCCAAAAGTTGACTTTTGGCATGAAATGGCTTAAGGATTTTTTGTTCCTATTGATGAAGACTGTCACCTGTCCAGAGGATACGAATCTTAAGTGAAACACTCTGTATAATGTTTAATCAGTTTAATGTAATTAAATCAATATTATACATAATCGTGTTTTCTTATTAGTAGGTTTCTTTATTTACTTCAAGCACCCAGATATTAAGAAATGTATGCCAGGATCTTGAGTTAAAGTAAGTTTTAACTTGAGTTTAAGCTATAGTTAGACTGCCATAAACCACACAACAGTCATTTTTATTACATTTGTTGCCAAACTTTAATCGTATTAATTTATAGCCAGCAGCTGCACTTTTTGAAAGTGCGTCAATCAAAAATCATCTTTATAAATTTACAGACAAACTTAAAACACAGCTAAAAGGCTAAACTATTTTGGCATTATTCAGAATAAAATCTAATTAAAGACAGGACTGAAACGATCAAACGTTATATTATTTTTGGGTAATAGTCAGTGATTGTATACATTATCCCGGAGATATTCCGCCTCCCGGGCAGTATTTTTTACCAATAAGCAAATTGTGGATTTTGGGATACTCCCAGGCACTGTCGAGAAGTTGGTAACTTTAGCGGAATTAAACCAGCCCCTTATTATAGAGCCACCACCGTTATGTTGACCAAAGATTAGAAAATCGGGGATTCCCGAAATTACAAACAATTGATCGGAATGAGGTTAACGTGGTCGGAGAACCACGGGATTAGTTTTGGGGTCCCGTTTTTAAATCATATTGAACGAACCGGGATGTTTTATGTAAACATCTTGTTTTGCAAGCAACATAATCATGTAATGGAAGATAAAAATATAATGCAGATGTTCAAAATGTTTTCCAAACAAAAAAAATAGTTAGTAAATCCCGTGCGACCGTGACTATAAAATTATGACAAGTGATGGTCGCTCTTCGAAATTTTTACGTGCGACCGCACAAAACATCAACTATACATTTAGCAAGGTCACGCCTTCCTCTGAAATAATAAATACACTTAGGGCCGGCGGTGGACGAGTGGTGTCAGTGCATCACTCGTGTTTCAAGGGTCGTGTGTTCGAATCCCACTTGGGGCGGAGGAGATTTTTCTAATTGGAGAATTCCGCCACCTCAACTATGGATGTGTGTATTCGTGTTTGCATGTTAGATGGGGGACAGATGACCTTAGATGTTGGTTCCCCCGTAGTGTAGGCGTGGAAAAAAATACACTTATTTAAACGTTACATAACACAATTTCTAGTTTATTGAAATTTAATCGGAGATATATTAAGCAACCGGCATCGTACTTGGTTACGGTTTATTTTTCTCTGGCTTTCTTTTGTAACATTTTTAAATAACTAACCCACTTAAGAATGTTGCACCTTATCTGACAATTAAATTGTTAACAGTAGATTGCAATTAAAATTATTTAAAAATACATTGTACTGACTATATAATAAATGATATGGAGGCTGTAACTATACAAGTTTGTGTAATAGATAAAACCGTTTGGAAGTCTATTTTTGCACTGTTACTGTAGAGAATTTATAATATTGAATTTTAGTATATAATTCCAAAAATAGCTCAATTTGGTATCCAGACAAACACCTTTTCCACCCTGGAAGTAATGCCATTCTGTAGTGTCAGTGGCGTAGCTACCGATGTATCTCAGCCAGCACACTGACGTCATAATGTCGCCGTTTTTTCGGCATGTCCCAGCCCAAAGACGTCAATATAAGACGTCATTAAAACGTCCTATACCAGGACTAAGACAGGAATTATAAATAAATAGTTGAATATTGGAAATAACATTTATTATATCTCACACATCTCCGTATTGTGACCACCAGCTTAATATGACCAGTATTCCTTGGCCCCTGTTAAAATAATATCTTTTTAATGAAGCTTGTACGTATTGCATTGTACGTCCAAAAGAAGTCGTTTTGAAGACGTCTACGTACGTCCCGTTATACGACGTCTTATGGACATCATTTATTAGTCATATGACGTCGTCGACCAATATTGACTTAAAAATAACGTCATTATAACCTCAGTGTGCTGGTTGGGATCAGCTGTATCGATGATACTGGACCACCATGTAGGGGGCCCGCGAGCCATCTTCGCAAAAAAAACAACATTACAAAATCTCAGTAACTCATTAGTACTCTTTTCTCAAAACCTGGAAGTAATTAGAAGACAATTTCTATTAATAAATCCCTACTGGGAATTACTCAAAAAAAGACATTGGTGAAGAATCTATTACTATACGTCAGGGGTGCTCAGACTTTTAGGGACTGGAATCTACTACAAAATATTTAGGTGACAAGTGATCGACACCTACGACTACCGACTACTAGGAGTAGCCAGGAGCCTAGTTACAACAAAAAAACAGACTTATGAAAATAATTTTTTGCAAATACTTATAATATACATACAAAATAAAAGTTAAAACATATAATAAAATTGTAACCTCGGAAATTTTCCTTAGTCACTGCTTTCATTTGGATGTTGATGGATGGCACTGCATATCATCCACAAACTTATCGAAGAACGGTTCGTAATTACTGAGTGCCAACCGCAGCGCAGGCATGGTGAGAGATGTTCGTCAGTTAGTCGATTGCGATATTTTGATTTAACAATTTTCATTTCTGAAAATGCAGACTCGCATAAGTAAGTTGATCCGAAGAATGCTGTTAACTGAAGAGCTATTTGTTTCAAACACGGATATTTGTTTTCGGATATGAAAGACCAAAATTTGGCATCAGTTACTCTGGCTTTGAGATGTATCTCTGAAACTATCTGTAATACCTCATTTTGTACTGAGGATATCTCCATATTAAAAGTGTTTGATATTTCAGTAGCAGATTTCTCAATGTCTTCACGAGAAAATGGATAAGCCATGAAAGTTACAATATTGGTCAGTTGCTCAAAATCAGAGAAGCCTCTTTTAAATTCACTCTGAGTGTTTCTTGAAAGGGTAGCCGAACGTTACGCAGTTGCATTGACTCGAGAGTCTTGCATATTCCAGTGAGAGAACAGTGACTTTCACGCAACCAAACATTCACAGAAGGGAAATTATAGCTGCTTAGAGTTGAAATTTCTAGAGATCTCGAATTTTTGGAGTGATTATTTTTATTCTTTCGCGGTCGACTCCAAAAGCTCTCCCGATCGACCGGTCGATTGCGATCGACTGTTTGGGCACCGCTGCTATACGTGGTAGGCCCGGCATAGGCCGCCTGTCAAGACAACTTTTGAGAAAAGTGAGAAAGACAATTTTTTAGTAGGGCCTAGAGGGCAATATACGATACAATATAGGAAAGTTCTGTTGAAGACTTTGAAATACTAACATAATAATCCAGAACTGTACTCCCTTGTCTCAAAGAATATCATTTATTAATGAAATGCCTTTTTTTAATTTTTCCAGGTGGCACAACGGTCGTAGTTACAACAGTTCCGCTAATTAACCAATTTGGGCCAGTTCCGCAACCAACAACATGCCCACATTGCCATAATTCTATAACAACTAAGTTAGAAGTTGAGCCTGGAGTGAAAACTCATTTGGTTGCACTTATACTTTGCATGTTTGCGTAAGTATTAAAACTGGATTAACAAAATGGCATTAACTGCATTAACTAAAAAAAAATATTTTTTTTAGATGCATACCATGTTGCCTTGCACCATATTGTATAGATTCCTGTCAAAATAGGAATCACTATTGTCCTAGTTGCGGTGCCTATTTAGGAAGCTATAATGAAATGGATATGATGCCTCGAAGGGGCTATTATTAAAATCTTTAGTTTTTAAGCATTTTTTATAACATTTAAGTGTATGAGCTCTAGTGATATTTGTATTTACAAAGTCATACTTAAAATAAGTGTGTATATTCCTTTATGAATTACTAAAAATCGCTAGAGAGAGCGTTTTGACATAATTATTAGCCATATACTGGATATTCCAAAGCTTGAACATTGTGGTAATGTTGTTTATATAAACTTTTTAATGTTTATGACTATTTGTATTATTATAATATGTAATAACTTTTAATGTTTAATAAATTGATAAATAATCACTAAGTTGTCTATTTTATCTGCTATTTCTTAACATTTGCTATGCAACTACAAGTGCTATCATTAAATAACATCATTTGAACAACCACTTACATTTAGAATGTGACTGTAATATGTAAAGGGCATATTTATATATTTAGCTTTACAGGGCTAGCGGCCCAAGGCTTGTTGAGTTATAGCCTTCCATTATTTCTGGTCGTGGGTCTTCTGCTTCCAGCTATCAATGTTTAGCGCTCTCGAGTCCATCTGCACTCAGCCCAACCATTTGTTGCTAGGCCTACCTCTCCTTTTTTTTTTTGTTCTATTCCATGCTTCATTACTGCTTTGGTTGCCCTACAGTCTTTCAACCTTTGCACATAACCCAGTCATCTAACTCTTTGGACCCTGATTTCTCTGGATGAACTTGGGTTACCAAACAGTTTCATCACTGCGGAATTCGATCTTCTTCTCCACTGACCATTCATCATTTTCCCTTTTGCAAATTCGCCTTAAAACCCTCCTTTCCCAGATGTCTACCATCTGTTGATCACATTCGTTTGTCACCAACATCTCGCTTCCATACAAAACCACACTCTAGTACCCCCTCACTTTTGCACCTTTTGATATATTGGTCCCTTTATAGGCCTTAGAAAAGGGGCGCGCAATTATTACCCCCAGATAGTTAAATTCGTCCACTCTTTCAAACACATATTCTCTCCCTTTCGAAGCTTTAAACTTCAGGACACTATTGTTTATCTGCTTTGACGTACTTCTTACTTCCATAAATTTGGGTTTGCCCTTATTGAATTGTAAACCATATTATCTGGCCGCCCTTTTCAACCTGATTAGCACCTCCTTCATTTCTGCCCTGGACATGGTGATCAGGGTTAAGTCATCTGCATATGCTATCACTTGATGGCTATGATGGTATATCAAACCTTTGGTGTGGATTTCCCTTTCACACAATGGGCATAATGGCACTACAAAATTAATCAAGGAGTCAAATGTTCCATGGTCCAAATGATTCACCGTTTTCCTTAAAGGTAAGGAATAGATACTCTAGTTTAGTTGCATAAATATGTACCCTTTTAGGACTTTGGACTTCATGTATGATTTTATTACTTGTTTTTATTAAGTTAATAGTTCAAGATGCTGATAAATAATTAATATTGAACATACAGAATCTTAGGTATTTGAACAGTACCTACTATAAGGAAACGTTAGAATATTTGCTAGGCATCCATATTGCTACATTGCATTATAATGGAAGATTCGAAGTTTCTATGTTTTAGAATTTTCCCAGGTAGCAAAGGTACGTGAAAAACTGGTCACCGAGTGACGTAGATGTCGTCGTTGGATGACGTAAATATGATGTGGTAATGACTTCTTAATGTCATGCTAAACGTTACTTTGACGTCTTTCAATTATAACTTTCTTATCAACTTTCATTCTTAAACTTTCAAATAAAAAATGGCGGAGGAGACAAACTCCAGATGAACGATAGAACAAAAACTGACAATCAATATACACTACACGCGCATATTGCGTAAGCGACGTCTTCACGGATTGGTTAAAAGTTTAAAAGGAACGCCCAATCGCTCGGCGCGAAATTAATGTATTGCGGATCATGAATTACTGTTGGAATTTATCAAATAATATTAAAAATGCACTAACAATAATAATAATATTAGAAACTGAAAAAAATTATCTTGGAAAAAATAATCCCAATATACTTACGATACAAAATGCCGTATCGCAACATTTAGCTTTTGACTTTGGAAACCGATGAAATATATAAATAAATGTTGTTACCCAAGAAAAACGGCAATATGACGTGGAATGTGGCACGTCATTTAACGGACGTCATTATGCTGTCCACTTATGGGGCACTGACGTCTCATGACGAGTTATCACCAGATGTTGACGTCAGTAAGATGCCAGGGTTAGTTTTAGAAATTTTAGCAAAGTTTTAATCTTACAATTTCGTAGTTTTATTGTTTCATAAATTTGAATTATTTAAATTTTTAAATCATCAAATTTTGAGAAATTCAGAATTTTCATAGTACCATACTATCGAAGAGACTTTTTAAAGATTAAACCAGGATCGATTGCACAACTACATTAATTTTTAACTACTATTACTACTACTATTAACTATTTTAATTACATGGATACGGTGCAATCGTCTCTAAGTACTACTTTGAGATTTTGCCGAACGAGCACCAAAGTGTACTTATCTTAAACTTTAGCAGCTCACTATCGCGTTGGACACTGAAGTGGTTGCCGAATCTTCTTAAATTGTTTAGGGAAGATTAAAGTACGAGAAATAAATTTAGGAAAAATAGGTTCTGCTGTACCTATTTTCCGCATAATTTTCCTGCAATTAAGACTGTTCCACAACTTTTAAATAGGTTAAGAACGAATGTAAATTAAGTCTAATTAAAGGTTTCAACGATTCGAAAATCAAAAGTCAGCGTGCACAAATATCTTAGGTCAACTTACGACTCCATGAGACCGATCCTAAAACCGAAAGATCTTTATCTGAATTATACTCTATAGTAAAAGGTAACAAAACCCTCACCGCCAGGGCAGCCTTAAAAAATTAACATTTAAAGGCTCCAATACAACAATTTTGTTTCGAACTGAAACGAAAATTAAACTTCCAAACATTAGAAGAACAAAATACTAAGACCTTTTAAGTTGCGGATTTTATGGTGGTTTTAATCAATAACAATCAAAACAGTTGACTTGGCATACCGCACGCGTCGAAAAAGACCAAACCGATTTAAAATCTGGAATGGTAATGATTTCAGTTTGTTGAGGCACAAAGATCTTAATGATTGAGTATCTCCAATATTATCCATGACGGTAAGTTGTGCTATAGTGGTGTTAGGCGAAAGGTCGTCTTTGAACGTAAAAGGCCTTAAGCGAAGTCAAGTGTAGTGCGTATAGCGAAACCAAACGCAAATCCGTAATGCGAAATTTACTGTGTAGTGACACGGGCAATTATAAATGCTGGTACTTGTTAACTGGTTGTTGTTATTATCATTTGGCAACGTGAGATGTTGCTTGAATTGTGAATGTTGGTGATGTTACATTGGTTTTATGTTGATTGTTAGCAATTTATGAAATTGCTGATGTTGTGTTGATTTATTAGCAATTTGTGGAATTGCTGTTGTTTTGAAGTTATGTTGAATGAGCTCTGTAAAATTAACCGCAAATAAAACCTCACAGTATACCGTTTGCTTGGAGACTGAGAGCTGGACGTAGCTCGAAGTCGACCTCGACCTGGGTGATAATAGATAGTCACTCCAGCTTATTATTTTCTAGTTTCCTGTACGACAATCTATGGGGATGGGGATGATGCCTCGGTGTATGACGCCCGATGCGACAAGCATCTGTTTTAGGTCACAATAATCGTGGTATCCCACTGAAGTTCTTCACTCCCGAAAGCTTCTATTATCCAGAAGCAATGTGGGATGGCACGGGATTCCCCAATCCCCCCGTAAGTACTGCTAATTACTACGTAAAGGATAAGCGGCTAAGGTATTGTAATTATGTTTTCATGTGTGCCTAAATCCGGTCCTGTAGTATTTTTACGTTTTGGTCTCAATACGGCATGCATTTGAGTTGTTGCAAATCTTGATTTGTGAGTATTAGAACTCAAAAATAAACATAGCAAAAGATATGTTTAACAAATTTAAATCATTATTGAATTGTGCGCCCCTACTATACCTTTCTAACCTTCACATCAAAGAGCATTCCCCTATCCGCTACCTGCAAACATGTCCCTTAGGGCGACAGGCACTCCCTTGGGAAGAAAAGACAATTACTGTGATGAAATTCTAAACCTCCAGCACGGTTATAGATAGACCAAAATAAAGATAATTTTAAATAAATATTCAATTTCTGTTTCATTTTAAAGAATTCTCGGCTTAATTAATTAAATATTAGGATTACTTATCATTTGTTTGTGGAATCTTCAGAAAGAACACGATGTTAACGCGTGAAATTCGCCCTAAATTTTGTGCACATATTTATGGAACTTTGGAATGATGTAACTACATGCTATGTGGAAATACTTCCGTTTATTTCGGAAAGATTAGAATTACAACCTACTTTAATATTTTAATGGATTATACGATTATTAAATACATATTACTAATACAAATATATGGTTTACCTAAATAAAATAATGGTATCGGTCATTATTCAACAGAAAAATAAATACGTTAATGAGATACTAAGAAAATTTCACACTATTGTTAATCGAGGTCAATCGCATATAAAACAACATAACAATCATTGATTCGTTCATTTCTTTCGTACAAGAATTTCCTTTTAATTAGTGGGCGAGGTCAAAAAAGTATAGGAGTAGGTCGTCGTTTTTGGTGTCAGCCAAATTTAAATTTTGCGCATGTTCGTTAATACGTATGCATATCCATAGTGATGTTAACACTATCTGCTTTTAAACGCGTTTGAAAGTTTGTCACAATACCAGAATTTAATTCTTAGCTCATCAGGTAAATAAATTAACATAAATAATAACATAATTAACTATAGTACACCGGCTGTTACTGCAAGTACTGTTCTTAATAGGTGGGTTCTATTAAGTTAATTTGACTTTAAGCAGGTATTGTTTATTATGTTCTAATAAGTTTTTAAAATGTTCTCTTTTATTGTTATTTAGAGTATTAAAATGGACAACAAACCACCTTCTGTTCGCGATACACCACCTCCTCCATATCCAGCGTACTCACCATACAATCCATACACTACTGGACCACCACAACAAGCGTACAGTATCCCACTACCACAGCGGCAAGGTTAGTAATTTTTTTATAGTCCTATTTTTACCGTTTGAATTGTTCTTTTTGTAACTCGGTTTATATTGGACAAACACTTAGAAATTTCGACTTAAGATACAAAGAACACGTACGCTCTTATAGACATAAACATCCAGAAAAATCGAATTATGCCAAACACAAAACTTGAGAAACTTTAATTACTTTGTATTTGTATTTTTCACTATCTTTACTTCTTTCTAACTTTCATGCATATGTTGCGGTTAAAGTATAAGCATGCCTGCCTTATAAACTAATCGCTATTTTGCAGGCTAGCAAAATAACTGGCTGCTTAACGATTAATTGCAATGTCATTTGCCAGAATAGGTTAGCTAAATTTCAAGGCAGCTAGTTTGCAAAATGGCGGTTAGTGCGTTCTTTAAGTAAGGTCCGTTTTGGAATTATCATCGATTAAAGCTGGAAGACGAAGCCGCGCCTGTGTAATGTTTTTATATAGTTTATTAGCTGTCTACAGTTTTTCACTGCCAAATCCTTTATGTCGCGTGCGAACGATGTACAATGCGTGCAACAATAAATAAATCTCGCGAATTCTGAGTTTCATGATGTGATCCGGATTGTCTTAATAAAATGTAAGATTAAAAATTGAACTTAGCAAGAGCAAAGTTCAGATCAGCCTTAAGCCACCTGTTCTACTTAACCATTTATAATGAACGTGAGATGTATGCTAGGCGACACATAACCATGAAAATGTAGAGATCATGACGCATCAGGATGCTCAAACACTACTTTGCATACGGTATAAATAATCATAACAATACTTTTTGAGTTGCTTTGATGAGTAGGTTTTAAGTTCATCCAGCAACTTGTTTTAAAGACTAGGGAAGCAATACGAGAAATATCTTTCTAAATATTTAGTTTTATGAACTGGAGCCGATGAAGCCCGATGTCTTAAATTTGTATGTATTTATTGTATAAATACGCAGGAGTTTCAGAACAAATTTTGAAAAAAGCAGTGTTTATGCAATTTCTTTATACCATATATTAAACGAAGACGCGAATTTTGAACTTTTCGTATTGTTTTTGGCATAATATCTCCGTAATTGAAATGAGACAGCACACGTGAGTTATATTGCTGGTATTCCACAACATTGATGTTAGTAATTGCTTCTCTTGGATTTGTTCTACCAAACGCAGATTTGCTTGAGTTAATCTTTAGCATGTGTTTATTAGATACCTGAACGAAATCTATTGCATCTACATGCACCTCCGTTGATTAATACTAAAATAAATTTGCGTATCGTCTGCATAATAGTGCGAACAACAGTGATTTATTAAATTAGGGAAATGGGATATATAAATTGAAAACAACAATGGTCCCAATATAAACCCCTGAGGTACTCCTGCTGGGAGTTCTCTAGTTTCAAGCATCATTTAAACAAACCTGTTGAAAATTGTTTTGAATATAATGTCTCTGTTATTTGGAAGTGAGCCTTAATCATTTCTTTACTAAAGAAAACTCTTTCCACAGTAATGAAAGACCTTCGTCCAATCGGTAGCTTATCTGTACTAGAAAAAATAGTTTCTAACGTAATTCCTGATGTACAGTTGGGTTTTCGTAGAGTACTATACAGTTGTATAACTGCCCTAATAAACATCATATGTTAGATATAGATCCTGTAATGACTGCAACTGATTATAACAAAGTAGCTGTTTTGATATTATTGGACTATACAAAAGTGTTTGATACTATAAACTATCAGCATGTCACTCTACTCACTGTAATTTCTTTTATTGGTTTTGATGTTGGCAACATTGAACTTATTAAGAATAACAAAAGTTGATATATACGTTTGGTTGCACATACTGCAATAATGTCAATTCAATTAGTAATTATATAATCATGAAATTCAACGAAATTAGCAGATAATGAACGATGAACGAACATTCTTATGCGCCTCGTAAATCTCAATTTACAATGATGGGTGTTTATGATTTAAGTGTATAATAGCGATACATAACGCTCCAGAGAGCAATTTAACAAATAATTATAAGAGTGAAAATAACATAAATTAATTTTAATTCAACATTAATCGTATTAAATCAAACATATTTATATTCTGCACTCGGTAAAGATTAATAGACAAAGAATCGATAAAAATTAATAGAAAATATATTTATTGTAGATAGTGTTATAGTAGAAATTCCCAGACAGCTCTGTGAGGTATTTGAGCAAAATCGGTGAACGTTAGTGAGATTATACACTGGTGTTGTTTATTTAAAGAAGGAAAAATATCCGCGAGTTGCTTGTGTGATGACAGGCGATTTGACGAAAAAAATGAACAAAATCGTCGGTATCCAATTTTATAGTTGCCTATCGAATTTCGGTAAGTTTCACGTTCCGTTGTTTACGATATTGTAACTTAAAGTTCAGATTACAGCGTGAAATTCAGAGCTGGCGAGTTATTTATTGCCACGCATTGTAAATCGCTCACATGCAACATCAAGCAAGAATCCGACAATGGCAACCCCAACTAATTTGGTGGTAATTTCAAAAGTAACCTTATTTGAAAAAACGCGCCACGTAGTATTAGCCGTAACATACGCTGCGTTACAAAAGTAACCCCTTCCAGCTTAGGTTTTAAACACGATAAATTAGGAAAGCCAAACTTTAGGATATAGAATAAGACTAAAAATGCTACTTTTTGGGTAGTGATGCCCACGAGACTCGCGAGACGAGACTTTTGCTAATTCTCGTCTCGTCTCGCACAAAATAAAACGAATCTCGTCTCGCAACAAAAAATCTCGTCTCGTCTCGAATTTTGCGCGAGAAATATCGCGAGTCTCGCAACGTGTCGCACTTCTTCTTTGGAAGATATATCAGAATTTAAACAAAAAATCAAAAAATAATGTAATGCCTAATTGATAATTAAATAAAACTCTTCAAATTTACTATTTTTCTTTGATAAATGTGTCTTGATAGTTGTTGCAGAACTCTCAGTTGAAACTTCACTCTCATTTTCATATTCAGGAATAAATAATTCGTCACTTATTTAAGAGGGTAATGTACGGTCGGCTAGAGAGTGGTTTGCAGAGGTTTACGCGTTTAAGTGATTTAGCCTAATTTTTAAACTAATCGTCTATTTGTTGCAATAAATTAAGAGATGAAATATCAAGCTACATGCAAGCATCAAAGACTTTTTGATTTTTTAAAAAATAATTACCGAAACCCAACTTCGAAATTTCATAATCTTGTCTATATGTTATGTACTGAAAAATCTAATAAGCATTATTTGTTCAAAGCATAATTTTCTGCTGTTTGCCTGTAGATAAACTATTTAGCTTTGCATAATCAGCTGCACTTTCGCAAAAATACGAAACTTAACGAAATAACATATGAACAACGGAAGTATGTTTCTCTAATTTTCCTTATTACAGGTTGCCTATACCACCGGGCAAACTACAAGATTTTACATCTTGAAGCAACATTCCGCCTCTTAGTGCGTTCGGGATTTCTGGGCATATACAGGGTGTATTATCGGTTTTGTAACATAGGGAAATAGCATGTAAAAACACAATTTCTCAAATATTGGCTCCCCTAATTATTTTGGAGAAAAAGTTACTGTAGCAAAGTTGTAGACCTAATTGAATACTGTTCAAAACGCCTTCACTTTGCCATCTGTGTTAAATAGTTCGCAAGATCTAAGTGATTTTCTGGTATAGGAAATTAACATTGTGAATGGGAAATTTGCTAATAGCAATTGTCACGTTATAGTTAGACCTTAAGTGTAGATGCAAGAATTATTAAGCAGAGTTTCATGGAGCAAAATCACTCATCAGAATGTTACAATTGCTACCGGTATGGAAGAAATACGTGAGAATTCTCCAAGAAATCTATTTTTATAAAATCTTATTAGCCATGACAATAGCTGTCAGATTAATCTCAAAAATCAAGTAAAGGTTATGTCATGCTTTTGTATTATGAACATATTTTATAAATTGATTATCGTTTTTGCTTTTTTTATTGTTTGTTGTTTAATTTTGTTAAATTACTATAATTGTTAAATAATATAAATGATGTAACCCCATAATAAGATTAAAATGTTTTTTCTTATATTAGTATCATTCTTATAATGTTTTAAATTTATAATACAAAAGTATGACATAACCTATCAGTGTTTGTTTGTTTATTTGTTTTTGGGCGAGGAATCAGGATGGCGGAGCATCCTTCGTACCTCATGGCACCGATTGCTATGATCATTTGGCCGACCCTACTAGAATTTAGCCGAATCTGGGGGAATTCCACCCCCAGTAGGGATTTTTAACGTGCCAAACATCTCATTGACACGGGACCTACAGTTTTACTTCCTATCCGAGAAGAAGGCATGTTTTTAATTTTTCTCCGCTATGAAAAATTACCAGATCGGCCGGGGATCGAACCTGCGATCCTTGGATTATGAAGCAAACATACAAACCACTAATCCACCGACGCTGGCACCTATCAGTGATTCTTGAGATTAATTTGACAACTATTGGCATGGCTAATGAGATTTTATAAAAATAAATTCCTTTAAGAAATTTTATCTATTTCTTCCACACCGGTAGCAATTGTAACATTCTGATGAGTGATTTTGCCCCATGAAACTATGCTAAATAATTCTTGCATTTACACCTAATGTCTAAATCTAACGCGGTAATTGCTATTAGTGAATTTGCGATTTACAATGTTAATTTCCTATACCAGAAAATCACTTATATCTTGGAAACTATTTCATACAGATGCTAAAGTAAAGGTGTTTTGAACAGTATTCAATAAGGTCTACAACTTTGCTATAATGACTTTTCCTGTAAAATAATTAGGGGAGCCAATATTTGAAAAATTGTGTTTTTACATGCTATTCTCCTATGTTACAAAATCGATAATACACCCTGTACTATAAATATTTCATTGGATTCGGATCGGACTTCGTAGTGTAGTATTTATTTTTTATTTACTATTTATTCTTTATCAAAAACAAATAATTTTGAAAAGTCATATAAATATTGTCAGAAATTTATTGGAATTCACAAAGAATTCAAATAAAATCTGAGAGTGCTTAATGAAAATATAATTTTATAATTGTGATGATGAATATAAATATACCGTAATAATTGATAGTGACATAATGAGAAATAACAAATTCTAAAATTTCCAAAGATGACTTGAAATTGAAAGAACACTTAATTATTTTACACTAAACAGTGTTATATTTGATATGAGGCAAATGGACATCAAACAGTAACAACTGAAAGAGCCAGTGGCGGATTTAGGCGCAAGCACTGGAAGCGGCCGCTTCAGGCCCCACAAGTCAGGGGGCCCCGCAGAGGCCTCCTGCCAAGGACCGCACTGGACACGCGACAAATAAAAATTTCAAAAAAACTTTCTCGAAAAAAGTGAAACAAGAAACAGATCATATCGTGTAGAGGCGGGTAAAAAAGGTGTACGGTAGACGCAATATAGAGTTTTGTGCAAAAAGGTGCATTCAGAGTGATAGGAAAATTTTATAATGGAATATACAGTTTCGCTGCAGACCTGCAAGAAATGTATCATCTCCGTCGCTCCGAATGGCTTGCCTTCAATGCCTTTCAGCAAACTCTGCGCGGTCGTCCAACTTACATCAACTTACATCCTCGTCAACATTTCCCAATGTTGAAACAATTTTAAAAAATCCTAACATTACCGCGATATGTAATGCAACTGGAGAACGATTGATCTATCTTTGTTCTTCAACGTGTAAAAAATATTTAAGAAATAATCTTGGACAAAGTTATTTAAAAAATTTATCAGTAATGTTTATTGAAAATGATATTACCCAAAATTTATGTTTTGAGTGTTAAAATATTATTGATAAAATGCCTACAAACAAAGTAATACAATACAAATATCAAGATTTTTTTCCTAGTAAATATCAGTTAGAAGGTCGAACCTTGAAACATACAGTTTGTAATTCTAAATCGTTAATTGCATCGCCACCTAAAGCGCACTTCGTTAATTATTATTAATCAATAATGGTTCAACTTTTCTTTTCTTCAACATTTTTAGTTATTTTTGGTTGAGTAAGAGATTCAATTCAGTTACATTGCTGTATCAATGAGTAGCTAACGATTCGTCCAGAATATTATCTGGTTGTAGTAACTTTTCCATGCCTTCCTCTAATATTCCAATGGAAATTGCTTCCAATGATTTTCACTGGCTTTAGGATGGCTTTATAAAAAAGAATATTGCTGTTGGTAGTTAGTTCAGTTGCCTATCAATACATTTGACTAACAGTAAGTTATCATTCCAGTTGCAATCTTCTGAACCATGATGTGCTTTTGACATGTAAGTTTCCGGTCTATCTAGATGGACTTCTGACTGTATCTCTGCATTATTCCAGGTCAAGTAAGCTCCTCCTCATGGTACTCGTCATGTTACTTTTAAACACGTTGTTTTCTATCTTCCATTTTTTCAGCGAGGTTTGCATCTTGCTTGGGTTTTATTGAAATGCCGACAACTGGATTATGAATGAAACTGTCTTCATCTTTATTTCAGAAGAAGAACAGTAGCTGCTTATTTTGTTAAGCGCAGAAGCAACTAATTCATCTCTTTCAAAATTCGACACGCACATCGCACATACCTACTGCTACTGTATCAATTTTCACTTCTCACTTCTAAAACCATATCTGGCTACTTTATATTAAAATGCAATAGAATTAAAATTGATCTTGACATAGGTATCTAACATTGCTTTTTATTTTGTAATATTCATCTTTTAGTGTTTTAAAAAAGAGTCTTATGCACCGCTATAATATTAGAAGTATTTCTTACATTCATAAATGAAATTAATGTGTTATGAATGATATTAATAAGTTTAATCTTTACTATTGTTTGTGTAGGTCAGCAAAATATTGTGGTAACAATTGCACCTCAATTTCCTGCAGTGTTTGGACCTCATCCTCAACCAACAACCTGCCCACAATGCCACAAATTTATAACGACAAGAGTTTTTAATGATCCAACATTTACAACGCACATGCTAGCAGCACTTTGTTGTATATTCTGGTAAGCTGAAAATTGTTATTACTGTTATATTATATATGCTAACCTTAATTAGTATTATTAATTATTGATTAATTTGATTACAGTTGTATGCCATGCATTCCTTATTGTATGGATTCATGCCAAAATAGAAGCCATTACTGCCCAAGCTGCACTGCATTTCTAGGAACTTATTCTCGTCAAAGATATTATAGATAAATTAAGTAGTATTTGTTTGTAAATACTCACAGTACAAATTGTAATTGTTTTCTAGCTGTAATGTTACCTTCTTTTACTTTTTCAAAGATCTTTGCCATAAAACTTGCATTAATAAAGCATATTTTTTGTATAAACTAGTTTAAAAATAAAAAGCCTTCTGAGAATGGTTGATGTTTGGCCATTACCTAGCAAACATTACATTTATAGATTATACCAAATAGAAGAGTTGCCTAGAAAAAGAGGTATAATGTCTTGCGACCTAATAAGCTTTTGGTCCACTAATAATTGGTCTAATGGGACTTTTAGCTTAATGGACATTAGGTTCAATAGCTTCATAGAATCAACGTCTATTTTATTCAAAAACCTAGGACCAAAAGCTCATTAGACAGGTAAGTAATAAACTCAAATTGGAATCATGTATTAAGTGCAATCAAAGACAAGATTGTGGATAGATCCCTAAATTTTATGAATGGTAATCATGCTAGTATAATTTTAAGTTTTTTAAGATGAATCGTTTGTAAGATGAAGGAGTTGGCATCTTTCGTACAACTAAGCGTTGCAGACCAACTACAAAGCATCAACAAAGATTATTTTCAGAACTCTTGTTCTAAACTTATCGCTAAAACTTAAACCAACACCGGATGATTGGTCTGAATCAAATTATTCAGCTGTATCTAGAGGTCTGTTTGACATAAGATGCGTTCACTAAATGAATCATGCAAAAGTCAAACACAGAATCAACCAATTGTCCAGTTTTCGCATGTTGATACATCAGCATTTCTTGAAGGAAAATATACCTGATGGACGGATCAACTAAGTAACAAGAAGGTGAATAAACAAGTAAAGTATAATTTAAGTGGACCAAACGAATCGATGAATGAATGAAGCTACAATGAAAGTAGAGTGTCAAACAACCGACGCAGCTGAACTTAACGGGGAATGAGTACAAAAGGGATGTGTGCTATCACCACTCCTGAATTTTTGAAAGAAGAAAATATACATTGGCATTGAAAAAGTGAGAACTGCATTCAACAAGTGGAAAGCAGTTCTGCGTCATTCAAGGTTAAGTCTGAAAGTAAGAACACATGTCCTCCAATGTTACATCTTCCGGTTGTTATTATATGGGACAAAAGTTTAGACTCTCAAGGAGAATAAAGCGTGTAAAATCCTTCGAATATGGGTGCTACAGAAGAATGCTCTGAATCTCATGGATATATGACACACCTAATATTTTAGTATTACAGCGTATAGGGAAGGAAAACGAGCTATTTGATAAACATTATCAAACAAAGAAAATTTAACTGCCTTGGGCACGTTATGCGACATGATAAGTACGAACTTCTTCAAGTGATACTGCAAGGCAAAATTGAAGGAAGAAGACTTATATTGTGGATGAGAAACCTTCGACAGTAACTAGACTAGAACAAAAACGCCAACCTATTTTGAACAAAGTTAGTATTGATTAGAGTTCCTGGATGAAAACCTTAACCGTAGAGCTCAGGTCATATTTAGGAACTCTGGTATTGACTAACTTTGTTCAAAATTATCGCCAACGCCCTCAGAGGATATGGCACCGGAAGAAAACGACAATAAATAGTTCCATAAAAAAAACAAATACATTTTGAAAATTCTAGTCTATTTGAGTTCACTACGTCGTATTTTACAAAATGATCCAACAGGAAAGCTGATGACCTGACTATGAGCAGAAAGGGCACTTATATGCCTACACTTGATATACTCTATATTTAAGAGTCCAAAAACGCAGTGCCCTTCTACGCTCCGCCAAACCCTCATGTTGGCACACTTGATTTAGTGTGAGCTTACTGTGTTTCTAGGCTTTTCTGCAAGTGCACAGCAAGATGTCTCATTATGAATTCGGAGTGCCGATATGATTGTTTGAATGAGTGCAGGAGGGTCCATTTATTTTTGTGATAAACTACAAAAAAGTGTAGGGATGCTACCACGAGACGGTAGAATAGAAAAACTGAAAAAACCCACCCCGGAGGGAATTATCGTCTTTTCAGCGCAGAAATAATTGTTCAAATTTGTCAAACCGTTTTTAAAAGACGAAATTTAAAAAAATTGCGATTTTTAGTGGTTTGTGGGATGGCGGCGAGGACTATTCTCTCTCTCTCTCTCTCTCTCTCTCTCTCTCTCTCTCTCTCTCTCTCTCTCTCTCTCTCTCTCTCTGTCTCTCTCTCTCTCTCTCTCTCTCTCTCTGTCTCTCTCTCTCTCTCTCTCTCTCTCTCTCTCTCTCTCTCTCTCTCTCTCTCTCTCTCTCTCTCTCTCTCTCTCTCTGACTTTGTTTTCTCTGTTTGACTTGTGTAAGTACTAATGTACACTAGCACCAATAAATTATTATTATTACTATTATTAACTTATCTATTGTTAAGGGAAGGATTACACAGGCCAACAAAAAATTATTTGTGATTTGGATTTGTTCATTTTTTTGAAGTTTTGGTGGCTAATCTAATAAAGAATCAACATTTTTTTTGTTTCCATCACGCACAATTTTTTAATAAGTTATTATAAATAACTTATTATCTAATATAATATATTATTATAATAACTTATTGTTATTAATAAGTTATTATCCAAGACCGAACTTAACGACTTAGAGACTTAGGTCTTCCAAAGGATCTTTCCGAAATTTTAGCATCCAGACTTCAAAGTAAAAATTTACTGGCAGAAGACGTTAAGATCTCGTATTTTAGGAAACGCGAGTCCGAGTATTCAGGCTATTTTGAAAAAAGTGGTTGTCTAGTTTATTGCACCGACATTTCCAGTCTGATAAACAAACTTGGGGGCACATACAATCCCGATGATTGGAGGCTTTTTATTGATTCTTCCAAAAGAAGCCTTAAAGCTGTTCTCTTGCACAATGGGAATGTTTTTTCATCGGTAGCGGTTGCCCATTCTGTGCCAATGACGGAAAACTACGAAAATCTTAAAGTAATGCTTGAAAAAGTCAAATACAATGATCATAGTTGGAAAATTTGAGGGGATTTGAAAATTGTGGGACTTCTACTAGGACAGCAGTCAGGGTATACAAAGTACCCATGTTTTTTGTGTGAGTGGGACAGTCGAAGTAGACATCAACATTGGAAGAAAAAGGACTGGATAAGAAGAGATAATTTAACTCCCGGATCAAAACATGTTCTGCACGAAAGTCTTGTTGATCCACAAAAAATCTTGTTACCTCCACTCCATATTAAACTAGGATTAATGAAACAATACGTTAAAGCTTTAAATAAAGATGGAGACTGTTTCAAATACCTTTGTAGAAAATTTCCCGCTATCTCAGATGCAAAATTAAAGGAAGGAATTTTTGTCGGTCCTCAAATAAGGAGATTAACGAAAGATCAAGAATTTGTTAATACCATGACCGAAACTGAGAAAGATGCATGGATTTCATTTGCTAATATTATTGAAGGTTTTTTGGGAAACAACAAGGATCCTAACTACAAGGAAATTGTGAAAAACATGCTACAGAAATTTATGGAATTGGGATGTAATATGAGCATAAAAGTTCACTTTTTACACTCGCATATTGATTACTTCCCCGAAAATCTTGGTGATGTGAGTGAGGAGCAAGGTGAGAGGTTCCACCAAGACATGAAAGAAATGGAACGCAGGTATCAAGGTCGGTGGAATGTTTCAATGATGGCTGATTACTGTTGGTCAATAAAAAGGGACAATCCGGCCCTGGAATACAGAAGAAAATCCACAAAACGAAGTTTTTCATCCAAAAGGGAAAGATCTTCTGGAAAGAAAAGAAATTAAAGATTATTTAAGACTTTTTTCAATTTAGTTTAATATTTGTAATTTGTTTTTGTCTCTGTATCAATAAAAGTAGCGTTTATTTTGACCAAATTTTTTATTAATTTATTTTCAACATCGATAAAAAACCTTACATGATAGGGCAAAATGACACTCAGATTTGAATTCAGCAGATCAAAATTATACAAAATCAGATGTCAGATCGAAATCAACTTTCAAAAAGTCAAAATTTGTTATTAGATGAAATAATAGAGGGTTCCAAAGTACCTAAGTTCCATCCGCTCCTAATAGCATAAATCCATCTGTGATAACTCACGAGTGACCAAAAATATTAAATATGAATTATTTTAAAGGCGACTATTATAATCGTTGTGGGAGCTGAGGAGTTCTAGATGCAATATCGGCGTGGACTTGCTTTGAGACCAAATATTACGTATTACATCTATGGTGTGGAAAGACATAACAAAGAGATGTGATAAATTTAGATGGTCTTGATTAGAAAAAGGCATGGACGGATAGAAATATTTTCTACATTGCTTTTATATCCAAAAATAACAAAGACTGCCGTATAAAGTTCTGTGTGTAAAATTCCGCGAAAAACCAGATACTATAGGAAGATATCATTTTGTAATCCTAGTATCTTTATCTTAATAATCTACACATTTTCTAAAATTGATTTCTAGAATAATTCTAAATAAAATAGATAATCACTCTGTGAGAATTTCATGTTATACAGAAATTGTCACAAATTTTCTCGGAAAACGAAACCAATGAAAATACCATTTTCTTTAAAGGTCATAAACACGTAATGAAAACCTATGTCGTTTATTGATTATTCAATTTATCAACACACGCACAGACTGACACTCACGAATTTATATTAATCCACTCAACAGAGTGCATTCTATCACCATACAATCAATAAGAGGTTAGAATGGCAGGGCGATAACATAGATGAACTGAAAGAGACATTGATAAACTATACAAACATTGGGCTTGCTTTAACTTTTGTAGACTTACACACTATAATATTTAGTTCTGCTAAATTAAAAATCTTTATCAATGCCAAGTAGGTTAAAAGTTTTACGTCACTGGTTGAAGGAGTGGTATTATGTAATAGTATAGCACTAACGGCTTTAAAATCGATATTTATAGAAAGAGCACACTATATATTATATATGAACAGACAAAAAAGTTGGAATTGTTATTATTTTTTTATTCTTGATAGTAATTGACTATTGATTGATTAATGGACTTAAGTTAAGGGTAAGTCCCAACAAAACAAAAATAAGTACGTACTACACATGAACGGCAATCTACGATTTCCCTTTGTTTCTGCACATAAAGTTCACAGCGGTATTCGCCCTTTATTTAGGTCAATACAATTAGCAAAGCTGTTAAAGGTTAGAATTTCAAGTTAGGCCCAAAAATTCGACGTAGAGTTAAGTTTACAAACTGTAGAAACATCACAAGGTGTATATTAGATATTTATCTTAAGTAAATATTTTACTATGAAACGTTATTATAAGCTCGTTGTTTGGTTAGGAAGAGCTAGCAAATAATAAGACTTTTTTAGACCTAACCGACAAATCTCTTATGAATTGGATGCAATTGAATATGAAGAGTCGTTTTCGGCCACTTGGAATCATCAGTATTTCACTTTTTCTGAAATTACGCCTTTCGATTTTCCATCTTATGGAAATAACATTAGCTATAAGCATTAATTTTTTCCTCCAACATTGCAGTTCAGAAAGAGTAATAGGGGCAAAGAAAGTGCTTTTCTTCTTGCCATATCAACTGCACGATATCAAATCAAATAAATAGAACTTGCACAACCTAATAAGGCTTGTGATTTAAAAATTTTCTGCCATTTTTCATCATGGGGTAAAATTTAGACATTTCAAAACTAGTTTAAATTATTTCTTTTCACTTAATAAAGTTATATGTTTAGACCGTTATCATCCTTTCTGGAGGTTAAACCTTTGCGTATTTGGCTAAACTCTAGTAAGTTGATGTATATTATAACGCCCTTTTTGAAACAAAAAATAATTTCCGTATTTAGTAATATTTACTTAAGTAAGGTGGGAAATACCAGCATGAACTAACCGCTAAAGAAAAGGCTTTTAAGGGACTCACATATCTGGAGCCAGGCGGTGCTGATAAATACTAAGTAATAGTTGCTCCAAAACTTGAATTTACTTACCGTAACCCACTGCTAACTAAAGCTATTAAAGAAAACAGGGAAGAATTATTTAAATAATAAGTTATTAGCTACTAACTAATTACTTAACTAACTTACTTATTAAATAACAAGTAAGACAAAACGTTTAATAAAGGCTCCCAAATTTATCTTTTACACGAAACATCCTAAAAACTAATTCATGCGCGAAATAATGTTGACTAGAAAATCGGTAAATAATCAATTTAAACTACAATTTGCAATATTTGTAAAAGGGGCTCTTGTATATACATTTGTTTTACATAATCCATTGTCGGTATTCCAAACAAACCCTTATGGGAGTACAACGGAGGTAATGGTAGTGTCACAAACGGAATTCTTACGAATTAAATAATTCATACAACAATCAAGTTATATTCCGTTCGTGCAATATTACGTCACGGTTATGCGCATATCTACTAGAGCGGCCCACGTTATTCAACCGTCTGCAACAACGACCCACGTTATTCAACCATCTGCGCGACCAGCTGCAGCCACGCAACCCACGATTGGCCATTTATATGTTAATCTCAACTGCAAGGTTGCTCTCGTTTCATGTGTAGTCAAGCCTACGATTCACAGTCAGCTGCGCATTCCTTCAAACAAATCAGCACACTTCCGTTCAGCCCACTTGCACATGCGAGCCGGCTATTTATTCAAAGAATTCTTACTCAGCCCACTGGTGACCAACCCACGAACCTGCAACCAGGAAGCGTGAGCCTCCTTGGTTCCATACCTGGAACACCATCCTACGACTTCCCACTATTATGCTAATCTCTTCCGCCTTGAGCAGTATATAACCAGCTTGCTTTGAGCTTACAATTCAGTCAGTGAAAATGACTCCATGACAATATCTCCAAGCAAGCAGGTGAGTACCTTTTAATTTATTTTCTGCTTAGTTATGAGAGGGTTGTGCTAAGGCTCTCTCTGGCTTAGTTCTGCTTAGTTCATAAGGAGTTGTGCCAAGGCTCCCTATGTGTATAAGCTTAGTTTGTAGATCTAGTGCTAGTGTAGGGTGGTTCCGATCACCCTCATGATTATGTTAGTTGTTAGGAGGACATGTACATCCTCACACTGTATAATCTATGTGTGTAACCCTTGTATTATATTGTTTTACTGTTAGTATATAGTTGTTTTCATGCCTTGTGTTTTCTTTCCCTTCTACCTCTGACTACGTCCTCAAGTCACGAAAACCCGTGACAGTAGCAGGTACATTATGCTCTCCCATAATTTAAACTATTCAAAATGTACAAATCTATAGGACCTGGACCTGGGGCTTATATGCTTCCATAAATGTCGGCTATAAAAAACATGACGCAACACGTCGTCGGAGTCCACAGTACACTATGCGGCCTAAATGTTACTATGCTGGAAAACAAATTGGACCTTGACCACAATACAATATCGATAAAGTAACTAGGACTGGGAAACTTTCACCTGCATCTTATACTATGTCTCCTAAACTAAGACCCATAGCTGCTTTTAAAACTCCTGGTCCGGGAACCTACAGTCCAGAAAAAGCACCAAGAATGAAAGACCCTAGGCCTCCAGCATTTTCTATGGCAGCTCGGATACCAGCACTGAGAAAGTTCAATACACCTGGGCCAAATCAGTACGCTATGCCATCCGTACTTGGGCCAAGAGTTCCTAACAAACCAGCTGCCGCAGCCTACACCATGTCAGCTAAACATTTCTTAACAGGGAAAGAAAGATCTCCCGGACCCGCTAACTACGGCGAAATAAAAGCAGAGCTTTATAAAACTAAGAGCCCTCAGTATACTATGACTGGTAGAAATGCTGGCCTAACACCAAATACAAAAACACCTGGGCCAGCAAGTTATCTTCCTGCATTTATTGAGATAATACCTGGTGGAATATCATTTGGAAGACGCGTTGAATAGATTACCGTATATAACTGCTGAAGATCATATGCCTTGCGTTGATTAACTATTTTTAAGATTTCATTTAATGTAGTATATGTCCTTAACGTATAGTATTGTTTTTACACGTATATTTATTTTAACACGCTACAATAGCTGTTTGTCAAAACCAACAGCTTATATTTTATGGATTGAACTAACTACTAAGGCTGTATACTGTCAAAGTTGAATATTTTACAAATATACAAACTATTTACTTCAAAAAAAAAATGCAAGAAATGCACTAACTCTTTTAGATCCTTATCCTAACGAGCTCAAATTCAACTGTACTAAATTTTTAAAATTCAGTAACAACCGAGATTTGAACCTATGTCCCTCTGATCGAGAAGCAAGATTTCTACCACTCATAGCATTTTAACTGAACGATACCTCAATCACCAGGGGTCGGTAGAAACTCGGAAGAAAATTTAACAATTTTTCCATTGCGACCAATTGAATACGACTGACAGGATTCTCAGAATGAGCACGGTACGAGTGCATACGATTCTGTACGCTAGGCAACTGCTCGGTCTTCTCTGTTGGTTGCATTATTATTGCCATTAAAAAAAGAGTAATAATTCATGTAAAGGTTGTAAAAATATGTAATAAATATAAAGAAATTCGTGGACCACTACAATTTTTTTACGGACCATCGGTTGAGAAACACTGCTCTAAAGAGCTCCGCCAATCTCTGCACCCAAAATACAAATCCACTAAACATCAAAAACGATCGTATACTCTATAAAGCGGGAAACAATGCGATTAAATTTTCAAAATCCTCGCATAATTACGTCGTAGGATGTGCAAAATTTTATCAAAGACCAAGCCGGAAAAAGGAAAGACTTATCTCGCTTTCAAAATCCACCAAATTGAGCCAATTTTACCTTCTGGATCGGAATGGGCTATTAGAAACTGTATTATACTCAGATGCTTTTAGCAGAATCTATGGAGACGCCTCTTATCAATAAGCCTATTCACCGCTACGCCATGACTGGCAATCAAAAATTGTTATTATTTATTAATATTCTAGGGTTCTAAATTGCTATAGTTATTTAATTATTTTGTTTACAAATGCGCATGTCAAATGTACATACGCAAACAAGTTTATATAGGGTTCTATTACGTACCTTTTTTGTAATTTTAGTAGACCGCTCAAGCTTTTTAATGAGATTGGTATATTCAGTTAACAGCTATTTTAAAGGTCTGTTAAAAATAATCTATTTTGGGGTCTATTCTGTAAGTTGTTTGTTAAATTTATACTTATGTAAGTTCTGACTATCTTTATTGGTGAGGGTAAGGTGCAATTCAAGTGTGGGCTGAGCTTAGACACTTGCCCAACCGATGCCCCAGTTGTAGGCCAGGTATGCCTTCTTCTACTGAACTTTAATAGAGTTGCCCATGAAGTCTACCAAGAGAGGTTATCTCGAACGTGAGATGATATTCGCGTCGCTTCAACAAGTTCACTTTAAGGTATCAATCGATATAGGCTTATTATTCCAGTACTGGTTTTAACCGGTGGACGCCAAGTCGATACTAAACCTGAAACCAAGGAAACCCACTAACACAAGGAGGGTTATCTTGGAGGCCTGCAGGCCCGCCCGGGCAAACCATTTGTGTATTTGCGACCACCGCGTGGGTCTTCGAACAATACCTGTGATACTAAGGGATCCATAGATATGTACGTTGTATGTATTGCTATGATATTTTATTGGTTAATAAGCATCGCATTCGTGCGACAATAAAATTTTATCGTTATAAGCGCTGTACTAGTATACACTTTACAACACTTGATCATAAATTTATTTAAATTTAAAGACCACTATCACTTATGTTTAATAGTAGTAAGGCAAACTGAAAAGTTATACAAAAACAAACACCACTTACCTTTGTGATGAAAAGAAAATTTGCTCCGGCTATGATTTTAAAATCCAAAGACAAGAGCAGGAAAATTTTACACACTTCCACTTCTTTTCCTTTTTATTTAAATCACTTTAATTGTTCATTGTTATTATCATTATTAAACACTTAAAAAAAATTAAATTTGGATGACATTTGTTATAACCTCACTTTTTTGACATTTCATTGACGTAAAATCTGTCACATAACCTCAAAATTTTATTATTGCGTGATCTGACATGGCTTCTTCTTTATATGAAAATCTACAAGCAAGTAACCAGATTTTCGATCTGCTTTTATATTTTTTCAAAAACAAATGACAAACGTCAATTTTTCAACTAACAAAATTTGGTAAGTAACTAAAAACAATTGAACATCTAACCTAACAAGATCTATATAACCAAAATATTGTTAAAAGATTAAATTAAATGTTTAAACAAATTATCTATTATAAATATAATCGGAAAAAGGATAATTTTCCCTATATTTTCGTGTATTGCATGTCTAACAAAAAGCAAATTTAACTCCAGGATTCAATGCCAACCATCTTGAATTTCCTGACGAACATGGTTTTTACAAAATTAAGATAATAAACATTTTTACACCTTATTACTTCCTTTTTTTAATTATTAAATGATTCCTAATACCCTATCACACAATATTTACATCAATTTTGGCATCAAAACTTTAAGTATTAACTAGATTATAACAGATTAGATTAAAATGATACAAATTTTAAGCTTCAACAGGCTAAACCTTCTCTATATAGAGCTGCCCACTTGGAAATTCTATTGCTAAAGGTGCTCTAGAATCTAATTAAGAATATTGCAGCAAAACATTTTGGCTGCAAATGCATAGATTAATGAAGATTATACATTATCGATTGCTTGCATACACCTTTCCATCTATGCATTTTATAATTTGCAGGTGAAACTACACCTTACAATGCCTTCAATTATGAAAAACCAAGTCCAACGACCTAACGATATGCAAATCGTAACTTGTCAAAATAATTTTTTAATTTTAATTGAAAAATCCTTTTAAGATCTACTTCTTATTATTATCAAGTGATGTAGAGTGTAACCTTTTACTTATTAAGTAACAAATTAATTTATTTAAATAAGATTTGGTCCAGTTGAATCCAAACCCCTAAATATATAGGCAACCCAAATGACATATTCAATTATGAGTAATCACAGCAGTATGTAACCTTCTACCAGCTGACTCGATGGTCTACCATAGGCACGATGTAGCAAGAGACCACCAAACGGGGTAAAACTAAGTAAACTGTCCGTATTGGGTACAGGCCATGTGTAAATGGATCTGACCATTGCCCGTAGGCAACAGCAGCGGCTCGTACAACCGCCCCAATTGATCTATGTATCTTTATAGTTTATTAACTTTTGGTAAATCTAACGATTAGTTTTGCCAACCAAAGGAATTCTGCTTTCTGCTAGATAATTAATTACAAACTCCTCTTGAGTCTTCGAAGCCTAGGCGAATGGGAGATGTTCTTAATATAACAAATAACAAACATAGAATCGATACAAACTAAATTTTAGGTTAGATTACAATAAGCCTGCGGTAAAACAACTAAACGACGTTTCCGTTCCGCAATGTTGCCATTTCATATGAAGTTGTAGACGATCCCTTTAAAATAATTTGTTTTAACAGGCCTTTAAAATAATAGGTATGTGTCTACTGAAATCAATTTTATTTTAAATTAGAATTTTTAGAAGTCCATTAAAATTTAATTTTAATTCGTTTATATTCCGTTTCTAAAAAATTTCATATAAAACGATTGAATTGTTGAACTACTCCTCACTACATTATGTTATTGGGTGCATTAAGGGAAATAAAGCTATAAAATAGCTGCATTAACGTGCTTTTGTACACAGCTTTATGTTGGCTAGACTAAAAGTATAGCAACCGTCTGAACACTAGTTTAGCTAACCTCAAATAATGGGGAATATCTCATTCTAATAGACAAAGCCGTTGTGCACATTATTGAAGAAGTACCGCATTGAAAATACTTTCACAAGAAAATCAGCTCACAAGATATAAATTATTATGGATATAACGATCCCATTGTATTCGCTAGTCGAATATCAGAAATATGTTCAAATGAGCAAAGGTACAATATAATATGAATATTACTCAATGTTACGAACTTAGACATTTAAAACAAAGCTGTCTTCTTTTTAGAGCTGACGTAAAGTGCTTACTAGCAGCGGAAAATAAATACGCTTGAACAATATTTTTAAAGAATTGAAGTTTGACGAACCGTGGATTTGTAAGGCTATATCGACTGATTCCTTAAAATGGACGATTTATGCGACTCCAATAACCTCTCGCGACTGATATAACCTCCTGGGCAACTCGTGTAGGACTCGGTAAACTAACTAGGCGCTGTTGAAGGCGACTATAACTGGGACATCAGTTCGATAATTCGCAAAGCACAGCCCACACTTGACTTCGATGTGATGAAAAGTCCTCTTTCTTAGTCCAAGTATTTATGTACATAATTAATTGTTGTGTCCAAATCATGTAACTGAAGTAATTGATGGTGCATTTATCTTAAATTGAAATTTATATTTTTTTGTCGTTTCCTTTGCTCACCACGTGTGACAATGCCTTTGCGTTCCTGACAGTTCCTTGTCTTTGAGTCCCTAGCGACCACAAGTTAATAAGGAAAATATGTTCTGAATCATTACAGCTACCACCCATGACGAGTTTTGTACTTACATTAGCTACACCCTGTATATTAGATCTATATTGCATGTATTCCATAAACCCTGTAAGATGAAAGTGAACTACAGAAACTGAGACAAATGTATAGGAGGTAAGCATTAATAGAACGTTTGGATGTACAAGGTCACACAAAGTCTGTGCATAAAACTGTAGAAGCGCAATTAGTATACCCTGGTACACCATAGAAATAGGAGATGCATTTTCCATATCACTTTCTTTGTTTCAGTTTTTGTGAAGCGAAAACTTCACTTAGGGATTGAGTCTTCATGTGTGAGCAAAGGAGAAATAGCGAATACTAATTCATTTTAAGAAAGGTAGATATCATCGCATACTTGCCGAACTACAAAATTATAGCAACTTTTTTGTAAGGTTGGTGTTATAGATAAAAATCTTTAAACATAATTGACGTTTGTCTTTTTTGACACAATAACCTAAATTGTGTTTGAAGCGTTTTAAAGTCAACAATACTTGGAAGCTTAGCAACTAAAAATAAACAACTCATAATTTTGCAGCACTTGCAGAAAAGAATACTACCATTTTATAATTTGTATTTTTCATTCAATTAACTTTTCAGTTATGTCAAAATAAAAAACTATTTCTCAATTATTTTAAATTTTTCTTACCTAGCACCAAGTTTACAAAAAAAGCTATATGCCGCTATATTTAGTTACTATAAGATTTGGTATACACGGTGATTCAATAGCCAATTATCGCACTTTGAGGATAATCTTCTCAGGTCATTAGAAACAAAACCTTAGTAACATTTTTTGATTAAATGAACTTGAAAATTTCGGAGATTTTGCACGACGTTTTTAGAAAGGTACGTATAATAGATGCAGGTCAGTGTTAAGTCTAATAGGATTAAACGCAAACTCTTTAGAAATTGACACCATCAGTACAAAACGTGACATCTGTTGAACGAGCACAACAAGGATGCAGACAGCGCACATTCCATTTTGGAAACTAAAAGATTGAAAGAAATATAATACCACAAAGAAAGTGGCCAGCTGTGCTTGTGTTCTCATTTATAACAAATTCTCATTTATAAATTTATGAGTTCTAAGAGAACTCATCGTTCCCTAGATCCTTCAACTAAGGGAACTATCTTTCAAATAGAGAGATCAATTCAATCCCACAAGAAGGGTTAAATTTTATTACTATTTTTAATGAGAATAAGAATTATTAAAATTTTGAAAGATACAGATTATTAAGAATGTAGAACAAAATGTCAATTTAAAATAATATCCCAGGTCTAGTTAGTTGTGTTCGATATGATTTGGAGAACGAGAGGGACAAAGCTGCAGCTATGTCCTATTTGAAATAAATAAATCTTTAAATGTTGACAAATTCTTTAGATCATTTTGACATTTCTCGGTTTTGTTATTTGACAAATCCCTATATAAAAAATCTTTAGAGTAGGAGTTTTTACAAGATAGCGAAACCAAGTTCGGCGACCGATTCTAACATGGTCGATTCTATGCGTATATTGGCAGTATATTACTTTATTCAGAGAGTACATTTGTTCTTGTTGTAACGCTATGATGTGAATAGGCATCTGAATATTATAATTTTAATTTATTAGGAAGCACCATGTTTTGAATATATATGAACTACGTGTTAGACATAAAGTGATTTTGAAAACAGAGAACGAGAAATATTTAAAATACGTTCGTGAACAAATAAATAACTACATATTCTATAAGTGGTATTCTTCTGACATTAATGAAAGGCATGTTTTAATAGCATGAGACATGCAATAAATACCTGTTGGATGTTTACTAGGGCTTCAAACTTTTCTCATAGATATAATTATCTCACGCGGACACAATTGCGGCATTTATTATGTATAAGGTTGGCTAAACGATTTTTCCTGAGATTATAATTTGCGTTTCTATATTTTCTTTCCTATTTCTACCTAGTTTTTTGGTAAAATTTTAGATCTAAAAGAATAATAGGAATTTCTAACTTCTCAAGGCATCTCAAATGTTTAGACCTGTAGTATTTATTATCAAAGTGCGTAAATTTCTTTGCTGGACTTTGTAGATTTACAGAAGCTATATTTATGCATATGTGTGTGTTAGAAAACTTTTTACACAGCACAAAAGTAAAAGTTTCCAAATACGAAAAGGTTTGTCGCATGGTCGCAATCAAAACTATTAATAGTTTTTCAAACATCGTTGTTTAGAGGCTGTTGTCAAGCATACGTATGAAAATAGTGTTTATATTTTCGCAATTGATGTGAAATATTCTAGTTTACAAGTAAGAAATTGTAGGGTAAAAGGTCGACCGCGGCCCTTTCAAAACAAAGCCGTTCATACGTCGTTAAAATAAATCGTCTCTGTATTAACCTCGATTTAGGTAGTCAAGGAGGGATTAAAAAACTCGCTCAAGGTAAACTGTCGCAGATATTCCTACTTCCTACTCTAATATTTGCACATGTTGATGCTTTACCCGTATGAGTTATATTGGCAGGGCGATTAGGACGCTCTGACTGGACTGGATCGGGACACAGATCAAAGCTGAACTTTAGTACGCAGAGATTAATTAGGTTATTCCTGTGGCATAGCAGACCTATAACTGGAAGACTGAAGTGAATAATCACAAAGGTCGAACATCGATCCCCAACTAAGTTGGTGACGAAATACCCGGGAGGGAGGGGGGGGGGTGTTGCAGACCACACGGCGCTTGCCCATAGAACTGGTCCGGTCTCTCCTATCCCAGGCTTGTCTGGGTAACGGTTATTTAGTAAACTAAGGCCTAGGTTCCCCGCCTAGGCTTCCCAGGATCAAATGTGTGGGAGAGAAACACGCAAGTGTTCTCGATGTTTACTCATAAACGTTGCGAAGGAAGCTCTGCTAACATGAGTACCGGTGAGGATGGATTTGATTCTTACCTGAGACAAGTTTAAATAAGGTCGCCGTGAGGAACCGGCTGTCTGACCGAATCCCAAGAAGGAGAAATGTAGTTAGGTTTATCCCGGCACAGAGTGGGTATTCCCTGGCCAAAAAAGGGAAACCGCATGCCACCAGGTATTGTGCTTCCGGAGCTATTCAAATCACCCTATGACTCGCAAGTCGTGTACTGTGATTTGAAGCAGCTCAGAGACCTTACCTTAAAGGGAGCGATGCGAAAAGGGGTATCACAGCTTCTCACTCTCAAGACAACTTCAGCTGAAAGGGTACATACCGGAGGTCTAGCACGTGTAGACTTGAAAACGAAGCTCTGTCGAGGGCATACCAGGCCTATAATTGGGAGATCGGGGTGGCAAAACCATTAAAAAACCAAGTCCTGCCACAATTGAGGTTGGATTCGATCGGGTGGTGATCCTCAGCCTAATAAGTTGAGGGATAATCCGAAGCTGGACGAGGTAACTTCTCCTAGGAGAGAAAGCCGACGGGTGAGCACGTTCATTGCACCGGTACTAGCCTGGAGAGCTAGTAGAGGATGGATAGTAACCTCGCTCCAACCAGTGAGTTACTGGTAGCATCGTGAAGTGCAGGCGATGCTCGCTAATTGAGCGTATCTCAATTCGTGTCTTAGAGATAAGACGGGACGGAACATCCGGACGTTCAGTGAATATTTAACATACTACTAAAGTATCAAGTACGGTCTATTGTATATTTACAGGTACTAGGCTATAAGAACTGTAAGAATGGTTGACTCCGTTCGAAGCGCAGAGTTGTATGTATATATATTCCTGTGACCTCCTGTCCACTGACTTATCGGAGACTGTGTTGTTGGGTAGTTCTCTGGTGTAGTTAAATCTGTGTACTCTGTAGTTTCTCAGTAGTCTATTTTTTACTCACTCGTAACAGTAGTTAGTCTGCATGCCTAACTAGGGGTAAAAAGACTCCCTCGGGGAGATGGATCCCAACGGGTGAACACGTTAATAGCTCCGGCACTGGCCTGAATAGCTAGTAGAAGTTTATATAACAATCTCGCGTCCACCAGTGAGAACTGGCAATTCTCATATAAGAAAGCGACTTGCTAATTGGTCGAATCTCGACTGATCACCCAAATGATGGCGATATATGCAAAGAGTTCGAGCTCTATAGTACTCAGTACTAGGAGCACCAATACAACCTTATTAATGTAATAAAACACCTGAATAAATTTTATTTGTTTACTGCATATGCAAAATATTAAAAGCTTTATAATGAGAGGTGGTTTAGTAGATATTGTTATGATTATTCCAGTTATTGTTGGTCAGTTTCGTTAGTACTTATAAAGTAAGTCGTTTATTTATTAATTTTAATAAAAAGGTATTATTATCTGTTTATGTATTATCTGTGCCATGATTATTGTAAATAGATTAAAACCAGTTGACTCAAATTTGAGAAATGATTTTTCCTGTTTATACCCAAAAAGAAAATTTTGCAAAGCACTAACTAAAAGGGAAATGTTTAGAAATGATAAGAAAGGGTACATGCATTAAGATGTATTGATAAATCATGGGCGTAACTAGGAAATTTTTCTAGGGGGGGCCAGGCCCCAGGTTTATGGACGGCCCATAGAGCACGGCGAGTTTTAAGTAGAGTTACTGAATCTAGTTACCTAGGCCAGCTGGTCGATCAGAGTAACGCAAAACACCGCCATATTGGGGCAAAAGAAGCACGAAATTGTTCATTATTTTTATCCGTATTGAATTTAATCAAATCCACGTCTAGTTTAAAAGGTTCTTCTTATTCTGAAAGTCTGAGCAAACCTCTACGTTGTCAAATACGTAAAATGTGGTTTTGATTTGTTCATTATTAAAGATCACCCTTCTCTGCCCCAATATGGTGGCGTTTTGCGGTACTCTGAACGACCAGCTGGCCTAGGTAACTAGATGCAGTGACTCTAGTTATAAGTATAGCTCCTCTATTTCTAACAGTATCGACATCGTGGAGCAAACCTGACACAAACTTGACTAAAGAAAAAATTTCTACATTGATATTGTTACCTCAATTTAATAAAACGTTGTTGAAAGATTACAATTTCATAGGTTTATATTATATTAATATGGTCGTTTTTACAGAACACGATTGTCCATTATCAAATTAATGTTAAATTGTAAATATTTTCGCATTATTTGCATGACTATTAGTAAACCTAAGATTTATTGCAAAACGGAATGTCAAATCTTGTAACTTTCAGTGTCGCCAACGTCGTTCTGGTGCTTTTGCTCCAGCGGCGAGATCAATAGTTGTCGCTACTATTTGAAAATAAAGGGGCTATAGTTTTAAGGGCCCGTTATCGACGCCAGTGTTAATAATAGGAAGCTTCAGAAACTATAAACACTTAATGATGGCGCTGCGGTCGGCAAAAGCGAGTTAATTTCTTTAAAACTAAAATTTGAAAGTGTAAATAGAAACATTATTAGATCGCATCACAGTTCTCTGCTCACAGTGTTGCCAGACATGCGTGAACTTTCAAAATATTTTAAGTTTAACTGAAATTTTTAATTTTTAAATGCCAAGGAATAATTTTAAGGTAGTTAAAATTAAAAAGGGAAATATAAAACTGCTAAATATCTTTAAGAATATCAGTGGTTCTTGCTGGTTTTAAGAAAAAGAAAAGTATTAGTACATTAAAATATTGAAAATATATATTCGTTTTATTAAATGAATCAGGAATAATTAAGCATGAAATAGTTAATTCAAAAATTAACTGTCACATGATCTTAAGTAAAGAAAAGCAACTTTTTTATTTCGGGAATTTATCAAATAATAGTCAAAAGATTAGAAAAGTTAAAGTATGGGAAGGGATTAATACTCTGTTACTTTACATCGACAATCACAAAAATATATGTAACAATAACGAAAATGCGTTAAATAACATACAGTTAAATCAAACTCGTTGAAACTTCGCGCTTTTTTAACTCGATTCGCCTACAGCGCGTTACGTGAGCAAAAGCCTGCACTAAGAATGATAGTTATCATTTACCAAAAAGTATGAATAAAGACCTGTTTAGATAGACCTGTTTTTTAGTTCGTAAAGTTCTTTTATATTGTTGTATATTCGGGCATTTTTATCTCAAATAACACTTGAACGATAATTTAGGAAGTACACCTTACCCTTTTTAAAAGCTCTCTAGCAATAGTTTCGTTCTTATAAATTTACACTTTTTTATTCGTTAAGGAAATAGCTTTTGTTATTTTGTATTTCCTATAAAGCATAATATAAACTAGATAACACTCTTAAGAAAAGATCTCCTGCATAATAAACGTAAAGTGCAATTTTTAAAAATTGTAATAAAATTCTTCACTGCTGTTTAAGCGGTACTTTACCTACGCGACAACGGAGCCTTAAACATCCAGGCGCTCAATTGGCTTTTTCCTGGGGGGGACAGGCCATTCTAGGGGGCCGGGACCACACTGGACCCCCCTAGTTACGCCTATGTGATAAATAATCACAAATTGTTAAAATAGATAATGTAACGAAAATAAATCTTGTAACTAGACGATTTAGAATAGTTTGGGTAAATAGGGAGAATAAAATAAATCATGGTAAATAATATAAACAAATAATTCTTGAAAGAAATGTTTTATAAAATGATGCAAAAGTTTAATAAAATCTAGTTTATTGAAAAAAACTGGAAAATTTATTTTTTAAAAAGTATTCAGAAGAAAATAGTGGTAGAAGGAAGATAGTGGAAAATTGACGAAATATTAAAAACGCAGAAATACTTATCATAAAGTTTGAATACCAATAGAACATAGGAACGATAATTACTGAAGGTCTTTTTACAAATTGGGAAAACAGGCTCAAATAGTTGCAAAACTCGTACAGCATTATTACAAGAAAGTCAATACTTGTGAGTGGTTTCTGTTTAATCTATTGATTTGAAAGAAACACATTACGTTCTTATAATAAAACTAAAAGTGCATCTATTTAGATTTATTTACTTACAAAAGCTATTGTAAAGCACTTTGCAGAAAAACTGTGAATACAAATAAAAATCACAACAGGTAATTAAAACAAGAAATTTATTTAGTTATCAAATCTTACCATTTTAAAATTCATAGAGTTTTTATAACTTAAAAATTAAATAACATAAACAGATTATAATCAGCTATCAAAACGTATAAAGTGAGGTTATACTAATAATTTTGCAGCAATACCAACATAACAAGATTTTATTATCATAGATAGGCGGGCATTTTCAATACATAAATACAAGCCTCATTTGTGTATTGAATTACTAAGATCAAATTACTCACTATAACTGATGAATATTGACAATTAAAGAATACACCCTGAGATACTTTATTTAAATACAATTTATAGAGTCAATTAATAACAGTGGTGGTACAGATACATATAAGAATTTATGCTCTATTGAATGCTGCTAGATCTTTAGGATTTATAATTAGAAATTGCAAATTGTTTTATAAACCTAGTACGTTGTTAAAATTATACTACACTTTTGTAAGATGAAAATTAGAGTATGCTTCTCTCATTTGGTACCCAATTTATAATTGTTATATCGTTCAAATTGAAAGTGTTCAACGATGTTTTCTAAAATTCCTCTCCTTTAAACGAGATAAAATATATCCTAGTAGAGGGTGTAATTATAGTGATCTTTTAAAACCGTTTGGCATTATTTCTTTAAATCACAGAAGAGTACAGGCTTCTATTAGATTTTTGTATGGTCTAATTCATAATCAAGTTGATTGTCCATCACTTTTGGAAAAAATTAATATACTTGTACCCTGTAATATTAACACAAGATCTAAAAATGTTTTTTATTGTAGTAGGCCTTTAACTAATCTTTTAATTAAATCACCAGTGCATATCATGTGTACAAATGTAAATAAAACATCAAACAAAATTGACATATACAACGATAGTATTACAACAATTATTGTTGATTTTCTTTCAACGAATTATGTCTAATTTTTGTTTCGTTCATTTGTTTGTTAATATGTTAATGTGTCTCGCCTTGTTTATGTCTCGTTATTTAGTTTAGTAGTCAGTATGTAATTTAATAGTTCTAAGTCGATTCATTATTATTTGCATTGTTAGTTTTTAAATATTACTTACTTGTTTTTGTTTATACGTTCCATAGTTAAATTAAGTATTATTAATTTTATTATTAAATTTTATCATTCACTCTGTAAATGGGCTAGTTATCCTGTTGGGTTGAATAAACTATTATTATTATTATTATACCAAACATTAATATATTATCACTTAAAAATGTTAAACAATAATAACATTACATAAAAATATGGGGTCCCACGTGGTGGACAGTTGAACATTAAAAACATTACAATATGTATTAAATCGTTGGTGCCTAGAGAGCTACATCTTTAGCTTTTATGTAACAAAAATAATCAAACAAAGTTTGGCACAAAGAGCCCGAAGAACAATAATAAAGTTTTAAAGTATTGATATAAAACAACATGGTGTTACTTGTACAGTCCACTGTTGATAACATTGAAAATTTATAGGTGTGAGTACAAGTAAACACCACCTGTACTGACTCGTGAAAAGTTCTTTATTAGTACAAAAAATGCACAGCATCCAAAATATTTATTAAACTTTATTACAAAAGATACAGATAACTTTTTGTCGCTACATATGTATTTTAAATAGTCCAATTGGCAAAAGTTCGCCCATATTGGCAGCCCTGTTTATAACCGCACTTGGGTGCAATTACCGTCCTGCCGACAAAAACCTTGAATAAAAACAACGAGTTGTATACCTGTTATTGTACACAAATCTATTCTGCATTACAGTTGGGATACAAACAGCCAAATAATATTTTATAGCAAAATAAACTTTGCAAGCGTTTAATATGCAAAACACCGAGGGGTCAAAATGACGGAAAACTTCGATAATGGGTAGAATTGGCTGTAATTCATTGAAAAGTTAGAATCTAAATCTTTTAATATGAATATTACCTATATATGAATTAGCTTCCTTTAAAACGAAAAGTTATGGAACATAAGCAATGTACCTATTGGGTGTATTTAAAAAGTCATGCAGGTGTAACAGTTATACCTACAATAAACTCATCGGTTCTAGTGTCAATGAATTTGTTCGGTTTTACATTCTAAGTTGTTCTCAAAATAAAAATAACTACCGATTTAACATACGTGGCGGTTTGGGGGTTTTAGCATTTAGTACATAGGATTTTTACTTTCCATAGCAAATAATTCACGCTCTTTTAACATAAAAACCAACTATATTAAACACACACAAACTATAATTGACTGGAATTCTTTAATAAAAACAAAGGAAGTTATTTGTGTCATATTCTATATTGTCTTTATGTTCTCTTATATTCTCTTTTGGTTGTTTAAAAAGCAGATTCGTATTCTAACATAGGTAGTACTGTAAAGTTGTACCTGTATTTTGTTTTTGTGTATATCCGTACTCATCTTGAATACATTATATCAAGTGAGGGACATTCCAATAATAATTTACACGCATTACTTTCATACGAAACCATGTAAGAAAAGGACCTTCAATCACACTATATAATAGTTAATATATAATAAAAGTTTTTATACACGTAAGCGCTGAATTTAACTTGATTAGCTTTAACATAAAAAATGAAAAAATCTCTGATTTTTTAGTTTACGTTTATGTTTTAAACCTAATATACTTGTTTTATACCTAATATGTTCGCGGGTTATCTATACTATTATTACTACTTCCTTTAAATTTAATAAGTTCACCTGATTAGACGAGAAAAAAGAAAATAATTCGCGTAAGTCACGATCTTACCTTGAATCATATTCATGTAGGTACAATAAAAAATTAGTTTGTAAACAAAAGATTGGTCATAAATGGAATAATAAAGACTAAAAAACTAATGATTCAAACGTGGAATTGATTAACACTGATGCAAATACTTGTAATTTAAAAATAATTTTATTATAATTAAAATTGAATTAGAAAAAAGTTCTTAAACTGTTTTTCTTAAAAAATGAATGATTAATATGAGAAAAAGTTAGAATGCTAAGTAAACATAATGTAAACATGAAGCGGTAGTATTTTTATAAACTATACCACCCACTGTTTTGTGATCAAGACGTCCTTGTGCTAATTTGGTTGAAATATTGTAATGTGTATACATTTTGTTAATGCTAGCTAAAGATTATAAAATATTATGTGTTTAACATTCAGAATGTGAAATAGCTAGCTTTTGAAGAGCCAGAAGAAACGTGTTTAAAAACTATTTTTTCTTCTAGAACTCCCTAGACCCATACAGGGTGTAAACTAATATAACCAAAAACTTCGAAATGGGAAGGGGGTAGCTGTAATGACTTAGAACATATTTTCATCCTCAACATGTGGTCGTTTCCTGCTAGTTTACATTTACGAGTTTTGAGAAAATTGAATTTTTAAATGTAAAAAGAATCCATTTTACGCGTAAACGATTGATCATACGAAAAAATGTTATTGTGGTTTTTTGTCCCAGTATATAAGATAATTAAACTAATATTATTAACGCGACAAGATGATGTTAAAGTTTACAACTATCTTTCTGAAGAGAAAGTGCTATGTCCTAGAACAACGTTGTATCAGCCTTTTTTATTCCTTTTGATGTCTGCTATCACCCCTTAAAATTAACGCATAGTAACCTCTTCCGCCCTGTATACTAATGCAAGGAAGTTCAATAAGTTGTAAAAATGTAAAGGCAAGGTAAAGTCCCATAAGGTCTACGATCAAGGCAAAATGCCACTTAAGCCTACCTTAAATAGAATTCACTGTTATTTTACATCACATCTTACTTGATTGATTCTGTCTGTCTGTAATACATACACGGTGATTCACTTCCGAATGATCGAACTTTGAGGAGTAGCGTCCCTAGTCATTATAAACATAAAGCCTTAGTAACATTTTTTGATTAAATGAACTTGAAAATTTTGCCCGACGTTTTCAGAAAAGTACGTATAATTAATGCAAGTCAGTGTTAAGTCTAATAGGATTATATGCAAACTCTTTAGAAATTGACAGCATCACTAAAAATGTGATACCTGTTGAATGATCACAACAAGGATGCAGACACATTCCATTTTGGATGTTGTTGAAATAACTTTTAAACGTTCTATTAATGCGGGGGATTCCCCTGTATTCTAATAGTAGAAAACGCATGCAGAAATGACATCGTTTAATACCGACCCATTTAATGATATCATTCAATTTGATTTGTTATTCGTTAATAAACAGATATTAGTTAATTAAGTAAAGACATGTTTAGATAATTTAATCTATCCATCTATGCATATTTTTTATTGGAATTCCAAAAGTTCCTTAGTAAAACCTTTATTCTTTTTTATGTTTTGATAGAATGAAATTGATAGATGTGATTTGTTTACATAGTCTACATAGTATAAAAAGAATGCGTAAAAAATAAGTACTGTTACTGTTTTATTACTAAAAACTGCTGTGTAAGGGGTTTGTAATTTGCTATTATTTGAGAAAGCAAATAGTATTGTTTATCTCCTTAAACTTCAAAATGTGTCATTATTACATGTACTATAACTTTTTATTCACAAACCTGTAGACTTGTATTACACATAGGGGTTAATGTGCCTATTAAAAGAATTTGAAATTGTCTTACAAATCAGTAATCACAAAACAAAAATACCGTTTTTGAAACAGAATATCAAACGAAAGGTCGTTTCCCAACATGTTTTGTTTATTTAATTCTGTTGAACTGTTGTTATCTGTCTGCATTCTTACTATTAAGTTTGATAACATTTGGATGAATTTCGATGCTGTTTTTCTCTAAAAGTATAGAAGTACGAGAAAAATGGTATACTATAGGATTTTTTAAAATAATTATATAACTACCGGCAAAGTCTGACTATTCCGTAATGGGGGGTATTTCGATATTATTCTGATCGACATCGATTCTAGTGATCCTGTCATTACTTTAGTATCTTAGTTTTTTTATTACGTCTTTCCATCTTCCCACTGCGTCAGTTCTTAAAGCTATCTAGTCCAGTCAGCAGTGCTACCTTCGACAAGCTTTCCCTTGCATACATCCCTTACATCATAACCATCATTATTGACTTGACAACTATCGTAGAGTCTAGGACTGTTCCATGAGTTTCTTCCATTCTGCTCTATTTCAGGATTTTGTTTTACAGTTCCTGATTTGCAGTACTACGATTTAATTCTGTATTTGATCCATGTAACGGACTTTCGGTCTTCCAGCTGTTCTTTCTTCGACTGGTGTTTGTTTAACAATTTGTTTAACTGGCTCTGTCTCTGCCATCCTTTACATATGCCCTATCTTAATTGCCGTTATTGTGTCTGGTTGTTTAAAGCCCCTGTACAGTTCGTGGTTGTAGCGTCTACCCACTCTGGATTATCTCTTATTCCTTTATACATACAAGGTGTAACTAAAATGCTTGCCCAAAGTTTTCCACACCAAAACAAAAAAAAAAGCTCCGATGAACATGTGTCCGAAAATGCTTCGCTACAAAGTTACAGCCTTCTAAAGTGAGACTTGTCCAATCATTTTTCTGCTAATAATTATAGTAATAGTTGGATTCTTGTTCCGAAATTTTATGTGCATAGGTTTCTCATCACGGTTGCAGATTACAGATTAGAGTTTTGTTTTAATAAGTACACCAGAGGTGTCTCAAGTGGGAGGATTAGCTACTGTTTTCTACAAAATCGTTTACATTATCTTTTTTCTTATTTTTGACGTAATCTTCTTCGGCATGCAAAAATATCCAAAAAAGCTACTCTTGTTAAAAGTTGATAAACCTAACCGTTGTAACCCCTGTCCGTAGGTTGGTAGAGAGGCTTTATTGGATAGCTAAAATTTGAATATCAATTGATGCTTAAGAAGATGCTATAAGTGGAACAGCTGCTCAGGAGATGGTAACTAGAAAAAATTTATCACGTAGCTGTGAAAAACAAACCGCGAGTCAATCTATTGCTTATAAATATATAATATTTAGATGCATTTACTAAATATCTGTTCCTAATACCTCTAAGATCTCTTTAGGCTCTAAAACTTGTTGTTACCCACAAAATGGGGACTGCTTGTTGGGAAACGGTAACAACCTTTAACCGCAGTTAAATCTGTCGGCTGCCAGATAACTAGTGTGTGCTCGTGGATTTCACAAGAGCTCTTCTGTAATGGGCGCCAACAGTCGAAAATAGCTCCAGTATTTGCCGACAAAATCTGAAAAGAACATCACATTTGTGACTACTACCAATGTGGTCGACTTTTCCCAATATTGATTCCTCGATGGCTGTAAATATAAACCCCAAATACTACAATATAAATAATAAGTATTCAAGTGAGATATACAATGCTTTATTAACAAATAAACAAATTAGCAAAACAGGTAAATCAATCAGGTGTGATATCTTCAATCAAGGTCAAATAGCCTTTGCAAAAATTAAAAGTAGGTTATAGATTTTTATATACAAATTTGAACGGAGGGAGAATTCATGCGAGCGGCCACTATTTACTCTAAATCAATATAATAATAATCATTATAGATAAATAAATATAGACTAACAGTTCAAGTCCCAAAAATGTAACTGGCGCGGTAAATTAACGCTAATACTTGTCAGATTTAAATTGTTTAACAGATACGGAGCAAAGGTTATACGTATACACACTCTCAAATATTCCTAATAAGGTAAACTGATCATATAATATAGGTATATGCAGTAGATATATAGATATCAGTGCTACACGCACACTGGGGAAAACCATTTAACGCAGAAAAATTATAATATACAAATATACAGAAATTCTTTATATTTACAATAAAGGATTATCAAACGTTATTGCTGCTACGAATAGTTGCTATAATATAAGAGACTCACGATACAGGTGTTCTTCAAATCTGGATAGGAACGCCACCAACCAGGTAACTGTACGTGGGCAAACTCAGCGTAGTGGTGTTTTAACAACCGAAATGTAGAACAAAGTGTATAGAGGTAAAAATAAAAAGAATAATATAAACCAGAAAGATAAAGGTCTGTAACAAATAAAATCAATTACCAAAATGCACCACGCGAACATTTTATAAATACTTTATAAATACCGCTCCCAAATGCGGCTAACGTCGATTAAATATCGAATCCTGTCAAGAAAATCACAGTATAAGAGACTGAATGTAAAAAGAAGCTAAACTACAAACTTACGAGAACTTCCAAAAAAGAATTAGTGGAAAACCTTACGGTTACCAATAAAATTGAAAATCATTATCAAGAATTAATCATAGATCTGCACAAATGCAATTCCTAATTCACAACAATAAAGGGAAACGTAAATTAACGGCGATGCCACTAAAGTATTATTTTTAAAGAAGTAGCTCCACAATCGAACGAAAACGAAGTGAAGTCTCTTATCAACAAGGAAGTTAGTTCCAAACTAAAATGGCAACTAAACAGAGAGAGAATGCGAAAATCCCTAAACGCTATACAATATAACACAAAAGCATAGGGGTGCTACAGGGTGCTACGAAATTAGCACGTAACATTGTGAGGAACTCAGAATTTATTTAAATATCCTTATCTCAACAAAACAATTTATTTGTGATAGAGGAACCAGTTTCATTGACAGAAAAAAAAGTTACTAACTGAACTTGGCATATAGCAACATTTAATTGCCAAAAGTGCATCACGCGCTAACGGGCAGGTAGAACCATACGTAAAGACCGTCGTAAACCTTTTATCTACAGAAATTGAGACTAGGTCAGAATGGCCAAACGCACTTCAACTACAAAATACAACAAAACAAAAGATTACGGGATTTCCGCCCATTTACTTATATTGATTGGTCGTGATGGTAGCATTCCGGAATCGCGACTCTTAAAGAGTCTATTCCAAATGTCATATCGAGTAGTTTAAAAAAAGATCGAAAACCAGCTTACGAATGTATAAAAAAGCAAGTAGTGTCAGCAATGCTTTTGTCCAAATCTGCGATGCTTTTGTCCAAATTGCCAAATTGTTCTAAATGAGCGACGAGTTTATGCAGTGTGTTATGTTGTAAGAATTGGCTGTATGTTGATGCTTGGGCCTGTGCGCTTTATGACGGATATCACACTAGTACGAATTGACTGTAGTGTTGAAACTAGTAAGAAGTATCCTCAGTTGGGCCAGGTTGTAACACAAAAACACAAGATATTACCAGAGTCGTAACTAGACAAAAATTTACTATAGGCACGGCCAATTCTGTCGCCCGCCCTTAATGTTTAACACTTTTTGTTATATTGTAATATAGTAATCACGCAGGTTTGGCGCCCTTTTGGCGTTGCTGGCGCTTGGTGCCCGTAGGCAAGTTCCTAGTCTTTCTATGCCTAGTTACGGTCCTGGATTTTACCCCTAAATGAATGAATGGCATTCGGTGTGATAGGACGGACTGAAGGGAGCTCGATATACAACAAACACCACGTAGTGAGGTCTGAACTATTTGGTTATTAAAACAGCTGCAGGCGATCACATTTCAAATAAATTATCTTAACGTATTTCTTATTCTCTTTCTCAAAAAATATCTGTAGTAAAGAATAAATTTCTCTTTGTTTATCCTACTATGAGCAACCTAATCGAACAGAGAAGGGCACTCGACTGCTACCGGCAGCGCTGGTCGCGAAATATATACAAAAAAACATAAAAAGCTGTCTATGTCACTATAAGATATGCGACGTTATTATTTTGATGTTATATGGACGATTGTAAATTTTAACCACACGACAAATGCACATCTAGAATACGACCAAGATAGTGCATTAGCCTAATAACTGAGGGGAACTGAGATGGGCAATGCATCTTATTAGTATGATTTGATTATTGCAATAAAATAAGAATTTGAACAGTTTTTGTTTATAGATTATGTGTAAATACTTGATGCGGTTCAATTAGTTGTGTGTTAAATTGAGTTTTTTTAAATAAATCTAATAACAAACTTTTGTTTTTAATGGCACTTATTTACATAACTATTACAAATTTGTTCAGTTTAACATATTGTATACATTCTATAACTGTTTAACTATGAAATTGATTTAGTTTTTTTTTTGTAATAAACATTGTCGTTTTGTTGCATCTGTAGTTTTATAAGAATACAAATAATCAGTCTATTTATTTATGTTGTTTCGTATATGAACGTGAGAAGTAGTCGCGACGCTTTACGCGCCATGTAATGATCATTTAATGTGGCATAATAATGGACGTCTGCTATCGCCTTATAATATATTGTGTTATAAGTGCAGAAAAGTGCCAATTTTTCACGAGTGTGAAAAAGTGTGAAATTCGACTTCGTCTCATGCCGCAATTACACGAGTGTGAAATTGGCGTTTTTGCACGTGTTAACGCTATACTTTATCTACGACCACAAGAAAAGTAATAAAACACCAAAAGTTAAAAAAATATTTAACCTACAACGTGAAATCTTTAGCAATAAATTAAGAGATGTAATGTGAGCAGCTTCCGTGTTCGCTTCGATGTTTAGAGGTGTACAGTATATACTCCATTTTCCCATCATCAAATTCACTCATGATAAATATAAAATTTCGAAAACATCAAAGTAAATATTAAATTTTTAACAATAATTTAATTTCAGTCAATCTAGTAAAGCTAAACAATCATACGTATGTATTCGTTTTCAAAGGTAATTTTTTATAAACAATCAATTTAATTGCCAATGTTATTTTTCAAAGCAAAGTTTTAAAATATGAAACAAAATCGGACTATAACCAATATAGTTAAAGAAAACGTGCCATTTTTTTCTGTCACCTACCTCTGCATAGCGCTATCTTTTATCTAATACCTTTTCCGCGAAATGTAAATATATTCTAGCATGCATTGTAGATGTTGTGGGTGACAAAGAAAGAGAGCTAAAGTGTACCCATCGCGCTTGCACTTGTGAATTAAATGAATGAAACTTTGCAAATTATAAAAGTTCTCATTGTTTTTATTGTAATTTAGCAATAATGAATTAACACATTAATAAAACATTAAAAATATTTAAAGGCTACGATTAAGCTTCGAAAAACAAAAATAATCATATCATGCATTAAATAAAAGGATATACTACATGCTAGGATACTAGTTTTATTCATTGTAAATGTTACATGCTATGTTACGTGTAGGATTATTAGCATATAATAGAAATATAGGAGTACGATAGTTTTTTAACATGTTTTATGTAACACAGGTTGCATGTTTGATATAGTTTATCCACTTTTCTTGGTTGTTTTATATCCACATTAGATTTGAGATTGAAGTTAGGTTAACGTAAAACAGAATTTTTCTTTTCCCACTAAGCTGAATCAGTTTCGGGTAAATATTTCACTGAGAATAATTAAAACAGATTATTACCTTGTTGTTTATATTGTGAATCCTGTATTTGGTAGAAGTGATGTCATTTGAATGAAGATATTCGGCAGTATTGATGTTTATTGATTTTGGAAATCTTGGTATTGATGTGATGATTTTCATCATTGTTTTGAGTCACCTGGAGTACTATACCCTGGACGAGAATAGCTGAAGTTTTATTCAGTTTATGTTGTTATTTATTTATAATTTTCAGACGCATCGTTTGGTTTCTAAAACGTTGCAAACAGATTTCTAAGTTGAGTTTTTTTTGTATAAGAATATAATTTGTGTAAACTCCATGTGAGTAGGTTACCTTGTGTAACTATGTATATATTTAATGTACAGAGATAATTGGGAATTCCTGTTTTTTGATGTAATTAAGTTTTTAATGAGATTGATAACAGCTGATCGTTTTATTAATTTTCTTTGTTATTGTTCAATTTAGACCATAAGTATCTTATGTTATTTTAATCGTCCTTTTGCCAGCTATCTTTCTATCTTCTCAGAATTAAGATTAGTGTTAATTATGAACATATGTTTATTTTTGCGACATCATGGCGTTCGCGTTGTTCAAATATTTTAGTGTGTTGTGTTTGTTTCTGGCTCTAACGTATAAAAAGGCTTTCGAAAAACAACAATTTCAGTCGATAAAAGCATACTGGCGAGACCACGTCGGCTTCAGATGAAATTCTGTAAATAAAAGTGAGGTTAAAGTTTAACCCACATTTTTTTCCGTTTGTAAACAAACGTCTATCATATGGATTTGGATATTTACCTTCAATTATAGAAGAAGCAATGAGATTTGTTTGGCATTTCAACAATTATTGGGAATTGTGAAATTATTATTATTATAAATCAAAGAAGATTTATTTATTTCAATAATGTGTATGGATTTCGGTTATCGACATGGTATGGAACAGCTGATTTGGATCAAGCTGATTTGAATCAAACTAATTTTATCAAGTGAGCACAAGGAATTTAGAAAGTAAGTTTATAGAGAGCTTTGGTTCGTTAAAAACCATATGCAAGGTGGATCGTAAATAAAATTTGTTGCCCATTGGGAACAATTGTTTATACAATTTTAAAATCATTATTGTAAATTTCAAAAGGTTCTTTTTCAACAAATGTTACGTGCTAATTTCGTAGCACCCTGTATAGCGATGCTTTTGTGTTAGTTTGTATATCGTTTAGGGATATTCGCATTCACTCTCCTTTTACAGCCTTGGTAGTGTAATGTCTAGCGTGCTGGACTTTCACCCAAGCGGGCCAAGTTCGACTCCTGTTGCCGGCAGATGTGACACAAATGTGGGATTTGCGCTGTTCCATCGATAAGTCGGCTGCAGCCGCACGTAGGGCCTACGTAATAATAATAATCGCCCCTTCCCTCTCGCACAAGCTTATAGCTTCTGGGGCCTGATTTCAGGTTATGGGTTGTAGCAATTATTAATATTTTTATTTTAGTTGCCATTTTGTTTGGAACTAACTTCCTGTTGTTGATAAGAGATTTTGTCTCTTCGTTTTGATCGTTCGTAAGAAGAAAATTCTTTGAAAAGGATATTTTAGTGGCATCACCGTTAAATTAGTTTTTCCTTTATGTTGTGATATGGGAATTGCATTTGTGCAGATCGATAATTAATTTTTGGTGATGATTTGCAAGTTTATTGGTAACCGTAAGGTATTTTCCACTAATTCTTTTTGAAGGTTAGGTTCTTTTTGGGTTGTTAAAACACCACTATGCTGAGCTTGCTGACGTACAGTTACTTGGTTGCTGTTGTCTCGTGTGATCACGCTACGTTCGACCTGGTTGGTGACGTTCCACTTCAGTTAAAAGAACAGCACCTGTATCGTGAGTCAGTTATATTGTAACAACTATTTACAACAACAATAACGTTTGACAGCCCTTATTGTATATAAAACATTACTGTATATTTGTATATTATAATTTTATGTGTTAAATGGTTTTCCCCAGCGTGCGTGTAGCACTTATATCTAGATATCTATTTCATATATATATAATTTTGTCACATATTATTTTCTACAATTAAAATTTTTTACAATTAAAATCTGAGGTTAACGATTGCTCAATCTACATCACAGGTATTCGCGTTAATTTACCGTGCTAGTTACATTTTCGAGACTTGAAGTTAAGTCAAATTTAGAGTGAGTAATCGCGCTCGCATGAATTCTCATGAAGGTTATTTGTCCTTGATTAAAATATAACCATACTTGATTGATTTATTTCAATTGATCTACCTGATAATTTGTTTAGTTGTTAATAAAGCACTGTACATTCCATACTTAACGACTTATTATTTATATGTTTGGTATTTGAGGTTTATATTTTCAGCTACCGAGGAGCCAATATTAAGAAAAGTCAACCACATTGGTAGTATTCGCAAATGTGTTGTTCTTTTCAGATTTTGTCTGCAAACAATAGAGCTACTTTAGACGATTCTTGGCGCCCATTATTGATGACCTTTAGTAAGACCCACGACTTCACACTAGTTAGCTGGCAGCCGACAGATTTAACTGCGGTTAAAGGTTGTTACCGTTTCCCAATAAGCAGTCTCCATTTTGCGGGTAACACACAGTTTGTTGTTTTTCAACAATTTTAATTTGTGTATTAACTGTAAATATTTTATTTTGGTTGAATAAATTTATTTTGATGAAACCCATGTTAGCTTGACAACTACCTTTAATTCATTTAAGCAAACTCAAGGAAGATTTTCCTGTTCAATTTCTTTTTAAGGGATTTTTTTATGATAAATTGTTATTTATTTTTAATAAAATAAAAATCTGTGTTTTAGAATATTATAAAAGTGTTTATTGGTTTTGATGTAAATGTAAGTATCCAATTTTATATACTGGTTTAAAAATTATTTCTCGTTCAGATGCAGCAGTCCAGGTGTGGCTTATATTAAGTTATTTTCTTCCAGGAACAGGAATCAATACGATTTTTATTATATTTATATTTTTATTAACGCTAGCTTCAGTTCAAATCAAAGTTTATATTTTATTATCATAAATATCACCGCATAGTTTAATGTTGCCCGAACGTGAGGCATTTCAAGTACAATCATTTTATTTATTTATTTTTTAATATAACATCTCACTATATAATGTTAAAAATTAATCAATTTTACGTTAATTCAACAATAATTTCATAATATCTTTATATAGTAATAATATATAGATTATGGTAAGTCGCCTCAATAGGTCAATGGTAGAGACCACGTTTAGCAAGCGAACGGCCCAGGGTTTGATTTCCCGCTGGTTTGATAATTTTTCTACGTGGATCAGTGCCGTCTTTTATATAATTGAGGGGCCCAAGGTAATGAGGGGGCCCTTCTGAAAACTATGTAACTTAATACTCAATATATATTTTAAATATACTTATATTTGTATACAAATATGTAAAGACACAAAATTTACAATAACATGAATATAAAGACAATAAAACATAAGAAACGTACCTAATAATTAACACTATGCTGTTGCTACACACTAATAAAAGATTTTTTTCTAGATTTGGTATGGGCAAAATCTTCTATTATATCTTTAAAATCTAAACTCAGCAAGACATCGCTTTCTATGCATATTAACGATAATGAGTTTAGCCTCTCTTGTAGCATGGTACTGCGAAGTTCGTTTTTTATTCTGCTTAACTTAGAGAATGAACGTTCACCACTACAATTAGTGACCATTAATGATAGAAAAATTCTAAGTGAAATAGCAACATTGGGAAATGTTTCCTCTAGTTTCTCAGTTCTCAAAATGTTATTCAGTAGTGATACTTCAATTTGATCAGTTGTGTTTGTATGGTCTGTTTTTAAATACTGCACTAAATGACTGCATTGTGTTGCTAATTCTTCTCCGTCTATATCAAGGTGATAGTATTCGGCTAATTTTTTACAACTGGTGTGCAACTCGTTGGTACTAATGGTTTTTAAACTTGATAAAAAACCAAACCGATTATTAACTTCAATATACGCAGCAGATCGCTGATGGAGTTGAGCTATCAGTGAATCGATAATTTGGATAAACACTTCCACTTTAAATCTATCTTTGCCAATATACTGAACTGTTTCAGCAGGTCCGGCAAAAAATGTTATTCGCGAGCTACGTTCAACTTTACGGTGTGTTGTATCTTTAAAGTCAGCGTCTGGAAATTTATCTTTAGCGCGGTATAATACTTGTCGAATTCATTTCTTACAGTATTCAAAAAGTCAATAAGCGATTGTTCCTACGTTCATTGTAAGAGTCTTATTCTGAAAGCTAAGACTTGTTTTATTTATGGTTATTAATATGTCGTTCCATACTTCTGTAAGAATAATTATTTCCAACTTTTGCATTTTCTTGGAAATAATAAGTGCTTCATTTCTTGTTTCCTTTGGATTATCTCGATCTTCCACAATCGATATTAAAGCATCTAAAAACGGTTTGTAACCGCTTTGCAGAGCTGTAACTGCAGACCATCTAGTTTCTGATATGCACTTAACAACTACTTTATCAGTCCCCAAGAATTTTTTCATTGTATTCCAACGATGGTTGGAGAGTGAAAAAAAAAGTATATATCTTTTGAATAAATTGAAAAAAGTCTGTTGCTTCCATGTTACATTGCGCGGCATGAACCCCTACTAAATTTAAGGAATGTGCTGCAAAAGGCACAAAAATGGCAAATTCACATTTCTCTTTAACCCTTGCCTGAAGACCAGAGTATTGTCCTGCCATATTCGAAGCGTTATCGTAACTTTGGCCACGACAATTGTTGAAATCAATATCATGTTTGTCTAAGAACGCAAGAACGGTATTTGCTAAGTATTCTGCCTTATGATTTTCTATAGGTATAAATTCCAAAAATCTTTCAACGGCGTTTCCATCTCGTACGTACCGAACTATGAAAGTCAGTTTAATTGAATAATATTTTGCCTTCTTCAATTCAATTAAAATATAATTCAGTACTTTCGCCCCCATAATAATAATAAATTCATTACATATATTTGCTGAGAGGTATGAAATATGTCCTTTTCCTAGATTCCCACATCTCTTTAAATGTTCTGCAATGAAAGGATCGGACTGACTCACTAGTTCTACACATCCTAAATAATTCCCATTGTTGGGCGATCCAATTGTTTGGTTTTCACCGCAAAAGGCAAGTCCTCGAGAAGCCAAGAACTTGACAACAGCGATTATCCTTTTTAATAAGTCTTTCCAATACTGAACGTCATTGTTATATTGAGAAACTAAGGCTGTATCCACCCTACCTACAGTTTTACCTCTTGTACCGTAGGTTATTATAGATTGTCTATGCTCTGCACTATCTTCGTGGCTCAGAATGTAGGTTTGTATATGTTTCCAATCATTATGACCATCGGGGGAACTAAATTTATTTATGGTGGTGGAAAAAAGCCGACAAGTAAAACAAAATAATGAGTTTTTCAATGGAGAACAAATGAAATGTCAAGGTTGTTTTACGTGGGGTACCTGTGTGAACTTACCCCCACGTTCCTTCCAGAAGGAAGTGATTGGGATACGCCCAATCAGCGCGCAAGTTGCACAACCGGCAGTCGTGCAATTGCTACCAGATTGACTCACTGGTAGGAGCGAGGTTGCCTATCCACCCTCTACTAGCTAAGTCGCGCATAGTGACCAAGTAGTTGACTTAACGCTGCTCACCCGCCGGCACCCTCCCGTCCTCTTTCATACGGGGTGAAGTACCTCGTCCAGCAATAGGACTATTCCCCAACTTGACGCTGTTATCAAGAGGGACTACTGCCCGATCGAATCCAACCTCAAATGTGGAAGGACTTGGTTTTTAAGCGGTTTTGCCACCCCGATCTACCAATTTTAGGCTTGGTGGGCCCTCGACAGAGCTTCTTTTAAGTCTACACGTTATAGACTCCCGGTGCGTACTCGAATTTGGTGAAGTTGTCTTAATAGTGAGAGGCTATGTATTCGCTTCAACTATCCTTAAGTGTAATGGCTTTCAGAGCTTCTCCCAATCACTGTACCCGGCTGCAGTCCGGATCATAGGGTGGTCAGGATAGCTCCTAAGCACATTTACCTGGCGCAGTTTCATGCAGTTTCTCATTGCCCAAAAGCGGGATAACCTCACTTCTAGTCACCGCACTAGAGATTCAGTCAAACAGCGGGTTCCTTTGGTGACCATAAATGACCTCGGTCAAACAGCGGGTTCCTTTGGTGACCATACATGACCTCGGTCATGCAGCGGGTTCCTTGGTGACCATAAATGACCTCGGTCAAACAGCGGGTTCCATTGGTGACCATAAATGACTTTGTCCCTTAGGCGAGATTCGAATCCGCCACACCGGTCTCATCTACCAGGGATCCCCTGATCGGTCAGAGTTACCGTCGAGAATTCTCACGAATCTCTCTACCAAACACTTTATTCTGACAGCTTCATCCGTTACCCGTCAGCAGGATGGGGTAGAAGACAGCCAGTTCTAAGGGTGAACGTCGTGTGGTCTCCCGTCCACCCAAAATGGAGAACACAGTAACCATTTTCTGTTTACGTTTTCACCATTTTTTAAAGAACGGACGAAAACCGATTTAGTTAGGTTTCTCATTTTTATTTTTCCGTTTGTGTCTTCATATCGCCTGGCAGATTTTGAAAAATCGCTGTCCTGGTTTTGAAAAAACTCAGGTCCTTTTCGTATCCACAATGAACGAATTTCTTCGGTAAAAACCGGAGGCCAATTACCGGGATCATTTGAAACAGTTTCCAAACATTTTAATTTTGGTGCGAATTCCATACTTTCTTCTTCTTGTTCTGTTATCGTCGTCATCGATACTTCTCTTAGTGTAGGAATTGACACATCTGTTAGCTGAGCCTCAGATGAAGTTGAGGCAAGCGGCTCGACACTTTGTTCACAATTTTGTGCTTTGTGTTGGAATTGGTGGAAAAAATGATGTAGGTTTTGGTAGTTTATTTATTTCGTCCTTCTGAAGATTTGCCTTTTTTCTTTTCTCGGCTCCACTAGGATATGTGCGTTTAGACATATTGATAACAATTTGACGTGTTTATAAATTTATAAGATTGCGGACTGGGATATGGGAATCCACCTCCTCTGTGTCTCTGTAAGGTGATAAAATGTAGGTTTGTGGTGTATTCATAATTTACAAAAATATTTTATTTGGTTCTCCACTTCTTTTGTTTCTAAGTTAAGGAAAGTGGTCTTTTATGGGAAAAACGGCTACGTTAAATAAATATTTTTTTAGTTTTTTTTATAAATAAATACAAAGACCCTGTTTGGTCGTGGCTAATCAATAAGTGATTAATTTCATAATTTGCCACCTAATCATTAATTACACATGTCAGGATTTCTATCCCTTAGTATTTTATGATCGGTAAATCAGTTTATTAATAATACTAATAATAATAATGATGTGGAAGGCAGTTGCGAACTGAAATAAGTCAACATAAGCAATAACAAAAACATACAGTGCCTGGCAGATGAATTAGACTCAACCAAAATGGTAATATTAAGATTCAATAATTTGTTAATTTGTTGATAACAAATGCTACTTTGCATGCTACTTGCAATTCATTTTATTCGGCATATTTGTGGGTACGTTTTTAATAAAAACCAAAGATGTAGATTACCCTTGCATCGATTCATCTGTTAATTAAAGGTTATGTTATGTTAATTAAATTTTTATAATTTTCAAGGTGTTTTTTAAAACATATCAAGGTAATAAATATAATTTAATATATATTTTAATTATATTATAGGTATACTTTCAAAATAGCAAGAAAATGTTTGTAAAAGCTTCAGGAGTTATTACAAAATACAAATTATATCCAACGCTACATCAAAATACAATGCATCACAATTAGCAGTAGACGAAGATCAAGCTTTAACTTAATTAACAAATTATTGAATCTTAATATTACAATTTTGGTTGAGTCTAATTCATCTGCCAGTTACTGTAGGATAATCATCATGGTCAGTGGCACTCACTCACCAACTTATAAAGATATTCCTCTCTCAGCAAAAATAACATCAACTGTACAATTTATTATTCTCAATTAAAAACAATAATAACTAATTACCACAGTCGCAATGTGAACTACAACCACGTCTGAATAAAACTACAAATCTGACTAAATAATTTGTCTTTTGTCGGTTGTGTTGGCTCTTCACAGAAACAATAATCATAAATAATACAAACCTTAACAAAAATCAGTGATCATTTATAATCTGTCGTAGTGTCTTTTCCCATTTTGTTTCACGCCGATCCCGTAACCAGGATTAGATTTCAAAGCTTCCGCATTACACGTTACGCCCCTATGCAGCGACCAAGGCATTCCTTAATTTTTAGATTTTTACGCTACAATAAAATCTTGACTATTAGTTCGCTTTTAAATAAACAATTTTTGGTTATTAAATACATTTATCTTATAAAAATGACACAAATAGAGAACGAAAGAGCGACAAAAATTAACAATAAACCTATAAAAAATCTAATTCAAAACGAATTATTAAAATATTAAATAATTAATAACACTTTTCTGATTAAATTGAAACTATTTTCAACAAGAATTTTAAAGAATCGTCTTAGCAAATAAAATATTTTTATAAATTCTGTAAGTGCAGAGGAAAAACGGCCTCAAAGCTTATTATTACATTTATGAGCAAGAAAATAAAATATACTTCGAGGCAATAGGACTGTGTGTTATTGCATCGGTTAGTTTAAATTAGTTTTTATTACATTAACATCGGATATTCTATAATAACGTTTTTAACAAATTCTTTCTAAATTAGGTAATAGTATTTTATTTTCAAAATTGGTTTTGCTTCAATTTTTTATAGAATTATTTTAAAGGCTAATACGTATTATAATTAGTTGATTAGTTTACGCCTGTTGGGGGCCCCCAGATACCCGGGGCCCCGGGCCCGGGCCCGTGCTTAAAGACGGCACTGATGTGGATTTGCATTTAAAATATAGTTTAGTTTAAAATATTAATTAAACAGAAAAAAATAAAATTTATAACTTTTATATTTTAAATAATTAATAATAATATTGCGTATGCTGACATCTATGGCGTTGTAGATAGATAACTACTTATCGTGCGATATCATTTCCCACGGTCATTTCCGTTCAGTTTAGAGATTTTGAGCAATGAGTCACTTTCATGGTAACTAGACTGTGTAATTTTCTATAGTGTTCGTAGATAAAATGTTTTAAAGCGACATAAGGGAAAGGTTGCATGAAAATCTGAATATCCACCTGGTACAAAAATTAAAAAGCTTGTATGTAAGTCTAATCAAGTTGTTCTATATTCTCCAGTTTTTGCACTCTTATTTACTACACGAAAAGTCAATTTTTCTGCAATATGGACAAAAACAAAATTTGAAATCTACTTTTATCGGTCACATTCTTTTCGTCCAATGCTTTTTCCTATTGGTTGTTGTTTTTTCCGAACCCTACACTATTTCTGTTCAATCTTTAGGACCCGTTTTGTTGTCCGATTTAAAAACTAACTGGTTTTATTTAATGGCACATCTATAGATATTCCGAATAAAAAAAATCAATTTACGTATATCACAATAATAAAATGCTTTATATAGTTTACAGTGAAAAGAACAAAAGTAATCAATTGATTTTTCTATTGTAATAAATTTAATGTTCGTTTTCGTGCCATTAAAAAGTAACAACGATTGTAATAGTACCTACATATATGTATGTATGTACTACATTTACAACATCAATTCCCCTTTTCCAAATATTATTTCTAGTTGTTTTTTTCACTATAAAAAATTAAAACAATTTACAACAAAAATTCCTCTGTTTTCTCTTTATCATTTAAATTAACCTAAATGAAAATTAATTAAATTGCTCTCAATTACATCATCAAAAAGAAGCTAATAAAACTTATTTCCAGTTTTTATTCTTTTTTTATTGGATCTATCCTAAATCATCTTAAGTTCATACTTATGTGTTTTTTCCGATCATAAAGAGGAATTTTTATAGAAACACTAAAACAAAATTCTATAATTGCATTACGACATATGTTTAATATTACTTAATCCCATCCATCTGTTTTTATAACAAAATAAGACATTTTTTAAATAGGTCAATCCAAACGTACTGCGCAAGTGCGCGCGGGCACTCCTATTTAAAAATAGTTTACACAGCACTATGGATGAGTAGTATCCTTAATATTATGTTAGAAGTGTAGCCTTGTGATCTTGACATAATTTTTTGTATTTAAAAAATACGCAAAAATACTACAAAGAAATTGTTTAAATCAATTAAATCGTTATTATCGAAAATATAATAAAATAAATAATTGTGCGAACTTCAGTTTTCCAAAAAATCAACAAGACAAACAAGGTTAGAATTTTATTTATAATTTAAATTTTATTCCAAAATAAAGTTTTGCATATTTAAACTCTATTAACAAACTTTTATAAAAAAGGAAAATTTTGATATCAAATTACGGAAGAGTCACTAGTTGCTTGAAAAGCGCTCCAAAAAGAGCGCTATTTATAAATTTATTTTGAACCCAATTATAAACACCAGTTTAAAAGGGCATATTTTAAGAATATTGCAAATAATTCACTGAAAATATACATTTTTGGATTGTCTCCTTTTAATCTTGATTAAAAAAATAGCATTTCATTAAGTAAATGGATTTGGGTGTGCCATCAAACCCGTAAATCTAACCAAAAGTAAATTACACCTTTTTACATTTAATTAATGCACGAAAGTTTTAATTTTTTTTTGCTTTTGTACAATTACTTGTTGCTTTGTGTATTTATATATTTATAAAAGTGCTTAAACAAATTATCTACAGTTTTAATTTAAGTAATTCAATCATAATTATTATCACAATTCAATGTCATAACAGTTAAATTTATACCATTAATTCTCATTAATAAAATGATTATCAAATCCTCTTGGAATTTGAAAAACATAAAAATGGCTGATAATAATAACGCGCAGATGGAAGTTGTTTTATAATAATGGCGCTGTGTTGTTGTTTTTTTAAGTCGAATTGCCTGGTTTCTGGCATATTAATAAAAATGACATAACAATTAACTTGTTTTATCTCTTTAGAGATAGAAATAAAATGGGTTTGTTGATGCTTCATTTGCGGGACTAGGATCCATTTTACAGCAAATTTGCATCGAAATTCATTTTTCCATAGTGCAAGATAAAAGGTGAATCTGAAATAGAGCAAACCGTTGAATGATAGTAAAAGACACATGCACTCGCTAAGTGTACCAAATGCGTACATTTCAATCACTTGGTTTGGAAATGTAGGTTAGGAGGAGAACGATACGTTCACAAAAAGCAAAAGCAAAAGCGAAATACTTGATTTTAAATATTTCAGACTTGTTTTGGTAACTGTTTATCATGCATGATCATGACCCGTTGATCTTTCAAAATTATCGCCCAGTGTTTCAAATTAAATAGACAATACATTATTATCGTGAGAAGTCTTTAGCACTTTATTGGCTAATTTAATTATGGCAAAGGCTTTTTGTAAAAATGGACATCTTGTTTCATAGTCGATTAGATCATTATCACAATAATGGTCAATATTAACCTTCACAGTCTGAACAGGTAAAAGACAGTTATTTTATCCAGGAAAGCAATTCTTGAAGATTTGTATTGATTGATAAAAGGTTGATGTGTACTACAAATAAATAATTAATTGTTGTGTCAATGATTATGTTAGGTTATGTGTTCCAAATACGTCACAGATTTTTCAGTGCACATGTCAAAAAAGATGGTACAAATCGTCACATGTATTGTTTAATAGAATATGTCAAAATTGTATGAAAAGAGGTGTTCGGCATCATTTTCGCTATGAAGATTAATGTCAAATTAATTTCTCTAAAATTAACTGACAGTACCACTTGAGATTTTTACGAGTTATAAAATGGACCTTATCTGCACTTGTGGTTTCTTAAAGAAATTTTTAGGTAGTGAAATTTTCATGTTATTAAAAAAGCATTGCTTCTTGGTATTTTCATGATTATTAATTTTACTACTGATAACATTTTTATTGAAATAAAATATTTTCACATAAAATAACACTTGCCCAATAAATAGCCAACTATAAATAAAATTATTGTTTTATTATAAATTAAAAAAATATCACAAGAAATAAATAGAAAAAAAGGATAAAGTCCAGGGCCGTAGCTACAGGCTTGGGGGCCCTGGGGCAACGAAAAATTATGAGTCCCCCACGTTATCTTCCCCTTTACATCTAGACCACTTTTATTTAGCAAGCCTTTTTTAATAGAGTTGCTATTTGGTGCTTATTTTCTGTTACGATAGAAAAATGGGCATTTAAAACAGTTTAATTTTTAACTCCTTTAATGGAGTTTGATATAAACTGTAGAAGTTTGCTAACCAGTTGGCTAAGGCCTTATATCGCGATGTAAAAACTTCTGCACTAGGCGGAGTACCACCAGTTGTACGACATGCAAGCATGCATATAAAACTTACGAAGTTAACTGAAAACAGGATTACATTCAATTCTGTTTTTTTACAGCGACTTTTAAGACAGCGAGTGTAGGAGTGTCGGCTATTGCAGGCAAAACAGCGAAGGCGCTGTTATAGATTATAAAATTTATAAGACAAAACTGAAGAAAACGCTATTTATCTTTACGTTTCAGTTGCATATTATTTGTTGTTTATACCTGTGATATACGAACTATATTAACAAATCCGTAACAACCACGGTATTATAAGCAGGCATATATAGTATATAACGCCCGCTTACACGCTGTCCTGCGTGAGCGACTACTTGCGGGCGAAGCGAGCGGAGCGGCCGGCACGAATTTATCAACACCAAGCAAACAATGCAGGTGTCCTACGTGAGGTCGCGAAGCCCGTAACTTCGCAATATCCGGATTTCAGGCGGTTGACGCGATCAAATTATTTGGTATATCCGCCTTCACCGCGTTAGAATTAAATTTAATTTTATTAAAAGGGAAAACTAATAATAAATAAAATTATTAATTTTGAAATAATCGTAAAACAATTTGTTAATATCTTATATAAATGAAAGTTTTCCAACGGACCCCGCACAGTCCTTATGGAAAATGGCTTTCACCAGATTGCTCTTAAATATTATTGAAAAATAGTTTTCGATGTGCAGATCAAAAGTGTCATGGGCCACAAAGTCCAAAAAATTATAGTTTTAGAATTACAGCCGTTTTTTGCACCCGGTAGAATCCTTATGGAAAATGGTTCCCGGCTAGAATTCTTGAAGCCTTGGTAAATGGTAGTTCCTAATGTGTAGATCAAAAATGTCACTGGGCAGAAAGTTCAAAAAGTTATAATTTTCGAATTAAAGCTGTGTGAAGTGGGCAATTTTTAATTTGCACCCCGTTCAATCTTTATGGGAATGGCGCCGTGCCAAAATTCTTCAAACTTTGGTAACCACCAAAAAATTATAGATTTTGAATTACAGCCATTTGAAGTAGACAATTCTTGCATTATTCAAATTCAAACGGCTATAATTCATTCAATGACTTTTGATCTACACCTCGAAAACTATCTTTCAGCGCAGTATCAGAGCAATCTGGTGAAAGCCATTTTCCATAAGGATTATGCGTGGTCCTTTTATCCTCTCCAAATAAACAATATTTGTTGAAGACCTTTTCACCGACAGCATAACTTTAAAAATGTATTCTCGGATATTCAGATTCTGCGTTTGTTTCACCAGCCTATTCTTACCAGACTAGCGATCATAGTTCTGTTTTTTTCGCGCAATTCGCGATTACGAACATGTGCTACGTAGGACACTCTCAATTCGCTTCGTCCGCACCACCATTCGCGCGCTTCGCCCGTGTCGTCCGCTTCGCCACATTGGTCGTCCACGCTGGACAACGTGGTAGCGTTTACTTTGCGATTGGAGCCGGCCTTACGTTTAATAGTAATTTAAGTAATTAGGCGAGAAACTAGATGTTTGCGTACGAGTGTGTTGCAACTCAACAAATAACATGAGTATTTACAACGTAGTTTCTGGGTGACCCACGAATTCTTTTGTGCCGACTTCTGCAGAAATTTCTTAGATAAAATTATCTTTAAATGACGTGTGCTATTAGGTTTTTTTTGTTTTCATGTTGATAACAACCAACAACAAAAACGTTTGAATTTAAAATTTCATATCCCTGTTTGACTTTTGAATTTAGTAAAAGTTGTTACCAAACATAAAATTTCTAGTTTTATACATATTAGGTTGAGTCAAAAGTTTCTGCCACTCTGTGGCTAATTTTGTTTTGAAGTGTTTAACACAAGAGCCATATTTAATTTGCATTGTTTACGTATGTCATTTTAAAGATAATTTAAGGCAGATTTAGATTCTATATTTGCGTCCAACGTCATTTTTACAGCAACTTTTAAGACAGCGAGTGTAGGCTATTGCAGGCAAAATAGCAAAGGTGCTGTTATACATTATAAATAAGTTTAATTTGTTAACGTTTTAAAACTTGATATATTTTTAAATCGATTTATTTAATGTTTAAACAAGCTAAGTTTGGTTCAAAGACAATTTCGTAAAAAAACTTCTTCCGCTTTCGGGGGCCCCCTATGTTCGGGGGCCCCGGGGCACTGCCCCGGTGGTAGCTACGGCCCTGATAAAGTCAATTGTTTCTGTGGTGAAGGAAGAAACGAAGTAGTCAGGCACGTGTTATGCTTGGTAGTACCGCACGTCCTTGGAAAAGATGCACCCATCCGTCAACATTGCTGTAATGTTTCCCTATCTCATCTCTTTCTTATTATTATCATTTTTTTAAGTCTCTGACTGTTTCGATGTAACTTTTACAAGAATTGATTTAAAATATTAATATCTAATTGTTGTTAACATTAGTGATGCCAGATGATATTCCTTCTAGGAGAAGATTGGTCTTGTATCTGCATCTCAAATATCGAATACCTCATAAATAATTCCTAATTAAACATTAGAATGTTCAAGCAGTAACTCGTATTTTTTTAACACCTTTGGCCCCTCAATTTTCTGTACTATACATTCAAAGTGATAGTAAAATGTAAACTGAAAGCAGCAAATGGAAATTCTACTCAATTCTGCTATTAATATTAATTCGGTGCTGCGGTAAAAGCAACCGAATATAAGTATGCAGAAATTGAGTACGGTTAGGTGCTGCTGACAAATATGAAATGCACAAATTGGTGATAGTAAATGAAATGTGCTTGCGAATGAGTATGAAACACATGTCTGCCACTCCAGTAATTGATATTTAAATTACACATAATTCAAGTTTATGCTTCACAGTGTTTCACTGTTATTCCTACATTCACGGATATACTTATCTTGGGCTGCATTGACCTTTGATACCAAATTAGCTGCTAATCTAAGTATATAAATGATGACTCTTCATATCAATATCAATTCATATCAATCCATATAACGGAGGTCAGAAAAACGCCGAAAATCAACTAAATCAGAATCAGCTAAAGTAGGAAGCATAAAATGCTAATATAACTTTTTCTGAAATGTATAAATTGAAATTAAATATTGTCCCCTTGCTATCTCTGTTTTGTCAAACTCAATACAAACATAGGACCCCAGACGTTTTCATTTACCTTCTCATTCAGTACCCCCCCTTCAAATCTAAAATTTGGGAAATCGATTTCTCCTACCAACTCCTATTGGTATTTCTATCTCTTGCGAGCTCGGTTCAAGAGTCACCTTTGCCCGGTTCAAGATGTACATACTTGATAGAATGGCAACATTTGAATTGATAGATGGCACATCGAACTTGCGTGAAGAACATTTCGAGGTCAAATGTCAATGGTAATAATTTATTGCTCAGATTTATTTGTTCCTCTGCAGCCAATACAGATATATTTTGTTACTAACATATAAATAAGTTCGTTTTACTGCCGCATTGCACTTGACTTTTGATTTTTACTGCATATCCTTCAACGTAAGTTTAACTTCTTTTATTTTGAGTCCGACGTAAAAACCTTGCCATTCTGTCAAAGCAAATTCATTTTGGGTGGTTCAAAGGTGGTAGAATGAATTTTGACTTCTAGTGCGCTGGGTATAAAAGTACCAATAGTGGTTGGTGAGGGGAATACCATCTAAGGTCAAAGTTTTTGGAAGTCTGGGAGAGGGGGTACAGCATGAGAAGGGAGAGGACCCTAAAGCTGAAAACTTGCGATATATGGGTCCTTACAAATTGCAATGAAAATAGAGATATAAAGCGGACTTTACAGATTAAGAAAACTTACTTCTATGTAGAAAATAACTTTGTAGCAACTCTTTAGTTACTACAGCTGCAACGCACTAGATTCCTTATACTAGGATATCTTTAATAACTACTTGTCAACATTCTGCCGCAATTCTTAGCAAAGTAGAAATGTAACTGCAAGAATAATACTGCCAGGATATACACTCCAAAGCCACCTAACGATCTAGAAAGTCAGGAACTCTTCGTGAGAAACGGGCCAAACCATTATCTAGAGCAGTGTTTCTCAACCTTTTTTGATTAGCGACATACTTTAAACTTAATCAGGTTAATGAGACACCAACGTAATGAAAATATGGAATATAAATGAAATTTTAATAACTCAAAATAGAAATTGTTGTAAAATCTTAAAATTTTCGCGACACACCTGAGGTAGTCTCGCGACACACAGGTTGGAAAACACTGATCTAGAGAATTACATGATGTATATATCTGATAAAAACGAAGAGTCTTGATGACCTACTGATGTTTATTCGCACTTGGCTGTCTAAATATCAAAAAACCCACAGTTGGAACCACCTGTAAAACTAGTAAAAGTGTTTTTTTCTTCTACTATCTTAAGTTTTCGGCGTTGTTAGAATAAATTATATTTGCATTTTGTATGTATTTTCAATTTTCAGACGCATACTGCCAAATATTATTATCAACTATTATAACAGTTTCAGACAAACTATTTTGACAAACTTCCAAATATTTAGCTTTTATTTATTATTATGTTAAGTTTGAACCTAGATTTCCGAGTTTTCTAGCGGGTGTATATGTATATACTACGCATGTGTATAAAAGATTTATTTTCGTAGCCCTCTCGACATTAACAAGAATTTTAAGCATAGCGAAAATGGAAGTTTTGTTTTCATTATTTCATTACTGACGCAATTACAAATAATCCTATTATAAACACTTATTGCGTTAATGATAGGTAATGTAATGTAAATATTATTAATATGTGTTTGCATTCATTGATTAAATTTTAATGGCAACCTTTTAGTAAATACACCGAATATTTGCTTGTGCAAACGCACTGTTTTTGTTAAGTGCAGATGGCATAGTTAGCCTTGAAAAGCAGGCAACAGCTATTTAATTATTAATTTTCTAATTTTGGACAAAGCTCAAAAAATGATGAAAAACTCTGTATGGTATTGTTTACAAAATTTACATAATGTAAACTGTTTTGATAAAAAATTATGACAAATTTCTGGGAAGGGCAAGTAACTATTATTAACATCATAGATGAAAAGAATACGTTAATTAAAAGACACGCAAACGTCTGGATGAACTTGAAGAATTCGTAAATTGTATAAATACATGCAGACATTCACTAAAGTGGATAGCCTTAAAGTTATAATTAGACAAAATTCTTTTATTAAAAGTATACATTTTCAATTAAGATTTTCGATTAAACCTGAAAGCGGAAAGATGGAAATAATTGACAGAATATACTGAAAATATATTAATGTAGAGTTCCACAGGGTTCTACTCTTGGTCCCATAATGTATGTATTCACTAGATTTTCAATAACTGTTTTTATGGACCTAACTTTTATTTATCTATATAAATATATACTTATTAGGGCAGAAAGTACTGCTTAAAGCAAGACAGAGTCTTTTGGTTAGGCTGTTAGGCCGGTTAGGCACCAAGCACCAACATTCTTCGAAATTGCATCTTTGTACTACGCTGCTCCTACCAGGTACCTCTTTGCAGACTATATCAAATAGTTCTTGCAGCCTATTTTACAATAACTTAATAACTGTTTATATTTCTATAGCACATATGCTTTCCTTGAAGTTACGAGTTGATATACAGATAGGAATAATTACTTAGACAGCTTAAGCTCCATTCTAGATAACTTAACTTGAAAACTAAAAATATGCTGAATTTTATGAAAACTTGGAGTTTCGTTTTATACATAATATAAGCTTTATTATACTTACTATTGGTAATAGTGTTAAGTTGAAGCTCACTTCATGTACCACAGACAAAGTCATGCATGTAACTCCTTCGCAGCGCTCTGTCCAAAACAAGAAAAAGACTTCGAAGCCGAAGGAAACCGCATAAAGAAATCTAGGCAACATGATGTAATTGCTTATAGTTTATTAAATGTAAATTACATCAAATAAAGAATTCATAATTCAAATGCTCATTTATGAAAACTATGAAGCAATAATTTATTATTACTTTACCTAGAACTGCCACCTTGACATTGCATTATTTAATTCTTATTAAATATGCAAATAATAGTGTTATTCATTGCAACTTCACTACAATTATAGAAAGATAACTTAAGATTAACAAAGGTTAAATTTTTTAAAAGTTGAAAATATTTTTTATTTTACGTTACACTACGGGGGCACTAACAGCTAAGGTTCATTATGTCCTCCATCTAACAAGCAAATTCCTCCCAACTCGAACTCACGACCTTTGGAACACGAGTAGTACACTCATATCTCTCGTGTACCGCCGGCTATAACTTTAAAATTAAACGTAAAATTATTTATTTAATAAACTAAATAAAAGCCATCATACCCAGGTACCATCATATACAAGGTGTCATGAGTTAGGACGCATTAATTCTAAGGGGTGATAGAAGACACCAAAAGGAACAAAAAAGTCTTGTACAACTTTGCTCTAGAACGTACTACTTTTTCAGAAAAAAATAAAAAAGTTGGAAACTATAACATTATTTTGCCGCGTTAATAATAGTACGTTAAGTATGGGGCTTTGTCGGCAGATGGATCTCATCTATTACAACAACAAACCTTAATAACGTTTTATCCCATCGAATGTCGTTTCCGCGTAAAATTGAATTCTTTTTACAAATACAAATTCATTTTACTCAATTGAGAAACGTGACAACCCTGTAAAGTTTGTAAAAAAATTTGCTCCACATTCTCACAAAATTCTGATGTGGAAGATTGTTGTCATTAAAATAAAGCACGTTTTGTTTAGAACTTTGCAATTTAATGATTTAATGAAGAATATTCGCGTCAATGCTTGATCGCAACTGTGTAAATAATACCCTTTTATTATTAGAGTGAGATAATACTGAGTTGGTAGTTTGTTGAACTTTGAAATAATAATTTGTCAATAAAGCACTTTGTTTATCTAATAATAGTTTTTAATGATTTTATAAGAAAATATCTTTTAAAGAGAAGATTTATATAAGTTAAATTAGATAATTAGGTTACAGAATTTTGTTGACACCTCGTTTTGGCTGCATTAGAAAATCTTTAATTTTATGGTAATTAGGTGCCTTATCAAATTTTTTTACATAAGCTAGCATTTTTTATTAAAAAACAAATACGTCAAGAAATTTTGAAAATTAATAAATATAAAATGTAGATCAATTATTGTCTTATTTTTACAGTTGGTTTGTTATGAATCAGCGTGATTTTAACGTACAACGTACAAATCTTGTTTACGCAAGAACAGTGCCGATTACAATTTTCGTAGAATTAGTCACCCGACTAATCTGCTTCGGATGTTTTAGAAAAAAAATTATTAAGACTTTTTTGTTCCTTTTGATGCCTTCTATCACCCCTTAAAATTAATGCGTTCAAACTCATGACACCCTGTATAAATAAAATATTTAATTCTCAATATTTGCCTAACATAGAAATCGACTGATTCTTTTTTATTTAGAAACATTTGATTTTGAATAATATAAATAATATTATATAATAAATATTGAACTTATAATATGATGTATTTGATATAAATAATAATACGAATATATCCCATAAATAATTGAGTGAATATTTGACTCAAATCTGCATGAAAGAAGTAAAACGAAAAAATCAATTTTCTTTAGTTTATTGGCAGGAGAAAAGCCATTTAAATCTAAATTGTTTGCCCAAAACAAAACATCTAGTGAATATTTCTAATCATGCTAAATTTTATATTAAATTTTATTTGTATATGAACTGTTTGTTAAACATATACTTTTAAATATTAATTTATATCATAAAAACATTTAATACATATGTTAAATTTTTATATTTTTGTCCAAATATGTATTAAATATATTATAAGTAATAAATTAACAGTGAACTAGCAGTCAATAGGACAAAAGGTATTCAAACACATCAATAATAATAATAATAATAATTGCTACAACCCATAGCCTGGAATCCAGACCCCAGAAGCTATAAGCTTGTGCGGGAGAGAGGGGGCGATTATTATTATTATTACGTAGGGCCTAAGTGCGGCTGCAGCCGACTTACAGATGGAACAGCGCAAATCCCATATTTGTGTCACAGCTAAGGAAAACTGCAGAAAACCTTAACTAGATCTGCCGGCACCGGGAATCGACCTCGGGCCGCTTGGGTGAAAGTCCAGCACTCTAGACATTACACTACCAATGCTGTTTTTTTTAGTCGATGTTTCGGTTTTATTTAGCCTTCATCAGGACCTGTAATTATTTCACTACGGTATTAGATTATATAAAATTTAGGACTTACTATGAAGCTTTTTAAAAACTTCTTACATTTGACAAATTAAAATATCCATTGAATTTGAAGAAGTGATAAAAATGACATCTTACTGGGGAAATGGTTCTTGCATATAAAATTTGTAACCATTTCCCCAGCAAGATGTCATATTTATATCACTTTTTCAAATTCAATGGAAATTTTAATTTGTCAAATGTAAGAAGTTTTTAAAAAGCCTCATAGTAAGTCCTAAAGGTTTTATAATATTACTTTGTATACTACCATATTGTAACCATTGCAGGTCCTGATGAAGGTTTAAATAAATCCGAAACGTCGAGAATTGATGTGTTTGATGAATACGTTTTGTCCTATTGGCTGCCAGTTCACTGTTCTGTAAATGTATTCAATATGTATGATATATAAAGATAAATAAAAATTATTTGATGTAAAACAAAGATTTACTAAATATTTTTTATATTAAAAAAACATTTAATATTTAAAATATATTTAAATAATATTTATTGAATATAGTATGCTACAGGAGTAGCAACCTGTTTGTTTTTTAAGAGAAGATTCCGATTAGGAGCGATATAGTAGTTTATGTAAACTGTTCAAATGAACCAACGCTTTAACTGCCCATAAATTTCAATTTCAAGAGTGTCTGCAACTTTGCCAAAAATTCCATGCAAATTTAGATCTCCATCTGATCGTTGTTAAATAAACTTAATGTATACACCAAGGCTTCCGAAAAATGATAGTAAAAATTGTTTTTTTGCAATCTAAATTTAGAATAACGCTATTATTACTTATTTGGAGTTCAATATCTTACGGTAGGTCTTACAGTTTTAGAGAGTAATAATTACTCAATAAAGATCTTCTTAAATGTGAGCAATAATCTTTATTGCCTCTTAGAAGTAGTTAAATATCCAACAAGTAAGTACTTAGACGATGGACAAAACTAATGTATCTGTTGTCAAGCAGTAGTGCTAATAGCTTAATGGATTAACAAGATTTTATACATTCACTCCAATTAATTTTGATAAGAAGCATGAAAACAGATTTGATGAGCGTAGGTGTTGATTTACTAGATTTTATGTGTATTTATATAGTAGTGAGAAGGCACACTTTATTTCTAAGTTCTAACTTCTATTGTCTTTAACTAACTAATCTAACAAATAGTAAGAGGAAATGAATGCGATAGAAAAACCTGTCCGTTGATCCGGTAGAAGCGATCCAAATCTGAACACATGAAAGTTTCAGTGTACTTAAGTTTACTCACGCTTCTCAGATCAGTAGTGATGACCTACAAATCTGTATATCCAATAAGTTGTTGCAGATTTTGCCAAATCATGCTAGGTTTAAGGACGCTGATGATACAGCATGTTTCCCAGAGAGCTCTTGTCTACTTTTGGGCTAGCCTTTTACTAACGTTGCATAAAGTGACTTTTTTATCGTAGTCTGGTACCGTCTCCCGTATCTTAGAAAATGCTAGACGTACATATGGAATCACACTGGGTGTGTTTTGAGTATTTTGACAAACTGAAACATGAGATTAAAGTTAAAGGATTTAAGACCTCTATTAGATCTTTATATGTATCGTCAAGATTCTCGAGTACTCTCAAGAGAAGGCGCCGTACAGAATAGCAAAACTTGTTGTTTTACTCTTTAGTAATATTCCTATGCACAGTGCTGAAACTCGTGAAATATCTCAAACAATAAAACAGAAACTATATACAAGTGTTGGTAAATCGTTGCTTGAATTGAAGGTATGGTGGTCAGAAACCATTAGAAATTAAGAGTTATGAAGAAGAACAAACCAAACAGATATAAATATGGAGATAAGGAAGAGGAAGTATAGCTGGCTGGGACACACTCTGCGTAAAAATGGAGTTGCAATTTGTAAGAAGATACTAAAATGGAATCTCGAAGAAAGCAGAAAAAGAGGGCATCCAAAAGGTACCTGAAGAAATACAATAGAAAAGGATGACCATTTTGGAGTTGACACGAATAGCAGTGGACAAGAAAAGTTGGAAGGACTATACTAAAGCCCTATATCCCTCAAGGGAATAATGGAACCTATTATATTATTATAATATTCCTGTGGTGCACAGTACTGAAACTCTTAGAAGATTTCAAATTTGCATGGTCTAGTATGGCAAATGGTTTAGTACCTCAAAACTCTTTCATGCCGTTTCATTGGTAGAACCATTCAAGAAACTTTAGAAATAGTAACTTTAGTTATAGTAAAGAAGTTAAAATAGATTAATTTTTACAAAATTAAAGATTTTACCAACCCCCCCCCCTCCTCTTCATGCTTTTTATGAATAATCAACACTTAATTTTTCCTTAAGCTAGTGTTCAGTAACTAATTAACAATTTTTTGCACAGTTGTCAAGTAGAGAAACCAGCTCAGGCTCCGCAAGCATAACTTTGAATAGTTTGCTGGTGGGTAGTTGTTTTTCAAACAACCAATCAGGCATGAGTTTTGGATTGCAATAGGCTTCGAATTGTAATCAAATTTTGCTTTCGTCATACAAAGCGTTTTAGCAAAAACGCATACTTTCGATGAAACTATTTAGTACCCATGGACTAACTATCGAAGCAATGAAAAAGCTGAAAACATTTTGAGTTCTTACTTAAATATGGCGGATAATTATTACCGACTACATCAAAATTGTATATGGCTTGGCATTGGCATTCTTTATCTCACTGAGGACACAGATACATGAATGCCATTGGCAACATTCTACTAGCTGGAGGTAGTTTCGTTTTCGACAACTTCTCTTCTCATATTGGTGGTATTACGCGTTACTACTTGAGCAGTATTTATGTAAGGCTGAACTGTCTGCGAAAAGAAATCAATCCTTTCTACAGCGAACTATTAGCCTATTACCTTTTAAATATACAATAGGCCGTAGTAATTGTCTATTAGGTAATTGTTACATAACTTATTTTATGAACTTCAGGGAGTTCCTTCCCGCCTTTTAGACATGCCGAAGCATGAATTGAGATACGCTCAATTAGCGCGCATTGCCTACACTTCACAATGCTACCAGTAACTCACTGGTGGGAGCGAGATACTATCCCTACTCTACTAGCTCTACAGGCTAGCACCGGAGCGATAAACGTGCTCACCCGTCGGCTCCATCTCCGAGGAGGCTGTGAGGAACGTATCACACGAACAAGGAGATTTCACCTAGTCCAGCTTCGGACTATTCTCCTAACAAGCTGCCCCAAGCTGTTAGGAGCCACTGCCCGATCGAATCCAACCTCAATTGTGGCAGGACTTGGTTTTTAAATGGTTTTGCCACCCCGATCTACCTATTGGTAGATCCTACTGGTAGGACTACCAAGCCTATATATTGGCTTGGTGGGCCCTCAACAGAGCTTCGTTCGTAAGTCTACACGTTATAGACTCCCAGTGTGTACCTCAATGAGGTGAAGTTGTCTTGATTGTGAGAGGCTATGTATTCGCTTCAACTCTCCTTAAGTGTAATGGCTTTTAGAGCTTCTCCCAATCACTGTACCCAGCTGCAGTCCGGATCATAGGGTGGTCGGGATAGCTCCTAAGCACAGTTACCTGGCGGCATGCAGTTTCCCATACGCATGAATTTACCCCTTCACACCGGGTTAAACCTCACTTCTCCTTCTCCTCGCTTCTCCTTCTTAAGATTCAGTCAAACAGCGGGTTCCTCGGGTGACCATAAATGACCTCGGTCAAGCAGCGGGTTCCGTACGGTGACCATAAATGACCTTATCAAAGGCGAGACTCGAATACGCACACACCGGTATCATATTACCAGGGCTTCCCCTGATCGGTATGAGTAACCGTCGAGAATTGTCACGAATTTCTCTACCACACACTTGACCTGACTGCTTCATCCATTACCCAGTCATGTTTCCATGCCCCGTATCCAGGTTCCAAGGATAGGGTAGAAGACAGCCAGTTTTACGGGTGAACGTCGTGTGGTCTCCCGAACACCCGAGTGTATACATTGAGAATAACTGCACTGTGCCCCTAAATCAATAGGATAGCGGGCAGCGTTATTTTAACGTGGCTCACCTAGAAGCTAAAAACCACGGTCCCTCTTTCGGAGACACGAATTGAGATACGCTCAATTAGCGCGCTAATGCTATTTATTGCACAAGCTACCAGTACACACTCTCTACTAGCTCTCCAGGCTAGTACCGGAGCTATAAACGTACTCACTCGTCGAGACCCCTTCTCCCGGCATAGGAGACGGCCTCTAGTCCAGCTTCGGACTTTCCCCATACTTTTATGGGACCACTGCCCGACCGAAACCAACCTCAATGTGGCAGGCTTGGAACGGTTATGCCACCCCGGTCTACCAGTTATAGACCACTGTCAGTACAGTGGGATTGGGCTATAACTTGGAAGAAGTAGTTGTTTTGTTAATTTCCTCGATTACAGTGAGGGCCTTGTTCAAATTCTTCACGAAAGGAATTTTGATGACAACTGCCCTAGATACTTGATATAGCTTAACACATTAGCGTACCTAGACTTCAGAGCCGCAATACCCGATTATGAGCCTGGTATTAAAAAAGGGGACCTTGATTTCCAAATGAGCGAGGGTATAAAAAGCAAAGTCACCTATAGGTACATAATTTATTCAGAGCACCTTACGTCCTGATTCCTACAATTATAGCTGTCCGTCCGTTGTAGCTGTGGCCATAGATATTGTTATTCTACATCCCAGCAATATAAACTGTCGTTTATATTGTGAATAGATTTTCCTCAACAAAGACACCGGCTTTTAGAACCAATCTTCGCTCTTCTTCTCTATTTATTTTCTATATCTTTTGCTCGATAGAATCTCTTTCACAACTCACTTTCGAGTTGCTAAATAATCAAATGGCCTATAATAATCAAAAGTTGTTGCAGTAGGTTCTGTATGAAAGTATGAAAATCAAATCCCTTTCCCTATTATTAAAAAAATGCATTTTTTTCTATCTCTGACGGATTCTTGCATCATTAACTAAAAAAGTAATACTCCTAACATACAAAACTTCTTTTGTTATGTTAACCGGTTTTTACTACCTATTGTAAATATTGAAGTTTGCCATTATTACCTGCCGTTTTTAATGGTTATGGGATTATAAAGAATCATTTTTCGTTTTCATTTCTTTTCTGGAGAATCTTGTTAGTAAGAATCTGCTTAAACTAGGGACATTTGAGTTACGAAACGGTAAAAAGGTTGTGCGTGAATGACAGTGAGTTGTCTTTCTGTGCATATCGACCATGAATATATACTACCTACTATTATGACTCTTGCAGATTCCTTTTAAATCCTATAAGTATACATTTTATACAGGGGTCGCCCAATTGACTCAAAAACGCCGTGTATGATCGCAATTCTAATAAGTAACTCATTCTGTATTAGTAATGTTTTGACCTAAAATAAAATAAAATAATAAGATATGTATCTGGGCCATAATGAAATCTTTGTTCTTGATACTACCTGCAGACTTCTACAAAGCTGACCAAAGAAAAGGTACATTCATTTGCAGTTAAAGTCAGCCGTTCAGAAGAACCCTCAATATTTGAATTACCTATTCAAGAACTAGCCAATCGTACGCTTGCGAAATCTGAGCTAAACGTGATATTATTTTTCGAATATAATGTCCACAATTCAAGGTGATCGCATCTTTGCTGTTTTTTGGTGAAAAATAAACTTCATCGAAGTCAGAATAATTCCATACCCATTTTTCAAATTTTAGAGTATTTAATTGTCATTATTTATTATTATTATTTTATTGATGAATTCTAATAATTTTTATAATAATAAATAATTTTTTGTTAATATAAATAAGCTCTTATTAAATTAGGGCTTCGGAGAAATTTATGTCCGTTGTCAAGCCACATTTAAAATTATTTCAAATGCGCCTCTCTTCGCATGTAACGCAAATTATGCACACCCGCTTGAAACGGAAATAATAGAAAATTCTCAAAACGGTTAATTTTCGTCTATACTATAGAAATTAAATTTAACATTAGCTGAAAGCGTCTTCAAATTCAAGGACGTTTAAAAATAACCGAATGAATGAATAATTTTAATATTCAGATATCCTTAATGTACTTTAGTATTGAAGGGGGCATTTAGAGGATAACTTTATTTTAACATAAAATGTATTATTATTAATAACATATTTTAAAAATATTTGAAATTATCTTTTTTAAAATTCTACCATATACAGGAAGGAAATAACTAAATAACATTCCAATCGCCATGCCATCTTGCTTTTAATTTATATGCGTAGTAACACACCTACATAAAAAGTTTCGTTTATTATGTACTGTGAACTTTTATAACGACATTGACATACTTTTATTAAATAATTTTAATAAATATGTATGTTTTGCTACAAACAGGTCTTTTGAAGAGGAAGTGCACTAGAGCGTAGTTCCCAAAATGAATAATTATCCAATTTTAACTACTAGTGATTTATGTTATTGTAATAATATAATGTTCAGACGGATAACAGATATTAGATAATATTAAAAACTGAGGATTTCCTCTTGTTCTAGATACATACATACACACACACACAGATCGAAATTAATTGAAAATAAATAAATACTCGTGTGCGTAAGGATTACCAATGGAATAGTTGTGTAATCACATTTTCCCACACTCCTTCAAAATATTTTATAATTCACTGATCCATGGTGAATTTTTGGCGAGAAATTTGTAACTCGTTGCCCCCCAAACATTAGCAATGCGTAATTTTGCGTCCGATACAACACGTAATATCTGGATAGTTAGCAAAATGGTATATCATAATTTATTGTAAGTGTTATGCAAGTCAATTTAAATTTATTTATTATTTCTTGGAAAATGAGGTTAGGAATTAAACCTTGAAATGTAAACATTAAGTTCCGGTCGTCTTTGATGCTTTAATAAAACACTCCTTATTATAAGTAAATTAAATTAATTCATCAATCATAAAGTTAACAGATTAATTAATCATTTAATGCAATATATATATAACAATTAATGGCCTATAATTAATTATAACCAATTGCTATCTTAATAGAAATTGCGCACAAAAATAAATATTTTCCTTCGTCCCTATATTACAGATTTTCCCCTATCTAGATAAAACCAGAAAAGTGACAATAATAGCAGAAGGACCATAAAACCTGGGAATCAATATTTCCGCCACACACAACTAACTGACAGGTCTCTTTTTCTTTGTTTGCATTAACATCAATCATGTCCAGTTGAAATAATTTGCTTTCAAGGATATTCTTTGTTCCTTATTATTCCTTAAGGAAACATAAACACCAAAAATAAACTAATTAGCAACAAAAACAGAAATCATTTTGAAGAAATTTAACAACTCTTTGAATGAAACGCTCTTGATGAACCAGATAAAAACTTTTTCGATTCCTTCCAAAAAAATAATGACGCAAAAAACTCATACATATTTAGGTTATAGTAAATTTGGGTCCTTGAAACACATTAGGCATTACGTAATAACTGTTTATACACAAAGGCGTGATGGCGACAACCTTGGTTTCCGCTATTCACTATTTAATTATTCAATGCAGACAAAACCGAAAGGGCAATTTGTCATTATCATAAATAAATAGTTACTACTACGTTTGTTTAGTGTTCGGCCGCACATACAACAATAATAAAATACCACATCAGGAAGAACGTCATGAATATTCAATTTTTTAGAGACGGAAAGCTGTTGTAGGTGTAAAATAATAATGAGTACCTAATTTGTTTAAATATGTCGAAATAGATTTTCAGAGAAAATAAAAAGTTAATAAAGTGAAATAGTGTACGTGTACGCTGAAGAACACATCACATACCAACGTTTGATATTTTTGTGTTAAGGACGTTAGATTGGGAATAGATTATGTGGCAACATTCTATGACGTCAATTGATTCGAAATACATATTTAGTGCACAACATGAAGTACTCGATATTATTTAGAGAAGTTTGGAAAACCATTGTATAAAAAGCTATCAAGGATTATATTAAACCCGATTGCTTTCTATATATACTCGTAAAGTTAAGGATTTCTTTTAAATAAATAAAAACCAAATTACATTTCTTAAGTGAAAATAAAACACTTTTTGAAAATACACACAAAGCTAAACAATGATGACGGCCTTTAGCCTCTGGGGTTCACTAAAGGTTAATATACCACGTGCTTTGAGCTCCATCAAATAATGTACTCACTGGGGCACCTAAATAACACACGAGTGTTCGGTTTGTATCGCACGTCTGATGGTGCACTGGCTCAAAGCGTATATATTGAATAACAACTATAGAGAAATATTTTTTGGCAACCGCGAAGGTTGTCTGCATGAACAATCCCAGGCTGTCAAGGCGACTGCCTGGTCTTGGTATCTACTACTGATTCACCTTTCTTACTAATAAAAATAAATCATCCTCTTCTTATTATCTAATCATTTCCTAAATTCTACGACAATTTCATTTTTCAGTACTTTAGTCATATTGATTTTTAGATCAATCGTGATCATAGTTCCTCAACGAAAGATAATCTTCTTCCGATATCACAGCAAAGCCCATCTGATAAGAATGTTCGACGACTACATTGTAGTAGACCAAATTGGATCACTGAACATGTTTTGCGCTCTGAAAGAGTTTTACATGCCGATTTATCTATCCATAGCTGCGCAACCACGTTTACGAACGTCACGCTAAGAATTGAAGCCTGTCTCAATATCCCATTGACGCCTTCCCATTCTTAATAATTTGCACAAGAAGTTAATTAATCTTTTCTGGAAGTGAAAAGTTAGTTACCGCATCAAGTTCCAATTTATAAAATATACAACAAATTTCCAGCCTTTGCTAATGCCAAATATGCTGACTTTACTAATTAATATGTTCTCATAGCAAATTTATAATTTGCTGAATTTGATAGAATATTGGTTACTAAGGTTCGTCTCATAAGTCTTTATACCAAAAGCATAATTTAAGTAATAAATGAAATATGTAAAAGGATAATGTATTTACGAGAATAACTACTACATATTTCTTCTTCTGCATAAGCTTTTGGTATGGAGACTTATCGGACTAACCTTATAGTATTTCATGTAATATGCTAACTTAACTAATTAACATTGGAATAAGTTCGAGGAGTCTTCAATCGTCTAGTAGTTTTTGCTAGAAGTTCGATCCTTTTTGAAGAACGTCTTCTTGTTGCACATAATAACATGTAGTCAACACTTACCAGATAACACTGCAGAGTGCAAGAGACAACAAAGGAAAGTAACGTCCCGAGTCCGACACGACCGTAACCGAACTAACCGCCGATTGAGCACACGTATGATAAAAATCTAACAAAATATATTTCGTTTATTGTTGAGAGGGGCTTAATCATTTTTAGCTATTTTGTAAAAACCGAAAAAAACTGTTTTTGGTGGTTAAAGAAAAAATAAGATTTTCCTAAAGGTATAACCAGATTTATATGCCGAGTTATTCTTTACAAACAAGAAAAATATATATGTATTAGTTTTTGAAAAATTGTCTGTCAAAGTTTTGTGACTTGAACCCCTTTCAACAATAAATTTATGGAACGTCATGTATGAAAGTCAAAACAACAAGAATATGAAACATTTATTGTCAAAAAACGAAACGTAATGATTATTACAAAAAAGCCTGAACTGAAATCTATAACAGTACCAAAAACTAAAAAACAGTATTAGAAATCTATAAATAGAGATTATAGCTTCGTAACTGCATGCTAACTTTTTAGTAGATAGCATTGCCTTTTCTTTTGTCTAACCTTAGACTTTCTCATAGTAAAATTCTAAATTTTTAGGAATGTAACGTTTTAGAGCTTTTAAATGCTGAATTTTGGATTCGAGAATGGGTACCGCACCTTCTGGATACCTTCTTAGATGCACTTGCGATAATCGAAGTATGTTGTTTTCATCATTAAATGATGTAGAACTATTTGAAATACAAAATGACACTTTTAACTGGCCAAAAACTGACTTATAGCCCCTTTCAACAATAAGCGATTCATTTGCAATGAAAACTCATTAGTTTGTTCCTACTACATATTTAAATTCGTTTGTAATTACAACACTTTGTTCTATCAACAAAAACTAGTTCAGCAAATGAGCATTTGTTATCAAAGATAATAATTCATTTCTTAGTGTGTACCTAAAAAATCAAAAATTTGGCTCCTGCATCTTTGACATAGTCTTCTATCATGTATATAAAAACTCGGAAAATCTAACACGATGTTTTTTCTTTAAAGTACATACAGTAGCAGGTCAATGTTAAGTCTAAAACTAATCCAAACTTTTCAGAAATTTACACTGCTGGTCCTGATCTAGAGTACACTATATAAAGATACCCGAAACGGTAAATACTTCTTACACTATGTACCTAGATAAAATTAAAAAGAAAATACATAGAATGATAATTAGGTAAAAATGTTTATTTCTCAGTACGTATATCAGTTGTATGTATCCGTTGAGTCAGTAGGGATAGCTAACGCTGGCCTGTTTTTTTAATATTAAAAAATAATGATTAAAAGAGAATTCAAACGAATGATGTATGAAGGAATGATAAACTGCCCATAAGAAACACAACCATTTTTCTATAGAAATTTTAGGATTGCCACAATTTTAGTTAGTGTGTTTCCGCAATATCTGATTTTCATGCTCTTTTAATCTATGGTGGACATTCTTCCAGACATCAGCTCAGCCTGAGCCTTTCATAACTGCAGTGCATAACGTCGCTTGAGTGCATGGGCCTTCGTTTTCGAAGACATTCTTTCCCTGGAACCCGCCATGAACAGTTAGATTTTATTTCAAACAAAGTTTGCCTACTCCTAGCAAGATATTGACCGGATAATGCATTAATTTTTAAGAAAAGAAATATTTTTCCCGGTAATCTTTATACTACTTACTAAATTTTCGCACTTTATGGAGACTACTAGGATGCACACATATTATGTTTTCTAATGTTTCTACATTCTTAAGAGCTTCCATCTAAAAAAAATAATTAGTACGATTATGCTCTGTAAACTGCTGTTGTTAAATAAAATTTTAGATGAAGTTAATTTTTTTTTGCATTCAAAAATATAATATATCAATAAATACACTGTGTATTTTTTAAATTTATTTTAGTATCTATCTGTTCTCCACCATTTCGGGAGTTATAAGCTTAGTCGAAAAAATAACATCCAGATAAGCTTACAAGTAATATAGTAGATACCAGGGTGGCTAAACTTACACCGACCAGACCCGACGCTAATCGCACTTTTCCGACCGTGAACCCTTAAGAGCCGTCTATAATTACAATTTTTATGGTGATGTTAAAGTTCCGAAGCTAACACAAATTAACCTATTGATCAATTTGGATATGGTTTTCACAAATATGATCTCTTTAATGTTTCCTGCAATATGACCTTCAGTTAAATTAAGTTAGGGTCCACGGTCGGCAAAGTGTCTACCGCTTGCGGTCGGCGAAGTGTCCGCGGTCAGTGTTGTGTTTGGTGAGCGTAGTGTCCTATACCCGCCAGTATTAACAAAGATGGTACAAAGAAAAATCGCCATGGGTTTATTTTCAGATTTTGTTTCGTGATTTCGTTGCGATAGATTCACAATTCGGAGTAGAATAACTACATCAGATTCCTTGAATTACCTTCTTTTTGACCTAGGGAATGGCGAAAGTTGGGTATCGACAGTCACATTTTAAGAAAGTGGCGATATCTTTATTAGAAGTTAGACCGATCTCGATACCCTTAATAAATAAACCCCTTTCCTCAATGTCAGTGTTAAAGACTTCGCAAATAGAATTCTTCCAAATTCCAAGTTCATTTTCACCCCACCAGTTTGTATAATTTTTGAGTAATGTTTCCAAGATTACTGGAAGAATCCGTCATCGAAGTGCGAATATTTTATTATGTGTTCAAAACTTTTTACTTTGCTTCGCTAGTGAATAAATAAGTTGTTAACATTTTTATCTTTTATTTGCATTTTTGTTTATTAAAGCGACTTATTTTTGTTGTTTGCCTGCTTTATAAAATAAACTTAAAAAAATGTGGAGAACAAACCTTACAGCGTAAAGAAATTATAAACCATGTATATTTCAGGTTATTTTAAAGGATATGGGAAATTTAAAGGAAAGAAAGAAATACCTTTCACATTTACACCATACTTTTTAGTAAACTCTGAATATGAGACCCCTTCCCAAAACATTCTATTGTGTACGCCTTGTACACAAGATGATTAAAAAATGATAAAATGGTTATATCTATCAATCCGGTCTCAAGCTGATCTAGTGCAGAGGTTGGTAACATTTTTCATGACCGCCGGCCGCATTAAACTGTTTTTTACCGACCACACAGCCAAAATGTCATCAAATCTGATTGCGCTAAACTTGGCTGCACAGTGAATCGAAATGAGCGCTTGATATACTTTACAGACTGCAAATGCTGAGGGATATCGATGAACACATCACCTTCTGCTATTTTTTCCTAATGGCTTAATTCAATCGAAAACTGAACATTATGAAGTGCATGACTTGCATCTGTCAAAAATTCGGATCGGCAGATTTTTAGACAAATGTCTCAGTTTTCATCCATTCAAAATCCATAAAAGTTTTGCTGCGTGTAACACATCTTGAGCATTGATTTTCCAGTTCGGTTTACTATACAACGATTGAAATGTACAAATATAAATCGAGTAGGGAGCACTCAAATTCGAGAGCGGGAATCGCGCTTTTTCTTTAATGCGCATTGTGAGCCATGCCTCTTGCTCGCTCGAATAGAAGATGAATAGACGTGAATTTTCACGTGGACGTTTCTTATTCAGATCGATGGATTGAACATTTTGAGGCCAAGTTTAATCTGCACGGGCTCTAATTTCAATCAATTAAAAATTAATTTTTAAAGATAGAAGATGCAAAATAGTGAATATTGAAAATAGTAAACCACACTCTTCTACTTTGAAAATTATAATTCGTATGCTTATAAGTGCTGTTAAGCTCATAAAACAATTACATTCAAACAATTAATAAATTTTATACAGATTTTATAATCTATTGTATGCTATTTACTTAGAAATCACTCTTACCCTGCTTATCTTGTTGAAGGCGTTTATAAAATTTGAATATGTCTTGTAGGTTAATAAAGTAGCACATTGGTTGCTTGATTTGCTATATTAGGGTTCGATAGCAACGCAGCGCAGGTATTGCAGAATTTTAAAATTTGTCAGAATAAACTTCTGTGCAAAAACTTTTTTTTGGTTCTACATGCTTTTATATATAGGTACTTAAAGCTTAATTTATTTATAGGTAGAATAAAAATTCAAATACCTATCAATTATTACTATTAGTATTCTTAACAATCTAAAACGAAAACTATCGATTCTGAAATTGACTGTTTCACTCATTTGTTATGTAAAACTGTTTATTACTGCGTTCATAATAACACTCCTTGTAATAACTAGTAGTACATAATATACCACAATATTTCAGGGTTTCCAAACATTACTAACAATACGCTTTTTTAGATTCATATATAAAATGACCCTGTGTTCAACAAACACATTATTAACCCGCAAGGTTAAGCTATTTTTACAACAAATAAAATGAGAAAATAATTATAACTATTGGTTCTGCGGAGACTGCATACTGCTGACTGGTGTGCAGTGAAGAAAATCCAAAATTATTTTTAATTTTGTCTTCTGAGATTAATTATAGTTAATTAATTTTTTCTTTTATAGAAAAATGAATCCTCCAACAGTCTTTGGACCAAACAAACAAAACTTAACCTGCCCCTATTGTCATCATGAAGTTACGACCAGTGTAAAAGCAGAATCTGCCACTAAGACTCATATTATCGCAGCACTCTTATGCTTAGTGGGGTAAGTTACTTTTTAAAATTTTAAATATTACATATTAATTAATGGTAATTTTTATTTTTTTAGATGCTGTTGTATCCCTTACTGCGTTGATTCTTGTAAAAACAGAAACCACTATTGTCCTAGTTGTAACGCATTTTTAGGGGCATATGTGAATTAAGGATTAACATGTTTATTCAAACTAATTTCACTTCTTGCATTCACCATAAAGAAACAAAATAAAATTTTATCTCTGTTATCATTGGCTTCTGTCATGAGCTTACATCACCAGTTAAATTAGTTAGAACTTATAATTATTCCTTATACGTAATAAACAATATTATGTATCTTTATTAAGCTTGGTGTTTATACTATGAAAGTATATGTTTTTCTTCTTTTTCTGATAATTCCATTACATATCAACAAGTACACAATTAATTAATTTGTTAATATTCATTGTTTATTAGGAAATATTTTAATTGTGTAGGTCTAAAATGTTACTGTGAATATTAACAAACTATAACTTATTAAAATAGTTTCTGTCAATATACCAAGTACTTTAAATATATAATTATTATGTATTATTTTTGTAACTATTTTTTTCATATTATACAATAATAATCTGTTATGTATATGTATATTATATAGAGATCTTTATATTATGTGCTTGAACTCGATGTGAATCTCATATATTGCTTAATACAATGTGTTCAAATGTGTGCTAAGAATTTTACGAAAATATATCTTTTATGTATATTATTGAAAAGTATTTTATTTTCTAAACTTGTATAAACCAAATAGCTTCCAATTGTCTTAATTGAAGTAATAACTAAATCAAGTATTGAATAAAAAAAATATGAATGTACACTGTTAACCTATTGATCTGCGAGTCGAGATATTTAACCCCAGAGCTGATCCATCTTGATAGTAGTAAATGAAAGATGAAGGAGAAACAAGGATAATTTTATTTATAAATTGTGCAATAGAAAATCACCTGTTAGCTACTTGTTCAATTATAATTAATACAGTAAATAATTATATATTGACGTAAAAGAATATGCATAATACTATAAAGAGCAATTACGTTATATAACTGACATATGCTATGGTATGGTTATCAATTATAATGATGGTTTTAACATAAAAAAGCTTTTACTTACATTCCTTCTATATATCAACAAGTAGGTATTATTAACAAAATTACCCAGTTTTAAATTAGTTTGTTTGAAATATCGTAAAAATCGTTATATATCGTAATATCGTAATAAATATCGATTATATTTTTTATAAACGCACATTGTAAATGATACTCGGGGGTGTAGCCAGAGGATACAATAAAGGATATTTCCCAACTACATACTATCTTTTTGTTTATTGTTTCTAGCCTTATATGGTGAAACTTCATAATCATGAGTCTATAATCACAAGTTTATTATAATCTACCTGACAATTGTTTCGACAGCTAAGCTGTAATTATCAAAGGTAAAATAAATATAAACAAACAAGTCACTAAGGTAAATACAAAAAATAGATAACTAAATAAAAATATAAAAATAATAAAAATTAAATATCTAACACTTCCAGTAACGGAGAATTACTGAGCTCAATCTATTCATTAATTAAGATTACTCTAGGTTTGTGTTTGTATATCTCAAAAGCTTTTAAAATGTCTAATTTGCGTTTGTTATTACAAAAATGTAGGAATAATTAATTTACTAATCTTTTATTTATTTCCTGATTATGGAGCTTCACCATATAAGGTTAGAAACAATAAACAAGATGATTTCGTCTTCGTTAGAAGACCAAACCAAGCAATACTTATAATTAAACACGGAATCGCCAGCCAAGAATGTCAAAAACATCAGGTTATTCCCAACTACATCAACATCACTACGAGAACCCATAATTCGATAACCGAAAAAGAAATTAGGAAAGCCAAAAGAAGATGGCTCAAAGAAAAATCCAAGAAATGGTTTAGATTAAGAGACAATATTCAAGTTGTAGTGGTCAGACCTACAGTCAACCAAAATTATCAAAGTAGCTGATGCAAGTCATTTAGTCACTAAACAATTTTCATAATAATCAATTTACCTAGTTCTGTTATTACATACAGGTTCAGGCAAAATATGTGATTGATTTTAGAAATAACAACTATTTGGTTCAATATAAAATGTTGGGGATGTTTATTAGTTTCTTTGGGGTTGATAATTTGATTTTATGTTTGGGGATGTTTATTACAGGTTCTTTAATGTTGGGAGTTTTGATTTTTTTGGTAGTTAGGGAACGATGTGTTTTTGTTTTGGATATAGGATTATGATGGGATGTAAACAAGAATTAGATAGCCATTTTGGTCAGTTGCTTTTAAAGTAATTTTATTCATGTAAGTCCATTTTTGTCTGTTTAATCTATGTTGGTTCTAGTTGTGTAATGTGATTATATACGGTAACTAAATCTAAAAGATTCGTTTGATACTTTTCAATAATTGATAAATGTGTCCTTTTTATGGGGAAATATGACTAGAAAATAATGTTTTATAACGTTTGTAGTATCATTACAGCTAATTATTGCCAAGTGGATATTTAATTAGTGTTTAAATACGACTACTGCTGTTATGTGTTTTACTGTCAGTACTTGATTTTTTAGGTTAATTTTTATAACCTAACAAAACGTTTTACTTTGTGACAAAAAAAACTGAAGGGATAATCTTTCGGTCCGGAACAAGAGGTTATTTTACCCTAAGGTTAGAATGAATTATTATTTAAGAGTTTATTAATCTCCACGGTGGTAATAAAACCCATGATGATAAAACCCGTGTGAGAAATTACTAAAACTTTTATTTATTTATTTGCATGTGAGTTGGCTCCACGGTGGCTTAAGTCGGGCCGTGTTGTAGAACCGTCAAACTATTAATTTTTTCACTATTGCATGTGATGAGGCTCCACGGTGGCTTAAGTCCATTTGATAGGCCATGTTGTAGAACGCTCAAACCATTATTTGTGTACACTTGCTTGTTTATGTTATTTATATGTGCTACGTTATTATTTTTCAGTGCTTATAACGCACTCTCGCTTGTCTAGGTATCTAGATATAAGCTTTCCCTGTTGTTGACAGTAAAATTATGTCTTGCAAAAGACGTGTTCTGATATTTCCATATATATGGTTGGTCACAACGTATACGTTGCTATGTCAAATATGATATAATTTTTGTTCAGCAGTTCTTGTGTATTCATTTTAATCTGGCACGTCTATCTTTTCTAGTTTATCTGCAAATCTTTTTGATCGACTCTATTTCACTCATTTTGATGTTTTATGTTGAGAGAATTGCGTTTTGACTATGTATAAATACCTTGTATAAACACACAACTATATTATCTTGATACATTGTTTTATTGATCTGTATTGTTTATTGTAACCGAACTAAATAATCATTTAATCACTTATTAAACTTGAAGCGTGTACCTGTGTTTAGGCTGGGCTAGCATAGATTTCAAGGGTTTTTTTTACAGAACTAGCCTTTTATTTTGTATCAGTTTAAATACGTCCCCTCTCGCTCAAGATTAAGAATAAATTAATATGTAAGAATTTAATGTTGTTTTGAGGTGTCATTGGGTGGTTCTGTTCCAAAATGTGTTTGGCATAATTCGATTTTTCTGGATGTTTAAGTCTATAAGAGAGTGTTCTTTGTATCTTATGTCGGAATTTCTAAGTGTTTGCCCAATATAATTAAATTCTTACATTTTTGCAACAACAAACACAAATTAGACATTTTAGAAGCTTTTGAAATATACAGACATAAACGCACAGTACCTTTAATGAATGAACAAACTGAGCTTAGTAATTCTCCTTTATTAGAAGTGTTAGATATTTAATTTTTGTATGTATTGTATCTAGTTACCTATTTTCTGTATGTATTTATCCTTAGCAACGTGTTTGTTTATCAATCTTATCTACCTTTGATAATGACACAAAGTATCGAAACAATATTGTCAGGTTAAGATATTAATAAAACTTGTGAAACTTTAACTAATCTTTGTATTTATATTATATTTCATCATCTGTATTTTATTTGTTGGTAATACTTTAAAAATCACATCGACCTTTTTAAATAAATGTAATACCTTTATTAATAATAATAAAGATTTATGAATTACATAACTCGTGGCGCTTTCAAACTTGAAACATATGCTTTATAGACTGCGTACTTTCCAATACAGTGATATTTTCAAACAACTACCGCCACCTCTTGGTCAGGTCGGGTACTTCTGGGACCACCCTCGTAGTAATTTCTTTTTTCAAGTTTTTCGGTTGGGTACAAATTAATAAAATACTATTATGACTAATATAGACATATTGATGCAAAAACTAGAGTATTATGGTGTAAGGGGAAAGCACTGCAAACTACTTACATCATACCTAACGCAGAGAGTTCAATATGTTAGTGTAAACGATGTGGAGTCAAAGCTACTACCCACATCTATTGGCGTACCACAGGGGTCCGTACTTGACCCGATACTTTTTTTAATATATATAAATGATCTACCTCAAGTTATAAGTGACAGTAATTGTGTTGTCTATACAGATAACACTACAATCATACAAAGAGGTGAGGCCATAAATGAAGCGGTAATTAGTAAAGCGAAAGATTGGTTTGCATCTAATAGTCTGAAACTGAACTAAACAAAGACTAACAGTATTTTATTGAGTTCTAGCAAGTTTGCTTGTAAATCAAAAGCAGTAAAGCTTTTAGGCGTTTATCACGACACTGGACTTAATTGGTCTTCCCATACGAAGTATATTTGTTCTAACCTCTCAACACAAGTATTTGTTCTACGAGCAAATAACAAGATATATAGATATAGCAACAACTATTAACTAAAAAATATTTAAAAAAATGAATTTTAAAAATGTCAATAATTTTGTAAATGTTTTTACACGATAAAAATCTACTCGATGAATACATGTTGGTCAATAAAGATACTTACTTACTATTTATTTATTAATAAATAAATAATACATCTTATGAAGTGAATTAATTAAATCACTCGCTTCCTCTCACGCAGGCACTTTACACCACTATTTTACACCAAATGTTTGTTAGATTGTATTAGGAAATCAGCAGAATACAGATGTAATACTGGCGACGATATCGTCTTCGTAATAATAATAATCATGCTACCGCTTACTAGATCTCTAAAAATCAATAAATATTTTTTTTAGAATAATAAAGTAATATAAATATATTAATATATTTTGATTTTAATATAAATATAAAGAACTAAAAACTTTTTAAAAGTTTGAATACAAGAAATACATTGCAAGAAACCAACGAGACACGAATTAAAATTATTTAGGCAAGGAAGACGTATTTTATTTTCTGGTTTCCTAATACAGTATGATGAACATTTTGTGTAAGAAGGAGTTAAGTCCACGATATGTTTTGATACCCAAGCTGCCATTAGATAAGTATTAATTATTTAATATATGAAATTACATATAAATAAAAATATACTAACAAAATAAACACATAAAAGTAATTAAATGAAGGGTTCACATAAATATGTTCGTGTTTATTGTTAAAATCTTAAACAATTCCGGGTATAACATAAAAATATTATCCAAGTGGTACTGTAGTGATCTCACTGCTCATCAGGAAGGCATTGAACACACAAGCAGGTTGCTAGGCCAATAATAATAACAACTTTAATAAAACCATATTCAAGCAAAGCAAGTCTTTTATTCTTCTGCTAAAAGATAATGAATTTATCTATAAATATAGTGTTCATCCCTTCCAAGAAACCGGGAAACACTACTATAGTATAGTACTCAAAACCAAAAGTTAAAATATATTTAAATTTACAAACGTTTTAAATTAAACGTTCTTTAATTATGATAGCTATAAAATAAATACTTACAATTTTCTTAGAATATATAATAAAATGTATGTTCAATCTTATTTTTAAAAAATCCTGCAATAAATAAATTATAGCCCATCCTCGGAGAGTTTAATTTTTTAAGCATACTATAATAAAATTATATGTTTCTTTAATAAACGTTACCTATAAATACAATTCTTTCTAAAGAATACATAACAAAATATACATTATGTACTATTAGTTTTAAAAATATACACAATAAAGAAGTTATTATAGTTTATCCTCGGAAATTTTAGTATAAAAACATGGAATATACTGAATAAGTGGAAAGCTGTTGTAACGAATTCGTTATGTCTAGCGTGAAATAAATTTCCAAGTAACTAAGGGTAATAAATAGCGACTTATCGGATAAATATTCAGTATTGATCATTTCTAAATGCTCTGTTTTCGGCCTCAAGCTGTTTTTGGCCTAGGTATATAAGTGATCTCCCTAATTGTGTCAAGTCTCCAATCATCTTTCAAGATGATTCGGAATTGTATTACTCAGTAACACAATATGTACATAAATAATTGTACCTACCTACATTAAGGTGTTTAGATTTGTAAAATTTTGAAATTCCGCTAATTTTAGTAACTTTTCAAATTGCAAAGTTTTAACCGTTATAACAAAGACACATGTTGCACATATGTTCACGTCTTTTTACTGCATGTGAATGTGCAACTTCGCAGTTTGTTTTAATACAGTGAGATCAAGATTGATTGTCCTGATCCTACACTACTTTCCATCACCTTGATATCAATATTTACATCCAATTTATAAATTAAACTAGTGATATAAAGAATTCTGGGGAATTTATTAGATGTCCCTGGATGTCAATCTGCCAAAATTGTTTTTGTTGTTAACTCATTGCCGTGCGTTGTTAATTCCGTTTATTTCTTTATTCTTTTCGTTGTTTAATTATTTTTATACATAAAAGTCTTTTTCAAGACTACCACTGAAGGATTATATTGAGTGCAAGGTAAATAAAAAATATTTTTATTGTTGTTATAAAGTTATTATATGTAGAAATTGTAAATTACAGGTTACAGGTCAATAACCTCTATCAAAATGCCCTTTTCTCTTGAACAAGAGAAATTTATTATAGAAGCTTATTTTTGCAACGGTGAACGAGATGGTAATGCAGAATGGAAATATTCTCCAACGCTTTGTGCAGAAGAATGGATAAATCGCTTCCCTGATATGGAAATTGATGAAGAAACTTTAATTCGACATATACACCGGATTGTGCACCGTTTTCATGAAACAGGGAGTGTTAGTAAGGGGAAGTCAAGTGGTCGTGGTACTGTACTTACAGAAGATGTTGTTGCAGATGTGCGTACTCGTGTAGAACGTAGTCCAAACAAACCATTACGCCAACTTGCTCAACAAACAGGTAATCGTAACAGTTATATGAAAATTACTTTGAAATATTAAATGAAAATTATTGTAGGTTTATCATATGGTACAGCTCACAAGGCAGTAAAGAAAATACTACACTTCCATCCATATAAAGTTACTGTCGTGCAAGAGTTACTTCCCCCTGATTATGAAAGACGAATTCAATATGTAACTGGTTTAATGCAAATCTTCGCAATGATAATTTATTGGATCTCACATTCTTTTCCGATGAATCGTGGTTTCATTTGTCCGGATACATTAATTCACAAATTTATTCGAAAATATGAAAAAACGAGTAGATGCTTGTCTGGCTGTACATGGAGGTCATTTTGAACCCATACTATAAATCTATTGTAATAATTTTAATTGTAAATTGTTTAATTGTGTTAATTTGTGTAATTTTAATTGTTTATTAAATGAAATCTTTTGTATTTACTTCTTATTTTTGATCGTAATTGATCTTAATGATAATAATTGATAATAATAGTATTGGTTACCAATACTGTGGCAATTGAAATTGACACGTCTTGTTATTTCTGTTATCAATGGTAACACATAAAACAGTAAAATATTTCAATTAGCATTCAGTAATTCTTTTAAATTCCTGATGCTTATTTTGTATGAAAAGGATAAACTTTTGCATAGTTCAAATGAGAGATAATAAACAATCCTTATAACCATTTCAATATATTTTTTACTTAAAAACGAACTTGTTTTTCATGTTTTTAATTTCATACAAACCAAAGTGTTTCTAAGTTTCTGTACATTACTTTGGAGGTTAGTTTTTTTGAATGTCATCCGCACACCACTGCTTTTGTCCTGACTCTCAGGTGATGGATGTAAATATTGATATCAAGCTCGTGGAAAGTAGTGTAGGATCAGGACATTCAATCTTGATCTCCCTGTATATAATATAAGGTAACGTAATGTAATCTTACATTTTAAACATTTTATTAATACATGTGGCCGTCCACAGGAAAAGGGAACTTAACTGTTCCGAGGTCGAAATAGTTCCGAGTTAGTTACATTTCCTAAAAGTAGATAAAATCCTGAACAAAATGACGCCTTTATCGTAAAAAATTCCAAAAATTGACTGAGTTATGAATTTTTCAAGTTTTATAATGCATAAATCTTGTTGTGAGATATCGCTATCTAAAGTTTGGCAATTTTCAACAACCGTTTTACAATGGAACATTCTTTTTTAACCCCACACTTATGGCGCTATCTTGTAGCATTTTTTGCATAGATTTCAACTAGATAACACAAATAACAAAGGAAAATGTAAAAAACTTGCATGCAATTGTTTATTATTAATTTAATTTAAAACGATTAGAAATTTGACTGTTTTAATGTAAAAAAGTAACCATAAATGATTAAAGATATAATTGTTTTAGAGTGTAATAAATTTACACTAACATTGTATTGAAGTTAACTCTATGGTCTACAAAAAGGTACAGATTAGATATTTTACTCTAATTGAAACAAATCTTTTTCTGTACTGCAAAACAACAAGAAAATGGCCCCGCGATTGGGCGCCAGTGAAACAAAGGTTTTTCTACACGAGAACACAACTATAAAAGTTTATCATACTTACATTATCATAGATGCTCAAACTATTTGCCACAGCTTGAGATTTAACTCTATTTTACAAATTTTAATATTCAGGTCGCAGGTATTGGTTCTGCAGTTGTCTTATTTTGTGAAAAGGAGTAGATAAGGGTTTAGAACACAAATACAAACACTAAAAAGACGCCATCTGATTATGAAGCTTAATATTGATGTTTAATTAAGCCTGATTAGATATTAAATTCATTAATCAGAAAATGAATTAAATATAATAGGTTTTTGGATAAAAATTTAGAAATGTTTAGAAAATTTTAAAATAAAATTTGAGCAAAACTTTCATAATTATATGGTTCCGCTTTGATCCTTGATATAAACTAAAAACATATTTATTGAATGGTAAAAGCATAAGATTGTTCAGACACATATATAAAAATAATCAAACACATAAAAAAACACATAAACAATATAATTTTATTAAACTTAAGATTAAGCATTTAGTAAATAGTCGTCTACTACTTCAGAATTATTAGACACAAGGCAGTTCAAAAAGGTAATTTGAATATTTGCCCAGAATAAAAATTATTAGAATTTTAATTAATATAAATTTTCTAAAAATTCAACAAGATCCGAAAAATATCCAGATTTATTAACCGTGAAGTATTCCACATAATTTTAAAAGCAAGAATTCATTTAGATAAGAAATCCTTCGAAGAATTTGACAAACAAATATCTATCAGTTTATACTAAAGTAAATCTAATAAAATATTACAAACATGTATGAATTTAAATTTCACTACTGATAATGAACTAAAATTAAGTACTACTGAGAGCTCTCTTCTTGTAGGGAACAACAAAATTCACTTATTCAAATAATCCCTCAACGAAATTACAAAGATAAATTGTTCTTAAAGTACAGTACCTTTGTTTATTTGCCTTACAAAGCAAACCATGCTGGTCAGCTAGAAGTTGGAAAAGCCTCTCTTAGAAAGAACCGTGGTTGATTCTCGATGGTTTTAAATTGCAGTTTGACAGTAGCAGGTCCAAAGAAATACTTTTTGTGATAACAATAGTCAATCATCCATTCGATTTCAGCACCAATCTTTATTAAACACAGTTTAAACAATCCTATTTTATTATTGTTTATTGTTTAGAATTTATTCACAAGCAATAATTGTAATATCCTTTATTAAAAACTCAACGGATTTAATCCAGTAACACTTGCCATTCATTACAGTTCCTTCCGTAACAAAATAACTATCTGTCTTTATCTGCAGATAAAATGAGAATCCACAATTTAAACTATTAACCAGTTTACGTAATTTTTAATAACAAAACTACACTTTCTTTTTAACACAGGCAGAAGGCGTAATTGTTTTTAATGGTTCATTACAAATAAACCAACTATAAATGATTATTAACGAGACTGTATTAGTTAATCTTCTCAAACGAAAATTCTCAAAAACCAAATAACTTCGAAAGTTCGCTTTTACCGCAAATCACAACTAAACTATACGGGAACTGTACTCAAAAATTGCATTAATTCTGAATAATGAACGCTAAATTGTAATACAATAAGCTCGACCCTAGAGTCGACTGACTCTTCTCAAGGATGGGCCGAAAGTCTCTCGTTTTTAACATTTTTTGAAGCCCTCTGTTAGCGCGGAGTAACTATATTTCTTTGTGCAATAAGGAGGTTTTTACTAGCGATCGCGCGTCAATCTCGACCCAAAGAGCAAAAGTAGAGTCCGAAACCAGTAGCGCGGGAACACGGCACCACATGTGCTACGAAACCCGCTGGTAGTGCAGTTTTTCGAAGCTAATACGCAAAAAGCAAGTTGAATTTCGAACGCGTGCAATGTCACCTTCTTGAACAAAAGAGAAATTCATCTCTTACTAACACATTCCCAGAATACAGACGAAAATGTTTTTATAAAGCGGGAAGACTTGAGTACGTTTTATATTTTATCAAGGTCTTTCTAGTTCTTTTAACAGCGCAACCATTTTTACCGGGGAACAAACAAGATAATAAAAATATTATTTATTGCCACTGCACTCATTGAATTTATAGAAATTTAAAAACAGTCGTTTAAAATGTTCTTTGTAAATATATTCTTACGACAAAATTTTAAATAGAAATAAAGTGTAGTTTTACAGGGCCGAACTTTAGGTTTTTCTTGTAAATATACATGCAAAACTCACGTACTTAAGGCCGATAGAAAATGTACCGTTACATAATAAATGTATTGGACCTAAATCTTTTACTGTGTATAAACCATTCAGCACTGGAGAACAAAAGAAAACTCTTAATCTATACCTATGTCTAGAAAATTATTTAATTAAACATATTCTATAAATTTAATAATTATTCCAATTATTGTTATTTACTAATTTCATTCCGAAATGGAGTTAAAAACGAAGGATGGCCTATGTGTAAAAATACAAAGTGGTGGTTAATCTATTTAGATGAAAAACATTTTCTTTACTCCGACTTAAGTCTAAATTCTTCGCATTCAGATTAAAAATTTTACACATTCTAAAAATAGTTAGTTAGCACAAACATTCACTCTGGGGGGGGGGGGGTGGCAAATAAAACAGTTCATCAATTCTCGTTAACCCAAGTCCAGTGTTTAGTGACAACTTTTCAAGAAGAATGGCACAGTCGATTAAGTTATTGAATAGCTTGAAAAGTTCTTTTAAAGCGGCTTGTGATCTTCGTTCCTTTAGTGATTTAAATTGAAAGCGTTCTAGTAAAAGCTCATGGTCTATTGAATCCGGGTAAACTCCCGAACTGTTTATAATAAGCATATTTCAAAAACCTCTTTTGAACTTTTTCAAGGAGAACTATGTTTTTCTTAGTAAGAGGATCACATATGACAGAGTTTGTTTCCAAAAACGATTTTAACTATAGAGTTGTACAAATTCTGGATACGTTGGAGGTTGTGGACTGTACGAGAGATTCTAATTTCGAATCTGAGCATTATGAAATACTTATTACTAGGTATAGAATTTCTATGCATTTGCATGTTTTTTCTGCTTATAGCAAACATATGCAGAGTTATATTTCTACATGTTTAAGCCACTACATATGAATCACATATGTCAATTTGAAAGTGCATATAAATGCATATTTAGGTGTTTTTTTATAAATGCATGCATATTTTAGCATTTTTGAACGAGTGTGCATATTTTACAACTTTTTGGGCGTTTTATATGCTTTAATTATGAAATTTCTAATATTTTTTAAATACTTTTAGCATTTTAGACAACCAACCAAGGGCGGCTTAGTTGAGTCTAGGAGAAACCCATAATTTAAGCTTATTGTTAAATACTAGGCTTTAAAATATTTTTCTGCCTTAACCATCTGTGTACTTGTTAATATTTTCTAAGAAAGAAAAAGTTTCAACTAAAATTTAAATACTTATATCCTGCGGTATTGTGATAAATAGGTATTAGAAATTTTGTGGCCGGACGGTATACAGTACAACAAAGTACTCCTGTTCGTCACCGACGCGGCACCGTACATGATCAAGGCTGGAGCAGGCTTACAAGTTCTGTACGAAAAAAATGCAATGCATAGTGTTGTGGGAAAAGTGCGGGAAATATATCCTAACGTAAACTCTATAATTTCAGATGTAAAAAAATTGTTTGTAAAGCTCCATATCGCATACAAATATTTAGGGAAACTGCTCAAGAAGTGCCTCTCCCACCTGAGCCTGTAATAACAAGGTGGGGTACTTGGCTTTCTGCAGCAGCATATTATGCAACTTATTTTGATATTATTAAAGCATTTGTAAATAAACTTAATAAACACGATGCACTATGCATACAAAGCGCACAGGATGCTTTTAATACTAAGGAGGTGAGGGCAGAATTATTGTTTGTTTAGACAAATTTTGTGCGTTTAGCTAAAGTAATTCAGAAATTAGAAAGTCAGGCAAATTCATTAGATGAATCTCTTGAGCATGTAAAATTGTTAGGTGTTTCTTTGAATAACGTAAAAGTGCCAAAGGGTTTGACTTTAAAACAAAAATTTAGACAAAAATCCTGGTTTTCACTTAATTAAAAGCATAAACGATGCATTATCTGGCCAAGGCATTTTAGACGAGCTAAAACATTATTCGCTTGTAGAATTAAACAATTTTAAGTATGCCCCAATTACGTCTTGCGATGTGGAACGGAGTTTCTCAAAATATAAAACAATACTTAGGGATAATAGGCATATGTTTACTTTCAAAATTTAAAAATATACGTCATTGTAAACTGTAGCGCTCTATGTTTAGAAAATATAAATAATTAAATTATTGCATAGGATGTCTAATTAAAATAATTTCTGTAAATAAAATGTAAATAACGCTAAACAGGTGTTTTTTAATAATGAAAGTGCATATATTTATTAAAAATTTCTAATAAACGCATATTTCACGTTTTTATAGTGCATAAGTGCATGCATATTTCAGCATTTTTAAGTGCATTCAAATCCTATACCTACTTATTACAAATATGTTCCAAGTGTTGGTTAAAATTCAATTTAGTATCCAACAAAATGCCCAGAGCACGTACCACCTCCGTTGAGTTTATTATTTGTGCTCCAGTTTGCCTGAAGTCTTTTTTGGACTGCATTTATTCACTTCCATTTTACTTTCGTTCGTTATTCTGTTTTGCTAGAATGAAGTTTGATTTTATAACAGTAATTTATTTTTATAATCACCATTATGAACTTTGTTATCTTTTTTTGTTTGTCAATGCCATATAATATAAAATACGAAGGAACATTAAAAATTCTTGTTTGTGTATGGAGACTTATTTGAGTCAATGTATATAAAGATTAATGCGACATATAGAGAATTATTAAACTGTAATTCTTCATTATTTCAGCATCATTTTTAGCGTGTCTATTGTACTTTGAATTTATAGCTATGTATTAGACCAGTGGTTTCCAACTGGCGAGCCGCGACCCCCAAGGGGGTCGCAACAGCTTTTTGGGGGGAGGGGGTCGCAGCAGATAGTTTTTGTAACAAAAACCAGCACAGAACACGTTCATTAATTAATTTATTAAAATATTAACATTTTTTCTGCGTTTGGCAACACGGAATTTCTCCGTCTCAACAGCTCAATTGTTCTCGAAGTCGCTAAAAATAAAAAGTCTCATACAATTGCCGAAACGCTTAACAAACCTGTCTATTCAAGTCAGTTAAGTTGATACTTGGAGACGCGAGTGAGATGAAAATGCGTAATATATCTTTGTCCAACAACATAATTCAAAGACGCATTTCGGATATGTCAGCAATGTGCCGGAGCAAATTTTAACTGAAATAAGAGCATCTCCTTGCACCTCAAGCAAAGGGCTTGCACTGCATGATTCACTGGTTTGCCTTTGCTATTAAAACTCTTCCGAATCCTTTGCAAGAAGCGATTGACTCTTTAATTAAAATTGTTAATTATATGAAATCTAGTGATCAACACCCGTCTGTTCAAAGAACTCTGTAAAGACATGAATTCTCATCACGAGGCTTTTCTGTACTATACTGCTGTTAGTTGGTTATCAAAAATCAAAAGGGGTTGTTGAACGTGTATTTGAATTAAAAGACAAATCTAAATCTTTCTTGGAAATGCAAAGGAAACAAGATTCTATGATACATTTTATTGACGAAGCTTGGATCCAAAGAGTTGCTTATTTGTCAGACACCTTCGGCCAGTTAAACAAATTAAATTTGAAACATAAAGCAAATCTTGGAAACTTCGCAATGTTTGGACACCTATGCACACCGGCTGAAGCATCAGAGACAGAAATTGTGGAGAATCTAACAGAGGAAATTGATGATCACCTTCAATTCCTTGAAAATTAAATTCAAAGTTATATTTCCCCGAGATGTCTGAACAAGAAGCTGGAGTAGTAAGGAACTCATTTCACGCGTCATTGGATGTTGCCGACGTTCTTGACGAAGTGCAGGATGGATCTTCAGAGCTGCGGAATGAATACAGCCCGTTACCTATTTCAGAAAAAATCGTTGACTGAATTCTGGTGTGTCATGCGTCGTTCGTATCCTAATGTTGCGCTACTTTTTTTCCGGGTACTAGTACCATTTGCTTCTACCTATCTTTATGAGAGTGGGTTTTCAACTCTTTTGCAAATCAAAACAAAGGCCAGAAATACTGACTGGATGTTCAAGATGACATGAGATTGGCTATGACGAATACTCAAACAAGAATTTCAAAACTTGTTACGCAGATGCAAGCTCAATCATCACATTAAATTTTTTATTTTATATATGTAGGGGAGGACGGTATATACTGGGACAGGATATAAGAGGGACAGTTGCTCCTGCGCCATCTATTGTTTACGTTTAAAGTTTTAGTCTAGGTTATGTTTTTAGTTTGATTGGTAGAGTGAATTTGATTGTGGTATTGCTGGTAGTTGCCATTAAGTTTTCTGAGATATTCATACTCTTTATAAACAGGTAAATGAATATTTTATTTCTGACATATCATTAAAATCACCCTGTGCAATGATTGTGAAAGTATTATAAGAATTATTTTCACATAACCTTTAAAACTATGCTGCGAAAGTATTATCAACTTCATAGCGGCTTTGTTGTTTTGGTCGGTGGGAAATTTAAAAAAGTTTGGATGCAATGCGTGTGGTATATAGTGGGACAGTTCATGATGGCATGCACAGGGACACATATCCCACTGTATACCATGTTGGGTGAACGGGAGACCACACGACGTTCACCCCTAGAACTGGCTGCCTTCTACCCTATCCCTATCAAGGGCAATGGACGAAGCTGTCAGATAAAGTGTGTGGTAGAGAAATTCGTGAGAATTCTCGACGGTTACTCATACCGATCAGGGGGAGCCCTGGTAGATGAGACCGGTGTGGGCGGATTCGAATCTCGCCTAAGAGAGGAGGTCATTTATGGTCACCAAGGAACCCGCTGCTTGGCTGAGGGCAATCATGGTCACCAAGGAACCCGCTGCATGACCTAGGTCATGTAAGGTCACCAAAGGAACCCGCTGTTGCCCGAGGCCATTTATGGTCACCAAAGGAACCCGCTGTTTGACGGAATCTCTAGTGGGGTGACTAGAAGTGAGGTTCATCCCATGTGCTGGGAAACTGCAAGCCGCCAGGTAAATGTGCTTGGGAGCTGTCCTGGCCACCCTTTGATCCGGACTGCAGCTGGGTACGGTGATTGGGAGAAGCTCCGAAAGCCATTACACTTAAGGATAGTTGAAGCGAATATATAGCCTCTCACTATTAAGACAACTTCACCAATATCGGGTACGCACCGGGAGTCTATAACGTGTAGACTTTAAAGAAGCTCTGTCGAGGGCCCACCAAGCCTAAAATTGGTAGATCGGGGTGGCAAAACCGCTTAAAAACCAAGTCCTGCCACAATTGAGGTTGGATTCGATCGGGCAGTGGTCCCACTTTGCAAGAGGGCATAGCTGGGGAATAGTCCTATGCTGGACGAGGTACTCCGGTGCCGGCGGGTGAGCAGCGTGTTAAGTCAACTGCTCGGTCACTAGTGAACGCTTAGCTAGTAGAGAGTGGATAGGCAACCTCGCTCCTACCAGTGAGTTAATCTGGGAGCAATTGCACGATTGCCGGTTGTGCAACTTGCGCGCTGATTGGGCGTATCCCAATCACTTCCTCATGGAAGGAACGTGGGGGTATGTTAACACGGGTACCCCACGTAAAACAATCTTGGATCTATGTATACCATGTCGGGTGTTCGGGAGACCGCACGTCTCTCTACCCTATCCTTGGATACTGGATCCTGTGCAATGGATGAAGCTGTCAGGTCAAGTGTGTGGTAGAGAAATTCGTGAGAATTCTCGACGATTACTCATACCGATCAGGGGGAGCCCTGGTATGTGATGCCGGTGTGGGCGGATTCGAATCTCGCCTTGGATAAGGTCATTTATGGTCACCGACGGAACCCGCTGTTTGACCGAGGTCATTATGGTGAGGTTTATCCCGCTTTTTGGCATATAGGAAACTGCATGCTGCCAAGTAAATGTGCTTAGGAGCTATCCCGACCACCCTATGATCCGGACTCAAGCCGGGTACAGTGATTGGGAGAAGCTCTGAAAGCCATTACACTTAAGGAGAGTTGAAGCAAATACATAGCCTCTCACAATCAAGACAACTTCACCTTAACGGGTACACACTGGGAGTCTATAACGTGTAGACTTAAACGAAGCTCTGTCGAGGGCCCACCAAGCCTATATATTGGTAGATCGGGGTGGCAAAACCATTAAAAAACCAAGTCCCGCCACAATTGAGGTTGGATTCGATCGGGCAGTGGACCCAACCCCTGTCTCGGAGAGGAGCTTGTGAAGGTATGAAGTAGGACTGGAGGGCTCTCTCTATTCAACTGAGTTAAGTTGGGGGAATAGTCCTATTGCTGGACGAGGTACTTTACCCCGTATGAAAGAGGATGGGAGGGTACCGGCGAGTGAGCACGTGTTAAGTCGATCGCTCCGGTACTAGCCTGGATAGCTAGTAGAGGGTGGATAGGCAACTTCGCTCCGACCAGTGAGCTGACTGGGAGCAATTGCTATGCAATTTGCGCGCTGATTGAGCGTATCTCAATTACTTCCTCATTGGAAGAAACGTGGATGTTCACACGGGGACTCCACGTAAAACATTCAGATAATCTCTGTATACAATTTATCGAATGCATAAACTTCTTTAGAAATAGAACAAAACTATTAAAATAAATAATTATAGTAATAATTTCTGACACTAGTGGACTTATGTGTAAATACAAATTAGTATTCTTTAGAAATCTTACTTTTCTTGTGTTTTCTCATTTTAGTAGAAATTCCCAAAATACCAATAGGAAGGTTCAGAGAACATTTTGAAGAAAGCGCACTAATTCATACCGAATATGAACTGAATATGTCAGATGCTGTTAAGTTTGTAATAAGTAAACAAGGTACAATTCGTGTAACTGCAGAGAAATTTAATATTTCAAAATCTGCATTGCATAGGCAAATACAAAAATATCAAAACTTAGACGAAGAAGCTAAACAAAGTTTTACATTTGAAAGAAAACATGGGTTTCAAGAAATACTTTCTATGTACGAAGAAAAGTTATTGGTTAAATATCTTCTTGACGCTCTAAAATGTGTTATGCATTGATTGAAAAGGATGTAAGGAATTTGGCTTTTATTTTTGCACAGGCTAATAATAAAAAAATACCACCATCTTGGGAAGAAAATCATCATGCCGGAAGAGGATGGTTATTTTGTTTTCGCTCTAGACATCCCTATTTAAGTCTTCGTACTCCTGAACCTACTAGTCTTACCAGGGCAACCTCTTTTAACAAACATAACGTTAGTTTATTTTATGAGAATCTGCAAAAGGTTATTACAAAATATAATTTCACTGCTAATGAAATTTTCAATTGCGATGAAACTGCCGTAACAACCGTTCACAGACCACCTAAAATTCTTGCACAAACTGGTCAAAAACAAATTGGTAAGATAACGTCAGGAGAACCAGGAACCCTGGTTACTTTATGTGAAACAATATGGTACATTTATACCACCATTCTTCGTTTTTCCACGGAAAAACTTTAAATCACACTTGATAAAGGGTGCATCTACAGGCTCGCGGGGATCAACGAATCCCAATCATCCTAGTGGGTGGATGACTACAAAGATTTTCGAGGATTACGTAGACCATTTGATCAAAAACACCCGTTGTTCAAAAAATCATAAAATCCTTGTAGTACTGGATAATCACGAAAGCCACTACGGTTTTAATACTTTACAGAAAGCAAAGCAAAATGGGATTGTTTTGTTAACATTGCCACCTCACTGCAGTCATAAGATGCAGCCATTGGACATTTGTTGTTTTGGACCTTTCAAAACATATTATAATAGAGCAATGGATCAATGGCTTCTTAACAACCCAGGCACACCTTTAAATATATATGGCATTGCTGCCATTGTAGGTAAATCTTTCCCAGAAGCATTCATTCCGACAAATACAGTGAACGGATTCTCAAAAAGCGGTATTTATCCATTTAATCCCGACGTTTTCAGTGATGTGGATTACTTGAGCAGTGCTGTTACTGATCGTCCACTGACTGCTGCTGCTAAATGCTTCAAAAGTAACACAGCATGATAAAAATAATGGAGTCATGGGAACTGAAGAAAGCATTACAGTGGCAAGACACGACGATCTACCAAGTACTCCATCAGTTGCATCGATTGTAAGGTCTGAACAAGTACGACCACACCCTAAAACTGCACCGAGGTGTAATAAAATATCAAGAAAGAATGCTAAGTCGACAGTTTTAACAGACACTCAAAAATTACGACAGATGGAAGAGGAAGCTATACGAAAGATAGAAGAAAAAAATCGAAAAGCCATTACGGTAAGAAATGTACAGAAAAGAAAAGAATTAAAGTGCAAAATTTTTTTATTCATTTTGTGTTTTGTTTTTTAGTAATAAATGTTTTTGCTTCAAGGCCTGTTTATTTTTGTTGTATGCACAGTTTCAAGAATGTTTCTTGCACGTGTCCCAGTAAATACCAATAGGTGTCCCAGTAAATACTAATAGGTGTCCCACTTTGTACCAGAGATGGTTTACAGTGACTACCAGCGGATAATGAATATGTGTATTTATACTTCTTATATTTAGAATTGAAGACTGTATGATGTTCGATTTTATAGTTATTTTTGTTTTCTTATTTAACTAATTACAGAGAAAATAAACCTTCAGGGAGAAAAGTGTCCCAATATATATAGTCCTCCCCTACATACATACATTATCTTTAACCTCTTCTACCTTTCGGTGTCGATATTTAGTTACTAAATATCAATATTTTTGTTAAATATTTCTAAAATAAGTTTTTTAAAACGTTTTGTTTCTTTTATTATCCAGAAAAATATATGGGGGGGTCGCGGACATTTTAAGGAAATCAAAAAAAAGTCGCGACTGAACTAAGGTTGGGAACCACTGTATTAGACACTGGTGCAATGATGTTCCATCTTTGTTACGCAATGTTGAGATGGGGTAATTTTCAATAAGTCGGACTGCAACTTCAGTAAAATTATAACAGTACATAATCTAAAATTATTGCAGTCCAATTTTTTTCTTTGTACTTTTACGATCGTGTATAAATAAATAAAATACTGCATTAGCAGATAGTCAGTACTTTTTGAAAAATGAATTTATTTAAATTGCTCATCTGCTTGTTCTGCTCCTACGCAGTTACTTACTCTTCTTACTCTACACCAAATGTTTGTTAGGGTGTATTAGGAACCTAGCAAAATACAGATGTCAATAGCTTCGAATGCTACCATTTAATGTTAGTAAATTTCTAAAAATAATATTTAACTTATTTATTAGTGTAACTAATAATTCATTCCATAGTTTGTTTAGTAGACAGTAACTTTACAAATTCATCTAACAAATTAATTTCACTGCTAAATAACTAAAAACCTTTTGCAAATTCAATTCAGCAAACGAATTCTGATTATTTCGATAGGGCAAATGTGTTTAATATTCTGATTTCCTGATACTATACGACGAACATTTTGTGTAAATAAGAAGAGTGTAAGTCCACGATAATGTACTGAGTAATCGGCTATTTATTATTACTTAGGACATTAATAGTTATTTATGTAGGAATGGCGTTATGATGATAGTAATGCCCGGATGGTGGCTTTGGCCGGAGGAATGGATGTCGCTCGATGGGTATTATCTTCTATTAGTATATTAGTAACGCATTACACGATTTTATTTTCATGAGAATAGGGTGAAATTTAGGGTAGAATTTAAGTTATAACTAATTATGATTATAGTAATGCGCAAGAGTAGTAACCTGTTTGTTTTTTTATTTTGAACGTAATGCCGATTGCAAGTTAACTATGGGCAGGTGTTATGAATTATAATGCGCGCTTATAATGCCCGATTGTTATGGACATATTTTTCGTATCACAGCTCATAGGTATAAACAACAACTCATAGGTATGTGAGAAATAAACCATTTGAACTTTCGATTGCGAAGATTAATGACCATTCTTTCACAAATTACAAATACACATTCAAATTTTCTAAAAGTTATGCAAGATACGAAAAATAATAATAATAGAATTGTATAAAACGTAATGTCTTGAATTTGTAAGTGGAATAGCGATATCATTTCGAAAATACAGAAAATCTTGTGTAAAAGTGTATAACATCTTAGATAATAATTTTTACAAATATTTAGGGTCACATAATTAGCATCACAAAAGAATCCTAAAATGCAGATTACACAGAAAGTTTCGTTAAAATCGTTGCAGCTGAGTTTGAGAAAAATTTAACAAAACAAAAACACTTATCAGTAAATTTTAACCAAAAGCTTCATGTTGTGTCTTATTAGGGACAAGAGACAGACAGCATGAAGCTAGATTTCAAGTTTCAGAGCAGTACAGAGTTCGTAAAAACACACACATATACAAATTGAAACTACTGTTTTGGGTGTGTACTTCACTATTAACCTTTCTTATTTTGTTATAGTAGTTTACCTTTTTATTAAATTGTAGTATGAGGGGCCAGCCAGTTAGTTATTAATAACATTATCATGGACTTAACTCCTTACACAAAATGTTCGTCATATTGTATTCGGAAATCAGAAAATAAAAGAGATCGACCTTCTCAAAATCGGTCGTTTCTTGTATTGTATTTAAAAAAGAATCGTTATTAAACAATGAACTTACTAATTTGACACAAATATTAGAAAATAGGATTTTACTATACTTACTAGAACTATCAAATTATTATTTATTAATAATAATTAAATTATACTATAGTTACTTTAAATATTATATTTGAAATATACGCTCCCGCGCCATCTAGTAAGCAGCATCTTTACTCTAACAGTATATTGCCGCCATTATTCTGTGTTTTTTTATACCACTACTTTTATTTACCAGTGCGTTTTGCTGCTATCCGAATACAAGATGACAAATATTTGGTGTAAGTAACTTAAAAGTAAGAAGAGTTTAGTACAAAATAAAACTTTACCTTTATATTTTTAGATATTTTGCTATACTTTTATACTAAACCAATAAACATTAAAGTAATTAACAGTTTAAATAGTCTGTATTAAAAACTTCGAGAAAAACAACAATTAAGAACAATACATTACAATAAATATTCAAATAATCCCCCAGTTTTCATGTAAGCAATATATTATAACCCAACCTGTTATAAAAAGAATTTGCTTACATTGTCCAACTGCCTCTCACTGATTAAAGCGCACTCAGCACACTATTACATCTCTCAAAGAATTAATATCGGAATGGCGTCTTTTGTAAATTTTGCTTTTAAGGTGCCCAACAAGAAAAAATGGCCAATTTCTAGCACCACCTCTACCAATCCAACGATTTGGAAAAATATCATTTCAAGTATTTTTAACTTCTAAGCCGAAATATGCAGGAGAGCCGTTTTGTTGGAACCAGATCTCCTAATTTTTTCTTGCAAATTCATCCAGAGCAGGCACTAGTACACCTTAGTTACTAATTTAAAAAACTTGGCAATTTTTCACTCTCGAAACAAAATTTTAAAAGGACCCAAAGTTGGTCAGAAGTTACTTTATTGACGAATACATTGCTTTAGGTTATGGTCAGTATGTTTCATTACATTTATTAAATAGAGAAGAAAGTGTAAGTACTAAATTGCGAGTGCTTTTTGATGCAAGTAGCAAAAGCGCATCAGAATACCCACAAAATGATGTGACTCTCAAGTTCAGCTTGATCTCTATGACCCTCTATGTGTAGGTTTCGCCTAATTCAGTTTGTCCTAACTCCTTGCTTGTTTCGGAGGTGGAAGGCACATACCTGTGTTTTTGACGGATTTGGTCTTGGGTTTTTGGTCTATATAATATAGATCGAGTTCTTATAGTGCTTCTGTCAGCTTCTGTTCCTCTTCTTTAAATGCTTTGGCCTGAACAGCGATTACTCTGTCGTCTGCGTAGATGTAGTTGCAGTTGTAGTTGGTTCCCGCCGTTTTTCTGATGTCATCTGCTGCATTTGCCTAAGAACTTAACGTAGAACATTCTGTTTTGGAGCACATTTCCAATTATTTTAGTTATTTAGGTGGAAGTTTCTAGTTAAGTCATTAACTTTCTTTCTTTGCTGATAGCCATTTTCAATGTGTTGGGTAAAGTTTAATATTTGCGAGGTGCGGCTCTTTTCTGGACGGAAACCGCCCTGTTGTGGTTGCTTTGACTATTACTAATGGACTGAATCAACAGTTCGGATAGCGTTACCAGCTACCGACTTTCTCCACGCGTTGTAGGACTACTGCTCGACCAAATCCAATATCAATGTGGCTAGGCTTGGAAAGTTACGCCACCCCGGTCTATCAAGTTATAGGGCCTGGTGTGTCCCAGTCAGTGCTTTTTTTAATTCCACTAAGGCAGAATCCCGGTGTGTACCCGTTAAGGTGTCGAGCCCGAACTTGAGCGTGAAAGGCTATGTATTCGCTTCAACACCCCTTAAGCGTAGTGATTCTCGACGGTTTCTGTGGAGCATAGACTGGAGCTGCACAGTCAAAGATGATCCCAAAACTTTCGTCTCCGAACACTTCTACCTGGTGTCATGCAGTTTCTCATTGGCCAGGGATTTTCCCCTAACTGGGATAAACCTCACTTGATTGTCCTCTAAGAATTAATCCACCCATGAGTACCGGTATACTCATGTCTAAGAGTTTCCTCCTCAACGTTAATGGGTATTTCATAGAGAAACACTTTCGTGAATCTCTACCAAACATTACTCTCTGACTGCATCGTCCGTTATCCACGTTTGGGCAGTCTCCTCAGGTCTCGTCTCGAATACTAGTGAGTCGATTTATCCGACACCTCTAGCGACGGCCTGGTTAACCACTCCAGATCTCGTCTCTGATCATAGTGTAAAACAACCTCTGGCACCTCTAACAACGGCCTGTGGTACGTTTCCATTCCAAACTTGAGATTTGATAGGTATCAGCCAGTTCTAAGGGTGAACGCCGTGCGGTCTGCACCCAGGTTAGTCTCGGATACTAGTTAATTCATGGCCGACACCCCTGACTGCCTGGCTGTTCACCCTAGGCTTCACCCTAGGTTCTATAGCTTCCGTGAAGCGATGGAGGATTTTTATTTCGAAGATTTTATAGATATGGCATAGAAGCGAGATTGGCCGATACCTCTTTGGTTCGTTGTCATCCTTGCACGGTTCCAGAATTGCTATCACATTCGATTTCCTCCAGATCCGTGGTATCTGACAGTTTTGTAGGCAGTTGTTAAACATTTCAAGTAGCCTTATTTTAGATTCGAAATATTTGATTTGTTCTACCAGGATGTCTTCCAAACCAGCAGCACTCAGTGGCACTGATTAGTTCGTCCATCAAGAGGTGTGAAGATACGTCCGTAGTTTATTTTCTCCTGTTTCTGTTTATTTTAGATATATTCGGACTTAGACGTGTTTTAGGTTTGCTAGTTTGGAGAAGTTGATGTGCCATTTGGTCTGCTGAGATGTTGGTTTGCGAGGAGTTCGGAGGAGTTTGCGGAGAGTAGCTTGATGTGTGGCATAACTAGTGCTTGGGTTTACGATCGAGAATTCTCGTTCTCGGGCGGCATTACTAGTGCTAATTTATGTATTTTTGTTAGCAGTTGCGGTTGTGAATGTAACTGATTATTATTTTTGATTATGTTTATGGTTGAATGGATGAGCAGTCTCTAGGCCGCGAACCCTGTCTTCTATTGTTTGATAGTTTAATTTGAATATATTTGTATATTTAGTTCAATATTTGCTTATTATGATTCAAATCGCAATAAAAGCGTTTATAATTATTAATTTAACTAATTATAGACTCTATAGCTGCTATACAGAATAAAACAAATTAAACAAAACACTCATTATAAAGACCTGACTTAAAAGTAGTCGGGGGGGGGGGGGAGCAAGCATTTCTAGGCAATGCCAGAATAATAAATACAAGTGGTGATGCAGACAAAGGAGATGCTTTAACTGTTCCCAGGCCCGGATTCACACTGAAGCCTACGAAGCTCGGGCTTCAGGCGCCACATTTTTGGGAGCGCCAGTGCCAGACATGGCTTGCAGAATCGCAAATTCTTAGAAACGTCTTGGACTGAACCGCCGGAAGAATAAAATTCAATTGAAACCCTGAAATTCCTATTTTTATGATTTTCTATTGAAAAGTAGAACTTGCTTGAAATGTTTCTATTTACTTCAGTTACGATGGGTAATCGGAAACTGCAAACAAACTTAAATGCAACGCTATTGGTGGGTGCGCGTATTGATTAATGACATTTACTTAAGCGCGGAAATGCGGATGAACGCCCACTACTAATTTTCATATTACTCGGTTACAGGATTCCAAAATTTAAAAAAATGCTAAAATCTAAATATGTTCGTAGATGCAGCAATGCCATGCTTGTTGACCTAAGTTAATTGTAGGGTTACCGCTTTACTAGCAGTAACGCGTTATTATGTGAATGTCGCTTTGAGCGCTCAGCTGATCACTGTTTACATTCTCTGAAGAGCTATCGCTGCCAGAGTTTAGTTACTAGCTAATAAGGCCGGTTCTTCGAACCTTAAAATGGTCGGAGAAAGACCTAGCAAATTCCAGCTGCGCTTAACGAATTGAAAAAAGTCAAAAGTTGCCGCACTTTGTTGTATGTCTTGCTCAAGCTTCCCTTTCCACCGCGTAGTAGTGCCTGATGTTGCTCTACACTCTAGCCCCTCTATTTCAAATAGTAGATATTCTGGAACAAATCTCACACAAACTTTAATAAAGAAAAAAATAATAATATACATGTTGTCACGAAAATTTAATAAAAAGTTGTTTAAAAATTATAATTACGGCGGTATGTAGGTATTAGATTAATATAATCGTTTTTACAGAACATGAATGTCCGCTGTCAAATTAATGTTAATTTGTGATTATTTTTGTGCATTATTATTATTAAACCTACAATTTATTGTAAGACAGAATACCAAACCTGGTAATATTGAATGTCGCCAACGTTGTTCTGGTGCTTTTGCTCCAGCGGCGAGATCAATCGTCGCTGCTATTTGAACATAAAGGAGCTATACTCTATACTTCTCTAAAGCAGGACAGATCAAACGGACGCCGCCGCTATAGATTCGCTACTATTTGAAAATAAAGAGGCTATACTCTACACTTCTCCAAAGCAGGACAGATCGACCGGACAACGCCGTTATATTATCGCTACTGTTTAAGAATAACGGGGCTATAGTTCTCCACTTTGACCGGACAACGCTGTTATAGTATACTATTGATTGATTGATTGATGAGATATAATCAAAAGGCGCTAGCCGTGGAAGAGCTTTAGGGCGCCAAAGAGATTAATCCGTGGCTGACTGTTCCGAGTTAAAGCACGACACAGCTATTAACGTGCCGTAATTACTTCTCTATATAGTAAAGAGGTAAAGCCAGTTTACTATTTTTTATTTTTAACCAATAAGAGGCTGGTATCTTGTGACGTGATTGTCATCAGTCACGTCCGTTTGTTTACATTGATGTTCAACAATATTGGATATTGGATACACTTTAGTGTCGAATACTTACCAGTTAGCAATTTAATTCGGTTATGAACTAACTATGTAGGTATACATTTTGAAGTATAAAAAAGAAACTATTCACTTATTATACATATATGAAATGTTTCAGTCCGAATTATTCACCGAAGTAACCTGCTCACCTTTGTATGCAGCTTTACGTAGTTATTGATTAGTGGATTAGTGCTAATACAGTTACTATTATAATTTTTTAGCTTGATTACAGTTATCCTACTTTTAGGCAGCATTACTCTACACTACACCAAATCTTTGTCATATTGTATTAGGAAACCATGCGTATTCAGAGGCAAATGTTTTTCTGTGCTATTAACAATAAATAACACACAGTTGTCTAGTGTTATAATATTGGCACCGCTTGCTAGATATTCTAAAAACAACATTTTACATGTTTATTGATAATACTATATCTGATAATACTAACAGAAATGTTTAAAAAATAACCTATCAAGTTTTACAATTTGTGATATATAAAGACAATGTTTCAAATTCTGTACAGCAAACGGTTGCGTGTTATCTTCACTCAACGTCTATATTGACAAGGCAGATCTCTTTTATTTTCTGTTATCCCCATGCAACATTACGAACATTTGGTGTAAGAAGGAGCTTGGTCCACGATAGTAGTTAGTCCACTAATGATTATGTATAACATATATATATGTTCAATATTACTATATTATTAGAAACAAAGATATAATAACATATACAATTAAAGTATTACTTAGTATATAAAATACACGTTATTAGAAACAATTTCTATAAATAGCTTAAATAACCACGTATCCCCTTATAGCAAGAACAGTAGTTACCTACAATTTTAGGGGCTTGTATTTTCTATCCTTCCGTTGCAAGTTGAGATTTTAATGAACAGGGGATGGCATTTATGCTTAGAAGCCTTGTGAACAGGAGACCAATTTTGGGATGTCTTATTTTCTTTTTTTTGCATGTGCTAAATACTGATTGTACGAGGGTCATTTTCTAAGTAAGAACCGATTGCGCATCGTGTCTGCGCATTCAGTCAGGTGACGCCAGTTCAAGGTTAGCAACTCTTGGCCGGTCCTCCACTACACCGCCATTACGTTTCACGTCTCTGCCAGTGCTGGTTGTGTGGTTATACTGCGTAGTTTGTCGTCATATCTATCAGTAATCCCGCCGATTGTGAAGTGCGTGCCGTTATTCGGTTTTTGAATGCAAAAGACGTTCGTCCTGCTGAAATTCACCGGCAGCTTGTTGAAGTTTATGGTGAAGGTGTAATGAATGATGGTAATGTGCGTAAATGGTGTAGGCGTTTCATTGAAGGAAGGACAAATGTTCATGATGAAGAACGATCTGGAAGGTCAACTGTCATGAATGAAGAATTGACACAAAACGTTGGTGAGGAAATCCGCCGAAACAGGCGCTTCACAATTGGCGAGCTTCATCAGAAATTCCCTCAAGTTTCAAGGTCGGTAATTTATCACATTGTTAGTGACAAACTTCACTACAAAAAATGTGTGCAAGATGGGTACCAAAAATGTTGACAGAAGAACACAAACAAAAGCGAATAGCACATTCTTTGTCCTTTTTGGAGCGCTACCACAAGGATGGTGACAATTTTTTGAGTCACATTGTGACTGGAGATGAAACGTGGATTGCGTACTACACTCCAGAGACAAAACGTCAATCCAGTGAATGGCATCATTGAAACTCCCCGTCACGCCCACGGAAGTTCAAACAAGAACCTTCAACACGAAAAATCATGGCCACGGTGTTTTGGGACCGGAAAGGCATTCTTCTGATAGACTTTTTGCCGAGAGGAATGACAATGAATGCAGAGAGGTATTGTGAAACACCGTTAAAACTTATGCGCGCTGTTCAAAATCGCTGGCGGGGACTACTGTCTAGTGGCGTCGTTCTGCTTCACGACAACGCTCGGCCTCACGTTGCAGCAAGAACAAAAACGCAACTGGGCAACTTTCACTGGGAAGTACTGGATCATCCGCCTTACAGCCCAGACTTGGCACCAGACTTTCATCTCTTTCCAAAACTTAAGGAATTTCTCGGTGGGAACCGTTTGGACAATGATGACATGCTTAAAAAAACAGTTACGAACTGGTTTAATAGTCAGGCGGCAGAGTTCTTTGATGAAGGGATCCAAAAGCTGGTGCCACGGCTTGACAAATTCTTGATCGTTGATGGCGAGTATGTTGAAAAGTGAAAAAATGTTCATATTTTAGTTTTTGATATAATTTGTGTTATTAAATAAAGTTTCTTTTACTGCATTATAAAACGGTTCTTACTTAAAAAATGACTCTCGTATATTATTGTGTTTGTATAAAGCCCAGTCAGCACACTGACGTCATAATGTCGCCGTTTCTTGGCAGTAACGACGGCAAATTGTCGTAAAACTGACATCATTATGTCACAGTCCAAAGACGTCAATATAAGACGTCATTAAAACGTCCTATGCTAGGACTAAGACAGGAATTATAAATAAATAGTTGAATATTGGAAATAACATTTATTCTATACTACAGTCAAAACATCTATATTGTGACCACCTGCTTAATACTTGTGTGTATTGTATTGTACTCCAAAAGACGTCGTTTTGAAGACGTCTATGTACGTCCCATTATATGACGTCTTATGGACATCATTTATTAGTCATATGACATCGTCGACCAATAATGACTTAAGAATAACGTCATTATAACCTCAGTGTGCTGGCTGGGAGGTATGTATAGTATCTTTAATCGATTTAGCTAAAGCCAATTTGTCTTACCCTAATTAAGTTTTCGTTGTAAGTTATTGCTTGTAAGTATATTACTTTATACATATAGGTAGTATATACAGTGCTATTAAATTAAATTGCAATATGTAGAATTTCCCTATGTTGCATTTGAAATTAATCGAGTCAAAGCATTATGCACATATAGGCGACCAATAATACAGCATGCTCTTTTGTACTGTTTACATACATATATTGCATGCTAAATAAATAGCACTGCTTGCTTCTGATTGGGGGATTTCGGAGCAGAATTATGGTAGTAACTACTCATGCATTCTAAGTTTAAGGTGGGGATTGCATTGTTGCATTAGATGTTAAATTGTTAAATATTAAAAGAATAGTTGTATTCCTATAATTCCGCTATAAAAAATAAAATCTCAATTTAGTTTTACTACCGAAGGTGTTTTAAATAAAGAAGAGTAGCAATTTAGTACTTTAATAGTGCTACAAATCTCACACCTCTTCATTATGAAAAATTTTAACTAAAAGTTTGTATTTACGAAAAAGTCCGCCAAAAATAGATTTAAATTGTTACAAGTTATAGTTATACTTGTAGAATATTGACAATCTTTCAATGCGCATCGCGTCATCTAGTGGAAATTTAGCTAAGCAACATCAAGCGTAAAAATTGGTTAATTAGCGGCGAGTTGATTGACCAATGACCACTATAGGTACCAGCAGTGTTGCCAATTGGGGAAAAGTCTCCAAGTCTACGGGATTGGAAAGTATGTTTAGTGATGATAATTAATTTTTGGGATTTATCGACTTTTTTAGTTAGAAAATCTAAATACATTTTTGGGTCATTTTTAATAGTAGTCCTATTTTGAAACTCACGATTAAATGACGTGGACCATATGCATAATTTAAATAAAAATTCACTTACATACGTAATTATAATTCGAAGGACTCTTGAATAAGGTAATAATTATAAACGTGGGCGACTTGGACAATTATATACGTTAGCATCAGCATAATTGAAAAAGGAAACTGTTATTTGAGATTTGATATTCAAAACAAATTCTGTGTCGCCCCATAGGGCAAAACGAGAAAACGGCAAGATGAAGCAGATATTCAAAACATGTCACGTACTATAGTGTAATGTGGAAAATACCTATGCGGTGTTCCTATGCCGTTAATTGTTTATTTATTATTATTCATTACTCATATTATTTCTGCATATGTTCTTCGAAAGAATCTTTGATGTCCTGACAATGCTTTGAGTGCAAGAATTGCTACACGATTTTGTATTACAAATCTCGCAAACAATTTCAAACAGTTTTTGTGATTTTTACGGTTATTAAATAACGCTACTAGCTAGTAGCTGCTACTACTCTTATAGACAATAGAAGTTTTGTTTATACTATAACTTAAATACATTTTAAATTTTAATTTTAATATAAAAACTTAATAATAAAATGGTCAAATAATGTTTTTTTAAATTCTAACTAAAAATTAATTATAAAATTTAGCGACTTTGAGTAGTAAAACAGCGACTTGATAATGCGCACATTAAAATTTTATTGTAACTGACAGCTGCTGAATGTTGTCACTAAAGTAAAAAGAGAGAAAAAAGTATCTCTGTTTCAGATAGCTTGGTTTTGGCCTAGAAAGAGATAGATCTTGACATCCGTGTCCCAATTCTAAAATAACACAGTTAAAGTTTTGATTGAGGAACTCTAGTCATATCCATAGTCTATAGCTCCAGGGCCTATTTTTAACTGAGTTGGGTCCTAGGCTCAGCTAGCAAATTTCAGGCCCCGTATTAGAGTGAAAGGAGTACCAAACAGGCGTAGAAAACCAAATAAAATAAAGTGTAGATATTGTAGTGAAATCTGTCAATTTATATAAAAAAAATTATCGACCAGAAATATCAAATATCGATGCGCCGGCTAATTCATATTGTCACAAACGGAATTATTTTAAATGAAATCCTTTTTGTAACATTTCAACTTGCATTCATTTAGTATCAAGAGTAGTGCGATACTCACCCACACGCCGCCACGCGCGGTACACAATCTGCATAAGCCTTGAGAATAATTTATACAGATTGAATCTCATTAGACTAAATTATACAGTCTGCATATCCTTGAGAATAATTTATACAATTTGTATCTCATTAGAATAATTTATACAGTTTGCATCTTATTATATATTTATGTGTTCTTCGTATCCCACTTAATGTATTCAATTATTCAGTAACGTTTCCGCCTTCAGCAGTATATAAACCCGCTTGTTTTGGCTTCAAATCAGTCTGTGCCAGGACTCACCAGAAGCCTCATCAAGAACAAGCGGGTAAGTGTCTTTTGATTAATTATGGCTTAGTTTGCTTAGTTGAGTGGGCGGCGCTTAATCGCCCACTCTCTGCGAAATTATGGGAAGTTGTGACCAGGCTACCCAGGTTAGTTATAATTACTAGGAGTCTAGCTCCTACGCTTAGTTAGTAGATTTAGAGCTAGAACAGGGTTGGTTCCGACCTCCCCTTGATTGTGGTTGTTTTGGAGGACATATACGTCCTCACAATATGTACTCAACATGTATGTTAACCTTTTGTACTCTCTTTATTGTCTTTAGTATATAGTTGTTTTTTACAACTTGTGTTTGATTTATCTCTACCTCTGACTACGTCCTCCAGTCACGAAAACCCCACGTGGCAATATTTAGAACATGAAATGACAAATCTTTTATGTACAGGATTTGTAAAAAAAAATTATCTCAGGGCAAAATGTTATGAAAAGTTCTCAGAAAATTAACCTTGAAAAATAATAAAGGATCATATGAAGGGTACAGGGAAAAAACAAGAAATGTCACATTTTGTTAAAAATCTGGTTGTTGGGCCATCTGGCGGTTAAAGTAGGGCCCTATTTAATGGCAATGAATGGTGGTTGATAACAAGAATAGTCGCAACAGAAATCACATTTGAAATATGGCCATGTTGGTTAAAAACAAGAACTATCCACGCGTCAAATGGAAAGAACTGGAATAGTCCATCTCATCGATTCTACAGCGTTCTGTTACAATAGACGTTCAATGTTGTGTATGGTTAATGACAGTAAATTTACCTTATAGTTTGTTGCACTTGTGGGTTAACTAAACAATGTCTGATACAATAATTAATGCAGTTGTGACTAGTGATGATAATTGTGCTGACATTAACCAAACTTGTAGCAAGAAAAGGAAGAAAACGGGAAGAATTACAGAAGTTATGAAAAAACTTAGGTCACAATCACACGAGGCAAGAAATTCTTGCAATTGCGGTAGATTACGGTGTTTTGAAATAATAAATAACGAATAAAGGAGTACATTGTTGAAGGAATTTAATGCGCTAACTACAAACAACGAGCAAAACGCATATATATGTGGATTAATAAATTTGGTGCCGGTTCAACGGCGCAGACCCAGGAAAAATGCTCACAATGCACAATATCATCAAGCTGCCTTTTCCTACAAAGTAAGAGTTAAACGTGATGGCACCGTGCAAGAAGTTAAGGTATGTAGCAAGGCTTTTAAATCGATACACGGCATTTCACAAGGTAAACTTGAACATTTGCAAATTGCTTTAAAAACCTTCGGGACCGCACCAAAAAAGAAACGCGGCCAGCATAGTTCCAAACATAGAAAACTACCACAAGAAAAATTCAATGCGGTTTATAACCACATCAAATCTTTCAAAGCAAGATTGTCACACTACAGCCTTCACAACTCAAAAAGAAAGTATCTACCAGAAGAATTGAATATAAAAAAAATGTACAACATGTTCAAAGAAAAATACCCGACTATTCAAGTATCTTACGAGACATACAAAATAGTTTTTAATACAATCTATTTATAATCTATAATTTAATCTATCTTTTGGTTACCCAACAACAGACACGTGTTCCGCGTGTGACGAATTTGCAGCAAAACTGAAAGGACTAGATTCCGAACAAGACAAAAAAGAAATAAAGAAGCTTACGATTGTAAACCACTTATACAAACATAAGGCCCAAACATTCTATGATCGGAAAAAAGCTGCAAAACTTAATGCTCGACCTTATCCTGGAAAAATGGCCATTGCAATGGATTTCAAAAAAAATATTTCTTTGCCTAATGTGTTTACGAACGACGTATATTAACTAAGACAGTTTTCAATGTATTCTTTTAATATTCATGTTCTTCCAACAGCCCAATCTATATTTAATACTTTTCCTGAAACAATAGCGAAAAAGGGCCCAAACGAAGTGATATCCTTTCTATGCCATTTTATTTTCAACTACCTAAATGATGACGTGAAACACCTCGAAATTTTTTGTGACTCTGCTGGAGGTCAAAACAAGAACTTCTCAATGTTTTGTTTTATACACTATGTTGTGCATACAATAAGAAAACTTCACTCCATTAAAATTACATTTACGGAACGAGGCCATTCGTACTTAGAATGCGACAAAAATATGGGGGTAGTTAATTTGAAAAGCAAGATAGAAGTTCCAGAAGACTGGGTCAAAGTCCTACAACTAGCTAGAAAAAACCAGAGCCTTTTCTAGTTGTTGATGTTCAACAAAATGATGTAAAGCAGTGGGATGTATTTTTGAAACAATACCATGTTAAGAAACATCCATTCCCTATACAGAAAATGAAAGAGATACAATGTACCAAGGACGATCCAATGTACCAGGGATTCCCCTGATCGGTATGAGTCACTGTCGAGAATTCTCACGAATTTCTCTACCACACACTTTATCTGACAGCTTCATCCGTTGTCCGTCAGCGAGATAGGGTAGAAGACAGCCAGTTTTATGGGTGAACGTCGTGTGGTCTCCCGAACACCCAATACTTGGTAGACAGAAAAAAAATTTGTCATAATTAACGGTGTCAAATTGTCCAATCAGTAGTTCACTCCAACTTCTGGGGTGCCGCAAGGATCCTGCATAGGACCTCTATTGTTTAATCTGTTCATCAATGACCTACCAAAGTCTGTTATGCATTCAAGATGTTTGCTCTAGGCGGATGACTTTAAAGTGTTTTCTGTGATTAAAACCAAGTTAGACAGCATAAATCTCCAAAGTGATTTAAATAACATATCTACATGGTGTAGTCAGAATGATCTGATGTTAAACAGTAATAAATTTTGTGTTGCAAGATACTCTAGAGTAAAGATTATACATAATAATGATTTTTCTATAAATGGCAACGTACTAATTATAAAAGATCAGGTTAAGGATCTAGGTGTAATTTTTACTAGTAAATTCACATTTAATGATCATGTTGAATATATTGTACAAAAAGCAAATAAAAGCTTATTCTTTATTTTAAGAAATTGCAGTAATTTTAATAATATTACTTTATTGTTTAATCTTTTTAACATATACGTGAAAAGTATTTTAGAATATGCAGCGATAATCTGGCTGCCTAAAACTTGTAACCTAATTGAAAATATAGAACAACCACAAAAGTCTTTACTAGATAGATTTACAAAAAACTCACGGGTATATATCCTAAATATCCCTACCTATTTTCATATAGGGATCAGTTAAATTGTATTCATCTATCTTGTAACATTCCAATTATTTCATTATTCAAAGAGAAGAGATATTATGGTTGTCTTGTTTATTTACAAATTACTGCATTATTACATATATGCTCCTTCACTTCTGGAACGGATCAGCTTTAGAGTACCTTTGGTGCATTTGCGTCACAAAAACACTGGCATGTTCATGGCCGCAACTGAAAATACTCCGGTTAATTTTGCTTTAACAACTTGCAACAGATTATTGCTATCAAAAAATGTAGATATCCACAGTTCTGTTAAAAATATTTTTAATCATTTATCAGTGTAAAAAACCATTATTGTAGTTACAATTGTTAGTATTTGTTATTTTTTTTCATATACTATATTTAAGTGCATATATATTTATATACATATACATACACCTTTTTTTTGTTATAATTATATTGTGTACTTGTGGATACCAATTATATGTAAAAGGCTTAAAGAGCCGTTTATAATTTGATTAATAAAACTATTATTATTATTATTAATCGCTTAATTTGTGGATACAAGTCTTTTCTTTGTATAAATTTCACTTCATGGTTACAAAATTGTTTTATTTTCAAGTACGGTTAAAGTATAAATTATAGTTACTATACAGGTTTGTAAATGAGCTTTATTATATGTATGTTTATAATTTACCTTAATAGCATGTTAAAAGTAGTAAATAACTAAAATATGGATTAATTATATGATATCCTGACCTTCTTGAACCCAGGTAAACTAATGATACTAGGTTGTAAAGAATAACTCATAGAACAATAATCTGAAAAAAGTCATGGCGCTCGTCCGTAATTCATAAGAAAAACAACGCTAAAGTCGCTATTTTGAGGTTATAATGTTATGATGTTAGATTACAGCGCAGAAATAAAAGTAGGAGAAAGGAGTTCTCAATAGCGTATTTCGTTTATAATAATAGGACGTCGGACAACGGGTCTGTGAGCAGGCGCACTAGCAAATACCAGATCCGAATTAAGAATATTTCGATTCAAAAGTACGCTAAATTATAGAAATTTAGACAGACTTAATAGTAAAAAGACTAAATAGATTTAAATTGTTGGATTATCTTTATTACTATACTGTTTGCAGATATAAGAGAGACACGTTCATTTTAAAATGGTTTAATAACAAAAAACAGAAAGATCTGTATAAAATTTGTATGTACTAAATTAATTAAAAATATAACTATAATAACTAGTTATAATTAACAAATATATCTAAAGTTGCAATAATATGCAACTGCTTCTGTAACTTTTACTGCAATACATTTATAATAGTTATCTTGTTACAATTTATTTAGTCTATTTTTTTTAAAACATTAAATATTAAAATAAAATTTAAAAATAATTCATATACTAATACATCTTTAGATAGAGGCAGTGTGCGACACTGCCATATTTTTTGTGCATTAATTAATTGGTATAGCACACTACTTAATATATAAAAAAATATTGTAACGTTCTTTCTAAAAATAATAATACAAGTGCTGTTTAAATCGTCTATTCACAAACAAATATTTATTTCTATACACTAATGAATACACTATAAATTAACGCTATGATTATAAAACATTAAAAACTATTATTTACAGACTATGAATTTCTAATACAACATTTATATTCACTATTTATTTTGTAATACACAGTTAATGACTTGCTGTTGACTGCTTCTCTTTTATCCGCCATCCGCTTTTATATCTTCATATAAACGCACCAGAAAACGCTGGAACCTTCTATGTATTCTTAGAAAATGCTAGAATAAACCACGTCTAATTTACATGCTTGTGCGATACGTCATTTTCTCGAAGGCGGCAGAACACACCACCTGTCGCTCGAAAAGAGGTTCGTTCCTTTTCTCTCCCGTTACACTGCCCCCCTCTTCAAGTCTGTTCTGTCCCAGAACAGGTTTTATGCTCTGATTCCTGTAGAACGGGTCATGACGATATCGACAGTCTTCACCTCGACTACACGTTCCATTACGGTAGAAATAACAGTCTACACTCTTCGTTGGCCTTAATGCGGGCTGTGGGTCAAAACTGCAGACGAAGATCTTGACGTCCGTACCTCTAAAGACAACTTCCAGCATGTTTCTAACGATTCTCCAATCCAGCTGGTCCCGCCCACAGCCGAGTTTGGGAACTGCCAATTTGTTAATTCCCCTGGTAAGCAACTCGATTCTCAAATTCCATAGTGCCCTCCACAAGTCGGCGTAACTCGGTTTCTGGTAGTAAAACTGCTTGGTTACCAAGTAGTAAATGGATCGGTCATGATCAGGCAAGCGTAAGGATTTACCAACAGAGGGATTTTGTTCTCGAAGTTCATTCAGCCGTCCAAATTTATTTCTAAACACTACTGCGATCCCCCTGGACATACGGAGATCCGCGGAGACACAGTGGGCAATGGAATAATCACCAGGGACCCGGAAGAGATCTTGTTGCATCTCAGTCGTGACTCCGAATCGCGCTTTTCTAGTTCCAGAGAACGCAGCCATAAATTCTCTAAAGGTTGCCTGATCATCTTCAGGCCTTACGATTTTGATAGCCACCTCGGCCTCATCTTTCCGATCCGGGACTGCGTCATTATTTCCCTCATAGTGCGCCAGACGATTGGAGTGTACCACCTTTGGTTTCCCCCTTGGCAATTTCTGGATGCGATAAATCAAGTCATTTATTCGTTTCTTCACCTGGTATGGACCCTCCCAATTTCGCTGTAATTTTGGAGAATAGCCACGACGCCTTTGCGGGTTGTATAACCAGACAAGCTCTCCAGGTTGAAACCCTCCTTCTTGGGCTCTCACATCGTACGTAGCCTTCATCCGGTCACTCGCGATTCGACTATTATTTCGGGTTCGGTCGTGAATATCCTCCAACTTCTTCTTTAAGTTGATGACATAATCATTCCCAGCTACCTCCTGCTCTATAGGTGGAGACCCAAATTCCAGATCACACGGTAACCGTAACTCGCGTCCAAACATTACAGACGCTGGTGACTGACCGGTTGTTTCGTGGACCGATGCACGATAAGCCATCAGGAACAGATGCAGGTATTGGTCCCAGTCTCGTTGATGATCGGAGACGACCTTGGCCAAATATTTGCCCATTGTCCGATTCATGCGTTCTACCATTCCATCGGACTGCGGATGTAACGGTGTGATAAAAGCAGAAGTTTACAGATTCGTGGGTGGTACAAATAAACATGGAGATTTAGTTTTTAGATGCTATGGTCTACACAGCGAGCAACTTGATGAACTTCTTAATACTTTGGATCGAAAAAAGATGCCGAAGGGCACTATTACAACTACAAAAGAGACTGTTGTCAACAATTATAATGGCTATTACTCTCGTACAGGAAAAAGTATATTGTCCATTTTGTCAGTTCTGCACTAGCTGAGAAGTTCTGATATAAAAGACACATATGCAGCTATGGGATACATCGGCAGCTGTTACAAACAGGCTTTTGTTGATGAAGATGTTGGACGAAGTATTTTGAATCTGCTAGCAAAGAAGGAAATAGCAATTGAATATATCGACAAAGTGAACATAAATGAACTAGCACGTTTGCGAGATAATGGGATAGAAAGGCGATAAGGATATTTTTACCTCTTTTTTCATTGTTGATGGAGGTGGGTTTTCTCACAAATGTAAAACACAAAACATCTTCTTCAGGGTTGTTGACTGTCACTGTGCCCAATGAAGAGATTAGAATCATATTTAAGAAAATGCTTTCAAGGAATATTTATTTCGAAAACTGAGCGTAAGCTTTCATGTTTTCTTGCATATTATAAGGCTTGCTATGAGCTGTTTGAGAATACTACAATAACTTAATAAATTGTAAAAATATGTCTACGTGTGCTTTTCGGGAGACTGAATGTTGATCAATCTGTAATATCATATTCTATGGTAATATGTAGCTGCTATAGTTTTAAGTATTTTAAAAGTGTATTTTTACCTTCTACTTTATAAATCCACATTGTCCATTACAGTTTTGTTTATTATTATGTATTTTTTTAAATTTATTTCACGCCTACGCTACGGGGAACCAACAGCTAAGGTCATATGTCCCTCATCTAACATGCAACACAAATACATACACCCATAGTTGAGGTGGAGGGATTTTTCAATTAGAAAAAACCCGTCGCCCCAAGTGGTACTCAAACCTACGACCCTTGGAACATGAGTGATGCACTGACACCACTCGCTCACCGCCGGGGTCCTATTATGTATTTGTTCATCATTATAATAATATTATCTCCACAATAATACAAGTCATCATTATAAGTAGTTGGTACTCTCCAAGATGTAAAAGTCAAGTTTAATTGTATGTGGAAATAATGGAAATATTTTTCATTCCAATTTGCGTTTTGTTTGATAAAAAATGCAGAAGTTGTAATCTTTGTTTAGTATACATAATAGATGATCTAGTATGTTCTTCCAGGTCTGGAAATATTTCCGTATCTGACATAATCAAAGTAAATAGTTAATAAGAAATGATTTTCAGGAAACAACAGCGTCTCTGCAGGAGCGCTTTGTAATTTTAACACCTCATTTTCGTTTGTTTTAATTGGAAGAAAGGAGTAGGTAATAGTTTGCATTTATTTTTCATTTAAGTAACTTTTACATAGGTTTTTAAAAGCCATGATGGAGTGTCTTAAAATTAGTAATTTTAATATGATTTTAGCTCTTTTTCAGTGATTTTTCAATTGGTTTTTATGTTCCCATTTGCCTTGGTTTTGGTCTATTGTAATTTTAAGCAATATCTTAAATAAATTCAACCGTTTCTAGCAGTATATCAATGATTTACACGTTGCAATTCTCCCCTGGTCCAGGAACAGAAAAGTGAGGTAGATATTAAGTTTTCATTTTTTCATTTTTACAGCCAGATTTCTAAACTTCTTGATTTTGTCAACAACTTTTTACTTAAAGAACTTGTATTTACCAAGTATTTGCTTACAACGCTTGTTTTTATAAAATCTTTTAATTTGCAAATACTTTTTAAAAAGATCTTTCTTAAAGATGTCTCGGAAGGTCCTTCCTAAAACATTTATTAAATAATTCGATTCCTATACGGTTACTTCCACATAGAGGGCTTCCATTGAGAAGTTCGGTATTGTTGGTTTGGTAACTCATTCTTAAAGAGCTGCATTTTACAAAGTCTTACTAAAATAGCTATTTAGGTAACTAGTACATAATGCAGGACTTTATAGAGGAGCCCAGTTAATCCTAGATCGTCAACAAGAACCTAATGTCTTTCTGTGAGCTGTGACATAGTCTACATACTTTCATAATTTCTTCCCAGCTTATGTTACGTCTGGTCACCTTATATTAAAGTAATCAATGTATTTACAAAACGTACTATGATGCATCAATTGATTCATACAAAATAAATCTTTCAACTTTAAATATTTTTTTAATTTATAATTTTAAACTTCTGTGAGTTTTTTACAATTAATATAATTTTTTATTGTGAAAAACAAATTAGATTTTAAAAATAGGTAAATCGTTCTTAGAAGTTTAAGAATAAATAATAATAAGGGTTATGCAACCCATCGAACGTTAGTTGTTAGTTCCTACTGTGTTTAGAGATGGCGCCATATATCTTAGAGAAAATATTTCTGTAATGAGCGCAAGTATGATTTTCTATGATACCGAATAGCGGTTTATATTGTAAAAATTAAACTATTAATAATTAACTATTACTATTTAGAATTTATATGCTAAAAATACTTGTAATATAAACTTTTTTCTTACATAATCTATAATACACTATATTCAGTTAAAACAGTTTAAAGTATCTGATTTTTCAAAACAAATCTCCATCATCTCATGTGTCCCTAATATAACATGACGAGAATTCGGTGTAAGAAGGAAACAACTCCACAACATAATGCGCCGGTAGTCGTCGCCTCTAAATGAATAAAATCTTTCAAGTTTGTGTTGTAAAAATAATGGATTTTTAAACTATTGATGCCGCTAACCTAATGTTTGCAATTACAGAAGTTTACCATTGACTATATTTGTTTGTAGTTTTAGCAGAGATAAACCGAAGCTATCAAAGGTGCTGGGAAGGAATATTTCTCCTATGGGTGTATGCTGGATTCAGTCTCAATAAATATGAAGATATCGAATGAGACAGGATTTTCATGCAGAAAATTGACCCAATTTTATCTATAATAAAATATCTAGAATTCTGTATAACAGGGTACCTATGTCTGTCGTCTGAAGTGAATGTATGGATGATACTATCCACAAAATTGGAAATTCTGCTCTGAATTGGCAAGAAATATGCAAAAAACCGAGCAATTTTTCCAGAGAAGATTTGTGCAGGAACACATTACCTACTTTTATCCAGAAAATCAAACACTGAAGCATTTGAAAGAGTGTCCTTTTTCCACTTTTTAGACTCTTAAACCTGCTGCTACTTTTCAACGCTTTTCATAGATTGGGCCAATTAATAACCAAACAAGGAAACCACAATACATTGTACTATCGTAGTACAGTGTATTTTACATATCAAGGTGTAAAATACCGATTTTCATTTTATTTTAAGTTTTTTGAATCTTTATTAGTTTATGCTTTTTGTAGTAGTATGCATATTTCTTTTTTCTAAAGTTTCACAAAAAGTGTAGCATAATACAAAAGCTTTTTTTTATACAGAAATCCAGTTAACCAAAAATTAAAAAAGTCATTAATAAACATTAACTTTAAAAGTCATTAACTGGAATTTATATTTAATTACAAAAATTGACTAATTCATTAAGGAAATGACTGATAAAGTAATAAACGAAGTATGCACAAGATTTCACAGTTAGCCTTTCTGGTATCTTAATAGAATGTGACAAACATGTGATGTAAAAGAGTAAGCTTACAAGTTCGTTCCCATGCAAATGTGAACGGAAATAAATACTTATATAATCGCTAATTTCAACCTACGTGTAGCGATTTCTTATTTATGGTTTTTATTTCTCCTAGTAATAATTTAATTGTGTTAATAAAAAAAGAACACTGTTTTGCACAAACTCTTTATTATTGCAAAACAACTGAAAACTGAGAACATCAACAATCTCCTAATATAATAATAGCGATAATAGCCAGTTCCGATGTCCGATGTCCGCCGAAAAATATCTCGAAAACTAGAAGACTTAGGAAGCTGAAATTTTACAGGCAGGTGGGCCTTACCCCAAAATGGTGCATGAGTATATTTTTAATCCTAAAAACCCCGAGGGGGTCGCAGGGGAAGGCATTTCTCAAAAAAAAAAAATATATATATATATATATAAGAAAGTGTTATAATAATGGGATATCGCGCAACAGAGAAGAAAGAAATCATAAGTTGCAGCCGTCTACACGTGTTTCACACTTATTAGTGATCATCAGGACGGCATAGCAGATGGAATAAATATAAAAGCAACTAACTCAGAAAGATGTAACAACACAAGGTTTCACTGATAGCAGCCAACCGCACATTTGCAGTATCGGCCTGAAGACACTGAGTTTTCAGTGCAACAACAAACGTCACTACGGAGGCAGCTAAAGCCACTACCGTGAGACAACCAATCCCAAAGTATAATATCAATGATTAGAAGTAATAATGCGCGTAGAGATATACAAGAAAGTGTTATAATAATGGGATATCGCGCAACAGAGAAGAAAGAAATCATAAGTTGCAGCCGTCTACACGTGTTTCACACTTATTAGTGATCATCAGGACGGCATAGCAGATGGAATAAATATAAAAGCAACTAACTCAGAAAGATGTAACAACACAAGGTTTCACTGATAGCAGCCAACCGCACATTTGCAGTATCGGCCTGAAGACACTGAGTTTTCAGTGCAACAACAAACGTCACTACGGAGGCAGCTAAAGCCACTACCGTGAGACAACCAATCCCAAAGTATAATATCAATGATTAGAAGTAATAATGCGCGTAGAGATATACAAGAAAGTGTTATAATAATGGGATATCGCGCAACAGAGAAGAAAGAAATCATAAGTTGCAGCCGTCTACACGTGTTTCACACTTATTAGTGATCATCAGGACGGCATAGCAGATGGAATAAATATAAAAGCAACTAACTCAGAAAGATGTAACAACACAAGGTTTCAGTGATAGCAGCCAACCGCACATTTGCAGTATCGGCCTGAAGACACTGAGTTTTCAGTGCAACAACAAACGTCACTACGGAGGCAGCTAAAGCCACTACCGTGAGACAACCAATCCCAAAGTATAATATCAATGATTAGAAGTAATAATGCGCGTAGAGATATACAAGAAAGTGTTATAATAATGGGATATCGCGCAACAGAGAAGAAAGAAATCATAAGTTGCAGCCGTCTACACGTGTTTCACACTTATTAGTGATCATCAGGACGGCATAGCAGATGGAATAAATATAAAAGCAACTAACTCAGAAAGATGTAACAACACAAGGTTTCACTGATAGCAGCCAACCGCACATTTGCAGTATCGGCCTGAAGACACTGAGTTTTCAGTGCAACAACAAACGTCACTACGGAGGCAGCTAAAGCCACTACCGTGAGACAACCAATCCCAAAGTATAATATCAATGATTAGAAGTAATAATGCGCGTAGAGATATACAAGAAAGATATACGTCCTGATGATCACTAATAAGTGTGAAACACGTGTAGACGGCTGCAACTTATGATTTCTTTCTTCTCTGTTGCGCGATATCCCATTATTATAACACTTTCTTGTATATCTCTACGCGCATTATTACTTCTAATCATTGATATTATACTTTGGGTTTGGTTGTCCCACGGTAGTGGCTTTAGCTGCCTCCGTAGTGACGTTTGTTGTTGCACTGAAAACTCAGTGTCTTCAGGCCGATACTGCAAATGTGCGGTTGGCTGCTATCAGTGAAACCTTGTGTTGTTACATCTTTCTGAGTTAGTTGCTTTTATATTTATTCCATCTGCTATGCCGTCCTGATGATCACTAATAAGTGTGAAACACGTGTAGACGGCTGCAACTTATGTTTTCTTTCTTCTCTGTTGCGCGATATCCCATTATTATAACACTGTCTTGTATATCTCTACGCGCATTATTACTTCTAATCATTGATATTATACTTTGGGATTGGTTGTCTCACGGTAGTGGCTTTAGCTGCCTCCGTAGTGACGTTTGTTGTTGCACTGAAAACTCAGTGTCTTCAGGCCGATACTGCAAATGTGCGGTTGGCTGCTATCAGTGAAACCTTGTGTTGTTACATCTTTCTGAGTTAGTTGCTTTTATATTTATTCCATCTGCTATGCCGTCCTGATGATCACTAATAAGTGTGAAACACGTGTAGACGGCTGCAACTTATGATTTCTTTCTTCTCTGTTGCGCGATATCCCATTATTATAACACTTTCTTGTATATCTCTACGCGCATTATTACTTCTAATCATTGATATTATACTTTGGGATTGGTTGTCTCACGGTAGTGGCTTTAGCTGCCTCCGTAGTGACGTTTGTTGTTGCACTGAAAACTCAGTGTCTTCAGGCCGATACTGCAAATGTGCGGTTGGCTGCTATCAGTGAAACCTTGTGTTGTTACATCTTTCTGAGTTAGTTGCTTTTATATTTATTCCATCTGCTATGCCGTCCTGATGATCACTAATAAGTGTGAAACACGTGTAGACGGCTGCAACTTATGATTTCTTTCTTCTCTGTTGCGCGATATCCCATTATTATAACACTTTCTTGTATATCTCTACGCGCATTATTACTTCTAATCATATATATATATATATATATATATATATATATATATATATATATATATATATATATATATATATATATATATATATATATATATATATATATATATATATATATATATATTGCTGTGGATTTTAGTGTCAAAATTTTGGAAATTTTGGAAAATTTTGGAAAATTCTAAAATCGTTGTTAAATACTAACACTTTTGAAATATTTTTATCAACTTTTCCTGTTAAAAATAAATTTAAGTTATTTAATGGAGTGTCATTGATTTTGAAATCAATGTGTATACTTTTTAATAAGGTTAAATAATACATGTTTCTATTTATTATCAAACAGCTTACTCACCGATTACTTAAGTGTACGTAACATCCAGTTGTTCGCAAGTTTTTGTTATGATGTAATTCAATTATATATAATTTCAAATGAGTATATCGACGGGTTATGTGATTCTTTAAGGTTTTTGTTCGTGTAAATAGTTCATTGTTATTGCAAATGTTGTGTAATAATGTGTAATAGATGTGTCACTTTTATATAAGAATTTTAATCTGCTATTATGTATTATATGAGTGTACAGTTTGTATTAGTTCGTAAGGTGACGTCAGATTGTGTAATATAATTATGTAAATAGTCAATTGTATATAAGCTTAGAAAATCATAATTTTGGAGGAGTTCCTGATAGAAAGCGACGCAGTAAAGTCGTGTTAAAGACAATAATAAAATGTAAATAGACACTTCATGGTAAACAACGACGCAGTAAAGTCGTGTAAGAAATACAGTACAATGTAAATAGTTAAGTTAATTGAATACGGCAAAAGTATTAAAAAGGTTATAAATTGTAGAAGTGTATACGTTTATAAAGAACCTTTTAAAGTTAATTTACTTGCTAAGTAAGCAAGATAATAAATCTTCGATTAAAACCATCAATCGGTGTTTTATTTAATTAAACACAAAAAGCAAATACAAGTTCTTCGAGAAAGGGATATATACCCGCAGTTAAAATAAAACAAAAGTGAGTTACCAAAACCAAGAGTGTGGATGGTGTTATGTGGGAAAGCCATGCAAAAGGGAGGAAGTCAACCGGAATTGGAAATCGGCACTGAGACAACATAAGTGACTTGCTCTGCCAATTGGTTTTGGAAAGAGGGCATCTATAGAAAAAGGAAGAAGCATCGCTTTATAAAAAGGTAGGAAGTTATTTCCTTTGGTATCTGATGAAGAAAAGACTATCGTTTGTGAGGTGTAATTAAGTGATTTGAACAATTTAGCCATTAAACTTAATTAAGATTTCAATTTTAAAAAGTGTTTTCAATTTCAATTTGTATATTTTTAAAACCTACAGGAATCCACATTCACCCTGAGATGAGTTATTTTTATAAAATTTAATTCTGTTATGTTAATTTATTTAACTGGCGCCCAACTCTCTTACGTAAACTTGAGTTAGTCAAGGACTAACGTAACATTAATTTTATATAACCATTGCATTATTAAATCTATTAAAAGGTATTTTCAAATCATATTAGAATTTATAAAAGAGGGAAGTTGAAAAGCATTTCCAAAGTACACAGTCTTTAAAAAATTAATTTATTTATAAATCAATTATCTACAATCTAACAGTAATTATTCGTCATTTGTAAGTATTTAATAAGTGAATATAAAAACAATATTTTATTTTTAATTAGCCGAATTCAACGCATATATTTTTATTTTGCTAGCCGAGGTGGGGCAAAAGAAAATCAAAATTATTCTGTTTATGCCAAAGTCACCGCATATAAATTTGGTTTGTCCCAACGTGGGGCAAAAGAAATCAAAATTATTCTGTTTATGCCAATTCATCGCATATAAATTTGTCGCTGTCAACGTGGGGCATTTGATTAATGTGGGGCTTTTGTAGATTAGATAATCATTTGATTAATAATAGGTTTTGATTACTTATTTGGTTTTTCTTATCTTATTTGGATTTTATTAGGTTATTAGTATTAGATTAGAATTTTGCAGTCATATTAGGGCATACTAGTATATTTAAATATTATTAGAGTAAATTTTGTTTAGTGATTAATGTATGACGTCGGTTAAAAATATTTATTCTGCCGCGGAAAGTAATTTAGTATTAAAAAAGAAGTATACAGATAAAGAATTAGTAGTGTCTGAGAAGCAGAAAGCTTTAACCATTTCAGTAATGGAGGGGAACGGTGAAGAAGGAAAAACAGTAGAACCTACACTTGCGCAACTTATGCAACTTATAATAAACCAAACAGAAAAAATTGACAAACAGTCTGAAGACATGAAAGAAATGAAAGAAGACATGAAAGAAATGAAAGAAGATGTGAAAACTAAATTTGACAAACAGTCTGAAGACATGAAAGAAATGAAAGAAGATGTGAATACTAAATTTGACAAACAATCTGAAGAGATATCAAAAAATAATATAAAAATGGATGAAATAACAAGTAGTATAATAAATATAAAAGAAACACTTGAAAAGAAAATAGATGAACAATTAAAACTAGTGGATAACGAACTGAGAAATGAACTCGGCACTATAAAAAATGAGCATGAACTGTTGAAGGTGCAAGTGGAAGAAGAGATAAAGGAGATGAATAACAAGTTTGGGAATACTTTAGTTGGGTTAGAAGAAACAATTAAAAAGGATACTCGAAGAAAAATAGATGAGTCGCAGGGATTAATAATACAAGAGTGCTCAAGTCAACATGAAGATATAAAAGAAAATATAAAAAAGGAACTGGAAGAATTTAATAGACAGATCCTCGATTTGTCAATCTATGGGCCACAAACTCCTACTACAATCGTTATGACAGGAAATTTTGATCAATGCCCAATAAAATTTTACGGTGATAGAAATATACACCCCAAAACATTTATCACTAATTTAAAATCCAGTTTAGATAATGTGAAAAGGCAACTGAGGCAACAATATGATTTTAACTTTGAAATAAATTACATTAGATCCGCGTTTAAAGGAGATGCCGAAAAATGGTTCGCGGTTAACTCCACACGATTCAAAAGTTTTGAAGAATTTAAAAAAGTATTTTTAGAACATTATTGGGGACAAACCGAACAAGATAAAGTAAACAGGATGCTATTCACTGGGAAGTATGAACCAAGATTTGGGATTAGTAGGGAAAAATATGTCATTAATAAGTATTATTTAATTCAACAGCTAGACCACAAGCCTGATGAAAAAATGATCATAAGGCAACTTTCGACGCATTTTGACAATGATACCTGCAGAAAAGTTTATAGAGATGATATATCAGATTTCAATGACTTTATAAACATATTAAAAAATTGTGATTTGGCAGATAATGTCAAAACTGAAAAATATGGTTTTGTGGATCAACGTAGAAACCAGAATCAAAATCGGTATCAAAATTATCCTAATAAAAATTTCAATGACGGCACTAATAGAAACAGTCAACAAAAAGACTGGAATGACAATCGAAGGCAGTACAGTAATAACAATCTGCAAAAATATGAACCAAACCAACAAAATCAACGTTATGTTAATTTTGCTACCAATAGCCATTCAAATCAAAGACGTATGCCAAAAATTCTGCACCAAGAAGATTGCCCTGAGCACACAAAAGAAGACATCGCAAATTGGCAAGAATTGCCACAATTAAATGAGGAGCAGGATTTTCAGTAGGGTGTGCCATTTCAGGACATAATGATAGGCGTCCTAAAGAAATTTTCAGTTTTCCTGAAAATGGCACGGATAAGTGTTATAAAGAAGAGATTGAAGAAACAAAATTTAACAAGTTAGAATTTAGAGAAAAAAATAAGAAAGATGAGGAAGTTAAACAAATTAATAATGATGAAATATGTTTGACAAACAAAGGGAAAGAACTCAATTCAACAGAATTAGAAAAATTAGATGTAGGAAATAATCATGATAAAACTGTAGAAGATGAGTCCGAAAAGATAGATGTAAATTGTAATAGTAATGAAGGTGAAATTTTAAAGAAGGGAAGTTTTGTCAAGGTAGATTATAGTAGAAGAAATGATAAAGAGGTTATTATAGGTAAACTAATTAGGAATAAAAAAGTGAAATTAAAAGGAAAGCTAAAGAAAGACAGGAATAAAATTATATTGTGTAATTTCAAGACAGAAGGGAAAAATAGAAAGTTTGTTACAGGCAGTAGGGAAAAGATTAAAATTATAGATAAATTTTGTAAAAGACAAATATTACCATTTAGTAATTTCCATCTATTAAATTTTAAAAGCAGACGAAAGAAATACAGATCTTTTTAGGATGATTATATTAAATTAGAATTATATAACCGATTGTGACAATGAACCCAAAAGTATGATAAATTAAACTGATTTAAACTTTATGTAACGATTTGACTTTATATAATAAACAGGATTATGGAATTTTATACCCAATTAGGACTTATGTTTTTGTATTATGTTATTGAAAATAAAGAAGGGAATAGTTTGAATATGATTGAAGAAAGATAATTGAAATATTTATTAAAATAGGGGAAAATGGGGTTTAAATTATGATAATTATATGATGAAATGATGAATGAAGATGAAAATAATGATAGGATATAAAAGTTTATTGAATAATGATTTTTAGATTAATTAAAGATAATTGGATAATGAGAAGATAAAAGATTAGGAAGTAAATGAAGGTGATTTGATTATGATTAGTATGTTTATTAAAAATGAAAATAAAATAGAATTGTGGTTAGAAGAAGTTAGAGGGTTAGAAGTATTTTTAGAAATGAATAATATTGAACATTATGATGAACTATTGATATTGATGAGGAAAAGATTAGTAAATTAGTTAAGAGGACATTCATTAATGAAAATGAATATGAAAACTTGATGATATGAAGAAATAGGATTCTGAAATAATTAGATGAATAGGATTGGGACGAGGATGGATAAGATGTAATTATTATTGTAAATTTTGTAGATAGCTTGTTATGATAGATTAGACTAGGGAAATTTATTGGGGATAAAATATTAAAATACAAAAAAATGAATTGGTGTTTAAGAATAAAATTATTTTAACATTTATTGTGTTTAAAAGTAAAATTGCATTTACAATTTTATTTCAAACAGGAGGGGATAAATGCTGTGGATTTTAGTGTCAAAATTTTGGAAAATTCTAAAATCGTTGTTAAATACTAACACTTTTGAAATATTTTTATCAACTTTTCCTGTTAAAAATAAATTTAAGTTATTTAATGGAGTGTCATTGATTTTGAAATCAATGTGTATACTTTTTAATAAGGTTAAATAATACATGTTTCTATTTATTATCAAACAGCTTACTCACCGATTACTTAAGTGTACGTAACATCCAGTTGTTCGCAAGTTTTTGTTATGATGTAATTCAATTATATATAATTTCAAATGAGTATATCGACGGGTTATGTGATTCTTTAAGGTTTTTGTTCGTGTAAATAGTTCATTGTTATTGCAAATGTTGTGTAATAATGTGTAATAGATGTGTCACTTTTATATAAGAATTTTAATCTGCTATTATGTATTATATGAGTGTACAGTTTGTATTAGTTCGTAAGGTGACGTCAGATTGTGTAATATAATTATGTAAATAGTCAATTGTATATAAGCTTAGAAAATCATAATTTTGGAGGAGTTCCTGATAGAAAGCGACGCAGTAAAGTCGTGTTAAAGACAATAATAAAATGTAAATAGACACTTCATGGTAAACAACGACGCAGTAAAGTCGTGTAAGAAATACAGTACAATGTAAATAGTTAAGTTAATTGAATACGGCAAAAGTATTAAAAAGGTTATAAATTGTAGAAGTGTATACGTTTATAAAGAACCTTTTAAAGTTAATTTACTTGCTAAGTAAGCAAGATAATAAATCTTCGATTAAAACCATCAATCGGTGTTTTATTTAATTAAACACAAAAAGCAAATACAAGTTCTTCGAGAAAGGGATATATACCCGCAGTGTTTTCAATTTCAATTTGTATATTTTTAAAACCTACAGGAATCCACATTCACCCTGAGATGAGTTATTTTTATAAAATTTAATTCTGTTATGTTAATTTATTTAACTGGCGCCCAACTCTCTTACGTAAACTTGAGTTAGTCAAGGACTAACGTAACATTAATTTTATATAACCATTGCATTATTAAATCTATTAAAAGGTATTTTCAAATCATATTAGAATTTATAAAAGAGGGAAGTTGAAAAGCATTTCCAAAGTACACAGTCTTTAAAAAATTAATTTATTTATAAATCAATTATCTACAATCTAACAGTAATTATTCGTCATTTGTAAGTATTTAATAAGTGAATATAAAAACAATATTTTATTTTTAATTAGCCGAATTCAACGCATATATTTTTATTTTGCTAGCCGAGGTGGGGCAAAAGAAAATCAAAATTATTCTGTTTATGCCAAAGTCACCGCATATAAATTTGGTTTGTCCCAACGTGGGGCAAAAGAAATCAAAATTATTCTGTTTATGCCAATTCATCGCAATATATATATATATATATATATATATATATATATATATATATATATATATATATATATATATATATATATATATATATATACACACATTAGGCGGTATTACCAAGCCTAAAACAGAGTGTTCTCCTATCTATACAAAGCCCGCCACCAACTTACGCAGCCCGGTTCTGGGCTTCGTAAATTTTATGTGTATAATAGTGTTTTCTTGATTAAGCATCATCAGGGGATGCTGAATCTCGATTTTCGAAATGGCGGGTAAAGTCCAAAATCTCATACTACACTATATATATCTCATGTATATCTATGTATATCTCAAAATACACACGTTTAGTTCAAGCGAAATAAATATAGGGGGCCAACGATCGGTGTTGTATATATACTGTAGACATTCAACTGACCTTACGCGTGATGCAAATTACACGCATTATACGAGTGAGGGGGCTTGAAAGTCAAGTGTTTGGATTATTGATTTTTCTATAACTTTACACATTTTTATACCATAAGAGTGGTTAACGTATGTAGGGGGACTGGTTCCCGCGCAAATTCGTTTCCTGCATATTTGTACATTTGCACACATTTAATATTGATTTTTGTAACAAACTTGTATTTTCTTTAAAATTATTTCCTAAGTTTCCGTTTCTTCATGAAAATGTTTAATTTATTATTATATTAATTTGGTAGTTTGTATAGCTATTTATTATAAAAACAAAACCCACACTATAGTATTTGTAGTTGCAGATAGGGAATTTTTAAAATTTCTAATTATACATTTTATATTTTCGTTGATTTTTTGGTGATATTAGGTACATATTTTATTTCTTGAACAATATCTCTCATAAAATAGGGTGATGTAGGCTTTTTGTAAGAATTCTACAATAATTAGTTATAATTAGCTACGTAGATTTTTCGCTGTGATTAAAACTTTTTAAATAATAAAGTGAAGATTGAAATGTTTTTATTTGAAAAAAATACCTGATAATTTATGAAAATTGGTAAATGGGTAATTATGAAATAAAATTGAAGAAACTACACGCAATTTGTTTCAAAGATTGATTACAAAATAATGGGTCATGTGAATAAAATGCAAGGTGTTTTTACTATTAATAAAAGATAACAGTTATGATTTTTAATTATTAAGAATAAAATAGATGTATGTATAGTAAAATAAAAGCTTTTGCCACATCTATTCGCATTAATTACATTTTAGATTTCAGATCATGTTCTACATGCGTAATTAAATGAATATTAAGTTACCTCGGAATTCGCCTTTTGCGATTTTGATGATTTTTTTTTAAATTGTAGGTAATCGACTATATTTCAAAGTCTAAATGTTAGATTTGTCCGCTAATGCCCTGTTTAATTGTTATTAACAAATTTTTATTTTTTCCATAAGGGGCTAATTAATAATTAAATATTTTTTATTATAATTGAATAAAGTTGGCTACTTATAGGTTTTTAGGGTCGTAGATTACGAATCCGTGGTCCAAATTGGTCCAAAGTGCAAAATGGTGGCTATAAAATGGCCACCGGTGTCAAAGCTTAATATTTGAAATTTCGTATGAAAAATCGTACCAGGGCGTTTTTAAAGTAGCAAATTGTGCTGTTAAGCTAAAAACTGACCCAGATGCAAAATGCTTGTCACAAAATGGCCACCGAAACTAAATATGAATAAAATTCAAAATGTTTAATCTCTATTACAAGTTTGTTTAAGATGGATTAATATAGTAGTTACAATTTTAAGATTGTTGCAATTATGATTTAGTTAAAAGTCAAATTGATGGAATGGAATTCCATAATTTAACCAGATTCCGTTTAAGTCCGAAACTTTATTTATCGTCAGATTTAAATAAAGAATATTGTATTAATTATTATTTACTTGTGTTTCTTGTAAAGCACTGTTAGTTTCTTCATCTACTTCTGGCAACGTAAAAAAAGAATGTGCTCTTTAATTTTTGAAAACTGATTAGTAAGCTTTTTTTTGGAAGACTTTTACGTGCTCTTACTAGTTGCGACACTTTATCAGCGTTTTTCGGCAAAGGGAAAAATAAATTTTTCCCTTGCCCCTAAAAAAAACTTTTGAATGCAAAATTGAATGCAAAACTGTTTCTTCTTATTATTATTTTGAAAAGCATTCTTCATCAGAGAAATTTTCATCTAAATCTTCTTTTTCATTAATGTTTCCTACGTTTGGATATTTCCAAAGATTTGAAGATTTCAGTTTTGTTTTCGACTATGCTTCAAAATTGGCTATAAGTGGATTCGAAGATGCCAAACATAAGTTGAGAATTTTCTCATTAGTTTCTTATCTGGAAGATTTGCATGGATGACCTGTTCTAAATTAACTAATCAGCTTTATTTATTTCTTCTTGAAATCTTTTTTCTCGCTTCTTCGCTAACTGTTCATCTGTATCTTTTTGATGGACCAGCATTTTATGCCTCGCAGGTTAGTTAGAGTACCATAGGTACATTTTGCTAAAACATTTTTTGCAGTTTCCTTGGTTGAATGGGCTTGAGCTTTTCAACATTTATTTCATATCAACATGCAACTGTTTGCATAATATCAAATCTATTAGTAAATTATCTCTGTCTTAATTTCTATAATTTCTGCAGAAGTCGCAAGCGCTTTGAAAAAGCACCTGGCAGTATTACTGTCGTTGGTACTATGTCTCTCATTAGCAGTAGAATTGACATTAAATAATGTCATGTTTTATGTTATTATTTATAATAATAATTACCCAATAAAACATGTTATTTAAATAATTAATTTATTAACGTGTTCGATTTACTAATGTCAAACTAGTACAATGTTTGTTTATCTATCTGTAACTAGATCCCTGTATTACATCTCTCTTTTTCTAATAAAATAAATAAATTACACATCATTCATTTAACAAATAACATATATCAATCACAACACATCAACTAATTCTGCAGTTATAAATTCAGTCTGTTTGGTTTCTTAATTACTCTACCGTATCTTGATATAAGTATATTGTTGTTGAAGAAATTGATCATTCGTTGCTTGTGCTTTTGGTTCTTGATTTGACACACTACTGTCAATTGCTTCTTCTTTATTAACATCATCGCCATGATTTATTTATCTGGTGGCTCTGGGTGATTTCTTTTGATAAACCATGAATTTCTTCCATATTGTGTACCGTCTGGTGTTTGTACAATAGGGTGGTCCAACAAAAAAGCAAAGTCGGAAATCCTATGCTCTCACCCCCTAGGATTATTGTATATCGAAAAAAGAAGTACCCTTATTTTTTTATTTTGAAATGGAACGATGTTTAGGGATGCCTCAAAGCCCTTAAAGTTTCCCATGTATTTTATATGAGAAAAAAACACGTTTTCGTAGATTTGGCATAGAATCCTAGAAAATCAATATTTTTCAACCGGACTATTCTTTCTCTTTAGAAATGTTTAGAGAATGACATCCAATAATTTATTTGTTAAATTTTTTATATTAACTATTTTTTACAGACCGGAAAAAAACCCCATAAATGAAAGAAACAGAAAAATCGTTAAAAAATATTTATTACTATTTTTTAATATAAAATATTTTGATAAATAAATTATTGGATGTCATTTTCTGAACATTTCTGAAGAGAAACAGAGTAGTCGCATTGAAAAATATTGATTTTCTAAAATTCTATACCAAACCTATGAAAAAGTGTTTTTTTCCCATATAAAATACATTGGAACCTTTAAGGGCTTTGAGGCACCCCTAAACATCGTCCGATTTCAAAATAAAAAATAGGGGTACTTTTTTTTCGATATACAATAATCCTAGGGGGTGAGAACATAAGATTTCCGACTTTGCTTTTTTTGTTGGACCACCCTATTGTGCAATCCATGAGCTTGGTTCTTCTGCCTTCTTTACAACTGTTGCAGGAGTCCATTCCTTGTGTCTCTTTCTAATTAATACTTTTTCATCATTTTAAAATTCTGGTAAATTTGCTTTTGCTCTATCTGCACATTTCTTCTCTTTTAGTTTAATATTTTCCAACTTTTCAAAAACATTTTTAACTGTTTCAGGTAATAATAACTTTGTATTAATGGGAATGAACGTTTTAGCTCTTCGACCCATTAATCTTTGCACTGGAGAACCTAGGGTGTCTCTTGGTGTGTTTCTGTGATGTAAAAGGGCTAACTGGATATCTGAACCTTCTTCTATACATTTATCTAGTATCGATTTTGCTTCTTGTACATATCGCTCTGCTAAGCCATTCAGTCTGGGAAACTGTGGACTGGAAACTCTATGTTCAAACCTCCATCTTCTAGCAAATTCTTTAAATTCTTCAGATACATATTGTTTTCTTCCATCTGTACGAAGAATATCAGATATTCCAAATGTAGCAAACCAACATCTAAATGCTCGAGTTATTGACCTGCTGGTTAAGCTTGATAATTGCACGTCAAAATAACCTGAATAGCTATCTGCCATTACCAAGTATTCCTTGTCCTTCAAATGATAAATATCAGAAGCAAATATTTGCCATGGCCGTTCTGGATACTCTTGAAGTAAAATTTTTTCTTTAGGATTATCTTTTTGTTCCTTCGCACCAATCTTGCAGTTTTGCACCAATTTAATAATGTCTACAGACATTCTTGGCCAAAATACGCAAAATCTCTGGCCAATCAGAGAGTACCAGTGATACCTTTGTGGCTAAAGTGACAACATTTGAGAACAACTTCTTGTAGTCTCGGAGGTATCATTATTTTATCATTTTTGAATATGATATCTGCATAAGTTGCTAGTTCGTGCCTGTAAGACCAGTATTTTCTTAGAGAAGCCGGAACATCGCTTATTCTGTCGGGCCATCCTACAAGTATTTGCTGTTTTAATTCCACGAATTCTATATCTGTATTTGTCTCTTGTTTTAACTGCTGCAATCTCGTTTTACTCATTGGTATTATTACACATGTCTCAAATGAGTTTTCATCCTCGTCATCATGAACATTTCTTGCGCAGTCTCTGCTCAGTATATCAGCTATGTACAACATCGTTCCTTTTTTGTACACAATTGTGGGATATGGCAGTATTTCAAATAGGATTCTCTGTAGCCTGGGAGGCGCTTCAGTCAATGGCTTCCTGAATATGGTTTCTAACGGCTTATGATCTGATTCTACTATCAGATTTTTGTTTCCCCATATATAAACAGGAAATTTCTTGCAAGCCAGTAATATGGCCAATGCTTCTTTTTCAATTTGACTATAATTGATCTGCGTTTTAGTTAAAGATTTGGAGTAATAAGCTATTGGGTGACCATTCTGAATTAATGCCCCACCATATGCAGTACTAGTAGCATCTACAGATAATAAAGTAGGTAAATTTGGGTTAAAATTACCAAGTACTGGACGGTTTTTAATATTTCTTTTAATTTACAGAATGCTTCTTTTTGTTCATTCTCCCATGTCCATTCATCATCTTTTTCTAACGGCACTCTAAGTGGAGCTGATAATTCTGATAAGTTCTTAATGAACTTAGATAAATAAGTGATTAATCCAAGAAAGCGTTGAAGTTCCTTGACGTAACTATCTGAGAACGATAGTTCGGAAACATATGTCTAGCTAGTTTATCCGTAACGGAACCAGACTTAATGCGCAATCACAAATCACAGAGACATGAGGGCACTAGACCAGTCCAATTCTGAACGAGAGTCACAGATGCCTCGCCTGACATTTTTTCTATCGTTAGGTGAAGTTGGGGCACGCTACTTATTATGCAATAGTAGTCAAACACGACGCAAAGCTAAAAAAATAATAGCAAAATTTACGCACCAAGCGCCAAAGCAAAAAAGCTGTAGAATTAAGAAACGCCAAAATTGTCAACACTGTTTATGTGGTGTATGCATGTTATTCTTCTATTGGCGTTTTGCATTCGTAAGGTAAAAAGCAATTCCTGAGAAACCCGGTTTGAGTTAAATTCATGAGGCAGGTATGGGTTGGCTGCATGGCGTACGAATGAAATTCGAAACAACAACATTTGACCTGATTGACAACCAACATCAGATTCGTAATCTTCATATCAAAAAGTTCTAGAAAAGCTATATGAAAATCTGAAAATTTCTTCTGTGCGTACCGTGTTATTTTTTATCATTTGTTTTATATTTTGCCAGTGTAAAATATGTATTACATCAGGATCCTTATGTTGTTCAAAAAAATTTAATGACACGCCTATGGCTTCAGCAGTTTGTCCATAAAGTACTTTCTTCATGTTTAAATCATCATCACCATCACTTAGAACTTCTTGATCTACTTGAGAGATGTCGCGTAGAATTTCCCCTTCCTCCATTATTGCATCTCCTGTCAGTACTTGGTAACCTTGTTCTTTACGATCACAATGAATTTAAGCTTCAATGTCGGACTCTTCTATCTCTTTCATATCCTCGCTCTGATTTGCCAAACTACCAATACCTTTAGAACAAATCACGTCTTCAGTAACATCTTCGCCTTTAACTTCTTTTCCATTATTCATAATTGTAAAAAACGTTTTCTCGATTGTCAGTTGTTTAACATTGATCCATGCAATAGCGAAAGCAAAAATTGCATCTTTGATATTAGAGAACTATCAAAATAGCATCATATCAAATGTTTCCAAGAAATTAATCGAAACGGTACGTCTGTAAAATCTCTTAGGTGTTTCTTATATATTCTTGGTCCGTTGGTTGAGTGATAGCAGTTACATTAGGTGAAAGAAATAGAACAAAGTTGTTCTCATCTGCAGATCTTAACACTGTCTCATTTGAATGCGAAGGCTGGCTGTTTTACACGAGAGAATTCCTTAAAAAAGCTATCCGAACTGAAGGATTAATGCTTACTAAATAGTAGTAGTTTAGAAATAACAATGGAATAATGTTAGTAACCTGCATGTAAACAAGTTGGAAAATAAATAATATCGGCCAGTAACCGGGTAATTTATTTCTGCAATCTTCTACAGAATTGATTTTCTTGTTGGAAAATGTTCGTAGGTGTCCCCTGAATGTAACGTCTAGTTGGCGGGACGGGAGAGATGAACATTAACAGCCATCTTGGAAAACACGTTTTATCAAATATCTCGTGACTGTGCATCGTGCCACAAAAATAGTAAAAAAATCGTTTTCGTAGATAATAACATTTTCTACAACTTTTATTTGAAACTTTTTTCTGTATAGTGCATAAGTTTATATTTATAGCGCGCCAAACTTTTTCAATATGGTTATTGCTAAATATAGAGTTAACGGTTGATGATAAATTTGTAGAACACAAAATTTCCGATAAAATTTATTTGAAGTTTTTTTCTATAAAATTGATACTTTAAGACTTATAACGCTGTAAATGCCGAGTTCACGCACAATAGCCACGAAATTATACACTATATATTAAATCATGCGCCTCTCAATGCGTCCATTAATTCTCTTCGCTAAAAATGCTTTGCAAATTTGGCGAGTAACACCAAACTAAACCTCTCACTTCTACCTCCAACCCAAGATACGGCACGTTACCATTCTTTTAGAACCTACCACCAGGTTCAAACTTGGCTTAGATTTTACCATGATCCTGAGGAATGGGATTGGAAGCGGACTACAAATGGACTTCAACCAATTCGAACTACTATGGCTCCAGCACCCTAAAGTTTGCTGCAAGTAATATCTTGCAAATGCACAAAAAATTGCGGGGCTGCCTGTGGATGCCGAAAAGCTGGCTTAAAATGTTCCATTATTTGTTCGAATTGTGGTGGATGCACATGGGACAATGTGCTAGATACACTTGATGCCATCGAAGACGATGTCGATCAAAATGAAATTTTCGATTCACCTCCTACGGATATAGCGGTGGCAGAAAACAAGGATGTGGAAGACGATGAGTGACTTCCTTCATCATCGAAACAGATGAGACTTATGACGTAAAATAACTTGCCACTTTTTGTATAAATAAATGTTTTAATCCGTTTTTTGTTTCAAAAAATTAATTTGCATTCTTTGAACTCTGTTATCCTTTTCTCCACCTTTCCCTTCTCATGATTATTATTATCATCATCATTATTATTTTTTTTTTCTATGATGTACGTGATGTACAAACTATTATATCTTGCTACATTGACAGTTTTTTATGACAATTCAACTCACATTTTTTCGACTAATCAAATTCAGTCATTTTCAAAAAATGGACCAATCACGTTTGTATTTAGCGGCAATTTTCACATGTAAAAATTTCCAAAATAAATTTCCACCACAAACATTTTTATTTATCTAATTCATTGTTGACATCACAATGTCAATTATAACTATTAAAAGTACAATTATTATACACATAACTGGTTGTACCGGAAGAGGAAGACATCATACGTTTTTCCTTATTCTCTTGTAGAGCAGATGATGATGATGGTTCCAAAGTTGTCGCTTCTTCGCTTTTCCGAAAGCATTGTATTAATCGTGAATGGTATTCTTGGTCAAGCTGCAAATACGGTTTGATTGATGCTCCTGAGCTGTGTCCTGTTATTTTAATCACTTCTTGCTCACCAATGCCAGACTTTGCCAACATTGTTACCGCGCTTGAACGTGCTGAGTGATTCGTGATTTTCAACCTTTCAGTATCCAACCCTGCTTTCTCCGCACTAAGTTTCAACCACTTTCCCAACTTGTTGATTCCTACAGGTGAATTTTTGAACCAAACGGCGTTATTTTCCAATGTCCACCCATGATTTACTATAAGAAACATTCGATCCGTTTTTATGCGATCATTTCTCTTCGATAAGAGTTTCTTAAATAACCTGTAATTGATTTATTTATTAATTTTTATTGAAAGTTTAGTTTTTAACAAAAAATTACCTTACTGTATGGGCTCGGCCACTTCTGGTCGCCACCTTCATTTTGATGTATGTATATTTTTAACGTGTTTTTTTAGTAAAATTAATATTTAAGTCAATAGAGAAGTTTTATTTCAAACAATTATTTCTTAACACCCTTTTTATTTTGTTTTTTAGATTACTCAATTATTTTTCTGTCTTATTTTTTTTGTTTAGTTTGTCCTCTACTGCGTTCTTACATTATGTTTCTGCACTGTACCTATCTAGCTAAATTCGTTTTTATAATTTTCTTCTCTATAAAATTTAACCTTTACCCAAGTTCTCTTAGGTTTTTATTAAAATTAAGTAACTTAATGAACACAAACTCAATTAATGCATACAGAATGTGTATTGCCCAATAAGATCTAAACTGTTGTAATATAACAGCAATATATTACCTATCTAATAATAATAATAATTACTACGACCCATTACCTGAAAACAGGCCCCAGAAGCTATAAGCTTGTGCGGGAGGGACGGGGCAATTATTATTATTACGTAGGCTCTACGTGCAGCTGCAGCCAACTTACAGATGGAACAGCGCAAATCCCACATTGGGTGAAAGTCCAGCACGCTAGACATTACACTACGAAGGCTGTGGAATCTATTCACGGAAATACAGAAAGAGTATCGCATAACTCTTATTTATAACCACCCTTGCTATAACAGAGAAGACGATGTGTACCTGCTTAGAAAAAAAGCTTGAGACTGGAGTTATTGAAAAAGATGATATAAAATAGCATATTATCAGATATCCAACGATTGAATCTCATTATTGCCGTAAAAAGTCTTCGATAGAATATTTACATCCAGAATTATCGCTTTCTAAAATATATTCTATGCATTTGATATTTTTTCAACATGTTGAAACATTTTTAAAGAATGAATCTCTATTTTCGTCATCCCAAAAAACGCCAATGCAGTTTGTGCAGGACGTTCCATTCGGGCAAAAAAAAGAAGAAACAGTTGCAATCTACTTTTGATAAACTTATTAACGAGAAAGAGAAACTTTGAGAAATAAAGTTTCCGTGCAAAAAAACTGGACAAAATGATGGATCTGTATTTTGTGCTTCATTTGATTTATTTACCTAATCGCAATGACAGTCCGTTATTTTATTAGAATAGGCTATCGGTATACATATATAATTTGATGATTTATGATATTGTCATGAAAAACTGTTTTTGTTTTGTTTGGCACGAAAGCTCCAGTCGGCGTGGATCTTCCGAGATTTCCACCACACTATACCATGCATTAAACAATTACGACTTAGAAAAGAGAGTTTCTACAGCTTGCTAATTTGCAGATGGATGCAGTAGGCAAAATTAATATTCTATTGTTACTTCTTCATACTATTTTGTTTTTAATATTGGTAGTAAATCTGGAATATTTCTTGCGGGTCTATTGGTCTTACTGTAACAGTAAGTATCCTGAAGGTAGTTATTAATGTAATGCGCAGCCACCAAAAATGTCAAAAGTAAACACCTTTATTAATTTTATTGTTGATGTCACCAGATAAAAGTTTAAATCTTATTTTAAAAGACGTTTTAAAAGCCTAATATTATACTTACTTTTTATTAGGCAATCCAACGACCTGTCAAATCTAATTCCGAATGACAGTGGTTGGCACACATGTATGTAAACAACCATTACAGCTTGCGTGGAAAGAGCATTTATATTCGTGTTTTCTAGTTAATTTTGTTGTTTGTTTCTTCTCCAGTGTTTTTAGAGAGCTTTATTATTATTATGCCTGTGACTTGTATTGTTGTTAACTGCGGAAGTCGACGCGATCGTGACAATATGTTGTTTTATAGAATTCCTGGCGTACTGAGTTTATCAAATAAGCCACATATAAATGAGTTGTCGAAAACACGCAGGGCCTTATCGATAGCTACTATAAAGCCTGATGATTTAACCGAATCAAAGCTAAAATATCAGAGAGTCTGCAGCAAACATTTTATAACTGGTACCTAAGTTTCTAAATCTTTATGGAAAAGTAACCTTCTTCAGGGTTTTGAGAAAGGAAATTTTAGTGGTTTTAGTTTCTAATACATTTACTATTAATAGGGGAGCCTGCCTTATTGGAAAATACCTAAAAACAAAACGATGGTTACACAGGTAAACAAGAATATAAATTGTTAAACCTACCTTTCACAAACATCTCAGCTGATAATTTTCGAAGATATTCTCTGTCCATTATACAAAAATTCAGTTTATTTAATTAAAAAACACACCAAAATACTTAAAAACACGATCAAACACTGCAACGCCAACAAAATAAATGCTTTGGTTATGGAGCCTGTCGCCATGTGTGCCAACCAACGTCAGTTTTGTTGACATTTCTACCGCGTGGTTTGGATTGCCTAATTTGTAGCTTTAGGGCTCACAAAGCGTCTTATCAATCAGAGGTTATGTTTGTGTACTTTTTTTTATATATGAAGTTTGATCATATCGAGGTTGTTGCCATTATAAGTTACTAAACTAAAGTAACTAGATCAGTAAGGTTGGCCAATATTCAGAAGAAAAAAAGGTAAACCCGTTTTTAATTCTGTACTTCAGCATTGGCGGGAAAAAAGATCAATTCCACCATTTATTAAAACATGACTAATATTGTTTATTTTAATTTTTTTTAACATTATTTAGTATTGTTTTACATGTTGTTAATTTAAGAAATAAATGTTTCCTGCAGTAACTTTTTTTTTACTTTAGGCATATCTCAAAAATGTGAGGATAAGATCTTAAAACTCTACAATACAAAAAGGCATATCTGTATTAGTTATAAATGTTACCAACCCATCCCTGTTATCCCAATAGCGCAGGTGGGTTGATAAGGAGGGGTTTAGATTAGGGAATAAACAATTACACCACGATTTTGATAGTCAATACAAATGTTTAAACGCTAAAGAATAAAACATAATCTATCTGTGAGTTATTTCATGAAATACTTATTCCATTGTAATTCCAATGTAAAAGTTGGTTGAATAATTAAATACAATTGTCAATCACATGATGGCATCGTAGTAACGCGATATAGCATTACACAATTAAATGGCGATGATTATTCCATATGGAAATACAAATTAGAAATGCTGTTAAAGGAAAAGGGTTTATGGAAAGTAACTACAGGTGAGGCTCCGGATCCAGTTACACCAGATTCGACATCGATGAACGAAAAGGCACATTCATCAATTGCACTCAACATTGGAGATAATCAAATCACATTAGAGGTTGCGCTTCAGCGAAAACGGCTTGTGAAAGTTTCAAGGATATTTATGAATCAAATACACCAAGCATCGTGTTCATATTTTACGAACAATTATGCAGCAAAGACTTGAAGAAGGTGGTGATATCGAAAAACATGTAAATACAATGAGTGAGCTATTTCAAAGATTATTAGCTTTAGGTGACCAATTTTTCATGAGTGCTACGTTGTTGGCATCATTGCCAGAAAGCTACGATAGGTTGGTTACTGCACTCGAATCCAGAACTGATGAAGAATTGACTTCCAGCCTGGCACGATCAAAAATCATTGCAGGATATAAACGGCAAATGGAAAGAAGTGGTATTAAAGAAGACGTGGCATTAAAGGTTATTTTTTCAAGTGTAAATATGAGAGGTGAATGTTTTTTCTGCAAAATGAAAGGCCATGTAAAGAAGGATTGCAGAAAATATAAAGCTTGGCTACAGAAAGGCGAACAAATGGCAAATTTATGGCAAAGTAAGTGTCGCAAGTGGCCAATAATTAACAGCAATTGGTAAAGGCATCGTTAAAATTGAATTTCTAAATGAAAATAATGTGTCATTCAATCAAAATTACTGCTGTGTTGTTAATGCCAGAAATTCAGGGAAATCTACTTTCTATAAAAAAGCTAATGGAAAAAGGTTTTAAAGTAAATATTGGCCAAAAATTTGACAATTAATTTTATGGCATTAACAGGCATCAATGCTACTTTTAGGTAAAAAAAGTTGTATGGGGCATTCTATTTACATCACTTCTACACTAGTTGAACAGTGCATTATTTTGAATTTACTGAAAATAGTTGGAAAAAATTGAATGTCCCATATAATCTTGTTCTTACCTAAAAGTAGCGTTGATGCCCGTTGTCATAAAATTAATTTTCAAATTTTTTTTCTCAACCATTGGTTCCAATGGTCAAATATACAGTGTGTCTCGGATCGAGTGGGATTGCATGGGAAACCTTCTTATCATTGAAGAAGGAGATTTGGTTAAATGGGCAATGTTTTGCAGTTTTATATGCTGATTTCAAATCTGTTTGAAAAAGTTCAAAATGTCGAACCCGTCAGAAGTTATTTAAAAAAACTAAAAATTGTCATTTTCTTGTATGTCAAATATCTTCGTAAGTATAAGAGATACGAAAAAAGTTTCATACGAAAGTCACTGTATATGATGAGACCAATTTATAACTGGTGTCAAATAAAAATTCAAAATGGCTGCTTTTGCGGTACTCGTATCAACTTTCATAAGTTAAATGGGCGCCATATTGGATTTTTAGGTTACTGAATAGAATCTTTTATTCTCTTTTCAACGATGTAAGATAACGTATGATTGAATATCAAATACCAGTAAAATCAATTGTTTTTACATTTTAATCAAGTAGGCTTACATGGATCCAAACAAAATTTATTTAAAAAAACAAAACTTAATCCTAATAATCACTTGAAATGTTCAAAATGCTGGCCATTATTAGCTAAACATAGTTGACACCATTTGACGACACTTCGGGTTACTTTGCGCAACGTATTTCGATTAATACTAGCACACGCTTCTAGCACTGCTAATGTATTTTGTGGCATAACGGGAAGTCATTTAATTGGACTTGTTATCTTCAATGAAACTTTAACTGCTCAACGTTATTTAAAAATTCTCCATACATCCTTAGAAGATTTCATAGATGATCTACCTTTGGCAGATAGTATTGAGTTATGGTACCAACAAGATGGCTGCCCAGCCCACAATTCAAGCAAGGTGGTAGATTATTTATTTAATTCATCAATTTGACAATAAGGTTATTGCCACCAATATTAATGTTCAATGGCTGATCTAACACCTCTTGACTTTTTTCTGTGAGGCACGTTAAAGAATAAGGTATATGGAAGTAATTACAGCTGCAACAATCTTCAAGAACTGCGCGAAGCATTGCTAGAAGCATGTGCTAGTATTACTCAAAAACGTTGCATAAAGTAACGCGAAGTGTCGTCAAACGGTGTCAAGTATGTTTAGCTAACAATGGACAGCATTTTGAACATATCATGTGATTAATAAGATTAAGTTTTGTTTTCTAAATAAATTTTGTTTGGATCCATGTAATCCTACTTGATTAAAATGTAAAAAATTATGTTTTTTGGTATTTGTTATTCAATCATACGTTATCTTACATTATTGAAAAGAGAATAAAAAATTCTATTCAGTAACCTAAAAATCCAATATGGCGCCCGTTTAACTTATGAAAGTTGATACGAGTACAGCAAAAGCAGCCATCTTGAATTTTTATTCGACACCAGCTTTAAATTGGTCTCATCGAATATAGTGACTTTCATAAGAAACTTTTTTCATATCTCTTATACTTACGAAGATATTTGACATACAATAAAATGACAATTTTTCGTTTTTTTAAATAACTTCTGACGGGTTCGACATTTTGAACCTTTTCAAACACATTTTAAATCAGCATATAAAACTGCAAAACATTGCCCATTTTACCAAATCTCTATCTTCAATGATAAGAAAGTTACCCATGCAATCCCACTCGACACCCTGTATACATAATAAATGAAAAAGAGTGTGTATTTTAAATAGGAAACTTCTCCTCGTTACAACGAATGATTAGAATCGAGATTAGGAAGTTCGTATTGGTCTTAAGATTTTTGGGGGTTTTTTTTGGAATCAAATGGGCAAAACCGAAATTCCAACATGACCCAAATAACAACCACCCTAGTTGATACCTTTTTTATAAAAGTATACACAGCCGATATCAGGCAGGAGCTGTAAAAAAGCAATGCTGTAATTTTCAAAGGGTACTAGTTTATTTCTACTTCAGAAAATATAAAATAAATGTTGCCTTTCAAATCTTGGTTACAATTATGTCTACTGTGTGACTATTGACTTTATCACTCAAAATAACATCAAAATCTAACATGTATTTTGAAAAAATTAAGATCTAATTTGTACGTCAGAATAATGTCCTCGTTCTTGACAGTGACTTGACTTCTGCATGTTTTCTATTTCTGGGTACTTTTGTCTGTGTTTGTCTTTGGAAAACTTCTAGTGATACACATAATAACTGTGTTTCAATTTTGTGTTTCTAGCTGATGAATGAATCAAATTATCCCAACAAGCGACAAAAAATGGAACTATTACCTGGAAGCAGTGGCAGCTTAGATGTAAGTTTGTTTTCTCTGTTCTGCTTTTATTTGATACCTGACCTTTTCTTGTGTTTACAGGAAATATTCAATCCATATACACAAGACTTTACTTTGATATCAAAAAAGTTGGGATTTATTGATCATACACTTTTGATGGAATTGTTCTTCAGCGGTACCAATCTCGGGCCCAGGAAACTCTTCGTGTCTGCACCTTCCCATTTTTGCAAGTCCTCAAATATGAACATGTTAAAACAATTCTTTGGAGTAAAGCAAGATGGAACTGTGGAAGATGCGGTGGCAGAAAGACACAACTATGAAACTTTTAAGAATTTGAAAATCATGAAGATTTCTAATAGACAGCATTTAACGAACCATTTTTGTGCACATCCTGTGTTGTTCGTTGATTTTAAGACTACAGCTATAAATAGCTACCACGCGGCAATAGCTCATTGTTTTCGACGAATACGGAAGGCCTTCTTGAGTCATCGAGAATTCTTGGAAAATAAACTACCAGAAGGTGGCTACAAACTTGATTGTCAGTTGTGGTGGAACACGGTGAGTTATAAACAGATGGATATGGATGATCTGAACTGCAGTCTGGACACGTTGTGTATGAGTTTGTTTACTGCACATGGAAAGAAGCGTGTTCTGGTGCTGATTGATGAAGCCGATGCAGTCATTACAGCTGCACTTGCTAACAATGTACCTGGGGACGAGTTACAAAAGATTGCATTATTAATGGAAAATATATTTGGTAATATTACAAAGGGCAAAATTGAGGAACAACTTCAGGGTGTGTTGTTGACTGGCATTTCCTACATATCTGGCATCGGGTATTCGGGAATGATAAAAGCTGAAGTTTATAGATTCTTGGATGATAAGATTAAACATGGAAATTTAGTTTCTAAATATTATGGTCTACACGGCAAGCAACTTGATGAACTTCTTGATTCTTTGGATAAAAAACAGATGCTGAAGAGTGCTATTACAACTACGAAAGAGACTATTGTCAAAAATTATAATAGCTATTACACTCAAAAGGGAGAAAGTATATTTTCTATTTGGTCAGTTCTGCACTATTTGAGTAGTTCTGACACAGAAGACACTTATGCAGGTATGGGATACATCGGCAGTTGTTACAAAATAGCTTTTGTTGATTCAGAAGTTGGACAATGTATTTTAAAGCTGCTAGCAATGAAAAGCATAACAATTGAATATATTAACAAAGTGCAGATAACTCAACTAGCGCATTTGCGAGATAATGGGGTTGCAGGCGAATTGCATCTTTTGAACACTTTTTTCTCATTGTTGATGGAGGTGGGCTTTCTCACAATTGTAGAACAGAAAGCACCTTCTTCTCCAGGGTTGTTGAATGTCGCTTTGCCCAATGAAAAAATTAGAAACGTATTTAGGCAAATGCTCATGAACTATGATATTGTCATTGCACAGTTTAAAGAGACTTTGATGAAGCAATGTACAGACGAGATTGGTGAATTACAGGATTCTTACTTGTTAGATGACTCGTTTAAAATAAAGTTGAAATCACTGCATGAGACTTTGAAATGTCTCTTTGAAGGATTCAAAATCTATAAGAAAGAATTAAATGAACGTGAACTACAGGGCTTGATGTGGTATACCTTCACACGTTTAGGTCAATTTAAAACGTTTGCTGAATATATTGCTGCGAGTTGTGAGCAAGTTGATCTCTGGTTACAAAGTACGTCTGTCGTACGTACAAATAAAAAGTCTATCATAGCTATGAAACTGAAGGTCAACAAGGAAAAGCTAATGAATCATTCATCTTTGTACGCTTTAAGACAAATAACTGGTAAAGAGGGGGAAAGCAAAATTGATTATACTACAGAATTGAAGAAAAGAAACTTAAAGTTTCTTCTTATAGGTTTGAGCATGGATAATAACTGTGTCCCATCAATGTGTATACAAACTAGCAAGTCTAATGAACAAATACTTGTTTCAGAAACAGAGCAAGAGTTAAAGAATTTTTCTGAATATTATAAGGGGTGCTATGACCTGTTTAAAAATACATATATATCTTAATATATGTTGTAAAAAAATTTCTAAGTGCGCTTTTCATGAGAATGAATGTTGATTTGCAATGATTTATCATTTATACTGTATTAGTTTTTTTTAATAGAAAGAAACTCTTAAAAATCTCAGGGTTTTTATTTATTGAGAATAAACAAATTGAATTTTATAAAGTTAACTGAACCTTGATAAGACTTCTCCACAATGTTAATACGAGGATGGTTTGATAAGTCAGTGACTTTTTGAATAAAAGATATTTATTTCGAATATATATTAACAAATAAGCGTTTTATTTCTCAACATAGTCTCCTTTTAGCTCGATACATTTACTCCAGCATTTTTCCAATTTTTTTATTCCTTCCAAATAATAGGTTTTCTCAAGGCCCTCAAAATAGGCGTTTGTTTCAGTGATGACCTCTTCATTCGACCCAAATCTCTTACCGCCCAACCATTTCTTCAGGTTTGGAAACCTGTTGCATTTAAAGTTACTGCGCGGGAAATTCAAAAAGTCACTGACTTATCAAACCATCCTCGTATGTTAATTATACATAACCTGACGGTTCAATTAGTGGCTGAAAATAGTTTTGAAATAAAAATTTGCTTGTGATAGAAAGTGCCTTAATGTAAAGTAAAATTTAAATATAACATGGCCATCAGTATTAATAAACCCAGGAAGGTTTACATGGCCGTCCCAATTAGGCAGAAAATAGTTATTTGTATACTAAGGCACTAAGGTTGTACTTTTTTTAAATTATCATATGAGTGATAAAAAATCAACTTTAGTGCTAGGTGTACATTACGTTTTTTCTGAAATCATGAAATTTTGAATTTAAAACAGAAAATTTGTTTAATATGAGTAGAGTGGGCAATGAACAATACCCTCACAAACATAAAAAGTAAAGACAGCTTGTATTGTTCGTCAAACACAAGTGAAAAAGTGTTCAAACAACTGTTCACAAACTAATTAGTAAAAATAAGCCATACAAATTCAAATTTATTATGCGACACTAAAACCGTCTACGCAAATCCGAAATAGCACAGGTGCAACAAGCCTATCTGCACTAGATAATATAAAAATTTCTCTTAGTTTGATTTTATAAGTCGAATTTAGGTTTTAATTGGGTTGTGTGAAATCCAATCATAAATTCTAAAGTTAACATTAGTAAAACCATCTACTGGAGCAGCAGGGGCCCCTGAGTTTGGAAAATCGAAAGAAGATAAAGAGAAACTGCAAGGTAAGTGCCATTTTGATGAATCTTGTATGGCTCGGTAAAGAGAGACATACCAAACTAAAATAAAGGTTTACAGTCCGCTTTTGTTTTTTTGGTAGATCGCTATTTAATATCTAGAACAAAAAGTGATATTATGAAATGTAATTAATGCTAGAATCGTGTTAAAAAAATCATTACTAATAATTTAACATTAAATTTGATTTAACTTTAAGATATTAAAACAACCATTTCATGCAAGATAAAAATTTATTTTAAGAATCGTGTTGGTTGCGTTATAACCTAACTACTTAATGACAGAGGAGCCCTTAAAAGCACTCCTTTACGGACTCAAATGAGTTTCATGAGTATGTTTCACTTGCATATTATTTGTTGTTTATACCTGTGATACAAACTATCAGTCGCGGCCAGAGCATATGAAAACCTGGGGCTCTCGCAATGCAACACATGTTTATATGCTGCTTTAATGTGTGCGTAGGAGCATGATAGCGATATGGGATCCATTGCAAGAACCTCGGGTTTGACGTATGCATCCACTGCTACTGGGAACTATATAAACAAGTCCATAACAACCAGGGCATTATAAGCATACAATATAATTCATAATGCTCGTTCACCGTTTCCTTTGCAATCGGAGTCCATGTTACGTTCAATAGTAATTTCAAACATTGGGTCAGAAACTATATGTTTGCATACGAGTGTTTTGCAGCACAACAAAGAACATGAATATTTTCAACCTAGCTTCTGGGCGCGTGATTCACGAATTATTTTGTGCCCACTAATTACTTCTAATTACTGAACAATGTGAGGAAATATCCGATTATATAGTAGAAAGCATTTATAATTAGGGCAACAGCGGGCTGTCCATATCATAACACGGCAGTTAATAGAAAAGATTGTTCCTGTGTGTTTCTTTCGGATACAAAGTTCGTGAAAGGGACCACGTATTTATTAATGTACCATACTAAATGTTAATATGAGTTTTCTTATGTCATTTCATGGCAGTAACCTGATGCTTAATTGATTTTTGATTGAAAGGTTTTTTTGTCAGCAATGTTTTACTAAATGTATAGAGAATATAAATTGATTAAGAAATGTTCCAACTTCCAAACATAAAAATGTTATTGTTAATAACTATTAATAAGAATTTAATTGGCTTATGTAGAAATTAAGAATTATTACTAAACAAGACTGCTACAATGCAATGTTTATCTTCAGTGATGAAGATATGGGAGTTACAGAGCTAAAGAATCTATTTAGATTATTTTTTATACTATGTAAATGTCGTCAGTTGTATAAGTTATTTAAACCCTGTATATTCCAAAATACTATGTTGAGATGTCCTTCGTCTAATATTCTTATCTATATTAAAAAGATCATTTGTATTTATTATTGAAGATCAGTGGTGGTGGTGGTCAACATCATTCTTTTCCTTTCCTTCCTCCATTTTGTTTGAGGAAATCCCAACAGTAGTCTTTGGGTCCATATGAACTGTTTCTTGCGTTGAATTAAACCTTCCCCCTGATGAGATTTTTTATTGGCATTTCCTGAGGATGTTGAGTGATCTTCTGAGACCTGTCTATTACTGATCTCTTTACACTTACTCTTCCTTCTGCTTCTGTTGCTTCATCTAATTCTTCTTCATCCCATTCATTATTCTCGAAATCCCTCACGTTGTAATCTTCATTGTTAATGATTGATTCGTTTCAGGTTTGCCATGTAACCAGCCTGTCTCGCTTTCTTCATATGATATACTAATAATGTCCTTCCTCTTTGTTCTTTTTGTGAAAGATCATCACTCAGCCATGTTTGTTTCCTTCAACTTGTTTGCATTGCTTAGAAATTCAATCTTCTTATTCTTATTAACGAAAACCACCAGAATTAGTCTAATCTTCTTTTCTTTAAATCTTCCTAATCTCTTGATGTCTTCTATTTTAGTTCTAAAGTCTATTTCTTTTTCCATTTTCTTCACAATTTGTGTGAATTTTTGATGTAACATCTCTCTATTTTTCCCTGCTTCATCTGACACCCCGTAACATATCAGATTTGCTTTTCTCATTTCCCTTTCCAATTGTTCAATTTTTATATCTTGTCGTGCAATTTTTATTTCCAATTCAGTTATTTTTATTTCTTGTTTTTGTGTTTTCTCTTTCCACTTTTCAATAGATATTCTTAACTCTTTAACTTCCTTATTCTCTTTTATCTCTGTGTTCATTTTTTCCAGTTGTTCCTGTATTTTATTTAACGTTTGTTGTAGGGCTTCCATATTCAATGTTTTCGATATAGTTTGTGTTAACAATCATTAAGATTTAATCAAAGTTCAGTCAACTGATTACTGCTGTTAACCTTTGGGTATTTACTGCTCCAATTATCATAAATGCCCATTTAGTTTTCATTTTTTAAGTTCAGATACAATATCTAAATGTACAGGAATGCTGTGCATGCTTTTTGAGATCGTTTGTTTAGGTTGCTGTTTAGAAGTAGAAGGTGGTAATTTTGAACAGTTGTTGTAACGGATGCTATTTCTGTTGTGTATTGATATTTTATGTTTTTAAAATATTGGTTACCATTAGACATTTTTTGATCTTAAAATAATTTTGCATTTTACTCAGAAACATAATGCTACTCATTAAGCATATCTTTATTCAGAAACAATGATATTCATTGAACATATTCTCTTACTATGAGGAATAATCTCTATTATTTTATGGTGTGTAAGTGTAAGGTTGGTTGCCTATTAACTATCTATAATTAGTACTAAAACAATGCTTTGCTTTGCTTTTTTATAAAAGTATACATAGCCGATATGTATACAAAAAAGAAAAATTCCCTGTATACTTAAACAATGTAAAGTTTACTGAGATACCCTTGGAATATAAGCAGATGTAATGTGTGTTGCCTGCCTACTTGTTACAAAATAATAATATTCACAAGTATAAGGTTTAACAACTCTTTGGAGCTTAACCAAAGCAAAACCAATGTAGAACAAAGTGATAAAACTATATATTAGTCAAGTGAATGAAGGGATTACCCTGCAAAAGGTCAGGTAGTTCAAAATTTTTGATATGTTGTACGTATACACGGTGATGCAGTAGTCAATGATCAGACTTTGAGGATAAGCTTCTCTGGTTATTAGAAACATAGAACCTTAGTAACTTTTTTTGATTAAATGAACTGGAAAATTTCGAAAATTTTGACCGACGTTTTCAGAAAAGTAGGTATAATTGATGCAGGTTAGTGTAGTAAAGTGGAATAGAAATAAATGCAAGATCTTTAGAAATTGACACCATCAGTAAAAACGTGACATCTGTTTAAACAAGCACTACAAGGATGCAAACGATGCACATTCCATTTTTTGTTAAAAATTTTGATGTTAAAACAAAATGATCTATTCATCCGGGGGATTCCCCTTTATTGTAATAGTAAACGCAGACAGAAATGACATCATTTTAATACTGACCCATTTAATGTATCATTAAATTCGATGTGTTATGCGTTAATAAACAGATATTAGTTTTAATTAAGTAAAGACATGTTTAGCTAATTTGATCTATCCATCAATAGGTATTGTTATTTTTATTGGAATTCTAGAATGTTTCATTATTAAAACCTTATTATTCTTTTTGATGTTTTAATTCAACGACCCTGAATGATTGATGGAATTGTTTACATAGTCAAGTACAAGTACTGTTACGATTTATTACTAAAAGCTGCAGTGTAAGGGGTTTGCAATTTGTTATCATTTGAGAAACCAAATAGTATTGGGTATCTCCCTGATCTTGACCTCAAAAGATGTGTCACTATCACGAGTACTATAATTTTTTATTCACAAACCTGCAGTATTGTATTACACATAGGGGTTAATGTGCCTATTAAAAGAATTTGAAATTGTCTTAGTAATCAGAAACAACACAAGACAAAAATACCATTTTTGAAACAATATCCATCGAGAGGTCGTTCTCAACATGCTTTGTTTATTTAATTCTGTTTATCTGTTGTTATTCTACGAAACACTTGGCCAAAATAAAGACGTTTTTATTACTTTATTACGCTATCCTTGCACATTCTAGTAGTATTGAATATCTGCTTGAACTTTTAAAATATGTGTCATGTGCATTGATACTATTAAATTTGAAAACATTAGGCTGAACTTCGATGCCGTTTTTCTCCAAAAGTATAGAAATACGAGAAAAATGGTATATAGGAATTTTCTTTCTTTAATGGTTATCTAACCACTGGCAAAGTCTGACTATGTCTTAATGGGTCACGGTGTAGATTGATGGGTTACTGAAAAATCCAAGTTTTCCAACTCCCTCCGCCATCTTGAAAAAACCGTCGAAAATCGACACTTTTTCTGGTTTCTCGCCTATAACTTCGTTCAGGTGCGTTTTAGGGCAAAAAAGTTAGTTGCCGAGTTGTAGAGGACAAAATTTCCTAAAACTTTGGTATATGAAGTTGTTTTTCACGATGAATAGCAACGGAGCTGTAAAGCTCACAAGAAAGGCTAAAATTGCCTACTTTGCAAAATTTTGAGTTTCTTGCCACTTAACATCGACATAACTTCGTAACACTTCATTTTAGCATATAAGTCTTCCGAATCAATCTTGTAGAGAATTTAATTAGCTACAAATTCAATTTTCTTTATCACGCCTCATACAACGGAGTGGGGGTAGATTTAGCAAAAAAAGAAAAAGTGCCTTTTTTAAAGTTTATGGGTACCTCCGAAAACCTGGGAGAGTTAATTCACCTGACATTCTGTACTCCTCCCCATCATTCTAGTATAACTCGCCGAAGAACGTCCTGCTCCTTCATGCCTTAAGTGGATGTGACACCACCTCCAACATTTTTGGTTTGACTTTAGAGACTAAAAAATTTAAAACTTTCCGACCTTTTGTACGGTAACCACCCTTTTTCAGCCACCATTTACTGGACTATATGTTTATTCAACTCGGAATTTGTTAGTTAAACTAAGCCATTTTTTAAAGTTCTGTATCACTATAGATGTAAGGTTAATTAGAAGATTTAATCTTGAAAAGGACTGGGTACACCGGTTTGTAATTGATAATTACAAGTGGAAAAAAAAACACAAAAAGGCAAAGCAAAAAACACGATGTGCATTTCGAAAGCTATAGGCTTTCATCATCAGGCGGACAGAAAACAACATCAAAATGTAACATGTATTTTGAAAAATCTAAAATCTTATTTTTACATCAGAATAACGTCCTTTGTTCTTGACAGAGACTTGACTTCTGTATATTTTTATTTTTGGGTACTTTTCTCTATGTGTTTGTCTTTGAAAAACTTCCAGTGATACGCATAATAATTGTGTTTTAATTTTGTGTTTCTAGCTGATGAATGAATCAAATTTTCCCAAAAAGCAACAAAAAATGGAACTAGTAAATGGAAGCACTAGCAGTAGCAGCTCAGATGGAAGTTTGTTTTCTCTGTTCTGCTTTTATTTGGTATCTGACCTTTTCTTGTGTTTACAGGAAATATTTCATCCAGATACACAAGACTTTGCTTTGATAGTAGAAACATCGGAATTCATTGATCATACACCTTTGATTGAACTGTTCTTCAGCCACCCTCCAGGTAACAATCTCGAGCCCAAGAAACTCTTCGTGTCTGCACCATCGCATTTCTGCAAGTCTCCAAATATGAACATGTTAAAACAATTCTTTGAAGTAAAGCAAGATAGAACTGTAGAAGCTGCAATGGAACAAAGGTGTATGTATGAAACTTTTAAGAATTTGAAAATCATGAAGATTCTTAATAGGCAGCCTTTAACGAACCATTTTTGTGCACATCCTGTGTTGTTTGTTGATTTTAAGACTACAGTTATAAATAGCCACCAAGAGGCAATAGTTCATTGTTTTCAACAAATACCCACACAATACAAATAGGATGGCCTACTTGGCTCACCGAAAATTCTTGGAAAATATTCTACCAGAAGGTGGCCTCAAACTTAATTATCAGTTGTGGTGGAATATGGTTAGTTGTGAACATATGGGTCTCTTATCAACTGAAATGGAGTCTTGCAATCTTGTGCACGTGTTTGCTTACAGCACATGGAGAGAAGCATGTTGTTGTGCTGGTTGATGAAGCTGATGCAGTCATTACAGCTGCCCTTACTAACAACGTACCTGGGGACAAGTTACAAAAGATTGCATTATTAATGGAAAATATATTTGGTATTACAAAGGACGAGATTGAGGAACAAGTGCAGGGTGTGTTGTTGTTGTTTTCATGAGGCTGAATGTTGATCTGCAATATTTAGCTGCTATAATTTTAAATATTATAAAAGTGTATTTTTACCTCCTACTTTATAAATCCACATTGTCCATTACAGTTTTGTTTATGATTATGTATTTTTTTAAATTTATTTCACAGCTGCACTACGGGGAACCAACAGCTAAGGTCATATGCCCTCATCTAACATGCAACACAGATACTTACACCCACAAATGAGGTGGCGGAGTTTTTTAATTAGAAAATCCCGTCGTCCCAAGTGGTACTCAAACCCACGACCCTTGGAACATGAGTGATGCACTGACACCACTCGTTCACCACTGGGGTCCTATTATGTATTTGTTCATCATTATAATAATGTTTTCTACACAATAATACAAGTGATCATTATAAGTAGTTGGCACTATCCACAATGTGAAAGTCAAGTTTAATTGTATGTAGAAATCACGAAAATATTTTTCATTCCAATTTGCATGTTTTATTTGATAAAAATACAGAAGTTGTAATCTTTAACTAATGAATAACAGATGAACTAGTATGTTCTTCCAGGTCTTGAGATATTTCCGTATCTGACATAATCAAAGTAAATAGTTAATAAGAAATGATTTTCGAGGTCTGGAAACAACAGCGTTTCTGCAGGAACATTTTGTGAGCTTAACACTTCATTTTCCTTTGTTTTAATTGGAAGAAAGCAGTAATAGTTTGTAGGTTTTTAAAAGGCATTATGGGGTGTGTAAAAATGATTGATTTTAATACGATTTTAGCTCTTTTTCAGTGATTTTTAAATTGGTTTTTCATGTTCCCAATTGCCTTGGTTTTGGTCTATTGTAATTTTAAGCAATATCTTAAATAAATTCAACCGTGATTTATACGTGCCAATTCTCCCCTGGTCCAGGAACAGAAAAGTGAGATAAGTTTTCATTTTTTCTTACAGCCAGGTTTCTAAGATGTTTGATTTTGTCAACAGCTTTTTACTTAAAGAGCTTGTATTTACAAAGTATTTGCTTACAACGCTTGTTTTTATAAAATCTTTTAATTTGCAAATACTTTTTAAAAAGATCTTTCTTAAAGATGTCTTGGAAAATCCTTGGAAAAACATTTTTTAAATAATTCTATTTCTATACGGTTACTTCCACATAAAGGGCTTCTGTATTGAGAAGTACAGTAGTGTTGATTTGAAAACTCGTTCTTAAAGAGCTGCATTTTACAAAGTCCTACTAAAATAGCTATTTAGGTAACTAGTACATAATGTATGACTTTATAGAGGAGCCCTGTTAACCCTAGATCGTCAACAAGAACCTAATGGTTTTCTGTGACATAGTCTACATACTTTCATAATTTCTTCCCAGCTTATGTTATGTCTGGTCATCTTATATTAAAGTAATAAATGTATTTACAAAACGTGCTATGCATCAATAGATGCATGCATACCAAATAAATCTTAACTTTAAATATTTTTTTAATTTACAATTTTAAACTTTTGTGTGTTTTTTTACAATTAATATAATTTTTTATTGTGAAAAACAAATAAGATTTTAAAAACAATATCGTCCTTATAAAAGTTTAATAACAAATAATAATAAGCGTTATGCAACCCATCGAACGTTAGTTGTTAGTTCCTACTTTGTCTAGGGATGGCGCCACATATCAGAATAAATATTTGTGTAATGAGCGCAAGTGTGGTTTTCTATGATACCTAAATAGCGATTTATTTTGTAAAAATTAACATAACAAATTCTATTGACTATTACTATTTAGAATTTATATGCTAGAAATATGTGTAATATAAACTTTTTTCTTACATAATCTATAATAAACTATATTCTGTTAAAAGTTTAAAGTATCTGATTTTTTCAAAACAAATCTCCATCGTCTCCTGTGTTCCTAATATAACATGACGAGAATTCGGTGTAAGAAGGAAACAACTCCACAACAAAACGCACCGGTAGTCGTCGCCTCTAAAACGAATAAAATCTTTCAAGTTTGTGTTGTAAAAATATGTATTTTTAAACTAGCGATGCCGCTAACCTAACGTTTGACATTATAGAAATTTACCATTGCTTATATTTGTTTCATTGTTTGTAGTTTTAGCAAAGATAAACCGAAACTATCAAAGGAGTTGGATGGGAAGGAATATTTCTCCCATGGGTTTGCTGGATTCAATCCCAATAAAAATGAACATACCCAATGCGACAGTATTTTCATGCAGAAAATTGGCTCAATTTTATGCATAATAAAATATCCAGAATTCTGTATAACAGGGCATGTCTGTGGTCTGAAGTAAGTGGATGATACTAAATATCTACAAAATTGGAATTCTGAATTGGCAAGAAATATGCAAAAAATCGAGCAATTTTTCCAGAGAATATTTGTGCAGGAACACATTACCTATGTTTATCCAGAAAATCAACACTGAAGCATTTTAAAGAGTGTCCTTTCTCCACTTAGATTGTTATTAAAGTTGCTACTACTTTTTTACTCTTTTCATAGGTTGAGCCAATTAATAACCAAACAAGGAAACCACAATACATTGTACTATCGCAGTACAGTGTATTTTACATATCAAGGTGTAAAATACCGATTTTCATTAACATTTTATTTTAAGTTTCTTGAATCTTTATTAGTTTATGGTTTTGTAGTAGTATGCATATTTCTTTTTCCTAAAGTTTCGCAAAAAGTAAATGCTTTTTTTATACACAAATTCAGTTAACCAAAAATTAAAAAAGTCATTAATAATCTAAAAACTGGAATTTACTAATTCATTAACGAAATGACTGATAAAGTAATAATAAACCAACTATACACAAGATTTCACAGTTGTTAGTCTTTCTGGTATCCTAATAGAATGTGACAAACATGTGATGTAAAAGAGTAAGCAAGCTCGTTCCATAATACAAATGTGAAAAGAAGTAAATCGCGCTAATTTCAACCTATACGTGTAGCGATTTCTTATTTATGGTTTTTATTTCTCTTAGTAATAATTTAATTGTGTACCAATAGGTTGATAAAAAAGAACACTGTTTTGCACAAATTCTTTATTATTGCAAAACAAATGAAAAACTGAGAACTTTTTTATAGGTTTTTAAGATGTAGATCATGAATCTGCTATGGATTTTTTCGGGTCAGGTCAAATTTTAGTTATATTCCAATTTGTTTTCAAATAAAAATCGTTTTTAAATGCACGAGAAGGGTAGGGAAACGTTTAACAACACCCTGTATAGCTAGGGCTGTCAGGTGTCCCGACATTTATATCAAGCTTCCTTCATTCTTTGAATTGTCCGATGAATCTTCAAAAAACGTTACGTCTAAATTATTAAGTTTAATCAGAGGACACAATTTATGCCCAACCGATATAACTGCCTTCTCCGCCGATAACGCATCAATTAATTTTGGCAAAAATTAAATTTTGCAAACTCTTGAGAAGTTTGAAATTACTGATCTAAATCAAGATTAAGTGTTTGAGGAGTATTGTAAATTGAATTGTTTTCTTGCTAATACTAATGAAAAATACAAAGGCTTGCTTATGATCAAAAATGAGTCGAATTCTTTAACCATAAAGAGTGTCCAACTTTAGAAAGAAAATTGTAATTTTGTCTTTTCTATGCCTCATTACTCAACGCGTGTTCAGCTTTATGACTAAAGTATGGAGAAAAGAGAGAAATTCCTTATTAATGAAAACAGTGGAAGCCGAGCTATTGTTTAAATTCAATTTTAACAAGACTGTACTGAATTTTGTAATTATTTAAAAACCGACGCGGGAAAGAAGTTTATCAAAATGGCGAAAGGGAGTGAAAAATATTTATAAGAAGTTTTTCTTGTATTTTTATTGTTAAAATGGACATGTATTTAGTATTTGTTTTTGCATCAAAAATGTACATTTTTATTTTGTTATTTATATTGTTAAGTTTACAATTTTATTGGTAAATAGACTCTTTTGATACACCCCCTTTCATTTGATGTTTGAGTTGAGCCTTTGATGTCCAAGTGTCCCGCTTTTTGGTTTTGGAAACCTGACAGCCCTATATATAGCTACCAGTATTTGCAGGTACAAGTAGTACAACATCATACCCAGGCCCTGATTGTACCGCCGAGTTACATAGTAAATCTCGGTGGGCCGGTGGGTTCGGGACCGGACTAGGCCGCCTCGGCCAATGCTGGTTACATCTTTTTATTAAAGAAAAGAACACAAAAGAAATAAAATGTATGTTTTAAAAATATCCTAATATCATGACCAGAGAAGAGTAAAATTGTAAAGCACAAAACCACATTTCTGAGGGAGTGTAATGTTTTATTCATTATACCACTTATTAATAATATGAGATTCGAATTAAAACCGCCTTAAAATGTGACGTCTCGATTAGTTTTGCGGTATAAACTAAAGGTAATTCGATATTTCTTTTAATGGTTTTTAACGATGCAATGCTTTTTAGGATAACCTGCGTTGAAAGATATAAATATTCGGTGGTGTCTGGGTAGGATTTTAATAAATTTAATGCAAATATCAATACTAAATTTTATCTTATCGAAATCCACAAGAAGTATTAGGGTAACGCCAATGAAAATGACATCATCAAAGGGGTTCAAAAGCAACTATTTTGCTCTTCTCTAATCTTGACGTTATTCTGGTTCTCTTTTTATACTCATAGTGGCGGAATATCGTATTTAACAATCGCTGATGCTTGACAAATTGGATATGTTCACACCGACTTAAGCACGTTTTAAAGATTAAAAACAGCTGATCGAGATAAAAAATATTTTATGTACAGCCGAAGTAGGCTCTTCGCGTACCCCATACAGGACGAGAACTCCGATGTTGCGGCCGTTACTAAGGATAACGGCCTTTAAAGACTTTAATGGACGTTACCCTTAGTAATAACGTTCTTTAAACTAAAAAAACTTCAATGTCGCGGCGGTTACTAAAGGTAACGACCTTTAAAGACTTTTATCTCCAGTCGGGCGATTATGAACTATTTAGCGGCCTGCTTTTAGAGCGTAATTTGCTAAATTAAAGCACTCCCTTGTACTACCCTTGTTTACGCCGTCTCCATAGTAATAAAAGTAATTGTAGACTACTGCACCTACCTACTTGAAGTTTTGCACTTTTCAAATTATTTTTATTTTAAATTAAATATTAAGTTAAACTTAGATCGGACATAAACTAACGTATACATTTCGGGCTTAATTAGAGTTTTAGAGCCCTTTATCGTCTTAGCGCCTTCGGCTTTCGCCTGAGGCGCTAACTGATTGTACGGGGGCTCAATCAAAGCAGTCCAATTTGACACTTCTTTATTTATAATTAATTTATTGACAACTCCTGTCATAAATATAGAAGTAAAAGTAAGTTAAATCAATGTTTCCTTCCTTCAATAACACTTAAAGCATTTGAAAATAACGTGGTTTGTGAAATTATAGCTTTAAAAATAATACTTTTATAATTAAAAAGACATAAATATTAAATCATTTAAATAAGTACAACCTGCTTTTATAATAAGTATAGTAGACAGAGTTTTGACGGAGTTTGGTAGCTCAGTCTGTAGAAGATAGGTATAAATAAACTGAAGCTGACCAACGTAGGTTCAATTCCAGCTGGGAGAATAATTCTTTTTTAATTTTTTTTATAAAACAAAATTTAAAATAATAATTTTTCTTCGAAAATGTTAATTTCTGCAAAGTTTTAACAATTCTCTTAAAAATTCTACAATGACAGGGGGATTTTACAAACCATATTTTAGCATGGATAAAAGCATAATCCATATATTCGATTTCTCAAGGAGACATGCAATTTATTTTGTAATTGTTTTACTTAGTCGAAGAAAAAAGATACTGTACAACTTGGGTGGAATGCCTATATCGCCCTCGAACGATTGAGGCACTTCGCCTTCGGCGTCGTGCCTCAAACTTCGTTCTCGTGCGATATAGGCATCATATCCACCCTTGTTGCACAAACTACTATTCTAAAACATGACAACAACACCCTGTTTCTTGTGATTTGTAATAAATAAATTCAACGAGCATTGTAAAATGAGTTAAACTGTCGGTTTTTAAAAGCAATGGAATTTGTAATTACCTATTTTGTACGGTTGCACATAAAATGTTGTGTAACATATATCTTCGCCCTGAAATTCGTCCTCGAGATTGTCGTGCCTCGGCCTCGGCGACAATTACTCTCTCGGTACGTTAACAAGACATTTCACGACCTTGGTATACAAATAACTATTAAAAGCTTATTCATTAGTTTATTTTGATTTCAATAAGTGACTTCGGATTTTATTAAAATTCATATTAAACAGATTAAGAAACTGTTTGTCCCAAGAACATCTCGAAAGCTTTTTATTAATGTATGTTGAAAAGAGTATTTTAAATAATTTGGAAAATGAAGAAATAACTAACCGTGTCAGTAAAGCAACTCAAATAGCACAACCATATAGTTCCAATAGTATACCAATGCCGAAAATATATTGAGTCAATGGAAAATGTGGGCATATTGCAATATTGGCCCATCAACATACGCCAATATTGGCCCATCAACATACGCCAATATTTGCCCAACAACTTATATCCATATATATTGTCATACAAAATAAATAAGTGCTAGTTAAAGTACCTGTATAATTGACTTTATATTATAGTACAAATTTTATTTATCCACCATGCGGTTACTGTATTTTCTGGTTAAAATATTTAAAATAAAAAATAAGAGCAAATTTTAAATTTTAGAATTTAACACATACGTACTACCTAGAGTACATCACAATATTTTAGATTCGTAAAGTATTACGTCTAAATTATAAGCAATGTTATTATTGAAGGAACTATTTTTATGTCTCTGGATCAATATTGGATTCTTGGCATAAACGATAATTTAAATATTGGCCCTATATTGATATACTAGATTGAAGCAATATTGCACACAACATTGTAAACACCTAGGGCCAACATTCATAAACCCAAGCGACTGAAGCTAGTAAATCAATGCTGGGGTAATATTGGCTTACTATTCCACAAAGATATTGCGTCAATATTATATAGCAACCCTGCTGTATGGAGACCGTGTGTCACTGAGGGCTATAATTTTACATACGTAAGTTACTTGATGTCCTCTACCATCCTACTAAAAACTAGATGAAAACCTGGAAATCTTTACAATAAAAAACAGTGTTATAATTATTAAGCTTAAAAGTTTTTAAAGAAGCACTTTTACACTTTATACTTATAGAATTTGTTGACTATCATTCTTTATTTAAAAAAAAACTACTACTACGTATCAATTTTCCGGTCTTTCTTAGCAAAATACCGGTACAGGTTTTAATCTTTGTTGTTAAATTTGAAAGATCTGGTTTTGATCTGCCTTTCTTAATAATTTGTAATTTCTCTCCAAAACTGCATGCGAAAAATTCCTTATTAATAATTTACAAACTGAACAAAAAATCGTCCCGATTCGGCTATATCGATGGTACTCGAACCTTTCACCGAAGCAGTTGAATTTGCAGTCGTGACGATAATGCAATTTTAAATTTGCATACAGGCAAACTAAATAGAACTATTTGTCTTTAAAAAAATACAACTTATAAATTAAAATAATAAAATGCGACAAAATACAGTCTCATTCGCAGATTTACATTACTTAAGTAACACTAAATCGAACAAATAACCAAATTATAATAAATAAACATTTGGGAACGAAGCACAATAAAAATAACGACCAAGCAATGTTAACAGCATCCGTCTACTATAACACCCCACGCTCGCTAATTCACGCCAAGGTTAAGAGAAGAGCATTTGTAAGCACTGCTTATATGAAGTGTATGTATCACATTTGAATCGGTATTACCTTTCCGTGCAAGTTTAATGAGCCTAATTTAAAATAGTACTCTAAATAATTATACTTTTTGCTGTACAGAGTTGATATTGAGCTTTAATTTGATAAATATTTCAATTTAAATAAACGATAACCATAATTTTACAAAAGTATTTTTGTTAGCATTGTTTTTATTTTTAATAAATTCTCAAGGCAAGCATTGCTTCCATTGCTTCCATGGACCGCACGCCACTGTTCAGTTGTCTATTTTATCTGTACCTATTTGTTTTATATTCTTGGTAACTATATACATAATATGCACTAACTATTGTTATTTTGTAAAATAGACAAACTATGTATCTATGTTTTATTTTGTAAAATAAAGCACAGAATGCAATATTATTAAATAGTATTTTTATACACTACGCACATTTTTGTTAACTAAAATACGAGCTTACGAGGGGAGTTTTTTAAGTTATCTACTTAGCTATGAAAACAACGAGTTATTTAGAGAAGAGATAGAATTTTATTTTTCAACATAAGAACCATTAACACTAACACACTTATTCCAGCGTTTTTCTAATAACGCTATGCCTTCGAGAATATAATTCACGTGTCACATGGTACATTTTTTATTAATTTCATTGGTGAAAGTACAAAAACAAACTCGCAGAATAGGCTATCAAATCGATGATAATTCTATCACCGCATGTTGACTGTCATCTGTTTTTAATAAATAAAATTGTTTACTGTCAAAGTGACAGAAAGTTTCAGTGTTTATTTTCTGTCAACGTTCATTATATTCTCTCACCAAATATAACACGTGTTATGATTAATCAACGATGATACCACTCGTTAAAACCTTTAGAAAATTGAACTCGTGCTTCGCACTCGGTCAATTTTCGTCGGTTTTAACTCGGGCTATCACCGATGATAATCATAACACTAGTTATATTATCCCCGAGAATATAATTCACGTGTCACATGATACATTTTTTATTAATTTCATTGGTGAAAGTACAAAAACAAACTCGCAGAATAGGCTATCAAATCGATGATAATTCTATCACCGCATGTTGACTGTCACCTGTTTTTAATAAATAAAATTGTTTACTGTCAAAGTGACAGAAAGTTTCAGTGTTTATTTTCTTTCAACGTTCATTATATTCTCTCGCCAAATATAACACGTGTTATGATTAATCAACGATGATACCACTCGTTAAAACCTTTAGAAAATTGAACTCGTGCTTCGCACTCGGTCAATTTTCGTCGGTTTTAACTCGGGCTATCACCGATGATAATCATAACACTAGTTATATTATCCCCGAAAATATAACTACACACTGTTTTCCAAGTCATCATTCGATAAAAAGCGACGCCCTCTCAAGTGTTTTTTGAGTTTTGGAAAAAGATAATAGTCAGAGGGGGCGAGATCGGGACTGTAAGGTGGATGTTCTAATTCCTCAAAGCCGCATTCATTGATTACTTCTTGAACAATTCGTGCTTTATGCACTCTGCAGTTGTCGAGTTTTCTGAGCATAACTGTGGGGTCTTTTTTCGCGTATAGCCGCTTTCAAGTTCCTAATTGAGTCTTTGTAGACATTTCCCGTTATTGTAGTCCCTTTTGGCATATACTCAATTAAGAGAATCCCCCCCCCCCGCGTTCCAGAAAACTGTGGCCATTAGTTTCTCTGCAGAAAATTGCGTATTCGCCTTATTAGGTGGTAGAGAGCCCTTATGAATCCATTGCATGGACCCTTGTTTCGTAGGAGGGTCCCAGTGGTATACCCAGGTCTCATCCGAACAGTTTTTGTTCGGGACTGAACAGCCTGGGAATACATCGTGCCGACACTTTGCTCATTCCCAAATCTTCGTGTAGAATTTTAAAAACACTCGTTTCTGATATTCCCATTTCTCTAGCAATAACTGAAACTTTTACTCGGTGGTCAGTCAACACCAAATCTTCAACTTTGTTGATGTTTTTTCAGTTCGTGCTTCCAGGGGTCTTCCACACTTTGGGTCATCATTAATGTATTCCCTGCCCCATTTAAACTGCTTGCACCAATATTTGATTTTGAAATAGGACGGACTATTTTCTCCATACACTGCCACCATTCTCTCATGGATATTCTTCGAACTACTGCCTTCTTTCGTTAGAAATTTCGTGACTCTTCTGTGTTCAAGCTTCAAATCACTCATTTTCTCTTCTTTAAACTGATATATAAATGACAAATGTTAAGCGATTGGAATCAAACTTGGAGATGACACTATAAAATGTCACAGCAACTTGACATAAGAAAATTGTCGCGGTAGTATATTGCTTTCATAGCTAGGTAAATAACTTAAAAAACTCCCCTCATATGTAGCCTGCAATAGAAACAAGGTTCCATTATAGTGATTTCAAGTTTTCTGGGATGTGACCCGGGCTATTTGTGTTGCCTACAACTAAATTCTAAATGCTGAATTATATCTGTTTTTCTAAAATCTTATTTTCGTTATTTCAGAAATAAATATGCATTTTTGAAAAACAGAATGTGTGGCATTTGAAAGAGGGTAGTTACATCTACCTACGGTCACGGAATTGTTTCGATATCTATATTTTTGTAAGTGGTATTTGAGAATTTTGAAGTGAAATAGACTTGAAATATTAGTAAAATAAAGTATGGCAACTGTCTATTACATGTCAAATTTTCTTCTGTCAAGAATAGATGTCAAATTTATAAACTGTTTTTTTTTTATAATTAGCCAATTTTAGGAATCGAACATAAAACTTTGTATGCAACTCTTACATAATCGGACCTTATAAACTCGCCCTTTTTATAGGCCTTGCTTGCTCGTCCATAAACTGGGCTTGTCTATAAAGTCCTACATTATGTACTTGTTACATAAATAGCTATTTTCGCCTAGTTTATTTTCGTGGAAATTATTCATCATTGCATCAAGATTTTACTCTCAGCAATGAAAAAGTTGTTTGTTCTGTTGCACTGATAGGTTAGCTTTTGTGATTTGTCAGAATTGTGATCTAAAGTACCATTGGAAATTATTATTTGTTGTTATGAATTGGTCTTAAGCTGATCTGATCTGGAAAACTGGATCAGTTCAATGGAAAGCACCTCTGATCTACAAACCAGTACCGGAACCTCGTTCCACTGCGTTCCGGTCCGAATATTTACGTCACTGAGTAAGTCAAACAGTAATTCCGATAATACAGAATTTATGTAACGGCAATGTGTCCTGGAAATTCATAAAATTACAGTTTTCAAATTACCTGTTACATTCAAATGTTTTGGTAGTATAGTTTTTGAGATAGATAAGTTCTAAAACGGTTTGCACGTTGCAGTTGCAAAATAAGTAAGAAACCTTCAGTAGGTAAAGGATGTCAGTAAAGTTAGCACCCCAACTTTGTCACCATATCATAATTTTGGACTAATTAACGCTGGAATTTGAATGTCGAAGTATACTCCATTTGAAGCAGATTTTGTTCCATTTTTTTAGAGCCAGTTTTAGAGTTGCCAGTTATTCATTTAAATCTTGTTAATCTACAGGAAGGTCGATTTCTGTTAATTTCTAAAAAATAACTTTTCGGTAGTAGAAAATTTTACTTTATTTTACTACTACCACTTTATTTTACGAGTACAATAATAAGCCAGTTTACTGCCGCAAAACAATACAATAAACAGTACTTTATAATGCAATCGGACATAAAATACATTATAGGTTTCTTACAGGAAAATATAAATTTTCTATCATCCACAACCAGCTGATATTATTTCCCCCCAGATCATTAAAGACACTTCAACAACTAGGTGCTTGAAGAGCAAGGGGGAGGTAATACAGATTAGATTGAATCATAAAGGATCAGGGCCAATGGAACAACAAATAAATGAGCCAGATGATCTTAGGTAACACTGGGTCAGTAGATTAGTCCAATGGAAAGCACCTGTGGTATTAGTTTGCAGCAACAGGATTGACTCGCTAATCACTTATTGTCCGCTCGAGCCAACTAGTCCTATGATAATTGAGGAGAAGGATAAGGCGCAGGATGCATCGACGTATCTAAGTAAGGCGTCCTGAAATGTAGGTGTCGAAGGGCTAGTTGGTTCACGCGGACTATACATACACAAATCCAGCTTAGACAAAGCCAACAGCTTTAGAACAAAAATGAACAAAACACTAACGGATCTAAAACAAGAAAAATTCTTCATCCACACCAAGAACCCTAGATCATGATTTAGACGTGCTGTCCTCTTCGATACAACCTGGTATGAAATTGAAATTGAAACAGCCTGATGAATATACAGGGTGACTCAGAAATAACTGATATCCTTTAAATGGTAGGTAGAGGGGAGGCTGTAGATCTAATTTACCTTGACAAGTATAGGTCAAAAACGAAGTTTTCAAGAAAATTAATTTTAAAGTTTTATTGAATTTTTGGATCCGGTCCTGACCTAGGATCCTTTTGGATTCAAAATTCATCAAACTTTAAAATTCATTTTCTTGAAAACTATTAGTTTTTGACCTATACTTGTGAAGATAAATTAGCCCTACTGCCTCCCCTCTCCCTAACATTTAAAGGATATTAGTTATTTCTGAATCACCCTGTATAGGTATGTAATTATTAAAAACTGTTTATTAGAGTAACAAAATATTTGTTTAAAATGACGGCATGCGCATAGCGTCACTCGGATATAACGACAAAAAATACATTTTTTATCTTTTTTAATACATTACATTTTTAGAGCAACTATATTTAATAGGTATGAATTTTACACATATGTACATAATACGTACGTTTTATAATCAGGCGCGTGCTGGCCCACCGGGATGCCGGGAGTCTCCCGGTGGGCCTTTATAAAGTTGCCTCGAAGGGCCAGCGGAGGTTGAAAAACAAACGGACCTTGTATATTACGATACGAGACCTGTAAGTGCTTTATAACAGATAGAGAAAAAGTTGGAAAAACGAGACCCGAAGGGTCGAATGTTTCCAATTTTCGATGTGATTGTCGCCTTTTCTAATTTTGTGATGTCAAATTCTAAGTGTTAGCTGTCACTAAATTTCAAAAGTAATAGTTGAACATGTAAGAGGCCTACACTATATATTACGGCTAGAAGCGTAATAGATTTTAGTAGCCACTCAAGCATCGAGACGAGTGCATGAAAATGTCGCAGCTAACGAAAATTGAGTACCGCGCGATCATTAAATTTTTAACAAAAGAAGGGCAAACGCCTAATCAAATCAAACAACGTTTCGATGGAGTTTATGGCGATTTATCTCCTTCATATTCCACTGTCAAAAAGTGGCCAAAATGCTTCCGTTTTGGACAAGAATCCCTTGAAGATGATGAGCGGCCAATTGAAGCGGTATGCCTCAAAAAGTTGCAATCATTGAAGAAATCGTATTAGAAGATCGCTGTTTGAAAGTTAAGGAGTTAGCAGTGATATCTGACATTTCGGAAACAAGTGTTCGCCGAATTCTTCATGCCCATTTGGATAGGAATAAAATTAGTACACGATCGGTACCGCGTCTTCTTTCTGCTGTTCAACGTCAATGTCGCGTCGAATGCGCGCGCTCGTTTTTAAACTTGTGTGGAGACGACCCAAAGCCGATTTTGGAGTCCATTGTCACTGGAGATGAAATAATGGTTCTGTATTATGGTCCTCTATCCAAAAGAGAATCGATGGAATGGCGGCGACCCGATGAACCTCGTCCCAAAAAGGCGAAAGTTGTTCAATCGACAAAGAAAGTTGTTGTAACAATATTCTGGGATTGTGACGGCATTTTACTGATTGATTTTAAAGTACCCAATACAACTGTTAACAATACATATTATGCGTCTTTATTGCATAAATTGAGAAACAATATTCGTGAAAAACGTCGAGGAAAATTGACAAGATGTGTTCGATTATTACACGACAGTGCACCCGTTCATACTGCCGCAATTTCACAAGTTACCATTCGCGAATGCGGCTTTGAAGCATTGGATTATCCACCGTACAGTCCGGATATGGCTCCTAGTGACTATTATTTATTTTCCGATTTAAAGAAAGACCTTAGGGACGTCGTTTTAAGGACGAGTTGCAAGCAGCTGTAATTTAACATCTTGAAGGAAAAACTTCAGATTATTTTTACAAGGTCATTGAATTATTAATTTCACGTTGTAATAAGTATATTGATATTAAGGGAGATTATATTGAAAAATAAAAATTATTATATTTTACCAAGTTTATTTTTACTATATCAGGCCAAGAATTTATGGCGCTTACCTCGTATATGTAGTTTTTTAAGTTTTATATGGAGTCACTTAGATGGCGCACTGTGTATTATAACAATATAGCCCCTCTATTTTAAATAGTAGCGACATCGTGGAGCAAACCTGACACAAACTTTAATAAAGAAAAAAATACTACATGGATATTGTTACCTCATTTAATAAAACGTGGTTTAAAGATTAGATCTTCATAGGTGTATATTATATTAATTTGATCGTTTTTACATAACACGATTAATGTCCATTATCAAATTAATGTTGAATTGTGAATATTTTTATACATAACTATTATTAAACCTAAGATTTATTGCAAAACGGTTTGTCAAATCTGATAACTTTCAGTGTCGCCAACATAGTTCTGGTGCTTTTGCTCCATCGGCGAGATCAATTGTTGTCGCTACTATTTGAAAATAAAGGGGCTATATAAAATTGATGTTTTGAAGAAAATTTGGTTCTAGTTGACACATACCTTGTCAACGCTCGCAGAATTCAAGACATCTGTCGAAATCATCTTCAGAATGCTCCTTAACTAGTTCCATTTTATATGGATGGTACTTATTTCTATGTAATATCTTTAACACTGTTACTTTTCTGACATGTAGGCCTGCTGCTATTTGCTGACTTGCCAAGTGTTGGGTAAGTTGAGGGCGTTGATTGTGATATTGGTGGATGATGGGGATATTTTTGACCAAACCACTCACAAACTTCTTGTTGTATTAGATAGAGTGAGAGTAACACCTTTATTCTCTATGTCTCAATGAGTCGTATTTTAATTTGAAAATAAACAATAAACTATAACACTAAAACTTAATAGTGACATTAGTTATTTTATTTCTGCATTAAAAGTTCCAAAGGCAAATCCAAAAAATTTAATAAACTTTCTAGTGCTTATTATTGACCATAGCAGTTGTCCAAGGTCTACTTTACAAACGTTACTCTAAATGCAAAAAGAGCAAAAATAAAATAATGTATTTTTATCTTATTGTTTCAAAATATTAAGTACTATGCAATTGTTGGACTAGGCCACTATTAACTCTTATCTCAGGATTCGTTTGTTTTGAAGCAGGTTCGAAATATCGCAGTAAACACTGGTATTTCTTTTTTATTAAATTTAATGATAAGAATAAAAAAACATATACACATACGAGGTCTGGCAATCAAATGATAAGACTGGTGTTCAGAATGTAGTTTATTCGAAAAATAATACAATCTAACTACGTTCCCTTTCAAAACTCCCCATCCCTATCTACACACCGTTGCATCCCTTTTTTCCACTGCTCGAAACAATGTGTGAAGTCTTTAACGGTGAGCCTTCAAAGTAGAGTTGCCGTTTTTTCTTTTATCTCTTCCACAGTGTCAAAACGGGTTCCTTTCAGCGACTGTTTTATTCATTAACAAATTCACGCACGTGTTCCGATAAAACATTTGAGGAAATAAAGAAAATTCAAAAAGGATTGCAAAATAGTAGAAATATTCATATAGTGCACATCGTGCTTCTTATACAGGGTGATTTTTTGAAAACGATCCGCCTGAGATATTTCAGAAACCAAAAGGAAATTGAAAATTTCCGAAAACAGGTCCACTTATATGTCAAGGGGGAAACGGTTTGACCTATGATTCACACTTTTGACGTTTACCCCTGCGCCCCCACCAATACCTCCCCAAGAATTTTAAATGGAATGACCCATCGTGTGGTATCTCAAATGAAAGCTTATCTTATCAGGATTATGGTGATGTGTCACTTGCGCATTTTTTTATTTAGCATGGAGAAATGATCAATTTTACATTAGGATAAGAATAATAAGTCTTTAAACATCTAAGTAGGCGTTGAAAATAACATTTTAACAAAACTGAAAAAATAACATTCACAGGAACTGCTCAGAATGAGCACCATTGGCCTCCATGCAGTAGTAAAACCGGTTTTCAAATTCTTGCCTTACTTTCTGAAAAGTTTCTCGTAGAATGTTTCGGCACTCGTTGATAATTCGTTGACGCAAGTCATTTAAATCTATGGGTTTAGTCTTACAAACTACTGACTTTAAATGACCCCAAAGGAAGAAGTCAAGACTTGTGAGGTCCGGTGATCGTGGAGGCCATTCGATTGTTCCACGTCTACCAATCCAGTGATTTGGAAATCTCCGGTTAAGCCAATTACGAACATTCGCAGCATAATGCGGTGGAGCACCATCCTGCTGGAAGAACAATTGATATTCGTCGAGTATTTGATTACCTTCTTCATCAAGCTGGTTTTCCACTCCTTCAGGATCGATGATGTTCTCCAACATATTCAAGTAGACGGCATTTAGCGTTTCATTAATGAATATGGGTCCAACTTTTGAATCACGTACTATTCCTGCCCAAACATTAATCTTTTGAGGTCTCTGGGTATGGCCCTCTCTTGTCATACGCGGATTTTCGTCGCTCCAATATCGTACATTCTGCTTGTTCACGTGCCCATTTAAGTAAAAAGTGCACTCATCACTGAAGCAAATGTTTTTTACTAAATTTGGATTCTCAATGATCATTTCGGTCATAGTTTCGCAAAATTCTAGTCGTCGGTCGCAATCGCCGTCGCTAAGTTCTTGCAATATTTGCATCTAGTAAGGGTGAAAGTTATGCAGCTTTGTCACTTTGCGTACCGACGAGTAAGAAAGTCCGGTGGATGCTGCAACCTGACGCAAAGAACTGGTTGGCTCCATGGTAAAATTTCCAATTACTTCCATCTCCGCCAGTTCATCTACTACCTGATTAGCATGCCTTTTCTTCTTCTCTACCGATCCAGTTGCTTCAAATTTTTGCACAAGTTCGCGAACGTATTTATGCTCCATATGCTTATTTGGATGTCTTTGATTAAAAATTCTTGGTGTGGCACGAGCACATTGCTCGGCACCATAAATGTAGATAACTTCCATCCTTTCAGCAATAGAGTACACCATTTTTACTGAAACCAATGTAGTATGTAGGTGAAGTTGACTAAACGGAAACAACTAATGTGACAGTTTGTTAGACAAAACGTCAACGGCTTGCTTTCTTTTTTTTCCACACCTACCTGATTAAAATTAGGTTTCGATAGCGCTTACCGTTCTCCTGAAGTGGCAATGATAAACTTTCTCATAAAATGTATGAGAAAATAAAAAAATGCGCAAGTGACACATCACCATAATCCTGATAAGATAAGCTTTCATTTGAGATACCACACGATGGGTCATTCCATTTAAAATTTTTGAGGAGGTATTGGTGGGGGCGCAGGGGTAAACGTCAAAAGTGTGAATCATAGGTCAAACCGTTTCCCCCTTAACATATAAGTGGACCTGTTTTCGGAAATTTTTAATTTCCTTTTGCTTTCTGAAATATCTCCGGCGGATCGTTTTCAAAAAATCACCCTGTAGTTATTTTCATAGTGTTTTGCTATTCTACAATTAGTTCCTTTCAATAATAGCAAATTCCAACATACAGAAGTTCAAATCTTACTAATCTTGAAGTACATGCATTGTGTTTTCATTCATTCATGTGTCTCGGTATATTTTTTACAGCCAGCGCTACCTAGCGCTGGATGACCCAAACCCTATTAAACTACGCGATGTAAGAGAGAGAGGTGAGGATCCGAGCTTGAAGTCTTTTTTTGTATTTCAACAAAAGCAACAAGCAGTAAAAACAGCAGTGTTTTAAGAGTGCGTTAGTTACTAAAGCTTACCCATTAGGGTAAGCAGTTGGCACCTAGTTATATTTTAAACTTAAGATTCATCTCATGAAATGGCGATGAGAAATCTAACATTAAATATCCTTTCTTTCCATCCTATTTACCCGCCAACAACTAAGAAGAGAACCCATTTTTATATTTAATTTAATCTTCTTTTGAACAATATACAATTCGTTTATTATCAGAAGGATAATAATCAATTTACTATTTTTTATCAATATAAATTCCACCTATGGATCTCGCCTAGAAATCATATACAAAAAACAGTAGTAAAGTATATATTACAATAAAAGCTAGGATAAATTATTACCATTCGGGAAATAGTTTTTTAAATATAATAATTGAGATTTTTATAATAGAACTAAAACTACGTAGCGTACAGAAATTACAATATCAAGAGCTTTTAGCTTTTCTGATATCCTAATACAATTCGACAAACATGTGATATAAGTAAGGGGTACCCATTACCGCCCAGTGTACTCGTTTGAGTACAGGTCATTAATTTATGATTCAGTTAGCGATTGTCAGATACATAAATATCAGTATAGGGTAATTATTTAGTCTACTAGACATAATTAGACATAGGACGTCACTGTAGGTAGGAGTTATATGGGTCATTCTCATAAAATGGTCTTTTTCGTGTCTTTGATAGATGTTCATGCATATTTGGCTTTTTCTTTATGTGAAAAACTATTTTCAACTGCCTAGGCTTCCTCTATTATATTAATTACCTGTAATTTTCAATATTTCTGCAGGGGCGTGCTGGCCCACTGGAATACCGGGAAATTTCCCCGTGGCCTAGGGGTTGGGATAGTAAAACATTTAAAAAAATGCACCTAAGTATTAATTCTGAAAAGTATTGTTGTGATTTCTTTGGAGATTAGTTGGATCGGTCTGACGCCAAGAAAAGAAATAACACATAACTAGGTACTACCTATCTACTAGTACATACCTAATACACCTAATTAATTAAGTACAAACATTTTTCTTTACATTATAGTTTGTGTTGTCAAGCGTATGTTCCTCTTATATGAATTTATTGACATGCCTGTTCTGGCAAAACGCATTTGACAGATCAATATAAAATAAATAAATTATGTTTGTAAGCAGTTTAGTTATGTCTTCCTAAGTATTTCTAATCCATAATAATACGATGAGTTGAGTACTATCCAATGAAGTCGCAACAATAAATGGAAATCACAGTCAGGAACAGTTGATATTTCAAAAAGTAAAGCAAAATAGATCGTCGATAACAAAGTTAACGTTAAGCGGGCGTTATAAATGAAAAAACCGCTTATATTGGCCTGGTTGGTATTGACTTGTTTACAGTATAGTTCGTACCACAGCACTGTGGGGCCGATACGTCGAAACTTGCGACATAAATACGTAACTCGTCAGATCATCACCATTTTCAAGATCTTTATTATTTATGAGGTTAATAATTAACTATTACTGCAATAAATACAGATGGGCACTAAAATTCTATGTAATTATTATATATATTCATTTATATTGATACCTGCTTTAAACGTGCTTTAAAAATTTGAATATTTCTCTAATTGGAGCATATTTGTGGACGTATGTATAGATTTTCTTGCATTACGATATTAGATGGTCTTTACTCATTACTTACAGTATTTATTTTGTTTAGTTTATTAATTGTGTACATCAATATTTAATGAAATTATTTATCTGGTAACAAGATGAGTAATTACGTTACTTGAATATTTTGGTGATAATAAGCCGTTATCAGCTTATTTTAATTTAAAAATTTTAGATAGTTGCAAAGCGATTTCTATAAACGAAAAGAACAAACCTTTGTACATATAAAATTGAAAATAAACTGAAAAAGGTATATGGGTCCACACAGAAATGCTTCATTCTTATAGTACCTACCTACTACTTAAGAAGATTGAAAGTACCGTTTTACTTAGATTTTCAAACACTTTCAGGAAGGTTCAAACACTAGAAGACATTTCTTTGAAATATGCACAGAACAAATACATACTATATCCAATAGTTAAAACTATTTTAGTCTCCGAAGAATAACTTGAAACTGATGAAAATGTTCTCCATAGAGTCAATCCCCAGTATCATTAACTAACAAAACATATCGCTAACACTAATCCTATAAGCTAATATCAAGTTTCTCTGTCATCATTGACGTATTCTGTTTGACTTTTTCATCAAAAACCGAAATTTAAAGTTTCAATATATATTATCAAAGTTAAAAAAATTGTAAACTAACTAATCCCATAGAAACTCTCTTCATCTTAATTTCTATCTTCTTCTTCATCTTCGTTTTGTAAACCATCATCTTCATCAGAACTCGTTTCCTTGATCCCATATTTGGTTCTTTCAACAATTTCTGGATATCGTCATTCGTATCGCGAATTGTTTTCTTTCGAGGAAGTGGTCGTAAGTCTGTGCAGACTAGATCCGAAGATACAGTATCAGAAGAGTACATTATGGATCAAGTCTCTGATGGTTACCGTTCTAATAATTTTCAGTGAATGTTTTTCACGAAAAGCTCTAACATCTTTAAATCCAGCATCTAGTGTTTCTTCTGATAATAAGCCCAAGGGAAGGGTAGCATTTCGAGCAATATCTGCAGAAGATCTGTGAGAAGAAGATGAAGACGCTCTTCATTATCTGGCAATAAAAACATTTCAACTAACCGCTTGGAGTATTTTTCTAAAAACCTTAGTTTTATATAGTGGCATTCTTTGTATGTAGTTTTGTTTAACGAAATTCAAAAAGGTATGATATTTTTAAGATCATTTAATATTTTTCCATCAGATACTCCTTGGTATTCAACTTTTGAAAGGGTAGAATTGTATACAGACTCTATTAATGTTTTGTATCTTCGTTCTCCTTTAAATGAAATCAACTCCACTGATTCCCTTCTAGTCACCATTTCGTACATCTGCATAGAAAAAATTGAATAACTCCAAAAAGTGGAAAAAGGTGGAAATAATATTTTCATGACATGAAAGAACAAACATTAGGCTATCGTTGAATGCAAGTAGCAAACGTGAACTATTGTAGACTTTTTTGTATCTCAAAATGAAAATGATTTTTTTGTACTTTGCGTTCACAATGGGCTCATTGTGACACCGAAAACGATTTCATAATAGAGGCTATTATAACATCGTTTTTGGGAGACATTTGTTTTGTAAGATTGGTAACATTTGTTTTATATTACATATAAACACATTTAATCTTGACACATTCTAACCTCACAAAACGCGAAAAGTCATTTTATACTGTTACCACATGTTAAACGCAAAAATCACTAGATTGTTATCAAATGCTTTTAATAGCTTGAATTTACAGTTTCTATAAAATTAATGGCGCAAAGTACAAAAAATAGTATATTATACTTGTTTTATAAGACGTATTGTAGCACTCGTTCCTTTGGAACACTCCTCGCTTCTCTCGTCGTGTCCCAAACAACTCGTGCTACAATAGACCGTCTTATACAACTCGTATAATAATATACTATTACGAAATTTTAAATGAACATGAAAAATTAGTCAATTTGTCTATTAATATTAATTCTAATTTTATAAAAAACCGGCAACTTATTATAGAGAGATGTAAAATACTTACCAATATATATTTTGTTTAATATGTATAAACTTAGAACTAAAATTGTAACACTAAAAACGGCGTTTAATTCGCACCCACTTCACGCCTTTAGCAAGTTCTAACTTCAACGTCTAACTGTACACAAAATGATAAACCCCTACAGATGTGACCAATATTACCAAGTTACAATTATAGTACTTCTAAGAAAAAACATAAAAGTGGGTAAATATTAAAGTTCATTTTTCTCATTTTTGTCGCAAGTTTAGATGCATCGGCCTCATAGTGCACAGGTATAAATCACAAATATTATACACGTGAAAAATAAATAACTTTTCATATGAACGTAAAATAGAAATCAGGAAAAAAGGTTCTATGTCATCGATGTAGGAGTCTAGCTTAGATAAACTATTTATACTTTTATGCGATCAGTTCTGATATGCCAGACAGAAAAAGAAATCAGAAATTAACTCACGTGTGCCATGCAACTTTTTATCCAACACCTCTTTATTTAAATTTAAATATTGAATTTGCAATGTATAGTTAGTCTGTTTTGACGGTAACGAATTTAATACTCTAGCCCGATGACTGGATTGTAATAATATTTATGCAGTATAAGTTGGTGGTTGGTTGCTACCTGTAATAGAAGCCAATCACCATTCTACAGTGGGTTTTTCTACCCACAAGTGTTGAATAAACATTTTTTTAACTATTTCAACGTTATGCCGCATTTGAATCATAAATCTATGACGTAACCCACATTTTAAAAATTAGATATTTAATGTTTAATAAGTCAGTATACAATAATAATAGGTTATTTTAGACAAACATGTCTAATCAATTTAAAAATAGATTGCACCCATTTTTGCGTTATTTTTGGTAGTAAAATAATAATAATAACTTTATTTTAATAACAGCCTTGTTAGTGTAATGTCTAGCGTGCCGGACTTTCACCCAGGCGGCCCGGTCGACTCCCGGTACCGGCAGATCTGGTTAAGGTTTTCTGCAGTTTTCCTTAGCTGTGACAGAAATGTGGGATTTGCGCTGTTCCATCTGTAAGTCGGCTGCAGCCGCATATAGGGCCTACGTAATAATAATAATCGCCCCCTCCCTCCCGCACAAGCTTATAGCTTCTGGAGCCTGGTTTCCAGGTTATGGGTTGTAGCAATTATTATTATTATTTGTTACTCACTTGTAAACGTCATTTAATGTGACAGAACACGAAAGGTTACTTTTACAATTGTAATGTAATGTGAATGTGAATTGTAAAACTGACAGCTGACCTGTAGTAGTAATTTACGTTGTAAGTCCTGGAAATGGAATTTTACAGTCGAATAAGATGTTACGGTCAAGGCGACGAAGAAGCCAAGTCTGGAACATCGAAACGAGACTGTAAGATCATTTGCAGGACGTATGACGTAATGCATTATATTTCATAGTGCAACTGATTACGTACTAAAACATTGTCCAGTTGATTGATTGTATTTGCGTCCGGTAATAGTTATTTACGTGCCAAGCTTTGTAAATTAATCTTTACGGGCGAGCCGGAAAGTTTGTGGGGCGAGCGACGAAGGAGCGAGCCTCCATAATCCAGCGAGCCCAGTAACCATTAATTGCAAAGCGTGTCGCGTACAAACTTTTATTTCCACCTTCACCAGCATTTTTCTATGAATTGTATATTTTTTATTAAAAGACATTTTGGAATCAAAGGCGGTAGCACAATTTATAGCTAGGCGTTGCCATGGTGTTGTGGTTAAGCAACACATTAGTTGCCATAGCTTTTTGTTGATGAGCATTGTAAAATTCTACAGGTCTCTTTTAGGAGCCCGTAAAGTTTTACAGAGCTGTGGCTGTAATTACTCATTTACTTAGTTACATAAAGGCCTGTAAAGTGTCATTTACATAGAAGGGGGAAATAAAATTTCTTACAGTCATACTAGATCGCATTTTCCGAACTGAAAAGTTTGACGTAAAACTAACAAATGTGACACATTATAAAATAAAAGTTTTACAAGTTAGTAGAATATGACATTTATAGACCAATTGTCATAATAACATCTACGTCTACGCACACTTCCACGGCTCATAAAATTATTAAGAAGTGTCACATTTTATTGTCATTGGTAGGACTAGGGCCAGGTTTTATAGATACAGTAAATGTTGTGTGTTGTTTACAAATGAATAACAAATAAAATATTACACATTATACGCAAGGTAATTGTTTTTACTGGTTCAAGAAGGTGACAGGCTCGCCTACCGGCTGGCCAGTCATTTCCTTCTATCGCCTGTAAAAACAGGTTTAGGTTAAAGTTGACAATTTCGAATGTAAGGCATTATTTCCTAGCACACTAGTATGTTAGGAATTTAACGTGCGAGGCTGTAGATGTGTCTGGCAAATTGGATGCGATTGGTTGCAGAGCTCTAAGAGTATCTGGCAAATTACGCGTAATTGGCTGATGCTCATTGTTTGGAAATTTAGTTGTCAAATTTATTTGATTGCTTAATTGTGACAAAGTTTATGCAGTTCTGCAGTTTTAAAGCTTAAATAAGTAATCACTTGATGTTATTAGATGTCTAGTTTATTAATTTTGATTTTCAAGGGGTTTCTATCTATTAAATGATAGTAGATATCGCTTCAAAGGATGAAGATTTGATATATCTTTCAACCTGTTACCAAATCTGTTGCAATGAATTCATGAAAAGGCGAAAAAAAGGATCAATTCTTTCTTTTCCGAAAATCTACTGCTAGTGCACATTGAAGAACTCGTTAAATTGGAAATAAGTGGTTTATGAGTCGTGGGGGTTGTGCGAAAAATAGTGTACGTAACTCTCTGGAAAGTAACTAACACATTTGTGTGATTTCCGTCAACATTCACACTTTTGTGTTAGGTGTCACTTTCCGTGCACGTTATGCAATACTATACTATTACTGAAAATAGCCATTAATGTGACCTGAACCTTCTTATCTCGTTAGAAGAAAATTGTATTGGATAATTTTAATGCGTATAATCTATCCCTGTGATTTATCAGTGTTTCAACTGAAGTTAGCATGCCTCATTGTTTACTTATGACTTAACCTTAAAATATTAACCAAAACATCATTTCTGTCCCCGTCATATATGTCCCCTGTTGGAATAATTTGAAAGGGACAGATATGACGGTCCGGGAAAGAAATGATGAAAACGCGTCTAGTCACGTTGTTTGCGCTCTTTTAAGTCATTTTCATGTTATGTCTCAGATAATTAATTTTGGGCTTGGCAAATTAAAAAATTATGCATTCAAAATTAGTAATTTTTTACTACTACTCTGGTTTGTATAGAAAAATTGATGGATTTGAAAGCTAAATTGCAAAAAGCCCGAGAAGAGGCTTTAGCTTTACGTAAGGTGGAAAGCGACAAGCAAACTGAAGAGCAACGAAATATCAGAAACTACAAACTACAGGAGAGGTACAAACTTCATATTAAAGAAACAAATAAACTTTTGGAAATATGTACGCCAAACACCAGGAAATCACCACCATTAGTATGTAATTCTCAAATCATTTTTCGATATGAACGACCACCAAATATTGACCAAGTCACAACTCCAAAACAAGATATTTTCAAGAAAAAACGTATGCCAATAAAGAAGAACATTCTGATTGTGGAAAAACAGTTGAGTAAAACGAAAACATGAGAGTGAAAATAAAAGAAGCAAAGGGCTAAGTTGACTGAAGAGAATTAGAAAAAAGATCAGGAACGCTTGGAAGTAAAAGATATCACCAAGAATGGAATAAATAAGCAAAATAGATACCACTAGTGATAGTGTTTTATTTATCAGATCATATAAATAGTGTTTATGGTATACTGACTCGTAAACATCTGTTTATTGAGTTCTGCTTCTATGGGTAAAGATTCTTTTTACGGGATAGCCCGTTATGAAGCCCGTAAAAATTATTACGGGCTCGTTATCATCAATACATAGCAACAAACATATTTGTTCAAAACATTTATGTATATACCGAACTACAAAACCCAAGCAGCATTTAAGTAGCGGTAACTGAGATCGGAACTTTGATTGAGTAGCTGTTACGTAACTACAACTAAATTTATGACTTTATAGGTTTAATTACTTCAATTTGGAATATTTTAGTAATTCTGTAGTTACTTCTACTATTTATTAAAACTATGTAGTTCCATTACTTCTAAGTAGCTTTTTAAAGTATGTGGAACGGTATTGCTACTTAGTATAATTACTTTAATGTTGTTGCAACTTCAAGTGATATTATGATTGTAGCATTAACTTGACCGAAGCTACTTTAAAGTTTTTAAAACTTTAAAGTAGCACCGAGAGTTCCTGCCACCGGTCTCAAATCGTTGCTTAACCTTTAAAGTAACTGATCTATACAGTAGTATTGAAAGTAAAACTTACGTTTATGCTACCCAGGAGAATCACTTGAAAGTAATTTTCACTACTTATTTTGCATCAGAATTACTAGAAAGCTACAGTTACTATTAAAAAATTACAATCAAGTGACAGTAACTTCTAAAGAGGCATATCTCCTGTAGGTTAGTTTGGAATTTGAAGGTTAATTGTGTTTTTGCAGTGATAGCAGTTTTGCAAGGTTTTAATATAAGTGTCAAAGGCAAATGCAATAAGAAAAAAAAGAATTTTAGATATACGTCCACCTTTTATAGAAAATTAAAACAACAGTGAGGTGAAATCAATGGAAACAAAATCAACTGTTTACAATACAAAATAGAAAAAATAGGAATGAGATCACTGGTAAACCATCATGTAGTAAACAAGGGTGAAATATATTCCCCTTTTTTCTTTCGTCGCTACAACTTTAAAACAAGCCATAATTAAATAATAATTGTTATTAAGTAGCAATCAGTATAAAAATATTGGTTGTTTATTTACGATTGATGTTTAAATTTGAGGTTCCAATGGGAATTTTGCAGTGACATTAGGAGCTAAAGTGGCTACGGAAACGTTGACGTCGTTTTATAGTAAGAGTCACTTGAAAGTTCCAGAATTTTTAACTTATTTTATACTTCGTGGCAACAACAACCTAGAAGTAGAATTTGTTTAGTTCCCGTTACTGTTTATAAAGTGACAAACTTTAGACACATATTTTATAGTTAATACTACTTTAAGGTGACTTTTTCAAAACTACTCCATATTTACTTGTAAAATGTTGAAGGCTATTAATCAATTTGCAATTTGTTGCAATTGTTAAAAAGTGTTTTACTATAACTCTCAATAAAGATAACAAATCGATGCCAAATTGTGCCTTAGGAATAAAATGGTTTCTATCATGTTTATAAATTTATAAGTATTTTTGTCATATTTTATTCAAGACATTTTTTATTAAAAAATATATTTAAAAAAGGCGCGTTGTTATTTTTCGATCTATCATCATCGCATTTAACAGAAAAGTTGCGATGGTTGATAATTTTGGTATGCTAGATTGACAAAATAACGAAACATTTCATCTCTTTATGTATTATGTTCGTATTACAAATAAAATAGTAATCCATTTTGTGACACGACCGTAGCATTAGTAGAGAAAGCGAAGGAATATTTGTTAAGTTGCAAGAGTAAGAGAGAGCAACTACGCGACACGATGTGTCAAAGAGAAAAAAAGTTCCACGAAAGTAGCAATTACTACACCGCACCGTTCCCGCTACGTAGCCTAAAGGTAGCTGGACAAGTTCCGGAGAGGTTACTGCAACGTATCTGCTACCCGAGAATTGTTCCCCATTTTGGTTCCAGGCACGTAGCAATACCGTAGCAATTACGTTCTTGTGACTAACGGCAAAAACTTTATAGTTCCACCTGTGGTTGCTGGTACGTAGCGGTGACTAAAAATGCTGCTTGGGAATGTACAACACAACATCTAACATATCACTTCTTCAATCTATAAAACACAAAATCACAGAGAACAATCTAATTTCTGTTAAAGCAGATAAGGGTAACACTTTGGTAATTCTTTCAAAATATATTTACTTACAAAAAGTTCATGAATTTATTAATAAAGAAAATTTAGAAACTATAAACAAAAACCCAACCACAATATTCCAAAAAGAAATAAAACAAACTTTAGAAAACTGCAATATCTGCTTTTCAGAATTAGAAAAGCAACAAATCTTAAATAAAAACCCACAACCACCTAAACTGTATGGACTCGTCAAAACACATAAACAGAATATGCCAATAAGACCAGTTGTATATACATCAATGCACCTAATCACATTTTATCCAAAAAACTGAACCAGATTATTAACACGATAGGTTACAAATCGAAATACTCTGTTAGAAATGCTTTAGAATTAGTAGATAAGCTGCAAAACATACATCTTCCACCACATTAAAAACTTGTTAGTTTTGATATTTGAAACATGTTCTCCAAAATACCCCCCACAAGAATGTATTCCTTAATTAGATAGTTTCTTGATTAATAGTAATATAGAATTAGTTAAAAGGTTAGAGTTAATTCAATTATTTGACCTTTGTATAAGTCAAAATTATTTCACTTTTAATAACATAATATATTTACAAAAAGATGGTTTACCTATGGGTAATTCTCTAAGTCCTCTATTAGCTAACATATTTATGGATAAGTTAGAAGATCAAATATTTGAATTAAACCTCTCTAAACACATTATCTTCTGGTTTCGTTATGTTGATGACATTTTAGCTTGTTTTGACAGTTCTTTTGAGGTTATCAATGAATTTTTAATTCTTATTAATAGTATCCACTATAACATAAATTTTACACTAGAAACAGAACAAAACAGGGCTATAAACTTTCTAGACTTAAATATCAAGATTAACGCACACAATCTATTTAAATTTTCCTTATACAGAAAACCAACACAAACAGACATAACAATACCAAATGAATCTTGTCACCATAAAACACATAAAATAGCAGCCTACAGATCATTAGTACACAGAGCTTTAACTATTCCACTAACAAAACCAGATTTTGACAAAGAGATATCAACCATTAAACAACTAGCACATGCAAATCATTACAATCCGAGCATGATTGACACTTTAATTAAACAAAAAGATTATAGGTTAGCTATCAAAAGAATATCTCCCATTGACAATCAAATAGAAGACACAAATTACATATCTATACCATATTTTGGAAAAATATCAAAAAACATTGCACATATACTAAGAAAAACCAACAATTATAAAACAACATTTAAAATCAACACTAACACTTTTTCATTTTTATTTAATGCTAAAGACAGAACACATGATATTTATATATATGTTACGTATTGTGCTGTACTGCTTCAGTAAATGCAAGAGTTATTTATTAAAGATTTACGAGTCACTATACCATAAAACGTTGTACAATGCTCGACCGTTACACGAACCCTACGTGCTTGCACGGATTGCACAAGTTCGCCAATCGCTAGCATGTTAGGTACCGTGCTCGCACGTAAAGTTCTAAGTAACGGTCTTGAATGTAAACTACTATTAACTGAATAAAGAAAATTGTGTTTTGTCCAGGAGATTTTTTAAAATTAGATCATATCTGTTCCTTACTTAAATCATAAGTGTCCCCATAAATCATATCTATCTCTAATAACTTTATGATCTTGGCCCTTTTGTTTGTCATCAGGTAAGATTTAAAATAAGTTAATTAGGTGCCTATTGTAGTTTTACATGTAAAACAGTGCTATTGCGATAATTAAACTACCAAAATGATTTTTTGAAAACTTACTAGAAACTGTTTAAAAAAAAGAGGGAATTTCTGCCAATAAGGAAGTAATTTTTATGTTCCCTGTATATTTTTAGTGAAAATACGATTTGGTGATTACTTTAATACCTTAAGCCACAAAGTTCCTGGGAAGTAAATGGCATTAGAATACACAAACGGTAAATAAACAGAGATAACCAACGACGAAAAAAATGATGATTTTATGATCTTTGTCTTCTTCTTGGACCAAAAAAATATGTGTTCCAATATTTTGTTTCTTGTGCCATTGTCGTCACCGTCTTTTTTTTTATATATATAACGTTTATATAACTTTCACAAACATTGAACATAAAAGAAAAATAAATAAATTTTTTTTATTATTTTTCAACCATTAAACAACTAGCACATGTAAATCATTATCCAGAAATATATTATTATGCCAAACCCCTTTTAGAACAGAATGACTTCATAACACAATATTAAATTCCTACATTTTTGTAATAACAAACGCAAATTAGACATTCTCGAAGCTTTTGAGATAGAAAAACACAAACCCAGGCTACCTTTAATGAATGAACAGATTGAACTTAGTAATTCTCCGTTCCCGAAAGTGTTAGATATTTAAATTTTTTAATATTTCTATCTATTTTTTGTATTTACCTTAGCGACGTGTTTATTTATATTTATACATATTACCTTTGATAATAACAGCTTATATAGTTGTCGAAATAATTATCAGGTAGCTTGTAATAAATCTGTAAAACTAATCATTTCGATTTATTTCTTAATTATGGAGATTTACCAAATAAAGCTCGAAACAATAAACAATTTATTTAGATTGCTTTAAACAAACCTAAACCTGTCCTAATGTCAGTTATCACCTATCAAAAGTTGCTTCCCTACTCAAGCCCAGTGGTATAATTCAGAAAATAATTTGCAATCAATGTTAAAAACTTTGAATTTAATTAAAAAATGATTATTAACCTGTCTGAAATATTTATATTTATATATCGTAGTTCTCAAATTAAGATACATCTCGCGCCATCTATTAGGTGATAGTAGAACAAACTGCTAGGTGATAAGATTCGTAATCATTATTTTTACAGTAAAAGTAATCTGTAGTGACCTCCTTTGATTTGATGTAAAAGAGTATTTTTCGTAATAGATGGTACAACCTGAAAATTAATTTTCATTACACTCGATTTTTTGTCCTTGATCTACTTCTATTTATCATGTTTTACGGTTATTGCCTGAAAGATTAAAAAGAATAATAGTGTGCGACGTAGTAAATCTTTAATGAAGTCTAAAGCTTGAACCATGCATAAACTGAAAATGCTCGTTGGCAATTTTATTAGTATAAAATATAAACCGCATACTGTCATGCGCGTAATCGATTAAATAACCCCTTTTATATATCCGCTAACATAATACCTCCGAAAAACCAAACAAAGAAATTTTGTATTCGTTTCACTTTTCCACGGAAAAAACCTTAACCAATTTAACAAAATTATATTTTCTCTTCTAGCATCGTTAGAAGCTAGTGAGAACTTTCTCAAAATAAGCGTTGGAGGGAATGGAGCTGAACGAGGTCGACGCATCTTGACGTGAATTCTTTGTTAGGTTTTCGAAAGGAAAAGAGGAGCCTAGGAGCCTCCACGTGTCGAGGAAGTAGGTCACGGCATTGCATCATAGCACAGAGCGGAACATCGACAGCGGCGCAATAAATCGACCCACTATAGTATAGTACTCTCTCGAATCAACTTCTGCTTCAAAAATGATTTTTTAATCATCACAAGCGCCTGCTTAAAATGTTTAAAGTATCACGAAAGTTTCTCCCCCTAGTTTTCGGCGAGTTTTCGCTCATATAAATTTCAGCGTAATCTGGAAAAAAATTGAAAAATGTTTACGAGGAATGACTCATAAAGAAGGGAAAATGAAATGGTAGGAATAATAGATTTCTCTGGAAAAATGGAAATTTTTTCATAGAATTTATTGTGTAGTACAACTATATACTTCGTGAAACTCCATAATCATGAAATAAAATGAAACAATTGTTTAACTGTTATAATGTTTATTACCTGACAATTATTTCGATATAAAATACATACATATATCATTACAAAGGTGTAATATTTTTACTTCCTTTTAATTTAGTTTTACTTTTACCTTGAGATATTTTATAATAAAACACCTGTCAGGTCTATGAGTGTAAAACTATTTAATAAATAATTGTTATCTATATTATTTTAGTTTTCATATTTTGTTATTTAAATGGGTATCACTGCATGTATTGTTCTAGAATGGAATCAGCTGAGATTTCGAAAAGAGCTTAGTCTCATTTATATGGTAATAATAACTATATCTGCTGGTAGTCGACACAGTAGCTCAGAGGTAAAGATGTTGCTCAGAAAGTGGAAGGCCCAGGGTTCGATTTCCAGCGGGGGGTGATAATTTTTTCTATATAGATTTGCATTCAAAATATAATTTAAAGTAAAACATTAATTAAACAGAATAAATTAACATAAATAAAATACAAAATAAAAACAAACGTGTTTTAATAAAGTGAGTTTTGTCGATGAACGACTATTATACTCACAATTTTATAGTGATATGTGTATAATTCACATACGAGCTGCCCCTAACTGAGGACTGAGGAGAACCAAAAGCTCGAAACAGCTGTCTTAAGGTGCCGTCTGTGATTTATACACATATCACTATAAAATTGTGAGTATAATAGTCTTCATTAACAATTTTTAACTTTTAAATTTTTTAAAAAAAGAACACGTTTGTGTTCATTTTGTATTTTATTTATTAATTATACGGTCGGACGCTCGACCGGATTTTATTTTGTATATTCCTGTATTGGATAATCAAATTATGCTGCTTAGTGCGATTTGATACCTGCAGGAGGCACCACAGTTATTTGATGGTGTTAATGTTATTTCCGAGCTAGTATAAACCCTCGGGTGATGTGTGTAGAATTCACAGACTAGCTGCCCCTAACTGAGGAGAGCCAAAAACTCGAAATAGCTGTCTTAGTATGCCGTCTGTGATTTATACACATATTACTATAAAATTATGAGTATAATAACTATCCATTAACAATTTTAACTTTTAAAAATAAATTAATCTTTATCTAAAAGTTGTAACTATGTATATTACAAATAATTAGAAATATTGCATGTGCTGACAGCTATGGCATTTTAATAAAACCACTGAAAATGCGAAATCATTTCCCATGTTCATTTCCGTACAGTTTAAAAATTTTAAAATATAAAATGTGCATTTAATAACAGTAGAGTAGGCAACTACATAAGTCAACGTGGCTGTGTGCAACATATGTCAAATACATGTGCAACAATGCAAATAAAAATGACAGATGAGTCCGTGAAAGTTCTACTTTATGTACTATTTCAAAAAAACATTTTATTCCATAATCAGTTCATTTATAATGAAACTTTTCTGCTTTTAGAAACATCAAATTTATCAAATATTTTCAAAACACTCAAAACATAAATTTTGCGTAATGTCATTTTCTATAAACATTACTGATAAATTTTTTAAATGACTTTGTCCAAGATTATTTCTTAAATAATTGTTTACACGTTTAAGAACAAAGATAGATTGTTCCCAGTTGCATTACATATCGCTAATGTTAAGATTTTTTTTCTACTTTCCGTCTATAATAAAGCTTTAAAGCACCCAAAACAGTGCGTTAATAGCTCATTTGAGTGCTTTAATAATAGCTCAACTTTTTCAAAGTTGGTAACATTGAAAAAAAAAATTGAAAAAGCAGTAAATTGACAAAAACTTCACTTTAAACATTTGAATTTTTAAATGTCACATCAATGTTGTCAACTATCGCAAAATTCCCTAAATTTTGAACTTGCGATTTTTTTATTTAAGAAGGGAATAAAAGGCACAAAATAGAAAAAAATAGCATAAAAAACTCGTTTCATAAGTCATTATCGCACTCGTCCTTTAGAAAACTCGCCGCAATCGGCTCATTTTCTAAATTTGGACTCGTGCAATAAATCTTGCCTTATGAAACTCGTTCTATAATACACTATTTTAAAATTGTTTCAACATTGGGAAATGTTGACAATTGACAAATGACATTAAGGAATTTCATCATTCGAAAGCATGGTACAATACCCCTTCCCCAAACGTATATCGGACGACCGCGCAGGTTTGGAAGAAGCCATTGAAGGCAAGCCATTCGAAGCGACAGAGATGATACATTCCTTGCAGGTCTGCTGCGAAAGTGTATATTCCATTATAAAATTTTGCCTATCACTCTGAATGCTTGCCTTTTTGCACAAAACTCTATACTGCGTCGACAGTACACCTTTTTTATCCGCCTGTACACGATATGATCTGTTTCTTTTTTCACTTTTTTTCGAGAAAATGAATTCCCACGCCAATAATTTTTATTTGTCGCGTGTCCAGTGCGGTCCTTGGCGGGAGGTCTCTGCGGGGCCCCCTGACTTGTGGGGCCTCAAGCGGCCGCTTCCAACGCTTGTGCCTAAATCCGCCACTGCAAGTAGCACACCTTTTTGATAGCGATGTGTCGTGGGTCTAGGAGCGGAGGGGCAAACATATTTCGGGTGTCATTCCCAATAATATTCATTTTGATCTTAGTAATAATAACCCTATCTAACCCTTTTCTGGACAAGGTGTTTCTGTCGGACACACACGCCATCTTAAACAGGTACACAAACACATAATTTAATAACAAGCAAATGTTTTAATACTCTCCTAACTAATGATTCTGAACTTAGATTAGGTGTTTTAGGGTATTTTAGATAAATTTGAAAATGATTAGTTTATAAGTTTGATTTGTTTTGTAACGCAAGCGGGAAATTGTGTGGAACAGCTAATTAATACGGCCCATAAAATATCCTACCTTTAGACGGTAATGGGTCCTACCCGTGATTTGCAATCTATCGGCATTTCGTCATACTGAAATTAAAAAATAAAAACTAGACAGTGATTTATATTTATTGATCAAAAACAATCATTTAATTTAGTAATGAAAGTATTTTATTTATAAAATACAATTTGCCAGTTTGACAAATAATATTTCTACACTTGCAAGATTGTGACTATACTTCGAAGTATCTCATATGCTGTGCACTTCAGATCTCTGGTATGGTTGAACTCAGCTCGTCTTATTGGAGATCTTCATCATATTGACGTCAGTTGGAATAATCACGTCGTCCGGGTGCGGCGGAGGTCTTGGTCTAAATATAGCTTTGTGCATCTAGAAAAGAAAGGCCTTGGAGATGCACTGAACATTATAGAAACTTTAACATAATATTTAAATATAGTAAAAGGAAAAAATACATACATACAATACGTAAATATAATGGTTACAATAATATAAATATACCTATATATCCTAACCTATCGATTACATAAGTAGAAGTTATGAATGCTGCATTTCGTAACTTATCAATCGGATTGGTTTATTTGGTTATATGAATATGGTTTATTGGTGTATTGGTTAAAAATGTATTTAAATTTATTTTAAACCTTATAGATTGCATTGTGTAATTAGAAAATGGAATTTGATCAGTCAATGAGTTCACGAATTTTCACAAAAGATGTTTCTATATTTTTGGATATACTGTACGTCCATTGGACATTCACGATATATGCAAGCAAAGTACATTTGGACTTAAAATACATAAAATATATAAAATATTAATATTGTATAATCCCACGATTTCGCGGTTTTCGTGTAGACGGGGCGGCGGTTTTAACGCGATCAATCTCGATAATCTTTCTTATAAGCCATGTAATGGCTCCACATTCAGTTCTATGGTTCTACAGAAGATGGAGTGGTGAAGTGTTTTTTACTAGAGTCACTGCATCTAGTCACCTAGGCCAGCTGGTCGATCGGAGTACCGCAAACCGCGCCATATTGGGGCAGAGAAGGGTGATTTTTAATAATAGACAAATTAAAACCACGTTTTACGTGTTTGACATATTAGAGATTTGATCTTTCAGAATAAGAAAAACCTTTTAAAGTAAACGTGGATTTGATTACATTCAATACAGAACAAATAATGAACAATTTCCTGCTTCGTTTGCCCCAATATGGTGACGATTTGCGGTACTCTGGTCGACTAGCTGGCCTAGGTGACTAGATGAAGTGACTCTATTTTTTACTAGTAAAAATTGTCGCAAAATTGTTAATTAGACAATTACGGATGGAAACGCGTTTTATACACCTTTCTCGCCATTTTTCAAAAAGAATGATTCGCCCTTTTCACTCAACATAGTGAAAAATACTTATTTTTACTATTTTAAAAAAGTAAAAGAGAACGCCGTTTCGACATTAAAGATGACCAACAAGAGGATGGTATCGCAAAATGTTGCTCTTGTAATTTTCAATCAAAATGTCAACTTTTTAGTTGTCATTTTTAACCCATTCTAACCTACTGTACTTATTTGGATACGTATTACAGAAGTCACGGTCTTCTGAATTGAATTCCAATTTTGAATTTATCAAATGAATGACAAAACGAACGGTATTGCCATCTGTCAGAAACTCTCGCTGTCATTTCATATTCGTAAATGTTATTTTAGTATAAAAAGCTTTGTAAGTGCCGCTACTGTGCGTACATCCCCATCCCACATTTATTTTCCCATAATTTATTTTAAATTGGGACGGCTATAATAACTCCGTGCGAGTTATTTGATTCAGAATGCCATGCCTGAAAAGTTAGAGATCCTTAATAAACAATTAACATAAGAGATGGATTGTATGATGTAAACTAAAAACAAACAAAATAGTTTTTGTTTTAACTTAAATTTTATAGGTGTCGCTAATTTAAAGCTGTTATTCAAAAATAACAGGTTGGTCATCATTTATGTACTGGGTGATACAAGTATGCATATTGCTACGATACAGGGGATGAATAAGAAAAACAGACGGCGGCGGTGTAATACAGACGCGTACACGTACACTCTCACCTACCTTTAATTTATAATAATTGCTCTGGCTAATTACATTGTTGTGAAGCATCGAACTCTTCGCAGAATTGAGACTCTCATACGGGTCGCTTCAATAGGGCACTAAATAATTATACAGGTAAGGTAGTAAATACTTATATACCTCCCTATTACAACACACTTTGTTTGTTTTAGGTTAAGTCTTGCATTAACTAAGGCCTCAACTTAATTTAATTGCCGTTTTCGATCATCGTTTTACATCGCTAGTTAGTAAGGAAAGTTACAAAGCAGCTTTACAAATATCCTTTTTCTAACTATTGTGTGCTAGTGTGCATGTTAACTATAATAAACCCTTTTATAGCTTCTTAAAAGATAAATTGCTCAAAATAATAATTTTGAAAGTGAGGCTAGGCAACCCATCTAGCATGCCGTTTGAAAAGTCATATCTAAACTTGATAAAAACTATTGAGTGGATGCATTCTTTATTTTGTATGCCAAATATCACGACAATATGTTACTCCCCTATTATTTTTAAGATAATGGGTATTATGCACAGTTTTTAAGCATACTAAACGTTTTTAGAAATTTGTATATTATCGATAGGATGATAGAAAAGTGTGTTTCTTTTAATGGAACACATAATAGTATTGTTTGTTAATGCAAGCAAAGTTAACAAAGTTCCAAAGCTTTTGATACATTTGTATTGAATGGTAATTATATATTGGCATATTTGCTAATTTACTGGAACGAAAGTTTTGGTTATTTTCTGCTTTTAGCGTTTGAATATAACTCGCGCTTTTATGTGAGGCGTCACATAAAAGCGCGCGTTAGCATGTGTACGCGTCTATTACAACCCTATGTAGTCGCTAACGCGAGTTAGAAAACGCTCAATGAGCACAGGGTCTTAGTCTTATATTACCAAGCCAAGCATTGCAGATTACATTACCAAGCTATTATTGTCAAAGTAATAATCATAATGGTTTAACAAGTCGGGCAGGCCTTGGTTTCTGGTTCATCATGACTATCATGTATCTTTCTTATCTTTGGCAGTCAAAGAATGGCAAACGTTGTGCATATGTGTTCATCTGAACATATACAGTAATCTGAGGCCACCCCATGTGCCCAACTTTTGCATCCAACATTGGTCCCAAGGTTGGCGCTAACATTTGCCTCAAGTTGGACACTTGAAAGTTCACAATTCATTCCCCGTTAGACTACGCGCCCAACATTGACTCCAACTCCCAGCCAGCACACTGAGGTTAGAATGACGTTATTTTTAAGTCATTATTGGTCAAGGACGTCATATGACTAATAAATGATGTCCATAAGACGTCATATAATGGGACGTACGTAGACGTCTTTAAAACGACGTCTTTTGGACGTACAATACAATACGTACAAGTTTCGTTAAAAAGATATTATTTTAACAGGGACCAAGGAATACTGGCCATATTAAGCAGGTGGTCACAATATAGAGATGTTTTGACTGTAGTATATAATAAATGTTATTTTCAATATTCAACTATTTATTTATAATTCCTGTCTTTGTCCTAGTATAGGACATTTTAATGACGTCTTATGTTGACTCTTTGGGCTGTGACATAATGATGTCAGTTTTACAACAATCTGACGTCGTTACTGCTGAAAAAACGGCGACATTATGACGTCAGTGTGCTGGCTGGGCATTGGGGCCAACACTTAGTACAACGAATTATTCCTGGGCTGGGCAGTTGTCTTAACGATGCTTTATTGTGACATCAGCTTTACAATTTGAATTTTAATAAAAGTAAACAACTTTAAAGAAAGTTACCGCAGCTGCATTAAAACACCTAAAATCATGTAAACTGTAAGAGTCGCAGTAGTATACCTAATAGGGCAAACTTGCGTTATTTCGCAGCAATTTAAAAAATGCAGTTGACGAGATAAACACGCATACATTTGGAACCAGATAATGTATGTGTTGTTGAATCAATCAAAGAATGACTGGTAGAAGTGGTAGTTCTAAAAACAACTAGAAGAACCGGGGACCGGCGGTGGACGAGTGGTGTTAGTGCATCGCCCGTGTTCCAAGGGTCGTGGGTTCGAGTCCCCTTGAAGCGGCGGGATTCTTTTAATTGGAAAATCCCGCCACTTCAACTATGGATGTGTGTATTTGTGTTGCATGTTAGATGGAAGACATATGACTTTAGCTGTTGGTTCCCCCGTAGTGTAGGCATGAAGTTTCCCCGAAGTGACAGAACCTTATCGAATTTGTATTCCTTAGTTGGAAAATCAATATCACGAAAGATGCTGAGAAATTAAGCACATTGCAAAATAAGGCAAGTTTGCCTTACGCCATTCCACAATCTCTGATCTACGTTTTACCGAGCACACGTGGTACAGATTTTATAGCTGTATGCGCAAAAACGATTCCAAACTGTGAACTCACTTTGTAGCCCAGTCTCAGTGGTTGAGAGAACACGTAACAACGTCGGTAGATCTTTTTGGCGTGGCATCTAGAAACCGAAAATAGCCTGAATGTAGTCCAACGCCGGTGCTGGACTCTCAGCACTCAGCACTCGACATTCGTTTTGTTATGGCTCTCAAAATATTCTTAAAAAGTGTATTTCCGAACATTCGAGAAATCCGCGCTCTAACTCATAAACATTTAAATATCAATGTAAAAACCATATCCATGTCATCTGAAGAAATGTGAACTAATTTGGCAGAACTCTTTGATGTAGGTTGAAAAAGCCACTTAAAGCGAACGTCTTCCACTGACAATGTTGGCAATTGATTAGCGTATATTAGTCATGTGTACGGCAGTGGCACATATTCGCTGGCGTTGGCCATATCGCCTGCATGCGACATGCAACACCACTTGCCCCATTTGATAACATCATCCGCCACCTACCACCTGCCCGTAGGTAACGCTGCCACCGACAACTTCGACAAACAGTTACTGATTGACCTGTTCATTGCGTATTAAGCATGGAATGACCCAGGCCATCCGACATCCTCTAGATTTACATAATACAAGATAACGTCTCCATTAACAATAATTGCGCTAATGCTATTTACCTTTTATTTAGAAACCCTTTCTATAAACAATTTTGTCCTTAATTGTCATTTTTACAATTTTAGATATATCCTTCATAATGCTTCTTTTGAGTATTATACACGGTCACCATTCAGGAATAGTCAGACTTTGCCAGTGGTTAGACAATTATTAAAGAAAGCAAATTTCTATATACCATTTTTCTCGTACTTCTATACTTTTGGAGAAAAACAGCATCAAAATTCAGACCAATGTTTTCAAATTGAATAGTAAGAATGCACATGATACATATTTTGAAGTTCAAGCAGATAAACAATACTGCATGTTTTCTAAAATGTGCAAGTTAACGTAATAAAGTAATAAACCCGTCTTTATTTTGGTCAACTGTTTCGTAGAATAACATATATTTTGAAGTTCAAGGAGATGAATAATACTATTGGGTTAAATGTGCATAGTAGCAGGTAATAAAAGATAAATCAGCAATAAATACTCTACGTACCGTTTTGTTATTCTTATTTCAATGAACCCAAACACATATGCGTACCTTCTATTTGTGGTATTATATTTTTTTCTTTTAGTTCCATTTCTTGGACTTTTAAACTTAGTCTTTACTCCTTTATTATCTATAATCCATAAGATTTGTTAAACCGCCATGAAACAGGAAAAGCCTTTTTTCCAGCTCATCAGGTAGTGTAATGCCTGGCGTGCCGGACTTTCACCCAAGCGGCCCGAGATCGACTCCCGGCGCTGGCAGATCTGGTTAAGGTTTTCTGCAGTTTTCCTTAGCTGTGACACAAATGTGGGATTTGCGCTGTTACATCTGTAAGTCGGCTGCAGCCGCACGCTGGGCCTACATAATAATAATCGCCCCCTCCCTCCCGCACAAGCTTATAGCTTCTGGAGCCTTGGTTTAGGTTATGGGTTGTAGTAATTATTATTATTATTATTATTTCTTTTTTTCTCGGGTTTTCCCGGTTTACTACATCAGACGGTACAGAAGTACAAAGTCTAGATGAATCTGTGCATTCTCATGAAGACGGTAAGTATATGCAGAGAAGGTAAGTTTGTTGTTCTTTAACTAGTTATTAAATGTTTAAGAATCCTCTGACAGTGTTACAGGTGCTGAGTATTACTGCCTTCTGCATTTGGTATATGAGGTACTCAGGAAGTTGTAGTATTCGTAAAGACTCTTTTGTAACCTTTGGAACTATTGCTGTAGCTGATATAACAACTGGTATAATAGTCACCTTTTTGACATTCCATTGTTGCTGGATGCTGATGGCGAGTTCCTGATAGCGATTTTTCTTATTATTATTATTATTATTATTATTATCTTTTCAATTTCGTGATTATTAGTTGGAATTATTATTAAGTAATATTTAGATAATATTTATTTCCATAAAGAACATTAAGGATTTATAAGAATTGTGACTAATAATTGCAATGATAACAAATTGCAAACCCCTGGCACCATAGGCGCCCGGAAGGGGGGCAAGGAGGGACGCTTGCCCTCCCCTGGAAGTTGAACAAATTAAATTTTATTGAAAATTTTTTTCTAGGCTTACCCCCCCCCCTAGACAAATTTCTGCGGGCGCCTTGCAGTTCTAAGTAATAAAACAGCAACAGTACTTATTTTTTACGCGTTTTTTATACTATGTACCTAGTTATGTTCTATGTAAATAAAATACCATCTATGAGAGCCTTCTATCAAAACATAAAAAAGAATAAAGGTTTTACTAAATGAAGTTTATAGAATTCCAATAAAAAATAGCAGTACTTATTGATGGGTAGATTAAATTTTCTAATATCTAACTAATATCTGTTTATTAACAAATAACAAATCAAACTTAATAATATCATTAAATGGGTCAGTATTAGAATGATGTCAGTTCTGCCTGCGTTTTCTACTAAAACACAGGGGAACCCCCTCGAGATTTGTTTTGACCACATTATTCCTAATAGAATATTTTAAGTTGTTTCAACAACATCCAAAATGAAATGTGCGCGGTCTGCATCCTTGTTGTGCTTATTCAACAGATGTCACGTTTTGTACTGATGGTGTCAATTTCAAGAGTTTGCATGTAATCCTGTTAGCCTTAACACTGACCTGTATCTATTATACGCACTTTTCTGAAAATGTCGGGCAAAATTCTCGAAATTTTCAAGTTCATTTAATCAGAAAATGTTACTAAGGTTTTATGTTTTCTAATTCTAAGGTTTTCTAATGACCAGAGAAGCTTATCCTCAAAGTCCGATCCGTTCAGTAGTGAATCATTCTGTATAATTTTAAGTTTTTCAGTATTTGCTCTTCTAAAGTAACATAAAATTACAATAGAACTAATTTTCGGTATTTTCAAGAAAATGAAAAAATGTTGAAATCCGTTTTGCACATCCTCGTTTAAGCAATTAATAATAACCAAACGAGTAAACAGAACTGTCTTATTACTACGATTACTACGAACGTAGAATTACCCCAGATAATCTTATTCTGGAAATGTGATTACTTTATTGTTATACCTTGTACGTATAACAAATCTAATTTGCTTTATTACGCCTCAAGAAAAAGATTACATTATTTCCAATACATCGTGCAAAGCCATTTTCCACAAAAGGAAACCAGAAACAAATTGGGCCCTATTAGATCAGCTGGAATTAATAGAGCGCACTGTCAATTGATTTTATTTTTAAAACGAAAATAATAAAATACCTACACAAGAGTATTATTTTACTAATTTGATGACGATTTGGAAAATCAATATTTTCACTGAAAACACCGGGGTTAAAATTATAATAAAACAGCCATTCTGTAGGTTGGCTGCCAAAAATGTTCTGCGGGGTGGAAATCTGGAAAGCAAGCAAATAAACATCTGCAGATTCGTGTGTCCTCGTGGCTGTTGTTTTTTCCGGTGGAAAATCTGCAGTGCATCACTAGCAAAAGCAACATAAATAAATTCCCTTCCAGTAGCAGAGCACCAGTGGTAGCTGTTGTTTTTGTCTAACAGAGTATAGTATGAGGAACGTGAGAGAACGAATCAATAGGCCGATCCAGTTGGCGTCGGACGCAACCATTGCGGGCGCCTGGATGCCTCAAGCATTGATCGACCTACTGACCTATTTTCCAGCTATTTATAGAAGTCTTGCTTATTCGTGTGGGCTGAATAAACAATAAAATGGTTTTAATTCGCAAATGTAGGGTCAGCTATATTCATAACAATAAATATAAGTGTGCTGTCATCCTAAACGAGCTGAAATGACACTCGAGAGAGTAGTTCGGCTGTAGTAGTGAACTCATTTTATGCAAGACTCGTATTGTTTAATTATTACCTAAGTATTTTATTAAAAATTCTAAAAATAAATCAGAATATCCTTAAGTAATTACACAAGATATCCTACGATAGGAAATCCCCAGACTATCATCACTAGAGGTGCTAAGATTTCCAACAATAAAGACACAAAAGCAAATGCTTAAGATATACTTACAATTGCACTAACAGTCTAACACTCAAAGAGTTATTCTTTTTTGGGTTTGGATTTAGGCAATGATGGTAATACAGTGTTTAGTTCAACCTCAATTCCAACCTTCATAAAGCTCTATTCTTTATGACTCTCATTCTGATTGACTTATGTAAACTGAGAAACATGAGACATATCTTTTATCCGGAAATACTCCAAGTCACAAAACCTTTAAGTTCGAAATTGCAAAGCAAAGATTCCAGCATTATATTTGAAAGCATAAAAATTTCCTACTAGTTTAATAGAAACTTGCAAGTGCAACGCTTCAAGTTTTCAGAGTTTCAGAGATCAGTATCAGTAAATCAGTATGCAGAAGAGGTCACCAGAATTCCTCCATAGGGCACAAGGATTTTGTCTCTAAAGAATTTAGAGGCACGCCAATTTAAGAGAACCGTCAATTTAATACGGACATTCATTAATAAAACTAGGAGGCAGAAGATATATTTTCCACCAATTCTAATGATGTCAATAGATTTTTTGCAAGGAAGCCTTTTTAATACTCTTTGTATCAATTCAAGATACTGGCGTGGTGTTTGTTTCATTTACTGTCACTTCTTAGTAATTCTATTGGTAGGTTCCGTTTTAATATGAGATGTATTGAGCTTGAGCCCATTGGATGAGGTTATCATAGAATTTTCTGGATGTACTAGTTATCCAAAGCAGCATCTAAGTAGCAGTAACTGAGATCGGAACTTTGATTGAGTAGTTGTTATGTCACTACAACTAAATTTATGAAATTACTTTAAAGTTGTTGCAACTTCAAAGTGGTATTATGATTGTAGCAGTAACTTGTCCGAAGCTACTTTAAAGTTTTTAAAACCTTACAGTAGTATTGAAAGTAAAACTTACGTTTTTGCTGCCTAGGAGAATCACCTTAAACTAATTTTTCGTAAACTACTCAATCTCCATATTACTTGTAAAATGTTGGAGGCCGTTAATCAATTTGCAATTTGTTATGATTGTTAATAGATGTTTTACTATATTATCTTCAATAAAAATAACAAATTGTGCCTTAGGAATTGTTATGTATGTAGCTTTAAGTTGGCAACATTTATTTGTAGTGATGTGACTAACCAATCCTGATATTCCTGGCCCGTCCATCAGTACCCCTTGAGTCGGCTTGAAGGACACATATCTTGCACAGTGTATGCATTGTGTATGTAATGCTCCCTGCTCACTCAATATTAATAAAGTTAATTAATAATAAAAATTGAGTATATTTTATTTAAACACATAAAAGAACATAAAAGGAATAATATAAAAATGGTTTCTATCATGTATATCAACTTATCAGTATTTTTGTCATATTTTATTACAGGCATTTTTTTTATTAAAAAATATATTTAAAGAAGTTGTTGTTATTTTTTGACCTATCATCATCAATTTAACAGAAAATTTGCAATGGTTTATAATTTTGGTATACTGGAATGACAAAATATTCAAACATTTCATCGCTCTTTGTATTATTAAGTACGTATTACAAATAAAATAGTAATCCATTTTGTGACACGATCGCAGCATTAGTATAGAAAATGATAGAATATTTGTTAAGTTACAAGAGTAAGAGAGAGCAAACACGCGACACGATGTGTCAAAGAGAAAAGAAGTTCCACGAAAGTAGCAATTACTACGCCGCCATGTTCCCGCTACGTAGCCTAAACGCAGCTGGACAAGTTTCAGAAAGGTTTCCGCAACGTATCTACTACCCAAAAATTGTTCCCCATTTTAGTTCCAGACACGTAATAAAACCGTGGCTATTACGTACTTCTGATTAGTGGCAAAAACTTAATAGTTCCATCGATAGTTGCTGGTACGTAGCGATGACTAAAAATGCTGCTTGGGATGTATCAGTAATTCTTATATGGTAAGCATGCCCGTCTAAACCCTTATACTAGTCCAATTCCCTATCAACTAATCTGCGTTTGCAATAATGCGGATAACTCTGTTTTGAAAAATCTGTAGTTTATTCAAGGTTATTCTGCATGTTGTGCTCCATATGGTGATTTTTTTAATTACGGTAATAAGTGTGGTTAGAATATCAAACATAAATGAATTAAATAATGTTGGGCCTAATATTGAACCTTGTGGTACACCAAATTTTATCTGTCACACGGGTAGTGTCGGACTGGCAACAATGGGACCTACCGGGCAAACCCGGCTCCCAATGAATTGTTTTACCCATCAAAAATCCTATCCTATCAAAAATCTATACTTTGAAGTAATAATACGTACAAGAATTAGTGGTGTAACCTGGCCTTCTTCTAGAAACTAGAGAATTTGTCCCGGCGTGGTTATCACCTTTGTTGATACTTATTGTGGAAATTTTATCAACTAATTAGATTTTGAAAGTCTTGTGTTTTAGTAGTAACGAGTTAACTTCCATAACATTTCAGATAAATTACTAATAAACGTGGACTGAAATCATTTTTAATGTCAGTTTTGGTCACCGTTTTTGTACTAACTAGAGGTTTACAAAAAAATAAATATTGACAAAATTGAAAGTCTAAAAGTGGAAATCATTGTAACGTCTGAAGAACGGGTTTAGAGTTTAACGGCATCTGTCCAGATTCCAGCATTTCTAATACGTGACAGTGTTTGTTTTTTGGTTATTGTGATTATTAGCCTTTACATGCGTTAGTGCCAATGTGAATTAACGTTTAAAGTTAAAACAAGCATACAAGAATAAATAGGTTATTGACAAAACTCCGGATCCGTAAATAAATTAATGTGCAATGCCTCAAAATGCTCTTATGTTTCGTATTAAGTAATTAAATGTTGTATCTGTTTTATGTAGACAAATTGTGTAATGCATGTTTTGTTAACCGATTTTCATGAGTTTGAATTAATAAACGAAGTTAAAAATCAATAATCATTCGTTATAGTTTAGCACGACAAATTGTTGTGTCCATTTAAAAAAATAAAATAACAATAATAAAAGAAAAAGGACTTAACATAACTCAGATAAGAAGTCTTTTCCCGAATTGTAGATACCCATCGTTGCTTTTAAACAATAACAACAAATAATTTGGGTGGCGCCCTCTATATTGTTCAATTATTCCAGTGTCCTATCTGAAATCGGTAAGTCTTTGTTATTAAGACCCACGACCGTTGAAAATAATTTGAATAAGTAAGAAGCCTCTGTCAGAAGCTATATTTTGCATAAGTATACGATTTGTATGCTTTATTTGTTTATTGAAGTTGTTAATATTACAAATTTATGCCCATATGAGGGGCTTTTGTTTATATGTTGTTGAAAAAACTTGTTACAAAGCACGATATGAATAACAATTTAGCGCGTAACTCGCGTTGTTGATTAACTAAATGACTTGACAACCACTGGCGATGTTTTTCTCTGCAGTTGTAGTTTTCAATTGTGAAAATTGTTCTTGGTGCCCGGGTCTCCAGTTCGACACTGGTCACACGTGTATGAGCTCGTTCTTACTTGAAATCTTTTTATTTGACAGAATTCTCAGCATTTTTAATATTATCCTATCTGTGCAGGCTAGGCGAACGCTTGCACCACTTCGACAAATACGATAAGACTATGCTTTTTATTTTCAAAGCCTGTTTAAGTCATTGTTGTAAATCTTAGTATTTGGTGATTAGTGAAGTGAGCACTTCGAAATCCAAATTGAATTTAGGGAATTAAATTGTGGTTATGCGGGTATTTAGTAAGGCAATAGTGAATGATTCGTTTCGAGAAACTTGGGGAGTAGTTTGTCTTTAGACATACGTTAAAAATTGTGGTTAGGTTTTCGAGCACTATATTCAGTATTCTGGGGCTTTTTTAGTATTCAGGGTTTTAATGTACCTATCCTGTTTAATCTCTGCGTACGAAATTGGCTGCGTAGGTGTTGCACTCTAACTTCTAATGCCTCTTGCTCAATATGTTTGTTGTCTGTTGTCGTTGTTTTGTCCGTACGTGGTAACGAATGCTTGCTCTTTGGCTTTCTTCCTTATCTTCTGAACTAGGGTGGCAGGCAGAGGGATTAAGTAATTTGGAAATCTACGGTGCCAACTTGTAATAGCAGCAGTGTAGGCTGCTTGAGTAACTCTCTGATTGAAGGTTTCAGTTGCAATATCTGCAATTGTTAATATTTATGTATGAAGCAGGATTTGTTGGACATGACAGTAATTCATTCATTGATGTCTGTTATATACTCCAGTCTAGTGGACAATTTATTGGTTCACGCTTCTATCATCTACAAGTTTAAATGTGCTGTAGAGTTGCAAAATTTCGAGAATCTCTTTTTAGATTTTTTTGTAGATCTAGACCATTTAAGATTGAAAATTGTCATATCTTGGAATTTTTTAGTTTTAAATTTTTTAAAATCGAACTCTTACTGAATCTTAGAGTCGATACTTACGACATATCAACATTGAACATTGCAAAGTTCAGAATTATCGAGCTTGGTAGATTTAAAATCCAATATACCAAATTGCTTAAAATAGATTTTCATGATGGCAGTCGCACTGAATTTCAAATTTCTAGGTTTTCTTGATTTCAAATATTAATAGAAGGATGTTACATACAGGAACTTCTACATTTCAAATGAAGTTCTCCAAAGTTCTATGATTTTCTGAATTATAATGTTCAGCCTTGGAAAATTTTAAAATTGCACTATTTCAAATAAGTACAATGTTTGACTCCAGGTTTCAGAATCATCGATTTCATATGTTCATTTTTGCAGACTAAGATGTATATTAGAGGATATAATAATAAGGTTTTAAAATATGAAATCTTTATATGTTCACACTCGTGATAGAAAAGTTTGCAGAATTTGGATTTGAAACTTTCGGAGACTCACCTTTGAAGTTTCAAAATTTCAGATACTTCAAGGTCTAATAGTTATGAAATATACATAGCTGCAGTTTGTAAGTTGGGATTTAAGAATTTGGGAGGTTCATGTTTGTACTTTGATGCATTAAGGTAGTTCTGCTTACGAAGTTTCACAATATTAAAGTTCCACGGATTCTTAACCTAAAAACCTAAAAGTTGAACTTGTTTTAATACCATTCTATGTAATTTCATCAATTAATTAAAATATTTATTATAGACTCGTCCTCTTCGACAGTTTTAGAAAATTAGTAGCTGAAAGTATTCGTTGATGAGATCAGCAAAATTCTTTTAGAAATTTTTCTCTAGTCGTCTCATAATAACTGGATGATCGATTTGAAAATTCATGTAAAAGTTACTTGTATTTCACTTACGGAAATACGAAAATGCATCATATTTCCTTTGATGTTTCCAGCTTTGTAGTAAATATCTACTAGTACTGATAAAACGCCCACAATTCTTTGATGAACAGTGAATTCCTGCAAGAGTTGCCTAAAATAGAATTTGCTATTAAGGTATTATTTTCTAAATCTAAATTTATTCTATATGCTCCTCCCTTTTGTTGTTTTAAAAGTAAAGAACCCTTTATGTTTTCTCATCCTTTTATTTCTGTACAGCCAACCATTAAAATTTTTACCTGCTTAATATTATTAGGGCCTACATCAGTGGGTTAGGGATTAGGGAAATAGGTGTGTTACCTGCGGCGATTAAAATGGAAGGGAAGATAAAACCATCCCATGTAGTTATTACTGCTTTGGTTATTACTTTTGATAATTAATTTGCAATACCAGATTATTAAAACGTATTGACCTATGTTGGCTATGAATTTATTTTAAATGTAAAACGCAAGGGATTATTATTTGAGTAACTTCAATTTGACTAATTGATCCCTTTTAGTGAAATTTGTAATCTATAATTTGCTCTTTATTAGTGTAGCCTTTTAGGAGATAAGTTTTTATTATCTTGGCAAATATTGATTACATTAATATATACGATACATCGACGTATACAGATAAACTCGACAAATCCCTTATAGCTCAATTGTTTGCACTTTTTGCAAAAATTTGCAATCGCGTAATTTTGGCCTTTTTGGTCAGATGAACTTTCCTCTAATTTTCGTTTGTTATCCACACACCACAGCCCACCGGGTCTGTTCATTCCTTATTAGAAGACTTTATCAAGGTGCAAAGTAATATCGAAAGGTGGGATAAAGGTTTGAATGAACTTTCGAGTTTATATCCCACCTAAATATGGATAAACGTTACTACACAATATGGCGAACACAGATAAGAGATTTTACCTTGATGCCTTTGAAAGTAAGAAAAGAGCCAATTATCCTTCACATCACACCCTCTCTCCATACACATTTGATTAATCAATTGTACCCAGTTTTGCGCTCTTTGCGTCAACAACACCAAATAGAAGGTGGGACCATAAATATTGATACGTGCCATTGCAGATTTACGTAACCCCTACCTTGCAGTTTATTCCCACGACCTCATGGCCAATAATTGAGATACGCTAAATTAAAGCATCACTATCAACTCTGACATTGATGAAATATTGATACAGTGTAAAGACATATTTGGATAAGTAATAACAAAAACCTCGGTTAACATCGATTCTTGAAACAAAGGCCATTATGTTCGATGGTTTTGCAGTCAACGTAGAGCCAAACTGCAAATGTCGACAAAATAACACTTCTTGAGTTTTGAGACGAAGAATTCGTGGATCACATCGTGGAGCTCGGAGGTGATACCACATTAACCTGGAACAAATTCATGATGTACCACGTCATCGGAGTTTCATCAGTCACCCAACGTCACCTTGTGCTTGAATCTTCCACCGCTTGGCAACCACTTGGAGTAGTTGACCGTGGTCTAATCACTGGCTCCGCATGTCTGGATTACGGAAAATCCATTTTTGTCTCTGAGCCTGGACAGCTGTCTATTCATGTGGGACCACTCGGCAGCTTCCTGGGCCGGTGGAGTTGACGGAAGATGCTATTGTAATGAACGGGAAGACCCCATCTATTTTGAAGCGTCTCTTTCATTTTAGACCGGCGGCGAAAGCACGTTCTAGCGAACAAGGGTATACCAGAAGCTTCGAAAATCTCGCGGCGAAAATTCGAGAACGTATCACACCATATTATATGAACGCCGACCACGTGAGACAGGAAGTTAGTTAATTAAAGGAGCGCGAAATATAAAGCAGCACATACTTCAGTAGTAAATAAATAATTGTATTCCAAATAAATAATCTAGTTAATTTAATAAATAGATAACCTAAATAAAATAGTTTTAAGTTTTGTTAATATTTAATACGTAATTTCTGTTTTTAATTAGTTAGTTTAGACATTAGTTATTGCCAATATTTCCCATTTATTACACTTTTCAAACAACATCTTTAGTTTTTATGTAAAAGAACGTTACACTATATTGTAGAAGCACCGAGTTATCTCGACAATCAACTAGTGGTGAACGGGTAATAATAGACATAACATCATATAATACTGGAACACATATAGTATTTCTGACCCACGAATGTTTCAATTGGCCGTTATTTGAGTAGAGCACTTTAATCATAATATCTTGAAGTACAGTTTACAGTATCTCAAAAAAAAGTACCCTAATTTCTTAATATTCTACACAGAGCGTCCGCTATTACTACTTCCGTGTCACACTAGTGCTGGTAGTAAGATTTGACTCCACTGTATTATGGAGATATCCAGAATCCACTGTAGTCGGCCTTTCTCGGCGAATCTGATCGTCCAGTTCCAGGCTGTCGAGTTTGAATTTCAGAACCATTTTCTTCCGGTTACGTGAGTTATAGTATGCTCGCCTTTTAAACGGCAGATGCGTCACGTGTCTTGCACCCACTTAAGATTTATGCAAAAGGAGTACGCGAGAAGCGTTGGGATTTTTTGGAATACAGTTTTCGAGAAAAGTTGTTGGAACTACTTCTAACTACACATTGGCTATTGAGCTGTTATTAGCCATAATAATTTTATGAAATAATTGAATTCAAAATAATTGAATCAAATACATTGAATGTATTAAATTGGTTAACTGGAAATAAAACGCCCAAATATTTATTTACCCAATAAATTAACTCAATATTCGAGCACAGGCCCGGCTACAGGGGAGATTACGGGTACAGCTGTACCGGGCCCTGAACGATAGGGGGCACCATGTAATACGTAATCCGTTACATGTAATACCTCTATAATAAAAGATAGCATTTGCTTTAAAAATAATAGATTTTTATTACGAAATGTCGTCACAAGGTATGTAGGGATTGGTATCTACAGAGCATGAAACAGCACGATAAATAGATTTCAGTGGCGTTATAAAGGACTTATTTAAAGTTCAAAAATGCTTTGTTTCTAGCAATAATTTAAAAAATGATTCATTCTTTTATTAAGTACCTACCTATATTACTTGCTACTACAATACACTAACTATTGTAAACTAGGGATAGGGTCCAGGGAGGATCTCACAATGGAATCGTCGTAACGAGCCCCAGTATTTCTGCCGTCGGGTCTGTTGGAGCATGAACAAATGTAGAACGCCATAGAATGAACTTACCTATTTTTATACCTTTAGTTGTGATACTCCAAAATCATCTGGATTAAAACAGTTGGACGCGAACTATTTATATGATCTCTTATCATACCAATAGCTAATTAAAATATTTAACACACAATAAAATAAATAAACAAATTCATAAAGGAACAACAAAAATTGTATTTATTAAACATAAAAATAAAATTAAATGAATAATAAAAGTAATAAGACAGTACATAAATGAAGCTAAACAAAGGTTTATTAATGATTGTTCAATTGGATTTTGTTACCTAGAACTTTACGTGCGAGCACGTATGGTTCGTGTAACGGTCGAGCATTGTACAACGTTTTATGGTATTCTGAATTGTAAATCTTTAATAAATAATTCTTACATTTATTGAAGCAGTACAGCACAGTTAATACGTAAGATATATAAGAATGTTTTAAATAAATTTGTGCATGTTGCTACGGTATTGATGATAAAGAGCCCGTAATAATTTTACGTGCTTCATAACGGGCTAGCCCGTAAAAATAATGTTTACCCCTAGAGACAGAGCTTAATAAACAGATGTTTACGAGTCAGTATACCATAAAATAATTTCTGATTGAACAAACCTATGACTCACATAGAGTCCAAGTAAACTTACGCATAGAGATCTTTTAAGGAAACTAAAGTTAAAGTTCTTAATAAAATAATAATAATCATGAGCTCGTTACCTTGTTTTTTATTTAGTTTTTATTTACTGGTCAGAAATAAATACAACGCACTTACGTCGTTTAAAATTGTTCCCGAAAACAAACACTGTCTTCTTATTTACCAGTTGGAAATAAAGCTGGTACGGGAAACACATCATCCTCTTTGACAGAATTCCAACTGTCAAAACAATTACTAATATCAGCTGAGTGAATTGATTTTTAACAAATTCAAAAGCCTTCTTGATTTTGAAATAATGAAATGAACTCCGATGAAAACTCCAATAACTTTCATAGAGAAACAATAATAATATCTTCTTATTCGAATAATAATTGTTGCAGATAAGTAATCTTCCTTGGTAAAATGGTTTATCTTCCCATCTGTTTACAAAGTAGGCCCATATCCTTATTTTCCTTTAATAATTTTTTAGTTAACTAGTCGTGCTTCGGATTTGATTGAAATATATAACTGAACTGTTTTTGGTTACAGGTCCATTTACACATTTTTGTAAGACTTAAGTTAAGACTTATGTAAAATTAACAAAAAATGGCGCAAGCGAACTTTTCGAGCAAAAATAAAAATTATCAAATTTCTTAGTTCTAATTACATAAGAATGTAGCCCATAAAATTACAAACAAAGTGATATGATACTTGCATCTTTAATTAGCTAGTAAATTATTTCTATCTAAACAGCTGATACTGTATCCTATATTTTGTTAATTAGCTATTAATTGATGCATGATGTTTGATTCTTCACGCCTAACATAAAATATAAATTCGGAAAGTTAGGTTATGTTTGCATAGTAAATTATAAACTTTCTTGTTTTGCTACAATCTGCTAAATTTAAGAATAACATTATATGTAAAATGTTTACCATGAATAATTTAGCTTGTTTAGTATGTTTCGCTACTAATGTTGATTTCCATTTTATTGTGAACTTAATAAATTCTGTTTTTCTGCGTTAAATTGTAATTTTTAATAATTTTCCTAATTTCTAGCAAATTTGGCCTATTTACATCATCCCAATATGATTATGCAAATCTTTCGTGATTAAAAAGGTATTAGTTCAGTGGCCTTCCTAAAAGTTGGATGTGCTAAATCATAGCAGAGGAAGAGGCTTTAATAGAATTTCTCTTAATTGTTTCTTAATTTGTTAATTATAGTTAAAGCATCAGTAACTACATCATATGTGAATAATTATTTATAAGATTCTGAACTGTAATTATTTAAATGTAAACATTGTAACGCTACATAAACCACAAAATAAGATAAGCTACTCGTGTTCGTGTTGACTTTTCCGTCATTTACAATATTGTGACATCGCACTCTGGCCTTTAATTACTTAATTTAAATGGCAGTAATAATTGTTAATAACCAGTGATAGTAAAATCAAATGTAATGTTTAAATGTCATGTACGTATTCTGAAATTCTTAATTTGATTCTACTTAGAAACTTAGTTACTTTTAAATAAAATTTCAAATTAATGTGTATTTTACCACATAGTTTTATCTTTGTATGTAATACTACGTTTAATTAATTTGTCATTATATAGAAAATATTATTAACCAATCGCTTTGATTTGTATTATGATATATAGATCCTGTATACTATGCAAGTGAGAACTAACTTTGGTTTCATCCAAAGTAACCCTAGCAGCTTCTGGCCAGAATCGTCTCAAACCTGGAAACTGCGAGGAATTTATAAATCAATTCTGGCATTTACTAACTAAATCAGTCAGTTTTAATTGTACCTACTATAGCCTTTCTATGACCATTTAGGAATTTGTAAGGTTATCTTTTTTTATATTTCTTATTATTATTTATTTCAATGAAACAGATTTGAGCTTGTCACTGAGAGAATAAATTGCTAATGACCATCTCAGAACTTCTTCATGGACATTTTCATTCTGTGACAATTAAAGTAATCAATTTAAGTAAATAAAATACGTATCCTGCTAGAATAACAAAAAAACCGAACTAAAACTAGGAAAAAGGTACTGTAATATGATTAGGTTTTAGCCTGTGTTGCAAATTAAATTCCTAATGAGCTGGCTTCAGATTTCTTCTGCAGTAACAGGACCGAACTTACATCATGAGATTATATAATTACTTACAATGGAGTAACTTGAATATGGTATAAAATGGTACAGTATCGAGAGTACACGGATGATAAAGGAAGAATGCATAGTATTTCTGTATGAGTTCAACATTAAAAATGAAAAACGTTACTTTATTATTTGCAGGTAGATGGACCGTATTTATCCCATCGACTTTGTTAGCGTGAAAAGCTCTAAGGTTGTGCTAATAGGTAATGATTTCTCTTCTATGTATTATCTAGAATTAATTCAATCAGCAGCAGGCTCCAATCGTCTATTTACCTTCCACAAATTGGTATTTAATGCCATTGTTTGGGAATTACTCAGCCCTCATCAACCATAATTAGGGTCAAGCAGAAATTAATCCTTTAAACTCGTAATTCAGTTTTACTTACAAAGCACACTATTCTATAAACGCTCTTGTAACATTTACGGTGTTAATGTACCATATCGTATCGAATCATGCACAATACCTTTGTATGTAAATATAAGACAATACTCATAAAAAATTAATTTAATCAAAAAATTTATTTAGTTTAACAAATACTCCCTCTGTTGTTTATAAAACGCTTTATGTCGGTAAGTTATTAATTAGGGATACAATATGGCTAAAGAATAATTTTTTAGAAACTACTCGAGTAACTGATCATGAAGGAAAAAACACCGGGTATACAAACATATAGTTGCGTTATAATTAACACGAGTAAGGGGTAACAAAGATAAGGATAAGAAATAAAAATAAAAGTTTCAAAATAAACATTGTCATTATTAAATTAAAATTTACCCGAGCTGTTGGAGATGATTCATCTTCGAGTTTCACTTGAAAAGTGAATGCATGCTCGCAGCAGCTTGGTTTAAATACACATAAGGATTACATAGAGAGCTGAGTACAGGCTAATATCTCATTCAAATACAGTGTATAGATATGTAACTATTTTCAACTATGTACATTGTTATGATATAAATTGATGGATGGTATTGTTATATAATGTCAATAATAAAAAAGAAAGCACTGCGTTCGGGCGTCATATGATAATAATAATAATAATAATAATAATAATAATAATAATAATAATAATAATAATGTCTGGCCAGATCTTTCGGATCTGCTACCGTAAGATTCGCTGTTAGACGGGTAGACGGTACAGCCAGCGACCTTAGTCATGTATGATCTCACTTCTACATACCTGGGGATCCTATCCCGCACTCTCCCGGGAATTAAAAATAATAGGGAGGAAAACCTGGCAGGAGGTATAAAATGCGGTCGTGCTATGGTGGGGCCAGCAACCCTGCCAATAGTTTTATAAATCGCTGTGAATACTAGAAGACAAGCGAAACAGGGCGTGACAGAGGTAGGGGCTGCAGCTGTTCGGCAACGTCCTGATGTCCAGCCCCACGCAGTCAATCAGAGTGAAGCGAGTGGCACTCGGCTGCGTACGAACCCACAAGCCACAAGGCCCAAATCCTCATCTGATACCAATTCAGTAAGCAATAATAGCTTGGATGCTCCAAGTGGAGCTCCCGTTATTAATCAGCTACCGAGGAGGGGGCGTATGCGATGGACAAGGGAAGAAAATGCTTACCTTATTAAAGCATACTATATAGCAACGAATATAGGACTAGAAAAGAGGAATTACCCTAAAAAGCTATATGATTTATGGAACAACAAATTTCCTAATCGAGTAGTATCAAAAGAAATACTTGCAAATCAATTAAGATCCGTACTGAGAAGGCATGTTTTCTCAGAAGTTGAGTTAGAAGAATTAAAGAACCTAGCTAAACAAAGCATGCAGACAAGGAAAGAAAACTCAACCGAAACAAAAGAAGAGCCTAAAAGAAGAAGCAGCAGAAGATCTACAGTTACATTAAGAACGCCAACAGAGATCATTGAAAAGACCAACGACGACATCATGGAAACGTATATAGCATACTGTATAATGTTCGAAGGCATTCAGCCGAAGAATAAACCACCATTACCTCGATTAAGATACAACAAGACCACCTATGAATGCATAAAGAAAGTTGATAATGCACTGGTGGAAGAGTTTAAAAGCAGCAGGTCGCTAGAAGAGTCGCATCATATGGTATATTGTGCCGCAAGAACAGTATGCGACATATTAAATATAGAGGTAAAAAGTAAAAAGACCTATAACTCAACAAAACAAGAACCAAGATGGAAAATCCGGTTAACAAAAAATATAGAGGAGTTACGAAAAAAAATAGCATGGTTGCATATATACTTAGACAAACCAAATGAAGCAAGTAAAAAGCTGGAGAAAAAAATAAGAATATTAGCAAAGACGATAAAAACAAAACCAAAGCAGCATGATTACTATCAGCAACTAACTACTTTAAAAGAGAAACTCAAACAAAAATTAGCTGTATACGCATGTAGAATTAGAAGATATAATGACTATTTCTGTAGATATTCTCAAAACAAACAATTCAGAGAAGATCAGAAAAGATTCTACAGACAGTTGGAAAACAAACAAGAAATGCAAAAAACGAGACACGAGCTGAGTCCCGCAACACACATGTATGAATTCTGGAATCGGTTATGGTCACAAGAGGTACCACACGATGAAACTGCCCGATGGATAGAAAATGAGCAAAAAAGAACAGCGCAGCTGCTAAAAATGTCAGAGGTCCACATAACAACACAGGATGTTGAAAAATGTATGAAGAAAGCTCACAACTGGAAAGCTTCCGGACCAGATGGCATTCAGAATTACTGGTGGAAGAGTTTCAGAAACATATATTCAACACTAGCGAAGCAGTTCCAGCACATGCTAACACACCATGAAGAAATACCGGGATTTCTTACAGAGGGGAAAACGTACATGATAGCCAAAACTAATGACGTACGAAATCCAGAAAATTTCAGACCTATTACATGCTTATCTACCATGTACAAAATATTTACATCGATCATAACGGAAAAGTTAATTGAGCATGTTCAGGCAAACAACATTTTAGCTGTTGAACAGAATGGATGCAGAAGAAATACAAGAGGCTGCAAAGAACTGCTATTGATAGACGCCGCTTTAACAAATTATGCAAGAATAAAGAGAAGAAATATTTCAGTTGCATGGGTGGATTACCGAAAGGCGTATGATTCCGTTCCCCATACGTGGCTCATAAAGATTCTCGAAATATACAAAGTCGACGAAAATGTAATCAACACCCTTACATACCTAATGAAACATTGGAGGACAAAGGCAGTAGTAAGCGAATCCGATACAACATATACTACATCCACTATCAGCATAAAGAGAGGAATCTTTCAGGGTGATAGTTTGAGTCCCTTGTGGTTTTGCCTGGCCTTAAACCCATTAAGTTACATGCTGAAAGAAACAAAATGCGGTTTCACAATTGATAAATATACAAGCTCCAGAATTAGTCATCTATTCTATATAGATGATCTGAAACTGTATGCAGCAAACGCTGATCAGCTCCAAAGTCAAATAGAAACTGTAGGTGCGTTTAGTAAAGCCATTAATATGCAATTTGGGCTTAATAAATGTGCTGTATTACATGTCAAAAGTGGGAAACTTCAACACACAGTAGAAAATATGACTTTGATGGACGGATCTGAAATTAAACATTTAAATCTAGATGAAACGTACAAATATTTAGGTATCCAACAAACCCTGAATATTAAAAATAAAGAAATGAAACAAAGTATTCAAAACACGTTTATGTCAAGAATGCATAAAATACTTGCTACAAAACTAAACGCCAAAGCCAAGATCACGGCAGTTAACACATGGGCGATACCAACATTAATGTACACGTTTGGAATCCTCAAATGGTCCAAAACTGACCTCGAAAGTTTAGATAGACAGATCCGTACAGTAATGTCCAAATATAAGTGCCATTATCAAAACGCATCGGTTAATCGACTCTACTTGCAACGTAAGAAAGGAGGAAGGGGTTTATTGCATTTGCAAATATTACATAATAGTGAAGCTCAAAAATTAAGAGAGTATCTATCAAAAGCTACAACAACAATTACATCTATGTATAAAAAAATAGAAAAATACTCACCGTTGTTTATACAACCACGCAATGGCGATGATCAGGTCAACTTAGAGAGCTTAGAGAGAGAGTGGAAACAAAAGGCTCTGCATGGAAGATACCCGGCAGCTTTGGAAAATGAAGAAGTGGATCTGTTAGCATCCACCACGTATCTAAGACTTGGAGACCTCCACAGCGAGACTGAAGCAACCCTAACTGCCATACAGGATCAGGTGGTGCCCACAAGGTCGTACCTAAAACATATTCTCAAACAAAACGTCACATCTGAAAAATGTCGTCTATGCAATAATGGCATAGAATCAGTGCAACATATTAGTTCAGCGTGTACCTACCTAGCACCGAAAGAATATTTAACACGTCATGATAACATTGCCAAAGTTATTCATCAAGCCCTGTGTGAAAACAATAAATTAATAAATACCCGACATCCGTATTATAAATACGTACCTAAGGAGGTTGAAGAAAACACAGATTGTAAAATCCTTTGGAACACCACACTGATCACAGACAGAACGATCGCGCACAATAAACCTGATATCACTGTTATAAATAAAACACAAAAAATATCGTATATTATAGATATATCAGTGCCTCTAGACGATAATATCGGCAGATCATATACCGAAAAGATCAATAAATACCAGGATCTGGTGTATGAGGTAAGAGCAATGTATGAGCTGCAAAAGGTGGAAGTTATCCCATTCATCATATCAGCCAACGGGATAGTTCATAAAAAATTTTCTTTAAATCTTTCAAAACTAAACCTACCATCAAATTTAGTTATTACTGCACAAAAAGCTGCTGTATTAGGGACTGTCCATATTGTAAGGAAAGTTCTCAACCAGTAGTAAATACTATTTGTCTTGGTTACAAATGTACAACCCGACAGATACTAAGCCCACGTAACAACAGCAGTCCTAAGTTAAACAAAATGTATGTCTTGGTGACACACCAGACATATATTTGGGCACCAGAAAACTGAGAATTTAAAAAAAAAAAAAAAAAATAATAATAATAATAATAATAATAATAATAATAATAATAATAATAATAATAATAATAATAATAATAATAATAATAATAATAATAATAATAATAATAATAATAATAATAATAATAATAATAATAATAATAATAATAATAATAATAATAATAATAATAATAATAATAATAATAATAATAATTGCTTCAACCCATAGCCTGGAAACCAGGCCCCAGAAGCTATAAGCTTGTGCGGGAGGGAGGGGGCGATTATTATTATTATTATGTAGGCCCTAAATGCGGCTGCCGCCGACTTACAGATGAAACAGCGCAAATCCCACATTTGTGTTACAGCTAAGGAAAACTGCAGAAAACCTTAACCAGATCTGCCGGCACCGGGAATCGACCGCGGGCCGCTTGGGTGAAAGTCCAGCACTCTAGACAGTACACTACCAAGGCTGTAAACCCTCCAACACTTGATGAAAGATGATAGGTTATAAATTCCAAAATAAAAATTTATTATTGTTAAAATTCACAAACACAAAACCATGGTAAAACAGTCTGGAAATATAAACAACTAAACATTACTTACCTTTATCATCAAAAAAAATTCTCTAACTATAATCTCTAAACTGGAAAACAAGTTCCAGAAATGCATGAGATGAAATCAGACGGGTCGCTAATTAATTAGGAAGCTATTTAAATTAAATCTGTAAAATATTGTTAATGGACCAGATACAAATAAATACACAAATAAATTTTTTTCTAAACATTGAAATGGATAAATTTTATTTATGAACACACAAAAGAAATAAAAATTTAAAATTCATTGGAGAGAAACGAAAACAATCATTAACATCTTAAATTTAAATCAATTAAACAAACGTGAAACAAAATTAATTAAATCTTAGTGTCAAATAGATGTAACAAAATAAGAATTAAGTGACATTCTAATTTTCTTTTCCTTTTTAATTCTTATCTGATAAATCCAACAATCTTAAATTACTATTAAAAAAAATTAAATTGAAAATTACTTTAAATTTTAAAAATATTTGCGCCACACAAAAAGAATTAATCACCCTAACTTGAAGGTAAAATTACCTGCTTATTTGTTGACAAGATGAGCACATTCCAGATCATCCATCAACATCAAGGTACAACATGTATCTTCCATGACGTGAGTCAGTGCCGCCCTTTGGACTTTGAAGCCTCGGGCACAAATATCGAGTGGGACCCCCAGTAAATAAAAAAGTGTTGATTAAAAGTGTAAGGTCGCTCGTTGTGGGGACGCACTAGATCACGGGGCCCCGGGCATACGTCCGTCTGACCGACCTTACAGACGCTTCTGACGTGAGTACATAAAATAATTCGGTTATTTGCAACAAGATTCCATAACCTTCCTTTAATTCGTTCCATTCAAAATAAAATTCCAAAAAGTTCCTTCAACTTATGATATCAGTCTGTACACCAAATCAACGCTTCACTTTTGTTTTATTTCACTTTTAGTTCACGTTGAATGTTCATTGTAATTACTATTAATTAAATTATTAAAAACTTATAAAAAAATTTAACAACAAGATGACATTTGTCATAACCTCACTTTGTTGACAGTTAAAGTGACGTAAAATTTACCAACATAAGCTCCAAATTCTAAAAAAGTAACATACAAACTGACATGACTTCTGCTCTGTATGGAAACTAAAGAGAAATTAACCAAATATTCGTGCTGTTTTTATAATAATTGGAAAACAACTGCGAATCGCTAGTGGTTTTCCTAGTTCGGAACTAGATTAATTTAGTAAGTTACTAGAAACAAAAAAGTGTCTTTTACATTAAAATGTTTATAACCACATTGTTAATAATAAATTAAAATAATTGTTTAAACAAATGTTATAAAATGAAAGATGAGTATTTTTCCTTTATGTTGTTACCTAACATGGCTATCAAAATGCAAATTTAGAGTTAGGATTCATTGACAACTATCTTGAATTTTCTCTCAATCATTACTTTACAAAAATTCAAATAAAAACATTTTAACATCTTGCTGCATCCTTTTCTTAACATAAAATTAATTCTAAGATCCAATCAAACAAAAATTACATAAATTTTGACTGAATAAATTATAAATATAAACTAAATTTCAACATTCTAGCAGACCATGCTGAAACGTTACAATTTTGGGATTTCAAAGGCCTAAACCTTTTCTATAAGAAGTTCCCAACTTTAACATTATAGTGTCAAATGCACCCTAGAACTTGGTTAACAATATTGCAGTAAAATATTTTACTTAGGAATTCAAATAACTTTGAAAAATATCCATTTACTATGGAAAATTATGAATCGTCAAAGAAATAGAACATTTTCTTGAAATTCAATAATAAAAACTGTAAGTAAAGTAATAAATACTTGTCTATACCTTCTCAATTATGCTTTTAATAAGATTCAAGTGAAAACATGCCATAAAATGGCTTCAAAGTATCTAAATGTCAAGATCGACAGAAGATCACCCATCATAAAATTGAGTTTGTGAAATTCAAGTGAAGAATCCGTTTAAAATTTATCATCTCACAGTGTTGTAGGGTGTATCCTCAACATATTTAATGCAAAATTTTATTGTTTTAAAATAAAAATTGTGAAATCCTTCTTTCGCCTGGAAGATAGTCGAGGATACATGTAAATTGGGATGCCTATATCATAACAATATCTATGAATTCTCTAGTACTCTGGCATTGCCTATATAGTTATCGCCCGGACAAGCCTGGTTTCCAAGATTCTGGGGAAAGAGGGGTTACTACCGACTTGGTGAACACAACTTAAACCTTGTTCTGAGATTCTAGTAAGCCTGTATCGAGCTCTCACGTCAGAGACAACCTCACCTCCATGTGGTACCTACTGAACAAGCGAACACAGAGGGTGGACAGTAACTTCACTTCTAGCAGTGAGAACTGATATCACTCACATTAGTATGTAACGCGCTAATTAAACGTATCTCAATTGCTCGACCTCGGTCGTGGTAGCAAACTATAACACAGGTCTGCCCTGTAAATCTGCAACATACATAAGCTCATCAAATAAGGGATCAATCGTTAGTGTTTTATTGATATTATTTTAAAATATTTAATGTTCCAGACAATACCGATACCGCTATTGTTTTTAGGACACTGTATTTCCCAATGCCTTCATTATTAAATTGATTATTATTATTAAATCTCTGTGTTTATTTTGCGGTGTGCTTAGTTTATTGCCAACGATTTTTTTTGTTAGCTTTGTTTTTGGCAATTTTAATTCGTCAATTACTTTCGGTCTACCCATTAAGGTTTATTTTAATATTGAGCAATCAGACTGAATGGCGCCGCTTGTCTCTTTATCGAAAATACCTGCAGGGTTACAAAGCATCTTATAAACAACAGTTCAGAAAAAGCATTCTTCCCTACTATTTAGAGGGACTGAAGCTGTATAAAACCTGGTAGCTGCAGCTGATGCTTCAATGTTCTTTAAAACGAGATTTATTTTATTTTATTGTTTAAAATCTTTGGAGGTTAAGCAAACTTTTAAAATATATCCGAATAAAAAACAAAATAAATGGCAACGATCTAAACTCCTAACTAAATAAGAGATATATTGGCTATATATCTATTTGGTTAAGTTAAAGAACGGAAAGTAACACCTTTACGGTCAGCCAATATTCAAATCATGTCCCATATCTGAATTTTATCTAATGTTCAATTTTATTCACCATATGAATCTAATTATCAATGTGTATGGATCTCATTCGAATTTCTGGCTAATATATATTTTCTGTAAATATGATTTTATGTTTTACATTTATTTAGTGCAATACTATTTAGCACTCTGTTGAACCCTTTAAGGTCGATTAAATTGAAATCAAATAAACCCGTAATTGATGACAATAAGCAAACAGTTCTTAAACGCTAAAATCAAACAAATTTATATTATCTAAAAAGAACTCTGATAGTTATTCGTACGATTTCTACAGAAAAGGTAACTTTAAAGTAATTCTTGCAACTGTATAAACGCAACCAATAGAACCAAATCAAAACAATAGCAAAGTTTATATTTAATACATAACCTAAGAAGTAAAGACAAAAGAATCTTTATACAGATTAAAGATGAACAAAATTTGACGCATAGAAGGAAGTAGTGTATTTTATCTTCTTGATATGTGTAATTTGGACTCGATAATACACTTGATGTTTTAGATGCTACTGGTTTTTCTGAAGGGCAGCCGATCAACAAAACCCAACGTTCCAGAAGGAAACTTTCAGTAGTAAGGGTAACAAAAATACGTATTAAATCTCATTCAAATTGGATTTCTTGTCTTGACAAATTTACCTATGTGAAAGAAACTAAATCCACAAAAAATATTTAAGATTTTACTTAAAAACCTCAAAGAGGGAAATTACAAAACAAACTTCACAAGTGAGTAACGCACAGAAGTACTTGTTCCAAGATAATTTACAGCTAAACTGGTAAAAGGAAGAATTATCTTTTAAATTTTCAAAAAGAAACGCAGTGATAAGCAGAATCTACCAGTCAAAAATCCTTAACTGAAACATAACCATATATGCATGTCTGCTCAAAAGCACAAGAAAACTAGTGACAACGAGTGACAAGATTGATAATAACACAATGGGAAAAACCCTTTTAGTGAAATAGTTACTAGAAAAGTCTAGAATGAATAATAATGTACGTATACTCCAAGTAAACAAAAATTGAAGTTTTGCTTTGCTTTAATATCACCTCGTATATTGGTGTTATAATTATTATGCCATAGCGTTTAGTATCACCCCATGTAATATTAGTTTCTCTTTTGTGTAATTCAATTTTAATAATAATGTTTATGTTGCCATCTATGTATGGCATTTCAACTACTAATTATCGATTTTTTGATAATCCCTATATGGAGATAAAGGTTTTCTAGCGTTATTATTCGTTACCAAGCTATTAAATTCCAGACGCCACTTATAGCGGCAAAACGATAGTTACATCATCCAATAAAAAACAGTATATTCGTCACGTGATCCACAGCAACTTGCCCGTGGTGAAGATTTTAGGGGACCCTTCTCCTAAAAAAGGATGGTGATACAAGACGTTATTTGGTGTTGTCTTGAAAAGTTCAGTTTTGTAGTGCAAATACCCTTGTAACGAGACGTTTATTGTATAATTAGTGCACAAAATTGTTTTGTGAAATACTGAAAGTATTAACTCACTGTTGGGAAGTTACGGAAGAACGAAATTATAGTTTCCATTGTAAAGCGGAATGACGCTTAGTCGACCATCTTGAATTGCCCCTTGGAATTTGGAAGGTAATATTTTTAGTTAATTAAAGTTTGCTCTTGTTTTATTGACGTAATTAATAAACTTTTTTTTCGTCAATGATTTTTTATAGGGAAATCGATCCAGACTTTAATTCAATTTGGCGTTTAAGTCCAGTGTCCATTTTGGATGATAATTTAGTATGGTGTTTTACTTTCATAGTCGAATCTTATCTCCGTGAATTTGGTGTTAATGGCGAACATTTATTATAAACTGTTTATTATAAAGAAGGATCGTAATTGTATTAATCTGGAATTTCTAAAGCTGCAATTGGATGAAAGGCATTAACAATGATCTTGTCATCCACATTATTTTGGGATTTGACCTTCTCCAAAAGGTTCCTAACAATCTGGTGATTATCTACTACGAGCTATCGGAAACAACGTTTGTAGTCCCAAATTTATTTTATTGAAATAACCAGGTGGGTTCTTTATATTTTATTTTCAAGTGAAAAGGTTATTTAGCTAGTTGTATTAAAACTTAAATGTAAATTTAGTTAGTTCATAAGTAATAGAATTTTCAAAAAGTATTATTTGATATTTATTTTATTTTATCTCACACCTACACTACGAGGAAATAAACGGAAAATAAAATAAAAGGAAATAAAGGTCATATGTCCCCCATCTAACATGCAACACGAACACACACACTCATAGTTAAGGTGACGGAATTACCCAATTAGAAAAATCCCGTCGCCCCAAGAAGGACTGGAACACGAGTGATGCACTGACACCACTCGTCCACCGCCGGTTGCAATTATTTTATATAAAGTTTTGACGTTCAATTCTTGAGTAACTGAGGAGTTTAATAACGATCAAGGTTTGATTTTATAAATATTTTTTAACTAGGTATGAATCGTTTAGATTAATTTATAGAAGCACTAGGTATTTAATTATTTATCTTTTTATGTAAAATTATTGCTAACCATAGTAAACATTAGTTAATTAACAACTGAAGGCCTTGCAGTTCATTGTCAATCCAAGGATTGAATAACGATTCTTATGTGTGTATAAATAAATAAATGATATTGTTGGAGTTATTTTATTTGTTGTGTGATATTTTGTGTTATAACGGAGTGAAGAAATTCGGTTCTTGCATTGCTAGAACCGAGTCACTTTAAGATCAATAGCTCCGTTGTTGTGGAGAACTACTGATAACACTTTATTTGTTTAAACTAACATGCTGGCGCCCATGTACCATAGCTCTGTTAAATCATCTGGCATTCCAATTCACCTACGACCTACTTTAATCTAAAAAGTGAATGAGTCGTGTTCATTGTTCAGGTTAAGCCGAGGCCTACTTAACCATAACGTAAGTATTATTGTTTAGTATGTTTGTATGTTACAAACTGGTGCCCAACAAACGGGGCCTTTTGTTTTATTATTTATCAGAATTTAATCGTTACAAATTAGTGCCCAGGCGAGGAACTATTGTTTTAAAAAATGAGTGTTTTTGATGGTTGTAAATTGGTGTCCATCGCGGAGCAATTGTTTTTAAAAATCTTAGACTAACTTTTAATGTTACAATTGATAAGATATTTTTAACGAACAAACTAATAGTGTCACATTTGCCCAAAAGCATAAAATCTATTGTTTCTAGTTTAATCCAAATTAGTAAATACTTTACAAGGAATAAAAGCATGAGATATTGGGAATTTTTTTAGAAAAAAATATTCTTTTAAATTTATATGGGAAGCTATCATTTGGTATATATGGTCAAAGGTCGAATCTTAAGATTTAGAAAAAACACGAAAAAAGTTTTCAAGACATTTATTAGAAAATCTGAAACTTTAGCCTGAAAAATTGAGGTACAATCTTAATTTTTTAAAGTTTGGGTTCGAAAAAACCCGGATTACCAGGACGAACGGATTACAGAACCTAAGAAAAGTTTTCAAGTTAATTTTTTATGACCGAAATGAACTTTATTATGAAATATACATTATGATTTCGAGATCTTCTTCTTCTCAATCTGAAATAAGTCCCTCGAAAATCACTTAATCATACACAATTTGAAACCTTGTTTTCCCAATAGTGCAGTTTCTCTAAAAATATGTTTGATGTTACGGATTTATAGTGTCTCATCAGCTGAAGTTTTTCAAAACTGAATTTAATTAAAAATTAGTTAAGCTCAACTTTAAATCAAGAGAGACCGGCGAATTTGGTCATTATTTATTATTTCTATAGAAAATGGAATTTCCGATAAGTTAGTCTCTCTACAATTATAAACATGACCTGCAAAACATTTCTCGAATTAAGGGTAAGTGTGAACGCAAATGGAAAGAAAATATGTTTTATATAAAGAAACGCTCTATAGGAAAGTTTTTGTGCTTTTTCGCTTTAATTAATTTAATTCTATTATTCTATACTAGGACATAATTGGTTAGAGAAAAAATTTTAATCATGCATTGTTAAAAACTGAAGAATGTATTCATTGAGATTAGTGTGGCTTTAAAAATCACGTCAAGAGTGTTGCAGTAACGACAAAAAAACCGTTAATTTCCGTTTGGTAAGACGATTTCCTGTTAGTCCAGATTGAAATTTCTTTGTTAATTATGATTATCATACATTTAGGAACTCATTCGTTAAACCAACCAACATTAAAATCTCAATGAGAAAGAAAGTATGAAAGTAGAAATGCTAAAATTTCCACTAACGGCTTTCTACTCTAAAAGTCAAAAACTTTTTTTTAATTAATCGTTGAAAATTTACCCGCATATACTTCGAAGATTTAACAGCAAACTTTTTTTATGAAATTTTATGAAACACTGTAATTGATTTTTTTAGAAAAATGATCCTTTACATTACTTTTTCTGTTTCACAAATGTTTTTAAAATTACTTTTTATCCCAAAAAAGAACATTAAGAGATAAATAGATATTTCTTTGTCCCGCAAAACGTTTGACTAATTCCGGAGAGATTTAGTAGGCGGAAGTATAAAGGATTAAGGAAGAAAATAACATTATCACTCGGAAATACAAACGATAATTTCATTAGGTCCAAATGATACAGTAGGGCAATGTTTTCCAAACCGCAAGACGCAACTTTCCAGGAAATATAGGCAATCTGAGATAATGGGATAAGAAAATAAGAAAAAGCTGTTTTAAGCCTTTCATTAAATTAAAATTAGAATTTTGTAAAATTGCTACTTGTGTAAGAAGCAGTCATTAAGAGAAGCAATTACGATATTCTCAAACTCAAAAGAGTATGCACATAATTATCGAAAATTTCGGAAACAGTCTGAGAGGCCTTCACCACCTTCCATTTTCCAGCTCTTCACTTTTAATGTTAGTAAAAATCTTCCACGCAGTGTAACTAAATAGCTATCGTCTTCTTGGTTTATCTCTTCTATGCCTACCTGTGATTCTTCAAACAGCATCTTCTTTGTATTTCTAGTAGCCTTCATTATGTACTCTAGCCACCGTATTCTGTTTTATTTTATAACATTTATGAGGTTCCATAAATATTTCCGCTAGCTGTTGGTTAGCTCTTCTTCTCCAGCTATGGTATTGTTTTATTTCTTCATATATCGTGCTTAGGATCTTCCGTTCCCAGAGCTCTTCATTACAAATCTTCATTTCTTAATCAAACTCACGTCCCATTTCCGTAAAGAATAACCAACTTCGGTTCACTATTGTTTTATAGAAACTAATTTTGACTTTGCTGGACACATTTTCATTATTCACTATTTTACTAAAAAAGAGTCCGCACTCTTGCTCCTAAAGTTATTCATGTATCGCTGCATTAATACCACCGATTTCATTTATTTTACTACCGAGGTACACTATTTATTACTTTTTCAAAGCCGTTCTCAGTGGAATATTTAGAAATTTTTGTCTGGGAAAGGCTACTCTATAAAAACTCCAACTCAAAATACTTAGATTTTCACATAAACTATTAAAAAATTTTCGGAGAGCGACTTCAGTCCGTGATCCCTCCCTCTAAATACGCCACTGTTCTTCTTCCCACTTTTTGTCCGGTTTTTCTCAGTATAATCATTTTTGGTTTCTTCTCGTTTAAATTATGGTTAACTCTATTTTCTTTGTTTTCTACACAATGACTGAAATAGTTAATTTAAATCTAGCAGAAACTGTTTCTGCAAAAAATTACCCATGAACTTTAGAAAAATTTACGGTTAAACTGGCATTTTTTCGAGGTTATGTTAATCGATACGAAAATCTGTACCACTCGGATCCGGGCCGCAATGACTGAAATGGTTAATTTATATTTAGCACAAGTTATTTCTGCAAATAACTTTGCGGATTATCCATATACTTTTAAAATATTTCTGCATTTTTTGGAGGTTATATTAATCATTTTTTCCAATAGGGAGAAGAAGTGCATACGTCATACCGTGCCTGACGTCATAATTCTTTCCTCGCAACGCGCATGTTCGCATCGCTCTACTTCGCTGTAAACCGTTTGTTTGACAGTTTTGACACTGTTGACAGTTGGAAGAGAAAACGTGACGCTACTTTGTGAGGTTAAAATAATAGATAGGTACTATCACAAATAAAATATTGAAACAACAATGGGTGAAAGCCATTGGGTAAGTGTTTTTATAGCTTGTAAACATCCTTTTTAACACTATCAATAATCAGAAATGAAAATATAATGTGCCTTATTGAAGTACATGCGCGTTGCGAGGAAAGAATTATGACGTCAGGCACGGTATGACGTATGCACTTCTTCTCCCTATTATTTAACAATCCAACGACCTGTCAAATGTTGTTGTTGCGCCGACGGGAATGTTTGCTCACAGCGACCATTTTGGTTTGGATTGATTTGAACAATTAGGTAATCCAACAGTGTGTCAAATAGAATATAATCGTGTGTTTGCCCACAGCGGCCGTATTGGTTTGGACAGGGCCGGCACGAGGCGGGTTCAGCGCGTTCCCCAGAACCCGGCTCGGCGCTTTAGACGGCCCAGCGCTTTATAAGGCGCCACGTTATAACTTACAAATACGCGCGCTTTCTCTGTTGCTATAGCCAAACCGATGTTTCCGTGTCACTTAACGACTGGCAAAGCAAACTCCTACCATTCAACCTACGTAAATCTTGATGACGTAATTAAAAACTTTGCAAACGAAGAAGGGCAGAGTGTTCGCGCACTCGTGCTTGAATGATGCAAAAAGCACTGACTCTTTTAGGCTCTCTAAATAATTTGACTTGATAATAATAAAATTTGGAACAATTAAAGAATCCGCCTTGCAAACATTAGCCAACCAAATTGGTGTCATTTTAACAAACATTTTATGCTGATTTCGAATATGTAAATCATTCTTGGGGCAAACGTCCGAAGGCTCCAGACTTGGAGATCAAAAATGTCCCAAAAATGATTTACGTATTCAGAAACAGCATTTTTGGAGCAAAAGTCCCTAAACCTCCAAAATTGGTTGCTACCAACCTAACCTCCACAAAAACGCCAGTACTTCCTAAACAAAACTATACTATTCAAAAGCAAATTCGAATTTTTCTCAACCTAATCTAGCCTAATCTAATCTAAACCTAACCTAACCTAACCCAAATATAACCTAACTAAATTGTGTAATTGTAAATTACACAATTAGGATTTTAAGAACAAATGATTTTAGTTGGTTACTCGAGGACAAACAACTGTTTGAGACACTGTAGTTTCAAAATTATTGGACTTTTTAGAAATACGTTTTGTACATCAGTAATTTAAACAACATTTAAACAAGTTTTACTTTAGCCTACATGTTATAAAACATTAAATACAATTAATGGTAGCAGTTGAGGTTATGTTTGTCCTTCAGGTACTAGTTTGACAGCATTCTTAAAAGCCTAATTTGGCAATCATAGAAACTTAATATAATTGTTATTCATTTTCATGGAGATTAAGCATTTTTTTACCTTAGATCTCCAACTTTGGAGCATTCGGGGCCCTACATATTCAGAATCAGCATAAAATCTCCGTTAAAATGACACAAGTTTGGTCAAAAAATGTTTGGTGGAGGAATTCTTTAATTATACGTAAAATTTAATTTAGAAAATACCATTTTTCCTGTTTGGGTATTAGAAATCGCGAAAGAAAAATTAGTAATCGATAATTGCTCCATTGACATAGAGTCACTACATCTAGTCACCTAGATATAGTCTATCAGAGTACCGCAAAATGCCGCCATATTGGGACAGAGAAGGGTGATTTTTAATAATGGACAAATTAAAACCACATTTTACGTATTTGACGTAGAGGTTTGATCTTTCAGAATAAGAAAAACCTTTTAAAGTAAACGTGGATTTGATTAAATGCAATCAGATACAAATAACGAACAATTTTGTGCTTGACTGCGTTTTGCGGTACTGATAGACTAGCGCGCATTTTTGCCAATCCTAATGGGTTCGGTTATGGAAATAAATGTATGACTTTTGATTGGTTGGGGGTGCTCACGTGATGTGCACGATGAGTTGTTTTGTATTGTAAACAGTTAAACATGACAGCAGTAAAATTCCGCAAATTAATGTGAATAACTGTGTTGTTAGACAATTTGGTGCAATAATATGGAAATAGAAAATAGGTGTAAACATATTCTGCCTCCTGGGTACACATACTTGTTTGGTTCAGATGAAAATATATTTCGCATAAAAGAAGTAACTGATCAGCATTCTGCAGAAGTACGTATCAATAACTATGCAAATTAGCTATGATTATTATTGATATCTATGCTTACCCATTATTTCCCATGTTTGTACTCCTTTTTAATAACGTTTGTTATAAATTCCATAACAGGCTTGGCTTAATACAAGATATAAAAATAAATGTAAATCTACGAGATCACCATTACACAAAATTTAATTCATTACCAGTGCAAAAGAAAGCACCTCATAATTTACAGACAGCTGTTTATTTAAATAAACGTGCAGAAGTACGTATCAATAACTATGCAAATTATGCTTGATAACAATATTGCTATCTTTTAAAACAGAATCGCACCGATTGTATACTGTTGTATATAGAAATAAATTTACTATTTGCTTAAAACATTTAATTTGGTTCAGCAGTTCCCGAGCAATACGCTTTCAAAGTCAGAGGACTCTAGAAAAAAAATGGATAGTAGGGCCGGTTGTATCATAATAGTTAAAAGGTAGTTCAAGTGTGAACTGAGATGACAAATCTACCAATGCTCCAACCAAACCTCAAGCATTTTACCAACATCGTTCAGAGAAATTTTAATAGTTCTACTAGAACGGTCGTTGTACATAGTTCAAGCCAGTTCAAGCAGTGTAACGCAAACCTAACCTTAACATCTTAAAAATAGAAAAGAGAATCTATTTCAAGTTGGAAATAAAATACGTTTTTATATGTTATCATAAGCTGTAAAAATCGTTTTTGACAACCTGCTACGCACCAAAACCAAAACGAAAATAAATTCTTTAGCTAATAAGTAGGTATGTTAAAAATAACAATACAAATTGCATGGTGGAAACTATCAGAAATCAAATGTAACTAATAACAGAACTAAACTTTTTACTAAACCGAGATCTACTGAACTGATCTAAAATGCCATTGGTACAACGTTTTTACTTCTGAACTACGTTTATTGATGAACTAGCGTTCACTAGATCTGTAATAGAACGGTAATTGGTACAACCCGGTCTTAATATTTTGATGTTTTGCAATGGCTGTAGTGTCTAAATTACCTTAAACGTGATATAACTGCAAGAGTTTACCGTCGATAACATTTTCTCACTCATACGACTTAATTAAATCAACAAAACGTATCAACAAACGAGTCCTTTAAATTAATATAGGTAAAATACTCATAAATTAGAATTTTCTTTGACAAAATGTATTTAAGGAATATTTATTTATTTATTTGTTCAACAGGGGTTACCTTTTTACAGAACAAACACAAAAGAATATGGTATACATTGATATACATTTGGTTATGAGAATTAAATTAAACCCATATTTTAACATATGTATTAATATGATTGACTTTAATGCTCAAAAGTAGTCGAGTGAGGGATACTCTAAAAATCCATACCTACATCCACAGCTAGCAGACGGCAAAAACGATTAAACTTTTATGAAAAGCTAATCCGTTTTTCACGAATTTATCGCTTCTCACAGACATCAAACCAAAACAAAACATAAACTAAGATAACCTCACAACCTAATGTAACCCAATCGATAATTTCTAACTTAATTTACCACCCAACTTAACTTAATCGATATTCTACATAAACTCTAACCTTATCTGACTAAACCAAATCTGTAACGTAATCTAACCTAATCTCTGACGTAACCAATGAGCTAATTTATTAACCCAATCTAATCTATAGCCTAATCTATAACGTAATCGATAACCTAATCCATAAACTAACCTATAATGTAACCACTAACCTAACCAATAACCTAACCTATAATTTAATTTGTAACCTAGCCTATAAACTAATCTATAACCTAACCCATAACCTAACCGAAAACTTAACCGATAACATAAACCATAGCCTAAACCAGGTGATTTTCAGTCCAGCTATCAATACAGTAGTGAATGACGTGCTTTTAAACTTCAATATTTGGTTTTTGGATGATTGGGGTTAAGGTAGAGATGAAGATATTATCCTAAAGGATGTAAAAAAGAAAGGTTACAACTGAATGTAGAGAAATGTGTTTATTATGCCAAATTTACCTAAAGAGAAAAAAGCTGAAATCAGAATTTGTCTAAATAAATCTTTTCCTAGTATAAAAGCCATTTCCTAAAGCACTTTGAAGTTACGTCGAGCACGAATAACGGAGGAGAGTATTTCAAAAACTCTACAAGAGAAAGATCAACAACAACCTTTGCTAATCCATGGGCGGCTTTGACATAGTATATTTAATCGAGACAATTAATAAACAACAATAATTACTATAATAATTATAGTAATAATAATAATTACTACTACCCATTACCTGAAGAACCTGGCCTTATGCAGGTGGGAAGAGCGAATATTATTATTACCCAGCCCCATCGTGCAATAGCCGATTTACAGATAGTATAGCACAAATCCCACATTTGTGTTGAAGCTAAGGAAAACTACAGAAAACCTTTTAATCAGATCTGCCGGCACCGGGATTCGATGCCGGTCCGCTTGAGTGAGAGACCAGCGCGTTAGTTGCTATACTACCAAGACTATAAATGGAATTTAACTTCCTCTAATTCTATCATAAAACTATCGGCACAGAGGTTAATGGAAGATTCTGACATATTGTTAAAGATCGACATAACCGAAATCAAATGCTTGATTAAATGCTTTTTCTTCCTTTCACTTAGGAGCTTTACTGGACAAAGAATCTCTCCGTATAATAATCTAAATTAGAATTGGAACATATACTTGTCCAGTGTCCACGCACATGTATTTGTGGAGATAATGTGGATGCTACTGTGAGTCATTATCTCTCGTGACGTGTCCATTGAGTGCTGCAATTAATGCCTAGACACATCAGTTAGTAGTTGACAAAATGGCAAAAGAAGCTAATCGCACAATATTGAAGCTATATGATATGGTCGTACGAACTAATACCAACTTCAAATTCGTAGATGTCAAAAATCTCTTTAAAACAGCAGATAGCAGATAGTGTTAACAGTAGTGTGGAACATTTATGTTACACACTAGATTACAGTTAAAATAGAAATATAGGAATTAGATCAGAACGACTGATCGATATTGAAGTAGAGCCACTAATAATAATCTAAATGGTAAATCGACAATAGAAATTGCATCTGAAGATGAACGGTATTGTTATAACTAGGTATAGGATTTCTATGCATTTGCATGTTTTTTCTGCTTATAGCAAACATATGCAGAGTTATATTTCCACATGTTTAAGCCACATATGAATCACATATGTCAATTTGAAAGTGCATATAAATGCATATTTAGGTGTTTTTTATAAATGCATGCATATTTTAGCATTTTTGAACGAGTGTGCATATTTTACCACTTTTTGAGCGTTTTACATGCTTTAATTATGAGGTTTCTAATGTTTTTTAAATAATTTTAGCATTTTAGACAACCAACAAAGGGCGGCTTGGTTGAGTCTAGGGGAAACCCATAATTTAAGCTTATTGTTAAATACTAGGCTTTAAAATATTTTACTGCCTTAACCATCTGTGTACTTGTTAATATTCTCTAAGAAAGAAAAAGTTTCAACTAAAATTTAAATACTTACATCCTGCGGTATTGTGATAAATAGGTATTAGGAAATTCCAAAGACCCTTTGACAACTTCCTGTTCATAGAAAAATTTGCCTGTACTTTTGTTTACTAATCTTGTAATCTTTCAATTAAGACAGTTCAGAAATTGCAAACTGCATTTCAGTTTGAAATTTTAGAGTGTAAAGATGGGTAAAGAAAAACGGTCTGTGTCTGTTACACTTCGAAGTTATGTTAAGGAATTCAGTGTTCTTACAACTGACTATAAGGTGTTGTATTGTACAGTGTGCGACGATAAAGTGACTGCAACGAAACGCTTGACTTGATTCCAAAGACCCTTTGACAACTTCCTGTTCATAGAAAAATTTGCCTGTACTTTCGTTTACTAATCTTGTAATCGTTCAATTAAGACAGTTCAGAAATTGCAAACTGCATTTCGGTTTGAAATTTTAGAGTGTAAAGATGGGTAAAGAAAAACGGTCTGTGTCTGTTACACTTCGAAGTTATGTTAAGGAATTCAGTGTTCTTACAACTGACGATAAGGTGTTGTATTGTACAGTGTGCGACGATAAAGTGACTGCAACGAAACGCTTTCAAGTTACTATCTGAAGACGGTTCGACATCAAAAGTGTGTTGCCCTGAAATCAAAAAAACAAACATTGTTACCGGGGTACCTTAATAATTCACGCGGTGAGTCCAGAAAATCGATCGAATTTAATAAAAAACTATGTAGTGCATTAGTGGCTGCAGATATCCCGTTAAGTAAAATTAATTACTCAGCATTTCGTAATTTTCTGGAAGAAATTTCAAAAATGCCAATTCCCGACGAGTCTACACTCAGGAAAAATTATTTACCTCGTTTATACGAAGAGACCATAAAATCAATTAGAAAACATGTAGCGAATAACTACGTATGGGTTTCCATTGACGAATCTACTGACACTACTGGAAGGTGCGTAGAAACTTCATTTCCTTCGTTTTGTTAGTAAAATTTAACTAATTAAAGACAGCAGAGCAATTTACGGATGTTTTATTTTCTATTTTGTTAGTTACATATTTAATCACAACAATATTTTTGTTTTATTAAAATATAATTTTTTTTAAATAACTGTTTTGCGCTAATTGTTTGTAACCGACTAATTATGTAGTTCGATAAAATAAAAATCAAATTTTTGTTTTCAGATACGCGGCTAACGTTATAATTGGCATTTTAAATTCGGGGAACAATCCCAAATCCTATCTATTAGCAATGGACGTTTTCAAGAGCACCAATCATTGTTCTATGGCAAAATTGTTTAATGATTCGATAGCTATTTTGTGGCCGGACGGCATACAGTACAACAAAGTACTCCTGTTCGTCACCGACGCGGTACCGTACATGATCAAGGCTGGAGCAGGCTTACAAGTTCTGTACGAAAAAATGATCCACTTAACTTGTCTTGCCCATGCAATGCATAGAGTTGCTGAAAAAGTTCGGGAAATATATCCTAACTTAAACTCTATAATTTCAGATGTAAAAAAATTGTTTGTAAAGCTCCATATCGCATACAAATATTTAGGGAAACTGCTCAAGAAGTGCCTCTCCTACCTGAGCCTGTAATAACAAGGTGGGGTACTTGGCTTTCTGCAGCAGAATATTATGCAACTTATTTTGATATTATTAAAGCATTTGTAAATAAACTTAATAAACACGATGCACTATGCATACAAAGCGCACAGGATGCTTTTAATACTAAGGAGGTGAGGGCAGAATTATTGTTTGTTTTGACCAATTTTGTGCGTTTAGCTAAAGTAATTCAGCAATTAGAAAGTCAGGGAAATTCATTAGATGAATATCTTGAGCATGTAAAATTGTTAGGTGTTTCTTTGAATAAAGTAAAAGGTCCAAAGGGTTTGACTGTAAAACAAAAATTTAAATCAGTTATAGACAAAAATCCTGGTTTTCACTTAATTAAAAGCATAAACGATGCATTATCTGGCCAAGAGATTTTAGACGAACTAAAAAATTATTCGCTTGTAGAATTAAACAATTTTAAGTATGTCCCAATTACGTCTTTAGATGTGGAACGGAGTTTCTCAAAATATAAAACAATATTTAGGGATAATAGGCATATGTTTACTTTTGAAAATTTAAAAATGTATGTCATTGTGAACTGTAACGGTCTATGTTTAGAACATATAATTAATTAAATTATTGCATAGGGTGTCTAATTAAAATAATTTCTGTAAATAAAATGTAAATAAAGCTAAACAGGTGTTTTTTAATATTGAAAGTGCATATATTTATTAAAAATTACTAATAAACGCATATTTCATGATTTTTAAGTGCATATTTCACATTTTTATAGTGCATAATAGCATGCATATTTCAGCATTTTTAAGTGCATACAAATCCAAATCTGATTTAGAAGAATTTATATGAGTTATTTATACTTATTAATAAATACGAGTTTAATAATATTTTCTCATATACATATTGTTAAACTTTGACATAAAACTTTTTGACAGCATCATTCCTTTATGTTAATTAGCAATATAATTATTAATGCAACTGCATTAAAAATATAGATGTGAGCCAATACATAAGGAAATTTTTATTTTTTGTTTTGAAGTTTTCGATTACAGTAAATTTTTCATTTAATTTATTTACAAATAATTATCTTCAAATAAACGTTGAGCAAAAGTATAATAACTTTCAAATTACTGTATGGTTTTACGCAAGTTTATGATAAGAAGTTACTATTGTTCAAAGTAACTCAACGTCTCAGTTAATAATAATAAATAATCTCGTTGATTTTTTATCTAACGTGTTTTGTACACTACCGAGCAAGAAAAAGTAAACAGCAAAATACTCATTATTTATTTTAACGCCCATCTGACTTCAAAAACTACTTTTTCGACACTTATGTAAACCAATTCCTATTCTTCTAGTTTAATCTAATCTATTCTTACTATTTTTGCGCCACCATTTTTAAAAATGGTAATGTATTGGTCAAATGAAAAATGGTAGATTGACGAGGTAGACGCAAAACAGTGTCATATTTTATAGGCGTTATACTACTCTCGTAAAGACAAACACTTGCGATTAAATTTCACTTTCGCTCTGTAACAACAATTACAATTTTCAAATATGGCTACCGATTATTAAGAATCGCTTTGTTTACGAAGCTTGTATAGGTAAGCAACTATAACAAAATTCTAAGATTTTGAAATCGCTTGCAATTAAAGGCAAGCGTCAAACAGTATTGGTAGTTAAGTTACGTTGGCCCGGTCAAAAGTTGGGTGGGTGACCCCTATAGTGGTACGAAGATCGCAACCGGTCGTGCTTTCGAAGGGCACGTTAAGCCGTCGGTCCCGGTTAACAGTGTTATACTGGTAGTCGTTAGGTTATGAAAACTCTGACAACCAGGCGGTGGAATACCGCATTCTTTGGAATGTAGGCTCACCATCAACAATCCCATACGCTAAATAAAAAAAAGCATTAGTTTATTCAAAAAATTTACAAAATTAAAAAAATTATAAAAAAAGAAACGTGTTTTCTAGATGTTAAATCAAGTCGTAAACGTTGTGAACAGAGTACATCCAGTAACAAAAACAACTACACTTCCCATCTCTGTCGCTCTTACAAATATATTCCTCTCGCTTTTCAACTTCCAGCTTACCGCGAAAAGTTGGTCGATCTGTATAATATATTAGGTAAATGTATAATATACTAGCATAAGGTCGGTTCTTCGAACCTTGACCACTTCATTTCCTTAACTAATATAATTGTTAACAGCCTTGGTAGTGTAATGTCTAGAGTGCTGGACTTTCACCCAAGCGGTCCGAGGTCGATTCCCGGTGCCGGCAGATCTGGTTAAGGTTTTCTGCAGTTTTACTTAGCTGTGACACAAATGTGGGATTTGCGCTGTTCTATCTGTAAGTCGGCTGCAGCCGCACTTAGGGCCTACGTAATAATAATAATCGCCCCCTCCCTCCCGCACAAGCTTACAGCTTCTGGGGCCTGGTTTCCAGGCTATGGGTTGTAGCCATTATTATTATTATTATTATTATTATTATAATGTGGGTACGAATCTTGAAATTGGGAAATTAAAGAAAGCTGATTTTTATGTCCGGTTTATTCTTCGCTTAAACTTATAATTTGCACAGCGCAGAACGCCATCTGTAAGGACTACTTAAATCTGTAGGATATGCCCGGATCTAACGCGCAATGGCGCCTCTGTTGGTCAAATGTCCAAAGTAAATAGAATATAAACCCCGAACAACCTTGTTTTATTATATATGAATTAGGTAAATATATTTAAATGCGCTTTGAAAAACCAGGAGACCGTGATGTTACCAAAGTATTGTTCTGTGTCAAAATGTCAAAAGAAAACATTCACAGCTTACTTTTCTTTTAATTTCATTTTAATGCCCTCAAGATTACAAATTGATAGTGATTAGTGGATTTATTCGGCGGTCTCGTTCATCATAGGTTAAGTACAGATACACTTATTTTTAAGTACCTTGTTAGATAAGCACCTAGGTACTTGTACAGTCAGTATAGAAATGAATGGCATTCCTATAAACCCGATCGATTTCAATTTGTTTTTTGTCAGTTCTTGCATTTTGTTGTATTATTAATCATACAACTAATAAAACAATAAGAAATATCCCGAAATAGCCGAGCTAGTAAATTTTCATAGCGGGAAAAAATTAAAAAACATGTCTTCCTCTATGATAGGAAGTAAAACTGTAGGTCCCGTGTCAATGCGATGTTTGGCACGATAAAAATCCCTACAGGAGGTGGAATTCCCCCAGATTCGGCTAAATTCTAGTAGGGTCGGCCAAATGATCATAGTAATCGGTGCCATGAGGTACAAAGGATGATCCGCCATTCCGATTCTTCGCCCAAAAATAAATAAATAAATAAGAAATATCTTACAGAATTAGTCAGAACTTAATATTCATTTTTTTTATTATTTACTAAAATAAATAACAATCGCCCGCAGGGTTGCTGAAAGCGGGCAGCCATTAGGGAGTAGCACCCCCACGGGAACCAGCTCAGTACACCTCGTTCCAACACACATACCTGCCCGTAAACACAACCATATAAACACACAGTTTTTCAAATTTAATCCAAACACACATACACTACACACACGTACACTGCATACGGGCACGTCACCAACACACACACTCATTCCTTGTTTGACAGCGTGGGGAACTAGTAGCAGTCTGGGATCTTGGGCTCGTCTGCTGGACGGTACCGCGGATAAAACTGGGTTCCGGGGTGTACACTCCCAGGCTGCAAGGTAGTACAGGGGCCCGGGTCGGTCTAGCCAACATGATCTGGCTGCCCTATCAATTTGCGAAATTCTCGTTTATGCCGTAATGCCAGGTGGCGCCTGGACCGGGAACCTTGCGGTATAATGCGGGGGGCTCCGTCGAGGCCACCAGAGTCGAGTTCACAGGAATCCTTTGGCGGTTGCTGATTCCTCAGCTGTCAAACACTAGAAGAAATGAAAACCATGGACGCTACACTTACACCCACCATTAAATAACTTATTAAAATTATAAACAATGGAAGTTCAAACAGTAGATGTAGTTTTAAAAGTGCCCCTTGCTACGCAATCGGAGCTTCCCGGCTCCACTCCCTCAAACTCCTCTTTAAGTATCCCTATCCCTAACAACCCTATTCCGGTGGATGAGGGAACCACCATAAACACTCCTCAAACCCCCATTGTGGTGGATGATGTGTTGTTTCGCCTGTTGTGTCTGCGAAAACAAAGAAAAGGAAAACTGTAACTAATGGTACAGATGATGTGGGAAATGTGATTGACACTATAACTCCGAGTTTCTTAATAGTTGAAAGAGAGGGCGACGACTTTTCAAAAGTAAATCCGTTTATTATAAATAAATTTATCCGGTCGAACGTAGGGGATGTTAAAAGCATTAGAAAGGTTAAAGAAGGATTATTGGTTGAAACTGCTACTACCAAGCAGTCGAAACGGCTCTTAGAGTTGACAACATTTGAAGGTTTTAATGTTACTGTGCGTCCACACCAGTCGTTGAATTATTCTAAAGGCGTTGTGACTTGTTCTGATCTGATCAATTGTTCAACAGATTAAATACAGGCTTCCCTAAAGAAATACCATGTTACAGAAGTAAAGAGATTGTCATATCGCAGGGATGGTGTGTTAATTAATTCTGGTTCGCTTTTGTTAACTTTCTCTGGCACGGTTCTGCCAGACAAAACCAAAGTGGCGTTTTATTCGCTGCCCGTAAGGCCTTACATCCCGGCACCACTAAGATGTTTCCGCTGTCAGCGGTTGGGACACTCGGCTGCAAGTGTACGCTTGAACAAGTTTGTGTATGCGGGAAACCGCTTCATCAAGGTCAGCCTTGCCAGACACCAGTTCGATGTGTAAATTGTGACGGGAAACATTCGGCCAGATCGCAGAACTGTCCTGTTTATAAGCAGAAGACGGCAATACAAAAAATCAAGACCTTGAAACGGTTATCTTATGCCGAAGCCAAGCGAGAGGTTGTTGGGCCGAACCCTCCGGACCCAAAAATGTCGTATGCTAAAGCCGTGACCACTTCACCCAAGCCGGAGAGCGGTATGATAAACGCCATTATTCCGGAAATTAAAAAACTATTTGACGAGTTTGTCAAATCCTTTACGGAATCGCTGCATAATACAAGGCGTACTATGATCTGGGCTTCACCATCGGTGATATCATATCAGGACATTTCTTATTGATTTAAGTCAATTCAGTATGATTCAAATCATTAATTTAACATTGCAGCTTCAAAACTGACAATTATAATAATATTTAATATTAAAATAAAAAAATAACTGCTGTTAATTTGTGGTTTTTATTTTAAAATAAAACAAGAATATAAAATAGAAGCAATAACTACACGACAGAGTAAATAAATAAAAATAAATACTTTAAAATTGTTTAACTCTTTTTTAATATTATAAGAAATCATTTTACAAAATATTTCTTATTGATTTAAGTCAATTCAGTATGATTCAAATCATTAATTTAACATTGCAGCTTCAAAATTGACAATAATTATAATAATATTTAATATTAAAATAAAAAAATAACTGCAGTTAATTTGTGGTTTTTATTTTAAAATAAAACAAGAATATGAAATAGAAGCAATAACTACACGACAGAGTAAATAAATAAAAATAAATACTTTAAAAATTTTTAACTCTTTTTTAATACTATAAGAAATCATTTTACAAAAGATTTAAATATTTCTTTTTGATTTAAGTCAATTCGGTATGATTCAAATCATTTATTTAACATGGCAGCTTCAAAGGTGAGAATTATAATAATATTTAATATTTAAAATAAAATAATAACTGCAGTTAATTTGTGGTTTTTATTTTAAAATAATACAAGAATATTAAATAGAAGCAATAACTATACGACAGAGTAAATAAATAAAAATAAATACTTTAAAAATTTTTAACTCTTTTTTAATATTATAAGAAATCATTTTACAAAAGATTTAAATACTTCTTCTTGATTTAAGTCAAATCAGTATGATTCAAAACATTAATTTAACATTGCAGCTTCAAAAGTGACAATTATAATAATATTTAATATTAAAATAAAAAAATAACTGCAGTTAATTTGTGGTTTTTATTTTAAAATAAAACAAGAATATAAAATAGAAGCAATAACTACACGACAGAGTAAATAAATAAAAATAAATACTTTAAAATTGTTTAACTCTTTTTTAATATTATAAGAAATCATTTTACAAAATATTTCTTATTGATTTAAGTCAATTCAGTATGATTCAAATCATTAATTTAACATTGCAGCTTCAAAATTGACAATAATTATAATAATATTTAATATTAAAATAAAAAAATAACTGCAGTTAATTTGTGGTTTTTATTTTAAAATAAAACAAGAATATGAAATAGAAGCAATAACTACACGACAGAGTAAATAAATAAAAATAAATACTTTAAAAATTTTTAACTCTTTTTTATTACTATAAGAAATCATTTTACAAAAGATTTAAATATTTCTTTTTGATTTAAGTCAATTCGGTATGATTCAAATCATTTATTTAACATGGCAGCTTCAAAGGTGAGAATTATAATAATATTTAATATTTAAAATAAAATAATAACTGCAGTTAATTTGTGGTTTTTATTTTAAAATAATACAAGAATATTAAATAGAAGCAATAACTATACGACAGAGTAAATAAATAAAAATAAATACTTTAAAAATTTTTAACTCTTTTTTAATATTATAAGAAATCATTTTACAAAAGATTTAAATACTTCTTCTTGATTTAAGTCAAATCAGTATGATTCAAAACATTAATTTAACATTGCAGCTTCAAAAGTGACAATTATAATAATATTTAATATTAAAATAAAAAAATAACTGCAGTTAATTTGTGGTTTTTATTTTAAAATAAAACAAGAATATTAAATAGAAGCAATAACTATACGACAGAGTAAATAAATAAAAATAAATACTTTAAAAATTTTTAACTTTTTTTTAATATTATAAGAAATCATTTTGCAAAAGATTTAAATATTTCTTACGGATTTAAATATTTCTTACGGATTTAAATCAATTCAGTATAATTCAAATCACAATTTAACATTGCAGCTTCAAAAGTGACAATTATAATAATATTAAATATTAAAATAAAACAATAACTGCAGTTACTTTGCGGTTTTGGTTTTAAAATAAAAAAAGAATATTAAATAGAAGCAATAACTACACGACGGAGTAAATAAATGAAAATAAAGACTTTCAAAATTTAAATGTTTTTCAATATCTAACAAAATTTTGCTAAATATATATTAAATATTTGTTACTAATTTAAATCAATTCAGTATGATTCGAATCATTAACTTAACATTGCAGCTTCAAAAGTGACCATGGTAATATTGTTAAATATAAATAAAACAGAAACTGTATAATAAAACAACAATGTATTCAAATAATTTAAAATTTTAAAAACATTTAATTTATTAAATATTTAAAATTAATTAAAATTATAATTACATACATTTTCAACTTTTACTAAACTGCTTGCAAGTCCTGAGGCCTAAAAGCCTAATAATCGGGTCCTATTTGGTTCTAACCTGGGATTTGAATCCTTGTATCGAGAAGTGTTTTACAAAAGCAACCTGGACAAAAAGTATTTTGAAAGTTATTCAGGTGAAAGGTATACAAATAATTCGTCATTTAAGAACAAGTGCAAAATATATCTTGCACTTGCATCTCTAAGTGTCAATTCTTAAAATTATTCATATCTTCCACGTGACCTACATTCCTCGACACGTGGCAAAACTATCCTCAAATGAAATGCTGCGGAGTGTACTCATCGGAAAATTAATTAAAATAAATTTAATGAAATTAAATACCTAATAGTCTTTTCTGAAAAATATTTTTTTTCATGATAATCAGTTTGTCATTTACCTTTTGAATAACAAACAAATTTGGGTAATTCTTGGAAAAACATTCCTCTGGAACTTATAAATAATTCTTAAAGGTTAAATTCAAACGTAGGTGGTATGAGATAAAAAATTACATAGCGAACAAAACTCCATAAAATATTTCTCATTCTTTTGTTTTCTTTCCAATAAATACCAAATTTCATTTTCTATGTTTCGATTAATACACAACATTAATCTTCTAATCAAATTTTCTACCAATAAATAAATTACAAGGTGAAAATCTAATAAAATAATGAAGGTGTAATTTTTATTACAAAAAAAAGTGTGGTAACGTACAAAATAGTGAAAGTGTGACGGCCCTCACAACAGCCAGCTAACCATGGGATATCTTTTTTTTTAAGTTCACTGGCCTGAAAATATCTATTCGTGTTATAATTATTAGGAATAATTAAATTTTTCGAAAGAAAAATAAATTTCCCCCCTTTTGCTGCATCGCGCGTTGGAATATGAAGTAAAGTGTGTGTATACTTCGACGTACCCATTTCACAGAAAATTGAAACAGAAGAAACAGCCAATATAATTATCAACATTAATCATAACGTCGTATGTTCTTCACATTCTAAATTAACAACAAAAATTAATTCGGTGCCTTTCTAGGATCCATGAACTAGATTCGCGTTAGAATGTGAGAGTTCCTTTCTATTGATTCGGCGTACGGTTTACAACAGTCTAACCACCATCTAACCAATATAAACCGTGTAAAATACACTTAGAGCGTGATTTTACCGGATTAAAAGTTGGTTGTGGTAAATTACAGCGCGGGGCTGCGCTGCGTGTTGCGTGTTGGTAGCCGCTGGAACAAACGACGATCGGATCGATGGCATGGGCCCCTGGATTTTACATGCCTTTCGAACATGCGTTTTACTTTGCCAATTTTGGAACAGTTGTAATAGTGAGTGTGTTCGGAAAACCAAGCTCGACTTTCAAGTAGGTGTGCACTTTTTTAACGACCACCTTTTAATTAAGTGCCCAATACGTTCTAATTTCTTTCTACTATTGTAAACATTTTATCGTAAGTGATTGTCGATTTAATTTCATGCTCATATTAAGTAACAATGTACTAATTATATACACTTTCCAATACAAACCTCCCCAGTGTTGAAGAAAACTTCTCTCCAAATTTTTCCAAAAAAGATAAAACCTTTCCTAATAAAACTTACGATTCTTGAATACTGAACCACTTGAGCTCCTATCTAATGGTAATTCTGTGAAGTTTCTCATTGAGGCCTGACTTGGGTGAATAAGTTGGGAAATTCCCATTTCTAAGCCTCTTATTGCCTTCTAGATATAATCTATCATTATAATAACTATTGCTATGCGAAAAAACTAAAAAGCTGCTATCTATCCATCTGTAGGAAAAAACTAGAACTTTCTAATTAATAAACAAATTTAAATAATAAACACTTTACAAAATGCAGTTGTTGAAATTTCAACAAAACCCAAATAAAACTGGTTATTATGTAAATATACCGGAAGATCTACAATCTATTGTTCTATTTTTGAGGTACCACTATATACACAATGCCCTATACTATAAAGCAAATAATGTTTATTTAGAATTCCCCTTCAAATATTTTACATTGGAAATATTAAAAACGCCCAAAGAAAAAGGTTTAATAGAATTGTTCGATATTGTTATTATGGATTGATTTTAAGTAACCTTTCACTTTCGAATGGGTTTACAGGGAATGATTTGCACATAGTGACAGGTAGATACGACTCTAAGGAAAAAACCTTAATGGATTTGTATAATTCAAACTTGACTAATGAATAAAACGAACACTATAAAGCAAATGTAAAAAGGAAATCAACAATAAGGAATCAGTTTCTCGAATATCCCACCCATCCCACTCTCCCGAAGACTGATGCTAAAATAATAGAGCCATCTGATCTAACAAACATCCTTCGAACATTTCTTTATATTTGTATATAAATCTCTATAACAACATTTTAATTTTTTGAATGGGGGGGGGGGGATAATTATATCTATATATATTTTGATCAGAAACGATTCTTCAGTACCATCTTCAGATCTAGACTCTACCATAAATTGACTACCATTCTGACTGTATTCTTTTTTAAATAGGTTAATTTCATAATTATCTACAAGAAATGTTGTTGCGCCAATTCGCGTTTTATAGTATACCTCCCAGTATTGAATCCCGGGGAGTTAGTCAACTCCTCTCCCTTAGAGAATCCCCTCTCCAACTGGAATCACGGAGTTTTGGTAATAGGAATTCCAAATTACAAAGTTTGGACGATTTTGAACTGACCCACTGTCGGTAAAGACATAGTCGGTAAGACGTCTTGTACCGCAACCTGCGTGGTACTGCACAGGCACTGCACTTCCTATGATTTTAACTCATTTACTTTCAATTTATATGCTAATACAGAAATATTTGCCAAAAAAGTAACCTAAGCCTTCGCTGAGATGCAGTTCCCAGGTAGTAAAGGTATGTGAAAATGACGTGAAAAACTGGTCACTGAGTGACGTAATTGCCGTCGTTGTATGACGTAAATATGACGTGGTAATGACTTCCCAATGTTAAAGACCATTGACGTAATATGCTAGACGTTAATTTCACGTCTTAGAAACACGTTAATTTGACGTCTTTTCCAAGTTATATTTGGTACCTCCCTTCCCCCAGATTTTTATAATAAATTATAATGATTTATTATAAATCCAATACTATTCATTGCCACAAAACTTACAAGCCAAACCAACGCATTCGCCAAATAGTTCTGTAATAGGCCATACTGTATGTTCTGACAAGTTTTTCACCACAAAAATGTTCTGTTCTTAAACTTTCAAATCAAAATTGGCGGCGGGGGCAAACTTCACATAAACGACAGAAAAAAAAGATTAGTACTGACAACCAAGATGAACTGAGTGGCTTATAGCGTAAGTGACGCCTACACCGTATGGTTCAAAGTTTGAAAGTAGCGCCATCGTATTGCAAATGATTAATTACTGTCGGAATTTAAATATTAAAAATGCACTAAAAATAATAATATTTGTACGAAAATAATTAAGATAAATGTTTGTCTTCGCCGCAATAACACGCTTTAACACAACCTGAACAGAAACTGAAAAAAAAACTTAGAAATATATTACGAAATATATCGTATTACCTACTTACGATACAAAATGCCGTATCGAAATAGTTTTTGATTATGGAAACCGGTAATCTATAAATAAATCGCTAGAAATAAATCTATTACTTAAAAAAAGACAGTATGACGTGATACGTCATATGTCACGTCATTTTAATGTCATCTACTGGACGTCATTATGTCGTCGACTTTTGGTCCACTGACGTCTTATGACGAGTTATCACCAGATGTTGACGTCATAATGACGTACCTTTGCTACCAGGGTTCTTGTACATACAAACCAAAAGACCGAACTGAAGGTAACAGGATTCAATTATGAGTCGCAGTGGTCGGAATCTGATCACAAATCAAACAGTTACCTACTACCATTCACTGGTAATGAACAGATTTCTGGTAGGTCTTTGCGTAACGTAAAACAATTCACCCTTGTCTTCTTGATCTGTTTTAAAAACAGTTTGCGTTCTTGTCTGTTTTTTTAGTCTCCGGTCCCAAATCACCCAAAGCCCCAAACATGCAACATCTTTCACTTTGAAGTTGTTTTTAGGCAAGAAAAAGGTTTTTATCGAGGTTGCGGGGAACCGTAGAAATATTTTGATGGCAAGATTTCTATGCATTTAAAACAAATTAGAAACAATACCAGAAAGACGATTTGGTACGGAATCTTTTGGGCATTTTAAACAACAGCAATCAAATCTGGGAAATTGATGGCATCAAAAGAAACAAAACCTCTAATCATTTTTTATTCTTCACCTTCAAGACAGTTGCAACGTGACCAATCAAATTAACGGCATTCTCGCACAGAATTCTGAAATCAAGAATTCAGTAATGACTATTCACGTCGTTAACGGAAAGTCATTTAAAATCTATTTGCAAAAGATCAGCCATTTTCAAGTGTGCCAAGTAAAAGGCAGTCTCAAGGTCTCAGACCAACGAAAAACAGCGAAGATCGAAGCTTTCTCGAGAAACTTTACTGTTTTCCCTTCTTTTTCTAGAAGTAAGTGAAGATGTAGGTTCAAAAAGAGCGGCGTTTTACCTAGAGTCTTCTTGTCTTTTCTCATCGTAGGAATCGACCTTTTTCTTGAATAATTTATATTCCATTTCTTCTCAAAGTGGAGAATTTCCGGAAACGATAATTTAGCTACCCAAACTCAGGCGATACACAATTGAGTAGAATGAATCTACATGGGTTTACCTGGGGGTGCAATATCCCAAATTCGGTTAAGTAATAGTAAGGTTGGTCACATGATCATAAAAATCGATGCCAAAAGGTAGAGAGGTATTTTATCACCATTTTTGATTTCCCACATACGGTTGACGAAGTGATTCTGAGTCTTCCGATCATTCTAATTTATTAAGTTTCCAGTATTCATATATTCGTTGAAAAAACACCTGCCAGTAGAATGCTGGCGGTGGCTTTTATTACTCCTTGTATCATCTTTGGAGTTCTTGATTGTGGCTAGGTTACCTGAAAAATCCCATAATAACAACTCTTTTCTGTTGAGAGAAACCTGATGATGCGTAAACTATTCTGACTCATTCTTATTTTGTCTGATCAATAACAGTAAGTAGGTGCTAAGACGCCTTGGATTTTCAGGAAAGTATTTAAAATACCCTGCAATTCGTTGTTTATACGTAATCATACTTACCAACTTAATAATATTTGAAGTGAAATAATTCATACATTCATACAATTGCAGATTATACCAGAAAATAATTCTTCTCAACATTTCATTTTGAAGTAACTGAAAACGTACGGACGATGACGTATCCATAATGAATGATTCGAAAAATTGAGATTTCTATTAAAATATTCATTTTGAACGTGACATCCTTCCATAATTTTCGTAGATTAATTAATGATGACCTAAAAAGTAGGACAAAAGTCAAACCCTAAATGATAGATTGCTTTAATCTGTTAATATAAACACGAGAATCGAGGGAGAAACTCTCCAAACTTTTTTTTTACGTTTTCACCTCTTATCTTCGACTTACTTGTGTTCTACTGACTGCATTTCCAAGTTAGGAAAGTTGGTCTCAAAGGGAATGCAGGGTTCAAAAGGATAGTAAGATTAAGTTTTTCCGATATCAAAATGTCTATATCGAGACTAGTGAAGTGTTTGGCCATATAGATTTGAATAATCAGATATGATGTACTTTTTTATTAGATAGAAATTCAATTATAATAAATATTCATATTTTGTGTCACTCGTCAATAAATGTTTTTTAATTTTTTTTTAACTTTAATAGTTTACATTAATAGATACATTAGCATTTCTTTTTGAACTTCACCATTCACTAGACTTTTTAGAATTTCGAGGAACATATGTGACAACTTTGTGTAACACCAGTGTTGCGTGGAACAGCGGTTAAGAACCACTATGCTAAAGTTAGGCACCTTTGGGCACGTTCAACAGTCAGTCCCTACAACCACGCCAACACCTACCTGTGGTTGTCGTTAAGAATAACACTTCGCCATTTTGTATACTACGCACAAGTATGTATATCATACTTCTGTGGTTAGGCAATCTTAATTATAATTAACATTTATAATTAAATTAAAAATTTTCCAATCTTCCATTTTACTCCTTCCATTCACTAACAAAAGGGCATAGCTTATCGAAAAGTTCAAGATCCGATATCTGTATAACGGTATAATTTCTACGGTTTGAAAATAATGTAGATAAAAAAGAATCATATCTAATCATGCAGCACAGTGTAGGACTGATATTGAACTGCTAAAGGCACCCACATATTATGGTAGATAGTTTTAATATGTTTTTTGATTAAGTTTAAGTGTGCTTATGGAGTGTTCATACCTCTCAGTAATTCCTTGTTTTATTTTAAAAGGTAACTTTTGACACGCAAGGCACCCAAAAGCTCGAAGAAAAGACTTTCGTTCTGGCCTAATACTCAATGAACGTCATTACTATGTTCAAAGTTCTTTATGAGCCCTTAGGTGCTTATCCCAAGCTACAGACATGCAAATCGAATTGCACAACCTTTAATTACCTGAAACTTATCAATTACCGACCAATTCTCGAGGATAACTTTGATAACAGAAATAAATTCTGCTTATCCTGATCTAGCGGTCGTGTTCCTAGTTGAAGTAAAAATACTAGAATAATACTGAAGGATTTCTCAGTCTTTTCACTTCTTCCTTATTTGTTTATTATTGGCTGGTTTTTATGGCTCTTACTTTGCCTATATTAAAAGCCAAGGGAGATAACTCCTTTAGTGACTTAAGTTATTAACTGACTAACAGTGACGGTTATACTGGCTTCCATGTTTCATCATTATTCAACCAATCTAGGTAGGATCTTTGTTCAGCTTAGCTCTTCGGATATATGCAAATGGTTGGAGATGATACAAGGATAGTCCAAAACTAAGATTCTACGAGGAGGGGGGGGGTATTTTTCTACTAGGATAGTTCTACTGCATTATTACCACGGGACAAGGTTTTTCGGTACATTCTCAATAAGTTTGCAGTTCAATGGTACAAAACTTGATTTGTAATGCTAAAATTATCAACAGCGACAACATCGCTTCGTCCGAAGTAGCCAAAATTCAACGTGCAAAAATCCGTAGTCCTGCGTGACCAGAAGGTCCTTTCACGATAAATTAGTTACCTATAAGTCAATTTGGATGCAGTTAATTTGTCAGATTCGGTTTGTCACCTTCCATATGACTGGCGAAGGGATAGATATGGCTAAATACATGCCCAAAGTGGTAGAAACAGTAGCACTATACATCTTGATCTGGATTTTCTTCTTATGGATCTGGGAAGACAGGGATAAAAATTTCGGTCTACTAGATTTATAGGAGATGGGCAAAATATTTAACTATAATGCTAGAGGTTTTTGAAGAACACAAGTCAAAATTTGCAAAATCACTGTTTGATTGATATACACAGGTCACGTGGTAAGTCTTGTCGTTTGTTTAAATATCACAGTCGGATCGACAAAACAATACATCATTTAATAGTATCCACAGTTGTTAATTTTGGCATTAGTATCAATAAAAAATGTTTCAGGTTTATACAAATTTTCGGTATTATCTTCGGTATGGGATCGCTCATACGTGAACAGTGTTATGAGGAAATGTTGATCGAGGTAAGCCCAGCCACATTGAGGTTGAACTCGGCTGAGCAGTGTGAGTCAGAATCAGTTGAGTCAATTAATGAGTCAGAAGAATGGTGAAGGGTCTCCCTCGGAGACGGACCTCGACGGGTGAGCACGTTAATAGCTCGGACTAGCCTAGAGAGCTAGTAAAGGGAGGATAGGAAATCTCGCTACCACCAGCGGGAGAATTGTCAGCTCTTACATAAGTAAGTGAAGCGCTAATTGAGCGTCTCAATTCGTTAACTCCTTAGAGGACTGTGGCCATAAGCTTAACACAGATGAGCCACGTAAAACAAATCTTGACAATGTCCTGACTGCCCAGACAATATTTAAGGTAAAAACTCCTCATTCGAATTGTTGGAATACCACAGAGTTGTTCTTAGGGATGGTGCAGTATGGTCCTAGCAGGTCTGCCTGAGATTTCCTAGAAATGTGTCACCCTGGTCTACTATAATAAAGGCTTGATGAGTCTTCGGCAGGGCCTCGTCTGACTCTACCTAAAAGTAGAGACCCTGCTTATATCAACGTGGAGGTGGGGTTGTCTTGGGTGTGAGAGGCTAAGTGTCTTAGGATATGTATTCACATCAACTCCCTGTAAAGATGATCCTCCGGGATAGCTTTGCTGGGACCAACCAGATGGGTCACATCAGTTGTAGAGGATCAAACTACACCAGAGAAAACACCTGGCGAAACAGTTTCCTCAAAGACAGTAATCAGGGGAGCACTGTCGGGATAAACCTTGCTAGTTACTCTCGCATCCTGTAGCCCAACCTTGGTCTGGGACCATCGCCAAACTAAAGGATGGGAACTCTAAGACGAGTCCAGTCATACTGAGAGATATAACGTCAGCCGGGCAGTTAGAGAAGTGGTTACCCTAGAGTTTAAGCTTATCGTGCCTTTTCAGCCTTTTGAGGTAACTCTAGAAATTAAAATATTTTGTGGTGTATCTGGCTCCGTTTCTTCTCAACTTGTGTCGGTTGATGTTTATGTTAGTGATAAATGCAAACGATAGCAAAGATAAGACAAAAAGACACCGACTGTATTTTTTTGTGTATTGACGACGACGTACTCTTGTAATGGTCTCTCTTTCTTTTTTTGCTCTTGATATTATTATTATTTTCACTTAAACAAAACGGCTGCTTTCCGAGACGCATTCCCCAGTTACCAATCGCTCGCGGGGGAGAGTACAAATTTTCTGGTACTCTTGAACTAAACAACAAAAAAGACAGCAGAAAACAAGGGTAGATTAAGGGCATGTAAGTAGTAAAGTAAGAATAGAATAGTAGGAATAGAATACAAAAGCTGAATTTGAATATTAGAATTGAACTGAGATTACAGAGGTTATGAAGTAAACAAAATGAATATATGGTCTCTAGACCGCCATCTCCTGAAGTTCTCTGTGCCTGGCCAGAGTCTACAAGTATTTGATCCTCCATGAATCCCGTCCCATAAGCTTCGTGTCTATGACATAATTCGCATCCGGTCATCACGAAACCATAACCGAGAAACCACAACTAAGAAATCAACACCGAGAAACCAAAACCGAGAAACCAAAACCGAGAAACTGCGTAAAGGAAACGCTATGCAGCGGAGGTTAGGTTATAAATTAGTAAGTTTGATAGATCTAACAGGCACAGACTTCAATAGTTAACGTGATCACTGAGAGAGAGAGAGAGACTAAGTCTAACAGGACACGCTATACCGAGTGAATGTTAATATTCTAATATTAATTAGTTAATTAATTAAATAATTATTACTTCATATGCATGGAGGATGTATTCTCGGTAGTTGCCATTCTCGGCTTTGGTTTTCTCGGTTGTGGTTTCTCGGTTGTGGTTTCTCGGTTGTGGTTTCTCGGTTATGGTTCTCGGTTGTGGTTTCTCGGTTATGTTTTCTCGGTTGTGGTTTCTCGGTTATGGTTTCTCGATTATGGCTTCTCGGTTGTGGTTTCTCCGTTTTGGTTTCTCAATAGTTGTCTTTTTCGGTGTTTGCTTTCTCGGTGATGACCTGGACCCGACATAATCAGGAAGGAAAGAAGTTGAAATTCCGCCTAGCTAAAGTTTTCATATTCATGGAAGCCCTCGAGTGGTTTCCCCGACCAGTAGCACAACGAGCTAATGATTGTTGACTCAAAGAATCCATGCATAGCGTGCGGTGTACCAAGAAGTGTTATGTATGAGTATGCGTGAGTGAGTGCACCAAGCGGGAGAGAGGGAGGGGTTGAATTATTTGATTTTGCCAAAGAACCTTTACCGTAGAGTCCGATTCACGTCCAGGCAGACCAAGGGATGCAACCATTCCTGATAACATATCTGCTGCTACACAGCTGATGGTACGAGGCAATACGAGCAATAACGTACATGTAAAGTTAAGAAAGCCTAAAGATATTATGGACATTTTACAGGGACAGAATAAATTATGCCTGAACAAATGAGCCGCTCAATCGTGCTCAACAAACCGATGGTTTTTTGGAGTCTTCTGTGACTCGTTACTTTTCCATATACAAAAAATCATATGAAAATGCTCAGATCTTCTTCTGATCCGGAACTTTTAGTGACGTAGAAGGTAATTTGAAAATTTCATTCTCGCAGAAAGATGGAAAGGTTGATTTATGAACGAGGCAATACGAGCAATAACGTACATGTAAAGTCAAGAAAGCCTAAAGATATTAGGGACATTTTACAGGGACAGAATAAATTATACCTAAGCAAATGTTTTTCAAATCAATGGGTTTTTTGGAGTCTTCTAGGACTCCTCACTTTTCCATATACAAAAAAATCATATGAAAATGGGCAGATTTTCTTCTGATGCGGAACTTTTAGTGACATGGAAGGTAATTTGAAAATTTCATTCTCGCAGAAAGATGGAAAGGTTGATTTATGGACGAGGCAATACGAGCAATAACGTACATGTAAAGTCAAGAAAGCCTAAAGATATTATGGACATTTTACAGGGACAGAATAAATTATACCTGAGCAAATGAGCCGCTCATTCGTGCTCAATGGGTTTTTCAAACCGATGGTTTTTTGGAGTCTTCTAGGACTCCTCACTTTTCCATATACAAAACAATCATATGAAAATGCGCAGATTTTCTTCTGATGCGGAACTTTTAGTGACATGGAAGGTAATTTGAAAATTTCATTCTCGCAGAAAGATGGTAAGGGTGATTATGGTAAGGGTGATTTATCGAATAGGCAATACGAGCAATAACGTACATGTAAAGTCAAGAAAGTCTAAAGATATTAGGGACAGTCTACAGTGACAGAATAAATTATACCTGAGCAAATGAACCGCTCAACCGTGCTCATTGGGTTTTTCAAACCGATGGGTTTTTTGGAGTCTTCTATGACTCCTCACTTTTCCATATACAAAACAATCATATGAAAATGCGCAGATTTTCTTCTGATGCGGAACTTTTAGTGACGTGGAAGGTAATTTGAAAATTTCATTTTCACAGAAAGATGGAAAGGTTGATTTATGGACGAGGCAATACGAGCAATAACGTACATGTAAAGTCAAGAAAGCCTAAAGATATTATGGACATTTTACAGGGACAGAATAAATTATACCTGAGCAAATGAGCCGCTCATTCGTGCTCAATGGGTTTTTCAAACCGATGGTTTTTTGGAGTCTTCTAGGACTCCTCACTTTTCCATATACAAAACAATCATATGAAAATGCGCAGATTTTCTTCTGATGCGGAACTTTTAGTGACATGGAAGGTAATTTGAAAATTTCATTCTCGCAGAAAGATGGTAAGGGTGATTATGGTAAGGGTGATTTATCGAATAGGCAATACGAGCAATAACGTACATGTAAAGTCAAGAAAGTCTAAAGATATTAGGGACAGTCTACAGTGACAGAATAAATTATACCTGAGCAAATGAACCGCTCAACCGTGCTCATTGGGTTTTTCAAACCGATGGGTTTTTTGGAGTCTTCTATGACTCCTCACTTTTCCATATACAAAACAATCATATGAAAATGCGCAGATTTTCTTCTGATGCGGAACTTTTAGTGACGTGGAAGGTAATTTGAAAATTTCATTTTCACAGAAAGATGGAAAGGTTGATTTATGGACGAGGCAATACGAGCAATAACGTACATGTAAAGTCAAGAAAGCCTAAAGATATTAGGGACATTTTACAGGGACAGAATAAATTATACCTGAGCAAATGAGCCGCTCATTCGTGCTCAATGGGTTTTTCAAACCGATGGTTTTTTGGAGTCTTCTAGGACTCCTCACTTTTCCATATACAAAACAATCATATGAAAATGCGCAGATTTTCTTCTGATGCGGAACTTTTAGTGACATGGAAGGTAATTTGAAAATTTCATTCTCGCAGAAAGATGGTAAGGGTGATTATGGTAAGGGTGATTTATCGAATAGGCAATACGAGCAATAACGTACATGTAAAGTCAAGAAAGTCTAAAGATATTAGGGACAGTCTACAGTGACAGAATAAATTATACCTGAGCAAATGAACCGCTCAACCGTGCTCATTGGGTTTTTCAAACCGATGGGTTTTTTGGAGTCTTCTATGACTCCTCACTTTTCCATATACAAAACAATCATATGAAAATGCGCAGATTTTCTTCTGATGCGGAACTTTTAGTGACGTGGAAGGTAATTTGAAAATTTCATTTTCACAGAAAGATGGAAAGGTTGATTTATGGACGAGGCAATACGAGCAATAACGTACATGTAAAGTCAAGAAAGCCTAAAGATATTAGGGACATTTTACAGGGACAGAATAAATTATATCTGAGCAAATGAGCCGCTCAATCGTGCTCAATAGGTTTTTCAAACCGATAGGTTCTTTGGAGTCTTCTATGACTCCTCACTTTTCCATATACAAAAAATCATATAAAAATACGCAGATTTTCTTCTGATGCGGAACTTTTAGTGACGTGGAAGGTAATTTGAAAATTTCATTTTCACAGAAAGATGGAAAGGTTGATTTATGGACGAGGCAATACGAGCAATAACGTACATGTAAAGTCAAGAAATCCTAAAGATATTAGGGACATTTTACAGGGACAGAATAAATTATATCTGAGCAAATGAGCCGCTCAATCGTGCTCAATAGGTTTTTCAAACCGATAGGTTCTTTGGAGTCTTCTATCACTCCTCACTTTTCCATATACAAAAAAATCATATAAAAATACGCAGATTTTCTTCTGATGCGGAACTTTTAGTGACGTGGAAGGTAATTTGAAAATTCAATTCTCGCAGAAAGATGGAAAGAGTGATTTATGGATATGTTGCGTTTTATTATATTATAATTTGTTCTCATTACCTAATAAAGATAAACGTCCTTTCTTGGGTTTGCGAAGTAATGGGTGCATATTAGAGTGCCAGATTCGGGTCACTGAAACGGTAAAAGATATCAACAACCGTTTTCAAATACCTAAGCAAATGTTTTTCAAATCAATGGGTTTTTTGGAGTCTTCTAGGACTCCTCACTTTTCCATATACAAAAAAATCATATGAAAATGCGCAGATTTTCTTCTGATGCGGAACTTTTAGTGACATGGAAGGTAATTTGAAAATTTCATTCTCGCAGAAAGATGGAAAGGTTGATTTATGGACGAGGCAATACGAGCAATAACGTACATGTAAAGTCAAGAAAGCCTAAAGATATTATGGACATTTTACAGGGACAGAATAAATTATACCTGAGCAAATGAGCCGCTCATTCGTGCTCAATGGGTTTTTCAAACCGATGGTTTTTTGAAGTCTTCTAGGACTCCTCACTTTTCCATATACAAAACAATCATATGAAAATGCGCAGATTTTCTTCTGATGCGGAACTTTTAGTGACATGGAAGGTAATTTGAAAATTTCATTCTCGCAGAAAGATGGTAAGGGTGATTATGGTAAGGGTGATTTATCGAATAGGCAATACGAGCAATAACGTACATGTAAAGTCAAGAAAGTCAAAGATATTAGGGACATTCTACAGTGACAGAATAAATTATACCTGAGCAAATGAACCGCTCAACCGTGCTCATTGGGTTTTTCAAACCGATGGGTTTTTTGGAGTCTTCTATGACTCCTCACTTTTCCATATACAAAACAATCATATGAAAATGCGCAGATTTTCTTCTGATGCGGAACTTTTAGTGACGTGGAAGGTAATTTGAAAATTTCATTTTCACAGAAAGATGGAAAGGTTGATTTATGGACGAGGCAATACGAGCAATAACGTACATGTAAAGTCAAGAAAGCCTAAAGATATTAGGGACATTTTACAGGGACAGAATAAATTATACCTGAGCAAATGAGCCGCTCAATCGTGCTCAATAGGTTTTTCAAACCGATAGGTTCTTTGGAGTCTTCTATCACTCCTCACTTTTCCATATACAAAAAAATCATATAAAAATACGCAGATTTTCTTCTGATGCGGAACATTTAGTGACGTGGAAGGTAATTTAAAAATTCCATTCTCGCAGAAAGATGGAAAGAGTGATTTATGGATATGTTGCGTTTTATTATATTATAATTTGTTCTCATTACCTAATAAAGATAAACGTCCTTTCTTGGGTTTGCGAAGTAATGGGTGCATATTAGAGTGCCAGATTCGGGTCACTGAAACGGTAAAAGATATCAACAACCGTTTTCAAATTTGAATAGACTGCGTGGAAAAGAAGGTCCACTCTTATTAAACCGAAAAGTAGGGTACGAAACTGTTTAACAATAAGAAGATATTTATTATTTTTGTTACTGGGAGCCCAAACAAGATTATGATTTACTGACGGATTAACTAACTATCAGTTACATACATCGCACATATTGATTGATGACAAAACAAAATACATTATAAAGTTGATATTTAATTTAAAAATTGCGGGGGAGTGCCATAATAATTGTGTATTATATTTTCTTTTTTCATTTGCCGGTATTATAGGCACTTGTCAATAAAATTTATATTTTAATTATTCTTCAATAAATTTTAGTGTTAAGTGGATATGTCACATTAATTTAAATTACACACACGAGCTCATTAGCAAGCCGGTTTATGTGTACACACAATTTACTGCTTAAATGCTCATTATAGGAAACGTTAATAAAAATCTTTTGTTTATATTTATAAATCAACAACGGTGGGTGCAACAATACATGTATTAAAAGAATTCCACCCACATCACTGCAATAATTAATTCGACCACTAATAATATTAACGCGTTCGTTTATGTTTTAATAATCAAGAGGGTTAATTTCGAAAATATTTCAGAGAGAACGAATTTAATTAATTATAATAATTGAGTGCACAAACAGGAGAAGGAAGAAATGGAAAAAAATAATTAACCTCGAAATGTCAATCTTGTTCTAGTTTTGTGCAAAAATGGTTGTTGGGGGTAAAATGGGATCCAGGCCAAAACGGGATTATAGGTCAGGGCTGGCACGCCCTAAGGGGAATCACAACCACTATCCTATATTTAATAAGGGTAGTCCAGTTTAGTCAAACTAATTTAATTTTTGGTCAGTTTGGATTTTTAAAATATTTTAATCGTATTAATTAAACAAGAATCAATAATACTGTTAAAAATTAAAGATTTAAAAAGTTATTTGTGGAACAATTTATTGCCCCTAGCTCACTGCAGATTGTGTATACCTATAGCGCTATATGCGGGAATTTCCTTTGGATATCAGCCAAAATGTTGACCCAGAAATTGGCAATCCATATTCAAACAAAAATAATCACCCTCGTTTCATATTGATTTAATGGTGCCAAAAAGTGTTATTTCTGAACGAGTTTATACAAAAAACCTATCTTTTAATTGATTAAAAATTTTTATTAAAAAATGCTCATACGTCCATGTACCCTTAATTAATCATCCTAATCAGATATCTTACAATAGGAAGTGCATGCAAAACCTCCATTATACATGTGGTAAAATTCAAAGGAGCAAACCATGTTTCATTCTAATGAATTTAATGAACTGCATGTTACATTGAGATCATTTTCATGATGCACTATGTTCCACTCCAGACCCAAACTAATTCTGAGGGGGGATTTCATTGGGAATAACCTGTGAAATGTGTATACTTCTATTAAACTATTGTAGCTAGAGTAATTCTCTTCTGATGATCTATCGGCAAAGGAAATTTTCAAACTGCTGTGAGGAAGTGAGGCACTAAAGGTACGATGAAGTTGTATCCGATCAAAAACCGCATCGAAACATCCGAATCCGAATTTCAGCCGATTCTTATAAGATACTCGAATTTGATCCGATATTTCTCGAGTTTTATGCATCGTTTATCACTTTCAGCACAAAGCTATTCTTTATTTCAAGAAGCAACCATGATATTTCGTATATTCAAACTCAATAAATTTCTTTCGGGTGATATCTTTCGAATAAGCGGATTCTTTTCGATAATTGCATACGTTTTGGATAATTGAATAACTTTTGGATAATCCTATAACTTTCGCATAATAGGATGCTCATCTGAGATATGTCCGTATTCGATTAGGATTCACACCTCTATTGGGAACCTCTAAGATGGTATACTTAGTCGTTCCTTAACCATCAATCTGCTGTTAATTTTCCTGTTAATTTATTTTTATATCGTAAGGTTAGAACTAGGAAGCCCTTAGATAAGGTCCCCTCAAGTGAAAAAATTATTCTTTAGTTGGTAAGGTAGCTAGTGACATCTATCGGCTGACTACCTTTTTTTGCCCTGAAACTTCGCTAAACTATGTATTGTTCTATCTTGTGTTGTTCAGCTCTCATCAGTTGTTTGCGTGTTAATTCTGTGTCTGGTGTAACACGCAATTTACTCAGATCGTTCATGAAACCTAACAAATCATAATCGCAAAAATTTCCCGGAATAGAGAAGCACCACCTAACAAAAAGTGCACTTTGTCCCCCTATCTTATGGTAAGTTCTCCACGGTACTCATTAATATGTATGTTGCGGATCTACGTAGTATGCTAGGCTGCATATGGCCACATTAATCTAAATATCTCCGGTCCGGCTGAAATATCTCTATTCAAGAATTTGTTTCTATGCTTCCTTGTTGTACAGGGTTTATTAATCTAGAATCAAGTGTTAATGTCGCTCGAGCATTGAATTTGTAGTATGGCCAAGATCAGTTGCTGCATACCTAACAAGATGTGCTTTTCCTCCTTTGTTAAGTTAAGTTTGGAGTAGTACGTATTAATGTAGGTTTTGATGTTTTGATGAAGTCTTAAAGTACTACATTATAAAGCTTCATTGAAATCCATATCTAGAATCTAGAGTCAGTCTGGTATTATGTCACGTATTATGGTAACTCTATTAATTCAGAACCGACTATTAGCATCTGGTTTTGGTACCCTAGTGATAGGTTGTTAGATATACTCTATTAAGCTGCGATCGAGTGAAGTATATTGGATATCCATCGATTTAGACTCGTACTTTACCCCACCTCTGACCGATTGGTGTGTTGAGAAATTCAATAGGTATAGTTTATAATTGAGTACTGCGCTCCAATCTCCTAACAGTGTGTTCGGTTCATCGCTGTGTTCTGCTATCAACAGGATTTTAAGCATCATTGCAGTAATTATTTTTAATATCATTTATTAATCGATTAATTACTGTCAAAAATGTTTTAAACCGAATGTGAACAATTATCACAGAACATGTCGATATTGGATTCGTACAAAACGTTAGTTCCTTATATGTAAAAAAATTTTCTTCCTATGGAGAATACCACACTGGCTGCTACAAGAGGCTATGTAGAACATGTACGCGTACGCATTCAGTAAGAAACACTTTAAACCGATCGAATTTCCAGGTAATAAGTGTGATAACTCCATAAGGCTGATGGAGCTAGATCCGGTGAAGAGGGAGGATGAGGTACAAATTCAAAGCTGCACTTGATGAGTTTGAACCATTTTGTTTGAATTGAGTTTGAAATTGCTGAAGTCTAGACTTGAAGCAATGCAATGGGGTCTTGATAGAAGAGTTCAGCTTTCGCTAGCATTCTTGAGCCGTAACAAATTAGTGTAGTATTGTCCTGTTGTGGTTTGACCCTTAGAAAGAAAACAGAGGTCTTTACTTTACCAGTAGACAGCTGCAAGCGAGTCAGCAGCCTGAGACCATCTTACAAAAAATTTTGAACATGATTCTTCGGTTTACCGTGACTATATCAAAACTGAAATCAATGTTTTTGAGTGGTAGTAGTTGCAGATCTTCTATTGAGGTTAATCCTTTATGCTGTCTCTATCATCCCATGTTTAAATTCAACTGCCCATTTTTTTAACCATGTGTATGAAGCTGTGACAAGAGAGTTTTAAAAGTGTATCTTCGTAGTCTTCAGGAATTTTCGCGGAAATTGCTTTCACGCCACAGTCCTACTGAATAACAATTTTTTCCATATTCTACTACCAATGATAACAAAAGACCAATGGTGATACGATGTTTGGTTTCTAGAATACAACTAAGCATGCACTTTTTCTAATCGGGCAAGACTGGGGGAAGGAAACAAAGGAAAATCGACTCGGAAAGCAAAACAGATTTCCGTATCCACAAAGACACAGCCACTACAATTTCGCCGATTGTGACTATTTTGACTATTTTTTTCGACACAGTTCATCATCGATTTTCAACAGTATTCAATACTGTTAACTTGGTATTTTGCTAGTTTACTGTACTAACTACTATAGCTTTCCAATTTTTGGATTTAGAATCTCTGAAATACCAGATATCTATGATAATGTTCTAGGAGTAACCTGAGTCAATACATTTAAGTCTTCGACTCCTGATTTCAGTTAAGAAAATCGCATCGGCTGTCTGCAGATTATCTGTCCTGCTCGCTTTGACATCACGGGCAAAATATTATTTCAGAAACCTCAAAATGGCTACCCTGCCCTATAGCCCTTTTCGTTTTTTTCTGCCTTGAAACTCGCCCAAAAAAATGACGTTCCTGATGGTTGTCGCCAAATATTTATTTTAAACTTCCACGCTCCGTGGAAAAACGTGGAAAATTGGTCTTATGGTTAGTCTACCTGTCAAAAAAAATACCAATTGTAATTTTTATAATTACTACGTCCCTTAAATATCGATTCTTCTGTAAACAAATAAAAATAATGATATCTCTAGTACTGATGTATCAACGAAAAAGAACTAGTCGGTATAAATAATGATTGAGATCAGGTGATCTGGGTGACCCCTTTCCAGATTAGGTAATAATGTGTTTTATTTATTCACTTTATTACTTACATCAAAAATGAATTTTTTTAAATTAACACACCTTAATGTAATTTTTATTTTTATTCATATCATATAATGAAAGGTTTTTCAATCCCTTATTCCCCTTATTGAGAATAGATTAAAGGTTTTTCTATAGGTAGGTTTTTTCTGGATTTCCATTATTGTTAGCGACCTTTTGTTACACATTCGGTCTACATGTATGGCGATGAAGTTTTTCAGGCCGACATTTTCGTGGGTTGAAAAATTTCTATAGTAGGTTTACCCTCATCTAGGTCAACATTTTTTACATGTCAACGTTATTATTGGTAACGTTTTTCTTTGTCATCTTTTTTACTTTCACGTGACATTCTTTTGTGTATGTTATTTGCCTTTTTTAGTAGCTTTATTTTAGCGAACTCACTTTTCTCTTTATGTGAAATTTTTAGAGTTTAATAAAGAAATTGTGAAAAAGGAAATCAACAATTTTCCATTTCATTGGAAATATTGATTTGGTTCAATAAAGCAAGAAATTTGAACTGTACATAGATTTATATAACTACGTAAGACTTAAAATTAGCTTTCAGGAATCAGGAAGTACTTTAATTCTTTTTTTCAGGTCTGGTTTTTCCTTGATATTTAAATGTGAATAATAATAACAAAACCATTTTTGGAAATCTAATATTAGCATTTAGAACTGGTATTGACTGACTCTTACTTATTTGGTTAGTGGAGTAACTGTGAATAGATTTACCTAGTTACCCACTTTACAAACTTTGGCGTAACTGCTATACAATCTTCTAAAGTAAACCTTTCAAAATTTGTGCTAAAATTCTAGTTTTTTGTTTTAATACGGATTCAAGCAATTATGGTTACAGAACGGATAATGTGCAATTAATATTTATGAACATTAATTATTTTATGTGTAAGCACAAAGTTTCACCCAATCACTTAATGTAGATATTTATGACTGCATTGTCTACTTTGAAAGTCTACTAATAGGAATTGCATATGTTCATCTACATTTTTTTATTCAGATGGATCTCTTCAAAAAGTTGTTGACTTTTTAAGCAGTTAATAAAATCGCACAGCATGTATCTTTAATGAGTACAAAATGAAAAGTAGATCATCTAAAGCTTAGAATCTGACAAATAGAACGGAAGGCAGTCGCCACTAAACTCGTATTGGTCGATTCCAGTTGCTAAGTAGTGGCACCTCCAGAAGAAGAAATAGAATAGTTGTGGTCTTTCAAGATGTCGATATAAGGATTGCTAAGGCATAGAATTCCCTAGATCTGCTATCGACTCTGTCTCTACGCTGGAGGTCGCAGCATGTCGAAACTTTACTCCGAACCGACAAAGAAGCCGACGCTCAAGCTATGTCGACATTATCTAGTGAGATTTAAGTCTTTAAAGTGTAATTTTCCTTTATCTCTCCAATACCTGTAAGCCCGTTTATCTACAGTGCAATGGGTAGCAACGTACTACATTTTATTGCTTCTAACTAATCGTTCAATAGTCAGAGGTTTAGCAGCTTTGCTTAAGGTCCGATTTTCGATCTAATCCGCCACTTTCCCATACTCCTTAAAATGAAATCACGGAAAAAGCTGCATGGAAATCGATTTAAAAATTTAAAGGAATGCTACCTAATTACAATTAAGCAGAACACTAGACGTTATTGGCTACCTTAGCTTTTTCAGGCTAATTATGGAGACCTGATTAGGCATGCAGCCCTGAAACGACCAGAATTGGTTGGTTAGTTGATGATTATCTAGAGTCAGCGCTGTCAGTAGTGGTTGTGGGTGATGCTGATTGGAAGTGAAGGTGTCGTCAATTTGGCGAGTATCCGTTGCAGAAGCATGCAACCGGCAGATGATCGCTATATAGTCCATATGGTTAGCGTGGTGAGTGGCGATACACGCAAGTGTAGTTGATGAAAGTGAAAGACAGGTGGTTAAAGAAGGAAGACTAGTGTTTTAGTGGTGGAAGTAGTACTAGAGAGAAAGAGGCTAGGATACTCCTTTGGTTCGAAATAAACTTGGTGGTAAGAAGGAAAAAACGGACCTCTTCAAAACCACACTCTGATGGTCTCACTCCCGGTTTATTTTGCAATCCGCATTGGCTGAATACTAGCAGTCGTTCTAGGGTACTACCTGATCACTACGTTCTTTGTACTCTTCGTCTTGAAGTGACGGCGCCTTGTGAGCTGGTCAACAAGAGATAAGGGCGACCACGACGTGTAGTTACTAGTTCGAGATGTTGACCGCGAAGTGGCCGCAAGAGTAGCGTCTCAAACAAGATGAATTTTCTTTTCTTTTTAGGATTTCTTGATTTTTCGACTCATTGCCAGTGAAGGTGAAGTAAAGTTTGAAGTAAATTCTGAAAACGGCCTTTAATCTTACCAGGCGAAAAAGTTGCTAGAAGTCTGAAACTGCACTTTGAACAGAGATTATTGATTAATAATTTGGCCCGTTATAGTGTCATTTAATGCAAGGAGTCGTGTAGTGGTACCATCGAAGATAAGTAGGCACCCTTGTCTCTATTCCATCTCCTGAAACGATACACGCAGTGCTCCTTTAAATTCCTCAGAGAAATTCTATAGAGAAAACTGTCACAATCTCGAAAAATCTGCCATCTTGTACAAAATTTATACCACGTCCTCCGACAAACTAGGCGATAAATAATGGAGATAGTATCTCCCCCTTCCCAAAAAAAAAACTTTAGTAGTCTAGATCAGCGGTTTCCAGTCTTTGCACTTCCCAGAAGCTCCGCGGCCGCTCCAGGAAAATAAAATATATAAATAATCGAATGAAATAAAAGAATAAGAATATCCTGATATTGTCAAGGAAATACTTTTTCTGGGAAAGTCAAGTAATTCAATAATAATACATGGAATTTCAACAATAAATTGCAAATTGAGTTCGGTATTTACCGGAAAATCTAAATTTGGTTACCGATAATCTTTTACGGTCTTAAATTTCAATTTGGTTTCAAAAATGGCTTGCAAGATTAATCTGGAAACTGAAATTTTTGGGCTGAAAAACCTGGAAAAGTCAGGGAATCTACAAATTTCAAAAGTGCAAAAGTCCTGTAAAACTAGAAATTACATTCTGAACGGAGATTTGCCAAGTTGAATTTCGCACCTCTAGCAGACGACGCTTGGTCATTCTGCTGTCAATAACTCCAAAATTACTATAGGTTGCAATTTGATTACAAGTTATATAAAATATGTGTACAATATGTGAACAATTTGCGTACAATTTGTGTGCGAACTGTGTGAAATTTGTGTACAATTCGTTTAATTTATGCGCAGTTTATGTGCAATTGGTGTACAATTTGTTAGGCACTTTGTGTACAATCTGCGTACAGTTTGTGTGCAGTTTGTGTACAATTTATGTTCAATTGGTGCACTTTTGTGTGCAATTTGAGTGCAAGTTTGTATGCAATTGATGTGCAATTTGTGAGCAATTTGTTGCATTGCAATGCAACAATTGCAATGCAAAAATTGCAATTGTTTGCAATTTATGTGAAATTTGTGTTCAATATGTGTACAATTTTTGTGCAATTTCTGTGCAATCTGTGTACAACTTGTGAGTAACTTGCATGCAGTTCGTGTCCAATTTGTGTGCAATTAGTGTGCAATTTGTGTACAATTTGTATGCGATTTGTGTTCAATTTGTGTGCAATTTGTTGAGACACAAGTGTATCATTACGCATCACTCATTAAATAGCTAAGTTTTAACTATATCATGTGCATTGGGGGTAGTTACGAATAAATTGTTATAATTATGGTAAATTTCAAAGTTTTTATAATATAATTTCATTTCATGGACATTGTGCGATTGTTGGTGTTTTCCCCGTAACACTACTCCTAAACACCATTAACTTTCAAGACATAGCGTAGACCTAAGGGGCTCCGCCATAAAGATTGATTCTAAAAAGGGCTCCGCGAGTCAAAAAGGTTGGAACTGCTGTCTTAGAGTATTATTTTCCACGTTCCTCGCGTCTATACCTTCTAATGAAGGTTTACGTAAATCTTCATTTTTATCTTCAATAGACGTCTAAGGCTTGGAAACTTTCAGAAACTTTAGTCTGACGACGGCCCAAAATGTTCATGTTGTAAGACTTTTTTACTTAGAATAATTTGAAGCTGAAGTAAAACATAACCAAGGCAAAACAAAATATTTGTCCAAATCTTTGCTTTTGACCTATAGTTGAAGTACTTTATACTGACATTTCCTTTCGACCGCATTCTCTACCCTACACGGAGCAGAGCATAATATAAGTATTTAAAACGGTAACTTGAAAAAATAAAAACATTTATATGTGTGTATTATACTATAAAATATAAAAGATAAAAAGCAATCAAAAATACATATTTGTGTGGGTAGGATACACCAACGATGAAACGATTTTCGCCAACGTACTTCGAGAATGTGATTTGACCAAAGAAAAATTTAACAAATTAATAAGTAATTGAAAATAGTTAAATTATTAACAGATTCAACGCCCAAATTGTTATACGTCTCGAGTATAGCATACATTCCATTCTTCTGAACTTTTGAACTGAATTGATTTTATTTGTATATTATTAATTGTATAGCCCACAATAGTGTTTTTTAATGAAAAGTAAATGAAGAGAATAATCGGAAGTTTCTTCAGGAGTGGGAGAAGACTTAACGTTTCTGAACCCATCTAGCTTCTCTCTTTAAGTCTGAACATTGGAAAGGGCAAAGGTGGAATAATAGTGTTGGTCTGTGAATAAATCTTACTAATGATCTAAATACAAAAGGGAGCAACATATTTGCAATGCAGTTTTACAAGTTATTTCCAAAAGTTCCATAAATGAGACTCCCCAGCTCAATCGGTTCCATTGAGCAATATGTATTTGGTATACTGGGTGGGAGTGAGTGGGTCATCTTTTAATGAATTTTTTCTACCGTTTTTATGGGTGGAAGTCTACACCGAGAACAAAATTTCTAGGTAATATTATGAGAATATTACGATTTAAAAATAAAGACTTAAATACTGTACCTGTACGTTTCTCTTTCCCATCATGAGATAAATCTCTTCTGAGATCTACATGAATCCCAAAGACATTGATTTTTCTTTATAGTAGTATACTGTATTTCTGTCAGTTAAATAAACAAATTAACCGAACTCTGTAAACATTTTCGTAATTAGGCGCCCACAACTCCAAAATATTTATAAGTTTTTAGATAAGAATATCAAAATAAACATTTGAAATGGTAATTCAATTAAAATACCTAATTGAAATCCCACAATTTGTATGTATTCCCATATTAAAAAACAACAAATGAATAAATAAATAATGTAATCAAAATTTAAACAATTTTTATTGTTTGGATATAAAGTAAGTAATCTTAAGTTAAAGACTAAAAGTGATTTAATCCAAACACAATCAGGTATATTGTAAGCAATAATTCTATAGTTGGTAAAACAAATGAATAAATCATATGTATCTATAGCTATTGCACTGACATGGACTATAAATAGAATACAATGGAATAGAATAAAGTTTCTATTATATGTCTATTGTCTATTATGTGATCTTTTGTTTCAGAGAAGGTTTCTGTAACTAGGTTTTCTTCCTGTATAATGCAAAATGCTTGATTTGTATGTTTGTTTTATTTCGATCAACACTTTTGTTCCTACATAATTTCGTATTGAAAACATTACCACATTCGTTACCTCATTTCATTCATTGCTACACATTTTCTGGTTGCTAATAGTAAAAATGGTGACAACGTCTATATTTGAGACTTATGAAGTCAGAATACAATTCAGATAAAGGCTAAACGAATCTTCAGAAACCTTAGTCTAGGATGACGTATAGATCCACTCCAGAATCCACCTAGCAAGGAATGCCTTATTTGAAATGCTTTGCGTTTTTAACTGCTCAGTTTTGCACATCACATATTTTGCATTCAAGATGTGATATGACCAAAATTTGATAAGGTGGGAATTTTGAACGAGGTCATCAATAGATTAGCAGACTTCCAAACGACAAATTGCTTTTTGGTCAACTAAGCAATCTTTTTTGTAGAATAACTCTAGTTGAGTACAGGAAATTGTGTTCTCTTTATCTGTTGTGTCAAAATTACCCAATGGGTTCTATCACTGATTATATACTTTTGATAGAGTAAAGTACAGCTTTACAGTACATAGGTCGTGCAAAAAAACAATTTATTTTGCGCAAGGTTGTTCAATAATACACATAGTGCTAGCAGCTAAAGATTTTCTCTGGCCGGTGAAATCTGTTTAATTTTGGACTTTCACAGAGATGGCGCATTTTTCGTCCCCTCTTTCGAGTTAGTTTACACCTAGAGCCTTATTACAATTCTTTATTTCGTAATTTATCTAATAATACGAGGTGTGGCAATTAAATAACGAGAATCTCCGTTTAGCGCTCGATGTGGCAACATTGGTGTTACTCGATTCTACACTCAGTTTACCGTCTATGCTGCAAACTCCAAGTTCGCAGCGTTCCTCGTTTGTGATTTAGAAATTTTTGAATATTGGTACTTCTGACATGCATGTAGACAAAATGAGTGATCTGTATGATTCCTCAAATCAGTTTCCTTTTAACGTAGACTTCATTTTTTTGAATAGGAAAACGTTTATAAAAAAAGGGGCAAGATCGGGGCTGTATGGTGTGTCGGGAGAAGACGGAAATCTTTTGTTTGATCAAAAATCCACTCATCACTAACGAGGCATGCGATGGTTCGCTATCGTAGTGTAACGTCCATCCATCTTTGACCAATTCCGGTGGAACTCGCTGCACTCTGGCATTCACACACTTCAAAACTTCGATGTAAGAAGATCGAATTCACTGTCTGATATGGTGGGACCAATTCTTTGTGGATTATCCTTTGACATCAGAAAAGAAATTATTATGGATTTGATTTTCGACTTTCCCATCTACCACCCACTGCTTACTCTGCTTCTTGGTACCTACTTCTATTCTACCTCTGTTCTACTTCTACCTTCTACCTACTGAACTGACTATAAGTGTTCTAGTAAGTATACAATAAAAATAACTTGGATGCGTGCGTACAATTTAAACATATCACATTAGTAGCTATAGATTGCCCGTCCTTCGAATTTTCTCCTTCCAAAAGAATACAAAAATGGTTTGGAAACCTATGAAGACAAAGCCAAAATCATTATAATAGCAAGAAATAAGAATACAAAACAGATTAAGACAGACATGAAGAAATATTAATCAGAATACAGAATGGTTAACACACAAAGAAGTGGAGTAGATTAACCGAACAGATGAATGACCCAATGACCCCACCAGTTTTTTTTCGAGTGAATAATCACCACCAATCTACCACTTTAGGAATTGTCTTTCATTTCTAATCTCTGATACGATAATTGTCAGTTGGCTACTTACCTTGCCCTGGAGACCTTGATCTCCTCTAGATTTCTTTATATCTATATTTTTTTATATCTTTTTACAGGGGTAGGTTGGTCTTATCCCCAACCCTCCTTCTTTATCCGAGCATGGGACCGGCAGTGAATAGCCCATACAATTTCTCCATAGGCGGAGTTGTATTGGTTGTCGAAAAAGACTACACGGATAAGGTAGCAATGCGTTTGATAGATTGTCCCGTGGATATAATTACCTAGTACTTTCAAAAAAGTTTTCACCCTATTAGACAAACAAGAGGATTGTTTATAACAAATCCTTCTTAAGCATCTTCTGTAGGAGAATATTCAGTCATTCCTTTCCTGCATATCAGTAAAACTAGAAAAGGTAGGCTGAGTTGTAATTGAACCATCAGTTTGGAGTGAAGACTACGATTTGCAAAAGGGTGAGTTGAAATGAGCTAGTCGAGTGTTGTTTCAAAGCGTTTGAATAAAAATTTGAATAGATCTCGTCGAGAGCTTTATAACGATATCCCACCAATTGTTTTACACTAATGGCTGTCCAGATAAACTGTGCTATTGTCAGAAGTGCCAAAAGAAAACAATTTTTTAAATGTCCAGTTCAAACTACTGCCAAATGTTTTTTATGTTATATTCGAATAAATCTCCTCGTGATTTTTAAAACAGTACGACGCACAGTCGTGTTGCACTCACGATTGCCAAGATAAACTAAGTCAAACGCTGCGTCACATCTAGAAATATTGCATAATTTCCTCATCGAACAGGTCACGAGGAAGCGTCGTGCGTACGATGTATTGCGCAGTACGTCAATTGGACTCCCTGCTGTTTACGAACATGCTAACACAGTACTTATTTTTAACGATATAATGATTTCAATTGCCTACACTATCCGGCTATACTATCCGCAGAGTTAAATAGTCCAATTCCGTATATGATTTAAAAAATGGGATCATTTTATTCAGGAAGAAGTTGGAAGAAAAAATGTCTTTTGCACTAAAGGTTGAACTCTTGCACAGGAAGACACCTATCCATTTTCTACGACTAAAATAAGTCCTGGACGCGATATTTAACAAACACTTACGACTTACCCACCCACCTTTCAGGACACCCCGAGGAGGAAACCCCGTAAAATTAGAAATATTTTGGCACCAATTTGAAGTCAATCAATTAATAAAGGAGGAATAGAAACACACATACAGAATAAGGTACTTATTAATATAGATATTGTAGGTACACTGGCTTGCAAAAAATTCGCGTACACCTATTTTTGATTATATTAAGTCAGTCTTGATTTTTAATCTGTCATTGTCAATTAGTTAGAATTATTCTGTTTTATTTTCCTAATAACAGATTTATCCGTCAAAAAAATAATGTCAAAAGTCAGAAAAGTCAAATTTACATAGCAAAAGCTAGATAAAAACTCGGTTACTTGATTTTTAAAGTGTATGCGATTTTTTGCCCGCCAGTGTACGTACTGTACACTCTACGCATGTATGTTCCTTACAACAGGTTAATAATATTTCAAAGGCCCAAACGCTTAAATATCAAATATAACTGGCATTTTTCGATTATTTTACCATTTCGGCATAAGGCATGTATTATTTATTGTAGGTGTACAGGTTCGGAGAAAAATTACATGCCATAGATTTAGAATCATAAGGAAAACAAAATTAGGGCTAGCCTCGAAAAATCCAAAGTCATGGTCCATTTACTGCTAGATAGGCTCAGAACACGAGAAAACCAGAGTTCTTTTGCACTTTTATATTGCTTACGTCTGAACAATAAAAGCTCATTTCGATTGCTTTTGAATAGATAGTCACAAAAAGTCCAAAGGTTTCTGTTTTTTCCACTATGTTCTTCAGTTCAAAAGTGGGTGGGTGGGGGAGTATTGTATAGTATTTTGGAAAGTAGATTTGTGAAATATTTTTCGGCTTCGGAATAGACCTCGTTGATATGATCTTAGAATTGGTGCTCGTAATAAAATTACAAATTATCCATTACATTTATCCCCTCATTCTCCTCTCCGACAAAATTGGTGGGGGGGGGATAGCGCAGAAAATTGGTGGTTGTACTCTTCAATGCCAACAGATCGCGAAATGGTGTGGCGTGAGAATTGCATTGGAATATCTACGCAGTTTCATAATTCGACAATAAAGGACGTTCGCCTCTCCAATTTATGTTTTCAATGTTTGAAAACTCTCTAAAATTGCGCGCCCCTGCTAGTCTTATTACGTTTGCGCCTCTCATATATACGATTATAGGTAGGTAACTTTTGTTAAAATAAAATATGCCATAACTAATAATAATTCATTGCCTTTTCATTTGCTTTAAAGAATTTCTTTAATACGATTAATTAGATTTAATACCAATTACAGTTTTTCCGGCCTTAAACTGTCAAAATCCATTGTGTTTGCTATTTCCCCTATAAACTTTCTTAATACGTTTAGTAAAACTTTGGATTAGAACCTTCACCCACACACGCTATATTATACAGTATTAGAAAAACTTATCTAGGGTTTGGACTTTCATGTGTGAGTGAAGGAAAAATAGCGTATAGCAATACATCTGAGAAAGATAGATATTATGGCATACTTGCCAAGTCTTAAAATATAGAAACTTTTTTGTAAGGTTGGTACTATAGCTAAGAATTTTTAAATATAATTGACGTTTGTCGTTTTGACACAATAACCTAAATTGTTTATTTATTAATTAAATTTTTAATAGTTAAGTTCAGTTTACTTTTTAAAATAATTGTTCATTTTGTTTAAAGACTAAAATATTTTTAATACCGCAGCAGTAATATCCGTTCATCTTTAGTTACAAACCTACATATATTTTTGACTTTAAAAAGTTTCAAACAATTTAGGTTATTGTGTCAAAATGACAAACGTCAATTATATTTAAAACCTTAAAAAAAGTTACTATATTTTAAGATTTGACCAGTATTCTATAATATCTATCTTTCTCAGATGTATTGCTATTCCCTATTTTTTCTTGCTCACACACTAAAATTCAATACCTTGAATAAGGTTCTCCAATACTGTATAGCACTTGGGTATTAATTGATGAATAACGCAAACCTAAATTAAACCTAAGTTAGGTTAGGTTCGGTTTGGATGGGTTGGGTTAGATTCGGTTAAGTTACGTTAGGTTAGGTTGGGTTATGACACTATTGTTCAGTTCGATGAGACGCATCGAATAGTATATACCATTTTAACCGAATCTAACCCAGCCCAACCTAACCTAGGTTTAATCTAGGATTGCCTTGTTCATCAATTAATACGTGTTTTAATTTAGTTTTTGGTCAGGTTTGGTTAGATTAGGTGAGGTTAGGTTAGGTCGTATGCGCATCAAAACATGTTTTTTAGGTAGGGTGGGAGAATTAACATGGAAGGCTATGGCTTCCCTTCCAAAAAGGTTTTTGGCGATTATCTCGAAAACTACTGCCCCCCCCCCAATTTAACTCTTGTTCAGATCGATAAGACGGTGATGAGAAGAGTGCGGGTGGCGGACCTAAACTGGAGAACAACTATACATTTCTGCGAAAATTATCAATCTGTTGTCACTGATCCAACAAGTCAGCACGTTTAGTTTGAAGTTTTTAAACAAGCTTCAAATTTCATTACAATTATTAAGGGTCTGCGGGGGCGGTAGGTACGCCACTGATTTAGATTATCTATCTATTGGCTCGGGTTTGATCCGATTTGCTTTTCTTCAACTTCCTCGGCACCCATAAATTACCTTTTTGGCTATACCTCGGGAACGAAACTTTGTATCGCCGTGGGACTTTCGTTATCGTAAAGCATGTAGGGCAAGGAATAATATGTATGTTGTGACATGTTATCAACAACCGCTGATCCTCAGTTCTTTTAGATAATATGATATCAAATACGCCGATACAAAATATCCTAGATACTTCTCTCATTTTCAGAGTCAACAAATAAAAAAATCACAGGAACAACAAAAGTCATTATTCTGAAAAAAATGGAAGCGTGTGTGCCGTAGTCGGTTCTGCAAAAATTCTGTAAAAAACTGTATAAAGCGATAGATCTGGTGATGGTGAAAGAGAACGGTTTCGGATTCGACCCATTGCAGCACATTCATTAACGCTAAATCGAGTAACTGATATTATAAGACTCCTTTAGACATTGGCTTCTTTATACGCTGATCCCCGTATACTATACAGGGTGTATCGAAAATGTTCTAGGTTAGGATCTTAATATCACTGGAAACTGTCCAAATATTTTTTCTTTTCATTCTATTAGCATCACCGATTTATAGAAGGTGATTCAGAGTGTGCCTGATTCTGTGTAATGATTTACGGTATAGCGAAGTCTGCCAAAAGCGAAAAATGAACACAGAGGCTATGGAGTCTTAAATTAAGAATTACATCAAATACTTTACCTGTATAATTCTCCAATGTTTATTTGTAACTTTTTCTAAATGGTTGTTATTGGTGGCTGACATGCTTAGCTCAAGAGCCATTGGCCCAATAACAACTTGTCCAGTGACGAACGCTAATCTGGGCCTTGTGTAGGCTGGAAATTAAGTACCTAAATTAAAACATTACTGTTTACTGTAAGAGATCGTAATGTAAAACTGATTTGTAAGTCTCCTGAAACGTGTAAATTCATGGCATGCGGGCTACGCTGAACTAGAATCAAAGAGGCACAAGACGGGTTTTAAATATTTTAAAATATTGATAACAGTTTGGAAATAATACAATATGTAAAGCCTATGTAAATCAAGGTGGTGCTGGAAAGGCCCAGAGGTTCGGAACCTTCATGTATAATATACAGTGTGGGTAAAAGTATGTACTACCCCTAATAATTTGGTAGCCTTCATGTTTTATGGAAAAAGCTCGAACACGTCAATTTAGTTTTTCAGTTTCCCACATTCTGATATAATTCATTTGTTTTTTTTTATTGACATCTGTCAAAAATATGACGTCATCGACATTTTTCTTAAATGACAATATTTGGCATGTGATACATCATTTGAAAGCTCTTGTTTCACTCAGTATGTTCCTAGATTTTTGTGCGATTCTGTCGTGGCGTTTCAAAATGGCGACCGTTGAATTGTGAAAATTATCTTAAATTAATTCCCAGTAAAAGAATAATTCTTTCTTGTTTTATCAGAAAAAAAGCAAACCATTAAACATGGTTTTATTATCAATCCAACTAGAACAACGCGTAATAATTAAATAAAACAAAACAAGAACACAACAAAGAACAATCAAATAATCATAAAAATAATAATAAAATAAGAATGATGTGTTGAGGATAAAACACATAATAGAAAAAAGCTTATTTCAGTAAATGCTGAAAGTGACGACCGTTGACAACTTGACAGTGCCAAGTCTAGAAACAAATTCCTCTTGAACATTTCGTATCATTTCTGGTGAAATTTTTCGTATTTCCGTTCTTATGCGGCACTTTAAATTTTCAATATCTATAAAAAAACTTTCATATATTTCAAATAACCCCACAAAAAGAAGTCTAAAGGGGTCATATCAGGTGACCTTGCTAGCCATTCAATGGGACCCCGTGGACCAATCCATTTTCGTGGAAACATCAAATCGAGATATTCGCGAACTTCTCTTGCATAGTGGGGCGGGGCTCCATCTTGTTGCTGCCAAATTTTCGGACTGGGCAAATCGGGATTATTATTTGTGGTCAGGATAAAGAGTGCTTAAAGCTGGCAAAAGTTCAAACTGAAAAAACTTCAAGTAGGCAGTAAAATTTTCTTCAAAGAAAAATGGTCCTCACACTCTATCTTTCAATATGCCGGCCCATACATTAAGTTTCTGAGGTGATTGACAATGAGCTTCTTGAATCCAATGTGGATTTTCTTTGGACCATTATCGACAATTTTGCCTGTTTACAGTACTGTTGAGGTAAAAAGTTGTTTCATCTGAGAATAAAATATTTGCGGCAAAGTTTTCAACTTGACTACAAATTGGTTGCATGACTTCACAGATTTGCAGTCTTCGGTCGAGATCATCCTCATTTAATTCTTGTACCAGGCAGACTTTCTACGGATGGTATTTTTCTTTGTGCCAAATTGTTTGCACATACGAGTGACTTATTCCATATCAAGTGCTAGTTGCCGACTGGCACTATGCGGATTTTCTTCAACAGCCAATAGGACATCAAGCTGAATATTTTCATCTACCTTCGGCCTTCCATTTTTAGGTAAATTTTTAACATGTTATCGTTAGTAGATCTGCGACGATCTTCGTAACCAACCATCATAAGAATTTCAATACGGTCTCTTTCACTGAGCGACATTTTTAGTTTATTACGTTACTGACGTTAATTTCTGTTTGTGTTTGGTTAGTCTAAGCTTACTATGACCAAAACTACTGTTGCAACGACATTGAGATATTGAATTTCTTTTTCCACCATGGATTTAAAAACAAGCTCAGACCAAGAAATTGAATGTAAGAGCAGGCATTGAATGATAAAGCTTTAGGACTGTCTTAGTGTGATTGATAGTTTGCTTTTTTTCTGATTAAACAAGAAACAGTTATTCTTTTACTAGGAATTAATTTAAGATAATTTTCACAATTCACCGGTCGCCATTTTGAAACGGAACGACAGAATCGCACAAAAATCTAGGAACATACTGTCGAATGATGTCTGAAAAATGTCGATGATGTCATATTTTTGACAGATGTCAATAAAAAAAACAAATGAATTCTATCAGAATGTGGGAAACTGAAAAACTAAATTTACGTGTTCGAACGTTTTCCATAAAACCTGAAGGCTACCAAATTATTAGGGGTAGTCCATACTTTTTTCCACACTGTATATTTATTCAGGAAAAATTGAGATTTGAAAAATCTTTCGCTTAAAATATAAGATCAATTTCGGATTGGGTCCTTGGAGAGTAGCCTACCATGGGCACTTGCCCTCGATATCCCGGTGGCCTAGTTCGTTACTAGTCAAAACTCACAAAATGCAAGACACAAAACTAAGGTTTTTTAGCATTCATATGTTTCTGTTCAAATATTTCGGATGGATCAAATTCACATTCGTATCTTTTTCTCGATCATCAGTAATAAGAATTTTGTACTTGCTCAAATGGTAAGTTATTTATTATCTTTTAGTAATAATTGCAATATAAAAAATGAACCATGGTTAAAATCATGTAAAACAACGGAAAAATGAGGGTAATAACTACAAAATACAGGTATTTTCCACGTCCAACGCCTCTTTGTTTTCAAATTACATAGTATTGATTCTTTTCCATTAAATTAAAACAAAAGAATTAAAAAATATAAAATTTTTGAACATAAACACATCTTATCAGTTTTTGTTTGTGTTCAATTAAAAATGAAAAGTAAACAAAGAGATCGTACAAAATGTAAACAACAACCGTGAGTATTTTGAAAGAAGAAAAAAAAATAGTAACACAATGATCTCATAATCTCCGTGAAATTATTAGTTTGTTTCCTTTAATTATTTTCAAGTTGTTTATTTAGATAACAGTTGAAGGTTACGCGTATATATAAATTCACCCTCACTTTTACTCTTATCCCCGTTTAACCTTTTACGCATGTCTCCTATATTTGTGGTTTACACTTGTCGGTTAACAAGGGTGGAAAACGTGAAAAATGGATTAGATGGGAGAAAACACTATCAACCTTCAAATGTTTACCTTTTGTAACTAGATAGTAACTGTTTTAACCAATCAAAAAAAAGGGTGCTCTATCGTAAATTCCAAAAGAATTTTAAAATTTAACCTTCATTTGTTTATTAGAATTAAATTAATATCTGGAAAGTCATTGTAATAACATAACCTATAATAAATAATGATGGGGTGTATGTATACATTACAAAGTATATACCCTGAATACTATCATTTCACTGCATAGAAGCCAAGGCCGATGTCGGCACGTGGATGCGCTTGGTGACCTAATTTGACCATACGGGAAAATACGAGGACAACCGAGAAAGACTGATCAATACTTGAAAGCGAGCGTACTATAAAGTAATGTCTTTGTTCCACTTTAGTCGGTTTAACCGGATGGGAAGTTTATGAGTGGATTTTAAGTGCGCACTTTTTATCATTTTTTTTAATGTTTTATTGTCAAAATAATAATTCTAGTGTTTTAAAATAGTGATTTTCTTCAATGTGATTGGTAAAAGAAAGATTTGTTAAATTAGTAGATCTAGAGGTAGCATAATGTGAAAACTGGAAAAACAAAAAACGATCGAAGATAGTTGAAAGTTGAAATAATGGTTACGATTTTGTTTTTTTTTTATGGAATTTAGTGGAATGGATGGTTTTCTGGAAAAAGCAGTGTTGAAATTGTGGAAAATTGCGAAAACAGTGTTGAAAGGAAGGGCCACCACCCAAAAGTGGTAGAGTAACAATCGGCTTTTCGATGGGTTTCCTTTGAAAACTGCTACAAAACGGTTTCTCTATTGAAAATGTGATTAATCAGATCGATCGATTTAAACTTATAATGGACATTGAATTGGTACACAAACATCGACGACCGCATTCCACCGCGAATTGCATTGCGCAACAATGTAACAGCAGGACACGTGTAGTGAGGTCATCGAACTGCCACGTGTCCTGGCAAGACAAAGAGGAAGATATTGCAGTATCTCTCGCTCTGCGCCGTAATAAAACACACAAACTTGGGGGGAACTTTCTCACAGCAGCAGCGATAGAGAGGCTTAATTTAGTGCGCACTTCGTCACAGTCTAACCCACGGAAGCCACTCTTTCGCAAAGGAGTGGGGAGGGTGAGTTCGACCAATGCGGCGTTCTAATAGAATTCCCCACTCTGGAAGACCTGCGGTGAGTTTGTGAAAATTCCTGGCTTCTTATTCCTGCAGATATCGGCGAAGTGAGTGTGTGAAAAGTAGTTTATCCCGAGTTTCTTTGTGTACTCTTTAATAAGAGATTATTACTCTTGGTGTAAGTCTTGTGCACTGTTTTGTTTCTTTTATTTTGATTAGCACAATTTATTTAAAGTTTTAATTTTTTTAAATAAATTTTATTATTAAGACGCTTTTGATGACTTAACCGCGACCTACTTTCGCGACTTCCGCATTGCAAGCGAGACGGCCATCTTGTTCAGCTACTTTTGCAAAGCCAACAGCACCAGCAAGTACAACGGTTTCTGCTCGTGGTTTTTACATCACGCGCCGTTTGTTCTTCGTTTGTGTGTATGACGCATTGTACACGTTTTTCCCTACAAATATGAAGAAAATTATTTCGTGATTTTGTGTGCAGTGACAATTGGTTTTTTTCAGATGACGTCAGGATAGTAGTGCTCCGCGATAATTTTAGTTCTGATGCTGGTATTCGTGGAATACGCACTGCTGACGTTGAACTGCGCAATATTTCAAAAGTCGACTATTTCAACGGTTTATTGGAAATTCGACGCCTACTATGTTTAAATTTTGATTTTTTAAATTTTTAGTTTTTAAATTCATTTGTTTTTAATTTTCGAACGTTTCAAGGATTGTTTTGATTTAAAATTTGTTACAAGTATCTATCTAGTGTTGGAAAAGAAGAAAACCGATGGGTGAACAGGGGAGAGGAAGTAGGCTTACTTTAATTTAAATTAGTCAGTCTTTTTCTCTCTCCTATTAATCCATTAGAAGTGCTCCAAGAAAATGAAGTCCCGACTCTTTTAACCAATTGTTTTATGAAGTCCGACTAGATTCAAAAGATTGCAAGTATTTAATGGTTATTTCGATGTGATTATTGTTTTGTAAATAGTATTTTTTGTATATGATAATAATTTTATATAAAAACAATTGAAATTTATAAATTATTTTTTATATGTGTGTAGATTAGTTTTTGTATATGTTTAGTATTCACTTTTTAGGATAATAATTTTTTGTACATTTTTGCAGATTTAAATTGTATCTGGTTATTTTGTGTGGTTTTTCCACGAAAAATAAACTTTCCAGAAACAACTGCATGTTATTTTTATAAATAAAAAAAATAAACTACCAGCTATTTCATAATAATTATTTGTTTACGTGTGTTCTTCTACAGCCAAGGTGTCCTTCATAACAAGTTTTCTCTTTTGTTGTTTTTTTATTTGTTGCATGTTTTGGTGCTATCCTAAAAAAAAACCCAATCAAACCGGAAAAAAATTCAAATCGGCCATTACAATACTACATTTCACTTTTACTTTCCAAAACGGCGTAGTATTTTTGTCTAGCGTATCATCGTACTAGAAATGGCGTCCCCTTGCTTTTCGAGGGTTGGTCGATCCCTCGCCCCATGTTTGGAACAGCCCCTTGTTGACCTTGGCCCTTTAGGGGAGGGACGCAGTCTTTGTGGAGGCGTCTGTTTGGGTTGCATGAAATAGGAATGAGCAGCCATTGATTTTTTTTAAACTAAAGTATCCATTCGAGCTTAACAAATTTAAGGTTAGATTAATTATAATTAAAAATATTTTGGCGGTCAAACTTATCAATTTGAGAAATTATCAATTTTTTTTTAATTATTTACAAATTTAATTTTAATAATAATGTGCACGTATCTAAAAATTAATTCTAATGTGCTTTAGAACTCTAGGACAACTAGCCTTACGGATAACATTGAGATCGCATTAGTTGGCTGTGTGAGAGATATTCGGAGTTTGGCCCGGCCAATGAGAAGGCAGTGTTTGCGGCCCTGGCACTCCCAAACTTTCCATAGCAACAAGGTCTTGTCACGCACCACGGCCTGCTGCAAATTCTACTTCCTGCAAGTTAGATAATGCGTAAACCGTTAAAACAACTTTTTGGCGGTTTGGCTAGGCATTAGTCAATGCCAGGTCATATCTTTTCAAGAATTTTAAGATTATCGCATACGTGTGAGTGTGTGAGTAATGCCAACGTACAACCGTCATTGCTTGCTGCTTGTCGCCTTGTCGGCTCTTTTATCTTATTTACGTTATAATTTCATGAATAAACGTGTAGTAAATATTGAGAGTTGTTTAAACATTATTCAGAAAATAAAAAAAGATAATTTTGATAGCGTCAAGTTGCTTCTTCCTTTCTACATTAAATTCATTTGTATTTTTTGCTCGCTTGTTGCCAGGTGCTAGAAATAGGTTATCTGAATGATCTCTAACCTAAAATTTACGTAGTAATTACAAAATTCTCTTTTTAATTACAATTTTATTTTTAAATTTCTAAAACATTAAATTCATAAAATCCTAGGCATAAAAAGCGTCATAAAATAACCTCATTTTCATTTTTTTAGGTTATAACGGTTTTGATAAGAGTATTCTAAATTATTTTCAACTGTTTATTGAAAACCCCTATAAAATGAGGTTAAGGTTGCATAAATTACATACAATTATAGAAATATAATGGCGGGTGGGAAGCCATTTTATAAAAGGGCAAACTAATAACTTCGTTTTTCCTAAAAACAATTGTTTCGTTTAATTGAAGTATGTATATGTTGTACATAGTACATGAAAACGTTTTTGTTTCAGTAAATTCCCAAGTTCAAAGCTTTAATCGTAAATAAGCATGATGCAAGCAGCTACTGCAAGGTGTAAGACCTATTTGGACATTTGTTTTATTTTGGAAACCCTGTTTTCAGGCTTTATAAACCAGACAATTAGTATTTATAAACAAAAAAATCGTGTAACTAATTTTTTTCTCATGCCGTAGCTAAAGTACAAAAGGCAATGTTTAATAACAAGTAGTTAATGTTTTGGACTTGTTTCTACGTTGATACAATGAGCGTGTACTAAAATTTATGGAAAGTTATCGATATCGGGTAGCTTTTCAGAAATTTTCAAAATGTTTTCACATTATTGCTGTGTTACTTCCATGTTTTCGATTAAGCGTCGGAATAATACCTCCTTTCAGATGCGATGTGTTAGTTTATTCTTCATTTGGTGTTTTTTCCATTTCTTTTTGTGTTAAATGTCTCGCTTGCCCCCATTTAATATGTATTCTCTTTTTAATCGTCTTTCTCACTTCTTCCGTCCATGTTTTTCTTGGTCTTTCTTTCTATTTTTTTTTTCATTATGTTTGCTTTATATATTTTCTTTTTAGTTCGTTCTTCCCAATGTTTTTGATGTTTCCGAATCCATCTTAGTTGACCTTCTTACTTTATCCATGATTGTTGTTGTAGGAAAAGCCTTTCTATTTCTACCCTTTCGGGTGTAAGATTGCGTTCGATCTACCTTTCCTGTTCTTTTCCATACTTTTTATTTCGTGTTAATTGTGCTAATTTATTTTTTCTATCACTTTTCTTCACTTCTTCCATGCACGTTTTTATTGGTCCGTTTCTTTTGTTTCTAATAGTTCTTTCTTCACCATGCTTTTAATGTGACTGTACCATCTTAGTGGACCCATTATGTTTTCTATAAGTGTTTCCGTAATGTCTCTGTTTCTTACTTTATCATCTAAACCGGTGTTTCTTAAACTTTTTGGCACACCGCCCCCTTTTTCAAAGATTTTTTCAACTTCAAGTCTCTAGAAGGGGGGGGGGTTCTTTATCTCGACTAATAAACGCAGCTGTATTTCTAAGTTTTAAATTTTAAAAAGGTAGTTTGAAAATAAAACAACATGAAACTGAAATTATTTATTAAAATAAAAAAAAATAAAAACGAATACATATATAAAAGACCAGATTGCTCACTATTACTAGTAATTGATGTTGGTCAAATCAGTTGAAGATTGCAAGTAATCTATGAGAATATTTCCTGTGGTTAGTGCGGGTCCACTGATCACAAATATAGCAGACCTACATCTTAAGGTGGACTTCGAACCACCCCCGAGAATGTAGTGCGTTACTTGGATTTTTAAATTAATTTCATGAATATTTCCTGGGCGGAGTATACATCGACTGTTTGCCATTGCCTTCCGAGGGAGCAGTTATATTCCTTGAATCTGGTGATGTATTGTCAAAGTTTGAACCCGAGCCCCTTGGTTGATAGTCCCGGACTAACCAAGCCACAAGCGTTCTAAAAAAATTAAAAAAACTTTCTGGGTAGTGCAGGTGTGCTTTTAGCTTATGGATATGACAATTTTAAGAGATGATTTTTTCAATTTCATATAAACTATTTAAAACACAAAACAGAGTATAGTATTTGCGAAGTATTGTTGGAAGTATTCCTTTGACGAACGAAAATGTGTTAGATACACACTATTTTTTCTACTTCTTCAATGCAAGGAAGTTCAAAAATACGAAAGTAACTATTAAATAGCTACTAAAACGGTATTGTTCAACTGTTGTTATATTTAATTTATTAATTTTGTTTAACAATTAACGTTTCATATAATTTTGTTACTTTTCCAAAACAAAAGTGCTGCAAACTGTCCAAAAGCAGTTGGTCGTACCTTTACGCTTTGCCGCAGGCTTTTTTAACTTTGTCGCACACCTCCAGAAAACTAACATTAAAAATCATAATATAAAAATAAACTTTAATAGCAGGTATAGAAGAATTATATAGAATGGTAAATGTAGTTTTATCGCTTACTCTTATCCCTTCACATACTAGGGATGCGGTGTAGGGTGTAGCAACCATACGAAACAGTTTTAACATTCTGCATCCCGTAAGTCCTACGGCGGGCGAAATGAAACCAAAGTTATTACTAAAGAACATGATGACGCAAACAGATTTAAGATATTTTAAACCGTTTTTCACGAGTTGGGGTCATCGCAGAAAAGCATCGCAAGGTAAAAAAATAGCATCAATGACGTAGCAACAATGTCGAAAATCTAACCTCTAACCTAACCTGTGACCTATTCAACTCCCAAGCTGGATACCGACGCCAACCGTCGCTAAATCCAAACATTGCCATATTTCTTTCCTTTTTTAATTTTCAGTATATATGAGGATTCGCTACTCTTTTTGCGACATATGGTTAGTCTTGCGATGTTTCGACTGGATACTGTTTTGAATTAAAAGTATTTCTATTTAGAAAAATAAAGTTGCGGCGAGGATTTTTTTTCGATATCCGATGGTCAGTAAAGATTGGCGCACCGCGAAAGTTTCCAAACGGAGTTTCCAATCAAAACGCTTTTGTAGCCGGTTTGTGCGGAAGGGGTGGGAAGTAACATTGTAATAAATTGTCATTGGATTTGACTGGCCACATTCCTAATTCCAATTGACAGTGCTCTCAAAAAAGGGACATAAATACCAAATCACTCGATTTTTGGGGCATGACCCTTTTTTTATCAGTAGCAATCGTTTTTTTCACAGAATTTTGAACCTTAGCTTCAGTTAAATTTATCGAGGTTTAAATAATTTAAGTAAATAAAATTAAGTAAATTTTCCGTGTCTGGAATATAACAATACCAAATACCATCGGAAGTGTATAGATTTTGGTGTAAAGCGAAAAAACATCCTAAGTCCGTACGTACAGGGGAAAAATATCCCAAGTCCATACCTGTGTGGCCGAAGGTTCCATTTTGCAACTTTGTGCAACATTTGTTTAGTCTGGTTTTGTTTGTTTGATAGGCGACAGTGTAACGGCACCGCGGCGATAGACGATAGCCGCTAGAGGATAGACGACAATTGATATGCAATGGATGATAGACGATAGCCCATAGAGAGTAGGCGATAGACAATAGGCAATGGGCGGTAGAAAATAGACGAATACGATAGGCGATATACAATAAACGATAGCATATATGTTAACCGATAGTCGATAAGACAGTAATCATAGCCGATAAAAGATTGACAATAGACAATGGTCGAGCGACAATAGATGATAGGGGGAGGGTGACAAACAATAGGTGACGATATCCGATAAGCGATGGACCATAGACGACGGACGATAGACAATAAACGATAGCCGATAGAGGATAGACGTTGATGACGAAGTAACGTATTTGTGCAGGTAGTTAAATAAAACAAAAAAAAACAAAATGTTGCATATCAAAAAGTTTGAAAAAGTAAAACTTCATTCTAAAAGTCCAAACAAACTGACACCACTTGTTAAATAGGATTATTATTTTAATATGTTTTTACCCTTCAATTGATATCTGAATATTACATCTTTATATGAGATCGGCCTTCATTAACTGATGTCACAACAATATCTAAATGATATTCAGCAGTTCTTTGTCTTCGTAGCAAGCTTTTGTCGGCAACAAGAATTAAGACTTTCTAGTGTGGATGCTTGTGGATAGGATAGGATTGTTTGTTTGTACTTTACCAACCATAGGCGCCGACTTTTCAAAATTTTAATTGAGTGCTGGCCAGTTTAGAGTTTTACCAACCTTACTAAACACAGACTGCATAATAATGGATTGTAAGGACTGTGGTTTATCACAACACTATATTTAACAGTGTCTCCTAACCACACTTGACCAACTATTTGACTAATTGCCAATACGTATTTCGGTAATGATGTTACCATTTTCTCGGTATAAAACCGGTTTTATTTCTCATTTCTGGGCTTGCCTAAATTTCTGAGTCATAGATTCGGACCGAAATGGTAACTTTTTATATTCCCGTATTTCGTTTTATTTTGGGTATTTCGTTTTCGTCAGTATTGTATTTTTAATGTTATTAAACAATTTTCCTATTGCTCCTGTTTTTTCTTTTATCTATTTGCCCAATTCTCCACCTTGAAAGTTACCAAACCCAACTTCATAGCGCTACAACTGCACTAGACATGGTAAACGGTTGTGCAGTCGTTATTTTCATATAAAAGTAAGCAGAATTGTCAAAAGACCATATTTGATCGATGCCCAAAATCAAAGTTTGTAGTCTTGACAAAAAATTCGAATACTTCGGTAAGATCCCTAGCGAGACAGCATTTGCTTTTTTTCGAAAACGTCGTGCGCTTATAATATAAGAAAGGGAACATATCTACAGACATATCATGTATAACCATCCAATAGCTGTGAGTCATGTTTGGTAAAAGATATTTTACAGATAGCCAGATATATATAGCTCGGAGCTTATGAAGATTGAATTTTGATGAAACTAACTAATTTTTACATATGTTCTAGTTCACAATCTCCTAATTAAAATGTCTCGTTGTCCCAAGTTTCATAAAGAAAAGTTTCTGAAGGTTGCCAACTGTATGCAAATTGTCATGTCAGTCTCCTACTTGGAAGAACCTTTCTGTGTACTATTGATTGTGTACCCTTTTTCGGTAGTAGAGTTTGAAGAAATTCTACATTTCTTTGTTAATCGAAATGAGCTCGTCATAAGACATCAGAATTTCGAGTTCTATAAAGCAGTAATTTTTGCCTATAGAAGCACAATCAGATACTATCAAATGCAGGCCCGGATTAACACTGAAGCCTACGAACCTTGGACTCTAGGCGCCACGTTTTTGGAGGCGCCAGACATGGTTCATAGAATCACAAATTCGTCTGGGATTGGACCGCCGGAAGTATTTGTAATGGCTACAACAAACTGCTTTGGAAAGCAGTTCATTTTCATTTGGATTTATGGTAATAGTGTTTTTTTTTTGTTAAGATTGTCAAGTTTACAAAAAAACTGTAATAAACATACCTACCTGAATATAAATAAATCACAAAGTAGTTGCTGATTTTGATACCTATTTCTAGTCATCGCGTCATCAAGTCTGGTCGCGTTAGCTATTCGGAAAGCGTAAACAAACCAAATGCAACGGCTATTGGTGGACGCGCTTAATGACTGATGACGTTTACTTAAGCGCGGAAATGCGGATAAACGTCCGGTGCTACTGTTCATCTTACACGGTGCAGTTGCATTTATTTTTTTGTGTAAGTGTTGTGACTTTACAAATTCAAAAAATGGCCGAAAATCTTGATAATGCTCCTTTAAAAAGGAAGAAATTTTAAAGGAAAAGCTAAAATGTAAATACGCCCGTAGATGCAGGAATGTCATGCTGGTTGACCGGAAAGAGATTGTGCTCTGGCGCCGTAACTTTTTCAGGAAAATTAAAAATGTCGTGAAGAAAGGTGATCGATGTTTTTTTATTGACGAAACTTAGGTTAACGCTTGATACGCCGATAAACTTCAACATAACCGAAATGTAATTAGACAAGTTTCAGAGACGTCACTGCAAGGTATCAGCTACCCACAAATTATTCCCCGTTTTGATTCCAGGCACATAATAAAACCGTAGCAATTACGTGCTTGTGACTAATAGTAAAAACTTTATAGTTCCACCGGTAGCTGCAGGTACGTAGCAATGACGTAAAAATGATGCTTGGGGAATAAAATTAATTAAGCCTTTATTGAAATTGAATTGTTTTACGTACCTGTCAAATGTCACGCACTGCACTTGTCAATAAATAAAACTTAATATAACAGCATCATAGTGCCTTATACCCCACTCCCAAATTTTAATGTATTAATACCACGGCACATTATCTTTACATTCTTATTATTGAAAAACAATTGAAAAATAAACTTTGCGTGCGATATGAATTTTCCGCACACTAATGGTGCTAATCTCATTAGTTTCCGCACAGGCACACTAATGTCGCTAGCCATGGGCGTAGCCAAGGAGAGATAGGGTGGCAGCTGCCCCCGTTGGAAATCAATACTAACCCAAAACGCTAAAATCTATATTTTATTTGAAGCTGTTTAAACATTAAATAAAAAAAATAGTACCCTACTCTACACAATAATAATTTTTTTTGTTTATTAGTAAATGATTCAAACAGGGCAGTTTTCAAAATGTTTCCTAGGACTAAGAGTATTTATATCTAATTTCCACTTTTTTTATTATCTTCAACTAATTTAATTAAAAAAAAGCTGTTTTGACAGTCTTTTGATAAAAGTTTAAATAAAATAGTTACTGCAATTTACCTGAAAAAGAGTGAAAAGTTACCACAAAAATGAGCTGTATTAATGTTAAAATGAGCGATAACATGTCTGAATGATTCAGTACACAAATTATACTTTTTTAGTGGATAAGATTCATCCGCGAACAAAGAATGCTTGTTTTAACTGAATGAAAATACATAGTAAGTATATTAAAATATTAGTTTCATAAGACTCGTTTTCACACTTGTCCTTTAAAAGTAACTAGGATTCTTCTTATTTCTTTTTTTGTTTTACTAGTTAAATACATATTTTGCAAGAAAATTTTAATAATAACAGCTATTTCGACTTTGAACTTTTTTAATTTATTTATTATACTGGTCGTCTACGTCGTAAAAATATCCATTTTAGGCCAAACACCTCGACTTTGTTATTGGTAATGACACATGGTAGTGTTAAACATTTCCATTGTCGTTTTGGATTTAGCAAGCTAGAACGTACAACTCTAAGCAGTAACGCACCACTATGTGAACGTAGCTTTGAGCGGTCACCTGACCACTGCTTTTTTACGCTTTCCGAATAGCTAACGCGATTGAAGTTTAATGATATATCATCAGAAGGCGCCAGCCATAAAAGAGCTTCAGGCGTCCAGGAGTATAATCCGGGTCTGTTCACATACAAATTAAGATACGTTATGATACAAATTAGACAGTTTTGAGTTATTATTGCCACGGTGAAGCTGACTCTGAAATTGTAAGCAAAGTCTGAAATTAAGTACATCATTAAAATATCTTTGTTGACAGGAAATTCTACAAATACCATCCAATAGGTACATTTCGCCCACATTACCCAGATGTAGGTAGGATAAGAGTAGTAGTAACGAAAAGATTAAGAGTTGTCCATACCGTTCACTTCGCAAACTTGTAGTCTTTCTTGTTTTTTTCTATTTCCAGAGCTTGAATAACAACTGTCTCAATAAACTATAGCTAGGTGAAGCTTTAGGTAAGTTGTATTGTAATTTTAAAAATGATTAACAGCTACTAATGGGATCTATGGTTTTAAAACTCGATCAAGAATGCGATATTCTACTAGAATCTGCTACATTGCTAAAATGTCGAATATGATGTTCTGGAAACATACAAAAAGCTTTAATTCACTTATTATACAAAAAAATTATTAAAAAATGAGGGTAAGGAAGCCAAATTAAGATTAAAACAATAGAAGAAAAGATTATGACTGAATAAATATGATGGTGAACCATTCTAAGGTTAAAATTCTGTATAGGCTTAAATTTAGAGTAACCGTTAAAAGCGAGTTCAAACCAATAGAGGGTGGTCCTAAACTTAGGTAAAGAAAAAAAATGGTGGAGGGAACAGAGGGCGGAGTAAACCTAAATTTAAAATGACAAAAGAGATTACGGCACCGTTACCATTAACCACCATTTATTTTTCCCCTTGAATATAATCCTTTTTGTAAATGTTAGAATTTTGTACATGTAGGGAATGTTCCTTTAATGTATTTATTTTTTATGTAGCAAAATATAGTATTATTTTTAATTTTTATTTTATTATTAATATACAGGGTGCCCATTATGTATGGAATATAGTATATATCTCGGTAAATATCGACTTTATAAAGAAATTTGTTATATAAAAGTTGTTTAACATTTTATTTTCCATAATAAGATAGCATTCAATTGTTTTTATTTCAGAAAACAAATGAGTAATGAATAACACTGTAATTTCTTTAAATAGCAATGTACCTTTTCATTAGGCTCATTTGATAGAGATTTTCGATGACCTAAAATCTTAGTACCCTTATATCAGAAATTTTTTGAAAAAAACGTAAAAAATGTTTATTAAGTTAATTTCACCAATAACATGAATCTAGATATCCGAGATCTCTTTCATTTGTCTTAACAATTGATTGTAGGCTTTTATTGTGACAGAAGTTTGTTTATTTAATTAAGTTGTTGGTACATGGAAAAATAGAAATGGTTCATTTAACAGAAACTGAACGTATAGAAATTTTAATTATGGTCTGTTATGGGGATCGCAAGCGAACACAATTAGAAGTATGTGAAATTTTTAATGAGCGTTATCCACATCGAGAACCAATCACCCAGTCAGTAGTTAGCAAAACCTTGAAACGGTTTAGGGAAACTGGCAATGTTGAAGATCTGGTGAAGACTGGTCCGCAGAGGTCTGCGACAAATGAAGATAAAAAGCTCGATGTTTTAATAGAAATCGAAGAAAATCCAAACATTTCAACTCGTTTAAACCATGCCGTAAGTAAAGGTTCAATACAGAATATATTATATTCAGAAAAATTACATCCGTACAAACCGACTTTATTGCAAGAATTATCCGAAGATGACTACGATCGACGTGTTGAATTTTGTGAATTTATGATGGAGCGAATCAACAACAATCCAAGTTTTCTTAATAATATTGTTTTTTCCGACGAGGCTACGTTTTGTTTAAATGGAAATGTAAATAGGCATAATTGTCGATATTGGGCCGCTGAAAATCCCCATTGGATGATCCAAAATCATACCCAAACACCACACAAATTAAACGTATGGGTGGGAATTTGTGCAGATCACTTAATTGGACCTTTCTTTATTCGTGGTACTCTAACTGGTGACCGTTATTTGCAATTATTGCAACAGCAAATTATTCCAGCTTGCCAAGCAAATCTTGGGTTTCAACAAGATGGAGCACCGCCCCACTATCATTTAGATGTACGCCGATATTTAAATGTGGTATTTCCGGCCCGTTGGATAGGCAGAAGAGGGTCTGTGGAGTGGCCTCCCGATCTCCGGATCTTACACCTTGCGATTTCTTCTTCTGGGGATATTTAAAATCAAAAGTGTATACAAACCGACCCCAGAATCTGGCCGAATTAGAGCAACGAATACAAAATGAAGCTGCAGCAATTTCTCCCAGATCGCTCAGAAATTCTTTTCAAGCTTTTCGTGATAGGTTGGGCCACTGCCTTGCAGTTAATGGTGGACATTTTGAACACTTATTGCCATGAAAACCATTTTATTGCTAATTTCGTTTTGTCTTCAAGCTTTATAAGAGACGTACATACTTTTCTGTTCATTTGTTTTATTTTGTTTTTTGTTCATTTGTTTTGTTTTGTACATTATGTAGATGCACATCTGTTTATTTTAGGGTAATAATTCGAGATACTTTACGATCTCCGATATCTAGATTCATGTTATTGGTGAAATTAACTTAATAAACATTTTTTACATTTTTTTCAAAAATTTTCTGATATAAGGGTACTAAGATTTTAGGTCATCGAAAAGAGAAAGAAAATCTCTATCAAATGAGCCTAATGAAAGGGTACATTGCTATTTAAAAAAATTAAAGTGTTATTCATTACTCATTTGCTTTCTGAAATAAAAACAATTGAATGCTACCTTATTATGGAAAATAAAATGTTAAACAACTTTTATATAACAAATTTTTTTGTCGATTTAAAGTCGATATTTACCGAGATATATACTATATTTCATAATGGGCACCCTGTATATTTTCTTTTATGTAATTGACATTGACCTATTATTTTTCAACTGTATTAATCGTTGTAAAAATGCAGGTTTCCAATAATGATTTTTACATGCTTCAATTACTTGAAACAATGTAAGTTTTGTGTTAATTTTCCTTTGAACAAAGGTAATAAGCGCAGTGAGGTAATCATCTTTACAATAATACCGTCGTATATAGTGTGTTTCTAAAGTAAAAAATCAAATTCAACTGATTTATATATATTGATTTTGTGTTAGATTAAAATATTTTAAATAGTTTTTTGTTGTATGATTGTATTTACTATTTTTGGTGGAGAAGTAAATACTTTGACAAAAGATACGCTATGCAATTGAAGCAATTCTAAATGTATATCGAAAAATGTTTATTTACTAGTTTTGGCGGAGAAGTAAATACTGTGACAAAAAATACGCTATGCAATTAAAGCAATTCTCAATACATTTAAAAAAATGTAAATTAACTATTTTTGGTGGAGAAGTAAATATTTTGACAAAAATACTCTACGTAATGGACGTAATTCTAAATAGATATCGAAACATGTAAATTTATTAGTTTTGGTAGGGAATGGAACCCACCTAATAAAAAAATGTACAAAGGGTCCGTTCAAAAAAGAACATTTGCTGAAAAGGGGGGGTCATTCAAAACGAACGCAAGGGTGGGGGGGGGGTTTAAAGTAATGCAAACGTTCGTTTTGTTCTCGGATCATTTCGAAATTTTAAACAAAAATACTTAAACAAAAAATGTGGTAAGGGGCTTTAAGGTTTGCGAACAAAAATGAATAAAGGGGGGGGGGTGCAAAAATTACCAATTTTTGCGAACTTCTTTTTGAATGCTCCCAAAGTACCTAAAAGTTGAAAATACCGTTAGTTAAATAATAAAATATTGTTTTTACCATTTAATTTTAATTGTTACAAATTTTCTAAATTCATAACCAACTTTCTGGACACAGAATTTAAATTTACTGAATTTATTAGAAATGCTGATATATTTAAAAAATTATTTTCAATGAAATTTCGAATTTGGTCTTTCTAAACTACTCTGTACAACTTTCTTCTTGAATTTTGTTTTTTATTCTTAATTGTAGTAGGCCGCAGAAAGTAACATATCCTAAAAGTTTAATTTACCAAGAGATATATGTTTAGGGAAAAAAATTTAAATCGATAAGATATAAGTAAATAACTTGGGTAACTTAGGTGGTGTAGTCTAAAGCGAGATACGCAGTATATACGTTATAGATTGAAACAAAAAAAATAGTTATTAACTTTTAAAACATTTTATTCTTGACAAAAATCACGAACTTAATTTTCGGCTTTCTCAACTCCTGGACACTCCGGATGTATACAGTGTCATAACCAGACCACTTGGTGCTCGTGTGCGAACAAAACTTTCTCTGATTCTAAACTCAATTTTCGAATGATCATAATTTGCCATTTAGAAAGAACAATTCAGAAGATCTCTAAAAATTAGGATTTATAGGTATAGGACATTATTGTGTTAAAAAGTGTAACGAATTGATATGCCAGTGCAGAAATAAAATAATATACAGGGTGTTTCATTTAAAAAATTAAAATATGTTGTATATTGTTGTATAAATGTATAAATTCCGCGCTACGATGAAAACACCCTGTACACTATAATGAATATTTAGTAGCACTGTCATTTAAGTACACCGTGATCTATATATAACTGAAAAAGGTGTTTATTGCATTTGTTTTAATAGTAATACAATAAATTATTTTGTTGCGGTAGACCGCGAGCAAATTTTTAACATTTTTATAATTAAATCGTAATTACACCGCAACGTAGATTAGAAAACCAACGATCTTACTGGGAATTCCATTAAAAAATCAACCTTCTTCTTACTACACTTTTGTGATACATGCTATATGTACATAAAAATATTTTCCAAATATGCATTATGGTACCACATTAACATTTTCCAGACAAGGAACTTAATAGTATAAGCATAAAGGAGACTCTAAGCACTAAATGAACACCCTGTATAAGTCTCATTCTGTATGATATGTTTTAAGGGATGAATGTGGCGGTAAGAGTAATATTATTTTTTCTGCATTACCTACTTATAGGATGCAAGTGTAGCGTGACTGGCTTCGTCGTTGTCTGTTTTGGTGTAATTTAAAATGTCTTAATCAATGGAGAAACATCTATCTCATAATTATTCTAGCCGCTGGGAATTACATGGTACTGTGCACTAGATTCCCCAGAAGAGTCGAATTACGTATCCTTGGGAAAATAAAAAATCAACCTCTTTTGTAGATTTTCAAAAGATCTAGATACTTAATATTTACGTGGAAGCTAGGTTGCTCAGTGGGTATGATGCTCGGCTGTCAACCTCATGGTCCTGGGTTCAATTTCCAGGATCGCCATAACTATTAGGCATTTTTAAAAATATTTAAGGTTCCCAAGTCGACTCAGTCAGTGAAAATGAGACCTGAGAATAATTTGCTAGGGTAATAATAGACGGTTGCACGGTAATAGCAGCCTACCCTGGTATACCCCAATGGGTCATCATGACCTACCAAGGGGACTATTTATTATGTTATAATATATTAGACAGTTTTTTTATAAAAGCTTTAATCTGCACATTTAAATGACAAACGTCACTGTTTTTCTGATAGATGTTCCATTCTTTATTAAATTGGCTTTTTTCTGTTAAACATCTGAGGTCCAAGGATTTATTGGCTATTCTTTTGTGCGCCGCTCTTATCCCCATCTCTTCTAAGGTTTTGCTTTATCGATTTAAAAACATGTATAAAGCTGAAAGAAACTTAGCATTGGCGGAGGAAGCAAACTCATGCATGTGATCAATATTTGGGAAAATGAGATAGTTCAAATATGAGTAGTATCATTGAGTATGAATTTCTTCTAGAAAATAATTTCTGAACAGAAATGCTGTTTCTGTAAATAAGTGGTCGTATGTCGAAATAGAGCGTTCTAGAAAGTTGTAGAGAATTAAGAAAATTCTGAAAATTACTTAGGGATTACTCGGCACTGAATCTTCTGGAAAATAGGTAAAGGACGAGGCAAGTCAAAACAGATAAATTACTATTCGGTAGCTATTGATGAGACTTGTCACCCTCAGCTGAAAATCAGTTTCATCTCCAGAAGTCACCCTTCAAGTCAACTATTTTTCTGAGGTGATTGTAACTGAATTTCACTATTTTTGAGAGTGACTTTCCTATTTCTGGCCTGCCTTGGATTTTTCAAACAATCATTGTCCTGGTCGCAAAAGCAAAGTGAGGTAAAAAATTTGTTATCTGTAGTTTGTAGGCATAACCAATTGGAAAATGGCACTTTCTACCCAGGAACAAAAGTAGGTTACATGGTGTTATCTACGGAGGAATCTGAAATCCGTTTTCCTGAATTGACCCTCAGTCGCTCTCACATTGTAGTCTGAACATGCGACACTTTGGGTATTTGTCCAGATCTATTTACATGTTAAAGAAAAATTACAAGGATACATCTACGATTATAACGGTTTATCCTTCCGAACTGTAGGTCATTAACTAATAACTCATGGTATGCATTTATTTTTATAGAAGAGAAAGAAAGATTAAATATCTACACCTACACAAATACCAAAGCGGAAGAAGTACATTATAGCACGTAGAGGCAGTATGTAGATTATCAATGTTTTACATTATATCAACTTGCATGCGTATATCGTGCGCGGATTCATTTAAAACCGCTATTACAACCCATAGATCTATAAAGATTAGGAATCTCACTAGGTCAGTAGGACACCTTGTATTTGTGCGATTAATCATCAGCAATTTAAATTGGTTAAAATACAAACGAGCATTCAAGTACTTATTTAAAGGTTTGAATTAAAATAATCCTCTACTGCCAGGTAACAATGGATATAAAAATTTTATTACTTTAAATGCTCGATAAACAATGGTGTAACTAATTCATTTATTAACGCTACGATTTAATCAACACCTCTCATCTCTTTTAAATAGATAATGAGGGTAAACTAAAATATCATATACGGTCGTATGTTTCATAAACATTTTTCCTTCGCATTAATTTTTGTTGTTTGAACTACCAAGCTGCAATACTCTCGCATTTGCTCTCTCTCTCTCTGTCTCTCTTACATTGTTGCAGTTTAAACACGTTTTATATAATATTTGATTGGCAAGATAATGTTTTCTTAAATATTGTTACATTGTTTAACAATTTAGGTTGTTTGTTTATCTTGTATATGATATAATTAATTGATATGTACAGTGTTTCAACAATTAGGCGAGTGGGACGCGAATCGGTGTATCCAGAACTTTTTTGGTAATTTTACATAACTCCATAAGCAAAAGTATATAGCCAAGTTGAAAACTTAAGTTTTCAGAACGACTAAAGAGTAATGAATTTGCAATACATACTTTTCGTAATTAAAGAACCGACGACTGTTATCTATGTATGAAATTTTATTTTATTGTTGCACAATTACCCAATTATTTCTTTCTTCATGGTGCAATTCCCTTTGATAAATGTACTCCTTATCTGTATGATGCATTACATTTGTCATATCGGAAGACCACCTACGGTTCTTAATATACTCAACACATATACCTAATATACTTGTTATGATTGATATACAGAATATAGTCGATATGCTCGATATACCCGATACGCTCGATATGTTCGGTATACTCGATATGTTCAGTATGCTCGATATGTTCGATATATTCAATATGCTCGATATACTCGATATGTTAAATATATTCGATATGCTTGATGTGCTCGATATGTTCGATATACTCGATATGCTCGATATCATAGATATGCTCGGTATACTCGATATACCTGATATATTCGATAAACACGCTATGCTCGATATGTTCGGTATATTGGATATGCTAGATATGTTCGGTATACTCGATATGCTCGATATGTTAAATATATTCGATATGCTTGATATGCTCGATATGTTCGATATGCTCGATATGTTCGATATGCTCGATATCCTGGATATGCTCGGTATACTCCATATACTGGAAATCGAGTATTTCCATACCCATACCTGATGTTCGGGCCTCTGCCCGCTTTAGTAATTATTCTAATTAATAGAAAAAATAATTAGTTGGTTTGTGCATATAATCACACTGTATATGTATAATGTATATGTAGTTTTTAAAGTTTTATATGGAATCACTGAGATGGCGCACTGCGTATTGTAATAATAAAATCACTAGGTACAATAAGTAGCGCAATCAATTAGGCCTATAAGATAGAAAAAGATAGCTATCGAAATCCCAAACATGGCTGCCGTTTGACAATTTTTTTTGACAGTTGGACATGTGACATAATTTGAACTAAAGTTCCTAGGTAATTATAGAGACTTTAATTTTAACCTGTGATTTTAACCAGGGATTTTAACCTAAAGTTTCTTAGTTGTCGTCACGCGTCAGTTCGTAACCTATGCGTTACCTCAGCTTCCTTATTAAGTTAGCTACGCGTACGTGTAAGGTTGTTTACTCGTTGTGAATAGTTTGTGCTTGTTTGTGGGACATTATTATTTTTTGCCTGAAGAAAACAAAGAACTGGTAACAATAGAAACCACTGTAGTGCACGAGCTACAAGAGGAAGATGAATTTTATTCATATCTTAATTTGTCGAGCGCAGTGCAGGCCGGCTTATAATGGGTGTTCATTTAAATTCGTAATCTAGCAACCTTTGGATTATTGCCTGTCTCTATCTGCGACGTATTATATCTGTCGCTCTGCCTTCTTTCATTAAAATTCCAAAGGTTGCTAGATTACGAATTTAAATGAACACCCGTTATTATTTGTTAGGTGCTGTTTTACATAAAATAAAAAAGCATTATGCAATATGCGCTAATTGTTATAAAGCAGTACAGGAGGTTCCAGATGAAGTTACAGTTTTAACTAGATTTACTAAATTGAGAGAATATAAATCTAACATTTTAGTATATCCTAAATTATCATTATATGATTGCATATTTAATATAGAACTTAGTTTTAGAGCTCATGAAGATGACATTTTAGAAAATAGATTAATTTTAGATGATTTTATAAGCAATGCTATAAATACTATTTTATTCGATTGTACCATAAGATAGAATTTTTCGGTTTGAAAATCTGGACGAAAACGCCATCGTTTTGTTAAAGACCATGATTGCTCGGTAACGGCATTTTTCGTCCAAAGACGAAAAACGTTTTTCGGCCGCAAAAATAAAAATTATTGAAATAATCAAATTGCCGATGTCAATGTGACGTTCGATCAACAACGAAAAAATTAAATCCAATTAAATCAGTGATCATATTAAAATGTCAAGTGAAGACGAGTTAATGTGTACTCCTCCTGAGGTGCGAGAATCCGCAAATCAAGCTTCGATAGAGTTGCTTCCCAAAAAGTCCAAAGAAGTTTATGAGAGGGCGTATCAAAAATTTGAAACTTACCGCCAAGAAAATAATATTCGAACTTTCTCCGAGAATGTTTTACTGGCATATTTCTCAAATTTGTCTCAACAAATGAAATCTTCAACTTTATGGTCTCATTATTCTATGGTAAGAGCCATGTTGAATTTACAACATAACGTGGATATATCAAAATATATGAAACTGCACGCATTTTTAAAAAGTAAGCATAACGGCTATTTAGCCAAAAAATCCAGGGTCCTATCTCAGTAAGATTTCCATAAATTCCTTGATGATGCCCCAGACGCCAAGTATTTAATGTGTAAGGTAAGTTTCTACGGAACAATAATTAACTTCCAGATTTCAACTAACAGTTATCATTTTATAACAGGTTGCATCCATATTCGGAATTGCGGGTGCATGTCGGCGTGAGGAGTTGGCTCACATGACGGTGGACGACATAGAAAATTTAGGCTCTGCATTATTGATAAAAATTCCATGCAACAAAACCAATAAACCCCGATCATTTACTGTAACCGGAAAATACCTAGAATATTATAGAAAATATGCATGTCTTCGTCCAAAAGATATAAGTGATAGACGATTCTTTTTACGATACCAAAACGGAAAATGTGCCAAGCAGGTTGTTGGCATACATAAATTTGGTTCTATACCACAAGAAATTGCTAAATATTTAAATCTTCCCAATCCTAAGGAATTCACGGGACATTGTTTCCGAAGGACGTCCGCTACATTACTGGTGGATGCTGGGGGCGATTTAACCTCCTTGAAACGTCATGGAGGATGGCGGTCTTCTAATGTGGCTGAGGGATACATAGATGATTCTCTGAATAATAAACTAGATATTGCTCGAAAAATTCTCGATTCTGGAGAAACAGAGACTCAACCCTACTGTTCAACAGAAACACCAAATATTACTAATAAAGCAATACACGTAAATAGTTCAAATCAGTTTTCAGAATGCAGTTCAAAGAGGGCGGCATATGAGTCATATGACCATAGACCATATGACAGAAGTGTTACATCAGGAACAGAAAATATTAATAAAAGTGCGATAGGGGTGAATAGTTTAAATCACCCCATTATTTTCCAAAATTGTACCAATTGTACGTTTAATATTAATAGCAAATAGTTAATTTTTACTTAAATTGTTTATCTTCAATAAAAAAAATTAAAGTAATAAATCATTTTTTTTAATTTTGTAAAGTTTTTGCAATCGAATAAAAAATTATGTATGATACACGGACGAAAAACATATTTCGGACTCTTTGCTGTTGCTGGACTCGGCGTTGCCTCGTCCAGCAATTTCCAGCAAATCGTCCGAAATATTTAATTTTTCGTCCTTATAACATAAAATACTATTATGTGTCCTGATAGCATTCCGAATTGTCATGACATTTTTGAAAAAATTATAAAATTATTTTTTAAGTGTCGGGTCTATTTCTTGTTGAATAACAAACATAAAAAACCAAATTGTAATATTTCGACGCAGAGTAGCCGCAATATGGCAATGCGAGCTTCTGTAAATAAATAATTTTCCATTACATATTCTGTGTTATTGTCCAATTCACATTATGCTCTGGTTCTTTTTCAGTCATTTTTTTACTAATTTTCCTCATTTTGATGAAATCAAAGATTTTTATCTTAGGGACAACAGCAATTTCACTTGCAGCAAGCAGAAAGTGAAATAAATGTTTGAGACATCTCATTTTGAATTTACCGCTTTAAAAATCCCAAACATGGCGGACGATTGCGCTACTTATTGTATCTAGTGACTTTATGTAATAAATTCACGCAGGTGTTCAGATAAAACATTTGAAAAAAAAATTTAAATAGGATTTTTCAGAATAGTAAAAATATTCTTACAGTGCACATCGTGCTTCGTGTTTAGTTATTTCTCATATAGTGTTTTGCTATTCTCCAATTAAATTCAAAGCAGAAGTTCAAATTATATTTTAGATTCAATCTCGTGAAATTGTGATGAGAGTCTAACATTATTTAAAGGTGGTTTCCTTTCTCGATATCCTATTTTACCGCCGCCAACTACATAAGAAGAGAGAATCACCGTTTTATGGGTAAGTACTCAAAATTTTATGATTTGATCTTTTGTGCACAATATACAGTCCGCTCATTATCAAAAGGAAAAAATTCAAATAATATTTTATCAATATAAATTCCACCTATGGATTTCAAATAGTAATCATACAGAAAACATTTGGTCACTTCTCACCGCATTTTTGGTTAACACCAGCTGGTGAGTTTATGTTGATAAAAACTGGTTTTATAGATTTTGTTATTGTTCCGTGCATGTAGTTTTGTGTTTGTGTTATTGAGGATTTTTATTGTTTTTCTGTTTAATAGTTTAATTTATTTATCAAAAAGGCATATTAAAAACAAATTATTGCATAACATAATGTCATATCGTTTTTTTTGCCCGCTTCTTGACGTTATGTGTAAAGTATTACAATATATAACTTGGGGATAACTTCCTTCACCAAGCCCGTCTGCATAGTGGTGCGCAAACGATTTATATCGTATCGTTACTATCTTAAAGTGTTACTCTGAACTATTTAACATTTTGAGACCTGGAGCTGTACTGACAGTGAAAGAGTGATCACAGCGACCTCCCAATTAGACGTCCTGAGCTCAGGATAAGAAGACTCACGCGACAAAAGATAAAGGTAAGGGTTTATCCCCTTCTTCCCTATTTATAATTGCACAAACCCGCAATTTACTCATATTTTAATAAAATTTCACAAACAGAAAATTTATCTATTTCAAATTTTCAATACAGTCCACTGAAACGCAAGTTCAAAAGAACAGTTATTACCTAGAAAAATTAGAAAAATCATACATTTTATGTAGTAGATTAAATAGCAATTTTACATTTTATGTCTGATAAATTAACTCCTATATCAAATGTGTCATTTAATGATGACAGTTTTGTCATTTTGACAGCGATAAAAAAGGTGCATCCTTTTTTATCACCGATAAAAACGCCTGTTCCTCATAACCAGACTACATCTAGTACGCTTACGTCACTTTAATGTCTGCCCTGTCAGTTATAATTATTAAGTATCTTGATACTTGATACAGAGAAGAAAATTTTGAAATCAGTACACCAAACCAAACAATTTATAACAATTGTGTATTTAATAACTGTTCATTCAAATAATTTAATTGTATCAATAAAAATAATTATTGTTGTTGTTCATTCATATATTCAGTCGTTAATTTATCTTGCCAAAAAACACTCGAGCTTTTCTTTTAAGGATAAATTTCTTTTTAACTCAAAATTTTTCCATCAGTAATTTTGCTCGAAAAGCTGACATTTGGCAAAATCGCTCGACCTTCGGTCTCGCGATTTTGCCATGTCAGTTTTTCTCGTAAAATTACTGATTTGCAAAATTATTTCGTTACAAAAAGAAATTTATCCGATAAAAAAAAGCTCTTGTGTTTTTACTGTTGATAAATTAACTCCTATATAAAATGTGTCATTTAATGATGACAGTTTTGTCATTTTGACAGCGATAAAAAAGGTGCATCCTTTTTTATCACCGATAAAAACGGCTGTACCTCATAACCAGACTACATCTAGTACGCTTACGTCACTTTAATGTCTGCCCTGTCAGTTATAATTATTAAGTATTGTTGATACTTGATACAGAGAAGAAAATTTTGAAATCAGTACACCAAACCAAACAATTTATAACAATTGTGCATTTAATAACTGTTCATTCAAATAATTTAATTGTATCAATAAAAATAATTATTGTCGTTGTTCATTCATATATTCAGTCGTTAATTTATCTTGCCAAATAACACTCGAGCTTTTCTTTTAAGGATAAATTTCTTTTTAACTCAAAATTTTTCCATCAGTAATTTTGCTCGAAAAACTGACATTTGGCAAAATCGCTCGACCTTCGGTCTCGCGATTTTGCCATGTCAGTTTTTCTCGTAAAATTACTGATTTGCAAAATTATTTCGTTACAAAAAGAAATTTATCCGATAAAAAAAAGCTCTTGTGTTTTTACTGTTGATAAATTAACTCCTATATAAAATGTGTCATTTAATGATGACAGTTTTGTCATTTTGACAGCGATAAAAAAGGTGTATCCTTTTTTATCACCGATAAAAACGCCTGTTCCTCATAACCAGACTACATCTAGTACGCTTACGTCACTTTAATGTCTGCCCTGTCAGTTATAATTATTAAGTATTGTTGATACTTGATACAGAGAAGAAAATTTTGAAATCAGTACACCAAACCAAACAATTTATAACAATTGTGCATTTAATAACTGTTCATTCAAATAATTTAATTGTATCAATAAAAATAATTATTGTCGTTGTTCATTCATATATTCAGTCGTTAATTTATCTTGCCAAAAAACACTCGAGCTTTTCTTTTAAGGATAAATTTCTTTTTAACTCAAAATTTTTCCATCAGTAATTTTGCTCGAAAAGCTGACATTTGGCAAAATCGCTCGACCTTCGGTCTCGCGATTTTGCCATGTCAGTTTTTCTCGTAAAATTACTGATTTGCAAAATTATTTCGTTACAAAAAGAAATTTATCCGATAAAAAAAAGCTCTTGTGTTTTTACTGTTGATAAATTAACTCCTATATAAAATGTGTCATTTAATGATGACAGTTTTGTCATTTTGACAGCGATAAAAAAGGTGCATCCTTTTTTATCACCGATAAAAACGGCTGTACCTCATAACCAGACTACATCTAGTACGCTTACGTCACTTTAATGTCTGCCCTGTCAGTTATAATTATTAAGTATTGTTGATACTTGATACAGAGAAGAAAATTTTGAAATCAGTACACCAAACCAAACAATTTATAACAATTGTGCATTTAATAACTGTTCATTCAAATAATTTAATTGTATCAATAAAAATAATTATTGTCGTTGTTCATTCATATATTCAGTCGTTAATTTATCTTGCCAAATAACACTCGAGCTTTTCTTTTAAGGATAAATTTCTTTTTAACTCAAAATTTTTCCATCAGTAATTTTGCTCGAAAAACTGACATTTGGCAAAATCGCTCGACCTTCGGTCTCGCGATTTTGCCATGTCAGTTTTTCTCGTAAAATTACTGATTTGCAAAATTATTTCGTTACAAAAAGAAATTTATCCGATAAAAAAAAGCTCTTGTGTTTTTACTGTTGATAAATTAACTCCTATATAAAATGTGTCATTTAATGATGACAGTTTTGTCATTTTGACAGCGATAAAAAAGGTGTATCCTTTTTTATCACCGATAAAAACGCCTGTTCCTCATAACCAGACTACATCTAGTACGCTTACGTCACTTTAATGTCTGCCCTGTCAGTTATAATTATTAAGTATTGTTGATACTTGATACAGAGAAGAAAATTTTGAAATCAGTACACCAAACCAAACAATTTATAACAATTGTGTATTTAATAACTGTTCATTCAAATAATTTAATTGTATCAATAAAAATAATTATTGTTATATCCATACCTGATATATTCGATATACTCGCTATGCTTGATATGTTCGATATATTGGATATGCTCGATATACTCGATATGTTCGGTATACTCGATATGCTCAATATACTCGATATGCTTGATATGTTTGGTATACTCGCTATGCTTGGTATACTCGATATACCGGATATGCTCAATATACTCGATATGCTTGATATGTTCGATATACTCGATATGCTCGGTATACTCGATCTGCTTGATTTATGTTAGGTATACTCGATATGCTCGGTATACTCGATATACTTGATATACTGGATATACTCGATATACTCGATATTCTCGATATACTGGATATACTCGATATACTGGATATACTCGATATGCTCGGTATACTCGATATGCTTGATATGCTCAATATACTCGATATGCTTGATATGTTCGGTATACTCGCTATGCTTGGTATACTCGATATACCGGATATGCTCAATATACTCGATATGCTTGATATGTTCGATATACTCGATATGCTCGGTATACTCGATATGCTCGATGTGCTCGGTATACTCGATATACTCGATATGCTCAATATACTCGATATGCTTGATATGTTCGGTATACTCGCTATGCTTGGTATACTCGATATACTGGATATGCTCAATATACTCGATATGCTTGATATGCTCAATATACTCGATATGCTTGATATGTTCGGTATACTCGCTATGCTTGGTATACTCGATATACCGGATATGCTCAATATACTCGATATGCTTGATATGTTCGATATACTAGATATGCTCGGTATACTCGATATGCTCGATGTGCTCGGTATATTCGATATACTCGATATGCTCAATATACTCGATATGCTTGATATGTTCGGTATACTCGCTATGCTTGGTATACTCGATATACCGGATATGCTCAATATACTCGATATGCTTGATATGTTCGATATACTCGATATGCTCGGTATACTCGATATGCTTGATTTATGTTAGGTATACTCGATATGCTCTGTATACTCGATATACTTGATATACTGGATATACTCGATATACTCGATATTCTCGATATACTGGATATACTCGATATACTGGATATACTCGATATGCTCGGTATATTCGATATGCTTGATTTATGTTAGGTATACTCGATATGCTCGGTATACTCGATACATTCGATACACTCGATATACTCGATATACTTGACATACTTGATGCAAGTGCAGTCTGTTGATATTTAATATTTTTAGCTTATGTGCATCACATAGCCTTGGCATTGCCGGTCATGTCTTGACACTCCGAATCGGTTCAGAGCAGGTGGGAACTTATTTATCAAATTCTTTGGCATTGTTGTTGTTCTATAGATCTTAGGTTTTTGGTCTATTTCGACAGATTTAGTCGCATATGCTGTTGGATTCTTTAGGGTCATAATACATGTTTGACCCAGACATCCGTTAAAATGTTCTTCTGAAACATACGAAACGGTAAACTATTGATAGACGCAGTAAAGACACACTTGAACGACCACAATATAAATCTTCTTTGCTCAGTGGCGTAGTTAAGCTACTGTGACGCCGCGGCACGATGACTGTCACTGAAAATCTCTTCTAATAATATTTTTAAAATACTCTTCCATTGCTAAATTAAGGAATAAAATAAATTCATATGAAAAAGAGAACATGACAACTGTGTATTATGATATTCAGGACAACTGAAGGCGCCACCAGATATCACATCAATAAATTATGTTAAGCGTCGAAGTTCGGCAAACTGATGCAGTCCCCCGTTGAGTGGTTACTTGCTATCCGCCAAGTGATCAATTATTTACCATTCTTGAATTATTGTCTTTAAGTTTTAGCAATAAACAGTTTTTATGTAGTTAATCAAAATTAAGTGGTAAATCACATCGCATTGAACTCAGGATGTGACACAGTGTCATAATGGGCAAAATACTTGTATTAAATTTCAGCGGCCATAATTATCCATTGCCACATTGACATTAATGGCAACATATTGCAGAACAGTCGTCTGTATATATATATACGTATATACTGAGTTTTGTTGAGCTGCACTGAGCAACAACAAATACATTGTACAAGTACACTGTTGTGTAAGGAATCATGAGTAAGGCCACTTAGATCTTTCTAGAAATAACTTGTAAGGTTAAGGTTGTATATATTTTGTTAATTTGATAACAGAGTGACTCATACAGATTTATTGGATAATGTTTAAAGTATGTAATCTCATAAACAAGTCAGATTCACTTACGAACATTTATACACTTTTCCCCAACAATGCCATAGTGGGTGCCGATGATAAACGATAACTGTAATTACTAGGGTTACAGTTATCGTATTCTGCGATGTTGTTTCTGTTTGAACAAATCAAATCTGCTTTTGTTTTATTGCAATCCCTATATCGCATCCTTTTATGCGACCTGTTATTATTATCAGCATATACAGCATAAGATGGGATCTGTCATTACGAGATCCAATGCTTGGTTCTTTCCACAGAATGTCGGTCAAAAAGTCACTTTTCGGCGTTTCCTTAACCATTTCGATTGTTTTTCACGTTTTTATTTTTTTTTTTGAAAAGTACACAATTAGGATTACGTGAAATTCGCGATCAAGCTTGAATGCAACTCATGAGCAGTCAGACCAAATTAAAGAACAAAACGTTATTTCTGTTGATTTAATTAAATTTTATTTACGTCCCATTAATAGAGAAAAATGTCATTATAAAATAATCGATAAATATTATTATAAGCATAGCCCTACCTGTTCATGGTTCATCTCTTCCAGTATGATAAAGTGTCTGATTACCCCAATCGGCGATAATTCTCGACGATTAAAGCTGTCCTATCAATAAATACATACGTAGACAGACGTCTTTTTTAAAAATAGAATCGCTTATAAAAAGGACAAAATTCAAGTGCTGATAGATATAAAAATATATAAAGTGATTTAATTAAGGCAATACAAAATGCAGACTATTTAAAGATACAAACATATTCAAGGTGGGTATTTAAAGATGCGTAAGAGGCATTAGTTATGGTATCTGGCTCTCACTGTTTGTGATGCAGATTAACTTGAAAAGGGTTCTTACTGCGTATATAACATCATTAAAATTGTAATAGTTTGAGGTTGGCACATACCTAGCTACTTAAAGTTTTTCTGTCATGATTTGCTTCACAGAGTGTGAATTTCTATAGCCTTTGGACTTAAAATTAATTAAGAGGAGGAACATAAAATCAATTGAAAATTTTTTTATTTACGTTTATTTCTGCAAAAAGGTGGATGAATAAATAAGCAGTGGCTGTTCTACAAGCAACGAGCAGAGACACTGTATAGTAGGTGTGGTACATACGAGGTGTGTCTAAAAAGTTCGGTGAATGGTGTCAAAGAACAAAGAAAACAAAAGAGAAACAAATAATCTTGACTGGCCTTCAAAATAATCACCTTGCAACACAACACACTTTTGACAATGTTCATAAAGTTTCTGGAAGCTGGCATTAGGAATCGGTCGCAGGATCGCTGTCACACGTTCTTGGATGGCCAACACGTTCTCAAAACGTGGACCTTTCATGAACGTTTTGAGACGGGGAAACAGAAAGTAGTTCGCAGACGCCAGATCAGGAGAGTACGGTGGATGTTCGAGAACAATTACGCCATGCTGAGCTAAGAATTGCCGCACTCGAATCTGCTGAGCTTCTGCTTGTCGACGGCCGACCCGAACGTGGCTCACCCTCAGTCGTTTCTTTTGAACCACTTGTTTCTACTCACGGCTTCTGTCCCGTACACTTGCACTAACATTTCAGCATATTCTCCCAATTTGTAGCAGAACATGCTAACGCGTTGTTTCATTGCACTGTGACAGTATGACTCACACTGACCACGTTAGACCGCTAATATCTTGTAACCTTGGCTGCCAGTTGCATTCCCAACTACATTGCGTTTTTAAATATAATTCAGAATACTATATGCATAACAATGCGCGCGCACGTTTGACCCGTTTCCTTTGAAATATAGGAGCATCCACCGAATTTTTTAGACACACCTCGTATAAATACACTGCAAATTGTGGTTCCTGCTTGGGACAATGGAGACTCCAACATATAATTCTTTCAAATCAATATGGTGCTTATCCTATGTATATGTACAGAGGTACACTTGAGTCATTCACTACTAATGCTATTTCGCGGTTTGTATAAAAAAACCACAATATGAGAAGTGCAGGATTTCAAACAAAGCCTCCCTTACTGATGAGCCCAAAGTAAGGGTGAAACAATTGCCTAAGGATGTTTTGCTTGAAATTCTGTACTTCTGATATACAGGGTGTAATTAATATAACTAGAAACCTAGTAATGGAGGGTAGCTGTACTGATTTAGAACATATTTTTCTTATCAACATGTGGTCGCTTCCCGCATTCGAGAAAATCGCATTTTAAATTTAAAGTACGCCCCTTGTACTCACATTACATTAAAAATACTAAATCGGCAAATTTTTTTATTTCATTTTTTGTTTCGCTTTGTTGAGACAGAATAGGTGCTTACGAAATTTCAGTCAGATCTGTTTTTCTTTTATTTTAATGTCAATAGCTGAATTGCTGTAAGTTTTCTGATATAGCTTTCTACATAGCCCCATTAAAAAAAGCTTCGAACAGTTAAAATACTATCCACCTATTATTGAATGTATGACTAACAGATACCCTAGCTAAAAGTGAATTGTGAGGTGGAACACCATCTTGTTGAAAACAAAGTATTTATTCCGTCTTGTTTCAATTGTGAATAGAAAAATGTCTCTATCATATCAGTATAGGTAACTGTTGTTTCTTGGAAAAAAGTTTTTACCCTTGACATAGTTCACCAAATATTAACTTCTGCTGCATCTCTTTCATATTAATTATGCACCCTTGGATGTTCAGCGCCCCAAATTCGTCAATTATGCTTATTGCATTTGCCATTGACATGAAAAGTAGCTTCATCGGACATAATTAGATTTGTATTTGGTTCCATTCTGAATAGAGCCACTAAAGGTTCACACAGAAAGAGTCTTTTTGGATAATCTGTGTATATAATCTGGGCAGGGCATAAATTTGAAATATTTGTATTTTAATTTTATACGGAGCCATTTTAAAAATGTTAACCATTTTTAAGCATTTGTGAACCCCAGCTTTTGAAAGTTCTAACGCCGTGACCATTTTTCGAACAAAAACTCTTTTTTTTCAGTAATTGTATGGCATTCAAATAATTGTATTGAATTCCAGAGTGTATTGAAAGCAATCTTTTCAAATAAACAGCATCCTGTTTTTTGATTTTTTTTATAACATTGGTTTATAAAACTTTATTTATCCATTTTTTAATAATACTGGATGAGGGTGGATTTTTTAAATTCTTTGGAACTACAACATTCGAAATGATTTGATTTCTACTTATATTAGCACCGTTTGAGTCACTTTCGTGACAGTATAAAATAATTTTGAAGGGTAATTAAATACAACAGAGTTAAATATTGATGTTTACCTTATTACATTTGTAGATTCAGTCGTTATGGCATAGCATGCTGGAATATATACACATACGGGTGTTCCATTAAAAGAAATCATGTTAGAAAACTACTTAAGCTCTTCTACTACAGGCTTAACAAGCAAAACTTAAAAAATATATATTCCATGCATTGCCTCCTGAGCAACATTATAGACTACCCAGTTAGCACACTGACGTCATAATGTCGCCGTTTTTTCGGCAATAACGACGTCAAATTGTTGTAAAACTGACATCATTATGTCACAGCCCAAAGTCGTCAATATAAGACGTGTTTACAACGCCCTGTACTAAGACTAAGACAGGAATTATAAATAAATAGGTAGTTGAATATTGGAAATAAAATTTATTATATACTACAGTCAAAACATCTCTATATTGTGACCACCTGCTTAATATGACCGGTATTCCTTGGCCCCTGCTAAAATAATATCTTTTTAATGAAACTTGTAGGTATTGTATTGTACGTCCGAAAGACGTCGTTTTGAAGACGTCTACGTACGTCCTATAACATGACATCTTATGGACATCATTTATTAGTCATATGACATCGTCGACCAATAATGACTTAAAAATAACGTCATTATAACCTCAGTGTGCTGACTAGGTATAGAAGAAGGTAGAAAATATCCAAAACACCATTAGGTTTACCATAAAAAAGGCAAGCAAAATAATCCCCCAATTTACGGAAGTAATTAGCCGCCAACTAATAAGTTCTAACAAGATGCTGAAACAAAGCGGCAACAGCATTTGTTACAACGTAATATAAAGTAAAAAGATTAGGTTAGGTTTACTGTTGGAAAAATCACTTAAATTCATCCGCCATAGGCTTAACATGCAAAACTTCAAAAAACTTCTACGCGATGTAGTACCTTGAGCAACACTAGAAATAGTGAAAAACGGTCAGCAACAGTGCTAGTTTAAGTTAGGTTAGGTCAGTTTAGGTTAAGTTTTTAACTTAGTTTAACTTAGGTTCGGTTAGTTTAGTTTAGGTTAAGTTAGGCCAGTTTAGATTAGATTATATTTTTAGATTAGATAGACTTTTATTATGTATATAAATGGACAACTTAAACAAATGGGGATTGACAGAAATAAAAAACCTAATGAATTTGTTGAGCATCTGGCAGTCAAATTCTAAAATTCTTACGAAAATCGACCATAACTGTGTTAAATGTCACTGTAATTAAATTTTGGCAATTTGGACTTATGTGTTTTGTGTTTACTAAACGTCGTTAATGTTCATGTAAAATCCTTTCAAAAACTTTTAACCTTCAAAACTTTATTAATCACAACAAAATGTATCTGTAAGGCCATTATCCTTACCTATCTGCCAGTTACTTAGTGTGAGTCGTGCAATCTACATAATGTATTTATAGCTGTAATGTACCTGCAAGTGAAAAGCGCGCAAGTTACTTTATACGATTTATTAAGGTGAATGTCATTTTAAACATTTTGATATCTTTGTAGTTGTAGTATATGATTTTAGGGAATATCTCAGCCTTTCAAGCCCCTCACTTCTCAGCATATGGTCCAACAGCTAAATTGGGATTGCAATATTTCCACATGGTAACTTTAATGAGAAAGCTTATTGAAACCGAAAGAAGTGATAATTGGGAAATACACTTATATACTATTAAATCTATGATGCCATATTTTCACGCTATTTGTCATCACCATTGCGCGAAAGCATGTAATATTTATTTACAAGAGATGAGTCAACTAAAACGCAAAATGAAAGTTTCTGAGTATGACAAATTTGTGGGGGGGATGGGATAGGGAGGGATATTTTACAATTAGAAGGAATGAAATAGTATATTACATGTTGAGTTGGTAAAGGATATCTTTACAAGCCAAGCGATAATTGTTTGGAGTAGTTCAAAGAGGCTTTGCTGACGATATTTTATCTTCATACGTCATTGCTAAGCCTTCTTTTCGAATATCTACGTAGTGCTGGAAAATTACTCTGGTTTATATTTTCAAAGTAGTGAACATCATATTGATCTAAGAGAATCCAGAATTTTAAGAAATAATGCAGATCTTATAAAACTATGCAGATGGTTCTCAGTACATGATCCTTTTCCCACAACTAGGAAAATAATATCCATCGGTACCGGAATTATTGGCATTGCTATGATTGTTATGACTGTTATTCAGCAAAAACTGTAGGAGAATCGAGTATCAAGGGGATGGTTGGTAATATGTTTAAAGATGTGAAAATTAAGAAATCTGATACAATAAGCACTCTTAGTACAATGCACTTGCACTTTTGTTATTTTAAGGAGTATTTTAAGTTCGAACTTTCTCCACGTTTCTTTAATGAGTTTTAGAAAATATAAAATTTCAAAAATTCGTATCTTGCTTATTTCCAGTCTTAGAAAAAGAAGTTGTAGGAAGTAAAATATAGGAAATTCAATAAAGTTACAACTTTGTTTCAAAGATTTTCCCAGAAAATGCGAAAAACCGCTTTATCCCACCTTTAACCCCTCCTGCCCCCCAGCGATCCCAAGACCCCGTCAGTATCTTTTTTAAAAGTACATTTGTTTAACTACCTGTCTGCAAAATTTCGTTGATTAACAAATTATTTCTTTATCCATTTGCTATTTTTACTGTAATACATATACCATAAACAGGGTGTCCTATTTAACAATCTACACTCAATCATTTGGACAAGCTTCTGGCTATAGCAACGGAATTCAAAGAACTGTGTATAATTTGGTATCGATTTTCGATCTTCAAACTTAATCGTTCCATTTAAAAAAATCCCGATGACGAATGATAAGATGAGAAAAATACGTCATATCCGCTATCAGCAGAAGTTCTAAGATGAGTTTTAATACTGATTTCATAAACTAGGAGTCAAATTATACATTCTTTTAATTTCATTGCTATAGCCAGAAGCTTGTCCAAATGATTTAGTGTAGACTGTCAAACAGGACACCCTGTATGTAGTATATACATATGCTAATACCATACTAGCATGCATAATTTCATTCCAAGACATTGCTACAGTTGTTTAATTTAAACAACGTAGTTAAACGAATAAAAAGTGGAAATGTTTTGATGACCACCATAGAAAATTATACATTTCACACAGTCTAGTAATCATGAAAATGAACATTCTCTAAACTGTACAGAAATGACTGTAGCAAATAATTTCTCATTTTCAGTGGTTCTATTAAAACGCCATAGATGTCAGCACATGCAATATTTCTAATTATTTGAAATATATTTTATACATTATAAAATTATAAATTTTAGTTAACGGTTAATCTATTTTTGTTTAATTAATGCTTTACATTAAATTATATTTTCAATGCAAATCCATATAAAAAAGGATTATCATCCCGGTTGGAAATCGAACCCTGGATCGTTCGCTTTTTTAGCGTCATCTCTCTCTCTGAGCTACTGAAGCGGCTACCAGCATATAAAGTTATTATTACTATATAAAGTTATTATAAAATTGTTATTAAGTTAACATAAAATTGTTTATTGTTTCCAGACTTACTTTGTGGAACTCCATAATCATGAAATAAATAAAGATTATTAAAAGTTTCACAGTTTTATTAAAATACAACCTGACAATTATTATATCATATTGTCAGGTTGTATTTTAATAAAACTGTAAAACTTTTAATAATCTTTATTTATTTTATAACATAAAATTGATTAATCTTAACATTATTATATTTATAATTGTTAATATCTATTAATATTATTGATTATTAGTGCTAAATTACAATAAAGACAATGAGCTTTTATAATCTGACATGCTATCTCTTTCTAATGGCTTTAATCCATAAATTGGAATAACCGGTCTATTACATGGAAACCTAAAAATGTTTTGGGATTTTATTATTTCAAATTACATTCAAATGAAATATTTATGAGGTATTCAATGTATTTGTAAAATTGAGGTTATGGTTTACTTTTATTCAACAATACGACATCAAAATACATTTGAAAATGTTTGTAGGACATTTAAAAAATGAAAGACACCAACAAAACTCCTGTTATTAACTTAAATAATTGTTCAAATTTTAGAATTAATTTTATAAATAAATAACACTGTGCTACTCGAAAATAGTGACAAACGGGGCACCTAGTGAGTGATCTTATGAGTATCCTGAGTTGAGATCCACCGGCATTTGGCTGGATTGGCTCTAGTTTAGGAGAAATCCGTCTTTGAATTTTGCTGGTTTCAGTCGGGTGCGGCGCTAAAGACTACAGATATTTGCATGTTATAGGTCCTAAACCGTTTTGAATATCGCTTTACTGTCTTTGGCAAAGTTGTAGCTATTATTACGGCCAGCAAATTTGCTGAACACACCAATACAAAAAAAAACACATTCAAACAATGTTTTCGACTATAATGTCCAGAAAACCCCAGAATGACCGTATTACGTATTTCTGAACCATTGTTGATGTTTTTAATTCTGATATTCCTAATTATGACATATTTATAATATATTCGAATTCCATTCCAATCCCGAAAAGACAAAGTATATAACAGAAGAGTATATTCCACCTACTTTCGATACTGTTGGAGAATCGTCCATCCAATGTGACTGCACCATGTAATCACGTCGAGATTTCTCGAAGAGGTCTGGATAAAATGGTTCGTCGCCTCAAATTATCACAGTGTCAGTCCATTCTTTTGGCTCAAGATTTGAAAAAAGCGAATATCTTAGCACCAGATTTGAATATATATGGAGCAATCGGTCGTCATCGTCATGTCACTGTTTTTTTTTCAAAACCATTGAAGACAAGTAGCATCAGTAGCATATTGCACTGATATCAATGGTTTGGTTTTAACGATGCACAATGAATATAACCCAGAAGATTTGGCGGTTGTTTATTGATTTATCTAAGAGCAGTCCCAAGACGGTTTTGCTTCATCTCACAAATGCAAGAAACCGTGTCCCGACTGCTATCAGCACAAACACAAAAAAATACGCATCGTTGAAAAAAAAATCATTGATTTGGGGAAATACCAAGACCATCGTTGGAAAGTTTGTGCTGATTTGAAAGTGGTAGCTCTTTTGAGAGGGCTGCAGACAGGATACACAAAACACAAGTGTTTTATGTGTTTGTGGAATACTCGATTTTCTGGCGATTAATACACCAAAAAGGACTGGCCTCTAAGAGTAGGATTCAGATTGCGCCAAGAAAACATCGTTGAGGCTCCACTTGTACCAATCGAAAAAGTTTTGCTGCCACCTCTCCATATCAAACTTGGAATCGTTAAAAACTTCATAAAGACACTGAATCCTGAAGGCAATGCATTCAATGAATTAACACGAATTTTCCCAAAATTGAGCGGAATGAAAATAAAAGAAGGTTTGTATGAAACCATACATTCGCATCAATCAAGCTCTCTTGTTCAATATCCAACAGGCGTTCTCAATGGACCTGATCTTCGACGTTTGATGAAGGATCAACGATTTAAAGCCTGTCTCTCTGATCTAGAGCTAGTGGCTTGGGATTGTGTCAAAGTAGTCATTGAAAATGTACTTGGAATTCATTGTGCCGAAAATTGGCGCATACACATTGAAAACATGCTTGATGCTTTCCACGATATCAATGTAAGAATGTCATTGAAAATTCACTTTTTACATTGCCATATGGACAAATTCGCCGAACAATCACAACTGAATGCGATGAGCATGGAATGTTTTCATCCAGTGACGGCAAGACTTGAGCACTGGTACAGTGGCAAGAAGCTTGATGCTCTCCTAGGAGACATTTGCAGGAACTTGCAACAAGAAGAAGATGATGAAGAAACAGAATAAACATAAAAATATATGTTTCATTATTGAAAGTTTTTTGAATCTGCATTGAAATTTGAGTTAAAATCATTATTGTGCGTTTAATCTTTTTATTGAATTGAGGGAAAAAAGTCTTTTTTGTTTTTTTCTTGAGATTTTAAAGCGAAATTCCTTAACAGTTTGGATTTTATAGGTGGAAAATTCCAAAAAATCGACGAAAAAGTGGGACTTTCTGAACATTATAGTCGAAAACACTGTTTGAATGTGTTTTTTTTTGTATTTGTGTGTTCAGCAAATTTGTTGGCCGTAATAATAGCTACAACTTTGCCGCAGATAGTAAAGCGATATTCAAGACGGTTTAGGACCTACAAACAGTATAAACACCTGATATCTGAAGTCTTTAGCGACGAAACCGACTGAAATCAGCAAAATTCAAAGCCGGATTTCTCCTAAACTAGAGCCAATCCAGTCAAATGCCGGTGCATCTGAACTCAGTGTACTCATAAGAAAGTCACTCACTAGGTACCCCGTTTGTCACTATTTTCGACTAGCACAGTGTAATTATTACATTGAGTAATACGCAGTTCTTAATTTTTACAACTAAAATGTGTTTTCCAAAAAATGTGAGCATTATCCACTCTTGACAATCCAACACACTTCAATCTCAAATCATATTCTAGGTTTCTTGTATTACGTTTTTTATGGTCGTAGATAAAGTATAGTGTGTAACACGTGCAAAAACGCCAATTGGCGCTTTTCTGGACTTTAAAACCACAACATAGTATTAACGGACTACAAGGAAGATATAAAAGTAAATATTATTTCTTTACTGAATTATTAGTTATGAACAGTTATAAATAGAATTTATGGAATTGATCTGATCAAAAATAATGCATAGACCTGTTTTGTCTCAAAAAGAAGTTGTCAAAGGATAATATCATGTAGAATAGTTTAATTGCATCACTTAATGACTTGGAATAAAGATTATTGTTCTCTCTTTAGCATAACCGATTCTTTCTATTAGTAGTTCCTCCTTTTCTATGAGACGCCAGCCTTAATCATTATTTGATTCATATTCAAGCTAAGAACTTTAACAATGTAAGTACTTTATGTTGTGGAAACTAAAAAAAGAACATTAAAGCATAAAATATGATTGAAATAACGGAAAACCTTGATGAAGGTTACAAAACCGGAAAGAAGAATGAGCAGGAACTTTCTTTGTATCTTGTACACGGTTATTATTAAGCAATTCTAAGAAAGATAAATTACGTAACTATATACATAGAAGAATCGTTTTATAATAATGCATTACATAAAACTGCTGTAGGTAAGTATAATTACTATAAAGAATCCATTAAAGGACTCGATAAAGTTTTAATTTTTATTACGTATGCATGCCATTTTTGTGTACCTTAATTGTATGCATCGTATATAATTTCATAGATCATTATTTCACTTAACTGTTCTTCTTCTTTATGAGAATATTTAAATTATTACACATATGGAATGTGCAAGTACGTATATTTTGCCGGTTAATATCAAAAAGGATACCGCTATTGCATTCTTAACGACATATGTATGAGAAAATATACGTTTAAGGAGATTTGTAATATCACTAATATCTAATTCAGTTTCATTACGTAGTTCTTTGTTACGAATACGTAACATTAAGAATTCATAAATATTTAACCACTTACTTACTATCCTGGTATAGATTCATTCAAGTTCTTTATAGAAATAGAAACATTTCTTATTCGGAAATTGTACGAACCAATCAGCGTCATTCTTCCTGTATTAGTCAAATTATATACATACGTAACCGCCAACGTTACGTCATTGAATGATATATTACTATTATTACTCTCCCATGTGGTTAAGTAGTTTTTAATATTGATAGTATGTTTATTAGTTAGAAATGAGACAAAAATAGAAACACATAACTATGATTTAAGATGACATCAGAATGAGGATGTGCTTGTTGTTCTGAATGCCAATGAATGACTAACTACTATTTTGCAAAAATGTCAAATTGGTGATTGCACAGAATGATACCTTTTTATCATTATCATAAATTTAGAGGTTTGCATAATATGTAAAATAGAGAAATAAGTTTGTTTGAAACCTTTCTAATTTTCCCATTGCACACTTTTGTCTTACGAAACGTGTCTTAAAAAACAATTTAAGCGTTACTGTTTAACTAAGGTAGATCATAAAAGTCATCTGTAATAAACTAATAAAGTGCAGATGTGTGTTGTAAACAAAATGTCCACAATATGTTCTGTGTATAAACCAATAAAGGACTTAATTAGATAGCCAGTAAGTAAAATTCAAAATCACAATTTTGCGGATGTAAGTTTAATCAGTAAATAAGGTAAAATACTTTGCTACAACTCAAAGTCTTTCAAATAATTGTAGCCTAGTCTTATAAATCAGAATGCTACCTACCCACCCTGGTGATTCATCATTTGATGACTTTGCCAATAGACAAATACTAATCAATCCCATTCGGGTTGGTGGTTACACAGGTATCTTTTACGTTACTTGTTATCAGAAACTCTGCAATGGTGCGAAACGGTGATACATGTACTTGTGTTAGGGTGGTTCTTATTTGGGTCATGTTGAAGTTTTGGTTTTGCCGGGTGCCCATTTTATTCCAAAGAAATCTGCAAATTCTGAGACCAATATGAACTGTCTATCTCTATTACAATCATTCGCTGTAACGAGCAGAAGTTTCCCACTTAAAATGTCAATGTCTCTACCTTTGCTTCCCAGGAATTGCACGATTTTGACTTGAAGTTACCACTCCAAGGAAAACGTGCTCAGAGGAGATTTTCTTTTTCTCGATTTAGGGTTTCCAATGCGTATTCTAAAGAATAATAGTTAAATATACTAGGTGAAAAAGGGTTACATGTCCCTGATTTGTGTATTAGTGTTTTGATAAAAGGAAAATAATTTATGGACGTAGCCAAATTGCAAAAAAGAAAGAGCCTCCTGTATACTACCACGGCTCAACAGTCAAGAGGTTAAGCGGGTATTCAACATGGTGTTTTGCCGCGCAGCTTCCCCGTTTAGGGTAAAACGGCGGGGAAACTGTCGTGTGGAATAACAAAAAACTGATGGTTTTCCCCAGTATCAGGCAAGGATGGGGATCCCCTTGCAAATCGGTCCAGACCGATAAAGTGGGTATTCGACACGATGTTTTGCCACGTTGGAAGATGCTCAGTTCCCAAGCAGCATTTTTAGTCACCGCTACGTACCAGCAACCACCGGTGGAACTATAAAGTTCTTGCCGTTAGTCACAAGAACGTAATTGCTACGGTATTGTTACGTGCCTGGAACCAAAATGGGGAACAATTCTCGGGTAGCAGATACGTTGCAGTAACCTTTTCGGAACTGGTCCAGCTACCTTTAGGCTACGTAGCGGGAACGTGGCGGCGTAGTAATTGCTACTTTCGTGGAACTTTTTTTTCTCTTTGACACATCGTGTCGCGTGTTGTTCTCTCTTACTCTTGCAACTTAACAAATATTCTTTCACTTTCTCTACTAATGCCGCGGTCGTGTCACAAAATGGATTACTATTTTATTTGTAATATGTACATAAAGAGATGAAATGTTTCGTTATTTTGTCAATCTAGCATACCAAAATTATAAACCATCGCAACTTTTCTGTTAAATGCGATGATGATAGATCGAAAAATAACAACGCGCCTTCTTTAAATATATTTTTTAATAAAAAATGTCTTGAATAAAATATGACAAAAATACTTATAAATTGATCAACATGATAGAAACCATTTTTATTTTATTCCCAAGGCACAATTTGACATCGATTTGTTATCTTTATTGAGAGTTATAGTAAAAGACTTTTTAACAATTGCAACAAATTGCAAATTGATTAATAGCCTTCAACATTTTACAATTAAATATGGAGTTGTTTTGAAAATGTCACCTTAAAGTAGTATTAACTGTAAAATGTGTGTCTAAAGTTTGTGTCGCTTTATAAACAGTAACGGGAACTAAACAATTTCTACTTCTAGGTTGTTACCACGAAGTATAAAATAAGGTTTCCGTAGCCACTTTCTAGCTCCTAATGTCACTGCAAAATTCCCATTGGAACTTAACCTCAAATTTAAACGTCAATCGTAAATAAACAACCAATATTTTTATACTGATTGCTACTTAATAACAATTATTATTTAATTATGGCTCATTTTAAAGTTGTAGCGACGAAAGAAAAAAGGGGAATATATTTCACCCTTATTTACTACATGATGGTTTATCAGTGATCTCATCCTTATTTTTTTCTATTTTGTATTGTAAACAGTTGATTTTGTTTCCACTGATTTCACCTAACTGCTGTTCTAATTTTCTATAAAAGGTGGACGTACCTATATCTAAAATTCTTTTTTTTTCTTATTGCATTTGCCTTTGACATTTTTATTAAGTAAGTTTTACTTTCAATGCTACTGTATAGTTCAGTTACTTTAAAGGTTAAGCAATGGTTTCAGACCAGTGGCAGGAACTTTCGGTGCTACTTTAAAGTTTTAAAAACTTTAAAGTAGCTTCGGGCAAGTTACTGCTACAATCATAATATCACTTGAAGTTGCTACAACATTAAGGTAATTATACTAAGTAGCAATACCGTTCCACATACTTTAAAAAGCTACTTAGAAGTAATGTAACTACATAGTTCTAATAAATAGTAGAAGTAACTACATAATTACTAAAATATCCCAAATTGAAGTAATCTAACCTATAAAGTCATAAATTTAGTTGTAGTTACGTAACAGCTACTCAATCAAAGTTCCGATCTCAGTTACCGCTACTTAAATGCTGCTTGGGTTTCCTCAACAGGGAAGCAGCCGGGGAAGATATTTAATAAATTTGCTATTCCACATGATTTATTTTAGCCGCGTTTTCTCTTCCATGTTCCTCCAACTGTTATTATTATTTTTATAATATTTTGTTTAGTAGGAGTATCCGCTTTAGTGAGTAGTAGTAGTAATAGTTTCTATTTTTATAATCAGTATTCTTGACTTGACACGGAAAACCTTACATTTCAATAACTTCAGTTATAAAATCTTTAGAATAATAATGCGAATCAGACATCCTAATTATTATTAGTTTATTTAATAACTCGATTAAAAAGATCTGTAAATATATTTAAAAACCAATAACCTCTTTATAAATTAATATAAACTGTAATGTAGCCAACAATTCGTAAAGAGCGGTACCCCGCGCGGTATTAAGTGGGTATTCCACAGGATGTTTTGCCGCGCATCTTCCCCGTTTAGGACAAAACGGCGGGGAAACTGTCATGTGGAATATCAAAAAACTGATGGTTACTTTGACAGTAACAGTTGTTATAATTTTCTGGTTTTATAATATACACGAGTTTAAAATTCCCAAGGCACCTTTAATGGAGTTACTTTTTGCCCATACTATAGAAACATTAAATGATCGTCCATGCTGTTACTACTCACTAAAGCAGATACTCATTCTAAACAAAATTTCGAAAATAATAATAAGAGCTGGAGGAAAATGGGAGGAAAAACACGGCTTAAATAATTCTTCCGTGGTTGCTTCTCTGCTGGGGAAACTGCGCATTTTCCCACGTGGCAAAACATCGTATGGAATACCCACTTAAGAGTGTCAGAAATTCTACATTTGCACGTTATGTCTCTTTTAATTAATTTAATTTAATAAAATCCTAACTAATTTTGGGAAATAAATACAGTTTGCTTTTTTACCTACGTTTCCGCATCACATACATATTTCTAGTTTTATTTGAAGAGATTGATTGCTAGAAGAGACAAAATGAACTAAAAGTGGAAAACAAGCCTTTTTAAACGCATGTCATGTCATTCGATGGAACTGTGCCTTAATAATAATTACAGGTATTGCCTGCTATGAGCAGTTGCGCTAAGTTTAAATTGTTTGTTGCAATCAAAGGAAAGTTCATAGCAGTCAAAATGGATTTATAAGCAAGGCTATCAAGCTAATATCAAATAGTTTTCCCAAGAAATCGAAATTGCTTTACAACGTGTTTGGAACTAATTTTTGTAACAGTGAGCTAGGACATCATTTTCATGTTTTTCTTCATAGTGCAAAACTAAATGGTAGCTATTAAATCAATAACCTAATGTATAATATTTAAAGTATAAAGAATTATATCAAACTAAATTATAAGGCATTCACTGGTTTCTTCAGTTTTTAGTGCAAGGTAAATATTTTACAAACACAAAGTGCAATTCCAACTGCACCTATCAAGGAGGTATTTAGAGAAACGAAAGAACTAGGAATTTCCTATTACAAATCCAAATAAAATTATTAAACTGAATTAAATTAAATTATTAAATCTATAACTTACCAATAGGAATTCAACTAAAATATATTAAATTTCGACAGTTCTAAAATGAATGCTTTAATTGGCAGTTCGAGTCGCCATATTTACTAAAAAGTCAAATATTAAATCAGACGTTATTTTCACACTGTTTTACTCAATGTAAAGTTTTCTAGAATTGAAAGATTATTATTAGAAAATAATCGAGAAAAAGTAATTAACTTTCTCTTTTTAATTGATCGCAATTCGTATTCCAGCACTGTACGTATATGTTCATGTTTATTTATCCTTTTAATCAGAGAGTTTCGTTCGCCAGCATGTACTTTAATAAAATTAACCTTGATACGCTTGCGTATCCATATTTATCCATTATCTAAAATATAAAATCAATACCTACGGTTTGCCGTATTTCAAGGTTAACACGAAAACACCAAAAATATTCTTGAACGTAAGAGTAAATTTTTGTTTTGATTTCTTTTTGAGTTTACAAATCTCCGATACTATAATATAAAACATAACCTTAAATACAAAAAGATTAATAAAAGAAACAATAATAATAAAATTATACGATCTTACGTTTTTAAAAAGTCTGATAATAAAAAAGTAAGAAAAAAATAATTAGCAAAACATTTTGGTTTCATTTTTATATTGTAAATTTATAAAGGTCATATTAAAATTTTATTCGCAAATTGTTCGCGTGTAGGTTACCTTTTATAAACATTTTTTAAAGTGCCATAAAAAAATTGAATGCATTTAACCCACACACTTTATCCTATAAATAAACAGATTGCTTTCGTATTATTTTCAGGTACAGCTCTGTAATTTAAAACGAACCATAAAACTCGAATTTATTGTAGAAATACTACGATTGTTTTACATTTTCTTTTTATTACTCTTGTTGACATCATTGCAAACTAGAATTTGTTGCCAGGGCTGAATTTAGAAATAATTTACAATAACGAAAATTTAATTTCGAATGAAATTGAACGGAAAATACTCCCAAGTATAACAAATTTAGTAATCGAGTACAGTAGAAAATAAACTATCACTACGCTATTTACGATATTACTCTAATATATGTTACTTATACCCTTACAAATTTATCCCAAAACAAAATATATTACTTACTTACATTTAGTAGCAGGGTTACCCTATGAATAAGGCATTTTTAAGTCAAAGTTTTACGACAGCATGAATCAAACTTTTGTTGGTCAGACTGTAGATATTTCTTACAGTATCTCTACTAAGTAGCAGAGATGGATATGCTACAAAATATGCAGTAGGTAGGTATCTACTATTTGTTTTTCTCACAGCGGCGGGCTGTGCATATGAAATATTGTCGCACACAGAAGCCAAGGGTGATAGCCAAAATACTGCGATGCTTAAGCACTGCTTGATCAGAGTCACCTTTTGGTTAGAAAGCAGTTGGAAGATATCAGCGAAAAAAGCCTTTTTTACTCTAATGAAATTAGTGTTAATTTAATTGTTCTATGAGACTTTATTTAAACCTTGCTCTTGAAGCTACGCATGTTTTCTTCTATAGAAAATAAATTATAACCATAAAACATTACTCAAGGTATTAAAAATGATTGTTACATTAATTTGGAAATAAATATACGTAGCTTATAGAACACACTTTCTTCTTCCTGAACATAAAATTTAAAAAAAAATTGATTGCAAATATGACTTACTTTCATTTGTCATGGAAAGAGTCCGTTTTTCTATGACACAATTAGTAAAATGAAGGCGACTATCCAAATCTAACGAAGATCTACCGTATTTAAAAGTATATTTTTTGACATACCCACTACCCACTAGTAGTAATCATTCCTGCACTTTCTCGTAACGGGTTACAACTAAAAATTCGCACTAACTTTGTGTTGTATTGTTAATCTCAGATCATGATTTTTAATTTTCAAATAATATCTGAAAATAGTGTGGTATGACTACTTACTGCGAACAAAAATAACTAATCTCGAAAGTTTATTATTTAAGTATTAATGCTATCCGAACAAGAAAGGGTACGGAAGGCCGTTGTAAGTTTTTATGAAAAATACAGGGACCAAGGTAAAAACTATCCATATATGCTATTACGAGCTTGTTCGGGGTATATATCCTATACTCCTAGTGATCCTTATAGCTGGCGCCACTGCGCGGTGGAAATTTTATATTCTAGCGAAGAAAAAAGAATGACATTAAAGCAGCTTTTTTCTGCTACGAAAACAGCGTACCTACTTAATATCAAGGTTTGTACTCACATTATTATTATTATTATATTAGTTAAGTGAATTAATTATTCTTGAATTGGTGAACTTGCTTGGTCAAGGTTCGAAGAACCGGCCTTGTTCGCTAGGGTTTTCAAGAGGAAGGAGGAACAATCTAAATATTATCATGAAATGTAGTGTAGTTAAGAAAAGTGGATGATCTGGTCGGAAGGCACCTTTAATAACGAACAAAATATAAGAATTCGAACGCCTATTGAATACTACGCGCTTTCGTACGCTTTCTAAGTCGAATGGCATTATTACTTACCTAAAATAAATTTGGGCGATTACTTATTTTTGTTTTGCAGTAATTAGTCACACCCTTTTAAATTATTATTTAAAACATGAAAACCATGGACTGTGATTAATTACAATTCAAACCAAGTTAGTGCAAATCTTTAGTTGTAACCCGTTATAGGATGAACCGTTGCAGAGTGACTTGGTTATTCGTCTTTCGCGTAGATAGAAGCCTGAATTGCGCATCAAATGAGATTCATGGTATTTCAACTAATAGTAGTACCAATGGTTTGATTCTTTGTGCCAACCAGCGAAGAGTTACGTAGCAGATCGCTTTCAACATATACAGAAGTCTTCTTCCAAAGAGAATAAACCGCATCTTTACTGATATTCATATTTATAGCAACGTTTGCGCATGAATAGCGGTTGCTTGAGCTATGGGTCTTTGTTTTCGGATTATGATATCTTAATTTTTGAGCAATTTCCTTCCTTTTAGTTCTGAGTAATTCGTTTACTACGCCGTACAAGACCTATAAGTAGTGGTAGAAATTACATACACAGTAAAGTTGTTCATGACAAAGATAATCAGTAGCAGAGATAGATGATTGCCTTTGGAGACTTAGGAAATAGATAGCTATAGTGCAATTGGAGAGTTAAAGTTTAATGAGTCCGAAATTATAATCACTAAACGAATAAAGCAAGCAGTCACATCGTTATGCTACATAGCAAATATTGCTTTAGGGTCTTAAAAACTATCAAAATAGCATTAAGGTATATAAAAACATCCGATGATGAATAGTCGGATCCATTGGCAAATAATAATTATTAACAAATCGTTGGTAACCTTTAAAAATTACAAAAGTAGCCTTTTAGTATCGCATCACGGCATTACGGTTTATCCAATCTCCTTTAAGGAATCGATAGATTTTTAAGAAGTCGGCAGACTATTGACCAGTGGCGTGTTCAGGGCATTTCGATAGGCAGGTTTTAGGTGTAGAAAAAGGCGCCTTTATGTTTCGTAAGTTTTATAACTACAAACAAACGTAAAAGTATAACACGTTTAAATCTAAGCAAGAAACAAGTAAATGGCATGTTAAAGTAATGAGTGATTACAGCAAAGAAAATACTAAACTAAAATTTTGTTTATTGTTAAATTTCTTGGTTTTACCTTTTTAACATCATCAGCAATTTCATCTATATTAATTGCTTCATAAACGTCACGTTTGTTATGTAATATTGCTAGTCCATCTAGCTTTTCCTCACCAATAGTGGCTCGGTTTTTAATGGTCGATAACTTACTGAAGCTACGCTCAGTAGTTGCTGAAGGTATTCGTAAAGTAATAAATAAAGTGCGCCAAGAAAAAAAAAACAATGAACTAAAAGAAGAAACATTAATAATAGTCAATTTGATTGCCATGTTTTTGAATAACTTCAAAAATTCGATCTAGCATACTCCGGATAAGCTTGCGAAAAGTTTCTGGCTCAATGGAACAGTGTGCACGAAGAATGGCTTCTTTTAGGTCGGCCACTGATACAAATTGGCGTCCATTTTCGTAAATTCAACGAACGAGGATTTCCAATAATCCTCGATTGGATTTAAGTCAGGCGAACGAGAGGGTGGTTCAAAAGAGCGATGTTTCGAACAGATAACCATCTTCTTGTGCATTGGAGCATTGCCATGTTGGAAGACATAACTCGGTAGCCAATAAGGTTTCAAATTTCCTGTCAACATATTTTAATCTTTACTATTCATTTTTGAACTAACAAACGCTAAGGATTCAGCGTCAGACACTACAATGGCTGCCCATGCCATTACATCGCCACCTCTAAAATTGTGCTTCGAAAAGTAACGTTTTTCCTTACGCAAATAATCCCAATAATAGCAATAACCGTCTCGCCCGCCCTAAGAAGAAAACCACCTAAAGTTAAAGAAAAACATTTATGGTTGCAAAGCACAAACGAAAAAACGAAAAGAAACATTACCCTGTCCCATTCATTTTCACAACCTATGTGTTTCCACGCCATCCTAAGATCGCTTTTTTAATAACTTTACGGATGGTTTCATGGGACACATTCAATCCCAAACTTCTCTTTAAGTAGCTGTAGAATTTGAAGCAGTACAATTCTAATTCTACACATAATTCTACATGATACTTCATGATAATTCTTCTTTTATCGCGATCACTATGTGCGGAAGGACGACCAGTGGATCTTGCAGTGCCATAACTTTCCAGATCCTTTAAAAACTTGTAAACAACTTTACGGGAACGGCTGATTTGTCTTGAGATGTGTGCGTTTGTATTTCAGGCTCGAATTCGACATTTCTCAAAATCCGTAAGTTTGGCTCCCTTCGATCTGATATTGATAATCCAGTGCTCTGAAAGATGCTGATTGAAGTAATCGCGTACGAGGTTATGCCAATGTGGTGGGGCACCGTCTTGCTACAAAATGAAGTCGAGCACCTCTTGTTCCAACTGAGACAACAACCACCGGGTAGTATGTCGAGGTAGGTTAACCCTGTAACGGTAGATTCTGCGAAGAAGAAAGGTCCAAACACACTGAGGTCCAGACACACAAGAAACGAAAATATTCGTAGAATCGCGTTCATGTTTCAGTGTGGAATGCGGGTTTTCCGTGCCCCACAATCTCAAATTATGCCTGTTCACTTTGCCACATAAGCGAAACGTGTCGTCGTCAGTAAACACAAGTCTGCTCATCTATGTACCTCCAGCCGTATTTGCAAACCCATGCAGAACCGTATCCGTTTTTGTTTGTCGGTTGGTTTTAGCGCCAGTACTATGTAAAAACTGTAAGGTTTGCCGCACGTTAAGTTTTGCTTGCACGACATGTTAATTTTCTGGGGCTTCGTACGAAGGTGGCACGAATGTTTTCCACGTCGTTGTTGACGGATGATAGTCCTGTGCTTATCCTCTCGTATAAGCAGTCTGTTTCCTCAAACTGTTTCACCCACCTTATGATGCTGTGACAATGAGATGCTTCTTCAAACTTGCTCCGGAAACGTCTGAACAATGATTATTATCGATGACGTTTTTGCGTATCTTAGGACACAGTAACCTTTTTCTGTTTTCTGTAACCAATATGATTAACAGCGCCTCTATTGAGCAACGGTGAGTTTTCATTGTTGCCAGCCGGAACTTGGAGAGTTATAATCTTTCATGTTATATTTGTATTTGTGAAATAAATTCATTACAGCAGTCACAGGAATGCTTTCATTTTGTACCAATCATTGCCATGAGTTCCTTAGATATAATAAACGGTAAGATCTTGCTTATGTACTACTAAATAGCGCCGCTATTTATTTGGAAGCGTAATAAAAGTTCCACGTAATCGAGAGCGAGAGTAGAGTGAGGTGAGGGATGGGGACGCTAACGCATAGTTGTCAAGTGGCGACAGTGCCGCAAATTTAAAAATAACATAGGTTTTAGTTACATTACATTGTTGTTTTTTGTTGGTATGGTAAGGGGGCGTTTCTCTGTTTCGTTTGTAGCAGGGTCAGGGGACCCTGCTAACCCCCCCTTTGGACACGCCCCTGCTATTGACTATCGCGAAGAAATGATGTGACACACGTTTAATTTTGTTACGAATTCTAGTTGTGATTTAGTCTACGAGTTCTACAAGATTCGATACCTTGCTGGCTGATTTGCACAGAGATTCTTTGAATAAGGAACTAAATTATGTAGTATTTCTGGGCAAATGAAAATTCCTCCACGGTCAAGAGATAATCCCGTTAGCACTAAAATACCGTTATACCATTTGTGAAAATTGCTCCACTGGTTATAATTTCTAAGTGTATATTTGCATTTTAAAGATTGGTGTGGTAGAAGCAGGTAAACCGGGCATTAAAAAGAACTGTTTGTCTTGGAAATATTTTATTTTTTTTCTTTATATTTCATAGAAAGGCATAATGTCTGGATTTTACGCCACCAAGCTTTACTTAAATGGGATCTACAACCTATAATAATAATTTCTTCCGATAAACTTTCTACAGCCTTGTGGATTGATTTCTCCATTGCGATTAATAACTTGGGATTGAATGATAGGTTTTTCTCGCGGGAAACTCCAATAATAAATTGAAAACAAGTTGCATAAGTAGTTTCCAATTTGTTGGTCAAAAGACAAGAAACTGAGAAAATAAAGAATGCGATAAAGCCTAATTATCAACTACCTAACAATAAATAAAATATTCTAAACATTCCATTTGCTCAATCTAATAGCAGTACAGTGAAACTACGGTCAAAACCCAAACTTCCAAAAAAATGTTCTACCCCGCGCCAAATTATTCAATAATCTCCTCGTAGTAAGTAATAAAAAGTTGCACGACCCAGAGCTTCGGTTTGGTGGGAGGGGGGTGAAAAGGAGGTAAAATGGTATGTTTCAACAGCTTTTCGCAAATATCTCGAAAACTATGAGGTCTAGCGCAAACTTAATACTTATTACTATGTGTTACTATTGCCTGGTGTTCCTCAAGCCAAGAAATGAAAGTTTGCAAGTCTTTGGAATTTCGCTTCTGATTTGCCTCGCGCAGTTCGACGTACTCTCCTGCAAATGACTCCATCGCTTCAATAATTACGGAACGAATCATCTAAGTTCGCATGATTTCTTATGGGGAAATTCGCTTTTATATACTAGTGCTTTGAATTATGAGCACATTTCCGGAAAGAATGATGTCCGCAAAGACTTCGAGAAGTTCCAAGCAAACTGAGAAATAATGATATTTTTACCCCTTCCATATTTACGTAACCATTGCCTTCAGCACAAAAATGCGTTTTAGTCATTGTTATGTACTTTTTATACGGATTTTTTATTATTCTATAACTAGATAGAAATCGTGTAAATATGTCTTCGATATCTACGCTTATAAATTGGACTTAATTTTAGAAATCTTACGAAAGCTGCAAAAGATCTTTGCGATGTAAATATAAACAAAGTATTATTACACGAGTTACATGTGAAATTCTTTATATAACAATAATTATAAATTAATTAAAAAATATGTTTACAATGAAGTCTACTACCAGCATGATCCTAAGTTAACTGTGAATAATTAATAACAAAGGGTTAACCGCGTGGAGCAGTTTATCATAGGATTTGGGTCGGCCGTGGAGGAGTTTTCATATACGGATTATATACCTTTGACCCGTGGAGGAAACGATTTGGTAACGCCGATATTTGTATTTTTCATTTCTTGTATTATAGTTATTTACGAGGTAAAGCTAGCGAGCTGTTGATTTTGTGGGGCGAGCGACGATGGAGCGAGCCTCCATAATCCAGTAAACCCAGTAAAGATTAGTTGCAAAGCATGTCGCGTACGAGTTTTATTTCCACCTTCACCAGCGTTTTCTTTATTAATTTACTGTACGTATATTTTGTATAAAAAGACATTTTGTAATTAGAGGCGGTCATGGTGTTGTGATTAAGCAAAAAATTAGTTTCCATTAGCTTTTTGTTGATGAGCATTGGAGAACTTTACAGATCTCTTTTAGGAACTCGTAAGATTTTACAGGGTTGTAGCTGCAACTGCACATTTACTTAGTTACATTATAACTAAATGCCTATCAAGTGTCAGTTACATAGAAAGTGGAAATAAACTTCTTTAAAAGCAGAGTTTGGTAAGGTAAAATGAAACATACGAAAAGTTTATTTCACAATAAAAAAATTAATTTACAAGCTAGGCAGCGGCTACTAAAGTCTGACAAAAAATTAAAGAAATTAATCATAAATCACGTGCCGGAGACGGTCTAAGGTATCCGTAATCACGTACGGTCCTCAGTTCGTTTTATGAAAAGTAACTATCCTATGATTAGTACACAGTGTTGCGTCCTACGCTGCAATCTTGAACTACGTGCAACTTGAGTGTGTTCCGTATTTTTTTTGCAAGTGATCGCAATACCACCTTACTCGTATCAGGTGCATTACATCAACGCCTACATGTTTTGATGACAACAAGCTCTTTTGCGGGAATATAAAAAATCATTGAACACCTCCATATGCTCGTACACGAGAACAACCACATCGCACCTTCAGTCTCCGGTCTAGACAATGAACTCAACAATGAAATCGGCTGCACGTCTGCGAAGGTCGAGCTTTGATTGCATAGAAGTGGAAAGAATCTGTAACTTCGTTACTATATTAACACTACCCAATACCTCTAGAGTTCGATTATGATTAATAAATGATGAAAGACCGAACAGAATTCGCCCTGAACATGGCCTATGTTCCGATCACCTTCACAAGTAAGGTAAAGTCGCTTCCTGTAGCTGGAAGCTCTATGGTTTTATAGTTAGTCTTCGATTTCAATCAATTTAGTCCTGGCAGCTTATGATATTAAATACAGCTTAGAAATTACCTGTGGTAGTTTGATATTGCACGCACCCTTGCTCATCTGAATGTGTCAGTTAAACAGTTGCGTTATTAATGATTTTTTTTTAATTTAACTAGCTAATTCATATTCAGTTAGTAGTTAGTTTAGTCGGTCTTAAGTTGAAGTAATCTTATTTCAATCGTTTATCTTATCTTGCTTAGGGTATTGTCAAGTAAGTTTCTTACATTATTAAAATATTTTTTGTTAATATACGAGCACGTATAGACTGATAGATTGATCTCATTTTTACAAGTTTGTTTGTAGGTTTATTGGTTGCAGCTAGGTTTGTTTTTTAAATAATTAAAATTTAAAGAAATCTTGAAATTAAAACCTTTCTAAAATTAGTAATCTTGCGTATCATATGAAATGATCCTTGACTGAAGTGATGTGCATGAAAGACGCTGCAGAACGAGCTGAGTAGGTTCAGTGGTCAATGTTGTGTAAAAGAAGTGTCGAACGAAAAATGCGGTTTTAAAAAATATCATTTAACTAAAAATGTATGATTATAGTAGAATAGAATTAGATAAAACTAACAAGAATATAAAACAGGTAAGGTAAGTTTCACTGGATCACTAAATATTGAATGACTGCAATTATTTACACTTAAATTACCGTCACAAGTTATTATTCCGGAATGTATTTTATGGACCGTTTGAGAATTTAGAAAATATAAACACTGTTTTATTGTATTGCGTTTAGTCGTAAAAGGCTTTATTTACAAACATGTTATATTAAAAATTAACTGGCACATATGGCATAGCAAATCTCGGTATTAAAAAATCACCACCTGTTGATTACTGTGTATTGGAACATTAAATAAGAGGAATTTTTGTTTTATTACAGTGACAGCAATATTAATTAATTATTGTATCAACATCATTAATATTTAAAGATTTCTTACAAATTAGGAAAGAAAAGATTTAAAAACCAGATTTAGATGCTAACAATTGCATAAATAAGTGGAATCTTCAAATAAGGGTGCCTAAGTTCTTTAAAAACAATCAAATTGCCCAAGTGACATCATATATGTATAAATAAAATAATTATTTCTCAATATTTGTCAAACATATAAAACGACAGATTTTTCTTTATTATATAAAACATACAATAAAATAAAAAACCACCACCAAAACCAAATACGCTATTTTATTTGATTTTGCGCCACCCAAACGTTTATTAGCAACCATACACCATGCAGTTTAATAGACGTGATGTAATTCCAACGGACCAACATTGCCGAAATTGGCCGAAATTGTTTTTACACAGGTAGCGAACATTGCCGTTTATGAGTCTCAAGTTTAAAAATATAATTGTATTTCACAATAAACCGTTTAAAAACGCTTTATAAAATGAAATGACAGTTTTCAGAAGTTTTTACACTTCAACACACATATTAAATATTTTACATTGTCAGTTAGACATCGATGAGCTATGTAATATTTATATAAGTAATATATTTCGAAAAAATACTTTCAATATTTATAAAATATGAAGATCTAAATGTAAACTGTTTACCCAAAATAAAACATTTAGTGAATATTTTTAATCATGCTAAATTTTATGTTAAACTTTATTTGTATATGAAATATCAAAAGTATATATACTTTTAAATATTAGTGTTCTAATATAAATACATTTAATATATACGTTGGATGTTTATACATTTGTCCAAATATATGTTAAATATGTATAAAATATAAAGATTCAAATATAAATGATTATATTTATTTATTATTATCATTGTTTTATAAATGATGCAAAATAAATATTTGATAAAAATATATTCTTTATTACACAAGTTAGAGAATATTTAGCGCATAATAGTTTGGGGTTAGGGTTTCGACCTGCGTACAGGTGCATAACCGTTTTGCTGAATGTAGTAGATGATATTTTCAAAGCTCAAAATGAAGGAAAATACGTTGTTCGCTCTGATAGACTTCAGCAAGGCGTTTGTGTGCCAGAGGTCTCTGTGATTGTTAATTGTTGTATACCTGTCTATGGCCTTTGACTGATTTCGAAACATCACAGTGTATACAACGTGTCCAAAACTCTTGTTTACGTTTTATATTTTGATTTCCTACGTTTGCTCATATATCTTCAGATTATTACTAGAAGCGGGCTGGCTAGATATGAAACAACGACGTTACATACGATTCTACCATAACATAATAATAACCCATTTATACAATAAGAAAAGGTATAGAACAGATGTACACAATATAAATGTGCGACATAGAGGTCTGTTGATTATACCCAAGCACAATACTACATTCTACGAGCATGCTTCATTTAATGTTAGTTACAATATCACAAAAATTTACAATGATGTACCTTCATCTTTCAAGGCATTTATCAGTCGAGCAATTTAAAAAAGCTTTGATTGAACAATTAACACCAAATCGTCATTGACACAAGTCGTAAAGTCTGACTAATGAACACTAATTAATTTAAGTTATGTTATTACTATTTCTCTTTTATGATTTTCTTTTCTCTTATAATAAATATAAATTATTATTGTTACTAAATTTACTACATTATGACTACTAGTTCGACTATGTTTTTTTATGTTTTAAATACACTGTACAAGGGGGGAACGGAAGAACAATTTTGTTTAATTCTCTCCTTGAGATTGTGTATTTATTATGGAATTTCTACTAGGGAAACCTCGTCAAGACATGACGGTCAAAAGGATTGAAGGATTTCCCTATATACAACATTCGTTGTGTGATTACAATCCTTGGGATCTTCGAAAGTGAATATTTAAATAAACGCAACCAAACATAACCAGTTGGAAATTCTAAGCCTAGCGCTCTCTCCCAGCTTACCCTCCTCTCTTCTGACATATCTTCTCTGGCTTACACCTCCCCTCTACCCTCCGGTTTATTCTACATACATACATACGGAAATTCTACCTTACGAAATGATAAGAATAAAATTAAAAATCGATCTTGTTTAAGAAATTCTTGAATTTCAAAAACGATATAAAAATAGTGTTGGCAAATTTCCGGAAATTTGTTTTTGGTATCTTTCCATGGAAATATTTCCGGAAACTTATTGAAATGGCAAATTTAAAAAAAAAAGTTGATTCCCAACGTGTGTCCTGGAAACCGTGGGGTCGTGGAAATATTTTGGGGTTTCGCGGGACCAGTTGTAAGTCCTGTAATATAACAAAAGGATACCACTTGTAAAGCTTTGAACTTTCCTACAATAACGGCGCCTTTGCTTGGTGGTTTGGTGCCTTTTACTGCTGCATATTTATGTGAAACACGAAAACAAAATTTGGCAATAAACTGGATACTCTTGCGTATCAAAATAAATGTTTTAAGTTTATTTATTTAAAAATATAAAACTTAATGAAATACAGATATTGTCACGTGGGGTTTTCGTGACTGGAGGACGTAGTCAGAGGTAGAGATAAATCAAACACAAGTTGTAAAAAACAACTATATACTAAAGACAATAAAAAGAGTACAAAAGGTTAACATACATGTTGACATATTGATACATATTGTGAGGACGTATATGTCCTCCTAAACTAATACAATACAGGGGAGGTTGGAACCAACCCTGTTCTAGCACTAAATCTACTAACTAAGCGTAGGAGCTAGACTCCTAGTAATTATAACTAAGCCGGGTAGCCTGGTCACAACTCCCCATAATTTCGCAGAGAGTGGGCGATTAAGCGCCGCCCACTCAACTAAGCAAACTAAGCCATAATTAATAAAAAGACACTTACCCGCTTGTTCTTGTTGAGGCTTCTGGTGAGTCCTGGCACAGACTGATTTGAAGCCAAAACAAGCGGGTTTATATACTGCTGAAGGCGGAAACGTTACTGAATAATTGAATACATTAAGTGGGATACGAAGAACACATGAATACATAATAAGATGCAAACTGTATAAATTATTCGAATGAAACTGTATAAATTATTCTAATGAGATTCAAACTGTATATTTTATTCTAATGAGATTCAAACTGTATATTTTATTCTAATGAGATTCAAACTGTATATTTTATTCTCAAGGCTTATGCAGATTGTGTACCGCGCGTGGCGGCGTGTGGGTGAGTATCGCACTACTCTTGATACTAAATGAATGCAAGTTGAAATGTTACAAAAAGGATTTCATTTAAAATAATTCCGTTTGTGACAATATTAAGTAGTGCCGACTAATATACAAAATGAAAGCTTCAATAATAAAAAAAAAGAACCACGCTAATTTGCCCAGGATAACTCTCAAACGAACTGGAACAAAAATCAACTTTGTGTTTTAAATATAAAGATAAGCAGAAGTAGTTACGAAACTCGCCACCGTGCAAAGTGAGATGGCGCCTCAAGTGAATGTTCAATCCGTGCGTCTCAAATTAAACATTTTATATTTATTTAAATTAAAATATAAACAATTAAAAAACATAAAAATTAAGTAATGTTGACTAATCTACACAGCGAAAGCTTCAATATAAAAAATGACGTAAATCGGTATAGCGGAACTCAAACGACCTGGAACAAAAATAAGTTTCAAATATATAGATTATATTAAATATATTAAAAAACAGTTTAAAATGCATTTAAAAATATTTATTAAATCATACTAGTAGTATCCTACTGGGGGACAACAGTATTTTTAAATTTTAATCGATTTCAATAAGTCCCTGAATAAACTTTGCCTTCGTGCACTGAAATAAAACTTAAAAAATTTAGAAACAATTCTTATCATGTAAGTATATGTTAATTGTTAATTGCTTAGATTAGCGCCAAATAAACAGCCTTAGTTGAGATTTCTCAATTGATTTTGAACTTCAAAAAGCTTTTATTAGCAGGAAACTATTATGATCGATTCATTTAACAAATAATGAACCTCTTGTATTAGTAATTGGTTTAAAATTATGAGAAAACACAACTTCTAAAAATACAACATCGATTATATCTACCGAATGCATTGTTTCAGCAACTATTCCAATCTTATGTTTCCAAACGTAAAACCAAAATGTCTTCAAAACTAAGACAATCCAAAGCATTTTTTTTATTGTTAGAAATCTTTACTTTTACCTTGTATTTTTTGCCGGTTTCGACCTTTCCTACTGTTTTACCTAAAAGGAAATTTAAATTAACTGAAAATTCAGATAAAGAAGAAAGGTTAAGTGTGGGATGTGAAAACCGACCCTTTAAAATTTTAATGTTAAACATGAAACCCAAAGGTAGCTGGAAAAGGAAATTACCATTGCATAGTAAAAAAAAATTATATTGACCTCCTCTGCAGAAGATAATCTTAATTACTGAATATGACAAATTGCTGAAATTTTCTAGAAATAAGTGAAAATTAAACTAGTCGAATATATGTACATTCACTTCTATTAAAATAAAATGTATAGGTTATAATAAAGTAATATTTAGTATTGGATTCAGATTCTCAGCGTTACACTCATCCTGTTTATATTCATACATACGGTCTCATTATGGCACAGTAAATAGCTCTCAAGGATCTACTTGAAAACTACTGTGGTGCCCCGTATAAAATCAGATCCCCCTATGAAAGCTTTCACACAATCGAAAAGCCTCGTGCATGCTTAATCAGCAATTTATTTCCTATATAAACCTAGATGCTGATAGAATACAATCAGTTCGAACCTGAATTCGAAGAATTAACTATCTATCAGCATCGGCGGTCCAATTTTTTGGAACATTGTTTTATTTGCAATCTTGTACAGAGATTAATGTGTAAAGAAATGTGTAAACGAACACAAAAACTTGTTATCTACATTATGTTGAAAATTACTTAAAAATACTGTAACCAAACTGCACTATTCTTTTTTCTGCGAATCGCACTCTTCTTTTAGGAAGAGGAGATAGGACGTATGCTATATTGTGTCGCAGACGAAATAATTTCATATTATTCATTATTTTTTAAGTTGCATTTTCAATAGCATAAATGCTTTTCAAGGTTGCATACATATCTTTTATCTCGCGCAAACTTGGTGCTAATAATAAGCCTAGCATACATCTGCACCAAACACCAAGTAGAGGAGAACTACTTGCACACGTGTGACCTTATACACACGCTTTGAAACCTCTCACTTTGCAATCCGCCACTCGCCAGTTTTGCTTAGCTTGTATTTACAAAAGGGTATAAAATCAGAGGTTTTGTCGATAGCTCAGTTCCTTCGGGAGCTCAACACCGCCGTCATCTTGAAGCCAGACCTAGCAGTAAGTACGTTTAATATTCTTTTAACTGTTGGGAATCTAGGAAATGCCCTTATTTAGGTGTAGTTGATTCACTGTTTACCCAACCTTCCTAATGCTCAGTATTAGTGTGTAATTATTTAGGAGGTCTCGACCGTCCTAACGCCTTTGTACTAGTTTGTAGTCATTTGAACTTTGCGTTTCATTCTGTTTCTACCCTGAACTACATCCCTAGTCACAACTCCCATCGTGACATGTTTGTGGAGGCGCCACATTTTGCTTGCGTGGCTTTTTGAAATAGATTTCCTGAAACATCCTATACCATGTTCATCAGACTACGAGACGTGTGATTCTGAGAATAGGATTCTTTTTCATTATAATACAGCATACTTGCACAAAACGTCTACCTCTTAGAACTTTTACTACCACACGCTTATTCTTTGGTCTGCTTTATTTTTCAATTCAGCACTCTTGAGTGCTTCGGTAGTTTTTAGTCACCTCACCGCCTAATTTAATCTATCCTGCTTACAAATACCTGATATATAAAAATATCGTTCTGACATCCTAAAACTTCTCAATTCTTAATATAATCCATACATATAATTGTATCGTTCAATAAGCGATCTAGGGTTTGTAGGCGTTCAGAAGTCAGTATTAGGTATTCACTTATGGATAACACAGCGCCGTCATCAGCAAACGAAGCAATTTTAGTATTGTTTGTTTCGGTTAGGTCGGTCATATATATTAGGAAGAGTAGTGACCCAAAAACACTACCTTGGGGAACACCAGATTCAATAGGATGGAAGTTGGATTGACATCCGTAGTGGCTTACTGAGAAGTTTCTGTCAGTTAAGTAGGACTTTAAGAGGAGACAGAGATTACTGGATAGTGTGTTTTTTTACTTGAAAGGAAACCGGAATGCCACACTTTATCAAAGGAGGAATATTGCATTACAGAATTTCTTCTCTTTTAGACTCTTATCGATCATATTGACTACTTTGTGAACCTCGAAATGCAAATTGGTGATTTTTGATCCGTTTTCTTCACGGATCCTTTTTAATAAGAGTTTTTTGAACACTTTACTTTTTATGGATAGAAGGCTGATAGGTCGATAAGACGTTGTTTCGTTTGTCTAGTTTATAGATCATAATTATTTCAGTATATTTCCATATAATGGGATAGTAGGTTAAACTTAACATAGGTTATAGATGACTGTTAAAAGAACAATAACTTTTTGAGGCAATTGTGTTAATATTTGTCCTGTGATCAGGCCGTATCCTGGAGCCTTGATAATGTTGAGTTTACTTATATCTTTCTTGACTTCTGCTGACGAGAAAAGCTTTATTGGAAAGGACATCTGACATGGTATGCGAATGAAGTTTTGTTGTCTACTTTTTCGTTGTCTCTACTTTGTTGTCTGTGATTCCTGGGTCGGCTTGAAACACTTTAGATAATACGTAGCAAAAGTATCGGCCTTCTCTTGATCAGTGCCTTCCACAGAGTGTAGTCGTCTGGTGAGAGGTTGGTAATATATTGTTGAAAAGTGTTCTTCTGAAAGTGAGCTTCTTTGATTGCTGCTTTTAATTCTCTAGACAGCCTATTCGAGTCATGTTGATCAATGATGTTTCTTGAACTTTACCAGACTCTCTTCTATTCTCTCTTCTCTGCGATTAGCTATCTGATGCGTAGCAGTATAGAGGCAGAAATTGGTTGATCTTTTATTATTTTGAGGGGTAGAATGTCAGCACTATTTTGGTGAAGTAGGTCGGCTGCTTCGTTTAGGTCGTCGGAAGATCTGAAACTGTAGTGTGCCGGTTGTTGTCAATACAGCGGTGTTGGGGGGGGGGTGGATTTTGTTGTTGTGACGTAGAGCAGATGTCCCATGTATTCTATACCTTAAATCTAAGTGCGTACTTGGTATCATGTACTTGTTGGACTTATAAATTTAAAATTGTTTTTAAAAATGTTGTTTTTTATCGCGCGATAGCGCTATCACTTAACTTTCTTACTCTCGGACCGACGATTGGCACTTCCTAACACTACGAGCCAAAAGAGAACTGGATATCGAAAATAAGACAAATATTTCGTCACACTCTATTCATTTACATTATCAAATTTCTTTATGCATTTCTATATTTTTGTAATGATTTAATATTTTAACGTTTATAAATATTAAATTTATATTTAATATTTTATAAATATTTAATATTTATATTATGGTGTCCCATTAAGCAAGTCAGATTTTCCCAGTGGTTAGATAAACACTCTGTTTACTTCTTAAAATGTGCAGTAGCTGGTATTAAAAGAAAAATTAGCAATAAACACTCGACGTACCGTTTGGTTATTATTATATCCAGGGGCGTCCCCAGCGGTGTGCGAAGGTGTGCACGGCACACGAGCAGCCAAATTAATTTAAAATTAATATACTATATGACGACGGGCAGCGATAACAAATTACAAATTAAAATTATCGGAAAAATAATATATGAGACTATTAAATTGAGGCGCTTCTTACAAAAACAACCATAGTCCAAAAATTTGAATTTCGCGGTTAGTGTTAATTTAAATAATTTCGTGAACGGCCAATCAACTGGTGTACCCGTTTTCTGCAAAAACATACATAGTCCGAAGTTACAGCATAGTAAAGTTTCACTAGTTCTACAAAAACAGCCTTTGTCCATTCGAGATTCTACAGAAACAGCCATAGTCCTGGACAAAGGCTGTTTTTGCCGGAAATTCTTCTTGTGCAGTAGTTGACCGCACACATGGTCCAGACGTTCACACGTTATAGAGATTTAGTGGTTTTCTTAGAAATTTAGCTAAGTGTCTGAAAACCCCTGAAAATGTGGAGTACTACCTACGCCTTCAATCTAATCCTGAACAACCAGGTACGAGTTCTACTGGTCCTATTGAGGTGGATATCGACAACGATGATAATAGTAGTGGCGATGAAGACTAAACAAACTTCTGCCAAAGTACAGACTTGTCAGTTTTTCTCCGAATTAACAAATAAGATATGAGTTTGTATTCTAAAAATTATTGTAATAAAAATTGTTAAAATTTCAGTGTTCGTTTTTAATCTTTTAAGGTTTCCACCAAAAACAACCATTGTCCGTCATATACAAATTTTAATAATTTTTTGACGGAAAACGAATCAAATTTGAACGATGAACTGTTTAGGGAAAATTCAATTAAATATTACTTAATTTAATTGCAATTGAATTATTGTATTATAAAAACATATAAGAACGGCAGAACGTTTTTTTTCATTTCCCAAATAAAGCAAATTAGGACTATGGTTGTTTTTGTAAGAAGCGCCTCAATTGGTCAGGGCTAGAAATGCTAAATTGTATCATACGAACTTATTTTTCTAATAAACGTATTTTTGTTACAATATTTGTTACAAATTTAAGACAAAAATTGGGGGCAGCAGTAACAATCTTTGCACAGGGCAGCCAAGTGTCTGGGGACTCCCCTGATTATATCAATAAACACAAACACAGCTGCGCACCTATTTTGTGGTATTATATTTCAATCTTTTACTTATGTTTCTTGGAATTTAAAATTTAGACTTTACTCCTGTATTATCTACAGTCCATACGAATTTGTTAAACCATAAAAAAGGGAAAAAACCTTTCCCCCACTTATCTTTGTACTTTCGTAGTTATTAATTAATAATTATATAATATTTATTTCCATAAAGAACATTAAAGTATTTATAAGAATTGTGACTAATAACTGCAATAATAACAAATTGCAAACCCCTTACACTGCAGTAAAATTACCAACCATCAGGGTCGTTCTATCAAAACATAAAAAAATAAAGGCTTTACTAAAGGAGCTTTCTACTGCTGTATTTAGAGTTCCAATAAAAGATAACGCCTATTGATGGATAGATTAAATTAGCTAAACATGTTTTTACTTAAATTAACTATTTGTTAACGAATATTACGCCAGTATTAGAATGATGAAGATATTTCAACAACATCCAAAATGGAATGTGCGTCGTCAGTATGCTTGTGCTCATTCAACGTTCAGCTCATGTCACGTCTTGTACTGGTGCTGTCAATTTCTAAAGAGTTTGCATTTAATCTTATTAGACTTAACACTGACCTGCATCTATTATACGTACTTTTCTAAAAACGTCGTGCAAAATTTTCGAAATTTAATCAAATTTTAGTTCATTTAATCAAAAAATGTTACTAAGGTTTTATGTTTCCAATGACCTGAGAAACTTATCCTCAAAATCCGATCATTGGCTATTGAATCACCATGTATCTTCGTTCTTCGGTACCTGGTGAAAACTTCATCATATTCAGTGGCGAACTGCAAACATTCCAATGACGTCGCTGCCAAAGTGAAGGAGTCTAAACAGAATGCCTTAAACCGACTCAGGTAGTTTTTAAGATCCAAACTATTTACTCAATTATTAATTATTCAATCAAAGCCTACTATAGATGTGTGCTCGGTTTCGTCTCAGACGGGAACTTGTCATGCGCGCACGTAAAGAACCTAGTTTCTGAACTCGTAATGAAATATACTATTTCTGGTCTTATACTTCTTTCAGATCTGAAAACAGTCTCTTTCTCGCATAGTAGCCAAAATAACTGTTCAATACAATTTCAAAAATAAGTGCAAATGATTAATACATCTTAAATTTTCCGCCGATTGAACCTGCTAGAAGACAGATAGATCCGCACCTGCGAAGCATCTTTATATGCTTTACTAATAGTCGAACAGCTTACCACTGTTATATTTTTGATTGATGACTGGAACAAGAAATAATAGTTTCGTAGTGTTATCCGAATATTTTTAGCAAAAAAACATAGTACCGCAGAAATTCTCAGGTAACTCTTTGAAGTTTATGGTTCAAATTTATTAAGTATCAGCAAAATTAAACAATGGTGTCGCTTGTTAATAGAAGGCCGAAAGAGAGTATAGCGATCGCCTGAGTTTGGTAGCGATTTTAACAAGAAAAGGTGTACAAAATCTTGAATATCGTCGTTTCCTAATTTCTTAATTGTTAGGAAGGTTGGCGTTCAGTTATTTGCAGCATGGTGATAATTTCATGATTTATCTCCCAAAATTACACTTCGAAGTTCAGAGCTGTGGAAATTATTTATTGTTCCACTCATTGTAAAACACTCATACGTGACATCAAAGAAGAAACCGACAGTTGCAATTTGTCAGACAGCTAGATACTAAACTATCTTATAGAGATACTATGCATGTAGGTGCAGTCCAGTGGCGGATCGTAGTGATTGGCAGCGGGTGGGCAGTAATGATAAATGATGAAATTCTTCTGTGCTGCGCAAGCTTCTCTGCTTTATCAGTCATTTTAATGCTGTTTAATGCAACTACGATAATTAATTTGTTTTTGCATTTTAATGACTGCATGAGAAATTGTTTTATGGAAAAAATTCCCGTATTTATTAGGGTCTCTGGCCCGAGAAGTCTCCGGTACACAATTTCCGGGAATTCCTCGATTTTCTGTTGTCTTGAGTCCCGAGAAAAATAATTCGAGACACGGGACTTTTGTATATAAGATATTCAATTAAAATTCTTACTTTAGAATTAAGGATTTATTTGTTTCAATTTCTTGAGCAAAGTTACAAAAATGTAATTCTGAACAAGCGTGTCGCCTTACATAGTTGATTTTCTTAACCAGTTTTTCTTTAAAGAAACTAGTAAACAACCATTTCAAAGTCATACAAATTATTCACAACTGGTCTCAAACAATCAATACAGGGAAAGAGATTAGTTTCAGGAAGATACTTCTGTTAGGTACCATAGGTAAGTAAACTGTACTTTCTATTCAATTATATTAAAAAAGGGCTTTAAATTTTTTATCCGGAACTTCTTACCTTATTTATTAACAGGTACTAAATTTCAAATAGCAGTTTTCCTAAAGACCTAAACAGAATGTTTTTATTTAAAAATTCATATTGAAGTTCTGTTGAATTCCAAGAATTTTGAGTTTTTTTTCGGTAAAAAGTAAGCAATCTCAACAATACAATTTATTTGTTGTTTCACTTGTTAGCCAATTATATTTATTGTACCAATTTGTACTGAAAGCCCTACTATTGCCGCGATTGTTAGATACCACTAAATTCTTTTTATTCGGACATGGTTTTAATTTGTGAATAAAAATTTTATCCACAAAACTCAAACTGCTGAACTTATTCTTCAATACATAATAAATATACAATGTCTTCTTTGTTGTTCACCACGTCTCGAATTGTACCTGTACCTGTACTTGCACTTGCCATTTTAAAATTAAAATTACAAACCAGATACCACCAACTAAAATTTGCATAACGCAAAACATACTGTAAGGGATTGGATTTTGATTTCTGGGGTTTCTACCGAATGTTACCGAACCAACACGAGCAAGAGCTGGGGCTCGCCCATGTTAAAGGTTCCGTTCCTTTTGTGATTTCAGGTTTACTATTTATTAATAATAGATTTTGGATGTAATGCATAAATATTTATATTATTATACCTTCTCATATTTAAGTTAAATACCCATTTAATATTATTATAGCCTTCATTATTATCTATTTTACAAATTTCAATCAGAATGAAATAATGAGTCAAGAGTAAGAGAAATAAGAGTCAAAGTAAAATTTTGCTTGCACTAATTTTAAAGCTAATCCTAATTAAAATATCTATATATAAATATATATTTATATAATTAGTAGAAATTGTTTTATTGCAACGTATTAGTATATATTTGCACAAAAGAAAAATTTTGTAGAAATTGTTTATACAAGTTATAAAAATTGTTATAATTTTCAAAATTATGTTTGTGAACATTAATTGCCTACACAGCATAAACTAATTTTTTTTATAGAACACAAAATTTCCTACACAAAGGTTGTAGGAAATATTATAATTATTATTATAGTTTGTAATTTAGACACGAGATGCATACGTAAATCCAAAGGCAATAACCCGAATGTAGCGTGATTTTAGTGCACGCCTTGCATTGGTTTATTATATAATCATCAATTTAAAAAATCTAAATAATTTTTAAAATGCTTTATCGAGTGTCATTTATTGTAGAATTATATTATATCGAAATAAGGCAAGAAACAAGAAACAAAACCCAACCAAACAAAAAAGAAAACAAACGTTCACAGTTAGCTATAGAAGGCTCTGGGCTAGCCCACCGGGGAACTGAGAGAGGCGATACACAACAACCTGTGCCGAGCGTTCTGTCATGTGCCACATTAACTAAAAACGGAACGTATGTGTTTCTTTACAGCGGGCTTGCCCCTCGCGTTAAAATAATACACAATATTCGCATTTTTCATACTATTGAACGTATGGAAGAAATTCTGGTGTAAAAGCCTTTTAAGAGGTTATTAAATATTATTAATCTACTAATTTAACCTTAGAAATTTTAATTCTTTTTAATTATTTTAAAAATTCATTTCTATTAATCAGCTTCAACGTCAGGGTGGGCACTGCCCACTCCGACGACCCGCTACTGGTGCTGTTTCTCCTCTGATCTTCAATCGGCGGTTTGACCAAAATGGCATGATCTATGAAAAAATGAATAACTTAAGGCAAATATATAATTCTATAATAAATCACCAATATTTTAACCAAGATATGAGTAACTCTGTATAAAGTATAAAATAATATAGGCATAAAATAGTATTAATAAAGTATAAAACGATTTTGCTTTTGATAGATGGCATATATTAAAAGCAAAATCGTGCCAAGTCTTCCTTATACACTAATTTACAATTAAATATCAAAAGAATTTCGCCACCTGAGAGTTGCAACTCTTCTCACTACAACAACAGAATATGCATAAAATCCTGAACTTAAATATGAAAAGATGTAGGACGACTACGCAACAACGTTATTAATAGACATGAATCGCTGAATATAAAAATTTTTATAGTTAAAAATCAGTAGCAATCATGTCACGCAACCTTACAAAAAAGTTACTATATTGTAAAGCTTGGTAAGTATGCGATGATATCTATTTTTCTCAGATGTATTGCTATTCGTTATTTTTCCTTTGCTCACAAATGAAAACCCAAACCCAAAACAAGTTTTACTAATACTGTATTAAAATCTTATAAGGTATTACAATTATTTGCGCTTCTTTACTGTTCTATTTCTGAATATACCATTCCTAGTATTTTGCTTAATTAAATACATTCCGGCTCTAACAACAAAGATTCAACTAACTTTTCTCCATTAGGATTAGGATTAATTTTAATCTCAAATTCCAAATCTCTTATTAATGCTGTTATCGCATTGATATGTAGATATTCGTATGTGTACCAAGATTTTTCGTTCAATTTTCTATGTAAATACGGCTTACATATTTAATTAACAAGCTGAAAAAAAAACAACGCGTGCTGTATAATAATTATTATTATAGAAGCAACATGGTATTTCAATTTAGTAAAATTTCCCCTTTAAATTAGTTTCAAGTTATTTTGGTGGAAATTAATTTTCCTTGTATTTCGTATAACTTTCCTTTATATCAATTTATTAAATTAATCTAACGACTGATCTAACTTTGTTATAATGAGGTGGGATTTTGCATTTCCAGAGTGCCATTTTTTCTTAATTAATTAATTTCATTTTAATTATTCAATTATAATAATTATTATTATGTTACGAAATGCCTCTTTTTCTAATTAATTTAATTGGCGACGAAGAGTTGTTTGGAATTTTAAATAAGATTCCAATTCAATTTTAATAAGTTCAGTGGTATGTACCTTATAAATAATAATACTTTTATTATTTTATTATTGTTTATATTATTTTAGTGAGTGCAGTGCTTAAAACAATATTATTTGTAGGTTTCACTGAATGATGTATGAAAGTAAATAAATACATATAAAAGCTATAACCGATAACAGAAATCGTATTTTCGCGATTTGTTAAAACAATATATTGAATGCATTTTTAATCGTTGTTATTGTTAATGAGGTGTGATGTTGTTCTTTTCTAGAGCTATTTTTGGAATTGTTTTTAAACAATCAAGTTTGCATAAGTGATTTTGAATTATTAATAGTCTCGGCAACAACCAACCTGGAAATGTAGAGTAGGATAATTAACTTAAAAGAAGGAAGTGAAATTTATACCAATGATACATTTAACGATGCTAAAATTAATCAATATTCAATTTGTTAATTATGTAATAATCAGTTCCTACTTTTAGTTCATCCAGTTCCTACTATCAGCAAAACTAAGACTCATACCCTTTCCAATTAAAAAAAACTAATTTAATGTACACTTGATTAATATTGTTAATCTTGTTTTTAATTTAATTGACTTTCCTTTGACAACAAACGCTTAGGTGTTAAAAATCGCTAATTAGCAAAATTAATGTAAACTAATTAAAAATTTTAGCGGACCTCAAAAATTCTAAATACTATATTGTTCAATTTCATGGTATTATTGATTAATTAAATTTATGTTTTTTCCATGTTATCTATTAAGAACAGATTAATTGATGAACATTTTGTTTTTCGTCTTCTTTAACTGCGTATTTATTGTCTTTCTAGTTTCACATCTTGTTCCTAATAGGTGAATCAAATTCTAGCTAATTGTATATCTTTGATATGATTTTGAGATTGATAATGAATATTGATGACTCTATGGTGGTTTTCGAAAATATCTTTCGTTACTGTTCTGTTTATCTTCTTAAGAAGCCGAAGACACTTTCTACTGTAGATATCTGATTTTTAAGATGGTATAACTTTTCCATGTCTTTACTAGGGAGCAGTGGCGTAACTACATAGGATTGCGCGCCCCTCCTAGACTTACGTTTGCGCCCCGCCCCTTATATATTATACAGGGTGTAACAAAAGTATACAATAATGGCTGTAACTTTTTAATTTGAACAGTTACAGACAAATATTAAATACAAAACTGTTTTTAGATTATCCCGATAGGTATTGTGACGTTTTTGATTCATTCGTATCATCCTTTGTTGTGTTGCTAAGCGACATTTATGCTGTAACAATAAATCGGCCTAATTGTCGGTACTGATCGAACACAAATCTACACTGGGTGAAAGAAGGACACACAATATCCGCAAAAACTCAATGCATGTACAGACATTATGGGAGGACATATCATAGGACCTTTTTTTTTCTTGATGAAACTCTTACCACTAATGAATACCTTGAATTACTTCAAAAGCATGTTATACCCACAATTACTGCAATATTTCCGGGTGAAAATGGAGGCTTTGACAACAGGATTATCTTCCAACAAGACTAGAATAATAAGACAGAGTAATGTTTTTTCTAACAGATGGATCGCTACAAAGGGACCTATCGTATGGCCTGCCCAATCTCCAGATTTGTCATCACTAGATTTTTTTCGTGGAGTCACGTAAAACATAACGTATACAAAGGGATAGCACGTAATTTGCTCAATTTGACAATTTAGTTTAATATACATATTGCGGTGTATTTAACTAATAAGAAAAGCCCCACGTTCGGAACAAGCCATTAAATATATGCGGTGATCTATTAACAAAATAAAATACAATATGTCCACCGTTCCAAATATAAACATAAATTATATACGGTGGATTAAAATGAGAATACACCACAGATATTTTTCTTTATTCCACTCAGCTAGCTCAGGGTTACTCGGTAAAGCATAAATTATTTGAATTACGAGACTCTTATTAACTCTTATGCCTGAACAGGAAGAAAAACTTATGTTGTAAACACTAAAGCTCCTGCAAGCTGGACAACCACTGCTAAACTCTAAATTCAAAAGAAAAGAAAACTGGATGCTTGTATTTGCATCAATTAAACACATATGTAAATTCAAAAACACATAAACTTTATTTAAAGAACGAAATAAAATTTCAAATGAAAAAATCAAAAAAACAAGAAATATTGTTCAAATCAATACAATTAAAAATTGAGAAATAAATTCCCAGGCTTGCTTAAATGTTATTAATAGTTGTAATGGCCTGACATAGGGCCAATACGGTCATTCATTTGAACAGACCAACACAAATCAAAATTTATTTATAAATAACTGTTTATCTAATAAAAATACATTTTAATAAAAGAAATTAAATTGTTTTATTTAATCGAAAACAGATAAGTTCTGAACGGAAACTTTGTAAACTAAACAAAATAAATTTGTATTATTGAGGATAACTTTATAAGTTAATTGTTATTAATGAGATTAAAAAGCCCATTTATTATAACAACCTGGTATATTTTATTAAAAATAAATTCCTTTATATAAATCCGCAATTGGTAACATTGCTGTCGTATTCATCAGCTGATTTCCTGTCTTCAAAAACATCAATACGTAGATCGATGTCAAAAAATAAATTCAACCAGAATTTATTTAAACAATCACGTTCACTTTATATCATTGTGGCACAATAATTAAATCTTCTTTCAACTTTTAAAACTGTTCAGGTAACACTTTAATTTAATTCAAACTTTATTTTAAATATGACGTTTACGTCAAGCACATGGTTGAAATATATAACCTCAAATTAAATTACAGATATTTTATCCGGAGTCGGGCATAGGTTTTGCCTTGAACGTTTTGTCGACTAATTTTAATACAATTTGCTCCAGCTTATATAGTTTATGTCAGAACAAAAACCGGCGATGACATATTTTCAAAACAAAGGCACATCAAGTAAGCTTGATGACATCACTAATCCGCACAGCTGTTATTAATCGTCACTAATCTTAATTCTATGATTACAGGATTGTAGCCCTTACAACAAGGGTCAAAAAAGTATAATACATCCCTTGTCCAAAATGTATCGTAACGAAGGTATAAGAGAAAAACGATTGACAATATACAAATCTCGTTACGATCTAAATACATAATATAGAATTCAACAAATCAAAGTTTATCCTTTACAAACTAGTTACATGAATACACAATACAAGTAATGCAAATAAATTCTCCAAAGGAGCATCTTTACAATTTACTACAAACATAAATCTTTACAGTACGAACTACAATGAATAGACCAATTAATGCATTTGCAAGTTCCAGCTTAAGTATTGATTCAAAATTAATCAATTTATGATCAAAATGTCCAGCATACAGTACTCCAAGCACTTACATAAAAACAATGGTGAGGAAAAATAGGATAAGAGTCAATAATCGTCACAATGTAACAAAACGACACGATTTAAACCTTCAGTAATTAAAATGGACAGAAATTTTATAACCAAATTCAAAAATTAATTGTAATATATAAGTCATAATAAGATTGACCTAATTTATCTGTTTTCAGTTAATTAACAGCGCGAAACTGAGCTGGTCTCCTGGAAAGTAGAAAAATTTACCTAACGTTGAACATCGTAATTTCTATAATTGAATAAGAAAATTACTTCTTCCTTGCAAGTGGGGAAAACATCCCAATGTGTAACTTGGGTTGCATAAACATATTTATGATCAAACAATCTAACTAAATGATATCCTTTTTCTAAAAATGACCTATTCATTATGCATAAAAAATCTAGGTTATGTTTCCATGAAATTTTTATTCTTAATTTTTAATTTCAATATTAATGAACCTAACTGTGGTCCTATATATAGCCTTTACGTTAATTATGCCTATGACATAGCATGCCTCTCTTTTAATTTAAATCTGATATATGAAATGTCTGTTTTGACGTTTCCGTTCTGTCGTTAATAAAATTTTCAATAAGGTGATTTGATATCACCGCAATATATTAGATTTTTTTGTCCTCCTGCATTTAGAATAGGTATTTTTCGGGTTCCATTCATTTTTATTATCGTTTCAATAAAATTGAATTTTCTCGTTTGTTGGTGTTTGCTTGTTATAACTTTAGTTGTCAAATTTCCACAGCATACTTGACCAAAATTGATAATTAAGTGTTACTAGATTAATTTTGCTACAAGTGGTATCATTTTTTAATTTTCTATCGTTTTTCTTCTATAATATTTATGACTAATTTTTTTTTTCATTATGATAAAACAGCATTACTAAATAGAGAACAAGTACTTTTCAAAAATGCAAAGAAAACGTACAGATAGCATTTGAAAAAATAAAGTTGCTATAGCAACAAAACAAAAGAAGATACGAGCAAACCAAAAACATTACAATATGCATCGGGATAAACGAAAACTTTTGAAACTTTTGTAATTAATATTTGTTACTCCTCAAATAAAAAAGTTACAATCATTATTTGATACTTTTTTTACACTCTGTGACTCTGTATACAAATATACGTAAGTAACTTTTGTTAAAATAAAACATGAAATAATTAATAATAATTCATTGCTGTATAATAGTCCATAGAATGCGTTTTACCTCCAATGCTTATTTTAAAATTTCTATTCACAACGAAATAAAATTTCACGAAAGCAGGGCCCTTCGGAAAGTTGCCTTCCCCCCCACGTCGTAGGGTCTATAGGGGCGGTAGTTACGCCACTGCTAGGAGGCTATATACTAAATAGATTGTTAACAGAGCTTGATTTGATAGAACTGACCTCGACCAATCAGTGTTTCACTTTCCAAAACTAACAACATGATCTATGGGATTCTGGTTTCTGAAACAAAAACCTTTTCTTGTGGGCGGATGATTGCAATTCTTTGAAGTCCTTATACCTAGTTTTATATTAATAGAATAACTTCAGTTATTCTATGGAAGTTTGTTAATTCATAAAAAAAGAAATTTGAGTAAGTTTCTTCTCAATAAGGTTGTTGGCTGAACAAGACTCAATTTCACAACACCATTATTATTAGTCAAAAGATACAAGAATCAATTGCCCCGATCCTGGAAGAAAACAAAATATTAAAACGAAAGGTCGACGATCTAGAACAATACTCTAGGAGAAATAATATTCGTATTTTTGGGATAAACGAAAAGCCCAATGAAAACCTGGAGGAAGATGTAGTGAATATCTTTAAACAAAAACTTAATCTAGACGTCACGAAAGAATCCATAGACAGAATCCATCGCACTGGAAAATATATTGAAGTAAAGCAAGGCCAATTATAATTAAATTTATTTCTTATAAAACGCGACACCAAATCTTAAGCAACAAAAAAAAGTTAAAAGGAACCAGATATGTTATACGAGAGGATCTAACGAAACAACGCTTAGAGTACAAAGAGTACAAGCAAAAATTGGACGACATAATACATGGACCTATGATGGAACAATATTTTGTCGACGTGAAAATCAACGCTTTGTAATTAGATCCGACGAAGATTTAAACAAATTCCTTATGGAAACAGATGGTATTCATTCGCAGGTCGCACACAACAAATAGTACGATATTGGCAATCTGTGTTTACGATTAAAGTATTTATTTTGTTTATTGTAATTTTAAAGTGACCGTAACGATCTTAAATTAATAAAAATTTAATTATTTTCTCTTAGTATAAATAATTTTTCATAAATTTTCATTTTATTTCTATTTTCGTTATAATTATTATTATTACTATTACTTTATTTTATTACTGTATTCTGTTTTAGTTTATATGCTATTGGACTGTATACGAATTGGCCATATCAATGCACGTTCTCTTTTACCAAAAATCAATGAAATCAAAGAATTAATAACAAATTTTGAAATTTTGGCTGTGAGTGAGAGCTGGCTATCGGAAAATATATCCTCTAGAGCGGTTGACATTGAAAGTTATAAATTGGTCCGTAAGGATCGGGATAGTAGGGGAGGTGGGGTACTTTTGTATATAAGACATAATATTTTCAAATGTATCATTGATACTAGCAATATAATAGAGCAGCTTTGGGTATTAGTGAAAATTAATAATAAGAGTATAGCGCTGGGAGTGTTTTACAGGCCCCCAACTTTCAACTATAAAAGCTTTATAGATGAAGTTGAGAATTCCATTATGTTGTGTACACCATATTCAGACCATATTGTATGTTTAGGGGATGGAAACGTGGACTTCCTTATGGCAGCCAATCCATCTACAGAATATTTTAATAATATGCTAGAATCATTAAATTTTAGTCAAATAATCACAGAACCTACCAGGAAAAATTCCTTATTAGACATTATTATCACTTCACAACCTTCACTTATTCAAAAAACGAGTGTTGTAAATTGTCATTTTTCAGATCATGATTTAATAGCTTGTGAGATCACGTGTCAAAAGATTTCATATCCTCCCACTCCTCATAAATATAGAAATTTTAGAAATTTTAATTATTACCAATTCTATGCTGAATTACAGACGCTTTCCTTAGATGATTTATTTTATGAAAGTAACATCAATCGAAAGGTCGAAATCTTAAACAATCGCGTATTAAATCTTTTTAATAAACATGCTCCGTGGAAAACTATTACAATTACAAGAAAACATTTGCCGTGGTTAACGGATAATATTAGATTACTAATGCGTTTGAGAGACAAGGCAAAAGATAAGTTCAAATACGTAAAAACCGCGGCTGCATGGGAATATTACAGGACGTTGCGCAATTATACAAATACCGCAATAAAGAACGAAAAAAAAGCTTACTTACAATTTAAACTTGATCGTACTAGCAACTCTAAAGTATTATGGAGAGAATTCAGAGCACTAAATGTACTACCTTCTAAGATTAATGAAAACAGCGCTTTTAGTGGTAATGTTGATCAAATTAATAGCTATTTTGTTAACAGTATTCCACATATGTCCATTTCTCAACAAGTATTAAGCTTTTATAATAATAATAAACTAGATAAAGCTGGAGAGTTTAGTTTTAACCTCATAGATGACAGTACTATATTAAAAATTGTCGATTCACTAAAAAGTAATTCAACGGGATCGGACGGATTAAATGTTTCAATGATAAAATTATGTTGTCCCTCTATATTACCGTACTTGGTACATATCATTAACTCGTGCATTTTAGAAAAAGTATTTCCCGACAGCTGGAAGTCGGCTCTGGTAACACCAATAGCGAAGGTTAAACAACCTGCAGACCATAAGGATTACAGACCAATTAGTATATTACCAATACTGTCAAAGATATTTGAAAAAGTAATTAATTCGCAACTTAGCAATATTTAGAATGTAATCACTTGCTTCCATCGTGCCAATCAGGATTTCGACCTGCTCACAGCTGCACAACCGCTTTGTTAAAAATAAATGATGATATCATGAAAGCTCAGGATGAAGGAAAATGTACGTTACTGACTCTTTTAGATTTTAGCAAAGCGTTTGATACAATAAATCACGATTTATTGCTTAGTATATTGCACTTCCTCGGTCTTGGTAATGATGCAATTGGTCTGATCCAGAATTATCTAAATAATAGAACACAAAGAGTCAAGGCATCTTCTGCTGTCTCTATACCTGTTGATGTTACCAGAGGGGTGCCGCAGGGATCTATATTGGGACCTCTGCTTTTCACGCTGTATACCAGAGGTCTTTGTGATTGTGTGTCGACCTGTAATATTCACATGTATGCAGATGACACGCAGATTTACTATTCATTCAATCCTAATGATATCGAAAATGCTACTAATTTATTAAATAATGATTTACAATCTATATCTGAATTTTCAAAAAAACACGCGTTAATCTTAAATCCGTCTAAATCTTGCATTTTAATTTTAGGTAAACCGATTAGTAATTATCAATTACCGCCCATTAAGATTGGAGACATGAACATTCCCATAGTGGAAAGCGCTAAAAATTTAGGATTAATTTTTGATAAAACTTTTAGATTCAAGAAACAAATCAATAAATATATACAAAATGCGTATTGTAATTTAAAACTTATATATCCACATAAAGACTACTTAAGCAAAGAATCAAAGACCGTACTATGCGAGTCCCTTGTGTTATCACAATTTGATTATTGCGTACCTCTGTATGCTCCTTGTCTTGATTTCGAAACATCCCAACGCATACAACGTGTACAAAACTCTTGCTTACGTTTGATTCATGGAGTACCTAAATTTGCACATATATCAGCAAAACTAGCAGAAACGGGCTGGCTTGATATGAAACAACGGCGTTTTATACACATAGCAACGTTCTACCATAAAATATTAATTAACCGGCAGCCACCCTATCTATGCAATAAAATAAGGTACAGAACCGATGTACACAATATAAATGTGCGACATAGGGGTCTGTTGACTGTACCCAAGCATAATACCACTTTCTTTAAACGCTCATTCAGTTACAATGTCGCGAAAGTTTATAACAATATTCTGCCACCACTAAAGAAATTATCAGTGATGCAATTTAAAAAAGCTCTAGTTAAGCAGTTAACTGCAGATCGTCATTGATACGCCAAACCGTAATCTGTCTGTACTGACTATAATATATTATTTAAGTACTTATAACTTACTAATTTTTTTTCATCTGTTCAATCCGACTTTAAGTTTTGCAAGGAGGGATGGAAGAGCACCTCTGTTGAATTCCCTCCTTGAGATTCTATTATGTACAGTCAAAGAAATAAGTAATGCGTCGCCTCTTATGTGCGCCAGTTCAGTACGCAACACGTCTTAAACATTCAAATAAAAGAAATATGACTTTCTATTATTAATTCTATAATTAATTATTAATTATAAAAATAATTAATTTGTAATACATAAAGAATATGAAACTTTGTATAAAAATAATAATATCGAAAACGAATGTAAAATCCGAGGCCACGCATTACTTATTTCTGTGACTGTACAAATTGTATGTTATAGAATAAATATTATTATTATTATTATTATTTTGAAAAATTCAAAATTTCTCTTCAAGCCAATCATTCTCTTCAAATTTAATTTTACATATTTTACATGACAAATTCAAGTTTTTGTGGTATGCAATTATGCATGTCAACAATAATTGAAAACAGTACAAAATAATAAAAGAATTATAATGTTTCGTATGTTTAAAAAAACTGAGAGACAATCTGTATAGTGCACATAAGCAAGGAAGGTTATCATGGTTGTCAATTCCATCTTTCGGCGTTCTTCAGATTTCTTATTGAATTCGGAAAATCTTTTCAATAATTCATTTTTATTCGGTCTTACTCTCTTATAGATTTTTGTGAGTCTGTTTGGAATTGCTTGTGGTTGAACTTCATCAATTTTATTTGATGATGAATATGTGCATGACAATAAATCAATGATCTAAACCAGGATAAGTAATAATCAGGAGCAGTCTTGTATTTATTTCCTAGGATTACATCGAGTTCTTCATAAAAAAGGAGCTCTTTCGGTTTTCCTTCTCCTGTTCTTTTTCCTCCGTCCATATATTTCAAAACTTTCGACGACATTTTTGACAATTGAAGAATTTTTTTCAGAAAAAACTTCATTTGAGTAGGGCTCATTACTCATTATATTATATCATATGACGATTCTACATCGTCTGAAAGTAAATTGTTTAAAACGCATAAAGATATCGTCAACTGACTAATCTTGCCCTAAGCCTTGCAGCCAGCGCTTTCTGCATCTGGTTACGAACGGTATTAACACGTACGACGTCACTGTTTAAACAAAGAAAATTAAATATTGTAACCATTTTGTTAACGATTCATCGCAAAAACGCTTTAGGTTGTGCCATAATCCCATGCCCATAAAGATTTTAGGCAGAGTTTATGTTTGTAAACTTGTCTGCAATGCTTTCTTTACATTATGTACATTGTTATCAGAGGCCTATGGTAACAATGGTAGAAACAGGTTTTTGACAATCGTTTGATGTCTTGCTTATTACGAATTTATTTGTTCCTACAGTAACACAATTAGTAACCATCACAGAAGAAAGAATAACAGTTCGAGCTCTTTTTCCTCATTATTGTAGAAAATGACCTAAGTGCAGAACCTGCAGCAAACTACCGTTTGGTGTAGGAGAATTTTCAAAATGTACAAGGAATTGAAGTTTTGCATCACATTGCATCTATGTAGTTCTGATCCAGCTCCACCTGATTCAAGGAGTACGGTGTAAGATCACATATCACATCACATCACATATTTATATATTTTTTGTCTAAACAACATACAGGGTGTAACTAATACAACTACAAACCTTGTAATGGCGGTGTAGCTGTAATGATTTAAAACATATTTTCTTTATCAACATGTGGTCGCTTCCTGTTAGTTTCCGAGAAAATCGTTTTTTAAACATTAACTACGCCCCTTGTACTCACATTACATTAAAACTACCAAACAAGCAAAAAAAAAACTATTACTGAAACCCTGTATACTTATCATATAATCAATATAGGTATACAGCGTATATAATCAATTAAGGTGCAGAGGAAGTAGAAGTATAATAATGTGTATTGCATGAAATTACATAAATAAATATGGCATTCTTTCCAACGCATGTTTGTCGTATTGCAATTTGCAAAGTTATAAGAATTAAGAACACGGTTTCAGAGGAAAATTAAAAATAATATGAAGCTTCAAATATTTCAGAACTGATTTTCCCTTTAGAAGCCTGTCATGCCGAATGGTTTTCCAGAGTTCTGGATTTGCTCCAGCCATTTGTTGTATTTCTAATTCTATAAATATAACCATTGGTGATACGTGTCCCATGATATTCTTTCTCCGTTTGAATTTTCATTGCAAGGAGATTCCGCGATCTTGTTTCACTTTAATGCAATCTCTCGCAGAGATTTGACAAGTTATCATTCTTGTTCCTATATCTAACTGTTTATTATAGATGAAAAGCACTAAAGGCTTCACAGTTGTTGCAGTTTGTCAATGGCACTTCGCCGTTAATGATTGTTTAAGGGGAAACCCACTTTTACTAGCTTTAATTAACCGGTAATAGATTAATGACCTTTTGAAGAAATTTCGCATCTCGCCAACTTTGGAATCTCGTTATTTTAAGTCATTAACCCGAAAAGATTTTCGGCAAGTTGTTTTGTCTCGTACTAGTAGTTTTACCTAGGGTTCTTGGTAAATTCTTTTTTTATCTTGATTTAATTCGTTCGGTGTTTGCAATCTTGGGAAACGATTAATTGCCTGCCGTATTCGAACACCCAATTCCCATTGAAGTTGTAGGGGAAAATATGATACAACCTTAAGATTTGTTAATTTATTGATTTAATATAGAAAAGTTAATTTACTGATTAGCCTTCAGCTATATTTAGGTCATGCTGAAGCTTTGGTTTTTAAAAATAGCGTTAATTAAAAAATTGAGTCAGTTCATTCACTTTCTCTGATATTATAAATAAATAATTATAAAAGTACAATTAAGTAATTGAATTTAACTAAATTTTATTTAGAAGGTCGCCTTTATTTTCTAAACGTAGAGGAATGTTCTTATTTAATTGTCTCTTTTGTGCTTATCACACCTCGCACTTGGCCTTTTAATTCTACGTTTGATTTCCATAGAATTCATTTAATCTTGTATTGTATTTATTGTGGAAATAATTCATTTATTTCAAATTAATTTTGAGATATATACCGGGGGGATTTATAAAAGTTAATTTATGAAACGTTTAAGGATTTTGGATATCGTTTTAACTTGTGTTACTCTTTATTGCTTTTATGCACTTGTATGACTTTATATTTATTTGTGTATATTATTTATCTATGTAAAGTATAATTTATGGTATGAATTTAATAAATGAGGTGGACGGTGATAAGAGTATTGTTACGAACCTGCGTGGTCTCCCAGTTTAGCTTTGATTTTGTTAAAACTATTTATATTGTCTTTGCTATAGGTTTTATAAAAATATAGCGGCTAAAGATTGTGAGCGAACAATACATACAAAAATACCTTGACCAGCAAAACATTTTTAAGGATCTTTAATTTCTTAATTATTGACCCATTGGTGAAGAACTGATCGAGAAATAATAGAAATAGAAATAGAAATAGAAATAAAGATAATATTCTTATTTAGTAGGGACTTGCGGTACTTGAAAATAAAGCAGTTATGAGTTAATACCGAACATCAATAAAGGTTCTAATTTTAAGAAAGCTCAATTTCGGAAATCATCTATAAGGTTATCGTCGTCCCTATCTACTAACGTAGTCTATTTATGGACAAAACTAAATTTTAGAAAATTTCAGTTTTGGGTTGTCCAATTGAGTTAGGTCAGATTTTGTATTAATCTCTTAAATTTATTGAATAATGCCGGCAATACCAGGCAATGTAAAATGTACCTCCGCATGGGGTCATCACTGGGTGGCTTGCGTAGCCTAGTGATGCCACTGTCGCTCCTAAACCCGGATAAAGGAAGATGGTTGGAGATAGAGTCGACGATCCTATCCTGTAAAAACTTAAACGTAAGAAAGCTCACAGTGTTACAGCCGGACGGGGTTTGGACAACCACCAGGCATATACTTGGAATGTCATATGCTTGTAATGCTAGTTGAAGAACCAGGGAAATATATTGTAAAGTTCTTTTTAAAATAATAACAAAAAATGCTATTTAAAACAAGAGAAATGTGATTTACATGCACTAATTCAATCTTAACTAATTACTTAACACTATAATTATAAACTGTTAACGAACTTAAATGCTAGATATTCACAAACTTAAAGTAGATTGTATGAGGACTATTTATTTATTATTGCAACATTTATTAAACATTTATTTATTCACTAATATTACTAATTACACAAAGCACATTTCAATTCACCGGTTGAACACTAATTGATCCCCCTCTGTGAGTGACGGTCGATTTATATCTCCCATATAAACGCTCTAGAAAACGTTCGAACATACTCGTGTATTATCTCGTCTATGTGTCATATGTCTCGAACATCGTAGATAGGGCGGGAATCTTCCAGTATTGTAGCTCGTCTAGCCGCCAGCCGATGTGTTATATATATCTCGAATCTTCTAGTATGTTCTTCGCGGCGTATAGGGACTTTCCCCATTCGTTACAATATGGTACACCTGACTGCTCTGCAATAAATAATATGGTTAGGAAATGGTGGCATGAAGAAGTTAAGTTGCGTCCTGTGTTATAGTTGCCACAAGAAGAAATACGACTTTGGTACAGGTTTCCCAGTAAATAAAAAATCAGACGTCTAGTGATACACTCCAAAGCAATAAGTATGCGATTATGCAGTACCGGATTAAAAGAAAAAATTGTTAACTAAATATAGGTAAAGTACAGATAAAGATGACTTTTAGGACTCACTCGATACAACTTATGATGAACGTCCCACAAATGACATAAAAATAATAATTCGCGTCCTAAATGCAAATATTGGTAACGAGGGAATTTTGAACATAAGAATAAACAGAAGATTCCTGGAGATCTCCAGATGGAAATACTGAAATTCAAACGGACCATGTTTTAATTGATAAAAGACATGCAAGTGATGTGATGGCTGTAAGGCAATATCGTAGAGCCAACATCGAGTCTGAATAGATAGAGGATAGAGAAGAATGAAAAACAAAATATAATACAGACGTACTTTCAGATCCAGATATAATTAAACAATGTATGGAGAAGCTCCAGCAAATCATGGCAAAGGCACCTCGAATAAATGAGGCTGTAAATGAACAATGGGTAGAATTTACAGTAATGATCAATACGATTGCAAGTGAAACAATTTTGACAACGAATGCGCAACAGCAGCAAAGAATAGATATTGTTCTAGAACGGCAAGAGAGGAATACAAGACCAAACAAAGAGCGGATAGAAAAAGAAGAAGAATAAGAAGAAAAGAACTTCTATAAAATACTGAACTTAAAAAGGGAAATAATTTACAACCGCAGTTAAATGAGCACGAGAACGAAATTAATATTACACAACCTCAGGCAATAATATACCCAATCGCAGATCAAAAACATTAAGACCAATAAATTACATCGTAACTTTGCAAAAGTGGAGCAAATGTACTGCAGGACCATATCCATCACATGCTAGAAGAAATCTGGAATTCAAAGTAAATGCCTCAAGAGTAGTACAAAGACCTTAGATGCCCCTTAAGAAAATAGGCCAACTTCCATGCGACCATACCTCAGAGGTATCACATTACTAAATGTAGGGCATAAAATCCTATCAAATATAGGGTATCAAAGGCTCAAGCCATATCTAGTAGATACATAATCCTTACCATTGATTGGTATCAAAAAGGATTTCGATCAGATATGTCAACAATTGACCAGATATTGGTTCCCTGCGGTCAGCAGCGTGCAGTGCAAACGAAACAGTGGAAGCAGTCCCGATACGACGTATGCGCTATTGCGCTCATACGCAATGTGTACGAGCGTGATAGCGCATACGTAATATCGGGATTGCTTCCACTGTCTCGTATGCACGGCACGCTGCTGCCGGCGGCAGATATTGGAAAAAACGTTGGACTTATCACATATTTGTGGATTTCAAAGCAGCCTACTACAGTATCATTAGAGATAAACTGTACGAAGCTATGTTAGATCAGGTTATACTAAACAAACTAATCAGACTTACCATAATGACAACGGATGATACACGATGTGTCTTTAAGATTCTGAATGAAACGTCCTGGGAACTCCATACAAATAAGGGACTAAGGCAACGTGATGTTGGAGAAAGCTATGGGAAATGATGGTGTAATTAACAACGTTACAGTATTTAACATATCCAGTACATTATTTAACAAATATTAGCTTATTTTGACGACTTAGTTAGTATCGGCCATACTAAACGTAATCAGTAATAATGATCCTTTACTAAGATAGAGCAGTCCGCGAAGGAATTCTGGCTACAAGTAAATAAAGCCAAAACCAAACGTATTGTTGCCTAACACACAGAAATGCATCGAAACAGGCCGGAACAAAACTTGACGATAGGACATTACATCTTTGAAGCGGTCAATGATTTTACATGCCTAGGCTTTAAAGTAAACTTCACAGCCAGCATTGATAACGAAATACAGCATATAATACCTACTTTGCGTAACCAATTTTCATCAAGAAGAACAATTGCTTCATGTACAAGCAGAATCGAAGCCAGAAAAACCGTCAGAATCGAAATCTCAAGCTTTATATTTTCAAAGCAAGTACCGGAACTAGAACTCGAACCCTTAAATTTTTGTTACATGTACCGGAAGCGTAGCAAAATTACATTTGGGCCCTAGTCTCTGTCTACAAGACGATATTCGTACCTGTCATTTGGGCTAGTTGAAATGGGCCAGGCATGCATGTAATAAAGTGAGTGAAAAAGTTCTGACGGAGAAATTGGTGATTAAAGCTCCAGAAGGCTCAAGCAAACGAGGAATACCGAGGCTTAGATGGTTAGAAGGGTTTGAACAAGACCTCAGGTGATAGGAACGGGCGATTTCCCAGTGGTGTATATATTAAATGTTTTAATGTTTGTTATAAAACATTTTTGAAGCAGTTATTGCGAACTGCGCATTCTGTGCTCATCAGAAGAAGTTAACTAGTACTTTTGCAACATTACCCACCTTATTATCAAATGTTTTCGCGAAGATTTTAGCATATCACTTAAAAGCCTCTTAGCCGACTGTGGAGTGTTAAGACTTTTATGTTTCTACTACCGTACCACAGCATGTATTGCAATAACAGTAGTGACGTATAAATAGACCTTAACCTAACAAACACTTTGTATATATGTAAATATTGTAAATCAAACTCACTTTCAAGTTAACTCACGTCCACATTGGGAATTAACAATCTCAAACACATGCCCGGTCAACGGACCAACGAAAGATTTTAAATAATACTCTTATGCGGACAATCCATATGGCTTACTTCCTGGAAATTCCCAAGAACGTTACCATGAATACTACCTTGTAACGAGTTTCTATCGCAATCTCAACAAGTCATTCAGACAACATTTCTTTCAAAGAAACCATGGATCGTGTTTTCGCTATGAGCTACAATCAACCTTCTTTCATTCCCACCAACTAAAGCAATGCGCTTACAAACAGGCATTCACCTGATAATTCCTGCAGGAAACTATCGAATCGTGCCTCTGTTTACGAGCTGCAATCAACCTTATTTGCATCAGTAATTTATTAGTGTCTACAAGGACTCAATAATTAGGCTAACGCTTTCAGAATAACCATAGTATAGTTTAATTTTTGATCAGAGTTACAACAATTAATCGTACGCAAGCATCAAGTTGTTTCTTAAAATACCTTGGTGATCGTAACCCTTATTCGTCTTTCGTTCTAGTAAGAATTTCAAGAATCTCTACCAAGCGATCCCTGCACTCACTAATTATAATTTGAATTAGAGTTAAGTGTTACCTTCTTTTGCTATCAATTACCAGTTATTTTCATTAGATTATAATGAAATACTATTTAAGTAGGCTCTCATTACCTATCTTCTTGTGTACATTTTTTAGCGCTTAAAAGTCTGTATGCATTTGCACTGTTAACAAAACTACATCTAAACTCTTATTATCTAGTCTAATTTTAGTTATTTTTCAATTAGTTTAAATTTAATTAAGCATGTAAATATGTACAAAAACCATTGAAAGGAAAACATCCACCCTACTAAAGTTTTTTGTAGCTAGAATTTATTATATACATCCGTATGCAAGGACAATCTAATAGATTCTATCTTTTACTTGGAAAATACGTTGAATGTTCTTCTAAATTATTCTGAATTCCCATTTAAAATATTTTTCAATCTATTTTCTTACGGGCAGGGTTATATATGTGTATCATGCTTGCTGTATCATTATGTATATCACTACATTCCTAACTTCCATTGAGAAGGCATTGAAGCATATGGATTGTCATAACAACAAAATGAACATAAGTAGTAAATAAAGATTCAATAAGTATACACGCTTTTTTATTGAGCTTGAGCTATTTTTACAAGAAATCTTAAAATAACGTATTAACTGACAAACAAACACACTCATATGTCATAGTGGGTCGGAGGCTCGAGCCGTCTTTACGAGGTCAAAGATTGCTTTTGTATGAGTGATTAGGGTTGCCAACTTTTGAAAGTAGGAAGTAAGGACAGTCAAGAATTTCCAGAAACGCTATTTATTATTTTCATTTACAATAATAAAGATTTTCAAATGCTATTTAAATGAAAACGAAACGTCAATATAGTAAACCGGCCAATGTCGTTAAGGGCCCTGTTGAATGCCCGCGAAGCGGTTCTCTCCATATATGCACGAGTTTCCCTCTAGTATAAATTCAAGAGATAGTATTATAGAAACCAAAGTTTTTTACGAATTATTGTTATTTATAGAATCGGGCTACATTGAGTTTTGTTAGTTATTGTAAATAATATTATCAAAATAATTTAAAAGCTGACACTCGGTATTACAGATTTTGGAAAATCTGAATTAGCAGATTTTCCAGATAACATGCTTTGTGGCGTCATTGTAAATATACTTACTGCAATCAATTAATAAGTGAACGTACTATCATCGGTAATTGTAAAAATTATTAAAAATTAATAGTAAAAAAACAAACAAAAAAAAAGATAATAAATGACGTTCATTAAAAAAAAGCAAAAGACAAGAACAGACAGCATGAACAGCAGACTACAAGACGCACTGTATTTACGATTTCAAAACCCCTGTTCTATTCCCGGTTCGGGTAATTTTTTTTAATAGACATATATTTCATAAATAAACAATTTTTTTTAATTATAATGTTTATAAAAAGAACTAACTTATAATTAAATACTAATATGGTATGCATAAACTTTTAATTTTATATGTATTTATTTAACATAAATATACATATAGTTTAAACAACGACTATAAAATTGAAGAATAATTTTATGTAATTAAATATCTTTTTCATAAAAATTATATTTATAAAAAAATTGTTCATAAAATAAACAAATGATTAAAGAAACAACGAAAAAGATAAATGACATTTAATAATGAAGAAAAAGACATGAACAGACAGCATGGACGACTGGAATGCGCGCTGGATACGACTACAAGACCCCGGGTCTATTATAATAATAAGAAAATTGTTTATGAAATTTTGTTTAAAAAAGTATTAGGCAATTGCATGCAATAGGTCATTTTGGAATCACCACCGCGAGGAAGATGATGATACGATAAGTATGCAATATTATATAAAAACTAGTGTCCAATATTTAGGAGATCACTGATTAAGAAAAGTATCTACAAATAATGGTAGGAATTAGCAAAAGTAAAACCGGAAGTATCATTAAAATAAGAAGAATGGGTTATAAAAAAATAGAAACAAATCTACCTAAATTTAAAATAAAATAAGGAAGTACAATCAACAGGTGAAGTAACATCTGGCCTATGATTATAAAAAAGGCGTGAATTGGAAGTAAAGGAAAATTTCTTGATTTTGGCGCCCAACGTGAGGTGAAGTTCTACCGAATAATAAATAAAAAGAGAGTACGAACACCAAATAGAATTATTAATCACAAGTTCTTCCTTTAATTTAAATCCGTCCCTGCTTTCATCAACTGCATTCTTTCTGTTATCAAAAACCGCCCACTATTACATTACTGCAAATGAGCTAGTGGAACAAACAACGTGATAAGAAAAATTAATTTCATGCCCAAGTTTGTTTCAAAATTAAACTTCCACAATATTAACTTTTCTTATATAGAGATAGATGTATGGGTTAATTTCTTAAAATAAAGGGCAATAATAATATGGATTTAATACTAATTAAAGATAAAAATTAAACCTGTCTTGATGTAATAAATTATTATTAGCAGTAATAATTTCCTTGAAAGCGGTTAAGATGATACAAACAAGAATAACATTTCTAATATAACTTTCCATGCAATAAACCAGAAACTTACTGGTTTGACTTGGTAAGTTTTTTCATTACAAAATCAGCCGCATAATTATAATAATTACATAATTACTCGCTTGGTAGCTTGCTTTAAAACCTCTGCATTTTATTATTAGAAAATGACAACATTCTTATAAAATTTCTGTTAATTTTTAATTGTGCATTAACAATAAGTACATAACATTATTACCGTAATCTTTTCTGGTTAAGTAGTGATTTTACAAGAGAAAATTTATTCTTGACAAAGGAAGTCATTTTGGCATGAATGCACCTTGCAAATGCAAAAAGTCAACCAGATCGGTTAAATGCTGATTAAGTCAATTTGTATTCGTAACAGCTAACGCTAATGCAAAGTGCATAGGCTTTGCAGCTGCTCCTTTCAAATAAGGAATTGCGTGACGCAATCGTCGCCGCCATCTTTGATTCTATTACTTGGCAATGCTGTTTTAGGAGGTTTCACGTTCGCCTTGGCCTGGTCAACCATATTATTACATATGGTTATGATTTTTAATTATAAATCTAAACTCGTATTTTAAATTCATATGTTGCTGTAATAATAATCTCTTTTTTTCTGATTATTACTTACAATTTATTGCCATTGCAGGCCTTTTAATGTTTATAAGAACTACAAATGTCAATATTATTGAGTACTATTAGTACTACTGAATTACTGATTGAAGATAATATTGTTATGTAATGCAGTTGTGTATTGTCCTTGAATGTGGTATATTATTTAGATAATTACGTTGCGTTTTAATGTATGTAGTCAGCGAAAATAGTAGCTGCTAAACATTCTTGCAACATATGTTGAGAGAAAAAATTCTCACATGAATCTGCTTGGTGATGGGATTTAATTTGTTATTTGTTTCATTTTTTTTGTTTATTTAGTTGCGTTTTATTTTATGTATATATATATATAATTATTATTACCAATAATGATAATGAAATTGTCATTTTCAATTTTGTAAAAAATAGGGTCTTGCATATAAAGACCATTCTTTCTTATTTTAGGTCGGTAATAACTCCTTTTCAGCACATCTCTCTCCCTTTAATGTATTATTTGCTTTGCTCTGCGCCAACACAAAAACTGCCACTTTTAATTAACTAATTAATAATAATTTGTTTGTCTGCTATTAGAAATTACGTGCTATAGAGAACAAAATCCATCAAATGTAATTAAAAAACATTAATGAATGACTTTTCGATATACCTACTACGATGTAATATTATAAAAACATAATATTATGTAATATAATATTTTATCCATAAGCAAGTCAGAATTATGCTCATTACAATTGTATAATGGAACCTATTATTCACTAGTGGAATAAAGTTACTTTATTCCACTGTTTGAAGAATGAACAACAATCTGCCACAGCAACGAATATGACGGCCTTCTACTATCCATTTTTTACGTATTTCCTATTCTTCGTAAACTACTGAACTAATTTAAATATTTTAACAACGAGCAAATAGTAAATTTATTTCTACAGTGATATACTTTTGTTTTTATAGGACGATACGTAACAAAAGGTACCCATTTTTAGGGACAATTTCATTAAAAGTGATTAGGGATCTCAAAAGAAGATGACTCAAAGAAGAATCGAAGAAATGGTTTAGAATAATAATAAGAGACAATATGCACGTTTATTAAAAGGTACTTCACACAGAATTTACTCATAAATTACACAATAGCCAATTAGACATCTTAGATTTTGGCATTCGAGAAATCGTCAGTCAGATTAAATTCAAAAAAATACACCACACAGAAAAATAAACTTCATCGACTTGTACAACAAAAACGTACTACACTACAAAATAACCTCAATTACCAGAACACTACAAACTTTTATCCTCGTTTCATAAACTTGTCGAATATACCATTCAGTGACAGAGAAACACAATTTCTGAACAAAGGTTTCAAATTTTGTCCTTTTCCAAAATTTACTAACAAAATTAAAGAAATTGTGGCCGTTGAATAGCTAAGAAAGATATCATAATAACTACGCAAAATTCCAGATTTCGAATTTGTTGAAATAGACATCTTTAAACCAGGACACAATGTACAACAAAACATCTAACACATCACTTCTTCAATCTATCAAACACAAAATCACAGAAAACAATCTAATTTATGTTGAAGCAGATAAGCGTAACACTTTGGTAATTCTTCCGAAAGATATTTACATTCAAAAAGTTAATGAATTTATTAATAAAGGAAGTTTAGAAACTTTAAACAAAGATCCAACCACAAAATTCCAAAAAGAAATAAAACAAGGTTTAGAAAATTGCAATATCTACTTTTCAGAATTAGCAAAACAACAAATCAGAAATAAAAACCCACAACTACCTAAACTGTATGGGCTCATCAAAACACATAAAACAGAATATGCCTATAAGACCAGTTGTATCATATATCAATGCACCTACAATCACATTTTATCCAAGAAACTGAACCAGATTATTAATACGATAGGTTACAAATCGAAATACTCTGTTAGAAATTCATTAGAATTAGTAGATAATCTACAAAACATACATCTTCCACCACATTCAAAACTCGTTTTGATATTTGTAACAAGTTCTCCAGAATACCTCCACAAGAATGTATTCCTTTATTAGATAGTTTCTTGATTAATAGTAATATAGAATTAGGTTAAAAGCTAGAGTTAATTCAATTATTTAACATAATTTATTAACTAACATATTTGTGGATAAGTTAGAAGATCAAATATTTGAATTAAACCTCTCTAAACACATTATCTTTTGGTTTCGTTTTGTTGATGTTTTGACAGTTCTTTTCAGGTTATCAATGAATTTTTAATTCTTATTAATAGTAACAACCAAAACATAAATTTTACATTAGAAACAGAGCAAATCAGGGCTGTTAACTTCCGAGGCTTAACTATCAAGAATAACGCACACAATCTATTTGAATTTTCCATATACAGAAAAGCAACACATACGGACATAATAATACCAAATGAATCATGTCACCACAAAGCACATAAACTAACAGCCTACAGATCCTTACTACACAGGGCTTTAACTATTCCACTAACACAGCCAGATTTTAGCAAAGAGTTATCAACCATTAAACAACTGGCACATGTAAATCATTACATCCGAAACATGATTGACACTTTAGTTCAACAAAAAGATTATAGGTTAGCTATCAAAAGAATATATCCCATTGACAATCAAACAGAAGACACAAATTACATATTTCTATGATATAACATACTTGATTAGTGCATAAATGCATATATGCAGGATGTGTTGCCTATCTGACAGGCGACTGATCTGAAATTGGAGATTATTTAGTGGGTTGGATACCTAGAAATGTATAAAATTTGCGAAATAGAGTATAAAGAAGGATTGTATATAGAAAAATGGATGTAAGTAATTAGTCAAATTAGTTTATTTATTTCATGTTTAAATGTGTAACTGAAAGCATACAAAATGGACGCCATTGTCAAGTTGAATTAAGCTTAATCGGCAAGCAAATTAATATTGTGATACATCATTTGGTAGATAAAAATGTCCTTTATAAACTACAATAATAATTTTGGAAATTATTAACATTTATAAATAATGTTTGGTTAAGAAATCATTTAGTTTCATAGCTCTTGCAATTGTTTAAGCAAATCCTGTATAAGAAGGCCAAAGATTTGGTGAGTTTCTCTGTATTCTCTGTATTTTCATATCACTCAAACAACTTGTATCTACACAGAGCATAAATTCAAAAAAAATTTGAGGTTAAGCGGTATTAATTTGAATTTGACAGGTACCAACATTTGAAGGTTATATGTATTTATAAGTCAACCGTTTGTAATAAGGAAAAGTTTTTTTCAAGTAAATAAGTGTTTAATAATATTCAACAAGTGCAGTAAATTAATTAAAAGTGTGGTGGACATTTTTATTTTAGCAATTAATTTTTGGAGAATTTCAAAGTTAACCTTGAACAGGAAAGGTGTCAAAGTTTTAACAGAGCATATTTATAAATGGAAATATCTTACAAAGAAAATCACCGTCGTCAATTATAGTACAAATAAATTATCCAATATCATCAATAACTTCAACAAAAAACAAACCATCCAATTTGGGAAAGTGGTGGCCATGTTATAATTAAACTATTGCCAACAACAACATTTTACAGTTTCCTATAATTATAATCAATCATAAAGGTATCCAATTTAATTTGTTTTTATGTGTTTAATTCGATATAAGAATTATTTCAATTTGTGTTTTCATTTTTATTTGTTTCTTATTTTGGGTTATGTTGAGAGAAATAAATGAATCCATTACAATTTTGTAATAATTTTTTTTTATTTATTTGTGTTTGGAACAACTTAACAATGCTTTGCAGATATAGTTTAAGTAGTACTTCAATTATAGCGACTCGCCTGCAAAGAGTCTCAAGTTATTCGTGGAACTTGCTTTCCATTTTTACAGTAAATAAATATTCCCCGGTGTTTTTTTTTCTTCAATGGTTTAGGTAGGTGGTTACTTTGTGTACATTTCCATTGTGTATTGATCGGATGTCTGTTTCTTGTGTTAGTCAAAATAAATTTTTGTAAATCAATTTTAAAATTTTACCATTTACCAATCATCATCTACTATATTTGAATAATTTTTCCAAATTGTTTATTTTAAAATAATCCCCAAACCCCGTATATCATATCAATATCTACACCATATTTTGGCAAAATAGCAGAAAAAGTTGCACATATACGTATATACTAAAAAAAACCAACAATTATAAAATATCCAATTAAAACCAACACCAACACTTTTTCATTATTATTTAATGCTAAAGACAAAACACATAAAATCTGGCATTTGCCGTTTAAATTGTTCTTTTTGTAGTTCGGCATATATTGGACAAACACTTCGAAATTTTGACATAAGATATAAAGAACACATGCGTTGTTACAGAAGCAAACATCCTGAAATATCTAATTATGCGAAACACCTTTTAGAACAAAATCACACATCGGTCCTCAAAATAATATTAAATTCCTACATTTTTGTGATAACAAATGCAAATTAGACATTTTAGAAGCTTTTGAGATATACAAACACAAACTCAGGAAACCTTTAATGAATGAACGATAGAGCTCAGTAATTCTCCGTTACTAGAAGTGGTAGATATTGATTCTGATTATTTCATCGCGTTCTCATAAGAATAACATAGGAATTGATGGCTTACCTGATGGCTAAGGTAACGGACTTTTTTGTATTTACCTTAGTGACATGTTTGTTTATATTTATAATACCTTAGATAATGACAGCTTAGCTGTCGATACAATATTGACAGGTTATAATTTAATAGAAACTGTGAAACCCCTTTATTAATCCTTATTTTTTTATAATTTCATTAAGAATAAGTTAAATAATTTATTTCTCAGAAAGTATATGCTATATATCTATAGAGTTTTGTAGGAGTCAGAAAGAAACCTTGCGGTTCTTATAATTTTCAGACAAAAAAGTCGTTTTATTTAAGATTAATATGAAAAATAGCGAACTATGTTTCTTGTTTATTAATAGAGAGCGCGTCAATATTTTTTGGTACATTATCACTTTTCATATGTGCATACACTGCATATAATTTTTGACAACACGTATCTATATAGAGTTTAATAAATTACAAAATTTAAAAAATTAATTTCAATGAATTAATTTTGGATAACAGTTGTAATTGTGGATAAAACGTTATATTGTAATCGTGTTTTCGTTGCATTTTATCTACCAAAGAAAATTTAATGCTCGAACTTCGTTCTCGCATTTAAACATTGTTTCTTAAATAAAACGCCTCCTAAAACATTTATGCTATAAATCACTAATAATAAAGTAATCGCAAAATGAGAAAACCCTGTCGACGTCACTTGCGTACTATACAAACTACGCTCGAACTAATTTATTCTTTTAATAGGGGATGTTTTACTTGCCAAGTTATTCTAGATCGTTCGTCTTACATTAACCTTCGTCTTTTGTAAAGCAGTAATTAAAAACAATATTTGTTACGCCACTACTGATGTGTTAGCGCGAACACAACACGCATCTTTTATGACGTCAACAGGCTCTTCACATTTTGCTACTACTCTGCATGCAAAAATTTAAAATAATAGTATACAGGGTGTTTCACTGAACTTTCATGTAAATATAATGTGTGCTAGTACTCGTCAATAGGAGCAAAAAAAAGTGAACCTCTTATTATGAAAAATAAGCACTAATGGTATTAAGCTTTTCTGCTGCATTTTACGCGTCACCTGTTCAAAGGATACGAATTTTTAGTGAAACATTCTGTATTATTATACGAGTTTGATAAGATGGTGTATTGTAGCAAGAGCATACAGTTTTTTCTACTTTGCATCATTAATTTACCTTTTGGGTACCTTTTGTTACGTATCGTTCGATAAAAACAAAAGTATACCACTTAGAAATACAATATTTTATTGAAATTAATATTTCAGAGTCAGAGGACTCTAGGAAAAAAAGTGGATAGTAGAAGGCTGTCATACTCGTTGCTATGGCAAATTGGTGTTCATTCTTCAAACAGTGGAACAAAGCAACTTTATTCCACTAGCGAATAATAGGTTCCATTATACAATTGTAATGAGCATAATTATGAGTTGATTATTATGGATTAAATATTATAATATATATTATTTTATTACAATAATATTACATCGTAGTATATCGAAAAGTCATTCATTTGTTTTCTAATTACATTTGATGTATTTGGTTCTCTATAGCACGTATTTTCTAATAGCAGACAAACAAGTGATTACTAATTAGTTAATTAAAAGTGTCAGTTTTTGTGTTGGCACAGAGCAAAGGAAATAAAACATTATGAATCTACAGAATTTCTTAAAAATGTACTTATTTTGCAAAAAAGGTAGAGAGATGTGCTGAAAAGAAGTTATTATCGTCCTAAAATAAGAACGAATGGTCTTTATATAGAAGACCCTATTCTTTTTTACAAAATTGAAAATGACAATTTCTTTATCATTATTGGTAATAATAATTATATAGATACCTAAAATGAAACGCAACCGAATAAACCAAAAGGAGGAGGGGCTATGATGAGCGCGATGGTTATTTAAAACGTCAAAGGGTAGGTGTAGAGTCAACATGTTATATTTTTGATATGCGCTTCTCCAATTTGTAAATAATTGAAATATGTATCAATTGTAACAAAAGAAATGTCCAACGTTGAGAAATTATGTTGCTTAGCTATAGTGAAAACCAAACAATTAAATCCAAGATCTTTGAAATAAAAGGGACTAAGGACAAAGGCAGTGAGTAATGGAAATAAATCTTCCAGTAAGTAACTGATCTGTTGTCCATCTCCAAAAAACTGCACGGCTCGGGATGTGATGGAGAGACAGTAACCATGAAACACAGAAGTAGGTTGAAGGGTACTCTATTGTTCGTTCGGAGTCACCACCCATAACGATTGAGGCCTTTTGGGAAAGTTTGTCGATATATTTACTTGAAATATTACATACAAATAAACTAATTATTTGTAAGGTAGTAAAAGACCTTTTGATCTGTTTATTAAGTGTTATTTATATGTTGTTCTAGCAACCCTTTGTATAATTCGTACCTTCTAGATTTATAAGGAATATAGTAAATCATTACAGTACCCTGGGGTACACCATAAAGCACATATCTCGTATTGTTCTGTATTATATTACAATTTGTGCTTTTTCAAGCTTTATTAACAATCGTGAGCAGCTGCTAGTGGCAAGAGCTTTTTCTACGCCTAAAAACAATCTCAAAGTAATTGTTCAGATTTGACTAATTTAGTTATAGATTTTCTTAAAAATATCTTTACAAGGACTTTTTATTTTTCCGAAAGCCAAAATGGTTTTTTAAAAAAAGCTTATACTATTCAAGAGTCATCAATTTTCATTGGAACCCGACAGTATCTACCACCTGTTTTTGTTCTCGCGATTTATGCAAGAACTAAACCTGAATTCTGCCATATAATTTAGATAATTTTATTTATTGTTTCTAGCCTTTTATGGTGAAACTCCATAATCATGAAATAAAAAAAATGATTAGTAAAAGTTTCACAAGTTTATTATAATCTACCAGACAATTGTTTCGACAGCTAAGCTGTCATTTATAAAGGTAATATAAATATAAACAAACACGTCGCTAAGGTAAATACAAAATAAATATTATTATTTTTATCTTTTTATATAGTTATCTTTTTTTTGTATTTACCTTCACGACGTGCTTGTTGCTACAAAAATGTAAAAAATTTGTGTCGTATAGGGGTATCATTGCATGGATCTTTCTAAAGGGTGTTTGGCTTATTTAACTTTTCTGAGTGTTTATTACTGTAACAGTATTCTTTGTTTCTTATACCGAAATGTCCAAAGGTTGTACAATGTATACCACGTTACGAAGATGCCGATCTCTTATTATTTTTGCCTTTGCCTCCTTACTAAGCGAACATAGTTGTGACATAGCAACTAGGAGTTCGTATATGAAAAGATTGCTGGGGTTTGGGACTAGGTCGTTTTAAGTAAAAACGGCAAATACTTTGAATACGGACATAAGTCGAATACTCTTAGAAAATACGTCCAGAGTTTAGTTTCTCTCAATATCGCCTCAACGATGTAAGACAAATTATCATAAAACATAAACTCAATAATACTGTCACAAACGGAATTACTTAGAGTTTAAATAATTCATAATTCCGCAAGTTGCATTTCCAACTGGTGCAAATATCATCCAAGGTTAATACATTTCTTCGTAACATTATATAGCATTGGCTTAATGTTAACCACACACGCGAGCCAGCTGCTCTCATTCGAAGAACTTCTACTCAGCACATGTGATCGACCTACTCTCAGCCACAGCTGTATGCCGCACAAGGCAATAACAACGGATACGTGGAACGCCGCTCCTAGAGATTCACGTTAGTCTGCTAATGTCTTCCGCAATATACAGTAGATAAACCCGGCTGCTTCAAGTCCAGATTCAGTCGGTTCCAACGACTCTAACGAATCAACAACTTGAAGCAGACCTGGTAAGAAATCTTTTTATTAATTAATTGTAGGGGATCTAGAATCTGGTGTCCAGGGGCACTGATTACCTAATGTGCTTAGTTGTAGTATTTTAGAAGCCTAAATGCTAGTACCCAGGGGTACCGCTTACCTGGTTTCCTAATGCTTAGTTGTAGGAGATTGTTATTAGTACAGGGTGGTTCCGAACACTCTCATGTGTAATGTTAGTTTTAGGAGGACTTGTCCGTCCTCATACTCATGTTTGTAACCCATTGTATTGTGACTTATTGTTTAGTATATAATTAATTTGTGACCAGTGCTTACTTTCTATCTATTGTATTTCTACCTCTGACTACGACCCTCAGTCACGAAAACCCCACGTGACAATACAGAGTGTTTCAGAATTGAACTGCATATTCGATGTGCAATGTGAAGGCAACTAACAAATTAATATTGTACACACACAAAAAAGCATTTTTGATAGAACTTGTAAAAATACATTCTTGGTAAACTTACGGTAAAAACCTGTTTTTTTAACCAACCGAACTACTTCACTATATCTTATAGCTTACGAATAGGCGTCAGCTTTTATCTTGCAGGAATATGAAAGAATGTGACTATAGGCCTATAGGATACCTTTCAACAGCTCAATTATACTATCACAGATAAAATGAGAGTAAAAGGTCAATAGTGATTGAGTTTCCTGAAAATCTTCTACGCTTAAGACTGTTGCTGTTCATGCCATACGTCATATACTTACATGTCATCAAGAATACATGGCATTAACATATATTAAGAAAAAAAATGCTCGGTTTGTCATCTTTACTTTAAGTTAACATTTAATCGTCAGCTCTAAGACATCCTGTATACAACAATAGTAAATTAGGTAAATGTGTATATTTAATATTTATTTTATTTTCGTAGTACCTTATGTTAATAAAATTTAATTCAACATATAAATAAATAAAAACAACAACATAGTGTAGTTGTTAGATAATAATACACTTTTAGAATTCATAGATTATTATTATTTTAATTGTAACCTTGTAAACAAACCCATTATAGTTAATCGACAATAAAAATTATTCGTGCACTGTAACTTATAGGCGCGTTTAACCTTAACTTGGAAGTTATAAAGTGTGCACAGTTTCAAAAAATTACTGCAACATTAACATAATTAGTGATAAAAATGTACAGTAAGTAAGGAGTTCGAGTGCCGTTTTTCTTACAAGAGGCTACCTTTGTATACACAATACAAACAAAATATATCTCGATCCTGTTTCAAATAATAAAAAAGTGTCGACTCTTATATTAATAGCATTTACTTTAACACACAAGTAAATAAAACAACAACATAATGTAGTTGTTACATAATAAACCACTTTCAGAATTTACAAATTATTATTTTAATTGTAACCTTGTAAACAGATACATTATAGTTAATACAATAAAACTATTCATATACTGTAAGTTATAGGATCGTTTATTTTTTAACTTAAGAGTTATAAAGTGCAGTTATAAAAAATGACTGCAACATTAACATAATTGATAAAAATGTACAGGAAGTAAGGAGTTCGAATGCCGTTTTTCAAATAAGAGGTAGCTGACATCCATATCAACAAAATGTAAGAGATATCTTTTTATAGTTATAAAAAAGTGTTAAAGTAATTTAGGAAAGGGAAATTTTTTGCTGCTGTGGTAAGTGTTTATATGTTTACCTTTATAATAATAGTACAGTACGATGATGACAGCGTATACGATCTTAGGGCAGATTGCGCTTTACATGTTTAATTTTCTGCATCTCCTTATAAAAAATGTCACAATAATTGTTTGGGATGAAAAATAAACTATTTATGTAAAGTCAGCTGCCACGCTAGCTTTGTTTACTATCCCCCTTTTGTTTTCTTTCCAAATTGTGTTTGTTAATGCAGAGTCAAGAGATCACGTTATATTTTATAGTTAATCACACTTGAAATTGTTTCAAATCTGATTCAATACTTAACACTTGATCAGGGTTGTAAAAACATGATTAAAACAATGAAAACATGATTTAAACTGCTTTAAACTAATAAAGATTCTGAAATATTTTGCTGAAAGCTTTCAAGAAAGATATTCTTATTAGATTCGGGAATAAATTACCATCATGAATCATGCTTATGCATGCTTGAAGCAATAATAAAAGTTTTTATGTCAATAGTCAGTCAATTTATATTCCCCATATAAACGTTCTAGAACGTAGTGGATCAGACTAGCTGGTGTACTGTTTTGTGCAGCCGTCGATGACTCACGCCGATGAATCATACATCTTGACGCCAGAATCTAGAATGTTAGATGACGGCGTATAGGGGTTTTCCATTTGTTACAGTATTAAATATTGTTAAGTCAACACCTTGCAAATTATAATTGATAAATAAAAGAATGATTATTCTTTTTAAATGTGTCTTCAATCCTCTAAAACGAATACAGAATTAGTAAAAATCAGTCAAGTATTATATACTTATGATGACGGGTCAACGAAAGTGCCCTATATATGGCAGCATTTCTTAACACTTTGATTAAGGGTGCTGTTGAACCTAATAAAATTCGTGCCAAGTGTATCCATTGCAAAAACGAAATGTGCATTACATTAGTTTGATTTATGAAGTATCGAAAAGTATTGCTATAAAGTTCATATTGAAGGGAAGCATTTTTTCAGGCATTTTTGTTTATATAGATTTTCTCTACATCTGAAAAGAAATATTTACCATGAATTTAATATTGGTTAAGCAAAAGTGGTTGATTTTAAACAATGTTATCTAATCCTCTACCCATTTAATTTAATGTACTATTAAATTAAAAAGTATTTTGTAAGTAAAGTAAAAGCACTTAAGTTAGGTTTAAGTTAAAGTATTTTGCGACAAAGTGCTTTTTGAATTATTGAATTATTATAATTTATATTTCGCAATAATTTACTTTAATTTTATAAAAAAATTCACATCTTAAAGAACTGCTTTAGAATTCTTTTGTTTCCATATTAACCCTAAAATGGTATCATAAAGAGGCCTATTTCTGTCTTGTATTCGATTTCGAGAAGAGACAAAAATCTACCTGAAATGAAAAAGAATGGTGTTATAATTACCCATAGTAGACTATTATAATTTTAGTTATTAGGAGTATTATGATACACCCATTGATTGTAGGTGAATATTTATGCTGATTTTGACTGCGATATTATTACTGATTATCTGTTACCTGTCCCGTCCTACTCCATCCACTTTGGGCGTATAGACTTAGAAATATGCAAGAGTCGTCGTTGGATATAAAACGTCGATGGTAATTATTATTGTTCTATGCAATTGATTATAAAACGTTTGGCTCTTACAAATAATCGAAAAAAATTTTAAGCGCGCATAAACGTGTCAGTTTGGTACTGATTCAATGATATAGTTTAGCCAGATAATAACATTGCAACAATAAACTGAGACATGACATGGCCTAAATTATTCGATTTGATGGCACCATATCCTTTAAGACGGTATTCCGCAACCTGAACAAAGAGGAACTTAAGGAGCACAATAAAAAGCTGATATTATAAAGTAAATATTTATGTGCATATATGTGCAATAGGATTTTCGAATGATAACATAAAATTCAGAGGTCCATACAAATGTCCAACGTAATGTAGGGCAGACAATAGCACTCCAACAGACAGCTTGTTGCCATTTGAGAAAGCCTGAGAACAAAAACAACATTCAGTGGGTGTATTTAAATTAATATTATATAAATAAAATATCAGTCACACCATTATATATGATATTATTATAGAGCAAGATGAAAATTAGGACACAGTTTGATAAAGACAAAAAGTAATCAAGTTTTTCATTCCGAGATTTCTCCGAGTTTGAGATTTGGTGTTGGTTATATAGTTTTATAATTTTCTTCCTTGAAATCCACATACTGAAATTCTGGAGGTCCGGAGCTATGAATAGCTCAAGTTTCTAAATTTATCTGTAAGTTACTATTTTTTTTATCCAGTTAATTTGTTTATTCCAGGTCAGTCCTCTCTCCTTTAAACATTCAGCTATCACTGGTTTTTCTTGGTCTACCTCTTCTTCTTTTTTTGATATCTTTCTTGATTGCCTTTCCTCTGGTATCCTCACTATGTGTCCAAACTGGTTCCACTTTTAATTCTTCGTTTAGCCTTTCATTGCGTATTTTATCATTTCTTGACACTCCTTTGACACCTATTAGATATTTCATTTCCATAGCTTAAATTTGTGTTTTCACCTGCTTTGATAGAACCTATATCTTTCACTTCCATCGGTCAAGATGGGTTTGTATATTGTATTATACACTGTTATTTTTGTTTTCTTGGATATTTCCTTTTTTTTATAAAGATGCTGTCCAGAGCGTGGTATTCGATGCACTTTCTATTCTGTCATTTATTTCGGCCTCATCTTTTCCATGTCTAATGTCTCTGTTCTATATCGTTTCCATTTAATTTTATAGATACGTTCTTTTCTTCTTTCCCTATCACCATTACTATGTTTGTCGCTATTTATTTCCAAGTTTCTATCTTTTAAGGCTTTCCTCCATATTTTGCATATATAACTTAGATCGTCAGCAAAGGCACCTTCCGTTATTGACACCAACTCCATATTCCATATCCCATATACCAACGTTCATCTTCTTTACTTTCTGTTTTGTCTTCTTTATTATATAATCTAATACGATATTAAATGACGTTGGACGTAATACTTCTCCTTGCCTTAGTCTTTCTTTAGTTACGAATTCTTTAAACTGCATATATTTCCCCTTCGTACATAGTTTCTTGAGTGTTAGGTATTGTATAAACAGATTACATTTTTGCATCTTCTACTGTCTATCCCTCCTCTTTCCAAGCTATTTCGTATTGTTCTTCTTGGTATATACTGTCAAAGACTTTCTGTGGGTCTATAAATGCTACACATGTATAGAGTCGTTTTTCTCAATTAATTGTTTTATTGTAAATGTGTAACTTTGTACTCCCCGTCCTTTTCTGAAACCACTCTGTAGGTAACTCTTCTAAATGCCTTTTCACGACATCTTGTAATTGTTTCTCAATTTTCTCTCTTATACCTTTAATAACACACTAAGTATGATGATTTCTCTGTAGTCTTCACATTCTCTACTATCGCCTTTGTTGTGTATGGGTAACAGTATTCCCAGTTCCCAATGCTTAGGTATTTTACTATCTTTCCATGCTGTATTATGCAATCTTGTTAATATTACGATGGCTTCCCAGATTTCTCATCATCACAAAAGTTATACCAGCGTGTCCCGCAGCTTTATCTCTTTTCAACCTTCTCACTGCTTCGACTACTTGTAGTTTTATATCTTCTTCTTTATGTTCTATATTATTTTCTGGGGTTTCTTCATCATTTCCAATTTGTTCGTGTACTGTCACTTCTCCTTCCGTTTTTAACATGTTCTCAAAGTACTCTTTTCATTGTGCCATTATCTTGTTCTCTTTTCCATATTTATCTTTTATGTTGGAGTTTCTGCATTATTTTCTTTTTTTAAGTGTTTTTTGAAATTAAAATAATTTCTGGTTTTCTTTACTAATATGATCATTTTTTTCACCAGATGCTTCCAATGATTGTTGTTATGCTTTTTTCACTCTCTTTGACTTTTATTTTTATTTCTTTGTGCCTGATAGTTTTCTTCGTTTCTGCTTCCAATCTTTCCAGTTTTGTATTTTACTCTATTCCTTTTTTTGCTTGTTGTTGTTATCTATGTGTTTTTTGTTTTTTTATTGCTACTTTTGACATTACAAATCAGTGTCCTGAGTAAATCTCTGGACCTCGTTTTACTCTTGTATTTTTTACTTCTTTCCTACAGTCTTATTAGTTATTTTTTCGTCGATTTTTCTCGTATGCGTTTTCGGTATGAAACTTTGAAATTCTTTAATCTGAAACTTTAAAAATATAAACTCGTCGTTGAATCCTCTACACGTAAAAAAATTATTCTTTGGAAATTTGAACCCAAAACTTTTGAAACTATACTGCCCAAGCGCGCCTGAATCTCTTAAGTTGTTGAGTTTCTTAGAATATCCACAACTATTTAGAAAAAAGTGCAGCATCTGGTATATTTACACACCTACAGAGATTGAGAATATTATTATTAAAAAAAGCTTTTCGATTTATGAAATATTATGCAAAATATTCTTTTCATTAGTGTTAATAACATTAGATGTTTATCATTTGCTTGTCACTGGCTCGCATCAGTATTGAGGCTCTCATCCCTCCTCATTCTCAAACTTTATCTAACATTGACCCGGTTTGTTATGTCTGCTGGGAGCCTTCTAAAGCTCATTTTGTGTCAGTAAGTGAATGTAACCTAGACACCTTTAATGATCAACCCGCCACTGAAATATGATTTGATATGATGGATTGTGAATATCCAGTAATTTCCCGCCGGTTAATTGCTTTTAATTCTGTTGGTTGTGTGCTGCTTTGATTGATTAGCCTAATAGCATCTGCATAAATGTCGTTTTTATAACGAGCTCGAGGTGTTGTGAAGCTCTAAATCCTTGTTATTTAAATTAGTATGTGTATGATACATGTAAAATCCTTCTTATCACATTGCCGAATAGTTTACTAGAGCTAAAATCGACTCGAGCTACTGCTGGTCAGTAGAATTTGTTTACTGATTCTCTAATCTCCCATCCATTGATTTATTAAATAGCAAGTTTCTTTTTAATTAGACCCTCATCAAGGTGCAAATACATTTAGGGAACGTTACTACTATTTATTACAAGCTCAGAGTAACTTATTAATTAATGTTTTGATTGTCTTCCTTAAAGAAGTCAGTACCTAATTAATTGATTGATTTAATAACTTTCAATTCTTAATTAACCAATGTTTGTTCTACGCTATTGTTAATTATTGTTAAAGTGAAAAGAATAGGTTCAGGAACAAGACCAAGAAAATTCACTAATTCAGGAGCAAGACCAGGCAAATTCACAACGCCAGGAACAAGAACCAACAGCACAAGGAAATTCACCAAGTGAGTTTCAACACCCGACAACTGCGATGTTAATTAAACGGAAATGCAAAATGCAACCCTGCATTCCACATAAAAAAAGTTTTCAGCCGCATCTAGCATGCTATGTAACCTCCCTCAACTTTTGAAACACTTTTTAGCTAAGCCAATAAGACCGGTTTTTCGAACCTTAAAATGGCCGGAAAAAACCTAACAAATTCAATCAAACTGCACTTAACAAATTAAGAAAAGTCAAAAGTGGCGCACTTTGTTGTGATGCCTTGCTTTGCAAGCTTCACTTTGCACCGCGTAGTGGCGCCTGCTGTTGCTCTATTATACTTTTCCAAAGCATGACAGTTCGACAACGCTGTTATAGTATACTATTGACTAATATTAGATCTTAAGTAGTACCTTAAAGCTTTTTGCATTGGCACTGTGATTAACTTCCTAATCTTTTTTTTAGTGAGATTATAAGGCATCTTTGTACGTAAAAATATTGCCGTCAGTCCGCTATGGTTTGTATCATCAGCAAGGAATTACTTAAGTACTTAATACACCTGCTGGACTGGCTCACGCTAAAGGAAAACAGTTGTAAAATCTTTTGGTCTAAGGCTAGGGAAGAGCTCTAATACTAACGCCAATTCGATTTGCTAACTGGCTCTCTAATCTCCTATACAGCGACTTATGGAGAATTATAATTACTTAATTCAATCTTCTTCTCTTTTAATTAATTAATTTGTTTCACTACTAGAGTTGATTATTATACCGTTGTACTCTGTAGGTATTTTTTGGAATATATCGTGCAAATTTGGTTATTAAAAAAGGCTAACAAATTAAACAAGCAGGAACGAAAGAAAGTTCCGCCTACCTTATTAAAAGCTGTTATATAAATAAACTAATAAAATAAAAAATCTAATAATTGCAATTTTATGGCACTAGTTGAGTAGTTGGGAATTTCTTACCATAAGATAATGGGCAAAATAAAACAACTAATACGTTGGTATCTGGTACGATTTACATAAATTTTCATTTTAGTGTTGTTAATAAAACATAGTTAATGTTAAAAAGAAAAGTTCTTATTCTTACTTATCAACTGTTTTAAATTGTAATTAAAAATAATGACCGCATTTAACGATAATTTCTTAAAATTCTAATTTTTGTATTTTAATTAAATAGAAAAAAATTAATTATTATTAAGACAAAAAATAATTTCTTGCAATATAAATGTTTTTAAAATTATCATTTATCACTTTGGGCGTCAATTGTTTGATTAAACGATTAACGAAATTTAAAGTATGAACATAAACGAAATTATGTTTATATTATTTTTAGTAGCTTCTTTAATCGCTAAACTCTAAAAAAAGATAATAAGCCGGATGCAATGAATTTCGCATGTTTTGTCCACAGATAAGAAGCATTAACAATTTGTTAAAGATAACGACATTAATAAAAAAAAATAAAATAAATAAATCAAAGTTTAAAAGTACAAAAAAATCTTTTTAGGAAAAAACCTCACAGATATTTGAACATAACTTACGGTAAAAGAGTAGCTCTGGAAAACATTCTGGCCGAATTATGGGTAAATTTATTCAGGCGTCTTCCAATCACAGAAAGTCGATATCCTGAAAAATCGAACATACGACGTACAAGTACTCATGCCGTATTTACGTTATACACTAGTTATGAGTAATTCAATACGTACCATAACTTGCATAATTTACGACTCGGGTTTTTGTAATGCTAAACAGCTAATATCAAAATGCCAAGATTTATGTCTCTTAACTAGTTATTCCAATTTATCTCGTGGCATGTAATTTTGCACGCTAATGCATACTGAATGATTGTAAAGTATAATTATGTGTTTGAAACAGAAACTTCCAACTTTTCACAGTCGTTCACCCGGTAGATTAAGGATACTTATTAGTATGTTAATGCAAAAATCGAAAAGTTTAATTGAAATTAAAACATGCGCGTTTTTGTTTTTATTGTAGTAAATTTTTGTTATAAATTAATCATACAAGGAATCAACCACAAACCAACTCAAACAACTTGAAGATTGGCTATTCCGATGCATAAAGAAAAGGATAAAAAGACTTCAGCACGCAGAAACTGCTGGAAACCTAATAACAGCAAGAAATCTTTTCATTTAAGATGAGGAGGTTAAGATCTGTGATAGCAGTTGTGGTAGTTGAAGAAAGTATACGCAATCCAGCCCTATGAAAATAAATCCCCGAAGAAAATACCCGACAAGAAGTCAACTATAAAAAATCGGACCAGTCTAACCATATGATTCAGAATAAAATGTAAGATGTGAGGCATAAGAAAGTAATATTTTTCATGCAATCTATGATATGTTACAGTAGTATTGTATCGATTCTACAACAGAAAGTTGTAATTTTTTTCTCTAACCAGAATTTTGCATTCCATACCAAAAAAAAAAGAATTATCTCGAATGGAATCAGTTTCATTTTGTGTCTTAAATTAGCATCAGGTTATCAGTAGCAGATGAAGGTAATGGGACCGCAGTTGTGGTTGTACTTTCACTACTCCGTCTATTTCGATGTTATCTCACGTGTTACTACAAATCATTTTACTGTGAATTAAACTACTATGCAGTACACATCTGACGTATATGCAATTTGTTCGAGTCCTTAAACTAAAAGAACACTGTCGGCGGCTGTGGTCAGGTCCTATATGAGCACTTCTCATCGAAGAGTAGACATATCAGAAAACTTTTTACTAATCGTTATTTATTTTAAGACATACCAGAAGTCGGATTGGCAGCATTAGGGCCCACCGGGCAAATAATCCAGGAGGGTCCGTTTTTTCATGTTTAATAGTTAATACACTACATAGATAGATCAACATAAATATTTTGCACCAAAGGTGTTCCATTTGCCGTACTAACTGTCGTAATACTCGAATACCTAAAAATATGGAAAAACAGTCAACTGTTAATAAAAAAGAAGCCTACACTAAAAATGCTTCTTTTTTATTAACCTCACCGCACCCGGTCGGGGATTCCCGTAGATTTAAAAATTCTTCTCGAAACTCAAAATTATTTGCAGTTCTCGTACACATTATTAGACATACTTCATTAGAATATATACAGCAACTATAAAATGATGAAGCGTGTAAAAGTCACAAACGATACCCTAAGGCAGCACTGTTTCGATTTTTCAGTCTCATCAGCTAGGGCTAACCGTCCATAAATCGCATAAGCTTCTACACAATATGAAATATGACCAACAAACTAAATATTAGAATAAATCTTAAAGTGTGTTAATGTGAATAAATATAAATGATCGATAACTATGGGTTATTAATATTAAAACAAAAATAAATATCAGTCGTTATATTATTATTTTTGTTTGTAATTGTTAATAAGAAGTAACAAAAATAATCGTCTATATGTAAAAACGCTATTAAGTACGTAAATATTTTTAAATCAAAGCAGAAGACTAAATAAATGTAAAACTCTGCAACAAAGAAGTCGCGAACATAAGTACTACCGGTTATATTATTTTATTTTGTTTGTAATAATATTTTTACGTTTTGAAAATTACATTTAATTATGTTGCTTTTTATGGAAGATTTCAAACATAAATTTAATCATATAACGTCTGATATTCATTCTTCTATTAGTTAATAACTAATTATTGTGCTATTAAAGCTTTAAATGGATATCAGAACCCGTTTACACTAAAAATACTTCTAAAGGACAACATACTAATTCCGTCTAAAGACTACTAACCCAGGTAAACAACTAATGTAAAAAATACTAATCATCGGCCATAAGGCAGTCTGGTAAATTGTTTCTGTTCCGGGAGTGTTACCAACAGTATCTCGCAGGCAAGAAAAATCTCAATCTTTAACTATCATCTATTATAAATATGTATATTAGTAATTTCACTTACATGTACGAATTGTTTGTATGAAGTAATAGTAAATATAAAAATGGGAATTATATTAATGCTTTTTATTTAAAATGTCCGAGAATTAATTTTATTGGTTGAAGTTTTAATGCTAGTGTAATATAAATTTTATTCACAATTATATTAGAATAGGTACATTTCCATTATTGTAAAAACCTTGGAAATTACCCAAGCAGCATTTTTAGTCATCGCTACGTACCAGCAACTACCGGTGGAACTATTAGGTTTTTGCCACTAGTCACAAGCACGTAATTGCTACGATTTTATTACGTGCCTGGAACACAAATGATGAACAATATTTGGGTAGCAAATACGTTGCAGTAACCTCTCTGGAACTTGTCCAGCTACGTTTTAGTTTGGCTTAGGGTACGTAGCGGGTACTGGCGGCGTAGTAATTGCTACTTTTGTGGAACTTCTTTTCTCTTTGACACATCGTGTGCGTGGTTGCTCTCTCTTACTCTTGCAACTTAACAATTTATTCTATCATTTTCTATACTAATGCTAAGATCCGGTCACAAAATGGATTACTGTACAGTCTAGTATGACTGTAAAACTTTTTTCCGGATTTAAATAAAATAAATCAACTGAACAATGATTTAGTATTCAGTTACCATGGACATTCGTTCTTCATAGATGTCTATGAAGTTGCCATAGATGCTCGTTTTTCATATATTTTGAATTCGTAAATTTATTTTATATATATTTTTAAATTAATATAATAATAAATTAAATTAATAATCCAATAATTGCAGAATAAAATAGAATACTCTCGTTTCGATGTTCCGGACTCGGCTCCTTCGTCTCCTTATCCGTAACCTCTTACTCGACTGTAAAATTCTATTTCCAGACATAAATACATGCAGGTAAATAACTAATACATGTTTGTAAAACTGTCCAGTAAAGTCTTGGCCAACTTTGATTTGCAAATATTTTAAAACAATACGGTTTATCCGATTTAAATCTAGGTTTTTATAAATGTATTTAACGCTAGAAATACCTTTTTTATGTAGTATGAGTTTTATGTTTCCGTATTTTATATTTAATAAATACATTGGAATTGATTAATTTCCAATATTAGAATACTTAGAGCATACATTGCCATCTAGCGGCGAACAATGAAACCCTACTTAAAATTTGTGTTGGTTGATAAGTGACTGATTGGAATTTATTGACAGTTTACAGAAAATTTATTTTAAAATTTATAATTATTTTTTACTCTGATTATTTAAGTCTAATGATTGCAAATAAAATAATATACATGTTTTGTTGGTAAAGTTTCCAAGCCTCGCGATATTGTTTGACCTCGATGTACCGTCTCGGTCGAATAATATCGCTTGGTTTGTAAAAATGTCCTTTACCAACTCAACATGTAATATACTATTACATCTTCAATTTATAATGTTTTTATTAAATCTTCATGGAAGATTCTTTCGTAAATATGATTTTCTGTTAATTAATGGTTTATATTTTGTTTGAATAGAATTGTTTGAAGACATTTTCCCATTTCTTAAAAAAGTTTAGAACGTTCAGAAAGTAAAAACGTAATATTTTCTTACGGAACATTTCGTCGCAAATGTTTAATATCGCTCATATTTAACATAACTCATATTTAATCCTGTACTACCAAATCGAAATATAAATACTAACTAATAACCTGAAAACACGAGCATAGATGGATTGTAGCATGTAGTCCTACTTAAAATTGGAGCAGTTCCTAATTCTACTCACTCTTTGTTGTTTCACGACAAGGCTTAAGGATGTGTGTATATAGGAGTATTTTTAATTGCTAACAAATAAAATGTCAAGAGCACCGACGAGTTAGTTGTGGCATTTTTAGCTAGACAGCGTTTATTGCATGGCGTTAGAGATCTGGACCTGTCTGTATATTTGTCATCTCATGAGTTAACGGTTTGAATATTTTTTCCTGTTACAAATGTTTTTTACTGCAGCATAGGGCCCGAAAGAATCCGAAATGAAGGGTCACATTTACACGGTCATCCAGTGACCGTTCCATCCGATACTGGAACATCCGTTCCAGCCCGATACTGTGACAGAAGTAGTTTCAGTATTTGTTTTTCATGTAATGCCACAAATCGCTGTCGCTAGAGTACACCCGCTTTAACATTTTGTGTTGTCTGAAAATGTCTCAATTTCACTTTAAATTGTACTTCTCGAATTCCCAATTAACATAGAATTAACTGATCCTCTTATTAGAGGTAGAATGTAGCGCCAGAGTGTTGGAGACCTGAAGTATTTGACTAGAGGGAGAGAGTTTGACTACAATGTTCTAAAGTTTGGCATTTCTATAACCTTTTTAATGAAATATAAAATAAAAGTAGAAGACACATTGAGAATAAGAATAATTCAAGAAATAAGAGACCTATTTGAGAATCCAGATATAGGATAATCAAAAGGTTGATTAAAATATAGTGGTAGATATTTTATTTGCATATAATATTTAACGGTAAGACATTGAGCAACCTTTCTTTTCGGCAAGTTCTTCTGTTCAACATTTAGTGATACGTCGTCCGTGCTGATGGCTTTGATATCGACTTCTTCGTGAACCGCGGATCATTTTGCTTCTTTCTTGGTTTCCCATTGTGCTTCGTTTTGGCTCTGAACAGGTTAAAAAAGTTGTTTGCAGGCCAAAAGATTAGGCTGTGGCAATCACAGGTTTTTCTTTAGTTTATGTAACGCAATTCCCTGAGATTCTGCAGTGTGACAGTAGGTCTAGGACCAGGAGGAAACTTGAATTATGTGGATTTGGTATCTTCGTAACGTTTAGAAACCCTATAAATCGTACTTTCAAATAATTTTTGCACCTTGAAATGATCCAGAGTCTTATTTCGATCATAGTTTCTAATTAAAAAATGGCAAGTGATTGATTGATATTGACAAGTTTGATTATGAAAGGGTTTGGGTTATCTTCACTGGAATGCCAAGTTGCAATAAATACACTTCTAAACGCACAAAATGTTACTCAAAAATCTGAAACTCCAATACCACTATGTCTAAACCACCTATTATTAGCAGAAATAAAAAGCAGATTAGGATGGCTGGGCCATGTGCAAGAAACAAGAGTAGTAAAAACTACTAAAAGCAAACTTCCAAGAAAGGAACCACAGTAGACCAAACTTTAAAATAGAAAACATTATGTGCGATATTATAAGTAATTCAAAGTGTTGAAATGCAACTAGAAATTCCTTAAGATTGCTAAGTTGATCTCTCTCGTGAAAAAGCACACGTTTGTGAATCCCTTCGGGGGGGTGGGGGGAGGTGCCCTCCAAGAATTAAACGCTTTGAAGTAAGCGTAAGCATTTTCTCTACATGATATGGAGTTTTAAATTTACAGAATCATCTTTTTTCCCTTTATTGCGCCTTTATGAAACATATTAATATGGTTCAACGATTTTTACGATCTCTTTTGTTTTATGAATGTCAGGCAATCATTCTTTACATTTGAAACTCTATCCAACAAAACCATGAAATGCGATTTGGAATTTCCTGTTACTAAACAGGTTGTTTCCTAAGTTTAATGTTCTAATGTCCTAAGTTCAGTACCTGCCATTTCGCAGTTCTTCTGCTTTCTCTGCTCTTATTGTTTTAAAGGTACATTATAATCGCTTCTTTTTCTGCTTTTAAAATTATTAACCGGTTCTTACGTTCTAATTCAAACCAGGAACAGCCATTATTACTAGACGTTATCAGTAAGGTCAGCTGAGTCTAGGAATTTTAATGGGATCATTATTCCTTCCTATCTTAACCTTCTTAATCTAATTGAAAACCGAGTATGCAAAGGTCAAAAGCTAACAATGGAAAATTGAAAGAAAATAAAGGCTCAAATGGGTTTTCCTTGAGAGTTGTCTGAATCAGTTAAAAGATAAATTAACACATGTAAGAGACAAGAGGGTTTGAATTTTTCGCCTATTTATGCACTCATCAGGGTGCAATAGTTCACATGTTATATTAGCAATTAGTAATGTCAACTCGTATAGTATCATCTGGTATCATCTCCATAATATCGACCAATTAACGCCAATTTAAATTAGTTGATGGAAGTTGCGTGTTGAAAATATATGTGTCTGGTGGTTATTATTCGAAATGTAGTAAATATTGGCAAAGTGAACGTTTTAGTTAAGTTAGGTATTTTTAGAAACAATATTTGACCTTTTTCTAGATAAATTACAAAAATTTGATAACCTCATTCTAGATAAACGATAACACAATTAGTGACGATATTAATTTACGCAGTTAATACAAAAGTATGACCGATTTTAGCAATGAATTTAATTGATGTTATGTTTCTCATTCATTTCTAATAATAAAAATGTTTACTATACAAGGTTTTTGCTATTATTTTTTCTCTTTTTTAATTATAGTAATGTTCATATTTGCCTTTTCCATGTATATCCACACCCTTAAAGATGCTAATTAGCTTTAATAGGGATGGACATGAACACATTATTGATTTTTGCTTGAATAATGTTAAATTCTATTTTATTACACACCATTCCCAAACTGGCTTTGGCCGGAAATGCATTAAATTCCAAAGGATTTTATGCTTTTTGGCTTTGTTTTGGGCCTCACAGGGTCTTGCCTTATAAAACAGCATATCACATTATACACGGCATCCTATTCTTTATGTCTGTATTTAATGTAGATTTTAGTAAAGTTAGTGTACTAATAGTTTTATTAACAGGAACAATGTTACAGCTAGATACTCATAGATAACAATTTCTCTATTAATAATCCTTAGACAGCCGGTTTGGATAATAAAAATATTTAAATCGGTTAAAGATGAAAAAAGTGACATCACCGTACTTAGTACACTATTGGTTGCTACAACAGCAGGGTGAATATTTATACTTGCGAGTTCGAGGTCTTCATTTTCAGTTTTCTTTCTTAATCATACTCATTTTATAGTCGCAAAACTTTCTAATGAGGTGTAAAGAAATTATTGGTAATTTCATACAATCATTATTTATAAAAGAAAATCAGTCATTAACCCCCCTTAATGTATCTAGTATACTAACTCCTTAATACCAATGACTTAATGAAATAGTAAATATATAAAAATATTATGACGCAATAATATTGGCATGGCTTTCTACATATTTATATCTACAAATATTAAAAATCTTCCAGGACCACAACTACCAGCAGGCATTGACACCAACATCACAGATGCATAGTTAAATGTTTTTTAATGTCTTTCTGAGTAATACAGTTATTTAATAATAAATGAATAATATTTAGTAACTTCTTTTCGGATTTTTTTAGATACTAGAAGTAGTTTATGGCTTTAAGAAATTTGTTGCCTAAAGTTATAAATGAACTTTATCTCAAAGTCCTAAATTTTAATTCAATTCTTATTTAATTAATTAACACAAACAAAAAATAAAGAAATTTATATTCTTTATAATCGATAAGAGTTAGGAAATATGTTGAGGAAATAACCAACAGTGCACTAACATATCTTTAAAAACGGAGTAAATCTCGGCGAGAGCATCAAGAATGGGACACCGTGTATTTTTATCAAACTATTTGACTTTCTCGTTTTTAATCACGACTTTAACAATTTTTAAATTTATTTCATAATAATTTGAATTTTGACATGAGCGCAAAATAAATATTATTATTAAGTTCATCTTTTGCAATAGACAGTTTCGTTTGTTTTGGATGATACTTTACGTAAATATCGGTCAGCGCATCGGAATAAATTTAGTAGACGGTTTAATATGAAACGGATCGATCATACGCTTAGGCAAAATGCATCTCGACCAGAAAATTCCATCATGTTGTGATGGTCGGTTTATCTTTTATTTTGGTTTTTATCGTGTACATCTTTTTATTTCGTTTTTTCTAAACAACTTTTATTACAAGCGTTTTTTAGTTGTCATTGTGAGTGACATTTGTAGAGAACAAGAGATATTGAAATTTGACCTCTAGAATGAAAAATAAAAATAAATACTAACAGATTAATTAAGTAAAGTATTTACTTGGTATTTATGCAATAAAAATAGTTAGCGTGATGCATTTCGAAATTTATATAATTATGTCTATGACTAATTTATCAATTTTACTATATTCTTACTTGACTTAAAAATAGAAAATGAGTTGGGTCAGTTTTGAGCTGCGAAAGACGTATTTTTCAAAATCTTCCAGCAGTCCAGTTCATATATTGAAAATAAATCACAATGCGTCGTTAACAGGATTGGTTACTATAAAGACCCTTGAGGCACTGCTTTGGACTTCGAGTGTAAGTTTTGAGTGCAACAAGCCAAGCAGCATTTTTAGTCAGCGCTACGTACCAGCAACTACCAGTGGAATTATTAAGTTTTTGCCAATAGTCACAAGCACGTAATTGCTACGGTTTCATTACGTGCCTGGAACCAAAATGGGGCACAATTTTTGGGTAGCAGATACGTGGCGGCGTAGTAATTGCTACTTTCGTGGAACTTCTTTTCTCTTCTCTTTTCTTTCGCTTTGATACATCGTGTCGCGTGGTTATTTTCTTGCAACCTAACAAATATTCTATGATTTTCTATACTAATGCTGCTTCGTGTCACAAAATGGAATTTATTGGATTTTATTTGTAATACGTACTTAAATAATAATACAAAGAGCGTTGAAGTGTTTGATTATTTTGTCATTCCAGTAAATCAAAATTATAAACCATTGCAACTTTTCTGTTGAATGTGATGATGATAGGTCAAAAAATAACAACGCGCCTTCTTTAAATATATTTTTTAATAAAAAATGTCTTTAATAAAATATGACGACATTTTTATATTATTCCTAAAGCACAATTTGGCACCAATTTGTTATTTCTAGTGAAGGTTATAGTCAAACATCTATTTACAATCATAACCAATTGCAAATTGACAAAACATCACTTTAAAGTGGTTCTTCTGGGTAGCAAAAACGTAAGTTTTACTTTCAATACTAATGTAAGGTTCCGTTACTTTAAACGGTTAAACAATGGTTCCAGGCTGGTGGCAGGAACTTTCAGTACTATTTTAAAATTTGAAAAGTATGCTTCGGGCAAGTTACTGCTACAATCATAATACCACTTTGAAGTTGCAATGACTTTAAAGTAATTGTAAATAGCGGCAATACCGTTCCACAAACTTTAAAAGTTACTTAGAAGCAATGAAACTAAATATTTCCAATAAATAGTAGAAACAACTACATAATTACTAAAATAATCCGAACTGAAGTAATTAAACCTATAAAGTCATAAATTTAGTTGTAGTTACGTACAACTACTCAATCAAAGTTCCAATCTCAGTTACTGCTACTTAGATGCTGCTTGGGAACCTAGTAAGAAACAGATTTCTCATAATATACGATGCCTGAAACTGCTCCCGGTCTTATGATTTGCAAGGCGGCACAACTTAATGGTAATCGTTATACGGTGTTGAATCGAGAAAACTAAAGGACAATAATATCCTGACTGATTTACAAACAAACAAGCAATTGACATTAATGGGAGGAAATAAAACAAGTAATCACAGTAACATCAGAAGAAACTTTAGGGCTTTGACTACAAAACTAGTTATTGAAGAAAGAGATAAATCCAGGATAAAGATGTTAGATCGATTCACGCGAGCAAATATAAATGACTCGGGGAGAAACGCAAGCTGGCCAAGAGGTAATACTCAAGAAAGAAGAGAGCCGAAGAAAGAAAGTTAAAGGAAACTGAACAGCCATCGGAGGACAAAGAATTAAGAAAAATATACCAAAGAACGGGGCAGCTGAAAAAAAAGGTTTCCAGTCGAAGACAACATTTTGTAGAAATAAGAATGGGAATTTAAAGGCAAACGCGAAAGAAGTTAAGAAAATGTGAGCAGATTAGTCTAAACTGTTATTACACCCAATGGAGGAAAATAAGCCCAACCAAAATGATAGCACTGGAGAAGGACCAAACATACAGCTAGAGGAATCAAGCTATGATGAGGTAGTATAACTTTATTAAAGAATTAAAAAATAATTAAGCTACATAATTACAGCTGAATTGATTAAACATGGAGGACAAGAATTTTGGACAAACCTATACAATCTGATAAAAGAAGTGTGATTTAGAGAAGAAATGACAGTGGATTGGAATATACAGCTACCATCCAGGCAATCTACAAAAAGACGATAAAACGAAATGTAAAAAATATTACATACAAGATATTAAGCAAATTATAGCATACAGACTTAACCCATACACGGAAGTTAAAGTTGGTGACATATACCAGTGTGGGTTTCATTGTGAGAGCTCCACTATTGACCACATATTCACAATAAAAAAACATATTAGAGATATGCTATGAATACAACATAACGGTACATCAGCTGTTCCCCGATTGTAAGCAGGCCTACGATAGTGTCAATAGGAAGGAACACGTTATTCAATACATTTAGATTACATTAATCAGGGTTGAAGAAGCATTTGATCGAATCAAAAAATATTTCATACACGTAATGTGTCTGGATAGAGTTCTGTTAAAGTTTTTAGACTAAATTGTCCTTTTTTCATAGTAAACATGTCTTTTCTAATAATACCTACCGTTATGTAGTTTACACAATAGGAACTCTGCATATAAACAATACGGAAAGGATAACGTTGATTTCAGAAAACCTCTCCATTGCATACAGGATATTTAAAAAAATTATCTTCAAGCAATAATTTGTAAATTGTAAAAGCTCGTAAAGTAGACTTTACGTAGTTACTTAAGAAACATTCGGGCTCTAATAATATTAATACATAACAGTATCTCTCTAGGCGACAATACACAGGCTAGCAGGACTCGCCCTTGAATTTTAGTATTCCTTGTTTGAAATTGTCAAAAAAACAGCCCAATACTATCTGCAACCGACTTACAGATGTTATAGCACAAACCCCACATTTGTATTACAGCTAAGGAAAAACTGCAGACAACCTTAACCAGAGTGAGAATTTCTCGATACCTAGTCATAGGTGGTTGTAAAGGAATCTCTTTGTTTAGTTAATTCATAAGACTCCGCGCTAGGGGATGGCGTGCAGATTATAGTGGTCTTCACGTCTTTGACTGAGCCCGCCTGCTGGTGTGTTTGGCAATACCACTTTATGTTTCTTGTCTCAGCGGGTTCTAATTGGCCATTTTGTAGCTCTGGAAAAGTTTGAACTTTCACGAGAAAGCAGCGTCAGCACCATCGAGTTATTGTTTTGGACTACAGGTAGTATACATTTTTTGGGTCAATAATTATTCCATGCCTACTTCCCTCGTTTCCCCTATAGATTGACCATGCAAATGTGGCCTTATTTTTCGTGTTACATTTACAGGTCCTGTTTAAGTTATCGTAGGTATCTGTGACTGTCCTGTGACAGTAGCAGAATTACATTGAGGAAGAATGTTTTTTATCGAGGAAATGGATCATAATTCATTTGAATTAAAATTATAATGTAAAACTGAAGGCATCAGATTAGATCCTATCTATACCAATTCGATAAAAAAAACTATTTTGATAAATTAGCTTTTGTGTCAAGATTTAAATTACTCACTTTTTACTCTTTTACTACTTTTACTCGCAGTCACAATTAGTCATTTACTTCAGGAATTAAACTGACACATTTAGTCCCTAGAGATTAAATATGATTAAAAATCCCAAGGGACATCTAATAGATCTTGTCGATACTGTAACTATCTTATGTTCAATTTAACATCCTCCATAAAACTTGCGATAGGCGTTTGAAACTGGATTCTGAAATCTACTGGGTGTTTTATAGCTTCTGCACCAAATTTAGCAATGCATTTTTGATGGAATTTAGAACAAAAAATATTAATAAATTTTTTGATCGGAAATAGTATATTATATACCCAGGGACTAAAGTGAATCTTTTAATCCCGAATGTGAGTTTATTTTCCGAGCGTTAGCGATTAAAATAAACACATGAGGGATTAAAAGGCACTTTAGTCCAGTGGTATATACGTTATTTTTTGCACGTCCTAAAAGACTTAATCGCAAAAATTCAAAATTTCGAAAATGTTTTCCGAAAATTTCGTTACATGTCATTCTGACAATTGAACTCTGCAAACGCGAAAATCACATAGTTTCAGGATAATAAATCCTAACATGTACCGCGATTACTTTTTTTTGTTGTTTACTTGTTGTTGTTGTCATGGAAACACTTTACTCCCTCAGGGAGTAAAAGTGCTACTTTACTCCCTCTTTTGGGGGACTAAAGCAGAGCCTTATATATAGGACGTGCAAAAAAGTTTTTAGTAATTTTCGTCGACGGTTTTAGAAAAGTACATATGAAATTATAATGAGTTTATGGTGATATCATTAATACCTGCAAGTGCCTAATTTGAAATTTGAGAGCCAGACAAACTAATTTGTCAATAAATCAGGAGTTTGTGTCTGCTGCATAATACTAAGGATGGAGACTTGATCTTGAAATAAATTCAAGGTCTTATAACAGCTTTAAAATAAATCTAATTTATAAGAGATTATTTGAATATTTTATCTGATTCTTAAAGAGAGTATTTGATTTCCTGACACGATAAGTTAATTAGATTAAAGGGCGATCTTTATTAGTGTAGTCGGCTTTAATTTTAATTTAAAAACTTAAAAACCATTCGGCTTTATAAGAAAATTACATTACGAATTCTAATAATCTGCAATGCGATGCAGGGAACTCCTGGATTATTACGCCCTGTTTTCACTACATTAATTAAACATTTTATTAATGAGAACTCCATGTTTAACGTCCATCGAATTTTACGAACAGCACAAAGATTTTAGGAAACTGGAATTATGTAAATTCATCTTAAATTAAACGGCGATTTTTACTATTAATCAATTGTATTTAAACCAGATCAATTGTATTTAACAAGCCCTACTTTATATGCTAAAATCATTATACCCTTCCTTATTCGCAATTTCTTTTTCGAAAACCGCTGCTAAGAAAGAATGTCATAGTCTTGCCTATGTCTAACTACTTGTCCCGTTTAATGTACGTGTCGTAAGACCCTGTATAGTTTCCCAATCTTTATAAATTCTGGCGGTTTCAAAAATGCAAAAAATAGTATCCCTCGAGTTACGCCCTCGAGGCAACAGACTTTACTCGCGGGTTTAAATGATGCACCTAGTTTCTTCTATCTCTCTAAATAATTTAAATGTAAATAAAGTAAAATTATGAGTCTTCAAAAACCACTCGTTTCAAAGTTTTGTTTTACTATTAAAGTATATGTTACACTTTTTATGGATTTTGGGCACTACTTGATTTCGCTAAAATTTAAATTTTATTTGGTTTGAAAAGGTAACGATTACACCATTGCACCAAGTATACTGGGTGGGTCTTAAACACATCTAAAATGCTTTAACCTTTTAATGGTTCTCATATCCTATATTAAAAAATTAAAAAAATTCTTTACTAAAGTATACGATAATTCGTTCAAACACCTATATCTGTTATTTAATTGTACAGGGCGTTTAGGAGAAAAAAACTATTTTTCTTCAGAAGTTCATGTAGTTTGTCCATGACCCCCTCCTGCTGCTATCGATTATTGTGCTGTTCAGATACCGGCTGCATCAATGATGTGCTTTTCTGTGACTGGTTGGAGCATTCAAGTCCTTCTTCTGGTCCTCGGCAATCATTCGACGCCTTTGTCGCTGCCTGCTGTAGAGTTCTGTCGTAAAAATTTAATTTACTCATAATTCATAAAATCCAACACTGAACCGCGTTTTAAAGCAATGAATACTTTTCGAAGTATGTTTACCAACACTAGATACTAGAGTCAACTATTCAGGCAGGGTTACGTGGTGCACCTAATAATTTAATCACCACGGACTCCCTTTCGGGGACACCGACATAAAAGCTACCAGTATACACTGGTGAGGGCAAGGTATACCTGTCCAGACCTCTCCTAACTCTCCAGGCTAGTACCGGAGTTATAAACGTACTCACGCGTCGGGGTCATTTTCCCTGTATAGGAGATGACCCCTAGTCCGGCTTCAGACTTTCCCCACAGATATGGGACCACTGCCCGACCGAATCGAACCTCAATGTGGCTGGGCTGGACAATTATGCCACCCCAGTCTACCTTTTAGGCCTGATGTACTCCCTTCGTTTAATTCTATCTAAATAGAATCCCGGTGTGTATCCTTTAAGGTGAAATTGTCTTGAGCATTGAGAGACTATGTATTCATACTAATACCGCTTAAGCGTAGTGGCTCGAGACGGCTTCTTTGAATCACAAGACTGGAACAACACAGCCGTAGCGTGATTCTCATACTTCGGCCTGTGAATCCAATCTACCTGGTGGCATGCAGTTTTCCATCGGCTAGAGTTTACCCCCTAACCTGGATAAACCTCCCTTGGATTTTTCTCCATCAGACTAGATCAATCAGTGGGTGACCAGCGGTGCACCTTGAAGGACTTCATCCGAGGCGAGAATCCAACCCACCCACACCAGTACTCATGTCTGCAGAGTACTCAACAACGTTAATGAACGTTAACATTCGAAGTGTCGGCAAATCTGTTTTCGAATTCAAAGTCCGTAAAGTCGTTCCCTTGGATCCATCAGCTTGTAAAAAAAGACTTACCTTCCGCCGTAACTGTCGTGAACCTGTCAAATGTCATGTATCTTTACTATCACATATATTAGCGTGCTTAGATTTTTATGTGCTAAATTGTTTAGCAACAAATTTGTAAAATATTCAAAAATGATTGATCATACATCTCTTGTTGACATTAGTAGCGTGCAATAAAAATTTTATAACACTAACTCAATAAACGTTAACTTTTTACGCGAAAATCAGTGTAAAATGTAGTCAACTTTTTGTATGATCGTAGATAAAATAAAGTTATCTGTGAAATCTTTTGGTAGTTGTTTTTATTTTCACATATTCAGTGCTTTTGTGTTAGTGACAAATAACAAATAGTAACTGGTTAATGGCATTGAAAATCTTTCTACCACCAAATGTATTGTGTTCAAATGTTTCTCTTATCGTCTATCACTCGTCACAGTAAAAAATTCTCCATGCATACTTGTGTTTGTTTCTTTATAAATAGCGTTCTTATGAGTTTTTGAATAATCTTCAATAATTTTCCTGGAATGTGGAAAATTATTGAAGTTTCTAGTCAGTTAAATTGATTTTCTACTTCTGATATTATACAGAAATACAACTGGCCCTTCCTTTTGTCAACACCATGCATAGTAAACTTCAATGTACCAAAAGGAAATGTCTGCAGAGCTATTTTACTGAAATCCAAATAATGATGATGCACGTAATATCGGCCCTGAAATGATTAAAATTGAAAATTAAAAACAAAATTGATATGTAAAATGTGCTTACTGCTGGAATTGGGCAAACACCTTGAGCAACTTGCGCAGCTTTTTGAAAATCATACCAAAATTCTCCCATGTATCTATTCAAAGCTTTACAAAGTTCTTTTTCGCGTATTACAAACAGCGGTAAAACTTGTCCACTTTCTAGTACAGATTCGATAATGCAAACTACCTACGTAATAAACAATACAATTATCTATATTATCTTTTCGAAATCATTTAAAATGCCTCTGCATTCAAAAGTAAGGCCGATGGTCGAAAGAAAGTTTGATTGCCAGCGTAACGATTTTACTTACCAAACTAAGATTCGATTTTCAAGATAAAGGCCGCTATCATCAAAAGAAGGGCGACTTTATTGCATATATTAATAGAACAACTGCCTTTTTTTCATTGTTTCATAACGGGCTTTGTTTTGAATACCGATATCCAGTGGCGTGCGGTGAGAATTTAGGCTAGGGAAGCAACTACGATTTTAAATTTAATATACCTAGGTACAGGCGCGGATCCACGGAGGGGAGGGGACCCCCAAAATTTTTGATATATACTTTAGTACTATAGTTAAATAAATTTTGAATGTAAAAGTAGTTAATGTTGATTAAATATTGTGCAATATAAAACATTTATAAATAAATATACATAGGATAAAAACAAATAATGTTTGTACAGCAATTATTATTAATTTATTTAAAGCAATTATTTTCAAAAAATTCCCCCCCCCACAAAATAATTCTCTGGATCCGCCCCTGCTAGGTACAATAAAAAACAATGTTATAATTGTTAAGCTTAAAAGTTTTTCAAAGAACTTTTATACTTTATACTTATGGAATTTGTTGACTATTATTCTTTATTTAAAAAAAGTACTATTATTTATAATGCAACTCGATTTTCCGGTCTTTTTAGTAAAATACCTGGTGCAGGTTTTAATCTTTGTTGTTAAAATTGAAAGTTCTGGTTTTGATCTGCCATTCTCAACAATTTGTAATTTCCCTCCAAAACTGTATGCAGAAAAATCTTTAAATATTCGGTTGTATCGGAAGTACTCAAACCTTCCACCGAAGCAGTTGAATTTGTGGCCTTGACGATAATGCAATTTTAAATTTGCATACGGAGTATTGTCTTTAAAAAAATTCCAACTTATATCAATTCAAATAATAAAATGTTTCAAAATACAGTTTCATTCGCAGATTTACATTGCTTAAGTAGTAACATTGAACAAACACTAAATCGAACAAATAACCAATAATAAACAAACATTTGGGCATGGAGCACACTAAAAATAATGTGACCTTGCTACGATGTACAAGGCACCTTCCCACTAACGAAGGCGAACTGGCCGGCTGGCGGGGTGAAGTGCAATAAGCAACGAAATCAGTGCTTATATGCAGTGTATGTAACACATTTGAATCGGTATTACCTTTCCGCGCAAGTTTAATGAGCCTAATTTAAAATAGTACTCTAAATAATTATACTTTTTGCTGTACGGAATTGATTAATTCTGTACAGCAAACGTACGATAAACATAATTTTATAAAAATATTTTTGTTAGCATTGGTTTTTAGTTTTAATAAATTCTTAAGGGAAGCATTGCTTCCATGGACCGCACGCCACTGCCGATATCGAACTTTGTTTTTAACCACGGCTGCTTTACTTTGAATACAGCGGAAAACCAACTGATTTCGCCTGCATCTAGATTATATCTAGTGGATAACTTACAGAAATATTTTCATCGAATGCCAGAGGAGAATATAAGTAGAAATTTAAATACTGCTTCTTGTTTTCTGTTGTGATATTTCCACCATATTTGGCAGGACCCTCGGAAGGACAAAATGTTAAATTTCTTACGAAAAAGTTGGTTCTCAATTGTGCCGATACCTTTTGACAAAATATGTGAATGAGAAACATATTAATCTATTGTTCAACATAGGAATATAAGAATTGTAATGTACAGGGCCATCCATTATATTTTGACCACCCATTTATCTTTGTTACTATTGAAAATAGAAAAAACGTCATTGAAATAACAATTGCATGCATAACTCACTTGATACAAAATATTATATATATATATATATATATATATATATATATATATATATATATATATATATATATATATATATATATATATATATATATATATATATATATATATATATATATATATATATATATATATATATATATATATATATATATATATATATATATATATATATATATATATATATATATATATATATATATATATATATATATATATATATATATATATATATATATGTATTTTTTAAATGTAACACCCTTGACCCTATATATTATTTTTTCGATTAGTCCTCTTTTCCCTGATTCTAAATATAACTATAATGTTATATAGGTCTATCGTTATTACTTTTTAGCATAGTTGACTTTAAAAATCTGAAAATCTCTATTGAAATAGCAGTGGACTGTGCTTGTGAAAATATGATTAAACTGAAAATAACAAGGTAGGCTATGGATACAGTTAGTTTACTACAGGACATCCTTTTCATCAAAATAGGTTATGGTGAGGCTGAAAGAGTCATTTCAACTGCTGTTTCAATAGAGGTTTTTTGCATCTTTAAAGTCAAATGTGTTAAGTATTAATGATAAACTTGTATAACTTTATATATTTAGAATCAGGAAAAATAGTGCTATTTGAAAATGTAATAATATATAGGGTGGTCCATTTAAAAAATATATATAATATTTTGTACCGAGTGACCTATGCATGCAATTGTTTTTTGATGATGTTTTGAAAAATATATGCACAACAGGAGAACCTTTATATCTTCAATAGCAATGATGTGAATAATGTGATTGACCCTGTACCTATATGGCTAGGACTATTATAATGTAACTGTACTTACTAATGTACCGACTAATAATGTAAACCACAGTATGGTACAGTTTCTCTCGAAATTGCAATGAATATTGAATACTAATATAAAAACAATATAGTTGTGACTACTTACAAAACTTATACTTGCATACGTCAAAATAAACGGAATTATAAAATAGTACAGCATATTTCTAGTTAAGACATAAATGAATGTTACTATTACTTTTGTGTCACTGGGGCTTACGAGTCAACAAAATATATTATGTAATACGAAGGTCGTTATACTTGATGATGCTAATCTGAAAACATATTTTAGTAAATCCTCCATTGGTTTATGTAACCTTGGTTCATGGATCATTTGATAACATCAGCTATCCTGTTGTGATATACATCAAACCCCGCTTCTTAAAATCCCCGTTAATGGAATATATTGGCTAAAAGAATAAAAATTCTAGGTACCAATCCATTTTCCTTTAGCCATTAAGAAATTTATCCGAAAACATAAGCCACTGTACTTCATGGGTTGCAACCGATGGCCACGAACAATGAAAGCTGCTACTTTTCCAAATTCATGAGTTATGCATGCTAATATCTCCGTCTGATGTACATACATCCACTGCCCAAACGCCAAGGACGTCAGAAGGGTCCAATAAGAGCATCTAAATAGATGCTCGAAAAATGAAACTAAGCGTGCAAGAAAAAGAAACCTGGGATCAGAACAAAGTTGGAAAAGTTTAAATTTGGGCAAGGCTCACAAGAGAAACAGGAGAAGTCGAATAAAAACGGTAGCTAAAGAAAAATATTTATCTACTGGTTGTATAGAAGATTAGATAGCAGAAGTACAAGTCTTATCCCTTGACGACTCTTGGGAAGGAGGTGAACAATTGCGATCTTTTCTCAACACTACAGTTTCTTACCGGTAGTACCGCGTACACTTGCCACACTACCAGGGTAAGAGTACGCACGTGCACCCACGGACTAAAATTCAATGTAGTTCTATGACAAGAAGGTGAAATATGTAAGTATGAACTAGCCGAAATACTACTGGTTTTTTTAATTTCAGAGTTATAGTAGGTTGGAAAACAAATGCGCGCATTTGTTCCACTCTACTCTATATTTAGGGAACAAAACGTGTATTGTGTACTAAACATCGATTGTCCAATTCAAAACCGATTAAGCCAAAGTTTGAAAGTTTGTAACCTCGTCGTATAGGTGTATATATAGACCTGCATCGGTTAATTCTTACCATACAATAGCCTATTATTGTATGCTATCAAAAAAAAAAGCTTGTATCTATTATCTCTCATGAGGTTTCAGGATAAATGTTAACGCACAATCATTTTAAAACAAATGAAGATAAACAGATAAAGCTGTTACCGATTAACAATACGTACTGTGATACAATCGATTCTGTAGAAAACAAATACTTTTGCTGATAGAAAACATGACAGATGTGGCGCACTGGTGGTAAAGTAAGTGTGACATCACCCTTATCAAACAAATACAATTTATTCCTGTGTTTTATTACAATCATTTTTTATACTATTCTATGCTTATTACAATCTATCCTATTGGACAATAGGTAACATAATTGATGTGTCAATTTTATGTACATATAGACATTAATATTATGCAGGAGATAACTTCCAGTGAAGTCACTCCTTTATTTAAAATAATACGATAACGTATTTTATTAGTATAATTATGGTATTCCTAATTGAATCTGTCTATTAGGTCACTTGGCTTGAATCTCTTTAGCCTACGCACTTCACCAATAGTGTTTGAGAATAAGTTTCTTGCAAGTACATTAGGGTGCACTTCAGTTCTGGCACTGTAATTTACACTAAAACATTTGATTTCATCTTTGATCGATGGTACTTGGAGGTCTCTTGAAATTGTTGCATAGGTAACATACCAGGGGGCATCAGCTATAGTTCGTAATACTTTATTTTGAAATCTTTGTAGTATTTCCAGGTTGGAATTACTTGCTGTGCCCCACAGTTGTACCCCATATGTCCATATAGGTATCAGGACTACCTTGTATATCAGCAATTTGTTTTCCAATGTTAACTGAGACTTCCTGCCAATCAGCCAATACATTTGTTGTAATTTGATACCAAGCTGCTTCCTTTTTGTGAATAAATGTTTTTTCCATGTTAGGCTTCTGTCTATATGCATTCCCAGGTATTTCGTATCATCTGCCTGTCTCAGTTGTTTATCATTCATGGTAACTGGTGGACATGTTTCTCTGTTTAAAGTGAACGTTACACGAACTGATTTCAGTTCGTTGGCTCCATTTGGTTAGACAGGTTTGTAAAATATCTAAATTTTCCTGCAAATACTCTGACGCAATGGTTGGACATGTATGTACTGCATTTACAAATACAAAATGTATTTAAACCACATGAAGTAATTGCACCAGAACACGAACAGAAAGTACAGGAATTTCTAGATACTCCACACCAAATGGATCCCCCAATAGAAACAATTAGGTATACTGAAGTTAAAGACACAATCCTACGGCACATAAACCCCAAAAAAGCCCAAAGGTTCGACTTGATTAGTGGAAAGGTCTTACAAGAACTAGTTAACAACCAAAGGGTACATCATATACAACAGCAGAACATGGAAAGTAGCGCAAATTAGAATGTTGCAAAAACCGGGTAATAATCCACATGAAACAACTTCTTATCGTCCAATAAGTCTATTGCCAATTCTGTTAAAAGTTTTTGAAAAATTATTCTTAAAACGACTAAAACCCATCTTAGAGCACAATAACCTTATTCCAAATCACCAGTTTGGTTTTAGAAGCCAACATGGTACTATAGAGCAAATACACAGAATAGTCAACACGATAAATGATGCATTCGAAGAAACGATGTACTGTTCGACAGCTTTCCTTGACATTAGCCAGGCCTTTGACAAGGTCTGACATGGAGGCCTTCTGTACAAGCTTAAAGAAAAACTCCCATATAGCTTTGTGACTGTTTTTAAATCCTATCTAGCAGAAAGACAATTCCTAGTAAAGCATCAGGATGCATATACTGAATTTACTGAATATACTGAGTGTCTTAGGGCCTATCCTATATATATATATTATATATTACAATCATAAGTTTGTATTGGTTCCTGTTTGTTAACCTCCACGTTCTGGGTTTGGTGGAGCTTAATCTTCTGCAATTATTTCAAACCTAGTGCGCAACAAACATTTAACCTCCTCTCCTCGTATAAATACCACACTTTTTAGAAACTAATTATAACTATTTGCTCTTCTAAATTACAAAGTTATTCCTGACCTTGTTTTAGAGTAATATTGAAGCATTTTTCATGGATAGCATCAATACTGATTGTTAAAAGTTATTAAGCTTAATTGTTTTATATAATTGAATTATATGTAAGTAGTTGATTGCATAATTTCAACAAATCTATAGACTACTGCACAGCTTAATGTTTCAGTGGAATCTTAATAATAATAATTAATCTTAATTTAATCAAGATAGGTATCCAAAACAACATTTTGGACTTTAGCAATAAATTATTATTATAAATTAAACATTATGCGTGGTAATAATGATTTAAATTCCATCTTATATCAATAAAAACGCTGTTAATTATTTTTTTTACTTAGTTTCACTTGATTATTATCATACGGCATTATACCCTTCCTTGCTTGTTAAATATTCATAGTTTAATCTTTACGCTTTAGCTAATCTATTATTAATTGAATGATAATAAATGTTTTATAATGTATTCAATATTAATGTACCTAGAGATAATTAAAGCACCGATTTGATTAATTCTAACCACCTGCAGCAAAACAAATAACGAAAATTATGAAAAAAGGTAGTGACATGTTCTCAATTATTACAGTATAATTCCCGTTTTGGTCATATACAAAAAATGTAATTGTTGGAATTTTACGACATACAACATACATTTATGTACCTATATATTACATACAACAAGTAGGGTAACTGTACATTAAAGGAAATAAAATTATTCTTGGGTTAAGACATCATGAAATTGGGCATATAAAATAAAATCGTTTACGGCAGTTCATATAACGTTTTATGGTGGGTTATTTTTATTTTGACATCATAATTTTTTGGTTTTTAGTTTTTTTTTTCTTCTATAGAAGGATGGAACGAACGTTCAATATTAGTAAAGGCTTATACAGTTCGTAATAAATAATTATTGGTATGGTAAGTGCGTATGCACGTAATGTTGGCTTACAAAACGAAAGGTTACTGCCCTGATCATATGCCTCTATTATATAGTCAATTTAAAAATTAATCGAATAAACTATGTTTGATTATTTTTCGTTAAGTGCATAACGGAATTATAAAATGTTAATGTTAATTTGTGAAAATGTACGTTTGAAGACAAATTGACGCAATTAAGGCATGACCCAGAGTTTCGCATCATTTTCAAACTTAATGTTGTGATCTTTTCTCCATTTAACAAGTATCAAATTTTATTTTACAAAACAGAATCAAAATGTTTACTTCTAAAATGTGGAGCAGAAATGTTGGGTATTTGGACCAAGTAACAGAAAGTGTAAACAACTAAAAAAAAAAGAAGAACTGAAAAAGCCACAAGGTACACTAAAGAAAGATTTAAAAAGGGGTTGTGAAAGTCATAGGCGCTGACTTTTCTAAATTTTAATGAGCGTTGGCCAGTTTACTTAGAGTTGTGTGCCAACGTTCCAAACACGGTCTGCATATATAGTACCTAAGTATTTCAAAAGGATTTATTAATTAAACATCAACATACAATAACAATACAACGTAAGCAATCAAAATACTCTTATATATACTGTACGTCTCATTTGGAAATCGACGAAAAACAATCGCTTGTAAAAATGAAAATGAAAAACAAAAACATTTAGTCACTTTTTAAAAACAATCATTTAAATTAGTGCAACTTCTATTAAGTGTAGTGCACTCAAGAACCGACATGATTTCATGGTTATCCGGAGCGGGATGATAATAATCCCAAGCCGCTGCCGTCCCAGCTTCGATTGCAGCTGACAGATAACTTTATAACAGCTAACTCTTTTTTTATAGGCATTTTTACAAAACACAAAATTTAAAATGACAATTATTCTCTTCGATAATATTCATTTTGTATATAATTTTAATAAATTTTCAAAATTATAAATCGGTTTTTTTTCTGTCTGCCGACATATACGACCTGCACTACTGGAATTCCTTGAAACGGTTATTCGATTATCGCCCGCAAACAACCGACTTTCAGAAGTTTATTTCCTTTTTATCAATTACATAAAATAAGTATATTATATTTTATTGGTTACGATTACAATACAGTTACAATATGGCGAAGTTTGTTACCAACAAAATGGGGACTGCTTATTGGGAAACGGTAACAACCTTTAACCGCAGTTAAATCTGTCGGCTGCCAGCTAACTAGTGGGAGGTCGTGGGTCTCACTAAAGGTCTTCTGTAATGGGCGCCAAGAATCGTCTAAGATAGCTACAGTATTGACCGACAAAATCTGAAAAGAACAACACATTTGCGACTACTACCAATGTGGTCGACTTTTCCCAATAATGACTCCTCGATTGCTGAAAATATAAACTCCAAATACCACACATATAAATAATAGATCTTCAAGTAAGTTATATACAGTGCTTTATTATTAATTAATTCAAATTATCAAGCAAATTATTTAATGTGAAATAACCTTGGCAAGAATTGAATAGCGGTTATTGAATGCTATACACAAATTGCAAGGGGAAAAAGATTAATGCGAGCGCGATTACTTACTCTAAAGTTGATTTAAAGTCACAAAAGCAATAAGCAAAGGGGCACGGTAAATTTAACACGTCTACAGGTACCAATCAGATTGCGCAATCATCAACTCCAGTAGTGAGCTATTCATCTATTACGGAGCAAAGACTTACGTACACACTCGCAAATAGTCTTGACAATATCATACAATAAATGGTATGCGATAGAATTATAAATATGCAGCAGATATCTAGTAATGAGTGCTACACGCACACTGGTGAAAAACCATTTAACACAAATTCATAATATACAAATATACATAAATGTTTTATATACAATAAAGAGTTGTCAAACGTTATTGTTGTTGTAACCAGTTGCTAAATTATAACCAACTCACGATACGGTGTCTGTTCTTAGAGCTGAAGAGGAACGTCTCCAAAGCTTGAACGTAACGTGATCCCGACAACAGCAACCAAGTCCGTGTAACGGTCTTGTACCAATCCAAACATTCAACGTATACTTGTTATACAGCAAGTAATAAAATGAGTAAAGGACAAACCCAAGATAAAAAAAAGGTCTGTAACAAATAAATCGAAATAACAGAATGACCATCACAACACTTTATAAATACCTTCGATGGAAGTTGACCTTAAGAGAGATTTATATCGCCTCCATATAACGACGATTATACATAAAAACCTATCGAAAGAATTAAGTATAAGAAACTGAATGCTAGAAAAGTTAATCAATAAACTTACGAAAAGGTGTGCTTCCATAACCTCAAAAGAACAAGTGGAAATATATCCCATAAACGGCTTCCAATAAACTAAATCGGAAAACTAACGCCACAATCAATCATCAAATCTGCACTAAGGCAATTCCCATAACTCAACATAAAAGGAAAAGATTAATTAGACGGCGATGTCCACGAAAAGGTTCTTCAAGGAACTTCTAGCTTCACAAGCGGATCAAACAAGAGTGACAATCTCTTATCGAATAGGAAATAGTTCCACAACAAAATGGCAACTACAAGGAGAGAAAATGCAAAAATCCCTAAACGCTATACAACTTAATATAAAATACAAAGCTATACAGGGTGCTACGAAATTAGCACGTAACAAATCCCCCCCTCACCAAAAGAAAATCGAACACGGAGAGATTTTCTCCAAATCAGAAGGTACTATACGAAAGCAAATACTTGCCAGTGCAAAACAAAAGAGGAAAAGGCATAAGGCCAAGATACGACGAAAAGCCAAAAGGGCAAAAAGGTAAAAACCACAAACCAACCCAAAAATATGTACACAATTTACTAGTTGAAAAGACAGCTAATAAATTTGCCAAAGACCAATAGGAGAGTGTTCAAGTGGTAGCAGTAATAGGAGTATACATTCAATACCAACCACGGTCGCATGCCGAAATGGAAGGGCTGCGTCGTCCGTTATGACCACCAATGGTCCAAAGCACAATTAGTAGCAACGTATCTCCTAAGACTGTAATCACATAAACCCTGTTCACCAAAGTTCATAGCAAGTACCCCTCCCCAAAAGAAAACCCTCACAAAAGGACAACACAACCTTGGACTAAGGCGCCAAGAAGCCAAAAACCAAACCAACCCACAACAACCAATTTACTAACTGAAACAACACTTAATAAATCTGTCAAGATTGTCAGGAGAGTGTTGTGTAGGTAACAGCAATTAAAGAGTACATTCAATACTGGCCACGGTCGCAGCAGATGGAAGTGCACGCGTCGCCCGTTATAGCCTAAGGCCCAAAACACAACCAGTAGCAACATACCTTTAAAGGCTGTAGCCAACCCAAACCTGATCACCAATAAATCTGAACAAGTTGACCCACCCCAAGAGAAAGAAACCCCACCTAAAAACTAATAAAAACCAACCCCCCCACAAAGCCAACGGACCCAACCCACAAACCCTAACACAAAAGACAAGACAAACTACGCCAAGGTAGCTCTCCTGCAGCACAGGTTCGCGCCAACGGCAATAGTCACATCACGGTACAGACGTCAATAGAAGCACAATTAGAAAGGGTGAATAGAACAACCACCCTTGCTTCGAAAGGAATGCCCGAGAGTAAACCTTCCTCGGCAAGGAGTTGAACCACCCCCCAAACTAACGGCCAGGTGTCAATCTAACACAAAGGGCATTAGATCAACGAAAGGAAAAAGAAGAATATAGGATAGAAGATAGCAAAGCGGAAAAGCTAAAGGTGAAAAAGGGACATTCACACACAATTACACAGCAAGACACAAAAGAGTACTAGCACAGATAGGAAGATAAAAGATAGAGAAGGAACACAAGACCTAGATGGAAAAGGTCGAGCAGTATGCCCGGAAAAGTAAAAGTGGACATACCCCCACACAAGTGCCAACCAAAACACACCCAACCAACCACCCAAAAAAAAAAGTTACACAAAATCGAAGACCCAACAAACCGCAAAATCTAACGGTAGCTATATGGGATATAAAATATTGTGAAACGATGTACGTAGATCGATGACGTCGACGACTAACAGTCGGGGAATCAAGATGAAAACGATCCCAAAAAGCGGCCCACCAAAACGCCCTACCAACCTACCCAAAAAAAAGACCTAAGAATCGATGTCATCAGATAAGGCGTTGTTAGGCTTTAAATCTTTGACGTGCCAATTGCCAAGAAGAGTCCCATCAGGGTCTTTAAGTTGGTACACAAATCTGGATAACTTTTTGTGTATAATAAACGGACCAATAAACTTGGGTGCAAGTTTCGAAGTAAAATGTTTCGAAGCGTCAGAAAGTACGAAGTTTTTACGCCAAACAGATTGACCAGGTTTGTATTCAACAGGTCGTTTGCGAAGATCATAACGAGCTTTAGCTTTTTCGTAGGCTTGTTGTAATTTCTTTTTAATACTACCATATAGTTTTTGTAACGCATGACCACGTGTGGTTAAATCTTCGGTACGTTGGAACTGCAAATTGTCATTAGGTTGAGAATTTACAATATGAGAAGTACCATGCTGAACCATTTCACGGCCAAAATTAATAAAATATGGCGTATAACCAGTAACATCATGCTTTGCGGTACGCATAGCGCAAGCAACATGAGGTAAATATTTATCCCAGTCACGCTGATCTTCTTGAACGTAGGCTGTGAGCATGCATTTTAAAACTTGGTTCACACGTTCAGCAGGATTAGCTTGAGGATGGTAGTTAGCTGTAAAAGAAATCTTGCATTTGTACGAATTCATCAATTCAGAGAATTCCTTACTACGAAATTGAACTCCGTTATCACATATAACGCGTTTGGGTACCCCAAACATAAGAAACACATGTTCTTCGACATGCCGAGATACAAGTTTGGCTGTAGCGCTTCTCAAAGGAAACAGTAGCGAAAACTTCGAAAAACAATCTGCAATAGTTAAGATGTAAGTATATCCACGCTTCGAGCGAGGTAAAGGTCCAACTAAATCTAGACAGATGACTTCCCACGGCTTAGAAATTAAGGTATGGCCACCCATAAAACCAGGAGAAGCTTGACGGAGAGGCTTGATACGATTGCAAGTTTCACAACGTCGAACATAATTAGCGATGTCATGGCGCATCTTCGGCCAGTAGTAATAACGAGCTACACGGTGAAAAGTTTTACTTACGCCTGCATGACAAGCGGTCGTAGAATCATGACATTGTCGTAGTACTTCATTTCTTCTAGCTTTAGGTAAGACAATCTTCCAAGAATCTTCTTCAGAAGTCAAATCAGGAAAACGAGTGGGAACATACTTAAATAATCGATGGTTGTCAATACGCCAGGAAGAATAATCATTTGGGCGGTTCTCCACAAAATCGCACATTCGTGCATACCAACGATCTTCAGTTGCATCATCTTTGGTAACTTCAATAACATTAACATTGGCTACGGCACGGGAAAGAGCATCAGGTACAATATTTTCTTTACCCTTGCGATGAACCACATCAAAATCATGTTGTTGGAGTCTGATGGCCCAACGAGCGATACGTCCGATAGGATCTTTGATACTATGGATCCACTTCAAACTATAACAGTCGGTCATGACAGTAAATTTCGTTCCCTCGATATAGGGTCGGAGTTTCTCGATGGCAAAGAGTACAGCTAAGCACTCACGTTCCACAGCACTAAATTTCTTTTCATGTTTATTCAGAGAGCGACTGATGTAACAAATTACTTTTTCACCATCAGGGCAGTACTGGGTTAACACAGCAGAAATTCCATAGCCTGAAGCATCTGTTTGGATGACGAAAGGAAGATTAAAATCAGGGCACGATAAAATTGGAGCTGATACCAAACAATCTTTAATTGTATCGAAGGCTGTCTGACAGTCAGGAGTCCACTGAAACTTTTTGTTCTTCTTAAGTAAATTAGTCAAAGGTGCAACAACGCTAGAAAAATCAGGAACAAAACGTCGATAGTATGACGCCATACCAAGAATTCTTCGTACCTCGGTGACAGTAGTAGGTATAGGTATCTTTAAAATGGCTTCAATCTTCTCAGGATCGACAAGAAGTCCTTGCGAGTTTACAATGTACCCTAAATAACGTAGCTCAGGTTTACAGAAATGACATTTCTCTTTGTTAAGAGTAAGACCAGCTCTATGTAAACGGTTGATGACCTCTTTTAATACTTGAAGGTGTTTTTCAAAAGTAGGAGTACAGATTATTACGTCATCAAGATAACTGAAAACAAAAGGTTCAAGATCAGCACCAATCACACGATCAATCAAACGCTGCCAGGTGGCGGGAGCAGTGTGAAGTCCAAACGGCATTCTCCGGAACTGAAAAAGTCCACGATTAGGGACAGTAAAAGCGGTGTACGGCTTGCTGTCTTCTGACATCTTGATTTGCCAATAAGCTGACTTTATGTCAAGAGTAGTCAAATAACGACCATCACGAAGTTTATCGAGAGTACTACTGATGTACGGAAGAGGATAAGCATCCGGTTGACTAACTTTATTAAGTTTACGATAGTCCACAGCAAATCGGTAGGTATTATCTTTCTTCTTTATCATCACGATAGGCGAAGACCATGCTGAAGTAGAAGGCTCCACAATACCTTCAGTTAACATCTTGTCAAGTTCACGATCAACAACTTTTTGAAGTGCGGGCGAGATAGGATAGTAACGCTGCTTAATCGGAGGTGAATTGGTATTGATAACATGTTCCACCAAAGGAGTACAGCCGATGTTGCTACCCATATTACCAAAAGCATCTTCGATAACATGATCCAATTCTTCTTTCTGAGAAATAGTTAAATGTTCAACAGAGTGAAGAGCAGTAATTACTTCTGTAGAAACGACGTTAGAAAATTTCCATTCCCCATGACGAAGATCAGGCACAATTTGCATGCGCTTCCAAAAGTCAGCACCTAAAATAAGAAGTTGAGGCAAAGAAGGAACGACAACAACATCTAGAGTCCGAATACGGTCACGAAGTTGAATAGGTAGAGAGACAGTACCTAGACTTGAACAAGAACTACCATCAGCAATAGTGCAACTTGGGCGATCAGCAACGTTAAGCTTGCAAAAATTCTTCAAAACATCCCAGCCTGGTTGACCTAGAAAAGTTCTGCTGGCTCCGGAATCTAATAATCCTAAAAAGGGCTTATCAAAAATCTTAACCTGCAAATAAGGTCGCTCGTCATTATTAACACTATTTAAAATAAAATCAAGAATGGCTTTCTGCTTTGTTGGTAATTCAGAATTAAAATGGGTATTGGCCACAGTAGGTTGAGTTGAGCACGCTAGTTGGCCTCCTAAACGTCTCGTGTTTAAGTTTCCCGAACACTGAGGACAAGTCTTCGTAGTGAAGTTTGGCTTCCCACAACGATAACAATGCATCTTCTTGGGTGAAGTACAGGTAGATGAAAGGTGTCCCTGTTGTCCACAATTCCAACAATTAGTATTCGGACGAACAGCATTAACGGTAGCAACTTCTGTGTCACAAGTTGATACAGGAGATTTATCTTCAATTGTAGACAAACGAGTCCTATGAGGTTTATGATAGGCTAGGTCAGGTTCTAGCAAATAATGAGAAGGTCCAGGTGGTTGACGATATTTAGATGAACGTACTTGAGCGTCTTCTAAAAACTTGCATAATCTAGTTAATTCTGCAACAGACGGAACAGAATGTAAAGCCAGTTGAGTCTGAAAATATGGCTGAAGGTTGTTGCGAATATAGCCAACTCGCTGAAGTTCAGGTAGACTGACACTTAATCTTCTAAAAAGATTCTCCATCACAGCAATGTAGACGATGACGGATTCTTCTACACCTTGAAAACGTCCACGTATTTCATCCCAAAGAGCCACATCATAATCACATGGAAGAAAAGCGTTGCGTAGAGCAATAACAAGTTCATCCCATGACTTAAGGTTGTCTCGGACTGAACGGAACCAAACAAGAGCTTTATCGGTGAACAATTCGATGGCAGCTGTAAATAATTGTTCTTTAGTAATGCCACGGGCTAACCGTAACTCTTCTACACGTTCTAGAAAACAAGAAAGACCAGAGTCTCCATTAAACTGCAAGTTCCATTTGTGGATGGCTAAGTAATTAGAACTTCCCCTATAAGGCTGAAAAGAAGTAATATGTCTTCCAGCATTAGTACTGCTATCTGGAATCGGATGTCCAGTTACTGCAAAAGGATCTAAATTCTGAAAAGGAATAAAATTTGCAGTAGATTGTGCATTCCCAAAGGCAATAGGTGGTTGACTAAATTGAACCGTTGAAGTAACAGGTGCACGAGAAAAGAATAAATCTTGATCACTCACAGGTACAGTAGAAATAATAGGTTGAGTTGTGGGTGGCTGTGAAAGATTTGTTCCACTAACTTCATCATCGACAAAGGAGATCAAATCTTCATCAGGTTGAAACTGCGATTCAGGAACAACTCGAAGAGGGTGTCCTAAAAGTTTAACTTCAAGCTCTTCTGATAGCCTAAAATGTTGCTTAATTAAACGACTTCTTTCATGTTGTAATTCAGCATCACTCGGATTTATTCTAGATAAACGACCATAAACATGAAGTAAACGTGCTTTAATCTTGCGGTATTCTGTGTCACGAATAGGAACTATCAAATTATTTACTTGATGAGAAAGTACCATTAATTTTTCATTACATGTAATTAACTCTTCATTAATGTCCACATTTACAGCAGAAATATTCAACCCGCAGGTTTTCTCAGTATCTAGGGCTGCACGAAGCAAACGCCTCTTATCGTGTACAGTACCCTCAAGGGCAATACCACGGATTCCTAGTTCATAATTAATTTCGTCGATTAATAGTCTGTCAGTCTCCATACTGATCCACGACATATAATAACAATTAATAAGAAGTAAATATTTACAAGAAAAATAATCAAAGGCAAATAATAAATAGCCTTAACCCAAAATAATAAGGTAACCAATAAATGCACAGGTAAATAATTAAATTACCCAAAAGTAACAACCTATAAATAATATAAACTCAAGGTTAGGCAACCCAAACTACACCTATAATATATATATATATATATATATATGTATATAATCAGTAACCTTCAACACAAATAAACCTTATAAGAAATTGATAATAAAATAATCCACTAAAACTATAATAAATGAACCAATCATAAATCAATCAAATAGTAAATCAATACTAAATCTACAAATGATTCAACAAAGAATTCAACGACAAAGATTTCAGAAACCAAAAATAAGTTGCTTGTAAATTGAGGGCCAAAATTCCAGTTGGCTCTGCACGTTATATGCCAAAATAACAGTCGTGCCCTACACGTTGGGTGCCAAAATTAGAGTTGGCCTGCACGTTGGGCGCCAAAATAAGAGTTGTTACCAACAAAATGGGGACTGCTTATTGGGAAACGGTAACAACCTTTAACCGCAGTTAAATCTGTCGGCTGCCAGCTAACTAGTGGGAGGTCGTGGGTCTCACTAAAGGTCTTCTGTAATGGGCGCCAAGAATCGTCTAAGATAGCTACAGTATTGACCGACAAAATCTGAAAAGAACAACACATTTGCGACTACTACCAATGTGGTCGACTTTTCCCAATAATGACTCCTCGATTGCTGAAAATATAAACTCCAAATACCACACATATAAATAATAGATCTTCAAGTAAGTTATATACAGTGCTTTATTATTAATTAATTCAAATTATCAAGCAAATTATTTAATGTGAAATAACCTTGGCAAGAATTGAATAGCGGTTATTGAATGCTATACACAAATTGCAAGGGGAAAAAGATTAATGCGAGCGCGATTACTTACTCTAAAGTTGATTTAAAGTCACAAAAGCAATAAGCAAAGGGGCACGGTAAATTTAACACGTCTACAGGTACCAATCAGATTGCGCAATCATCAACTCCAGTAGTGAGCTATTCATCTATTACGGAGCAAAGACTTACGTACACACTCGCAAATAGTCTTGACAATATCATACAATAAATGGTATGCGATAGAATTATAAATATGCAGCAGATATCTAGTAATGAGTGCTACACGCACACTGGTGAAAAACCATTTAACACAAATTCATAATATACAAATATACATAAATGTTTTATATACAATAAAGAGTTGTCAAACGTTATTGTTGTTGTAACCAGTTGCTAAATTATAACCAACTCACGATACGGTGTCTGTTCTTAGAGCTGAAGAGGAACGTCTCCAAAGCTTGAACGTAACGTGATCCCGACAACAGCAACCAAGTCCGTGTAACGGTCTTGTACCAATCCAAACATTCAACGTATACTTGTTATACAGCAAGTAATAAAATGAGTAAAGGACAAACCCAAGATAAAAAAAAGGTCTGTAACAAATAAATCGAAATAACAGAATGACCATCACAACACTTTATAAATACCTTCGATGGAAGTTGACCTTAAGAGAGATTTATATCGCCTCCATATAACGACGATTATACATAAAAACCTATCGAAAGAATTAAGTATAAGAAACTGAATGCTAGAAAAGTTAATCAATAAACTTACGAAAAGGTGTGCTTCCATAACCTCAAAAGAACAAGTGGAAATATATCCCATAAACGGCTTCCAATAAACTAAATCGGAAAACTAACGCCACAATCAATCATCAAATCTGCACTAAGGCAATTCCCATAACTCAACATAAAAGGAAAAGATTAATTAGACGGCGATGTCCACGAAAAGGTTCTTCAAGGAACTTCTAGCTTCACAAGCGGATCAAACAAGAGTGACAATCTCTTATCGAATAGGAAATAGTTCCACAACAAAATGGCAACTACAAGGAGAGAAAATGCAAAAATCCCTAAACGCTATACAACTTAATATAAAATACAAAGCTATACAGGGTGCTACGAAATTAGCACGTAACAAGTTACCAGCAAATTTAATAAAATTTCCTATTTTTGACCGTTCACGTGTACAAATGTCATATATCATATACATAGATATTTTGATAGTTTTCATATTGAGAACGAAATTCAAAAATATAAAAATTAGAATGTTTGGATAAACATTCTAAATATTCTACAAACAACCCAAAACCAAATACTCTTGATTCAACAGATTTCTGGTTACTACAAAAAAATTCCTTTGAATCTCTTGGACTAGCTGAACTGTTTCAGGAAGAAACTCCTTCGTTTACTAGTTTTGTAACCACAAACGGCAATCGAATATCACACGATCCATCACAATTTCTGAATCATAACCCCCCAAATAAGTAACGATACTCAAAACGTCATGTGTGAACCGCTAACAGAGCACAAACAACCCATTTCAAATGCATCTGCATCCATTAATACTTTCTGTTTTATTAAACCTGACCATTCAATTGTTGAAAAGCACGTTTCACAGGTTAATACTCCCATTACAGAAACTATTACAAATGATTTAATGCCAAAAGTACATTTATTCCACAACCAAACAGAATCACAATCTCCTACAAACATTCCAAAAACATCAAAGTCGGTTAAAATTTCGCTAAAATTGAATCCGAACCAATGTTTTTTACATCAGAAATTGCAAGAGCTCCCGAAGGCCGACGGTTTGGGGACATCAAGCACCGTATCTTCGACGAAGACTCCCTTGGATCCCGTAGCAAATTCCTGGAAACTACAAGCTGCAAAAACTCCAGTTCCTGATGAAAATCACATCAATAACCTTCCTCAAGAACCAAACACTACGACGCCAATAGTAACAGTTCCTGGAAAGTGTCCACAACAGTTCTCGGACACAAAGTTGCCGACATTTGTCGTTCCCCCATTGAAATTCCATAAGAAAAGAGTGTACTTGGATAGAACAGGATCAATTTTTTTTCTTTGTTTTATATTAATGTGTAGTTTATTTCCTCGGATAAGCACCAATGATCTTCGCATCAACATTAAACAACATGTTTTTATTATGTCAAAACGCGAAGTTTTATACAAAGGTCAGGCGATTAAACGGCCTCATCACCTCATAAGTAGAACACTGCGAACATTCGATTTCTTGCTAACCGAGAAAATTACAACCGTGCAACTGCTATTGACCAAACTCAAATTATCTTATCACGCAGATGTTAGCAAGTTCCATTTCGCTTATAAACATTTAGCATTATGTGGAGTGTAGTAGTAACTTTCTAGTTATATACCACAAACCCAAGTGCAGCAATAACAGTAGTGACATGTTTTTACACGCGACCCTTGTCAACTCGACAAAGTAATCATACATTGATAACATTCAGCTAATCAATCCTGAATAGCATTTGGACCTACCAAATACGTGTGCTACATGGATCAGGCTTCAAGAAGATTCAACCATACTCTCCAACGGGAAATTACTTAGTACTTCTTCCTACAACCTTAGGAAAATGCTATGAATGCTGCCTTTGTTTACGACATACAGTCAAACTGCTTCCATTCCTACGGACAAAATGAATACAATTACGTTTATCAATGTCAACCATAGATTTACTACTTAGGCTAACGCTTTTAGATCATATTAGCATAGTTTTTTTTTCATATTAAAAGTTACAACAAATAAATCGTAAATCAAGCATTACTTGTTTACAAAGCATCTATTATGTTGTTCCTTGGTTTTGTTCACGTTCCTAATTTTTATTTCCCCCATTCTAGTAAGAATTACAGAACGTCTACAAGTGATTCCTGCACCACCAAGTATCTTTATTAAGTTAAGTTTTACAGCAATACCTCGCCATCAGCGACACATGTTCTTGCCATCAGAAGTTGATGCCTCTTAGCTATCAGCAGCAAAGGCCTTTCAATCTTTTGATTAACTTAATTCTTAGCATACGTTTTTATTGTCATAGCATCTAAAGAATTTCTTGAAAAGATGCAAGCCAGCTCAATTTTTTGTAGCTAGTATACGTTAAACATGCCAGTACATACAAGTACGACATTAATGTATGCTATTTTTTGAAGTTAAGTAAAAATAATGATCATTTTTGCATTAACAACCTAAATAGTACTTACTTATTTCACGGAAATTATTTATGATATTTGAGCATTTTTACTGTATCAAATTAAACAGGCCAATAAAATGCAACAGAGACTGTAAAAAAATTTAATACGCAGTAAAAAAAATATTTAGCAAAACTACTAGTCACCTGAAATATTAACAAAAAAACAGAGGAGTGTGTCTACGGGAATGAATACAAATACTCGGGAATGCTTAGGGAATTTAAGTAATGTGCGGGAGTTTTAAGGAATTTGAGGAATGTCCGGGATTTCCCGGAATGTACGGGAATATGTAAAAATGTGCGAAAATCTTCGGGAAAGCGCGATAAATAAATATATGGGAATTTTAAGTAATGTTTACAATTTCCAACAAACGGCAATTTTAAACTGGTCGGTGGAGGCCGAAATCCTCAATATTTTCGAGGAGGGTATTCATCATCATTCTCCTGTTCTAAAACTAGACCCACCCTAGTGGTGCGGTGAGGGGCAACTTTGAGTACATACAGATTCTGCAGAAAAAAAACTAAGTAACTCTTCTGAAGTTCTGAGTCTGAAAATTTTTTTCGATTCCTGATAGATGGCGCTATACTAATTTAAAATAAGGTTTCCTGCAATAGAACCGTTGCACCTACATTACCTAAAGGAAAACAGAGAAGCACCCCAATGGTGAGAGGCAAGGAGACTCACTGAAATCATGCACTCCGATTGGTGAGAGCCAAGGGTACTCATCGAAAATCAGTCACCCTGATTTGGTGAGAAAAACAAGTACACTGATGATAAGAGATCTTACTGAAAACCAGTTTCGCCTTATCAACATTGATGAATGTTAAAGCATAATTCACTAAAAAGCATTGGAGTTCCCAGTTCCCATTGAAGAAAACGAGGTTGAATTAATTTTTGCCGAATGCTGCGCCATTTATCACGAGTCGAGGAAATGTTCAAAACAAAGACTTGGTATTTTTTTATCGCAGATTCATCCTGGAATGAAACGTGGCGGTTTCCAATTGAAGGAACCGTAGTTAAACCTAATTTTCGCGATTATAGCGCCATCTATCACGAATCGAAAAATGTTTTGGACGAAAGTTACTTTGTTTTTTCCGTAAAGTCTGAATTTACTCCCGCCGCCAGGGGAGGTATAATTTTAGAACAGGTGCATGGCCCCTTGAAAATATTGAGGGTTTATTTGAAAGTCTTTTCGTACGTTGCGTATTTCTCGAGATATTTCGATGTATCAAGTTAAAAAACTCACACAGTATATGGAGTACATACCTTATCTTATAAAAACATACCTTTTTTGGTTCAACATTGCCATTATAACATTATTTTAATCTTTTTTCTCACAACGTTAAACGTATCATATATGGTACAACTACTTACAGCTTTTAAAATTTCAATGTTGTAACATTTGTATATACCTAATTTAAGATTGTTAGATTTGAATTAACCTAAAAAATGACAAAACAAGTGGCGGTCCTTAAATTACGTAACGCTTGAAAAGGAGGAAGGGGGGTCTTTGATAACGTTACGCAGTGTTACAAGAGACTTAGCGTTACGTAACTTAAATATTTTTCAAGAAAAAAATCTTATCTTTAAATTGATTTAAAACGAAAGTATGGACATAATTTTAACAAATTAATTATTTTTCTACGTTATATTATTGCTGTTATTTCATAAAATAATATTTCAAATTTCGCGGTATTCGAGAAATTTATGTTCGGACGTTATAAAATTTCAGAGTTTGCATGGATTGATAGTAGCGTTACGTAATTATCGAAGGGGGGTTTAGAGTAACTTTACGGTACGTTACAAGGGGAGAACCAGGGGGGATAAATTTCTTAGTTTAAGTAGTAAATTTAGTCGCAAAACTTGGCTACGCAAGGTTATCAATCTTTCTTTTCATGCATGCAGTACAGTCCTCAATTACAATTCTTCAGAGTATGTACGTATGTATAGGTTGGTATTAATACCAACATTATTTTTGTCAAAACAAAAAATATAACATATAAAATGCTACCTTTTGTCAGCAACTTTTAGTAGTGACTGTAACTGACAAACACCCTTAATTACATTACATTTGATTTCTGAGGTTATTTCACACATCTAGACATGTCGCTAGACTGTTAAAGTATCGATGATAAAGTTTCATATTGAATGCAGAATTTTTCTTGTATGATATACCTACAGTCCGCAGCGTATCGGGTATATATACATTTTGAACCACCCCTGCATCTATTTCTGGACAAAAAATAAAATTTAAATACGAAACTTATAGGAATTTTTCCAAACTACTGAAATCTGTCACTTTTTAAAAATACGGGATTGAGCAAACGATCATCATTAAATTTAAAAATATAATTTCTTTTAAATACAACACATTTTTTGTTCGCTAGATAGAGGACTACAAAATTCCGACATGAGTATACCTAAAATTAGACAAGAAGAATTTATAAACTCGTGTTGATATCATTTCGTTAAATGTGAAAGACATGGAATGCATTAGAAAATACTGGAATTCAGCAATACGCCAGTAATTGGGGAATTTTTACCCGAAATTCGAGAATGTCAAGGAGTTTTGGGAATGTTGACAATTAATCGGGAATGCGATGGCAATTCGGGAATTTGACGAAAATTTGGGAATTTCGCAATGGGTGTACAGAATTAATCCAGCGAGACACCCCTCGCAAGAAACACAAGTATGCAACTTATTAAAATTCTGTAGAAAGCAATATTTCGAAGAGAAAAAATTACCTTTTAAGTTGTGTTTTGTAAAACAAATATATTAAGAAATCTGCCAACTGGAATAGAACCTGGGACGGCAGCGACTTAAATATTATTATCACCCCGCTCCGACTAACTGACCTATAATATGGCGCTCGAGCACAGTACAATTATTTCAAAAGTAGGTTACACTAATTTAAATGATTTTTCTTTAAAAAAAGGAGGCTAAATATAATTAATTAAATTACATAAACTAATAAATAAACTGATAATTTTGTATTTGGGGGAATTTTGCAGCACAGATCAATTTTTATATTCGATTTCCAAATGATATTAAAAAACAGACAATACAATTCTTATAAGAACACAGAAAACTAGAAACACGTATTAATCGGGTATTGAGGCGAGCTTAAGAATAAAGACGACGTTGTGCAGTAGCAAATTCCGCTAGAGTCCAGGACAATCGCCGCGACCCAATAAAATAATAGTACTAATCATAACAGTTAACAGGAAATATTTGAATTTTAAAATAATAAGCTCTTACCCTTGATAGTGTAGGGACTAGCATGCTCTTCTCTCACCCAAGCGGACCGGTTCAACTCCCGGCACCGGCCGATCTACTTAAGGTTTTCTGTAGTTTCTCTTAGCTATAACACAAATGTGGGATTTGTGCGAATACCATCTGCTAAGTCGGCTGCAGCCGCACGTTGGGCATGCATAATAGTAATAATCGTCCCTCCCGCACAAGCTTCATAGTTTCTGGGGCCTGGTCAGTAAGGTAATGGGTAGTAGCAATTATTATTATTATATGTGTATTTAGAAAGAAACGCGTTTCTTAAAAATGAAGATATTTACAATTGACTATGTCTAATTCCTTGGCAATGCAGGCAATGCTGTTATGCAAATAGGTTTTTAGCTTGCGTAATGCACAAAAAAATCTTTCAGCTCTACATGTGGATATAGGTAAGGTCATGGAAGGTTTAATGGGGGTTAAGATTAAGGGTTACGAGAATGCAAAAGAAAAGCTAAGATGATAACCAACGAGTAAGATAAGGTATTAACAAACATTACAGGAAAGATTCCTCGTGATTGGATAATATGAAAATTCATACTAATACCATCCCACTGCCCTTATTTGGGCGAGGAACTGAGGTACGCTCAATTAGCGCTTCATTCTCTTAAGGGAGTACCGCTAGCTCTCACTGGTGGGAGAGAGATTGCTACCGACCCTCTACTAGCTCTCCAGGCTATTAACGTGCTCGCTCGTGGGGGCCGTCCCTCAGCGAGAGTGTTAAATATTTAAAGCAACAATAAATAACTAAAGGTATACTAATGTCACATTCCGTTTATAGAATTAACGCCAGAAATTGTAAGGTTATCCAAAGACCATATTAGTGACCATACTTGGAAAGTTAATAGTTGCGCAAATCGATGACGCGTTCACCGGTTTTAAATAAACTGTACACGCTACCAAATGGGAATGAATTTCAGCTATAGAATAGCGTTAAAATAACTTTGTCTGTTGCAAGCAACAGAGGTCGTTACAAATTACAATACTAAAAGAGTATAAGGATAACGGCTTAGCAGAGTTTCGCCTCAAGGTTTCGCACTTCGAGTTTTTTCATAATTCTTCTTTTTACTCGTCATATATTCTTGTTCATGTTTGTACTTTCCGTTACAGATGCAGAAAGTAATGAAAGTTTCCGAAACTTAAAGTATTGTAAGTTTTAAGCTTGAAAGAAAATTCGAATTTTTAATTTTCTCAAGTTTCAGAAACAAGGTTACAATGCTTCAAAATTATAATACTGTATTCCACTAAACTTTCTATAACTTAATGTTTCACAGTTTAGACTTTTGGGCTACAAAAGATGGAGAATGTAAAACTTTAAAGACCAGAAATTCAGAGATTTGTAATTTCTGTATTTCAAAGTCTATGTGGTTAATACAAATTACTCAATGTTTTTTATATTTAGCTGACCAAATCATCCAAAATCCTTTTACTCAGAAATCAACCTTAATTTTACTTTTAATTTAAAAAAAAACGCTGTTAGAAACAGTAATTTTAAGTGGCAAAGCGTGTATGTTACAATTTATAGTTGTTTAAGGTATTTCGTGCTATCGTGCTTTTAATTACGCACATACCAAAAGCAAAAAGGTGCAACCTTGCCTACATTATTCAGTTATCAAGCTGCAAATTATGTTTGTTACTGACCCATATTCCTGTTTTAATTTTGAATATGTTAGCCTAAACTATATCCTTACTACCTTATGTACAAATAGTTTATTTTCTTGTATAATAATAAAAACAATACGAATTAAATATTCTACTCATTTAAATCAACTTTCTATTATCCAAGATTAAGGGTCGGTTACATAAAGCATAGTTAACCACGTTGTCAAGTTGTAACGCGGTTAAGCAACCTGATTGGAAAAACTTAACAACAAGTTTAAAAGAACCAATCACAGTACTGCACTTATTTTGAATTGACCAATCACATGAGTTAACAACGCAACAAAATAATCTTGTAGTTAACAGTGCTTTATGCAACCGGCTTAAGACGTACAAACGATGAGTTTGTTCATAGAGAGGTTGAAGAAATCAGAGATTTATCCCAAACCTGTAAAGTGGCAAACTAACAGTTTTCAGAATCAAAGTTTCAAATATTACATTAAAATTGTACAGTTTTATAACTTTTCTGTTGCAGTTTTTACAGAACTTCAGAATTCCAAAATGCATTATTAAGTTTTAGAAAAACTTATCAGCCAATCGTAGAAATGAAGAGTTAAAACTGTCACATTTTGAATCTAAGATTTTCGAAAGTACGAGTATAATGTTTACTATTCATTAGACTTGTCATTTTATTTTATTTATTTATCGTATAGCGGTACACACCACAAAGAGTAAATAAACAAAGTAAATAAAATGCAAAGTATAAATATACAACTCAATATAACATTGAAAATAACACACATAAAAATGTATATGACATTAGACTAGGAAATACACTTACATATAGACATCATCAAAGTTGTGGGCATAATCCTTTACGTCGTCAGTTGTCATCAGGAAATCAGATGTTCCCATCGTAGGTCCTAATCTCACATTCCTCTATTATGTAGCGGACCCCAGAAGCTTGTGTCGGAGGAAGGGGCGATTATTACTATTACGTAGGCCCAACGTGCGGCTGCAGCCTACTTAACAAATGGTATGAGCACAAATCTCACATTTGTGTTACAGCTAGGATAAACTGCAGAAAACCTTAACTAGATTTGTCAGTACCGAGAGTCGAACAGAGAGATATGCACGCTAGTCCCTACACTACCAATGATGAAATTCATTTGAACTATCGTGTTACCGCAGAATTCTGGAAATGTACTGAGCTTGTTACAGATATAGACGGCGCTAAACATTTACACTAGAGTGCGGCAGCGGCGGCTGCTGCCTACGAAGTATACGTGCAGCGCAAAAAAATACAAGTTAAGATGTTGTTGTAATGCTAGTGCTGCTAAGCATACCAAATCATTAACTGATACATCAGGGTGGACAAATTTTCCAAACCCAGCATACGCTTATAGGGTCGCATCAATGTGACAGTGAAAAGTTTTCATGCTGAGTAAGGGATACTGCAATTAGGCGTCAATTTGTAGAAATAAGATTCGACTAAACAAAATCAATTTCAACAATGATACTTACGTTGAATTTAACCAGGCCTCGGTTTAGCCTGTACAATAAGCACGACTCGTTCTCTTTTTAAATTAAAGCAGGTCGTAGGTGAATTGGAATGCCAGCTAATTATGTAGAGCTATAGAGAATGGGCGCCAGCATGATTAGTCTAAACAAATACAAAGTGTTATCCGTACTTCTCCAAAACAACGGAGATATAGATCTTAAAGTAAACCCGTGCTAACCATGGAAGAACCGAATTTCTTCACTCTGTTATAACACTAAGTATTTATTACAAAACAAAAAAAAAATAAATAACACTAATTTATCATTTATTTATTTATACATTCATAAGAATCAGTACCCAGTTATTGGATTAATTATTAACTGAATGCCTTCAGTTGTTATTTAACTAACGTTTACTATTGTTAATAATAATGTTACATAAATACCTAACGGTTCTAGAATTTCATTTAAACAGCCTTGGTAGTGTAATGTCTGGCGTGCCGGACTTTCACCCAAGCGGCCCGCGATCGACTCGCGGCGCCGGCAGATCTGGTTAAGGTTTTCTGCAGTTTTCCTTAGCTGTGACACAAATGTGGGATTTGCGCTGTTCCATCTGTAAGTCGGTTGCAGTCGCACATTGGGCCTACATAATAATAATAATCGCCCCCTCCCTCCCGCACAAGCTTATAGCTTCTGGGGCCTTGGTATAGGTTATGGGTTGTAGTAGTTATTATTATTATTGTTCATAACTAATTAAAAAAATACTTATAAAATCAAACCTTGAACGTTATTAAACTTCTTAGTTAATCAAGGAGTTAACGTCAAAACTTTATATAAAATGAGTTATGTCACATTAAGGATCTTCGTTAACTTGCTACTTTATAAAAACTATTACTTATGAGTCAACTAAATTTACTTTTAAATTTTAATACAGCTAGCCAAGTGAACTTTCCACATGAATATAAAATAAAGAACCCACCTGGTTATTTCAATAAAACAAATTTGGTATATAAACATTGTTTCCAGTGACTCGTAGTAGATGATCACCAGGTTGTTAAGAATCTTTTGAAGAAGGCTTTCAGTTGCCATGAGTAGGTACTCAAAATATTGCGGATGACAAGACCATTGTTAATGCCTCACATCCAATTACAGCTTTAGAAATTACAAATCAATACAGTTACGGTTCTTCTTTATAATTAAAACCCACGAGTAGGTGTATTCGCCATTACCACCAAACGAACGAGGATAAAACTTGCCGTTTTAAGTATAAAAATCAGGTATCAAGATAAAAAGACGAACTAAATGTAACGTCAAACGGAATTCCGTATAAATAATAATTAACCTTAATATACAATAATAATGTTACCTTTCAGATTGGAAGGGAAGGTATCCAAAATGGTCGACAAAGCGTCACTTCGCATTACAAAGAAAACTATAATTTCGTTATTCCATATCTTTCAAACAATGAGTTAATACTTTCAGTAGTTCAATACAAAAGCATTCTGTGCACTAATTACACAATAACTATCCCATCAAAAGGTAATTTCACTATAAAATCACAAACATTTAAACAGAACCAAATCTAACATCAGTTAGAAATAAAATTGGCGCGCAATTACAGACTGGTTTTTATTATCAATCGACAAATACCGAAGCCAGAAGAGCAAGAATATTATACTGTGTGTATTATAAATGCCAATAACAATGTAACATATTAATACGAAATACGGGGTGTATAGCAACTAAAGGCAATTAAAAAAACTATCTGTTACAACTTTTCTTCCACCAATGAGAAGTAGTAGTGCTCACATAATCAAATGATGTGCTAATTTAGTGTATCTGAATTCCTCGCCCAAGAGGGGACACCTTGACTCAATAGTACATGCAAATGCAATGTTGCTCTAATGTGTGCGTACGAACGTGATAAAAATAGATGCTGCATTGCCTGAGCTTTGAGTTTTCATATCCACCAGCCACCGTACACAAGAACAGTAATTTTCATTTTTTAAAGATGTACTCAGTTAACAAGTTAAGATACGAGGGCTGATCTGTTTGCTCCACCCCTGACCCCCTTAAAATAAAAATAGCGAAAATATTTATACCTACTTTATTTTTCAACATGCACTTCTTCTAGTTTAATATATTTTTCTAAACAATGTTCTAACAGTTCTAATGCCTCTTTTTGAAAAGTTTTTTCAACCTCTGTAAACTATTGATTTACCGAATCTATGATTTCGTCGTCTGAAGAAAATCGTCATCAGTAATCTGCAACAGCAGACGTATGGCTGGGTGCGTTATCTTAATGAAACAAGATTCCTTTGCGCAATTTTCCACAACGATTTTCTTTAACTGCTTCGTGTAATTTAGCAATTAAACTTTTCGTAAGAAATCCACTAGAATTACACCTACTGCCCCAAAACACTGGCAACATGACATTTCCTACAGATGCATTTTGCGGTTCTGTGGTGGTGATGAGCCTCGCTATTTCCATTCCTTACTTTGAATTTTTCTTTCCGGATCATAATAACGAATCCACGACTCATCCATAGGTATAAACCCAGCGAGAAAGTTTTCTTTGTCTTGCCTATAACGAGTTATCAGCCGCTTGCAAATGTTAACCTGACATTTTTTCTGCGCGTCCGTTAACATTCGGGGTATCCATCTTGCAGTCATATTTAATTCGCTGGCGATTGTGTTGTATACAACAATATGACAAGTCCGTTTCTTCTTCTACTTTCCTTTTGGTCATCCCTCTACCTTGCTTGATGAGATCACCAACTTTCTTTACATTATCTTGAGTGGTGATAAGTAGCTGGCGCTCCACCTGCATGCTCGTCTTCACATGATTGTCTACCACACTTAAATTTTCGTCACAACCTTTTCACTATGTCGTATGACACTGCAGACTCCCCCAATATACTAACCAAATTTTGGTAAATTTGCATTGGAGTCGTCCCTTTTAATTGCAATACTTAATCACAACTCTTTGCTCGACACGTTCCATTTTGCAACTGACACGCGACTCGCGCTACTCTCGTAATTATACTGGGCATGTTATAACAAGTTCAGACCTGAAACTGCAGTAATACTCAGGAGATATTGACCTGTATAATAGCATATCAATCGATATTTTCTTTACTTTATAAATAAGTCAGGGGTGTGCAAGCAGACAGGCGCGTGCTGGCCCACCGGGATACCGGGAGTTTCCCGGTGGGCCTTTATAAAGTTGCCTCGAAGGGCCCTACGACACGGCTGAATTTAGATTATCAACAATTAAATTATATTTAAGTAGAAATAATGTACCTCGCCGCTGTTGAACTCTACCACACCTGACGAATAGCGACGATTTAGTCTAATCTTCTTCCCCGTTTTTAGTCTTGCGAACCATTCAAGAACTTGCTAATTTAGAAGAATCGAAGTATCCTAATGTTGCGGATGCGTTGCGTAATCATATTTATATTGATAACGTAATTTGGGGATATGATTTTGTAGGTTCTGTCCAGACTCTTCAATTGGAGTTAATATAGGTTCTGCGATCTGGTGAATTCGAATTGCGAAAGTGCGCAAGTAACTGTCCGGAACTTCTTGCGGTTGTACTAACAGGTGATGTCCAAATGCCAGTTCAATTCGGCAAAGAAGAACCTATCTTTATTGAGATTTTAGGTCTTCATTGGGACCTCATGACCGATGTGTTTTTCTACATGTGTCTTGTGTCGCCCTATAGATCGCTCTTGCACAAAAGGAAATATCTTATCGGAAGTAGCGAGAATTTACGATCCTTTAAGATTTTGAACCCCACTGGTTCTCTTTGCAAAAATGTTGATGCAGCAATTATGGATGGCGAAACTAGGTTGGGATTACCCTGTTCCTGAGGCTTCAATTTGTTCAATCTGGAACTTCCTAAGCTTTCAAATTTAAAATTGTCTAGATGTATTATATACCAGTAAAATTAGGTACAAAAAAGGGAATGCTTTCCAAAAACGGGTGGAGTTCTGGAAACTGTTTTAATCACTCAAGCAGGTATCTGATAGGAATAATCTGCGTTTACCACGATTTCCGAGTGGAGCTTAAACCGTGATGTTAAAAAAACCTCGACATTTTCGGATTTTTTCCGGTCTTTCTCGAATTCCTCTGAAACTAAGCGTTTATTCGAAAAGTCCTATATTACCAAAAATGTAGAACATTAAATTCTGATTTATTGTTTCCAGCCTTATTTTGTGGAACTCCATAATCATGAAATAAATAAAGATTATTAAAAGTTTCACAGTTTTATTAAAATATACCTGACAATATTGTTTCGACAGCTATGCTGTCATTATCAAAGGTAATATAATTATAAACAAACACGTCGCTAAGGTAGATACAAAATAGGTAACTAGATAAAATAATAATAATAATAATAAAAATCATAATTAAACATCTAATACTTCCAGTAACGGAGAATTACTGAGCTCAAGTTGTTCATTCATTAAAGGTACCCTGAGTTTGTGTTTGTATATCTCAAAGGCTTCTAAAATGTCTAATTTGCGTTTGTTATTACAAAAATGTAGGAATTTAATATTATTTTGAGGAGTCATTGTGTGATTTTGTTCTAAAAGGTGTTTGGCGTAATTCGATTTTTCAGGATGTTTATTTTTGTAATGACGTACGTGTTCTTTATATCTTATGTCAAAATTTCGAAGTGTTTGTCCAATATATACCGAACTACAAAAAGAACAATTTAAACGGTAAATACCCGATTTCATGATATCATGTGTTCTGTCTTTAGCATTAAATAAAAATGAAAAAGTGTTAGTGTTGGTTTTAAATGTTATTTTATAATTGTTGGTTTTTCTTAGTATATGTGCAATTTTTTTTCTGATATTTTGCCAAAATATGGTATAGATATGTAATTTGTGTCTTCTGTTTGATTGTCAATGGGATATATTCTTTTGATAGCTAACCTATAATCTTTTTGTTTAATTAAAGTGTCAATCATGTTCGGATTATAATGATTTGCATGTGCTAGTTGTTTAATGGTTGATATCTCTTTGCTAAAATCTGATTTTGTTAGTGGAATAGTTAAAGCTCTGTGTACTAATGATCTGTATGCTGCTATTTTATGTGTATTGTGGTGACCAGATTCATTTGGTATTGTTATGTCTGTTTGTGTTGGTTTTCTGTATATGGAAAATTCAAAAAGATTGTCTGCGTTAATCTTGATATTTAAGTCTAGAAAGTTAATAGCCCTGTTTTGTTCTGTTTCTAGTGTAAATTTTATATTAGGATGGATATTGTTTATAAGAATTAAAAATTCATTGATAACCTCAAAAGAACTGTCAAAACAAGCTAAAATGTCATCAACATAACGAAACCAGAAGATAATGTGTTTAGAGAGGTTTAATTCAAATATTTGATCTTCAAACTTGTCCATAAATATGTTAGCTAATAGAGGACTTAGAGAATTACCCATAGGTAAACCATCTTTTTGTAAATAAATTATGTTATTAAAAGTGATATATTATATATTATGTTATTAAACATGATATCATAAAATCGGGCATTTACCGTTTAAATTGTTCTTTTTGTAGTTCGGTATATATTGGACAAACACTTCGAAATTTTGACATAAGATATAAAGAACACGTACGTCATTACAAAAATAAACATCCTGAAAAATCGAATTACGCCAAACACCTTTTAGAACAAAATCACACAATGACTCCTCAAAATAATATTAAATTCCTACATTTTTGTAATAACAAACGCAAATTAGACATTTTAGAAGCCTTTGAGATATACAAACACAAACTCAGGGTACCTTTAATGAATGAACAACTTGAGCTCAGTAATTCTCCGTTACTGGAAGTATTAGATGTTTAATTATGATTTTTATTATTAATTTTTATTATTATTATTATTATTTTATCTAGTTACCTATTTTGTATCTACCTTAGCGACGTGTTTGTTTATAATTATATTACCTTTGATAATGACAGCATAGCTGTCGAAACAATATTGTCAGGTATATTTTAATAAAACTGTGAAACTTTTAATAATCTTTATTTATTTCATTAAATTCTGAGTCAATTGACTACTGTAATGATATTCATCATAAAACCAGTCATTACATCCATATTACCTCAAGAAGGCATTGCATGCTAAGTGATTGCCATGACAACAGTAATCAACAACAAGAGTATAAATAAATATCTCATAGAAGTAAACATGTCTTTTATTATCTTCTACAAGAGATAACATATAAGTAGTGTACAAGACCACACAAGCAACCTGTATTACTACCTTAATCTTCAAAACACTACAGTACCAATACTAACTTGCCTGTCCTATAATCTAGACTTGGCCGTCGGAATAGTTATTTACGATACGAGTGCGGGAACACAATGTTCCCGCGTGAACGCAGTTTTGAAGCACGAGCGACCGAAGGGAGCGAGGGCCTTCATATGCGTGAACGCGGGAACATTGTTCACGCAAGAGAATTGTACAATACTTTTTGAAACGAACGTAGTCATTGTTATAAATGTCAAATAAAATTTTTATCTGATTTCACAACTTTTATTTAAAAAAATAAACCAAAGCAAGTCATGACTGCAATTGACAAATGTGACAGATTGTTTTTCGGCAGAAATTTTGCAGTAAAAAAGGTATTTAAATTTTGCAAGGGTTGGCAGTTGGCACCACTGAGTGTTTCCCGGTTTACTTAACCGGGAAACAAGTGTTCCCGGTTGACTAGACAGTGCGTCGAACACTGCTTTCTAGATAGTGAGTTCAAAAAAGTACTTTTCATATATTCTCGGATGCGTCTGAAATTGGTTACAGTGCTGTAGCGCAGCGTTCCACACTTTTTGTCTAGCGAACAAAAATATCAATATAATGATAAGGCAACCCATACGAGAGGGAGAGGGGTAGAGTTATTTAAAATTGCAGGACCTTATAGCATATATTCTTAACATGAACATAAATGATATAATAAAAATAAATATTTATGCGACCCATTTGTAAACTTTTGTGACTCAAAATTCGGTCGCGACCCTATGGTTGCGGTCCACTGCTGTAGCGTATTTAAGTGTTCGATATTCTGACGGCTCTATCAGAGTTTTCTTGTTGTGCGGGAAAACTAGAGTTGTACCTCTCAAAACTATCTCCATCCCACGTTTGGAATTGTGCGTTCTGTATTGGTAGCAGAATTGGTGAAAAGTCTCATCGATGCTTTGAAGAAGCAGATCACATTTATACCATACGATACGATCGCTTGAAAGACTTCCAGACATCAACAAATTTCTGGCTAACCGAGTAGCTTTCATTCGTCATGGTATTACGTTCCGTCAACAGATAATCCGGCTGATAATGCCTCACGAAGACTTTTGCCCACGCAATTGCTAAATCATAGTTTTTGGTGGATGGGACCTCCATGACTCTCTCGTCTCCCAGACTCGTGGGCACAACAACCTTCATTATCTTCAGGTTTTTACCGCAAGAGGGACGTAGAATTGTACTGACAGTTACTAATGAATCCCATATAATAGATGATCTAATAATTAATCTAAATAAATAAATTATCCTTAAAAAGATTAACCAAAGTGGGGTGGTGGGGCCCTCTAAGGTAATATCTTCCCAGGCCCTAGAATTGACCCAGCACGCGCCTGCAAGCAGATCAACCCTCGTATATGTATTAAAATCGAATGATTTCAACTTTCAACTGATAATTAATTTATGAATACTACTCAGTATTGTTTAAATACACGAATTCTTTGCAGATTAGAAATTTAAAAAATTGGATTTTCATTGATTATGATGTGCCCGGTATCCCTTGTAGGGCTCCCATTTGTAACTATAGAATTACCAATAAAAACGTCATACAGCTAAAATTCTTCAAAACATAGGAAAGATTAGTGTCATCTTGATGCATCCTCTGGCCATGGCTCCCATCAAAATAATTAGTACTTAATAATAGTTATGTATTATATAAGTTTTTAAAATAATATTATAAATAATAATAACAAAATATTTCATGCAATAATGTGGCTGGCTTCAATTACAAATCATTAATTAAAAATGTTATTCAAATTTTGCATAGTTAACAACAAAAATTGGCTTCATTCTGTATCAGAAATGTGTAGACGTGAAGTCTAAAACTAGTACGTCCCGCAAACTAGCGTCTAGCCCCCGAGTATCACTACACTAATCCTGAACTTAACGCATGCGTTTTGTGCAGCGTCTTGACTTCAATTCGATAGGATATGTGCAAATTAATATTAAATATATTATTAATTACAGTTCTGATTAGAAGTAGGTAAATACATAATTAACTTTTTAAAAAAAACAAACGACCAAATATCCAAATTAACGTTTTTTCAAGGAAAGTCATAGTCATTACCTTTTGGTTTTAATAAAAGAAACTTTAGTAAACTTTAAATATTTGTTTATTATAATGAAGTAATGAATAAAAAATAAGTTTTATCACTGCATGTTTTTACAGTGGGAAAATCGCCTTCGCTAATAGGTATTGTTTTTATTAAGTGCTAATTGCAGGGCGATGTAACTCCTATAATAAAATCTGTATAGATAAAATAAAAAATAATTTTTATCACTGCACGTTTTTGCAGTGGGAAACAGAAGAAGAAAAGATGCAATTTAATTTCTAAAGCCACAGGGGTAGATATCGGAAACATTGCCCTGCAATTAGTACTTAATAAAAATGATGCCTAATAATAGTGAAGGGGATTTTCCCACTGTAAAAACTTGTAGTGATAAAAATATTTTTTATTGATTATTTCATTCTAATAAATATTTAAAGTTTATTGCAGTTTTTCTTATTGAAACAAAAAGGTAATGACCATAGTCATTACCTTTTCAAGGTTTCAAGGTTACTCCTAAACAGAAGTATAATTATTAATATATTTAATATTTATTTAGACATGTTTTATCGGATTGAAGAGTCACAACACGCTTTTTATTAAAACCAAAAGATAATTTTCTTTCTTTCTTTGAAAAAACGTTAATTTGGATTTGGTCGTTTGTGTTTTTTAACTTATAATTTTTTATAACTAAAAAAATTAATTATGTAATTATCTACTTCTAATCAGAACTGTAATTAATAATATATTTAATATTAATTTGCACATATCCTATCAAATTGAAGTCAAGACGCTGCACAAAACGCATGCGTTAAGTTCAGGATTAGTGTAGTGATACTCGGGGCTAGACGCTAGTGTCCCGCAAGTGCCGACATACAAAGCGGTATAGCGGAGCCCGGATGTGGATGCTGCTTGTTTCTTTCACGTGGTCTTAAAAAGTCTCCTGAAAATAATAATTATTCTCAATTTTAATGATTCAACAAAATCTTTCAAGGATGTTTTGCTCTCGCAGAACTTGAGGTATATAAATTAATAAAATTAATGAATAATGGAGTAATGTATTCATATCCATTTTCTTCTACGTTACAGTTTTTCTTGAGAAAATAGTATTCGGAAAAAGTTACTATTTCAATCTAAAAATATCTTTCATTAGCATACATATCTACAGTGCGTCCTCATTAAACAGATTTTGTCAGAAAACTACTGACTACTCCATTATTTAGTAATTGTTGTAATAATCCGTTTGTAATCTTTTGATAATAATATAAGTTATCTATGTACTGTAGAACACGTTTTAAAACTGTTCTAAAAGTTCTCAAGAACTTTAAATGAATAGTAATTTAAACTTAAAGATTTTAATCATAAACACAATGACACACTATAAGTTTTAGCCTTAATCTTTCAGGGACATCATATTATAGTTAGTACCTACTGTAACTCACCTCAGAGCTTGGCTAATCAATATTTTTGTACCTGACGAGTTTTCAGGGCTAAAATTCCTCCGTATTACTACTACTACACACACTCTGCGTCCATGAGTTATTTATTGGAAAATGAAAACGTTCATTTTATTAGTAGAATATACTACCCATAGCATATAATTTAATTTGATAAAAAGTGTTATTAATTATTAGCAATTTTACGCATTTTTATTTATGTAACTAAATAATCCAACTTATCTTGGTTATTATTATTATTATTATTACAAATAGTAATTAGATGACAAAGCAGTTAAACATTAATGTCGTCATAGATCTGTTAATGTGTATTTTCAAGGATCAATGTAGCATGTCGAAAAAAATTTGTCGGTCGTTGAGAATTATTTTAACAAATCGGCTCATCATTAAGGTAGAATATGTTTAAAAAAAAGAGCACATAATTATTAAATTCACTAATTAATAAAAAAAGGCTTTTAAAAGAAAATTAAAATATCATTCTAGAAAACGGTCGTTGATCCGTTCCCGTTTCTGTATTCTACTTGCGTTATCCGAATTATAGTTTCCAGTCCACTTCTGCGGATATTTCTGTTCCCAAAATTACGCAAGTGACCTCGTTTTAAAGCGGAAATAGCTTGTGTCTGATGCACACACTCGCACACATATACACCACCATTAAAAATTATATTTGCGCATATGAATCTTTCGGCTTTTAAAGTTCACTCGTATAAATTTGTAGTGAATATATATGTATATAAATACATATATAAGAGTTTTCAACACCAATAGAAAAGGTATGATTTCGATGCTTGTGCCAAGATCGAATGGTCCTTCGTTTTAGGAACATCTGTTCAAAGTCAAACTAGACAAAGAAATAAGTTATAGAAGAATTAGGAAATTGGGTTAAAATTATAATACAAGATTAATAATCTTCATTGAAACGTTTTTTGTCGCAGGATGTTCTTTATCGACTGATCTTTATTATGACTTTATTAAATTTTTTCTTGCTTGTGTACATACTTTCTCCTTCCATTTCTGGTCTCCATAATTTATCAAACTCTTCTGCTGTATATAACAGCGATACACATTTTTTATATTTATTTTCAGACGATGAGACATTTTTATTTTTCTATTTTCTTCCCTGTTTATTGTTTCAGTAGGCACTTGACTGCAATATTATTATGTTTTATTTGGGCTATATGCAGTTTATATAATTAGGAAAACTTAGTTCGGGCTACAAGTTATTATGATTGATATTGATAACAATAAATTGATTGATTTATATGATAGTACAAACAAATTATACAGCAACAGATTTCGGTAAAAGTACAGTAATGAAATATACAAAATACAAACCACCTACCTTTACCATTAAAAAGATTCGGCTCCGGCTAATTACAATTGTAGTGAAGCTTAAAAACTCCACCACACTAAGACTTTCAGGAGGGTCGCTTGAATAGGGCACTACTAAATAAATATAGATCTAGGAAACATAAGTAATGTACACAAAAGAAATATAAACCAAATTCTCTTTAAATTGAACACCAACAGCAAATAATAAAAAACTAAAATATAAAAGAAACTGAAATTTGGATACCATGAACAAATGCAAAATCAATCCCAAAACAGTTTAATGCCTTTTACTCGAGGAGTAATATTTCTGGTATCATCATAATCTTAATTACTAAGTTTTATTTAAATCTAAATAAATATATTAAATTTTTTAAATTAAATCAATATTTGGCGTCAATAGTCCGCCAACTGAAATTGTAACAACACAGCAATCATCTGTTTTGCATATGGCTTAATACTAAAATGGTAGAAAGACAAACATTTACCACTCTTTCAAATAATGTCCAAATAAATACTATTAATAAAAAAAAATTAAAATATTAAATTTATAAATTCCCTTCCAACATCCAAATTATAATGAAGGTTAAAAGTTCCATTAACCATTTAAAATCTTCTTCTAAATGAATAATATTCCACAAATAAATTCACAACACTGATTATTATCATAATTAAATGTAATTATTATTAAAACAAATAGTCAAATTCAAAGATCTTCGCTGATTATTAAACACTTTGACATTTCAACAACATATTAACATTTTTGACGTTTGGTATGTTTACAAATTTATCAAACTCACTACATAACCTAAAATTTTTAAATTTTGCTCTCAACATGCGTGCACTGTTTAAAAGATCTAAAATAACATAGACTTTGTTAGTAAATCGGTCGCTCTTTTTATATCCTTTTTGAAACAAAAGATATTTAGTCATATTTTTGGTGGAAAACAAAAGAAGGATTTAGAACTAAATACTACATAACCACATAATTGTTTATAACTATTAATTATTCTTTAAACAATTTCACTAAATCGATAGCTAAAAAATCCCTTTTCAATGATATATAACACTTGTATCGAGATAAAGCAATAAGGCGACCATAGAAAGTCGACCAAAAAACACATTTCCTACTCAACTATCCAATACTACTAAAGTTGATTTGTATTTTTTAAATTTTTTTAAATTAGGTTATGTTTTAAAAATCTACTACTAATAAAGTTGATTTTTTGTATACTAAAGTTGATTTGTATGTGTGTCCGAGCCCCATTCTCGCGTTCTATAAGGGCTAGAGAGATGGGCTTGGGCTCATTCGACGCGTAATTTGTCGAGGATAATGCACGACCGCACGACAAATTTTTTAAAGTAGGTCATGTTAGAGATGGGTTGGGCTCATTCGACTCCAATATTAATAAAGTTGATTTGTATGTGTGTCCGAGCCCCATTCTCGCGTTCTATAAGGGCTGGAGAGATGGGCTTGGGCTCATTCGACGCGTAATTTGCCGAGGATAATGCACGACCGCACGACAAATTTTTTAAATTAGGTTATGTTTTAAAATTTTTTAAATTAAGTTATGTTTTAAAAAATCGATAAATGCTGATTCTATCGTACTATTTAGTGCTATTGAGTGTTATTTGGTACTAATATGTGCTATATCGATAGAGAATCGATTGGAGATTTATGTAGGTCATGTAAATACTGACCTACTTTAAAAAAGATCGATAAATGCTATTTCTATCATACTTAAGTGCTTAGGCCCGTAGGGCCCATTATCCTAGTTAAATAACTAAATTTAACTTAATTACTTAAAATTGTCTAGTTACAACTTCCTATCTTAACAAAATCCAACCTTACACCCTAATTAGCATTATTTACATACTTTTAGATATCAAAACTATGAAAATAATAGGTAAACTACATTATTTCAGATTGCTATGACAAAACGTAGAAAGTTGTACTTTATTTCAATGATATCTTCTACAAAAAAAACAACCCCAACATTAACAGTTGTTTCAAAATTGTGCGTAAGAAACTGCTTGACAAAACAGCAATGAAAAATTTCAGCCACAAGCTATTTAATCTAACTAAATAAGAAAATTTAACGATTTCACTATCTCGTTAATTTCTTGAAACATAATTTCTTTACATTAATAAAGCAGGTAAGATAAGCAAATACTTGCATACATCATAACTATCATGCACTTTGCCTATTTTAGGTCAAAACGTGCCTTCGAACGGCCTCAACTCCATTTTACTCGCTTATTTAGGTAACGATTTCACATCGCTAGCTGAATAATGAGAATTATTCAAGATTCGAAGAAAAATCAACTTTAAAATTTATCCTTTTACTGCCTAGTGTGCTCTAGAGTGCATTTTTTATTAAATTAAAACCTTTTCTTTGGCTTAATTAAAAAACACTTTTAATTAAATATTTTCTTCTTGAGGTTATGCAACCCATCTAACATTTTTTTGGTTCTTTATGTAGTTGCTTGCTTTCTATTGTACGAGTATGTCAAAAATTATGACACTATGTGCGTATTATTACTTTTCATACTCAAAAAAATCATTTAATCTAAGGTGACCGTTATTACTATTTTTACCAGGAATGGTTCTGCACATCAGTAGCATAACAACTAATTCACCCCCCTGCAAGTTTAAAAACGGGGCCCTGTTTTCTAAGTAGTAGTCGAGCATTTATTTTGGAGAATATTTTTGGAGCATAAACGAGAAAAAACGTGAATAAACATTTCAAATGTTAGTAGGACTGGAGAATATACCCTTTAACTTGCAAAATATATCCAAAATAAGAAGAATTTCAGAAGTTCTTGAAATATTCTCAAAATACTGAAAATTCTAGTCTTCTCTTTCTCTGTTATGTTAGTTATAATTAATTTTCCTGTTAGAAGGCAATGTAAAATAGAAAATTAGTAAAATAGAAGATATTAAAGACATGCAGGGTGTTTTACTCGAGATTCGTATCCTTTGGACGGGTGATAGTACTCGTGAATAAAAACAAAAAATCCTTGTGCCATTTTTGATTTTACGCACATCGAAAGGCATTTGCTAAAAAGGTCAGCTTTTGGGAATTGCTGGAAAGAATAGTCAAATGAACCGGTGACATCACCTAGCATCAGCTGCACTAATGTATCAGATATCACGTTGAAAATGCAGTTAGGTGTATTTAGCTCCAACTGCCATTCTTAAACCAGTGACCTCCAACCCACTTTTCAAAAACAATTTTTTTCTCGGTTATTCATAATAATAACCGACCGTGGCAATAGTTGAAGCTGACTATACTTGAATTAAGTTTACCCACTTTAATTAAATTTAAAAATCTAGCCAATCATTAAAAACTAATTAAAGACTAATTTGTACCTACAAAAAATAACTTAAGTAAAAAAATGTAGCATTAGAATTGTTAAAAAAAAACAAGAAAAGATTAAGAGAACAGAAGAATATCGAGCAAAAAAAGTTTTAGAGTTAATACAAAAAAATTAAAAGATAAGATCTACGCAATGGAAGAAAATAGAAGAACAAATAATAAGAGCATTTAACAGCTTTGCTAAAATAAATAAAAATAAAATTAAAATAAGAAAAAGAATAGGAAAAGAGAAGTGAAAACGTGAAAAGATTACTTTAAGAAGTTACTAACAGTAAAAGCTGACACTCAAATTATAGAAAGAATCACGAAGGTAAAATACAGTATGAGACGCCGAAATAAATGATTAAAAGCGGCTGAAGACAAACAAGAGCATTGAGGCAAACTTTATATATGAGGGAGAATAGGTAATTAACACACTTAAATGAATATTGAGAAGGTAAACCTGGTATTAAAAGCAATCATTTATTTTAAATAAGTTATGATTTTATACTAGTTCCATAGGTTGTTATAGCTTGGAGTTGTGTAATTAAATTATAATTTATATTTTTTCAATCTAGTTGACAGCTACCGTCGACGCTCATTTACAGCCTTATTAGCCAATTTAAATACAAGTCGTTTTGTTTGCAAATTTATGAACTACATTTCTATGTATTTAGAATGAAGAAATTTGATAATTTTTATTATTGTTAATATAATATGATGTCACGCGCGTTGGATTTTGTTGAAATTTTATTTTTATTTTGTTAAATTTTCTTTTGTTTTTTAAAAGAGTATAAATGGACCTGCAACGAAAAACAATTTAGTGAAGATATTCTCGCAGGCAATGAAAACACATCAGTTAACTCCAGTATTATAATAAATAAAAGTAGGGTTATGTGCTCATTATTGTTGTAAACAAAGCAGCTTTAAATTGATTTCAAGAAGATTTACTTACCGGTAACATGAATGTATTAGAATTTCCATCATTTTAAAAACAAGACTTGACTTTGATGTAATCAATCCATTCAGATGATATCGAAAATCAATTTGACAGTTGGTTTCTGTCAAGAAGGTCAGCTGTGTTTCGAGCACATGTTTATTTATTAACAGGTAGATAAGAAGGCAGTGCTTAATATCGTAGACAATTTTAACCAAAGTAAGAGCGCTTTGTTATTTCTGATCAGCAAATAAAAACAAAATAAAAGACAAACATAAAGAGCTCATTATTATCAGTATTTTAGACTTTAACATTTTTAGAAATTTTCTGTGTATAAGTCTACGTGGACTCGATTAGAAATTGTTTAAATTTTTAATCAACATTTAAAATTTTTCAACGTTTAACAATTGAAGCTAATCGAATCAATCAAAAACCTTTGTTAAATTATTCTTGACTCTTTGGATTATCTTTTATCTCCATTATTATTTATTAATAAATAAGTACTGTCGTTGTTTCTTAATAAATCTATTTATTTAATTTTTGTTGTTTGAGCATTACACTTTATATATGTATAAGAAGTTAGCTAAGCAGTTCTCGTCCAGCGTACTTCAATCCAGGTGATTCTGGGCGTGGCTGTGGTGAAGCAACGAACTAGCATTTTTGTAGCCTTCCCGGTAGTTCACATTTTGGCGGTATAACTATCTAATATTTCTTTCTCTGCATCTTTGGCAAGCTTGACCGTATAATAATCCTTTTGTTGTGATTTTTGTGGATTTGATTAGGTTTTGGTTTAGATTTGCTTGTGGAAGCAGTTTGATGGCACTAGATTCATTGGCCTTTTTACAACCCAATCTACGAGAAGTTTAAATGTTGGCAGTTTCGATCAGATTGATTAACTTAACATTCATGTTGTATTTTGAAACGTACTTGTATTTTTCTACAACTATTCAAAAACACTCAGAAGCTCAATAAGAAAAAGTATTATTTACATTTGGAATACTTCATGCCTCTACATCTCCTCATATTCCAAGATCCAACAGAAATGAGATCACTCTTTTCGGATAGTACAGTTTCCATGATGGGGGGAGGGGGCACCAAAAGAAGACACATACAAGTTTGGGAGATGTTTCAAAATATAATAGTAGGAAGAAGTCCCAACTAACAACAATCATGTTGGCAATTAGGGAGTATTTAAGTTTTAATTCTTAATTGAATAAAGGTACATAGGAAACATCTCTTTTGGAATTCTTTATATAATAAACGCGAGATCTCTCAGGATTCAGTCCAGAATACCATGTCCAGAAGTGCCCTTCTGTAAAACTTGCTTTTACCTGAAATTCTTTTCGATTCTTAATCTTCGAATAAAATCGATCACACTTTTATACCAGCATAAAAACCTGCATATAATATACCATTGTAAAGTTAACTTTTTCCATTTCCAGTTGAAAGTTCTATAAAAGATTGCACCGTAAAAATTTAGCTGCTTTCGATGCAGACTGCACCAAAAATGAGTGGCAATATAATAAAACTGTAAATATATGACCAAAAAAGTTAATTAAAATTCATCCAACGAAATGGTTTATTGTCCAGGGGAATTACATGTTATAAATCTATATTTTAAGTCGCCAACCTATAAATAATTGTTCTTTGTTATGGTAACTTTACGATTCGGATGTAGTATTAATAAAGAATTTTATTATTCAATAAATATGTTAATTGTTGTTTGCTTTGCTTTGCTTCAGTTGCTTTGACTCCAGTATGAGCTAAACAATGAATGTTTTGAAATATTTTAAAACAGAGGGTTTTAGGAATGTATACACATTTGAAGATGTATCTGCCCATAGGCTGTCTCCAGACATCAACGTATTGTAAAATTTACTTTTAAAGCTCGGTGGAGGGGATATTTCGTGGACTTTTTCAAATGCTGAAAAGAGACAAGAGAAAACCAATTAACAAACTGAAATTGTGATATACGGCATTCATGTATTGACGATAATACGAAGATTTTTATCGTTAACATTAGAAACACTGTAACCAAAACTCGAATACGATTCTACTACTTACCTCATTTTTTTTAGAACTAGTGATTCTGAAGTCTCTGTGATTTTAGATTTTCAGAAGATTTCAATTTTTAAGCTTTAAAGACTAGAACATTCGAAGTTACTAAAATCTTTTAGTTTCTAAATTTTAGGTTTCATAGATTTCTAGCATTTTAAACTATTAATTTTTCTGAAATTTTAAGGTTTCATAACTTAGACATTCAAATTTCAGAATGTATTGTCAAAATGGTGGAATACTTAAGTTTATTGCGTTGGCTCAAGTCTTAATTTTTGTACCTACTACAACCTTGCAAGTTTTATATAATGCAGTATTTGCAGACATACGCAATTGAGGAGCATTAATCTTTTTAGATTTATCTTTTGACTAGTAAAAATTTCGAACTTCGGGGACATTAGTTTATACAGTTCTCTTTAGTTTTACTAAGCGAAACTTCTAAGCGAAGATTTCACGTTATTCTGTCAACACTAACACTTGGTTGGTTACAGAATCAGAGCATGCAGCTAGTAAATGCTGATGTAGTGTAAATCGCTTAGAAATCACGAAAAATGATCTAGAGATATGATTCTTATGATGGAAGTGTTTGAAAAACTATTTGGCAGTTCAAGTGTCTGACTATTACTGCAGCAAACTAATTTATATTATAGTATTTTACAGACACATTATATGCATTTTAATAACTACCCGATTTATGGTTGCATAAAATCACTTTTAAAATAATAAATTTTGAAAAAGATTTTCTTAATAAAAATAAAATTAATTAATTAAGACTAACATGCACACAAAAACTCTTTAAGCAGATAAAGTATATGTGGGAATCCAGATTTTCATAGTAAAAAGATAAATTTTTCTCATAACTTAACGATTTGGGGATCGTTTATGCATTTTTCTCAACTTAATAAAGTTTATTTCATTTTCAATGTTATAAAATTATCTGGCACACACCAATGCGTTAAACCTGTATGCAAATGTATAGGTCCTTACCTGTTGAGATTATAGTTGAAATTCAAGTTCATGTTAACGAGGTATGTTAATTTTGCAGTCTTTATTTTAAATCAAGTTATTTTAGTAGAGATAAGTAGAGTAGCATTATAATCACATATTGATACACATTTTAATGTAAAGGTCGGATCTTTTCGATGGTATCACATAAAAACATGTTTGACAAGCCGCGCTTTTCCAACGTTCAATTGAATTATATAATTTGGGTTGCATATCAAAGGTTTTGGCATCTAAAGACATTCAGATAAAATTATTGATGATATAATGTTTAGATCTTTGGAGAAAGGAAACTGTCGAAAAGGTGTTTTTATGAAATTAAGCTAATTATTAGTAATAGGAAAATGTTCTTTCGCTGGCATTAAAATTAAGGGTATTATTTCATTTGTCAACCCTAATATTGTATATGGTTGGATTCAAGATTTTATTTTCTAAAAGCCTGTATAAATAGTTTTTGCATTTATGAAATTATAAAAATGAAAATGTCAAATTTTTTATTTTTTGAAAAATCAATTGTTTCCAAAATAATATATAATCCATAGTATAATAGTATAGGAAATCCATTTTTTTAACAATTTAGTAGCTTTATTTCATCAAAGGAACAAGATGTCTTAAAAAAATAAATTCTTAGGTTATAATTTAATTTTGTTTATAAAAAAATGAAGTTATTTAAAACGTCAAAAATATTTAATTTTGTTTTAAGTGTTTTTGAATAAAAAATTTTTTCTTAGAAATTAATACAGTTTATAAACTTTTGAAAATCATTATAAAAATAATAACAATTATCAATTTGTTAACCTCGTCAATGTTCAATGAGAAGCTACTGGAGTGCCTTTACGAATAGCGGAAACGATTCTTCTAGAAAGCACAACGTTCAAAGATACAAATCCAAACACATCGTCAAGGTTCGCACCTGCAAAGCCCAATAAAAGTAAAGCAACCGTGACAAATATTAATTAATACATTTACACAATATAGCTACATTTCTTAAATGTGTTTAACATTTAATTTTAATCTTAATAAACTTAAAGGATATTAATTTATTTAATTGACTAGATTATTTATTTTGAATACACAGTTATTTATTTATTACCGCAGCCTTGCTAGTGTAATGTCTAGAGTGCTGGACTTTCGCCCAAGCGGCCCGAGGTCGATTCCCGGTGCCGGCAGATCTGGTTAAGGTTTTCTGCACTTTTCCGTAGCTGTGACACAAATGTGGGATTTGCGCTGTTCCATCTGTAAGTCAGCTGCAGCCGCACTTAGGGCCTACGTAATAATAATAATCGCCCCCTCCCTCCCGCACAAGCTTATAGCTTCTGGGGTCTGGTTTCCAGGCTATGGGTTGTAGCAATTATTATTATTATTATTATTACTGAAAGCAACTTTATTTAAATTGTCTGCCTCTATTTAACTGGACTATTCTAATACGGTCAGCGTTATATATGTTTCGCGTGTTGCAGCCTCGAATATTCCCGTCTTATCCAGATGTCTGTTTTCGCCGCCGGTCTAAAATGAACGAGAAGCTTCGAAATGCATGGTGCTTTCACATTCATTACCATATTATACATAAGCTGCATAAATATACCTATGTATCTATAAACCGACGCATTCGAGCTAATTTTCTGTAAATAAACGATAAAACATAATCTCATTAAATTTTAAAAATTAAAACCAGTACGTATTTTAAAATGCCACTGCTACACTATGAACGCGAACAATGGGGTCTCTACTTCTCGGTTCAAGGAATTCGAAATCCCTTTTCTGCCAACGGCATTGTAGTAAATAAACAAATTAGTAAACTTTAAATTATAATTAATTCTTTTCTGCATTAGCCTTTCCAAAAAATAAAATTATCTACGCCACTGTCACCAACAAGTTGAATAAAAATTTATAAAAATGTGATTGAAAATAAATATGAAACCAAAAGGTAGTTATAATTACAAATTAAAAATAAAGATGCATTACTTGCTTTAGATCGAAATCTCATAAATAATCAAATGTCGAGACTGTCATTGTACACATTTAACTGGTTACATCATGGTGTATCTATTTAAAAAGTTTACTACACTTTGAATATCGTAAGTAGTATTTTCAGATGCATGAATAAATACTTTATGAATCATGAATACGTCTAGGAAGTGTAAAATTAATATTAAATATTTATTTTAATTTCAAATCACTCTTATTATTGTTGTTTACTATTCTGACTACAAAATAATTTTTAGAAAATTTATTCACAGAAAATAATTATTTACTATTAAATTAGCCGTAGTCTATTTAACCGGTGAAATGACATTGTCTAGGTGACTTTGGAATTATTTCTTAATATTACGGACCCCACCCCCCGGAATAAATGTCGAAAAAATGTTTTTCAAAAAATGATCTAAATTTGGTAACCTGGGGCAATTTTCGGCAAAACTAGGAATCGACCATTTTGTATCTATGTCAAGAAATCTGTATTTACATCTAATATACCCATATCAAATTTCATTAGGAGATAGATTCGGATTCGAAGAGAATTCGGAGATAGATGTCACCCGGTATATCTAGGTTTATCTTCAAATTCTTCTGTTGCATAAGTATTCGAAAATACTTCCTTATTAAAGACTTTTCCTTTAAAAATTCCTTTTAAAATACATGATAATTACAAAATAATCATATGAAAATGACACAGGGATTCACACCTCATTTGTGATGTGTGATTAGAACCCACTACATTAATATATCACTTTTTGTATCAAGAGGAAGTGGAAACGTTGCGTAATACCTAATAATGGATGGTAAGGACTGTGGTTTATCACAACACTATATTTAACAATTTCTCCTAACCACACATTGTATTTGACTAATTGCCAATACGTATTTCGGTAACGATGTTATCTTTTTCTCGGCATAAAACCGTCTGAATTCTAAAAGTTGTTATAACCCTCTCCTGGGTGCATTTTTAAAGTGTCAATCAAAAACCATGCAAACTCTTTTAACACAAACATGCAATTATCATAAATAATATATATTTTTATACATGAAGGAAAGAGAAAAAGAAAAAAGAAGGCTTGACAAACATTTTTGCATGAGAGTGTCTTACACGTCCAATAATGCTTTAAAAAACTTGTTAAGCAATCCAAAATATAAAACTAATAATTGAAATCGGGCATATACCAAATTGAATGTAATGATTGTAATAAGAGTTACGTTGGAAAGACCAAAAGATCAATTTTGACTAGATTCAAAGAACACCTAGCGGATTTCAAATACAATCGCATAGAAAAATCAAGTGTAGTTAAACATATACAAGACACAGCGCGATTAAAGTAGAAAAATTGAAATTACTAGAAAGTGTTCCTTCAGCCACAGGACTTGATGCATATGAAAGTATTTTTATTAAAAAGAACAAGAATTTATTAAACAAAGAGCCGGGAAATATAGACAATTTGACACTATTAACTCTGATATAAAACCAGAGGAAAGTTGACAAAAACAGTTTTTAAAAAAACATAAAAACAATAAATTTTTGCTGGCCCTTTAAAAGGGCACATAGGAGAGAGTTATAACAACTTTTAGAATTCAGACGATTTTATGCCGCAAAAAAGATAACATCGTTACCGAAATAGGTATTGGCAATTAGTCAAATACAATGTGTGGTTAGGAGATACTGTTAAATATGGTGTACGTAATACCTTCTTCAGGCGTACCTCAAGGTTAAAACCGGAGACCACTTTTGTTTCTATGCTTCCATTTATAAACGTGCCAACACGCCATAACCTATTATTTGCAGACGAGTCAGACGACCTCAAAATTTCTCAGTCTTACATTTTAAATCCAAATTTTTTTGCAGATTTTTTTATTTAACTCCGGGTGCCAAATCAATGATGGTTTGAAATAACTTCAGCTCAATAAGTGTTCTACCTACTCCGCGCCGATCATAACAGATTCTTTATAAGTTCAAGAATTTAGACATTCACCAGTTCTTCGGAAATCTCAAATTACTTACTAAAAATAATAAAGGTTTAACCAAGTCAAGAGTTTAAAGTTCCAATGTTAAGATTCGGCGTATCCAGGTTTTCAAGTTTCAAGATTTTAAGTTCCCAAAATCCCAATGAGTTTGTGTTGTTCTGATCATGAAGTGTTGGAGTTTTGTAGTTTCAACTTTTTGAAATTACGAGAGGCTGATGCCCCAAATATCAAAATTCTAGAATATTAGGATATTAATATCTTAAATAGTAATGGGAACTTGGGTGTCGAGTGTCGTGATACTAATCGTGGTCGTGACACTTGAAGTGTCACGACACTTAGTATAGAATCGCTCTTATTAGAGTGTAATTCCCAGTTGCTTGATCATTCTTACAAAGAAATTAAATATTTGTTGAACTGGCCAACAATCATTGAATGAGACGTACATATAAAAATATTTTGTTGTGGATTTTTTCCTTTGTATTAGTATATTGACGGTGATAATTTTATCTTGGGTTTTCAGCAAAATAAATTAAAATTAATAATTGAAGTTGAATAAGTTCCACATGTACCTAATTATTATTTCAGTTTCCTATATTTAAACCTTATAATGTATTTTGAAGAAAGACAGACTACTGTCGAAGCACGTGTAAATAATACAATGATCATTAATTTTAATTAATTCAATTTATTTTGCTGAAAACCCAAAATAAAAGTATCATCTTCAATCTTAACAAAAACACGTTTTCGACTAAAGACCAACGTCGACAGCGAAATTACATTTTTAAATAGGTTTTATAATAAATCCAATGAATAGACTTGGATTACAAGTTACTTATAGAATTTGTTTCTTTTCTTTTAAATTTCTGTTTCATAATATGTATTTGCTTTTATAAATAATTTAATGTCTTTTACTTAATGCATAAATATATAACCATAACAGAATTTACTCATATAATTGTTTTTTAATCCATAGTTTGCTTATGATTTATGTAGCTATGAATCTTGACTGCTTTTCGTTTCAATTGAATTACATTTACACCAGCGCATGCATGATGTAAAGGCGAAGTGTCGTTAAAGTATCATGAAGAGTCGACACTTCTCACGCCATATTGTTTCGACTCTCAAGTGTCGTGACACTCGGGTAGTATCGAGACCCCATCACTAATCTTAACTAAGAAAAAGGATAAATGGTACACGAGAATGTCGGTAATTAGCACTACATTTTCTGGCGCGTCTTCTCGTGAACACCCTGTATAAAGACCAAGAGAGATAGGCAAAAATTATTATTCAAAATGAATAAATACGATTTTTTCAAATAAGCATTAGAAAGGATAGAAAATATACATAAATTAAACAATTAATAAGGACGCTATGATACAAATGAAACATAATATAAATAAAATTGAATAGTATACATTTTTAGTCGATATTTAAAATATGAAGTGTATCAGAAAAGTAACACAACCCTTAAAATGATGAAATGAATTGATAAGGAACTCAAATTTATAAAATATCAATTTATTATCACAATTAAATAATCAGCGAACGTTAATCAAAAGAAAACTACATGAGATCTTACCCTAATAGTATGTGTGTATTCTGAACTCTTTTAATCGCTAATGAAATAATTAATTAGGAAAGATCTTAAAAGAAAAAGCAGCGATAAGTTGATTTGTTTATTTCTCACAGTATAAGTAGTTTTATAAGCACTCAAATTGTTTATGTTATAATGGGATGTAAATTTCTAGTTTTGCATTTTGTTATTTGTTGCAATGTAGATAATCTACAAATTATTAAAAAAAAAGTTACAAAAAGTTTTTTGTGCGAACTTTCTCAGATATAACATTTCAAAACGTCGATATATGTAGTTAGAATTTAATATAAATAGAAAACAATGGTAGGAGTGAGGGATAGATGAGAATAAGAAAAAAAAGATCAAAAGCCTATTGATAGCAATTGTTTGGTAAGGTTTTCCAATTTTAGGCATTGTTAATTTATTACGTTACCCTTATGGGAGGCTCTCATTTATAAATTAAAATGTAAACAACATATTTATTGCTTGGTCAAAAATAGAATGGGATTGTATATGTAAGCCATTAAAAAGGCAATATCTGTAGGTATTCTTAAACACTCTTTGTTTTATGTCTTTGTTCACATTCACTCTTTGTACCCTTCATACAACCTTTTGATCTGATGCATCTAAACTTTATTGATGTAATCCGAATAAATGTCATGTCATGATGCGTTCTTAAGATCATAAATAACAGTCACATTCCTATTATTTATTAAAGATTAATTAATTCTGTTACGCATTGTTCATTATCAAATCCGCTGTTTAGCTGATTGATTTCAGTTTTTTTCTTAGAGTTATTGAGATTAAAAAGTGATTATGTATTTTTTTCCTTTAGGATAAAGTACAGAACGAATAACTTGTTGATACCTTTATTGATTGTGTCAGACATATATATTTATAAATCAACATGAATGCCTTGCAGAATTCTGCCTGCAGACACGTTTTCAGCCGAAGAGCTAGCATTTTGATGTCTGTAGATAAAGTCTAAGATTCTACTCTTCTCCATAACTTCGAGGTTGGCCAAATAGACAATTCTATAGAAAACATCTTTTGATTTAATTAAAACCAAACATTGTAGGCATGTCGATCATGGTAGATCCCGTCTAACATAGTTTTGATAGCTCAGAAAAACTTCCTCTTTGAAACCTGAGATTTGGCGCCTATGGTTTCACGACTGATTTTAATCGAATAGAAGAGGATTAAGACTTTTCGTTCAATGACAATTGATTCAGAGATGTTAGCTCCAACGGGACTTTTAGTCTATTCGATGTTTCCAATGGAACTTTTTAGCGTAATGAATGTTTGGTCCAATGGAATTTTTCGCCAATAGTACTTTGAAACCAACTAAAGGGCAATAACTGGAGGAATTTAAACGGCGACCGCTATTGGCAATTAAAAGTCATATACTGTTACTGGCTCTAATTATCTATTAATCTAACCTAACCTAACTTCGCCTAACATACATATTACTGTCCATATGTCATATGTTGAGGTTGAGGCGCCTCCTTAAAGCTCTTTTTCGTAAAATTTTGGTGATAATTGCTACTTTTAGATAAATTTCTGACAGGAACCCTTAAAGAGACTAGGAGAAGAATAGTTGTTTGGTAGTTAGTTAATAGATTGCTGTGGACCAGATCCCATTGGACAAAAAGTCTGAATGGATGGGAATTCTTGTTGTACCAAAAGTTCTATTGGACGTATCCAAAAGTCTCGTTAGACAAAAGATTCTTGTTGGACAAAACGTCTCGTTAAACCAAAACCATCCATTGGACCAAAAGTATATTAAACAAAAAGTCATTGGAACAGAAGTAGTCGTAAATAACCTGAAAGCAATGCATGCATGCATATTTTTTTCTTTCGATACCAATTACCCAGTTTATCCACGTCACAATCAGTTTTCTTTCCATTCCTCCCTGCTCTCTTATGCCGGTGGAAAGAGAGTTTTCCAAATTTTCGAACCACACCATATAGCGTTCCTCTCATTCTCTATGACCGATCGGATATTATTTCAACCCTCCTTCGAAATCTTTGATTTCGGACGAAAGAGGGGTTTCTAAGTGATTTTTTTCCTACCGGTCCTTTGAAGCTGACCTAACGCGTTATGTGATCGCATGATCGATCTTATGACCAGTACGACATTAGCTGTATTTACTACAAAAGAGTATAATCTGATCTTTAACCAGCTTCAAAAAATTATTTTCTCGGGAGGAAATTCTGTAATTAGTTGCGAAAACGTTGCCTTAACGAAACTTAACAAACATCTGGCTTAGATTTAAGAAGCTCGCTACATACTTAAACACTGGATTGATTACATAAGATCTGTTATCTTTTATCACATTGAAAATTAAAACACTTTGACTAATTACTCTCATGTGTCTCTTGTTTGAATGATAACAAGCATTTTATCTTTTTTTCCTCACACTCTGTTATGTTATTGGTATGTGACCACTCTGAAAGAACCTTGATTTTGGATGTGTTTATTTGTTGCTTATTGACACATTATGGCATGGGAAAATATCTAAAATAATGTGTTCCTCAGTTTAATAGGCAAACATACTACACTTTAACAGGCAATAAAAATAATACCAAATGCATAATAAAATTTTTATTTGTTGAAGTTTAAATAATGGAAATACAAGTACTAGTCCTGATGATTTAAAAGTCTAAAACTTAAAAATTACTTCTAGCAGATGACCTTCATTACAATTGACGCATATCTGCGCAGGATACAGTAATGGACTCATTACACGCCGACGCATTTCAGCCGGAATGTCAGCAACAATTCGTCTTTTTATTTATTGCATATTTTAAACCCTTCCAGATTTCAGTTCGCTTCTGGTGCACTTTTGATTCAATATATACGCGCAAGAAGTCGAAAGTCGATAAATCAGGAGAGCGAGCAGGCCACGACTCCGTGATCCACAACTTTCATGGATAAATCTGACACATAAGATCTTTTGTCTATTCTCAGAGTATTTTCAAAAACTGTGTGACTTGTCAGTAGAATCGAGAAAAATGGAATATTAAAGTGTGCCTAAAACAATTTTACTTTTAGAACTAATTATTTGCTCTAAGATGTGGTTTGCAAAATATGTTATTTGGTATAAAGATCTTTGCTTGTTTCAAAACTACTAAAGACTGCGGCCGAACTCATCCTATACTAGTTATAAGAAAGTAGAAAATATAAAAATGCATTATTTTCTAATGAAAAGACGACCTTAGAACTATGCTCTTAGAACCTCTAATTAAGGAACGTCTTAAACCTTTCAAGATTTAAAAGCATTTTAAAAAAACTTTCTTGTTTTTAAAGGCATCTTACATCTGCAATCTTTGGTTTAAAGATTTATTACAATACTGTTGTTATTCTACTTTCAACGTATATTGCAGGACCCGTCAGGGTTAACGCAAGTTTCTATTTTGAATTTCTTAATTTTCTCATTGAGTTCATAATCAGGAACCCCAAAAATCTCCCAACATGAATTTGCCTCAAGTTGATGGAAAACTTCCCGAGTTATTAAATTGGGAGTGTAAAATGGGGGTTTCAACCCCCTGAGCTCATTTTAAACATATTACATTTTATATTGGTCCAGTACTGAAGGCATTACAAAAGATTTCAAGTCACTATCTTTAGATAGTAAAAAATAAGACCTTAATGCAAAAATTGACTCTACTACTAGGGCAGAGAAAAGGGGTTCATAATAAGGTAATCAAGATAGTGTATTCCTTTGCAAAATAACATTTTAAGCACTTTTTGACTCTTTGAGTTTTTCTCTAAAATCAATAGAAACGGCGTAAATCGCATTCTCAATCTCAAATGCCGTTATTTTAGGACCACCATTTTGGATCCGCCATTTAGAATTTTTTAATTTTCTGATTGGATTCATAATCGGCGACTCCAAGAACCCTCCTAATATAAATTTCGCTCAATTTGGCTGCGTTATTAAATTAGGGGTACAAAATGGGGTTTTAACCCCCCGAGGGGGCGTGCCCCCATTTTAAACATATAACATTTTATATTGGTCCAGTACTGAAGGCATTACAAAAGATTTCAAGTCTATCTTTAGATAGTAAAAAATAAAAACTTAATGCAAAAATTGACTCTACTATACGGCCAGTTTTCCTGATATCTAGTTGCACTCCTGATATATGGCTGCTTAAAGATTGCTTAAGTTTCCGTTCCATGCATAGAAAATCGTGGGGAATTATGAAACAGTTAAACCAGTATCCTTTCTCCTCCCCTCCCACCCTACCACATAGGTGCAAGATAAAACTGAAGACATAGAATAACGACCTAGTGTCAAAAAGATTTACGACGTCAGGAATAACGTATCTTCTGCCGTAAACGGAGACCTGTTTGCCCACTCTCTACAAGTTATTAACATCGATAATAGCAGAGAAAGTATATATCTAGATGAAAAGACCTCCTAGATGAAGAACAAAAGGGATACAGAAAAGGATCTAAAGGTTGCAACGAACAACTCATAACAGACGCAATTGTAACCTCAGAAGACACATAAAAAGTCATTATATACATCGTACAGTGATCACCAAAAGGCATATGATAGCGTGACACATGCTCGGTTATCCGATATAGTGTCTCATTACAAGATCCAACTAAAAGTCGTTAACTTCCTCAAGTATGCCATGTTACAATGGTAAACCACCCTTATAATGAACGCTGATGAACGTAAAGAGGTAGGAGACATCAAAATAAAATGTAGAATATTCCAAGGAGATGCACTAAACCCTCTGTGGTGTTGCCTGGAGCCAAAGACCTCTTACAACAGCAATCAAAAAAATTGCAAAAGGGATTACAGCTCGATCCGTCACAACTAAGACATCTATGGGTACAATGATGATCTTAATCTATCAGCTTAATTCTAGAAATAAACTAGAAAAACTCCCAGAATATGTCACTAGATTCAACAATGACATCCAACATCCAAATGAAATTCGGGCTGAATAAATGCCGAGTGAATACCATTGAGCAAGGTAAATGGAAACATCCGGAAAATTATGAAAACATCTCAGCAATGAATGAAAAAGTAATGTATAAGTATTTAGGATACAAGCAATCGTGCGACATCAACTTCAAAGGCACCAAAGAAGAACCTTACGAATGATCTTTGTGGATGTTTGGTAGCATTCTAAGTATAGCTTACTACCTAATACTTTAAAGTAAGCCGTGGTTGTAGCTTTAGGCTTTTGACTAAAAATTTGCACGAATGTCCGTGTGTTCGTATCTTATCTCTAAGACACGAATTGAGATACGCTCAATTAGCGCGCTTTGCCTAGACGTCACAATGCTACCAGTAGCTCACTGATGGGAGTGAGGTTACTATCCATCCTCTACTAGCTCTTCAGGTTAGTACCGGAACTGAGACGCGCTCACCCGCCGGTACCATCTCCGAGGAGATGGTACCTCGTCCAGCTTCGGACTGTCCTCCAACATAAAGTGTTGAGGACCACTGACCGATCGAATCCAACCTCAAATGTGGCGGGATTTGATTTTTTAATGTTTTTGCCACCACGATCTACCAAATTGTAGGCTTGATGGGCCCTTGACAGATCGTTCTTAAGTCTACACGTTATAGACTCTTGAGCATGATAGGCTGTGTTTTCGCTTCAACACTTCCTTAAGCGTAATGGCTCTGGAGCTTCTTCAGGTCACAGGGCTTGCTGCCTAAGAGGTCACCATAAGAGACCTTGTCCCAAGTAAGAATCAAATTCCACCCACACTGATCTTTATGTTAGTAGAGCTTCCCCTGCAACGTTTATGAGTATTCGTCGAGTTACACTTGCGTATAACTCTACTACACATTTTATTCTGGCCTGAGTCATCGTTACCCAGGTTTCTCAGGTGGATCGCTGGGATTGAATACACCGGGACCAGTTCTATGGCCAGGTGTGTGTGGTCAGGGCCGGGTTTAGATTTGATAAGGCCCTAAGCCCTTTAGTATGGGACGTTCCGGGCATTGGGGAAAATAATGCTGCAGTATATTTAAGTATATATGACAATTGCTCACTCGGACAATTTTCTTTGAGGGCCCCCAAGAAAGTGGGGGTCCTAAGCTATAGCTTGTGTAGATTATACGTAAATCCTGCACTGTGTGTGGTCAGCTACACCCACCCCACCAAAGAAGAACTGAAAGCTACATATGTCAGACTTTTGAAAGCTGTATTGAAAACAAAACTCTCGGTCATTAGCACAACGGACGCTGTTAACACATACGCCACATCCAGCATCACATATAGTTTTCGAATTGTCCGATAGATACTTGTAAGCCTTGGACCGACGAACTAGGAAAGAATTCAGAGGGCAAAGGGGTCGTCACCCATAAAATCCAGTTGAGCGATTCCACCTATCAAGACGATAAGGGCAAAGGGGAATTCTAAGTATCATGATGAGACCTTAACAACAAGTCCAAAACTCAAGAATTTAGTTTTTCGAAAAAGCAACAAGTGATCTATACAAACATATTGTAAATGCAGCATGGATAAAGATTAAACACCGCTGAAGCTGTCGAACAGTAACTATAAGCCACATAGAAAAGTAAAAAATATCATTGACTTAAAAATGCAGTGTAAATCTAAGGATCTCTACGGCAACTCGAAAAAGAGGAAATTGATGCTGGTGTCTCACAAACATGGTTAAGCCGTCCCTTCTAACCCTGGTGACTGCATCGCAGTCACATCTGCAAACAAGACTTAGAAACGACAAAATGCAGAATGTGTGGTGAGAAGGGCGAGCATTTAGATCATATCATCTCAGTACAGTTGTTCAGTACTAGCACCTAAGCAATATCTGGAAAGACACGATAACGTCGCAAAGATCGTCCACCAAGGTAGAGATCTCTAGAAAAAAACAGATAGTAGTTATTTTTAACAACATTTTTAGCATTTAAAAAGTACGATATGTTCATTTGATATGAGAACTATGTCGTGTTCTCAAGAAAAAGTAAATTAAAAAAACTGCGAACATTAAAATCAAAGGCACTCTTTTTTAATCACTATGTATACTTGTATACTATAGGTTAATTTTAATGGCAGCATTTGAGGTTTTAAGTAAAGCAAAACTTTTTTAGAGAGTGACATTTTTTCGAAACACCAATAATAATAAAGCTTTCCATTTGGCAAGATACTCATTAGTCGAATAAACATTTATTGTAAATAATTCCTGTACCGTAAGGAAACAAAAACGGAACAATTACACCTCACAGCATTTCTGATAATTATTGTACTATCCTTTACAGGCTTAAATAAAGACAAGCATGTTTGGTCTTCTACATATATTGCAATTCCATTACCCATCCAAATTGCAAGATACGATGAAACTGATCATTCGCCAACCCACGGTGATAAACGCTACTGCAGATTTTGTACGGATAGATTTTAAATTCTTGAATGTGCTAAATACATATAATTGAGTATTGTGTTCTGCTCCCACAAGAAATTGTTTTACCAGTTGTCATAGGAAGTAAATATGTAACTCAGGTTGACAAGGATGTCTGTAAAGTCCACCATTCACTATCATCCGGACTGTCATCATCGTTGTCATTCGGGTTGACGTGCGGAATCGTTATCGACGCACGAATTACATTTACTGTAACTTATTGAGACGCGCCAACGGTTGACCTGCATTCTAGCGGGATTTTATAAAACTAATTAAGCGGTAGGATAATTGTCAAATTGGAAGGTATGAAGGTTATGTTACGACTAAAGCATGCGTATCATTAGTTGCCTACATAATCACATATCGAAGTCATTTTGTTTAATTTGGTTAGAGTCACTACATCTAGTCACCTAGGCCGCGCTGTTCGATCAGAGAACGCCGCCATATTGGGGCAGAGAAGGGTGATTTTTAATAATGGACAAATTAAACCTACGTTTTACGTATTTGACTATTAGAGGTTTGATCTTTCAGAATAAAATAAAACTTTTAAACTAAACGTGGATTTGATTAATTGCAATCAGATACAAAATAAACAATTTCGTGCTTCTTTTGCCCCAATATGGCTGCATTTTGCCGTACTCTGATCGAACAGCGCGGCCTAGGTGACTAGATGTAGTGACTCTAAATTTGGTTAGAGTCACTGAATCTAGTCACCTAGGCCAGATGGTAGATCAGAGTAACGCAAACCGTCGCCATATTGGGGCAGAGAAGGGTGATTTTTAATAATGGACAAATTAAAACCACGTTTTACGTGTTTGACATATTAGAGGTTTGATCTTTCAGAATAAGAAAAACCTTTTAAAGTAAACGTGGATTTGATTAAATTCAATACAGAACAAATAATGAACAATTTCGTGCTTCGTTTGCCCCAATATGACGGTGAACAGCCTAGGTGACTAGATGTAGTGACTCTAAATTTGACCATCTATATTTATTGGTCGTCCCAATTGCAGTAGGTAAATGAACTGTAGACCTTAAATTGTGTTTATTATTCACTGAAATAATAGTATATTTCAAACCAAGGTAAGAAAGTGCTCTCTTGCAGACCGCGGGCAAAGTTTATAAACCGAGCCGAAGGCGAGGTTTGTAATTGCCCAAGGTCTGCAAGGGCACTTTCTTAACGAGGTTTGAATACTATTTTTTTCCCAGCCGGCGCCAATAAAGCAAAATTTAACACCATAAAAATAATAAAACAAACTGTTAACAGAGGTGACAATAACATGAAAAATATGCACCATGTCTTCCGATTTCATGCTATTCCCAAAAAGATTATAACGGTTTCAGTCACAATTAACTTTAAAAACTTACAAATTCTACGAATAAAATTATAAAAAAAAAACTTTAAAAATGAAAAGAGTTTGATGAATAGTTGGCTTTGCAATTAAAATAAAAACTGTCAAATTGGCGTCGTTTGTGCAAATTTTCTGAAAATTTTTAAATATAGTGAGGAAGATAGCAAGTAAATTGGTTTAAACTTTTGGCAAATGTAACATTTTATTCAAATTGAAGTGCAGATTACCTAAAATGTCGGATACAGAGAGCAATGAAATTTCGTGCACGCCACCTGAAATTCGTGCTGCAGCACTTGCTACTGTTAGCAATTTATTACCAGAAAAGTCGCAAGACAGATATAATAAGGCCTATTCTAACTTTAAGAAATGGTGTAATGCCAAAAAAGTAACAAAAATCACCGAAAATGTAGTGTTGGTATACTTTGAGGAAAAATCAAAAAACTACAAATCATCGACACTGTGGTCTATCTATTCTATGGTAAAAACCACTTTAAACCTAAGGGATAATGTAGACATATCCAAGTATCCTAAATTACTGTCATTTCTGAAGCGACAAAATGTGGGTTATAAGCCAAAAAAATCTTCAGTTCTTAATATTAATCAAGTAAACACTTTTCTTAAGGATGCAAGAGATGAGGAATTTATTCCCATAAAAGTAAGTAACATGGGTAGCAATTTCTTAAAATAAAATTTTCAATTCAAGGTTGCTTTAATTATGGGCGTAGCAGGTGCTTGCAGAAGCGATGAGCTCTGCAAAATGAGTGTTCACGATTTAGAGGTGAAAGATGAGATTATTACTGTAGATATACCTCATACAAAAACTGGAACTTCAAGACGGTTTGTAATAATTGAACCAAATTGGATACGTATCACCAAAAAGTATATTGCTATGAGACCTGCAGATCAGTCACGGTTTTTCCTTAGAATTCACGATGGGAAAGTATCGAAGCAGCCGATTGGGCACAATATGTTTGGGGGTATGCCTAAAAAAATCGCATCATTTTTGAAACTAGAAAATTCACACCTTTTTACCGGACACTGCTTCCGAAGAACCTCGGCAACTGCACTAGCTTTACAGGGTGATGGAGTTTTAGATCTGAAACGCCATGGAGGTTGGAAATCCTCAAACATAGCTGAAAGCTATGTAGACGACTGCCTGGAAAGCAAAAGAAAAATTGCCAGAATGGTTCAAGTAACAGAACCGAGTATTGAATCACAACCAGGATCTACGCAACCAGGACCTTTGCAACCAGGACATTCTTACATTCAAGAAATCCAGAAGCAAAGTGTTCCTGTTTCAAATATTTCAAATATTGCAAACAGTGACATGAACATCCCTGTTAGTAATTTAAAAACGGGAATTACCGTTCAAAATTGCACAAATTGCAGTTTTACCTTTAATTTCAATAAAAATTAATGTCCTCTTGCTTTAACTGTTAATTTAATTGTTGTAGGTACGGTATGTTTCACTTCACTACATATAAATATAAAACTGTTATTTATAAACACAAACTTGTACTGTTCGTTTAATTTCGATATAAATAAATTCCTAATTCCTGGTATTTTAGGAACAGACAAATAATCCATCTGTCAACTGCACGGACTGTCAACTGTCAACGTCAGCCAACATTCGGTACAGTCTCGTCATAAAAACTGCTTAGGTAAGAAAATTGAACTTTCTTACCTGCGGGAAGGTGGGCAATGCTTACTTTTTTAACCGGCTGGGAAAAAACATTATTAGCGTATTATGTACTAACAGCAAAAATGAGGTTGTAGCTAAGAGTTGAGAATATTGAGTTACCAAAATAGTCAAATAGGCACCGCTGATAACCAGAAATTTGCTAAAATTCGTAAAAAGCTTTAGCCCCCCCCCCCTAAAGTGCGGGTCATGCTCAGGGTTGAGCTATAACTTTGGGGGAGTGAATTGTAAAGTTTCATCGAAGTAGCATACTATTGACCTCCCCGTTCATATCTGCGTTAACGTTTAAAAAAATTAACGATTACCTGTTGCTAATTTGATAGCCAGCTTAGAACGAAGCAAGTTTTTGTTAAAACCATGGACATTTATAGAGTTAGTTTGCATTGTCATAAGTTTGATTACATTTGGTGTTAATTAACTTCAGCTTTCTTGTGAAAACGACTTATCATTTAACTAATATAAGTGAATTAAGTCCGACTTAAAGGTAATTGCAACCTGTTATCGAGAAAAAATTGCCGTAGCAAAGGGATGTTTCCAGGGAAGAGATGGTCATATGCTAATAGTATAAACCGTGCAATTAAACGGCAAAATTCGGTCAAGATTATATTTTTTTCAATTTTGTTTTCTCGATAACACGATTGCAATTACATCTAAGTCGAACTTAGCACGGACTTTGCAAATGAGGAGCTGCTCTCACAAGAAAACTGAAGTTAATTGGTTGTTAACAAATGTAACCAAACTTATGACAATGCAACAACTAACTCTAATAAATGTCACACACAACTCCATTTGTTTTAACAAAAGCCTGCTTCGATCTAAACTGGTTATCAAATTAGCAACGTTAATTGTTAATTTTAATGTTAAATTTAAAATATAATTATTTTATTGTTAATAGACATACGCTTATGAAATTTCTCTTCTTCTGTCTCCGAGGAAAAAAAGTTTCAAATCGAAATCTAAATGTTTTCCGGAGATAAGAATTTTTAAACAGGATCCGTTTTTTAATAGCCACCCGGTATAATGCTGAGCTGCAGTTTCAGGGGGTCAGGTTGCAGCTTCATGGTAACTGGTCTTGATCACCTATGATGGTGGCGAACCTATGACCCGCGGGTCAAACACTGACCCACGAAGGCTTTTTAATGATCCACGCGTTGATTTTTATAAACTTATTTTTTATATCAATTTTTTATATGTATAAAAGAGAGAACAATCGAAAATATATACAGGGTGTATATTAATTGAAGGGTTTTGGTTGAATGGTAGATAGCTGGAATATAGTAGAGCAAATTTTCCTTATAAAGTCGGTTCTTCAAACGAATAGTTTTCTAGAAAATCAATTTTAAAGTTTTATTAAATTTCGAGTCCGGCCCTGTAACACTAACCTGCCTTAATTTGTACAAATTTAATTTATTTAAAAATTTGATACCTTTTTAGATGTACCCGCCTATTAAAAATTGTTGTCCGTCGCATAAAAAACCAAATCTATGGCTGTCTGCATGCTTTAACGTAAAAAATTTGGTCAGAAGCTATTACTGAGTGTATACTTTTTAGAAATATGATCGGATGCAAAAACTTTAAATATACATTTGTGTTGACATTAAAACAGATCTTGCAAAGAAACACAGCATTTATTGTTTACACCTAACTGTAATTAGTAATTACATATTGTTATCTTGTTTATTGTTTCCAGCCTTACTTTGTGGAACTCCATAATCATGAAATAAATAAAGATTAGTAAAAGTTTCACAGTTTTATTAAAATATAACCTGACAATATTGTTTCGACAGCTATGCTGTCATTATCAAAGGTAATATAATTATAAACAAACACGTCGCTATAGTAGATACAAAAATAGGTAACTAGAAAAAAAAATAATATTCAGAATTAAATATCTAATACTTCCAGTAACGGAGAATTACTGAGCTCAAGTTGTTCATTCATTAAAGGTACCCTGAGTTTGTGTTTGTATATCTCAAAGGCTTCTAAAATGTCTAATTTGCGTTTGTTATTACAAAAATGTAGGAATTTAATATTATTTTGAGGAGTCATTGTGTGATTTTGTTCAAAAAGATGTTTGGCATAATTAAATTTTTCAGGATGTTTATTTTTGTAATGACGTACGTGTTCTTTATATCTTATGTCAAAATTTCGAAGTGTTTGCCCAATGTATACCATTGTTATGTTGGTTTTATTGTCATTTTATAACATATGGATTATTTCGAACATACATCCTCGCATAATCAATCTCCTTCTTACCGCATTTATCTACACAACATATTTTATTTAGGTCAATCCATCAACTTAAAATAATTTGGTATGCGGTACTTTCCCTTCTGCGAATTCTTAATAGGTATGTTGTTAAATATTTAAAATACAACTAAAGTTCTTTTCAATGCGGTAGTCTTTCATATAATTCATGTAAAACTGTAAAATCACTTTTAAAAATAAAAGTTGTAAAACAAAAAGGAAACGTAAACCTTTTTAGAGGATTTTAAGTGAGAACCAAAAAAAAAGGGTTAACTGGCAAGTCCCCCCCCTTCCAAGTGACACCTCTGAGGCTAGTATTAAAAAAATAATGAACAAAATTTGACCCACTCCTGAAAAATGTTCGCCATCACTGCCCTAAGGTGTAATCCAATCGGATATTTTTTATTAATTTTTATAGATTGGCTCGAAAATTCTTGACTCCAATATTGTATACTTAGCACAGCGCTTGACAAAAATCTTAATACAAGTGGACTCGCCAGTCGCCATGATATCAAAAATTGTCAACAATTAGTGTCCTTTATTAGTATGCAAAATATCTTTAAAAATTTAGTAATTTTAAAAAATTATTAAAGGAGGGTTTATTACGCCTGGTATTGGCAAAAATTGGCATTTCTCATCAGCATCATTTTCTGTTTTGAATCTGTACAAAATTCGCTGACGTAGAAAGTAGACATACATATAGTATTATATCAAAATTTAGCAAATTTAATAGAGATTTCAGATTTTATTCTGCTAAAATCATGTGATAAGCATATGCAAATAATCTTCTTTTTTTAAAAGATGCCCGTTACGCCTCCTTTCCGTAACGCTTCGGTAAATATGAGTGTTTACAGTAAGTGGTAACTTTTATATTTCAATATTCAATCCTTTTTTCATCAAACTCAGATTTCGTGACTTGATACACAACGTTAATTTACATTTTAAGATTTACATTTTTTCCGATGAGTGTCAGCGGCAGTAAAAGTAATTTTGCTGCCTATGATTGGTCGACCACCTGCAGCAAAAGCACTTCTGCCGTCGCTGACTGGCCGGCTGTCGAAAATAAGAGTAATTTTGATGCAGCCAGCAGCCTATTTTTCCGAACCATGTCCAGAAACTTCTTTTTGTAAAATAGTGAGGAAAATTCATTTTCCCTAGCTGGAGGGGAAAATTCCAAAATAATGTGAAATAGAATATTATTTTATTGCTTCGGCTGTTTTGTCAAACTAACAACCTCAGCACAAAAAGCTTCACTGTAGCTCCGCATAAAATATTTTATTTTCAAATGTAAAGAATTAATAAAAATGTTTTTGACGGTTGAAGAAAAATAAAATTTTGACAAAATTAATTTTTTTATTTTGGTTTAACTTGTCCCTGACTTAGCACCAGCGGCATGTAAAATACTTTATTTCATATTGTATCATATTATCCATGTTTACATTATAGATTACGTCCGGAAAATGCAGTTTTACAGTCTAGTATGACTGTAAAATTAAATTTTATTAGATTTAAATAAAATCAATCAACTGAACAATGATTTAGTTTTTGGTTACCATGGACACTCATTCTTCATAGATGTTCATATTCTGAATTCGGGTTTATTTTAAATACAATTCGTAATACAATTCATTGTATAACTATATGTAGAATCAAGTTTGTTTTTAAAGTTGAAGATTAGGAAATAGTATAGTGTGGAGACAATCCTTTTTTGGGCATGTCATAAAAACAAAGTTGTGTCTAACACGGGAAGAGAGCGCTTTTCATTCTCCTCAGAATTCACATCGAGCTTGAGTGAAAAGAACCGCTTTCGTCTCTAGTTGGACAAATAACTATTGTACAACAAAGAAGGAAAGTTGGACTGAGTCCCGATAGTGAAATTGATCGCCCGTGAGTGTATTTAAAACCACTTTCCTCCTGGAGATGCACATATGATTTTTCCTACTACCTTTTTTCATTTTTGCACCCGGAATTCTGTCCGTATGAATGATTACATCTAAATATAACACTGTGCGAGAATATTCTCACTCTTGTGTTCGTATAGCATAGATATATTAAACAAGATATAGTCACAGCGCAATATAGTTCAGCAAGATGTGCCTTCTATTTCAGTCACTCTCGATTGCTTAGATCCAGTATAGCGCCATCCTTTAGAGAGGTACTTTGCCGCGACACTACTATAACTAGAAATTATTAATAAAAACTATACAAACACAACAGACACTATGGATCGACATTAGAGTAATCGCTTTGCAAACCGCTGTGTCGGGTTTGCTTCCCACTGACTGCGTTACTTTTTCTTTAGTGTTTTAGTAAAAATCCCTGTTTACAGTTGAACTTTTCTCATAAGCACTTTTAGATAATTCAATAATAGTAGGTGTTATTAGGAGCAAAAATGAAGTTTTATGTGTTGAGATTGTAAGCTTGGCTGTCCAACGTCAGTGAGCCTTTTTAACTTTTTAAGTTTTTAATAAAATTTTTTACTTGACGGAAAAAGTATACATCGCAAGGTTGGCAGTATAGCGTACAATGAGGTGGAAAAAAGTGTGCTGGATTTGTTTGACCACCTCAAGAATCCAAGATCAACAGCAAGTTCTCTTCTTCGCCGAATGGTAGAATTATATTTTCAAATAAATAAACACTAATTTTATTGAATTAAATTTACAAAAAAATCTAGTTGTAAATAGGATGTAGTTTTACTAAACATAAATGAAAATAAACCAAAAAAACACATGGCTGACTAGAGAATGAATTGCATGCAGGCTAGAATAAAATGGAGAGATGTACGAAACGGTTTGATATGTTTTTTAATCTGCAACTTACATTTAATCGGTATGACTATATATTGTTTAGTATATCTATAAAGTTAAAGTCACTACATCTAGTTACCTAAGCCGCGCTGGTCGAACAGAGTACCGCAAAACGCCGCCATATGTGGGCAAAAGAAGCACGAAATTGTTCATTATTTGTTCTGTATTGAATTTAATCAAATCCACGTTTACTTTAAAAGATCTTTCTTATTCTGAAAGATCAAACCTCTAATATGTCAAACACCTAAAACGTGGTTTTAATTTGTCCATTATTAATCACCCTTCTCTGACCCAATATGGCGGCGGTTTGCGTTACTCTGATCGGCCAGCTGGCCTAGGTGACTAGATGCAGTGACTCTATATGTAATATAGTCACAGCGACATTTCATAGCTATTAATGAAATTTTACATTTGAAAACAACAATTAAAAAACTGTATAATAATAATTTTTTTGTAGATTTTATTATTTAAACACTGAAATCCGTTAATTATTGTTTCTGAAATTGTTTAATTTTCTAAATTTTAGTATTCGAATGAAAATAAAAATGTTTGACAGCTATTATTAAATTAATTACTGTACCACAGAGAACCAAAACTAGTTACCTACCATACCTACGGGTTATTTGCAATTATTGTTTTGCTTAATTTTCTAGACGTCATAAACGCCGTAGAACGTCATAAGTAAATTGAAGTTGCAGTTTGGAAGAGAAATTTTAGAAGCAGCTGCAGCTACAATAGGTAATGTATTACCTAAAAAGTCCAAACATGTATACGAACAATGATACCAGCAGTTTATGGATTGGAAAAGAAATAAAGATGCAAAGTCTTTTTCTGAGAACGTTATTGCTGCTGATTTTTGTGAACTTTCTAACAAATTAAAATCATCCACATTATGGAAGATTTACTATATGCTGCGAACCACAATTAATGTAAAACAATATTGACTTAGCAAGTTATGCTAAATTGTGAGCTTTCTTAAAATTATAATTTTATTAAGATTTTTGTTTTCTGAATTCAAAATATTTGTAATCAGTAGTTAGGCAACACCGATTCGAGCACAAAATCCCATGTTATTTTAAAGGGGCCTCAAAGTTAGCGAAAAGATCACAAATCCAAGATGGCGTCGGCTCGCGACTTGGTCCGGCACGCGAAAACGCACACCTGTGTAAGATCTTGACATCTACGTGATTTCATGTTAAGACAAGCTTGTAGAGCTATTATAAATACATATTATTTTAAACTTCAAACGTGTTTAAATTGTATTGAAATTGTTTATATTATTAACAAAAGTGTATATATTCTTTCTAAGTGTTAACAACAAATCAAGGTAACCTTTATCATTAGTTTTATAACTTTCTTTTAAATACCGTTGCATAACTATTATAAATATTATAAACATTATTAGAAACATAGATCCGAAATATCAAACTAGAGAATTATATTAGTTGATGCCTCCATAATATCACGTTTTCAATAAATACTAGATATAATTAATCAGCTTCATTATAAATTTAATAGAAAGCATTATCTTTCTTTCAAGTCAATTCTTTTTATGAAAAACAGTTCGTAATAGAGTTTACTTTAAGGATACCTTAGACCTACGCTTATCGAAAACAAATAATAATAGGCAAGCAGATAACATTTTAATAATTTTGATCTAATAAGGTACTAAACTGATTAGGACTCCTTTGCAAATTTATCAGGCTGAATGTAGTTAGAAAATATACTCTGTCGCTTACTAGTTAGATTATTATATATGATGTTAACATATAATAAAGACACTAAAGTACTTTTAATAGTAGGTATTTGCCTATCAGAACAAGATATCATTAGGTAGGTCATTAACGCATTTGTGTATCTAGCAGCTTATCATTATAAATTGTATACCTCCTGTTCCGACACAGCCGACAAAAAAATAATCAAGATTGAACTTGTATGTATTACGTCATTACCGTCTAGAACCAGTAAGATCTATCCTGTTTATCGCGGTTTTGTCTAGAAAAGACATTAACCTCATATCATATAATCCAACGAAATCATCAAACATGAAAAATCATAATGGAACAATTCATACTATACATATTTTATAGTTTTAAAACGAAACGCATTTTTCATTATTAACCCGTATATCATAATCTGTTTATCTCAACTGTTAAAAACAACTAAATACCATCCCTTAAGAAGTTGACTTTTTTAGTTTTACCATGACCCTACCTACGCAGAAATGGGGTTTTCTAATAACTGTAATAAAAATTTAACTAAGCTGAAAGCATCATAACAAACAGCATGATTGAAACCTTATAGTAAAATGGAGACTATTTATGAATGAAATAATATTACAGCAAGTTAGAGGGATTTGAAGCAGTGTTATCTTAAACTTCAAATGTGTTTAAACTGTATTGAAATTGGTTATATTATTAACAAAGTGAAAAGCGTGTATATTGTTTCTAAAACCATATAAATATGTCCTAAAATGTTTCAGATAATATGATTAATCAAATAAAATAACTTTTTATTATTTCATTAACATAATAAAAGCTGTTTGAAGGATACCTAAATACATTTTAAAATAAACCACCCCCAGCAGATGTCTAAACATCTTCTATATGAATTAATTATCCCTCGACGAATATACATGTATGTTTTTGAAAGAGCTAGCAATAAATTGAAATTCCACCACAGTTAAATTATAATCATGTTAGTACTAAAAATGACTTAATGTGAATTCCTGGCCTTTATTCATATTTACAACACATGAAAGATATCTCATATGCAAGAATTATGGAATATTAATATTTATACCTTTTGTTCTAACGTTGAACATTTACTACCATGAACATTTCCAAATTACTCTCCTATAAAATTAAAATTGTTGTTACCGGTGTTCTATATTTTTTTTCAATCTATTAGTTAATAAATGAACATTCTTTATAATTTATAGAATTTTTTTATTTAAAAACTCATTTTAACCGTTGAGTTCTAACAAGATTTGTTACACTCGGCAAACGGATTGACCGTCTTAAAAATGGCAACTTTACAGGAATAATAAATATTTACGTCAACACAGTAATATGAGATTGATTGATCATATAGTTGATATATTAATTAACTACATTTTTCTCTTTCACAGCCGATCGATGAAATGAAATAGGTCTAAAAGATGCAGCCATGAAGGAATCTATATTGCGGACAAAATATGTTCTCTTTCTATTAAAACAATCTGATTAATTTATATATTTAACAGGTATAAAAGCCTCTTGCATTCAGGTAGCGCTAGACTATATCCCCTTCGAACCTTTATCTTTTCCCCATCTTTTAACTTCATAAAAAGGTGTTAAAATAAGGTTTCCGGTATATACTTCAAATTGAGCGTGTATATGCTTTATTATGTACGTCTGTGCGTGTATATACTTCAAATTGCGCGTGTATATACTTATAATGTACGTCCGTGCGTGTATCTGTTTGAAATTGCTCGTGTTTATGCTTTATTATGTACGTCTATGCGTGTATATACTTCAAATTGAGAGTGTATATGCTTTATTATGTACGTCTGTGCGTGTATATACTTCAAATTGCGCGTGTATATACTTATAATGTACGTCTGTGCGTGTATATACTTCAAATTGAGCGTGTATATGCTTTATTATGTACGTCTGTGCGTGTATATACTTCAAATTGCGCGTGTATATACTTATAATGTACGTTTGTGCGTGTATCTGTTTGAAATTGCGCGTGTATGTACATGTAACTGGACTATATAAACAGGAACTATGTTCCTGATCATTCATTAGACGGTATGGAACGACGCTTGTGTGGTGTATGCGGTCTGAACTCCGGGTATGCAAGCCATATGAATATACACCGTGGACACAAAGTCCCATGTACTAAATGTTTCAAATCTTTTTCACGTAATAGTAGTTATAAAAGGCACTTGAAAACAATCCATTGTACCATAGGTGTGAATAATAATGATAATAAGACAAAGCCTAGAAATGATGTAATAATTAAAGAAGTGGGTCTGAAACGTATGCATACCAATGAACCCCGTGACACAAATAAAGAAATAAGGCTCGATGATGATGATGATGAAATAATAAACGCTCGTAATGCTATACGTAATAAATTAGCCTACTTTCACAGTGATAAAGCTGAACCTCGAGCGGGGAACGTTTATCTCTCACCGAAACTTGAACAAGCATCTTCAGTTACATCTGTTGAAGATGATGATGATGAAGAAGAAGAAGAAGAAGAATGCGATTCTGACTTAATGATTTATCAGGAATTCTCTAACTATTATAGAGCTTTTCAATGGAACACCCGGTCTGTTTACTTTACTAACGCTTAAACGATTAAGCTCTCCTAGTCCAACAGAGGAAGATATCGACAACTATATGAAAATAATCTAACTTACTAATGATCATAAGAAAGACTATAAGGTCGACTAATAAGCATTAAACATTGGAAATACGAAAATGTAATCAGGCCAAATTTATACAGAATAACAGACTTTGAGGTTAGTCTTCCCAAAAAGTTAAACAAGATGATGAAACCGGATTGGATACGTCGGAGTACGCCTGATCAACTAGTGGATCGACTACAATTGTTGTACGCCGCAAAGAAAGCTCTTAGCAGCAGTCTCGAAAACGAAAACGAAATAATTTCAGTCATCACAGAGCTTAAAACGAGAGAAATCATAGAATAAGTAAATATTTAATTTCTAGTTGTACTATGTAATATAGTCGTATTGTAATAGTATTTTGATGACAAAATAAATGAAAATACATTCTATAAAAGTTTCTTATTTCTCAACCTCTCTCGGCCTCAGTAAACGTTCTGGTATAAATCTGTTTCTAGACTTATTTAATAAGATTGAATAATTCTCTACGGATTTTATAAAGCGATTGATTAATTTAAATATTTTTAGAAGAGGTGAACCTGCAGAGTTTTGGGTAGAATACCCTTCCGCGCGCGAATTATAACAAGCAATACATTTCTTAATTTTTAATAATAATATTTTAGAGTGATTTACGTATCCAATAGCCGCGTTGTTTTATAGAGAGAATAGAATTTAAAAAATATGTCGCGCTCTTTAAATTTATAATAATAAGTTTTAATTTATTATATACACCATATAATTTTAGTATATTCAGAATGTTAACTGATGTATGTTCGATATCTGTTTATCGTATGTGTTTTAATATTATTCGAAGAAATCTTAATACCTTTGGTATAAATCTTCCACTTGAGGGTTAGCTTGCGAAATACGTTGCATTGTCTGCAAGAATGTATTAGTAACTGTCAGATTGTTCTTCGATCAGCTGATTGAATGTCTTGTAAGGTTTGTTTTCCCAAATATTCTATTCAACACTGTAAAATTGTATAATACATAATCGCAATATTTACTTTCACGCTAGGTACTCACGTAATTGCATTACTCGAAGTAAATCGTATAATAAATAAATCTGTTAATAATGTTGTGTATAAGGGCAAAGCGAGCTATAATTTTAGCTAAAACATTACGTCAAATTTTGAAAATGCTTGTACCAAGATCGGTTCTATATTTTATATTATTCAGATGTAATGAGAAACATACTAATCTTAACATATATAACTGGCTCGTTGGTCTAGAGGTATGATTATCGCTTTGGGTGCGAGAGGTCACGGGTTCCAATCCTGGACAAGCCCTATTGCTTTTATATTCCGAATGGAATTTCATCAGATTAATTTGTAGCACTAGGTCATCGAATGCAATACATAAGTTGATTACCCGTAGACTTGTAGTAACTTACAGAATAAAACATAAAAATAAAATAAAAGACAATAAAACATTTGTTGAGTTTTATTAACACAGGATAAATATGAAAACAATTATCTAAATTATATACATTTTAAACACTTTTAAACAAGTTTTGTATCTCTTCGTCAATCTCTTCGGACGCTTGTAGAGGACCTCAAGTACACTCGCTGTATTATGTGATTTATGTTGAGCTTCAGATTTAATAGGATGAGCCGAGCTGCTGGGCATACTTATTGATATTGAGCTGGAAGTTAACGATTGATTTAATCGTCCACCCGCTATCTTTTTGCTAGATAAAGCAATATGTGCGTGTTAGTTTATTTCTAACTTTCTACAATTTCTATACTTACTTGAAACTCTTCGAGATCCTTAAGGATAGGATCTTGAATATTTATCTTGAACCATTGGGCTAAATTACTGTCTTGAAATATGACTGCAATTTTGGTGTTGATATACTTTACTTCTTCTATAATAGTATCCCCTTTTTTTGACTTCAAACATGCCTGTTAAAGCCGTGTTCACCTTTAACGCCGCATCTTTCTTCAACACATTCAGCATACGTCTCTGAAAAATGACTAAACAGTCTTCCATGAATGCCTTCGGATGAATATGCTGGATGTTGGTGATTACAGCAGTTCGCATGCGTCCCTTAAATGCTGATTTCATATCAGCCCACTTCACGCGATCTTGTGCTGTCTCTTTTCGCTGATTATTGCTTCCACCTACAGTTTTTAAGGTTTTAATAATCTCCCTATATGATCTCGCTGGGGCCAGGCCGGTTGATAGATGATTCTTAACACCTATAGATGTTTCCTTTTCCAGTGCTCTATTGATTCTCCTTATAGCTGAGGTACATTGTTTTAAAGCACTCGAGATGGCTTGAGCATTACCTTGTAGCTGCGGGTTGTATGCAAGATTCCTTAGGTTATCAATAAGCTGAGTTGCGAATGACATCTTTTTTTTCTTGTAGACATTTAAATATGGATGCGACGAGAGATACGTGTTACGCGTTCAGTTGCTGCACTGAGATTGAAATCTAGAGTTAGAACTTCGTTCTATATCCCGTTTACACGTTCCGCCGAGAAAGCAGCTGAAAGCTGAGAAAAATTACCGAGTTACTGGATGTAATAAGGTGGGATTTAAATAATACGATACATAAATCAGTTCAGTTCATATATTAAAATGCTATGCGGAAACCTTATTTTAACACCTTTTTTTGAAGTTAAAAGATGGGGAAAAGATAAAGGTTCGAAGGGGATATAGTCTAGCGCTACCTGAATGCAAGAGGCTTTTATACCTGTTAAATATATAAATTAATCAGATTGTTTTAATAGAAAGAGAACATATTTTGTCCGCAATATAGATTCCTTCATGGCTACATCTTTTAGACCTATTTGATTTCATCGATCGGCTGTGAAAGAGAAAAATGTAGTTAATTAATATATCAACTATATGATCAATCAATCTCATATTACTGTGTTGACGTAAATATTTATTATTCCTGTAAAGTTGCCATTTTTAAGACGGTCAATCCGTTTGCCGAGTGTAACAAATCTTGTTAGAACTCAACGGTTAAAATGAGTTTTTAAATAAAAAAATTCTATAAATTATAAAGAATGTTCATTTATTAACTAATAGATTGAAAAAAAATATAGAACACCGGTAACAACAATTTTAATTTTATAGGAGAGTAATTTGGAAATGTTCATGGTAGTAAATGTTCAACGTTAGAACAAAAGGTATAAATATTAATATTCCATAATTCTTGCATATGAGATATCTTTCATGTGTTGTAAATATGAATAAAGGCCAGGAATTCACATTAAGTCATTTTTAGTACTAACATGATTATAATTTAACTGTGGTGGAATTTCAATTTATTGCTAGCTCTTTCAAAAACATACATGTATATTCGTCGAGGGATAATTAATTCATATAGAAGATGTTTAGACATCTGCTGGGGGTGGTTTATTTTAAAATGTATTTAGGTATCCTTCAAACAGCTTTTATTATGTTAATGAAATAATAAAAAGTTATTTTATTTGATTAATCATATTATCTGAAACATTTTAGGACATATTTATATGGTTTTAGAAACAATATACACGCTTTTCACTTTGTTAATAATATAACCAATTTCAATACAGTTTAAACACATTTGAAGTTTAAGATAACACTGCTTCAAATCCCTCTAACTTGCTGTAATATTATTTCATTCATAAATAGTCTCCATTTTACTATAAGGTTTCAATCATGCTGTTTGTTATGATGCTTTCAGCTTAGTTAAATTTTTATTACAGTTATTAGAAAACCCCATTTCTGCGTAGGTAGGGTCATGGTAAAACTAAAAAAGTCAACTTCTTAAGGGATGGTATTTAGTTGTTTTTAACAGTTGAGATAAACAGATTATGATATACGGGTTAATATTTCGTAGAAATATGAAAAATGCGTTTCGTTTTAAAACTATAAAATATGTATAGTATGAATTGTTCCATTATGATTTTTCATGTTTGATGACTTCGTTGGATTATATGATATGAGGTTAATGTCTTTTCTAGACAAAACCGCGATAAACAGGATAGGTCTTACTGGTTCTAGACGGTAATGACGTAATACATACAAGTTCAATCTTGATTATTTTTTTGTCGGCTGTGTCGGAACAGGAGGTATACAATTTATAATGATAAGCTGCTAGATACACAAATGCGTTAATGACCTACCTAATGATATCTTGTTCTGATAGGTAAATACCTACTATTAAAAGTACTTTAGTGTCTTTATTATATGTTAACATCATATATAATAATCTAACTAGTAAGCGACAGAGTATATTTTCTAACTACATTCAGCCTGATAAATTTGCAAAGGAGTCCTAATCAGTTTAGTACCTTATTAGATCAAAATTATTAAAATGTTATCTGCTTGCCTATTATTATTTGTTTTCGATAAGCGTAGGTCTAAGGTATCCTTAAAGTAAACTCTATTACGAACTGTTTTTCATAAAAAGAATTGACTTGAAAAAAAGATAATGCTTTCTATTAAATTTATAATGAAGCTGATTAATTATATCTAGTATTTATTGAAAACGTGATATTATGGAGGCTTCAACTAATATAATTCTCTAGTTTGATATTTCGGATCTATGTTTCTAATAATGTTTATAATATTTATAATAGTTATGCAACGGTATTTAAAAGAAAGTTATAAAACTAATGATAAAGGTTACCTTGATTTGTTGTTAACACTTAGAAAGAATATATACACTTTTGTTAATAATATAAACAATTTCAATACAATTTAAACACGTTTGAAGTTTAAAATAATATGTATTTATAATAGCTCTACAAGCTTGTCTTAACATGAAATCACGTAGATGTCAAGATCTTACACAGGTGTGCGCTTTCGCGCGCCGGACCAAGTCGCGAGCCGACGCCATCTTGGATTTGTGATCTTTTCGCTAACTTTGAGGCCCCTTTAAAATAACATGGGATTTTGTGCTCGAATCGGTGTTGCCTAACTACTGATTACAAATATTTTGAATTCAGAAAACAAAAATCTTAATAAAATTATAATTTTAAGAAAGCTCACAATTTAGCATAACTTGCTAAGTCAATATTGTTTTACATTAATTGTGGTTCGCAGCATATAGTAAATCTTCCATAATGTGGATGATTTTAATTTGTTAGAAAGTTCACAAAAATCAGCAGCAATAACGTTCTCAGAAAAAGACTTTGCATCTTTATTTCTTTTCCAATCCATAAACTGCTGGTATCATTGTTCGTATACATGTTTGGACTTTTTAGGTAATACATTACCTATTGTAGCTGCAGCTGCTTCTAAAATTTCTCTTCCAAACTGCAACTTCAATTTACTTATGACGTTCTACGGCGTTTATGACGTCTAGAAAATTTCTTCGAAAATTGTAACAAAACAAAATAGTAAGTACGTGCTTTAAAACGTTTTAGCTAAATGATAACAAACATTTATTCTGTCCATCTGTAAATAACTGTTAATGACTCAGATCTTTGAAATTTGTAATCTGCAGTATAGTGCAGTTTGTCGTCAACTTTTTTTGTGTTAAGGTGGCGATAACTTATTATCATTTATATCATTATATTATTATTAATAATACACGTTTTAGAATTAATAACTTGAGTGAGATAGTGTTAAGTGTTTGTTAGTGTTAAGTAGTTTAATTAATTGTAGTTAATTACTGTTCAAATTATGATAGAACCAAACACGCCTGCTGAATGGACGGAACTTATTATTCTATACTACGAATGTCATCGCAATGCTGTTGCCTCCGCCAGAGATTATCCTCATGCTGTCCGAAGACATTATTTCCAGGCGTTTTACGGTAAATGTATGGGCGGGAATTTATCAGAACCGTTTAATAGGACCTTTTATTCTGCTCCAACGATTAACCGGTGACTGGTACCTACACTTTCTGGGCAATGAAGTGTTCGACGGACTCCCACTATTGAGCACCACCACACTTTGCTCGCCAAGTACGGGAGTTTTTAAATAACGAATACCCTAACCGGTGGATAGGACATGAAGGACCCATCGTCTGACCTGTGGGGTCAACGGACCTGACTCCCCTTGATTTTTTATTTGGGGATATTTTAAAACGTTAGTGTACAGGTACAGGATAATAATAATATAATAGCATAAACTTGTGTGTACAGACAAACGGCGATTTATCTGAACACATGTTATAAAGATTGTTTGCAGCTAAACGGTAAATTTTACTCATTTCGTTAAAATGACATTCGTAAAATAAAAAACGCAATGAAATTTGCATCACAATTAGGTCAATGAACGTATGTTAATTTTAAAAGAAAAGTATATGCCAAACTAAGATTCTGAACATCTTATTTATGGTTCATATTACAGGAATTTTGATTAATGTAACACATTTCTAAAAAGAGCCTTTTTTGATTATTATCCTCTCTTGCTAAAATTTTACTGCCGATAAAGTTTATTTTGTGAAATTCATTTTTTGCATGTATAGCCAAAGCTGTCGAATCTTTGTTGTTTCTAATGTCATTTATATGTTGTGTTCTCGCACACAATCACACACTCACACGCATACACACACACCCGCACTTTTCTCATAGAAACACTAAATATTGACAGATACATCTCAAAAATATTTTGTTATCGACATCTAAACGTATTATTATTAAGTTCCACCATAATGTTAGTGTATCCTGACGAAGACCCAAAATGGGTCGAAATATAGGTTTTAAATAAACTAATACCGATTTTAATTGAATACCAAATGTTAAAAACATATCAATTCTGTTGTTTCTGTAAATTGATACGTACGTAGTGGAGGTCAGTTATTAATTTAGCAGTACAAATGAGAGATCATTGGTTGCTGTATCAGTAATTCATGGTTAAAATCTTACAAAAAATCCATAGTCGACTCGTGTATTGCAAAAAATACGGAAAAATCCGAATTTTTTTTAATTTTTAATTTTTATTTTATGGATTTTGGGGTCTCTATATGGTCACCTTTCACCCCCTTAAAGCATTGCATGATAATCAGGAACACCCTGTATATTTTAAAGATGTCTTGTAATTTTTATATGCATCAGACATGGTTTACTTTTTTTACATATGCAGTCTGTACATTGAATGCTTTAATATTTACTGTAATACAACACAATATAACATACAGTGCATTCTGATGGAGCTACTGGCTAAATATAAATATATTTTGCTTATCGTGATAGGTAAACCTAATCCGACTCTGTATGGACAACCAGATAACGAGAAAAACATTGTCAACAAATCGTTTTTAAGAAATCAACTTTTCTATCGTTATAATCTGATTTCCATTAGTAATTTCAGTTACTTCAGATTAATTTCATTAATTCGATCCAATACATCTCAACTAATTTTTGATGACTTCCGTTTTTGCCGTTGTTTAGGTATTGCCTCCTAAGTCCTTAGGTCGATGGCGGTCCAGTAACAAATTATAAATAGTTAGATTTGAAGTAACAAACCTATAAATACTAGCTTTTGTCAATAACGAGGAAGGAAACCCATTCACTCCGATGTTAGAATGTATCCTGGTCGAATCTCAAGTTCAACCAAGGACTAATAAGAAAGAAGGAAAAAGTTGCAAAACATGTATGCAAACTTGTACTGCATCCACGAATAGCTTGTAAATTTAAATTAATTTGTCCATGTGAACAAGAAAGCACTCCCACGCTGCTCTGAAGAGAATATAAGGCTTTTTCCTGTACGGTCTTTGAATATCTATTACACAGATGAATCTCAGCTATAAAACTTTTCGTCATTATTAAAATATACAACTCCATGCAACACATGAGCAAATAACATAAAAAACACTGATAACGAACAACTATTTATTAGCGGCATTATGAAAGATTATGTTATTGTTTTGATGACGTTATTTTATGGTAAACAAGAATTTAAGTTTTTCCGGGTTCAACAGGGTCGGAATAGCTACCAGTTAAATTAATTATTGTAATTTTTTAATTTGAATTTTATCATTTTGGTGCAGGTTTTAAATTATGCAAACAGTCCAATTTTTTCGTTGTCATTTCTAACTGTCTAATCATAATCAGGAAGTTTAAAATTTGAAGGGAAAAATGGTTACACCTACAAACTTTTTAATTATCTTTATACATTGCGCATAGTTGCTACGTATACATAACCTTCGCAGCTAATCAGTTTATACATTCAAATATAATTTCATAACGTTAAACGTTACTATTTTCGTACGTATTATAATATGCATGTAGGTTATGCAAATTAGTACCATGTGTGTGTTTAGTAAACTACATGGTATAAATGTATATTGTTAATATTCTTACGCAACATAATGTATAATGTTTAAACTTAAAAGGTTTTTTCCTCGTTCTTGTATGACGCATAGAATAATCCTGAGAGCAATAAGTGAATGATTGGATTTCGTATTCCAAGTAAAAAATGGAAGTCCGTTTGCAGAAACGGTTTTTATGTTAATGGTACTGTGTACCTATGATTTGCTAATCATCAAAAATTCCCATGAATACGAAAAAGAAAATAATTCTCGTGAAAAAGCTGTGTCACTAGTATACTGAAGTGTTTAGATGAGTAAATTGCAATTATTACGTATGCAATAGTTTTGGGAAAAACTGTTTGTTAACAGATAAATATCTGAATACGATCAAAACAAAGTTTTTAAACAAATAGTGAATATAAGCAAGAAAAGACTTGGTTCAAAATAATCAAAAATTCTTTCTATTGAGTAGGTGTATGCAACAACCCCAGTAGCATACTATATTTAATAAATGTTTATTAAATGTATTTTAATATAAAAAATATTTATTAAATCTTTATTTTACATTGAATAATTTATATTCGAATCTTTATACAGGGTGTCATGAATTAGAACGCATTACTCTTGAGGGGTGATAGAAGACATCAAAAGGAACAAAAAAGTCATAATAAATTTTTTTGTATGCTAATAGGCTTTCGAGTAATTTAGAAAAAACCATTGCCATATCTGGCAACCTTGCTTAAGTATAATCGCAGCTGGGTCTTGACCTTGTTTTAGAAAATCAAACAACAAACTAATGATGACAGCCGTTGTTTGAAAATAATAAACATCCAAAGCAGATTACTCGCGTGACTAATTCTACGAAAATTGTAATCCGCACTGTTTTTCCATAAACAAAATTTGTACGTTGTAGGTAAAGACACGCTGATTCATAACAAACCAACTGTAAAAATAAAACAATAATTGACCTACATTTTATATTTATTAATTTCCGGAATATTTTCAAAATTTCTTGACGTATTTGTTTTTTTATTAAAAAATACTATCTTATGTAAAAAAAATTGATTAAGGCACCTAATTACCATAAAATTAAAGATTTTTTAATGTAACCAAAACAAGGTGCCAACAAAATCCCTTAATCTAATTACCTAATTTATATTAGATAAATCTTCTCTTTAAAAGATATTCTCTTATAAAATCATTAAAAACTGTTATTAAATAAACAGCAAGTCGTGCGAATATTATACATACGAAGATAAACATAATAGGCCCATAAAAGTTATGGCAAGAGGAATGCATCCAACATGCCCGGTGGGCATGATCGGAAAAGACTTCACGAGACGAAAAAGAGAAATAGAAAAAGGATTTAAGATACAAAGTATCACTAACATCACTAAAAAAGAAAAAAAGGATAACGTCGTCACCATGAAATCGTTGCCGATACACATGCTGGCTTTTCATAAATCAGAAGATAGCAAAAAGATTTTTGCAATTACAACAATTGCAGGTCTGAAGGTTAAAATTGAACCCCTACGAAAGAGAACTGACCTTATACCAAAAGTGCCAGGCGTATGGACACACCCAATCCTTTTGCAACAAGGAAGCAAGGTGCGTAAAATGTGCAGGGCGCCACGCTACTAAAGAATGCAAAGCAGCTAGACTTGCAAAAGCTAAGTGCGCTAACTGCGGAGAACTCAAAAGAACTTCAAAAACGGAGAGAAAAAATTGTAAAAGAGAGAAAAAGGAACAACTTAAGAACAAATAATGTTCAAGAAACGACACCGTTTAGGAAAGATCAGCAGAATTTTCCTACTCTACCGAAGGCTGTTTTAGACATACAACGCAACTCAGAAGGTAGTAGCTATGCTCAAGTAGCAACAGGCAAACCACAACAAAATATTGTAAAAGACACAAACCTAGATGCTATAAACGACATGCTACAAACTATTCTAGGGAAAATCAACAAACAAGAACAGTCCATCCAATCTATTCTAAATAGAGTTACAAAACTTGAAACCAGCAATAAGGCAGCGGTCAAAGGCAAGAAATAAAAATGGCATCTATTAGAATAGTAGCTTGGAATGCAAATGGGCTTCTTCAACATGCCCATGAATTAGAACTATTCCTTTGGGATCAGAAAATAGACATCTGTCTGATTTCTGAAACTCACTTCACTAAAGAAAACTACCTAAACATAAAAGGGTACAATCCAATTATGAAACACACGAAACAGCTGTAAAAATCCACACAAAATCCAAATATTGTACAGAGGCTGCAATATACTGTCCGCCAAGGTATGCACTATCAAAAGAAGTTTACCTTAGACTCTTTCTAACGCTAGGAGATCACTCCATACTTGGGTGCGATTTTAATGCAAAGCATATCTATTGGGGCTCAAGGCTCATCACCGCCAAGGGAAAGCAACTATACGAAGCAATCAAGCAAGCCAAATGTGCATGTCAATCTACTGGCAAACCAACGTATTGGCCGGCAGATAGCAATAAGATACCAGACTTAATTGACTTCTTTATACTGAAAAGCATATCTTCCAACTACAGCAGCATCGAAGACAATTACGACCTGCCATCAGATCACTCTCCAATTATCTTAACGATAAGCAAAACAATCATCAACAAATCACAACCACCGTCACTAACAAACAAAGGAACATATAGGGAGGGCTTCAGAACAGAAGTTGAAGAACGCATCAAACTAAAGCAGGTCACCTGCAGACAAGAGATTGCTAAATCGGTTAAGCCAACAGCTCAAAGAAGAGATCAGGTCTATTAAAAATGAAACCTTCACTGAATTCCTAAGAGGTCTAACAGACGACAAAGATACGGAGTACTCCCTCTGGAAGGCTACCAAGAGATTAAAACGGCCACAAAACCATAATCCACCCATTCGTAAGGAAGATGGTGGATGGGCAAGGAAAGATACCGAAAAGGCAGAGCTATTTGCCAAACACTTATCAAATACCTTTCAACCACACCCTGCAGATAATAATGAGATCCTACCTAATATAAACACCATGGATGACAGAGTTGTGGATCCTATAACCCCGAACAAAATCGCCAAGGAGATTCAAAAAAACCTCAGTGCCAAAAAAGCACCAGGCTACGACCTAATAAGTGGTCAAGTGCTTAAAGAACTACCAAAAAAGGGCATAATGAAACTTACACATTTATTCAATGCAGCACTACGACTGCAATATGTGCCAATGCAGTGGAAGGTTGGAAAAGATATTATGATCCTTGAACCGGGCAAACCACCCAACGAGAAAACATCGTATCGGCCGATTTCATTATTACCAATTGTAATCTAAACTGTTCGAGAAGTTGCTTCTAAAACGTCTCAAACCAATCATTGAGGAAATTCAGCTCATTCCAACTCATCAATTTGGGTTACGGAGTAAGCATTCGACCATCGTTCAAGTGCATCGTATCACCGACGTAATTGAAAGAACCTTAGAAGAAAAGCAAATTTGTGCAGCTATATTTCTAGACGTGACACAAACTTTTGATAAAGTATGGCACGAGGGCCTCGAATACAAGTTAACTAAGTATCTACCTAGACAGATGAGTCAACTTCTTAAATCATACATCTCCCCCGCCAATTCAGAGTGAGATATGGCGAAGAGTACTCGGAACTAAGAAATATTGCTGCAGGTGTATCGCAAGGGAGCGTCGTAGGACCAATCTTATACTTGCTCTACACCAGTGACATCCCTAATAGTGATGGAGTGACAATAGCCACATTCACCGATGACACTGCATTACTAGCTACAAGCAATGAAGTCGAAACAGCCACAAACAAGCTACAAGCAGCTGCCAATAACGTCACCACTTGGACTAAGAAGTGGCGGATTAAGTTAAATGAGGCGAAGTCTTCCCACATAAACTTCACCAACAAAAGAATAGTAATCAATCATCAAATAATCCCATACTCGAACACAGCGAAATACCTGGGCATGACATTGGATGCCAAGCTCAAGTGGAAAGAACATGTCAAGGAAAAACGCGAAGAACTTTGCATTAGATTCAAAAAATGTGGTGGTTGCTTGGAAGACATTCCGAGCTGTCACTGCACAATAAGCTATTGTTGTATCAACAAACTCTAAAACCAGTTTGGACTTACGGTGTGCAACTGTGGGGATGCACAAAGAAATCTAATGTCAAGATTATACAGACTTTCCAAAACAAAGTACTTCGTAGCATTGTCAACGCTCCCTGGTACATTAGAAACAACGACATCCACAAGGATCTAAAAGTGCCTACGGTCAGTGAGGAAATTAAACGATTCGCGAGAAAACACGAAACGAGATTACATGAACACGAGAATATCGAAGTGCTACAATTACTTGACAACCATGGACTTGTTCGTAGGTTAAAAAGACAAAAACCTTTCGAATTAGTGTAAATTAAATTAAGTGAATAAAATACAAACAATACACGTGAAAAAAAGTGCTTTAACACATGTGGAGTGCGCCAATGGGAGTACGTCCATCAAACCGTTAAGACTTGCCTAGATTTAAGCCTATTAGACTTAGACTTAAGTAAGATTTATTCAAACTAAATTGCTAGATAGTATCAACTAGTTGCAATGTATGCAAGTCGTGCGTTATTGACAAATTATTATTTCAAAGTTCAACAAACTCAATGTGATCTCACTCTAACAAAGGATATTATTTACAAAGCTGTGATCAGGCATTGACCCAAATATTCTTAAATTACAATGTTGTAAGCAAAACGTGCTTTATTTCAATGCCAACAAACTTCCACGTCAGCATTTTGTGCGGATGTGGAGCAAATTTTATTACAAACTCAGGGTTGTCACGTTTCTTAATTGAGTAAAATAAAGTTTTAATTGTAAAAGGAATTCAATTTTACGCAGAAACGACATACGATACGATAAAATGTCATTAAGGTTTGTTGTTGTGATGATGAGATGAGATGCATCTGCCGACAAAGCGCCATAATTAAAGTACTATTATTAACGCGGCAAAATGATGTTAAAGTTTCCAACTTTATTATTTTTTTGAAAAAGTAGTACCTTCTAGAAGAAAGTTGTATAAGACTTTTTTGTTCCATTTGACGTCTTCTATTACCCGTTAAAATTAATGCATTCTAACTTCGGACACGCTGTATATTATACATATTTGGACAAATATATAAAAATCTAACATAATGTCATATTTAGGTGTTCCTTAGGAGGAATAATTTAATAGGCAAATATTATGCTTATGCATTTTCAATTTCCCGATTTAAAGGTTCACTTCAACCTCAATAACAAAACTAGATTTTGAAAAGGGGTTTCTTAAAATTAACATATATAAATACACTTAAGGCACATAAAGTAGTTGTCAGTTTTTCCTTAACAAAGATAGTTTGTATCATTAGCTTAACGAGATACGTTACGTTTACATGTTTTCAATGTAGGAAGATATTAGCTTGTATGCTGGTGAGATGTTATCTGAAATCGATAAAACAAGTTTCAATTAAGGTGTATGCAAAGGTAAACCAATTTACTTTGAGGAATTGTTGTTACATTTTGAAGTTGAATCAATGAATGGGTATCTTGTAGATTGTGTTAATTAGAATAACGTAAAATTAGCAAAGTATTACTGTAATATCGCGTAATACTATCTTGACTACAGGATTTGTAGAGATTTCGTTGGATAAGTTGTGTTTTTTTTTTGAAGAAATTAATGAAAACATATTTGTAGACCTGCATCTTATCATCATCAGATAGATAAATGTTAAATGGGTTTCAGATATTGTTGTGAGCCAGCTCTTTTTAGTTTTATTATTATTGGGAAATCTTATAAAATAATTTGGTTAAATGTAAATTTTGAAAATTAATTTTTTTTGTTTTAAAAAGAATATCCATTTGTTTCACTTAAAATATAACTAAGACCGACTAGAAAAAAACAGTCAAGCAGCTTTATTCCATACATGGAACAACACATAGATGTTGGCTGTTTCACTTGAGGTTAAATAAAACATTTTATGTGAGGTTAAATTTGAAACGTCAAAAATTGTAAACAAAAACAAAATTTAATTTCTAATATGTCAACATTTAAAAAATTTAAAGATTTATTTAAAATAAAAAAATATTTAACTGGTCATTGGAATTTGTCAAGTAATTCAAGGTCACCGTAGATAATTTTGGGCGCGAATAGTAAAACGGTGAATTTTTAAAAATTAACAATTTATTTTATAAGACTTCGTAATACGTCTGTATAGTTTTTGTCTTCTATTTTCTATTTATTTATATTTTTCTTAAAATTTAATTAACCTCAGCCTTATATTGCTTCTTATGCAATTCACCGTTAAAAATTTATATTTTTATGTACTAGTGTCCACTAGAAAAAACGAAAACTTTAAAGAGTGCAATCACCCACGTACGATCGACTATACGACTCGACACGTTCTTGCCCATTATAATTAGCAAATACTACTAATTAAAGTATACAAATACCAAGATATGCAACGAAGCTTTTTTAAACTAGACAGATCTATACGGAATAATTTAAAACACCTAAAGTGGCCAATATTTAAAAAAATTAAAACTAAGCAACATCCCCTTTGAATTATTATCTAGGAATGTTATTTCACCACCGATCAAGTAAGTGACATTTACCATATGACATTTGAGGGATGTAGGTTACCATGGCACCACGCCAGTACTTCCCTAGAGAACTAAGTAATGTATTTTAATTAATTAGTAACACAAAGGCTGCTTTTAATTTTTATTATCTATCTCACCTGCGCCATGCTCCCAAGCCATGCTCGGTAAGGTAAATCTCCCAATTGACTAAACTCAGATTTTATTGTGGTGTCAAAAAAACCCAAAACTTGCAGTTTCGGCAGCTCTTATCTAAAATGTCTGGTTTTGAATTTAAGAACGTTGCACAGTTCGTTATTTGCAATTTTATAGAAAACTATGCATCTGGGAAAAGATGTTATCAGATAGAAGAGAATTTCCATAAAACTTCATCAGAAATTTCTAATTAAAAATTAGAATTTATGAGTTAGAATATTACTATTGAAAACTTGGACTTTATAATTAGAAAGCGCATTTCAGAAAACAAAATGTGAAATTTAGATTAATTTAATTACAATTTAGACTTTTGAATTTATAACGTGATCTTAAATTTTTGTGTAATTTAAAATTATTATGAAAAGTAAGTGTAGAATGTAGACTATAGACATTGGAAATGAGTTGCCAGAATTTCAAATTTATATTGAGATATCTTGAATTCACTCATTGAAAACTTATTAGACGATTCGATCGTAAACATAATAATAATTATTTCATGCAATAAAATAAAATAAAGGATAGACATGCTAGGATGTTAGGTCACAGATAGTTTTAACAATTTCTAAAATAGAAATCAAAGAAGGATTAAATTTCATGCAAACATAACCTAAATTTTTATATATAAAAAGTCTAAATTATAAAAAGGATATCAATCATTTAGATTGTTTCATGATAATACATGTTTTATGCAACCCAAGTCACATATTAGGATGGTTTTTCCATTTGTCTGGAAGATTTAATTTTCCTGATTAAATTTAAGTTCAACGATCGATAACGTAGGAAGATTTTTTCTGTTTTCCATAAGACTGACTCAGTTTCGGGCTAATATTTAACTAAAAATATGTAAATCAGGTCAATTTTGTAATGACTAATCTAGCACAATAAACTTACAATATCTTGTATACTAATAAAGAGCATTTATTTTAATGAAGGTTTCGGCTTTGTTGATATGCTTCGATTTTTCCAAATATTGATTCTTATATAACATTTTTCACCATTGTTTTAACTCAAACACTTGGAGGACTGTATGCTGGACAAGTTGACTATAATTTGACTTCATTTAAGTTGATGTTGAAGATGGATCTTGTATAAGCATCGTTGGGTCTATCAAAACGTCAAGAATGGATCTTAATTTGAGTTTTTCTTCTATTGTAATGGTGTTCTTGTGTAAATTTTATATGTATCAGTTACATAGTGTGATTATGTATTCATTTTGTAAAGGATAAAGTTGAATTTAATGAGTTGTGTGTATAATTAAGTTCTAATGAGATTTGTTCATAGTCAATCGTTTTTGTTAATTTTCTAAGTTATGGTAAACTGTAGAATATAGGTGTCTTATATTGTTTTCATCGTTATTTCGCCAGCTACAATTCTATCTTTTTAGAATTAAGATTGGTGTTAATTATTGTCAGCTTCGAAAAATTGACATAATCTTCATTTGTTTCGCCAAATCATATATAAATCTCAGCTAAAATTAACAAATTCAGTCGATGAAATGCTTGAAGAGACTCACGCTCGACTCCAGGCCAAAAATCTGTAAAATAAGTGGGGGTATGTAACAATTATATGTGATATGTCAACAAACGAAAATTCAACAAAGTTTAGGGAATAATTACCTGAACACTTTAAATTAAAGAAGATTTATACTAGTTAATCAACAATTGTATGGAATTGTGCACGAGTTGTTTGTTAAACAAATTCAAGAAGATTTCTATTTCCAATATTGATTTAATAATCGATGGATATACATCTATAAAGTCAGCTGACATAATTCAAAGCAGTACTACCAATTTTAAATAAGACTGAAGTGGATCTCGACGTACTTTATATACAAGGTTGGTCAAAATAAAAGGTTTTGATTTAATTTTTCAATAACAAAAATTATAAAGACAATCTGAATAATTTCAGAATTCATTTTCTCATTTTAAAGGTTTTTAAGTAATAAAATTCTTACGAATAAAACAATTTAAATTTCTTTATTAAAATTTAATTATCATAAATTAAATTTTTCTTAACATTTGTAAATATTTTAATTAATAACATTGATTGATGCCAGTTTGCTCAAATGGAGAACTGTTATAGCCCTATGTCAGGTTATTAACGACTAATTAACACATTTGAGCTAGCTCAGGGAAGTAATTCCTATTTTACTTTACTGTTCTGTTCTAAATAATTTTCCTTTTAGTTTTCTTGAATTAGATTTTCTTTTATTCTCATAAATAAGAATAAATACTGTGTTTTTAATTTATCTATGTGTTTATTTGATGTGTATACAAGCATCCATTTCTTTTTCTTTTCACATATAGAGTTTAGCTTGCTGTTGTCCAGTTGCGGAAGTCCAAGTGTCTTGGTAGTAAGTTCTTTTCTTCCAGGTATAAGAATCAATAAGATTTTATTATTTCATTTATTTCATGCTCTATCGAATTAAACCTGAGTTAGCCAATTGGGAAAAGAAAAAAAATATTGGTGGTGTCTATTTTTTTATTCTATTAGATTTCACCGCAGATATTTTATGACGCTGTCAACGTGAGGCAAAAGATTTCTATATTTTATTTTTTATCATTATATCATCTCAATATTGTGGATTTATAATTTATAATATTTAAAGTACTTAAAGTAAAGCATTTAAAATTTAATTAAAATTAAAAATTAATTAAAAATATAGAATTTAATGTTGAGAATGTACAGAATGGAGTTCCAAATTGTTAAATTAAAATTGTAATAACATAAAATAACATTTACATTTACATTCACTTTTTCATAAGAATTCAAATTTCAGAATTATAATTTAAAATAGAGAAATTGTATTATAATTGAAATTTAGTATTCAAAATTTAAATTTGTGATTTTCTACTGAATTCAGAATTGAGAATTCAAGATTGTATGAGTATACAATTTGAATGTAAACTTTACAAGCACTTAAGATTTAGAATTTGAATTTAGAATATAAATATATATAATTTAAATTTTCCTTTAATTGAGAGAAATATAATTTATGATGTAAATTATGTATAAACTGTAAAAAAATTCACAAATTTACAAAAAGTAAAACAAACTATAAATCATAGTAGTAGAAATTTATATAAAATTTTAATTTTAAAAATGATTTCATGTATCCTTCTATTATTTTTATGATTTATTTCACTAATACACAAATTCCTTTGTATGTATATATGTATTTCAAATATTACAAAATTTTTTGTTAACCAAAACAACAACTATTTTTAACATTCGTATTTTCACTTGCGTAGCTCTGAACTTGAAAAACTAAAATTAGTATACGGTATACTTCACTGTTCAATTTCAAAATAAAAAAAACCGGATACTATGCCAAAGTGCTCCACCCAAAAGATATAACTCATCTGCACAACCATCGCATAAAAAAATGAAAATAATAATATTTCAGAATCTTTAACAAGTAATTATTTTAACCTAACTTCCTGCATTTTACAGTGTTTTCACACAACAAAGGAAACACTAACAAAACCTGAAAATTTTCATTTATCATATTTTAAACTTATTTATTATTTCATTAATCATATAAATCTGCATTTACGTTTGCCAACATTTATTTTTAGTACTTTAATTATATAACATATGTTAAGCTTGCGAGAAAGCAGATGACTATACGGGAAGTTTAATTCTAGAATGTTAGAAACATCAAAGGGAATTCAACTGTGTATAGAGAAGAAATTAGTTTTTGGAAATTGTATTCAATATTAAATAATTATTGGCATTATAATTAGAAATAGCAGGTGGTTTATCTTTAAAAACATTTTTGCTAACTTTTTCTTCACAATCGCTGATTACATTAAACTTAATGACTGCCAATTTGTTGAAGGTTATATTGGCGTCATACCAGAAGAATTCTTTCTTTAATCGTTTAATTATTAACGACGAGATATTCGTTCTTGAAAGTACTTACTATCATTGAAAATTTCTTTGAGTTCTATTTCATGCGAGTATTTCTGAAAATACTTTTCGTTGTCCAAAACCTACCCAGCATTTTGAGAGCTTTATGTGTTTTTTGACTTTATTTTCAAATCTATTTTTTCTTTTTGAAAGATTTCTGTTCATGTTTTCAATTAGTGTTTCTCTTCCCTCGCTGTTGTTATTACCTATGTTTGCATTCCAATCGTCTATTAAAACTAAATACATGCTCGTTTGAAGAATATCCAAATTAGGATTATCATAACATACTATACTGGTCGGAAAAAGATATCTAACGAAAGCCTATGGATGATTACGGGAGAAGTATAAAAAAGCACACATTAGAAAAGTAAAGTAGAAAAGGTAATGAAATAAAGAAGTTAGCTCGGAAATGGAGAGAAATAATGAACAATATTGCACAGCAACCCCCGCCCCTCCTGCCACAGGATACGTATAAGACCAGGAATCCTACAATCTATTGTACAAGATGCAAAGGCTTCGATACCCTACACGCCATACAGTAGTAACTGAAAGAAGAGCAGTTGCAGTACATCTGAGCATAAGAGTACAGTGCAAAACGCAGAAACTTTTACATAAATTCTGGTAGATTCCAAAAAGAGATAAAGACTAAATAATAAACAGAAAGTTCAATTACAATTCCATTAAATGGGAACTCTATAACGTTGAAATTCACAACCCATTGTTTGTTTGACGGTCACTGTTTAAAACTAGCTTCTCCATTAGTTTGGTTGTCACTGGTTTTCCCTTTCCCTCTGTTTATCATAAAGTCATACCTGCGCGGTTAAGCTCCTTCTCAATAGTAGAGTTGAGTAACAAAATTGTTGTCTGGCATTAGAAATTGAATGTGCGAGATATATTAGGAAATTGGTTTTGGATATAATTCGCTTCAGCGGAGAAAATCTCGCATTCAACAGAATGATCGTTTGATTATTTATATGCGATCAATCGTCAAATTAGACGGATTACGTTCTAGTGTAAACCATTTAGGTAAATTCTTTTTGTTTTCTCCAATGTGCTAAAATCTGATAAAGTCTTTTTCTATTTTAGGTAATATTTCCCTACCAGTTACCTTGAAGGGATTGTATTGTAAAAGACCTTTCAGTTTATAGAAAGGTAAAATTCTTCAAATATTTAAAATTAATACAATATACAGGGTCATTTCTTTGTAGGTCTTTTCGTTTGGGTTTTGTTGCTCGTTGTCTTTTATTCCTGTTCCTGCCCCTCTGACCGTGGGTTTAATTAGAAGGTCCTTCCCCTTTGGGTCCGTACCTGCATCTATATATGTACCGGGTCGTAACAAAACAACAAAATATCGAAGGGTGAAGCGAAATCCCCTAAGCAAGGCTTTAAATTATACTAAAACAGCCGTGGGTCTTCGAATGGTGGAATGTTTGTCTAAAATTGTATGTATTTTGTGTCATTCTATTTATGTTTACATATATTTATTAAACGTGTATACAATTTGTTCATGCATGTTAATTTTAAGAACTAGTTAACACGAGATCTCGAGTAGTGAAATTGTCCTAGGGTAGTTTTTAAGTTTAAAACCTGCTGTGATACAAATCACCATTCATTCATTTTTTTATTAGACATTAAAAATTTTTTGATCAGCATAATAATTACAATTTCAATAAAGCCATACTTAGAAAGTTTACATTTCACTAAGTGTGTTTTATCTATTTATTATTTATTTATTTGTGTGATTATAATATTGCTTTCCAGCTCGTCAATTGTAAGTATATATGCACTGTACGACCAAAATTGTGGAAGTTGCCCATATTTTAGTAAAAGATCTATTTCTTCGTTTATCTGATAAGCTTGAAGCTTTAGTAATAAGCATTGTTTTTAAACGAAGTGGCGCTTGTTTTTTATTTTTTATATCTTGTATTACCCCGCCCCTCTCCGACTTCTTGGGGTTAGCCGGCAAAAACTAAAGCAGTGTTATTTAGATCAAGCTGATACTTCCAGCACAGCTATATTTTGGTAGGTTAGGTATTTATCTATATAAAAATAGCCTTTGTGTTTCTGTAGGCTATAACTCTTGCATGTGTTTACCACCTTATAGAGCCACCCCTTAAAATGTAATAAGAAATGTTTACTTGCAATCTCAAAAATCATAGAAAACAAATCAAAAATACACACTTCGGCGTGGAGACACTTAGGCGCAGGGATACATCAGCGTGGGCCACTTAGGCATTTTAGCCTTTGTTTGGAGAAATTGTCTAGTTTTATTGTAATGAACAAAATCTGTAGGTACTTACAGCTAATAAATACAGTATGATCGCTGAAATCCAGTATTCGATAAATACGGTAAGATAAGAAAAAACTCAATATTTGGAAATTAACAAAAGCTCGTATATACTGTCAGAGGGCGTATCAATCATTGCGTAAGTATTCTGTATTATTAGTGTACTTAGTACTGTTTAATTAGTTAGTAGAAATTGTTTGGCACCTAAAGATGAATGTCGCCAAGGCACAGTGTCTCCTGAAGGATCAGACCTATTCATATTCAACGTAATGGATAATCCGGAATTGCTGCTAGTCTAATTAAATACGCTGTAACCTAATACGTATTTAAGAAAAATTCATTTTTCTAAGCTACTAAAACATTAAAATCAAAATTCTTCGTCAAATCTCTCTGCATAAGGGAATAATTTGTAATAAGAATTTAATTTGTTTATTATAAATCCCTTATTGTTTATAAGAATATCATGTTTGATAAAAGATATTTATTTCTTCTTAATCTTTATTTCCTTATGCAGAGATTTACCAAAGAATTTTGATTTTAATGCTTTAGTAGTTTAGAAAAATGATTTTTTGCACGTCCTATCTATAAGGCTCTACTTTAGTCCCCCAAAAGAGGGAGTAAAGTAGCACTTCTACTCCCTGACGGAGTAAAGTGTTGCCATGACAACAACAACAAGTAAACAACAAAAAGAAAGTAATCGCGGTACATGTTAGGATTTACGGCTAAATTCTAGTAGGGTCGGCCAAATGATCATAGCAATCGGTGCCATGAGGTACGAAGGATGCTCCGCCATCCTGATTCCTCGCCCAAAAACAAACAAACAAACAAACAAACATGTTAGGATTTATTATCCTGAAACTATGTGATTTTGGCGTTTGCAGAGTTCAATTGTCAGAATGACATGTAACAAAATTTTCGGAAAATGTTTTCGAAATTTTGAATTTTTGCGATTAAGTCCTTTAGGACGTGAAAAAAATAGCGTATATACCACTGGACTAAAATGGCTTGAATCCCTCATGTGTTTATTTTCCTCGCTAACGCTCGAACAATAAACTCACATTCGGGATTAAAAGATGCACTTTAGTTCCTGGGTATATAATATACTATTTTCTTAAATAGTTGCACAAAAATGTTATTGTTAATAACTTAAATTTTCTCTCAGTAGATTACACTTATAAATAGACACTGCTTAATACTTATCGTCCTCCAGTGCTTAAAGACAAAAAGCACTGAAATAATGCAATTTAACCACTCCAAGCGAAATTCTGGAATTAAGAAGGTGTATGTGTGTACATAAAAATAAAAAAAGGCTACACTGATAACAGGGTAGCTTGTGCCAAAAAATTAGACTAATGATCCAAGAAAACGTTTTTTAAATACCTCCGTTTTACCCTAATTTGCCGTGGAAGAAATTGCATGCGCCAAACTGTTTTTTAATGTCGAAGTGTGCCTGCGCCAAACTGTCCTTGCGCCGAAACGGTCGCACTGAGTAGACCGCGCCCAAATGTTCTAGACCGTGATTGAAACTAGAGGTATGCGAGCAGACTGATTTTTAGGAAGATAGCACTTGTCATCTTTCGTCATAGTAACCACCTCTTTTCTTGGATACTAGAACTACTGTGGTAGTATAGGAAGAATCGCATTCCTCGGTGGGTTTTTTAAATAGTTCTCTGACTATTTGGCGTAGGGTTTCTCTGTTGGGTTCAGGAATTCTGTACTGGGGCACAGCTATCAGGACATCTTCAGTAAAAACGATATGATGTTCAGCTAACAAGTGATTGATTGTTCTTTAAAATAATATTCAATTAACCACATTGATCAGTTGGGGATCAGTTAAAGAAGTACCTTCGTCAATGCGTAATATAACCACATTGAAAACATTGATATTTGACGAGGAATCCAGTTCATTTACAGTAGTATGAGATTTGTTTAGATTGTCGCCAAAACACCAACAACTTCGGGATATATCGACAATAATGTCAGCCTGTCGCAATGTTCTACTGTCAGTGCGGCCAGGTGCGCACTCAAATTCGTGACAGCATTTTTGTTACTAATAGTGATTTCAACATTGAATGTTTGGGTCATGACTAGTCTTCCAATTGCATCAGCCAACGTCATTCGTAAATATTTGGATATAAAAGGAAAAACTATTTTTAAAAGAATCTTAGCTAATTGGTAGCCAGTCACGCTTGTTTTGGCACCTGTGTTAAAGGTTTCCTTTCCTTCAATACCAACAATTTCAATGGGAACTATAGGTCTAATTGCTTCTTTATCTAAAGTAGTATAAAAGTGAATCTGAGTGGTGCCTTCGGGAGATTCCTTTTTGATAGTACAGTGCCACATCCGAAACAAACGATTCGAGGTTTAAAGAATTTTCAACAACACCGGGATTGAACTCAATGTCAGAATTTTCTCGATTCAGTTTACATTCGTCTTTTATGTGTTCAAACGCTTTAGAATAACTGCAATGCTCTTTCAACTTGAAAACAGTGAAGTCAGGCACAGTTTTTCATTGCAGAGTAGGGGATATCTTTTTGACCTCTTGTAAGGTTAGCTCGACACATCGAAGCTTTTTCGCGAATTTTGATGTGCAATAAACCATACACCTTATTCAATTGAATGGGCTCCTCATGAGCCGGAGAGAAGGAGAGATGAGAAAGCAGGTTTAAAAAACACATCTGTTTACTCATTTAGTTTTTGTTCATTTGAGAATAACTCGATAAATCTCTTGTGCAGGTTTGACATAACCAAAAGCGTGTAGACGGGACGTAAGCGTAAAGAATTGATAGCATCATCAAAATGTTTGTGTAGAATTTTTCATACCTTGCCACCAATATTGGGATACCTTTTAAAGTAACATCGTTAGATATTTGAAAGCAGTCCTTGTGTCTAATATTAAATCAACGAAGGATTGAACACCTTCACATATTGTGGAAGTGCTTGCCCCAAACTTGCAATCAGAGATTGAAGCATTTTCTATAGGTTATATCAGCATATCTGAGTTGTCCAGTCATTTTCACTGGTGGATTATCTTCAAGATTACGTTTATGCCGAGATAAAACTAAACCTTTTGGTAAGTCCTCGTATATAAACACAAAATCTTTACCCAAAGATAGCTCGATACTATACTAAGGCATCAAGTACGGATAAATGCACATAGGTATACACAATGCACAAATAAGCATCAAGGTAATGGCATTTGCGAATTGAATGCCCGCAATGTCAATAAATATTTAAAAGTGTGTATTTCAATTTAACACAAAGTATTAAATGAAACACTGGCGGCCGTTTGCATAAAACATGATTGGATAAAACTAATAAAACAGGTTTAAAAGAACCAAACACACTACTGCAGTTGCTTAGAATTAACCAATCACATAGGTTAACAACGTATCCAAATACTCACGTAGTCAACAGTGCTTTATGCAACTGGCTCTGGGATATTAATCAGGTAAGCGGCTGCATGCAGAAATAACTTTGTTACCTGGACGAATTTTTCGGTTTTTTTCTCTCTACAGAGGCATATCGTCTTCAATATCACGAAAAGACGTAACTCAGGTGTGCTAATTTTACAGGACGGCGTTTTAAAGTTAAATTATGAATCTAGTTATTAAAAATGTAACCTTTTTTGTATATATGTTTTTTGAGTTACGTCTCTTCGTTATATTGACGACGATATACACGTCCAAAATGTTATACAAAGGGCTGCTATCTCTACAGTATGACTTCTGCGTGTAGAAACCTTTTCCATGAACAAATAACAGTTTTTTCATAAGAGTTCGAGCCCCATGTTGGGCGCCAGTGTAAAAATAATTACTAAAGCAGTGGTGAATGAAACGACTTTCCTTCAATTAACGCCACCAAAGGAGCAATTTCATTTTCTTCCCTCAAACGTAATATAATTTTACATTCCTTTTTTGGTATTAGCGACATATTATTGTTGTGTCAAAACGGTGACTTAACCTCAAATTTTTCTTTTGCAGTTGCGGAGAGGAAAGCTGAAGTGTTTATCTTACAAATGTCCTTTCTTAGGTAAGTTTGAAAATTTTTATTCTAATTTACCAACTCAAGTTCCGAAAATTTTAAACTTATGAACTGACTGTGGCGTTTTAAAACAATGATAAGTTAGGATTTGGGATGCTTGGAATACCTTGAACATGACTTGAACATGATCTATTTTTTTGTATCTATCATATTTTAATCCTGCAATGTCTGGGCCCTAACCTACTTTAATTTAAATGAGTGCCATCTCAAGTATTTCAATTTTAGCAGTTAACAAAAATTGTTATAACTATTCTCTACTGCCTTATCCAACTAGCCGGACTGCAAACCGATATACCTAATGCGACCCAAACCGGACTATCCTAACCTAACTGACTTAAGTCTACACGTAGGCTTGGCATATGTGAACTCGGCCTAGTAAAATCTTAACTTACCATCTGGATGTGAACCTAATTAAACTCCGATTATTGATACTTTTGAAATATTACCTTTTTTGAAGGTCATTTCTTGCAGAATTTATCTATAGGGATTCTTTAGAATTTTACAAACGAAAATTTATTCTTCTAAATATTTTGAAACGTCATGGGTAAGACCATTGCAGAGAAAACGTTTAAAAAACACCCTCTTGCATTTTATTATTTAACTTGCTTTAAAAAGAGCTTATAAGAAAAAAAAGGTTTTATAAACACAGAATTATTAGCATTTTCGAAATGAAACTAAAAGTCATCTACGAGAGCATTATAAAATCTTCAATCTGAAACTGAAACTAAATTTAATGACGAAAGGTTGTACACCTATAAAACTGGACTTTATATATAAAAACTTACGTAGAAACGTAAAATTGAAACTTTTAATACTTTTCTGACGTGCTTTCCCTTTTCCCCATACATCTCTTTTTTCGATTTTAAGTAGAGCTTTTAAACTACTAGAAGTTTCAACTACGATGCCTGATGTTTTAAAATATATTTTAGAAAATAAAGCGTAGAAAAGTCTATTTAGCATAACTTAAGTTAATTCATAAAGGTAGTATTTAGTTAAAAGAAAATCTAAGTTTCTCTACGGTTTTAGTCAACTCAGTCAACTAAGTTTATCAGAAAGAGTCTAAGTCGATTCTTTACAAGATGGACCTTTGAACTGTTTTCCTTTCAAATCGGTATTAGTTTTTGAAGACTTACTTATAAGTGAACATGTCGTTGACAAATCAACTTATAATTGATAAGAGTTTAAGTAACTTAAGTCTAGATAAGCGAAAGCAAACCCAATCGACCTGAAACTGAAAAGTAAGGACGTCAATGGCTTAGGTAATGTGCAGACTGCCCAAGACAAAATCTTGTGTGCGATCACTGCAATAGATCTAACTGCCTTAATAGTTAAGGTCTTAAGTAGCAGATAGTACGCACTATCAAAAAGTAGGAAGAAGAGCGGCAAACGAAGACTTGCACATGGGCGAAGACTAACATAAGAATGGTCCCCAACAGAACAAATTTAATTAAAATAGTGGGGTAAACAGAGACACCCTTGACACATGTTACTTAATATGCTATTTGTAGCTTTTTCATATCAAAGACCACAGTATATTGCTATACTACAAGTATGGAATGGAGAGTTTATTGTTTGGTGTTGTTCCAATCATACAAGTTTTGTAATTCCACTGTCTATGGAGTTTGAAAAAAACATGAGCAAGGTCTTTGATTAATTCATACTTAATTGTAATGCATTCTACTGTATATGACAACGGTCAAAGTTTGAGGTTATATTTCTAATTTAAATTTTAGAATTCAATCTCAAAATGCGGCAGTTGTCAAAAATAGTAAAATTAATTATAGCTGTACGAACTAATCACAGACCCTTTTATTTTGTTTTCCAAATTTCCATAAGATCCTTTTTCTTTATGATCATACTATAATTTAACATAAGAATTATGAGGTTTTTAAATACAGTAAATAGTAAATATAACAATTTAGTAACTATAACAATTGTTCCAATCTATCACATCCATAGACACATCCCAATGCCAACTCAGTAAAAAGTACTAAAATGGCATTTGGCCATTAATCTGGATTTGGATCATGTGGTCATTGTGGTCTTCAGTCTCTTGTTGTATTTTTTAGCAGCCTATGCATCACTATTATAAATAGTAATGGCTTAGGCTGTCTCCCTGTTTAATTCATAGTCTTAGGTATAGGTCCTTTGATCTACTTCCATTTACTTGTTACTTACTTATTTTTGTTTTTGTATTTTTATATACTGAAATTTCATTTTATTTCATTTCATTTCGTTAATTTATTCTGTTTAACTATGCTCCTTACTCTTTTTGGCTATTATAATGTTAAATTCTAGCTTCCATAGCCTAGCATTCAGTTCTTCGTCTATGTATGGCATAGAAGCAAAAGATTTTTGAATATTGTAATTGATTTATCGTCGCGATGATGTTTATGCATCTAATATGATACAATTTTATATCGTTTCAGTATAGAGTTTATTCAACGTTAAAGGCTATATTGTGCATAGACAGAAATATTTTATTTATTGTAGTCTATTTTTCTTGTAAATGTTTAAAAGTAAAAATTTTCATAAAGGGATTATTTCTTTTGTAAGAATTTATGTATGATATTAATAACTTGCAATTTTGTTAATAATGTTGGTTTCAAATGTAAAAGAATTGTGTTTAAAGCTACTGATTCTTTTTGTGATTTGATTTACTAATTGAATCAAGCTTACCTGGTAACAATACTGACTATACTGAGATACTTTGTACATGAAAAGAATCCAGTAGTGAATATTTTTGTTGTCAATAAATAGATGATTCATCTGTTTCTGTTTTTATCATATTCTGATAAAAATGGAATATTAGTATTAAATATATTAAAAAGATATTTAGATGTTATTAATTAAATAAATTAATGATGTTAAAATTACTTTGGCTAGCTTTAATAAAGAAATTTTCAATAACACCCAAATTTTCTTTTACCCAAATAGGCTGACTCAGGTTTAATTCGATAGAGCATGAGATAAAAATTTACATTAATCTTATTAATTCCTGTACCTGGATAAAGAAACTTACTACCAATGCACTTGGACTTCTGCAACTGGACAAACAGCAAACTCTGTATGTACAGAAAATAAATGGATACTTGCATAAACATCAAATAAATAAACACATAGGATAAATTGAAACACAGATCTTTATTTTTATTTTGATAATTAGAAAATCTATTTCAAAAGAGAAAAAAATACTTAAACAGGACAGTTAAACAAATGGAAAATATTCCTTGAGCTTGCTCAAATGTGTTAAATGTTAGTTACCAACCTGACATGGGAGTTGTAACTGGTCTTCATTTGAACAAACTGACATCAAATAAGTTTATCAGATAAGAAACATATTTACAATTGCTAAATAAATTTAACTAACGAAAAATTAATTATTTTTGTGAATAAACAAATTGAGATTGTTTAAATGTTACAACTTTGTTATTGAAAACACTCTCAAATAAGAAAAATAAATTCTGAATTTATTAAAAAAAATTGTCTTTATAATTTTGTTGTTCCTAATGTAAACCAAATTCTTTTATTTTCGATTTACCTTGTATATAAAAGTCAACGAATCCACTCAAACGTATTTTCTATTGTATTATGGGTAATACAGACAGCTTCAATTCAACAGCTGATCCATATAATTACGATAATCCAAATCGATGATAATTGTTAAAATGAAAACAACAAAATTATCTTCCTATTGATTTAAATAATAAATCGAACACAATTCCATATAATTGTTGCAAACGAAAATAAATCTTCTTTGATTTAAATATTCAAGTAACTATTCAATTCCATAAACACTTTGTTAAAAATTTTCGTTTGTTTACAAAAAACTTGTGATTATCACTTAACCTTACTTTATTTTGCAGATTTTTGGTATGGAGTCGAGCATGGACACTCCCAATGCGTTTTATCGACTGAGATTGTTCTTTTTCACCGTAATTTATATAGGTTTCATCAAAACAATCGAAAAACAACACACATTTTCAAAACAATCCCACATCGAAATTTTATCATGACGTCACTAACGAAAAACGTGTTTATAATTAGCACTAATCTTAAATCTAAAAAGACAGAAATGTAGCTGGCGAAGATACAATTAAAACATACTTATGGTCTAAAATAAACGATAACTGAGAAAATCAACGAAAACGACTGACGGTCAAAAATCTCATTAAAACTTAATTACAATGAAAACTCATTAACTCTAGCTATGCCTATACAAGGAATGACTACATAGCTATCCAAGGTAACTCATACATATATGCAGTTTACATAGAAAAATATTTACAATAAAAGAAAAACTTAAATAAAAAATCTGTTTACACATTTTTAAGGTCAAACGATGCTTTGCAAGTTCAAATGAAATCAAACTATACTCACTCTTGTCCAGAATACAGTACTCCAAGTGCCTGCATTTATACAATGGTGTAAAATATTATAATAAAATAAATATTTGGAAAAATTGAAGCATATCAGCAAAGCCAATACCTTCACACAAAGATTAACACAAATTTCTCAAATATAGAAATTTGTAAGTTAAATGTACTGCTATAGACATTACAATAATGACCCGTTTTACATATTTCCAGTGAAATATTTTCCCGAAACTGGTTCAGCTTAATAGGATCAAGAAAATTCTCTTCTACGTTAATTATCGTCAAACCTCATATAAAGAAAGAAAGATAAAATCCTCTAAAAAAAATGGATAAACTATCCTAAACATGTAACATGGGTTACATAAACCATGTTCTACTACAAAAACAATCTAACTGATTGATATGCCTTTTTATATTTATAAATCTTTTTTAAAGTGAGGTTAAATGTGTATTAAGACAATCGTACTCCTATTTCCCTATTTTAACTTGATACAATTATCTGTAACCAAGCATGTATCCTTAAGCATGAATAAAACTAATATCCTAGCATGACTATCTATTTTTTTGCATGAATATTACATATAAGTGCCATTTGACTATTTGAAAGCTTCCGGAGCCTATCGTAGTCTAAATATTCTTAATGTGTTACAAACTAAACAAATTTTCAATTAGATGATGATATTTATCTCAATATTTAGTAAGAATTTTAGAGATATTTGAAATTTAATTATTTTTTAATTATTATTTAAAAGTATGTACAAATTTAACATGAAAATGAATATGGATAGTGTGTATATTTTCAAAATTTAAATAATTTGGAATAATATACATTTTACATGGAGAACTTACTTGATGAAGTACTAAAGAAAGTAATCTGTGTGTAAATCGTTTTAAAGTAATAAAATTTTTGTAAATAATCAGGAATGGTGTCTTTACTATTCTGATAATTTTTGAATTTTAAGAAAAATTAGTATAAACTATAATTTAATTTAATTATAGACAATTTGATATTATACTAAATTTAATAATTATCATCAATTATTATGCTCTATAACCTAATAACTTATATATTTATATATTTTTTTGTATTTATATATTTCTAAAAAACAAACAGTAAGCCATTAGAATATGTAAAATAATTTAACACAGAAAAATCAGAATTATATTCAATTTGCTTACTCGCATTAGTTCTAAAATATTCAATAGCTTAGATTTAAAAACCCAACTGATATAAAATAAGATTAAAATCAGTACTTTTTAAAAATCAACAAAACCATAGAATAAAAAACTTGTTGAAATTGATGTCAGTAGAACATACAAAAGTATCTCTCTCTTCAAAAGAATTTAATCTAACATTTCTTCAAATTTCAATATCCTCTTTGTTAATCAAATATGTACTTTCATTTATTCATTTTTACAAAGAATTGGCTTTAGCTTTTGATAAAATTTATGTTAACTGCTAGAAGTACTTTATTTCCTTTTTTCCAATTTCCTTCCAGACTTCTTCTAAATTATAAACGAGGGAATCGACTGTAAGCGAACCGATTAATTTTTAATAAATTCAGTCAATTAATAAATTCTTTCTAGTAAAACTTTCAAGGGCACAAATTATTTACATTGAAGTTTCTGTATATTTGAAAAATCAATTTTATACATCAGAAATTACTTTTTTGGTTGTTTTTGTTAATTCTTCGAAATAAAGAATACTTTTGCAAGATAAAGATAGAAGATTTAGAAACTATGACACTGCTTGGTGCTTGCTACTAACGGCACTTGGTTCCAAATATGTGTAACCTAGCGTGACCGGCATTTTTAATCAACCATTCCACACATCAAAAATAATTTAACAAGAAGTTTCTTTTTCTCAAAAGAATTCCAATGGAAGATAAACGAAAAAAAACGTTATTATACTAGATTAGCTTTAACCACAAAAAATATTAGCACTAGTAGTACCAGTCACATAATAGAACAGTCATCTAGTAGCCGTTGCATATTTATATTAAATTTTTAGACTGACGGCCAATCACGCCAAATGGTTTTGGCGGGAAGGCAGCTGCTTCAGCCGGAACACTTTTCAAGGTCTAATTCCGCGAAGATTACGTGGGTCCGCTATATTCCCCTCTTACCTCAAAATTATCGTCGTCAAAGGATTGCAATATTGATAATTTTTCCACACCGATTCGAGTTCTTTTAAACCAATTCTTTCGCAATTTTAAACCCAGAGGAATTTCAACGGTAAACAGATTGTGATATTGAATTTATAAAAAAGTGTGTTGGTTAGAAAATTCTTAGGAATTTCGATTAGCCTGAATTATCTTTGCTATTGTAATTTCTAGAAACTACTTTATGTAATTGGATTTCTACTTTTTGATGTGTAAAACAGATATCTCTTGAATGGTTTTGAAGAAATTAAGATACATGACGTTATTATTTTTTAAAGTAATCAAAAGTATTTTTACAATTATTTATTTTCTAGATATATAACTGAAACTTTATTACGTAATAAAGAAAACAGATCTTGATAAGATAAATGTGTTTAAATTGTTAAGAAATGTAAATAACAATTGTGAAATTGTAGTAGCATAGTAAAATATAAATTATTAATTATTACTAATAGAAACAGAATTCTTATCAATTAAAGCGATTGTGATGAAAAATGTTTCGTGCGATGCTAATACAATATTTTTAATAAATAAATTAATATCTTTATTATAAAGAATAATAATGTATTCATTATAGAAATTCTCACAATCATAAGATTGTGCCTCATAATTCTTAAATATCATAAGAGAATATATGTATGTGCAATATTCATTTCTCAGAGAAAAATTGTTCTAAATCTTCCTTTCCTCTACATGTATAAGACTTTCCTATTCATCACTTTTATGAAATATAGAATTATTGAATTCATCACAATTTCCACTTTCAATCACTAATATCTATCTGTTCAATCTTATCATTTTAAATTGGTTTTTTCACATCACACCTAATTTTTTCTTTCATCTCAATATTCCAGTCAGTTCCAAATTCCAAAAATGTTCCTTCTATATTACAAAACATCCATTTCGGTGTGATTGAAGATTCATATCTCTATAGCAACTAAATTACTGTTACTAAAGTCTCTATTAGGTCTTCATACTACTAACAACAGACTTACAGAGTGAGTAGTCAACAAACGAATTATTTTGGAATTCTCAGTATAAAAATATTATTGTTTATTGTTTCCAGCCTTATTTTGTGGAACTCCATAATCATGAAATAAATAAAGATTATTAAAAGTTTCACAGTTTTATTAAAATATACCTGACAATATTGTTTCGACAGCTATGCTGTCATTATCAAAGGTAATATAATTATAAACAAACACGTCGCTAAGGTAGATACAAAATAGGTAACTAGATAAAATAATAATACTAATAAAAATTAATAATAAAAATCATAATTAAACATCTAATACTTCCAGTAACGGAGAATTACTGAGCTCAAGTTGTTCATTCATTAAAGGTACCCTGAGTTTGTGTTTGTATATCTCAAAGGCTTCTACAATGTCTAATTTGCGTTTGTTATTACAAAAATGTAGGAATTTAATATTATTTTGAGGAGTCATTGTGTGATTTTGTTCTAAAAGGTGTTTGGCGTAATTCGATTTTTCAGGATGTTTATTTTTGTAATGACGTACGTGTTCTTTATATCTTATGTCAAAATTTCGAAGTGTTTGTCCAATATATACCGAACTACAAAAAGAACAATTTAAACGGTAAATGCCCGATTTCATGATATCATGTGTTCTGTCTTTAGCATTAAATAAAAATGAAAAAGTGTTAGTGTTGGTTTTAAATGTTATTTTATAATAATAATATATCCCATTGACAATCAAACAGAAGACACAAATTACATATCTATACCATATTTTGGCAAAATATCAGAAAAAATTGCACATATACTAAGAAAAACCAACAATTATAAAATAACATTTAAAACCAACACTAACACTTTTTCATTTTTATTTAAATGAAAATATTTACATTATAAGGCGCGGGTCTACCGGCCACCCACACACACAAAAAAACAAAATTTCAGGACAATCAAAAGAAGAAATTCAGGATCAGCTTCAGTTCAAGTGAAACCTTGTGAAAATATTGTCTCCCACGGAAGACGCGAGAGGCTAGAATTCAAATGTAATTTCATTACGGTTCCAGTTCCAAGTAACAAAAATATTAGGGTTCGGATTCTTATTCCTACACTTACTTTGAAAGAATAAGAGTTCAGCTTCCTTGGGTTTTTGGGTTCCAGTTCCGATTTTGTCCAAGTCACTGGTTGAGGCTTTTAATGAGATGTACATATAACGTCATCAATACGCAATAGACTACAATAATTTGTATTGGCAGAGTTATCCGTTTAAGAATGAGCACGTCACCCAGCAGCGTCCAAGCACTCATGAATAAAGATGTGTTGTTTTGTAACGTAAAATTTTGTAACTGTGTTTGAATCTAGGTACATTTTCTTCAGCATCTGTGTACGTTTATTGTGCAGATACTATTTTCATAATTTTGTAACTTTACAATACAAAAACTACTATCATTAACGCGTGGAATTGTAAGTTTGAAATAAACCACTTAACCTTACAATAGAACTATTTTTTTCAAAAGACCCAACAGTTATTCTTTCCGTGAGCGAATAAAGTATATATTGTAACGTTCTTATCCTACTAATTTACGATGCGCGTATCCAATTCCCTAATTCACTAATGACTCTTCTTTCTTGCACGGCGACCCCTATATATCCATACGGAAGTGTAGAGAATGTACTAGAAATTTCTAGTACGACGCGGCTGATCGGCCGTCGATGCGTCATACATTACCCACGCAAACTCCCGAATGATGTAGAGGGCGATGGAATCTTCTCGTTTGTTCGCAGCCCTTGTATAGGGGTCTTCCCATTCATTATACTGCCCCCCCCTTCAAGCCTGTTCTGTCCCAGAACAGGTTTTATTCTCTGGTCGTTGTTGAAAGGGTCGTGACGATATCGACAGTTTTCACCACGACTACACGTTCCATTTCGGTAGAAATAGCAGTATACACTCTTTGTTGGCTTTGACGTGGGCTGTGGGTCGAAGCTACAGGCCAACATTTTCACGTCCGTACCTCTAAAAATAACTTCCAGCATTTTTCGAACGATTCTCCAATCCAACTGGTCCCGCCCACAGCCGAGTTTGGGAACTGCCAATTTGTTAGTGCCCCTGGTAAGTAGCTCGGCCCTCAAATCCCATAATGCCCAATACAGGTCTGCGTAACTGGATTTCTGGTAGTAAGCCTGTTTCGTTACTAAGTAATAAATAGAGCGCCCATGATCCGGCAAGTGTAAGACTTTGCCAACAGAGGGATTCTGTTTTCGAAGTTCATCGAGCGTCCAAATTTATTTCTACACTACTGCGATCCCTCTTGCCATGCGAATGTCCTTGGAGAGACAGAGGGCAATGGAATAATCAACAGGGACCTGGAAGAGGCCTTGTTGCATCTCGGTCGTGACTCCGAATTTCCTGGTCCCGGGAAACCTAGCCATAAATTTTCCAAAGGTCTGCTGGTCATCTTCAGGCCTTGCTGTATTGACAGCCACTTCAGCCAAATGTTTCCGATTCGGAACTGCGTTATTATTTCCCTCATAGGGCGCCAGACGATTGGAGTGTACCACTGTGTAGGCAACCAAGGTTTTCTCTTGGCAATTTCTGGATGTGATGGATCAAATCATTTATTCGTTTCTTCACCTGGTATGGACCCTCCCAATTTCGCTGTAACTTTGGCGAGTAGCCACGACGTCTTTGCGAGTTGTATAACCAGACAAGTTCTCCAGGTTGAAACCTTCCCTCTTGGGCTCTCACTCGTACAAAGTCTTCCTTCGATCACTCGCGATTCGGGTATTCTTTCGGGTTCGGTCGTGAATATCCTCCTACTCCTTCTTTAAGTTGACGACATAATAATTCCCGGCTACCTCCTGCTGCGCAAGTGGACATCCAAATTCCAGGTCACATGGTAACCGTAGCTCACTTCCAAACATCACAGACGCTGATGACTGCCCGGTTGTTCCGTGAACCGATGTACGATAAGCCATCAGGATCAGGAACAGATGCAGATATTGACCCCAGTCTCGTTGATGATCGGAGACGACATTGGCCAAATATTTGCCCATTGTCCGATTCATACGATCTACCATTCCATCGGACTGCGGGTGTAACGGTTTGGTCTTAGTCTTGCGAATGCCCAATAATTGACAGACTTCCCCAAAGAGTATAGACTCAAAATTACGGCCTTGGTCCTAGTGTAGCTCCAGAGGCACTCCAACACGACTAAAGAGCCCCTTGACCAGTACGTCAGCAACAGTCGCAGCTTCCTGGTTTGGTAGGGCATATGCTTTTGGTCATTTGCTAAAATAGTCCATTGCCACCAAGATGTACTTATTCCCATCATCGGTATCGGAAAATGATCCGACAATGTCTATAACTATTCTTTCCAGAAAACTACCCACATTGTACTGCCTCATAGGTGCTCTTTGTTTTCGCAATGGTCCATTACCAGTAGCACATAGTTCGCATATCCGGCACCACTCTTTCACGTCTTCTATACAATTGACCCAATAAAAATGCTCGCTAACTTTACCCAGAGTCTTCTTCACACCGAAGTGTTCTCCTGAGGCACCGTCATGCAGATGTCGTAATACTGTTGTCACTCGGCTCCTTGGAACCACGAACTGAGACCTAATGGTGGTGCCGTCTTCACTCTTCAGCACTCGCTTCAGGAGGCCGTTTTCCATTTTCAAGGACTCCCATTGCGCTCAATATGCTTTTAAGGTTCTGTTTGAAAGGCTGACGGCTTCCATTGCAGTACCACCTTAATTCGAGATCAGCCTCCTGCTGTCGTTGTAATTCTTCCGGCAACGAATTGTCGTTGACGATGGTAGTTCTTAATACTTGGCAAACCTTCTCTTCCAGACGAGAGCAATGACGGCAGTCCTTCGGACAGGGTCTTCTTGAAAGAGCATCTGCATTTCGATGGCTGGTGCCCGCTCGATGTTTCGTGTCAAAGTCATGCTTTTGTAATCGTTCAATCAACCTTGCGACCTGGCCTTCAGAATTACGGAATTGCAGGAGCCATCTCAACACAGCATGGTCCGTTCTTAACAAAACCTTCCTTCCGTACAAGTATTTATCGAAGTGCTCAACGGACTTCACGATAGCTAATAATTCTTTCCTGGTCACACAATAATTCCTTTCGGCTTTCGACAAAACCTTGTTAAAATAGCCGATAACCTTTTCTTGTCCATCCTGTATTTGAAAAAGTACACCGTTGTATCATCAGAAGGTTCTGAAAATTATGGATAGTAAGTTGAATTACTTTGAAACTTGAATTATAAATTAATCTTTGTAAATGAAACTATAAATATTTTATAGTAGGCGTCTACGTCGTTAAGAATGTCTTTTTAGGTCAAACACCTCTTTTAAACTATACTTTGTTATTGGTAATAATGCGGAACGAGTTCAATTTATTTGTCGTGTTAAACATTTTCATCGTCGTTTTGGATTTCGCTCGCTAGAACATATACTCTAAGCGGTAACGCATCATTATGTGAACATAGCTTTGAGCGGCCACCTGACTACTGCTTACGCTTTTCGAATAGCGAACGCGACCGAAATTTAATTGGGAACCAATAAGCAAGCGCAGTACCTTTTAAATCCTCCAAGATCACTACTGTTCATATGTAACGATGGTTGCGTTTTAGTTCTCAAACCAATTTGAGCTGACTACGCCAACAAACCTGATAAGTTTGTTTGTTACAGTGGGACCACGAATTCATATCATATCGGCCCGGCGTGATGTACGATTTAACTATTTTATCGCTTTGGTTTGGAGATTTGTTGTTTTCGTGTATTAATGTTAGATGATTTATTATTATAATGTGGTGTCTTCGTCACATAGTATAGACTTATGACCTAAAGAAATAAGAAAACTATTTTAGCCTATTTTAAAATGTAGGCGGCCGGCGTCGCAAGCTAAGCTTTTAACTAAAATAAAATATCAATCATGGCCCCATCACATTTTTGTACATTGTACATTTATATTTTTGTTAAAGGACGACCCGGAACTTTTAGTTCGATTTTTTTTCTTGGTTTACGATATCGCTGTTTCTTACTGCTAGAGTGAAGTGAAGTTTCTACTGCCCCTGCACCTACTTCACGCCAAGCTTCATGAAATTATATTGGAAGGTTCGCTGACTACCCGTTCAAAGTCTTTCGGTACTCTAATGATCTACGAACGTGAAATGAAACTAAAGTTTTCTTACACACCAATACACGTTTTGTATTATTTTACGTTATAACGTTAAGTATTGATCCATAATCTATATTATATATCTCAAATTGCAGATATTTTTTAAATGTGTTAGATATTCATAAAATATGAAAATTTAAATATAAATCTTTTGATCAAAATGAAGCATTTAGTGAATATTTCTAAACATGCGAAATTTTATATTAAGTTTTATATTTTTTATTTTAGTTTTTATATATTGTGTATTAAATCTCTATAAAATATATCCGTTTAAATATTAATTATTTAATATCATAAAAACATTTAATATATATGTTACATTTTTATATATTTTTAAATATGCATGAAATATAAAGATTCAAATATAAATTATTTAATGTAAAATAAAAATTTAATAAATATAAAAAGACATTTGATATTTAAAATACATTTAACAAATATCTTTTAAATATAGTATGCTAGTGGGGGTTGGAGAAAGATTTAAGTTAAATTTAAAACAATTTAGTAAAACAAAGAAAAGAAAAAAAGTAATTAGTGTTTGTCATTTTCTTAGGTCAGTTATATTTTAATTTATCGAATGTAAACTATCAGATATTTTTTTAATTTTTAACTTAAAGAATTTTTCGTGATTTTATATCATATTTTTATAAAAGCCTTAAACGAGATTTTCCTTTATACTTCCATTAACTTTGCTTAATATGGAAGTGAATTTTAGTTGATGAAATTTTCGTGTCTTATATACCTTAATCCGATTTAATTTGATTTATTCGTGTCTTACCTTGTAGAGCTGTTATTTACAAAGTCTGCAAGATAAACTCTCCGCTTATACCCTCTTCAGTTATTGAAACACTATTACATCTTTCGTTAAAGGGTCATTCCATGCGAAATCGATCACTAAAATGGGTCGATCTCACGGATTTCAATGAAAATCCCTTATGAGGTAGCAATCACCTAAAGAACGTAACTTTCATTCATCAATTTGCTAAATTACGCAGAACTTCGGAAATATTCAAACTGAAAAAATTATCAAAACTGCTTGAACGCCTTTAAAGAAATATAAATATCTCGAAAAGTATTTACCCTAGAACAAATATTTTTTTGTATATTGCTCACTAGAAGACGGGCTTTTCGGACAGCCTAATAATTTTTTGTTATCAAACGTATTTTTATTTTTTTCTAAACGAAATATTTTAAAAATGCAGAAAAATCGGTGTGGTCACATTTTTAAAAATCTGAAAAAAATTGTACAGATTCTTTGAACATTTCTGTATTTAAGTGCAAAATGGCAAGCTGGACGTTTTAATAGTTTTGGCAGGGTAAATTTTCAAAGACCGCGCTGCAGACAGCCGGCGCACCATAGATCACGGTCAACCGGCGCAACCCGCGTTCGCTACCTTCTGAGATCGACCCATTTTAGTGATCGATTTCGCATGGAATGACCCTAAAGAAAGAACTTACTACATTTGATGTAATATATCATTCAGTGGCAGGTCCAATTTATTGTTTTATTAATATTATTATTTAATTTGTAGTATCCTGATTTGCTTAGTACCTTCTATCAAACCAAAACCCTCTGAACATATGAAAATCTGATTTACATAGAAATATTATATGAAGGTGCCTTGCCGTGCGTTGCTGTTCTATTTCCCAACTGATCGGTTTGAGATTCAAAGGTTTCCCTTTTTTATTATTTAAAGATTAACATGTTCCATAAAACATGCCATTGATTCATATATTTAGATTATATGTTTATCAGTAAGTAATAGGAATGATAAAAGAATACAAATAAGACAAGCTTATATTCCAGAAAATAAATTAATATCTTAGTGCAATTAGTTTATCAAAATTGAAGTTAATCCATTTGCAACCCAAAACGAGGTAAATAACTTTTTTTTTGTTTTTCTTTATTTCAGGCTAAATTAAGATTTGTTAAGCTTCAGTGAGTTCGACGAGTGAAAACGAGAAGAAATTAGTACCAGGAAAATAAAATTAGCTTGCATTATATTATTTTATTTGAAATAAAACCGTTTTCATACTGTAATTAAATAAACTGGAATTACTTTCGGTTTCTACCACACAATTGAACGTTTGAAATGCTTTTCAGTTTATTAAAACGGATATCGTAAAATATATTGTAGAAGGTATCAATTACAAATTAATAACATCATTGATTGTAACACAATCAATAATTTCATTTTTAATTAATACATTCCTTCTAATTATTAATTCACTATTTTAGAGTTGAACCGTTGTAGTAAATAAGGTTAGTAATTACTTGGGTAGATGGGTATTTTTATCTGTAGATTCTTAAAAGGAATTTCTGGAAAAAGTTTGTTGAGCGCCACTGGATTCGCAATTATTATGGTCAATGATGGAGTTAAACACTAATTTAATTCAGACAACTAAATTATATTTTTGTTTATTGTTTCCAGCCTTACTTTGTGGAACTCCATAATCATGAAATAAATAAAGATTAGTAAAAGTTTCACAGTTTTATTAAAATACAACCTGACAATATTGTTTCGACAGCTATGCTGTCATTATCAAAGGTAATATAATTATAAACAAACACGTCGCTAAGGTAGATACAAAAATAGGTAACTAGATAAAATAATAATAATAATCAGAATTAAATATCTAATACTTCCAGTAACGGAGAATTACTGAGCTCAAGTTGTTCATTCATTAAAGGTACCCTGAGTTTGTGTTTGTATATCTCAAAGGCTTCTAAAATGTCTAATTTGCGTTTGTTATTACAAAAATGTAGGAATTTAATATTATTTTGAGGAGTCATTGTGTGATTTTGTTCTAAAAGGTGTTTGGCGTAATTAGGTTTTTCAGGATGTTTATTTTTGTAATGACGTACGTGTTCTTTATATCTTATGTCAAAATTTCGAAGTGTTTGCCCAATATATACCGAACTACAAAAAGAACAATTTAAACGGTAAATGCCCGATTTCATTATATCATGTGTTCTGTCTTTAGCATTAAATAAAAATGAAAAAGTGTTAGTGTTGGTTTTAAATGTTATTTTATAATTGTTGGTTTTTCTTAGTATATGTGCAATTTTTTCTGATATTTTGCCAAAATATGGTATAGATATGTAATTTGTGTCTTCCGTTTGATTGTCAGTGGGATATATTCTTTTGAGAGCTAACCTATAATCTTTTTGTTTAATTAAATTGTCAATCATGTTCGGATTGTAATGATTTGTATGTGCTAGTTGTTTAATGGTTGATATCTCTTTGCTAAAATCTGATTTTGTTAGTGGAATAGCTAAAGCTCTGTGTACTAATGATCTGTAGGCTGCTATTTTATGTGTTTTATGGTGACAAGATTCATTTGGTATTGTTATGTCTGTTTGTGTTGGTTTTCTGTATATGGAAAATTCAAATAGATTGTCTGCGTTAATCTTGATATTTAAGTCTAGAAAGTTTATAGCCCTGTTTTGTTCTGTTTCTAGTGTAAAATTTATGTTAGGGTGGATACTATTAATAAGAATTAAAAATTCATTGATAACCTCAAAAGAACTGTCAAAACAAGCTAAAATGTCATCAACATAACGAAACTAAATTATAGATCTAAGCTACCCGAAATCTAGAACGTGGAGTAAATGAACAAACACTAAATAATCAATAATTTATACCTCAAAAAATATATTGATTAATGTTAAAGCAAATTAAAAAATAGTTAAAATTGTCTACCTTTGAAGACTTTCGAATTAATATTAATAAAGAAAATCCATTTATTTTGATGTTTAGTCTTATTAAACAACTTAAAATAACAAAATAGGTATCAAGTATTGATTGATATCAAGATATTTTAATAAAAGGAGTTGACTTCGCTCATTGACCGATCTCGAATATTTACAGTACAAATTAACCAATAACTTCTACCTTTTATGTAGTTAACAAGGGATTCCTATTAAATATGTTGTTGGTCAATTTGAACTGGAATTAAAATGTAAGTTTAATTGTCCATAACCATAATTGCTTAAATTTAAAGCTTTATCGGGTTAATTTTGCCATACAATCTTCCAAACCTAAATTCTTACCCTAAAATTCCAAATCCCTGGAAAAACAAAAATAATATTAGAACTACACACCTCAATAATTAATTGAGAATCTCTGCAGTTCTTCAAAGTGTAATTACCAATCTGTCGAAATCACTGCAGGTGTATAGAGAAAGAGAATAGAGGTATTTTGAGGAAATAGTATACTGTTAGTCACTCAGTTAGTGTATTACTTGTCTGGGTAAAATTCTCATTTATTTAACGGTAGAGCATTGGAACTACAAAATTTAGATCTACGGTTAGATTGAGGATGTGGAGATACACAACGGATCAATAAACATTATACAGTCGGAACTACTTATTTTTGGAAACGTAACAATAAATCAATAACGGATTAGTTGTTGAATATACAGGTTATAACCATTCAGAAGGTAAAACTCTGTATTATATAATAGTATCCTACAGTCAAAACTATGTTCGTGGTCCATCACTAATGGTCCATCACCGCCTTATTAAAATTTCCTTGTCTCCTGGGACTCGTATAAGCATCCAATTCATAAATCGGATCTTTCAATTCTTCGAGAGGATGTATGAGTTCATGAGGAAATTTTGTCCGGTAGTTGGTAGATGCGCTTAATGGGCCTCATTAATCAGTATTAATCAAGTCAAATCCTTGTAGTTGGAAATGGTAGTCATGGTACTCTTGTCCTCTAAAGGTAGTTGACTATGAAATGATTGAAGACTCTAGGAAACAGTGTCTGTAGGAGAGTCAGATTATACCTGATTGAGTCTTCTGGAGCAGTTCCCAATTTTTCAAACATAACGAAAATAAAAATAATGATAAAAAGTACGCAAAAGTGTTTTCATATTAGTTAGATTTTCTTGTATATTACGATTAGTATATTTCAAATACATTTAAAAATGTCCTACATAGAAGTCCATTACACAAAAAAATATGATGTGTTATACAATTTTTATAGTCATCTCTGTTATGAGTGAGACCAATTGGGCAATATTCGCCAAATTTTCATCTGTATGTCAGAAAAAGTTTAAATTGCTTAATCACTATAATTAATATTAGAAAAAAATTCAAGCAGACATACCATTATCTAAATATTTAAAAAGTACGGACCAGTTTATGTAATTCAGGGTGTCAGTGTGTCACGTCAGTGTAGCGTGTTGCTTGGCAACAGGCGGGTAGCCCGGCCTATTTTCGGGCTGTATTGATCCGACCTCCCTTTACTTGGGGTTAAGCCAGGGTCGTACTAAACGTACAACTTTTATCGTAACCTTCAGAGTTAATAAAAATATACATTTATTTCCATCTACTCAATGTTTACTCATTTAAAATGGGGTGAAAAGCTTTGATGGCTAATATTTTAGGTTTGGTCGTGGTAAATAAAATACAATCGAAAGAAATCTTTCAAAAAACTCTATTACTGGTTGTTTTTCTTTGTTCTTTTAGGAAGTTTAAAATCGATTACATTTTATGTGTATGAATTTAAAACAGATTTACTATAACGGAAAATTAGATACAAAAAAGGATCAAGGGATTAGGAAGATAAAAATAACTTTTTGTGTATTTTTTTGATGGTTTCTTTATTTTGTTTGGATTTGCCCTAATTCTAAAATAAAGTTATGCTGAGATTCTAAAGAAAGATTTTGGTAAATGTTTTTCGGAAAATTACAAGGACTTACTTAATATTAATGTTTTAAAAGTTAAATCCATCACTCGAAAAAATATTTCATATGCATAAGTTCATAGGCCGTATTCAGGATAATCTTTAGAGTCCAGACAAGGAAATTGCATTAGAGGTGTCTTGTTCTACTTAAAAGCTTAGACACACCAATCAGAAAGAGAAAACATTTACTCGCAGGATAAGCGAGTAAATTGTTATATGAAGTTATTCGTTCTTGGAATTTATGAATATCCCTCGTACTTTTCTATTGTATATCACTCTTGGATTTAGTTTATGAATTTATATTCGCTTTAGTAGCTTTTATTTTCTTGATTCGTGAGCTTGAGCTGTCAGTCTCGTTAAGATTTTGACATTTTTTTAATTTTTTTCTTTCAGGACCTTTTAGTATCTCTCTGGTTTTAAGAATTTTCTAGAAGAAGAAGAATCTTTATTTTTAGACGTAGGCTCTTGAAAAATGTGCCTATTTACATACAGACGTGAAGCTTCCCAGGTAACCACGTCTTCATCACGTAATTTTGACATTGTTTTCTATTTATATAAAGACTTAAATCTTTCCAGCTAACCACGTCTTTATCGCGTCATTTTATGGCATTTTCATCACCGACATCATGTATGTAAAAAGTCACATCAAACGGACGTCATTTTGATGATAGATTTTTAACGTCATGTGAATGACAGCACACTGACGTCATAATGCCGTATTTTTTAATGCCTCCGTTTTTTCGGCAGTAACGACGTCAAATGCCTATTAAAATGACGTCAAATTGTCGTAAAACTGATAGCATTATGTCACAGCCCAAGCACGTCAATATAAGACGTCGTTAAAACGTAATTCAACGACGTCATTAAAACGTTGTTCAATGACGTTATTAAAACGTCCTATACTAGGACTAGGACAGGAATTATAAATAAATAGTTGAATATTGGAAATAATATTTATTATATACTATTTCATACATAATTATTAAACAAAAATAAACATTCAATAACAGAACATACATCTCTTCTATTAACTCAACATCTCGTAATTATTAAACAACAGTAAACATTTACTAACTGAAAAGCTGCTAAAACAATATGCAGAATAATTATTAATACTAAAATAATATTAGTAAGTAATAAGAAACAATTGCATTAGTATTAATTTATTCACAATAGTAATCTCACAAAATCGTCGAACGGGTAAAATTGTATAGGTTAGGTAGTATTGCGACGAAACCACACAATTATTATGCAGTTTAATAATAAGTAGAAACGTTATTAATGAAAGAGCAAAACAATACACGAAAGACGTTGTTGCTGTTTGTATTGCGGCATGTAGTTACATGCAGTTCAGAAAAAAAAATAAAGTAAAACAGTGTTGCTAGATTGGTCTCTCGTACATCAGTGGACCTGACAATACAAAAATACTGTAATTGAATATTGCAAACAGCCAAATAATGTATTCTATTTACATTCTGCAAATGTAAAAATAAAAAATATTTTATGGAATATATCACTTTTTGCTTACCTAGGTAGATCATAATTAATATTATTATAAAAGTCTAAAAACGACATTGTACGTCTAAAAGACGTCATTTTGAAGACGTCTACTTACGTACCATAACATGACGCCTTATGGACATTATTTATTAGTCATATGACGTCGCCGACCAATAATCACTTAAAAATAATGTCATTATAACGTCAGTGTGCTGGCTGGGACGGGTCTTGATGACATTGATTTATTTAGGCATTTACTATACAACATAAAATATACTGCTATATTATTGTGTTTAAAAATTAAATTAATTCTCTTATTATTCAAAACTCTCGCAGGTCTGTTAAGTACAAATGGGCGCATGTACGGCATGCGGGCATGCACCCAGTCCAGCCCAGTCAATCTAGCACGTGACATTTCAACGTAATAACGCATCTTTGTACTTCCTAGTATGCAAAATGGCGATGACCGAAATAAATTCATAAGAAATTTAAATAAATAATAAAATTAAATAAATTTGTTGTGATTTCTACGTGTAATAAACAAATTATGTTTAAGTTTAATATTAATAATTTATTATATTATATTAAATAATATAGAAGTACGTCTTTTTTTGTGAACAATGACGTCTGACGTACTTTCCCAACTGACGTCAATGAAACTGATTGACGTTCACAAAACGTTACAAACTGACGTCCAAAATACGTTACCACCTGACGTCATTGGTCTGTCACATTAGGACGTCATTATTACGTCGTTTATACATCTTTTCTTTGGTCATTCGACGAAACTAAATATTTCTTACGTCAATATGACGTGACGATGTTGGCTGGGTTGTCATGAAGCAACTGATGATCGAAGAATCAGAAATGGTTGCACGACCTTGCCTGTGCGCTCTGCGAATAGAATTTAAATGGGAGGTGCTCTCGGTAGCCAAGATTGCCAAATTTTTTGAAATGCAAAATTTCAACCCTAGGCAACCAATAAATCACAACCAGGCAGTCAAATAATCTTCTTGTTTTGAGATTCCGCTGTATATTAACTGGCATTATTCAGACTAGGCGAATAAAGGAGCTCTCGAATCCAAATCTGACAATGATAGCTTGTATCTCCATTATGTTAAAGAAGGGGGGAAGAGATTCTGATGAAATAACGCGCAAAGCTAGTTTTCTAATGTCTTCGTTCAGTGAGTTTTTTTTTCATAATTCTGGCTTTGGTGCTTGGTAGAAATGTGGGGGAAGTAATCGTAGAAATAGTTTTGATTATCTTTGGTTCTCATTACCGAAGAACAAGAATTGCGCCAAATCGTGTTTAATGACCACCAGGTAATACACAATGGTCGTACTTAAAATTTAAAACGCAATTTTCCCGAAAACTAGCAGGCAGCTACCACATGTTGATAAGGAAAATGTTCTAAATCATTACAGCTATCCTCCCCCCATTACGAGGTTTCTAGTTATATTAGTTACACCCTGTGTTGAATCCAAGGGGTTGATCGGAGGAATTTCTAGGTAGGTGATATTTGTGATTCTGTATATATGTAGGTCAAACAGTGGTGTAACCAGGCGGGATGAGGAGGCCAAGCCCCCCTCTTACAAACAAGAATATTTCTATATTTCGGGACCGGTGGCGTCGGGTAGTCTCGAATGTATACAAGGGTTATTCATTGTGTATTGTTTAGGCTTTATACGTAGTTACATATTATCAAGACTTGATAATCGATAATTGATGATCGAGAATTAATATTATTTATCATATTTTATTAAATAAAAAATTTAATTATTTAAACATGTAATTGTTTTGTATGTTTTAGATTCTTGTACTCTAATAAAATAATGTCGGCTCCCAATACATACTTTATCTTGTATGCAATTTACGCGACAGACAGGCCGTATCCCAGGTCCCTGATTTATTAGTATTTTAATCTGTGATACCTTTAAATAAAGCTTTTATCTAAATGCAGCCATCTCCCGCCAAAACACAACCCTCCATCCTTTCCTTTGAACTTTTATTCTTTTTATATTTTATTTAGTAAATATTTATTGTTGATTTTAAACTGTACATTTTTATTTATGTTATGAAAGTACTTTTTGACGTCAAAATGTCTTGAAATCGAACGATGTTCTTTTCAATTTTTAACAATACTGGAAAATAATATAGTATTGTGTGATTAGGATTAAAAGTGGCAGTTTGTTTGACTACCAATTATTTAGCAAAAATTCAACAAAAAGTCAACAAAGTCACTAAAATGCGAATGACACATATTAGATATTTTTACTTCAACCAAAAAAAAGTACAAAATATTTATTACACATTTTGTCGAAATAACATGTGTTCAGAAAAACCGTTATTGAGTAGGATTGCATCGAATAATAAGTTTTGAAAGTAGTTCAATGGTCACTGCCAGTGGCGGCCTGTGCCAAATATTCTTGGGTGTGCTGCATCTTCCAAAATGTTCGTTTTGTTTTGCCTGTTTATTTTGCAAAATTAAGAGAATCGTTTTTCACTGCTAATATGCGTGTTAGAGTTTTTTTGACGTTCGTTTTAACTTTGTTTTTGACTTTTTCACTTAAATAATTTCACTTCCGTCCAGATCTTCTCGAAACGGCCGTCAGAAACAACACAAATGGAAAATAAAACAGGACATTCTTTCTATTACAAGTCCAATTGTTCCTCAAATGTATGTCTTTTATTAGTTAATTAGGACTACCATGCACACAAAAACACTTAAGCAGATAAAGGATATGTGTGAATGGTGTCCAGATTTTCATAGTAAAAAGATAATTTTTCTCATAACTTAACGATTTGGGGATCGTTGATGCATTTTTGCAAGTTCATTTTCAATGTTATAAATCATATGGAACACACAAGATATGTTGAATTGAAGGTGTATGCAAGTTAATTAACTTACGAAACGTAAAGTTCATGTTAACGAGACATGTGAATTTTGCAGTCCTACAATTTTGCAGTCTTACTGAATTTTCAAAAGTTTAAAGCTTTGATAAGTTGTTTTAGTGGAAATAAGTAGATTAGCTTCATAACCACAGAATTGATACACATGTTAAAGGTTGGACCTTTTTGATGGAACCACGTAAAAACTGTTTTGACAAGCTGCGCCTTTGTAACGTTCCTTTAATTATGTAATTTGGGCTGCATATCAAAGTTTTTGGCATCTAAAAACATTCAAAAAGATTACTAATGATATGATGATTCGGTTTTTGGAGAAAAGAAAGTGTAAAAAGGTGTTTTATGAAATTAAGCTAATTAATAGTAACAGGACAATGTCCTATTGCTGGCATTAGAATTAAGGGTATTATTCCTTTTTTCAACCCAAGTATTGCATATGATTAGAATCAGAACTTTATTTTCTATAAAATAGTATAAATTGTTTTTGCATTTATGAAAATTTATAAATTATATTTGGGTTGTGTGAAAATTGATGTCATAATTTTTTTGTTTAATGATTAAGTTCATTTGTTTTTCAAAATAGTATATAAAGGGAATCCATTTTTTAACAATTAAGTAGCTCTAAACTACTAGAGGAAAACTTCGGCATCGAAAAAAAGTTATAATATTTGTATTTTATTTTTGTATTCAGATGTGCTAATAAAATAAAAAATTTCGTAGTCAATAATTTTCTTGAATATTTATTTGTGTATTGGATTATTTTATTTTTGTGTAATAAGAACACTCTACATCAGCGACCCAAACCTGAGAAAGTCTCAATGTAGTAGTGCCCTATCATCTTTTAGCAAACATCGTTTGTCTGTGTGTGTTTCTTTATAAATACTATTAAATTTTCCTTAATCGTAGTAGTACGTCTTTTCTGTATAGTAATAAATTATTAAAAATCGATTTAAGTTACAGCTCCCTTATTTTTGGGTTTTTCGCCAAATCATGTAAAAACTATCCCAAATTTAAATTTGTTTAAAATAAAAACCAGAAAATACATGTTTGAAGGAAATCGCGAGCGTGTATGTTTTTAATTGGTCTTCCCCACAGATAATCCTTATGCTTTTGTGGGTGTAGTTTATGGTAGTACAGCATCAATATAAAATTACATCTACCTGTAATACTGTTACCATACTGAACTGGGTTTTTGCAATAAGCTTGCAAAAATGACTTGCGGCTTGAAAAGGTTTCAAAACTAAGCGTGCTGCACAAATTGCTGCTATTTTAAACTATACATTTTGAGTCTGCGCAGCCATAGGATGACAGGCAACACTTATCGAAATAACCTGGCTCGTACTGCCAGAACAGTGTAGTTACACAGCGATTTCATGGACCCCTATGTAACGCTAGTGGGCTTGTATTATCTCAGTGTTTATTTGATCGATTCAGTGACTGGGTACATAATTAGAAACGCATTTTGAGACAACGTGTATGTATACAGGGTGGAAGCATATACGACGCGTTAATTTTAAGGGATGATCGAAGACATCAAAAGGAACAAAAAAGTTTTAATAAATTTTTTTCTGTTAATGAGCTTTCGAATAATTTAGAAAAGACCATTGTCATATCTGGCAACCTTGCGTTTTAAATATAATCGCATTCTACAGCCGGGTCTTGACCTTGTTTTAGAATTCAGATCGTTTATTAGTCTAAACAAACCGATGATGACAGCCGTTGTTTAACAATAGTAAACACCCGAAGCAGGTTAGTCGAGACTAATTCTACGAAAATTGTCATCAGCACTGTTCTTCAGTAAACAAGATAGTACGTGCTTAATAAACACGTTGATTCATAAGAAACCAACTGTAAGAATAAGACAATAATTAATTGACCTACATTTGCATTGAAGACATTCTTTAAATAATTATTTATTAATTAATTTCCGGGATATTTTAAAAATTTCTTGACCTATTTGTTTTTCTATTAAAAAATACTATTTTTTGTAATAAAGTTTTTAATTAAGGGACCTAAATACCATAAGATTAAAGATTTTATTAAAGTAGTCAAAACAAAGTGTCATAAAAATCTCTTTTAACCTAATTACCTAACTTACGTTATTAGATAATGTTCTCTTATAAAATCATTAAAAACTATTATTAGACTTAAACAAGAAAATGAAGAAACTAGGTCAACGCGTGATCAACAGCTGTAAAACGCATTATGATAAGATAAGAGTGTAAATACATCTTATGTTACCAGAGCTGTTAAGAAAAGTCACAAATATTTCGTTTGTCATCGTTGAGTACATACACCCTAATAACGGGTTGTAATTAACAACTTCATTACCTTTTAAGTGTTATAGGGTAATGGGTAATTTAAAGAAAAGTAATTAGCAAAAAATAGGGAAGATAAAATCAATTTGATGAGGATGAAAATAAATTTTATTATTATTGTTAGGTAAATAGAATAGTTTAACATCAAAGTTAATAATAATTATTATTATAGGGTAAATTGATTTCATTTCACTATTTTATACGTATATTCGATTATAATTGAATATACGTTAGGCATCACTTTAGCTCTTCTTAAATAAAATCAGTTTTTGCCGCTACTGAACTATTCCAGTTCACCTGCTATTTCTCTTATCAGTTAAATTACTTGAGTCAACCACGTGATCGTCGAGTGATCACGTGATTCGCGATACGTTTTACATTTCCGCCCTCGTGATTTCTGCGATCCAAATTCTTCATTTGTTTGTTGAGGTATAGATAAACAAACTCGTGCGTTATCGACAAATTATTTCCAGTTCAACAAGCTACACTCTGCATTATCTCACGCTAAAACGGTATCACAGTTTACACAGCTATCATCGGGCATTGACCCAAATATTGTTCATTAAATTGTAAGGTTGTAAACAAAACGTGCTTTATTCCAAACTCAACAACTATAGTCGGGCAGACTTTATTACAAACTTTATAGGGTTGTCACGTTTCTTAATTGAGTAAAATGAATTTTTAATTGTAAAAAGAATTCAATTTTACGCGGAAACGACTGAACATACGATAAAATGTTATTAAGGTTTGTTGTTGTGATAGATGAGATGCATCTGCCCACAAAGTCCCTAATTAAACTACTATTATTAACACTGCAAAATGATAAAGTTTCCAACTTTATTATTTTTTTTCTGAAAAAGTAGTACGTTCTAGAACAAAGTTGTATAATACTATTTTGTTTCTTTTGATGTCTTCTATCGCCCATTAAAATTAACGCGTCGCATCTGCTTCCACTCTGTATAATATCAACATTAAATTCTGCATTTATTTTCGTTGATAAATTTTGCAATTACTTTAATTTAATAATCTGTTTAAAAAATGGTTGTTATTCATAATTATTAGTACATATTTTACAACTGAAGACTTATTACTTAATAATTAATTAAAAAACATAATAATTAAGTAATAATTCTGCAGCTGTGCAGAACTTAAGGGCGGGCCGCCACTGGTCACAGTACATATAAATAGAATTTATTTTTTCCTCCTTGGATTAAAAGTACTTTTTCCAATAGTTAAAAGAGTGAAGCTTTTAGTAACATATATTTTTATATTAATAACAAAAATGTCAACTTTAATGACAATTATTATTAATGGTATTAAAACAAACGATTTTTATTCAGTTGGAGAAAAAATTTCTTTATTCACTCTATTCATAAAATTAACAAATTCAAGAAGGGTACTTTTTCACTCTTCAGAAAATTGCAAAAAATAGTGTAAAGTTTTCTTCGCGCGTAGTATTTGCGCAACTCGGTAAACATTTTTGCACAACTTCCACAACTAGAGAAAAAAAACACTTACCCTTTGCAATTTGTTTAAATAACTATTTTACAATAAAAAAATATATCTACAACACAGCTATCAGGCACCCCGCACCCCCAAGCAAAGTGTAGTTGTGCTACTGAGGCCAAACGAATAAATTTTGATATATTTTGTTGCGTTTTTTCATCTTTGAATTACTATATCAATTTTCTTCTTTTTATCCACAGCTTACTCAGCAATTTTTAATATAAAACAACTTTCAGTTAAATGAGATCTTTTTGGGCGAGGAATCAGGATGCGGTGCATCCTTCGTACCTCATGGCACCGATTGCTATGTTCATTTGGCCGACCCTACTAGAATTTAACCGAATCTGGGTGCATTCCACCCACAGTATCCGAGAAGAAGACATGTTTTTAATTTTTTCTCCGCTATGAAAAATATTGCGACCCTTGGATTATGAAGCAAACATGCACACCAATAATCCACCCAGACTGGCAAATGAGATCTTTATTCTTTTTTCGTTTGCTTCAATGCGTATAATTATGTTTCAATTTTTATTTATTTTTTAAAATTGTTTTCATTGGTATTTTATATGAATTGCTAACAATTACTCCCCTTCAGCTAATTACCAACCAATTAATTAATTACCTAGAGAAAAAAAAATGGAAAATCTTCAGACGCAATAATACAAAAATGGATTTGAAGCGTCTAATAATAATAATTCATGAGATGACCACAAAATATTTTTACCCCACAAAAGTTTACTTGCCTTGGCAGTTTTTTTTCATTTTTCCATCAGGTATTTTAAGGCGCCTAGTTCTTAAATGATCACATTGAATGTAAATAATGGAAAAACCAGGTTTTGCTTAAATTCAATGTTAATAATATGAGGTTTTTGTTTTATTTTAATTTTTCTTTTCAAATCGAATTATAGCAGATAATTAAAATTAAAAAGAAGGCATCAAAATAAAATTTAATAGCTTTTCGGATAGTTAAAAATACCTTATCTATTCATATCATATTAATATTAATTGCTTATTACGAGAAATGACAGTTGAAGGAAGCAGTAGGAGAAATTAATAGCAATACCGAGAAACCATAGAAAAGAAATGAGATAGTTCTGGAAATGTACAAGTTTTACCACGATGACGCGAAACTAGGATGACATCATCGTTGGTAGGCGGCCATCATCCTGAATTTCGCGAACATGTGTTGAACGAATGGCCGTGGAAAAAATCTGCTGCCAAAACTCTGCAATTCTATGACTCACACACAATCATTATTTATATCGAACGCTTAATAGTGTACCCAAGTTTTATCGCCACGAAAGCATCTTGGTTGGCCGTTAAAAATATTCCCTTTTTTCAACAGGAAATTTTAACCTAAATAGAAAAGTATTTTTTTCTATGAGGAAAATTGGCGTAAATCAATGTTTATGTATATTATACACAACACAGAGCCTACTATCTTTGTTCGAACATTAGTTGAAGATTGCATAACGAGCGGCGTGGGTTGGGTTAAAATAAACGTCCATGACAGTTTTGCGAGTTAAATGGACAAAACTGCTTTCTACATCAAGGTCATGCTGCAAATAAACAATGATCTCTTTATGTAACATCTCTCGCTGTAGCTGTAGCTGTACCCGTCATATTTTAAAACGAGGAGAGAGAATACTACACGTATATTTGTATTTTATAGGTATTATTATATTGTTCATCAGATTAGTTTGCCGGAAGTAGTACTATTAGTACAGTATATCGTTTTCGTTATATCTGTGGTTTACATTTCCGTTGGAATTTATAATCACGTGTAAAAGTGTTGACAATCGCTATTATCTAGTTAACAATAAATTAAAAGAGAATTTTGCTTTCAAGTGAAGCTTATTTAAAAGTTTTGCCAACACAAATAAATCTAGCCCTTGGGAAATTTTTATGAATTAATAAAAACAACTAACTGTAACCTAACCTAACTTTTAACTTGATGTTAAATGGGAAAAAAAACAAGAGACTACAGAATCCAGAACGTTTGCACTAGTAGTGGTGTAGTGTAGCTTTAGTACAGTAGTTGTTTAAAAATTTAAATTAAAACACATAAAATGAATTATGACTTTATGAGCTATATGTACCCTGAACGCTAGCTACCGTGCTCTTGCACCATTGAATTTAATTACAGAGTACATGCAGACTTAATTATAGGTTTTTACTAAAACTATATTGTTAATACTTTTGTTACATTACAATATTTGCTAAAAATTTAAAATGTGTCTCTAAGGAAATAAAAATTTGTCAAGTTGACGAACTTTTTTTTAAATAAGCTCGCCGTCAAAGATTACTGGATTCAAAATTTTAGACTTATAACATCTTGTACCAAACATTTCATGCAAATGTTTTTCCTTATTTATTTATTTATTTATTCTCTACCTAATTACTGTTGTGTTATTTGATTTGGTAATGTACAGTTCCATATTAATTAGTATGGTCATTAGTAGTGGTTTTACTGTCTCGAGGCTTAGTTTGTGGAACTCCATAATCATGAAATAAATAAAGATTAATAAAAAGTTTCACAAGACTTATTAAATTATAACCTGACAATTATTTCGACAGTTCAGCAGTCATTATCAAAGGTAATATAAATATAACCAAACACGTCGCTAAGGTAATTACAAAAAATAGATAACTAGATAAAAATAATAAGGATTAAGTATCTAACACTTCCAGTAACGGAGAATTACTGAGCTCAGCTGTTCATTTATTATCTGAGTTTGTGTTTGTATATCTCGAAAGCTTCTAAAATGCCTAATTTGCGTTTGTTATGTAAGAATTTGATATTATTTTGGGGAGTCATTGTGTAATTCTGTTCTAAAAAGTGTTTGGCGTAATTAGGTTTTTCTAGATGTTTATTTCTGTAACAACGCACGTGCTCTTTATATCTTATATCAAAATTTCGAAGTGTTTGTCCAATATATACCGAACTACAAAAAGAACAATTCAAACAGTAAATGCCCGATTTCATAATATCGTTTGTTCTGTCTTTAGCATTAAATAAGAATGGAAAAGTATTCGTGTTGATTTTAAATAATATTTTGTAATTACTGTTTTTTGTAGTATATGTGCAACTTTTTTTGATGATCTCTTACCAAAATATGGTATAGGTATAGATATGTAATTTGTGTCTTTCGTTTGATGTCATTGGGATGTATTCCTTTGATAGCTAACCTATAATCCTTTTCTTTAACTCAAGTGTCAATCACGTTTGAACTTAATGATTTACATGTGCTAGATGTTTAATGGTTTAAATCTCTTTGTTAAAATCTGGCTGTATGAGTGGTATAGTTAAAGCTCTATAATTCTTTGGAAATATATTTACATAAAAAAAGTTAATAAATTTATTAATACAGAAAATATAGAAACTTTAAACAAAGACCTCACCACGAAATTCCAAAAATAAGTAAAACAAACTCTAGAAAAGCTGTAATATCTTGCTTTTTCAGAATTAGAAAAGCAACAAATCATAAATAAGTAAAAACCCACAATCACCTAAACTGTATGGATTTATTAAAACACAAGCCTATAAGACCAATTGTATCATATATCAATGCACCTAATCACATTTTATCCAAGAAGCTGAACCATATTATTAATACAGTAGGTTACAAATCGAAATACTTTGTTAGAAATTTATTAGAATTAGTTGATAAGCTACAAAACATATATCTTCCACCACATTCAAAAGCGGTTAGCTTTGACGTATCTAGCATGTTCTCCAAAATATCTCCACAAGAATGTATTTCTTTGTTAAATACTTTCTTGATTAATAGTAATATAGAATTAGTTAAAAGGTTAGAGTGTTAATTCATTTATTTGATCTTTGTATTTTTTTAATTAAACTACAATCTGTCTGATATCGACATTCAGTAGTTAGTGTATCCTACCTAATAGATGTTAGACGAAAAACATGGAGGATGTGTATACGTTGATAACTCTCCTATATTAGACTTACAGCTAGTTTTACATAATACTAAATATATAATGTTTAGGGGGGGGTTGGAAGTTAAAGGTTTATGTTACTGATAAATTATTATAACTGTATAAAGATAAAAATAAAATTGATTGACTCATATGACCATACAAACACGCTATATAGCAACAGACTTCTACAAAAGCACAGTGATAATTGATATATACAAAATATAAACCACCTACCTTTACCATAAAAGAAAATGCTTCGGCTAAAATAACTGTTGTGAAGCTTGAATCTTACCACAACTGAAACTCACAGGCGGGTCGCTTTAATATAGGACACTAAACACTTAATGATCTAAGAAACATAATTCAAGTGTACAAAAAATATCCCAAAAACTGTTTTAAAATTGAAATGACAAAATTTATTTAACAAAGAACACAGAAAATAAACCAACTAATAATTAAAATGAAATTTTGAAACCCTGAATAAAAGAAAAATCAAACCTAAGTAAGTTATTGCCTTTTACCTTCAGGAGTAATATCTCTGTCATCCTCATTATCTTAATCACTAGATTATAACTAAATAAATACCTTAAAATATTTAAATAATATCAAGATTTTGGCGCATTTTTAAATTACTATCTGATGTAGTAATAAAACAGAAATCCTATTTCTTCCATATCGTTTATAATTAAAATGGCTGGAATACAAGAAATTTGTCTGTCTTCCAAATAATGTCCAAATTAAATGGTATAAATAAAATAATTAAAAATCAGCTGCTTTCTTGAGATTCGGTAAGTACCTTCAATGAATTAATTTATAAATTCCCTTCCATTATCCAATTTATTACGAAGGTTGACATTCTCATAAACTAAAAAAAATTCTCCGCGAAAAAGAAAATTATTACTAAAACACAGTCAAATTCAAAGAACTTCAACAATTATTTATCACTTTTACATTTCACCAAAGTATAACCTAACATTTTGACGTTAGGGATTGTTTAAATTTTTCAAATCACAACATAACTTTCAAATTTTAAAATTTTGCTCTGAACACAAGTGCACTGCTTGAACTGTTGAAATTAACAGAGAGTTTGTACCAAAACGGCTGCTGTTTTTATATCGTTTTGAAAACAAAACACTACTGTGGTGATTTTTCTGATTATAAACAAAAGCCAATTTGGAACTCAATACTACATAACCACATATTTGTTTATAACTATTAACTACTGTTTAAACAATTTCAATAAATAAATAGAGAAAAAAACTCCCTTTTTAATGTAACCTTACACTTGTATTGGCATAACATAATAAGTTGACTAGAACTTGTCGACCAAATCATCTTTCAAATGCAATTATTAAATAACTAAATTTAACTTAATTACTTTAATTTACCTAGTTACAACTTTCTATCTTTACAGAATCCTTCCTTACAACTTAATTAACATTATTTAGATATTTTTAATATATCCAACCATGAAATAACAACTAAATTACATTATTTTATATTGCTATGGCAAAACCGCAGAAATTTGTATCTTATTTTAAAGATATCTTCTATAAAAAAAAACAAACCCCGCATTTACATTTATGTTAAAATTGTGCTCAAGGAACTGCTTGACAACAACTCAATAAATAATTAAAAACATTGTTAACTTGAAACATATATTTTTTAAATTAAACATGCAGGTAAGGTAATAAACATTTGCATACATCATCACACCATGTACCTTGTCTGTTTTAGGTTATGGCTTCAAATTCATTTTTATGTACAAAAATAAATAACGATACCACATCGTTAGCTAAACAATAACAATTTATCAAGATAGTAAGAAAAATCAACTCTAAACTTTATCCTCTTACTGCCTAGTGTGTTCCAAAGTGCATATTTATAAAATTAAAACCTTTTCTTTGGCTTCATATAAAAAAATGTATCAAATATTTTTCCCTTGAGATTATGCAACCCATCAAACATGTTTGTAAATAGGGAATAGGGTTGCATACTTTTCTTCAATATATTCTATTAAATATTAACATTATTTAAACACTGCTGTCAAATCTGTTTATTAGGTCTGACGGTTTGAACCTTTTTAATCGCGGTTGTACTTGATTATCACTGTCTAGTGAACCATCCCTAGAATATTGGGATGAGCACTGATACGGTCACATACCTTTGATAGGGAATCTTCTTATAATTTCGCTGTTGGATGTGCTGATTGCGCCCCAAAGCTGTATGCCGTAGGTCAAAATGGGTTTTAATATGGTTTTGTAGAGGAGAAGCTTATTTTCTAGAGATACTTGGGACTTGCGTCCTATCAGCCAGTACATTTTTTTAATTTTCAGCCCCAATTGCTTGCGCTTAGTCCATATGTGCGTTTTCCAGGTCAGCCTTCTGTTGAAGTGGATACCGAGGTACCTTGCACTGTCCGCTTGGGGATTTGTTGGTTATTAAATGTCATTGGAGGGCAGGTGCCACTTTTTAAGGTGAAGGTTACTTGCACTAATTTACTTTCATTTATTTGTATGTGCCACTTGGTACACCAATTCTGTAGCGTGTCAAGGTACATTTGCAGTTGTTGGTATGCCAGAATTGGATCCACGTGTGATGTGATAATCAGGTGTAGCAGTGGACCCAACCCACTGCCCTGAGAAACTCCTGAGTTGACAGGGTAGGAATTTGTTAGTACGTTGCCATATCGGACTGTGAACCGCCTTTGACAGATAGATATGACTTGAATATTTCGAAGAAGTCTGGAGGTAAGGTTATCTTGATTTTGCAGGGGAGTCCCAGATGCCAGACCTTATCAAATGCTTTTTTAACATTGAGGATTATTGCGACACAGTATCTTCTCTCTTCGAAGTCTTGAGTGATTTTTGCTACTACTTGAGTAATTTACTCCATTGTTGCGTGTTGTTTTCTGAATTCAAATTAATGATCTGGCATGATGTGATTATCTAGTAGAATTGGCCTAATAATACCTTTGTGAGAAGCATTTTTTTCAAACACCTTCGATAGCACGGGTAGCAGGCCTGTGACGGGCCTGTAAGATACATGTTGATCTGAGGGTTTTCCAGGCTTTGGGATTACGACTGTTACTGCGACTTTCCATGGGTCAGGAAAGTGTCGGAGTCTTAGCATTAAGGAGAAAGGTTATAAATCGGTAGCCTTTTTGATGCAGTTTCTTTGAAGAATCCTTGAAGATCCTTTATACACAGAGCTTTAACTATTCCGCTGACACGGTCAGATTTTAACAAAGAGGTTTCAACCACTAAACATCTAGTACATGTAAATCATTATAATCCAAACATGATATCCTATTGGCAATCAAACAAAAGACACAAATTACATATTGTCATATTTGACATATGAAAAAATGGAATTTACCCTGAAAATGAAATCTCAAAGCGACACATTATATTGATTGCATAACCTCAGATTTAAAATTATAATTTTGAGTTATTTGTATAGTCAGTTGTGTAGTCAGTCACTGTAGTCAGATAAAGGATACTTGTAAAACTGATTTCTGCATAGAATTTTGTTATTTTTTTTTATTTATTAACGATGTGGGAGATGATTATCTAATTTTGCATTTAAATTAAGTTTAGGCCAAAGTTAATGTACGATTTAACCTAAAACACACAAGGTGTATTATAATGAGGAGTTATACAAGTATTTACTACCTTACCTGAGCAATTAATAAAAAAAAAAGTGTTTTCATGTTAACGAGATACCACAGGCTCTAATAAGTTTCTTCTATTTCAAAATTTTACAACTCTTGGGTAAATAATTTTGGTGGAGGGTTGTAAAACTGCTTCATTACCACAAATTGTAACTATCTCAAATGCAGGGGCCGCTTTTTATTAATAATATCAGTTATACAACATATAATTATGTTGCATTTTGGATTGTACATTGAAATACTGTAATTGGCTGAAATCTTTATATTGTTGATGTCCGAAATTAAGCAAATAATGTTTGTTGGGATATAATGTTTAAATTTGTGATGTTAAAATTGTGAAGATAAGAAGGTGTGAAAAGGTATTTATATGCAAAATTAAGAAGTAGTTTTTTTTTATTTTACGCCTACACTACGGGGGAACCAACATCTAAGGTCATCTGTCCCCCATCTAACATGCAACACGAATACACACATCCATAGTTGAGGTGGCGGAATTTCTCAATTAGAAAAATCCCACCGCCCCAAGTGGGATTCGAACCCACGACCCTTGGAACACGAGTGATGCACTGACACCACTCGTCCACCGCCGGCCCTACGAAGTAGTTGTTTGAAAATTAGTTTACATTGACATTCAATGGAGGCCTTCTTGTGTAATAAAATAATAAGTGTTATATACTATTAGATAGGGAATTTCTTTATCTATAAGTTTGTCTAATTAGTTTTTGTGTTAATTAAAATTTATAAATAATTTAGTTATGTTAAATTGAGTTGTTAAAGTTTCTTTTGTTATATGCAAAATTTGTACCACATGCCATTGTTTCGACAAAAAGATATATAAACCCGGCCGTTTTTGTAACAAAGTCTCTTCCAGTTACATCTTTCAAGAAGTGCATATCTGTTGTAGAGCATAAAATAAATTTAAGGTTATGTTTTGAGTTAAAAAATGTACAAAAAGCAAATATCAAGATTTTGAGGTTATAGTTATGTTTGTGAAATGTAAAAGTGTTTAAAGTTTTAAGAAAGTTCAGTAAATCTAAGTGATTTTTTTAACAATTGCTTTAAATTAATCAAGTGTTAATTTACTTTGCGATGGAAATTTTATAATTTGATAGTAAAGAAATAATAATCATTTTTTTTATGACTGGATTTTATAAATGGATGTGAACTCTAATTATAAAATTAATTTACTTACCACTATTACAGAAATCAATATTTGAAAGAGGTCAATGACATACTTTCTTGATTTAATTGCCGAGACGAATGATAGCAGAGAGCAGATATTTGGAAATTTATAACAAAACAGTTGGCAAGCTTGTTGACTAAGTTGACTACTTGTAATTTAAAACCTTCGACGTAAAATATTTCATAGTTTCGTAGACGACTAGTTATTCATGTATTTTTCACATTAACGAAGTTTTTAGCCAATCTTTGTTTATTTGATAAACTAATTTAAACCATTCTATTAAAGATTTTTACTCCAAGTTTTCCTTTTCCTTGAGTAGGTACGTCATTTTTTGTTAAATAAAATGTAGTTGGATTGTCTTCAAGTTAAATTGACCTTTTTTATCTTGGAAATCTGGAAATCTAAATGACTCCAGAAAACAAATTTGAAGATTTTAACCAAATTTGAGGTGACCTGTGCAATAATAACCAGGAACTAGCTTTCATCATTTAAAATTTTATTATTATTTGACAAAATATAAAAGCGTAAGTGACAGTGTTTAAGTTTTTTCATCCATTACTGTGAAAAGAAATTTACGATACATGGTTTGCACCAATTAAAGAATTAAAGTTTATAAAAAAGGGGAATTAATCTAATTTCATAAGATTCAAGAGTAACGGATTTGACTGCAAGTAAATTTTAAGCTTTAAATAATTTAATTTTAATCCTTGTAATACCCACATTGAAGCAAAATGATTCTGATTAAATTTCTTTTTGTTTTGAAACGAGCAGTAATTAATTGTTTATTGTTTGGAGCCTTATTTGGCGAAACTCCATAATCATGAAATAAACAAAACTGATTAGTTACAAATTTATTATAATCTACCTGACAATTGTTCTGACAGCTAAGCTGTCATTATCAAAGGTAATATAAATATAAACAAACACGTCTCTAAGGTAGATACAAACATATACAAAAAAGATAAAAATTAATTAAATATCTAACACTTCCAGTAACGCGGAATTACTGAGCTCAATTTGTTAATTCATTAACGGTACCCTGAGTTTGCATTTTTATATTTCAAAAGCTTAATGTCCAATTTGCGTTTGTTATTACAAAAATGTAGGAATTTAATATTATTTTGGGGAGTCTGTGCGATTCTGTTCTAAAAGATGTTTGGCGTAATTAGATTTTTCTGGATGTTTGTTTCTGTAACAACGCACGTGTTTTTTATTTCAAATTCAAATTCAAAAATTCGTCAAAATTCGAATTCAAAGTGTTTGCTCAATATATAATAATAATAATTTTTGTGATCACAATACCCTTCTGATAATAGAATAGAAACTATTTCTGTACATTCTTCGTTAGAAACCGCATGTTTTTTAATGTTTCCAAAGGGGGGGGGATCATAGTCTCCAGAAGTTTGAAAAGCACTGCTCTAGGGGACGGGATTTAATTTAAAGGTATGTGGCTCTTCCCGGTTCTCATGCAACGAATCCTTGCAGAACTGGGCTTTTCATGTGTCTCCCGACTTAGCAAATCTAATATAGCTATTCTCCACTGTTTGGCGTAAGGTACGTTTTACGTTTGCTGCATTTTTGATTTTTTCTCGTTTCCTCTTTGCGGTTGCGCTTTGTTGTATTTTCTGCTTTTGGCTGCCCTTTTGTCCGGTTATATGTTTTATTTTCTAGATCTTGCTTTCTTTTTTTGTTTTCTTGAGTTTTTCTTTCCGTTTTTTTTTGTTTCTAGTTTTCCTTTTTTTTCTATAACAGCACATCTTATAAGTGTGTTACCTAATCCCATGCCCTCCCAGTCATTGCCTAGTCTTTCTGTTCACCTATATGTATGAGGATACAATTGGTATCAAGTCATACATATACACATATAGAAAAACAAGTTGGAAGTATCTACGAACCATATGTATGATAAGGAACGCGATAGTAAAATAAACAAGGGTTTATATCGGATCGCGCCTTTGCTCTTCTTAGATTGTGTTAGTGGGGGAATATTCGAGCATTAACATTAAAGTTGTTTAGTAAACTACAAACCAAGCGTTGGTGTAGTTGTTTGTAATTGAAAGAGAATTTCATGATATTAAATTTTCCCAGAATTAAAATAATGATTTGGCAAATTAGGACCAAATAATCATTTGCTTTTTAAGTAGCTTACAATTTTTAGCCATAATGACTGAAAATAAAATAAATATTCTTATGCTCGAGTATTCTCCCACTAACACAAACTAAGACGAGCAAAGGCTTGGCCCAATATAAACCGTTCTTTATTTTTCTAGCGCGTTCCTTATCATACACACATATGGTTTCACAGATATTTCCTACTTGTTTTTCTATATCTGTATAGTCGTGCCGTGTAATTTGCCAAGCAGCGGTTCGGAACTATTACTGAACTGAGCCAAGAGGAGTCATAGGACCTGGCGGTCATCGATATGATCGCAGACCCGTTATGTGCTACTCACGAGTCCTTTCCAACGACATACTGCTCAGTGAGTACGGTGGTGACACTATACCATGAGACTAACTTTCTTTACACGGCGTCCCATTAAGCAATGCTCAGACTCTGTGGCTCCGTATGCATCCTTGTTGTGCTCATTCAACAGATGTCACGTTTTGTACTGATGGTGGCAATTTCTCAAGAGTTTGCATTTATTCTTATTATACTTAACACTGACCTGCATCTATTATACTGTCTATTATGAAATTTTCAAGTTCATTTAATCAAAAAATGTTACTAAGGTTTTATGTTTCTAATGATTTGATAAACTTATCCTCAAAGTCCGATCTAAGGCCAATTTCATAACCAAACTTAAGGTCTCTTTAAATTAAGGTTAGGTTCTAAAATAAATTCAGAAGGTACCTATAGTTACTAAACATATTTATCTAATTGCATTCGCGTATTTCGTGATTACCTTCATTAAATTTTCTTATAAAATTGAACCTTAGTTCTTTCTTGGTTCTTTGTTTTATGAAAAAGTTCTGAAATATCGAATCTCTGATTGAAATATTACCAGTTATAGTTACATGGAGCTAGGAGTTAAGATTATTGCTACTGCTACTAAAATAAGATACTTATTAAAGAAAAATGATTACAATAGGATCAGCATAGAATGACGCCTCTTTAGAATGGTGTAAAGTTGTCCAACCAAATGACTAACCGTCAACTGAAATTGACGAGTATCCCGTTTAAACGGTCAGAGTGGGGTCTGATCGAATTGAATAACATCGATTCCATCAAAATCTGTCAAGTTGTTTAGGAGAAGACAAGCGGGCATCCAGATATCATTAGTTCGTTACTATTTATAAATTAAGTATTTAGATAGGTAAAAAGATATAAGGTAGAATATGTTATCCTTTGATTAATATTTCAAGTGTTTATCTGTTTTTAATTACTTTTATATTTCATAGCAAACTAAATGTTGTATATGTAATTATTTTTTATGTTAGACATTTTCTTATTTCTATTAGTTTATTTCAATACTTATTCAAGCAATAATTAACTAGGTGGATTTTAACACATTTAACTTGTGATGCTATGCCTACTTACACGTGTTAAAAGTAGGAAGTTTGATATAGTTGGCAAACGTGATGATACCCCAAGTTGCCTAACTAAATATTCTTTATATTGTTGCATTATTATTATTTTTCATAATACTTAAATTTTTAATGAAATGAAACAGTATCTCTGTTTCATCCTCAAAAAGGTGCCATTGTTACCAATTACTGCCCCAAAAATTTGTTTTTTAACGTTATGCAAAACTGCACTGTTCTAATAATTGAATCTTAAAATACTTTTCCTTGTTTCATCTACAAGAAGCGTTATTTTCTGGTAGATGAAATGTTAAGACCTTGTAATGTAGGTCAAAATGATTAAATCATTTAATAACTGCAAGGCTACTATTAAGGTTGTTATATTTCCTCATCATGTTCTAAAATTACTAGAAGAGTATGATATCAATAATTACAAAACGACTATTTTTATCTATTTATTTATTACTTAAAAAAGTGTTTTCATCAGTATAAACATTTCTATTAACTATTTATTATTGTACTCTTTTTAAGAGTTTGTGTAACTAAAAATTGAATGTGAGTTTAACTTATTTAGTTCAGTTTAGCCATTAGTTAATCTATAATTTATTATAAACATAAGCAACTTCATCTATAGCTTAATAACTTGTGAAACAGATAAATTAAGAAAACTAAACTTTAGGATATGAAATTTATAATTTAATATATGGATTTATGCTGCGGTGGCGCCGCGACGCTCAACGGCTCATATAGTTTTAACTATAGTTCAACTATAGTTTTAAATGACATGATTCGATGGGTCGAATGATGGCTCATTTGAAAAGCTTTTTAGGCTGGATATGATAAGCTACGTTTTCAATTTTATCGATTCTAATTAAAGTAACAACAAAATACAATTAATAAATTTAATTTTAAGTGTCTCATCTGGGATTGTTTGCACAATCCGACCACGCAGTGGTTGGGTTAGATCTACAAAAATTTAAAAAAAAAGTGTTTCATATGAAAAGGGTTTTCAAATAAGCCCGCACTTGCCGCACTCCACACTGTGTCATTTAAAATTATTGTGTCGTTAGACGTTGCGGCGCCACCGCAGCATAAATCAGTTGTTTGTTTCTCAAGAAATAGCATTTTTAGTTTTTTTATTTCTAAAGTTTGGGTTTCCTAATTTAAGCGTTTCAAAATTTAAGCTGGGACGTTGATTACTATAGGAAAGTAGCAGAGAAACAATGCATTTAATAAACATAAATTAACATTACTCATTATAATATTATACAGTAATTTTTTTTCATTTTCAACTGTTTCTTTTTTAGCAATAAGGCAAATGAAGGGAAAGTAGATAATAAAGATAAAAGAGTAATTGCAAGAAAAAAAATCAAATTACATTTATACCAATAGTTAAAATGAAAAGAATGTTGAAATAAGATAAAGAAGAGGTGTACAAATATGATTTTAATGAAACAGCTGCAAAGTGTCTGACAAATTTAACAAACCTTTGTATACGCAATTGCAACATCGCTTTTATGCATAATTATAATTTATAATTACTTTAATTAATAGATATGTTGCCAAAAACCTACAACCTACTTGCATGTCTATATCTTTATTATATTGGTTAAGTTTGAGTTATCATATTGTTTATACTATATTATTAAAAGCAAAAGTTAAATCGATTTATTTAAAATTTAAACGTTTTTAATTATTATTTTGCTGTCTTATTGAATATTTTGAAATGTGTGGTCAATAAATAAAATTTACTACTAGAGCGCCATCTATGAGTTAGCGTATGCTACTGTTCAGTATTTTTTAAAACTTGAGAGGCACCTACAGTTTAACAAAGTTAGATGAACTAGTACAACCGGGAAGTTTAGATTTATATTTCGCGTTGATTCTTGCCTTATTTCGAAACCACAAAATAAAACGGAAAGAAAGCTCTTTTCGATACCCCTTAAGAATTTTTTTAATTTTTAATTTTCTCATATAAACATCAAATGTCAGTATTGCGCAAATAAATACGTAAATAAAAAGCAAATTCCTAAAACGGTTTTTTAAAATGTAAATTTTATTAAAAAATTAAATTATTGCAGAATAGAAAAAATAATATTAAAACTTACAAGTACATTTTATAACACGAAGTAAAAATTTTGACTTCGTGCGACAAAAAGCTAGCTCGTGACACGCTTTTAAAATACTGTTCAAATGTTGTGTAGTTTTTCATTATTGCTTTGTCATCTATAAAATATTATATACCTATACAGGGTGGAAGGGGTTACTATGCGTTAATTTTAAGGGGTAATAGAAGACATCAAAAGGAACAAAAAAAGTCTGATACAACTTTGTTCTATGGCGTACCACTTTTTCAGAAAAAAATAATAAAGTTGTAAACTTTAAAATCACTTTGCAGCGTTAATAATATTAGTTTACTTATGGGATTTTAAGGGGGACGTAAAATTTTTTTACATTTACAAATTTTTGAAAAAAATATTTTTAAATGTAAAAACAATGGGATTTTACGTGTAAACGATTAATTATACGAAAAAATATTATTAAGATTTTTTGTTGTGCTAGATGAGATGTGAAAAAGTGATACGTCCTAGAACAAACTTGTATCAGACTTTTTTGTTCCTTTTGATGTCTTTTATCGCCCCTTAAAATTAACGCATAGTAATTCCTTACACCCTGTATATTATACAACTAAACAACTGGAACATTTGGAAAATTTATTTCAAAACAGCATTTATTTTTATTGCTGGGAGTGCTGCATATACGACTGACTAGGTAAAGACAAAATTTTAAAAATAAATATATAAAAGATGCTATAGTTTTAGCTATTCGATTTTTAGTTTTTACTTTATTTAATATTTTCAGAATTAAACCTTAAATTATCTCAATTGAATTGTATATAAAAATTTTAAGTAATTTCCTATCCCTCAGCTTAATTTTTGATGCACTTAAAATTATTAAACTTATATTAAATAAAACTAAAAATGCTACCTTTCGAGTCAACAAAAAACTGCAGCGGTGGCGTCGCGCGCCCTAAGAACATTTGAAATTCCTTTTCATTCTCCGTATAGTAAGATATGTTTTTGTTTAATCGACTCAATTTAAAGTAACAACATATTAAGTGTTAGTTACTGCAAAATAAAATTAAATTCATTAAAAATCAAAAAAATATACTTTTAAATAAAAATTCAAAATATTAATTGTGAAGTCATGCGCAGAATAAAAAGGGCTTTTAAATGGGCTATAGTTCGCTCAAAAGCAACTCAATGGAGAGCAACCCACGAAGGTGACATCCAGAAACTTCTATCCCTATCTAAAGCACTATATTATTGATATATTTACAGTTATTTTTGGAGATAAGTTCAAATGCATCTGAAAGGTTTCCTTACCTTTAGATGTTTCCAGTACCGGATTGTAGTGAGATCTCGGCCCGAGTTTTTCATTCGACCGGCCCACGTGACATACACTGAGAAAAAGGTTTATTTCCAAATACAAAATGTATTTACTTAGGTACAATTGAGAGTTCTTTAATTAAAGCTAACAAATGTTTTTTAGTTTAATATTGCTGTTTTTAAAAGAACGAAACAAGATATTTTGCTTCAAGTTGGTACTTTATTTGAGTATAATTTATTTCAGTGTTGTAAATATTTTTTGACTTAACGCTATCAGTTTAGTTGACCAGCTTTTCATTTAAATAAAATGAATTATTATAATGGGACTGATTTAATGTGAAAGTTGCAACAAATGTTTAATAAAGTTCTCAGAACTTTATTAAACATTTGTTACCCCTTAAAATTAACGCATAGTAACCCCTTCCACCCTGTATAGGTATATAATATTTTATAGATGACAAAGCAATAATGAAAAACTACACAACATTTGAACAGTATTTTAAAAGCGTGTCACGAGCTAGCTTTTTGTCGCACGAAGTCAAAATTTTTACTTCGTGTTATAAAATGTACTTGTAAGTTTTAATATTATTTTTTCTATTCTGCAATAATTTAATTTTTTAATAAAATTTACATTTTAAAAAACCGTTTTAGGAATTTGCTTTTTATTTACGTATTTATTTGCGCAATACTGACATTTGATGTTTATATGAGAAAATTAAAAATTAAAAAAATTCTTAAGGGGTATCGAAAAGAGCTTTCTTTCCGTTTTATTTTGTGGTTTCGAAATAAGGCAAGAATCAACGCGAAATATAAATCTAAACTTCCCGGTTGTACTAGTTCATCTAACTTTGTTAAACTGTAGGTGCCTCTCAAGTTTTAAAAAATACTGAACAGTAGCATACGCTAACTCATAGATGGCGCTCTAGTAGTAAATTTTATTTATTGACCACACATTTCAAAATATTCAATAAGACAGCAAAATAATAATTAAAAACGTTTAAATTTTAAATAAATCGATTTAACTTTTGCTTTTAATAATATAGTATAAACAATATGATAACTCAAACTTAACCAATATTGGTTGGTACTTTATTTGAGTATAATTTATTTCAGTGTTGTAAATATTTTTTGACTTAACGCTATCAGTTTAGTTGACCAGCTTTTCATTTAAATAAAATAAATTATTATAATGGGACTGATTTAATGTGAAAGTTGCAACAAATGTTTAATAAAGTTCTCAGAACTAAATTATGAATTGCTGATATTCTATCTTTATTTACTGCAAGCTTGCGTTCCGTGCAGAATATAAAATATTTATTTAAATGAATTGCAGTTAATTTAGTTTTACGATCTCTTTGTTCATCAAATGTTCGTTAAGATGACGCGTCCAAAAAGATTCCATCACAACATTTCGACCTTCACCAAGTTTGGAAGTTCTATTACACGGGTTGCAGTTATAGTTAATTGTGATTACTGATTAAGTGTTTATTATTTCAATGAGTGACCAAAAAAGTTAAAATTCTTTTAATGTTAAGTGGAACTGGAAAGAACAGCTAATTGATTATTTTAAAGGTAAGAAAAATTTGATTGATTAGTGCAATATTTAAGTAAGTCATTATGTAATTCTTATTAGAAGTACCAGTAACTAATCAAAGTACTAACTATATATTCAATTAATTTTTAAATAGTTTTATATTACACTGAAAGAAGGAAATTGTTAAATCAAAGAAGAAATCAGCATATTCTAAACTTTAAATATGTGCAATGTGTGCAAAATAAAATGTTAATTTTGGTTTGTTTGTTCAACAATCTGCATCTTTTGGTTAAAGGTTTAAACTGTTTTAACATTCGTTTTAAACAAAATTAACATTGTTGATCTTATATTAAACAATTTCTAATGTTGTGAAAAATGTTTTTACCTCTTCGCTTTAAGTTTTAAGAAAATATAAATATCAAACAAAACAATTATATTTAATTATCATTAAAACGTCATTCAAAGCAACATTGGTAAGTAGTAGTCTTTTTGTTGTGTCAACAATAAATAATTTTTGAACAAGAAATTTTTGAATCAACATTTTCATTTCTCTCAGTGCATACATTTATCATGTTTGTTTAAATATTAGGAGTTTGCAGATTCGGGAATAGTGATGAAATTATCATTTATACGAGTATCATCCTTGGTTCCACCAGCACTGAGCACCGGGGGCATATACAGTTCAAGCCAAGCAAGGTAACAGCAATTTTGGAAACCTACCACTCATGAGGCAAAAGAAGGCATTATTTTACATGTGAAGGTACAAATATATTGCATTAAATCATAAAGTAATAAGTATGTCAACAATAAATAATTTTTGAACAAGAAATTTTTGAATCAACATTTTCATTTCTCTCAGTGCATACATTTATCATGTTTGTTTAAATATTAAGAGTTTGCAGATTCGCGAATAGTGATGAAATTATCATTTATACGAGTATCATCGTTGGTTCCACCGGCACCAGGAGAAAATGCAGTTCAAGCCAAGCAAGGTAACAGCAATTTTGGAATCCTACCACTCATGAAGCAAAAGCGGGGATTATTTTACACGTGAAGGTACAAATTATTGCATTAAATCAAAAAGTAATAAGTATCTTATTCATTATTTTTGTTACAGAATGCTGGTGCACTAGAAGAATGTGTAAACATAAAGAAGACTAAAATAAAATGGCCAAGTTTGGATTGACCTTTCAACAATTCATTATATGTTTGTAGTAGTGAGTCGTTCAATAACAGACATTCAAAAGGTTTATGTTGCCTACTTCAATAATACTTGATAAATATTATGTTGATGTTTATTAAATGATTTTCATTAATTATTGGCTAATTTCACGCCAAATCACCTAGAGCCATTTGCTTTAAGTCTTAGATTTTTTCAAATTTTTTTTGTATAGACACATAAATTATGAAATGACATTAAATAATTTTTTCAGATTTCTTGGATGAAAACGGCCGAAGATTTTTGAAAATTTCGATATCTTTGCAAATACTGCTATCCTACACTGCGCATCATCTGACTTATTGTCTTTACTCTGTCTTTCCCGAGTTATCTGGCTCATCCAGGTGTCAGATTAAAAGCTAGTTTTTAGATCTTTCAGATTATATCAAGTAACGTTCAAAGACATGCACAGTAGAAAAGCAAATTTTAGTGTTTTATACCTTGTTAATCTTGTTTTATAGAATTACCTTAGCATATACGTGGCTTGGTTAAAAAACAAAAAGGGTGTTCTTTGTAGTTTTAAAAAAATTATTTTTGAAAAAAAATTGTTCTCAGAGCCTCCTCTTTTTCTACTGTTGAATGTCTGTTGCACGTTTCTTGATATACTCTGAAAGATCCAAAAACTAGTTTTAATCTGATACCTGAATTAGCCAGATAACATAAAAAATAAGGGAGTTATGACAATTTTAGCCAGATGATGCAAAGTGTGGGCAGGGACGAACCTAAGGCGTTTTTTTGGAGGGGGGTAACCTTAAAATTGCCAACTTATTAAGATGAAAATACCAACTACTAGTAAGAAAATATTTTTATTTGTACCTAACATTATATGAGGCAAAATTACTATAAATCTTATTTTTATTTAAAACTCTCCAACGTGTACTATGTATGGCAATTAGATTAAATTTTAAAAAAATAAATTGTTTTGGACATATTTTCTTATCTTCTCATTTTTCTCAAATTGTGAAATTGCCAACTCTCGCTCAAAATTATCAACTTTGAGGGGGGAGCTTCCCCTCCCACCCCCCCATGGGTTCGTTCCTTAGTGTGGGATAGCAGTATTTTCACCCAAAAAATTAGTTTAATGTCATTTCATAATTCAAGGGCATCTGATCAGAGGGGCGAATTGTGATTTTTTGTTTTGTAAGACATTAATCTGGTCATACAAAACATTCGCCTGTTTTGAGAGACAAAAGATCACAAATTTGGTGATACGCCCCTCTAATCTGATGCCCTCGAATGTATCTATGCAAGGAAAAAATGTGAACAAAATCTGAGATATCGAAGCACGGTCATGTTTTAAAATTAGGTGATTTGGCATGAAATTAGCCTATTACTAATGTAGAAAAATGTTTTGTATCTGTAAATTTGAAATAAAACACATTAAAGGTAAATCAGATGTTTTATTGTCTAAAAAGAATGGTGAAGTTTTGTGAACAAAACATGTTTTCATTCAATTTTTATAAATAATTAAAAGAAGTAACAATCAATTCTATTAACAATTTGATTTAGTTGTGACATGCATACTTTAATTATGAATATTTTGCTTGCCTTGAGGTAAATAATAATTTAATTTCTTTTAAACTAGCCAACCTTGCAATAAAATTTTCATTAACGTAAAAGAACAAAAAATTTGGTTATCACAAATAATCTCGAATTATGAAGAAATAATCCGAAGAATGAAAACAATTCTGAAGCATACTTACGGGAAGACGGCCTACATTTCCTACAACCTAAGATTTAGTTGATCTAAATAATTAGTTCTATGTTACAACTATTTTACTTATGTTATGGCAAATAAGCCATAGGTTGTAGGAATTATATTTAGTTCTGTGAAACAAACAATATATTTGACTTAACTTTCCGCTTTGTTTCTTTAGAAACACTTTTATTTCAGTTACATAATTCTTGACTCTACTAAATTATTGCTTAATTGTAATATCGAACTTAAGCCTTTGGTTCATATAACTGTATCTTTCTTTCGCCGTATTCAACTTTAGTATTTGTTTACCTCAAATAAATTTTAGTTACATCTAATAAACCTTTTTCTCAGTGTAGGATACTAATAATAATATACAACATAAGTTTTTCGATTTTTTTGTAATGTAAATGTTAAATACTAAACATTACACAAATGTTAACAAGAAAAAACAAAATATGTTATAATAAATATATTTTATATACTATAATACAAGATTTTTTATAATGAAAATATTTTAAACATTATGAAAAATTAGAAATTAAAAATTTTACAATTTTTCAAGACTAGCACTTCCCAAGTAGCACATGACATTGGCTAGACATTATGTTCATATTGGCCCCATACTGATTCAGTTTCATTGTTATTACAATATCCTGCCAATTGCTTTGGAATAGTAAGCCAATATTACCACAGCATTGATTTACTAGCTTCAGTCGATTCAGTTGCTTCCCCAGTAGCACAAGATATTGTCCCAATATTGGTTCTATATGGGTAACATATTGTATTCTGACCCAATATTTGGAAGATTCAACCAAGATTGGTGTTATATCGGTTAAAGACTGGCACCCAATATATGCAGCCAATATTACTACTACAAAGGTCCAATATAATAATAATAATAATAATAATAATAATAATAATTGCTACAACCCATAGCCTGGAAACCAGGCCCCAGAAGCTATAAGCTTGTGCGGGAGGGAGGGGGCGATTATTATTATTACGTAGGCCCTATATATACACCATATATATATACATACATACATAAATATATACACCATATATTTAAAAAAATATATGTATCCACTATATTAATCCTATATTGGGTTAAGATTGCTGGCCAATATATTTAGCCAATATTTCTCCTACAAAGGTCCCATATACAATTTATTTATATAGTATTATTCTATACCGGTCTAATATTGGACATATTATATTAGCCCAGTATTCATTAATACATCTAATGGCCCATAATTCCATTGAGAGGAAATTATAATGAATTATTATTATTATATACGAATTATATTATTATTATTATGTGCAGTTATAAATTGATTCTAGACTTAAAATTAATTTTTCGGACGTTTAAACTATCTTATTGGTATTAGATTCCTTAGATAGCATAAATTCTCAAGAATTATTGCAGTTAATGTTTTTCTTTTATACTTCCAACATTGAATAAGCAGTCTTTAATCAAGATCACTTGATTATTCAAGGAATCAAAATAGCAATAAACAGGCTATCTTGAAAATGAATAATAACATCGCTACAGCTGCCTCCGTTGTTTTATAACTCACCCAGTTTTATCGAATACTGAATACTAATATTATCTTAATACATAATTATTGTATACCTGATGGTTCTAAACTCATAATGATCGCATTTTAAAAGTTCGCGCCCAATAACGTACAAACAGTCGTGTAGCAAACGCGGGAACAAACGCCAAGGTTTTTAGTGAAATGTTCTACCATATTGCACCATATTTACGTCTATTGTGTTAGTTATTAAGGTCTCTTAAGCTGGCTCAGCCAAAATAGCACAACGCAAAAAGAAATATATAATGATTTAGTGCTAATTAATTGCTATTTAATTGCGCTAAATAAAAATTTATTGCTCTGTTTTTTTTAAAGAAACCATGGCTGAGCTGGCAAAAATCATGTGCTGGCTCAATCGAAAAAAAAGGAAATACATATTTTTTTATTTAGTGAGAATTAATTGCTAATTAATTGCAAATTAATTGCGCTAAATAAAAATGTATACCTCTTATTTAAAAAAAAATCATGGCTGAGCTGGCAAAAACCATATGCTGGCTCAATCGAAAATAAAAGGAAATACATAATTTTTGATTTAGTGAGAATTAATTGCTAATTAATTGCAAATTAAATGCGCTAAATAAAAATGCATAGCTCTTATTAAACTGCATAAAAACGACGGTTAAGGCCGCGATATATGGTAAAACAGTGGGACTGGAATAGGTGCGATAGAATAATTAATTGCTTTAGCACAACACACTAAAATGTATTCTACCAAGTACTACAAACTCTAGAATACTTAAAAATACACTCTTCAATTTAATTGGTACCAGAAAACTGCATAAAAACGGCGGATAAGGCCGTTATACAAGTTTGAACAGTGCGAATGGCATAGTAGCGGTAAAATAATTAATTTCTCCAGCACAACACACTAAAATTTGTTCTACCAAGTAATACCAACTCTAGAAAACTCAAAAATACACTCTTTGATTTAATTGCTACCAGAGAACTGCAGAGAAACGGCGGATAAAGCCGTCTTATATGGTTAATCAGTGCATCTGGAATAGGTGTGGTAGAATAATTAATTGCTCCAGCACAACACACTAAAATGTATTCTACCAAGTACTACCAACTCTAGAATACTCGAAAATACACTCTTTGATTTAATTGCTACCAGAGAATTGCAGAGAAATAGCGGATAAGTCCGTTATATAAGATTGAACAGTGCGACTGGCATAGAAGCGGTAGAATAATTAATTGCTCCAGCACAACACACTAAAATGTATTCAACCAAGTACTGCCAACTCTAGAATACTTAAAAATACACTCTTCGATTTAATTGCTACCAGAAAACTGCATAAAAACGGCGGATATGGCCGTTATATAAGATTCAACAGTGCGACTGGCATAGAAGCGGTAGAATAATTAATTGCTCCAGCACAACACACTAAAATATATTCTACCAAGTACTACCAACTCTAGAATACTTAAAAATACACTCTTCGATTTAATTGCTACCAGAAGACTGCATAAAAACGGCGGATATAGATGTTATATAAGATTCAACAGTGCGACTGGCATAGGAGCGGTAGAATAATTAATTGCTCCAGCACAACACACTAAAATGTATTCTACCAAGTACTACCAACTCTAGAAAACTCAAATACACACTCTTAAATTTAATTTCTACCAGAGAACTGCAGAGAAACGGCGGATAAAGCCGTCATATATGGTTAAACAGTGCGTCTGTAATAGGTGCGGTAGAATAATTAATTGCTCCAGCGCAACACACTAAAATGAATTCTACCAAGTAATACCAACTCTAGAAAACTCAAAAATACACTCTTTGATTTAATTGCTACCAGAGAACTGCAGAGAAACGGCGGATAAAGCCGTCTTATATGGTTAATCAGTGCATCTGGAATAGGTGTGGTAGAATAATTAATTGCTCCAGCACAACACACTAAAATGTATTCTACCAAGTACTACCAACTCTAGAATACTCGAAAATACACTCTTTGATTTAATTGCTACCAGAGAACTGCAGAGAAATAGCGGATAAGTCCGTTATATAAGATTGAACAGTGCGACTGGCATAGAAGCGGTAGAATAATTAATTGCTCCAGCACAACACACTAAAATGTATTCAACCAAGTACTACCAACTCTAGAATACTCGAAAATACACTCTTTGATTTAATTGCTACCAGAGAACTGCAGAGAAACGGCGGATAAAGCCGTCTTATATGGTTAATCAGTGCATCTGGAATAGGTGTGGTAGAATAATTAATTGCTCCAGCACAACAAACTAAAATATGTTCTACCAAGTACTACCAACTCTAGAATACTCGAAAATACACTCTTTGATTTAATTGCTACCAGAGAACTGCAGAGAAACGGCGGATAAAGCCGTCTTATATGGTTAAACAGTGCATCTGGAATAGGTGTGGTAGAATAATTACTTGCTCCAGCGCAACACACTAAAATGTATTCTACCAAGTACTACCAACTCTAGAATACTCGAAAATACACTCTTTGATTTAATTGCTACCAGAGAACTGCAGAGAAATAGCGGATAAGTCCGTTATATAAGATTGAACAGTGCGACTGGCATAGAAGCGGTAGAATAATTAATTGCTCCAGCACAACACACTAAAATGTATTCAACCAAGTACTACCAACTCTAGAATACTAGAAAATACACTCTTTGATTTAATTGCTACCAGAAAACTGCATAAAAACGGCGGATATAGCCATTATAAAAGATTCAACAGTGCGACTGGCATAGGAGCCGTAGAATAATTAATTACTCCAGCACAACACACTAAAATGTATTCTACCACGTAGTACCAACTCTAGAAAACTCAAATACACACTCTTTAATTTAATTTCTACCAGAGAACTGCAGAGAAACGGCGGATAAAGCCGTCATATATGGTTAAACAGTGCGTCTGTAATAGGTGCGGTAGAATAATTAATTGCTCCAGCGCAACACACTAAAATGAATTCTACCAAGTAATACCAACTCTAGAAAACTCAAAAATACACTCTTTGATTTAATTGCTACCAGAGAACTGCAGAGAAACGGCGGATAAAGCCGTCTTATATGGTTAATCAGTGCATCTGGAATAGGTGTGGTAGAATAATTAATTGCTCCAGCACAACACACTAAAATGTATTCTACCAAGTACTACCAACTCTAGAATACTCGAAAATACACTCTTTGATTTAATTGCTACCAGAGAATTGCAGAGAAATAGCGGATAAGTCCGTTATATAAGATTGAACAGTGCGACTGGCATAGAAGCGGTAGAATAATTAATTGCTCCAGCACAACACACTAAAATGTATTCAACCAAGTACTACCAACTCTAGAATACTCGAAAATACACTCTTTGATTTAATTGCTACCAGAGAAATGCAGAGAAACGGCGGATAAAGCCGTCTTATATGGTTATACAGTGCATCTAGAATAGGTGTGGTAGAATAATTAATTGCTCCAGCACAACACACTAAAATGTATTCTACCAAGTACTACCAACTCTAGAATACTCGAAAATACACTCTTTGATTTAATTGCTACCAGAGAACTGCAGAGAAACGGCGGATAAAGCCGTCTTATATGGTTAAACAGTGCATCTGGAATAGGTGTGGTAGAATAATTACTTGCTCCAGCGTAACACACTAAAATGTATTCTACCAAGTACTACCAACTCTAGAATACTCGAAAATACACTCTTTGATTTAATTACTACCAGAGAACTGCAGAGAAACGGCGGATAAAGCCGTCTTATATGGTTAAACAGTGCATCTGGAATAGGTGTGGTAGAATAATTACTTGCTCCAGCGTAACACACTAAAATGTATTCTACCAAGTACTACCAACTCTAGAATACTCGAAAATACACTCTTTGATTTAATTGCTACCAGAGAACTGCAGAGAAACGGCGAATAAAGCCATCATATATGGTTAAACAGTGCGTCTGGAATAGGTGCGATAGAATAATTAATTGCTCCAGTACAACACACTAAAATGTATTATTCTACCAAGTAGTGACCAACTCTAGAATACTCGAAAACACTCTTATTATCCTCCGGTCATTATCCAGTTCACGTCCCGGACGAGAACCTAGGTTCACGTCGGGGACCAGAATGCGGAGCCTAATCTGTGGTTACTTAACACACACGTGTTCCTAATACACGCGTGGTATATGACTCACTTTAAAGTCGGCAGCGTTTGTTATTGTTCATTTTTGTATGGGGTCGTAGGAACAAAATTTTTTAATGTATTTTATGTATTAATCTGATAAATAAATCATTATTACATCGAATATACTGTGTACGTTAAAAATAATTAACAATTAGAAATCAGCACAAATATAATGAATAGGAATAGGTAATGCAATTTTCCGAGATATACAAGAGATAAATTGAATTGATGAGTGGCAAAACAATATAATTCTGTCTCAATTCGTCTTACCAGCATTTTGGTACATACAAATAATCGTTATGGAGTTGTGTTTTTCTACTCAATTGGAATTTTAAACAGTGGAAAGCCTTTATTTGAAAAAACAGTATACGAGAAGTATTATGTATAGGATAACATTCATTTACAAAAACGGCTCGTTTCGATGCGACTACGATTTAAGAACAACTGACGCTGTGTTACATCTTAGATTTATCAACAAGACCGTTATTTTACCGTAAATCTTATACCGTAAAAAGGAAAAAAACGTTTCAAATTTATAGGTTATTAGTAAAAGCACATGATCGAGTAAATTGTTTCTAATAAATAATATTCAATAACGAAATTGCGCTTTATTAGGTGCCACACACGGATTGAAATTTGAGCGGGTTAACACTGGTATCTTATTGGTTACTGATTTTCTGCAATCTGATTGGTGAGCTCAACTTTACATTTAGACGCTAGTATCTTTTTACCACGGCCTCCTCGATTTGAGAGACGAACTTTGCCTCTAACAAATCGAGGAGGCCGTGCTTTTTACGGTCTAATTTCTCCTGAGGCGCTAGATGTCGCAACAATCGCAACAATATCATGGCCATTCATATTCGCTGACGACGGACATGGACATGATAATATGATTGGCGTTGAATTAAGAGCCAATAGAAGTCGCGACGGTCGCTGCAATATGAATGGCGCGAAATTTAGAATAGTGAATGTACACTAAAAATAGTTATTTAATCTTCAAGATTATCTATCTAAAGCAATAAATATACTGATTTGTTTATTGAGATAAGAAGAGAAATAAGAGATGCGCGCGCAGAGATATAATACTAAATGAATGCCTATACTCGGGCCGGTCAACACAGATAGTAATAAAAACGCCCACAAAAGAGCGGGCGATTTAAAAACTACTTTGCTATTGGGCGAATTGAAACAGCGCGCGAAACTGTGGAGTCCGTTTCACACTGCAAACTGACAGATAGCGTCACTTTGATGCAGATCAGCATTATCAAATAATTATTTGATTAGTTTTGAACATTTCATGTACTATTAAATATTTTAAAGTTGATAATACATAATTTAATTGAAATAATATCAAAAATATTCATTAGAAGTAGTTTATTATTAAAATCTTATGTCTTTTGAGGTTATGTTCATGTAGAATACAAAAATGTTTCAGTGTTTTCAGGTTTTTGTAGCCAATCTGATGAAGTGGCTACGCCCCCTTACTTTTATTACTATTTCTGTTGAGCGGCCAGAGTATAATTCTTTCTTAGCGTTGTTGCATGTTACCAAAGAGTAGATTATTATAAAAGGCGAAACTTCGCGCGGTTCCTTTGAACTTTCGCAACCAGTTTCAGTATGAGCGTCTTGCGCCACATCCTACACAAACATACAATAATGGCGCCAATTTTTAAATGCTTTTTTTCAGGAATTTGCAGTTTTGATTAAAGAAGGACGAAGTCCGGGTTTAACAGGCAAATGAGTGAAAAAAAGAGACGTTCTAACGTTTTGTGCACGATATGTTTTTGCATATGGTAAGTTGAGAAATTGATCCTAAAAGGATTTATGGAAATGTTAAATAAATCAGCAAAACGTAGAATTCTTTAACAATAACCTCAGAGGAGATTGAAATTTTTTACAAACATAATTAAAAAAAGTGCTACTTTCATTCTGATTTTTCGTTAAAAAAGCTCAATTTGCATTATCAATGTATAAAAAACAGATTTATCAACCCTTCTTTGATGGATTTGATCTTTCCATCGATGAAATGCTATAAAATTATGTTTCATAATACATGCATTCATATACATTCATCATACACCTATCAAATGAAGGAGCTTACCTGAAGAAAATTCAAACTGAAACTCATTATACCCAATTTCCACTTTATGTACAGTGGTCACATGTTTTCTCAAATCTACATAATTTCTGAAATATTCCGAACAATTTTCAAAAGGATATTAAATTCTGGAATTCTGGAAAGGAGTACATTCTTCCTTTGAAGCAACAATTACATGAATTTGCTTTTGTTGAAGAGTTTGATTTATTAAAAAATTGTTGACCACACATAGATTTTTCTTTTTAAAGAATAGTACTTGGTAGAACACATTTTAGTGTGTTGTGCTGGAGCAATTAATTATTCTACCGCTCCTATTCCAGACGCACTGTTCAATCCTATATAACGTGCTTATCAGCCGTTTTTATACAGTTTTCTGGTAGCAATTAAATCGAAGAGTATATTTTTAAGTATTCTAGAGTTGGCAGTACTTGGTAGAACACATTTCAGTGTGTTGTGCTGGAGCAATTAATTATTCTACCGCTCCTATTCCAGTCCCCTGCTTAACTATATATGACGGCTTTATCCACCGTTTCTCTGCAGTTCTCAGGTAGCAATTAAATCTAAGAGTGCATTATCGAGTATTCTAGAGTTGGTAGTACTTGGTAGAATACATTTTAGTGTGTTGTGCTGGAGCAATTAATTATTATTTCGCACCTATTCCAGACGCACTGTTTAACCATATATGCCGGCTTTATCCGCCGTTTCTCTGCAGTTCTCTGGTAGCAATTAAATCAAAGAGTGTATTTTTGAGTTTTCTACAGTTGGTAGTACTTGGTAGAATACATTTTTGTGTGTTGTGCTGGAGCCATTAATTATTCTAACGCACCTATTCCAGATGCACTGTTTAACCACATATGACGAATTTATCCGCCTATTTTCTGCAGTTCTCTGGTAGCAATTAAATCAGAGAGTGTATTCTCGAGTATTCTAGAATTGGTAGTACTTGGTAGAAAACATTTTAGTGTGTTGTGCTGGAGCAATTAATTATTCTACCGCTCCTATGCCAGTCGCACTGTTCAATCTTATATAACGGCCTTATCCGACGTTTTTATGTAGTTTTATGGTAGCAATTAAATAAAAGAGTTTATCATTGAGCATTCTAGAGTTAGTAGTACTTGGTAGAATACATTTTAGTGTGTTGTGCTGGAGCAATTAATTATTCTATTGCACCAATTCCAGTCCCACTGTTTAACCATATATGACGGTTTATCCGCCATTTCACAGCAGTTCTCTGGTAGCAATTAAATCAAAGAGTTTATTTTTGAGCATTCTAAAGTTGGTAGTACTTGGTAGAATACATTTTAGTGTGTTGTGCTGGAGCAATTAATTATTCTATTGCACCTATTCCAGACGCACTGTTTAACCATATATGACGGCTTTATCCGCCGTTTCTCTGCAGTTCTCTAGTAGCAATTAAATCAAAAAGTGTATTTTCAAGTATTCTAGGAGAATCTAGGAAGAATATTATCGAGTATTCTAGAGTTGGTAGTACTTGGTAGAATACATTTTAGTGTGTTGTGCTGGAGCAATTAATTATTCTATCGCACCTATTCCAGACGCACTGTTTAACCATATATGACGGCTTTATCCGCCGTTTCTCTGCAGTTCTCTGGTAGCAATTAAATCAAAAAGTGTATTTTCGAGTATTCTAGAGTTGGTAGTACTTGGTAGAATACATTTTAGTGTGTTGTGCTGGAGCAATTAATTATTCTATTGCACCTATTCCAGACGCACTGTTTAACCATATATGACGGCTTTATCCGCCGTTTCTCTGCAGTTCTCTAGTAGCAATTAAATCAAAAAGTGTATTTTCAACTATTCTAGGAGAATCTAGGAAGAATATTATCGAGTATTCTAGAGTTGGTAGTACTTGGTAGAATACATTTTAGTGTGTTGTGCTGGAGCAATTAATTATTCTATCGCACCTATTCCAGACGCACTGTTTAACCATATATGACGGCTTTATCCGCCGTTTCTCTGCAGTTCTCTGGTAGCAATTAAATCAAAAAGTGTATTTTCGAGTATTCTAGAGTTGGTAGTACTTGGTAGAATACATTTTAGTGTGTTGTGCTGGAGCAATTAATTATTCTACGGTACCTATTCCAGACGCACCGTTTAACCATATATGACGTCATTATCCGCCGTTTCTCTGCAGTTCTCTGGTAGCAATTAAATTAAGGACTGTGTTTTCGAGTATTCTAGAGTTGTAGTACTTGGTAGAGTACATTTTAGTGTGTTGTTCTGGGGCAATTAATTATTCTATCGCACCTATTCCAGTCCCACTGTTTAACCATATAAGGCGGCTTTATCCGCCGTTTCTCTGCAGTTCTCAGGTAGCAATTAAATCTAAGAGTGTATTATCGAGTATTCTAGAGTTGGTAGTACTTGGTAGAATACATTTTAGTGTGTTGTGCTGGAGCAATTAATTATTCTATTGCACCTATTCCAGACGCACTGTTTAACCATATATGACGGCTTTATCCGCCGTTTCTCTGCAGTTCTCTGGTAGCAATTAAATCAAAAAGTGTATTTTCAAGTATTCTAGAGTTGGTAGTACTTGGTATAATACACTTTAGTGTGTTGTGCTGAAGCAATTAATTATTCTACCGTACCTATTTCAGACGAACCGTTTAACCATATATGACGGCATTATCCGCCGTTTCTCTGCAGTTCTCTGGTAGCAATTACATTAAGGACTGTATTATCGAGTATTCTAGAGTTGGTAGTACTTGGTAGAGTACATCTGAGTGTGTTGTTCTGGAGCAATTAGTTATTATATCGCACCTATTCCAGTCCCACTGTTTAACCATATATGAAGGTTTATCCACCATTTCACAGCAGTTCTCTGGTAGCAATTAAATCAAAGAGTTTATTTTTGAGCATTATAGAGTTGGTATTACTTGGTAGAATACATTTTAGTGTGTTGTGCTGGAGCAATTAATTATTCTATCGCACCTATTCCAGTCCCACTGTTTAACCATATAAGACGGCTTTATCCGCCGTTTCTCTGCAGTTCTCAGGTAGAAATTAAATCTAGGAGAATATTATCGAGTATTCTAGAGTTGGTAGTACTTGGTAGAATACATTTTAGTGTGTTGTGCTGGAGCAATTAATTATTCTATCGCACCCATTCCAGACGCACTGTTTAACCATATATGACGGCTTTATCCGCCGTTTCTCTGCAGTTCTCAGGTAGCAATTAAATCAAAAAGTGTATTTTCGAGTATTCTAGAGTTGGTAGTACTTGGTAGAATACATTTTAGTGTGTTGTGCTGGAGCAATTAATTATTCTACGGTACCTATTCCAGACGCACCGTTTAACCATATATGACGTCATTATCCGCCGTTTCTCTGCAGTTCTCTGGTAGTAATTAAATTAAGGACTGTGTTTCCGAGTATTCTAGAGTTGTAGTACTTGGTAGAGTACATTTTAGTGTGTTGTTCTGGAGCAATTAATTATTCTATCGCACCTATTCCAGTCCCACTGTTTAACCATATAAGGCGGCTTTATCCGCCGTTTCTCTGCAGTTCTCAGGTAGCAATTAAATCTAAGAGTGTATTATCGAGTATTCTAGAGTTGGTAGTACTTGGTAGAATACATTTTAGTGTGTTGTGCTGGAGCAATTAATTATTCTATTGCACCTATTCCAGATGCACTGTTTAACCATATAAGACGGATTTATCCGCCGTTTCTCTGCAGTTCTCTGGTAGCAATTAAATCAATGAGTGTATTTCTGAGTTTTCTAGAGTTGGTATTACTTGGTAGAATACATTTTAATGTGTTGTGCTGGAGCAATTAATTATTCTACGGCACCTATTCCAGACGCATTGTTTAACCATATATGACGGCTTTTTCCGCCGCTTCTCTGAAGTTCTCTGGTAGCAATTAAATCAAAGAGTGTATTTTCGAGTATTCTAGAGTTGGTAGTACTTGGTTGAATACATTTTAGTGTGTTGTGCTGGAGCAATTAATTACTCTACCGCTCCTATGCCAGTCGCACTGTTCAATCTTATATAACGGACTTATCCGCCATTTCTCTGCAGTTCTCTGGTAGCAATTAAATCAAAGAATGTATTTTCGAGTATTCTAGAGTTGGTAGTACTTGGTAGAACACATTTTAGTGTGTTGTGTTGGAGCAATTAATTATTCTATCGCACCAATTCCAGTCACACTGTTTAACCATATATGACGGTTTATCCGCCATTTCTCTGCAGTTCTCAGGTAGCAATTAAATCTAAGAGTGTATTTTCGAGTATTCTAAAGTTGGTAGTACTTGGTAGAATACATTTTAGTGTGTTGTGCTGGAGCAATTAATTATTCTATCGCACCTATTCCAGACGCACTGTTTAACCATATATGACGGCTTTATCCGCCGTTTCTCTGTAGTTCTCTGGTAGCAATTAAATCAAAGAGTATATTTTCGAGTATTCTAGAGTTGGTAGTACTTGGTAGAATATATTTTAGTGTGTTGTGCTGGAGCAATTAATTATTCTACCGCTCCTATTCCAGTCGCACTGTTTAATCGTATATAACGGCCATATCCGCCGTTTTCATTTAGTTTTCTGGTAGCAGTTAAATCGAAGAGTTTATTTTTAAGTATTCTAGAGTTAGCAGTACTTGGTAGAACATATTTTAGTGTGTTGTGCTGGAGCAATTAATTATTCTACCGCTCCTATTCCTGTCCCGCTGTTTAACTACATATGACGGATTTATCCGCCGTTTCTCTGCAGTTCTCTGGTAGCAATTAAATGAATGAGTGTGTGTTTCAGTTTTCTAAAGTTGGTGGTACTTGGTAGAATACATTTTAGTGTGTTGTGCTGGAGCAATTAATTATTCTACCACTTCTATGCCAGTCCCACTGTTTTACCATATATGACGGCCTTAACCGCCGTTTTTATGCAGTTTAATAAGAGCTATGCATTTTTATTTAGCGCAATTAATTTGCAATTAATTAGCAATTAATTCTCACTAAATCAAAAATTATGTATTTCCTTTTATTTTCGATTGAGCCAGCATATGGTTTTTGCCAGCTCAGCCATGATTTTTTTTTAAATAAGAGCTATACATTTTTATTTAGAGCAATTAATTTGCAATTAATTAGCAATTAATTCTCACTAAATAAAAAAATATGTATTTCCTTTTTTTTTCGATTGAGCCAGCACATGGTTTTTGCCAGCTCAGCCATGGTTTCTTTAAAAAAAACAGAGCAATAAATTTTTATTTAGCGCAATTAAATAGCAATTAATTAGCACTAAATCATTATATATTTCTTTTTGCGTTGTGCTATTTTGGCTGAGCCAGCTTAAGACACATTAGTTTTAATCTAACTAGAAATATTAAACCTGAAGTGAGCATCAAAAATACTACAGTACGCTAATGGGTGTTTTTAAATAAATCAAAGTTATTTATTGAACATATTAACTTTACCATGAGACAACCTTTCAGTGTGGATATTGGTAATCTGGCGCGGCTGCGTCAATCGTGATTTCATCGGCACTGATATTAATTTGATGCACCTGTTGTTTTACTTTTATGTGTTTTGATTTCGGCTGCTAGCATTGTCTTGTCGAAAAATTTATATTTATCACTGTGTGTATATGTGTTATTTGTATTAAACTGTAAGTACTGACTATAATATCTGTATGTATACATTTTAATTATTACAACCGTCGAGTTTAGTTAGCATTTCGTTTAAACATGAATTGTGTAAACAATGTGCATGTGTCATTTTTAGAACGTACGAAAACAATAGGGAGAAGAAGTGCATACGTCATACCGTGCCTGACGTCATAATTCTTTCCTCGCAACGTGCATGTTCGCATCGCTCTACTTCGCTGTAAACCGTTTGTTTGACAGTTTTGACACTGTTGACACTTGGAAGAGAAAACGTGACGCTACTTTGTGAGGTTAAAATAATAGATAGGTACTATCACAAATAAAATATTGAAACAACAATGGGTGAAAGCCATTGGGTAAGTGTTTTTATAGCTTGTAAACATCCTTTTTAACACTATCAATAATCAGAAATGAAAATATAATGTGCCTTATTGAAGTACATGCGCGTTGCGAGGAAAGAATTATGACGTCAGGCACGGTATGACGTATGCACTTCTTCTCCCTATTTATAGGTACATTTATGTGTAATTTGTTTTATGTACCTATTCGTTAATGTAGCGTTGTTTCGCCTTTAATAGGTGTAATGCAAACGAGATTCTTAATGAAGTAAATGAAATATCATACTTAACCTACAAATAGTACTATACATATTGCCCCAATATGTTGCCAATATATTTTTGATATATTTAAGGGGAATCGTATCAGTAATCAGAAATGATTAATATAGACTTAAATTTGTTACAAAAACAGGGATATCTTTGAACATACAAGTACAGCGTGGAAATAAATGATTTTCATCAAGTTCCCTTTGGAATTTCTTCACATGTAAATTTTTCTGTACCGCTCTACTCTTTTTGATTTAGTACTAAATTAGTTCTGTCAATAAATGAAATCAATCTGTCAAACAATTCATAGAATTGCATATTTTGAGGTTATGGTACTACCTTCTCTATTTTCGTAGAGCGGCACGTCGTGCTTTTACATGGGGAATGCAATGGTAACTTGATGAAAATCATTTATTTCCACCCAGTACAAATACTGAGTTTTTATGAAAGAAAATGATATGCTATGTTGAACGCGGGTGTTTATTGTTTTTGAAATTTTGTTAAATTCTTTAAATAAATTAAAGTAAATCTGATTAAAATGATTTGACTTTGCATTAAAAGTTTATTAGTTATCTGCTTTATGTTGATAGATTTATTTCGGGCCGGTATTATAAAACTTTTTACTTCCTAGATAAAATTTACTTTGAGAGTAAATTCATTTGTTCTGTCAATTTCATATGCAAATTGACAGAAGAAATTAATTAAATAACCAATACTATGTTTCAACAGTGGACCAATATCCTGTTAATGCATTTTGCCGATATTGTAAAAGAATATTGACTCACGTCTATGACTCACGCTGATAAATCACATATGCAGGCGCCGGCGAACCACACCGGCAGATGTTGATGAGTCACGCATTCTCGAACATTCGACGGCCGAGTTCAGAGGGCTGATTGCGTTCATTACACTGCCCCCCTCTTCACGTCTGTTCTGTCCCAGAACAGGCACCACTCTCCGGTTCCTGTGACGATATCGGCAGTCTTCACCTAGACTACATGGCCTTGATGCGGGCTGTGGATCAAAACTACAGACCAAGATTTTGACGTTCGTACCTCTAAAGATAACTTCCAGCATGTTTCTAACGATCCTCCAGTCCAACTGGTCCCGCCCACACCCGAGTCTGGGAACTCGGTGTGGTTAAACATAAAACGTCCTTTACTTTATTTATTTTGAAAATAATAACAAACACTTCTGTGTGACCTAAAAACATTACACCATTCTTTATTTGCATTTTTTTTTTCGAAAACTACGCTTCTGAGAAAAAAAATGTTATTGGGATTTTTTGTTTATCTTATCGATGTCAAACTACCTGCAGCGTTTGATATCCTTGTTATGAGGCACCCTGTATAGTAGACGGTAGACAGTAGACAATACACAATATACAACAGACAACAAACAGTAAGTAGGAAACGGCAGCCTGTAGACAGCAGTGCAGTAACGAGGGCGTTGCGGAAAAGGCGCCCGCCACGGGCGCAACTGGGTTTGGGGCGCAAAACAAAGGATACCGACCCGGTTGAGAGTTGCACGTGATTCTTATTTTACTTGACCATTCTACTCTATATGAATCACTGGCCGTTTTTCATCTCCTGACCAATTAGGCAGAGACACGTATTATTGCGCGCACATCACACTCCCTCGTTTTCTTACACTGCTAGCTCGCGTTCACATGAGGCGAAAAGCTCAACCAACCAGAAGGTCAGGAGAAATCAGGTGACGTTGATACGACGTTCTGATTGGCTGAGCAAGTTACGTCCGCATATGTTACGCTGCTTTTTCCCGCCTCATGTGAATGTATGCTCATACAAGAACGATCTATACTGTGTAGTATGTAGGCAAGGCGCTACAGTCTTTGTTGGTCGTTCCTCGTTCATAAGATCAGCTTATGAGAAGAAACATTAAATTATGACGATATAATAGATGTGTTTGAAAATGAAAAAGCGAGAAGAATTACTTTATAAAATATGCTGAACTGTTTTATGTTTTTATTATATTATTTTAACATATATCTGTTTTGTATTTCTTGTATTTTGTCTCCACCAGCACACTGACGTTATAATGACGTTATTTTTAAGTGATTATTGGTCGGCGACGTCATATGATAATAAATGATGTCCATAAGACGTCAGTTATGGGACTTACGTAAATGTTTTCAAAACGACGTCTTTTAGACGTACAATAAGGTCGTTTTTAGACTTCTAATATTATTAATTATGATCTATCTAGGTAACCAAAAAGTGATATATTCCATAAAATATTTTTTATTTTTAAATTTGCAGAATGTGTACGCACCACATGTCGCAATACAAACAGCAACAGCGTATTTCGAGTATTTGTTTTGCTCTTTAATTAGTAACGTTTCTACTTATTATTAAAGTTGTTGACGTACCTACATTTGTAGCGTATGTGTAGGTGCAACTACTGCATAATAATTGTGTGTTTGTCACAAAGGGTGAGTATTAATAATTACTTGTTCCATCGCAATACTACATAACCTATACAATTTTACCCGTTCGACGATTTTGTGCGGTTAGTATTGTTAATAAATTAATACTAATGCAATGGTTTCTTAGTACTTACTATATAGTATTATTTTAGTATCATCAATTATTCTGCATATTGTTTTAGCAGCTTTTCAGTTAGTAAATGTTTACTTTTGTTTAATAATTATGAGATGTTGAGTTAATAGAAGAGATGTATGTTCTGTTATTGAATGTTGAATGAATGAGCTTTTGTTTAATAATTATGTATGAAATAGTATATAATAAATATTATTTCCAATATTCATTTATTTATCAGTTATCACTATTTATTTATAATTCCTGTCCTAGTCCTAGTATAGGGACGTTTTAATGACGTCGTTAAACTACGTTTTAATGACGTCTTATATTAACATCCTTGGGCTGTGACATAATGCTGTCAGTTTTAGGACAATTTGATGTCGTTACTGCCGAAAATACGGCGACATTATGACGTCAGTGTGCTGGCCGGGGTCGTCGTTGAATATAAATAAAAATTTGTTCTTATTTAGGTTATAGATTATTTATTCATACAAATACCTTGACAAATACATTATTGTATATACAGGCAACTCATTTTGATGAGGTTAATAGTATTTAATATATTGCATTTAGTAAAATTTAACTTGTTACATAATAATTAAAAATTTTTAATTTTTTTGTCATTATTGGGTTACGGAGAGGCGCAAGTTAGACACTTGCCATAGGCGCTTGATACCCACGTTACGGCACTGGTAGACAGTAAAAGATGTCAGTAAGCACTACAGTCGTACTAATACACTATAGACGATAGACGATAAACGATAGGCAATAAACGTAGACGGCAGGCGATAGAATATAGACGGTAGACAATAGACGATAAGCGATAGAATATAGCCGCTAACCGATAGACAACAGATAAGTATACTTTTAAATATAAAAGTGAATGTTTGATCAAATTACAAAAGCAAAAAATAGTTTCAAGAGTCCCCATCAGTATTTACTTGCATACATAATATAGAACATAAATTGGTAAATCTAACCTACTTTTCTAAATTTAACATTGTGAGCGTGATCATAATAGGAAGAAGAAAATACATACCTACATAACACTTATCTGAGTGTAAGATGTAATTAAAGTGTTAATGCTATTATTCTCTTTAACACAGTTAAGTGCACAATATTAAAGAATTCAAGGTTTTGGTTAGTATTTCTAAAACAGGAGATTTGATAAATTTAAATACAGTGTGTAACCAAACAATTAAACTAATCTAACTTTTGCATGTTGAAGTGAAAACGCCTTTTTGACCTTTGAATTAGCCCACGCAAATGTTATTAGTTAAAATAATGTCATGCATATTTTATGCACCTTTTTTAAACTTCTCGGTATTTGGTAAAAAAATATTCCAAGGGCAGATGATGGAAAGCCTTATTAGAATTTTAATTTTGTCGAATTAATTTTCTCGTAAACAATAAAAAAATCTTCTTGTTGAGGTAGTTTTAAAAAGCTGTAACCATAAAAAACCTTAAAAGTCTTCATTGCCTTCACTAGAACAATGCAACACAGGAAAAGAGCAGTTGGGAATGTAAAACAGTTGAAAACATTGTCTTTTTGTTTCATTTTTCTTTTATTAACAGTTTCCAAGACCAACTTGATATAATGAATTTGATTTGTTCGTACTCTAAAAACTAATCCTATGTACGCATCAAAATGGTAATGTAGGGACTTTTCAATTGGATTGAAAAGTTTGCTCATGCTCATATGTAATTATATTACAAGAAATGTGTAATATAAAACTGTGTACTGGTTTGCGCTTCATTAGAAAAAGCAAATGCCAGATTAATGTCAGTTTAAACAGTGGTGTGAGTACTTGTTTGTATTATCTAACATCAAATAAATGTCAAGTGATTGGCGGTCATATGCTAATATTCTACCAACTTTATACAAGTAAATAATTTGTTTAATTATTATCGCCAATGGCTTATGTTAAATTACGAGTTTATTGAATTTGCATCAAGTGAATTTTAAAAATTGCATACATTTAAATAAATGAGAGATTGTGGGTAACAGTAACCTTCTCGTGACTATTTTTATTTAAATTTGAAAATTATCAAAATGTTTAAATTTAGAACTTATGATGATTGTCGGAAAGTATGCATTATTTATAATTTTTAATACAGGTTAATGTGGCATAAACAATAAAGAATCTTGGAATAGCTTATGACGTTTTCTTTTAACACTAACAAGAGTTTCTTTCGTCGTTTTCGTTTGCCAGTTTTCACTGCATGAGGGTTATGGCAGGCCCGGATTAACCACCATGGCGCCCTGAAGCTTTTCTACGGCTGGCGCCTTTTGATGATATATCATCAATCAATAGTATACTATAACGGCGTTGTCCGGCTGATTTGTCCTGTTTTGGAGAAGTGTATAGTATAGCCCCTTTATTTTTAAACAGTAGCGATAATATAACGGCGTTGTCCGGTCGATCTGTCCTGCTTTGGAAAAGTGTAACGAAGCTTTCCGCAACATTTTTTTAACTAGCGACCCAAAAATATCAATAATATTATCAGGCGACCCATACCAGAGGAAGAAATGGAAGGGTACTTAAAATTACAGGATCTGATTTATTGTAGCATATATTTTTAACAAGAACATAAATGATATAATAAAAATAAATAATTATGCGACCCATTTTTAAACTTTCGCGACCCAATGGTTGCGGTCCGCTGGTGTAGAGTATAGTCCCTTTATTTTCAAATAGTAACGATGATTGATCTGGCCGCTGGAGCAAAAGCACCAGAACGATGTTGGCGACATTGAACGTTACCAGGTTTGACATTCTGTCTTACAATAAATTTTAGGTTTAATGTACTTTTCAAATTTGGCGCCACGTGTTGTGATATAAAATGGCTGCGTTGGCCAGACTCTAATTGAAGGGTCTCTAGTGTACAGCAACATCAGACTACGCGGTGGAAAGTGAAGCTTAAGCAAGGCATACAACAAAGTGCGGTAACTTTTGACTTTTTTTAATTCGTTAAGCGCAATTAGACTGAATTTGCTAGGTTTTCTCCGACTATGTTAAGGTTCGGAGAACAGGATTTATTGGCTAGTAACCAAACTCCGGCCGCGATAGCTATTCGGAGAATGTAAACAGTGATCAGCTGAGCGCTCAAAGCTGCATTCACATAATAACGCGTTACCTCTGGTAGAGCGGTAACGCCACAATTAACTTAGGTCAACTAAAGTTCCTAAATATGAACTGAGCACTGTGTTATTTAGAGTTAAGTCACGCATGTCAAATTTCCCTAGTGACATTCCATATTTTGAAACTATTTATTAGAAGGTTGGTACTCATGAAAATTGGTTTAATAAATTAAACTGTCAGTATGACAATTATATAAATCTGAAATTCGGTAAATTAATACTTTATTAAAAGCTGTCGTAAAATTGATATAATTATGTACTATAGTAGTTTTAAAAATTCTTTAGAAACAGTAAATAAATGATAATGTGCACATTAAAAAGTTTTACATGCATAACAATAAACATGACAGCATAACCTAAAATTTATAACTGACAGCTGCTGAATGTTGCCACTAAAATAAAAAGAGAGAAAAAAGTATTTCTGTTTCAGACAGCTTAGTTTTGGCCTAGAAAGAGATAGATTTTGACATCCGTGTCCTAACTCTAATATAACACAGTTAAAGCTTTCATTTAGGAACTCTAAGGTCAACAAGCATGGCATTCCTGCATCTACGAACGTATTTAAATTTTTGTTTTTTCTTTAAAATTTTGGAAAACGTGCAACTGTGTAACATGAGAATTAGTAGTGGGCGATTATCCGCATTTTCGCGCTTAAGTAAATGTCATTAATTAAATAAATAGAAATATTTTAAGCAAGTTCTGTTTTTCAATAGAATACCATAAAAACAGGAATTTAACGTTTTCAATTCAATTTTATTCTAACGGCGGTTCAGTCCCAGACGTTTCTAAGAATTTGCGATTCTGCAAACCATGTCTGGCGCTGGTGCCCCCAAGAACGTGGCGCCTGAAGCCCGAGCTTCGTAGGCTTCAGTGTTATTCCGAGCCTGGATTTAGGGATTTCTCCCCAGTTGCTTCACATCTTAATATAAAGATAATCGATTTCTTCTTCTGATACGTATACTTATTGACTCCTCTTGGATTCCCCTTGGATCTACCAGTGGTACCGGTGCTACTGCAGCCTAGAAGGCTAATTGTACTAGCCCTATAACAATTTAATCACAATCAGTCTGTAATTGTAGTTCCCTTTAACAATAGTCACAGATTTCTAGCTGCATATTTAGTGAAATCTTTCGTTTCCATGGAAGCTTACACGAAAATGCGCTGTCTTTTCCTACTTAGCACATCACAGTTGCATAGAACATGCATAGTTGTTTCTAGTTCCTTATTGCAGAGTCTGCAAGTAAGGTCTCCATTAAATTTAATCTCCTTAAACATACAGACATTTCTTAACGGTAGCATGCTTTGTTAGGAAGCCCGTAATGACCTTGAGTTGCAACCTACTGAAGAGAAGAAGTTCTTTTGCTCTTTTCTGGTAAGGTCTGTCAATGAACGTCTTGCTATGGTTATGCCATGGTCGATTATATCAGTAGATACTGTGCTGGGTGCGGGACCAGCCTCGGATGCTCTTGTTGGTACTCCCAAGACAGGTTCTGGGCCAAGAAAAACTTCGGCGGAGCTCTACCTGGCTAATTCGCCGGATTTTTCATCGCCTTCAATTCCACAGTGACCTGGCGCACAAAATGTTGATTTATTGATTGATGAGTTTTTCATATCCTACGTGATAACCTCAAATGACGTGATTAATTTAGTATGTTAACATTCATTACATTAGTGGAATGAGTATTTATGTATGTGCGACCAATTCAGCATACGTTTTTTGTGTTGCCAGGTATACACAAATGAAAATAAAAATAGATCGTAGATTGATATGTAAACGAGAAACAGCAATATTGCCAACAGTCAAAAGACAAATATGAAAATCATACGCAGTTAATTCTTTTACAGTTTGCATTTCGAGTATATAAACTCAAAATGTAATGTAATAAAATGATGTTTTTACTGAATTACAGTAAAATCTACATGTAAAATTATAAATCTAAGCTGTTTCGGTATCTCCAAACAACTATATATAACGCGCCACTGCACTGGCTTAACCGCTTCTCTCTTAATAGCTTCACACACCGGAGTCAGCTGTAATGATAAATACTAAGTAATACTCCAAAATTACCATAACCACTGCTTGACTTTTAAGGAAATTAGAAAATAAATAGTAATAATACAACTCTGTAAGCGACATACAATTAGCTAAATATACAGTGTGGGATTAAAGTATGGAATATTAAAAAAAGCGAACTCAACCGGTTTTTTTAAAAACGCTGAAACACGTCGATTTTGTTTTTTTTTAAATACACATTAATATGTGCGGTTTATCTTCCGAATTTCATTTGTTTCTAAGTTATGACGGTATTACAAAAAAAAATTAAATGACAATATAGATTTTTAATACTAGTGGAATCTGATAGTGATTTTTCTTCTCTTTATGATCATGCAAATAAATCATAAGGTTGCATAACAAAGATTCTGAGAAAAATCGAGCTGAACTTTGTAAATGTTTGTTAGTTATGACGTCATCACAAAAAATTTAAATGACAATATAGATTTTTAGTAGTGGAATCTGATAGTGATTTCTCTTCCCTTTATGATCATGCCAATAAATCATAAGGTTGCATAACAAAAATTCTGAGAAAAATCAATTTGAACATTTAATGTTATTGATATTATGGTATCAATATATCAGATCGGATATTATTCGTATCACAAAATAAATCTAAGGCCTTTCTGAACTTATTGAAATTTCTTAACATAACCTCAAGATTTTTTTATATGTGAGATAATTATTTAACATTTTTAAATATAACTGATAATCATACCTGAATAATAGATAATAAGGAGTTAATTATAGTTAGAAATACTGCAGTTATTGTTTAAAGCGTGTTGTTATATACATATTGAATAATGTTCTTTTACAAAGCTATGTACATAATCCATTCTCCTTTTTTATGACAGTGCAATGGGGCTACTATAACAAGTAGATTATGCTCCGTCACACCCTATCTTTTACACAACTTCCAGACCGTAACTATTTAGCTCAAATATGATTGTACTGAATTTTTAAGAATCTAACCCCTATTGAGATTTGGAAATTTGGATCTGTTCCTTGGATTGAAAGACAAGCTTCTACCACTTACTCAGGGAGGGCCTTACCTTTGGAAAAAATAACATATTACTGCACAAATGGTTATAGAACATCAAATAGAAATAACAACTCTAATACTTAATAAAATTTAATGTACAGTACAGTAAATTGTTAGGACGTCTTTCTTCATGGTAAATAAATACATTATGATTGTCAGTGTAGACTTATTGTCAAGTATGCATTTGGAATTCAAAAGTTACGTAATAACAAAAGATTAATAAATACAAGTTATTTTATTTTTTTTTAATTTCACACCTACACTACGGGGGAACCAACAGCTAAGGTCATCTGTCCCCCATCTAACATGCAACACGAATACACACACCCATAGTTGAGGTGACGGAATTGTCCAATTAGAAAAATCCCGTCGCCCCAAGTGGGATTCGAACCCACGACCCTTGGAACACGAGTGATGCACTGACACCACTCGTCCACCGCCGGCCCAATACAAGTTATTGTTATTAATAAAGGTTAGAATACCTACTGTTTGTAAGAAATAAAGAGCAACCGATCTCAGAACCAACCCGTTCGATTGAATTCCTGGCAAAATCGTCACTTGACGGCACGACTCCGAGTGCTTCCGAACCAAACAGACTCGAAGAGCAACCGCTGCCAAAAAATCTGTCAAATACCTGTCAACCGCGGCGAACCGAGACCAGAACCAATTGCAAAAAAACAGGTCTCTATTAAGAAGTGAGGTTAGCTACCGGCAGTGTTACCAATGTCGAAAATTAGATTTATCCACAGGGTGGTTCGAAATTATCCGATTTTATCCTCTGACCTGAGTGCCATCTCTGAATGAGATTTCAGACTTTTAAACTTAAATGATAAAATAAACTATAGGATACTGTAATACTATCTTTATTATCTGCTCAAATTATAAAAACATTAAACCCCGAGTTGATAAATTCTTTTACATTAAATTCTAAAGGACCCCGCACTAATCTTAAGGAAACTGGCCCTCGGTTAAATTGGCTGAAGTTTTGATATGTTATAGATATCTACTACCGCATCAAAAGTTCTCAGGAGCACAATGTCCAAAAACCCATCGTTTGCCCACCACAGATACTTAAAGTTGCGCGTTTTGAAATCATTCAAACTTTTGAAACTAACTTAATTTGTTTATTAAAATTAGATTTTATTGTGACTTTTTCTCGCACACTCGGGGTACTAATCAATAAAAGCACTTTAGCAAAAGTTGAAAAAGCAAACATAGAATACATATAATTGATAACTTTATTGAAATTATATTATTTATTAACAATATAACAGCATTAATTGTATTAAATAACTTTTTTTTAATTGAAAAAGTCTCCAGCTTCGATGGATTAGTGGTTTGTATGTTGCGTACCTAAGTCTTCGAATAAAAAGCTTGTCTTTTACATTTTATATTTTCATCTGTCCACACTTTAGAAAAGGTATGGCCAACGTTCACCCATGTATCATCAAGAAAGTATATTGTCCGCACTTTAGTTCTGTACTCTTCAAATGTACGCAAATACTGTCTACGCCAGGTCACAGTATCTTCTTCTCCAATAAAATACTTTTATTTTGCAACGTCATACAAGTGTTGTGCTGTCAACAAGTGTATTGTAACAAGAGAGAAAAGGAACGAACCTCTTTTCGAGCGACAGGTGGTGTGTTCTGCCGCCTTCGAGAGAATGACGCATCGCACAAGCATGTAAATCAGACGCGGTTTATTCTGGTGTATTCTAGAAATACATGGTATGTTCGGGCGACTTCTGGAACGTTTATATGATGATATAAAAGCGGATTGCGGATAAAAAGAGGGTCAGTCAACAGCAAGTCATTAACTGTGTATTACAAAATAAATAGTGAATATAAATGTTGTATTAGAAATTCATAGTCTGTAAATAATAGTTTTTAATGGTTTATAATCATAGCGTTAATTTATAGTGTATTCATTAGTGTATAGAAATAAATATTTGTTTGTGAATAGACGATTTAAACAGCACTTGTATTATTATTTGAAAAAGAACGTTACAGTGGTGTTACAGGTGTGAGGTTTTTAAAATAAATAAAATCGCGTAATAATTAAATAAAGTGCTGTGAGATTAAATTTTTAGTGTTAAAAATAATTTCAACAAACAATTAAGATGGCGATGAAATTGTTGAAAGATCTGAAGGTAATAGACTTAAAACGCGAACTGGAAGAACGGGACTTGGAAACAACGGGCCTTAAAAGCGTGTTAATAAATCGGCTAAGAGAATGGCTTTTGGAACAGAAGGAAGACCCCGAAAATTACCTCTTCGAAATACCTGGACCCGCAATTGATACTAACGTATTGTTAAGTAAAATGGAAGAGAATTCTAGAATTTTAAAAGAGGAATTATTGGAAAAGTCTGAAGAGAATTCTAGAATTTTAAAAGAAGAATTACTTGAAAATACTAAAGCGCTGGAAGAAAAAGTATTGGAAAAACACGAAGAGAATTCTAGAAAGTCCGAAGAAAATGTTAGAATGCTTAAAGAAGAATTACTAGAAAAGGCCGAAGAAACTGTTAGAATGTTAAAGGAAGAAATACTGGAGAATTCCAGAAAATCTGAAGAAAGTTCTAGAAGGCTTAAAGGAGAATTGTTGGAAAATGTCAAAGCGTTGGAAGATAAAGTTTTCGAAGAATTTTTGGAGAATGCCAGCGCGTTAGGACTATTGGAAGGTAGACTGGCGGAACAAGATAGGGTAATAAAGATGGTAGAAGAGAAAATAGCCCAAATGCAATTACCACCAACAGCTAAGAAAGACGACGAAATGTTGGAAGATAGAATGAATCAACTACGGTTTCCCTCAACGTCTGAGTGGCCGTTTAATGAAGGAAAGAAACAATTTAAAGAAGAGAAGGTTCCTACCGTAGGGATAAAAGTAAAACCACCCACGTTCGATGGAAAGATACCTTGGTCCACCTACTACAAACAATTTGAGGCGGCCGCTGGGGCCAACGGATGGACACGCAAGGAAAAGGCCGTTTCTTTAACTGTGGCTTTGCGTGGAGACGCGTTGAACGTCCTGCAAACAATCCCAGCAGGGCAGGAAAATGATTACCAGTTGTTAGTTTCTAGATTGGAGATGAGATATGGAGACGCGCATCTACAACAGGTTTATCACGCGCAAGTAAAGAATCGTGTCCAGAAGAATGGAGAAAGCCTTCAGGAGTTTGAAGCCGATGTAGCGCGGCTTGTCCGATTGGCGTACCCTACGGCACCCGATTCATTTCTGGGACAACTCGCTGTGCAGACCTTCATTGATGGACTAAGAGATGGGGAAACACAGCAGTCATTAAGGCTGGCGCGACCAAGAACAACTGATGATGCGCTTGCTCACGCGTTAGAATTTGAATCCGCAAAACAAGCGTCCCGAGGCCACGGGCGAGTTCGAACTGTTGCAGAAGAAGAGGAAGATTCCAAAGATCGCCTAGAAGAGTTGTTAATGAGAGTTCTTCGGAAGGAAGAAAACCGTAAGAAGAATCATCAAGAAGTTCGAGGGCCTCGTTGTTGGAACTGCGGCGAACAAGGACATGTAGAACGCCGTTGTCCCAAAATAAGAAAAGTACAACCGTCGGAAAAGTTAAAGGTGGTTGGTAAGAGGGGGCGAACGTTAACGGCGAGTGAAGATGCCCCGGAGATCACGATCCATGCCGTAACATCGAAGAATAGTAACGGCAGTTTGTTTGTAGATGGGAAGATTGCTAATCGAACTGTTCCACTACTTATTGATACGGGGGCGACAAAATCCATCGTACGCCCTGATGTTCTACGATCAAGTATTAAGTTGCTACCCACAACTACTCAACTCCGTACAGCAACGGGTGAAGTGATACCAACACGCGGAGTGGTGAAGATGAAGATTGGCATTGGAAGTGAAGAACGTGATCATGAGGTGCTGGTAGCCGATATCACTGATGACTTCATCTTGGGAATGGACCTCCTGAGAAAATTTGGTTTTACGTTGGATTTGAAAGAGGGTGTTTTGAAGGTCGGTAACGAAGAACTTCCGTTGCACCCACGAGAAGATCCGGTTGTAAGGGTTTTGCTGACTGAAGATGTGATATTGCCGGGTCAAAGCGAGATGGTTGTCGAGGCGGGTTTGGATGGAGATCTTCGGGTAGGATGTGTGCGAATGATGGAGCCTGTTTGTGATAAGAAGATCCATAGTGGCATATTGGTGGGAAAAGCACTGATCAAGGTTGGAAAGACTGTACCGGTGAGGCTTATGAACGTTAATGTGGATCCGGTGACATTGAAGAAGAGTACCCTTGTGGGACAGTGTGTGCCAGTATTACGAGTAGCCAGGTGTATGGCTGATGTTCCAAAACCAGTGCCCAAAGACCATGGTGGAAAATTAGTGGGTATGGTTACTAGTTCGTGCGAAGACCTTAACAGAACGGAAGTGAAAGAGGTACAGGGTTTGGTTCACCGATACCAAGATATCTTCGCTCTTGACGATAGCCAGAAGGGACGAACAAATATAGTAAAACATAAAATCAATACCGGCGACTCTATGCCTGTCCGTCAGCAGCCGAGGCGTCTACCTCTAGCAAGGCGAGCAGAAGCCGAAAAGATTATTACTGATATGGAAGAACAAGGGGTCATCGAGCCATCCAGCAGTCCATGGGCATCACCGGTGGTCCTGGTCAGTAAGAAGGACGGGTCAACGAGATTTTGTGTGGACTATCGGCAGCTTAATGACGTGACCAAGAAAGACAGCTATCCCTTACCACGCATCGACGACACGTTAGATACCCTGTCTGGTTCACGATGGTTTTCGACTTTGGACTTGAAGAGCGGTTACTGGCAAGTTGAAATGGAACCTGAAGACCGGGAGAAGACCGCGTTCACTATTGGTTCCGGACTATGGCAGTTTACAGTTATGCCTTTCGGTCTATGTAACGCTCCGGCCACCTTTGAGCGTCTAATGGAGACCATCCTGAGAGGGTTGTCGTGGAAGACCTGCCTGGTATACCTAGATGATGTGATTGTAGTCGGAAAATCATTCAACGAACATTTGAAAAATCTAGAGGAAGTGTTCCGAAGACTACGTGGAGCCAATCTGAAACTGAGTCCGAAAAAGTGCCACATATTCAGAAAGGAAGTGAAATATCTCGGGCACGTCGTATCACAAAATGGAGTGGCAGCCGACCCCGATAAGATTCGTGCAGTTCAAGAGTGGCCAACACCGAAAGATAAACACCAAGTTCGTAGTTTTCTTGGGTTATGTACCTACTACAGGCGTTTCGTTCCTGGGTTTGCCAATATAGCGAAACCTCTGACAAGGTTAACTGAAGATGGGCGCGAGTATGTTTGGATGGGAGAGTGTGAAACAGCTTTCCAACAGCTGAAGCGTGCCCTGACAACAGCACCAATATTGAGCTATCCACGGACAGAAGGGAAATTCATACTTGACACAGATGCAAGTAATTTGGCCATTGGGGGGGTACTTTCTCAGATACAGGATGGACAAGAAAAGGTCATCGGCTATTTTAGTAAGGTTTTGTCGAAAGCCGAAAGGAATTATTGTGTGACCAGAAAAGAACTATTGGCCGTCGTGAAGTCCGTTGAGCACTTCTACAAATACTTGTACGGACGGAAGTTTTTATTGAGGACGGACCATGCAGCGTTGAAATGGCTGTTACAATTCCGTAATCCTGAAGGTCAGGTCGCAAGGTGGATCGAACGATTACAAGGATACGACTTTGACACCGAACATCGAGCGGGCACTAGTCATCGAAATGCCGATGCTCTTTCAAGAAGACCCTGTCCAACGGATTGCCGTCATTGCTCTCGTTTGGAAGAGAGGGTTTGCCAAGTATTAAGGACTTCCATCGTCAACGACAATTGGTTGCCGGAAGAATTGCAACGACAGCAGGAGGCTGATCCCGAACTAAAAATGGTACTGGAATGGAAGCACGTGGGAGAAAGGCCTGCCTGGGAGGCCGTCAGCCCTTTTAACAGAACGCTCAAAGCATATTGGGCCCAATGGGAGTCCTTGAAGGTGGAAGACGATCTCCTGAAGCGAGTACTGGAGAGTGAAGATGGCACCACCATTAGGTCTCAGTTCGTGGTTCCAAGAAGCCGAGTGGCTACAGTATTGCGACATCTCCATGACGGTGCCTCCGGAGGACACTTCGGTGTGAAAAAGACCTTGGAGAAAGTTAGGGAGCGTTTTTATTGGGTCAACTGTAAAGAAGACGTGAAGGAGTGGTGCCGGAAATGTGAACTATGTGCCACTGGCAACGGACCCTTGGGGAAACGAAGAGCACCTATGAGGCAGTACAATGTGGGTAGTCCTCTGGAGAGAATAGCTATAGACATTGCCGGGCCATTTCCCGAAACTGACGATGGGAATAAATACATCTTAGTGGCAATGGACTATTTTACCAAATGGCCAGAAGCATATGCCCTACCAAACCAGGAAGCTGCGACTGTTGCTGACGTACTAGTCAAAGAGTTTTTCAGTCGCTTCGGAGTGCCCATGGAGCTGCATTCGGATCAAGGCCGCAATTCCGAGTCTGTACTCTTTGGAGAAGTCTGTCGATTGTTGGACATTCGCAAGACTCGGACCACACCGTTACATCCGCAGTCCGATGGAATGGTAGAACGCATGAATCGAACAATGGGCAAATATTTGGCCAAGGTCGTCTCCGATCATCAACGAGACTGGGACCAATACCTGCATCTGTACCTGATGGCTTATCGTGCATCGGTCCACGAAACAACCGGTCAGTCACCAGCGTCTGTAATGTTTGGACGCGAGTTACGGTTACCGTGTGATCTGGAATTTGGGTCTCCACCTATAGAGCAGGAGGTAGCCGGGAATGATTATGTCATCAACTTAAAGAAGAAGTTGGAGGATATTCACGACCGAACCCGAAATCATAGTCGAATCGCGAGTGACCGGATGAAAGCTACGTACGATGTGAGAGCCCAAGAAAGAGGGTTTCAACCTGGAGAGCTTGTCTGGTTATATAACCCGCAAAGGCGTCGTGGCTATTCTCCAAAGTTACAGCGAAATTGGGAGGGTCCATACCAGGTGAAGAAACAAATAAATGACTTGATTTATCGCATCCAGAGGTTGCCAAGGGGGAAACCAAAGGTGGTACACTCCAATCGTCTGGCGCACTATGAGGGAAATAATGACGCAGTCCCGGATCGGAAAGATGAGGCTGAGGTGACTATCAATACCGTAAGGCCTGAAGATGATCAACCAACCTTTAGAGAATTTATGGCTGCGTTCTCTGGAACTAGAAAAGCGCGATTCGGAGTCACGACTGAGATGCAACAAGATCTCTTCCGGGTCCCTGGTAATTATTCCATTGCCCACTGTGTCTCCGCGGATCTCCGTATGTCCAGGGGGATCGCAGTAGTGTTTAGAAATAAATTTGGACGGCTGAATGAACTTCGAGAACAAAATCCCTCTGTTGGTAAATCCTTACGCTTGCCTGATCATGACCGATCCATTTACTACTTGGTAACCAAGCAGTTTTATTACCAGAAGCCGAGTTACGCCGACTTGTGGAGGGCACTATGGAATTTGAGGATCGAGTTGCTTACCAGGGGAATTAACAAATTGGCAGTTCCCAAACTCGGCTGTGGGCGGGACCAGCTGGATTGGAGAATCGTTAGAAACATGCTGGAAGTTGTCTTTGGAGGTACGGACGTCAAGATCTTCGTCTGCAATTTTGACCCACAACCCGCATTAAGGCCAACGAAGAGTGTAGACTGTTATTTCTACCGTAATGGAACGTGTAGTCGAGGAGAAGACTGTCGATATCGTCATGACCCGTTCTACAGGAACCAGAGCATAAAACCTGTTGTGGGACAGAACAGACTTGAAGAGGGGGGCAGTGTAACAAGAGAGAAAAGGAACGAACCTCTTTTCGAGCGACAGGTGGTGTGTTCTGCCGCCTTCGAGAAAATGACGCATCGCACAAGCATGTAAATCAGACGTGGTTTATTCTGGTGTATTCTAGAAATACATGGTATGTTCGGGCGACTTCTGGAACGTTTATATGATGATATAAAAGCGGATTGCGGATAAAAAGAGGGTCAGTCAACAGCAAGTCATTAACTGTGTATTACAAAATAAATAGTGAATATAAATGTTGTATTAGAAATTCATAGTCTGTAAATAATAGTTTTTAATGGTTTATAATCATAGCGTTAATTTATAGTGTATTAATTAGTGTATAGAAATAAATATTTGTTTGTGAATAGACGATTTAAACAGCACTTGTATTATTATTTGAAAAAGAACGTTACAGTATTAAAGTGCACGTTATATTAAAATGAAATGTCTTACCGAAAATTAAAATTTTTAATTGTATAAAAGAAGGAAATAAATAAAGATTAGTAAAAGTTTCACAGTTTTATTAAAATACAACCTGACAATATTGTTTCGACAGCTACGCTGTCATTATCTAAGATAATATAATTATAAACAAACACGTCGCTAAGGTAGATACAAAAATAGGTAACTAGATAAAATAATAATAATAATCATAATTAAATATCTAATACTTCCAGCAACGGAGAATTACTGAGCTCAAGTTGTTCATTCATTAAAGGTACCCTGAGTTTGTGTTTGTATATCTCAAAGGCTTCTAAAATGTCTAATTTGCGTTTGTTATTACAAAAATGTAGGAATTTAATATTATTTTGAAGAGTCATTGTGTGATTTTGTTCTAAAAGGTGTTTGGCGTAATTCGATTTTTCAGGATGTTTATTTTTGTAATGACGTACGTGTTCTTTATATCTTATGTCAAAATTTCGAAGTGTTTGCCCAATATATACCGAACTACAAAAAGAACAATTTAAACGGTAAATGCCCGATTTCATGATATCATGTGTTCTGTCTTTAGCATTAAATAAAAATGAAAAAGTGTTAGTGTTGGTTTTAAGTGTTATTTTATAATTGTTGGTTTTTCTTAGTATATGTGCAATTTTTTCTGATATTTTGCCAAAATATGGTATAGATATGTAATTTGTGTCTTCTGTTTGATTGTCAATGGGATATATTCTTTTGATAGCTAACCTATAATCTTTTTGTTTAATTAAAGTGTCAATCATGTTCGGATTGTAATGATTTGCATGTGCTAGTTGTTTAATGGTTGATACCTCTTTGCTAAAATCTGATTTTGTTAGTGGAATAGTTAAAGCTCTGTGTACTAATGATCTGTAGGCTGCTATTTTATGTGGTTTATGGTGACAAGATTCATTTGGTATTGCACTGCACTTTTCCATTCGCCTGAAGTGAACGTTACCAAGTTTCTATATTGGCGGTAACGAAAAGTAGCTTAAATTTTGCCATTGTTAAGAATCTTTGATTTAATAAAACTATAGAGAAAGTAATTGGAATTTAGTTAAATTATTTTTGAAGTATTCAAAATATCCAATAAATGAGAGGGTTAAAAAATTATCCTGAAGAACTTCAAATTATCCACAAATCGAAGAATTATCCGCAAATCGGCAGCACTGGTAGATAGTAGATCTAAAAGCAAGTGAAATATGGATAAATCACGATAAATCAAACGTTTACATTAAGGGTTGCCAGATTTATTAAAAAGCAATGCACCAAACTGATATAAAAATCGCCAATAAATATAGATGGCGTTACAAAGCAACAAAAATCAAAATCTACTAATCCGGTCCATCTTTCCATCTCCGTAAACTTTATCTGACACTGACAGTTAATTGTTGAGTAAGTTTCGGAAATGGAAAATCCTTCCGGGAAAGGCTTTCCAACTGTGAAAAAATATACAAGGTGATCTATTTGAAATCACAAAGCTGCCCTATTCCCGAGAATACGTACGTTATTTCTGGATAAATCGGAAGTGGAAAAGAAAGACGAATACTAAAAAAAAACTAAGAAGAAGACTGGCAAACACCGCATTCTATTATCTCAATTACTTCAAAAGTTATTTACGATTATAAAGGGTCAAAATATAATTTCACATGAATAAAAACAATTACCTGCGTTAATCAAAACAAAAACAAAAAATATACCTAAAAATGACATTACCGAGGTTGTACGTGTTAAAAATCCATATAGGTATCGAAGTATGAATTTTTCCTGCCTTCTGTGCTCTGTAACTCCAAAACTGTTAATTTTAGAGCTTCGTATCCCTGGAGACTTTCGATCAGAATAATGTAAACTACAACATATCACAGTTTCAGCCAATTTGAATGGTATCCAATTTCCGTAAGAAATGTGCGTGAGTCCTTTGCACGAGGGCACTCATCAGATTTGGTGGGGCCCTGTACATAATTTCCCGAAATCCCATCTATTCATAATGCTAGTTGTCAGATTAATTCTTATGTATTTTTTGTTACATATTTATTAAAAATAATTATTAAGATTGTTTGGCTAAAAACGTAAAAATTCTAATAAAACGAACAAATAGATAAAAATAATAAAATCTTACTATTATAACAACTTTATTCCTCATCAGAAATTTGAAATCGTGTATTAGGATAGCAGAAAAGGCAGATGGTTTGCTGGAATCCTGGTAGCTACATTGACATATTGAAGAGCCCCCGTATGTAGCCATTGACAGACACCAGTTGCAATATCATCATTAGTAGTGCTACTGGCTACCAGATGGCGTCCAGTTTTACAAATTATCAAGAATGTTTCAAATTTAACTTTGTTAAAAGTTAAAAATTATTTTGAGTTATTTTATAACAATTTTTAATAAGTATATAACAGAAAATGCGTAAACCATAACGTAACAATTAGCATTAAGAACATTAATAAAAAATAATGGAAGCAGGAGTGTTTCCAGGAAATTAAACAATAATTACCTTGTTAGATGGCGCGCAGTACGATTTCTTGGAGACACACCTGCTTCTCTTATTTTCTTATTAATGTTCTTAATGATAAATAATTGTTACGTTATCGTTTATGGATTTTCCGTTATATACTTATTAAAAATTGTTATAAAATAACTTAAAATAATGTTTAACTTTTAACAAACTTGAATTTGAAACATTTTTGAAAATTTGTAACAACTGGACGCCATCTGTTAACCAGTAGCACTATTAATGATGATATTACAGATTGTGTCATCAATGTCTACATACGGGTGTAATCAATAAGTAAATGTAGCTATCAGGATACCAGCAAACCACCCTCACCCTTTTCTGCTATCCTAATACACGATTTTAAATTTCTGATGAGGAATAAATAGTAAAAATGTTTTTATTTATTTGTTGGTTTTATTAGAATTTTTACTTTTTTAATCAAACAATCTTAATAATTATTTTTAATAAGCATGTAACAGAAAATGCATAGGAATTAGCCTAACAACTAGCATTAACAATATTAGTAAATAATTAACTGATGCAGATTGCGGGACATTGTGTACAGGAACGCACCAAGCCTAATGAGTGCCGTTGTGCAAAGAACCCCACGCGTTTCTTACGGATATTGGATTTGGAGTTACACAGTACGGAAAGCAGGAAAATTTCATACTTCGGTATATAGATTTTTAACACGTACAGCCTCGGTAACACCATTTTTTGTTTTTGTTTTGGTTAACATAAGTAATAATGTTGTGTTGTATTCATGTGGAATTATACCGAGTGTCCCGTTATATTTTGACTCTTTATATACCTATATAGCTTTTGAACTAACTGAGATAATGTAATGCGATGTTCGCCAGTCTGCTTCTTGGTTTTTTAAGTTTTTTCTGAGTAGCCGTTTTTTGCCCACTTCCGATTTATCCAGAAATGATATAACGTATTTTCGGAGATTTAAATAACATGCAGTATTCACATTAAGAGCTGATAAAACCATACCCTGTATAATAACCATGATAAGTATGGTCCTTTTGGAAAGGAGAACCAATGGACTTTCAAACGTGCGTGGTTAACTCTCATTATCTCTTCGAGCTCACCACCTACAGGCGGTGGTTTTTAGGAGGTTATTTAACAGCCCTCAAGGAAGACTTCTGTAAAAATCCAATGACTTCAACTGAACTTTCCTACGCTATTTTTTAATTTGACTGCACTGGGTGTAATATTTTTCAATATTTATGCAATATTAAAAAAATTGTGCAATATTACTGCGATATTACAAAATATCTCATTAACATACCTCAATAATGGGTGTGTAAAAATCTTTTTTTTTCGTTACAGATCTCCTCTTTCACATGCCCTACATGATGGCTGTTAGAGGCCCCCTTAAGTCATTGAGGTGTATTTGGGTTATTTATGTAGTATTTTATTTTATTTATCAGGTTATAAATAGTCAAAAATAAAAGAAATTGATTTGTCAAAATGGTCTGTTTAAAATACATATCGTTACAAGAGAAACGCTTGTAAACATGTTGTCCTGTGGGGTGATGACGTAGTTGCTACCAGTCAGGAATGCATTAGACAGAACATCGCCACTCCGACGCCGACGCCCCGGTTGTATTGGTAGAAACGTCGTTATTAAGATTTTTCTAAATACTCATATCTCCCTTATTTTGCATGATAAAAAGTGCGATTTTTAATCCGAAAGTATAGGTGCGTCCCAATTGTTTAGCCCTTAGGTTTAGCCAGTCTCGATAGATTAATAGTTTGCATGATTACTCCATAATTCAAGGCTCGTAGGTTCATGGTAGTCCTTCATAGCTATGAAAATTGTTTTTTCTCGTCTTTTATATTAATGAACGTTGTCGAAGGGTATCTTATAAGAACATAACAGTAACATCTCAAATGCCAAATTGGCACAAAAGCGTCATTTGACTAGCTCTTTTGCGAAGGATATTGGTCGGTCTCATTTTTTTGAAGAGGCTATCACTACTAGAACACCATTCTGAATTGGTTCATCGATCAAGTCGATGACAAGGAACTGCAATACGGTTACTTTCAGCAGGATAATGCCCGACCCTATGTGGCTCATGGTTAAACACCATTCTTAAGACACCGCTGCATATACTCTAGAAGATTTACAACAAAAGTTGTGAAAGAATGTGATAACGTTACACCTCACCTTTTACAGAAAGTGTTTGATAACATGAACAGACGTGTTGCACTGTGCATTGAAGAAGGCAAACATTTCACCATCTTTTGTAGTTTAAAATAAGATTAGTTAGTAAATAAACGTAATGCTATGTCAGCATGATTTTAAGTGTTCGATTTATTTTGATTTTTGTAATAATTGTTAGTTGAAATCGCAAGAGCGCATATCTGACAGTAAAAAACAGGTGTGCCACTACATAATTATGAAGTTACTCCCCAAAAATTCAAGTTTTATGGCGTTACTGTAGACATAGGACTGCATTATATAGATATTGCTGTGGATTTTAGTGCCAAAATTTTGGTAATTTTGGAAATTATTGTAAAATTATAAAATCTTCGTTATAACTAACACAGGAATATTTCATTAACTTTTCCTGTTAAAGATATTTTTAAGTTATTTAATGGTGTGTCATTGATTATACAATCAATGTGTATACTTTTTAATAAGGTTAAATAATACATGTTTCTTTATTTATTATCAAATAGCTTACTCACCGATTACTTAAGTGTACGTAACATCCAGTTGTTCGCAATTTATTGTTATGATGTAATTCAGTTATGATAATTTCAAATGTGTATATCGACGGGTTATGTGATTCTTTTAAGGTTTTTTGTTCATGTAAATAGTTCATTGTTATTGCAAATGTTGTGTAATAATGTGTAATAGATGTGTCACTTTTATTAAGAATATTAATCTGCTATTATGTATTATATGAGTGTACAGTTTGTATTAGTTCGTAAGGTGACGTCAAATTGTGTAATATAATTATGTAAATAAGAAATAGTATATAAGCTTAGAAAATTATAATTTTAGGACACTTCATGGTAAACAACGACAGAGTAAAGTCGATATAAGAAATATAAATAAAAAATGTAAATTGGACTTCTGAACATAAAGCGACGCAGTAAAGTCGTGTAAGAAATACAGTACAAATGTAAATAGATAAGTTAATTGAATACGGCGAAAGTGTAAGAAGTATAAATTGTAAAAGTGTGTATAAGTTTATAAAGAACCACACCCTTTTAAAAATATTTACGTGCTAAGTAAGGAAGATAATAAATCTTTTTATTAAAACTATTGATTGGTGTTTTATTTATTTAAACACCAAAACAAATACAAGTTCTTCGAAAAAGGGAAAAAAATACCCGCAATTAATAAACAAAAGTGAGTTACCAAAATCAAGTTTTGGATGATATTATATGGGAAATCCAGGAAAAAGGAAGAAGTCAACCGGAATTGGAGACCAGCCCTGGGTCAACATCAAGTGATCTACTCTGTTAATGGTTTTGGAAAGAGGACATCTAGCAAAAGGAAGAAGCTTCGCTATACAAGAAGGTAGGAAGTTATTTCCTTCTGTTTTGGTATCTGCTGAAGAAAAGACTATTGTTTGTGAGGTGTAATTAAGTGATTTGAACAATTTAGCTATAATTAAACTTAATTGAGATTTCAATTTTAAAAAGTGATTTCAATTTCAATTTGTTTATTTTTTTAAAACCACAGGAATCCACATTCGCCCTGAGATGAGTATTTCCTATTAATATTGTTTGTAATTGCGTGGAGAGCAGTGGATATATATTATAATTATTATTGACAATTATAGAATAAAACTTTATTTTGGTAAATTGGATTTATTTTTCGACAGTGTTTATAAAAACATAATAATTAACTTTTTCTTTATTACTAAAAAACCATAGAAACAGTTACGACGAACACTATTACCCGGACTGTCCAAAACAACATCGTCCATGGTTCAACATGCCGCCCGCCTTGAAATAGTCAATTTCAACACCAAAAAGAAAAACGCAATATAAATCTTAACAATTAACATAGCAACATAACCTTAATTAGTTTCAATCGGTAACACACACAATTTCCGGATTGAACGTCTTGTTGTGCTACCGTCAGGAAATCTCACAGTAACAACTCTTATAATATTGTCATCACCAGGATGTATCTCTTCGACACGTGCTGTTTTCCATAATAATGGAGACAAATTGTCTTCTTTAACTAAAACAAGGTCTTCTACTTTGATTAAACTTGATACATGCTGATGCCATTTTAGTCGAGTCTGCAGTTGCGAAAAATATTCTAGACTCCAGCGTCGCCAAAATTTTTGTTTCATCTGCTCAAGATATTGGTAACGATTAAGATGATTTTCAGGAACAGAAGTAAAATCAGGTTCAGGAAAACTTGTTAAAGATCTTCCAATCAGAAAATGTCCTGGGGTTAGTGGTGAAAAATCATCGGGACTAGATGATAAAGGACTTAGCGGTCTTGAATTTAGAATGGACTCAATTTGATTTAATATGGTTTGGAAATCTTCATAGGTTAAGTGAGATTGTCCAATAGTCCTTTTCAAATGGTGTTTAACACTTTTAACACCCGCCTCCCATATGCCTCCGAAGTTGGGAGCATGTGGTGGAATGAAATGCCACATTATTCTGTCAGCTGCCAAAGAATTCGCAATAGTGTCTGACTCTGATTTGAAAAAAGTCAAAAGTTCTTTATTTGCGCCAACAAAAGTGGTTGAGTTATCGGAATACATATTCGATGGTTTCCTCTCCTAGCTGTAAACCCTGAGTAGTCAAATCAGTAACCAGCTCAAGGTGAATGGCTTTAGTTGTCATGCAAACAAAAATACAAATCCAGGTTTTTATCAATCTTGGATTTCTAGTTTTACGATCTTTTAATAAGAAAGGACCAGCATAGTCACATCCAGTAAAATTACAAAAGGCAAAAATTTATTTACTCTGTTTGCAGGCAAATTACCCATTATGTATTCACAAGATTTAGGCTTGGCTTTAAAACGTACTATGCAATTATGAACAATTTTTCTTGATAAATTACGACCGGAAATAGGCCAGTAAGACTCTCGGATCGAATACAATAATTGCTGTGGGCCACTATGCATTAGTCGCTTATGTTCATTTTCCATAATTAACCTAGTCAAGTTATGTTTATTGGGTAGAACAATAGGGTGTTTTTTGGAATAAGGAACGTCAGCTTGTTGTACACGTCCACCTACCCTTATTAAATTCTCATTGTCCATAAATGCACATAAAGGAAACAGATTACTAGATTTACTCAAACATTGTTTATTTTTTAAGCTATTGTAATCTTGATACAATGACTGTATCTGTGAGATTCTTATTAAAACATTCAGTGAACTGTCTAACTCACTTACCTTCAAAGGACCAGAAACACGATCTAGCTTTTTGTGTTTCAAATTAACAATAAAACGAAGACAATATGCTATAATGCGCTGCAGTCTCTTCAAGTTGGAGTATCTCGAGAATAAGTCAAAATTAATGTTTGACACTGAAGGACTAGCTACAATACGTTGTTCAGGGATACTTTCTATTTCACTACTATACTCACTCTCATGTAAATTCCAAGTAGATCTATCAAACTTCAAGAATTCTGGACCTTGAAACCACAAATTATTATGCATTAACTTAGCTACTGTACAGCCACGGGAAATACAATCGGCTGGATTATCTTGGGACCTTACATGAGACCAATCATGGACATTTGTCAGCGACTGAATTAAAGATACACGATTTGCCACAAAGGTTTTCCACCTGTTTGAGGAACAACGTATCCAGCACAATGTAATGGTTGAGTCTGTCCAGAAAAAACAATTTTCAAACTTCAAGTTCAAAGTACCTTTAATTCTCTCAGCTAATTTTGCAGATAAAACTGCCGCTAACAACTCTAAACGGGGGATAGTTATTTGTTTAACTGGGGCCACCTTAGATTTAGCACAAAGAAGTCTACAATAATATTGATTGTTTCTGTTGCAACGTATATAAGCGCAACTTCCATAGGCTTTTTCCGAAGCGTCTGAAAAAAGATGAAGCTCAATATTTTCAGGATTATCTGTTAAAACTTGTCTTTCAATTCGAATTAAACTTAAGGATTGTAAGTCATTACAAAAGGTAAGCCACTTATTGCGCAAACTTTCTGAAACTTCAGAATCCCATGCTAACTTTTCACGCCATAAAGATTGCAAAATACATTTTGCTACTATGACAATAGGACCTAGTAATCCCATAGGATCAAATATTTGACCGATAGTGGATAGAATTAATCGTTTTGTGACCACCCTGTTTGTTAAATTTTTTAATACAATACTGAATTGTGTCAGAAATTGCATCCCAGTACACCCCTAACGTTTTATTGGGCTCATTAACACCTAATTGCAAAATACTAGATTCTAAACTCACATTAACTTCAAAGTTTTCAAGAAGTTGTCTGTCATTTGAAAGCCATTTTCGTAATTCAAAACCTGCACTTGCCAAAATATTGCTGATATCACGTTGTAACTGTAAAATGTCACATTTTGTATCGCAGCCTGTCAACAAATCATCCATATAAAAACTATCTCGAATTGCATTGCTGGCTAATGGATAGCTATTTTTGTTATCTATTGCTAACTGAAGTAAACATCGTGTAGCCAGAAATGGAGAGGCAGCTACTCCATACGTAACAGTAGCTAGTTCATAACATTTTAATTCTTTATTCGGATCTGTGCGCCAAAAAATTCGATGAAAATGTTTATCTTCAGAATAAATTAGTACTTGCGAATACATCTTTGAAACATCCGCATTTATGATATAAGTATATTGCCGAAAACGTAATAAAATGTCAAATAATTCACTCTGTATAACAGGTCCTGCAAAATGTACATCATTTAACGATAAACCGTTATCAGTCTTTGCCGAGGCGTCGAAGACAACACGACATTTTGTAGTCAAACTTGACTCCTTTATCACTGCATGATGAGGAATATAGTAAGCATCATCATCCCTAAGACTTTCAATCTTATCCGGAAGCACTGACATGTGACCTAGTTTCTCGTACTCCGACATAAATTCACAATATTGTTTTTTCAAGTGTTCATTTCTCGCTAATCTCTTTTCTAATAAATGAAAACGTCTAAGTGCTGTGTCCTTGGACTTGCCAAGTTGGTTGAGATTGTCCTTGAAAGGTAATTTGACGACGAAACGACCATTAGTATCACGCCTATAATTCTCCTTAAAATGAGTTTCACAGAAATTGTCAACTTTCGGACTATACGCACATTCCTCTAATTGCCAAAATTTCTCTAAATTCTTAGTTACTGAGTCATCATTCGATAAGGAAGCAACCACCTTATTTTCCGTCATTATAGGAAAGTTTAAACCGCCACCTAACACCCAACCAAGCTTAGTATTTTGTAACTTAAGCCCGGGTTTTAAATCAATTTGATTCATAATTAATAAATCATAGAATAGTCCAACACCGCCTAATATATCAACTTCATTTTTTATATTGAATTTTGGATCTGCTAAATTTAACCCTTCCGGTATATTCAAATCAGAAACGTCAAATGAAAAACTAGGCATAGCTTGTGTGACTTTCATCAAAACTAAACAAGAGATATTATTTTCGTATAGATTTCCAAATCTATCTGATATTCTAACATTTGTTTGGTACTTTAGACAAAGTGGAGAATTGTCACCTACACCAAATACCTTAAATTGCACATGATACTTCTCTAAACCTAGCTTATTACACATATCCTCGGTAATAAAGTTACTCTGTGAACCCGTATCTAACAATAAGCGTGCCTCGAAAACCTTGTCATTTTTGCCATGCACTTTAACCATCGCCGTGGATAAAAGAGCATAGAAATTTACATTAGCAGATACCTTAGAATTTACTGCAGATATCACCATATTATCTTCCTGAGCCAGTTTACCTGAATTTGTCACCATAGAAAAGCTGCTATCTTCGGTTACCACCAAACTTGTCGGATCGTTCGAAACGATAGGCTTACTACTTACCTTGTCTGTCGTAATTTCTCTCACGTCTTTGTGCAAGAGAGTATTATGATGTTTATGGCACTTTTTGCAAGACGATTTTTGGCAGAATTTTACATTGTGCGAAGGATTAAAACAGTTAAAACATAATTTTAAACGTTTAACTTCATTAATTTTGTCATCAACGCTTAAGGCTAAAAACTTGCTGCATTTAAATATTGGATGATCAGACTTACAATAATAGCAGGTAAAAGTTACATTTTGATTAGAAGCAAAAGAATAAGTATTCTGTAAACGACATTTCTGAGCTTTTACAACTGTTCGAGTCTTATTGGCCTCTACTTTAGTAATTTCAATCTTTTCTAACAATTCGCATTTTTCTTTTAAATACTTATTAATGTCTTTCAACGTGGGTAATTTGTCAGCAATTTTATAAGCTTCCCAATCACGTCTAGTTCTACTGTCAAACTTAGAAGTCAATAAGTGTACAAGGAGAGTACCCCACTGGTCTGTAGGTTGACCTAAGATCTGTAAAGACCTAATATTTTTATTGAAACTGTTATACAACTTTCGTAACTCTGAAAAGGATTCCCTTGTCAATACCGGAGTGTCAAATAAAGCCTGTACATAATTATAAATAATCAGACGTTGATTTTCATATCTTTCTACTAATAATGACCATGCCAGATCATAATCATCAGCGGTAACATTAATTGATTGTACTAACTCACCTGCTTCCCCTTCAAGTTGCAGTCGCAAATAATAAAACTTTTGAATCTTATGAATGGCTGGGTGTTTGTCAATTAATGAAATGAACGCGTCTTTAAATTCAAGCCATTTGTCAAACTGGCCAGAAAATGTGGGCAAGCTTAGTGTAGGAAGTTTAGATAAATTTAAAAATTGCTTGGCTTCAGAGGCATTGGCATTAGTCGATGTATTAGAAATTGTAGATGTTTTTTCGTTTTTAGCTTCATATGCAGCTATAAGAGTTGTCACTCGAGCTGTTAGGTCAAAGAAATGGTTTTCAAAAATGTCTCTTTTAGCATATTCACCTTCTTTTTCTCCAGGAGTTGCTTCTCTTGTTTCAAAATAATTTTCTATATCTGACTGATAATTAGAAAATTCATCAAAAATAGGTTCAATCTTGTTTAGCCGTCCTTTTAACTCATGAATATCCTTGCCAGAAAGACTCGCCGGGTCAATACTTCTAAAGTAATTCTCAAATCTAGTCAAAGCGCCTTTTGCTTGTCCTCTTTTCAGTCTGAGGTGTGTTATATTTGCCATAATTGCATAAAATTGTAAAATAGAATTAATTAATCGCCAGTTACTGTTAAACAATCAAGAATTGTGAAGTAATATGGAACAAACTCACTTTTTGCTGTTCCGGTCAAAACCCTATCGTCGTAGAATTGTTACAAATTGATGTCAGTGAAATGTCATTCACTTCTCTTCAACGAATTTTGCCAAAAATTCGAATTAATCCAGTTCCATCCGGTTCGATTGAATCATGTTTGTAATTGCGTGGAGAGCAGTGGATATATATTATAATTATTATTGACAATTATAGAATAAAACTTTATTTTGGTAAATTGGATTTATTTTTCGACAGTGTTTATAAAAACATAATAATTAACTTTTTCTTTATTACTAAAAAACCATAGAAACAGTTACGACGAACACTATTACCCGGACTGTCCAAAACAACATCGTCCATGGTTCAACAAATATAATTCAGTTATTTTATGTTACTTAATTGCCGCCCAACTCTCTTACGTAAACTTGAGTTAGTCAAGAACTCATATAACATTGTTATGTAACTAGTGCATTATTTAAAACTATTAAAAAGTATTTTTGAATCATATAAAAATTTATAAATGAGGAAAGTTGAAAAGCATTTCCACACGTAAATTACAAACAAAAGGTTGCTCACCACTATGACTGAGCATGTGTCTCTTAAGATACCGCTTTTGTAAACATTTATATTCACATAAATTACATTCAAATGGTTGACCATCGCTATGAGTGAGAAGGTGGGTCTTGAGAGTAGACTGCACCGAACACTTAAAATTGCATACATTACATTCACACGACTTCTCATCACTATGAGTGAGCATGTGTCCTTTCAGATGACTTTTTTGTGAACATTTATAATCACATAAACAGCAATTGAATGGTTTCTCATTACTATGAATGAGAATGTGTTTTTTGAGATCATTTTTCTGTGAACATTTATAATCACATAAACAACACTCGAATGATTGCTCACCACTATGAGTGAGCAAGTGTCTCTTGAGAGTGGACTGTGCTGAATATTTTACATTACATATATTACATTGAAATGATTTCTCGCCACTATGAGTGAGCACATGTGCTTTAAGATTACTTTTTTGTGAACTTCTATAATCACATAAACTACATCCAAATGGTTTCTTATTATCATGAATGAGCATATGTCTTTTGAGATCTTTTTTTGTGAACATTTATGACCACATAAACTGCATTCAAATGGTTTCTCACCACTATGACTAAACATGTGCCTTTTGAGTTTACTTTTCAATGACAATTTATAACTGCATAATTTACATTCAAACCATTATGAATGTGCATATGTGTTTTGAGGCTACTTTTTCGTAAGCATCTATAATCACATAGATTACACGTAAATGGTTTATCAGTATCATGAATAAATAGGTGTTGTTCAAGATGATTTTTTCGTAAAAACCTGCAACTACACAAATTACACTCAAACGGTTTCTCACCACTGTGAGTAAGTATGTGTCTATTGAGGATACTTTTTAATGAACATTTATAATCACATAAAGTACATTTAAATGGCTTCTCGCCACTGTGAGTAAGCATGTGTTTTTTGAGATTTCCTTTTAATGAACATCTATAATTACATATTTTACATTCAAATTGTCTTTTGGCTTTAAGAGGAAGTGCATCGGTTTCCTGTGGCAATATATATTGAGGCTCGTATAATTTATCGATATTAGTTAGTTCGTGCTTTTGTGGATCACTAGTATTATCAAAGAGCTTCTCTTCACTTTTATACGTATGAATCTCATTTTTGGTGTTTTGTATTATTTGTGATTCTGTCTTAATATTCATTTCTTTTTTCATTGTGATGGTTACCTGATGATCAACGTCCATCACTTCAATTTTGATAAAAAACCCGCAATAATCAAAAAGTAATTTCACATAACAAATATTATAGTAGTGCTTTTAACCAGTTAAAATAGTATATAGGTAGTAAGTAGAATTATGACTGAAAGTCTTCCATTTCTTTTAATAGCTGTGCAGAACCCTCGCTATGAATACTGTTTCAACTTCAAAATATTTCATTCAACATATATCATTTTAAATATGTAGCATTATCCAAAAGTTTTTTGCTATCGTGCTTCTTATTAGCTATTTTATAAACTTGAACTTTTCTGAGTAGTAGGTTGCACTCAAGGAAGTTTAAGTAGGGGGAAGAGGCATGATGCAATTGCTGGGCTGTAAAAGTGAAGCCTGCAGTGGAGTAAGGGGACTACAAATTTGACAGCACACATGTAAATACAATGCAGCGTTGGGTTCAGTAAATTGTTTAAAATACTATTCAAGGCACCGTTAGTATGAAACTCTTTTATTTTTTTTCATTAATTACTTTAATTTATTTGTCACCTTAATGACAATTATTAAATTGAAATACATAATCGTAACATTTCTAAGAAATTTGCAAATTCTGTAAAAAAATGATTTCTAAATTTTTAATTTCAAATTTCACGATTATTGATTATCTGTATGTAAGTAGTTTTTACATGTAAACGCCGCGCCGAGTGATTCCCCTAAACGGACAATAACTCCGCCAGTACGAATTTAAAAGTTTACTGCGTACAGATGACAATGCATGTATACTTCATAAACCGTTTTAGAGATGATTCTGTAATTATTTAATTAAAAAAAAACATTTTTATACAATACGTGATAACACTCCCAATATAAATACAAATTAAGTACTATGGACCTGATGTTCGAGTAAAAAGGTATTAATGACGCAAATTTAAGGAAAAACTACTTAATAATGCATTATTACTCCAGGTTTTTGTTTTTTGTGATGTCTAATAACACTTCTACACCATCTAATCGAGTATGCCGACGGTTTTATTTGTTTTTAATTTAGTTTTTAACAAATAAAATCTTTATCGCACCGTTTGACAGCCAAATTTAAAACTTGACAAGTTGTGCACACTTGAGGCTTCATGTGCACACCTCTTGTGCCACTTCCCCCTATTTAAACTTCCTTGGTTGCACTGCTACCATTGTTGAAAATTAGATTCATTTACAGGGTGATTCCGAATTATCCGATTTTATTCTCTGACCTGAGTGCCATCTCTGAATGAGATTTCAAACTTAAATAATAAAAATATTTAAGAATTAAAGTGGTGAGAAACCTTTTAAGCAGCAAACTTATATGCAGACTTTTGCTATCAGGGAGTTATGTATTCAAAGCGAATGAAATTGGGTTCATTATGGACTTTAATTATTAAACTAAATAATTTAATAAACAACCTAGATATAAACTCATAGTACACGTATAATTTAATAGTTTGTTCTCGAAGGCAGTAGAATAAATCAAAATAGATATACATTATTTACTGCTTTATCTTTCTCGCAAGAATTTGTATTCATAATGAGTTTTAATCAGTGCAGGATTTACGTATAAGCTACACAAGCTATAGCTTAGGGCCCCACATTCTTGGATGCCCCCAAAGAAAATTGTCCGAGTGAGCAATGATTAAATAAAAATGATTTTAAGTTGAAGATTTATTATTTCACTATCTATATACTTCTTAATTGTATTTCAGTTTACCCCTCTAGATTTCCGAAAATCATATTTGGCGCTGATATACAGTGTGTCCACGGATTGAGTTCACAAGAGGGGAAAAATTTTTATTTTTAGTTTTATCGAAAAATATCATTCTTGATAAAAAGTTTTGCTTGTTGTAAGACCCCAGAAAATTAAAACAAATTCACGTTTTATTTTACCTGCTTCATTTTATAGTCAATTTTCTGTGAAACCATATGAAATTTTGCAGTTCAAAAGAAAATTTTCACAGAAAATTGACTATAAAATGAAGCAGGTAAAATAAAACATGAATTTGTTTTAATTTTCTGGGGGTCTTACAACAAGCAAAACTTTTTATCAAGAATGACATTTTTCGATAAAACTAAAAATAAAAATTTTTCCCCTCTTGTGAACTCAATCCGTGGACACACTGTATATAAATAAATCATTTTATTAAATTTATGTTAACCCTAACTATACAGATTATCCAAAAACCAATCTAAACATACAAAAACCAATGAGTGCAACAAGGAAGACAAACAATATGGGTAGCACAACAAAGTCAGAATGTAATCATGGCTACGAATATTTTTAAACTAAAGATCTCTCTCCAATAACAAGCAAGTAAAAACATATGTCATAAATATTTAAGCATAAAGTGAGGTTAAATTGTTGATCGTATTAATTCGTGTATTCAAAGTGTGCAGTTTAAAACCACGATATACTATTCTAAGATTCTAATGACAAATTGTGATAAAATTGACTGCTCTGACAAAAGCAATTTATTTAGCAGCATACTACTATTATATACATAATTATTTTAACCTCACTTTATTCTTTTAATGATAAAATATTTGTGGCAGATAGGTTTGTTTGCTTGCTCTTGTTATTGGTAAAAATCTACCTAGCCATGATTGCATTCATCTTTGTTATGCTACCCATATTGTTTATGTCTTCCTTGTTGCACTCATTAATTTTTGTATGTTTAGATTGATTTTCGGATAATCTGTATATATTATATGTAGGTTCTTGTTCCAATTTTCTGCATATCAAACTTGATGTTTCAAGGTAAATATACAGGGTGTCCATGGATGGGGTTACAAGGAGAAAAAACTTTTTTAATATGCGTTGTACAGAAAAAGTTTTCTATAAAAAATTCTGCTTTCCTCAAAACATCCAAAAACATATTTAGATTTGACTACAGACATACACTTTATCAAAAATTCAATATTATTGCAGCTGGTGCTTTTATTTTTCAACTAAACAACAATGAGTAAGTACATGACTAAGTGTAGGGGAGAGTCTGGAACGGTGGCCATGCAGGAACAGTGGCCACCTTCCCGCCATTTTCTTATATATAAAGATTAGGTGCTGTCATCTAGCACAGAATGTACCAATAGGACACTGAGTATATTAACAAAGTTTTTCCATTTAAATCTCAAGATTTTTATTTTAAAACATACTCAACCTGAAATTGTATACTTGAAGTAAAATACAACAGGCAAGTGAAATAACTAATAGTGGCTAAATAAAAAAACGTCGAAAGGAACTAGCGTTGACTGCTTATACCTACTACATGTAAATATTTATTGGTATAATAATATTTTGATTGTGTTGGGTAGTTTTTGTTTCTTCCTACTTTTTTTAAAAAGCATGTAGTTGATGGTACAGTGGCCATGTTAAATGTAGGTACAGTGGCCACTTCTTTGTTATATAGGTCACTGTACTATTATTTAGTACAATATTTTATTTATTTCAGATATTATTTCCTAGATGTTCCTAATGATTCGTACATTATTTATCTCAACCTGTAAAAATAGGCGGCACTACTAGAACAGCAAATCTGTTTTTTCCATTAATTTATAGATGTATAATTTTTGTTAGCTTTTGGCTGGTTTTTAAAATTTAAGTTGCCTTTTTTTAATACAAATTATTTTTTACAAAATAAATCATTATTCTGTAAATGTCTATGTACTTGTTTTTACTATTCCGGTCTCCTACACAGTAGTGACCACTGTACCATACTCTAATGTCACTGTAGGTACAGTGGCCACTTTTATCTTGAATTCTTCCTACTCCAAAATCTTTGTTATAATTTTATTTCTTCAGTTCTAGAATGTAATGGTGTAGAAGTAAAAACAGTGTTTGTTATCTAATGGTAATAGATTCTATAAAAAAGGGTTAATTCTGGTTGTTATTGATGTTATTATAAAAAGGTGGCTACTGTTCCAGACTCTCCCCATGTCTGTAGTCAGATCTAAATGTTTTTGGACATTTTGAGGAAAGCAGAATTTTTTATAAATAACTTTTTTCTGTAAAAAGCATATTAAAAAAGTTTTTCCGATTTGTAACCCCATCCATGGGCACCCTATAGATTCCCATTTATTCAAATATACTAAAAGATAAAAGGCCAAGTATACCATTAGCTCAAATCTCTTTTTATAAATCCGTAAATTTTGAAAAGACCCCAATTGAGGTTTCATTGGACATTATTAAATCTCATAAAGAAGTAAAATAAGTAAAAGGTTATAAAAGAATTTATAAACACTAAGGCGACCTCTAAGACATACATACATAGTATTGTTTATGCAGGTTTGCAGATTAGAAAATCAAAAATAAAATTCGAATGTGTTGCATATTACTAACAGTAGTTGTGTTAAGAGTTGTTTCAACTCCGTCAACAGAAACGATTGACTCATTAAACTGTCCACTCACAGTCCCCATCCTACTAATAATGCAAGTGGGAGTATTTCCCCTCCACGAGAGGAAAAGAGATGATAAATGTAATTCTTTATTCAATAATAATAATAATAATAATTAACAGTCACACAAGTAAAAACAATTGAATTTTGTATACAATAATAAAAATAACATACTACAAAGTATGAATTAAAATGGAAATGGCCTAAGATACAAGTTAAAAAAATAAAAGTTTAGTCAGTAAAATAAGTTGGGGTTTTAGGTGTTGTTGGTAGATTCACTGGATGTCGACGTTGCATAAATGTTTGAAGTTTTGTTGATGATATCATAGCATTTCCGGAAACCTGAATTTAAAAAGTAACTTTTAGTAATACATCTTTTATAAAATTTAAAAAATTCATAATACATACACATTTAAACCAAGGAGATTCCAGGCAGTCATCCATACTAAACCTTTGTACAGGAACAAGAACCAAAAGATTTTTAATTAAATCTTTAACATCTTCAGAGATGTCTCTAAAATATTCTTCAGGAAAACAGTAATCGCACTTAAGAATATTGGCAGTTGTTTCTTCTACAGAATCATCTAAGAACGGTGATACACCACTGAGTAGCACGTATAGAAATACACCCATGGCCCATAGATCGGTGTGTTTACCCACAGGTTGCCCTAGTACCAGTTCAGGTGAAGCAAATTCAAGGCATGCAGGAGGAAGGATTACGCTTGTGTGCGTATTGACACAATCACCAAAATCCACTAATTTTACTGTAGGTATTGCTGATGAAAGATCAATCATTATATTTTCAGGCTAGAATAAAAAGAAATAAAATGTGAGAAATAATGATTAATTTTAAGAAGTATTAATTACCTTTATGTCTAAATGAGCTAGATTTTTATGATGCAACCATCCAACAGCAGACATTACTTGTTTACTGTAATCTCTTATGTTGTCTTCGGTATACTCATTGTTTTGGCAAATGTAGGCAAAGAGCAGCGGGCCTTTTACCCTGAAAATAAAAAGTATATTTTATCTAGATGCAACCATTGTTAGTCTCTAAGATGGAAAAATATTTTCTATGAAAGTTACTGGTTACAACCATTTTGTTTTAATAAAAAAACTTTTTTTTTTATACCGGGTGGGGCAATAGTGTGGGGAAGTCCGATAGCTCCTAAATGGTAACAGCTAGAAAAATCGTTCTAATACGGATGTAAACAGTGGATAGAGGCGCATCTAGAGAAATTATTTTCAAATATAAAGGGTGTTGCAGAAAAGTTTGGCATGCTTAAGGTAATTTTTTTTAAATAGAATGCCCCAAATATTTTTGCATATTTAACACCTCTTGGTAGGTTTGTTTATTCATATCTAAAATTTTAGCGCCATCTAATGACTGGTTTAGAAGTTAAGTAAGGATTTTGTTGCAGGGGCTTGTAGGGTGCTCTTCTTTAAAAGAAAATGGACCCACCATGTACAGGGTGTTCAAAATTAATTTTTAAATTTAGAGAACTTCAAAGCTAGAATTCACAACTTTTTCAAATGGAACACCCTGTATATTTTGTACCTTTATCATGCAGAATTAAATAACGAACATTTTTGTATGTATGTCTCTATAGTTACCTGTAACCATTTTTGATTTATTGAGAAAAAACTGTAAGAAGTACACATTTAAAAACAATTATTTATTTAGTTGTCAAGTGTGTTGGTTGTTTTTGTTCAACAAAACATTATAGCATCTAGCAATTGTTGTGCACATATGAAAAACGTACATTTCTCGCAGTTATCGACCATCAGTGTTTAGTTCTAGTAGGTGGTTTAGTTTTTCAAAATGAATTTTAGTAATGAAGAACTTGTAGACATGACTTTTGTTTTGGGCGAGTCGGAAAGAAATTGTTTCATTGCCCGCAGAATTTACCACCAACAGTATCCTGAACGGAGGGTCCCTAAAGTTCACAGCTTTCAAAACCCGCTCGTTAGATTTGTGAGGACCGATAATGTACAGTATGAAGAAAGTGAACGAATTAACAATGTTGTGAACGAAGAAAATGAGTTATCTGGTGTGCTGGCAACGATTGAGAATCTCCATGTTTTAGTCAGAGAGAAGTGAGTTCATCTGTAGGAATGAGTAGACGTTCTGTTGGTCGAATCTTAAAGAAAAATAAGTTTCATGCATATCACATTCAAATGCACCAGGAATTAACAGATGACAATTTTCTAAAACGCTTACAGTTTTGTAATTGGGCCATAGGTAAAATGCAAGACGATGCTACCTTGTTCAACAATGTTTTGTTCACTGATGAGGCAACGTTTCATAAAAATGGATTTGTTAACAGGCACAATTTCCATTATTATGCTACAGAAAATCCCCACTTTTTCAGGCAACTTAATAACCAGCACAGATGGTCCATAAATGTTTGGGGGGAGAATTATTGGAGAACATGTAATAGGCCCACATTTTTTTGATGGTACATTAACTGGAGCTATTTATCTTCATTTTTTGGAGAACTATCTGCCACAATTATTGGCGAACCTTCCTCAAAGGATCCGAAATGGGGTGTGACGGTGCTCCACCACATTATTTACATGCAGTAAGAGACCACCTAAATAATATCTACCCACATCAATGGATTGGAAGGAATGGACCCACTAAATGGCCTGCGAGATCTCCTGATATTACAAAAATGGATTTCTTTTTATGGGGATATGTGAAAGAAATTGTTTATACAGAGACACCAACCACAATCCAAAATATGAAGTATAGAATAATACATGCTTTTAGAAGTATCACGCCCGCAATGTTAAGAAACGTACAAAGATCATTCCAAAGACGCATCGAAATGTGTGTCCATGCTAATGGGCAACATATGGAGCATTTGTTATAGTTTTTTCTTTTGTTTTATTTGAAAAACCTTCATTTTTTAAATAAATAATTGTTTTTAATTGTGTACTTCTTGCAGTTTTTTCTCAATAAATCAAAAGTGGTTACAGATAGCTATAGGGACATACATACAAAAAATGTTCGTTATTTAATTCTGCATCACAAAGGTACAAAATATACAGGGTGCTCCATTTGAAAAAGTTGTGAATTTTAGCTTTGAAGTTCTCTAAATTTAAAAATTAATTTTGAACACCCTGTATATGGTGGGTCCATTTTCTTTTAAATAAGAGCACCACCCACAAGCCCCTGCAACAAAATCCCTACTTAAATTCGTCTTCACAGTTGCGGCCGTCAAAGCGGTAAACTGTTAAGTGGGATAATGTAAAACTCAATTTTTTTGAAAAAAAATCTATAACTTCTAAACCGGTCATTAGATGGCGCTAGAATTTTAGATATGAATAAACCTGCCAAGAGAGGTGTTAAATATGCAAAAATTTTCTAGCTGTTACCGTTTAGGAGCTATCGGACTTCCCCACACTATTGCCCCACCCGGTATGTAACGAATTTATTGTATGGTAATTAAACTTATGGAGAAGACTCTGTGTTTAAAATTCTTTTACTCAGATATTGGAATTAGGTTCTGAATACTGATCAGATCGTACATGATTTTAAATTACATATGTTAAATCGAATTTGGATCACTTTCTCCTGAAGTTGTACCTCTAATAGCCATATTTCAAATAGTAATAGTTGTAACTTTTCGTTGTATAGTATGATCAAAAAGTCTTTGGATCAGGGTTGCCATGAAATTACCAAGCTATCTATGAAATTATTTCTTTCTATTATTTTTGACACTTACTTCACAACTTTCAAGTCAATAGATAATAGTTCAAAATAATTATTCAATAAAATAATAGTTCAAAAGCACTAAAATCAAAATTTTAGCGCTACTGTGCAGTACACAAAAACTACTGGCAGTAGAAGTAAGTAATTCTATAGATGGTTTTTAAATTCCACGGCTATTGGGATCCAAAGACTTTTTGATCATACGATATATAAGGCGCCAGGATTGGACAACATAAATACTGGAATAATCCAGTATTTAGTTTATATAAATGAATGAAAAGTATCTTAAAGCATTACTCACAATTCCAATACAATGGTATCCACTCCAGGTACGGGTGCATTATCGAAAAGTGCCATGGCATGTATAATATTCACGTGCTGCATTCCAGCCAAAAGTGTATACTCAGCCTGAGTAACCTTATGCGACTGTTTTCGCCTTAAAACTTCCTTCAATGCGACTTCTTGCCCTGTACCTCTATCTTTGGCTTTCCTTACTATCGAAAACCTTCCTCGTCCGATTTCTTCCAATTCAAAATATCTTCGTTTGAACTGTTCTTGTTGCCAACGTATGCTATCAGCAACTGGCAATGTCACGGCAATACTAGGCAAACTTACTAATTTATTCTGAGCTGCAATTATTCTAAAACTATAGGTTTCCCCTGGCATTAAATGTTCCATCGTATACGTCAACGAATTTATCACTTGGTTATTATTTGGCGATAACCATTCTCCACTACCTAATTTACAATATTCAACTAAAAACTGTTCATATGAATCACTTTCCCATTCTAACAACACACTTGAACAGGAGAGAATTTCAATTTTTGGTTCGTGAAGTGGCAGTAGCGAGTCAGTAATAGTCAAAACTGCCGAACACTGTGTTGATCCGATTTCATTAGATACAGTACATAAATAACTACCAGAATCAGACAAACGTGTATTATTAATTACAAGAGTTGCAACACCATCTTCACTTCTATTTATCACAAATCTACCACTATTACGCATAACACAAGGGTCAGGTTCAGTTTTACGCCAACTAATTTTCATGTTTCCGCCACATTGCTTTACGCGACATTTGAAAACAACTTTTGAACCACATTGTGAGGTAATATTTTTAATTTTATCTAGGAATTCGGGACAGGAGACTTCACTTATCATGTTTTCTTGATAGGAAGTGCCATCCACGGAGCGTCTACCGTGCGTTGTGAAACTGGGTTTTCTAAAACGAAACGACCATGGTTTTCTATTATAAATGGATAGGACGTGTGCTGGTAACCAGATTTCTTCCAAATGGGTGTTTGTGTGCACTAGATAGCCTTGTATTGGATCATAACGTATTATATGGACGACGTCTCCAAGAGATAGTTCTGGCCATTCACATACTAGACGTGCGAGTGTTCCTGGCATCATTATGTTCGGTTCACACTATTAAAAAAAAATTATAATTCAAATATGAACCAAAATTATTGATGTTGTAATAAATAAAATGAAGCAATAACTAACAGTGAATTATTAAATGCAAGCTATAATGGTGTTATAAGATTTTAATTCTGAAACAGTGACTATTATTCTGTTATATTAGTAACATTTAGATAAGTAAAGTGTAGGTGACTATGTGTCCAGTTTCATAATAATTTTAAATAAATCGAAGCAAAGGACGTTATAAATATTGTACTTGATTACTGTAACAGAACATCTACAGTTGATGACAAAGTTGAGTTAAAAGATGAGTTGTCGGAAGAAACGCAGGGTCGGCGCGGGGCGGGTTCAGCGCGTTCCCCGAAACCCGGCCCCGCGTTACAACTTACAAATAGCGCCTTCTCTGCTGCTGTAGTCACACCGATGTTTCCGTGTCCCTTAACAACTGGCAAAGCAAGGTTCTACTATTCAACCTACGTATATCTTTATGACGTAATTAAAAACTTTGCAACGAAAAAGCCAGAGAAATAATTTTTTAAATTCGCCATTTTCAAAATTACATTTTGCGAATGTAACAGTTAAACGCAAACATAGTGTTCGTGCACTCGTGCTTCAAAAACATGCAAAAAGCACTGGCCCTTTTGGACTCTTTAAAAATAATTTTTGATAATATAGGAACAATTAAAGAATTCCCCCACTAAACATTTTTTGACCAAATTGGTGTCATTTTAGCATAAATTGTATACTGATTCCGAATATGCAAATTGTTTTTGGGGCAAACGCCCCTAAGCCTCCAAAATTGTTTGCTACCAACCTAACCTCCACAAAAACGCCACTACCTAACCAACATGCTGTGCAAAAGCAAATACGAATTTTTTCTCTAACCTAACCTAACCTAACTTAACTTAATGGAACCTAACTAATTTGTGTAATTATAAATTACACAATTTGGCAATCATAGATGTTACGCAGTCGCGTAACTAATCGTGATTGGACTTAAATATCTGAAGCACTTAAATATAAACGGATCAAGTTAATTTTGAAAGTTGTTAATATATGAGTTGCTATTTTTTTTGTAATTGTCAACACATTTTAAATCCGTGAAATGCAACTAATCTTGTCTGTAAATGTTACGAAAGCTACATTAAACTGCATTTATTTGTAAATACCGCATATTATTACTAAACCCACATCTCTTACAAATCTGCATTTCTCTGGAAAATTGACAAATTGTTGAACATCGCAAAGTACGATTGAGAGGATTTTGGTCGACACAGCGTTCACCATAGCTTTGGAATGCAGAACTACAGTTGTGACAATAAATAGTTTCTGCGGAATCAGTACCGAAAGTCTTGTCGCAACATCTAACGGGTGATTATAAACCCTCGACATCTCAGTTGCTGTAAAGTTTAAAACGTATGTGTATGTGTTTTATTACTCTAAAACAATAATTTTTTGAACGTCAAATAAATTACATTAATTTATTATATGTCTAAAACAGTAATAAAACACATATGTTTTATATTTCACAGCAACTGAGATGTCGAGGGTTTATAATCACCCGTTATAAGACCTGGCCAGTGGAATATTAAAGAACACATTACAGTCCACTGCTCCACGCCAATAGAAACTTAATGTAATTATTATTCATTTCCATGGATAGTAAACATTTTTTTACACTTTTTACATTTTTTATGTTCATAGAAGGATTCCCAAGCAGCATCCAAGTAGCAGTAACTGAGATTGAAGCTTTGATTGAGTAGTTGTCACATAATTACAACTAAATTTATGACCTGATAGGTTTAATTAAGGCTTGTCCCAGAAAGTTTTGCACAGTTTTTGTATGCATGAATGCATATTTAAAATAACTACAATCTTTTTATTAAAATATACCTAGGTGTGATTAGTAATGTATATACTTCAATTAAAAACCGCGTGGTGATGGTTGACCCTGCTCAATCTTAAGTACGATTTCCAAACGTGAAGAAATGTCAATAAATTCTACACGTTTACGGTAAAAATTCTTAATATTAGATAATGAATCTATTTTAAGTTTGACTTTGCTACTCTACCAAGTCCACGATTCTATACAGTAGTCAACATGGGGAATGTACCAGATAATCTCAGACAAACTGCAAAAGAAAAATTTAGATCAAAGATACTCATTTGGCAGGTTATCTTTGTGTGTGGTCTTCACAGTAAATCTCTGTTTGCTGAAGGCACAATCAATTACGAAATTTGTCACTAAATGTTTGGTAAACGTTACTGTCACTAAGTGCAAAAACAATTACTGTCATTTGTACCATATCATATTAAAGTAACTTTGTTTTGTCGAGACCTAACAACGACGCTTTATGCTAAAAGCACTACAAAGTGGTTAGAAAACCATAATATCCATTACGTTCCAAAAAAAGAACTCGCCCACCATACCAGAACATATACTAAGGGAGAATGGAGCCGCAACCAAAACCGCTTCAAAAATTTTCCTCAAAGAGGGCAGCAACAGTAAAAATGAACATGAGTTGATGGTTAAATTGTGAGGTTAAACTTAAACGTTTTTAGAGTTCCAATGGTAACTTTGCAGTGACATTAGGAACTGGAAAGTGGTTACGAAAACACTGACGTCGTTTTACAGTAAGAGTCACTTGAAAGTTCCATAATTTTTAATTTATTTTGTACTTCATGGTAACAACAACCTTGAAGTAGAGTTTGTTTAGTTTCCATTACTGGTAATTAAGTGACACAAACTTTAGACACGCATTTTACAGTGAATACTACTTTAAAATGATTTTTTGCAAACTATTCCATATTTACTTGTAAAATGTAGGCCATTAATCAATTTTCAATTTGCTATGATTGTGTATAGATGTTTTACTAAAAGCTTCAATGGAAATAGCAAGTTGATGCCAAATTGTGCTTTAGCTAGGAATAATATAAAAATGGTTTTTATCATGTACATCAACTTATAAATAGTTTTGTCATATGTTATTAAAAAATATGTTTGAAGACGGCGCATTGTTATTTTTTGATCTATCATCATCACATTTAACAGAAAAGTTGCAATAGCTTATAATTTTGGTATATTGAAATGACAAAATAATCAAACATCTCATCTCTCTTTGTATTATTAAGTACGTATTACAAATAAAATAGTAATTCATTTTGTGTCATGATCGCAGCATTAGTATAGAAAATGATAGAATATTTTTAAGTTGCAATAGAAAGAGACAGCGACCACGTGACATGATGTGTCAAGGAGAAACAAAGTTCCATGAAAGTAGCAATTACTACGCCACCATGTTCCTGCTAAGCAGCCTAAGTGTAGCTGGACAAGTTTCAGAGAGGTCAGTGCAACATATCTGCTACCCAAAAACTGTTCCCCATTTTTATTCCAGGCACGTAATGAAACCGTTGCAGTTACGTGCTTGTGACTAGTGGCAAAAACTTAATAATAGTTCCACCAGTAGTCGCTGATATGTAGCGATGACTATAAATGCTGCTTGGATAACAATAAATCACACTACTAGAAGACTTTAAGATTTTGATTATTCATAAATCTTCGTTGATCTTAAATTGTCTTTTAACTAAAAATTTAATAATACTAAACTGGGCAACAGCCAAAATGCTAATATGAAATGGAAAACTCCTTAGGATTAGAAAAACCTGTTTTATTGTCAGAAATTGGCAAATATAGAGTAAAACATGAACTGTGGTAAAATCATTTATTTGGAAAGCATTCAACTGTATTCCATCAATGACTTGATGGCAAGAATATTGCCAATAAACATTTATCGAAAGTAACGACAGTGATTCTCAATTTACTCCGAACTGAAGAAACTTGCAAAACAAAAACTGGAAGTCTTATTTTACTGTGAAGACCAAAAAGAGGAACCGATTAACTATTGATTAAATGTAGATCAACTTGATCTAGCTGACCTAGAACGTACTAATATCAGGTGCAGCGTAGCATACGAAAACCTGGGGCTACACAGTTGACTTATGTTAATCCCATTGAAGATGTTTGGGACCTCATGAAGTGCAAATTAAGAAAGAAGTTTGCGCAAGAAATATTCATTAGCTCAGCCACTGCTTAAAGGAGATATGATGGTTGTTATTGCTTTATACATGGAAAAGCTTGTTGCAAGTATGCCTAACAGGTGTCTAATAGTAGTGGTTGGACCATATTAGTGTATAGCATATTACTTTTAATATCTTGAAATGTTTTTTAATATTTGAATATTCGTAGTGAAAAAGCCTTGTGTGAAATATGCATTTAAGACATGTACTATGAATTGTAATGTAATTATAAATAGCTATTTTGGGAAAAAGATATCTGAACATTTTTCTTATGACTCTCAGCTATCGTGATTGGAGTAATTATGAAGACATACAATAAAGATTTTCTTAAACAAAGCTACCACTACCATGAATTCACTATCATGAACTGCATCAATTGATTTTGTTGTTACTTTTGGGATCCATACATGTTTTACAGAAATAGGTACTTATTTTTATCTTTTATTTTATTACATTTTGCTTCTACTGACAGTGAGACACTGATCATACCAAATGATTTGTCATCCATTTCCACTTTTGATTTTGAATAACTATTACTTTAATTCATAACTATTACAATTACTTATGTAACTATATAGTTACACTTACTTGTTCTGTTACAATAATAAGTACACCTAACACTAAAGTTTGTTATTGTTGTTTTATTATTGAGACATTAAAAAAAGCAGTCATTTGAAATACTACAAAAGCATTACTACCCGGCCAGCACACTGACGTTATAATGACGTTATTTTTAAGTGATTATTGGTCAGCAACGTCATATGACTAATAAATGATGTCCATAAGACGTCAAATTATGGTACATACATAGACGTCTTCAAAACGACGTCTTTTAGACGTACAATAAGGTCATTTTTAGAATTCTAATGTTATTAATTATGAACTAACTAGGTAACCAAAAAGTGACTCCATAAAATATTTTTTATTTTTACATTTGCAGAATGTAAATAGAATACATTATTTTCCTGTTTTCAATAATATTCAATTACACTATTTCTGTATTGTCAGGTCCATTGATGTAAGAGGGACAAATCTAGCAACACTGTTTTACTTTATTTTTTTACTAAACTGCACGTGCCGCAATACAAACAGCAACAACGTCTTTCGTGAGATACTCAATTTACAATTTTAAATTTTTTTGTCCTTTTCTAGTACAACAACGTCATCGTCCTCGCATGCGCTGTATTAAAACTAAATATGTAAGTTGGCAATACGAAATCATTTGGCAACTGTTGTGTTTATATTTACGTGCATGTGTTGATAACTTGATACGTTTGAATCAGCCGTTGTTTTATTATACATGTTCAGTAAAACAAATAATGCGACGGCCGTATTTATTAATTAGCAGAAAAGCGAATGTGAATTTTATTAATATACGTAAATGATTAAACAAGTTAGCATATGTTTTATTCAAGGTTTATTAATATTTAATATGGATTTCAAGAAGTGTTTCGTGCTGTCGTATACAAACGCGTCTTTGAACAGTACTAAAGGTTTATTTTAGTTTAATTCTTTTTAATTTTTTACCGGGATCGGAAAAACGTGGTGGTTGGCCGTTGGAAGAAATAACATTTTATTATGCAATTCTGGTACAGTACAGTATATTATCTGAACGCTTATATAATTTATTTCGTGCATGTATTTGCTTGTAGTTTGACTAAAGACGGTCTTCATTATCCCTTTTTCTTTTAAGAGAAAACGTGGAACACACACGCTTTGTTTAAAGTACAGCAGCTGATTTGATCGGGTCCCGTCTCGTCTCACGTTCGGTCTATCTGCTCGTCGCTGGCAAAGATTTCCAGTATTGCCAATGTTACGAATGAAAATCGCGTTCTATCTTGAATAGTACGATGACGTCAGCGGTGTAGAAAAGGACGGAAAATATTTAAACTTTAAATTCGTATTATTAAGTTATCGTAATACATTTATCGATTTTATATGGACCTGTTCATTAGATAACTGTTATACTAATAAAATATACAAGTTATGTCAAAATTTAAATTCCATGCAACGACCCTATTTTGCATTACAGGTATATTATGAGGGGGGGGGGTTACAAACAAGCTAATTTCGCATTATGTTATTTAAAGACGGTTCCAAATCCAGCGGATTCAGATTCAAGAACTAGTACTGTTTTATTAAAAACAATACAGTGTATTGTAGCTCATCATACAGGTTGTACATCTGCTTTTTAAACACATTAACACACATAATCAAAATCAATCAAATTCCATCATCAACTATTAGTTTTAAAGGTCAATAAATTAGTAGATACCCCAAATGACTATATACAATAATATATCAATGATAATGTTGCAACGATGTTATATTACATTTTAAAAATGATTCACTTGGTAAATAAAGGGAGTATATATGATAAGAAAATAAAATATTAAATACTACAACTAAATATAACAAAAACTGAATGCATATCATTATAACATATTAAACTACTATTCTTAAGTTTTAACTCATGCTCACCATTTAACTTTGTTTTTTTAATATATTGAAGAAATTCTCCCATTTCCATTTCAATTCATAACAATACAATATACTACACAAGTTAGATTTTATTTTCAACTAACTACTAGTTACTTGCATACTTGCAAATGCAGTATTTATATGCAAAATAGAATTTTTTATTTTATTTATCAATATCACAGCCTTTTGTTTTTTCTACGGTTAGTAGGTTGTCTAACGTATTTTGTTGCAAGCTCCCATTCAAGTCAAGAGATCTAAGAAAGTAGAAAATTATTGTATAAAGATTAACATGCAGCAAAACTTGCTTGTAGCCTTACATACTAGTTGCTGAAACAGATCTTTATGCTTTTGTATAATTCAAAAGATGCAAATGTTATTTTTAACATATTTACGAACAAGTAAAAGCATATAAAACTGTCATTTCGCATTAACATTAATGGAATGGTTATTAAGAGGATAAAAAAAATTAGAAGCAATTTTGCTTACATTCGTTTATGTTGTAAGTGATGCAAAGCTATAAAATTTCTAAAAGCATATAGTACGGTGTATCAAACTACATGTCAAAATAGTGGAAGTGAAAGATTGTTTGCATTAGAAAAGAATTAAATAATTCTACAAATTAATGACATAGAATGTAACGTATTTCATAAAGACTGCTAGTTCTTAGTAAGAATGGTTACTAGTTAGCCAGGTAATGGGCTGTAGCAATTATTATTATATTATTATTATTAATAAAATTGTTTTGTTCTTTTTATCAGATTAAAAAAATCTAAGATTCTAAGAATAAAGAGATTCTTTTAGTGACAGCCAGCCTATCGACATTTGGACTGTTGGCAAATAAGTCACTTTTCAATTACATAATTAAAATTGTTTGAAAGTAAATCTAAAAATGCTGTGGAAAACAAGTCAATCTAACCCCCATGCATGTCGTCGCATGCTACATGACATTACGTAGGTAAGAACTAGGTGCATGTGAGCATCGAATAGTTTATAGTTTCCACTCTGTCGTTATATGAAGTATTTTCATTTTCTCCAGTGATAAAGAAAAAGTCAATAAGAAAACCATTTTAAAGTGCTTACTGAGTTTTGGAAAGTCAAGTGACATGTGAAAAATCAATGAACTGCAAAAAAGTGTTATCATGTCTCGTTTTATCCCTAAATTTGACGACGTAATATTACCAGTCATGTTGTGTAGGTAGTAAGTGCAGAAGGGTAGTTCTTGATTATTCTAAAAGAAATTTTAAACGAAAAATTACAGGTTTCCAAAATATGTATCTATTATGTACAACCGTCCGATGTACAATTCAGAAATCACATCACATTTCACCAAAAAAAGTTGAACGACCATCATCATTGTCTACTACTTTTAAGAAGAATATATCATCACCACTAAAAATTTGCAGAAAATGTTTAATGCGTATTTTTTTTAGGTAAGCATTGGAAGAAAACCTTGGAGAAGCGGGCCCTGCCAGCAACAGCACCAGCCAAAGAATGTGCATAGTTTTGGGGCACATACATTATTGCAATTATTCGCTCACTGAGCTATCGAAGAACCTATATTAGTTTTTCGATTTCTGTCTTTAAGGGGGATCATCCAAGAAACAAGTAGTTATTACTAAGCCGTGATTCTAATTAGTGATCGACCGATATCACTTTTTTTGGCGATACGATATATCGGACGATAAACCGATATATCGTATCGGCAAAATACACTTTTTCAATTTTTAATCTATAGTTTTTAGCTTTAAAAAATATTTATAAAAATGTGTTCCTGGTTTTTATTACATTATGAATTAACATAAACGTGTTTTTAACTAAGAATAATTTTGGGAAATTGCCAGTATGTATAGACATATTAAAATAATATCACCGTATCGAACCACTTAAGTAATAAATAAAATTCTTTTAATATTTTTGTTACTGCGAAAAGTGCTGTTCCACTCGACAGCTGCAGCGGTGTCAGATTTCATAAACTTGCTTGCATAAACAATTTACAATCAATTTATAGAGGATGTAGAAAATAAACGTTAAACGTGAATGCTAATTATATAGTTATATAACTATAAAAATAAAATACTGTTTTGGGCAAATCTTCTCAGCTGTTGATATGCATTCTGTGCGTATTTTGTGTGAATCCCCCCGTTCGGCAGCCGTCATACGTCACGCCACTTGTAAAAAACGATTGCAGACTATATTTCTTTGGTTGCATTTTGGTACATTATGTATATGCAATGAAAATCCCGAAAGTCATTGTTACTTGCCGATATATCGGAAAGTTACCCGCCGATACGATACGATACGATACCGATAATCGGCGGCAGCTGCCGATATGCCGATTTACCGATATCAATATCGGTATCGGTCGATCACTAAAATATATTTAGAGGTATCACATAACATTGCAACTTAGGTCTTCAAATCAAGATCTGAGAAATAAGTTACATCAACTATAAGAAAAGCTGCAGTCAACATCACTGCACAGGCCCTATCCGGTGGCGATATTTATTATAAGGATGAAAAAGTGAGCTATCAGTTATATATTACTTCAAGAAACTTAGCCATTCTTTGGCCAATAGCAGATTTTTCTCTCACACGGAAACATCACCTTACCCCTGCAACTTGTGAAGTGAGAAGGTTTTGTTTTTCAAGTTTTTTGAAATTTCACTTGTTATTGCTTCTCAGGAGCAGTAGAGAAATTAAGCTTGAGCAGTCGAAAGGGCATCTCTAATATCATGTAGAGAGAGGATACGATAATAACCTTCTATGGCAAACCAGATAAGGTCATTGTATATTACTAAAATAATTACTGCCAAGCCGATTTCTACAATTCCTGCCACTTGGTTCTCCTGTCTGCCAACAGTTCATTCAAATAAGATACATATCTTATATTTAAATGGTTATGTTTCAATATGGCGAAGTTACCAGCTAATTTAATAAAATTTCCCATTTTTGATAGTTCACATGTACAAATGTCAATTGCGTTAATAGATAGGTACTATAACGTTCTCCTTATCAATAACGAACTTCAAAAACAAAATATTTGTAACATTTTGAAACTTCATTCCAATCTTATCATGTTTATAGACAACAATAAACATTCATTCCCATACATGACATTCAAAAACGAAATGTTGGACTATTATTTGGGTCCACGTTCAGACAAACCTCCTAACCACTCTACATACGACCCAAAATCGAATACTCCCGCTCCTCCCAAAGAGATTGCAAATTTCTGGCTGCTGCAAGATGATTGTCTTGAATCTTTTGGACTAGATAAACTGTTCCAGGAAGAAATCCTTCCTTACTAGTTTCACAACCACAAACTATGAAAAAATTTCATACGATTCATCAAATTTCCAGGATCCTAACCTCCAAATAAGTATCATTTGTCAATCAAAACATCTTTGCCTACCTCTGACAGAACACAAATATACCTTTTTAAATGCATCAGCATCAATTGATAGTTTCTGTATCGCTAAATCTAACCATTCAGTTCTTGAAGAGCACAAATCACAGGTTAGTAATTCCATAACAGAACTTATTCCAAATGATTTATTTCCAAAACTGCATTTATTCCAACCATTTGACTACTTTCAAACAGTTACATTCTCCTATACCCATTACAGAAACCCCAATATCAGTTAGAGCCACGCCAAAATTAGATCCTAACAATATTTCTTAAGGTAGAAAATCAGTGACATCCCCAGTCAAATAAGCATCCGTATTAAAGCTTTTGTCATTAAATTTAATTCCGCATGAAAAATTACCTTATAATTTTAAATTTCCTTTATGATTAAAAAATCGCCCGTTCTAATATTTTATTGATAAATGTATAGAAATATTGGTCTTGTCTTTGACTTTCGCGCTAGGACACTCCGCGAAATGTGGCAACGCGGTCGACTTGTTTACACATGGCATGCGTTTCGAGGTTAGCTCAGCTCAAACCGCTGTGTTGCCATACCTTGGGTAGCTTTTCGTGCGCCTGCGCACTCACTCGTAGTGTGTTTTGTTCATCGGAAGTTGGATTTTATAAGTACGATATCTAAACTCATAGACGGTAAAAGATGTTGCTTTTCACGCAAATCTAATCAAAAAACATTCAATTGTTACTTTACGATTTTCCATGATGATGTATGGTTGGTACGATGGTATAATTTTAATATGTTTGTGCCTCAGACATTGTCAGCCATTAGAATTCAATATTCTATTGCAAAAATGTCACATTTCTTTAATTACTCTCTCACGTTCTAGACTGTAGAATTTTTTTCTCGCGATCAATCAATTCCTCGAACCTTTATTAACAACATATCCAATTTTCATCAGCTTGTACGATTGTAAAGTTAACTGATTTTCTACCTTAAATCAGAGCTTAGAACAGCTTCCCAGAGTCCACATTTTGATCAAATCAACCACCGTCTCTTCGACGAAAATTCTCATGGATCAACAAAAGCGGACTCCTGCTCATGCAATTACAGCACCAATAAATAATTCCCGGAAACTACAAGCTGCAACAAGAGCAGTTACCACTGACCTTCCTCAGCAGTCCCCAAACACAATGATGCCAACACCTGTCGTTTCCCCATCGAATCAATTCCAAAAGAAGAGAATGTGCTTCGAATTTTTAATATTTAATTCGAATATTTAATTATGTTTAGTGTATTTTCTCGGATGAGCACCAATGCATGCAGCATCTCATCAACCTTAAACAACATGTTTTTGTGTGTTAGATCCTGTAAGTTCCAATGCACGTCACATCCTACGTCATAATCTCAAATGACGTCATTAAATTAGTATGTTTATATTATTTGCACGAGTGGAATGACTACTTATGTGTATGCAACCAATTTAGCACATGTATATAGGATGTTATGGCACTTGGATCATTAATTGAAATGGCAAATCGTGCAAAGAAAAATAAGCCATTTTCATTATACAAGTAAGAGAGAAAAATGAATAATAAACGCGAAAAAGGCTTTTCGTATAATTTACAAAAGCTTATTGGGTGTCACTGGAATTAGGATAGGTTAAGATTAAATAGGCATTTCCAAGAATTATTTGTCTGTTTTGCTGAAGTACGTACCTTACCATGAACTAAGAGAACGCCAGTGTTTAAGTTTGTAAAACGATACAATAAAGCGATTAAAACAAAATAAAAAGATTTTTTGAACATAAGTAACAGAACTAAGTAGGTATATAGCATATTGTGAAAATACTTTAATTTCTAAAAAGACAAATAAGATACAGTATAATAATAAACAAACAATATACAGAAATATACATTTATTCTAAAATATACAAAAATACATTTAAATTCTAACTGTCTTCACCACCATCGCCGTAGCAGCTGCTGTCATCGTTCGAATCGCCGACATGTATTATAAGGGGTTCGGTATCAATATCAAATTGAACTTCCTTCTACCATTGCTTGTTTATTGTTTGTTCGTCTTTGTTAATATATTGTTTTCGATTGGTTTATAGATGCAGTGATATGGTGGAAGAAAGAGTACTCTGTGACCATACTGCAAAGTCAGCCTTTTTGCAGCGAAGGCTAAGATTATGTATTAGATATAATTAACTAAAACATAAACTTAAAGCTACTGTTCCATTATATGAAGCAATTCTGCCTTAAGTAAGATGGTCATCGAATGGTATATTCATCTTCTGTAGCCATTCTTGTATCTCTGCTTTTTTATTGTCCTTATTGGGCAGCTTGTTTTCAATACATCGGTTATAACTGGTGTTGTCTAAAGTAATTATTAAAAGCTCTTCTAAATTCTTTAGCAGTTGGTGCTTAAACCACTTCAAGAAGTTATTTTTGTTCATTTCACCATGACAATCGACATACCTAGCTCATCTTCCAAAGAAGTCTTTGGCGATTATCTCGAAAACTACTGTTCCCCCCTTGCAACTTTACTATGAACACTATTCTTCAGCTCTATGAGACGCATCGAGTGAAATATAGCATGTACGGCTGCGGGTGGCGAACTTGAACTGGAGAACAGTCAAATTATTTATACGAACGTTTCTGATGCATCTCATAAACAACATTACAGATAGCTACTTGGTCAAAATTGTTTATGTTTCTAACAGGATTCATGCGTATTCTTTTCCGTTTAGGACTTCTCACAAGCTGATTGTTTCTTGATGCTTGAAATACCACTTATTGTGCAAATGTTGATGTTAAGAGCATTTGCAGCTCTGTAAACAACCATTTAAATTATAATTGAATTACATGGATACACATATCCATTGTATAACATTCTTAAACGTACCTGCCTCTCTTACTGCAGTGAGTGGTAAGATTGGGGCACCATGATTACGTTCTTCCTCAAAATAATTTACTATAATATTAGCTACTTTGACTGTCAAAAAAGCGGGGGGTGTCATCCTAACCTCACTTTAATATTCGTGCAAATCGAAGAAATTACGCAAGATAACAAATTATTTAGTTTTGAAAAACGGTTTTTAATAGTTATGCAACATGTAGACACGTGTACAAACTATCTCGCGAAGCACTGTCGCAAAAATATAACCATCGACCTCAACCTTATGACCACAACCAACAAACGCCAAAACACAAATGAAAACAATGAAAATAAAAATCGATTGTAGACCGATATGTAAACGAGCAAACGAGAAACAGCAGGATTACCAAAGTCGAAAGACAAATATGAAAGTCATATGCAGTTAATTCCTTTACAGTTTTTATTTCGACTGTATAAATTCAAAATATAATAGATGGGAATAAATAAGATGATTTTACTGGATTGCAGTAAAATTTACATGTGCAAAATAATAACTCAAAAAACCTTTAAAAACAAGCACTCCTATATTTATTTTTGTCAAGTTTACAACAAAAAACCGCCCTTAAAAAATTTGAAAAAATTATTGATGACTTGCATCGGAACTTACAGGGTCTGGAGTATATATATATTGCTGTGGATGGTAGTTTCAAAATTTTGGAAAATTTTGAAAATTTTGTGAAAATCTAAAATCTTTGTTAAATACTAACACTTTTGAAATATTTTTATCAACTTTTCCAGTTAAAAATAAATTTGAGTTATTTTATGGTGTGTCATTGATTTTGAAATCAATGTGTATACTTTTTAATAAGGTTTAATAATACATGTTTCTTTATTTATTATCAAACAGCTTACTCACCGATTACTTAAGTATACGTAACATCCAGTTGTGTGCAAGTTATTGTTATTATCTAATTCATTTATGTATAATTTCAAATGTGTATATCGACGGGTTATGTGATTCTTTAAGGTTTTTGTTAATGTAAATGGATCGTTATTATTGCGTAAAAGTATTGTGTAATTAATCTGTAATAGATGTGTCACTTTTATAAAGAATATTAATCTGCTATTATGTATTATATGAGTGTACAGTTTGTATTAGTTCGTAAGGTGACGTCAGATTGTGTAATATAATTATGTAAATAGTCAATAGTATATAAGCTTAGAAAATAATAATTTTAGCCACTTCCTGACATAAAGCGACGCAGTAAAGTCGTGTAAGAGAATATAGTAAATAGTTTAGTCTTAATATAGACAAGTTAAGTTAGTTGGTGATTTGAATACGGCATAAATTACTTGCTAAAGTTAAGCAAGATAAAAAATCTACGTTAAAACCATAAACGGGCGTTTTATTTAATTAAACACAAAAACAACTACAAGTTGTAACAAAAGTGATTTACCAGAATCAAGTTTTGGATGAAATTATATGGGAAATCCATGCAAAAGGAAGAAAGTCTACCGGAATTGGAGACCAGCCCTGGGTCAACATAAAGTGATCTACTCTGCCAATGGCTTGGGAAAGAGGACATCTATAGAAAAGGGAAAGAAGAAATATTATAAAAAGGTAGGAAGTTATTTCCTTTTTGTATTGGCATTTGGTGAAGAAAAGACTATCGTTTGTGAAGTGAAATAAAGTGATTTGAACAATTTAGTAATAGTTAAAAATTAATTAAGTTTTCAATTTTAAAAGTGTTTTTAAATTTCAATTTGTATATTTTTTTAATACCACAAGAATTCACATTCACCCTGAGATGAGTCTTTATTAAATTTAATTCTAATATGTTAAGTTATTTAACTGGCGCCCAACTCTCTTAAGTAAACTTGAGTTAATCAAGAACTAACGTAACATTAATTTTATATAACCATTGCATTATTATAAATCTATTAAAAGGTAATTTCAAATCATATTAGAATTTATAAAAGAGGGAAGTTGAGAAGCATTTCCAAAGTTCACAGTCATTTTAAAAAATCAATTTAATTATAAAGTAATTATCTACGATCAAACGGCAATTATTCACAGTTTCAAAATATATTATAATAAAATTTTTAAAAATAATTTATTATTTTTAATTAACCAATATTACAGCATTTATTATATGTCGCTGTCAACGCGGGGCATTTGTTAATGTCGGGCAAAATACTATATTTTTTTTAAATGAAATATTACAGCATTTATTTATGTCGCTGTCAACAAATTTAATAATTTAATTTATTTAATTAATTTTAATTAATTTAATATTTAATTAATTAGCATTTGTTAATGTGGGGCAAAATAAAATACTATATATTTTTTTTAAATGAGATATCACTGCATTTATATATGGCGACCGGCAACGTGGGACCATTTGTGGTAGATATAGCTTTTTGTGGTTTATATAATCTTCTGATAAATATTAGGCTTTTGATATATAGTTAGGCTGTTGTAATTTGTAATAACTTATCTGGCTTTGAAAAGTTTATTGGGTTTTTAATAGCTTATTAGGTTTATAATAGCATATTATTACCGCATACTATAGCTGATACTAGCATAATTAGAAGATATTAGACTAGACTTGTTTAGTGATTAATGTATGACGTCCGTTAAAAATATATATTCTGCCGCGAAAAATAATATAGTAGTGAAAAGAATATATAAAGATAAAGAATTAGTAGTTTCTGAGAAGCAGAAAGCTTTAACCATTTCAGTAATGGAGGGGAACGGCGAAGAAGGCAAAACGGCAGAACCTACACTTTTGCAAGTTTTGGCACAAATACAGGAAACAATGAAAGAAATGAAAGAAGATGTAAATACTAAATTCGACAAACAATCTTTAGAGATGAATGCTAAATTAGACAAACAATCTTTAGAAATGAATGCTAAATTAGACAAACAATCTGAAGAAATGAGAATTCAATCAGAAACAATGAAACAAGAAATTAAAAATGATATAAAGGAAATAAAACAAGAATTAAAAGATTATACTGAAACAATTATTAAAGAAATAAGAAGTGATACAAAAACATTAGAAAAAGATAGACAACTTGTAGAATTAGGAAAATTAGATGTAGGGAATAATCAGGATAACATTGTGAAAGATGAGTTAGGAATTGTAGATGTAAGTTATAATATTAAGCAAGATGAAATTTTAAAGGAAAAAATAATTAAAAAGTTAGATTATAGTAGGAAAGATAAGGAAGGGGTTATCAAAGGTAAACAAATTAAGAGTAAAAAGGTAAAATTAAAATACAAAGAAAAGAAAAACAAACGTAATAAAATCATGATTACTAAGTTTAAAATTGTGAAGAAAAATAAAAAGTTTGATAGAGAAAGAGGGAAAAATATTAGGATTGTAAATAAACCCTGGAAAAGACAAATTTTTCCAATTAGTAATATTCATCTAACGAACTATAAAAGCAGAAGAAAGAAATAAAGATCTTTTTAGAATAATTATTTAATTAGAATTTACATAAACAATCGTGACAATAAATCCAGATATGAGGTAATTTAAAATGATTCAGACTTAAGATAACTGATTTGACTTTATGTAACCGATATGACTTTATATAATAAACAGGCTTATGGAATTTTATACTCGATTAAGATTTATGTATTATGGTGTTAAAAATAAGAAAGGGAAAGTGTATGAAGAATTGAAAATTAAAGTTTAGATGATAAATAAAATGTTTATGAAAATAGGGGAAAATGGGGATTAGAAAATGATATTAAAATAAAATTATGAATGAAAGATAAAAATGATGATAGGAAAATGAAACATTAATGAATAATGAGAAGATAGAAGTTTATAAGGTGAATAGTGATGAATTTGATTATGATAAATATAAATCTTATGGAAATGAAAATAAAAGTAGGATTGTCTAGATGAAATGAAAGTTATGATTGAAATTTGATATTGATGAGGAAAAGATTAGTAAATTTGTTAAGAGTACATTTATTAATAAAATGAATTAGGAAAGTTAATGATTATGTCGATATAAAGCAAAAGAATTATGAAATAATTAGATTTAGAGGATTGAGATGACGATTAAAAGATGTAAATATTGTAGATAGTTTAGTTAGCAGATTTAGAATAGGGCAAGTTTAATGGGATAAAAGATTAAAATACAAAAAGATTTTTGGTGTTTAAAAATATAAAATTATTTATTTGTATAACTTATATTGTTATTTGTTGTTTAACTTATTTGTGTTTAAAAGTAAAATTGCATTTTCAATTTTATTTGAAACAGGAGGGGATAAATGCTGTGGATGGTAGTTTCAAAATTTTGGAAAATTTTGAAAATTTTGTGAAAATCTAAAATCTTTGTTAAATACTAACACTTTTGAAATATTTTTATCAACTTTTCCAGTTAAAAATAAATTTGAGTTATTTTATGGTGTGTCATTGATTTTGAAATCAATGTGTATACTTTTTAATAAGGTTTAATAATACATGTTTCTTTATTTATTATCAAACAGCTTACTCACCGATTACTTAAGTATACGTAACATCCAGTTGTGTGCAAGTTATTGTTATTATCTAATTCATTATGTATAATTTCAAATGTGTATATCGACGGGTTATGTGATTCTTTAAGGTTTTTGTTAATGTAAATAGATCGTTATTATTGCGTAAAAGTATTGTGTAATTAATCTGTAATAGATGTGTCACTTTTATAAAGAATATTAATCTGCTATTATGTATTATATGAGTGTACAGTTTGTATTAGTTCGTAAGGTGACGTCAGATTGTGTAATATAATTATGTAAATAGTCAATAGTATATAAGCTTAGAAAATAATAATTTTAGCCATTTCCTGACATAAAGCGACGCAGTAAAGTCGTGTAAGAGAATATAGTAAATAGTTTAGTCTTAATATAGACAAGTTAAGTTAGTTGGTGATTTGAATACGGCATAAATTACTTGCTAAAGTTAAGCAAGATAAAAAATCTACGTTAAAACCATAAACGGGCGTTTTATTTAATTAAACACAAAAACAACTACAAGTTGTAACAAAAGTGATTTACCAGAATCAAGTTTTGGATGAAATTATATGGGAAATCCATGCAAAAGGAAGAAAGTCTACCGGAATTGGAGACCAGCCCTGGGTCAACATAAAGTGATCTACTCTGCCAATGGCTTGGGAAAGAGGACATCTATAGAAAAGGGAAAGAAGAAATATTATAAAAAGGTAGGAAGTTATTTCCTTTTTGTATTGGCATTTGGTGAAGAAAAGACTATCGTTTGTGAAGTGAAATAAAGTGATTTGAACAATTTAGTAATAGTTAAAAATTAATTAAGTTTTCAATTTTAAAAGTGTTTTTAAATTTCAATTTGTATATTTTTTTAATACCACAAGAATCCACATATCTCCTCTCTCCTCTCTTTCCCATATTTCTTGTGCTACCAGAGTACTTTTAAAATATTCTTCCCAAATTTCCATAACTTTTCCTTCATCCATACATAATTGTCCTTGGGAATCTTGTATTCCAATGCTTTTGCCTTTATAACGTTCTCCCTGTTGATTCTTTAGGCTCTTATAAAACATTCTTGTATTTTTATAGTTATAGTTTTCCTGTAATTCTTGCATCTTCTTATCTACCATTTTTCGTTTCTTTTCTCGGCAGATTTCGTTAACTGTATTTCTATCTTTCTTGTATTGGTTTTTTGTTTCTTGTGTGTTATTTGCTAACATTTTTTACCATGATTTATTTTTCTTCTTAATTACCTGTTCACACTCCTCATCAAACCAATCATTTTTATATATATTTTTTTCTTTTCCTAAAACTTCTGCGCTTTCCGTCACCAATTCCTTTATTTTATTCCATTCTTCTTCAATGTTATTTCCTCTTGGTGTTTTTTCTGCTAACTTTCTTGATTTTTCTTTGAATTTTTTCAATATGGTTTCCTCTTTTAGTGCACTCAGCTGCCACTTCCTTTTCCTTGTTATCTTTTTCCTGATTTTTGGCTTTTCTTGTTTTAATATCGCTTTTACTAAATAATTGTCTGATCCTATGTTTGCTCCCCTGTATGTTCTAACCTTTTGAATGCAGTCCTTGTTTATCTTTTTTATTAGCATGTGGTCGATTTGGTTATTTGTTTGGTTAACTGGGTGCCTCCAAGTTGCCTTGTGTATATCCTTTCTTTTATTCCAAGTAGAAATATTAATCATATTATTTCTCGCCGCAAAATTTATGAGTAACTGGCCATTTTCATTCGTTTGTTCATGTGTGTTCCCTTCCCACTATCTTTTCATATTCCTTCTCTCTCCCTATCTTCGCATTTAAGTCCCCTGCTATTATTTTAATGTCAAATTTTGGAGTATTTTCTAATATCTGTTCTAACTCATCATAAAATTGTTCCTTTTCTTCCACTTCTTTATTATTAGTTGGTACATGAACATTTATTACACTGTATTTTCTAAACTTCCCCTTTAACCTTAGAAAACTCAATCTCTCGTTTATTACTTTGTAATCCACTATCATTTCTTTTAATCTTTCTTGTATTAGGAAACCTGTTCTCATTTTGTTTTGCTTTCCTCCACCGTTAAGCCATATGTAGTTTCCTAAGAATTTTTATATAAATATGTAAATGGTCATGGAGTTAAATACCTCACCGCTTAAAAATTAAAACAATGCAAACGTTCCATTACTGCTACTGAGAAACTTACAACTATGCAAGTGCTATTGACCAAACTCAAATGTTCTGTTCACACGAGCTTTAGAAGTTTCATTTAGCTACAAACTTTTGGAATGATGTGACGTATTTTTTCCACGCAAGTCTCGTCAACTCGACATTAAAGATATCCAAAGACAGTACACGTAAACATGCTTTGATGAAATTCAGCTTATCAATCCTGACTGTGCTACGACGGATCAAGCTTCAAATTTTCATTTTCCTCAACAATCGTAGGATTCAAGAAAATTCAACCATACATACTTCAATCTTCCTACATACTTAGGAAACTGCTATGAATGCTACCTCTGTTTACGAGATACAATCCAACTTCTTTCATTCCTACGGACTACATCAATGCACTCACATTTATCAATGTCAACCAAAGACTCACTACTTTAGCATAGTTATTTTTAGTTCTGAAACTTACAACTAGTAAATCGTAAGGCAAGGATTACTTGTTAACAAAGAAATGATGATGAATCAAAACAAAAACAAAAATTTACACAAAAACTGACGTTACCGACGTTGTACATGTTAAAAATCCATAATCCAAAATAAAAAGTTTTTTCTGCTTTTCGTGCTCTGTAACTCGAAAACTATTAATTTTAGAACTTGCAATCAGAATAATATAAATTACAGCATATCAAAATTTCAGCCAATTTGACCGGAATCCAATTTCCTAAGAAATGTGCGGGGTCTTTTGTCTATCATTATGTAAAATATAAATCGTTTTAACGATCCATGCCCAACTGGCTAGGCACTGGCATTTACAATTTTATTAAGATGGGTCAAGCAGATTACTATCTATATCATTGTTATTGATATTAAAGGGAAAGAGTACAGAAAGAGAAAACCAAATATAAATAGACTGCAAACAAATCATTTTGCCATAACGTAACCTTTCATAATCTAAATTCGCCCTTATCCCTAAAGTCTATTCAAATAATAAATTAATTTTGATCATGTGTTTGTAATACACCTTTTAATTAGTATAAACTATTGCCCTGCTTTTAATGCTAAGATAAGTATTAGACAACAATAGGTAACAGCAATTATTATTACAATAAATAAGAGTCAGATGGTAAGGTGTCTGAAATTGTATTTACTATTTAGTTTTTCTTGAGAGCAAGTACAATCTTCCACAAACAATATAAGGCAATTATTGGAGATATCCAATAATTGCCTTATTATCCAATAATTGGGGTCTGGATACAGACCCCTATCGTACTGTAATGATTTCTTGCTATGTATATATCACATATATATACCATTATATACATAATCCATCAGGAAGGCATTGAATGCTAGAGATATTGCCATCGCAACAATAATCAACAACCAGTAACAAATTATTATCTCATACAATCTACACATCTTTTATTACTCTACTGATACTACAAGGATATACTTTCTAAGATAGTGTACCATGACCCCTATAAATGGCCATTACACTATAAGTGGTGACCCCGATGTGATTTGAACACTCGGGGTCGTTTTTTACCGGGAGTGTTATGTAATGATCTTCATTCATACAATAATCACATTCAATCATTACAGTACATGCATACATACGGAAATACCAAGTGCTAAGGGATTTTCGTTGGAAAGACGTTATAAAAACAAGTAAAAATTATAAAATCTTCTTGTCACTTGTCATATGACACAAACACCCTTTTTACGCCATTTTCACGTAAATACAGCCAACTTTTTTATTAACTATAACCTAACCTAAACCTAAAAAATTTCGTTATTCGTTATTTAGTTATTATCGTTATATTATCGTTATATTATTTAGTTATATTCGTTATTCGTCGTTCGTTATTTAGAGACACTTTTATATGTACTTTTTTTAAAAGGGCAGTGTACAGCACAAAAATTTGTTATATAGAGAAATTCGCTATATAGAAGTTCGTAATAGGGAAGTTTGACTGTATTATTATTTAACAATAAATTATTTTAAAATAAATTATTGTAACTAGTACTTAAATATATGTCTTGTAGTAGCTGTATAGCTGTGTCACTTTTTTTTTCTATCAATTGTAAGTTATGAAAGTTATCAATTGCATGATCAGATAATGCTGTGTTTAGTTTATTGATAGGCGTTGATATTTTTATTATAATCGAATTTTTATGCTGTTATTTTTTAAATTTTGTTTGCCCTATATAATTTGCATTACAAGGCGTTGATATTTTTATTATAATCGAATTTTTATGCTGTTATTTTTTAAATTTTGTTTGCCCTATATAATTTGCATTACAATTATTACAGTTAATTTCATATATGTACTTGATTTGTTTCATTTTCAATATTTGTTTTGTCTTTTTGATTACTGAAAGATTTGTTTCCTATTGTATTATTATTTTTATATGCAATATTAATTTAAAATTTATTTAATTAATTTGCTATTATTTGAGACAATTTTGGAATAAAAAGTTTGTTTGTATGTTATTTATGTTATTATTAAATTCTAATAACATATAATTTTATTGCTCTGTCTACTAGATTATAAATTAAACTTTTTTTTATATTTTAAATTTGTATATGAATAGAAATTTAAATATTTATCAGTTTTAATTTTTCCTGTTTTATTGTATATTTTAATCTTGGGTGAATGTTATTAAATGTATCAAAAATATATCAAAATTTGCGAATTTAGCAAAATCATATATTTCGGTTATTTACCTATTCATTGAATCGATTATTTTATTGTTTGAATTTTTGTTGTCCATATAAACGATTTGTTCATTTAATAGATTATTCACTCCAAACACATGGCTACTGTATTCATTTCTAAGCCATGTTTGTAACATTTTATTATTATTATTATGTTGTGTTGTATTTGTTGGATCTTTGTTTACTTTTGTAAATGTTTCTTTGCCATTGAGTATATATTGCATTTTTTGTGGTAATCTGCTTTATTAATACTTACAGTTTTTTGTGTTTTATCATAGAATAATTAATATAAGTAGAAGCACAGCTGCAATGTTTAAAATGTAACCCAAAAATGTACCCGACGATAGATGGCTAGTAAACTAGCCATCTATAGGACGGTACAAAAAATTTCATTAGCAATTATACAAACCTAACTCACAGTTTTCAATATGCTTCTAACGCAAGAAATATTTGGTTGTAGAATTGACGTACTTTATACTTTTGACCTAAACTGTTACTACAAAAACAAAACAAAATGTTGTGTTTTATGATTCATGAAAAGCGATCCCTTTGTATGTTTCCTTTATGTATATCTATAAGTATAAATGAATATTAAAAAATATATACTCCCATTTAATTTTTGTGTAGAAAGAATGCTCTTCGCCCTCTCACACATTATAAACATTGTTAACATAATATTTAATAAATGCATGTATCTCAATAAGTTTGAAAATGACCATGGGTTTTAAAACTTTATCTAATTTAAACTAAAACACGCCTTCCATTAAAAAATCCCATAATCTTGAAAAGCTTAAAACGTGTGATCATTTAAATTCTGTTTTCATTACCTTTGTTTTCGATCACAACCTAAAAAATGAACTCTAGCTAATTATAAAAATTACACTATACGGGGTGTGTCACCGCCTGTCACGACGAGTTTTGGTTAGAAGAATATAGGAAACCAGTAGGAGTTGCGATTTGAAATTTTGGAGGTAATGGTTTCGAGCTATGTATGCAAAATTTTAGAAGACGGTACTAATTAATTATGTTAATCCAAAAAACGCATAGACGTATAAGACACGAATTATCAAACCAAGTGATTAATCGATTATTTTCTTAATCGATTTATTCAATTATTTAAATAATCGATTAATTGAATAACCGGTCAATCGATTAATCGATTTTCGATTATTGATTTCTATAACCGCACAGTCTTAGTAGTAGACAATATTTTGTTGGGTTGTTCTAAAGAAAGACGAACATTTGTTAAAATGCAATGTTTTCATACAAAATAACAAAATTGGACAAGCTACTTATTACGGACATTACTATTTATAGTCCAGTCATTTAGAACAAACACAAGTTGAGATAAGTCTTTGGATCTTTGCATAGGCCTTTCTTGCTAGTTGTTAAATAACCCCAGAGGCGTAGGCTGTGCAACCTGTGCGAGGCATTTGAGCGCCGCAGTCAGGGGGCTAGTGCCCCCTGACAGAGTAAAATATAATATAAATTAAATACTACCAGTGCAAAGTTAAAATTAAATTTACTAGTAAAATATAGTGTATATTTTGAATCGATCATCTTTTTATATGAGGGGCGACATGGTGCTGCCTTGTACAGGGGCGCCACAAACCCCAGCTATGCCTCTAAATAACCCCATAAAAGTCAACATGGGTAGATAGTGAGCTCGAAGAGATAATGAGAGTAAACCACGCCCCATAACTGTTTTTGTCGATTTTCTCGAAAATTATTAGGTTTATCGAGATGAAGGAGGTTAAGTAAAACAAAGATTAGTTAATTCCCTACTCAAAATTTACAATGTTTTCTCATACCTAGCCTTCGCTATGTGTTATCTCGAAGAAAGAAGATATGTTATAAATGAATCAGCAATTTGCACCAGTAAATTTGCTCAAGCTACTATCGGGGCAACTTTTTGTGATCTCATATTCGTCCTGAAGTATCTTCTTTCTTCGAAAATACAAATAGAAGGAGAGGTAGGAAAAAACAATCCAACAATTTTGGTAGGAAATTAAATAAACTTTATTTTACCTAACCTCCTTCATCTCGATAAACTTAGTTAATAGTTTAAATTATATAAATAGTTTCCGAGAAAAATGACTAAAAACCGCTAAGGGGCGTAGTTTATCCTTATTTATCTCTTCGAGTTCACCTACAGGTGGTGACTTTTAGAGGAAGACACAAGGAAGACCTATGCAAAAATCCAAGGATTTGCCTCAAGTTTCCGCTATTTTTTCTGGACTATAATTGGAATTTAACTGGATTATTATAGGCTACTATTGAAAAAAGTTAAATTGGTGTTACCATCCGTTTCCATAGTAAGATCAGGCTTAGGGTTTTTCATTTCAACGATAAGTAGATACATGCTTTAAATACTCTATTAAAAACTAACATCTATGTGGATAACGAAGAAATATCTTTCAACGATATCAGAAAGTTTTTAATAAAAGTAAAATAAGTAACCCAGATCTTCAGTAACAAACTCGCTACAGGCTAAAGACAGCAGACCATACCGGCGAAATAAAAACCAGGACAATAAAAAACACGTCTTTGTTTAAAAACAAGAATAATTTAGCAAAGTGCAAAAGTGTTAAAGCGCAACAGTCGGGTCCTAAAAGATAAAAACCTCGTATCGCCGTTTACCGTCTATTCTAGACTCTAGGGTTGGAGATGTTTTAAATGAACCATTTGAGTGGCTTTTTAAGTAAAGGAAGGGTTAAGCACAGAAAAAACATTGCACAGATGGGTTTCGGTACGCAATCAAATGCATATTAGTGATTAGGGATGATTTACGAGAAGAAGAGTACAGTTTTAAGTTTACATCTCGGAATCAAGATCCTTTGGAGAATCTATTTCTGCGATAACAGTAGCAAAGCATTTAGTTTCAACCCTAGTTGTGCTACCTTCCGAATATCACTGCAATTTAATATTTTTATGGGGTTACAACAACCACCAGAAACAAAGAACTGTGAAACAGATGATGATGTTCCTTGAGATCTCGGCGAAAGAAAAGAATGTCAAATATCGCTTACGGTATCTGAATCCTAACAAACATTGGAATCTTTCGCGATTACGGGCAGGAATCTTCCAAGAAGATTCAATATTTGGTTAATATTTAATAAGACCCTGAGCTGATTTTTTGCAAGAATTGTTATAAAAAACCGTGAACATAAAAAACATTATGTAGAGTAATAGCATAGAATAATTAATATCTATGATAATAGTGGTTTAGTGAAGATTACATCGAGAATTTGCTATAAATTAACTATTTGTTGCAGATATTACTTTTTAAAATGGTAAAGTGGTATAACAACGAGCTAAAAGTGCCAATAAAAAAGAAAACCAGACAAACAGTCAAAATCTAATCATCTAATGGCCATCTTTAGAAAAAAGTGCGACACTAGATATTAATTAGCATGAGTAAATGCGCAAACTTTTCTGTTTTGAAACAAGGTTTAGGAGTATTTTGGGGGCGTTTTCTTGTTTCTATACCTACAAGATTTTTTTCGCTTTATTAACCATCTTTAACATAATCTTATATTATTTTTAAATACTATTTATGATTTTATTATGATCTATTACATACTATATGATTGAGGTATGAATCCCATTATTTATATTTATTTGTATTTCTTGCTTTTTATAGAAGTAACTAAAAATTTTCAATGTATATTGCATACTTTTCAGACCATTCTTTTGGCAGTTTTGCATTCTATGCATATGGTTAAATGTTTACATATGTGGGTTAATTGTATTATTATGATAAATGTTTTTGAATTTGTTTGTAGTCTGAAAATAGATTTAAAGCTTATTTATTATGAAAGTACATCAAACAAAACGGTTGCCTGTTAACTACGGTTGCACATATTTTTATAAATTAATTTGGTAAGATTCGGCATCTGAAACAATCCCATATGTATGTAGTACGTAATCGCATAACATGATCTGCATGTTTAGGTACACTTATCTTTGTTGAGTTTATAAAAACCCATTCTTAGAAAAATTTTTGCACATGCAAGTATAGTGTCTGTTTAATGAAAGACGCTTGTTAATTATACCAGCAAATAAATTCTCGGAAATGCAAATGATTTGGTAAACTAATGAAACATTTAAAGAGTGCAGCACTACCTAGATATGCCCCCTTTACTCTTCAGTATACCTGCCCCATATGCTGACTGGTTACTTAAATCTCCATAGCGTTATTCCTCTATTTATATTAATTACTCTATGGTTTTATCTGGTTTTGTTATTATAATTTCTTTATGATTATTTCGATTTTTTTTTGTTTTTTGATTTTTTAATAAGAATTAGTTATTTCTATTTTTTTCTGAAATTTTTAATAAATTATGTTTATTTTTAAAATTTGTTAGTGTGTTTTTACTGTTGATTTTATTTTATTTTGGGTTTCTGGTTCCATATTATTAATGTTGTTTAATATTGACTATTATATCTTCATTTGGTATTTTTTTCCTTTTGATCATAGATATCAAAATTAGAACCTAATTCTAAGACTTATTGAATTTCTAAAGGAATTTGTACCTTACCCTAATTTTCTATCCAATGTGTAATATTTATATTTTGATAGTAAACGCTATTTATATTTTGTTTATGTGAATATTTGTTTTTATTTTGATTATTTCTCACTTTATTAATTTTTTTCTTAAATTGTTAATTTGTTATGTTATTGATTGATTGTATTTTTTTCGATAAATAAAATCATTTAAATTTAATTAAAAAATAAATAGAAATAACAAATTAATTAAGATGATATAACCCAAGTATAGTGGGGTGTATAATTCCACCCTATGAATCAAAATTTATTTTAATGTTAACCTTTAACCTATTCGCCGCAGAGTGGATATATGTTTGTGAGATGAGGCAGCAGAGCCATGTAGGCTGCGCTCGTAGTTTACCAATCCGAGTACTGACCGGAGCAAACTCGACTTAACACTGTTAAGCGATATAAATCCACTATAACCACTCTGCCCTACTGTCAGGTTTTCGGCATCATCATAATAATATATTAGCTGAGACACCTTACCATCGTCATCATCAGATCTACATCATGGTATTTTGTTAGCTCATATATTTTTAAGCAAAATCTTGCAATATTACTCCTAATTTAAAGCATGCATTTTATTAGCTAAAATTAAAAATATGAATAAAATAAAAATAATGAAACATTTACCGTAGACTGATTGGTCTCTGACCACCTCCGTTGCACATCATTCTTATCACTATCCTTTGGAGATTCCAATACCGGACTGTCACTTTTAGTATGTTTGGCTCTAAGCGTATTACGAAAACCAAATATATTCAGTCTTGTTTTGCTAGTAGGCGTTTGCGGTTTAGGTTCAGCTGCTAAATCAGCCTCCGACGGTATTCCAATAGTATTTGCTTTATGTATCAAGTGTGTCGTTTTTCTATGGTGTTTATTATTAACTTCCACAGGAGGCGAGGTTGGGGTAGCTGGTATAGATACCGTTTTTCGCAGAGGAGTTGGATCCCACAGTGACGATAGATCCGAGAAAGGACTGTTTAGAAGAAGGTAAAAGCAAATAATAAAAAAAATAACCAGTCTTTTTGTATTGAAAAATTCTAATAGCAGAAAACTCATAAAAGCAAAAACAAAATGCCCAAAAGACAAATCTGAAAACCCAAAAGCAAACTCTTTATTTCATAATTAGTTTCTATCACATTCCAAAGATATTCAAAAGAACAAGCAGTTAATAGGAACAAGCAAAGATAATTTGTTAATTTCTTTTAAAAGTTCATTAAGAGGAAAGTTCTTCTTCTGTGTGTTATTAGGAGAATAATATTATTCTCTAGTTTTAACATTTGTTTAATTATTTTCAATCTAAAAATATTCTTGATTTGGTGAAAAACCTTTTCAAAGTATGCAAATATATTTTAATACATGCCCCATTTTACAAACACGTCCCACCCAATATCCTGCCCTGTTCTGGAATCATAAAATATTTCTGTTTGTAAAATAAAATGTCTTCTATGAATTTAAAAAATGATAAATTTATGTTATTATAAAGAAAGCTGGTTAAAAATATAAGATATTATACAGTGCGCGTATAAAGTCGAACCATAAAAATAAATCTTTTATTAAATATAAAATCCTCGAACATGTCGATTTTTATTTTAAATGAGATATTTTAGTGTAATTGTTATTTGTAGATTGTCTTTTGTATCCGAGTTATGGCGATAGCAAATTTTTTTTTATTTAAATGGAAATCCTAATTTTTTATGATGGATTTGGAAAGATAATGCATTTTAAGACCAAATATGCTAAAAAAGTATGATACTGTTTTTAAAGTTTTAAAACAAAAATTAAAAAACAATCAAGAGTTCCAAGTTTTAATAAAAATTCTTTGAAGAACTGTCATAAATTTAACGCTAAGTCACTTATTAGATGGCCACTTGATTGTTTTATTAAAAAAATTAAACTCTTGATTGTTATTCAATCAAAGTTCAAATCAAGAGTTCAAATTTTTTGATAAAAAAATCAAGTAGTCATGCAACAATTGACGTAGTGTTAAATTTATGACAGTTCTACAAAGAATTTTTTTTTATTAAAACTTGGAACCTTGATTGTTTTTTAATTTTTGTTTTAAAACTTTAAAAGCAATTATCTCAGAAATCTTTTAATACAGTATCATACTTTTTAAGCATATTTGGTCTTAGAATTGCATTATCTTTCCAAATCCATCATAAAAAATTAGGGTTTTCATACATACATAATCTTTAACTTCTTATACCTTTCAGTGTCGAAGTGCCGGACACACCGAGCCGCAGAGTGGATATGTGTATGTGAGACGAGGCAGCGGAGCCATATTGGCAAGTACACTGCGCTCGTGGTAGGGTTTCCATTAAAAAAAAATTCCGCTATCGCCATAACTCGAAAACAAAAAACAATCTACAAATAACAATTACACTAAAATATGTCTCATTTAAAATAAAAATCGAGTGTGCAAGGATTTTTTTTTCAAAAAAAAAAACATTTAATAAAAGATTTATTTCGATAGTTCCGACTTTATACGCGCACTGCTAAATAACTATTAAAAGCTTAAATCAGTATAAATTTAGTAAAACTAATTACTATAGTAAGATAATGCATTGTTACTTATCACTATTTTTTTAATTATTACAATCCGTTTTAATTAAACAGTATATGCTTCAATGGTTATAGAAAATGTTAATTTTTAAGAAATAAATTGTTAAAAAAGTGCTATTTTAATTTCCTGATAATAAAATTAAAAAATTATGAATAGAAAATATAATAATTAAAATCAAACTACATTAAGATCAATAACAAAAAGTATATATGTATATACAGATAGATATTAAGCAGGCAGATAGAACTAAGATCATCCATTACAAAAGAAAATAAGAAATTCAAAACATAATTAATTTCTTATTGTTTAAGAGGTACTATAAATAATAAATAAAAAGATTATACTTGTATTTCATATTTTATTCTATTGAAAACTTGCATTTTCATTGCTTATTAATCAATATAATATTGTATATGTACAAACATACATCATTCTATGTACACGACAAAACTTAGATTAATACAATTAACAATACAATTAATACAACATATATCACTTCATGTGTAAGATCAGATCTTAAAGAGTATTACTGGCGAAAAATTTATTTATAATATTAAGTAGCAGCACTTATTATTGATTATTCTTTTTATTAATATTATTATTATTATTACTCAGTAGCGTGATATACTTCATTAAAATAATAGGTACAAATGCGATTGGTTTACGCCCAAAAAACAGATCTTCACTTAAAATATTAATCAATTATTATAACTTTGAAAATGTTTACGACTTAATAATTACAATTAATTTAAAAATAAGTAGTAGTATAAAAAGAAATAAGGAGATCGCTATCAAAAATTAGTCATTTACAAGTTTCTAGATACATTCCTATGTAGCAAAAAGTACAATGTAGCAGTAGTAGTAGTAGTAATAGTATACTACAGGAAAAAATAGAACAGCTCGTTCTACAATCTTTTTAAAAAATTTTAACTTTAATTTCTCTTTTTTTAATTTTTTGAATCACCATAATTTTGAGCAAGAATTATAAAAACAGCTAACAATACTCGAAAAGTATATTATTTCTAGCACAGTAATACATCATTATAAAAGAATAATGTATTGGAAGTTAAAATGCCAATGGATACTAATAAGAATAGTAATATTTAGTGAGAAAATGGTTATTATTCTAAATAATTAAATAAAAAAGCATAGAATAGATAAAATAAATTAAGAATTTAATACAGGTTCTTCTAATAGTTTTATCGCTACTGAAGAAAATAGGAATCTAAATTTTCTTGTCATGGTTGAAATAGGAACGTAGGTATAGCAAATCAACTATTAAAATAATTAATTACTTTTTCTAAATGCAATAAAATACTACTTTTTTAATTCTAATTTAATTAAATAACTAAATTAAAAATGATTTAAAATTGTTAAATTTATATTATTAATTATATTTTATTAAATAGAATTAATATAAATTATCAAATAAAATACTTGATTTATTAATCAGTAATGTAAAAGTCCTTAATTTCGAAATTTACATAAATTCTAATAAATTGATAAAACACAAATAAATATTCTAATATAATTTCAAAAATTTTAAACAAGCAAAATAGAAATTATTTTAAATGTTCTAATGAGAAATAATAAAATATAATTTAGTAAATTAACATTTTAAGACAATTTTAATTTAAGTTAAGACTTAATTAATTCAATTTAAAACCTAATTTAATTTTTTTTTATTTAAAAAATTAAATTATTTTTTTTATTTAAAAAATTAAATTTATTTTAATTAGTTTTTAATTTATTTTATTTTTTGTTTGTACATAACAACGTTTAAATATTTTATTCTCTATTGACTCTCTTTGAACAAGCAAAATACAAATTATTTTAACTCTTCTAATGAGAAATAATAAAATATAATTTAGTAAATTAACATTTTACGACAATTTTAATTTAAGTTAGATTTAATTAATTCAATTTAAAAAAATTTATTAATTTTTTTTATTTAAAAAATTAAATTTATTTTTTTATTTAAAAGATTAAATTTATTTTAATTAGTTTTTAATTTATTTTATTTTTTGTTTGTACATAACAACGTTTAAATATTTTATTCTCAATTGACTTACTACTATTTCCTCAATTTGCAGCAGAAGTCTAAATTTTTTTTATAAATATCCATTGGCTTTCTACTCCTATTTCATTGAAAGGTGCTCTTTTAACAATAATGTACCCTTTTCTTAAATTATCACTTATAAAGATCATTTTAAATTTCATTCTAAACTAAATTCATATTAAAATAATTTGTTTAAAAGCATGATTAAAATTTTCAACAGAAGATTCTAATTTGTAACTATTCAAATTTCTATAATAGCATCTAGAATTGATTTTCTTGTTTGTTTCTCTTATAAGAAGCTAAAAGCTACCCCATGTGTGAAATATACCAGTGAAGATAGTAATTATTATAAAAACTCTTTAAAAGTGCCTAGCGAATCTTTTCTCATTTTGTTTTCTTTCGTGTAAACATTTAAATTTTGCATAAAATCTTTTATTAAGAAAATTATCATCAATCAGTTTTCGTATATATATGTATATGTATAATTTCTGCACCATTATTATCATCCTATTAACTAATTTGAAATAGTTAAGGTTAATTAGAAAGACTGTTTTTCACATGCAACTCGTCCCAAGCTACAGTTCAAATAGATTTGAAAGTACATTATAGTGCGTAAGAGCTTGAAAATTGCCACCAGAAAAGAGCATGGCACCCATTGCAACCATTATTTTAGTCCCCAAACCAGCACAATAAAACCAAACATAGTAAGAAAAAACGTGGAATATTTCTTTTGATTAAATTAAACATTAAAAATTGAAAACAATATTCACAAAGAAAGCTTCGTCATGTTAATATTCCACATTTTCTACACGCCATTTTGTTGATTTGCATAGCTTATTACATTTGTTACTAAACAGATATAATATTAGTATATTCAGTCCGTCACAGATCACAACCAGCAGCACATAGTTTATTATTATTATTACGAATTTCCAAGCCCGAAAAGGCGAAATATTATACTCACGCTTCTTTGGTAAGTTCTTTCTGATAAGCGATAGGGCTTTGGATAGCTTTTAAAAAGTCTTTTTGTGTTTGTAATATATTTCCTATTGTTGTTAACCACTGCTCTTGAAGTTCCGATGATGACGCTTGACACGTGAAGGCGAGGTTTGGTTTGTTTGGATCCGTCGATCTTACTGTAAAACTGTCTTCACCTGGATTTTCTTCTAATTGCATTTTGTTAACCTAAGAAACATCATTCGATTAGATAATCTGATGATTCTTATCAATAAATATTCGTATATTACATTCCAAAACCAAGCAATATGCAAGTTATTAAATTTGATATAAAATTGAGCCACTCTGAAGAAACCCATCTTCTATCCAAATTAATAAGTTTGAGATTTGGCAACATAATAAAAGAGATGTAATTAATAATAAAAAAAAATATTTTTATCCCAAAGTCCATCCAAAACAAATTTATTTATTTTTCTTCGCTACAATTGTTTCAGCCTTATTAATAATAATTAAATTTACAAGGCCATCTTCAGGCAGCTGTACCTAGATTACTTATTGGTGTTGGTTTTGGTGTTTTTCTATTTGTTATATTAATAATTAAAAAATAATAACATTACTATTTTATATTAATGATTCCCCGTATTAGATGAGATAAAACTAAAACATGTTATCGACCCTTCCTTAAAAACTACATTAAAAAGTATTTATTTAATTACCATTGGTTTTTTAAAAATTTTTTATTTTAATTATTATTAATAAGGCTGAAACAATTGTAGCGAAGAAAAATAAATTTGTTTTGGATAGACTTTGGGATTAAAATTTTTTTTTATTATTAATTACATTACCAATATCCAAACTTAGAGGAAAATGGACCAATTTAATCACATTAATAAATGAGATGTTTAATGACTAATAGATTAATACTTACTTGTATATGAGCTTTATAAAAATATTGTGGACTAGTAAACTGAGTTTTCTTTCCTACAGCCTCAGAAAAGATCATACTCTGTTCAAATAGAAAAACTAACAATTCTTTACTTTTCCCTATGATTGAGTTGCTACTGCTGCCAGAACCATCCGAGCACGTCAACGGACCATGAAGTAATAGTTTACCTTGAGCTGTTATTTTACCCTGAAGCAAAAAAACAATATCAGATTACAAAATCACATTCCGTTAAGTTAACTTACATCAAATCCTTGCAGTCGCCCGACATCCATCATATCATTAGCAGCCTTAGGAACAACGATCATAACTTCTAGAGCACTTCTAAGCGATTCAGCCTCTGACCTCAAACCTGCCCTTTCTGTATACTTATGGATATCTCGTAAAAGCAATTGATATTTCATTATTCTCTGTACTGGCTTAATGAGCAAATCACATAGTTGAAGCTTATGTCCTAATTTAATTCGTAATTCTTCAAAATATGCTTCTAAATGTTCACTTACTATATACTCAGAGACTGGCTTATTTTTACAATATACTACGTACATATGAAGCTTTCTATCATAGCGTTTAAATAATGGACCTAATTCAGTTGGATGTTCTACGCATCTTCTAAGGGCTTTAAGGAAGAACCTGGAAAAAAAAGTTTTGTTAACATATTAAAAATTGATTTACATTCTACTTATTTATTGATTTATTATCATAGACAATGTATAGTTTTCAAATACAGAAAAATAAAGAATAGAGATATATCATAAAGCAGAGGTTAAAAATATTCTGCTACCCGCCCCTTATTTCTAACCCTCTAAAAAGTAGAACTGCTTATTTGAAATCTCCAAAAAGAACTGTACAAAACAGAATTTGGAATGACAATATCTTAAGAATGAAGACAGAATTTTAAAGGATTGCAATTTAAGTTGTAACATCCTGTATAACTAATAAGGCTATTTCATCTATAACTGTACAGGGTGGCTAATGTAAGATGCCGCTGTATCTTGAGCACTGTAAAAGATGCAAAAATAGTTAAAACACCAAAGTTGGTTGTAAAACGAATTTTGTAATATTTTTGTACACACGGGTGAGTTGTTTTGCTACGGCTACTATCAACTTTTTTATTTTAATTGTAACACCCTATATACTTTTCAATTTTTCGATTCTGCACTTCATGTATTTTTAGTTTATACATATACACAGGGTGAGGATTTAAAGTGTTTTGAAATGACTCGGGTTCTCTGAACGCAATTCGGGACAGGTAATTGGTAGGAAGGTAGACACATGGTGATATAGCTTTTAAATTTTTACTCCCTCGGGATTTTAAATAGGATGATACATTTTTCTTCTTGATATTTGAGTCTACGTAAAAAACTACGAATGTTTACACATAATTACTAAATTTGATCCACTGGTTACATAATTAATTAATTATCAGGTTAGAAATAAAAAAAAACTAATTGAGATTTGCCATTTATCATTTTATTTGACATTGATTATGCTTCAGAAGATATTCGAAATGCCACCCTTCAATTTCCACACACTTTTCTACCCTTTTCCTAAATTAATTTTGTACTCTCTGTAACATTTCAGGCATTACTAGATTAAATTACTAGTTGGTAAGTGGGTACTGCAGTCACCATAAAACCATTTTTCCATTATAATACTCTACAGGAATATTTCAAAGAGGGGTCAAATTGGGGGATCAAGAAGGGCAGTTGTATATAGTATATCTATATATACTACATATACTATATATACTTACTGTATATACTATATTACAAAGGGATAATAATGAGAATTCGCGCAATAGATTTATAAGACAAGTATATATAGTATATATATAGTGTATATATAGAGTATACATAGAGTATATATAGAGTATATATAGAGTATATATAGAGTATATATAGAGTATATATAGAGTATATATAGAGTATATATAGAGTATATATAGAGTATATATAGAGTATATATAGAGTATATATAGAGTATATATAGAGTATATATAGAGTATATATAGAGTATATATAGAGTATATATAGAGTATATATAGAGTATATATAGAGTATATATAGAGTATATATAGAGTATATATAGAGTATATATAGAGTATATATAGAGTATATATAGAGTATATATAGAGTATATATAGAGTATATATAGAGTATATATAGAGTATATATAGAGTATATATAGAGTATATATAGAGTATATATAGAGTATATATAGAGTATATATAGAGTATATATAGAGTATATATAGAGTATATATAGAGTATATATAGAGTATATATAGAGTATATATAGAGTATATATAGAGTATATATAGAGTATATATAGAGTATATATAGAGTATATATAGAGTATATATAGAGTATATATAGAGTATATATAGAGTATATATAGAGTATATATAGAGTATATATAGAGTATATATAGAGTATATATAGAGTATATATAGAGTATATATAGAGTATATATAGAGTATATATAGAGTATATATAGAGTATATATAGAGTATAGAGTATATATAGAGTATATATAGAGTATAGAGTATATATAGAGTATATATAGAGTATATATAGAGTATAGAGTATATATAGAGTATATATAGAGTATAGAGTATATATAGAGTATATATATAGAGTATAGAGTATATATAGAGTATATATAGAGTATAGAGTATATATAGAGTATATATAGAGTATAGAGTATATATAGAGTATATATAGAGTATATATAGAGTATATATAGAGTATATATAGAGTATATATAGAGTATATATAGAGTATAGAGTATATATAGAGTATAGAGTATATAGAGTATATAGAGTATATATAGAGTATATATAGAGTATATATAGAGTATATATAGAGTATATATAGAGTATATATAGAGTATATATAGAGTATATATATAGAGTATATATAGAGTATATATAGAGTATATATAGAGTAGAGTATATAAAGAGTATATAAAGAGTATATAAAGAGTATATAAAGAGTATATATAGAGTATATAAAGAGTATATAAAGAGTATATAAAGAGTATATATAGAGTATATATAGAGTATATAAAGAGTATATAAAGAGTATATAAAGAGTATATAAAGAGTATATATAGAGTATATATAGAGTATATATAGAGTATATATAGAGTATATATAGAGTATATATAGAGTATAGAGTATATATAGAGTATATATAGAGTATAGAGTATATATAGAGTATATATAGAGTATATATAGAGTAGAGTATATATAGAGTATAGAGCATATATATAGAGTATATATAGAGTATATATAGAGTAGATATAGAGTATAGAGTATATATAGAGTATAGAGTATATATAGAGTATATATAGAGTATAGAGTATATATAGAGTATAGAGTATATATAGAGTAGAGTATATATAGAGTATATATAGAGTATATATAGAGTATATATATAGAGTATATATAGAGTAGAGTATATATAGAGTATATATAGAGTAGAGTATATAAAGAGTATATATAGAGTAGAGTATATAAAGAGTATATATAGAGTATATATAAAGTATATATAGAGTATATATATATATAGAGTATATATAGAGTATATATAGAGTATATATAGAGTATATATAGAGTATATATAGAGTATATATAGAGTATATATAGAGTATATATAGAGTATATATAGAGTATATAGAGTATATATAGAGTATATATAGAGTATATATAGAGTATATATAGAGTATATATAGAGTAGAGTATATATAGAGTAGAGTATATATAGAGTATATATAGAGTAGAGTATATAAAGAGTATATAAAGAGTATATATAGAGTATATATAGAGTATATATAAAGTATATATAGAGTATATATAGAGTATATATAGAGTATATATAGAGTATATATAGAGTATATATAGAGTATATATAGAGTATATATAGAGTATATATAGAGTATATATAGAGTATATATAGAGTATATATAGAGTATATATAGAGTATATATAGAGTATATATAGAGTATATATAGAGTATATATAGAGTATATATAGAGTAGAGTATATATAGAGTATATATAGAGTAGAGTATATATAGAGTATATATAGAGTAGAGTATATAAAGAGTATATAAAGAGTATATAAAGAGTATATATAGAGTATATATAGAGTATATATAAAGTATATATAGAGTATATATAGAGTATATATAGAGTATATATAGAGTATATATAGAGTATATATAGAGTATATATAGAGTATATATAGAGTATATATAGAGTATATATAGAGTATATATAGAGTATATATAGAGTATATATAGAGTATATATAGAGTATATATAGAGTATATATAGAGTATATATAGAGTAGAGTATATATAGAGTATAGAGTATATATAGAGTATATATAGAGTATATATAGAGTAGATATAGAGTATAGAGTATATATAGAGTATAGAGTATATATAGAGTATATATAGGGCCTACTTAATATAATAATCCCCCCTCCCTCCCGCACAAGCTTATAGCTTCTGGGGCCTGGTTTCCAGGCTATGGGTTGTAGCAATTATTATTATTATTATTATTATAAATGGAGCAGCCTGTATATTTTTTTACAGTTGGAAATCCCATTGCCACCTCTTTCCAAAAGTACCAGACTTGTCATGGTTATTATACAGGGTGATGGTTTTATAAGCTCTTAAAGTGAATCTCGCATTACATGTTACAATTGCTGATATTCAAAATGTACATACGAAACTCGATCTAACAAAGGGTAACAGGATACTGTAGTGGTCAGACCTACAGTCAACCAAAATTATCAAAGTAGCTGTAGCAAGTCATTTTGACAAAACAATTTTCATAATAATCAATTTACCTAGTTCTGTTATTACGTACAAGTTCAGGCAAAATATGTAATTTATTTTAAAAATAACAACTGTTTGCTTCAATATTAAATGTTGGGGGTGTTTATTACAGTTTCTTTGGGGTTGGTAGTTTTGATTTTATGTTTAGGGATATTTCTTGCAGATTCTAATGTTGGTAGTTTTGATTTTCTTGGTAGTTAGGTAACGATTCGTTTTTGTTTTTGTTTTGGAAACAGGGAGAAAAGAAAATGTAAAGAGGTAGGAAGTAGCCATATTGGCTTGGTTTTTAAACCTTAATATCAATTCATGTAAGTTATTCTGTTTATTTAATGTATGTTGATTCTAGTTGTGTGATGTAATTTTTGTATTGTTTAATTAATCTGAAACCCAAATCTCTCGCTTGAATCTATAGCTATGTCAAAATCTATATGGCAACTAAATTTAAGATTCCTTGGATACTTTTTAATAATTGATAAATTTGACCGTTGGAAGTATAACTATTACTAGAAAATAATGTTTTATAACGTTTGTCGTAGCATTACAGCTAATTATTGCCAATTTGATATTTTATTAGTGTTTAAATACGACTGCTGCGGTTATGTGTTTTACTGTCAGTTTTTATGGAATTTTAGGTTAATATTTATAACCTAACAAAACATTTTACTTTGTGACTAAAAAAATGAAGGGATAATCTTTTGGTCCGGAACAAAAGGTTAGACTTATTATTATTTAAGAGTGTATTACTCTGAACGGTGGTAATAAAACCCATGATAGGCCGTGTAAGAGAAAATCTGATTTAGTATTTAAGGGGGGACGAAGGCTCCACGGTGGCATAAGTCCATTGATCAGCCGGGTCGTAGAACCGTCAAAAGATTGCATGCGACGAAGGCTCCCCGGTGGCTTATGACCCTATGATAGGCCGTGTCGTAGAACCGTCAAACTGTTTTGTTTTGCATATTTATGTTATTTATATGTGCTATGTTATTATTTTTCAGTGCTTATAACACACTCTCGCTTATCTAGATACGAGGTTTCCCTGTTGTTGACAGTAACACTATGTCTTGCAAAAGGACGTGTTCTGATATAAAACCATATATGGTTTGGTCACAACGTATATGTTGCTATGTCAAATATGATATAATTTTTGTTCAGCAGTCCTTGTGTATTCATTTTAATCTGGCACGTTTACCTTGCCTAGTTTATCTGTAAATCTTTTTGATTCATTCTGTTTCACTCATTTTTGATGTTTTATGTCATTGAGAGATTTGCGTTTGTCTATTTATAAATGCCTGGTATAATCACACAACTGTATCAACTCAATAAATTGATTTATTGACCTGTATTGTTTAATGTATCCCAACTAAATAATCATTTGATCACATATGAAACTTGCAGCGTGTACGTATTTAAACTGGGTTAGCATATAATTTCAAGGAGGTTTTTAGAGAACTAGCCATTATTTGTATCAGTTTAAATACGTCCCTCCTCGCTCAAGATTAAGAATAAATTAATAAAATAATACAATCATATTTAATTGTTCTTTTATTTGTGTTCTTTTACTTGTGTTTTCTCTTTCTCCGACCGTATGAAGTGGATCAATCGTTATCAACCTTGGTCACATGTTATAAAAAATAATCACAACGTAGGATCCAGTTTGTTAAATATCAAGTTTGTTCTTTTTGTTATATTTATCATTATAAAGTTTGTCATTTGTAAGGTTGGTAATACTGTGTCAATTTCCGGTTTGTTAAATATTTGAATTTTGCGCGGGTAGAGTAAGATGGGCCGTGATCGTCTAGTGGGTTGGGACTCCGGCTCACTACAATACTTATTAAACAATTAAGAAATAAACAAATTACAAAACATTAGTTAGTTATAAAAGATGTTCAAAATGCCGTCCATTAACTTGGATACATTTATTTATTCGCTTTACCAAGTTGACATAGCCTCTACTTAACGCCTCTTAGGTAATGCTGTTAAAGACATATATGTTTTCGTAGCATTTCAATAACATGCAGTATTCATTTTAAGAGCTTATAAAACCATCACCCTATGTAATAACCATGACAGGTACATTTGGAAATGGGAAACAATGGGCTTTCCAACTGTCAAGAAATATACAGGGTGTTCCAATTGAAATCACAAAGTTGCCTGATCCCCGAAAATGTGCTATGTCACTTCCGATTAAACCGGAAGTTAGAAAAAAAGACAGATACTCAGAAAAACTTAAGAAAATAAGAATACTAGTGAACACCACATTTCATTAACTCAGTTAATTCAAAAGTTATATAGGTTTATAAAGGGGGCAAAATATAATGGGACACGCGGTATAATTACACATAATTCACACGAAAGCAAAACAACATAATTACCTGTGTTAATCAAAACAAAAATTTAAAAAAAGGGCACGGTCACATATTAAAATTCGTTACACATCAGTATATTCATTGCTATTACAAACAGTAAAAGAAACATGTACAGAAAGGAAATTGTTACCAAACACTAAAAGACCAGGAGATAGAACAAGAACATAAAACAGAAAATAACCAATAAAAAGAAAGCATAGAAAAACTAGTTATGAACAAACAAAGAAGAGAAGATAGAAAAGAATATATGTGACGCCGACTATAAAAAGGTACAGTCAGAATGAGAAATGGGATTTTGAGTTAGTTCTACCACCATTTAGAATAAGCTTTCTAAAGATTCTAATGGTGAAAACCATATGTTAAGAAGCACAATTCTTTCAGAAACTATAATTTTTAAAGTTAAATTAAAAACCTCAAAACTATGGCATAAATACACTAAAACTGTACTTTAACCTCACCACACACTTTTAATCACTGTGGCTATGTGTAACAGCTAGACTGTCATCTTCAGCAGCCACTGAAAAACTAAACTAAAATCTAACCTTATATACCTGCAGAACTTCATGGTTCATCGGTAATCGATCAAGTTTGACTGAACGGTCAAGCTTGACTATTCTAAACTATTCTAAAAGAAAATTAATATGGGATTAATCGGTCAGTTAAACTTAACCAATTACCGGTGAACTGTAAAGTTTTGTAAGTATATAAGGTTAGATTTTAGTTTAGTTTTTCAGTGTCTGATGATGCTAGATGAAATCCCTTTTTAAATATAATTGAGTAAAAGTTTACTTAATGAATGACCGAGATCTAACAGTAGCTCTTACTTAAGCTTAATCCCCTTGAACATCTATTATAGACAGACTTTAAGGGCGAGTAGGAAGGGTCAAGCCCTCGGTTTATTTTATTCTAACATTTATTCATCTACTCGATTAAGAATTATAAATAATTGAATTTGTTTATTATAAATTGCTTATTGTTTATAAGAATATCAGTTTGATAAAAAATATTTACTTCTTCTTAATCTTTATTCCCTTTGGTAGAGATTTGCCAAAGAATGTTGATTTTGATGTTTTAGTAGCTTAGAAAAATAAATTTTTGTTAAATCGTTGGAAAAAAATGTTGTTTTTCATAACTTCTGAAAAACCAAGAATTGTATAAAATCAGTTGAGGATCAGCTTACTACATAGGTAAATTCATGTTAACATATAATATCCTACCACTGATGGTCTACTTCATGAATTTTGTCTCAGCAGCAACTAATAGGTAATTTTCTAGTTAAGCCAGTTTTGGCAGCAAACAGCATGCTGAAATGGAACCTTTTAGAACCTTTATATGATATCTGCTTCATTTTTTACAAGATGGAAGGTTTCCTACTCCACAAAAAACTGTGACATCTGTCACACAACCTTTGAGCATGTCATTTGCCTTCAAGAAAATACTTTTAAAATCAAGAGAGGAAATCAACGAAACTAAACGAGAAAGTAGGAGAAGTATTCTGCAGTTGTTAAAAAAAGGAAAAACTAAAAAAGAATAAAACTGCAAAAAGGAGAGTAGCCAAAAAATTACGTCAATAAAGCTAGCACCCCCACTTCAAAAAAAATTTAAAAAAATTAGCCTATAATTTAGTACTAATTAAGGACAAATTTGTACCAAAAAAATTAAATTTGTACCAAGCACCGTTTGGGCGCAATTCGCATTTGAAAAGTGGGGGTGCTGGCTTGAGCTCAAGCTAGCACCCCCACTTTAACAAAACTGAAAATTTTCTGCACTACCATTTAGTTCTAATTAAGGACAAATTTGGACCAAATTTTTTTTTCTCGTAATTACAACCATATGGCCGCTATTCGCATATAAAGACTCGCAGCGTTAATTGGCAATCAAGCTAGCACCCCCACTTTAATAAAAATAAAAATTGTCTACGCTATCATTTAGTTCAAATTAAGGACAAATTTGGACCAAATTTTTTTTTCTCGAAATTACAACCATATAGCCACAATTCGCATATCAAGACTGGTAGCGCGAACTGGCATGCAAGTTATCACTCCCACTTTAATAAAAATTTTCTATGCTATCATTTAGTTCAAATTAAGGACAAATTTGGACCAATTTTTTTTTCTCGTAATTACAACCATTTACTTGTCAGCGCGAACTAATAATCAAACGCGCTTGTTTAGCCCCCACTTTAATAAAAATAAAAATATTCTACACTGCCATTTACTTCTAATTAAGGACAAATTTGGACCAAATTTTTTTTCTCATAATTACAACCATATGGCCGCTATTCGCATATAAAGACTCGCAGCGTTAATTGGCAATCAAGCTAGCACCCCCACTTTAATAAAAATAAAAATTTTCTACACTACCATTTAGTTCAAATTAAGGACAAATTTGAACCAAATTTTTTTTCTCATAATTACAACCATATAGCCGCTATTCGCATATCAAGACTGGCAGCGCGAACTGGCAATCAAACTATCACCCCCACTTTAATAAAAATAAAAATTTTCTACTCTATCATTTAGTTCAAATTAAGGACAAATTTAGACCAATTTTTTTTCCCGAAATTACAACTATATAGCCGCTATTCGCATAGCAAGACTGGTAGCGCGAACTGGCATGCAAGTTATCACTCCCACTTTAATAAAAATAAAAATTTTCTACGCTATCATTTAGTTCTAATTAAGGACAAATTTGGACCAAATTTTTTTTCTCGTAATTACAACCATTTACTTGTCAGCGCGAACTAATAATCAAACGCACTTGTTTAAGCCCCCACTTTAATAAAAATAAAAATTTTCTACACTACCATTTAGTTCTAATTAAGGACAAATTTGGACCAAATTTTTTTTTCTCATAATTACAACCATATGGCCGCTATTCGCATATCAAGACTTGCAGCGTTAATTTTTCAATCAAGCTATCACCCCCACTTTAATAAAAATAAAAATTTTCTACGCTATCATTTAGTTCTAATTAAGGACAAATTTGGACCAAATTTTTTTTCTCGTAATTACAACCATTTACTTGTCAGCGCGAACTAATAATCAAACGCACTTGTTTAAGCCCCCACTTTAATAAAAATAAAAATTTTCTACACTACCATTTAGTTCTAATTAAGGACAAATTTGGACCAAATTTTTTTTTCTCATAATTACAACCATATGGCCGCTATTCGCATATCAAGACTTGCAGCGTTAATTTTTCAATCAAGCTATCACCCCCACTTTAATAAAAATAAAAATTTTCTACACTACCATTTAGTTCTAATTAAGGACAAATTTGGACTAAATCTTTTTTTCTCGTAATTACAACCATATAGCCGCTATTCGCATATCAAGACTGGCAGCGCGAACTGGCAATCAAGCTATCATAGTATTTAATGAAAATAAAAATTTTCGACGCTATCATTTAGTTCAAATTAAGGACAAATTTGGACCAAATCATGTAAATACCTAAAACTATTCCAATGTTAACCACATCCTCAGGATTTGAAACCGTATGTATGTCTAATACTAATAGTTGTGCTGTATAACATTTTTAATATAATTTTAAGAAAGATAAATCTTTAGTAGGTATTTCTATTTTTTGTAAATTCCTTAGCTTCTATGTACATTTAATAAAGGCAAGCTTTTTGTATTCTTTTTATATTTTATATTCAAGGGCGTTTGGTCTGTTAGATCCAACCCGTCTATTTATGTTTTTCAAATTTGCTAAAATAAACCTGTTCATATAAAATGTTAATTTTTGTAAATTTAAAAATGTAACGTTTTCTGTAATAAATGATAACTTCTAAAACAATCTTTTCTTGGGTACATTGTTTATTTCATCAGTGTAGTGTTAACTATATTGAAGTGTTGAGGTATAAAAGAGTGTTGCAAATTCATTCAAAACATTATACATATAGTGTATTACCACTTACAAGCAAACGAATGATGGTTGCTTAATATTACGATAGTTTCGTACTATACCGGTTGAAAATGCGTGGGCTTGGTATACGGATATAAACGCGTTCATAAAAATAGGAAAACGATGCGATAAAGAAGAGGAATATTATATAATATAATATTTATGATATTCCCCTTCCTTATCGCTTCGTTTCACTATTTTTATGAGCGGCTTTATATCCCTATACCAAGCCCAAGCCAATATTTAAAATATTATTTTCATATATAATATAACAAGTGGTCTAATTTTTTCCGACAAAATTTGTCATTTCAGATATGAGTAGCTTTCGCAACAAAAACTACACGAGTCGACGCAGGAGACGAGTGTAATTTTTCAAAAGCAAAAGCTACGAATGTCTTAAATGATAAATTTTGCAAGAAAAAATTAGACCACGAGTTGTATTCGGCTTGACAAAACACCGAGCAAATTTTTATTTAGCGTGTGTAGTTAATATTAATTTAATTAAATTTGACATTTCATTTTGACATAAATTTTTTCACTAAGAAAAAACCACTAGTGGTTTTTTAACTATAAAACTAATTTCATTGGTCCCAATTTGAAAAATTCTGTAATTTGATTTGTTAAAAATTTTCGAGTTGGATTGTCATATATAATATCACAAGTGGTCTGATTTTTTCCGACAAAATTTGTCGTTTCAGATATGAGTAGCTTTGCAACGAAGCAAAAGCTACGAATGTCTTAAACGATAAATTTTGCAAGAAAAAATTAGACCACGAGTTGTATTCGGCTTGACAATCCACCGAGCAAATTTTTATTTAGCGTGTGTAGTTAATATTAATTTAATTAAATTTGACATTTCATTTTGACAAGTGGTTTTTTCTTAGTGAAAAAACCACTAGTGGTTTTTTCACTATAAAACTAATTTCATTGGTCCCAATTTGAAAAATTCTGTAATTTGATTGGTTAAAAATTTTCGAGTTGGATTGTCTAATTAAAACTGTAATAAAATTATTGTAGCAGGTTATAGTAGTTGTTCATAATATTTGTAATTGATAAATAAAAAACTAAATGTATACTGTATGTTTTACTTAATAATAACATTAAATAAATGCATATGGAATGAACTTATGTGAAGTTTTAATTTAATTTTAAAATTTAAATTCGATTTTAATTTAAAACAAAAGCTTTTTGACATAATACTCTTTTTAAAAAGTACCACTACTAAATACAATAATATTGATTATTGAGAATTTTTAAATAAATACAGATGTTTTTTATTTTTTCTTTTTGTTTACATTTGATCTCTGCTCCAATACCTTCAATGCAAGTTCTAGTTCCCAGAAAATCAAACAAAGGAACATCCCTATCTTTAGCTTCAATTTTGTAAATAAACAATAAATGGTTTTACCCCTACACTTTTATTATATTCAAACTGTGTATTATCCATGGACCTGATTATTTTTAATCCTAAGTAGAAAGAAAGTAATATCTTGCTGTGCAAGCAATAAAAAGTGGTAACTAATTAATAAAACAGCAAAGAAAACATGAAAAAATGCTGCGTTTTTAAATGATACAGATAGGTAAATAAAGAAAAGAACCTTAAATAAGTTATTTACATTAAATTACATTTTTATAAATTATAACATTTCATTATTTTGTCAATCGAGAACACTTAACTAACGTTTCATATTTCGTTCATGACGACTCAATTAATTCTAACACATAATGATTTGTATGAAAAGATTTTAATTTCTCGATTATTCGATTTATAAAAGCATCTCTTTCGATCCTTTGTACTTCAATTCCTTTAATTTTTAACAAAAAGCAATGCACTTCAAATCCAACCCATACCATTTTATTGCTAGTCATAAATAATAACCTTAAAGTACAAAGGGTGACGTGCAAACGCCCGCTGCCAGCTGGAATATTATTACCACAAACTGCACTCCAAATAATATGCTTAAACTATTACGATTTATTTGTATCATTTTTTTAATTGTATGCAATTATGGACACTTGACTTAATGGTCCGAATTAGTACTAAATGATAGCGTAGAAAATTGTTATTTTTATTAAAGTGGGAGTGATAACTTGCATGCCAGTTCGAGCTACCAGTCTTGATATGCGAATAGTGGCTATATGGTTGTAATTTCGAGAAAAAAAAATTTGGTCCAAATTTGTCCTTAATTAGAACTAAATGGTAGTGTAGAATATTTTTATTAAAGTGGGGGCTTAAACAAGCGCGTTTGATTATTAGTTCGCGCTGACAAGTAAATGGTTGTAATTACGAGAAAAAAAAATTGGTCCAAATTGGTCCTGAATTAGAACTAAATGATAGCGTAGAAAATTTTTATTTTTATTAAAGTGAGAGTGATAACTTGCATGCCAGTTCGCGCTACCAGTCTTGATATGCGAATAGTGGCTATATGGTTGTAATTTCGAGAAAAAAAATTTGGTCCAAATTTGTCCTTAATTTGAACTAAATGATAGTGTCGAAAATTTTTATTAAAGTGGGGGTGATAGCTTGATTGCCAGTTCGCGCTGCCTGTCTTGATATGCGAATAGTGGCTATATGGTTGTAATTACGAGAAAAGAATTTTGGTCCAAATTTGTCCTGAATTAGAACTAAATGATAGCGTAGAAAATTTTTATTTTTATTAAAGTGGGAGTGATAACTTGCATGCCAGTTCGCGCTACCAGTCTTGACATGCGAATAGTGGCTATATGGTTGTAATTTGGAGAAAAAAAAATTTGGTCCAAATTTGTCCTTAATTAGAACTAAATGGTAGTGCAGAAAATTTTCAGTTTTGTTAAAGTGGGGGTGCTAGCTTGAGCTCAAGCCAGCACCCCCACTTTTCAAATGCGAATTGCGCCCAAACGGTGCTTGGTACAAATTTAATTTTTTTGGTACAAAGTCCTTAATTAGTACTAAATTATAGGCTAATTTTTTTAAATTTTTTTTGAAGTGGGGGTGCTAGCTTTATTGACGTCAAAAAATTAGCCAGTAGGAGAGTCCACAGGTCAAAGGTTTTTCGCGAATATTTTGACCCCCGTTGTTCCTATTCCGACACGGTCTTCGCTTTTGTTCGGACCCCGGCGCGGGGCGCCTGATCGTCGCGGTCCCGACCTCGTCCGACCCTCCTCCCGAGATAATCAACATACGTCGAAGTCCAAGGTCATTCTTGGAGCATTTTTGCCTTCTTAAAGCTTGCCCCTTCTTAAATATGCCCGAAATTATACTGTGAGTATCATACTACGAAAATTAGCTCCGACTGCGTTTCGGGTTAGATTACGATTTTTGGGGCATTTTTGGGTCGTTTTGATTTCCTGCTGCAAGCACATTTTTAAAGAAAGAACACTCCCCATCTTCCGGAATATGCAAAAAGCTTACCCCTTCTTAAATATACCCGAAATTTTACTGTATCGTACTATGAAAATTAGCTCCGACTGCGTTTCAGGCTAGATTACGATTTTTGGGCCATTTTTGGGGCATTTTGATTTCCTGCTGCAAGCACATTTTTAAAGAAAGAACACTCCCCATCTTCCGGAATAGGCAAAAAGCTTACCCCTTCTTAAATATACCCGAAATTTTACTGTATCATACTACGAAAATTAGCTCCGACTGCGTTTCAGGCTAGATTACGATTTTTGGGCCATTTTTGGGGCATTTTGATTTCCTGCTGCAAGCACATTTTTAAAGAAAGAACACTCCCCCCCATCTTCCAAAATGTGCAGAAAGCTTACTCCCTCAGCAAAAATGTAGTCACATTCTCATTATCTGAAGCTTCTAAACTGGATTTCAATGAATTGGAAGATTTATTTTGGTAAGAATATGAGAATAGGAAAAGTAAAAAAGACATTTCAAAAATCTGGCCTGAAGGAAGTAGAATTTGTTGTGGAGGTCTCCTTGGGCAAAAAAACAAATACTTCATTCCTCAAGTACCTCCTCTCAGCTCAACTTTCAAAGACCTTAAATTAGGAAAACCAAACTTTAGGATATAAAAAAAATGCTACTTTTCGAGAAAATAAAAAAATGATTAATTTAATAATTTAAAAGCCCTTTTCACGCTCCCTATGATAAACTATTTTTTCATTTATTTTTTATTTTAATGTCATTAACACTGACAGAAACTTAAAATTTTCAAAGTTCAAGAATTGTGAAACTAAGAGTCTAAAAAAAAACTTCTCGAAAATCTCGAAATTTCTGTCAGTTTAAACTTTAAATTTCTGTCAGTTTAAACTTTAAATTTCTGATTCTTTCAAACTCTGAATTTTGAATACAGTGATTTCTTCTTCACATCATTGTTGATAAATCTAATCTAGCTTAATAATAATAGTAAACATTTAATTTCTACTTACTCTCGATGCCATTCATATATTGCTTCTATATTTCCAAACACCATCTTATCCTTGCCACCCTTCAAATCATCCGGCATTGGAACTTCACAATTAGGATCACGCATTGTCTCCAAATAACCGTCGATAATTAATGATAAGTCACGCACATAAGCTTCTTCTGTTTCAACTAGTTCTCTTAACACAAACTGTCTTTTTCTTAACAAACTTTCCATTATTTTCGCACTATCTATAACCTCATCCGTAAGTTTATCACTTTCATCACCACTAAAAGCTAAGGCTGTCGCCTCATTCGATGAACTCTGCGCTGAAAGTTCGCGATGTGTATTAACACTACCACCACATTCCGCTATTGCATCTGAAGACTTTGTGTCGCGTAATAATGAGTTGCGTTCTAGGTTTTCTGTGTGTTGCTCCTAGAAAACATTAATTTAGATTAGGTTTATTGTATAGTAATTGATTGGAGTGTATATATATGATGTAAAAACACCATGCGCTTAATAATGGATAATATGAAATGAATAGAAGAAATGAAAAACATTAAAAACAACATGCCACAATTTGGTTTTATGTAGTTAAAAACAAACAACGAGGAAAAGGGTAAAATTAATACTATACAGAGGTTTAATAAGGAGAAGAAGCAAATATGTGTTTCAGTTTTTTCTTCATGTCTACTTCTCCTTCATTAGATTTCTTTTCCTTACACAATTTCAACGTTCTGATCTTGGGAATAACCTATCTACATAAGTTTTTCTGACTTTTAAAAATGTGTCGTCACCGAATTTTCTGTAATCTTAACATATTTCATACAAAAAATATGGCTTTGGCTTAGAATTTCTGTCGATTAACAAAAATAGATGATTTTGACTGTAGTGATCAGGTTACTTTAATTATAAAGCATATCCATTTTAAAGCAAAAGAAAAATATGTTGAATGCATTGACCAGTTTGATTTGCTTTGCCTCCTAAGATATTTTGTAAGATACGAAGTTATGCATAATACAACATGAATATTTGAATAACAATCAATTGTGGTCTTTTTTTTCCTCTATGATATTCAACTTTGCCCTGAAACTCATATTTGCTTTTAATTTTAAGGTGCTTATTAATTTTCCAGGATTTTCAAATCCTAGTTTCCGAATTTTTAATAAATAAACTATTGAAATAATTCATTAATCTCAAAATCAACTAAAATTTTCTCAGAATCTACTGGTTTTATAAAAAATAAATAAACATGCTTAATTAATAAAAAAGATAACAAAAAAAATCGTTTTGTGCTAATGTTAGTACAGTGAAATGTCGCACCATTCTTTCCTTAACAATTTGTTCTATCTCTGCCAAATCTGCAGAAGTAGCACCTTCGAGTGACTTCAGTGTTAAACTAGAAACCTGTGGGAGATAATTCCAGTAACAATTAAAAAACAAAAGTAGTACACATTCACAAAAGTACATTAAGTACAAACATTACATAAAATGTTTGCAAAAGTTGAAGAAATGTAAAAACGACAACATCGTTTTAGACATGCATGTAACAACAAGTAATTTTAATGTTATTACAGCCACTTTTTAGTTAGGACCAATGATTGATGTGAAATGTCTTCTTTGATTGAATGACAATGAAGATTGTTCAAGATTCTTACCCTTTTACAAGAATTTTCATCTATTGTTGGTACACCGGGGGGACCGGTCGTCACCAAAATTGGTTCTTGTATTGGTTTCATTGGTGGAGGTAGTTCGACTTCATCATCGGCTTCTTCGCCGCCACCATTTGTTAATTCTGGAGCTGCTAGTGATGCGACACCTCTTAGTACAGATGGTGCTCGGTCTTCGTCATCTTCGCCTTCTGATACTGATGTTTTGTTGCCCATGTCTGTTGGCACCTAAAATTATAAAAACATATGTCAATTCACTGTATAAATAAAAAAAAAGTACATATTGTAACTAAAGTGGAAATGAGGGAAAAGCACACGAAAAATTAGTACCACACTATTACTGATTAAAAATAATGAATTCTTGAAATGAGGTTTAAGAGTATTGAGCATATTATAAACAAAATAACACGCATCAATAACATTGCGGCATTAATTATCTGTGTGTGTCAATAAAAATTTAAAATAAATATCGTAAATAGTGTAATGGTAGTAAAGAAGTATACATATTTTCTCGTATTTGAGAGCAATGGCTTAATTTAAGTAGAACTTATCTTTGAAAAGAAGCTTGAATGCAAAAACACTTGTTTATTCCAAGCGTCACTGCAAAAGTTTTATTTGAATTTTGCAAGAAGTAATGTTTTTACTACTTGGCCAGCAGCGTGCGGTGCGTACGAAACAGTGGAAGCAGTTGCGATACGTCATATCGCGACTACATCCACTGTTTCGAATGCACCACATGCTGCTACTGGTTGATATTATCCCTTATCTCAATCATTAACAAGAGGATCTTAATAAAACAAATGCAGTAGATATCCGTGCGGATACGGATATTCAAAATCGTATAGCTCAGTTGGTAAAGCAGAAAATATCGCATGACACTGAAATTATTTTAGTTTCATCTCGTTCGGTCGACAACTGCGCTCAGCAAGAGACTTATAACTTGCAATTTCCAAAAATTACCAAGCGCGTATTTCTTTAAAACGCTTGGTAATGAATCTTGATTAAATTACAATCACAATTTTATAATTATAAAACCAAATTAGCCATTCTTTTTTAATTTTTTAAATTAGCCTTCAGGGTCACTCTCACTAAAAGCATCATCAATTCAGCGCTTGCTGAAATCACAGCTTGAACTACACTTTTGCAAAAATGCGACCGGCATATCCTAAATGTTATAGCAAACGATATACGTATAGGCGATGAGCCTCCTTAGGCGGATTTTTACTGCAAGTACCGTATTAACCCGAATATAAGACGAGGTTTTTTATATCACTAAACAACAAGGGTCGCCTTATGTTCAGACCTTTCGATTTTCGGAATTTTCGTGCATGATAAGACGTAAACAACAAAATCTCGAATCGCCCAATTATGCCAGCGCATTGCTAGAGAGTCGGACACTTGCACTGGCGCTATCTAGTCTTCCACCTGCTTAGTTTAACAGGTTTTTATCGAGACTGCGAGATTATGTATTATACATTATGCACACTAAGTTCGTGCATGATTCGCGACCAAAAAGATTCCTTTGATGCGGGCAGCTTTCGCCAAGTGGTCGAACCGCAACGCATTGATGCATCAAATTTTCACGCACACAAGTGTATACATTATTCACGAATTTGAGAATCACGCATAGTGAATGCAATGTAAGACGATGACAACAAAAAAAATGAATTACAAAACGCACAGTCTACAAGAAAATTTGTATGACGTTTGCTGAAGCTAGTTGACAAGTATAACAAACAAAAAGATAATCCGCGACGACTTTCAATTCAGAAGAAATGCTCACAATACAACTTCACCCGTAGTTCATCGTTATTCCATCATTCCGTGTGTCAAAGAACTTAGGATAATAATAAATGTACGGAAAATATACGATGAATTGTCCGCAACGGATTATTCGTCAATTTGTTTTCGGAATTCACTCTATTAGTGTGACATTACAGCAGTCATCTTAGTTGTGTAAATTGGTCTTTCGATTCAAACAAAGTAAAAAACATGATGTTTTTGCTAATGGTTGAATAGTTTGCTTGGATCGCAAGCCTAACTTACAATAGCAGAATATGAGACTGTGAGAAAATCACTAACAGATGGAATCATTTGATCGTTGTGTGCAATTCGACGCGATTATTTGTCAGTTTGTCATCAGTCTCACTTTGTATTGAAAGTCTGCCGAAAATGACTTCTAGTTAGCATTCTAATGTTAGTAGGTGATAAGAAACGAGCACAAAGGCTTGTCACTTTGTTCGCAGCGAATACATACTGTATTGGTTTTACTTTATATTAAAAAATTGTCGCGGCTTAGTTTTTATGTCCTATGAACTTAAAGGGAAATAGACGGATAATCCGTCAGGTATTTACCTTGTATTTAATTAGACTAATCACACATTATTGGTCTGTTCGCTAGGCTTGGCAACTTAAAAAAAATATGGAAAATAGACCGATAATCCGTCATGGATTGTCCGAAATGGGTTTATTTCGTAGTAATTAACTTCTTTGTATTAATTGGTTATCTTAATTAATTCAGGTTTGTATTAATAATGTATCGCGTTCATCACTTTATAACAGAACTACGTCGCGGATGATTTGTCCGTTTGCTAGACTTGTGAACTTATACAGATGATAACATGCAGACGAATAATCCATCCTATAGATTGTCCCAATAGATCTACTTTGTATTTAATAAGGCTAATTACACATTTATTTATATTGGAAGTTTGCCACGGAATATTATTTCGTTCCGTTAGGCTTATGAACCTTTATTATGAACTTCAAAGACACGAGGACAAATGGGCGGATAATCCGCAGTGAGTTTACTTTACACCGGCGATAACAAAGGGATACTTAATTCCTAACAGATTGTCGGCGGTTTGTTTTGCATTGAATTTAATTCGGATAATGACAAATGGGTGGATTTATGGAGTATCCCCCCCCCCACTCTCAGTATTAAAATTAGCAGATTAACGAGCTATATTCGGTTAATGGGTCGTAGTTAAAAGTAAATAACAAATCACGTCATTAGACAAATTCTGTTATTGGGTTATATAGGTAGGATTAGCTGAGTGAGGTAGGTTTTAGCAAAATGGGGCAACATTAAAATTATTTACAGAACTAAAGTAAAAAATTCTTATAAGGCTTTAATATAGAGATACATACACGCAAAGAAAAACAGAAAATTAATAAAGAATTAACGTTTTGTGTGTAACAAAACAAATTCCGAAGTTAAAAATATAAATCAAATCATAAAATAAATATTTTACAAGTACGTGTACACGCGTTCCACACAATAAACTGTAAATAATTTATTGGATATACGTACATTGACCTAAATAAACACGTGATTATTCTACGATACAAACTATATATCTACAAATTTATTTCACCTAATCAATATCCCTCGCATAAGCATACATACTACACGAGCAAAATGACCAAAAGTACATAATTTTGTCTACCTATTCACCTATTGAGATATTTATACTGTAATGTCGCTGTATACATAGGTCAAACTTAACTAGCCTATCTAAATATAGCCCAAAATTAATGGAGGGTGCAGGTAAACAGAAAGAAAACTCCTCCTTTGTAAATTACTAGCCACAGGTGGAAACTTTAATGTATCCATTTAAAATTCAAAAGTTTAAAGGTATTATGGGACAGGTATGTTTTATAAGAAACTTTTAGCGTGGGCGAAAACTCTTCAACAAGATTATGTAGAACCAAAACGTGTTGTGTGAACTTAATATATATAAAAAACTGGAAACTTTTAGATTCTTTCCAGGACTGTCAGTTGTATAATAATGCAAACATATAAGGTACGCATAAGGAGAAACTTTTTTGATGCATGCGGATTTATAAAAGGGATTTTGATTTAAAATATTTATATAAGACCGGTAGAGATATAGTTGTTAGATTAATTTCAGCCAAGAAGAGGAAAAACGTTGCAAATGTTAGTAATGCATGAAGAGGCTCCCGCTAACGTCTTTATCAGTGTCATGAATTACATATATAGGAATTTTCATTTAGTTTTTTGACAACCAGATATTTTTCAAGGGATAATTGCATTGACGGGATACCTTAAAAAGAAATTAATTAGAATAGAATTGAAGTTTTTGCTGGGTCTAAGCAGGACCTCCTATCATATGCTCTCAGTCTCGCATTAAATAAAAATAACGCGAAAAGATTATTAATAAATAAAAACAAATTATAAAAAGATTAATAACGATAATAATATAGTGAGCGTTCTAAGGCTGAACCTCCTAAAGCTCTGGGCCTCTAGGCAATTGCCTAGTTAGCCTACTAGTTAACCCGCCACTGCGTACAAATGTCATTATCAACGTATCAACTTAAAATTCCTGTCCACCTGCGTTGAGCTTATGATCACGGTCCCCCTTAGGGAACATCAAATTGAGTTGCGCTCAATTAGCGCGTCACTTACCTTTGTAAGAGCTACCAGTACCCACTGGTGGAAGCAAGGTTGCCTATCCACCCTCTATTAATTCTCTAGGCCTGTGCTGGAACTATTCACGTGTTCACCCGTCGGGGAGCCTCTACGAGGGAGTTTCGTTCCCCTAGTCCAGCATCTGGACTTTCACTGCCCGGACAAGTCCAACCTGAAGTGTGGCTGGGACTTGAAAACTGGGCATGTCTAGAATATCTCAGAATTTAGTCACCCCGCTCTACCATAATCTGGCTTGGTGAGCTTAGAGCCCTGTCCGAATCTACCTGAAAGTAGAGACTCTGCTAATACCAACTAAGAAGTTAGGCATCTTAGATGTGAGATGCTCTATATTCGCATCAACACCCCTTATAAAGTGATCCTCTTAGAGTAGCCTTCCTGGGATCGGCCATGCCTATAGATCTTAAGTCACCGACTCAAACTACCGGTCCATCGCAAAGTTGCCTTCGTGCTATCCAATGCGACTATCCAGGAAGAAGCACCTGGCGAAACAGATTTCACTTAAACAGCGATCATGGGGTTGCTACCGGGATAAACGTTGCTGGTATCACTTGCATACTGAAGTCTAGCTCCGTTCTGGACCCGCCCCCAAACTAAGATACGGGCCCTGAGAGCAGTCTTGTCATCTTTATCACAGGGACAGATCTTTATTAATATCTGTCTGTAAAATAACATTGAGAGACTAAACCAAGTATTTAGGAGTCGTGTTTGATAGGTTATCAGATGACGAGTTTCCGACTAACCGGTGTGATGAAAGGCTAACGTCATAACGTCGCTTGGGCGAACTAATCTTCCTAACTATTCATTCAGTAACTGATGAATTACAGATCAAACAAATTATATTGAACAGTATAATATTGTAAGTACTGAAATATTTTCGTTTACAATCGGAACCTTTCAAGCAATTATACTCGTATTCGTATCATCACTGCAAACAGTGCAAACAGGTGATGGATGCATGGTTGCATACATATTATGCTCCATGGAATAAAAACGGTTTGGTTATTATTCTTAATCTACAACACGTTTTAAAGAAATGCAAACATTATTTTTGTCCGGGTTCTCCAAAATAAACAAAGAACATTAATGTCGTAATGATGATATTAAAAGATTTTTCGTTATTCAATTGTAACGCCCATACATCATTCGTAAAGATTTTTATTGGTCTATTCATCACTCCAAATTAGATCAAGGCTAATTAAACAAAAATTAAATTCAACAAAAGAAATCATCTTAAAGAAAATGGTAGCCCACGCGCGGTGGATGATGTTTAAAAAAAACGGCATTGATATTCACTTAGCATATTCTGATGTTCGCGCTTCATAACCTATAAATAGTTTTCGCGATGATCAAAAGTTGCAATTTTGTGCAAGCCCCAAACATTTTTATGGTTTATTAATTTCAGAAAAAAAGCCTATAAAGATTAAAGGAAAATAACTCTCTTAAATTCCTTTTTGTTCCTATTTTTACATCATCCTGTCAATTCCAGATTTTTCCTTTAAATTTGTTAAAATAAGCAGATGAAGTAGGTCAAGTTCTTATTGATTTTCTTAAAAGAAAACAATACAACAGAGAGAAAACATGATGAAATTAATGGTCCAATAATTTTTAATTATCAACAAAATTCCACTTTAAAGTGTGTTATACAACAAGGTTTATTTGAAATAACTTTTTAATATGTTTTTGTAGTTCCTATTTCAATTTTAGACAATATTCTAATTTTAGATTCCTTCGAGGATGGAAGGAGATTGACGAGGGCAAAAAAATGTAAATTGGCCATTAAAAAGATTTAAAATTATACATACACAGCATATTACATCCTTGTTATTTTGTTATAAAACAACTTTGAAATTTCTTCACGGTGGATTTTCCACTTTATTGAAGTATGTGCTACACTTTAACACTAAAACCCAAACATGTTATAAATAAACCATTCAAAAGTTTATTATACTATCATCCTGCCGATTGACTCATTGCTTTTGATCGTAAAATATTTTCGTTTTGACGGTTTTCAGACGATTTTTGTTCGCGTGGCAGCACTTTATTAGATACAATGGAAATTCTGGCAGAAACATTTAAGATTATCTTGTTGTTCATTTTAATAATAAATATTATTGTACCTTCTGATTTGGCACACCTTTGGACCGTTTTGGCATCTGAATAGCTTTCTCTGTAATGTATGATAATTTATTATGTGGTTTGTTTTTTGAAATCCTGTGAGAAGACAATCAATTATATATTTCTCTGTCTCCAATATTATGAAAATGCGACTTCCAAGATTACAGTTTGATAAAGGTTAACAAAGCGGACGTGCAACACCTACATCGTGCGCGGGCATCTGACGATATGGTAGTAGAAAAAAATCAACAGCACTGCTCATCTTGATCTATTAAGGTTTTTGTGGAGTTTGAGTTCATGTTAAAGAGCTGTTTAACAGGTCAAAAGTCTATAAAGTGAGCTCAGACTGTAGTAGATACATCTGATCTCATATGGGGTGCTTATTTATCGGACAAAATCTACCAATATGTGTTCAAAACTCTTCAAACATTTAGAAAGGAAAAAAAACTACAATAAGGAGTTTTTGAAATCATCGAAGAAGTTAAACTGACAACACTTTTGTTAGGTCGCTACCATTTTTTGAGACTCCAAGAAATAACCAATGAATGTTGTGAAGGCATATGATATGGATTAGTCAGACAGATTAATCAGAGGATGCGCACGCATTTACCTTTCACGACTTATCATGAATCAGAATCATGTATTGTTTGAAAACTGCAGGTACAAACGCAATATACAGGCAGGCGGTGTAAGTTGAGCGGACAATTTATCAATACGAAAATAGCAAAACTTTAATTTTACCAAAAGCACAACTGCACTGCCTGCTTTTTCTAACATTCATAGGGCAAAGACTACAAAATTCTTAGTTCTGTCCAGCCTCAGCAAGATTGAGTGATTCTAAAAGTCCATGTTGTGGCTTAGATTTTGCGCAATGCAAGGTCGTTGATCCAAAACAACTTTTAATCGATTTTTCTTGCGGACAGTACCTATATGTTGTGCATTTTCTTAAACCGACAGAATAGGAATTGAGGCCATATCTTTTTAAGCAAAAGGGTATAGATTATTGTATTTCCCTATCTCAAAATGCTTATGCTGGCATTCCAAATAAATTGTCCATAAGAACGATCGAAGGTGAACATCCTGATTGGAACAGATTCTTGACTAGAGGTTATTCATATGTTTTCATTACCAAGAGAAATAACTGCTTTCTTGAGGTAAGCTTTAGGCTCCATACCGTCAGGCTCTTTAGGCTCTCAGGAAGTTGTGACTAACCTATGACTTTTAAATTATATTTTACCTATACATTCAATAGTTAGTTGAAATGGCTGTGTAACTCATTGTAGAGGAATTCTCGAATGTTTAGATTTTGCTGAATGAAACAAACGAGCATCTTGCAGCTCCAGTACTAAAATTTCTAAATTGTTTACAGGACGATTCTCTTTCAAAATTCAGATTTCAGATAAACTTCTTGAACACAAAGCTATGGGGCAGTGTTTAGCTCATAACGAGTACTTGTACTTTCGGAAAAGTTAAAAAAAAACATTTAAAGGAACTTCAACGGTTTGAGAATGCTTTAAGCCTTAGTTTCACCTTTCAAAAGTTTTTTTTACTCATTTTATTAGCAATCAGAATAATACAGTAATTCTATGAGCTAATTTTATGTTATTAAATTATTTAATAAAAGTCATGAGAAGAAAGCACCCACTGGTGAATCTCCAACTTTAGTTCATTAATTCTATTAGCCACTTTTTCCTTAATCTTCGGGTTCCTGGACTAGGATGTTCACTGTTATATTCTGGTGATTTTAAACAGTGTAATGATGTTTTTCAGCTTTTGTTTTTATAAAATCAGCTACTAATGGGATGTTAAAATCGTTGTGGACACAAACCAGGGAGCATTGGATATCATCCTCAGGGTCTTGGATTGGAAACGTTGTATTATTTCTATTGTTGATTTGCTGACGCATTCCCATAATTCAGAGCCATAGGTCCAGATGGGACCGATTATGCTTTTGTAGATTAGCAGTTTGTTATCTATTGCAAGTGCCGAGTTTCTCCCAAGGAGCCAATACAATTTTTTAGGCGTAGATCCATTTCGTTTCGTTTTTTTTCTTATGTGAGATCTCCACGTCAAGCGTTTATCCAGGTGCAGACCTAGATATCTGACTTCGTCTGCCTGCGGGAGTCATCGGTGTATTGTTTAGGTAGACTTGCGGACACGTTGAGTGTTTCATTGTAAACGGGACTTGGAGCGATTTATCCTCGTTTACCCTTACTTTCCATTTGTTTAGCCACATTTCGATCTGGTTTAAATGTTCTCGGAGTAGTTCGGTTGCTGTGTTCGGATCTTCATTAAAAAAGTATTAGACTGCATAAAACTCGAAATATCTCATAATATAATATGAAGATGTAAGCCTCTTTCGAAGAAACCCGACTTATGACGATATAATGCACTTTTTGTGAAAAACGCACATAACTGTTAACAAATTTTATTGAATCTTTAGAGTGTATTTAAGTGCAAAAAGGCGGTTGTTCTAAATGCGGACCTGGATTAATCTCCTTGGCGCCCTGAAGTTCTTCTACCGCTGGCGCCTTTTGATGATATATCGTCGGTCTAATTCTAATACCTCGTAACCCCCAAATCTCAATTTTTCAGGAGAACAAGAAAATGTCACCAAATGTAAAACAAAATTTTTTTAAATGGTTTGAATTCCTGAAATTTTGTTAATTAAATTTAAACAGACAAATGTATTAATTTATCGCGCGATTAAGCATGCATACATTATTAAAAAGTGGGTTACCCATATCCCAAAAACTGTACCAGGTTGGGATACGAGGTATTTTTTAAATCGCTATAGAATAAAACTGGAAGCCCTGTGGTTTACGAGGAGTTTACTAAACGACTCAGCGCACTTTTTACCATGGGAATAGCTTCTAACCCCAAAATCGCAAAAAAGTGGTTTACGAGGTATTAGAATTAGATCGACGATATCATCAATGAATAATAGTATACTATAACGGCGTTGTTCAGTCGATCTGCCCTGCTTTGGTGAAGTGTATAGTATAGCCTCTTTATTCTCAAACAGTAGCGATAATATACCGGCGTTGTCCGGTCGATCTGTCCTGCTGTGTAAAAGTGTCGAGTATAGCCCCTTTATTTTCAAATAGTAGCGATATTATAACGGTCTTGTCCGGTCGATCTGTCCTGCTTTGGAGAAGTGTATACAATATAGCCTTATTATTTTCAAATAGTAGCGACAATTGATTTCGCCGCTAGAGCGAAAGCACCAGAAGGATGTTTTTGATATTGTGTCTTACAATAGATTGTAGGTTTAATAATAATGCATAAAAATATTCACAATTTAACATTAATTTGACAGTAGACATATGTTCTGTAAAAACGACCATATTAATATGATAAATACCTCCGTAATTCTCATTTCTAACGACTTTTTATTAAATTTCCTCTACACCATGCATGTAATAATTTTTTCTTTATTAAAGTTTGTGTCAGGCTTGCTCCAGGGTGTCGCTATTTGAAATAGATGGGCTAGTGTAGAGCAACAGCAGGCACCACTACGCGGTCGAAACTAAAGCTTTTGGCCTTATTAGCTAGTAAATAACTAAACTCTGGCCGCCATAGGTATTCGGAAAATATAAACAAACAGCTGAGCGCTCAAAGCTGCATTCACATAATAATGCGTTACCGTTAGTAGAGAGTACGTTCTAGGGCACGAAATCCAAAATGACGATGAAAATGTTTAACACCACAATGAAATTAGGTTTTAAAATTTTTGAATACATGCAACATGAAAATTAGTAGTGGGAGTTTATCCGCATTCCGCACTTGAGTAAACGTCATCAGTCATTAAGCGCACCCACCAATAGCGTTGAATTTGGTTTGTTTACAGACTTCGAATAGCTAGCGCGACCAGACTTTAACAGGCCAAAGTAAATAGAAACATTTCAAGCAGGTTCTATTTTTCAATAGAAAATCATAAAAACAGAAATTTCAGGTTTTTAATTCAATTTTATTCTTCCGGCGGTCTAGTCTCAGACCTTTTTAAGAATTGGCGATTCTGCGAACTATGTATGGCGATGGCGCCCCTAAAAACGTGGCGACTGAAGCTCGACCTGCGTAGGCTTCAGTGTTAAACCGGATCTGTCTAAATGTGTCTTATACTGTATAAAAGTATACACGACTATTGCATCACGCATTGTGCGATAGCTGTAACATGTTGTTAAACGGCTTGCACGTACTACTCTTTTATGCTCGATTTCGGTTTTTATATTTGAGCACCGTTAAAACCCGAATACTCAATATTTTCGTCATAAGCCGGGTTTCTTCGGAGAGGGTCATAGATATGCATCTAACCCAAAATTTAACAATGTGAAATGTAGGAAGACTGAAGCAGCCTCTCCTTTTGGATCGTCTTGTCAAAAAGTTGACCATAGTCAGACGATTTGATAAAAAAGAAAAGACATGTATCTTTAAGAAGAAATTCATTTCTTATATAATCAAGTAGCAACAGGAAGATTTGGCGAATTATGAAAAACTTGATAAATCTTCTGCAACCCAAGCATAATACTTCATTCGAGTACAATGACAAAAATAAATATTATAAACAACTGGCAGTAGCTAGGACTTCTATTTTTAAGTAAGTTTGTTAAAAATGAACAACCACCCATTACTTGAATCTACAGCTTTTCTCTATTAAAAACAAAGCTTGCGGCTGCTAAAGGGGGCATGCATTCTTATTGAGTATGTGTATTGACCTGAAACGATTTCACATGGGATTTTAAATAAAGTTAACCCATTCTGCAATTTCTCTTTAGTAACTCGTCGATAATAATTACCAGAGATTTCGACAATTATGCAGTAATTTAGAATCGCTAGCAATTATTTGGAGCAGAGTTTTTGTCTCCTATTAGACGACTATAGAAATTAACATTACGTAACGAAATTAATAATAGAGACACAAGGTCGTCATCTACATGCATCGTCATGTAGTTAACTTCAATTTAAAAGCAATTTAGTTATAGTATTTCTATAGGTGAATCAGATACTAATTGGTTTTTTCTAATAATCTTTTTAAGGCTTTAAGATAATCAAAATTAAACGTACCATGGCAATCACTAACTCACCCTTTAGTTCGCATTGGCATTAATAAATGACACAAAAATCAAAGTTTGAAACTCTCGGTATAAATCCAGAATCTAGCTAATAAACACACACAGACAGGAACGTAATTGCCGAGTTCCGGACGAGCACTGACATTGCATGTAGAAAGTAAACGAGAGTATCATCATCAGTTCCTGTTTGTTGAAGGAATGAATGTATATATATATACACAAAGAAGTGCTATGCTAACATTGAGTTATTTTAATCTGGCGAATGTCTGAATGTATTAAAACTTGCTTCAATCTGTCTTTCTCTATCTCCCTATCTACACTTTTGGGGAAATGAATTATTTGCATGTGGGTTGGTTAATTAAAGGACCTTAAAGAAAAGATGATCAACATATTTAATTAATATTAGCATAATTCTAATCATCACTGGAATGGAATTTGTACAAAAGAATAGGTTTTGAAGGTCTTGGGGATTTACAAAAAAATATATAAGCAAATAATAAATGCACTTATGAATAATTTATGATTTTCATGTTATACATACATGCCATAAATAATATTGATAAAAAAAGGTTATGTATCCTTGATGTTATCAGTTGTAAGAAAGCGATTCATTTGCTTTGTTTATTTAAAAATCAATATTTAAAGTTTGTGTTAATTCCTTTAAGTGAAGAAAAACCAGAACATTCTAATCATCCTTCTTCGATAATATTTTGCATTATTTATTATCACGAGGAAAAGCATTCATTGAGTTTCTTGAGAATAATGAAAATGGTTTTTGCTGAAGTGTGCATTATTAATAGTAGTATAATTAAACTACGGAAATGTAGAACAATTAGTTGAAGTATCTCTACAACCAAAGTCAAATCAAAGTGAAGATTTGCATGGATTCCCAGTATCGTAGAATGTCCAGTATTCCTTGCAAACTAAATAAATATTAGAATTACTAAAAGGTCTAATGTAATTTGGGAAGAAAGCAATAAAACAATTATTGCTACCTGTAGCAAAAGGTTTTAGTGGTCATAAATTCCTCTGCTCCTAATACCCCATTTCCCTACACCCGCCTACTTATATTATCTTAAAGCTGGTCTCTTTAGGATCCCATTGTAAAAGTACCTACTGACCTACCCATGTAATAGGATTAGAATACATCAAAATTCTAAAAATAGAAATTTATGTCTGTATAAATAGTAGAAAGATATTTAGAATTTCAATATTGGTCCTCGTAAAAACATGCCGAGTATGTATTTTTAAAAGGCTTTTCACTTCTGTAAAGTTAACTTATAATAAACGTTTTCGTTTTAGATAAGTACAATTAAATTATAATAGAGTACAACAATAATGTAAATATATGGCTGTAAAACTAAATTTTCAAATCGTTCTACTTTTTTCAGCTGTAAAAATAAACAAAAAAAATTACAGGTACCTAATGAGGTCAAATATAATGAAATTATTAATATTTTTGTTATATATGTATTTAAAAAATTTATTTATCTCGTATTTATACTGCCCCTTAGAAATACTGCCTAGGGCCTAGTCTTAGCTTGGGCTTCTAGAATCGTCCGATCCAAATACTAGTGCAACTGAGGCCTGCACTGCCCCCCTCCCTAAAAATTCTTTTTATTTTTATGAAATATATTTTGTATAAAATTGTATTTGTATTTATCATGCGTAACAAATGAGTTTAATTAACGATAAATAATTTGATATGTATAATTGCTGCTATTTTTAATAAATTAAAAAAAATATATGATTTAAGGGGCCAATCTTTTTGCCCTGTGTCTAGCAAATATCCACACTGGCCGTCCTGGTCCACTTTAGATCTTGGGCTCTTAAGCATCTGTTAACTGAACTTAATACGAGTTCTATCAGTGCTCTATATATAATTTGAGTCTATAGTACATGTGACTACTGATGCATTCATTTACGTTCGAGTTAGCATTGTCCAACATAACTGAATCGATCACCCAGGGGCGGCGTAAGCTTTTGCAGGGCCGGGTTCGCGTTGGGGGGAGCGAGTGATTTATTTGCGCGTATGCGTCGAAGATGACTTTTCCCCTCAAACATCTTTTCACCAAACTGGTGTCATTTTAACGAAAATCTTATGCTGCTTCTGAACAGTAACTTATTTTTGGGGCGAACGCTTAAAGCCCCCAAATTTGGGGACCAAAAGCAACAAAACGCTTATCCTCTATGGCAATGCATAATAATTAGTTATAGTTAAGTGGAAACTGAATTTACACAATTTAGTATTGTTAGGTTTAGATTAGGTTAGCTTTAGGTAAGGTATAGGTTAGGTAAGTTATAGGTTAAGTTAGGTTAGGCTGAAAAAAGTCGAATTTGCTTTTGCATACCGCTTTGGTTAGGTAGTGGCGTTTTCGTGGAGGTTAGGTTGGTAGCAACCAATTTGTGGTTGGTGGAGGAAAGCGCAAGTATTTGTAAGTTGTAATGCGGCGCCTTATAAAGCGCGAGGCCGGGTTCCGGGGAACACTGCCATAACCTAACTTTTATCCTAATTTAACCTAATGTAAGTTTTAAGGAAAGCAAGAATCAAAAACAATCAATCAATCAAGCCAAAGCTCACTGCATTTCTGCCTGTTACATACCAATATCAAATAATATAAATTCGCATTCTTCTTCTTTTGAATTCATTATTGTCAACACCGGGCATTTTACATGTTCTGAATAGTTTCAGTTGTTTCTAATATGCAGGTTTCTACAAAGTTACATTTCTCTATTCCGACCACAAATAAGATCCTTGACCACAATGAAATATTGAACATTTGGCACACTTTTAGCAGTTCTATAATAAATTTTAAATTCAGGCACTATACATTAATTCTTAAAACCTTTCGTAGTGAACAAAGAAAGGTTTAATGTCTACTGGCAGTGCATAGTGCAGCAGTGAAAAGTTCCCTGAAGAAAGCCAAACTCCTACTTTTTAAGGCTATGTTATTGTTGCACAACATTCCTGACCATGACTCTAACCTTGTTCAGCCTAGAGGCTTAATTAGGTAGGTCACAGTCAAGTACTTCCATCCTAACACGACTGGAAGAAAAATACAACCTCTAATAAAGAGGTATCAAACATGACAGCTGGGGTACCACAAGGCTCAGTCCTCGGTCTTCTATTATGGAATATACATATATATTAATATTAAGTCCTTTTGATAGAAATACCGAGAAATACTAATAAGGACCAAAATACCATGTGATGCCGACGATACTGCTATCGTGATAACAGCACGAGGTGAAGAGCAACTATAAATCTTACAATCAACAAAGTAATTAGAGCAAAAAAAAAGACTAAACTTGGAAATAACCGAGCAGCAAACTTAAGCGGTGATATTATATGGGAGAGGAAAGTTGAGCGAGATAACATTAGAAGTAGGAAATACCGAAATGAACTCAAAACACGAGAAAGTGTTTAGCGGTGCACTTCGATTATAACGCCAACATAAATTATGTGCTCCATAGTACACTCAATCATTTTATATGGTGCCCAAATATGAGGCACTGCCACAAAATACAAAAGGTATGAAAAGATACTTGTTAGAATACACAAAAAACTAAGACTGGCACTAAGAATATGTAGCGGTTTTGGATAATATCCACATAAGCAGTCCTAGTCATCGCCGAAGTATTACTTATAAAACTCCAAGCAGAGATGAGAATAGCTTCTTACAGGGAGGGTAAGCAAAGAGCAAAAAAAAGTAAATTGAAGAACATACATATCAGAAATGGCAAGGAACTGGAATCAAAACAAAACATTAAAGCAAGATGAACTAAATCACGAATTGCTGACATATCAAAATGAGTGAATAGACAGCATGGTAATGTGAACTATTAAATTACACAATTCTTAAGAAGCAGAAGAAGGAAAGGAGTATAAAGAGGAAAACTTCAGAGAGGAGAAGAAGAAACCTATAATAATAGCAAAAAGTTGGGAGCAAATGGAAAACAGCGCCGACACCAATGTAATGCTAAGTGGTTCCGAGTCATTTACAAGACTCGATGTAGGGTTTTAGCAGATATACCTCACCTAGAGGCGAGGGAGTCCAGCACACCTTCACAAAGACGGGATATAAATTAAAAAAAAAACAAAACAACACCACTGATCCATTTTCCAGTCAATGGACCAGCAAATAATCTTGAAAAAATCTTACAATCATAGTGAAATCTGGATGTGATTTATCAACAAGAATGATGAACTCGGCATAGAAGAACTTGTACAGTGTCATTCATGACTATGAAGGATTTGAAAATAAACCTGTTGTAATGAAGCAAGAAATTGTGACAATTGTTGGCTTGGATGTGGAAAAACTGTTAGCTTCCTATGAGATGCGGCTTACCACAGATGACTTGGTGGAGTTGGAAAAGATGAGTGAGTTAGATACTGGCAAAAGAAGAACAGAACACCCAACCGTCTCTTCAGAGACACTTTCATATCATGCCAGGCAATGGCAAATTTCACACAAATACCATCATGACATATAAATTACAAGAGGTATGAAATGAGATGATGTGCTGCTCTATTGAAGACTTATTTATCTTTATAAATAATTCAGAAAAGAAACCAAGAGGCAGACCATCCTAAACTAGTTTTTCTCCAAAAGAAGCTCACTGGCTCAAACATTTTTCTCTCCTTAGCCTTCGACTTCTTCGATAATAGTCACTGCCTATTATTTTCTTGAGGATGTCTCTCTCGCTGAACAGTGACTACTCCTTTCTTACTTGATCATATTAACATCCTTGAAAAATCTTTCAGTATAGTAATTATTTATTCATCTGGGAGTAATTGTGGGGTTTGCTTAGTTTGCAACAGATACAATTAGTCATTAGACTATTTACATGTTATAAAGTGTTCGATTTACAAGATTTTCAGTTAACGAGAACTATACATACAAGAATGGATTGTTCTCGAAAGCTTGGAGGAGGGGAGAGTTACTATACTTAAATAATAGATTAGAACCAAAAATTTGTTTGTGATCCAAATTGAGATTTTTTTTAAGGTTTTTCCTTTTCGGGATTATGATATCATATTTCATTTATGGTTAATAAGTCGTCATCATATTTACATATTCCCACAAAATCTATCTATCATTAATCTGTTTATTGTTTATATGAGAAAATACACAATTTTATAAAGAATAATTAAAAAACACAAAAATTAAGTACAATTTAAGAACAATAGAGAAGATTGTTATTGGTATTGTATAGTAACATTTTTTTTTGAGCATTTAATTACAAGCGTAATTAACTTCATGTTCACTAACAATACTAGATAATAATGTATCCGTTGCAAATGTCTCAGCTATTTAGAATACCGAAGGCTTTGTTAGCAATGTTAGTAAAGAAGCACCTGAAATCTCTCTACTTTTGATGCAATAAAAAAATTCAGGACCTTAGAAGAGGGAAACTAGCCCAATGGACGCATAATGCTGCAGCTGTTAAAGATATTCAAATCTCCTATGTCGACCTTCGTCCAAAATCAAGTAACTATCTCTAGGGTCCATCTGAAGGAAGCAAATTCAGTAACTAGTTTTCTAAGCAAAAACAAGTAACTACAAAAAAAGTATGAGACCCTTAGATTCTTCTCTAGTTTCACATACCTACTAACTTTTCTTCATTGGAAACAAACTAGAAATTTTTGATAGATACAAGAAACTTTATACTAACAATCTTGAAACTTGAATATTTCCTGAATTGATAATAAGACCCTGAACAATTAAAAGTGAAGCTAAGGATTTTCAACGAGTGAAGTACGGTAAGTTGTAAAAGTGCCAAAGCACTTCAGAAATGCGAAATCACGGAAACTTTGCCATAAGAGTAATACTGGACAAGAATCGCCATTATGGACTCATTCATAAAAGATATAATTTAGTGCGTTCAATCGTATGGACCAAAAGTAAGTGTTGCGGTGGCTGGACACTTCGCCGACCGTGAACAGTACGCCGACCCTTAAAATAAATTTTACTACTGGATATTTTGTCGACCGTGGACACTACGCCGATGGTAGACCACAAACAGACAAGCGGTAGACACTTTGCACAAGAGCCGTTCATAGTTAAAATTCTTATGGGGATGTTAATGTAAAGTTCCGAAACTAAAACTAATTAATCTGTCGATCGATTTTTATGTTTTTCACAAAAATGTAATGTCTGTGGTGTTTTCTACAATGTGACCTTAAGTTAGGTTAGCGTCCACGGTCGGCAAAGTGTTCAGTAGGAAAATGTACTTTACGGGTCGGCGTAGTGTCCACGATCGTGGCGAAGTGTCAGCGGCCGGCGTAGAGTCCTATATCCGGTATTGCAGACATTTTTTTGAAATACAGAAGTTCTAGAACAAAATCTTATTGCATGTCTTTTTAAAAATAATTGTACATACGTCTTCAAACTTATAGGTATATTTCTAAAGAAATAGGATATACTGTAGGTAGGTATACGAAATAAATGAACCCACAGATATTACGAAATGAGGCAATTTCGGAAGCATTAGGAAATTTTGCACTATGTTCTACTTTTTTTTGGGAAATCCTCAATAGTCTGGCAAAATTGACTACAATGACAAAGGATAGAACTCATTAGTGTCCAATATCTTGCGATAAGTCTCAAGCGTAACCAGTAAGTAAGTGCTAGCCAAAAGAATAATTGTCAAATAGTCGAGTATTAATAAGACCAAGATCGTTTTTGGAAAAATTCTTTCTGGTAAGTTTTGACATTGATTGTACCTTCGTAGAAAGATATTTAGGTTTTTAATCCTAAGAACAGAACGCGTAAAAAATCTGAAACCTTTGCAGAAATCAAAGCCTATCGTCTTAATGGAGTCGTACACCTCTTGGTTAGTACTTGTAGTATACAACTGGAGTCCTGGAAGAGTCCTAAAATGAAACAGTATTCATCTTTCAGCTAAACGTCAACGCAGGCGCGTGCTGGGTCAATTTTAGGGCTCGGGAGAATATTTCTTAAGAAGGCCCCACACTCCACTTCGGTTAATCTTTAAAGGATAATTTATTTATTTAGATTAATTATTAGGTCATCTATATTATATGGGCTTCATTAGTAACTGTCAGTACAATTTCTAGGTTCTTCTTGCGGAAAGAAACTTGCAGAGAATGAAGGTTGTTGTGGCCCCGAGTCTAGGAGATGAGAGAGCCATGGAGGTCTCTTCCGCCACAAACTATGATTTAGCAACTGCGAGGGTAAAAGTCCGCGTGAAGCACTATCAACCAAATTATCTGCTGACGGAAGGTAATAAATACCATGAGGAAGTAGTGACAACATCTTGAATGAAAGATACTCGGTTAGCCACAAATGTTTTGGTGTCTGGGAGGCTTGCAAGCGATCGTAACGTCAAACCTGATCTGCTTCTTCAAAGTATCGATGAAACTTCACTACACGAATTCTGCTGCCAACACAGTACCGCACAATTCCAAACGTGGGATGAAGATTGTTTTGAGAGATACAACTCTAGTTTTCCCGCACATCAAGAAAGCTCTGATAGAGCCGTCGGAATATAGAACCTTTAAATACGCTACAGCACCGTAGTGCCGTGTAACCAATTCCAGACGCACCCGAGAATGCACGAAGTTCTTTTATGACGGCCGAGTGAGTCTAAACTAATACTTCTAGGCAATTTTAAATTTGAAAGTTTAGGAATTTTCCAACTTGAACAAATTCCAGTTATTGATCACTGCCTCAGGAACAGGTTTGTGCCAATCTATTTTCGCCATCCATAATTGCTGTATTAACGTTTTTGCAAAGAAAACCACTGAGGTTAAAATTCTTAAAGGATCTTAAATCCTCGCTAATTCCGATAAGATATTTCTTTTTGTGCCAAGGCGATCTATACTGTGGCACAAGTAGAAAAACACTTCGGCCATGGGGATCCCAGTGAAGACTTAAAACCTTAATAAAGATAGGTTCTTCTTTGTCGAATTGAACTGGGATTTGGACATCAGCCGATGATACAGCCACCAGAAGTTCCGGACAGTTACTTGCCCACTCCAATTGAAGTTTCTAGGCAGAACCTACAAAACATCCCCAAATTATGTCATCAATATAAATATGATACGCAACGCATCCGAAACATTAAGATACTTCGGTTCTTCTAAATTAGCGAGTTCTTGAATGGTTCGCAAAACTAAGAATGAGGAAGAAAATTAGATTTAATCGTCGCTGTTCGTCAGGTGCGGTCGAATTGAACAGCGGAGAGGTAATTGTAATTTAAATTCAGTCGTGTCGTAGGGCCCTTCGAGGCATTTTTATAAAGGCCCACCGGGAAACTCCCGTATCCCGGTGGGCCAGCACGCGCATGCGTCAACGGCAACTTCGTTCTTTGCCAGTTCTTATGAAAAATATTTTTAAAATTATGAGAATCAAGTAATTTCAACTCGACATTAGTGACGTAATCTTAACGATAAAAGAGAAACGATATTCTATCTCACCATCTATCAAAATAATCTAGAAACCAAACTTTATTTTGTACTCGTGAAAATGTGTTGATTTCAGCCAATAAAATCAACGCATTTTAAACTTCGCGCTATGGTTTGGGTCCGGTAGAAAAAAAACAAATTCTAGTTATTATTGTTTTGAAAAGCGTTCTAGATAAACACAATTTTAGATCTACTCAAAGGGGGATCAATTATTCCGTGCACACTCCTTTATTTGAGGTTTTTAAATGTTAGTAAATGTAAATTTATTTTTAGTACCAATTGGATAACCGTATGTGTTTTTCAACTGAATAGTCCAATACAGTGATAGCAAATATCTCGCAAGCTGATTAAAAAATAAAACTGAAATATATTTAAAAAATACAGGAGGGGGGGGCATTTGCCTTTGATCGTATAAATCTTTTGGCAATTTACCCGCCATTATTTTTTTATAAATTTCCGACTTACAAAATGTTATTCGGAGATAAGAAACTTGCACTTTCACATTCTTTTGAATTTAATTAACTAATAAAATCCCACCCGTTATTTATTATTATCAATTATTCTTGCAATTTTATCAAAGACTTCTCTTAATTACAACTAATTAAATCATTAAAAAATACAATTGCATGAAAAAATATACACACGAGTTTTTTTTGAACATTAATAATCTTTGAATAATAATAAGTCTTATAATGATAGCATTATCAAGTAACTAGGTAACAATAAAATATTATGAACGTTCTACTAAATACTAAATAAATAAATTGCTTTTCTAGAAATAATTTGGATTTTTAAGGAGGGATTATGAAAAGAGGAAAACCTACAAATTTTCCTTTTAAAATAAAAGTAAATTACTCACCAATTAATGAAGTAAACACAACCAAAATTAAGCAAAAAGTTATCAAAATAACAACAACATGATTACTAACAACGTCTTTTTACTACACACAACCTGAATGATATAATTTCCGCGAGTCTAGTAGAGTCTAGACGACCTTCAAAAGATATATTTAAATAAAGAAAGAAAAAACTAAGTAAATTACACGGTCACGTGATAAACTTGCAAGATACAGAATCAGGTTATATACAACTATAATAAAATATGTGTGTGTGTTTATTTTATAAAAGGATAAACTACGTTTGGAATAACAGGTCAAGAAAAAGAAAGAGAAAGCTAGAGACTTAGAGAGGAAAAAAATATTATACTCCACTCACCTTTATTCTTTTATCTGATCCTGTCTTCTTTAGTGGCGGACGATCGGACGGCGTTTGAGTTTTCTCCACTTTACCCTGCGATAGTTTCCGGAGTGGTGGTGGCAACCATTTCCGGCTGAAAAAACAAGGCATACCAATCTGTATTAACAAGGTATTGACATTTTAAATCCAGCAGAAGCATTGGTGAAAAAAAGTGCATCTTTATTATGAAAAACTGCATTTTGAAATCGATATCAATATAGGTATATGTATGTACCCTGGAGTTTCACAGCAGCCACAATTCTTTTGAAAAAACTTTTTAATTCTCCCCATTGGTAATTATTTTCACTTTCACTAATTACATAATTAAATATTCACACTTATTACACAAACCAAGATCTACGACTTTGAGTTGAGGATTCTAACAACTATATAGACATTATCAACAACTCATGACATTATCTTATTGTTTCCAAGATAAGATTAAGAGAAAACTGTGTAATAATAGTAGGAGGAGGCAAGTCTTTGCTTCGTAATGCTCACGTAATTGTTAATAAAAGGGAAGCCACAAATATACAACAGACTTAACATGGAAATAAGTCGTCTGTTTAATAATAACTACAAGTCCAAAAATATCTGTGATGGCAATTAAAGAAAAGTATCTCCCCTCTCTTCGTTTTTCAATATTTTGCACAATGCCTATGTTTTCTTTTTCAATAGAATTCCTGAAGTACCTATCAGAGGATTCCTAGAACTTCGATGAGTAATCGTTTTAAGTTTCGTTCCGGACTTTTTCAAGTAGTATCGATAGATAAAATAATTGTGATTTACCAATTCTAAATAATTAAAGGTCGTTTAAGGAAAATGCATGAGAAAAAATGAATTTTATTGCTTTTGAATTCCAAAAAAACAATTGATAAGAAAACTAGATCAAACTCCTCTTTGTTATAAATTGTTAATTTGTACTTACCAAAATCTATTGGTTATCATCATTAAAACTACTAAAAACAATCAAAAGACGAGCAGAAATAAGGCAGGTAGGTATCACTAATAGACTGCAACAATGATAACTGCTGGCTCTGCTTGCAATCCTGCTGCACAAATGTGCAATGATAATGAATTTCCGGTCAATTTTGGAAAACCAGGCAAACATATTTAAAATTAAATCTGGGATGTCGAAAATCCAGTAAAACAGGTTTTTCTGGAAAAGCTGTCACAACGTGAGTAAGAACATACGATTTTCAAACAAAGAATTCAGATAAAACTGAGAAATCAATGCAAAGACATCAAAGATGAAATGAAACTAAATTGTTGTTTTGACGTGTGAAATGAAGAGGAAGTGATAGAAATTTTTAAAACTTATGAAAGCCGACAGGATAAACAAGATTAACAAAGGGTATACATAGAAAGAATATAAGCTTGAAATTTGTGTTTAGTTTTATTTAAAGACCCTAGAAAGAAGAAAGATTTACAGAAACGTTTACAATACAATATAAAAGAACACAAACTGTTCCATGAATAAGAAGATGGAAAATGTCCAATACTTTTGAATTTTAATGATCTTCTTTATTTCATTCATGTCTTAGATATAAAATGCTGAGAAACAAACTTTGCAGTACGCAAAAAGTTGAAAAATGTACGGTGCTCTACTATCATCCAATAACACCACAGTGCAAGATCAAAATCATTTCCTCTGTTCGATCACGAAAACAAGAGCAAGAATAAGGATATTGGCAATTCAACTATAAGATTACACCCTTTTCGCCTGACTCCCATGGTCTTATCGATACCGATGGTCTTAGTGGCTACATGTAAAGAAACATTATTTGAAAACATGCTGACATGCAACACTGTATAAATTTTACGTTACTACATATTTACCGCAAATAAGTGCATGGTGCAATAAAATAAGTGCATTAATAGAAATCAATCATTCCATTGAGTCGTTCATTCATTCACCGTAAAATTTATTCATTAACCGATTAATTCAAGCAATTGCTGATTCACACATTCATTCACTGTTCATTCATTTACACATCCTTCACCTATTCATTTATTCAATGATTCATTTATTTATTCATTGATTCATTTGTTCTTTCACTGAGTCAGTAATTCATTGACTCACTTATTCATTCACAGATTCATTCATTCATTCACAGATTCATTCAATTATTCACCGATTCATTTATTTATTCATTCACTGATTCATTCAGAAAGCACATAAATATCACGTGAAAAAAAAAACATATATCCAATCTTTAATAATTATACAGTGAGATCGAAAAGTACGGAATAAATTCAATATTTTAAAAACGCTTTATATCGCTCGTACTAACCGATTTTAGTTTTCTTCCTATTTTAAAAACATCTTTTGTTATACAGGGTGGTTCAAAAACCTGGGCCAACATCAACTTAGATGTTTCAAATAGTAACTCCCAATCAGTGGCGCAGCTAGATGCGCCTGCACCGTGGAGCAACGAATCGTTTTTCGCACCAACCTTTAAATGTCGAAAATCCATGTAGATGGAATGGAATTAATATACAAATTTTGGTAACAAAAACTATGTATACTTCATCTTTCTAACACCATACATTTAAGGTTAATACAATACCTAATTTAAATTTTAAAAGATAACATAAGCATGTATAATGTATATACATGCAACAATTATCGGTTTTACACGCAATTGATCAGATATTGGATCCCTTAATAATTTTAGACGAAAAGTCACTGTAGAAGAATTGTAGATTTTATAAAGTATTATTCAAAAACATTTATCAAAAACCCCCCCACTTTAGCATTCTGTGTTAAATAGTTTTCAAGGTACAAGCGATTTTCTGGTAAGGAAATTAACATTGTAAATGGGAAATTCGCTAATAACATTTAACACGTTGAATTTAGATATTAGCTGTAAATTCAAGAATTCATGGAACAGAATCACTAATTAATTATATTCTTTAAATTTATATTTTTTAAATTTTTTCTCATTGCTTTAACAAAAAGCAGTGTGCGCCCTATACCGCCTGGCGCAACTGTTCTCAGCCCCTCAACCCCCAATAGATAAGTCACTGCCCCCAGTTTTTTCTTGACAATTTCGAATTATTTTCAAAATTCTAACTAAGCTAAAATCAATTGTTTTTGGGTTATCGACCCTCTTGACACATAATTTAAAGAATAAAAATCCTGTAATAAAATAAAAATCTTAAAAAAAGCCCTTTCTAAGAAAAATGATTTTCTTTTTATGTTAGGATTATTTTAAACATATTTCTTATTATACACGGCGCCCCAAAAAAAAGCTAGACACGACACCCGCGATTCAAAAAGTATTTTTATAGGTTTTTATTGACGATTCCCCCAATTAGAGTCCTAATAGAGTCAGAACAATACAAATACAATAATAAAATGGCAAAATACATATTAGAAATTGAGGTATTATCAAATTTTCGTTAGAATAGTAGTTTCTAAATGCCGACTGTGAACATTAGCACAAAGCAGTGTTTGTGTAAGCATCTTAACCTAACTTTAACATCGCAATACCAGAACATTTTAAACAGCAATTCAGAAACACGCGCATGCATAAGTATTGTTGAAGATGCATAGGTGTGAATAGTTTTAAATGATAAAGAAATTTCACTTTAGTAACGTAAGAGCTGCGTTTAAGATCCAATACTACTAAAGTTAAAGATTTGTATGTGTGTCCGAGCCCAATTCTCGCGTTCTATAAGGGCTAGAGAGATGGGCTTGGGCTCATTCGACGCGTAATTTGCCGAGGATAATGCACGACCGAAATGAATTTTTTAAATTAGGTTATGTTTTAAAAAAATTTTTAAATTAGGTTATGTTTTAAAAAATCGATAAATGCTGATTCTATCGTACTATTTAGTGCTATTTGGTACTTGTGCTCTATCGATAGGGAATCGATTGGAGATTTATGTAGGTCATGTAAATGTAAACACCGAAAGAAATAGGTGAACAAATCGCCGAACGAGGTCAAAATGCCAAAACTAATCTGTGGACAAATCGCCGAAATTCTTTATAAAAAAAAGAGACTTTTGTTCGTTTTTCAAGTGTTCGTTTAGGATGTGTGAATATAATGTAGTATAAATGTTTTTCCCAATATCATTTTCAGCAATACAAGAGTATTGCTAATAGTATGTAAGAACATACTACATTTTCTTTATAGGATTTTTAATATTTTGTAATAAAATAAAAGTCATGAGATTATCCCAAAAACTCGGGACAAGATGTTATTTAAATTAAAGATCCAATATTGGTATGTAAAGTATAGTTTTGGTAAACAATCTTCTGTCTGATTTTTATCATTTTATACTTTTCGGCGTTTTATCCACTTTCGGCAATTTCTCCACAGATGAGTTTCGGATTTCTTACCGTGTTCGGCGATTTGTTCAGATATTCCTTTCGGCGTTTTGATCACTTTTGGTGATTTGTCTACAAATAAATTTGGGCGTTTTGTCCACTTTCGGCGTTTTAACCGCGTTCGGCGATTTGTCCAGATATTACTTTCGGCATTTTGACCAAGATTCGGTGATATATCCATAGACTATTTTCGGCGTTTTGACCAAGATTCGGCGTTTTGTCATAGATTCAAGGCTTCGGTCGGTTGCAGCTTGCACGATACGTCAACAACGCGTTAAAAACGCTGCGCATATGTTGAGTTGCCGGCACTTATACCGGTTTGTAATGCCGCGTGCCCATCGTGAAACGTTTCAACACCGACAAAACATTCCTTTTGGGAATTGTCTGACTGGTCGTGCATGGAACGCTCCGGTTCGATTATGTGAATTCGGGTCAATTTAAATTTACACAAAGAATATTTTTCTGCTTGCGTTACTCCGGCGTCGATCCTCTAATGATCAGGTCTAGCAAGCGAAAATCTTTAAGAAGACCCAATCACCATTTTCGTCAAGCTGTCTTACATCCTGCATCTGTTAGGACGATCAGAATAAATAGTACAGTGTGTAAATAAAGTAAGGAATAAAATTCATATTTTTGTATTTAATTGGATTTTATGGACGTCAATTTTAATTTTTTAGCTTACTACTGTGGGACCTATGACGTCATCGACTTTTTTAAATGGAACCCCCTTATGTTTTGCTAAAAACTAAAAGTATATATTTTTTGAGTTCAGCAATACCCCATTTCATCGCCGTTAATGCATACTGGCGAAACTACTTTTTAGTAACTTTACAGGAGCACGGTTTAAAGGAAAGGAAAGGAAAAAATTAAATTGACGTGCCCGAGCTTTTCTTCTAAAAACAGTGATAATACAAAAAATATGAATTTTATTCCTTACTTTATTTACACACTGTATAATAGACATATACTATACAGGTAACGTTTCATTTCTTCTTTATCTTCTCAAATTCTAACAGCTCATTGATAAAGACGACTACAAAAAAACGCGGGAAAACAAGAGTGTATAAGCTGAGCTAGGGCAGGTTATTCTAAAAAGTTGAGTTAAGCGATGCCTGTCGAAACTAAATAATGGCGCACGATATGCAACTAAATTGATCCAAATCTCCTACCTTATATTCCACATGATAGGTCGTGGTACATAGGAATAACCATCAAATGTACTTCAAACTTTCGATTTTTGTAATTGTGTTTCTTAGGTTTTATATTAAAGAATGTAATACTGTTCGTTGAGGTCAGTTATGGTGCGCATATTAGTACCAAAGATCTAATGTAATAATCAAAAGATCAAAATAATTAATTAAAACACTTCTAACTGGTCCATAGCAAGGTACTATAACGCAAGGTACATAACTGTAGGTTTTCAGTGCGCAAATAAATCAACGAAAGCTGAATTATTCATCCTTTTTAATATATATTGGAAATCGTGATGTGATTAAAAGAGAAACAGTATCCAATGATACACAAAACACTCGCAAAGGACTCAGGCAAGGTTCAATTCTATAACCCCTACCGTTCAATATATGTACTATATCGGAACGCGTGAAGTCATTAAAGGAGAAACAGTGTCCAAAGATGGCCAATTATGAGGAAAAATGACACATTTGTAAATCAAATCATTCAGAATTGTAATTTAATTACGTAACGTTACTCTTCTCTTCCACGGCACAGATTATCACAGCAAGCGGTCGGGCCAGGCCCCCATAGCCAGAATTTTCTTTCGAGGAGGAATTCTAACATATTAAATCAAATATAATTATTACAAAAAAATTCTTTTATACAATCAAATACAGTTCAAAGTGAAAAAATTCAACGTCGCATGTATGCTACGGGTGGGGGTGGGGATGGGGGGTGGGGTTCATCCCACGAACCCCCCTGGCTACCTGCCTGGGTCGGACATCACACTGATTATACGTAAGGGAACCTCTGTTTTTAGAGAATGAAATTCTACATTATTATTCAGTAATACTAGCAATTCCACTGAAAGTCAACTCATATCGTACAAATTCCACAGATTAATGCCCGTAATAGATTAATTCCATTGTTACATCTATATTGTTTAGTGGGCAAATTGTAAAGTAGAGCACTTGGTATATTTCATTACAACACAAACGCACAAGTATGAACTTACTTAAAGAACTGCTGATGGGAATGTCTGTAAGTGGAAGTAATGAGAAATTCCCACACGTGCTAGGAAATTAAAAATGGAAAGTAGGAGGTAAAAATATCGGGCTCATCAAAAGAGAGGTAAAATTTGGTTTGACTTCATACCCTATTTGGATGAAAATTGCATTTTCATATTTTCTCCGACTAAATAGCAGAATGAGAATACAAGCTATAGAAGTAAAGCCAATAGAAACACTTCTTTGATACGGTTATACCATATGGTGGGACAAGAACATGTGTGGAAAATGTCAAGTAGTAACCGTTGGAAAATAGTGTGAGAAACTGAAACGGGTAGGCGTGATGTAAGACTTAGAAAGGCATGAAAATGAGCAATGAAAACCACATTATGTAGGAGATTAGCGCCAAAAGTAAGGTAAAGAAAGCTTAGACCTAGAAAAAAAGCACGAAAACATCCAACTTTACCGTCTTGAAAGAAAATTGCGATTGCTGTAAAAATTAAATTTATTTATTAATATTTACTTAGGCGCAATGAAAAAAGGAATAAAAATTTCTAAATCCTCCCTTCTCAAGTTAAACAATTCATAATTTCCTCTCGGAAGGATTACATTTATCCAAATAAAATTTAATTAAACTTCCAAAGCGAGAAATTCTTTGCAAGTTTTCATTGGAGATAAGAAAAGTGTGCGGAAAAAAGCCAAAACATTTGTAAAATTCCCTCTCAAAACGTTCAAACAAGACACTTTGAGTAATAACTTCTAGAAAATCTATCGAGAGGTTACTTCCGTGAAACATAAATCAATGATGGTTAGAACTAAACGCAAACCCTTAAATTGGAATTGAGTTGTATCCTTTTTTTTACATCAGGAAAAACGTTTTCCTCGCAGCGAAACAAGTAGTAGCAGGTCTGGGAGGGGGACGATGATGCATTCTATCTCCGATGTTCGCTAGGAGCTTGTTTCAAGAGAAATTCGATGTTGGAGGAAAATGCTCGAACAGAGGATGAAACATTACCGCCACATCATAATATCAATTTTCGCAATGTATTTCATCTAATTTCAACCGTCGTTAATGTATAAATTGTGTAGCATTAAATCAATGAGGTTCGTTTGTTAATTTCAGATATATGAGAGGAAAATGCATTGTTGTAGCAGTTAATAGGTACAATTGTGAAGCTAATTAATTAATTTTGCTTGATACATGATTTGTGTTAAAACAGAATATTATTACATTCTGTTTGTGAATTAGAGTCACATGACTATAATAATAATAATAACGACTACTACCCATAACCTGGAACCAGACCCCAGAAGCTATGAAGTTTGAGCGGGAGGGTGGGGCGATTATTATTATTATGCAGGTCCATCATGCAGCTGCAGCCGACATAAGATGCTTAAAGATGCTATACCACGAATGTGTTACAGCTAAGGAAAAACTGCAGAAAACCAGATTTGCTGCCGGGAGTCGACCCGGGCCGCTTGGGCGACAGACTAGCACGCTAACCGCTACACTACCAAGACTAATCGCCGGTTTCACAAAGCTTGATTAAAGTCTGATTAATTTAATAAATTTGAAATCTAAAAATATAATTGGATAAAATTCAAGATCTGTTAAATATCAGGCAATGGAAAATATCAAGCTTTGTGAAACCGCCCATAAATGATATAATAATAAGAAAAATCAGTTTTTAAAACAGTGCGTAAAGTTGAGTTTTACGCACTAGATACATTTATTGCATTCAATGTGTAAAATGAAGCTAATGAGTTTTATTAAATTGAAACGTTTACAAAACTGCGACGTCATTAGTTACGCTTTTACTATTTAAGAATATGCCATCCAAAAATCGAAGTTGCTGATAGATAACAAAAATTTTAGCAAGACCCCCAATATTTTGTCGAAAAAGATAAAAATAGAGTTCAAGTTTGAGATAATAGCTATATATGCAACAAGGGAGGAAAGTTTGACTTTTTCCCCTGAGGGTGAGTTTTGTCTTCAGAGTGTAAGCACGCACGAGGGAGGAAAAGACACTTTCCTCCCGAGTTGCAGATATGATAATTGCTACAATCTTTAGAAAATCTTAGAAGAAAATTAAGGTTTAATAACAACAAGTATCTAAAATATTTAATAACTTTATAAGAATGTAAGAATCTATCTTTGCCTCTCCTACTATCTTCGTCTAGCAAATGCGTGAGGAAAAACACTTACTCGTTCCTACCCCAAGAGAGGTAAAGTACCACTTTGCTCAATAATTCCAAGGACCAAAATTGAACATTGAAATTGTAACATTTTATTATGAAGGACTACTAATGCTGAATTATACGTCAATGAATGCCTTAAAAAAATATTGTTTATTATCTTTTATACAATCACATACCAAACATACTTTATTTTAGTCTAAGCTGGCGACTGATCATTGCGCAGAATCTGCTCAAGAATGGTTCAATTACAATTCTATCGAGTTTGTCTATAGAAAGGCAGTAATTCATCGAACAACCCGGAACATCCACTAAGAGACAGATATTGGGCTATTGTCAAAAGGGAACTCTGAATGGAAAAACTGCTGAGTTGATGATAGATTTCAAGAAAGTTAGGCAAGCCGTTAAGGGGGGGGGCTACCGAAAAAAGTTTCTTTTAATTTCATTCCTTAATAAATCAAAAACCTGCCCCAACAATATGTTTGGTCTCGTTTTCAAGACTTTTACCTTTTTAGACTTAAAACTAAATTCTCAGCTAGAAGTTAAGACAAAGCGTGATCCAAGCTAGAGACCGGTACTCCAAGTCTTGAACTTGTCTGTAAATAATACACTTGGTCTTATGACAATTTCTAGAGCCTCAGCTTCTACATAAGACGAAAATACGAGTAAGAGTAATTTAAATCATTGTCGATTAGTGAATCCCAACCCATCGTTATCGTAGAAACCGACACAGAATAACTTTTGCAGTCTATAAAATTGGTTTGATCAATTTGCGTTTTAAATTCTGTATGAGGGAGGTGTTAGTGGATGACCTCAACGCATCACTCGGGCCGGTAGCTTCTGGTGCTCAGTTTAAGTTCTGATTTTGGTCTCCGACTTCAGTTTTAAGTTTTAAAAGGTTTGCAGATAACCCTTTGATGGATGGATCGCGATAAGGGCTTTATCAAACAAAATTCCTTACTTTCCAATTTCGGCAATTTCTTCCATTTGTTTTAAATTCTCCACAATTCCTGTAAATTCCCCAGAATTTCTTCAAATGCACACTGTGCTTCGGTTGCAATGGGGTGCCAACGTGGTTATATGACTCAAATTTCCTAGGCCCAAATAATAAAGAGAATAAAGATAAAAGGAATCAGCGAGCACGTATATGCGATCCTACTAACAGAGAGGAGATTCCAATAAACTCGAAGGGCAAAAGACGTCACGCGCGTCTAATCCAATTGGATGCCCAGATAGGAGTTTCAGCCGAAAATCGAGAATAGGATCCCACACATCCGGCTGAATATAGCGATGGAATTTGTTGTCGAAAGAACAAACAGGGGTTGGAGTGATAAAGCTGTGCTCCATATGGCACTAGAAAAGTCGCATCACATATTAGGGAAAGGATATATTGCGGATCTGAATGCGGAAGTTAGTACGGATGAAATCCGAAGGTTCTGGAGACCCTTTTTCTCAACTCAAAAACTCCATAAAACACTCCAAATCCAGAATTAGCCAGATGGGCTCCTATAAAGGGTTAGAAAATTGAATGATTAAAAGGCCCTATAATAATTGCGCTGCAGTATGCGATGCATACCACCGAGGCAATGGTACAATGTCAAAGTATTCGACAGTGTATCTCATCATGCTAATAGTAAAATCTTGAGAGACAGAGCGTTCCTGATACCAGTTATTAATTAGGTTAAAAAAAAGGTACGCCAAGGTAACGACGCGCTAAGAATACAATAATCAACATTCTCAGTTCTATATTATCTATATAGAGACAGATAATGTATTGAAAGCGATTCTCGAAATCGAAAATCAGCAGACATGACATGACATCATCAAAATGGAGTATGCAGAAAAGTCTGGATTGAGTAGGGCAAACGGCAGACGAACTAGGGATAAATTTCAACGTCAGTAAATAGTCAGTCCTATCTCATACTCTGTCGGGAAGAGATAAGAAAATACAAGTACAGAACCCAAGTTTGAACTCGTAGCAAATGAAGCAACTGCCAAGATACAGACCGCAGCAGCATGGTAGTATTTGGGACTGAACTTTGACGCAGCAGAAACAGTTACTGATAACCATCTTTAGAACATCCTGCTCAAAATAACCAAAGCGCTACTAAAACTACAGAAAATATTGATAAGAGTAAGATCATTTTCTATACTTAAACTGCATCATGGATGAGTATTAGGCGGGAAAACCATTGGTAAACTGATAAGAACAAGAAATCAGATAACTTCCACGATAAGAAAGAATGGCAGAGGCTACTCCACGATATCGGAAAGTCAAAGTTATCTTGTACCAGCAATGAAAACCACAATTCCTGCCAAAATGTTCGAAATATTAACCGCTTCCCAAAAGTCGAACCCTGTTGTACTCCGTACAGTTGCAGAATCGTCTGGGAAGAAAACGCATCCTATGAGCTAATCAACTAATCCGTATCATCAAAAAGTGGGAGTGATCAAGAAGCCTGCGAGGAAGAAATGGTGGCAAGAGAAACTCTTCTCTTCTTAGTCAGTACAGAATTGAAAGAGTTCGTTCTCAAAATAAACATTTCAAAATCCAAGATTTTCGGATCAGGGCGTCAAATGCCCCAAAGATGAATTGGATCATAACTAAGTATGCTCAACCATAACTAAAATTGACAGAATACCAGCTCCACACCCCTGCCTCAATGCTGCGCGTTCTTCTTTTTTTCCCTAGTCACTGGGGGGTAATTTAAAAAATAAACAAAGACATGTTATATCCACATATTCAAAATTGATAATAAAAAAAATTCGTAGAAAGTGTTTAGATACGAAACGCTTACTTACAAGCAAAAAGTGTTTCTTTTTTGTTTTGGTACTACCGGGTGATTTTTTAAATTTCTGATCTAGTAAGCCGTGATTTTTACGCCGTATCGAAGGTCACCGAAACGTAGGGCGTAGCGTTGATCACACTGCTATTCCAAATGTCATTTATGTGACAAATTGACTACTTACTTTTACATTTATTAAACAAATTGATAAATATTTAAACAGTGATCATTTGCGAAACATGCTTTTACCAAAGTGTGCATTTTATTGCGAGTTTAAGTGCAATTTCGATGTGATTATTGACTTGAGAAGTTTAGGTTATGGTTACAACTCGCTTCAATTTTTATTCCTTGGATTTAAGAAATAGCAAGATTTATTCACAATTATAACAATTTACATTGTTAACACAATATTTATTCAAAATTTACAACAACTGTTGGAAATGTTGACCTTCAGCATCTATACACAAATTAACTGTTTATGTCAACATTTTTGAAATCTGATAGTTGTGACAAATCGAACGATTCAAACTACGCCCTACGTTTTCCGCATCTTTTGTTTTAAAATTATGTCATGGCTTTCTAGATCAGAAATTTAAAAAATCACCCGGTATTAGTTTGAGGAAATTTCATATTATATACTGAAACGCCCTCTATTATCAATCATGTATTTGAACGATAAAGGAAATACTTATCCTTTCGCAAAATCAATCCGGAAAAGTGCTGTATTTTAATATTATCAATGTGTGTAATTAAATAAATACAGGCTAATTAGTTATCAAAGTAACAAATTAAGTTTAATGTTTAATTGCAATCACAGCATAAACAATTTCTTTTTAACACAAGCGATTAAAAAAGGTCAACCGTATTTTATCAATTACTCTGAATCACCACACCACGATATGTTTTGTTTATTACAGTATAACCTAAAAAATTCCATCTTGAGAAAGTGGAAAAACAAACGCAAGAAAAATTTCCTCAACGCACAAAATAAAAACAAAAAGGGACAATCTTGCAGAAGCCACACTTCTTACGCATTCCTATCGTTCTTTTTGGACATAATAATAAATGTCTACTAATTCCAAAACAAAAAATACTAATAAAATAAAGACAAATACAAATCACTTTCATTTGTTTTCCAAGGAAGCATTTCTAGCAACTTAACAATATGAAAAACAAAAACATCTAATAGATGTTGATAAATAAGAGATCTGTAGATATAGATACCTGCATATTTCAAAACAGCATTGTAGCATGACGAATGTCGATAAATAATAATCTAGATTAATTTTCGACAACTCAAGACACAAAATTATAAACAACATAAATACTGACGTTGCTATATTATTATAGTTGTTCATTTATTAAAGTTTGCAATAAAACTGAGGATATCGCAAAAAGGTCATCGGCAGTTGCGTGCATGTATGGCCACGCCACCTCGTTTTGCATATCATGACACGAAAACGGAATATTCACGTGAAAACATCACGGCTCCACAGGTTATTATGGCTTATTAATAAAGAACATTTCACTTCTATTAACTGTTGAGAAATGTGAATATCATTTTTTTAAGTGTGGTATTGGTGGTTGTTATGGTGATTTGAATGTTTTGAATCGGCACTTGAAAGGAAATGGTTTTAAATTGCAAAAGAATGTGAAAAGATAAAAGCAAACTCACCAAATATGAGTGATCGTTGTAAAGCATGGGACAAAACTGACGGAAATATTCTACAGGTATGATAAATAAGTAGGGGTAGTCCAAATTGGGAACAATAGTATTACAATTGACAATGCGTAATAAAGAGGTGATTCTGGTGAATTTAAAGTTAGAAAGTATCTTGGTAGCTATAAATAAATAATTAAGCACTTGATAAAGAAGGAAAGAATGAAAAATCAAGTATACACGAAATTAGAAATAATCTGCAGATTTCGGTAAATTTGTGCACGTGACAACCATGTAAATAGAGTCAACGGTGCACAGGCACTAACATTAAACATTATTAAGACTTTAAAGTCACGAATTATTAGCAAAACAGTACTAAAAATTCTAAACCACTTCCATAGATGCTTCTACAAATCTAACCGACCAAAAAGGCAATCTGAGATTTTTAGGTTTCATGCAGTATTTCAGAAGGCTTTAAAAGTTATTTTTGAACTTTCCTGCTACTTTTTTATAAACATATGTTGAGTAAAAAGGACAAAAGATAAATAAATATAGAGAGATCTTGACGTCCTCTGATAGGTCGTTTGACCTGTAGAGATCATCAAAAGTAGTGTACGTAAATATATAAAATTTCATAAAAAATCTTCAAACTTTGCCAAATTATAGAACGTGACCTTCTGAACAATCTATAAACCACCCTACAATCGATCCAATGATCTTCTTTAACCACCAAATGTCATCAGAGGTAATGTGCAAACAAATGTACATAATCTCCTGGCGTCTTTAAACTTTCCTAAAAATGACCCGTTTGACCTCTAAAGTGCATCGAGTAGCTCAAGAAATGTCTATAAGTATGTAACGATTTCAATTATACCAACCTTTCCTATATGTGACCTTTGATGACCAACGGTGATGACGAAGGTCAAAGTGGATCGCTTCAGCGCGTCCCTTTGTGACCTCTTGAGGTCAAATAGATCATCCGGTCGTTTTTTAGAATAATTTAGAATTTTTTCAGAAGGTCAACTTCAATAAAAATAGAGTTTGGAACTATTATGTGGATGGTTATATTTTTATGTATGTGACTTTTGTTTAGCTCTGGATGTCAAACGATCTATCGGGATCTCTTTGAGAAAAATCTAAACATTGTTCAGAAGGTCAAACTCTATCATTGTGCAAACTTTCCTATATGTGACCTTTGCTGGCCACCGACGGTCAAAGTGGATTGGATCAGCGCGTCCTTTTGTGACCTCTTGAGGTCAAATAGATCATCAGGTCGTTTTTTAGAATAATTTAGAATTTTTTAGGTCTACTTCAATAAAAATAATGTTTGAAACTATTATGTGGATGTTATGTGGATCTCTTTGAGAAAAATCTAAACATTGTTCAGAAGGTCAAGCTTTATCATTGTGTAAACTTTCCTATGTGACCTCTTGAGGTCAAATAGATCATCGGGTCGTTTTTTAGAATAATTTAGAATTTTTTAGAAAATCAACTTCAATAAAAATAAAATTTGGAACTAGTATTTGGATGTTTATATTTTTATGTATGTGACTTTTGTTTAGCTCTGGATGTCAAACGATCTATCGGGATCTCTTTGAGAAAAATTTAAACATTGTTCAGAAGATTAAGCTCTATAATTGTGCAAACTTTTGAGTACATTTCTAGAAAAGTGTAAATTGCCTAGAATCATACCTTCCGTCATTTTAGAATCTGAAACCACCACACAGTCAAATACCAAGAATTTGCATTTCCCATAAAAATGTAGAGACTGCTTGTGACCTTGCGAGACAACTCTATCTATGATAAAAGTTTCGTTCAGTAGAATGTACCCTCCTCCAACAAAGCGTTTCTAGGCTAGAAGCCAATTAACTCATCCAGTATTAAACCTTCTATTCGAAACTAGAATCATCCGCAGATTGAGCATTTAAATGGTGCTACCCGTCTAATTCTAAACATGAAATTCACATCCGGCTGTTAGGACCCGCATCGAGATGTCGAGACATAATCGGTTAGTACCAATACTTTGGATTACATACTAGAATTTTAGGCTTCTGTGCAGCTCGAATCGAAATTCAAATTCAAGTAAAGCCTTACTGCAGCCTTATATAATCCGAGACGGTAGAGGCTTTTCGGGATTTTTATAAGATTCTCGAACCGTTTGAGCTGGCCTGACTATGCTTACTATTTTAGTGATGCCTTTTGGGCATATTGAACGACAGATATTTTAGGTCAGTCGAGTTTTATACGATAGTTATAAATCGTTCACAGTTGTGTTATTTATTTTTAGAGACCTAGACTTTCGAGATTTACATTTCTTACATTAAAAGCTTGGAGGAATGTCTATCAGGTTGGTGTAAGGAGATTCATATTTTGCCATTCATTTGGTTTTTACAGTTTTCCTTTTTCTCGTACATTGCTTTCCAAACAGATCATACTACTCAGGTCAATCAGCCGACATGGATGCCGCTAATTTCTTGATACCTTATATCTTTCTATATTTAGGTGACCGGGGCGAGGGGGACTTTAAATATAAATTTATATTGTATTCAATAAGTAACTAAAAAAATGTAATTCTAATCAGTACTTAGTTTACTGACAGTTAGACCTGCAATCCTTAAAAAAAAAAAGTATTACGTGAAAGTCTACTCTACCTTAAACTCATTTTCATAATCTATATTGCTTGCTTCCAACGTCGGACACTGGCTGTTATAGGCTAGGGTAGCCTCAACAAATTAAATTTTTCAATGTCACCGAACTAATCACTTACTTCACCGACTAACCTAATCTTGCAACCATGACGCGAGAGTTTCCAAAAATTAAGAATTGTGAAGGCCCCACGTTGGACGCCAATGTATTTTATGAAATACTTTGCAATTTTCCTTTATACCATTTTCATAATGAACAATTTAAAACAATTGTTCCATAAAGATGCACCCCACCAGGAAAATAAAAAAAGAGGATGCAATTAACTACTCACCCACTGAAACCTCTTCTCTTGTTGACTGGTGATGACGTATTAATCGTGCCAGAACTGTCGCTAGCTGCTGCATCTGTAAATAAATTGAAATATATTTTTACCTAAAGGTGCAGCAAAAGAACAAGGTTTTAATTTAATAAAATGTCAACAACAAATCAGATATTTATCTTTATTTATAAACAACAAGATGTGGGCGTTGAAATAATACGTTAAAGTGAAATAAGACAACCTCAATAGATAAAACTTAATTACAAATACTTGTAGTAAGTAAAGATGTTTGTCAGTGCCTTATTACCATTTATCTAAGTACCTACTAACTTTTCTAAAAGAAAAAGGAAATTCTTTAGTGAAATGTATATAATTCAAAACCGAAATTATATTCATAAACAAATATACAGAGGAACCTGTTGAAAGCATTATTGAACTGAAACATTAAGTTAGTACCAAGCAATTGATTTATAGAGCAAGTTATTATTATGTCAGGAAATTTCAACATGTCGCTAACAAGGTTTATAAATTTAAAAGAGTCGACTGGGCTCAGGTATGTTTGACTAATTTTTACCATATGCACAAGTAAATTTTTGTGGTAGAGTAATTTAGTTGTCACCTTTCTAAAACGGATAATTTAAAGAATTTTGAAAACTTTTCAGAAATGGTTACTAAGTACCATATGTGGGTAGACTTGGGATACAAATATTCAAGTAGAATTAACTCTTTAAGTTAAATCGTAAATCACTGAATTGGGTTTATAGGATTAACATGATGGAAGCTAGACTACGCACAGTTTAAGGGGGGAAGTGACTGTATAAAAATACGCTATGCAGAGCCTCTTAATTTACATTATTTTAAGAAAGAATATATCATAGATTGTGTATCCAACATTAGAATCTTGTAGATCAAAGTATGAACTAAATTTTAACAAAAGAATTCTTAAAATTTGTTCGAAAATAACTAAATAAACATAAAAACTGTAACAATAAGTGTAAATATTTTTTCTTTCTTAAAACTAAAATATCTCTTTATAGTAATTTGAAAGTACTCGAGTAGTTCACAGATGAACAAATTTAATTGATAAAAGTTTATTTATAACAACAATAGTCATGTTACAGTTTCGGTTACCATTATTATTTTTAAGCAGTTTTGGTGGACAATAGTTCAGTTACTCTGAAAGGGATGGCGCTGTAGCATGTTTTTACTGTATTTTAGTATTATTTTTAAATTTAATTCACAGCAGTGGTTATTAATCTTTGAATGCACATTAGAATTTTTAAATTGGTTTACATAAATTAATTATTAATCACTGCATCACAGACAGTCGAGGAGCAGCCTTCTTAAATTCAATGTGGTGGTCAACATCGTTCGCACATTTCTAAAAGTATTTTGAAATTTTTAACATTAATATTTAATCGTCGTGAACAAACTATAGTATTCTACTCGCATATAATGGCCATTATTTACAAGGATGAATCCGATCATCGCAGATCATTATAAGCTCGTTGAATAATATACTATTTTTTTGTCATCGCCATGTTCATCAGCAGAAAAAAACTAGTTTGCTAATTTAACCGATTTCGTAGCTGCAATAATAACACAGATAGCAACAGTGGGCCGATAACTGTATAGGTGTTGACAGATTTAATGCTTAATGCAGTTAAACGACATTACCAGCAGGAAGTTAAATAAACATTGCAAGAAAAGTTGCCATCAAATGTTATTCAGGAAGAACGGGCACATAAAGAAAACACAAATCACGCCAGCACAATTTGTAATAGGATAAAAGGAAAATGGAAGAAATGAGCAGTGGTACGATCAGGAATGTCGGATAGCAGAGGATTCAAAATAAGAAGCTAAATTAAAGCATATAATAAGAAAAGAATAACAGCAGCTGTATAGGGTGGACAATAAAGGGAATGGTGGGTAAAACATCACAATAAAAACGGAAGCTGAAACTCCTCGTAAGAGCCGAACAAATACAAGAATTGAAATCAAAACCAAAAGCGATCAGATAAACAGAAAAAGAAGATATTCCAAGAAGGCGGACAGGGGCGGATTGGGAACGTTTTACCGGCCCGGGAAATTGAACTTCACAGGCCTCACGTTTTATTGCACTTGCATTTGCATTAAGTTGTAGGTAGATTGTGTGCTTAAACAATTTAACATGAAAGTAATAAAAAAACGAAGAAAAACTTATTAAACTTTGTTTATAAATAATAATTAAAATAAGAAATAATTAAAATATCGATTTTATAAAACTGCACTCCTTAAACTAAGGTCATGGGCGTCGCCAGAAAACAAATGGGGAAGGGTGCAGATAGACAAAAAAAGGACATTTATTATTAAACCATATAAAAAATCAGTTGTAAAATATAAAAATTTTAAAACACAAAGCAAAACATTGTAAAACAAAATAAAATATTATTCTAAAACGCAAAATAAAATATTAGGCTGAGATTTACTTTAACGGGCAGAAAGGAAATTTACCGCACCCTACCCATTCGATGCAGCTTGACGAGCTCAGTCAAATGACACTCGTCCCAAGGTGCGGAAATACCACGTTCAAAAGTTACGCCACTTTCTGCTCCCTTAAGTCTATGGAATAAACTTTTTTTCATTAAAGATCAATAGACTTACTGCATTTAATCAATGGTGTTTTTGGTGAATTTCATGACCCTGTTAGGTTAATTTAGGTTGAGTTAGGTTAGTAAAAAACGCGGTTTTGAATCTCACTGCATTGTTTGGTGATACTCGCCAAAGTATCTAATGAGGATTGTTAGCTTAGGTTTGGTTAGGTTCAATTAGATTAGGTTAAGTTAGATTAGATTACGTTACTAGAAAACGAGTTTTTAAAACTCCCTGCACCGTTTGATGACACTCACCAAAGTAACCAGTGAGGATACTTAGTTTATGTTAGGTTAAGTTAGGTTGAGTTAGGTTAGGTTAAGTTAGGCTAGGTTAAGTTAGGCTAGGTTGAGTTAGGTTAAGTTAGGTTAGGTTAAGTTAGATTAGGTTAAGTTAGGTTAGGTTACGTTAAGTTAGGATAGGTTTTGAACGAGTTTTTGAAACTCAGGTTAGGTGATACTTGCCAAAGTGACCAATGAGGATTGTTAGGTTAGGTTTGGTTAGGTTTTTTCGGTGGATATTATTAAAAAGGCTTCTAATTTATCTTCAGTTGCTACCGTTATATGTTTATCCGATTTACTATAACTTTTACTTATTAGTTTAGAAAATGTTCGTTTGTACGACACTTGCGAATGAGACAATGTGAGAACAAATTTATAACTTAAATTAAAGATTGGCGTCACTTAAAGAAGATAAATTAAATTTAGTTAACACATGATAAAAGCTATCTAATATTAAATTATATATAAAATGATTCATTGAAATCTTTCAATTGATGACTCTCAAAAATTTTTTTCATCGTGTTTCTTTGTCAGTACTAGGAAGACCAAAAGGGCCAATGAAAGAAGTTCATTTTTTGTTAAATTATAGGAAGTTTCAGTTTCAGATTTCGAGGCCATGATCGCTTTTTTAGGTTTGGCAAATGTTTTGTTTTTATGTGACAACAAGCCGGGCAGACGGCCACTGAAGACACTGAAATATGAAACGCACGTGAAACCAACCTGGATTTTCCGGATTCCCAAGTTTGACTGACACGTACACTACCGCAATGGGATGAAGCAATAAAGTTTACTCCTGCCGACCCATAAATGCTAAAAAATATTTTTTACTACAATGAAACATTTTTTTGAAAGTTTTTTATAATAATTATCTGTAACAATTGAGATCAGAGAGATTGAGAATAGAGATCATCGCTCTCGGATTTCGTATGTGCAACGGCCTCTCGGAATTCTCCCGATTTCCCGACTGGCCAATCCGCCCCTGAAGGCGGAAGATTATTTCAACAAGGCAACTCAGGCAAGATGACGTTCTATATGTCTGCATGCCTGGTTATGAAAAAGTGCTAGATGTGATCAAAGGCTTGCAAAATCACAAGGTACACACAATCATTATACTTTTTTGTTGCCATTTAGATTGTAACTCTTTTCGAGGTTATAGGTAATAGACAGTTGGGAGTGTCAATATGGATAAATATCGCGTAAAGAGCGATGAGAACCCAATGTTTTGACAATTCGAAAATAATTAGTTGAGAAGTTTGAAGGAGCGGAAATAGTAGAGGATTCAGGGCGTAATGTAAGATCAAGACTTGCACGATCGAACAACAACATGAATAAGGTATAGCCGAGAATCCTGAAACATCAACTCGACTTCTAGTACTGGTTATTTCAAATAATCTAACCCTCCTAATAAGCGTGACTATAATTAAATCCAATATTATCGTAAGAGTTGACAATCAGTTCACACTTAACTTGGTCATCACCACTGGTGTCGAGCAAGGACAGTTCGGAATACTATCCCGAATATTGTTTGACCTAGTCCTGACAAAAACCACAAAAAACTAACGGACAATACGTTGACTATTTGAGCGTAAAATCTTTGGGGCAGTACAAAATGGAAATGGATCGTTGTGAATCAAAATGAATCATGAAATATATCCAATATTATGAGATTCGTAAAGCCGAAGAATGGGACAGATGACCAATTGACCATGTGATGAGAATGGATGAAGAGAGAACACTAACAAGGTATATATAGAGACCAGCAGGCAGGCCAATTACAAGGAGGCCAAGTAAAGACAATCGATACAGTTGAGGAAGCCATGCAAGAAATCAGATTAAGATGGGAAAATTATGTAAAGAAAGGGATGAATGGAAGGAAATCACTGAAAAGACTGAACACAGCGAGTTAATGTCAATAAATGAAGATAAAGAAAACACGGGTAAAATTCAGAAAATAGCATCAGCATTGCATTGAGTCAACCCAAAACAATGAACAATTACGAAATCATATTTATCTACAAACATCATAGTGAGAGAGGACTGCAACTAGTTCAAGCATATAATCAAATCGACATATTAGTTTAGTGAGGCGAGAGGCAGCCACTGACTGAGTGGCCGGAGTTCGGACTCCGCATAAAACTGTAGGCCCCCTTTTAAGTATCTAGATAAAATACTAAAGATCATTATCTAAATGAAACCCCAGACTGTATGACAGTTTGAACCCACTTTTTACCTCTTAAACAGTTATCAACATCCTTGAGAATTCTTGTAGAGTCTCAGTATCACCGTAAGGTAACATTTTGAGTGTGTCTATTTCGCGAGCAGGCCCCCTTCTAAGGTAGTCTTGTCATACAGTGAAATGCCACATTAAAGCATTTGATACAAAAACAGCCTCCCCGCGTTAGTAGTTTTGAAGTGGCCAAAATTTCTAGATCTAGAGCCATCAAAATCAGATTTAGACGATCAAAATAATCTGTATACTACTTAACAACGTTGGGGTTAACAATTTTTAAAATTTCGGTTTGAAATGAGTCTGTTTTATAATTCCTACTCCTGGAAACAATTTGATAACATTCTTGTTTGACTTACAAACGATTGAGCGTTGCTTATTGCTCTCAAATTCATCAAATTTCCACTCCATACAAAATATGTATTTATATTTTAAAAATAATATTTTTCTCACACACAAAGAACAACGAGCCTGTTGAATGTGTTGCTTTTATTAAACTTTTTCGTCTAGTAAATCCAAAAATATGCATCTATTTATAAGCTGCGACACCTCTGACGTTCAAGATCGAAATATTTTTACGCCAGCTAATTAACCTTGAGCTTGGATCCTGAGCTTGTAACTCATTTCCATCCTATATAGAACGAAACCCGTAAACCATGAGGGCAAATAACAACAAAAAAAGAGCGGGATAAGCAACGAACGAAAAATGTTTTTGAATTGTTTTTATGTTAGCCCATGTTTCAAGCAAACGCGTAAAGTTCTGCGTTTTTATAAATTCGTATCTATTGATTTTCTTTAGAGATAAAAAGCCGCTTTTATTTTGTCTGCAAAATTTGTAAGTAACATAAATGGAATTGAAATCACATTGAGATTTCTCCCGAGTGAATTTGAATTATTTGAATTGAATGGGATTCAATTTATTTAATTATTTACAGTTGTGATTTATTTTTAAGGATTTGTTGTTTGTGTCCATGCGGTGTGTGAATAAGCGTACGCGTAGAGGTGAAACAATTCCCCTTCTTTTTCCTCCTAGTCAAAATGAAAAAAATTTCTTTTTTGTATATTTTATTGAAATTTTTCAACGCAGAAACAATTTGTTGTGAAATAAGAAAAGTGAAATGAAATTCTCAAGCACGGTGTTAATCTCCCTCGCGGATACTATGAGAAAAATTGTGGAAATACTTGGGCAAATAGGCAAGAAGAAAAAAAAGTAAGGGTGAAGAAGCTTAGTGATGGGAGAGCTGTTGGTGGTGGTGTTGCATTATTCAATCTGTAAAAGGAACTCCTTTATGGTTTCAACCATCCGGAAAGTTCTATAAATGTATAGGAATTTTTCATTTGAAAGTTTATGAATCTCTAAAATTTTTACTTTACGAGTACATTTGAGGTCCAAATGGCGAGGGTGTCTTTTATTTTTGTTTGGAGTATTTCAGGCTTCTTGGCTTTTTATGTTTGTAAATTTGAATTGGTTAACATAAAAAATTAAGATGGTAATAGTTATGAGCTCTTGTCTAGCAGAATATGTAATAACAAATTCTTAATTTCGAACCAAGCAGCAGTAGAGGATGTAATGGAGAAACAAGGCCCGATGAAGAGGTGGATTTGATATAATTTATAAATGACGCCAGATATCCGATATCCAAACAGTTTAGATATCCAAGCTTCCAGTCCAACAAGGTACCCCCTGATCTATTAATAAAACAATTAAACGCATTTTTATCCTTTCTCAAGGATGTCCTTCTATACAGGGTGCTTCAGAAATAAAGGTAATCCTTTAAATGGTAGGTAGAGAGGAGGCAGTAGAGCTAATTTACCTTGACAAGTATAGGTCAAAAACGAAGTTTTTCAGAAAATTAATTTTAAAGTTTTATTTAATTTTTGGATCCGGTCCTGACCTTGGATCTTTTTGGATGCAAAATGCGTTAAACTTTAAAATTAATTTTCTGGAAAAGTATTCGTTTTTGACCTATACTTGTCAAGGTAAATTAGCTCTACTGCCTCCCCTATTTAAAGGATTACCTTTATTTCTGAATCACCCTGTATATGTTCTAGAGAATAAGTATTCATTCTTGTACTACTCTTTTCCTACTCACAACTTGCACTATAATAGAAATAATAACACGAAGTTCAACTAATTAATTAATTATTATCGGTAGAAAGAATCTAATGACTTTTTAGAAACAGAAGTTTCTTAATATTCAGAAAATCATCCTAAATGGTACCCTCTCCAAGAAAAACAATAAAACGACTCTCCGTATGAATAATAAATTGCGTGTTTAAAGACATGTAGGTTGTAATAACCGAGATCATAATTACTAAATTACCCACTTTCATGTTAGAGGTGACCGGTCAATATGTCCCCGTAAAAAATATCCTCGCAAAAATAACCCCGCAATAATATCCCCGCAAAAATAACCCGAGTAAAAAATATCTTCGAATAAAATATCCAGGTCAAGAATATCCCTGACAAAAATATCCCCCAGACGAAGGCCGTGGGGATAGTTTATCAAATCTGTTGTACCAACATGGTTTCATGAGTATACAATTAGTTTAATATTAGTAGAAGATTATAGAAAAAATACCTGATAAAGCAAACACTACAAATGATAAAAGTGGTACTAGTATCGCTAATGTGTCAGAAGCATCAACATCAACTTTAGGTCAGCTACCCAGTTTATCTAATATCACTCGTAACATACGACGTCTTATCGTAATGTCTTGTATTTTGTTTAAGTTTATATTTAGTATTTATTAAGAGAATATTTATAAATATTATTATGTGTAATTCATATTATTAATAATAAAATTTAATTTTCTATATTATTAATTACTATTTTTATTTACATTGATGTAAAAATGGTGTATAATTCGCGATATTTTTGTTGGGGTTATTTATTTATTTTGTCGGGGATATTTTTTTACTTGGGTTATTTTTGCGGGGATATTTTTGCAAAATTATTTTTGTTCGAGACATTTTTACGGGGATAAATTGACCTAGAACCCATGTTAGATAAAACAAAATAATAAAATGCTTAACTTAATTACTAGATATAAAAAGATTTATTAGGAAACCTGACCATTTGAGTGCGTGTGTTACGATGGACTCGTATTCTGTGGAAACCCGCACATTCTTGTTATCTATTTGTGCTTTCTCTGAAAGTTGATATACCCACCTCAATCTAATAATTTAGAGCGCTTAGTAAGATTTTGTTTTACGCAGTTTCAAAGAATGCCTTTGTTGTCTGTTCAAAATTGGGTTTAGTGAATTATTTGAACTATTTCAAAGTAGATCAATCTTCAAGGTTGAGTTAATCAATCAAAGATTCTGATGTCCCACAGCGTTGTAATATTGGCCCACTTTTATTCAACATCTAACTGCTATACATGCATCGGCGCATCGGTTTTGATTAGATCGATAAAAAATGATTTCACTCGTATAAATCAAAATTGGGAAAAAAACAATTCCTATAGACCTGGTATAAATAAAGCTCTGAAAATCGATTCTAGTGACTTATAATTGCATTATATAAACTATATTAGCCTTAAACAGTATTTTATGTTTATATAAATAACTTATAAAAATAAATAACTGGTCCTGGTGAAACAAAGGTTATTCCACAGTCCAAGGGTCGTACGATTCCTATAGTTCCGGCTGGTAAGATTTAATATTGCGGAAAAACTGAGAAGCAAGCTTTCTTAGAGGGGCGTCGGAAGTACGGGTCAGAGGGGGCGGACAGAGTCCCCATATCCTAGAATATGGAGGTCGACCCCCTAGAAACAAGGATGAAAGTATAATATATATGTATTTATTTTAATTAATTATTATGCAATTAATTTGTTTTGACTAATAAATTTATTATTAATTAAATTTAATTATTGTTTATTTATTTTCTTTTAGTTATTTATTCTTAAAATAATTTAAAAATTATTATTTTAATTTCCTACTCAATTATTTGACTCATAAAAGCAGGGAAGCCAACTCTATTCGAAAATCGTTATAACTCTTTCGTATAATAGAGTGCTCAGGTCAATAATCGAGGTTATTTATTGGGCTCTATGACATATGGCTGACATTGGGCTCTATCTACGCCGAAAAGGGTCTGTGGATATCGCCGAAGGTTAGTTAAAAGACAAATCGCAGAAAGCATAAAACGACGCTGAATAAATCGGACAAATCGCCGAAGGTGGTCCAAACACCGAAACTCATCTGTGAGCAAATCGCCGAAACATATCTGGGCGCAAATTGCTGAACGTGGACAAAACGCCGAAAAGTATAAAACAATAGAAAATGGATAGAGCACTTTACTGAAACTATGTTACATACCAATATTGGAACTTAAATTTAAAAAATATGTCTTGTCCAAGTTTTCGGCATTATTTCATAGCTTTTATTTAACATGGCTCTATAAAAAAACTGTTGCATTTTAACGTTTCCATATATTATGTAGAATGCTCTCCACGTGTTTTGGGGTGGTTGAATCTTCTTCTAGAGCTTCCTCGAGTGCCTCTGTCAGAGAAGCCAAAGCATCCGACTGAAGTCGTCAATCCATCCTTAGCAATGCCGGATTTACATTTGTTAGTTGATTCGGACGAGTATTGATATGCTAGTATACTGGTGCCAGCAAATTATGATGCTTTTTCAGTTGACATGTTCTTCCTACACTAGCATGCGTTTTCATGTTTTAGAAAATTGACAGAACGTATGGGTCATGGATCAAGGATATCGCGATAAAAATTGGATTTCGCGATGGTAGACACTGGGTGCGTTAAATCTGTTACTAAATGAATTGGGAAATGAAGACGAAAGTCAATATAAAAATCATTCTCGAATGAGTAGTGTGAAATCTAAAGAGCTGCTCTCGAAAGTATAACAAAAAAAATCGAAAATTAGATACACACATGCAAAAACCAATATCTGCAAAAGTAAAGTACTGATAAACTTATAATAACACCCAAGAGAACGATCAGTGTCGTTCCACAGAACAGTATGAACTCGGGAAAGTACTAGCACGTGTTACATTTACACATGCTTTATCTAAGTCACAGTCACTCATTCGTGCTAAAAAGTAGACCTAGGGCCGATTTGCTAGTAAAAAGTAACTGTGTTAGTACTAACAAATCACTGTTTATATACATACTTTTTGTATGCCAGTAATACACGAGTGCGCCACTCGGCCGAATACCTAGCAAATGAAAACCCGGCATAAACTTTACCATCTGTTTTTAAAAGTTTCTTAGAAAATAAATCTAAAGCTATTTCTGAAAGGACGTGTATGAATTGCTTTATTAATGCTGTTCAGATATATTTTAAGGTATACAATTGTTACGTATTACCAAAACTTCCCTGAATTAAAGGTATCTACTATATTTTATATTTAAATATAGTTTATTTATTTTGTGCTTTTTAAATTCTTATAAACCAATAGAAAAATTTGTATGATTTATTTGTATTGCTAATATCATGCACAATCAAAAACATAATCGTTTGTGAATGATAAATATTAATGACAGAAACATGCAGTGGTCCAATTCATGTGTGACAGCACTCCTATAGAGATTTGTGCTTTGTTTAAATAATTTTTCCTAAATCTTCGTTTTCTGTTTATCGTGTGGGATCTGAAAAAGTAAATTTTGTGCCAATATCAAAACCCGAAGAAAGTACATAAAAAATGTACCTAAATTGAAACCGAAAAACAATCATTATTGTTGAGTCCATGTTTGATCACTTTCGGCGATTTGTCCACAGATAAGTTTCGGAGTTTTAACCACTTTTGGCGATTTGTTCACAGATGTGTTTCGGCGTTTTGATTACTTTTGGCGATTTGTCCACAGACGTGTTTCGGCGACTTAACCTCTTTCGGCAATTTGGTCAGAGCATCGGTCTGTGAGTACGAAAAAATTGAAAGTTCGGCATCTGCATTTCCGATTTATTCGGCGATTTGTCTACTTTCGGTAATATGTCCAGTTCTCATTTATTGTTTATCTTATCTGTAAAATAGCTCCCCCCCCCCCAAGTGAAAATACTTCCGACGTCCCTGCTTTCTTGTCAGAAAAAGAAGTAAAAACCATAGGCAAGTTAAACTCCTCCACCACGAGTGAAATTCCACCAGCTTATGTAGCCTAAATTCTCTGCTACAGATTGGTGGAAAAGATCGACTATTTATTTATATATTTATCTTTGAGTGAGGAATCGGGATGGCGGATCCCACGTACCTCATGGCACCGATCATTTGGCCGAACCTACTAGTATTTAGCCGGATCTGGGGGAATGATTGTTTTATCTACAGTCCTGCAGTTTTTTGGGTGTTCGGGAGACCACACGACGTTCACCCATAAAACTGGCTGTCTTCTACCCTATCCTTGTGTCCTCGGAAACTGAGCAATGGATGAAGCTGTCAGATTAAGTATGTGGTAGAGAAATTCGTAAGAATTCTCGACGGTTACTCATACCGATCAGGGGGAGCCCTCGTATATGAGACCGGTGTGGGCGGATTGGAATCTCGCCTGGGATAAGGTCATTTATGGTCACCAACGGAACCCGCTGCTTGACCGAGGTCATTTATGGTCACCAACGGAACCCGCTGCTTGACCGCGGTCATTTATGGTCACCAAAGAAACCAGCTGTTTGACTGAATCTTAAGTGCGGAGAAGCGAAGTGAGGTTTATCCCGCTATTTGGCACATGGGAAACTGCAGGCCGCCAGGTAAATGTGCTTAGGAGCTATCCCGACCACCCTACGATCCGGACTGCAGCCGGGTACAGTGATTGATGAGAAGCTCTGAAAGCCATTACACTTAAGGAGAGTTGAAGCGAATACATCGCCTCTCACAATCAAGACAACTTCACCTTAACGGGTACACACTGGGAGTCTATAACGAGTAGACTTAAACCAAGCTCTGTCGAGGGCCCACCAAGCGGGGTGGCAAAACCATTAAAAAAACCAAGTCCCGCCACAATTGAGGTTGGATTCGATTGGGCAGTGGCCCCACTTAATAACTGAGTTAAGTTGGGGGAATAGTCCTATTGCTGGACGAGGTACTTCACTCCGTATGAAAGAGGACGAGAGGGTGCCGGCGGGTGAGCACGTGTTAAGTCAATCGCTCCGGTACTATGCCTGGATAGCTAGTAGAGGGTGGATAGGCAACCTCGCTCCGACCAGTGAGCAGACTGGGAGCAATTGCTGTGCTGCCGGCTATGCAGCTTGCGCGCTGATTGGGCGTATCCCAATCACTTCCTTCTGGAAGGGAACGTGGGGGGTATGTTCACACGGGTACCTCACGTAAAAACATACAGACAATCAGTCCTGTAGTTTTACTTCATAAACATTCTTCGCTATGAAAATGATCAGCTCGACCACTAATCCACCGAAACCTATTTTTATTGGTGGCAAGAAGTACGAATAATGTTCTGCCAACCCAATTCCAAACGTTGAAAAACGAAGATCAAATCAAAATTCAATAACGTTTGGTACAATAAGTCCTTTTGTCAAAATGGACGTTTGGTCCAATGAGACTTTTCGGTAACAGGACTTTTAGTCTAAGGGACGCTTGGCCCAATGGTACTTTTCGTTCAATAGTACCTTCAGTACAACTAAAACACAATAAGTAGATGGACTTTAACAACTGTCCCTCTTTAAATTAAACTAGACCTCAAGTTTTGTGATAGGTAAGTTGCGATTAACAGCACAGTCAATAAATAAAATATAAAATATTCTTAACAAAACTTTTATTAGATGCTGTAGGAAATTTGGTGATAGTGGTTTATGCTCCATAAATAATTAAAAAAAATATTTGACTTGCTACTCATTTAGAAATTCTTGTAATCTCACTAAACAAAAAAATCTCATTGGACGAAACGTACCATTGTACATAAAGTGTATTGTACTATTGTATCAAGTCCTGCTGTCAGACGAAAAGTCTCGCTAGAGCAAAAGTCTCGTTGAGCCAAAAGTTCATTAGTCCAAAATTCCTCAACAGAAAGTCGCTATATTTGCCGTCGTGGAGTTTTTACACTTCCCAATTTCGCTAAAGAGAAGAGATATTAAATTAAGTACAAATCCACAGTTTCCTTATTTATCCCTTTTACTAATTTACCTAAGCCATATTCTTACGCCCTGGAAGATAACTGAAACACAGCAGACTTTCACCGAATTGTACCAGATTTTCAAGTGTATTGTTGGCAGATCAAATAGAGCGTCAGAAGTGTAGCTCTTAATTTGCGGAGATCCATCACTGCTGGGTGCAACCAGGAGGGCTAAACATTCCAGTTTAGAAATATTCAATTTTGATGATTTTTGCGTCTAATTTCTTCACTTGTTTAATTGGTAAAAAACAGGATTAAATAAAATTCCAGAGACATACTATTAGTTTTTGCCTTTCTAATTAATTCAGGGTACAGCCCTGCAAATATTCATAGAATAAATTCTGTAGACAGGGAATTGCAAGAAAAATTGAATTTCTAAGACATAGGAATTTTTAAATCAGATCAGTCTTTTAGCTTGATTTTATTATATAGTGCGCGTCTAAAGTCCGTTCCCCCCCTACTAATTTTTGAACCACCTGGTATATCGCAACGAAATTTGGAGGGCTTAAACAGGAGATAAGAACCTAATTTTTTATGGAAAAATGACAGCTAAAAGTTTCAAAATGGCGGCTGAGCGCCTTCTTGAATTACTTTTTTAAATAGAACACCCTGTATATTATTCCGTTTTCGAAATCTGCTCATATTTCTTAACATTTTTCTCTAATACACTTTACTTCTAAATTTAATTGATTTTCAAATATTAACATTTGAAAAGTGACATTTTAATTAATTTCAAATCCAACAAATACACGAATTCTGCTATCAAACAAGTTTGCATTGAAAACAAAAATCGTTGTTGGGGTATCTTACATCTTTTGTTTACTGTCAAACTTGACTGTTAGCTGTCAAATAAAATTTAGTTAGAAAAATGTTTTACCGGAAGTGACCAAAATCCCTCGCAAAATCCATACTTCATTTTAAATCGGAATGTCACTTTTCAAAGGTTAATATTTCGAACTCAATTAAATTTAGAAGTAAAGTGTATTAGAGAAAAATGTTAAGAATTATGAGCAGATTTGGAAAACGGAATAATATACACAGGGTGTTCTATTTAAAAAAGTAATTCAAGAGGACGCTTGGCCGCCATTTTGAAACTTTTAGCTGTAATTTTTCCATAAAAAATTAGGTTCTTATCTCCTGTTTAAGCCCTCCAAATTTCGTTGCGATATACCAGGTGGTTCAAAAATTAGTAGAGGGGGAACGGACTTTAGACGCGCACTGTATATCTTTACGTATACAGTGTGTTTTTTGTAAACGATAATATAGGAAATCCAATGGAATTTTATCATTTTCCTCGTAAGTTTGTACCCTTGCAAATGTAATTAGAAATCTTGGTATCAATCGAAAGAAGAATTCATTTTAAGTCAAAAAAATATTAAACTTTATGAAGAAAACCAAAATCGATTTAGAAAAAGACTTAAAAAGCTTATTGATTTACTGATTTTGGTAATAAGCTATTAAAAAAAGCTGGAAGCTCAACGCCGATTGGTGTAGCTGTTAACGCTTCAGATTCCTAATCAAAAAACGCGAGTTCAAACCCCGTCATCGTATACTTTTTTTTAATTGTATTGCTTACTAATTATTATTTTTAGAACTTTATTACAACGATTATTAATTTTTTTATTGTTAGATATTTTTGCTACGGGGATTTACCGTTACTTTTTGTACAATTTTAACTACCTATCAGAAAGGCAAATGAAAAAAGGGCATAAAACTAATAATCCTTGTAATAAAGTTCTAAACATAATAATTAGTAAGCAATACAATTAAAAAAAAAAGTATACGATGACGGGGTTTGAACTAGCGATTTTTGATTAGGAATCTGAAGCGTTAACCGCTACACCAATCGGCGTTCAGCTTCCAGATCTTTTTAATAACTTATTACCAAAAGCAGTAAATCAATAAGCTTTTTAAGTCTTTTTCTAAATCGATTTTGGTTTTCTTCATAAAGTTTAATATTTTTTTGACGTAAAATGAATTCTTCTTTCGATTGATACCAAGATTTCTAATTACATTTGCAAGGGTACAAACTTACGAGGAAAATGATAAAATTCCATTGGATTTCCTATATTATCGTTTACAAAAAACACACTGTATAAAATCTTTCTGTAAGCTTTATCGAGTTCAAACTTGGTTGTGTATAAAGTCTTTGTGTTTGAAAATTTTATTTAAATTTAAGTTATTGGATTGTGTACTTCCCGTTCTATATTGATTATAAACCTCTTTATACAATATACTGAAAAATATTTAACCTCAATTTTCATGATATCGCTTCACTTTTCCAGGAGAGGAAGTTAAATTACCACCACTGATAAAAACATTTTTTATGAATCTCAATCTACTCAATTCTTATTACATAATCTTAAGGTTACTCTTGGCAAACCAGTTTGTATGTAGTACTTTGTATTAGTCCACTTATCAATTACTCCTATCAAAACTGAAAACCGTTAATAATCATAATTAAACTAGCTTATCAACTAAATGAGGAAAACAAGACCTGGACTTATAATTTATTTAAACAAGAAATTACCTTTTTGAGGAAGTAGTTAATATTGCTGCATTCCCCGTACATATATACAGGGTGTGGGATAATGGTCAATATTAAAACTTCATTACATATAATGCATGTTGGAAGTAGGTGCCGGTAAGCAATGAAACTATTCAAGAGTTAACAGTTTTCAGAAAACTGTCTAAAACTTACTACTTTCTGTAGATTTCCTACTTTAAAGAGCTGTTTCTTATGTAGCAAATTTCAAATATTATGTCTTTCTCTCTTCTTAAGTATTGCAGATGTACTTACAACCTTCAATCATTCAGTTTCAGTCAACTCCACATTTTTTCCTCGAAACTAAGAAACTTTTACTAAGATAAGATGGATTTACCGAGTACAATTACCGGTTTTATTTGCGACCATCATTTCCCATCCACCCTGTAGATGCAAAAGTATGGTCATAACTTGAAAGAGTATTTTTTCTATTTGTTTAATTTTCCGGTTTAATTAAATCAAAAACGTCAGATAATAGTATATATACCAGGTGTTAAAAACACTTTATTAACAGTAATAATAATATGCAATAAAGTTATTAAATTAATTGCAGGAAAAAATGCTTCTAGTAATGGTTAGTATTATTTATTATTCTACTACACAAGTACTCGTATGTATGTTGTATATGAGGTGAGTATTATCACGAAGATAATTAATAAATTTAATATTAATCCCAGGAAACAGGAATCGCTGATGGGAATTGTGATGTAAAACCGTGTAATTTTACCTCAACCTTGAGCAAATTTAATTCAAACAACAACAACAGAATATTGTATATCAGCTTGCTAATATTATCTTACAGAATCTAAATCTAAAACGCAAGTGGTAGTAATTGGATAATTTTGCATTATTATTATTATTATTGCATGCATTAAACAAATTACAGCAAAAAAAAGGTTTTTCCAGACGATCTTTTTATTAATTTATTATTTATGCTGGCAGCACGGGGAATTTCTTTTCAATTATTTAAATTGGCTTCTACTAATAATAAAAGCATGGATTATTTTCAGCTACAACGCTTAATTGCTTAGGTTCACTGGCTAACTGAAGTGGTGACGTATTTAAACAAAAGTGCAATTTTATTAAGGTGATCTAAAAAACTATTGAAGTGAATATTGATCCATTGACACAAATCCGCCACCTCCCAAATTGTTGTATAAAGTACTGTAGTATGATCGTGAATACTATCCAATCAAAATAAACTCACCTTTTGATTTTCAATCCACAGAATTTGCAAAATAGCCTTAGTTAAATTTAGTTTTTCAGAAGAAGCTATACCTGGCCTACACCTTGAAAGCAGAAAACAAAGACTAATGTGATAGCAAAGACGGCGCTAAGAGAAGACTGAACGTGGTAATCAGCAAGTGTCAGCAAGGGTGAGCATGTACAATACTGTCATGTTGTAGTTATGTCAGTCAGTTTTAATTTTTCAGAAAAATCGCGATGCTTGCTTAACATTCAAAACAAAAAGCAAGAAATTAAAACACCAACAAGACAGAACGTAAATAAATAAAAAGCTCTATAAAATGAAACCTCATAGCAAGCTGATTATGTTCAGCAGTAGTCATTTCAACTATCAAATGTTGATACAAAGGCATTTTATTGAATGGCAAAAGCTCCTTAAACCAAGAGAGAAGATTACACAAGAACATATAAGTCTAGTACCATACCTAAGATCAGAAAAGAAGTGAAACAACAAGGAACCAAAAAGGTGCAAGAAATCATTTGACGTGGTTTTGAATATACTGAAAGTGGGTATAACCATGGAAGCTTTTTAGCTGAAAATTTGAATTAAAATATTCAAAGACTAGAAGGCTTTAAAGTTACGGGTTTCTGAAATTTCGAATCCTAGGAACTCTGTTTATGAAACTCCGTTAGTCTATGAAACTTTAAAATCTGAAGCTTTTGTGCCTATAAAAACACAGAATCTCTGAAACTTTGAAATTGTCGAGTCTGCAGTATTTAATATTTAGTACTCAAAAACTTGATTCTGAAAAGTTCTTAAGCTAATTTTTTTACACGAGATTTAAAAATGTGTAGTTCTAAAGAATGTTTCTAAATCATTAGAGCAAAAAAATATGGTAGTGGAAATTAGAAATTCTATAATTTGAGACCTCGGTACTTGAAATCGATGAAATTTTGAATTTTCGATACTGGAAGTCTGTTGCTGAAAAAAATCTGACAGTTCTGAACATTAATAAATTGGTTCTTGTTATTGTAGCAGTAATAGCATCCATAGGCTTTTATTATAAGCTTCATTTAAAGAAGTTGGGGCCATAGGTACATCCGAAATGAAAATAAAGGTAGGTTTTAACATTAGGCAAGAAAATATTAATCGTTGGAAACGTTTAGGAAGTTTATAAAATTGTAAAATGTGCGGGGGTTAAAAAATTGCAAACGTTTCAATGGTAAGTCTATGGGAAGAACTGCCTTTCTGATTTGATTTGATTTTGACGAGTTTAGTGAAGTTAAGTTAGGTTAGGTTAGGTTCTGAGTTGTTCCAGTGAAATAATAATTACGAAACTTTTTAACCATTTTCATTAGACTCAATGGTACCACGTCGAGTCGACCTACACCAGTTCCGCCGCACAGAAGGCGTGCCATATTTTTACCTAAAAGATTTATCTTGAATTTTTTTTTGATATTTAATATAGTCCAGTAAAGGGCAACCCCGAACTTGCAAGTTATACACTTAAAGATACATTTCGATCAGCTAAAATAAAATTTCAAGAAGTACGTTAATTGTCTGATTAAAATCGCAGACTTGAGGTTAGGTTGCCGATTTCCTCCCTAGGGAGGAACAGTACCATTTTACTCCCTGATTTCGTGGAGCAAAATGGAGAAAACATGAGAAGATTAAAAACTTACTAAAACGTTCTTATACAATTATTAGAAATGTTAGATACTCGCTTTTATTACAATTTATTTTTTGTAACGGTAGTAGAAAAGTGTCTTTTTCTCCTTTGTGTGTTTCACTCTCGAAACCCAATTCATCCTCCGGACAAAACGTCCCAACTATATGAGCATTTTCAATAAAAATAATCTTTTTTTCACTACTTGCTCTAGAAGTCAACATTATTAGTATGCTTTCGATCCTGAGAAGTTAAATTTCGTTACCTAGGAAAATAACAAACAATACTAGTAAATAATTATTATCTACTACTAGTAGATAATAATAGAACGAATGAAACCAATATTTTGACATCTTGCGTTAGATATGTTTTACTGGCTCTTTTTACTGGTTGCATAACTATGTAATGTTAAAAGTTGAAAATCAAAATAAAAGTTTTGAGGTTAGAATTCAACAATCTCATTTAATTAGTTTTTTATTTATTTTACAACAAACAAGAATTATTTGTGAAAATTATAATTTATAGTGCAATTATTGCAAGTCATATTAATAGCTGCTGGACCCGTGTTGGATGTTAACATTCCTACTGGAATCTCAATTGCTTTGTTGGATAATGACGATGAAGCCAAAGATATTGGATCAATAACTCCATCTGATGTCTTCTCGGACCGTTCAGACCGAAAATCTGGCTCAGGATAAGTTTCCTCCGATGTTATAGAGCAAGGTCCGGGCAAGGAAAGTTCAGAAGGCCTTTGTACCATTGTAGCAATTCTTTTTTTTTTTTAGTTTAGGAATCTTCAATATACCCCTCTGCGACCGAGCTGGAGCGTCATCCTCCATGTCTTTTAAGTGATAAGAGGTCGCCCCCATTATCTACCAAAATCGTTGCCGATGTTCTTCGTAGAGAATGGCCAGTATAAAGTTTTGAATTTGGTAGTTTCAAATATTCTGCAATTTTAGTTGAAGCAATGCTAATTGTGTTGTGCCCCATGTTCTGTCTGGTTGGTTTACCTAACCTAAACCCAATGAAAAGACGTTCCATATCTGGTGTGGGTCTTTTTCCCAAGTATTTTTTTACCACCTCAATCCAAGATGGTTCTACAATGACAAACTTTCTGGAAATATGTGTTTTAGTATGCGGGATGTTTATTAAAATAATGTCATCCCGGACGTCAAGATCAGCTAATTTCATGTTGCAGAGTTCATCAGTCCTGCAGGCTCCGCTAATACCTACTATAAGTATCACCTTGAAAGGAAGAAATGTTTCATCAGGTGCTTCAGCAAGAAATTTTTAATATGTTCTTTTTCGAACCGCTTTCTTAGGTACGTACGAATCGTTTTTCCTTTTGAGAAATGCAATAAGCCTATAATATTTCGCTATGTCTATGTCTTCGTTTACTTTTAGGGTTTGCTTAAGCATAGAAAATATAGCCCATAAACTAGAGGCCTTTCTGGTGGCGGCTTTTTCTTCAAAAAACACTAGAAGAGCATTTTCGGACACTTTTGTTACCTGTTTTGATTGGCACCAATCTTTAAAACTTCTATAGGTTTTCATGTAGAACTCTTTGGATTTTGCAGGTAATAGTTCATTTTCTGTTAGCCCCCTTGCCGCTTCTCGTATTTCAGGTGGCGTGCAACCGCCAAAATCTTCCATTTCGTCTTCAACCTTTTTTTGAACACATTAGCGTCGGAAATTTCTATGCGTAAACAACTGTTCATTTGTTTCCTAAAATGTTAAATCCATAGTGAACTTGAAAATTACATGGGTATGTTCTTCAAAAATTTCATGATTATTGTCGTTAAAAGTGTAAAAAATTGAGTTTGGAGACCCAAATAAAGATGCAAGTAGTGAAAAAAATAATATATACACCAAGATAGAGAAGACAAGCCTCGCTTCTTTATTCCCTTCTTTATTCGCTTCTCGGGGAATAAACTACCTCGGCTTAAAAAAATGTCTTCTCTACCTTGGTGTATGCCAGTCTCGGTGGATTAGTGGTTTGCATGTTTGCTTCATAATCCAAAGATCGCAGGTTCGATCTCCGGCCGAGCTGGTAATTTTTCATAGCGGAGAAAAATTTAAAACATGCCTTCTTTTCGGATAGGAAGTAAGACTGTAGGTCCCGTGTCAATGCGATGTTTGGCACGATAAAGATCCCTACTGGGGGTGGAATTCCCCCAGATTCGGGTAAATTCTAGTAGGGTCGGCCAAATGATCATAGCAATCGGTGCCATGAGGTACGAAGGATGCTCCGCCATCCCGATTCCTCACCCAAAAACAAACAAACAAACAAACAAACAAACAAACCTTGGTGTATAATTACTATTATTAACTGGTACTTTTTTTATTACTTTATTGTGTCATTTATTTTATTACTTAAAAGTATTTTCAAGATAAATTTAAACTTTTTACGTTAGGCTTCTGCTCTTATTTTCAAATAATAAACACTCTTGTATTTTACTGTATGGCCCAAACTTTCGTAACGCGTTAACTGCGGCTTTTAAATTTAATACTTTATGTTGACTGCGGCACTGGTCGCCTGGTTATAGCGAGTCAAAAAATTCTTTGTGCGGCACTTTCTCCCGGAGACAAGTGTTAGTTCTCGTAGCTAAAGCTGTTTCTAATCTGAATTTTATAGCTCAAGGCTCTACCAGTAGATAAAACTTAAAGCATTTGTTTTATTTGTAAACACACTGTACCCCGACGACAAATGCTGCACAGAGATGGTGTAATTTTTTGGAATTATAGTTTCGTAAATATGAACAATAAAAACATTATAAAAAGGTAATTGTAATATATAAATTAAGAAAAAAAAGACGCTGTAAGTAGATGCATGTAACGCCATTTTATTTACAGGTTCCTACATATTTATAAACTTTATCCCGGCGACAAATTCCACACAGAGGAAATTCTGTGCGGCATTTGCCGCCGTGGGCATGTTTACTCAAATGCATATTTTCGCATTAATATTCGTATAATAAAAGTCCGATAAAAAGTAACGATTTTATAACTTTCGCAAAAAAAGCCGAAGTTATACGAAAACACTTGTCCCTGAGGACAACTAGTGAAGCTAGCGTGTTAAGTTATGTAGGGCGTACCTGTCTGATGTAAACGGACTATGATATACGACAAGTAGACATTTAAGAATCTCATCTTAGAATCTAGAGAAATTTAAGATTTTGAAATTTTAAGACTTGTTTCCGCCATAATTGAACGTTGCAAATTTCAAATAACTAAGCTTTTCAATATATGGTACTTTCAATATTTGAAACATGAACTGGTAGATTGAGTCGGTGAAATACAAAAGTTCAAAGTTTTAAAATATTAAAACTATTTTACATTGAAATTTCAGACCCGCTTTAAAACTTGAAACTTTAGAAACAATTACGAAACGGAAAATCTGGATTCTAGAATTCTACAAATTGTGAAATTGTTGAACTCTAAATTTGTCATTTTAATTCCTCCCTAAAAGTTTTCAGTAGGTGTAAGTGATGTTCTTTAATGATTTTGAACCACCGATTTTAAAACATTACACTGCGGAACTATGATGTAAGGGTGGGAAGTATGAGGAATTACGGGGAAGTATAGATGAATTTTGGGGAAGTAAGAGGAATTATCCAAATAAGAAAAATAATATATCGGAATCTAATGAGATACGAATTAATACGAAATATAACGATTCTCCACGAAGTATGAGGAATAGCAGGAAAGTATGAGGAACTACGGAAAAGTATCTAAATGAGTTTTGGGGAAGTCAGAAGAATAATCCAATAAAGTGCGAGAATGTATCGGAGCCTAGTGAGATTGATAAGTAGGTTGTACGGAAAAATATTGGGAATTATTTAGGCAAAGAGGAAATAGGTATACAAGATTTGACCTAATGGTTTATCCATCGTTAGGACACTTTGAGAACATAATCCCTTACATATATAAAAATACTTCCATAGCAACAGACTCTAAGAAAGCTCTGTAAGGGTTGTCAAAGGCAAAATAAAGACGGCAAAAAATAACGGCAGCAAGAGCAAAAGCAACTGCATCAATTATTCGAGTTGAATAATTTCTTCGACTTTTACGTTTTGTCAAAATATCTTTATATTGGGCTTCATGTTATTTCGTCTTCATTTTTATATTCATTTAATGGCCTTCCGCAACTGATTGCAAAAACGACGAAATCAATTTGATAAACGAACGAAATTGTAATTCTAATAATAATACATACCTATAAAAGTTTTTCTCCACTGCTGTTTATTTTAAAATCTTGTTGTATAAATGCAGTGCAGAGTTTTCCAACATATACACACGTACATATACAAACATACAGTTTATTTAATTCAGAGCGTAAGAATGGAGGACTTGAAACACAACAACAATAAAGAAAAAGCGAAATAAAAAAACATATAATTGCAAAGCGGAAAAAGCTTTCATTTCAGCTTCACAAAAAAAACCGTTCTTTTTACGCTGCTGAATCAATACTTCGCTAGATAAAGCTTTGGGGGTATAAAAGGATATGAAAAAGGCGACTTTGGTGCAATTCACCTCTTTTTACTTTATAATCTTCTTTCCATACGAAATAAATGGAGAACGTAGAGGTTTCAGAGGAAAATGCTAATAATTGCAAATTGTGAATGTGTGTAATTATACGAGTAGGTTGGTAGGAAGAGATTTTTCTAAAAATAAATATAAAAATATGAGGCAGCAGCACAAACGACGAGAAATCATTAGTTATTCCATAAAAGGTCGGTCGTGATTCACGTAATAATAAAAGTGTGTACATACACATACACCTATGTTGGTTGGTATCCCTGGCGTTTTTACACCTACGTTTTGCATACTTTATTCATGTTGAAAATGCAAGCAAATGAAAATTTTGATGTACTGTACAACCTTGGCCAACATCTGTACATACTTATTTATGCATGCTGCCCTTAACTCATAATTTAAATTATGAAAAAAGAAGGTAATTTTATGGAAATTAAACTTAATTTTATTACAAGTAGCCTGTTTCAAGAGAGGAAAAGCAGAAATTCCTAAAAAAAAAATCACCCTCATATTTATTACTACCATCAGAGTCGGATTTAGCATATTTAGACTTTTCATTCTTACAAATGCAGGTTCAGCTGTGTAGGTGTACACCATTGAAGTTTATATACGGTAATACCTGTCCCTGAGGGGAATATTCAGATTGAGTAACAGCTTTTTTTCCTTATTTGATTAAAAGCTTCTTTTGAGGTATGAATAAAATGTTTTTGTTGTTTCTTCGATTTAACGTCTTTTTAAGATTCCAATTGATGACATTTTGTAACTCTTTAGCAATTTGGCGGCTAATATGACTGCCAAGAAATTCGCCGATGTATTTGAACTAATATTAATCGTGGCTGGATAATTCGCCGACCGCCGGCACTACGCTGACCATGAACACTACGCCAACTGGCCGTTTGACACTTTGCCGACTGTGAGTACTACGCCGACCCGTAAAAGAAATTTTGCTATTACGGTCCGTGTCATCAAATTAAGTTTTGGTGCAATGTAGTAACATATACTCAACGCTGATGACTTATAAGTTTTATGAAACAGGCCTCTAGACATTTGCAGACTGAAGACATTACGCCGGCGGCAAGCGGTGTACACTTTGCCGACCGTGAACACTAAACCGATTCTTAAGAGCCGTCCATAGTTACATTTGTTATGAGGGGATTTGCTAAAATGGGGATTACAGAAGCAAAAATTAATTAACCTATTGATTGATTTTGATACGGTTATTACAAATACGATATCTGTGATGTTTTCTGCAGCATGACCTTCAGATAGGTTAGGTTAGTGTCCACCAGTTACGGTCGGCAAGTGTCCAAAACGGCCAGTCCACGCATTAAACATCTACAGCTGCAAAACTCATAAATCGAGTCCTTCAAAAGATGCATTCCAATGAAAAGGACCAATTTCACCAAATTAAATGGCAGTATAGAAGGTATTTACTCAACTTTGCTGCTGCTGGCATTATTTACGATACAACGTACGTAAGTGCCTAGAATGTTTCTTTGAAAGGGTAAAATGCAATGTGACATGGAAGTAGCATGTAGAATGGCGTATGATGGCCAAAAGTACTCTTATGGTCCTGGTGAACGAAGAACCTCTTTTTACTCTCTTGACACTGAATAGTTCAGCAGAAAAACGTTCGGCCCTAAATATGTATGTGACCTGCTAGAGAACTCTTGTGACAAGGAAAAACAGAAAAAGATAGAATATTTGCATCTTCACAAAGGTAGAATAAGTCTCAATGCTATGGGGTGGAAAAAATTAAGGAAAAAGCTTGCGTTATGCATATATCCTTTAAATCCATTACAGATCTTGAGGGCTTGGCAAACATTGTTTCTGAAATAAAAGCATTCAAAGGTGTTAATATGGACAAATTTTATTTCTTCCAGCGAAGACTGACACTGCTTATATAGATCTGATATCTGATGCTCACTCAACATTAACACGTTCAAATGAGAGCAGTTCTAACATAACCAATCACGATAGATTTTCATAAATAATACTTTAGGTTAAATTGTCTGTAAACTGGAACCAGAAGCTTCATTCCCATGCGTTTACAGAAATCGACAAATTTTTCACTGATATAATAAGATGTAGTAGATGCCTTGTAATCTTACAACAAAATGGCGACGTTTCCACTCTAACTTCAAGTTCTTCATTTGAACTACGATTTCAGAGAAATCGCTTCCGAAGCATCAAGATGCAGATTTCAATCCTATGGCAACTGCTTCAATCCATTTTCCTTACCCTAAATCTATCCAACTTTTCTTTCGACACAGAAAGAATTTTCTTTTGAGTAGTCAATTCAGACATTTCTTCATAAACATGATTCAACCTACGAAAGGGCACCTTAATAGATAAAAAGCAAAACTCCATCTAGATCTTTCTGTCAAATTCAAACAAAAAAATAATGATTGCCCACCACCTCACAAGGGTTGGTGAGATTACAGAAGATGGATATTCTAAGTATTGTAACATTAAGCTGGTCCAGATTTTCATCCATGCGTAGTAATTTCAAGCGAATAAAATAAAAATCACCGGCTAAAACATTTTCCGTTTTCTCTATTCTACTTTCAATTCACTACGCAATTTCCCGAGGATAAAAAAGAGACAATGATGACGATGATGAAAAGATTTTTTACATAAAGTTCCTGCAAATCCAATTCATTACGTTCAAACAAGGTTGTTGGAAATTTCGAAGATGCTTCATGCATTTTTTCCGATGGAATTATTATAGGGGGGTAGTTTTGCTGGAAGAGAACGGGAGAAAAAAGCTGGCATTTTAGAGGGAAAGGAGAAAAAATTCTGTGATTAAAATTTATAGCAGCATTTCCGCTTTTGGTTCGAACATCCCTCACGTAAGCTAATATAAAGTTATCGAGCCTAATTTTTACCATTCTCTCCCTCGAATAGTAATAAATTCATAGCATGTATAATTTATTAAGTTTTCTCTCCTTTCTGAAACCGAGTTGAAATTTCATGTTTCATTAGAAGGTATAGGGAAATTCAGGTCCTCCCCAGGAAAAGGAAAACCCTCCCTTTTAATTAAGTCCAAATAGTTTCATTTCTCTTCAACAATTTCATTATTTAATAAAAATAAATAAAAGGTAAAGTTATGGGGAAATTGCAAAAACGTCTTGGATAATAAACCAAGATGAGTAGATAAGGGTTTTCTTATACACTGACATTTACACAACTAATAATTTATTTACAATTTTTCTTATTATCTTTTTTTTCCTCTCCAAAGAATAAGAAAATGCACCATATATATTTTTGGCATTTACAAGCTCTCAACATTATTAGCTTTATGGTATTATCTTTAAGTACCTCAAAACTTAATGGAACCTTTATTATGGTTTCTATTAATAGGCGGTGCTTATATAAAACTAGGGGAAAATAATAACTATTTCTCAAGAAAGAAAATAAATGTTGTTTTTACTTAAAGAAACAAATCGATGCAAACATAAAAAATATATTATTATTAAAATGTTATATTTATAATTTCGTCCTTCACATTTAACTTTACGTAAAGTGAACTAGTTCTAAGTTGACTTTGCCAAAAAGTGCTCGAGATAAAATTAATTTTGTTTAATATCTAGACTTTCTAATGGCTTCATTGAAACTGTTCTTCAACAAAAAAGGATCCTATAATACATGGTTAATTGCTTACAGAAAAATCAAGAATCACGATCGTGGTTTGTTGGGCATAGAAAATTAATTTTGTGGTTTTCAAGAGCAATGATTGGAAAGATAATTAAGATTTTGAAGCAAAAATGAAAAATTATTTTCTATTCCATATCAGTTTTTTTCAAAGAAAATGTAACAGAAGTAAAAGACTTGTTCTAGAAAAGAAATCTTAATGTTTCAGGATTCAGTGTTTGCTACTCAATAGTCTAAAATTATCAGCAATATAGCTATTATGGCGCCATCTGCCCGAAAAACTGTAGTTTCTTCCCTCAAAAATCTTCTAATACTTAAATAAACATCACACAAACATTTTAAAGTTAGTACCAGAAAAAATTCTAAACACAAAACACGCATCCCAATATCTCAAAACACACGCTCCCCTACCCGTAAGCACGTCATAGTTACGCTTTACGATCACATGCGCTACAGGAAGCAGAAGAAGCTCCTCCACCATGTGTTGAGTTTTATTCTTCCCGGTAATTTCATCTAAAATAGACAGAAAATGCATTTGGGCATTTTGCAAGTTCCTAGTTTGCCCGTTCTGTCTTCATTTCAATTTTGCAAAACAATTTTTTGAGAAGTAGTGCGCACATTGTCAGACAAACACTTTACGTTTTGCTTAGGCAGTACCACAGCAGTACCAGAGAGGGCCACAACAACATTAAGTGCGGGAGATATCGGCAGTATTTATATACACACAAAGCAACATGCAGGATTCAAGTAGAACAAAAAAGAACCTGCGTAGCATTGAGCAGGACCCCAGCAAGATTAAATAAGACCAAGACAAACTATTTGAATGAAATTAGAACAAACTGTTATTCCGATTAGCGCAACTAAGCAATATGGTTAATGGCAATCTCTATATAGTTTTAAAGGGCGTGATGCGTCCAAAAATATGAATAAAGAAAAACAAAAAAATCCATAAAGCCAAGCTTTTTAAGAATTAAACATTTGCAGTTTTGTCCACTATAGTTTCCTACATAGTTCAAGTCCTCCGATCCATAGAAATTCAGTTGTTTAGGTTAGGCTAAGGTTTCGAATGTTGATTAGGTTATGTTAGGATCAGCGAGCTGATCAAGTAAGGAATAAATAAATTATTTTATAAGCAAAATTTTAATTAGCAAGATATTCGTGTGTTTAGGGTCGGCTTTTACCATATCTGAGTTTATTTCAATAATCTACAAACAGTTTGGTGAATTTTATATTTTATTTCATTTCGTATTTTAAACAATTGTTTATATACTACAATTAGTAAAATAAAGTATAACTTGATCTCCGTTGTCAACAACACTGGAGTTCAAGGCGTTCTTGATCCCCGTTGTTGTTGGCAACGTAAAAATCATTTGATGTTGCATAACAGCCACACGTGACATGCTGCTTTGTATCTCCTTGGTTACGCATATGATGACCCAGACAAGGCAACTTGCTTCATTATACAATAAATTCGGATGAATTTTAAAAGGGAGAAATTAGAATTGAAATACGAAATAAAATAAAACAACTTATGCAATACGGAGATCAAGCTTCTTTAAATCCTCGAAGATGTTATAACGCCTCGGCTGGCGCCTCGGCGTTATAATACATCTTCTCGGATTTAAAGTATCGCTTGATCTCCTAATTACATAATATATATTATAATATTTAATTTTTAGACATCATGTACGTTTCAGTTAATCTAAACGGGTTAATTAATTGGTACTATTAGATAGGGAAATAAAAGATCTTAAAATATCGACGTCTCCATGGATTTTGCTGTAAAACTGTCTGTTTATTCCGCATATTTTGGATTTGGATCATCACAGCCTTTGCTTCAAAATTAAAAAGCTTTTAATTACAAAAGGTATAGAATTTTTTCTTAACAGCCAGTAGATGTCATAAGATAAAAGAAATGGCCATATCAAAATAAGGAACAATAATTGAGAATTAAGATTTTTTTAAATGAGGCTACAGGGTGTTCCGTAAATATGTTATATGTCTATTTGAGCCGTGTGTCCAATATTTTTTGATGGAATCATTTTTGTCGAATCTCTTCAGCTGAGAACTGAACCACTAGTTCACTTTGATATTCGTGAGTTTTTGTATAATAGTTGGAAGCAAGTCCGTGGATCTCATCTTGCACGAAGGGTACTCCAAAATCTTCGTGGATGGTCTGATTAGTAACACACTACAGTGCGTCAAAATTAGTGAACGTAGGATCTTAGAACCTCTGGATAATGCTGATATTAGATTTATTGGCGCATACCCACAGTTGAAGGCCATAAGTCCATATTGGCTTTAATATGGTGTTGTATAAGAGCACTTTGTTATAAGTTGATAATTTATAACAAAATTTCTGAATTTTAAGTTTAAATGCTGCCTTTTTGTTTGTATGTGTTTCTTGCATGTTAATCTTTGGTCTAGATGGAGTCCTAAGTATTTTGCTTCATTCTTTTCGGGTATGGGAGTGCCATCTATATGTTGACCGGCGGACAAATGGTTGGTGGTTACGTGATGAAATTAACTAGTATGGACTTAGTTTTGTTGATGTTAATTCGCAATCGATTTAACTATTCCATGGTAGAATTAAAATGGTCTTGTAGGAGGCGTTCGCTGGCTATGATTGTATGTTCGTTAACGGACCGAATGTCAGTGTCGTCAGCGAAGGTGGCAATTTGGGTGTTTCTGTCTGTGATATGTCAGATGTAAACAGGAGATACTAGATACAGGACCCCAATACATTGACCTGTAGGACACCGGAGTTAATAGGATAAGCGAAAAGCGTGTTTTTGTATTTGACAGTATAATAGCGGTCAGTTAGGTAAAATTTCTTTTTTAAAATGTTAAAGTGACGTGTTGGGCAAACGACTCAAGTAAACATATCACATATAATATTTCTGAAATCGGGGAAAAACGGAAAGTTAAAATGAAATAAAATATACAGGGTGTTCCATTAAAAAGATAAGTTATTTTTTTACTTACGGCCAATTCTGGCGGTTCAGATAATAAAACTGCACTTTTATAATTCAATGTTTTTTCCTATCCCTTAAAATAAAAAGTGTAGGGGTGGTTCAAAATATACGAAAAAATTCCGTACAGGGAAGACCATAATGAAATGCCAGATTTGAAGTGCCTGCCATTTGAAATGTAATAAAGAAAAAAACAAACAAACATATATCAATTAAAGATGATGTTAATCAAATGGCTGCCTCTAACTGCGATGTACGATTGAATTCATTTGACCGCATTTTGCATAACTCGAGTTAACACATCTGGCATTAGGGTGTCTACTTTTTTACCATCTTGTTGCAACCACACATCCTCCAGTCCAAAGCTCTTCCAATTAGAGTGACAAGACTTCTCTAGCATCACTCTATAGCACTCGCCGCTCTACAGCACGGACTAATTACACCATGCGGGGCCTTTTCTGAAAAATACGAGGAGCGGTAGTTCTGCTTATTCACAAATCCATGTAAGTGGAAATGGCTTTGGCTCTAACTCGAAAAATATTTATTGAAAAAGAAACAAGTGATTACAGGCCTTCAATATAATCCCCTCCCTTATCAATGCACGCTTGCCAGAGGTGTGGAAGTGCTTGGATTCCGTTCAGCGTCCCGTTCTTATTGAGCATCCGAATCTGTCAGGTCAGTTCTCTTCGGAGCTCTTGCAGCATCGGAAAACGAACCCCCCAGAGGGGTTCCTTCAGCTTGGAGAAGAGATCGAGGTCAGGTGGGCTCAGATTAGGACTGTAGATCGGGTAGTTCAATGATCGGTGCACTGATGTGTGGGCGCGCATTATCGTGCAAAATCAACACACCACTTTGCAACATTCCTGGACGCAGTTTACGGATTTTTGGGCGCAAGACATTCTGAAGAAAGTTTTTGTAGTACGCTCCAATGACACTAGTACCCTTCGGAACTCGATCTGTGGCGATTACGCCCCGTTTATCGTAGGTAAAGATCATCATTTCTTTTATTTTCGACTGTTGGCAACTGTTTGTGTTCTCGGCGAACCTGGACCCTTCCAAATGTTGTCTGAGACTTCATTTCGGGCTCAAAGTCACGTATCCAGGTTTCATCAATTGCGATCAGAAGCCTCCCTAAGGTAGGTCAGCCGGGCGTATGCCCGGGGCCCCGAGGGCTAGTGGGGCCCCACACCCAGCTACCTTATTTTAATCAACAACCCAGAAGCGTCGGGAAATAAAAAGGTCTCGAGACTTTAAGATAAACAGTAGCAGTGCGTCATAACATTTGCGTGTGCATAAGCATTGATGGTACTCTTGAATGTCGTTTGAATTGCCAAATCAGTTGGAGTGTTTGGAAAATATGTTTTAGTATTAAAATAAAGATGGATAGACTTTATATTTCAACGCTTCTCGTAAGCAGGTCTCACAACACTTAAGCGTTGCAACACTTCGAGAAGCATCGAGAAATGTATCTGTTATCTTATAACCACCACTACTGCTTAGTAGAGTTTACACGTTACAACATTTTCTATTCAGGGTGTAACTAATATAACTAAAAGCCTCGTAATGGGGGGGGGTAGCTGTAATGATTTACAACATATTTTACTTATCAACATGTGGTCTTTTCCTGCTAGTTTTCGAGAAAATTGCATTGTAAATTTTAGATATCCCCATTGTACTCACATTACATTAAAAATAATAAGCAGGCTTGTTGCTTGTTTCGTATATTAAATGTAATGTGAGTACGATGGGCGTACTTAAAATTTAAAATGCGATTTTCTCAAAAACTAGCAGGAAGCGACTACATGTTGATAAGGAAAATATGTTCTAAATTTTCTATTACAGCTACCCCCCATTATAAGGTTTCTAGTTATATTAGTTACACCCTGTGTATTTATTTATTCACTTTTTTATTTACTGGGGGCCCCACTCCATATTTGTGCCCGGGGCCTCAAAATTCAGAGGACGTCGCCGATTGCGATGCTGCGATCGAGGAAGGTTTCACCTTCATTTTTATACGAACAAGCAAGCGCAATTTCCGAACGTGTTGCTTTTTGTTCGGCTGACAAGAAGTGCGGTATCTACCTTTCGTTTGCCTAGCACCTGTGTTAAAGTACCTTCGAAATTCCTGTCTCCGCCTCAATTTCTCTTACTGTGATTCTTGATTCTCCGGTCTCGTTGAGCAACGTTGCACTGATTGAAACGTTTGCGTTGTCATCTGTTACAGTAGACGGCCGCTCCGTGCGCGGATTGTCTTCGATGCTTTTTCGACCTTCTCGAAACTTCGTGTGCCACCTACGTACTGTGCTACGATTCACAGTAAACCTTCCACACGCTTCTTTTAAGGCGGCATGAATTTCGGGCACTTTTTTACCGCGCACTATTTCGATCGCGAATATACGCACGTTGCTGTATTGCTGAGATCCGACCCTACGGACTGTTCTCGTTGTCTTTTCGGATTTTTGGCATTTTCTCTTTAAACGAATCCCACTACCATATGATACCAACGTGTTCTTAAGACTTCAATCTACACACTGACGCTTCGATCAGCTGTCTACGTTGCCTATAACGCCTGTTAGAGCGCGCTGTACATTACTTTTGGGACAACAGTCGTATGTCTCTGAGTGTGTGCCACTTAAACCTTTTATGGAAACGCAAGCCAATCTAATTTCAAGATTAGTCTCAAGATTATTCGAGAAATGTCTAATTGATTGGCAGATCTTTTCGTTGATGCGCTTGGTTCGTCTGTGATGCTTTTTCTCACATTTACTCTCGATACTTACAATATCCTTTGCATCTGCAATTGTCTTACGAAGCCAAAACTTTTCACGTAAGTTACGTATTGTCTTTCCAATTGATTTTTCGCTAGGTCAAAATAACAGACTCATTGTTTTTAATGAACAAAGTTGCAATCTCTGCACGTGCTTGTGGTATACAGGGTGGTCCAGACCACCCGTACACCCCTTTTAAAATGTGGGGGATTAAAAGTTTTTAAGAAGACGATGGGTGATCTTACTAATGTCGATGTGCTCTTTCGAATGATCCCAGAATGGAACCCCTCTGATTCCCCCTTGTAGGGGGTAAGGGGGGCAACTTTGAAAATTCAAATAGGAACCCCGAGATTTTATTGCATATTTAGATTCTACTCATCAAAATATGAATAATTTATTTGAAACATTTTTTTATCTTGGCAACAGGTGCCGCTGTAATCGCAAAAACCGACTTTTTACATATTGTCTCTGGCATATTTACAGGTGCAAATAACAGTTTTTCATATTTTTTACTAAATAGTGATGAAAAAGCTTTGCTAATGTGTACTTTCATGAGAAAAAACTTTACGTTACAATGAAAAACGCAAATGCTCTACCTAAGGTGTTTTCGACAAACAGATTTTTTTTCTAACGTTGTACGTGATAACAATATCTTTTGCCTTAAATGTTGTTAGAATTTGTGTTCCATTCTAACAACATTTTTCAAGATTCTACTGGGGAAGATGGTTTTACTTCAAAACATTACAAGTCACGGTGCATTACAAAAATATGCCGACGAGAATTTCACTTTATAATTCACTATTAAATTTCGGTGGTTATCTTTCTTTTAGCGTATAGCAATGAATGATGAAATATGGATATCTCATCTACTCAGCCCATAAAGTAAGAATAATTTAAACGAATAAAATTTTAAATTGTGAAATAAAAATTATTTATTTGAACAGTTGATTTTCAACAATTACATACTATTTAAATAGAATTGCGAAGCAAAGAATTGTAGCAAGTTATTTTCTCTTAAAATTAAATATTAAATTAGTACGATTTAAATATTATTTTGCCATATGCAGAGCAGATTACAATTTACAATGTTTTGTCGATCATTTGTATTAATTACATATGCTTAAAATAAATATTCAGATAAAGATTAAAAAGATTAAGCAATATCTAAATAAGTAGACGTTAAGGTTAAAAACGATCTAAAAATTTCAGAAAAAAAGTTGTTGTCACGTACAACGCAAGAAAAAAAATCTGTCGAAAACACCTTAGGGAGAGAATTTACGTTTTTCATCGTAACGTAAAATTTTTTCTCATGAAAGTACACATTAGCAAAGTTTTTCCATCACTATTTAGTAAAAAATATGAAAAACTGCTATTTGCACATGTAAATATGCCAGAGACGGCGGAAAATGCAAAAAGTAGGTTTTCTGTGATTACAGCGCCGCCTAAAGATAAAAAAATGTTTCAAATAAATTATTTATATTTTGATGAGTAGAATCTAAATATGTAATAAAACTTTGGTGTTCCCATTTGAATTTTCAAAGTTGCCCCTCTTACCCCCTACAAGGGGGGCTCAGGGGGGTTTATTTTTGGCGTCATTCGATAAAGCACATCGACTTTAGTAAGATCACCCATTGTCTTGAAAGAAATTTTTAATCCGCCGAATTTTAAAAGGGGTGTACGGGTGGTCTGGACCACCCTGTATATCAATTGATAATGAAACTTACAACATATACACTGTACGTGGTCAAAACAAAATCGATTCGAAATGCGCTATGGTATAATGGCGGTCACTTCAAATAGGGTACTTCATTATGGCCTTTCCTGTATATTTATTTTATGTTTTCTTTAGTTCTTTTTGTTAACTGTCATGCAATTTGTTCATTGTTGCAAAGTGACAAAAGTGACCGAAAATTTAACTGCCTTTTAACTTTTTGCTTAGTGGCGCTATTCGGAACAATTCCCTTAGAATGAGACATCGAGAAGGACATTGACAAAATATTCTAGATTGTGACTTTAAAAACAACAGATTAATCATATTATTGATGAAAAACCCATGGAAGAAAAATATGATGACTCGAAGAATACGCGAAAGAAAATTAATATCTCTTTAAATTATAAAGACACTTGATAAGATTAAAATTTGCCATCTCCAACATGATACGTCTTTAGAAATCATCACTGTTCAGTTAGCTAGACTTTTTGTAGACAGTAGGCTTTTGGTCCAATGGGACTTTTAGTCTAAAGGACGTTTGGTACAATGAAACTTATGTGTCTAATGGCACTTCTCGTGCAACGAGACTTTTAGTATAATAGACGTTTGGTCCATTGGTACTTTTCATCCTAGAGCACTTTTATTATAACTGGATGAAATCAAACGACGTCTCCTACTGGTTACTTAAAAGACAGGTCCCGATTATTGTCCACTCCGTCGTCTGTTAAACTTCGGTAATAGTATTTTCTAGCCAATAAAGAATTTAAGAACAATTGGAGTTGGTATTCATTTAAAAAAAGTCCCATTGGTTAAAAGGTCTCAGTGGACGGAGAATCCTGTTGGATTAAAAGAACCATTGGATCAAATGTCTGTTGAATCAAAAGTCCCGTTGTACCAAACCTCTTCAGCCTAAAATTCAATTAGCCAAAACGTCATCGGAACAAAAGTCGAGAACCCAAAATAGAGTATGGGATAGGCTACTCATCATTTGTCGGTTTTATGACTAGTGAAATGGAGGCTGGGAATTTTGAAGATCAATATTGCGAAATTTTACTTCTCTAAGCTTGTATATAAAGAAATATGTAGCTAAACCCAAAGGTTTAGCATAAAAAAGATCATACAAATATTATCTGCTGCTCAAACACGTGTTAGTTGAAGAAGGGGAAAAAAGGAAACGTGCCGTTGAAAACTTGTTTAGTTCAGTTTAGAATATTAATTAAAGATAATTCTCACTCCTAAATCTAAATTTTGGCCTGCAAGAAAAATGATCTTATTAAATAATGGGAATCACAAGTTGATACATGCAGCTGCTTCCAAGGTCACCTAAAAACTGCATATGGAGATGTCTTTGGTAAATATTTAGTTGGTGACTAGTAAGTTGGTGTCTCTTACAAATCCCAATTTGAGGAAAACTGTTCCTACGCTGGCAGTCATGCCTAGAGGGAAAGTTTTGAGCATCTCGTATTAGATTAAATTAAATTAACTGTAAGACTCTTGGTGAGCGTATAGTGTGCCCAAGACGAGAAAGAGCAAACAATGTGCGTTGATCGAGTATTAATGTCAGATTTTGAGGGGAGGAGTGAATGTATCTGAATCTACAAGTACCGATTTTAGATAATCGACATTTAACGAAAATTGCACAATAGAAGTGTAATTTAGAATAAACATCAACAAACAGTATCATATATAAATGATACAATTTTATCAGTGTAATAATCAGTTTTTGAAGTCAATTTACACAAGCAAAACCATGCCAAAAATACAATCAAGGGCATGACATATTTGTAGCTAAAATTGTTTATTTTGACTCGCTACGTGCTAATGGCCAGATAATTTTCGTTTTATACTAAATGATGTTAATTAATAGAAGTATTTAATTAAGCCCAAAATAATAAATCAACCCATAATTAATTACAGCAACAAGACGTGGCGATATATCAATCAATAACAACATCCTCACTGTGACTAAAAAATAATAACCTCAAAAGTGTCAAGAACATAATTGCCTTCCTTATTAACATTTTTTATTATTTATTATTCAAGTTTTACCTTGTTTTAAATATTTCTGTAGTCTATCAACAACCTGTCTCATAGATAACTTCCTTCTCGGTGTACTAGGTGAATGGGGCGGCACTGGAGAAGCCGAAGGTGAAGATTTCTTAGAATTATTTCCAGCATCACCATCGGTGGAACCATTATTAATTATCATCATCATCGCACAATAACTTAAGAACTCTTATTACACAATACACAACTTAAACAGACCGTCATATAAGAAATGGCAATTTCTTCTTGTAACACTGAACATTCCACGCTTATCTACGGAAAGCATTCCAATACCATATCGTATCTCCTGGAAAAAATTCGATTTCGTGTAGGTCGAAGGGATTCACTAAAATGATTATGGTGGCACAACCGATAGATAAAACGTTCGGGTTTTTTTAATATAAAAGTTAAAGGTGGTATAAAAAAGGAAACGCGGGAGTCACGCTTTTCCTGCTAAATGAGGAAGTGGGAAAAGATATCGGTGTTTAGGAAACAAATACTAGTATAAGTATGTAATTTCCTGTAGTTGTTTAATTTAAATAATTTCTGTATATCATTTTTTGGATTTTATAACTAGATAATGCAATTTTTAAAAGCCGTCAATTTTTATTTTTGCAAAAACACTTTTTATTGCAGCGCGACTAAAAATAATTTTTTTTAAATTATATTTTAAAAGAATTTTGTTATTGTAGTGTCTCATCGGTGCGGTGTAATGACAAGGCGGAAAAATGCGATAAAAATAAATAAAATTGGAAGCAATTAATAAATAATCCTTGTGGGATTAAGCATACTTGATGTTATGATGTAAGAGAGACTTTCTCTACGCAAATTTTTGTCCACAAATCTAGCACACCTCAGATTTTATCGTGCCCAAATTTGGAAGAAGCATGGTTTGGTGCCTACTACATCCATCTTGTCTCGATCATATATACACATACAAGCACGACTATATAATTCTATAGTATTACTTACATATTATCATAAATTCATTCTGTTACTACATTCACATGTATAAAATTTATCCTTGACACAGCCAATCATTTCAAATGATTCATCCTGTGGTACTGCTATTATAAAAATAAATTCATTTTTCTTTCGAATTTTCCTCATTATGAAATGTAAACTATTTTTAAATTATTAAAAGATTATTGCATTATTTTTCGTGATTGATAAACAAGATTTACCGGAAAGAATCATTTTTTTCCTGTTCAAATTAAATAATCTAATCTTGCTCTCATATGTGTGCATGCAATCTTTCCTTCCAAACATTCTATAACACCATCATTATCTCGAGCCAAAACAAATCTATTAAACAGATAAAAAGTTATATCGAAACGTTAATTAAATAAATGGAAGAATAATATTTGCTCAATGTGGGAAGCTCCCAAAAGATTCTTTGTAGGTATGATTCATCAATCAAAACGATTTTCTGTAATAATCTAAATTGTCCAAATGAGGAAACACCACAAAAAAAGCTGTAGGTGTTCAGAATAATCAGATAATCTTTATTTTGATAGTCGTCACGAAGATCAAAAACCTTAAATTCTGCAGAACAATTTCAATTGTCTATGAATCATAAAGACATAATTTTATTTGTGGGAGGTATACAAGATGTAAAACGTATGCAGTTTGAATGTCAATGCTTTATCCGTAAATGGAAGCTCTAATAGTATATTAAAGAACAAGTTTTATAAGGGTTGATTTGGCGCACGAATTCCAAGTTAGAAAACGAGCCGCAGGCGAGTTTTTCTATGGGATGAGTGCGCCAATGCCCTTATAAAACGAGTATTTTATGCTATTTTTTCTAATTTGCGCCCCCTTTTTTCTTATTTTAATACAAAAAAAATATATTTTGGTCGTCTAGAGAATTTTGTGTTAGTTGGTAACAGTTGGTAACACTCGGCGCCCACTTGAGTTTTTGAATCATTTGTCACCATCCGTCACTTCAAATAAATTAGTTATTACTTTTGTTACTTTATTAGTGTTACAAATAAATAAAATATGAGCGAAGACAACTTAATTTGCACTCCGCCCGAAATTCGCGAAAAAAAGCAAAGATGATTAAATCGATGATAACGTGTCTTGTTTATAGTACCATAAAATTACAAACATGAATTGGACTTACTGATTTGTCCAAGCAGATTTGATGTAGGCACGAGACTTGTTTATGTTACTAATTAGGAATATCCAAAACCTAACCTTCTTTCCAAGTAAAAATAGACCATAACTTCAAGGGAAATTTCATGTAAGTAACAATCAACAAACCGCGAACCAATTCAACGATATTAATTAAAAATTTATCGGAGGTTGACAATTTTGACAGATACTTGCAGTTTGAAGTTGCCACATTCCACGCATTACCCATCCAACCCTTAAAAACTAAATAACCCTATAATGCATTAAAGTACATTGTGTACTTTTATAGATAGCCATAAACGACTCCTACTAATAGACGTTAATAAACGTATTACAAACGCAAATTAGAAAAAATTTGTTTTTTCCTTCTACATGAAACTACTTTCGGCGGTAAGTAACACTGACTACATGTCTAGGATTATTATAGTTGCACTTTCAAGGTAATTTCTAATACACCACGATAACTGAATATGTTTATACATAAAGCATTATGAAGTAAAAGCTATTGCAATAAGATGATTATTTCTCTAAAGCTCAATTTGGCCATTCAAAAATGGCCGTTCTCAGAAGTGACCCATCCAAATATCCCCAGAATCCCTAGGTGATATGGCGACAAGGAATGTTTTAGCGAAACCCATATCTTCTTAGTCTGACAGTTGGTTGGTTATTTACAACTTTTGACGTTTTGTGGTGACACACGTCAATTTTCGTTCAATTTACGAGTTTTGCAAAGTCTGCCGTCACGGGTGACTTTCCAGATGTACTACGGCAAGTTACAGTAGTCAAGCAAGTCATACTCGTACGAAGTTATGATGATCAGCGCCAAACCTACCGCAACTTTCTGAATCGTAGTATCTGAGTAGAGTATGCAAAACCTCCCGGAGGGTCAAAACTTTAACAGAAATAAATTTTTGAAAACTGAAGCCTTTTTTTGTGCACAATCCCACTTAAAGGCTCATTATTTCAAGTAACACTATAGTACATTTTGAAAGGTGTGTAAAGTTGGCACCTCCCAAATTTGAATGTTGTAATTATGATTATGTGAATCGTTTGCCCAACGTAGGCCCACGTTTGCCCAATAAAAAATTTTCTTCCCACCCTTAGTTAAAAAGTTATAAAAAAAGGCTTTTGCCCAGCAGTTTTTTTTTCGTTTACCCGCCCTCCATTAATTAATTATTTGAGAAATAAATTTTTTATCCGCGAATATTCCAAAGATATAGATCAACTCCTTCCAAGAGCGCACTAGACAATATTTATAAACGGGGAGCATTAAAATTTCCATTTTCGGCAAATAGACGAACGACCTAGACAATAATAGTGTCGAAATTCGCGTTTGTTTTTAACAATATAACCTTCCCAAGTATGATACGCGTGCCGTCAGAATTAAGTACCCTTTATTTTTTATAAAAAAGGTGTACGAACAAAATTAACAGTTGGGCATACCAGTTTGGGAAATGGACAAACGAACTGGGCAATAAGTGTATAAATTCGTAAGTATTATATATGGATTATTAGAATTGAGTTCGCTTTATTTATTGCAAAAAAGGTGGGCAAGCGAAATTAAACGGTTGGGCATAAAAAACACCAAATTCCTATAGGAGAATAATTCATTTCTATTTTGCTGTTTCCAGTTGAGTGATAATTGGAAAATAACCTTCAGTTAAGTTTCTTGTTAAATGACTAAAATTGTTGTGTTGTTCATTTCCCAAACTTGTATGCCCAACCCTTAATTTTGTTTGCCCACCTTTTTTACAATAATTAAAGTGGAACTCGAATTCTAACCGTCCGTGTATTATACTTAGGAAGGCTATATTGTTTCAATAAATGAAAATTTCTACACTATTATTGTCCAGATCGTTTGCTTGTCTCTCAAACTGGTATGCCCAACCGTTAATTCCGTTTGCCCACCTTTTTTGCAATAAATAAAGTCACTTGATTCTAACATACTTAGGAAGGCAGTATTGCTTAAAAAATGCGAATTTCGACACGATTATTGTCCAGCTCGTTTGCCTATTTCCCCAACTGATATGCCTAACCGTTAATTCCGTTTGCCCACCTTTTCTGCAATAAATAAAACGGACTTAATCTTAATGGTCCATATATAATACTTGAGAAAGCTACTATATTGTTTAAACAAATGCTGATTTCTACTCTACTATTGTCTAGTTCGTTTGCCCATTTCCCAAACTGGCATGCCCAACCGTTAATTCCGTTTGCTCACCTTTTTTGCAATAAATAAAACGGCCGGCTAATAACCATAGAAGTTAATGCCGCTACGTTGAAAAAAAAACGGACTTAATAGTCCATATATAATACTTGGGAAAGCTACTATATTGTTTAAACAAATGCGAATTTCTACTCTACTATTGTCCAGTTCGTTTGCCCATTTCACAAACTGGTATGTTTTCAGCAAAAAAAAAAGTTTTAATGACTTTTTAATTAAGGGTGGGCAAAAAACTGTTAGTTGGGCAAACGATTCACATGATCATCATTATAAAATTCAAATTAGGGGTGCCAACTTCACAGACCTCATCTTGGATCAGATGAAACAAAATGATTGGGAGTTGAAAAATTAGTGGAATTCATTTCGTTTTTGAACTTATTGAATAAAGAGAACAATTCAAAAGCAGATCGTTCTACACAAAATGACCTTAATTCTTTCAACAAAAAGACTTAAAATTTTCGAAATCTTTCTATATTGCCATAAAATACCCAGAAACTAAACGAATCGTAGTAGGCTTCTAAAATTTGTCAAACAATTGCTAATCTTCATGATGATTTTGCAAAAAAAACATTTTTGGGAAATGAATTTTTCTTTCAAATCACCACGTTCCACCAGAAGCTTGTCCAAGGTTTGATGATTTTGCATAAGTGTGTATTTTGATATCTGAGATCTTAAGATCGCAACCGCACAACCTGATCTACCAAATCAAAAAATCGGCATTTGGAAACATTTATCAGAAACGTGCCCAGTTGACCTTGAAAAATATATCTAATGAATCTAAAAAATGATGAGCTACAGAAATCTAAAGAAGTTGGTGCATAAATAATGGAAATATTTCCGGGTTTGCTGAAAGGAATTTTGAAGTCGGGAAAGTAAAAAAAAAATCTAGTACCACGACCAAACAGAAAGCAAATAATAGCCTTAAAACAAAAAAATCTAGCGTTAAGAACCGAGGTAATGTTTTGTAGCATAGGTATTGGGAAATATCAGCAGGCAACTTGCACTAACTATTTAATATCGTCAGGAACCTATACTACGAAAACAAAAAATATTGAAATGGTGAAATCTTCTAGGGCTTGCAGTTATACAACATTGTAAGGTGAGTCGAGCAAAAAAGTCCATCCAGCTCGGACCACAAATAACAAAACATTGGAACTCTTTAATTATGGCTCAATTTTGAAGTTTTATATTTGACATGTAAAAATGAAGAGCTCGTTGATCTAGCATGTCTTCCAATTCTGCTTCCAAGTACATACATCCTAACTTTATCAATCTCTACCTGGATCTCAAGAAATTCTGCAAATTCGGAATATTTCAAAAAAATATTAATCCCAGGAAGGGCTATTACCCAGGATCAACATAGTAATATACGTCAGTACCAGTAGATTCGTCTTAAGAAAAAAACCTGGCGGGATGACCTACCTCTATTAGCCGAAGGAGAACTCCTAGGAATCTAACTTACTACAGTAAAATAGAGGATTCCAAAAAGAAAGGTCTTTACTGTTTAAACTCATTCTGGTATCCACGTGTCTAAGAAACGGTTAACTTGGTAAAGCAAAAATCGAGAGGTGTATTTTCGGTCTCTTTTTAACGCCTTCAGGGTAAAACCAGATACAAGAAAGAAACAAAAGTGTTTTATTTCGTCAGTCTACTCAATTGAGTAGCAACCTTTGTTGACCATCCCCAGTGACTTTATGGCAATGATAGTTACTATTAGTGCGTAGATTATTTGTAGATAAAGAAAAGTTCTTTAGAACCCATAAGTCATGGTTGCCTTGATCTTACTTGACAAACTTTGTATATTAGATTTAGAGCGTTGACTTAGAAAAATTCTAAGAAAGTTTAGTTTCATCGAAGCACGGAAGTATTTCCGAACGTTAGTTCTGCATGCAGTTAAATCTTAGTAATTAAGACAGAAAAGGATTTTCTTAAGCGAGTTGACTAATTCTTGTCAACATTTTCTTCTGCGCTCCTCCATCCTGAGCTAGATAAGACTATAGACTCTACTGTGCTCAGGAAACGCTAGAGGAGTAAAGCAGCAATAACCGAAATCGCAATCATGGTAAGATTAATGGGAAGGGAGGTGTAAATTCAAAATAAGAACCCTACCTGGAAATCAGCGACATGAAGTTATTCTCTGAACCACTTTCATTGCTGGTCATGTCTTACTACCCGTTGTCATTCCTAGCCAAATGTACCTTTAAACCCACAGAAATTTAAACGTACGATTGCAGTAAAGAGTAATGGTATCGGAAATAGTAATAACTCTTGACGAGAAAATACGCGTTGAACGGACATATCCACTATCTAATATTTCGGTAAAATTGAACTACCTAGGACAAGGTTTTTCGTTGAACTGTCGAATTAAGACTAAGAAGGGTTTTAGTACGAATAAATCTAAAAGGTACTAGTTACGTATTAATCAGTAGATATTGAAAAACTTGTACATATAATAAGGCGCTAAATAAAAGAATTCTTGAGCGAGATGGTCAAGTGTGCATGTGCAAATCAATATGCTCAAAAAAGTCTGATTCTTTCCAAATAGCCTAAATCCAATTGAGTCGCACTATGATGTTATTTATTATGTTTTAATAAACTCAATTTCCTATGAGTGAGCTCTATATCATCTTGTTTGCTTTTCGACACTTTAGTTTTAATTTATCAAAGTCGACTTATCAGAAGTTATCTCCTTATATATGATTCAATTGTTTTCCTTTACAGCTATGCAATTATCAAAATTTAATTGAGTAAAAAGTCTGAGAATACTGAATAAATACACTATATTATTATTTCTAGCAACATTTTCGAATAACGCAATATCGATTAAGCAAGAATGTTATATACAAGTGAGAAAAATCTTGGATGGCAGCCGGAATAATTTGCATACCAAGGTTTAAAATAATTACCAACAAACTTTAAAACGCATTTCTGAGATTTTATTAAATACATTCACAGAACCGCTAAAAATAGCCCAAAATAATCGAAAATAGCATTTTCTATTATTGGTGCAACACAACAATAACGAGGTGAGAATGGGAATACTTTAGCGGCAATCAAAAATTTTATGTGCACATTACCGCTCGGTATTTATTACATAATGGAAACAGTTTCTAACGGAGGAAATTGTGATCTGAAACACCAAAGACAACACAAAGAAGAAAAATGAGTCCCAAGAGACTAATTTATGATATTTTTCAATTTTCATCCTACGGACGAAACTGCGTCCAACAAATTTTTAAGTTGCCAATAATAGAAGGATGTTTGGACGATTTGAAAATTGAATTGCTCAATATTTACTGTGATTGTCTATTGTGCGGTAATTTAGAAAAATGGTAATATCCTACACCTATTAAAGTTTATTTAGAATGACAAGATAATCGGAGAAAATCCCCCTATAATAGTTAAGTTAATAAGATAGAAGATGTATATATAAAGAAATAAATTAATTGCTGTTTCCGGTTAACTAATCATTATAAATTTAGAATCAAAGTCGACCTGTATGATATATACAAGCTTGCACTCAAGTGCATAATTTCGAGATATAAATAAATATATAATTACACTATATGGAGGAATATAAAATTAAAAACGGCACAGATGCGGCTACATACGTTATTGTTTTTAGAATGGGATCTAATTTGCATTAAATTAAAGCGCGCAATAAATAATGCATGGACCAAAACCAAAGCAGCAATTTTGAATTATGAACAAATTAAAAAAATACCACTTTTCGAAAATGAGCAGGAAAAACTGACTCCCGTCTTATATTAAAAAAGCCCAACTTACAACACAGTTTATTAACTTATCAATTTATTGCACTTTTATTTTTCACTCAAGTTCAAAAAGTACACACACACACACTTAACTATAAAAACAAAATGATTTGTCGAAGCTGACGTTAACTTACAAAGAATAACACTGACTGAGGAACAATATAAACTGTAGGTTTGGTCGCCTTAGCCAAATCACCGTGCCAGATCTCAGCTGGCTGTGATTATGACGCAGGGCGGCAGTGGTGAAAAAACTGTACGTTTTTATCGGCATAATAGGTTTTCTACATGCACCTCCTACTCCTTTAAAGATAGGTAACAAATTAAAGATAAACTATCTAAACACGAAATCAACGTTTATACATTTTTGTTCCTACTCTCTTTGTCCATTTAATCATCATATCACAAAAGCGCTTTTTCGTTGAAGTATTTCATTATCAGCACGAACTATTATTTGTTCTTTTTATGGTTGTTGTCATAGTTTATTAACGATTAGAGGGTGCTATGAGATTAAAGTTTTATTGAAAAAGCACTAGCCTATGATAAGATTTAACAATCTGGAATATAATTCTGTTAATTGGTTTTGAATGGAAACAATCACACGTTTGGAATCAGCTAAAACCCTAACCTCAAAAATGTATCATTATTGGCTATATTTATTCATTGTGAAAAATTATACTTCTGCGGTCGGTATCGGTTATCGTAAGCCGGTTGTAGTAAATCTTAAATAATAAACATCCATTACAATATACACGTGCGATTTTTTTTTGTACAGGTAGTACTTGCGACTTACCGTTGTTTTTAAGTAAGAGTGAGAAAGACATAATTGGCCAGTTTCACAAAGCTTGATTAAATTCTGATTAGCTTAATCGTGATTAAATTTGAAATCCAGAAATTTCATTGGCTGAAACTTAAGAGACCTGGAATTTTATCCAATTATATTTCTGGATTTCAAATTTAATCATGCTTAAGTTTATTAGAACTTAATCAAGCTTTGTGAAACCTGCCAATAACGTTTAAAATTTGCAACATAACGAACAGCATTTTAAAGCAGAGGCTGCAGAGGATCAACTTTTTTTATGCTTTTATTTCCAGCCTATCATGAATTATTATGTAAACGTTTTGGTGGTACTGAAATCTGTCAACTCTTGGGTCGTTTTATTCCTTACGGGTACCGAATTCAGAAATAAAGTATATTCACAAGCGCGATCAACTGTTGCGATCTTTACTGAGAAACAGTAAGATTCAGATCCCTCATGAGCCCCTATTTCCAGTGAACATGATTTTAAAGTTGGGCCACCGTTTAACGTTACTGGAGTTTATATGGTAGGTCCATCATACACTGTGTCCATAAAGCATGGAACAAATTGATTATCTAGAGAACAGCTTACTTGACTTAAACAAACTTCCACACTTGAGAATAAAAAATTACAACAAACTCAAAAATGTCGTCGTTGTTGCTACATTCATAATTTTCTTTCATTTGATTCCAACTTTTTGAATATTTTTAATGGAACATTTTGTATATTGCTGAATAGTACCCTTCAAAACAAATTGGGCAATATATAGGTTGTTGTTACGAATGTGGCAACAACGCCAACATCATTTTTGTGATACTGCACTTATGTATCATACCTAATGGACACAGTCTAGAAAATACAAAAGAAAGTACGTCGGTAGCCAATCTTCACTTGTGCAACGTGTCGTGCTATCCATTCGGATAGACAAGTCGATCTGGTACTAGAAATTCCCAAAAAGAGTAAGAAAATTCATAGCAAGAAGAGGATGACCCACCATCCACTCGGATAATGGCCTAAACTTTGTCGGCATTTAGAATCTAACATTACAACGATTGGCCAACTGATTGCAAGTATGCAAACATAAAAAATAGGAAAATGTATATCTCTCAGAAAAATGGGGAATCAAAATATCAGGTTCGACTTGAAAATCGTATGTAATTTGAGGTTATGCTCGTCTCGACTAGACTTATCACTTTTTTTATGGACAGTGGCCCTTAGTCGTCCAATAAATTGAATAATCTATATTTTGTAAGGGAATGATACCTAGTAACGGAATAGTCATACTTTTTGATCGGTTATTGGCAATTAACAACAATTAACAAGAAATGTAAGAAAACAAGTGACTGTGGTCGTGGCGCGAGAGTAGGTGTTGTGTACTATTGTCCGGGTAGAGTAAGTCCGTTTGAAAACTTGGGCCATGACCTATAGAAAGGTCAATTGCTAACACTCCATAGACATTTTTAAATCCCAGAATTGGGACATTCTAGAACAGGGGTGGGCAAACGGTCGATCGCGATGGACCGGTCGATAGCGAAATCATTTCGACAGTCAATCGCAGACATTTTAAATAATTTACTAGGTTAATTTCAAATCTTTTAATTTAAAATGTGTACTAAAAATGCCAGCGAAGGCTATAGCTTTTCTGTATACAACGCATACTGCATACTGTATGGTGCCGCCTAAAAAAAGGTTCGTGAGTAACTGTCCACGAGAAGGTGACATGTCAGAAAATGCGTGTTACTAACAAACGTCCTTTAAGTAAAGGTTCGTGAGAAAAACAGTTCACAAGTAAAAAATGTCCTGAAACCATCCTAGATTTATTACACTTTTAGCTTAGACTTAGCGCGTTAGGGCTGGTCATAGCATCTTTAACTGGAGGTTAATTACCATAGATAAATTTGCTACAACAATTATATCGTGGTAACTAACTGCCAGCCAGAGCTAATCGGATATATAACAGAGATTGAGAAACTGACCTTTAGTGGTTAATTAGAACTCTGAATTCGGATTTAGTACAGACTTGATCAATGTATCGCGCGCGATCGTAGGAAAGGAGATGAATACCCTTATTTCAGAATTCTGGGCGCCCACGACAAATGTATCAACAAAAGAGTGCAGTTGCGGATTATAATAAACATTTACTTCAAGGGAATTACTTCATTTGGTCTTTTGTGTTGGGGTAAATTCCAATCGCTTCATTGCGGAACAAATCTGTGGTGGTGTGCTAATTTTTTTGCTATAAACTAAGTACCTAACCTTAATTGCTTACTTAACTTTTTTTTCGGAAGAGGTTTCTTTCTAGTGCATTGTATTCATTTTTGTACATTCAAGCACCTACTAGATTTGAACCCCACCGACCACAGACCAGATATACGCTTATAATACCACTAGGTCTAAGTTACAATCTTTTTTCACATTTTTTACATCGGTTCTCCGTTACTGGCAGCTTGGAAATTTCGTTTTTTTTAACGGAGTGGGGCTTGTTTTATTGGCTTTTTGTTATCGGACTCAGCTACTCTACCGAGATTTCTTATGGAACTTAGCCAGCAAAACTAATTTGGCCAAGCTTATACTTTGGTTTTTAGTCTGTAGTTTTTTGGTTATAATGTTTTGAAAACTGTTATTCAGATTATTAATTCGGTACAAAAATCTTGTTCTTAATCCGAAATCAATCAAAACTCGACCAACTTTCCCATGCTATAGTTTTTGAAAAAAAGACTACATTTCTTTTTTAATACTGATTCTAAAAGAAATTCTTTTTGCTCGAATTCAACAACCTCCGCTATCGCCGTTCATATTACTAGACTAACACTGTCTACGATTATTATTCCAAAGTAACATTTAAGGAAACCTGAAGACGAAAATCCAGACTTATCTTCGTAACAATGTAGTTAATACAAAATCTTACCTGCCTTATCAACAAACAGCTATTTGGCTATTTTCTTATAGACACTTACCTGAAACAAAAAAAAGAGCAATTAGTTTTCATAGTACAAGACTACAATGTTACAAAAATTATTACTTATACTTATAGTGACTAACATAACTTGACCTAACCTAACTTAACACACTCCAACCTAACCATATGAAAGCATTATAACTTATTTAACAAGTTTCAAGATTGATACAGGTGTTCTAACATCACTATCTGAAAAACAATCTAATCTAAGCGACTGTTGCCTAACCGTTGTTATAAAATGGAAATCAATCATGGGCAAATATTATTCATAAATTAATTTCTATGGCCCAACCTATTACATCAGGTGATTTCAACAATTCAACCTCAAACACAACTATTCTCGATCATAATTCATTCTAATGTAACTATTCGAAACTATTTTGATACATACCAATTTCTTGACAATAGACAAATCTATTACAACCCAACCTAATGTAATTTAAGTAGTAAAAAGTGGTAAAGTAAGTATAGGGAAGTGTCTGTAGGATTTTATGAATACAGAACCCTTGTTTTTACAGGATCTACAAATCTGAGTAAGAAAATGGTATAGAAATTAGTATTCAAAAGCTGACTGGGTTACCTAGTCAAAATGGACTAGCTAAAGGGCTTATAGTAGTATACCACGTGAGATGGTTCTCTAAGGTACAGTGTGCGCTTATTGAATAGATTATTTTGGACTTATCGAAAGACAGTAGTGAATAAACCGACTTATTTCATTGCGCGCTGAGAAATAAAGACTTTTGAAACCAAATAGTTCTTGAAAAAGAAATAAACCGGAAGAACCAACCCGAACCAAGTATTTAATGGTGCCGTAAACTCCTTAAGAACCTATGTCATCCATCCTAGCTGAACCTAAATAAAAGTAGCTTACCATAATCTATTCGTTTTGCTATAGATAGGATAATAACTAAGTATGTAATTTGAAATTAATGAAAATTCAAGAAGAACCGACCAGTATCCAAAGCTTTTGGAGAATAGAAACTTCCTTCCCCTTCTATACCTATTTCAAACCAACAGGGTCAAAATATGCAATAAAAGAACAATTTCAGAAATAGCTCCAAATTTCTTAATTGAATTGTATAAAAATAGCCCAAAAAACCTTTTTTTAAACTTACGAAAAATATTTCATCCAATTTTTCAGCAGACTCTGAAAAACCGCAGGAATTTCAATGAGGAAGTAGCATTTACAAGCTTTTTTGATCATCAAACAAGCACATAGGACACATTTATAACAAATTTCAGATGGTTAACATTTTTATGCATCTGCTCCACCTACTCATTAACACACAATTTAGTTTGATTTAAAAGAATAACACGCGACCAATTAATTTAAAATGGCAACGAGCCACAATGTCAACCATGAACATATATTTTAAATAAAAGAGGATAATTTTTATATAGTCTATATAATATATGTAGTATATGCGGTTTCAGCTCTGCGGAAGAATACTTTTGGATGTTATAAATCAACTCTTCTAAAGCTTTTAAGTATATGCGACTGCAGGAAGAAGTGTCATTTTACATTTGCTTACGTCACTGCTGTGCTGTCGGTAAAAATATTGTAACCCCTACATATTTTTATACCAAAAAATATAAAAACGCGAAATACAAGCAGATACGTCAAACAGCCCTCTTTATTTTCTAAATTTATGACTAAGCTCCACCATTTTGATAACCTGAATTTCTTTCAGGAAGATGTAGAGATAGAGATTAAATTTAGAAAATCTACACACGTATACAATAATAACAAACAATATTTTTGAGCACTAAATTATTTTTGTTAGTACAGTTGTTTGAGACTGAAATAACTTTTAAGAATGATTTTTGCGTCAGCTGAAAAGGCAATTTACAGGCACAATTGTCACACAACGTGTATACAACAGCGTCAAAAGCTTCATCACATCCAACTCACATCCTGTTGACTAACTACATCAATGCAATTACTATTTCAGTGGTCAATTTATAAATAACTTTCAGTCGAGAAAAAGACAACACGCGTATCTACAACAACACAACCAGAGATATTAGACCATGAAATATATTATTTTTAGGTTATCTATGCCGCTGTAAAAAACAGATGATTCCTGCATGGTTGAGGTTTACGTATTTGTAACACATATGTTTTTAATGTTCAATAATAAAAAAAGGTTATAAGGATAATGAATCAAGATAAATCTGGGTCACAAGTCTGCTGTTTTATGAATGGAATAATTTCGATTTTAAAGCCCCCAACTGTCAAAAGCAGCCTAGTTTTTGTTTTCGGCTGCTTCCACGTCGTACATTCAGTAAAATACTCCGACTTGCAACAGGTTACAAAATTTATAGAACTTGTGGCCATCAGAAGTCCTTAGATTTTGATTTTAATTAATTTAGCTAAAATATTTTATTTATTGTTTCCAGCCTTACTTTGTGGAACTCCATAATCATGAAATAAATAAAGATTATTGAAAGTTTCACAGTTTTATTAAAATACAACCTGACAATATTATTTCGACTTTTTGTATCTACCTTAGCGACGTGTTTGTTTATAATTATATTACCTTTGATAATGACAGCTTAGCTGAAGAAACAATATTGTCAGGTTGTATTTTAATAAAACTGTGAAGCTTTTAATAATCTTTATTTATTTCATGATTATGGAGTTCCACAAAGTAAGGCTGGAAACAATAAACAAGATTATTTCGTCTTCGTTAGAAGAACAAGCCAAATTATACAAGAAACTTATGATCAAACACGGAATCGCAAGTCAGAATGTTTGGATTAACGAAGAATGTCTGAAACGTCAGGTTATTCCTAACTACGTAAACATCACTACCAGAACCAAGAATTCGATTACCGAAAAAGTGATTAGGAATGCCAATTGAAGATGGCTCAAAGAAGAATCGAAGAAATGGTTTAGTATAAGAGACAATATGCACGTTTATATAAAGGTACTCCATACAGAACTTACTCATAAATTACACAATATCCAATTTGACATCTTAGATTTTGACATTAGAGAAACCGTCAGTCACATTAAATTCAAAAAATACACCACACAGAAAAATAAACTTCATCGACTTGTACAACAAAAACGTACACTACAAAATAACCTTAATTGTCAGAACATTGTAAACTTTTATCCTCGTTTCATAAACTTGTCGAATATAACATTCAATGGCAGAGAAACACAATTTCTTAACAACGGTTTCAAATTTTGTCCTTTTCCAAAATTTACCAACAAAATTAAAGAAATCTTGGCCGTTGAATGCGAAACTATACTTAAGAAAGATCATAACAACTATGCAAAATTCCAAATTTCGAATTTGTTAAAAGAGATGTCTTTGAAACAGGACAAAATGTACAACACATCTAACATATCACTTCTTCAATCTATAGAACAGAAAATCACAGAGAACAATCTAATTTCTGTTAAAGCAGATAAGGGTAACACTTTGGTAATTCTTTCGAAAGATATTTACATACAAAAAGTTAATGAATTTATTAATAAAGAAAATTTAGAAACTTTAAACAAAAACCCAACCACAAAATTCCAAAAAGAAATAAAACAAGGTTTAGAAAACTGCAATATCTGCTTTTCAGAATTAGAAAAGCAACAAATCATTAATAAAAACCCACAAATACCTAAACTATATGGACTAGTCAACACACATAAACAGGATATGCCAATAAGGCCAGTTGTATCATACATCAATGCACCTAATCACATTTTATCCAAAAAACTGAACCAGATTATTAACACGATAGGTTACAAATCGAAATACTCTGTTAGAAATTCATTAGAATTAGTAGATAAGCTGCAAAACATACATCTTCCACCACATTCAAAGCTTGTTAGTTTTGATATTTGCAACATGTTCTCCAGAATACCCCCACAAGAATGTATTCCTTTATTAGATAGTTTCTTGATCAATAGTAATATAGAATTAGTTAAAAGGTTAGAGTTAATTCAATTATTTGACCTTTGTATAAGCCAAAATTATTTCACTTTTAATAACATAATTTATTTACAAAAGGATGGTTTACCTATGGGTAATTCTCTAAGTCCTCTATTAGCTAACATTTATGGACAAGTTCGAAGATCGAATATTTGAATTAAACCTCTCTAAACACATTATCTTCTGGTTTCGTTATGTTGATGACATTTTAGCTTGTTTTGACAGTTCTTTTGAGGTTATCAATGAATTTTTAATTCTTATTAACAGTATCCACCCTAACATAAATTTTACACTAGAAGCAGAACAAAACAGGGCTATAAACTTTCTAGACTTAAATATCAAGATTAACGCAGAGAATCTATTTGAATTTTCCATATACAGAAAACCAACACAAACAGACATAACAATACCAAATGAATCTTGTCACCATAATACACATAAAATAGCAGCCTACAGATCATTAGTACACAGAGCTTTAACTATTCCACTAACAAAATCAGATTTTAGCAAAGAGATATCAACCATTAAACAACTAGCACATGCAAATCATTACAATCCGAACATGATTGACACTTTAATTAAACAAAAAGATTATAGGTTAGCTATCAAAAGAATATATCCCATTGACATTCAAACAGAAGACACAAATTACATATCTATACCATATTTTGGCAAAATATCAGAAAAAAATTGCACATATACTAAGAAAAACCAACAATTATAAAAAAACATTTAAAACCCAGACTAACACTTTTTCATTTTTATTTAATGCTAAAGACAGAACACATGATATCATGAAATCGGGCATTTACCGTTTAAATTGTTCTTTTTCTAGTTCGGTATATATTGGACAAACACTTCGAAATTTTGACATAAGATATAAAGAACACGTACGTCATCACAAAAATAAATATCCTGAAAAATCTAATTACGCCAAACACCTTTTAGAACAAAATCACACAATGACTCCTCAAAATAATATTAAATTCCTACAGTTTTGTAATAACAAACGCAAATTAGACATTTTAGAAGCCTTTGAGATATACAAACACAAACTCAGGGTACCTTTAATGAATGAACAACTTGAGCTCAGTAATTCTCCGTTACTGGAAGTATTAGATATTTAATTCTGATTATTATTGTTATTTTATCTAGTTAACTATTTTTGTATCTACCTTAGCGACGTGTTTGTTTATAATTATATTACCTTTGATAATGACAGCATAGCTGTCGAAACAATATTGTCAGGTTGTATTTTAATAAAACTGTGAAACTTTTAATAATCTTTATTTATTTCATAAAATATTTTAAATCAATGCCCAAAAAATGTTTTTGAAACTTCAGAAATTTAAAGTTATAGTAGGAAGGGGAGATAGCACATCTGTATTAAGTTTATTGCAATATTTTGCTATTTAAGAAATTACACTGTCTTGCATGACTCGGTGCAGTTTAGTGACTTCAGGTAAGATACTCTTGGTAAAGAAATATTAGAAAATTCTCTATACTCCACTCTAGTATGTCGTTTGAATTTATCGCGATTTATAGGTAAAATTGATGACTATAGAACTTTTTAAATGTTCGACTGAAAAATAAACATTTCACAAAATGTTTATTTTTGAAAAAGTATTATTTCAATCATCAGTTCATAATATTCTAATTTGTTGGAATAAATAAGTATACATGCTAGAAAAAGGAGAATCTATAGGACCGGGTGTCCCGCGCCATGTTCTAATGCTTATAAATTGTTTGTTTCTGAATCGTTTTGAATAATATAAAGTATAAAAATGAATTTTTGAGTGGGTATATGAACATAGACGCACTTCTGGTGTTACCAGAAATGACATAAAACTTTTTTATTTTAAATGCAACACCCTGTATATTTTTGCATCTACATATTTCGATCTACAGATCATTCTGAATACATATATGTATGTGATATGTGTCATTTTTTGTTGCCATGGCTACCTAAAAGTTAACTATTTACATCTTGAATCTAAAAGGTCATGAATTAGTTTATTTGCTGCTAGACTGATCATCACTGAAAAATCTGTCTAGACTGATGACTAGAAAAATACAAATTTGCTCGTATTTGCGTAAGTTGGTTATGAAACGCTCGTTGTGAACATACCGCAAAAAATACCTAATCTTAATTTTGTAACAAACAGATGACAGAAACGGTTTGGCATCTATTTGGTAGTACGTTTCACGGCCAACTTAAATCTTAAATTTTAAAAAGAAAATACCTTCTAACTTCTAACTATACTTTGTCTCAAAATTAGGAGGAGTAATTCGAATTATTCCCGCAAAGAAGCGCTTGTGTAAGTGATTCTCGTAAAGCAATAATTTATATTGGCTACACTGGATAAATCGATGCAGCACGTTGCTTATTTTGACATCATGTGACGTTTTTGAGATTATACTTTTTTGTATTTTGTATTTTTCAAATAATTAATCAATATTCAATGTTTGCATTAAAAACAAGGGATTACATTTTCAACATTTATTCTGTAGTTGTTTTATTTAAATTTCATGTTTTTGTATCTGAGAATTTATCCTTAGTAACGTCAATGAATTTTGATTGGTCTCTTTTTTGAAGGACTGCCAGTGGCGGGGTTTCAAGTCTGTTACTGGGGGGAGTGAGGGCGGGGGGGGGGGGGCAAAAAAGTCGTACTATTGAGGAATTTAAATAACGTGTGAGCAACGGAATTTTGATTCAGAGTTGGCTTTGAAAGAAAGAGATAGACATTTCGGTCATGTGCAATTTTGAATCGTATGAATTAGTTTATTTAAACATTTTAAACTGTCACTTTTTGAAAAGAGCTATCAGATTAACAGTTTTTGAAACAAAATTTAAGAAAAATCAGTTTTTAATAATGATATCCATATTTAATGAAGTACAAAACAGAAATATGGTAGAAATTTATCTAACACAGAATTAGCAACAAAATTGAAGAAATTAATAACACACCTTGTATCCTCCATAATGTTATCGATTCCGTTAAAAGGAGAGTTGCATTGTGTAGAGATGTAGGTGGGGGCCATATAACATCTTCTTTAATAAATTTTTAATTTAACTGTATTATTTAAAAATTTCTTGATTAGGAAGAGCTGCGAAATCAGAACCTAAATGCTAAAATGCATTTAAAGTAGGTCTGTCAGTTAGTGACTGAGAGTAGTTCTCAATGATCTGTAGTAGTTCTAAATGATCTGTAGTAGATCTACTACCTACTTAAAATTAATATCAGATGTAACCTAAAATTTCTAAGACCTTCTCTGAATCAAAATTCCGTTGCTCACACCTTATAATATGTTATCTGTAATCAGTTACAATTTTGTACATAATTTTATTCTATGCATAAATTGCGCCATATTGATGCATTAATTAAACTTGTCGCTTAAATGTAATCCTGCCTGTCCAAGCTACTCCTCTTAATTTTGAGACAAGATATAGCTAGTTATGTGAGAAAATGAATTACCATTTGAAAATATAAGTTGTACTGCAAAGCGATATACGAGCAAAAATGTATTTTTCTAGTGCTACTTGATCAGTCTAACTGCAAATTCATAACCTTGTCACGTGGGGTTTTCGTGACTGAGGGTCGTAGTCAGAGGTAGAACGGGAAAGAAAACACAAGGAATAAAAGCAACTATATACTAACAACAAAGGAATGAAATACCAAAGGTATTACACATAATGGTTTTATAGTTTGAGGGCGTATAGGTCCTCCTAAAACTATCACAAACACAGAAGGCGATCGAAACCACCCTATCAAGTACTAGGTCTACAAACTAAGAGTGAGAGACCCGTTAATCAATGCCCCTGGGCACCAGATTTCGAGCTCCTACATAACTACAACTAAGCGTAGGGGACCCTTGGCACAACCCCCAAAGAACTAAGCAGTAAACAAATTAAAAGGTACTCACCAGCTTGCTTGCACATGCTGTCGTGTTGGAATCATTTCACTGACTGAATTGTGAGCTCAAAGCAAGCTGGTTACATACCGTATCCTCATGAATATTCCGAAAGCCTTATTGTATAATTGAATAAATTAGAGATAATGAGATGAATATATAAATGCATAATAAGATGCAGATATAGATGCATACTCTATAAATGAATATATTATTTCTAATGGGATGCAGACTGTATAAATTATTTCCAATGAGATGCATGCGGGTGCATGTATGTGGGTACCGCTCAGTATAGACGCGAGTAACCTTGGCAGATAAGTTGAAATGCAACTTGGCCAGTCGTAGGTAAAGCGGCAGCAGCTGCTTGAATAGCGTAGATAGTTGCTGCAGTTGTTCGAATGGCGTAGGCAGCCATGCACATAATCTTGACGTAATATTGTACAATCGGAATACGAGTTGAATTTAACCTTCTAGATTCAGTGAGTAAAAAACAGTCTTTAGGTACCGATGGCATCAAAAAATGACAAACCACACATATTCATAACTGAGAATGATACGTAGATTTGAAATATGCAAGAATATACAAATATGTCATCTAAAATAGAACAAGTGATGTCACTTCCGGTAAAAACAGAAGTCAATCTACTGTACGTAACTAAACGAGACACCCTGAATATTTAGAAAACGGGTTGTAGTATCGAAAATGGTCGAGCCAGTAACTTTTAAATGGAAAGGCATGTTTTCTGACAAATAAACGGGGTTAATACAGGGTAGTAGCATTTAAGATTTTAAATTTGTGCCACGAGACGAAAAAAACGTTCCCCGGATCTAAAACGTATATGCAACTAGCTGTATATCCAAGATAGTCTGGAGATTCTTCTAACTAGTTTTTAAACAAACAAAACCTTCCTTCATTTACATTCTTTGAGAATTCCTACAGTTCCTCGTAAATCATCTTCATTGCCCTATAAATTCTTGCAATACCTCGAATTTCTAGAAATTCTTAGTAAATTCGATCGACGTTCCTCGCATTCTGAGATACCAAATTTTAGAACTTCTTTTCAGATACGGCAAGATGTCTCTTGTCTTGCCAATTCGCCACTTGTCGAAGCACTATTGCACCTACTTAGTTAATAAAAACGCCTAAACTTGATGATAGACACCATCAGTATGCCCTAGTACAAGCAAAAAGTTTAGTGGAGCGTTACTAAAAATGGCAGATTTGTAGGTTTTTATATTATTTATCGACAGCTAATTTATAGTAAAGTAGGCCATATGATTATAGCCTTTGGTACCAAGTGGTACGATAGTCTTTTCCCACTTTGATATGTCGCACATAGAGACCAACAAACTCGGCCAATTATATCTTTCTCATTGATATAGTTGGACATGCGATTTCAAGGAACATTCTGTACATACATTATATGAGGTGTCTCGAAAATAACCAACAACAACGCAGATGGTTAAAGAACGTCAGAGGAATAATCTGAAACTGAAGAAAAGATTCCAGCTTAAAAATTTTTAAAATTTGTAAAGGATTGTTTGCAGTACTTTTTGCTAATACGGTCCTGTTATCTTTTGCGTTAATTTGTTAGTACTAACCTGCAGAGTTGATAATAAATTCTGAGAACCGCCGAATTAAAAATACGAATATTGGTCATGGTCAAGTCTTTTATAAACGATGACTGATCACCGTAATAAGTGATTTTGTTCTCAATAAACTGCAACTATTATCAAACTAATTATTCTTATTATCAAGAGCTTATTCGACGGTGTTTTCTGTTTTAAGTAAAAATTGCTATTATTTAATAAATCGTTCTTTAATTTAATATTAACTTACCGAATTTTGACAATTTTTATAAAAATTAAAATTATTAACTTACATCTTTATAAAAAATGTTCAAAATGTCCCAAATTAGAGCCGCAAACAAGCTTCTAAACGTCTTATTCGTTATTCCAGAAAGAGTGGCAATTTAAGTTAAAATTTACTTGTCCAAGATTCCAAAAGAAGTGACCCTTTAGTTCCGTTATTTGTCGTTTGTTGTGTAATTACGAAAATGTTCTTTTTAAAAGTTTGATTTATCTTCGGTTTATCTTCGAATATTATTAAAGAACGTAAAAATGTATTCGTGTTGGGTATCCGTTTCTACACAATATTTAGAGACGTGTATTTTAGGTGACCTTGCTTGAAAAACCCTTGATTACCTCATCTTGTATAAGCGCCTTACATTCCTGGTAAAGTTCGGTCCCGAGATCGTTTTTGTGAAATTTTACAAGTTTAATGTTTATCTCATGATGGTTTTAGTTTTACTGAAAAGGATTGCTGTTACAATCAAGTAATTCTTTAGGTTTTAGTAAAATGTATTAGCATCGCTGATTACAAGGCGTATTTTTCTTATAGAGAATGCTTTATTAATGTTTTTTAACACCGCCCGCACAAATAAACATCGCCCTTTAAAAAAATTTAATTAACTTACCTTATTATTAGGAAATCAAATGTTCTCTTTAAAAATAAGATGTTTTTATTTTAAAGCTGTAAATAGACTTTAAATTTATTTTTTAAATAAACAAACTGCAACGTGAGCAAGACACACATGTGTTTAGTTACGAATTTATTCAGAGATCAACAATCGGATTCGGAGTATTTTGCGAGATAGACAAAATCGTGCTTTATTGACAAATTATTTCAAATTTAACAAACTACAATCTTCGGCATTATTAAGGAGAATGTCGAGGAGAACGTGCAGGACCGGACTAAAAACTTCAACCTTAAATAACTTGGAAAGTAAACATTTTAGGAAAAAAAACTCGTATTCACTTATTGTTTGTTATTTTGGGACATCCTGTATTAAGAATCTTACTAACGGAGAATATTAGTTGTTATTAATTCTCTTCTAGAAACTTCTAGATTAAATTGGCGTGATCAGTTGACAAACCAGTGCATCTGGGATTTTTCTAAATTATCCTTGAAACAATTATTGTGTACGAGCACACATTGCGTGGATCTAACCACCGCTTACGTGGATCTAAAATTTTACGTGGATCTAAAGTTCATTTTCACGTTTGTGTGATCTGTTAGGAGGCGTTCAGCATATTTTCTTTTGACGGTTTGTTATATATTTTTTATTTATTAATTTTTGGGCGAGGAATTAGGATGCAGAGCATCCTTCGTACCTTATGGCACCGATTGCTATGATCATTTGGCCGACCCTACTAGAATTTAGCCGAATCTGGGGGAATTCCACCCCCAATAGGGATAGTTTTCATTTTCGTTCTATCTGGATTAAATACTAGGCTATTATTTATTGCTGATTGTAGACTATTCTGAGATTCGTAGATCCATTCATATTCATCAGGCATATTTATTGCATACAAAGCATTTTTCTACTTGGAACTTATTTACAGTATGTGTAAATATATTAAAAGCTCCCGACAACTAAAAAGCTCATCTGAAAGACAATTTTTTTTTCACAGCGTAAGTTTAATGAGTGGGTATTGTTGAGGGCCCATATTGATTGTATGGAAATTCGTGATTTAAATCCTAATACTAATCTACCACGGATGTTCCACACTGAATATGTTTTGCGATGTTAATTACATTTATGTGCCTTTTCTAGTATTTCATTTGTTTGATAAATTGTACATTGTGTAATTTTGGAACTCTTTACTGTTCAGCGAATTTAGGCAATTATTATTCGTTTCATAAATGTTAATTTTTGTCTTAACTAACAAGTTCGGACAAAATTTCCCTGCAACAGCTTTTTTAAATTAAAAAATTACGATAAGCAACTGGCATTTGCTCTTGAATACGCCCCCTAATTTGCTTAAAACTTTTCCAAGATTAAAATTAAATATTTAAAAGAATTTTTTACAAAAAAAATCAGGTGATATTTCAAGCACTTACATCTATATGCATGAAGTTTCAGAAACTTCTTCCTGAGCCAGAAAATTTAATGGGACATAAAAGTTAAAGAGAGAAGTTAAAACTTTTTCGTTACGTATACACTGGGAAAGTATGACGTCGGAAATTATTAAAATACATTATTTATTATTATGTATTAACACCAACGTCATCATCTTAATATCTTTCCAAATGCTAGTTAATTTTAGAGAAATGTTTCTATTACGTCTTGTTAGAAAAGGTCGTCCGTAAAATGCATACTATTTAGTATCTAAGCAAATTCAGTCAAGAAGAAGCTTTTGTTTATTTTGAAAAGCTGGACATGTTCCAAATGGAATTTTATACAAGAGAGTTTAAACAGTAGTAACAGTTGACTTGTCCTTAAAGTTAATATAAACACACGTCATAATCAAGTATGTATAGAAAAATCGATACTGCAAGTCCTAAAGGCGTTTTTGGACAACATTGTCGCTTTGGAAAATTTTAACAAATAATGTTAGCCAAGAAAAACAGGAAATTTGCTTTGAATTATATAATAAGTAGGGAAACATCTAATATATAATTGTTTATTATAAGAATATGATTCAAAAAGCTTTGACATATTTACGTGTTCTTATTCTTCTATTATTATTATTTTGCCAAACGATGCAAATAGGAACAGAAGAAACCGTTCAAAAATTGCATTATCCATTTTTAGCCTTGAGCCACTGTTACTGGCCTTAATAGTTAATAGCAACTGGCCCATAGCGGCGTTGAATTTAAAATTCTGGAAAAGTGATTCTTTAAAATATTCATGTTATTTATGGACCAATTATGTCTAGATTCGAACGGTTGTTCCTCCATACATTCCAAAACAGGAAAGGGAGAGAGAAAATATAGAAAAATCTATTGCATTCGTGTGGTCACTTATCGATCATGTGGATAATAATCAAAAAGTGGAGGTTCGAATAGAAGAACATTTTCTGGATTTTTTTTATAGTCGCGTCTGTTCCAAAATTCGAATGTTCTCCAAAAAATTTTTTGCCAATTCGAAATGGGATGCCCATGATTAAAACGGGAAACTTTTTCCGAATCTTTTGGCGAAAACTTAAGTCTGTATAACAGTGGCATTTATTTGGAGAGCATTGGAAAAACGCGAAGCCGGATATTTGGGTCCCGCCTTTTCAGCGCGGGACACTTCAGCGCGAGGACACTTCGGCGCGGACCACTTAGGCGCAGGGACATTTTGGCGCGAGAAATTGTCTAGTATTATTGTAATGAACAAAATCTGTAGGTACTTACAGGTAATAAATACAGTATGATCGATGAAATACAGTATTCGATAAATACAGTATGATGAAAAAAAACTCAATATTTGCCAAACACAAAAGCTCGTATATACTGCCAGAGTTAAGAATAAATCATTTTTCTAAGCTGCTAAAGCATTAAAATTAAAATTCTTCTGTAAATCTCTCTGCATAAGGGAATACTTTTTAATAAGAACTTAGCTTGTTTATTAAAAATCTCTTATTGTTTATAAGAATCATGTTAATATAACTTAAATAACTTAATAATCAATTAAATGATATAGGAAAATTGACCTTAACATTGAATATCGTACCACTAATAAATACGTGTCCTCCCACTTCACGAATTTTGTTTCAGTAGGTAACACTTATAAATGGACACTGCTTAGTGCTTATAGTCCAAGGCTTAAAGACAAACAGCATTGGAAACGTTTTATTTAAAGATCTCCGAAAGTTTTATTTATTTTCCTAAATTTGCCGCAGGAAAAATGTACAAGCCCCGAACTGCTTTTAGTCAAATGTTCTTGCGCCGAAGTGTCCTTGCGCTGAACTGTCCCGCGCCAAACTCTCCCCGCGCCGAAACGGCCAGGCCTAAATGGCCGCGCCTAACGGCCGCGGCCAAATATCCTAGACCGGTGCGAGTATAAAGTCTGAAACTATCGAAATAAATCTTTTATTAAACGTTTTTGAAAAAAAATCCTCGAACACTTCAACTTTTATCTTGAATGAGACATATTTTAGTGCAATTGTTTTTTGTAGGTTGCCTTTTATCTCTGGGTTGTTTTAATTTTTTTTTAATGGAAACCCTATTTTGATAATGAAACTTCAAGACCAAATATGCTAAAAAAGTATGATACTGTATGAAGAAAATCTCGAAATAATTGCTTTTAAAGTTTTAAAACAAAAATCGAATAACAACCAAGAGTTCCAAGCTTTAATAAAAAAATTTAAAAATTCTGTGAAGAACTGTTATAATTTTAATGCTGTCAATGCATGAGTCAATTGTTACATGTTATTCGATTTTTATTTAAAAATATTCAAAGCAATTTACTCGTAATTTTCTTTATTCAATATCATACTTTTTGAGCATACTTGGTCTTCGAATTTCAGTATCTTTCCAAATGCATCATAAAAAGTAGGGCCTCCATTAAAAAAAAAAAGCTTCGCTATCGCTATAACTTGGAAACAAAAGACAATTACACTAAAATATGTCTTATTTAAGATAGAAATTAAAATGTTTCAAGATTTTTTTTAAAACATTTAATAAAAGATATATTTCAATAGTTCCAGACTTCATACTCGCACTGTATAACGTTTGCCCTAAAACAGAACGCTATAACCATAGATAACGATATATTTCCATATATCACCTTGGTAGTGTAGGGGCTGGCGTGCTAGTCTCTCACCCAAGCGGACCGGGATCGAATACCGGTGCCAGCAGATCTAGTTTTTCTAGATCTAGGTTTTTGCAGGTTTCCTTATCTGTAACACAACTGTGGGGTTTGTGCTATATCATCTGTAAGTCGGCTGTAGCCGCACGATGTGCTTGCTTAATAATAATAATCCCCTCTCTCCCGCACAAGCTTCATAGCTTCTGAGGCTTGGTTCTCCAGGCAATGGGTAGTAGTAATTATATTGTATAGTGTGAGTTTTATAACTTTAAACATGCAATTATTAAAATAACACGTCAAATACTTTCGACACTCCTCACGATTATGCCACCAATCTTATCTATTTTAACAGCTGATTATTAAACTGATTATTAAATTATGATTAAAAAACGAATTACTTTTTAAACAAAATTTAATAATTTTATTCACAAAAATTTGTGTTATTTCTAATTAAGTTCATTTAATAATAATATATACTAAAAACAAATTAGAAATTTTACATTAGTATTTCAACAAAAATAGTTTAGATAATTATTTAGCACAAACAGTTTTGAATACCTGTTACAAATTGTTTTTGTCCACGCTCAAGGTTGTTTTTCATGTTGATTAACATTGTGTTGAGTTTGTCAAATATTGTTTTTGCGTATTAAGGTGTAGGGGATAATTATTATTGTTAAATACTTATGCATTTCCATTAATAAAATACTTAATTGTTATCGTTGTGTAACACCCAGTAATTCCACACACGTGCATTCAAAAATTCACTTCAAATAAGCAAAACTTCATTAGACAGATGTATCTTCTAATCTCAGTGTTAACTCACAGTTGTCATGTAAGATTGGTTGCATAATTGACAGGGGTGTCAAGCCGTTTTATTAGTTGCTTACTAATAAGTGAACTGTATGCAGGAAATCTGCATGTTCAGAGCCATACAATACGCACTGTATATCGATTACGTTGTGGTTTCTTTGCTCGATCCGACTGGATCACCTGAGATGGACGTTAAAGTTTTGTTTTCTAAGAGGAATTTGCAGGAATTGATCGGAATTTACCAGAATTGTATTGGAAATTTAATGGAACTAGGACGAATATAAATGATTTGGAGGCTATTTGATGAATTGTTGAAACTTACAAAAATTCTAAGAAATTCCGATTAATTAGTTACTCCTATAAGGTTATATAATATAGAATTTAGGCAATAAAAAAGATAAAACTCTAGACCTAAACTTATACCATCCTGCTCTTAACTATACAAGCGGAAAGAAGCTTTTGAGTTCTGTAGAGTTATATAAAGCAGAATTTTAGGCATTCAGGTGTAGTATTCTCCAATGTGTGTCGCCACTTTAATTTTTAGGTTTTTTCATAATACTGTACTACATGAGAGACTTCTTTGATTGCAAAAATCCGGATCTTGACAAATATTAAATTGCAGATGACTGCAAGTGTGTAGGTGTTACTACGCTGACCGTGAACACTACACAGACTAGTGGTTTTGGATACTTAAAATAAACTTTGCTACTGGACACTTTGCCAATGGTGGACACTACGCCGACCGCAAGCGGTGGACACTTCGCCGATCGACGACACAGCGCCGGGCGCAAACGGTTGGTACTTTGCCGACCTTTAAGAGCCGTTCAGAGTTACAGTTCTTATGGGCATGTTAACATAAAGCTAAAACTAATTAAACTACTGATCGGTTTTGATATGGTTTTCACAAATATGATTATGTGATGTTTTCTATAATATGATCTTAGAATAGGTTAGGTCAGGCATATGTTAGTGTTCACAATCGGCAAAGTGACCACACCACCGGATGCGGTAGGCGTAGTGTACACGGTCGACAAAGTGTACACCGCTTGCGATCGGTGTAGTGTCCCACGGTCGGCTAAGTGTCCCTATGCAGCAGCAAAATTTATTTTAAGGGTCGACGTAGTGTCCACAAACTTTCAGCAAAATGTCCCACACCTGTTTCGATTTCTACCTATTTATTTATTAGGTCTGTAATTTTAGCAAACAAATAGCAACAGTTTAAAGTTTTCATAATTATCCATATTTTTCAAAAGGGGCGAAAAATTCGAAAACATCCCTTCTTCGCGGTTAAGGAAGTGAAATTCCGGACCTGGTACCAATGCTATACCTGGTACGTTAAAGACCAATGTAATTTCTAAATTTGGTTATACACTAGAAAAGCCGGTCGTATAAACATTTACTATCGGTGCCAAGAGGTACTGCTAGTCAATTCAGTACCTGGCTCGTAAAAATATAATTCTTGAAAAATATGATTGTTGAAACTCCAAACACGTTAATGGAAAAATGGCGGCTGTAATAAATTACAAATTTGTGCTAAATTTCTTCCTCATTGACTAATGTCCTGCAAACATTGGTATTCGAATCAGCTCACTTTGCTTGACATCGTAAAACTTCTGGCGGAAAACACTTTGTTACAACGAATTAGGGCAAGTTTTTGACAGAACTTTCTAAAATGTTCTTATTCTTATTATTCAAGTCATTAACTTTAAGGGAAATTGGATTAAAAGATATGAGCGATTTTATTTTCTCTAAAGCTGTTGGGCATAGTCATAAATGCTATTCCTATGGCATTGTACCGAAAGCTGCTTTTGGAAAACCTCTCAATTACAAAGATACTATTAAAAAGAGTTTTTGATTAGTTCATCTTTCGCCAAGCTTTTTCAGTTGCAATTGGAGATAAAGTGTTTAAACACCGAGAAACTATGAGCAAGGTTCACAATAGGCTCATGTCACTGAATCTCTGAATTAGTAATTTCCGGTGCCTTACCCTCCCATTTTCTCTCATTTCTGTGCACGATTTTAAAGATAATATTTTTGTGTACCAATAAATTGTCTCGCTTTGTGGAGAATAGTCCTAATCTTCAGCTAACAAGTTTATTATGGCAAGAAATGTGAAACTGACAAATTTCTTTTCAGCAAAGACCGCAGACAAATAAATTCACCGTAAATAAAGGAAGTAAAATGAACCTAAGAACAAAATAAATTGTTATGTTCTATATTAAAATCACCACATAATATTAATTTATAGACTAAAAGCCATGTTATCGTAAGAAAGCCACTTGATATTTCTATCAAAAAAGAGTGCCTCTTACAAAACACTTTTAGCAAATTCTTTGGCAAATCTTCAATTTCTTGTTTATTATTAATATAGTTACATCCAAGGTTCCTCCCATTTACGTTCAATTGTTTTAAAAATTACCACTAAACCACGCCAGATTTTGCGTAGATAGTTATATGGTTTTATTTTTAGCATCATCAAACCTTATAGGGTCAAACCAATTTTGATTTATTCTTTTCGCAATACATAATTCACGAGTAGGATATTTATAGGTTATGTTTACAAGCGATTATTAGTGTTTGTAAACTTTTATTTTTATTGCCTGTATTAGCAATTATAATATTACTAATATATTTATGAGGTTATGCATGCACATTCTTTAGGTATAGATACTATAAACTGTAGTGATTTAATGGGAATGTCGTCGATCTTTAAAATCCAAGAAGAAAACGAGTATTACAGGTGTGAACTGAGGTGAGTCATCCCACCCATGTTCAAACATCTTTTAAAAGTCTATGCACAGATTGGTAAACATAAATCTACCACCAGGAAAACGAGATTGGTACTTGCCTTACCACACATATCTATCTACTGCCTTCAGAACCATGCATTTTCTTTATCTATTCAAGAGACAGTTGAAAGTTACACCGTCTGTTCATACTCCTACTTTTATTTTCGAGCTCACCATATATACATATTCAATCCTTTTTTAATATAATCGATATAAAGGTGTGGTCAATGATTGCAGGTTTCCTTTGGCTGAATAATGTCTACGTACTATAGCAACATGTGCATGTGTACATACATTAATGTTTATTAATAGCCATTATTAAAACAATAAGTCAAGTGGGAAGAGTGGGTTGATTTTATTTATTATAAAGCCAAATTCACTCTGAAATCAAAACAAAAGAATCTTTATGCCTTGGATAACCTAAATTAATAAAACGCGCATAATCGCTAACAAAATCACTAATCAACATTGTGGTAGGCCATTACGCTTCTAAGCCACTAGGACTCCAAAGTCAAGTGGGAAAAGTGAGTTGATTGCATTTATTATGAAAAAAAGTCACTCTTAACAAAAAAAAAAAAAAGTTTATCTGATATACTTATTTATCTTAAACTGGATAATAGATAATCACTACAATCATTAATCAACATCGTGGTAGGCTGCTTTGTGTAGCACGGATGAGTCCTAGGAATATTAAAATTTTCAGAAATAATGCCACTTTAACGTATTGAATAAGGAACAAAAATAATACAAAAATCATCTCTTTCTAAACACACTACATAGCACATAAATAAATATAAAGAAAACGTTTGTGGGATGAAGAACAGAAGCCAAATGTTGTATATACAAAATCGATGTCGTGAAAACTTTGAAATTATATTGAAGTGCTATCTTTCTCTTTCTACTCTTCAAAAGGAAAGTTTGCTCAAGAATTGATTAAAAACCCCATTCACTAAAATGTCACAATGGTATTTTATTTTATTAGGAGGGTATTTTAAAGGAAATTTTTTCTCCAAAATTAAATTTAATCTTGAAATGATTTTCATCAGCATCGGCATTAGAAGCCACATCTATTAAGGTAGTTTCCAAATTAGAATATTTTAAAATTATATAAATTTTAAATAAATATTGCTTTTGGCTTTTTAAATGGTTTTAAGTAAACACAAAAAGTAATTAATGTGTGTTCTGCTATGGCGTAGATTTTACTACTGAAGGGTTTTTATGAAAAAAAAAATTACTTTTGATGTTTTGTGTAAACAAACGGTAGGATATAATAAATAAAACGATAAGACATTAATAGCAAATCCCAAATTATTTTGTGTAAAGCTGTTCATCTGATAAAAATAAACTTTATAAAATTTTGAAGATCCTATTCGTGCAACCGAAGCATCACCTTTATAAAAACAAGGAAAGTGAATTCGGTGCATAAATGCAGTGCAAAGTATTACCGATTTTATGAGAAATTTCCAAAACTAAAGTGCCCGAAAATACAAAATCAAAATTTTGTAAACTAAGTTTAATTAGTAAATAAGGTAAAATACTTTGCAACATTCAATATCTTTACGACATTTATTATTTGTATCTTTTGTAATTTAATTTCAAAATCTGTGGATCACGATTGTCAGTGCAAGTTACTTATTATCATTTACAAGGTTTTGAAATAATCGTAGTTAGGTCTAATAAATCAGAATTAGAAATTAATTCAGTAAATTTTCTAGTTCCAAAAGAATGTCTCAAGGGGTTCCTTTGATTTTTGATCACTGCGACCGAACAAGGCTTCGCACACTAAAGAATGAAAAGACAAATCTAAACCGTGGTACCCGCTACTGCTTCAGGGCATTAAGCATTCAAAGAAAGCCAGTTGGCCACCACAGTCGCCAGCCGCAAAAACTGAAAGGCTTCATTAGACATGAAACCCGTACCCATTACTGCTTCAAGACATTAAGCATCCAGAATGTCAAAAACACACCCTTACTCAATTTTAACTTTGTGCAAATTTTTTGCAGCTACCACAAAAAACACGTAGTCCAAGGTAGCCTTCCTTAGAGCACCAATCAGGTCTTAATCATTTAGATCCTTCTATTCTTTTGTTTGTATATCTATTTGCATTACGTTTTCTGTTTCTTTTAGAATACGGAGATAATTCAGAAATTATAATCTGACCAAAAATATAACTATATAGTAGTTCAATGTTGCAATGCCTTTTGACAACTAATCAATAAATAATCACCAATTCGTAGACCGGTTCTTGATAGTTTATGGTTGCAGTAGACGTACCAAGAAAAGAAGAAATCTTGGGAAAATACAAGAGAGAAAGGAAGATGTCAGGTAAAACCAGCATACACGTAGAATTTATTAATAGAAGGAAAAGACTACAACAATCGGAATGGAAAATCGGGAGGATACTACAGGAATGAAAAGAATTTATCCTGGCCCATTTACAAGAATGAGGATGAATCAGACTGCTGTACCTATGGATGGATATCACTGTAGAATTCAGTATATACGAGTAAAATAATGCAATGTGATAAATCATAACTTGGAAAAGCGCACAGCAAACATCTTAAGAAAGTCGAGTTGTGAAAATGAAAAACTAGTGAGAATGACAATAGAACACACGAAAAGACGGAAGCATTGAAGAAATTCAGAGTTGTGAGGCGAGAAAATGGGTTAGTCAGGGCGATCAAATATAGACAATACAAATATAAATGTTTAGTTATTAAGATTTATCAGATTCAAATTATTGGTTAGTCATTTGTGACTAGTTTTAATATCCCGAACACCACCATGTAGGTGTATATTGAAAAAAATATATAGACAATCTTGTTCAATCTGATCCTTAAAAAATATAATAAGAGACAGTGATTTAAAACTAGCGGAACCTTAATTAAAGATGTGCAGCTAAGCCTAGCATATACTGGCGATTTAATAATAATTAAAATGACTTGAAGAGTATAGCCTAGGATGTAGAATATTATGTTAAAAAGAGACGGCTGTGTACCAATGTAGAGAAGACAAAATACATGGCGACATAAAGGAAGTAAAACACAACTAACACTATAGCACTAAGCTTAGAAAATGGATTTTAAAAGGAGATTTACAGTTTTGTTTTCTTATGAGTACTTAGAACAAGGTAATAAATGTGTAGAGATCGAAGCTCATTTGATAAAAAGTGAAAGATACAAAGGTGCATGGGTATTTTACACAGTGTGATAAAAAAAGTGATTTCGCTTATGATGTGATTATAAAAAACTACCGTTAGATGCGATACTCGGCAAGACCATTCATTAAGTAAACTTTTACTTCCTATTCAATTATATTCGAACAGTTTCATTCGGAATTTATAGACAGGTACTGATCACGGTCTTCATTTTGATCACGTTAACAAGTAGTCGTTTTCAACCTCATTACAAGAGGTAAAAGATTCCAAGAAAGTTTTCATAATTTTATAATATAATATAATTGTTAACAGTGTGTTTTTGCTACATTTCTGAGTTTGTTTCATTTGACTTAAAAGAGAGATATTTATGACCACTCAGGAACCCAAAAATAATAAAAAGTAGTGCGTGCAATACCAGGTATTCTTCTCTAGGAAATAGCAGTGGTTTACAAAGGTGAATGTATTTAAAACTTTGTTGATTTTAAAACTTCAAATAAATTTTTGAAATAATAATACTGTAACTAAATCCTCCTCATATTCAGGAAATTGTTTTTGTAAAAACTATAAATTACTTAAAACTTGCCGACAAACATGACAACACTAAACAGGAGGTTTCACCTTAAAAAAATAAAGAATTTTATAATAAAAAAATTGATTTATGTACTGCTGTGCTTTTCATTAAATAAGTTACTTATAGTTTATTTTTAATAGAAACCTTTGGGAAAAGTAATTAGACGATTATTTAAAGCGATTTAAAAAAAATGTAAAATTACCTAAAGTTCTCGGGATCTTAAAAAAAGTCTCGGGAGTCCCTGGAATAAAAGGATTGTGGAGACTCACTCAGTAGAGAAACACTAGCGTTGATGCATCAATATTCAGTATAACGCAAGTCATACGATTCCACCCAATAGGGTGGAAGGGTTTACTATGCGTTAATTTTAAGGAGTGGTTTTTATACAACTTTCTTCTAGGACGTACCACTTTTTCAGAAAAAATAATGAAGTTGGAAACTGTAACTTCATTTTGTAGCATTATTCTTCTAACCTCAGATTCTTTTTACATTTAAAAATCCATTTTTTTCGAAAATTTGTAAATGTAAAAAGAACCAGATTTTACGCATAAACGGTTGATAATACGAAAAAATGTTATTTAAGTTTTTTGTTCTGCTGCATGAGATGCAGCAGATTAATATTATTAACGCGGGAAAATGATGTTAAAGTTTACAACTGCCAACCCTTAAAATCAATGCCTAGTAACCCCCGCCACACTGTAGATGGCTTGGTCACCTACAAAGACTTAACTAGAGGAAAATTCAGAAATGGCTAATCAAGGGCGCAAAGAGAGTAGAAGGAAATAATTATCCCAGAAGACCTAGAAAATAAGGCACGGATTAATAGTGCACAAAGAAATTCTAAGGATAGGTCTGGATATTTTCAGGCAATGGTTCGAAAGGTCGATTAATATTTTTTATAACTATGTACCGTATACACACTACAGAGTGTTTTAGAATCTGTAGTCAAATATAAAAGGAAATGACAATAAAAATTAACGTCCAACAAATTGGATAATTCAATGGAATTCTTAAGTAATTTAGAGAAATCTTTCGGAATAATTTGTTTGACAAAATTTAGTTAGGTAGCTGGTCTCTAGGTAAAATAACTGCTGGTTCATCGTATTGCCAATTAAAAGAAATAAATCTTGTCACAGTAGATATAAAATTAGGAAGTGAGTCTTGATACTGACTTTGCATATGCATAATGCATGCATATGATGATATTGCATATTAGGTCGGTAATACATACTTGCTGCATTATGAAGACAACAACTAACAGCGATTGCTATTCTGACCCCAAAATACCTCTTCTTTACTGGACTTTTAGCAAACACATCTTACTGCATAATTAGAAAACTTAAAACCTCATGAGATAACTGCAAGAATCCTTCATATTGGAGATTTATTTCTTTGCAAAGATTTAGACAAACAGAAATGCCATCCATCAACGGCGATCTATTATTACTCAACCATAGACTAGAATTAGGTTATAGGGTCAACTTGACAAATAGGTTTGTACACAAGCAATTTTGTATTCGTTGATCTGTCGTCGTGCTTTCAATGTTATTGAAGGTTATCGTTAAAATTACTAACCAAAAGGAAACGAAGAGATGAACCCCGTAAAAATATAATTGAAAAATAATTGTATAGCACGAAACTAAAGGTCGAGTGATTTTCTGTTAAACTGACACTAATTGTCACCTTTATCCGAAACAGTACACGTTAGATTTTAATATTTTATACATAGAATTACATAAGATACATTAGAAGTGACATTGGATTTTTACGTGAAAAGGATTTTTACATCCGCTTCTAATCTGACATAATGGTAGTATTGACTAATTATTGTAAAATTAGTCGTTAGTCAATCAGTCACTACTATAGAATGCAAAAGTTTTGAGCCCTGAGTTTGAATGCGCAGAGCAAGAAAACTATCCACTCAAATTAATGCAGACAAAAACAATTAGATACACAATTTATTTCTGTATAAGATAGTAAATTTGTAGAATTATCTGAGTTTTGGTTTTTGAATTTTTGCAAATTATGTTACAAAAAGTCCGTTTTTTGGCAGTTTTGACGTAAAGCGTGTCTTTAATAATTAATATTTTAATAACTACTCGACAGAATTGAATTTAATTTTATATGCAAGTAGCTAACAGTATTCTATGTATGACATTTTTATAATTTGATATCTGTATTATTTCTCAAGTTATTCTTTGAAATAGAGGGTAATACATTCTAGTGTTCTGGTGTCTTAACCAAAATTTTATTTTTTTTACAAACGATAGTAAGTATTTTACTATTAATTATTATTAATGTTAGTATCGTATTAGTATTAATTATTAAAAAATGCGACAAGAAATCTTGAAATTATTCACGATTATCAAAATAATTTTTTAAAAATTATTTAGAAAATATTCACAAATTCATTAATAGGTAATTTTTTAAATAATTATTTATTGATTAATCCGTGGATATTTTCAAAATTTCTTTAGGTATTTGTTGTTTTATTAAAGAAATACTACCTTTTGTAAAAGAGAAGATCTTGATTAAGGCACCAGAAGACCACAATGCATTACCCTTTATTACATAGAATAACTTGAGAAATAATACTGATATCAAATTACAAATTTCCACGTACGTAGAACACTATTAGCTACTTGCATATAAAATTACATTCAATTCTGTCAAGTAGTTATTGAAATATTAATTATTAAAGAATCGGACTTTTTGTAACATAATTCACAAAAATACAAAAACCTAAAGTTTACAAATTTACTATTTTATACAAAAATAAATTGTCTATCTAACTGTTTTTGTTTGAATTAATTTGGGCGGTTAGTTTTTTTGCTATGCGCATTCAAACTCAGGGCTCAGAACTTTTGCATTCGATAGTAGGGTATTTTGTATAATCAATAAATTTAATGATAAATGTTAAGACTAGATCTGTTCTATATAATAATATATAATATTATTTTAATATATTAGTTTGTAATTCAAATAAGCGAAGTACATATTTATTTTGAGAAAACACTTTATATATGTAATTAATATCGAACAACTTCTACGTCAAAAATGTCATCAAGTAGTTTACCTAGTTCACCTAAAAGCAATTAATCCCTAGTTATGTTTTCGTCGACCATCGCCTCGTTTCCTTTTTGTCAATAATTCTAACGGCAACCTTCAAAAACATTAAAAGCGCGACGACAGATCAAAGAATATAAAATCACTTACTTGTGTAAAAATTTATTGTCAAGTTGACCCAATTACCCTGTAACCTATTTGTTCTATGATTCTAGCCTATGATTAAGCGATAATAGATATAGGTATGTGTGTTATTTCGTTTGAAAGTTTTTCGAGAAGGTGGTATTTTTTTCTTGAACTTTGTCTAAAGATTGATTGAAAAGTAATTGAGGTGAATTAATATACATAAAATAATCTTTTTTTTTCTGAACATAATTGTACGTCTCGTGTTTTTAATTATGATACGCGACAGTAGTCAATGCTGAATTTAATTTCAGTTAGATTACATTTCTGTTTTTATCCCTTCTCATAGTAATGAAAATTAAATTAGTATCAAACAATTAGAGTTTTGTAATTTCCCCTGCTTTCATCATGAGGTTGATGAAAATGTTTTTAGTAACAGAAAAATTAAAACCAATTGTGTTACTTTCATTCTCTCTCTTTAGGGATTGCTAGTTGATACGCTAATGCAGTTGGCTCATTAGTTTATTGCAAAATTTATTTCTCACACTATTTAAACTTCTTTTACATCTACGGACGACAACTTTATAGACAATAGATTAATAATAATAAATTTACAAGACAATGATTATAAATACAGGTCAGTCATAAATCTGTCAAAATGCTTTTAACTTTCACCCTTCATTGATTTTGCACTTCAGTTAATGAAATGTGCATTAATTGTTATGCTATTACCATCATCTCTGAATCATAATAATTACTGCGAGAAGAAAATTAGTTTGTGAGCTTCTGTCAAGACAAATACAGTAATATTGCATTATTTAAAGTTTTAAAGAATTTATGTTATAAAATCTTTTAATAATTTTAATTTATGATTTACAATTGTGATTCAGTAATGTTTAAGAAAAAAATTTGGAAGGAATTTTGAAATGGAGTGATTCGGTAAAATTCTGAAACGAATCTTGAAACTTGTTTTTATTAATTGGATTAACTCTAACGTTAGAATATAACGATGCACAGCGTTTTTAAGTCAATTAAGCGGTTCATAATAGTAGGTAGTATGTATTTATGGTCGATATACACAAACAGACAACTGAAAACTGACGTTCACGCACAACCTGTTTCCCGTTTCACAACACTTAAATGTTCCTGGTTTAAGCAGATTCTTCGAAAACAAGATCCTTCCGAAAAGAAATGAAAAGGGAGAAACAACCGTTATAATCCTATAACCATTAAAAGCGGCACGTTCGAGTAATGTAGGTAAATGGAAAATCCCAACTCAAAGAATTACAATAGGTAGTAAAAAAGCTATTAGTATGTGCAAAAGAAGTTTTGTATGTTAGGAGTATTAATTTTTTGGTTAATGATGCAAACATTCGGAGATAGAATTTAGTGCTTTCAATAAACGGAAGAATTTGCATTTAATAGAAGCGAAAAGGATCTAGTTTTCATTACGTATTTTTCAAGTTCCTAAACTCTAAGTAGGCTATGAAAATTTAAGATTTCTGAAACTATTAATAAAATCTAAATTAATATAAAAATGTGAAACTCTAAAATGTTGGTACTTTAGAAATTTAGGACACCACAGTCCAGTTGTAAGCTGATTATACCGCAGAAGTGTGCGGGTATCCCGATTTACCGGACAGATCCGAATCCACCCGTGTCCGCGGGCAACGAATCGGACGGACTTTTCGTAAAACATAAATAACGGACCGAGCCGCGAAAGGGCATGCTTCACTGCTATAACGCTAGTAGCACATGCTGCTTATTAATAATAACTCTAGTCTTTATACCTATTTACTCCGTTTGTGAGACTGATTGAATTTATTGTTTGCTTTAATGAACTTACGCGATCCCGCAATTAGGGCTGAGAATTGTCTGCAACCCAATTGTAAACAAACATCATAAAACAAACGCTAAAATGAACTTTCCGGCTCAACTGAACCCAGTATCCGCCCAATATATTTAGTCAAGGGTAGTTATAACCATGGGCCCCCGAACAAGCATACATCGTTGCTACCAGGCAAGATCGGGTATGTTCGTGAGACATTCAACGAACACAGGGCGGACGGGCGGGCAGTTCAAAATCTGATACACGCACACCTCTGCTCTAATTGCCACGGATACAGTTCTTTTGACAAAATATCCATTGATACAAACATTCTACTTTTGGATCACTAAAATGGATGTAATTGGGCCTAATTATCGATATCTCGGAAACTTGAACAGTTTTGAAACATCGGTTTGTCCGGATGTTGGAACTCACGATAATTTGAGAATGGACCTTGAGAGTCTACCGTTTTAAAATTCTATTACTCTCAAATTATAAACTGTAAAACACTGACAACTTTAAGCTAGGACACTTTCAGAACCATTAACACTGAAATCTTCAATATTTTAATCAAAAAAACTCTGAATTTGTAATACTCTGAAAATCTTGAAAAAATCTCTCAGAAGATCTTTAGTTGTAAAAAATTGCAGAAGATTAGAAGTCACCATGTACATACATAATGGGCATGGGCGACTTAATCCAAAAAGTATCAAAGATTAATGGCAACACAATCCTGAACACAAACTTGACACGATTATCGTAATGGGTTAGTTAGGTTAGGGTATGGGTTAGTCTTCCAAAACGGGGAAAATTAGAAATTAAAGTAAATGTTTCAAATGAAGTAAATGTTTGTGAAGATAATCACACAACAATTGCTGATCATTGCAAGGTAAAGAAAAAGCAGTTTTACCTTGAAAGTATTCATAGACGTTGACTTTTAAGATGTTAGATTTGCAGTCAAACATCTAATATGCGTCTTGCAACTGTTAAGTTGAGAGCGGCAGCTCGTTGCCGCATAGCACGCATCGAGTTGCTGGTCTTTGCGGATAAGTAGAGTGTAGAGTATTAGACATTTTATTTTCTTCTAGAGTCTAGACAATCAAGACGCTACATGTAACGGTAACATAATTTGTTGAGTTCGAATGTGTTATCGGAAAGTTCTAGTTTTCAGTTGATACCATTTTAAGAGAGAGGGTGGACGAAACGCTGTACAAGTAAAACAACAATTGTTTTGTGACGAAAGATACGGTCCTATACGTATTACGTAATGGCATGTAACGACTTCCTGTGTACTAGTGGATCCCCGTAAAAATTGCCACCCTATGAATTACTGTATTTTGTCTGTCTGTAACTTTTTTAAATTCAAAACGGAAGAAATAGAGGTTCTTTGCATTATCCTATTCCAAAAATCTGCAGCTGTCATACAATTTTGGCTAAATATCAAGTAAGCTTGGCGTGTAATTCTTGGTTATGTTCGTTTTTTGTAATTTTGTCCATTTTCTCCTTTATCTTCTTAAAATATCGTATTAGGAGAAATCATATCAGAAATATTTGCTTAGTTCCATCTTCTCTTTTTTTTCCATCAGGAGACCTTTGGTTGATAGGTTGCCACAAGAATAATAGCAGCAGTTCTTTTCAATTGAGTGGCTTCGAATAAAGCTATGATTGAGCTTAGTACCATCTTAGATTCTGCTCTAAAAATAGATAATATCGTTATAATAGTAACATACTGGCTTATATGGCTGGATATCGGAGCCGGACATTTGGGCGCGGCCATTTCGGCGCAATCGTTTCGGCGCGGGACATTTCGGCGCGAGGACACTTCGGCGCAGGGACACTTCGGCGCGAGAAATTGGCTAGTATTATTGTAATGAACAAAATCTGTAGGTATTTACAGGAAATAAATATAGTATGATCCATAAATACAGTACGATAAGAACAAAAAACTCAATTTTTGCCAATCACAAAAGCTCGCATGTACTGCCAGATCTAAGAAAAATTCATTTTTCTAAGCTACTAAAACATAAAAATCAAAATTTTTTTGCAAATCTCTGCATAAGGGAATAATTTATAATGTGAATTTAATTTGTTCATTATAAACCCCTCATTGTTTATAAGAATATCATGTTTGGTAATTATGTTAATATAACTTTTAAAAACTTAAAAATTTTATAAAAACAATTAAATGATATAGGAAAATTGATATTAACATTGAATACCCTACCATTGATAAATACACGTGTCCCACTTCATGAATTTTTGTCTCAGTAGGTAACACTTATAAATGGATACTGCTTAGTGCTTATAGTCCAGTGCTTAAATACAAAAAGCAGTGGAATAACGCAATTTAACCAATCCAAGCAAAATTCTGGAATTAAGAAGGTGTTTGTACATAAAAATAAAAAACGGTTACTTTGATAATAGGGTGGCTTGTCCCAAAAAATTAGACTAATGGTCCAAAAAACGTTTTGTTTAAAGATCTCTGAAAGTTTTACCCTAATTTGCCGCGGAAAAACTTACATGCATTGAACTGTCTTTTCGTCAAAGTGTACCTGCTCCTAAGTGTACCGGCGCCGAAGTGTGCCTGCACCGAAGTGTCCTTGCGCCGAACTGCCCGGCGCCTAACTGTCCTCGCGCCGAAACGGTCGCGCCCAAATGTCCTAGATCGGCTGGATATGGCACACATAGTGCAGGCATCAATAGAGCTTTTAACCGCAGTAAGATTGTGTGGAAAGCGTTTTAGTTATACGGCAATGATTTATTTATTTAGAATTGAATGATTATATTGAACCAAAAGCTTTATTATAGTTATATTTAAGACCATTGGGGAATACTTTGTTTTATCGAAAGTTACAGTGCTGTCTTTTCCATGTACCACGTTTTTAATCCAATATTGTCACGAATGAATCTTTAGATTTATTCTTAACTATCAAAGCTTAATCTAGACTGAAATGGGGTAGACTCGAAACGAAATGGAATGTTAATACAAGATCTATAAATAAACCGATCAACCAGCACCTATCTAGAAACCGCTCTGGTACTGTCTTCGTTGAAAATAGTCATCAAGGATGTACATTGCCGTGCACAAATAGAAGATACAAATAGTTCAGTGGCGTGTGCAAAACACATGATAATAGGAGGCTGCATTTAAACACGTACAAATGCAAAAGTGTTCTCACCAGCGATAATGATCGCTGCTGAAAAGATAGTTCCAAGTCTGAACTGAAAGAAATAATCATTTCCCAGCAGTTCCAGCCTAAAGGTAAGTTTGCATATTATTATATAAGCATACTCTTTTATTAATATAGTATTTTGTAGCTTTGTCACATTTATTATCCTATTCTGTCACCAAATCCCAAGTCACGTTAACACGACATTTTGGTGGAGGCACCGGGCATCGATCATGATTACATTAATATTTGCAAATTAATTAATTCTCTGGTCGTATTGATACAAATCCATGAATTTATTAACAAACATTCTCTTTGGTAAATCTATGAAAGAGAGATTTTGCTTACGCTAATCCAGAAGAAGTTTAGAAAGCTAACATAGGGGTTTATAGGCTTGGTTATTGTTTTTAAAATTTATGAGTCTTTAATATAAGTCATAGTGCGAATTCTGATTAATTCTAATATTAGAACTAGTCAATGACTTAACGTAACGGAAACACTCTACTCGAGCAACATCTTGATGTTACATAATCAATAGTAAATGTTGACTTAACATCTTCTAGGTTTCCTTTAATCGTGACAGTATTTCTCTCATCGATGCGGTTATCACGTAAGGAAGTTTTGCCATAAAAAGGAAATAACTTCTATTTTTAACTTGGTGAAAAGTAGTCTAATCTGAAAGTACGAAATTTTTATACACTCTTTTATTATTTTGTTAATACATTAACCTTCCATATAAACCTTATGAATTTTTAATTAAAAATAAAAAGTATCTTTTGAATTCATATTTTTAAATTCAATTGTTTTCTTTTTCTAGATTATTACATCTCACACAAACATAACTTTATCAACTTCTGTAAAAGTGAGGTATCTGTAGTAATCTAATGTTACATATCTGTTGTTTCTTTTTTGTGGTTTGTTATATTTAGCCAAAAAACAAAGAGAGAAAGTGAGCCTTTTATTATTAAATTTTTACCGCCAAACTGGCAATCGCAACTTTTAAATTAAATATATGAACTTGGAATCGTTATTTTTTTTTCAAGAGTTATAAAGTTCAATATTATTCGGTGCCAAATGACACCAAGTTGGACTAGGTAAGTACAAATATACAAATGTCAAACTAATGATTTATTGCATGACGGCTTAAACGACAACGTTTACTTTAATTAAATACGAGAAAAAGTAATGAAATTAAATTTTAATGAAGACACGACGGGAGAATTATAAAAGTCGGTTTGCTTTTAAGTCATCTAATACAGCTGTTCCAACCTATAAGAAAATGGCAAGACAAGTTTGCATATATGGATAACCACATTAAAACTCCCTATACACGAGTAAAATATTATAATAAATAAAATAAATAACATTTGTTTAGTAGCTTTAGATACCCCACCACCATTACTACAACCATGGGCGAAAAGCCGTTGGCGAACACACTATGAACAAAAGTTTTGCTCGTTATATAACGAAGCTCTCGCTGCTTTATAACAGCTGGACGCTTGCTTGTTCTATAAAAAGTTATAAAATAACTTTCTTTGCAAACTAATTATTATATGTATGAAAATATAAAAATAACTAAAGTGCAATTTAAAAATAAATTTGCGATAATTTGGCAGTGCCTAATAAATAACTTTAATAACGATGCGTAACTGATGTATTTATTGAGCTGAACTAATAAATTATGAGTATTCGATTGTTTTGCTTTGAACAGTTTAATAAAGCGTAAAATCCGGAAACTATTTCAAATTCATCACACATCAAAAGTTAACAAATGCTTAAGTAGTGTAATTTGCAATTATATCTGTTTTGATGCATTAATGTCTAGTAAAATAGATAGTTTCAAATTAGTAGTGACCTAATCGAGGTATATTACAAATTTGTAGTATTCCAAGGTAGATTAAATTGAAATTTAATTTCATTCAAGTAGTTTAATTTGAAGTTCAAAGTTTGGCTGAAAAAAACGGAAACATTCCGCAATAATAATTTTAATAGTTGATGGATTTCTGTTAAGAGAGTAAATATTAGGCAATCCAAATCACACGTGAAATCATTTAATGATAAGCTCCATATAGTACAGGGTGTCCTGTTTAACAGTCTACACTCAATCATTCGGACTGCATCGGAAGCTTCTGACTGTAGCAATGGAATTAAATTCACTTTGTATAATTCGACATCTAGTTTACGAAATCAGTATTAGAACCCATCTTAGAACTTTAACTGGTACCGGATATGACGTCATCGGGATTTTTTCAAATGAAACCATTATGTTTTAAGTATGGAAATCAATAGATAGTGTGATTCTGAATAAAAAAGTATTGAGGTACTATGGGTCTAAAATGCATAATAACGTAGCTAGAGCCACTTAACGGGTTTTGCCCTGTTTAACAGTCTACACTCAATTAGTCGGACAAGTTTCTGACTGTAGCAATGGAATTTAAAGAATTTTGTATAAGTCGACCTCCAGTTTACAAATCAGTATTAGAACCCATCTTAGAACTTCAGTTGGTACCGGATATGACGTCATCGGGATTTTTTCAAATTGAACCATTATGTTTTAACTATGGAGATCGATAGCTAGTGTGATTCCGAATAAAAAGTAGCAAGGTACTATGGGTCTAAAATGCATAATAACGGAGTTAGAGCCACTTAACGAGTTCTGTCCTGTTTAACAGTCTAAAAGAGAAATAGAAAGAAATTTTTAACATGTGACCGCACAAAACTGGTTATCAGCTAGACATTCAGCAAGGCAGGACTCCCTGGGGTTATTACCATCTAAATCGCAACCTACAATAATATCAACCTGGTGATATTTAATCAATGTTTAAACAACAATACTTAGAATACCTCATAAGAACTAAAAAGTTTACTGTTATTTAGTTTTCTCCGAAGCTATAGATCAACTAAGTGTAGTTGATTTATCGCTTCGGAGAAAACTAAAGGACAGCGGTCCCTGTCAACACCAATGCTATAGTCAGAAGCTCGTCCGAATGATTGAGGAGGTACAGACTCGTAGTACCTAGATACTTTTTTATTCAAAATCACACTAGATATAGATTCCCATAGTTAAAACATACTGATCCCATTAATAAAAATTTCGATGACGTCATATCCGGTACCAGCTAAAGTTCTAAGATGGGTTCTAATACTGATTTCGTAAACTAGAGTTTTCCGAATTATACAAAGTGCTTTTAATTCCATTGCTACAGTCAGAAGCTTGTCCGAATGATTGAGTGTAGACTGTTAAACAGGACACCCTGTATATTCTTCTAAGATCTATGCTTTACGTCTAGAATGTAATTCGAACCGAGATTTTAAAGAACGACCACAGTGATTTGTACCATGGTAGAAACCAACCGACTGATCTAGAAAGTTCAAACCAATCATACAGCCTAAAAATCTCAAATGGTTAGAAAAGTGTGAAAGGCACAAAATGGAGTAGATATCAACCAATCTCCAAAAATGTCGAGGCATATGAAAACCAGAAATATGAAGTCATAAGCGGTAGATTAAACCTCAAGCCTCAAGATAACGAAATGACGTGAAAAAACTTTCAAATGCCAAATTTGACAACCTTAATTAATATGTTTTTTTTTCAAGATTTTTACCAGACGTGATCGGTTAAAGCAAATCTGGCCATATACGGTAGGTACCTAAATCGTCACGAGTCATTTCGAAATGCTCCAGCAACCCGAACGGTCCGAAAAATTCCATATACACCTAAAGTTCAAAGGAGTCCAAGATAATAGTAACCCCAATATATATTTTTTAATTTTTGTGCGAGGAATCAGGATGGCGGAGCATCCTTTGTACCTCATGGCACCGATTGCTATGATCTACTAGACCTACTACCCTACTAGAATTTAGCCGAATCTGGGGGAATTCCACCCCCAGTAGGGATTTTTATCGTGCCAAACATCGCATTGACACGGGACCTACAGTTTTACTTCCTATCCGAGAAGAAGGCATGTTTTTAAATTTTTCTCCGCTATGAAAAATTACCAACTCGGCCGGGGATCGAACCTGCGACCCTTGGATAATGAAGCAAACAGGCAAACCACTAATCCACCGAGGTTGACTTACCCCAATATTAAGCCACTAAAATTTGAACCGCAGACGCCTAATCTTAAGTAGAAGTTTCTAGTCCGTGTCGGACTCTACTAAAGTCAAATATCTAAGTGCCATTTTTTGCCTTAGAATGTTTTGCTTTCTGTTACAAATAGAAGAAAACTTGAATACAGCTTAAGGTACATTATGCTACGACTTGACCTACATAACCTCAACATATCATAAATTAGCGATTATTTGAACTTCGTCCTGGTCTTCAACAAACAGCACACCTACTTGGCGCTTCTGCGACAAGCGTCCGCGTCCTTCAATTCTAATTCCTTCTCAGTCACCTACCTACCTACTTACTAGACAAGATTTCATTAAAATCGGTTAAAGCTAAGCTAAGCCATAAAGCTATCAGATCCATTACAGTAGAAACGGTTCTAACTATATATTCTTAATTAAAGGCTCTTAAAGGCTATTTTTAAATGTCCAAAAATTAATTTTTATGCTCGACTAATTTTTTTATTTTTACGAGTCTGTAATTAAAAAATCTTTGAAGGTTTTTTAAATACCCGAAAATTAATTCCTAGACTAATTATTCTATATAAATGCGAGTTCTGCTAGCTTTAAAAAAGTTAGCAGCACCCACCAACGAATACAGAGATTAACAGCCTTGAAACGAAATGCTATTGCCTAGGGATTAATTTCTGGGGTATTTAAATAGTCTATAAAGAGCCTTTAATTATTCTCTAATAAAAATTTCATTTCAAGGCCCTGGTAAACTCTGTTTTTATTAGTGGGTGTTGTTGACTTTTTTAAAACTAGCAGAACCCGATTTAAAAAATAATACAGCATGGAATTAGGTTTTCGGTATTTATATAGGGTTTAAAGAGCCGTTAATTGTTCTGTATTAAATATTTCGTATCAAGGCCGCTAAACTCCGTTTTCGTGAGTTGATGCTGCTAAATTTTTTAACAGAACCCATAATTTCAAAAAAATTGAGCCTGAAAATTAATATTTAGGTATTTAAATAGCCTTTAAAAAACCTTTAATTGTTTTGTAATAAATATTTTAAATAAACAGTGAGAGCTGCTAACTTTTTAAAAGCTGACGGAATCGCAATTTGAATAAAATAGAGCCAAAAAACTAATTTCCCTAATTAATTTTTAATTATATTAAATTGCCTTTAAAGAGTCCTTTTATTATTCCGTAATAAACATTGCGTTTCGAGGCTGTTAAGCTCCGTTTCTGTTAGCTGTTAAGCTCCGTTTTTGTTAACGGTTGCAGCTAACTTTTTTTAAAGCTGGTAGAACCCGTAAAAACAAAACAAATATTCGAGCCTGTAATAAACTTTTAATTTGAAGGTTGTTAAGCTCCATTTTCGTTAGTGGTTGCTACTACTTTTATGCTACAAAATAATAGAGCCCTGGAATTAATTTTTGAGTATTTAAACAGCCTTTAATTGTTCTGTATTAAACATTTCGTTTCCAGAATCTTAAGATTAATTTTCTTTAGTAGATCCGTTAACTTTTTTTAAAGCTAGAAAACCCGTAATTTAAAAGATAATACAGTCTAGGAATTAGTTTTTCGGTATTTATATAGCCTTTAAAGAGCCTTTAATTGTTCTGTATTAAATATTTCGTTTCAAAGCTGCTAAACTCCGTTTTCGTGAGTGCTGAATTTTTTAACAGAAACCATAATTTAAAAAAAATTAATATTTGTGTATTAAAAAACCTTTAATTATTTTGTAATAAATATTTTAAATAAACAGTGGGAGCTGCTAACCTGACGGAAACCGCAATTTCAATAAAATAGAGCCAAGAAATTAATTTCTGGGTATTTAGATTGCCTTTAAAGAGTCCTTTTATTATTCCGTAATAAACATTTCGTTTCGAGGCTGTTTCCGTTTTTGCTAACGGTTGCAGCTAACTTTTTTAAAGCTGGTAGAATCCGTAAAAACAAAAAATATTCGAGCCTTAAAATTAATATTTTGCTATTTAAAAAGCCTTTAATCTTCCTGTAATAAACTTTTAGTTTCAAGGCTGTTAAGCTCCGTTTTCGATAGTGGTTGCTGCTATTTTGAAGTAGCTTTTAACTTTTTTAAAGCTAGCAGAACGCGCGATTTAAAAATTGTAATAGAGTTCAGGAATTCATTTTTAAGTATTTAAATAGCCTTTAGAAAGCCTTTAATTGTTCTGTACTAAACATTTCCTTTCAAGGCTGTTAAGATCAATTTTCTTTAGTGGTTCTGCTAAATTTTTTTAATGCTGACAGAACTTGTAAAAACAAAAAAATTATTAGAATATAAAAATTAATTTTTGAGTATTCAAATAGCCTTAAAGAGCCTTTAATTATAAATATAATTAAAACTGTTTTTGCTGTAATAGGTCTGCTAACTTTACGGGCGTAATATTAGTATAGCATTAGAAATAAAACTCTATTAGAATAAAAAAGGCACCAGATTCAATCCTGGATTACCGAGTTCCCAAGAGGATATTTTCCCTAAAACAGGTACCTTTTATAGTAATTGGCACCCAGTAGCATCCAAAAGCACAGCTCTTCATCTTAGGTTCATAGGCCGCAAGAGTGCATCAGTCTAGAATAAGAGCATATAACAAGTTTTACAGCCAATGGCAGATTCCGGAACAATTCATTTTACACTGGGATCCAGACGAAACAATCCCTCCAGAAACTAATATATTTGTTAATTACATTGACATCACCAATAATGTTCTATATTTAGAAATTCATTAAACCCTTAATCCAGTATTTTCCGCGACTTTATTACGCAGAGGGCAAAATTCTAAGATTACTACTGCGGAGAAAGGGGAGAGGACTTTTGAACACATCCAACACTTATCCAAACGCTAGTAAGATGCGATGTGGAGGAACAGCTATGAAGCTATGAAGTTTGCAGTGCTCAATCTTCGGTTATTGTTGTCACACGAATACATTCATTACAAGGTGGGAGAAGTACCCGGTGCTAAAACGAGCGCGTCTATAATTCTAGGTTATCTTCATGAAAAACCCATTACACCGAGGTGGGGGTAAGAGCTGTAGTACTCAATCTTAGAGTAATGTATCTCACGACGTATCTACCATCTTATGTTGATAGTTTATGGATTGAGTCTATGAGCACGTCCAGGAAAAGATGTATTTGTTGCTGGAAAGGAGAAGTATCAATGGTATTCTTCTGTGTTGTAAATCTGATACTTCAATAAACCGCTCTAAATTGTGGGCAAGTTTTACATCTCACAGAGACGCTCTTTATTCTAAGGCCCAGAGCAATCTTAACGTTAAATTCAAATTTTACTTGTAGATTGCTATAAATTCGGACAGTTTTATAACGATACTCGTCTGCAACTGTTACGATTTAGACTGACCACGACCAAATTTGCGTCAATTTTTCTCATTACGTATGAAATTGTGTTTATGGGATTGCCCTAGTCACTCACAACAACACTGGCTTTCTACATTTTGACTCTTCAGTAATAAAATTCTTTTCACGCCCCAAATTAATGGTAATAAGCTCAAACCAAAGTTTTGGTGAAGCGTGAATCTGTATTGTGAAGAGTTTTTCTAGTCGATAGCAAATTAAGGTAGCAAGAGCTGCAAGCTGAATGCCCATTCCTTATTAAATCGTTTTATTTAATCATTAAAGCTGGAGGTTTGGTAGTTTAATTGTTTGGTTTTGGGCGAGGAATCGGGATAGCGAAACATCTTTTTAGTTCCTTATCAAAAAACTTTTTCTAGTAATGAAAAATACCAACTAGGTCAGGAATCGAACCGGCGATTATGAGATCAATATGCTAACCGCATGCAGGCCGATTGGTAGCTATAGCAGAACACTTTAAAAAACAAAACCATGGGCTGCCTCATTTCAACTTTGCGAAGAATGCTATTGAGACTAGGCGCTTTAGATTATATCACATAGTAGCTGATGCACTTGATTGAAATCAAATCAACATGGCTTCTAGAACTGCTTTGGCCAAATTTTCACCAATTCAACACAGCTAGAAGTAATTTATTTATTGAAGTATTCTAAAATTTCTAACTTGTTAAGGCCAACCGCACTGATAAAAAGCATTCCAATTAAATCAAAATCACAAGCCAGAGCTTATAGTGCAAGCCGAACTCGATCGACCTTAGCATACAATGCATCACGAGCCGAACATGGTTGAGAATGCTTTGTCTTAAATGGCAACTGTGTGAACTTCTTAGTTAATATATATTAGGCTGTTTGATAGTTTCGTTCATTGGCATAGTTTTTACTAGAAGACCAAATTATGTTTTGGATATACTTTGAATTGATATTTTTTACGTCATGCATGAAAACAGAACAAATTGAAATTGCTATCACTTGAGCTAGCCACAAAAGAGCACTGGTTAAATCAGTTACATTTTCCAAGAAATTATTTACGGATGAGAGCCCATCTAAATTCGCATCGGAAGAGAACGTTTCATGCGCCTAAGACTTTCCTGAACACGTACACTAGCAATCAGCAGCATGTTACTGTATCAGTTTCTGTTTGAAGATAAACACTACAAAAATACCACATCTAGATATGATGTCATACAAGATAAGATGTTACAAAAGAGACCCACCATACAGTCGTTATAAGTAAATTATGCCATAAGAGACGCAGTAACACATCTTCCACTCGCAAATACCGCCACAAGATCAATCTAGTTAGTTAAGTTAGTCGTACCCTAAAACATGAGAAATATGAACTTTGTCGGGGAACAAAGCAACATTAAACCAAGAACTCTAATTTAATGTGGCTTATCTGACTATATTGTGAGCGAGGAGTCAAGTGGCATTGTATGCGAAAATGTTAGGTTAGGGTTATTTATTTTTATGGAATAGTTAGATAATTTTGATGTTCTAGTTTAAAATATACCTTCAAGCTTACAACTTTGGAAGGTTCAGTTTTGCAAATAAGAGATTAAAAATGAAAATTTCCCTTTCAAACTCTTCTTTAAGAAAGCAGGTCAGAATTGATTAATATTTAAGAACAAAATCTCTAAAGACTAACAAACTCAAATTCTTTAAACATTGACAAAAAAAAAGAAAATCCGTGAGAAAGTAGGCCAGTTTTCCCGAAAGATTTTTTCTCTACCACGTCGACAACGGCATTTCCTACAGAGAGGTGTTCGTGAAACAACTCTTACACTAAACAGGGTGCGTGGTTTCAAAATCCTGCCGAAGATTTACAGATCCTAGCGCATCTCCTGTTGGCTGATCCTGCAGGCCACAGTTTGGCAGAAGAGCCAACGAGGGAGAGACGAGATTCTGCGGGAGGTCGGGTCAAGGTCATCAGCGGCCAATCTATTGATCCCGGACGACGCCACCGCCGCGGTGCTTCAAACCGGGCCCGCGCACGTGGATGGCACACGTAAATATCCTAGTATTGTATTCGTAACGTGATATCCGAAACGGCGACGTGAAGTAAGGATATGCTGACTGGGAGTGCTGTTTCTACTAAAGATATTTACTTTATATAATAAAGGGACTGTAGAGTAGAGCACTTTAGAACCTTTAGAGTTGGGCTGGCTATATTCAGAGGATTTCGTAAGGAGAGACTGCAGAAATACAGACATAATGTATCCTTGAAATAATTTGCCCAAAGATTCTCGCTGCAGGAGTGCGAGTGATCGTTACCCAATACAATAAAGCTTCAAAGGTGGTCTGAATAATTCATAAACAAGCCCGAGTTGCCGTCTACCTCCAATTTAATTGTATTTGATGCATTAGCTGCTCAGTTCATGGAGAGAATATCAAACACAGAACGCTCCTGCAAGAATTATGTGGCATGTTGTTACTAATGAACCGACAAAATTAAAATCCAATAACTCATTTCGCCATTTTTTTCCCATTTAATATAAATTAAAAGGGAAAGGCATTTCTAATTAATTAAATGTTATCCATTAATATCATAATTTTTGACGTGGACGCCCTCTGGAGGAGAAGCGTTCCAGATTTATATTTCCCGAGAAAGATTTTTCTTAACCTTGCACGCCATGAAGGACCTCTAATGGCTGAAATAAATTGTGGTGTGAAAGGAAGTAACCGAAAGACCTGTACGAATGGAAGCAGAGAGAGAGTTTTTCTCTGGAAATCCGATGGGTAGACGATAAAATATGGGAGTTCCGTTGGGATTCCACTCAGATAGGGCAGTGCTCTTTAGATCAAGAATTTAACTTTAAACTAGGAGTGCTTGAATACTTTTGTTAGGAAAAATTGAAGAAGTTTTTGGTATTTTAAAATTGCGATGGTGATGTTAGAAGTTTCTTTAGCAAACATATTTTATCAGCAAGTTTCGAAAAAATGGATGGAAGGGCATTTTTCGTTTTAAAGTTTTCTACATATCGTTCTGACGGTTTTATTCAACTTCAAAGATGGTCGATTACGTATATATCTAAATTCAAACGCTAAGGGATAATGCACGCAGAAATCTGTATGAAATATTTCTTCCTTGGGAATTTGTAAGTGTTTGATTGGCTCAATTGATAGCTACAACACAATAGAAAAAGGTAATCAGGTCTATTTAAATTCTGAATTACTTATGGAAGCCAGTAGTAGCCACTGCCATGAGTAGACTTTCGTAGTTATATAAAAGTTATTTAAAAGTATTGAAAGTATATAAGAATACCACAGGTTTTATAACGATAAGCCCTAGATATATATAATGAATTGATATAAATATTCCCATCACCATTTTACAAAACTTATAGTAACCGTTGTCATAGTATATATTTATTAACAGTTATACTATAAGGTTTGCATTACCGCATTATAAAACTTATATTTGTGGAGTTATATAGTGGTTTATAAACTAAATTGTTTGCTGAATGTTGTAATTTAACTACAGATAGGGGCTTATTAAAAACTTTAAAAAGGAAAACTAAAAAAAGTTAAATGCAGCAATGCATTTCAACGGACGTCGGTTCTTTCCTTAATACAATTTTAAATACCATTATCAAAAGACAGGGCAAAAGATGGAAGACTAAAGGATGGAAGACTTGATTGAGGTTAGGTCATTTTTCTATATATCACTTGTTGCCTAACTAAGGATATATAACATCACAAGTAATTTCGGTTGCTACAATACTTTTAAAATATTTCCGGAGACTTTCAAGTTTTATAACAACACTTTCAGTAACGTTATATCACTTAAAAGATATATACTATATAATAAACTAACATATATGCAAAGTTTATAAGAATAACCGCAACGTATACAAAATACATTTTATCACTGAAGGTTTTTAATTTCTATTAAATTGTTGTTATGTTATATACGAAGTTATATTATTGGTTACTATTGTTTATGAACTCTGAAATCACATACCGTTATTAAACAAAGGTGTTCGAGACGTTTAAACTCTTTAAGGGGTTTATAAAGGACAGAAAAATCTTACAGTTACTAAATTATATAAATTAAAGTGATGTAAACTTAGTGACCGTCAGTTTGGTTACTATTTTATAAATAAAGATGTTTATTGGGCAATCACCTGGAAAACGGTCAATTGACAAAAGAGAAACCTTAGAAATTTCAAAGGCTCCAGAATAGCCCTTGGAATATATACCACGCAGTTACTTTTGATCCATGACCCATTCGGGAGAATGGTCGGAGGCCAGGTCTGATCTCGACATAGATCTCCAAGATCGATTACATATAGTTCCAACATTACTTTTTCTCTAACTAGTCCTAGAGACCCAGTGATTGCCAGTGAGGGCAATAAGATTTTCTGTGTCTATACAGAACCCTAAAAACGAAAGACAGTTTCCTTTAACCATGACTGATCATGTATAAGTGTGCGTAAAGATAACCGTACACAAAAAATTGAAGCACAATGCCTATGAAAGTCTGTGAATGTTTTTTATTAAGAAATTCTGAATCAAAGGCGATACTTTTTAAAAAATCGCCGTAGAAAGTGTTCCTTTTTATACAGCTGCATTCTCTATGGAGTCAAGGGCTTCCATATACGTAAGTTGAGGAAAGATAGAAGAAGGAGATTTAGGTCGAATCCTCAAAATCTAAACTCACTAATGCACAAATGGTGTTACTAAAGTTACACTGGCTTGCAAGCAAATCGCATTAATTTTTAAAATCAAGTAACCGAGTTTTTATCTAATACGCGAATTTTTTGCACGCCAGAGTACAATTCGGCCCACTTTGAATTTTCTTATTAAAAAAATGAACTATAACTAACCACAACTTTAGTTATCACGTTTTGATCTAGTTACCATACCAAAATTAATTGTCAGCACTGTCAGTCCAATATTTGGGCACCATTTTATTATAAAAATAACTACAAAAAAAATTGTAAACAATTCTGTAAGTACATAAGACCTATTACTATCAAATATCCAAACCAATCCATATCAAATTTCAGCAAAACTCGGAAACTTAGTCCTGAATTGGAATGAAATACGTTCAACATTTATGTTGCAAACAAATACAAAAGTGGATGAAACAAATGAACTATCTTGAAAAACCTATTGATACTTTTGATCCAAAGCACGCATTTCTCACGATATTTGCAGCACCTGGTGCAAAACAAACGGGTATTACATATATACAGCCTGAAGGTATTGGGGTTCGAATTAAAGCACATACAAATGGCGTAGAAACAAATCGGGAACTCATCCGATATATATCTCAGATATTAAGTATTGATAATAATAATGTTATAGTCGACAGAGGCTTCAGGTCGAAACAGAAAGTTCTGAAGCTCGTAAATTCGGAATTAACAAAGCAACAAATTTCTGAAAGACTTCTGAGAGAAATTCAGGTTTAAATTGTAACAATAATAAGTTTCCAATAAAGTCCCTATACATATACGTTCGTACTTTTAACACATTTTAAATAAGATAGGCATGAGTGATGACTTTTTGGGTATCTATACAAATACTTTCTAAGTTGCTAGTTCTAAGTCTGCAAATATGTTACCTAGGTTAGTTACCTATAACTTTATGCCGTTAGTTCTTCTAAAGTTCGTTACAAAAATGACCTAAGACAGACTAACTATATGACAGACTCTATTACCTTGCTAAACATATCTTAAATTTAAAGACAGGATTGTCAAGAAGAGCCAGGTATTAGTTGTGCTACACATTAGGAAAGAGTTTGGCCTTCATCCAATTCCCTTTGAGATGTATTCCTTCTAACTCCAACTTTCTGAAATGTAGTCAATAGGAGCTTTCATACAAGGTAGATATGAAACAACTAAAGCACCGAAAAGATACAGTAGAAATAGTACATGGCAAAATCATAACTTCTAATACGCGTTTTTATATCTTCTTGAGGCCGATCTAGTGTATGCTACACATGAAGACCTAGGTTCATCTTTGCTTTCTGGGACACGATGTATTGGGCTATATTTCGAGCTTAGCCAATTAAGATGACTTTCATCGTACGAAAACGACTTCAATAGGTTAGATTAGGTTAGGTGTGGAGCGAATTTATTTTAGATCGAAAAAAGCGATTTTAACAAATATGATGATGGTGAGGTCAGATGAGGTGCGGAGTACATTAAAAAGTCAATAGCGAATTGAGTTTAATGAAAAAAGCTAACTTAAGTTTCATAGACTAAACATTGTTGAAACATCAACTGCATCAAATCTTCTCTGCACGATGAAACCGATATCAATCGACTTCGTTTTCAGGAAGATATCGAATGACACTATCCCCGCCCCTAGGGGGCGTGGCTCATAAAAATGTACCCAGGTCAGTTTCCTTTTCCTTTTTTTCTCATTTTCCTCTATCGTCTTCTTTGATAATTATGTTCACAGGTTTCTTCCACCATATCCACAGCCTTTTTTTATACAAAAAGAAAGATGGGTTTTCAATAAAACTACATTTAAAAGTCACGAATCTTCACTACTGCGACCCGAAAAATGTCACAAAGGACACAAAATTAGTACTCTATTAAATTAATTGACAATCACAATGCCAAACCTGAGAAGTGCTTGCCAAGGTGTTTTTCTATTAAACGTAAAATTATATCTAGAATAATTGTAGTCCAATGCATTACCGACTGACCCAAATAACGGATTGGCACTGAAGAGTGGAAATAGGCACTTATGAAAACTGTCGGTCTAGTAGAAAACTAAAAGTGTGGGAAATTCAATCTTAATGACCAGTTGCGTCCGAGAAATTTTCAACGGTCTATTGCGACTGCGTAATTTCGACTTTTCAATTCTCCTAAGAGATGTCACTTTTATTCATCTGAAATGTCATAAAGGCCATATAAGCCAGATTCATTCGATGTGAATATCAGAAAAATGTGCTAACTGGATAAATTACCGTTGAAGATTTTTCGGCTGCATCTGCCCATATAAGTATAAACTCCCTCTCTAAAACTTAAAATCTATAAAAATATAAAATGGTAGCCAAATTAAGGCTGTTCTTAAGTTTAGCACCCGCAGCCGCACATGCTATTTACCATTCGATGCCTCTCATCGAATTGAACGGTAGTATCTATAATGAAATTAGAGGGGAGCAGTAGTTTTCAAGATATAGCCAATAACTTTTTTTAGAAAGGAGCCATAAATTTCCATGTTTCCACGCCCTACCTATAATGCGCATGCGACGTAACTTAACCTCATCTAACCTAACCAAAACTAAATTAAATTCCGCATGAAGTGATGAACAACGCAAACCTAACTTAAACGTAGGTTAAGTTGTAGGTTAGGTTATAGGTTGGCTAAATTATAAATTAGATTATGGGTTAGATTATAGGTTAGGTTAGGATAGGTTAGGTCGCATGCGCATCAAAACATACATTTTCAGGTCTGGTAGGATAATTAACATGTAACTCTATGCCCCCCCTCCAAAAAGGTTGATTTCCATGTTAATTCCCATACCCTACTTATGATGCGCATGCGACCTAACTTAATCTCACCTAACCTAACAAAAACTAAATTCAATTCCGCATGAACTGATGAACAACGCAAACATTACTTAAACCTACGTTAGCTTATAGGTTAGATTGTAGGTTAGGTTGTAAGTTAGGTCGTAGGTTAGGTTATAGGTTTAGGTTATAGGTTGGGTTATAGGTTGGTTATAGGTTGGGTTATAAATTAGATTATGGGTTAGATTATAGGGTAGGGTAGGTTAAGTTAGGATAGGTTAGGTTAGGCCGCATGCGCATCAAAACATACATTTTCAGGTCTGGTAGGATAATTAACATGTAACTCTATGGCTCCCCCTCCAAAAAGATTTTTTGCGATTATCTCGAAAACCACTGCTTCCCCCAAAATTTCATTAAGGGTACTATTGTTCAGCTCGATAAGAGCATCAGGTGGTATATAGCAAGTTGGGCTGCGGGTGGCGGACCTAATCTAAAGTTTTACCCTGATTTATATTCAACAAAAATCATTCAAATCTGTAAAATATAAAATGGTATCCGAATTAAGGCTGTTCTTCAGTTTAGTACCCGCAGCCGCGCATGCTATATACCATTCGATGCATCTTACCGAATTGAACGATAGTATCCATAATGAAATTGAAGGGGGGATGAATAGAATGAAAAGATAGCCAATAGCCAAAAACTTTTTTAGAAGGGGAGCCATAGATTTCCATGTTAATTCCCATACCATACCTATGATGCGCATGTGACCTAACTTAATCTCACCTAACCTAACCAAAACTAAATTCAATTGCACATGAACTGATGAACAACGCAAACCTTACTTAAACCTACGTTAGATTATAGGTTAGATTGTAGGTTAGGTCGTAGGTTAGGTTATAGGTTAGGTTATAGGTTAGGTTGTAGGTTAGGTTGTAGGTTAGGTTGTAGGTTAGGTTGTAGGTTAGGTTGTAGGTTAGGTTGTAAGTTAGGTTGTAGGTTAGGTTTTAGGTTAGGTTATAGGTTGGTTATAGGTTGGGTTATAAATAAAATTAGATTATAGGGTAGGTTAGGTTAAGTTAGGTTAGGCCGCATGCGCATTAAAACATGCATTTTCAGGTCTGGTAGGATAATTAACATGTAACTCTATGGCTCCCCCTCTAAAAAGGTTTTGGGCTATTATCTCGAAAACCACTGCTTCCCCCAAAATTTCATTAAGGGTACTATTGTTCAGCTCGATGAGACGCATCAAATGGTATCTAGCATGTGCGGCTGCGCGTGGTGGACCTAATCTAAACCTTTACCCTGATCATTAAGCTTTACCCTGATCAACAAAATCATTAAAAATTGATTTTCTTGTGAAATTGTTGATCGGGATGTAAAGTAAATATGTAAATAAAATTCATCTCTGTTTGGTCTCATTTTAATCTAGTACCTACATAATTCGGAAACATTAAGGAATGACGATAACGATTATTTAAAAATACACTATTAAGAAAAGACTATTTGGCCATATTAAACGATCAATCGGTTTCTTCTGATATTTAACAAAGTAGAAGAATTGATCTTTTTCTGAGCCAAAACGCTAAAAAAAGTGAACGAGACGGTAAAAGATGCAAGAGATTAAGTAGGGCAAGGACATTTTGTCAATACGGAGCAGTATTTTAGAGAATTAAAATGTAAATTTTTATCCTACAGCCTTAGAAACAAAATTGAAATAATTTTGTTTTAAAACAATATTTTTAACATTCTAAAGAACTGCATGTTTTGAGGGTTTAATAATGCTTTTGAGTCCTTCCAAAAAATCTTTTCTTCTAGTCTATTTTTATATCCAGAAGTCTATTTTTAGACAAGAAAAGGAATTAGTTTTTAAATATGTTTCACAAAAGAGAGAAGACTTTTGATTACTTTACAGACCATTATAATGAAACCCACGAACGGGAAGATGTTCGCAAATTGGGGATACAAAAACGTCTTCCGGGTTGTATAATACGAAATTCACACTCTCTCTCTCTATATATTTCCATGCTTTGAATGAAACTAACACACAATTTCTGAAACTCATTATATTTAACAATACTAAGCGTTATAACAAAAAAAAAACGAGAATTTTAAGTATTTCCTTTAAAAATGATTTATTTAATTAAATTTTAGTTCTAGGTTTAGGTTTATCAACAATAACGAAGTATGTATATAAAATGGGATAAAAATCGATAACTCCGTGTTGATGAAACGAACCATTGAGGTGAACTTTATTTCATGATGAAATTGTTTAAACCATTTAGCGGTTTTGTAGCTTTGTAGAAAAGGTAATTTGTTCTGTGCCGTTTCACTCCTCAAATATATTTAATTCATTGTTCCAGTTGTTACCGATTTCATCCGGAAGATTCGTTTCACAGTTAATTCCCGGAAAGTTCGCTTTCAAACAAAATCATTTTTTCACGCCACTGCATCCGTATTGTGTCGACAGATCGAGTAATAGGAATGGACCAGATACGGCCAATATTATTTTCATTTATGAAAAATGGGTAGGAAATGAGTTTCTATGGGAATGCTCAATTGTTTTAGAGAATTCGCTAATTTGTGTTGCAGTTGTGTTGTAGTGTGTTGTAGTTAATTAATGATGCTAGTGAATTATCAGGGGTGGAAAAGGGTAAAAAGCACCAATTTTTAATTTTTTCGATATTTCTAGTAAATATTTGTAGGGTTTCCCCTGGCCGTCCTATCAAGAACCGATTTACTTGGAAATGCCTAAAACTATTGTTGCATGCATACTTTTTTTGTTGCTGATTATTACGACCTCCTATTGTAATAATATTAAAATTAAATGTTATTGTGTGCCCTTTCCGGACCCTAATAATTAATTAAACGCCAATTAGTGAATTCCATAGGGAATCAAACATTCCCATAAAAACTCATTTCCTACCCAAAATTTCCCCTTTTTACTATGTTAGGTATTTCTAAACAAATAGAAGCAAGCCCCTTTTTCAATTATGAAATATTTTCAAGCATCGGTAAGTTTAATTTATTCTGAACAAAGTTAAGCATATACGGGAGCATCATAAAATGAAAGGCTGTATATAAAGGAAAATGGAATAGAAGATCCCTTTTATTTGGAAACACGAAACTCGTCGAGAGGTAAAGGAAGGAGAGTATAGTGAGTGCTCTGCAGAGCAGGTTGTTTTGTAAAGTTTTAATGGCCTAATGGATGGTAAAGTTTACAAGAAGTTATCGATATTGGTATACTACTATAAGCAGTACAAGTACAAAACTCCTTATGAAACTGCTTTCAGCGCATCTCATTTGTCAATATTTATTTATTATGTAAGTAATAATAAGCGACGATGTGACGTTAGGATAGGACCGTTGACGATAGGACCATCTCACAACTTCTTTATCATACAACAGTGAATTTTGGTTTTTGAGGTTGGCATAATATACTTTGCTATTATCACCTGGTATAATATTCTTTTAAGAATCTACCAATTTCAAACACTCTAAAAACTGCGAACCTATAAAGATATCAACAGAAGAATAAAATAACTACTTACCCGCATCATGGTCGAGAGGTAGACGTTTTGAAGGTGAACTCTTAGGTGCTGGTGGTTGTTTAAGAACGGATAGAGGAACTAGACCTTCAGGAACATTAGAACTTTCATGGTCTGTGCCCCTTGTAGGCATTCGCACTAAACAATAATCCGGCCTGGATGGACACATTTCAATTACTTCCACTTGTTGACCCTTTGTTACACTTAACTCTTGAGGACCAGCGGCTGTATAATCGCTCATGACCCATGTCATTTCTACTACGCCAGCCTGGAAACAAATAAGGATATTTAGAAATCACTTTCTTGTTATGAAAGGATAAAAATTCAAACATGACAACAATAAATCTAAATCTAAAAGCAGTGAAGAAATGCGAAGTATACATAGATATATTTTGAAATAATTAGAGAGTATATCCTAATATAGCTTAAAAATACTAAAGAAAAGAATCTAATAATTATAGTTGCTTTGATTTGAAAAATGAAGCAAAGTTAAGCGTGGTCAGAAGAATGATAAATAATGCGTAATGATCCATTAAGAATTCAACAAACACTCTCATTATAAATTTTTTAGAGGGAACAGTTCAGGGAGCGTCTCATTACATAATGAGCGAAAAAACAAAAATGGCACATATATAATTAATCCCCTCTTCTAATTTTTATTAACGTAATACCCTAATAGTTTAGAATACCTAACCAAACGCAACTTAATTTAATCTAACCTAACATAAGCAAATTAAGTTAGCCTCTAGCATAACCTCACTTAATTTTATGTAACGTAACATAACCTCTTTAGATCAGCTAGCCTGACTTCTCACAATTATTAATTTAAGCTCTAAGCCCAATGATTCTGAATCTTCTGGGACTTACGGAACATTTCCGCTTATAAGAAAATTGCAAGGTAGTACAATTATAAAGCACACTGACAACGGTGAAATCTGACAACGGCCAAATATTATTGATAAACCAGGTTATGTTATTCAAGTTGGTATCACAGCTGCAGGTAGCAAGCAGAGCTTCAAGATTTTATTGTCAACGATTTTAAAAAGAGGGGTTTGTCTGTTGCCACTCAAATCAGCTGTTTCTGTTACATCTCCTTAAGCTAAGTTCGTAAACTGCCAGACAAATTAAATGAGACCCGTATAGGTAGTTAGAAAATCAACTGCGCTCACAGGTGATTGTTGGGTTACATAAATATATCAGGGCTGAGCTTGGAAATATTTCTGATGAGATTTCCTCAAGTTTTATTATTAAGAACAAAATAAATAAAGTCATATAAATTTTGAAATTATAAAAAACTATTAACTGTAATGACGCTAAGTAATAGAAATAATCTATAATATTATACTTTAGATGATTTATTTTTAAATTAAATGCACAAAAGAGTGGAAAATTTAATTTTTCTGTTTTTAATTTGCGTCTTTAATGATTTTATAACCAACAATATAAATTATTAAAAACAGAAAAGCAAAAGATGTAATCACAAGAAGATGCCGGTAAGATTGATTATAAAGGCAAAGCGAGTTTGGTTTAGTGGTTGAAGCACCGTATCTCTATGCTACTGATCACCGGTTCAAGTCCCGATATTGTTTTGCAGTTTAGTACAACTCTTACAAGAATGATCATCTCTGCAGCACTCCAAACAAATATGCATAACGGCATTTCACATTACTGCTACATCTGCAAGGGGATGATTGTACGGTTTATTTACCATATCATTACCGCATTTACATTTTACATTAGATTCTTGTTTTAATAGAAAATTTTGTTGACAAACATTCCCTTTTGCGAATGCTTGTTTCTAAAAAGATAACTTCGAGATTAAAAAGCATTATTTATAAATTATAATTAAATTAGCCTTAGATAAAGACATATACAAATATTCTCCAAAACTAAATTTAATTATAAACCTCAATAGAAGGGATCCGTTTCTCCCTATGGAATTTAATAATGCAACATTGTACATACTCATACTCGCACAACAACATAATACACATAATGCTGTAATATTATTTTGAAATTCTAAGCAGTTGGTAATTAACTTCCGTAGAATGAAATATCTTTTTTATAAACCAATCGAGTGGTGAAATTTCCCCATCAATAAGCATCCACTTTAAAATATAAATCCCTCTTAAGAATTCATAAAAATTCGCATAAAATAAAGACCCTTACGGATTACGGGGTTTAGATAACTGCGTAAATTTTCAGTTAAGAACATTAACTTGAAAATGAAACCTGGTTAATATTTGATGTAGTTTAATAAAATATTATATCTCACATAAAGTACTTAGAAATTTCACGCTGAGAGAATTAGGGGAGAAACATTTCACTTTCTACGTATCCTCTCTATCAGTTTTGATAATTTAGAAAAGTTAAAATCTCGAAAAATAAATTCATTTATTATTACCGCGCGGTATAATAGGTCAAGTAAGGTAATCAATTCGTTAAGTCATTAATTACCTTGAATTGAATTTTAATTACTTCGTTATTAAAGATCAAAATTAAGCATGACGGTAGACGTCTCGCAAGAAGTAAATTACATTTCATGAGAAAGATTATTTAATAATCATTTCAAAGCATTTAACAGCTTGAAAAGGAGAAATGCCTAATTTGCTACATAAAAACAAGGTTCTGACGCTTATTGTCAGCTGCTTTTAAGTGTATCAAATATTGGTTGGTTTGGTATAGATATATAGTGGTATAGTAAAGCCGATTTCTAAACCATTTATATTAATTTTTGCAAGCAGAATTACGAAAATGTTAAGACATGTGAAGAGATTAGTTCTAGGTTTGCCCAGAAGCTTAGACCAATCCGTCAGTTCCAAATAAGTTAAATGTTCTTTAACGATCTGTTAATTAAAACTCGGATTTGTGTGAATGGTTTGGTAGTAGAAGAATATTTACAGTAACTAACGTCTAAAACTAATTAAAATACAAGAAGACTAATCACTAAAGGAACTTAAACTATTTTATTTAACAAGTTAATATTAAAACAATGATCGTATCGCTTAAAATATTGAGAGCAATAGAAAGAATAGGTCATCCTTATAGACAAGTTGGTTGACTGAGTGAACGTACTGTTGTTAAGAAATATTATGTTGCCATACATTTGAGAAGCGACAGGACGAAAATAAACTCATTTTGGACTAACAATGAATTGTACTTTTGTTTTTTATTCTGCCAAGACTAAACCATTAGCGTGAGGATTAAAATGCGCTAATTTCATTAGTTCAAATAAAGACGTATTACACTAGTACAAAATAACCTTTGTTTCTTTCTGAATTTTTTGATAGCTGGCGCAAAAGCGTTTTTCTTTTATTGTTAAAATTACATCCCTAATGTCGAGTTTAAATTAGTTGATTTTCATTGCGATACGATATCAAAAACCTTTAAAAGATATTTTTTGTCGAATATTCATAAGGTTATTTTATTAAATGCGCCTTCTGATACGCAATAAAGCTACACTCGTGTTTTCTTGGTTGCCTATCCGTGGTTCTGATAATTTAGTACAATTTAGCTGTGTAAACTGGCCCATGATCAATGATCAATGACTATTTGAGAAAAAAATAATCTACTTGTACTCTTGCAGTTTTCAACAACTTGTTCGTTAACTTTACATTGTTTTTCATTTTACCCCATACAAAAAAAAATAGTGGGGTAAGATCTGACCAAGTATGATTTGATCCACTTCCAAACACTGTTGTTTTATTATTGTTAAAAGTAGCTTCGTCAGAAAATAGTACACAGTTTACAAAATTAGAATCAGCAGTGAATTGATCACTCAAAAATTGCCAAACTCTTTGGCTCGTATGCGAAGCTCTTCGACTAAATCAAGCACAGCATGTTTCATTTTGTTCGCCAGTTGTCGGCCTTGTTGTATTCTTACTTTGGGCGTGGAGAACTGTCCATGTTCCTTCTAATTCTTATCAAGCCGTCTGATCATTTTATCGGATGGAGTTCTTCTATTTGGGTAACGTTATGTATGTGCATATCGCTGTACCGTTAAATCTGCATGACCTCTACACGCACCCAAAACATGACATACCTGTCTTTTATGTTTCCACAACACATTAAACATTATTTTTAAACAGATGAGTTTTCTGTGAAAATCATGAGGTTGTTAAATGTGTTGCCTACCTACATATTCCGAGAAAATATGGGCAGATTGTATATACGAGCACAACTGTTATCTCGATGAAGACGCTCAAAAATGAGACCAGAAACAACATCTGCTGGTTCTGAACCAGTATTTAGAATTACCAAAACTATAGTTCGCAAATGGCTAGCTGGTTGGATAAACAGATAACATAAAACCACTAAACTGCATGAAAGGTCAGAGACATAACAACAAATCAATGCTAAGGATTGTAACGTTTAACGTTTACTTATTTGCGAGCTGACACTGATTTTTCCCTTGTGTACTTTAGGCTTTGTCGCCTGTGCATTCTGGTTGATGCATTTTAAAGACGAACCTGCGTAATTGCGTTTTTGGTTGACCGCGCGTAGCGGGGTCTTTGGTTCATTGCTCGTTTAAGAAAGGTGGTCGGACATCTTGTGATACTGTTGAATGTTGGGTGTAATTTCGAGTCCAGAAATACCCTAGTAAAAGGGATGCAAATTAAGTCCGCTTTCTTAATTTGCAGAGTGCAGTGCTATTGTGTTAGTTTTTAACTGTCTGCTGTTAAGGAGAAGTTATTTTCTGGATTTTGGAGTGTAGCATTTGTTCCCTAAATACTCCCTGTCGGCGAGTATTCCTACTCGATTGTCGACTGTTCACTGATCGTAATCCTAGCCTCCGCTTTTTTTAGCGTAAGTACTCTCGTAAGATTTATAGATACGTTTTAATTTCATTATCAATTATTAATTGATTTCTCTTTTTTTTATCTTATTTGGGGTATATCTTTTTAGGGTGAGTCTTAAGAGCGAGTTCCACGTGATAACAACTCTTGTTTTGTTGGGGTCATAAGCAGTACTCAAGTTACCCTAGCTGGAGACCGTTGGATTGCCATTCCACCCGCAAAACCTCACGTAATGTTCTAATGTAACAAGAAATAAATTAAATAGAGTTCATAAATTAATAAAGTTCATGTGAACTGTTTTAAGGGTACATCTTTACCTTAATGCTAATTTAATTGCAAGTAACTCAATAGAAAAGATAAATAACATTTATTTGCGTTTAAAATTCAGTTACTTTAGAATCAACCTTAGTACCGTCAATTTCAACTTATTATTTTTAAACATCCAAGGTTTATTTTATTATTAAGGGTCGGTAATATAATTTATGTTTATAATGACCTGCTAAATATTTGTTTTGGTTAGAAACTAACCAGTTAATGGCTAGTTAAGATTACTGGCGCCCAACCTATCCATCTTTAGATCTTCTTTATAGCACGAGCGATCGTGCGGCTGCATCTGGATGAGTGTTTCAATTTACTACTCCTTACTGTGGAAATAAAGATTCTATCGAAAAGGCTGACAGATGACATACTGCAACTAAGCAGACATCAAATCAGGCTAGTCACAAGACTGGCAACTGGTCACTGTAACCTACGAAAAAATAGACGCACAGATGGCATTTTTATACAGGCATACATATGTATGTTTTTCAACGAAAAGGATCAAACATCCGCTCATATCGTCTTCAAATGTTAACTAACTTGTGTTCTAAAGAAACATGGAAAGATACTTTTGAGAAGATCCACATCTCGAAGAGCTCTAATAGGAGAAAACTTGGCGAAAAGACTATTAAACCTAATAAGGACATCAAGCTGTTTAAATAGCAAATCATTGTGACGGTTTATTTCCGATGGAAACTTTCAGGACTGGTTGACCATCACTAATTTTCAGATGTTACAAGCTGACAGGAGTAAATTAGGAGCAGTTAGGGAGGGGGGGGGCAACACATTTATTATTGATAAGCTCCATCTAATATAAAGAAATCTCGAAAAACAGCCAATTTTCTCTTCGTAGGCGTGTCATTTCAGCAACTCCGCCTTCGACTGTCTATAAACAGCATTATGAAGTTTCTTGGAACTGAGATTTTCCTACCCCCAATAGCACGTTTGTTTTTAAGAACAATTTCAGTGCCCATCATTTATTGTCGTCCCAAATCGAATTCGTCATCGCTCTAGATCAGAGGTTCCCAAACTTTTTTGTCTCGTGGACCATTTGCCATGTTTTTCGATTTATGGTAGACCCCTTGCTTACCTGATATTGATTTTTTGCAAATTCATCAACTTCAAATGTATTTTTGACAGCTGGTATAGTGCTTGTAACGTCACGTTTTTGTCAGTTTTCAAATAATGCAATTTAGTATGCATATTTAATAAAAAGCCTAAATTCGGTATTCATATCATCCTAAATTCATATATTTTCTTTCAATTTAATATTACAGTTGGCATACTGCATAAAATAAGTCCCACAAAATACCAAAGGTCATCTCAAAGAATATTCCAGACTAATAAAATTGTTTTTATAAGAATTTACAGACTTCGTTTCAGATAAGGGTATTGTTCTCGCACGTATTAGCAACTACCATTTCATGTTGTTCTTGGGAAAAAGAATATTCTCGAATAGATTTGTCCTCTAAATTTTAAATTGTCAGTAATTTTCGTCGATGTGAACGAGTATCTGTAAATATTCTTATCTAAATAAGTTGAGTTTCTACGAAAAACATACTAATAAAACCAATTTGGTTTAAATTTATGATTTCCTTGTACGTGCTTGTCAACCAATTCTATATAAACAAATTTTCGTTCTCAGAGTGTCTGGTTTTTGCATGTGTTGCAGGTTTTAGTCACGAGTAAAGTCCCGAATTGTTGAGCGTTCTTTGTGTAAAATAATCAATTTTGATTGGCTTAACCAAGCCGCGCTGCTTTCTCGTTGGTCTATTTGAAAGTTTACCCCTCTAAACATTCAGTCTACTGTTAAAATAATTCCTAAAAGAAATAAGTCGAAGACAGACTCTGATACCGTCAGGAAGAGCTTGAAAATAGGGTGCGCGCGAAACTTTTGTCTCGTGCAGAGTTTTTGGACCGTTGTGATATACCTATCGAGGCCGGTTGCCGAAAGCACTTACAGAATATTTTTGCGGTATTTCAGTTGACATTAACGTACAGTTGATATAGTGATTGCGGAAAATTCATTTTACCAGAAATTAAAGGCTAATCTAGTACAATCTACCGATAATAATAATAAAGTGTAATCCGTTCTTCTAGTGGCCGCATTTTAGTTTTGCAAAGAATCTCGTTAAAGGATACGATTAAAATACGAATGACTATTGTATTCTAGTTGAACTTCTAACAAATTTAAGTGCTTTATAAAATATTGTCCGGATATAATTTAAAAACGGACAGTTTTAAAACCAAATAAATAAATAAAAAGAAACAGATCGTTTCTTCTACGATAATTTAAATAAGTAATTTCATCCAAGTTGTATGGTTGTATCGGTTATTTGAAAAGGGAATTCCACTAATGAATACCTTCCTGCACTACAGTATTGTGAATTTTAATTATCGTAGTTTTGGGATATTAGTGATTGCAGAATTTTATGAAGTTTTCCAGTTTCTTCAGTTTAGTGACAACTGTTTATATCTGTGTTTGTAAAAAGCAATATTGTGTAAGTTTGTTTTGATCCAGTTCTGTGAACTAAACGATTTGAACAAGGTATTGTGAATTGTTGACTCTTTGAATTTTGTGAATATTGCGTAAGTTGTTTATTGTTTATGTACCGATTACTTTTGTCATTTTGTTGCATGAAAACGTTCCCATTTGCTAAGAGCTCTTATGCAGGGTATTGTGACATTACTTAATGATTTTTTTTCAATGAATAGTTGTTATCTTTTTTAACTTTTTGGATTATGAATAAACATATTTTTAAACATAATTAGACGGAATACTATTGACCCATATAGTTATGAAAGTCTTTATTTATATATTTTTACTCAACCTAACTTTGACTTAACTAAATATGACTTACCACATTGATTTAAATTTATTAGATCTGACATTAGTTTCTGATTACTGGTGTCAAATCAATATTTTTCAAAAGAATCATTGACTTTCCTAATCAGATGGCGCTCAACATATATGCATTTTATTGTGTCTTAAAACCTTTATCCATTTCTTTTAATAATTAGTGAGCTATTGGAAACAATACCTACGACCTAAAAATTAAATTTGTACTGATAATATCTCAAGCTGTGGCAATTTTGCGCATTACCGTAACGTAAGTATTAATATTTTGAAGTTTTTATGAAATTCAGACGTCGATCGTGCGACGTATATTCTTTTATGTCTGAGTTTTACAGTTATAGTAATATGTTTTAATCCGGGAAAATAATGAATGTTTCACTGTCGCCCAATCGCGGGGCATTGTTAGATGAAGTAAAATTCTAATGTTTCATGCTACTCACTTTAATTTACGGTTCGCAAACCGTTTTTGACCCGTCTTCAACAGAAATGAAAATTCCTTTCCTCCTCAGACCTCGAACCCACTACACAGCCACATATATTGTTTTCGTGGCTAACCACTAGACTCTAGTAGGTCAAATTAATGTAGTATTATGTAAATAAATAGGTACTATCTGTGTATGTGGATTATTCCACACACGGAATGCCAAAATTAATGCCACGACCTGCTTATATGAGATCTACTTTCGCTGACATGGACCCCTTGCAGGTCGTCGTCGACCCCTGGGGGTCGATATAGACCACTTTGAGAATCACTGCTCTAGAACTTGAGTTTCCACAGCTTTTATGAGAAATCGTTATCAAGCCTGTAGTGGGGCAGAATAAATAGTTGATCTGTCAAAAATACAGCAAAAAAATCATAAAATCATGTCCTTGATAGAATAGGTTTGAAGATTCGGATTCCATCAGAATATCTACAAGTTCTAATTCTATCAGATTGACATGGTAACGTTTAGATCAGTAACACTTATATCAATAAAAACATTTTGCGGAAGATCATATGCAACAAGTTTTATTATGCAATTCAGTCTGAATGTGAACATTTCCGTTAGTACAAAATTTCAGACAAACTGTTATCATGAATACTAAAAATATTGAAAAATCTTTCCAATTTGATTCCGCACAGCGAAACGTCAACGTCTGTGCTGAAGATTCGCACAAAACTCCCAAAACGTGTAGTCAACAAAAATTGCAATATGACCATGGAAAGGAAGATATAGTTAGTTATCAATAGTTGCCATCAGAAACCATATTGTTCATTAATTAACCCACATTCTATTTTTAAATAATTATATTTAGGCAAACAATAATCTATATGTAGATAAATTACAACAAAATGTAAATTTAAGTTAAAATAGTCTTCGTGATACGAAATAATAAATGTTTATAACTCAACGCGCAAATAGCATCAAGAATGTCAAGTTGTTCTATTATAGGAAAATAATGGGAAGACCTAGTTTCATTTATAACGTATGACACATAATTAAGATGTCAAGAATTCAATTCGTATATTAATATTGAACGTGATGTATATAATAAGATATAACTAACATCAATATTAGAAATTTCCAGAAATTCAAAAACTATCATAAATAACATAACCTCTTTTTTGCAATTATCGATTAATCCGGTAATTATGATAATTGCGACCACTTTTTTAATACAAAAAGAGGAAAAAAATTACCAACTGGGTGTATACACACCCTACAATGTATTTAATTATAAAATGAATATAAACTAATCTCTTAATGGGAACGTATTGCTGCGCAGTGACGGGGAGAAATTAAAAGCGAACGAGCAATGAGCGAGTGGAAAGGTATGATACTATAAAAACTCATTAAAGAAATGGAACCTGCATTTATTCAATTCATCTACTAAAATGGAATTGGTTAACAGGTGTCTAATGACCTGGATAATTGGTTAAGCCAATCATCGCTATAGATTTCACGTAACTAAATCCAGTAAAACCAAGTGTGTATACATATGTATGTGTAAGTATATATGCGTTCAGACATTTTCCTTCTAATAAAACACGATCCGCACCAATCAAAATGCTTGTTATTATATGAGTTTTAATACATTATTCAAGTGTTTTTATTATATCGTGTGTGTAATATAATTACTGATAATAGAAACATTACGCACGCTTAAAGGTGCGGTTGTTTACAGCCAACTAAGGCTTTATAATAATAGAATCGATTCATAAATAATAGAAGAAATAAAGCCGTATATGGGGTTGAAAACAGTTTCAAGCGGTATGGCCATAACGTTCACAGAAGTAACACATACCAATTATAAATATATTTTTTATTTTTAAAGAGAATCATAACGATGTCGAATTGTCGATTTGGTGCAGTTACTAGAACATATCTGCGAGGGCATCAGCCTACATTATAAACTTAGATAAATTGAAATGCTGTCGCCCTGAAAACAGTCTTTTCTGACCATCATATATGTAGGTAGCCTAAACGTCAATGAAAATAGTAAAAATTCAATAGTTTAGAACAATGCGAAACTAAGAAATAAAAGATAATCTGAGTAATTCTAGATCTTCAAGCTATATTAATCTGGTATTAATATCTAACAAATGCTATAATAGCGATCCCAATAAACATTTTTATTTATATAACAGTAACCAAAACCTTATGATCACTAAAATTAGTGCTCGTAAGGTTATGGTTACTATTATATAACTGCAGTGTTTATTGGGGATCATCAATTTACCAGTTTTTCTGAAGTTTACCCGTCTTTCAGCAAACGAACAGAATAGATTCAGCGCAAAAGATTTATGGTTTCAGTTAAAGCAACTAAAAGCAAAGTTTGCTTAAAGACCTTCTTTGAGAATGGAGAAGGTACCTACTTATTTTATATGTGCAAATGGTGTTGGAATTAGAGTGAAGTTCAACATTCATCGATAATCGAAATCTATTGAAATTCTTAGGTGAGAGAAAAAAATTGCAGTAGGAAATCATACAAAAGTGACTGTATTGGATCCTCACCAAAAATAAAATGAAAAGCAGATACTTCTTAAGATGTAACAGGAATATGAGATGGCTCGGGTATGCATTGCTAGCCGACACGTAGGAAATAACTCCTGCAGTCCATAAATGGACGAATAAAGCAACAGAAATAACCGCTAATGTGCTTCTATTCAGTGGTGTAACTACCACCCATGCAGACCCTGCGACACGGGGGAGGGCGCAACCCTCCGAAGGGCGCTGCTTTCGTGAAATTTTATTTTGTTGGGAATAGAAATTTTAAAACAAGCATTTTAGGTATTTTCTTTTGTTTTGTTGTTATATCAAACAAATTTAATTTTTAAAACGGCATCCGTATGTTTTCTTTGCATTTTTGAAAAGTGTTTATTCTTCTCTATTTAGTAATGCTATTTTATCATAATGAAAAAAGTTAAAATTAGAAACAAATATTTTAGAAAAAAAAAGAGAAAAGTTAGTCTGAAACACCTCCATTTTCACAGGAAATATTACAGTAGTAATGAAAATTAATTGTGATAATCACAGAAATACATCAAATTAGTTTAAGAATTTATAAACATAATGAAAAATTATCATCTCTGACTGGGATTCGAACCCAGGACTCTCTGCTATCCAGGCAGATGCTCTACCAACTGAGCTACCTGAGACGACTCCCAATTGAAACGACAATTCTTCATATAAGATGGAAATAATGTTAACAACTGAAGTATACTAATTATTTGCTATGTATAAATTGGTTGTTCGCTAATCCGCGACTCATTTTTACCAACTATCACAGCTGAATTAGATTTTTAGAAATATTCTTCCATAGGAAATTTTAATAATAGTAATGAAAATTAATTGTGATAATCACAGAAATACATCAAATTAGTTTAAGAATTTATAAACATAATGAAAAATTATCATCTCTGACTGGGATTCGAACCCAGGACTCTCTGCTATCCAGGCAGATGCTCTACCAACTGAGCTACCTGAGACGAATATTTCTAAAAATCTAATTCAGCTGTGATAGTTGGTAAAAATGAGTCGCGGATTAGCGAACAACCAATTTATACATAGCAAATAATTAGTATACTTCAGTTGTTAACATTATTTCCATCTTATATGAAGAATTGTCGTTTCAATTGGGAGTCGTCTCAGGTAGCTCAGTTGGTAGAGCATCTGCCTGGATAGCAGAGAGTCCTGGGTTCGAATCCCAGTCAGAGATGATAATTTTTCATTATGTTTATAAATTCTTAAACTAATATTACAGTAATTGTGGGTATGACTGACATGATATTATATACTTTGGCAGTCTCGGTGGATTAGCAGTTTGTATGTTTGTTCATAATCCCGGGGTTGCAGGTTCGATCCCCTGTCGAGGTGGTAATTCATAGCAGAGCTAAATTACAACCGTGGTTCCTCTATCTTGTTGGAAAATAATTCTGTTGTCAACACCTCCATTCTCACCGTGAAATAAATATTGCTATAATTGTGGGTATGACATGATTTTGAAGTAACTAAAGATATCCATTAGTAGTAAGAGTTTTATCAAGAAAAAAAGGTCCAATGATATGTCCTCCTATAATGCCTGTCCATGCATTGACTTTTTATAATAATATAATAATTGCTACAACCCATAGCCTGGAAACCAGCCCCAGAAGCTATAAGCTTGTGCGGGAGGGAGGGGGCGATTATTATTATTACGTAGGCCCTAAATGCGGCTGCAGCCGACTTACAGATAGAACAGCGCAAATCCCACATTTGTGTCACAGCTAAGGAAAACTGCAGAAAACCTTAACCTGATCTACCGGCACCGGGAATCGACCTCGGGCCGCTTGGGTGAAAGTCCAGCACTCTAGACATTAATTTTGCAGACATTAATTAATTAATTTTGCAGATATTAAGTGTGTCCTTCTGCCTAGCGTGGATTTGCGTTCGACCAATTCGATTTATCGTACCGTTCAGCATAAATTCTGCTTCATCGCAGAATGTTAAAAGCAAGATTGTCATCCATATTATAGCTTTCCATCATCTGCTCACAAAATTCCAACCTTCTGACAAAATCCTCTTTATTTAGTTCGTGGATTAACTGGCGTTTGTAGGGACGACATTTTGCTTTCTTTAAAATTCTATAAACATAATGTATGGCTAATTTCTAAATTTTCTGTTACTTATAGCCTGATAGTATAGTGTCTAGCATGCTGGACTCCCATCTGAGTGACCCGGTTCGCCTCCCGGGACCGTTAAATCTGATTAAGGCTTTTCTGCAATATTCTCTTATCTGTAATACAAATGTGGGATTTGAGATATACCATCTGTAAGTAGGTTGCAGTCGCACGATGGCCCTGCGTAATAATATTAATCACCCCGTCCTGCACAAGCTTTAGCTTATGGGGCTGGTTACTAATTGATATAGTAAACGATATGAACCCGTTTGTTTATTTGCGTTTGTTTGCTTATTACAGTTTTATTTGTGAAATTTCCATAGAATACTTGACCAAAAATGATAATCAAGTCTTACTAGATTAATTACGCCAGTTCTTATTAGTTGATGAATTTTGTGTTTATTTTTTTTAACTTTCTTTTGTAATGATAAATTAGCATTACTAAATAGAGAAAAATAGATTCTTTTCAGAAATGCATAAAAAAGTATCAATGCCATTTAAAAAAACAAAGTTAGTGGTTATAGCAACAAAACAAAAGAAGATAGGAACAAATCAAGAACGCCAGAATATGCATCGAGATAAACTAAAAAAGTTTTGTATGCAACATTTGTTTGTAACTGTTCAAATTAAAAAGTTATAGCTATTATTTTATGGTTTTGTTACACCCTGTATATGAGGGGCGCAAACGTAAATCTCGCAGGGGCGCGCAGTCTTACGTAGTTACGCCACTGCTTCTATTAGAACCACAGCTCCATCATTCCTGAGCTGAATGGGTTTCAGATTCTGTCCATAAGATTTGAAACTATTTAATTGTAGTCCGATTATGGTCAGACACATAAGGACCTTGGCGTTTAGCACAGTCGACCATGTTAACATGGTTGTCAATAAAGTGTATTTTACAAACAAAAACTTTCAACAATCTGAATTGGACTCCGGAAAGTACATAAACAAAACAGTAAGAATTGACGATAGCGCAGTACCTAATATAGCTAATGCCAAGCGCAAATCATACCAACACAGACAAACAAAATCAACGAAACGTTGATTATAAAATACTATTCAGAACAGTCCTAGTCGGACTGTTGAGACTTGACTTGAGAATTGGCCAATAAAACAACAAACAGGTACACCCTTTGAACTGAGGTTCAAAGGGTGTGTGGTTGAGATCAAAATGATAATTATTACAAAAGTCGACTCAGAATCGTCTCGGGAGACAATTTAACATTAACCTAGAAAATGGAAACAATCTCCAAATATTAACTGATTGATTCTAGACACCTTAATGCTTATGTAGTATTGTTTATTAGCCATGTCTGTTCTAATTTTGAAAAGCTATATATGATAAGCTCCAGCTAGAGAATTATCGCGTTTCGTTATCGAGTTTTGAAAGCTTGCGCCTCAAGGTTTGAAGAGATGAGTGTAGGTAAGGTGACACATCTGTAATCTGTACATGATGTATGAATCGTATAATCACCAGTGTAAATAAAAAAGCAAGTCTCTTGGTAGTTAAGTAAGTTCAACGAGTCTCATTTCCTTTCACTTTGAAGCTTGTACATTGCGTGACCAACAATGTTTATTAAATCCAGATCTTATGGTTTCAAAATACTTTTTAACAAGTGCTATGTCGGTTACCAAAATTCAACAAAAACTGTGGCCAAGACACTGGTTGTTACCTCTCACCATACATCAATGAGCAATTGATATAAATAAAAAATATCGCATGAGATGCCTGACGGAACATGAACTCGTCCTGAAAAATAGCCTATGGCTAGTATTCGTGATATAGCCTTAAATCAGAAATGCCGAGTTGCCTAAGTAGTTGCCTATATATCAGACTAAGTTCAAAAAACATTGGTCAAGTTGGCTTTGATTTGTACGGTACCGCAAACTTGCTAATGTATATATTTTCCTTAAGACAAAAATGAATGCCATTTCAAAGACTACTGGACATAGGCGTTGTCTTCTTTAACTCCTGAAAAATATTTTTGAAGGCTTTTCATAGTCTCTTGTCTATTCTTTGACCTATTTTCCACTCCTAAAGCATACCAACTTAGCATACATAACTCTTTTCTTTAATCGTAATTTAATTTTTTATCAGATCAGTCTAGTTTTCCCACAGTTGAAAAAACATCATTTTCTGGGTCAATATTACACTGTAAGAGTTACAGAGGAAAATAACCAAAACAGAATAAATTTTTCCATCGCAATCGATATCAGAGCTTAGAACTTTTAAACTTTGTTGTTTTAGTCAAATTGCGACGAAGTTTAGTTATTGTCTAAATCTAGCCCTAGAAGCTAAAAATGCAAGTTTATAAGATAAAAGCACTGAGAGCATTGTAGCTTATCTAAATGGAATTTAAAAACAGAATGCCATTGTGTAACTTTGTAGAATCTAAAGTTAGTCTAAAGCAATTATTTTAATAGATATCTTGACAGAAGCTCATAAACTAGAGAGCTATTTACATAAAATCTGGCTCATCATTCTACAATATAATTCAATATTCCCATCTGCTCAAAGACACACTCCTCAAAAGAATAACCGCTTAACTGTAAATTTGGTGTTGTAGTTATATTTTTGTTTGGTTTAACAACAATTAAATACAAATGCATTTATTTATTATGGTTTAATTTCAAGCATAAAAACAAAAATATATATACATTTCTGTGTTAAAGTTGGTAGCATCCACCAAGCAAAAAAAGTATCGATTCGTAAACACCGAATTGTAATATTTACAAATGTAGTATTTACCCATTAAAACTTTTATGTGCCTCTGGGCATTCCTTAAGTACCTGCGTAAAAAATAAATGCGCGTTTCAAAAGGTGTATAAAAATGATTGGCAAGACGAGCAAAAGCAAATGCCACGTCTACTGACAATATTATATTACATCACCACATTTTTGTATCTTCCATGTTGGGAATTAATTCCCAAAATATAAATAAATTCAAACGAAACATAGCAGCAGCGGCAATATTTTTCCATCCCATTTGCTAAATTTGGGCCAACAGATGAAAACGTAAAACCCTTGAAAGGTTAAAAAAGTGCTACAATAAATTGAAACGCGACTAATTATTAAAGGGGTGAAAATAGAGAGAGAAAGAAAAAGGGAAGAATTAAATTATCACAACACATGACAAAAACCCAATAATAATACCTGGGATCATTATTAGAGAACTCGACATCAAAATGGGAATGTAATTTGAATGCCCAGAAAGAAAACAATAATACCCCCTCCACTTCAAAATTAACCACAGCTTTCATTCATTCATTCATTATATAAAAGGTAACACGATGATTTTGTTATCACATTCTATCTTTTTAATGATTGGTTAAACTCTTTTCCTCAAACAAATTTGTAGGATTTAAATTCCTATCTGCCATAGAATAGAATGATCAATAAATCCTTAGAATCAGAAGAAATATAAGATACCTCTTAGGAATTCGTTTGATGAAAAGTCTAAATTTTTAGCGTATTGAAACAATTTTTCACGAAAAGAGCTTCTTTTTCCCAATACATAAGAGGTTTTCCAGTATTACAACGACGCATGATGGGCAGGCGGCAGGCGCTCGTAGCGACATCGGCCATCGATTCGCTATAAATACACGTCGGTTGACACTCTCAATATTGACGGTGGCATCACTCCTTACCACCCGTCTGTGGAGCGGACATGATTGGATTTCCTAATTACGATCATGGTTTAATGACATAACTGCCGCCAAGTACTAGGTAACGCTATTATTGTTAAGCGGAACAACGTACCGTCGTACATGAGAGAGTGAATATTAATTTAGTTATATGCGTATAAAAAAGGGAATTTCTGTAAACAAGGCGAAATCGTTCGGATTATCAATAATGTCAACATGGGATTGATGATGATTCAGCTATGAGCTCGCGGAAAAATAAATTATCGTGTCAAAAACCACCGTTGTTAAAAATAAACCTTGAACATTGTAGAAGAAGAAGAAACACGGTAAGAAAAATCTTATATATGGTCACCAATAAAAAGTTATTTTTCATTTTGAGGGGGAAAATTGGAAAATGGCCGTGAAAAGTACGTTTTGGGTGATGTATGTATTAGGGAAACGGTGTGAAAAAAGATAACAGGATTGATATATACAAGATTTTCCGGCTAAAACTTATTTTAAAATAAATACAACCTTGAGATTATCTAATCTATGGATTTTTATGTGAGAAACGTGAACCATTTATTTATAACAATATATTAGATAAAACTAGATACACAAAAAACATACTACCTTGAGATTTATGCCAATGTAATTAGTTATGGTACCCCTAATCTACTGCTGTAGGACCCCAAGTTGGGCGCCAAATCTAAACCTAACATGTACAAAGATTATTCCGTTATGTCTACACCTTTGTTAAAAGTCCTAAGGTTATTCTATACGGATTTATTGTATAATTTCATTTTTGTTTTAATTTTTAATAATCCTCACAAAAATTTGATCACATAGGGCGGCTTTAGATCTAGATTTAACGGCCCTTACAACTTGCTCTCTCTTCCTTTTGTTTTACTATAGTTTTCCTAGTATCTTTCTTAAGACACAGATATGAATTAGATGAGAAGTTATTTGGCACTTTCTAAGCCAGGGTTTTTCTTTCAGTTATGACTATTAACGCTATACAGGGTGTAACGAATATAACTAGAAACCTCGTAATGAGGAAGGGGGGTAGCAGTAATGGTTTAGAACATATTTTCCTTATCAACATGTGATTGCTTCTTGCTAATTTTAAAGAAAATGGCATTTTTAATTTTAGGTACGCCCATTCCCGTTGCACTCACAATACGTTAAAAATACCAAACAAGGAAAAATATATCCGAATCACGTGATAAGACTTTAATGGTTTTTCTCCAGTACCATTTAGATGTAAAAGTAAAAGGTTAGTGCAAGAGAACAGTGAGCGGAAAGGTATCAAGCGATCTAGTTGCAATGCTAGAAATCTTTGATCTTAAGTTAATTAGACCCTAACACAATATTAGCTTGCAGAAGATCCAATCTTCAAAGCAGATACAAACTTTAGATTGTTGGGAGATTCGAGAAGTTATCAGTTACTATAGAATGAGATTCTTAGTTTGGTTTAAAATCAGAATACAGTAAGATGTAACTTTCTCTAAATATTTGAAAAACTAAGAAATTTATTTTCACCTCAATTTATCGCAAAAATAATGTATTTTCATCTGTTACGTCAGCACCTGTTAGAACCAGTTATCTGATTTTTAGAAATTACAAGAACCAGTTCTTTTCGATCCATTTGAAGAAATGGAATAGTATCCTGAACCTTTTGTTTAGTATTGCTAGAATCTTTAAGTTTGGCGAACGAGAGGGCCCACAGTTGGGGCCCTTAAAGTTCTTGGGTTTCTTAAAGTTCTGCTTTTTCCTCATACAACAAGGATTTGTGATAGAACTTGATTTTTTTTTATAACTCCATTTTCCTACAATCTGCCCTGGAGTAATAAGTAATATATAATGTTTACAGGGGTAATATAACAGTGTAAACACTGCCTTACAACAGTCTTGCGAAGGAGGGTACCATTGAACCCTCTCCATATAAGGAACATTCTTATTTAAGACAAGAATAGTATGGGTTAGTCTAATATCGAGTAGTTTTAGTCAAAACGTGTCGGCAGGTCTGATGGTAGAACTTAAATTGATATTACATCGTCATCTATATGTGGTAGCTCTTATAGAGAGGGGTGCATGGAGAGCTGAGAATATTGATGTGCCATACATCATATTAAAGCTAAAATTTGAATCTGCTGAAATACTTACAAGAAATCAACGGCAAAGGTGCTGTTTGGTGCAACGCTGATATTGTCTTCTGTTAAATCAGGTGAATTAGAAATAAATTATTAATATTTACATATTGAGTAACCAATATGCAGATCATAATTTCCATGGCGGCATTAATTTTAGTTTTAAGGGAAATTTCTATCTATATACTTCGAATCAAACATCTAATATTAAATTTGAGGTTATGAATCTAAAAATTACTGAGAACCTATTTACACTAATTGACAAATTTTGACAAATTTGTTCCTCAACGAGTAACAACCACGTTTTCTATAGTAGAATTTTGTGTAGATTCATAAAATCGTACTCGTTATTTTAGGTTGGCTCGGATTTTTGAGATACTTGCATAAAACCACTTTTTCGCATAGTTACAAGACAATACAGCCTATATGGATATATAAAACCTTTATTTCGGATGGTATCGAATCCAAATTCATAAAGCTTATAAAGAAGACTTAGATGAAGTTTTTAAACTATAGAAATACCAAATCGCACCATTAGTTTAGTCGCGATGGCATAATATAGGAGAAAAATATTCATTTTTTCGACTTTTTTCTGTATTTTTTAACCTTAAACTAACTAAAATTGCAAAACAATTAATGGGTAAATAGAAGTTAGAGAATCTCATTCGTATTCGTATGTCGATATTGGACATGTTTAGTTATAGCAATTTTTTTTAAACTTTAAAATCTTACTTTTTCTCATTTCACATTTATTAATATTTAAGAAAAACAATTAATACATAAAATGAATTTTTTAAAATTCTATAAATTTATTTATTTTACATCAGCTTAGGTTTACTTTAGCAACATTCAATTCAAAATTTAATTTTTTAAAAATTTTTATATGTAAAAAGAATCCGATTTTACACGTAAATAACTGATCATACGAAAAAATGTTATTAAAGTTTTTTGTTCTGCTAGATGAAATGCATCTTCTGACAATGACCCATAATTAAACTAATATTACTAACGCGGCAAAATGAAGTTAAAGTTTACAAATTTATTTTTTTTCTGACGAAGTGGTACGCCCTAGAACAAAGTTGTATAAGACTTTTTTATTCGTTTTGATGTCTTTTATTACTACTTAAAATTAACACACATAACTCCGACGCCCTAGGGGCATAAGGAGAAAGAGAAGCAGAAGAAGAAGAAAATTAACACATAAGAACCCCTTACATCCTATATAAAATAAAAGTAAACACCACATAAGTTCTTCACTACAAATGAAAAAAAAATAAAATTTGAAAATTGCTAAAGTAAACCTAAACTGTTGTAAAATAAATAAATAAATTAAAATAAATTTAAAAAAATTATTTTATGTATTGTTTCTTAAATATTAATAAATGTGAAAAATCAGAAAAAGCAACATTTTCATAGTTTTAAAAAACTTCCTATAACTACCACAAAACATGTCCAATATCGCCATACTTGAACTCAAAATTTTCGTAATGAAATTCTCCATAGCATAGGAGGGCTAACTTTTTTTACCTATTAATTTTTTTGCTGTTTTAGTTAGTTTAAGATTAAAAAATGCAAAAAAAGTCGAGAAAAATAAATAATTTTCTCATATATTCTGATGACATTGGGCATTTCTATAGTTCAAAGATTTCGTCTAAGTCTCCTTTACAAGTTTTAATTATTTGAATTCGATGCCATGCAAAATAGAGTTTCTACACATCCATATAGGCTCTATCGTCTTGTAACTATGTGGAAAAGGAGTTTTATGCAAATATCTCAAAAATCGGAGCTAACCTAAAAGACGAGTATGATTTTCCGAATCTACACGAGATTCTACTATAGAAAACGTGGTTTTCATTCGTTGAGAAATTTCTTGTAAACTATAATGTTATCAGTCGGATACGTGCAAATATCTCTAGAGAGGTGTATCAGATTTTTCTTTATGTCTTTTCTTGACAAGGCAAAATAAATCTGAGAGGTAGCAATTTTACAAGGGAACTTATCAGAAGAATTTAATGGGAATTTAATGCGAATTTCATAGAATTTGAGAAATTTTCAAAGAACATTAGGGAATTTGTAGGAATTATAACTTTTATTGATTAAAATCTCGAAAGTCAGGACAAGTTCATGTAAAATTGACATGTTCGATTTCCATACATCTTGTTCGCTTCTAATCTGATAATTCAACTATAAAGGTGGGTTAATTTGAATGGTAGAAAATAAACTTTTTAAGATTTGTTATATATTAAATTATTACCAACTATTACTTGACTTGGTCCGCATGTCTTATCTAGAGAGTCGCATATTTCTTCGGAGACGAAGGGAGAGGGATCTTGCAATCAACCACATGGTTGACGTACCAAATTTCTAGGGCAGAAGTAAATTTTGAAAATTTCCCTATTTTGCAAGATAGAGAAACTGCATTTCTCTCATCTTAGGTTACGATGCTGTAGGTGAAAATCTTGAATATTCAAGTCTCTAGGACTTTAAATGGTATACAAACGGCCAAAAGAGAACTTCAGGTGAATGGGTGAACCGGAAACTTTTTTCCAAGTAGTTTGCTGGCTGTCTTCAATAAATTGATAAATTGTTAGTAAATAAGTAAGGGGGGGAGATCAGCAAAAACCTAAACATCCCACGTTCAAATTTTGAACAAGCCGCGTTTCGTATGATCGATCATCCATGAGCGAGTCTAGTTCGAGCACCTCACTGAAGTGCAGATTTAATTAATAAATTTCCCAGGGTTAAAGTGAGAAAGATGTCCATGTATTAATTGTAACTAGTCTTATTTTTTTAATCACCTACCAAATATATAATTTTTCTAACCAAAATAGAAGTTATCCTTACAGTCATTGTGGGGGCGCAATCCGAAGATCTTGCACCACCTAGAAAAAATGTATCAATGGGAAGGCGAGTTGATTTGAAATGACTTTAAACCATCCCATATCCTATGAAGAAACATTAGTATAGGTACTTCATACAATTAAATTTAAAAAAAAACAGTTTCTCAATTGGTCCACAAATAACGAAGTTAACAGATACTGTGGTGAGGAATGGAGAAATCTGCCATATTGTCGTACTTTATTGATATGATCAGTTGATCTTTTTCAATTTAGCTTATATCACCAATAAAATTATCTCCTAACCTTTCAGGTTAATAATGGAACGAATATAAATAGTAAATATAAAAAAAATATATTAAAAAGTCACAAAAACGTTCTTTTTATTTTAACAATTTTTTTATTTCAAATATTGACCTTACTCTTAATAATTGTAAATGTCAGACGTTGAACACCACCCACAAAACGATGTTATCAACAAACAAATTTTTTTACCGGTTTCTACCATTTCAATTTCATCCGTACACATCTTTTAAAAACCCCCGGCATGAATGAGCTTTACTAACATCCCTCCATAGAAAACTTCGGAAGGAAGTGACGCTGATGTATCTACTTACAGTTTCTTACAAATATAACAAGTTTTCGCCCAAAGTGCAAAGGTGAAGACTCGTGGAATTTCCATCGTGAAAGGGGTAAGATTATATATATATTAAAGAAGTCTATTATTACTCACATTCATAAAAGAAATTCCAATTTCATCCTTCATTCCTCTTTTTATTTCGGCACACTTTTACATTCCAAGCAAATATTTCTATTATTAATGCTTGTGTTATTATTATGAAACATTTCAGAGAGTGGAGAAAGCGAAGCTTCGAACAAAGGGTGTAAGCCTAGAAAGAAAGCCCTATTGATTTGATATGCGATTATTGGAGAAATTTGCATTTGGAAGATGACGTAAAACCAGATCTCTCTAGAGAGAGAATATAAGTTGAAAGAGAGAGGGGGGGTAGCAAACAGAAGACGAGAAATAACTGTATACACGTGTTCAAAATCTAGATTAGGAAGAAAGGACGGATTTATCGAACACAAAAGGGAGAGAGGAAGACAAAAAGAGACTTTGTGAAAAATTTTATCAGCTTGAGTTATAGCAAACCTTAAGTGTTGGAAATAATTCAGGGTGGAAAAAATCCTCGCAACACCGAGATAACATGGTGTGACAACTTTATAATCCTTTCCGTCTTGACGTTCTGACAAGCCCATTTAAGCAAGAAGTTAAGACTTCTTGTAAGAAGAATGAACCAGAAAAAATTGTTTGGACACGTTTTAATTTCCGAGCCTTAATAACCAAAGGAGATGTTAAAAGGAATTGAATGGATCGAACAATTACATGGTAGTTAACGAGCTATTGGCGTTTCAATACACGTACCGGTTTTTCTCGAGAGTATTACCGGATGGGATGAAAGCAAGATTGTATTGCAGGTTTCGATTAAGGCTGGCTCTCATAGTAGGTGAGATCACTGAGAGATCACGGGAGGTATGTATAAAAGAAAGGTCTATGATTGCTTTGTAAGACTGTAGCGGCTATTGAATATTTCATGATTCGTTTACACGTAAAACATAAATTGTTTGCTTTTACATAAACTTGAGCTTTTTCTGATGGGTATAAAACCTGCGGGAATCTCCATCTTGGTTTAAAGATAAAATTATTGAAAAGTCTTCAAAACACGCAAAGGATAAATGATGACTTGTTTAAAATTCCATGTTCTAGTGCATATCTGATGGCATACCGAACCTTATTAAAAGGCTTTCATTAAATTAAACTGTTTTTTTGTTCTACTATATTAGACAAACCATAAAAGATAAATATTTGATGAGTACCAAAACCTTTAATATTCTTTTGCTTATCAGTACCGTAGAAGTGAATAATAACGGTCTTCGACATTGAGATCCAATTACTTAGTATGTATAGACATTTAGATTAACAGAAAGAGACTACTTCGGTGTAGGATATGACAGTAGGTAGGGGGTACTACCCTAGCCTACTAGGTAGAGGAGTAGATCTACCAGTACATAGAGGTAGGTATTGGAGGTACGTCCAGTAAATGACCTGATCGACCAACCTATAATTTGTACAGTACGCTAACCTTTATTAAAAGGGCTCTCTATCTCTCTAAGACAAGGAAGAACAAGATTTTTAGGTTAATTAGGGCACAAACGGCTTTACGCACCCGTCAATTCTTCTACATGCAAGATAGGTAGACAGTAGCGTCCTTCACGAATCAGATATTTAAGTTCTGACCAGGCCCGCCCATACTATAAAAAGAATAGTAGAACAGAAATAGCCGATAGCAATTTTGCTAAAATCTGATTGCCCAATATTCCTGTAAAAGTAAACACGTTATTGATAGAACTGTAGAGTTGTCAAACACTGACATACTTTTCCACAAATTGGGATAATTTATTGTCCTAAGTTTCAGTCAACGTCTTTATATCACTCCATATAGTAATTTCAGTAGCGGCCATAAGAATAATTTTTAACATTTAGTTTTTTCCATTCAGCAATAATTTCAGTTCCGATTACAAACACGTCAAGTACCTACATAAAGAATGGTCTTTATGTATGTACTTGACGGTACATAAATGTACTTGACGGTATTGGACCCATGCCCAATCTGGTTTTGGCCAAAACATTTGAAGCTTACGTCTCTATGGACTTTTACTAAAATATTGTTAAATGAGATTTCTGAAATAACTTCTATTGAAATAGATCACTAGAAAGTGGGACCAAATTTTCATTTTCAGCTTTTCCGATTCTTTTCTGGCTAAAAACACAAGATATCTCAGGTAGCAAAGATACGTCATGATAACGTCGGAAACTGGTGATCACTCGTCAAATGACGTCGGCGAACCAAAGCTCGGCGACGAAATTACGTCCAATAAATGACTAAAATAAAGTGCTACCTTCACGTCATATTGACGTCTTTTTTTCGGTGATAAATACTGAATATTGTTATTGTAAGTGGGCGTTTGGCGGAAGCATTGGGTGTTTTAGTCATACGCAGTCCATCTTGGTTATCGGTAACTCTTGCTCTAACGCTTGCCTCGCTTCTCCGTCGTTTTGTAAGTGCACAATGTTATTTTCGCAAATGTAAACATCATTATTTTATATATGTATGTATGTAGTAGATACATATCCTAAAACTTCTGTGATTAAAAATTTGTACAGCCGTACAATATAGTCTATTACTGAAATATCAAATGCGTTTTTTTGACTTTTAAGTAAAGTTTTGTTGCAATATCTATTATCCATAGTTAGTTTGATTTGGTTTATTATAATCTGCAATAATATATTTTTCAATATAAAAGCTTAGAAGTATAAATGTATTTCAGATAACCGGTAAAATTAACAAATATAACCTGCAAAAGGTGCCAATTTAACGTTTAGCATAAGACGTGGAACTGACATCTAGCATCATCGTCTGGACGTCATCGGTCCGAGATATTGGAAAGTCATTATTACGTCACATTTTGGTCATCCAACTACCACAGTTCTTGATTAGTTTTTCACGTGCTTTTGCTATTTAGACAGACTAATCTACAATTTATTACAGTTTCAGAAAAAATAAACATTCCAGCAGAAAGAAACCAATTTCTTATTTCTAATATAAAAGACAGGCAATTAAACTGTGGGTTGCTAGTTTTAAAAGAAGTTTCGATCTAGAAAATTAAAACGGATAAAATGGTTTTGGTGCCTATACCAGAAAATTGGATGACGTCGGAGAACATTTCGAAGAGAGAACGTTTTGTGATGGGCCCAGCGTGTTCAATAAGTATTAATAAATGTTAAAGGCAAACTAACAATGTCTATAGTGATCTAAAGCGCTTTGGGTTACTGAAAGCAGTCTAGTTACAAGGTGGAATTTCCGAGAATGGAAAACTCTAGATAGCTTTTGTATAAACCAAAGGTAAAAATGGGTGGATTGATGGTGGCCAATTTCGTCTGCATCCAGTACGGAGAGACTAGCCAGGTCTCTCTGGATTAGTTGCCCCCTGACCACTGACTTATCGAAGATCATGTTGCCAGACAGTTGGCCGGTCTAGTCCAAAAGGCGGATCCGTTAGTCTGGACTTTATTGGTTAGCTCGGGTCGGTGAGAGTTCGCACGACCTTAAGTGCGTTTGGCGTCACCCGGAACACTTGTGGGTAGCTAGCTCAGACACTATCTTAAAAAATATTGACGCAAATATATGTCTCTCGTCCTTAGACAACTCCCACTTCCTCGTGATAACCGCCTGTGGCGACTCTGTTACAGGACACATCAGGCCTATAATAGTTATAAGTTAGAATACTATAAGTAGTAAGTCCATGTGATGGACTCTGAATATAGGTACTCTCAAGGAGAGGTTGTTCGAGGACGTGTGAGCACTCGCATAAGTGACGCGTTAATTGAGCGTATGTTAACTCCTTGGAAGAGTCGTGGCAGTAGGCTGGCTGCAAGTAAGTCACGTAAATCCGCACACAATGACAATTATCACGTTTAGAGGTGAAAATAGTACACTGTGGCTATTATCAAATGATTTAATTTATTTTACCAACATTTTATCGTTGATGTATAAATACAGCCCAAGCCTTTTAATCCAATATTTTAATCCAGAATTTAAATTAAATAATGTTTTAAAATGCTACACATATTAAAATATATTTTATTCCCAGTATAATTAAATTTTAATGCAAATTACTCTCTGGAAAACGAAGGAAAATGTACAACACGCAGTTCGTTAACATTATAAAAGTCGTAATAACAACATGACAATGAACGCCATTTCATAAAATATGCCATCATCATTGTATTTTATTGGCTTGCGCATTTTATCAGTATATTTCACATTTAAAAACCACATACTGTACTTTACACGAGGAAAAAACGCACAAAAAAGATTAAATAATAGCACTTTCACATAATCATTTTTCATTTATTTTAATTAACGTGCGCTTGCCTAATATATTATTTCCTTTTAATAAATATCTGTGTAGCCAAAGCGCGAGTTTCATATACCAAAGTGGTTTGTGTAATAATAATTGACTATTTATCATTTAAATATTAAATATTTGTTGTCAGTTGTAATGAGAATTAATTTTCTAATGCTTGCAAGATGTAATTGTTGTAAATAAGGCAATTTAGTAAATCAATTTTGTAAAATATTGTGGCATCGAGACGTCCTTTTATGGCCATGTCCCATTTGAGATTATTTGGGTGGCATTTGCAATTTTGTTCATAACTTTTTAAGTTTATCGATTTTTATGAACTAGTCGTTTGTGATATAAATATTGTGATATAACTGGTTTAATTAATTTAAATGTAATTTTAAATATTGCAAGTAATTATGTTCTCTTTGTGGATACGAGTAATAGGATACCTAAAATGCTATAGGTTGATTTTATTTTATAATTCGACAGAAAAGTCAACAATAAAATTTTTATTTGCAATTATCCATATTAAATGGAAGGCAACATGCACTATAAAAATAATGAAAATTCGTAAAGAAACTCCCAAAGTTTCTTTCAAGAAAATCAAAGCCAAAATGACAAGAAGACTCAATGCTAGTGAGAGTACAAGTAATAGAAAAAATGAAGAGAAACCGCAATAGTTATTTACATTGCAAGACCGTTACTTATAACTTTACGTGCGAGCACGGTACCTAACAAGCGAGCATCCGTGCAAGCACGTAGGGTTCGTGTAACGGTCGAGCAATGCACAACGTTTTATTGTCTATTGACTGGCAAATCTTTAACAAATAATTGTTTTATTTCCTGAAGCAGTACAGCACAATACGTAAGATATATACAAATGTTTTAAATAAATATGTATGTTACTATGGTATTGATGATAAAGAGTCCGTAATAATCTTTATGACCGGTCGGGTGATTTTGACCATTTCATAGGCCTGTTTTTAGAGCGCAAGTTGCTAGCTTACAGCTTTAGGGTTGTAAAACTTTTTAGAGCCCGCTTGAGCGGTTAGAGCTAAAAAAAAATCGCTACCCTTGTTTACGCTGCGACGTCTCCATAGTAATAATAGTAACTAAGACCACTGCACCTACCTACTTGAAGTTTTGTACTTTTCAAATTATTTTCATGTTAAAGTTAAATATTAATTTAAACTTAGACCGGACATAAACTAACGTATGCATTTCGGGCTTAATTAGTTTTTTAGAGCCCTTTGTCGTCTTAGCGCCTGAGGCTTTCGCCTCTAACATACTCAATTAAGCCCTTAATACATAATATAGTATTACAGGCTTCATAACGGACTAATCATGGCTAAATTAATTTTCGGCAATGAATTCGGTATTTAATGCGAGCAGTGAAAGCGATTAAAACAATAATCTGGGAACTATCAGTATTCAAGTAGTATATAGGCAACGGAGGCATTGATTGATCTAATTCTACTCTACTAACTATTTCTGTATTTTGACAGCTATCTTAATAGTATATAGGGGGCCGATGACGACCTTTAGGAAGGTGGCTTCTCCGATGTTTGTCTGTCGATTGTTTTCTACTTTTTTCTACCTTGCCTTTCTACCTTGATTTATTTTTACAAATATATTTTTATTACAATGTCTTTAAGTTAAAGAAAATTATTTACTATAGTCCATCAAACGAGAACTTCCGTGTGGATTGCGCAGACGTGGAAGAAGGAAGACTTTCGGAGTAAAAAAAGATGAAGCATCGCTCGTACTCCCTCTCGATAATTTACACTTTTACATCTGCCTGTACACCGCGCATTCTAAGGTCACACGAAAGTTTTCGTTTGATGAACTGTAATTATTTTTATAATAAAAAAGTGGTGGTATGGTAGACAGACTATATACAGGGTGGTCCAGACACTACTTTTAAAATGCGTAAGATTAAAAATTTTTAACAAGGCGATGGGTGATCTTACTAATGTCGATGTGCTCTTTCGAATGACTCTAGAATGGAACCCCCTGATTCCCCCTTGTTGGTGGTAAGGGGGGCAACTTTGAAAATTCAAATGGGAACCCCTAAATTTTATTGCATATTTAGATTCTACTCATCAAAATATGAATAATTTATTTGAAACATTTTTTTTATCTTGGCAACAGGTTGCGCTGTAATCGCAAAAAAACTTTTTGCATTTTCCGTCGTCTCTGGCATATTTACAGGTGCAAATAACAGTTTTTTAATATTTTTTGGTATTTTTTACTAAATAGTGATGAAAGAACTTTGCTAATGTGTACTTTAATGAGAAAAAAATTTTACGTTACAACTCTACCTAAGGTGTTTTCGACAAACGGATTTTCTAACGTTGTACGTGATAACAATATTTTTTGCCTTAAATGTTGTTTTTTGCCTAACAACATTTTCCAAGATTCTACTGGGGAAGATGGTTTTAGTTCAGAACATGTCAAGTCACGGTGCATGACAAAAATCTGCCGACGAGAATTTCACTTTGTAATTCACTATTAAATTTCGGTGGTTATCTTTCTTTTAGCGTATAGCAATGAATGATGAAATATGGATATCTCATCCACTCAGGCCATAAAGTAAGAATAATTTAAACGAATAAAATTTTAAATTGTGAAATAAAAATTATTTATTTGAACAGTTGATTTTCAACAATTACATACTATTTAAATAGAATTGCGAAGTAAAGAATTGTAGCAAGTTATTTTCTGTTAAAATTAAATATTAAATTAGTACGATTTAAATATTATTTTGCCATATGCAGAGCAGATTACAATTTAGAATGTTTTATCGATCATTTTTATTAATTACTTATGCTTAAAATAAATATTCAGATAAAGATTAAAGAGATTAAGCAATATCTAAATAAGTAGACGTTAAGGTTAAAAAACGATCTAAAATTTCAGAAAAAAAATTGTTGTCACGTACAACGCACGACAAAAAATCTGTTTGTCGAAAACACCTTAGGGAGAGAGTTTGCGTTTTTCATCGTAACGTAAAATTTCTTCTCATGCAAGCGCACATTAGCAAAGCTTTTTCATCACTATTTAGTAAAAAATATGAAAAACTGTTATTTGCACCTGTAAATATGCCAGAGACGGACGGAAAATGCAAAAAGTCGGTTTTTGCGATTATAGCGCCACCTGTTGCCAAGATAAAAAAATGTTTCAAATAAATTATTCATATTTTGACGAGTAGAATCTAAATATGCAATAAAATTTATGGATTTCCATTTGAATTTTTAAAGTTGCCCCCCTTATCCCCTACAAGGGGGGTCAGAGGGGTTTCTTTTTGACGTCATTCGATAGAGCACATCGACAGTAGTAAGATCACCCGTCGTCTTGTTAAAAATTTTTAATCCCCGCGCATTTTAAAAGGGGTGTACGGGTGGTCTGGACCACCCTGTATAGTATAGGTATAGTGCTGCCACAGTGAAAGAAATGAAGGTATCTGAAGGTACCCACAATAACGATAGCAATATTCGAAACAGTGTTATTGGCAATAACTGTAATGGTTACAAGACAACAATGAAAAAAGTGTAGCAGTACTGAGGGCAGTAACAGCCAGTGGAGAAGCAATGATGACACAAAATGTGTATCATTGCCTAAATTCGGCAATTTTCGGTGTGTGAAAGACACCTCGACATTGACATATGGCGCTAGATTGTACATACTATACAGTTCAGACAACTGTCCTTTGCTCCTACTTGTCTTTCTTCCATCCTGCTTTTGAGAAAGGATCAGATAGTTTGTGCAAAAAAATGTCTTTCTTATGCAGTTTCCTCCTTTCCAGAATAGTAGTTTCGAGGTTCCAGTGCCTCTCAAACAATAAGAAAACGTTGAATTAGTTGCTTTTCTCATTTTAAACGCGAACGTTAATTCATCATTTTAACCGAATTAGTTAATGCGTATTTTCGTGCATTTGCAAAAAGATCAGGTTAGTTTATCAAACAGAATTTTTTAAAATGCCGCCAGCCTCCCATTTTTGGTAGAAGTAAGTCGCGATAATTTTGATCAAGTTGTAAAAAAATAATCTTTGATCTACAAATCGCAAACTGATCAAAATTATTTAAAACACCTTTCTCCTCACCCTATTTGCAGAATATTTATAAAAGAGCTACACTTATTTCTACTCAAAGTAGATTATTTACCTATTCAAGATGAAAAACAGGTGACTTTGAACTAATTAAGTAACTCAACAAGAACTAGTTACAGAAGCAAACTTTTCTGACATTGAGACGCGGCTGAACATGTCGAACTTACAGTTTTCAAAAGGACATTTTACGTCAGCTGTCCGTGTAAACTTTTCAAGTACAACCCATAATAAAAAAAGAAAATATTGGAATATGGTGCACTTTGAAAATGCAACGTTTAGAAACGCTGCAATATCCCTTAAAAATAGATTTTTCGAGATATAGAAAAAGATTTTGTTTTCAAAGAGCTACCATTGCCCCACATTTTCATATTTATGTATACTAGCGTCGGCGTTATTTAGCGAAAGTTAAAGTTTTTTAGGTCGTTTCCCCTAGATCTAAGATCATCCCCTAGATGGATTAATATTAATTGTTGATTAGTAAAAATAAAAAAGAAACAACCAAAAAAGTATGATAAATGGGACATTCATTAATGAAGAAATGCACGACCACAGCTCCATAATCGAATGCAAGGCGTGCTGAGTTCGAATTAGAAAGCCCGAGTTCTAATCCCAGCTTGGGTAATTTTTTTAAAATAAATATTTAGTATATTTTATAAATAAACAATTTTTTATAAATATAATAGTTATAAAAAGAAATAATTACATAAAATTATGCCTTAATTTTATAGTCATAGTTTACATAGAAATTCATTAAACTTTGCTAAAATGTTCTTAAACACAAATAAGAATTTGTGACTTTTTCTACTAAATAATTAAATAATTATCAGATATACAAACAGAAACAAACGTTAAACAGAAACAAATATGAAATATATAATGAAAATTGTAACATTTTTACTTCTATCAATTTTTTGATATTTTCTTTTTTAAATAAGCGTAATCTACGTAATATTTGTTTGACGTGCTATTGATATGCGAAAAAATATTTTTCGGATTATTTATTATTTGCAAAATACGCATTTTCTGCTATAATACGTTACTTTTTTTCTGTGTCTTTTTCCCTTCCCGCACTTCCTCACTTCAAGATTGTACCGGCCGTGCTTAAACTATGTATATTTATGTTAATTGAAAATAAAACTTGAAAATACATGATTATGTTTATAAAAATTTTTTTTATTTATAAAACATTAAATATTTATAAAAAATTACCCAAACTGGGATTAGAACCTGGTGGGTTTTATAAATATAAATCCAGCATGCCCTGTATTGGGCCATAGTGGTGACATATTATGATTTGTACTTATTAAAAAAATCATATGTGCAACTCAGGAGGAAAGTGCATTGTCCTATTTTGGTGCACAAATAGCTGTTTTAATTATTATCAAATGGATTTCTCCGGTTTCTAGAGATATTTCTTGTATCTTAACGAACAAAAAACAGTCAAGGCCATGAAGTATGTGTTTGTAACATTTATCATGTATTACCATCCGCATTACCATGATCTCAGATTAACGAACCCTTCAATATGATTGTAAGCGGTGCTAACCTAGAGAGCAAGCCTTAAATTGCCATAGACTAATATTTCAATCTTGAAATTTTTCCTAAAGTAAATGCAGTAACAATATTAATTAATTGTTGAGATTAATTATTTTCTGCCTTGTGAACTACAGTTGTATAGAAAAGGCAATGCAGAGCGTTAATCAAAGCTGATGAAGCTGCATAGCTCCGAAACAATAGTAAGTGTCCGCTTTGAGATACTATTCATTAATGGCCCAATCAAAATGATCAAATCTAATACCAAATGGAATCTACTTGAAATTGATCTATTAACATTTAAAGAATACTATTTGCCAAACATTTAAATCGAATGAAATAAATAAAGATTAGTAAAAGTTTCACAGTTTTATTAAAATATAACCTGACAATATTGTTTCGACAGCTATGCTGTCATTATCAAAGGTAATATAATTATAAACAAACACGTCGCTAAGGTAGATACAAAAATAGGTAACTAGATAAAATAATAATAATAATCAGAATTAAATTATTATTTTATCTAGTTACCTATTTTTGTATCTACCTTAGCGACGTGTTTGTTTATAATTATATTACCTTTGATAATGACAGCATAGCTGTCGAAACAATATTGTCAGGTTATATTTTAATAAAACTGTGAAACTTTTAATAATCTTTATTTATTTCATGATTATGGAGTTCCACAAAGTAAGGCTGGAAACAATAAACAAAATTTAAATCGAAGTCTCACCCTATTGTAAAATTCTACTAAATTGTTCTTAACACATTTAGGTTCAAATTACTAACACTAAGAAAATTCACCGTCGTTCATCTTATCTCCAAGGAGCAAGCTGAAAGGGAGAAAAATAGACTCTCATTCTAACACAAAAGTAACAAAATCTTAGCTAAATTTAGGTACAAAAAGCACCAGATAAGACGACTTTTATTTAAACCTCTTGCTCTTCTTCTCTCCATCCCCTAATTCTAGCCTCTATTAATCTTTCATTTCGCCAGCTTTCCACGTTTTGGTGACATTCCCACGATCGTTTTCTTCGCTTGATTTTGCAATAATCCTAACTCGAACTTATTTTTCATAACAAGTTTGCGGAAGTAGAAATTAATTGGGTTTTAATTTGAATCGAAAATGATGAAAATCAAATCGGTTTCGACTTAAATCAACCGGGATTTTATTATGTCATCATTATTAAAATAGCTTTACGAAGTTGCGTTTTAGGCGTTTATTTTTATCGAATTCTTTACAAATACCAGATAAGTAACATTCAGAAGCAAACCTTGGGGAAGATAAGAATAATTGGAAGGAATCCTGGAATCGGAATATACAAAGTAAATATTTGTAATTTTGCAAAGGCGTTCACCACACAAATATTTGTTTACCCTTTATGCCATGGGTTTTGGAAAGATAACATTTTTATTACTTTTACATGTATGTATACACAATCGTGATCGTCCTGAATAATAATTAATATTGTATAAAATTCAATTAAAACAGCACAATAAATAAAAAGGTTCATTCATGTATTACTTCTATATAAATCCATATTGTTTAGGTTAACAAAAGTGGAAGGGGTTGATCGTTGTTACCTTTACGCTATGGTAATTTTTTCGTTCAGGGTAAATTTTTAATGCAAAGAAAATTTTCATCTATCGAATAAATAATATTATGATGAGGCAAAAAAATGTTTCGTAAGTTTATCGAATTTTAAGTACATAGTTCTATATATTTTTTTAGAATTTGAATTTCTACCGGCAGGAAAGGATGTGGGATTGTGGGAAAGTAAATTATCACATATTCTAGTAATGTAACGTGTAAAGTAATGTGAAATAACATTTTTGTTTAAAATACAGATTAATCATTCATCTACGATCAGTTAAAAATGAGAAAATTGGTTTAAAAAGTAAAAAGCGCTTATGAATTATTAATAGTATAATAATAGTAGTTGCCAGGAGGGCGGGTATAGTTGTTCAAACTAGTACTATAAAAAAGTAGATAGAAATAATGGAGGTAATATTTTATTAAATTATGGTGGCACGCTCTGAAGAAATCCATCTTATGTCCGGATTATAAGTTTTAGTTTATTTTTTACTGATTGTAATAATTAAATGAAGAAATTACTTTCTATGGCAATCTTTTATTCAAAAGTTGACAGGTAGAGGTATCTCAGTAAGCTCACCATGTAAGTTATGGGTGTTGAGAATGCTCAGAAATTACCCAAAACAGTCGAATTAGACAAACCTTTCACATGGTGTCAACACTACTAGGATTTTTCAGAAACAATTACTTTTTATATTTAATACTGTACCGACTTATATGGCGTGTCAATCATAGACCAGCCGAATTGCTTTGCTTGGAAATCTCACAACTTCGCAGACAGTACATGTGATAAATCCACCAAACACCGACTAAGAACCACTCTACCACCGTAGCCTAAACCAACCTAAGCAAATTCCGGTATAAGCCTTGTCGAGAGTCGAAATGATAACACTGGCAAGTACTTGAACCATTTTACATAACCAAGATTGGGGCCCAATGTTGTTGATATGTTGGTATAACTCTGGTCTCATACTGGCACAATATTGGCTGTATATCGATTGCACACCGTTGTATAAAAAGATCATTATTATATTTTTTAATTATCTTATATTGTACACTGAGAAACATAGTTCGAAAAATCTATTATTTTAAAAATTGTAGATCAAGAGCGTTAATATGACGACGCGACATAACTTTTACGAACCATTTTTCTCAGTGTATAATTATATGATATGCGGACATTATAATGTATTATTATATTATTAAATGTTACAAGAACTTTGTTTATTAAACACAGTAATTTTCTTAAATCAACAAAATTGCACAACAACATAGGTTTTGTTGAATCAAGATATTATTTTCTGTGTGTAATTAGTTAATATTAACTCAACAATGTTAATATGTTTATAACCGGTCTCATACTGGCACAATATAGATGGATATCGGTTGTACACCGGTGTCTACTAATGATCGTTATTATATTTTTTTAATTATATTGTATTATACACTGAGAAAAATGGTTCGTAAAAGTTATGTCCGCGTCGTCATATTAACGCTCTTGATCTATAATTTTTAAACTAATAAATTTTATCGATCGATCGAACTATGTTTCTCAGTGTACAATATAATATAATGAAAAAAAAATAATAATGATTATTTCATTCTACTTCGTTTTTGACCAATCGCAAGGCTTTATTTTTTGGATTACAGCGATAATTCGATAATTTTTTATTGTCCTTTTCGACTGTTTTTATCTTCGTGACAACGCTGAAAACTAGTGTCACTTGTGTCCCATTTTTTACTTTCATGTCAAATACTAATCTTTATGTTAATAAGTAGATGCTTAAATAAACAACTGTATCATGAAATAATCTTACCGAATTACATGCTCGTGCTTCTGAAATTATCTGTTGTAATACTCAAGTTGATTAAAACGCAACACTCGTGTCATTTTTTGACAATTTCCCCCCGTTGCACGTCGGGAAATTAAAACGTCAAAAAATGACACTCGTGGTTGCTAATCAACGTTCGTATTACAAATCGATAATTTCGAAGCACTCGTGTAATTATAAGTGATAATTATTATACACCGTTGTGTAACCGACATACTGCCAATATTGTGCCAGTATGAGGCCAGAGTTATACCAGCATATCAACCAATATTGGCTTCCAATATTGAGTATGTAAAATGAGTCAAGTACTTGCCAGTGTTATATCATTTCGACATGCCCCAATATTGGCAATAACGGTGCCAATGGTGATCCAATATTTGTCCGTTTGGAAAATTCTATATGGGGTATTTTATCATTGTTTTGTGTTTTTTCTTTTAATTTTGATTTTTATCTTGGAGATATTTCTTTAGTGTTCTTTGTTATTTCTGCTGGTGGTGTCCTTGCTCTTTGTCTTTTACAAGTCATGGTCAGAAAATACTTACCTACCAAATGGATATATGCCAGACTTTCGCAAACCATTAGCGAAAATCTCTGTGAAGATTACAAATTTGAATAACGGTAATATTGCTACAGAATTGTATTTCAACCACATAATAATTTCCTGAAATAATGTGATGTGAAAGGCGGCACAAATGGTAAATTTAATAGCTGCATTTTAAAGTGAGATAAACATAATTGTGATTTTGGCTAATATACTTCAAATATGCTATATTTTTCTTTTGTGGTGGTTTTGTCGATCTTTATAAATAACTTAGATTTCTAGAAGATCTAGGTGTCATGTGCCATGCTAGAACATTCAATTGAAAAGCTTTAAATGCGTTTTTCTTGAAATAATGTTTTTGTTACATAACACCTTCATCCATTTGCGTCTTCAATTCTGTCATTATGTTCTTCCTCGGAAACACGAATAAGAGTGAGAGGATAATGAATGTGTTTTTCCCGCTACAAATTATTTCCTAAATTCGTCTTACCCCCCAAAATTGAAAAACTGAAAACCCCACGTTTTTGGCTATGGCGATTTTTTCACAGATTTCAAAGTGCTATTACTCGATTAATCTTTAACCTTTTTGGACGAAACAAACAAATAGCATGTCTTATTTTTTCTCTTCAAATTTGAACTGTTGTTATATTTCGATTTAGGGGTAACTTTTCGAGATAATGAGCAAAAACCCCCTAAAATTAGACCACCTCTTCATCACCTCTTTCGCCTCTTCATTTACTAATTAAATTCGGATACTTTTTAATAAGTTACTTAATAAGTCGAGGATGGGTAAGCCTGTGGAAGGAAGGCAAGTCGGAGTGGTTGGTTAATTAAGTCAGGGGAGAAGCCGAGCGGGTGGTACATCGGGAAAGATAGTGGTGGATAGGTGCAAGTCTTCGCATTTTCAGCTAGTTTTGTTTGTAAAAGCTCTAGCTTTCATGAATGTGTTAATTTTCAAATTATTCAAAAAAAGCAAAATATGCAGCTATCTGAAGAGTCTTCACTTTATTTTTTATTATAGTTATTTTTTATTATATTGCAAGTCAAAAGCTAAAACTTCCTAAACCTGAAATATTGCAATCACCAATAGATTGTGCGATCTAGCTACACTTACATTTAGGCAAGGTACACTCAATTAGTGCGTCACTATCTTAAGTGAGTGCTGCCAGATTTCACTGGAGGGAGTGAGGTTGCTTTCCATCCTTCACTAGCTCTCCAGTCTAGTGCCAGAGCTATTAACGTGCTCACCCCCTCCCGAAGAAATCCTTTCACCCCTAGTCCAGTATGCGGACTAACTAATCGAGTCCATCCCAAGTATGGGCTGAACCTAGGCCATGTCTAGGGTGTTCCCACTCCAGCCTACCAATTAAAAACTTGCTTGGCCTTCGACAATGTAGGTAAACTATCGACAAATCGACAAAATTATTTTTCGGTTTTTAATCATATAATTTCCGATAAAAGCAGTTAATAAAGTCGTAGGATTACAACAGTAATTGCAGCCAATGGATATAAGTAGTTCAGGGTTCTGTACTCTTAATAAGTATCTAGTTGCAACGATTTAGCTGTATCTGTTGACTTTAGAAAATTCACGTAGATTCATTCACTTCTATGCGAGCTCCACTTCCAAAACCTCTTTACTCAATTACGCGTAAGTCGGAAAAATATTTTTAATTAAAAAAACACGTTGATAAAAATTGAAGAAGTGTGACTGTATATATCGATTTTCCAAATAGTACAATTATTTTCATGTTACTATCGGAACATACCTTTTCATAAAACTATATATGAAAATTTATTCAATCAAAATATGATAGCACACTTATGATCAACTTCAGATTTCTTGGTTCGTTATCCACGCTTCTCCTGTAGTATAAAGATAAGAATAAAAGCGTAAAATAGAGAAAGAAGGGGATTCCCCTCCTGCCAGTCTATATAAAAGTCATTACCATTTTATGATATGCTTTCAGCAAACTGCATAATTCATTAGGTTCACATTTGTAAAAGCTCTGTATTATATATTTTTATATTTATCGATTTTCAAACTGTACATAACGCGTTCGCCGTCATCATTTACAGCTAATTCTCTATATATCTCTCGTCTCTTTCCGAATCTATATGAAATGTTAATAGCCCCGACCTGTTGTTTCAACTCTGAACTTTGTTAAAGATTCACTTTTAATTACATAATGTAGTATGTATAATTGGATGGAAAGGTAGCTATAAATAGAAAACGATATTTTTGACAGATTAAATCATACCAATTATAACTTTCTGGACGGAAAAGTAAATTACTTCAGGAAATTTCTCAAACGGTTTTCATTTATTATTAATTTATAAAATTAGTTTTCTTCGAATAATAATCAAGGTGAGATCAACAACTTGTAAGTAATTTATTTAAAATTTCAACGGCATTGGTTAACAAGATCACAAAATGAGGTAGGCTTCCACATAACTAAGCTTTGGTGAAGAAGCTTTAGGCAAAGATTTGGTGAAAAAGGTCAGCCATTCAAGCCATTTAACGACAGTTATGCGCATACTTAAGTAAATTATGACTAAAGTAACATATACATAAGGCCTCTACAGCGCTTTCCCTGTCAGTCTGCCACATTAAAAAGTTTTAACGCTAAAGGGACGCTGGTCAGATAGTAATTGTCCTAGGATGTTTTAATCACAGTATAATAATAATCAGTAAGTTCACTCTCGCAAATACTGAAAGTCGATTCTCGGGCCGTTGACAGCAGTTATGCTCGATACGTGCAAGCGAACACATCGATTACGCCAGAGCCATATAATTTTAGTTGTGCGTTGTGTAGTGACCCCGTCTTAAATGAAGGTTGCGAACAGACTCTATTTCTGTAATTTTCCATTCGTTAGAAGGATCTCCTAGTTATATTGAATCAGAATTAAATTATGGTAAATATTAAATGTTATTATTGTAATAATAATAAAAAACGAATAAAGCTGTTAGTATAGACGAAATGTAAGGTATATTGTCTCCTTTTTGTTATATAAGCTATTTTTTTTGATGCGCAGGAAGTAATAAGCGATTCAAAAAGTAACTTGATCGCTTTGAAAATGTGTTTACATTGCATTCTATAAAGGAATTCAATCTTTGAATATCCCCATAAATTTCGGTTATTTTAAAATCGCTCGAACTGAGACGGTACGTTTTGATGTTTACATTAAAACAGTTTTCGTTGGAAATTATATAAAAACTTTCTAACTAATAAGCTTTTATATTTTCAACAAATAAAATTAGAAAATACTTACAATGATAAAATAAAAAGAAATTTGTACACGTTCACAAATCTAAATGTGCTCCGTTTTATTTTCAATTCAATCACTTTTAACTAATAACTTCTCACTAATAAAAAAAATTACTTGAAAAAGCCTACATTGATAGGCGAAACGTAGTAATATTTTATATATAACACAATTCTATTTCCTCTTTTACTACCATTATCTGCGTATGCAGTAGTAAAACAACAAGTAGTTTTCAACAAACAACTGAGATTTCAGTTTTTACAAAATTTACTTGCCACCATAATATAATTTTACCTAATACGACCCTACTTGTTGTTTGCTACTGCAGACGATGACGATCGACAAGCCTCGGCAAACTATATTTGTGGGCGTGATATTTGAAGCTTAACGATTTCAAAGTGCTGACACACGAATGGATATGCTGTATATTCTTATGCTGTGGTTCAATTCTGAAATCATTGGAACTGCGTCAAAACTGCAGATTTTATTTCTTAGTATGTACTATTGATTTCATAAAGATCTAGGACAGCGAGGCTAATATGCTGCAATTTTTATTATTTAATCATATGAATTTACACTGAAAAAATAGCATCATATTAGTCTTGCTGTCCTAAATCATTATCAAACCAATAGTACATGGTGTATTGACAATGGGACTAAGGGTAATCGATCATGAGCGGTTCAATTCTGCAATCAGATTTGACCTTTGAAACGGGTCAAAGTACGAGTCTAGAGTTTGGTACTTAGCAAGTCGACTAGGGGTAAATGAAGCAGAGTAGATCTAATTGCAAGTATACTATAGGTACATCAATAGACTGAAGACAGATATATAACAAGTGAAAATAATAAAGAAATCCAATGGAAAGACAATTTATAAAGACTAGTCCTACAGAATGAACAATTGAACTATGTATTAGAAATAGATAAATCTTTAATATAATCTTTAACAGAAACTTTAGAAAATCCCCGAATGACAAGATGTTTTCTCTCATCTATGACAATGGAAAGCATAGCAATTTTCTGCAACCTCGCAGAACTTGTATCAAAAGAATACATAATAATTAAACAAAACAAAATTCTCCATCAGTCTTTTGTTCAGGATACCTATGTTATTGTTACCTTATAAGTTTCATAAAATAATTAGAAACCCACCCACCCATTTACTATTAGATCAAAGGAATTAATTATTCATTAATGACCTCTCTAATCGATGATTAATAGCCAGTAAAAAATGATAAATTGACCAATGGTATTTCTACATATCTTCCTTTCTCCCCAATTTGGTTTATTTTTTATTTATTGCACCTTTTATATTTTATTTTATATATAAAACAAGCTAAATCGTACATAAATTTTATTCATGTTTTCCATGAGCTACTTTTTTAAACATTAAAATAGACATTTCCTCTATTAAATTATCTTTTCAATGTGTACATGATCTATGATAATAAAAATAAAAAATAAAAAAAGATGTTACTTACTATTTTACCCAGATTAGGTCTTTAAATTGTATGAGAAACTAATCATATAATAAAGGTGATAGATATGAATGAGAAGATCTTATAAGAATTTTAAAATTATTTAAATTTCCATATTTAGTTTAATTGAAGGATTATGGATTTGAATGCAATTATTTTAATATCTCTACCGATTAGTCACGTACCTTTTAAGAAATGAATCGGAATCACATTTAAGTGCATTATCATTTCCTGTATTAGTAATCGAGAAATGGAGTGTTTGTTTAATTTTATTATTCTTATGTATTTATTCCTTATTTGTTTAATATGTTTACTATTTAGGTATAAACGATGCAAATTGGTGAAAGTAAAATTATACTTTAAGGACAATTAAATATTCAATGAAATCAATAAATTGAATAATCATCGGGTTGGAAAATATCTTTTTTAAATAGAAAATTAATTTCTGAAATAATGAGTATTTTAATAAAAGAAATTAGATATGGTTTAGATAGGTACGGCTTAGGATTTGTAAGGGCACTTAGGGCATTGTTCGTCATACCAAAATTAGTGGACTATCACCACCAAATTATAAAAAACAGATTCTCAACTTATAATACATTTGTTTATAAATTTGCGTAAAAAATGCCTTAGTGCTCCATTCCATTAGAGTGAAACGTCAGTAATATAGAAACCTTTTTTTTAATTTCAAATGTCGGACCTAGTGACCACATAAAATTGTGTAGCAGAAAAACTTTTCTTATAGCATTTTTTCGGTACCTACATTTATTTTTAGTAAATTATAAAATTCTAGCAGTGGGCTTTAAATTTAAAATATAAAAGATGAATAACAAGATGAATTAAACCCATGTAAACAATGAAATGTATAGAATTCACGAGCGATACTCCAACGACAGCTCATCCTTCCAAAGACAACCTATAAAGGTTGCAACTTTACTACTTTGCGTGGGTGGTATGCTATAGGTGGTAGTACCATGTAATTATGTATTATGTGATTACCTCCAGCTGATGAGAGTACAACAAGCTCAAAACAGTCTTTCCTGGAGTATCGCTTGTGAATTTCACACATTTCATCATTATTATGGGTTTAATTCGTCTTGTTATATATCGTTTATATTTTAAATTTTAAGCCCACTACTGGAATTTTATAGTTTATTATTCATTTTGGTTGATGGCCTTTTCCAATGCCAACCTACAGAGACTGTAGTTTTACTGTTTTGTGTGGATGACATACTGTAGCTGTCACATTAGTTACATTTTGGTACTACAGGCTTGTATATAAGCCGAGATGATGTGTGAAGGTTTCACAAGTGATTAGCTCCAGCTGATGAGAGTACAACAAACTCGAAACGTCTGCCCTGGAGTATATTTGTGCATCTTTTATATTTTACATTTATGTTAATTTTGTCTACTACCACAATAATAACCTCAATGTTAATACTATTAAAAAACACAGAAAAATTATTTTGGCTTTAAGTAAATACAAAGTAGATAAGTCAAATTATCTACTTTTAAATTTTAATATAATGCATATTTTATTTTTATTATTAGTAATATTTTTATTTTAAATGTATTACTGTATTAAATGTATTAATGAAATTTTATATTAAGAAAAGTTAAATCAATACATTGTTTTCATCGCTACAATAAAACTATAGGAAGGAAACGAATAAAGGCCTTATGGTGGCAGAAGATATTTTTTCAAAGCAAAAATTTTAATGTCAAGATTTTTTAAGTAACTAGCTGCAACTTTCCTGAACACGAGACTTTTAGTTTCTGAAAATAAATGTTGCTCCATTCAAATCCTCATAGTCAAGACAAATTCTAAAATTCAGGTCATTTTGGGATGTCAGGTATATCACAATAAAGCAAACTATCTTTAAATCAGACATAGTACATAGTTGAAGATTTAATGATTAGGTGAGGCTAAGATAAGACGCAGCTTTTAGAATTTTGTCAGAGAATCAAGAATTTTTGTTTTTCTTGTATATAATTTGTGTATGTGTATAGATAATAATGTATATAAAATTGTTTATCTCTATAATTTATCATTAGTAATAACTAAACCAGTTGCCCATGACCTTTTCTTTTAAGATTTGCACAATGAGCTGCACAAAATTGAAATAGTTGTACTGATCAAACGAATGGGCTAAAAGATTCCATCTAAACCCATAATAGAACCTAGAAGCTTTGGTTTTGAACAAACCACCACCATTATAGTTTAGGCAACTGGTATCAGAAAAGAATTAGAAGCAGAATTTGGATGTTGTTAAAAGACAAGAGGCTGAGAAGCAGAGAATCTGAAATCTATGATTTGAGTAAAAACGTAACTAAAGGAAGATTTTAGGTAACCAAACTGTTTTAGAAATAATATATTGCTTGAAATTGTGTAAGTACCTACAAGATTTATTCCATTTGATTACAGGCCAATTTCCATCAAAAATATACATTTCACGCATATACTTGAATTTGCTGAGAATTGTATATTTGGAACTTGTTTAAATCTTTTGATCTATGTTACAATTATTTATGCCAAGAAAATACGAAATATTGCTCAAAAAAATTGATATAATATAAAACGTCAAAACAATCACACATTCTCTCTTCATTCCTCAAGACACATAATAATAATAATAATAACATAATTCGCTGCCAAAATTTCAAGTTGGCAAAATTCGAGTTGCGCAAAAAATATAAACAATCCCAAGGGCATTTAAAAATTTTAATTGTTATCTTATACTCAACGAAAAATTTCTATTATTAAATACCAACCAGAACTGATTGACTTGGTTGTCTTCTCAGCAATCTCGCCTGGAAGGAACTCGGGGTATCTATGGTGTGCTGTCTGGTTAGAGTAGGATGTGTTTTAGCAACAGAACCCTGCCTAAACCAAGGAAGAGATATTTTCCGTTTGGACTTTTGGGTTTTTGGTGTAACCCCCGTGGCACTACTACCACTGCTGGTATTCGACATCTTGATGTATAATAGTATCGCCGTTTCCACTTAATTTAAAAGAGTCACTAAAATTTATATTAACAATACATTAGACTTTAACGTAACATAATCTTATTTATCATCAGAACTTTAATTGATTAAAGTATTTAGACCTTCGCGTTAATATAATTTGTAAACGGATCACAAATGCACCACTTATCGATAACGGCGATACAGAGATCCAATCAACTTTAACAAGTGCCCCTTTACTAGGAGAATTACTTCTATTGTAACTTTACCCGTAATAATACAATACTATATTAAATTTAGTAATTCCGAACATCACATCCGTTTTATTGTTCGTTTAACATTATTTGTCTCCTTTTTTTTCACTGGAAGTGGTTATTATTTTAATCTCCCAACGTGGTTTTTTCTGCCGGCGACGATCACAGTTTATAAGTTGCGTTTTAGATGGACAATTATAGCAGCCTATCTATCTATTTTATATTTAAACAATTTTGCTTATTTTTTAATTATTATTATTATTAATGCTTTATTTTTTGTTTTGTTTTTTTTATATAGCACCAAATTAAAGCTTCAACAGTTAACAGCACGATTTGTGTTTGTGTGTGTATACAAATATCTGTGATTATAAAAGAAGGAAGGCTTAATATTCTATTATGGAATAATTAACTTCGATAATTATATAATAATAATATTAGCAAGTGATAATGATAAAGAGAAAATGTGATAATAAATGATAACAACTTATCAAATCAACTTCTAATTAATAAAGACAGATATAATAATTATTTTTTAGTTATGTTTTATATTTAAATTTTCTTCTATAAAAGTCTAAATAATTTTTACCAACACTGTATGCATTAATATTAATATTTTATAGAGCACCACACAACTTCAGCACAATTTTTTTGATGATGATGATGATTATGATATATAATTATTCAACAAACAACAACAATAGAAAATTTAATTAAAATACACCCCCTGCGTTTTTATTAAAAATAATCCTTTTTTAAATATAAAATTCAAATTTTGACATAAAACTACCGAGCGGATTTTCATGGGGAAATTAAAATTGGATTATATTAATTTCCGAAGATTTTTCTAGTTTATAAAATTCCAATTAGACACGAGGGGCTGATGTTTTTCAAATCCTCGGTATTTGAAAATTAAATGACGGCGCTCGGGGTCGATCCCGGCTGCGAACTGAAACTTGCTGAAGCACCGGACGGCCCGGGAGAGAAAAGCGCCGGTCCGGAGTATTCCGGAGCACACTAACATATGAGCGGAGACAGATAAGTACTATCAATTTAACGAAGGCAAATTGGTGCTCCAACTCGGCACTGCGTCGATATTATAATATCTTGAATGTCTTTACTTAACTGGAGCACACTATTAGATAACGAGAAACGTTTTCGTGAAATAATATAACCGGTAATCAAAATAAATTATTCGTCACTTAATTCTTTATTTTTTATTTCTAATAATAAAAGTTTTTTGTTAGGTATATCTGTGCTCTAGGTAATATTATACAATAATAATGAAATAAGCATTTAATGTGTAACATTCTGTCGTTAAACAGTTAGCGGTTATGTATACAAGGCACGACAATCACAAATTATGTTTTTTTTGCATTTCAAACTAAGTTAATTTTTGTATTATTATCATGTAATAATGTAGTATTTGGGGCGCACAAAAATAATTCAGAAAATTAGTTTTATTTACATAAATTCACTCTAGTGGCACGACATCATAATACCGTTACAATTCTTACATAAGTGAAAAAAGTTAAAATGGAAATTTTTCAAAATCCTGAAAATCAAATGTGTATGTTGGCACAAATATTAAAATTCTATATTTATATATATACATTATTTGTAAACAATATCAAAAGAAAATTTGCCAAAATAATATAAATCTATTTGTTTCAGCAGCTGCACTTTTTTTTTAATTTCAAGATCGTTTTACAGTTGCACAATCTCATAGCAGAAATATTTTGGTGTTACGGTCACTTAGTTTCAAAGCCACAAGTAAATAATAGTATAGGTTTGGATATAGAAGTTAACAGAACGGAATTATACGAGCTCGCATATTACAAAAAATATCTTTCAGTTACAGAAAACCAGTCAGTGATGATTTACAATAATAATAATAATCTTGACAGATGTGAAATAATTCTGAAATGAGATGATTAATCTTATACAGTTGTAATTAGGAATACGCGTTACATATAACACACAAACCTAACGTGGTATTAAAAAAAACGAAAAAACATTTCTTGTGTAACTTTTTTTGTTCTTCACAAAAGTTGATGGTAGATGGATAGATAAACTCACAATCAAATTCTATTGAAAAAACAAGAATTCACTGTCTAAAGACTTATGGCATAGTTGCACCCCGTGGTCAGTTAGATTTGCACGTAATGACATAGTTATGCCTCGATCTTTTTATTACTGTGGAGGGTCATGGACTAATGGTATAGTAGCGATCCGAAGTTGCTAATGTAGATTTTCAACGGTTTGGGAAAATAGGAAAATTTGGAATCGTCGTTTCTCCTTGTCAAGAAACACGGAAAAATCCAAGAATGCAGAATTAAATAATTTTAAAATATACAAGGTGCAAGGAGTTACTATACGTTAATCTTAAGGCATGATTATGCGGCCTTGTCAAACGATGCATCTCATCTAGCACAACAAAAATATTAATAACATTTTTTCGTATGATCAATCGTTTACGCGTAAAATACCGGATTCTTTTTACAATTAAAAATTCATTTTACTCAATTAAGAAACCTGACAACCCTGCAACGTCTTTAATACAATACGGTGTCCTACACACTAATACCTTCATAAGCAACTTTTAAAGGACAGTCGCAAACACTTTTTTTATTACTTCTCATCTGTACTTCGAACAGTAAAAAGTCTTTCAGTGTCGGTGCGTTTTTATTGTGTTTTTTGTTCTTTATTACGGTTGTTATTGTTTGTGTTATTCTCAATATTGTTGACTATTTAGTGTTAAGTGTTGAAACCGGCAGATCTTAGCATTCGTGAATATCACGACACGCATATATGATTTATGGGGAGACTTTATGTAAGTTTTATGTTTTTATTATCTTTCACATGTACTTAGAAACGGATTATGTTTTCAACCTTTCAGAGAAAAAACAATTGCTAGAAAAGTAGAATTTTATAAGCAATAAATTTATAAAGGGGGTAATCCTCAGGTGGCTACCGTATGAAGCTTCTAATATTATTTTCCAATTCTTTTATACTTTAAAATTATTATAAATACAATCGGCAATTCCCGCTAAAATTAGGAGAAACAGAGCATCAACGTTTTGTAATAAAAAGCAATAAAACGTGCTTTAATCTCACTTGTACAGCAAATAAACCAAGGTGATTGGTTTGTTTGGACTTGACGAACGCTTTGAATGCAGAACCAAGGTCGATCTTCTACAGCTGAAACATGCGATTCTTTTTAAGCGAAGTTTTTCTAAATTACTTGAAAGCTAATCAAGATAGAAAAAAATATATTAAGTATTTATTTCCTTTTCAACTTCTATCGCCCCTAAAAATTAACGCATAGTAACTCCTTCCACCCTGTATAATGCTTGAAAAAAATTGAATAACAGAGCTGCTTATGGATATCATAACAAGTGATAATAGATTTAAAAAAGCTAATAGCGGACCAGGGGAATTATCGGATTATTTTTAAATCGCCGCCGGCGGCGCCACTGTATCGTACAGGTGTTGGCTAAATTATTGAGTTATGCAACAGAATATTATTTCTTATTATTTTATGGCATAACTAGAATTTTATTAATCCTTTTAGGCAAACAAAAAAAATTATATCTCCCAAATTTTCCGTTTTTCTGTCTCTCAAGTTTTCTGCAAAATCTGAAAAACTGTACTAATGTCGCAAAAAGGGTAGTATCGTTGTGCCCCAATTAATAATAGTTTAATATTTATACACGTTGCAAAAAGTAAGTGCTTTCTTCACTAGTAATAAAAGTAGTCCCATGAGACTTGTTAAGCTTGTACAAGTGTATTTTGCAATTCCCTGAAAAAAGTGAAAAAAACCTTCTTTTCTATAACCGGTTATTAAAACGTTATATTTTTGCCGGGGCTAAAATTCATTTCCCCCGGATACTTGAGGGAAAAGTAAAATAAAATTCATTTTGGACGATTTTATTAAGTTATTTTTAGTGTTTTATAACGTTTATAACGTTATAGCAAAATTGTATTATACACGGATAAGTTATCTAATTTTGGGACTCTGCGTGATCGTCTCTCTCGGCTGCAAGTTGGAAGACAAATCAAAACTGACACTAAAATCTGTGCTTTTTCCCTCTTATATAATAAATAACTATATTTTTTTACTTCATTTCTAGCCACCCTTGTTACTCCTACATAGCACGACAGCAGCGCTCAGATTGCGCGGCGGCCAGATAATTTCGTATTGGTGTTTACAGTTGTTATCACTTATATAAGTCGTTGTTTCGCTTTGCTGTTACTATACAATCATTAATGTGGGATTAAGTCAGATTAATTAGCCAAATACATATTATAATTTTTACTTGTACATTTTATACTTATTGGAAATGAGTACGATTCAACGTAAATTCGACAGTTTATGGTTATAAACCAATATACTTGCTTTAGCAGGGATGCATCTTAAATCTATTAATATTTAATTATGACAAAACATAAACCCAGCTGGACGTAAATGGACTCACAATTTCATAGAAATAATACTGGGGGGGGGGGTAATGTTCAAACACAAAATATTCGTTATTTTCGTTATAGGCGATCTGTCGTATCTATTAGGTGCCGTAATAAAAAAAACGCAGACGTGTGTTAGTAGAGAATGGTTTATGTATGATTCAAATTGAACATTTTGATAGATAGCGTCGTAGAAAGTAAGAAAGTGAGTAACAACAAAAAGGCTATTTGTGACATATCTGGCAAAGCCAATTCAGCCCGGAAAATGATATGCAAATGCCCGACTTAACGACAAAATCTTAAATAATATATCTTTACTTGCAATGCATACTTTGCAAGGAGATAATCAGCATAATAAACTAAATGTGTTGACTGTGAACACAGTCTTAAAAAAATCGAAAGGACCAAAAAATTCTAGACAAGCCTTAAGTATTTTAAAAATAAGACCAGACCTAATGCCAACTCGAAATGCAGACCGAGTTGTTTGAAAATTCTTTTTTAAAGATCGGTCTCAACAAGTTTCCAGATAAATGTTTCACTCTTAATATGGTAAAAGAACCATCAAAACTAGTCAAGATTTTCGGCTTGAAGGATATTTTGACCACTAACTTCTCATGTTGTTTCACTTGGCGATGATTGGACACAGAAGGTTGTCCAACCACTTGTGATAAGTAATTTGTATTTGCAGCTACTTCTAGTTGCATTAGAGGTATCTGGTTGCTAACTAAGTTTCTCCTTATTCTGTCGACGTCTACTGCAATCACTTGGATAACTCTTATCAGAATCTAGCAAAACCAAAAAAAGTTTCACTCCAAGTAAGGATTAGGAATATGCCATACATGGAATTGATACAGAACTGTCAAGTTCGAGTTTGTGCGTCTTCCATGAGGCTGCTGAATTACTTCTATAAAAAACATAATTTTATGCAATTCCAGATCATCAAGATGTTAGTTTTGTTACATCGATGCAGATGCAGAATCTATGGATGTATGGTTTCAATTTATTTAGGTTTTGGAAAACTTGATTCAACACCGATTCAGCTTTATCAAAAGGAAAAATAAATATAACTCATCAGTCTGAACTCTTAATTCCTAGCCTACTAGTATGAAACACCCATAAATGATGTATAGGTGGTAGAGCTTTAATAATACCCTTCGTCATAAAAATACTTTTTAAAAGCATTGAAAAATAGCCCAAAAAGGACAACGAAATTTGTTACAAAAAAAATAATTAAACGTGTAGTAGGAAAAGTGTGCTCATTTACTTTGAAGCCGAAATCCAATTTGGACATTTTATACACACGCACATATCCACACGAAACAAAATTCATCATGATTAAAAGACCAGGTAAAACAAAAGCGCCCACCAGAACAATGGGTTGGTTTAAGAGAAATTACAAATTATTTGCGAACGGCGACAATAATAATAATAACAACCATATTATTCAAACAGCGAGAGCGATCTCCAATAAATAATTTCAGTGTTTGGATGTGCTTATGTAACGTAATTTAAAGGAATTCTATACGCGAAACACAATGAACAGCTGGCGTGTTAAAGCTTTCGCGTTTATCGGAGTAATTTGTCAAAGGCATTTCCGAAAACACCTCGTTTAGTTTCCCTCTTGACGCTAAAACAGCATACACCTATTGTTTTAGGTACATTCAGAGGCTATGCAGTTATGCGACCTGTAACATCACTTCCCTTTGGCAAAATTCCCCACGCTTTATATAATACCTACATACAACAAACGATAACTTTGGGGAGAGATAATAAACTGAAAACAAAACTTTAATGCCTAATAATAACAGCAACAATAATGGATGAAAATGCCAGGAAAATTATTATTATTAGACCAAGGTAGAGCGTAGTTGTTATGGTACATATTAAATATTGTATTTAATATATTTAAGGTCAACAAAGTAGGCAACAAGCATCAATAAAATTATTTTTTTAGATAACGGGGCGTAAAGCTAGATTTTACGCACTCGAAACAGTGCGTAAAGTTTTACGCACTGATTTATTTATTGAACCCAATGAGTGAAGAGAACCTCTAGAGAATTTTTAAAGTTTGCATACTTCTATGCCAATTGTTGCTCTTTTTTCCAGTCGTTATCCAGCTTGGAATTTGGGCGCATATAGGTATAGATTTCGAAATCTAAGTTTCCGTATAGGCGTATACCACTTAGCAGTAACCGTATGTTGCTTTTTTCAGCATTGCCATTTTTATTAATCTCCTCTAACCGAGAAAAACATCGAACATTCGTTTCTCTACCGATTTTAATCGTCACGCCTGAACTGGCTGCTTCTAATCTTTAAATACCCATGTCAAATATGGAAATACTCTACTTTGTGGCTTCGTAGAGACATAATTCTAATAATAAATACAAGTTTCATTACATGTAACGATACAAGCCATTTGCTTAGTTTCTGGAATTTTAAGCAGGCGTAGTGGCACCATTCAATACGATCCTCGTTTAGACAGTGCGGTGCCCACAACGTACACAACTTTGTTTATTTGCACTATGTAATTCATTGATCTAACTTTATAGCTTTAAAAACAGCCCCTACATTTTCGGAAGTTGGCACTTCCACAGGATGCTCATCCCAAAGTTGACCTCAATCAAAAAGAAAATTTTAAATCCTGCGGCTGCAGTCGACTTACAGATGTTATAACACAAATCCTACATTTGCGTTACAACTAAGGAAAACTGCAGAAATTCTTAACCAGATTTACCGGCACCGGGATAGGCAACTAACATGATGTTAGTTAGTATCAGAGGCCGGTTTGTAGATAGAGTGTTATGAGTAACAGTGATTGAAATAGTTTAAAAAGATAAATTGTTGAAAAAATAGGGTGCAATAATACGATGATAGGTATTTAGTGGTGACAAAATATTCTTCGCAGAATCGCATCACCGACTTACGCATTCCGGTGAACCCAAGGACCTATTCCAAGAGTTTGCGGCAGCCTTTCGAGAGAAATACTCACACGTGCGTTCTCTCAACGGATAAAGCACGGTGACTATGTTGCTGGAGGGACTAACTGTCTGACTGATCATTGTTGATTTCTGCACTACGAAGCTCTTTAACCATGTTGAGTAAATTTGGATTAGTAACAGATAACCGCGTACCTCGCTCAATCCCTTCCCAACCTGTGCTATCTGATGTTTGTGCTGATAATGGTGGATAGTAGGTGGCGACTACAGTAAGTGATGATGTTCAATGCTAGCTTTCTGTTGTCAAAATAGTCAATGATGTTATTCATTGATGACGGTAAGGTGCGCTGTTTGTTTGTGAGCTTGACATTATCACGCCATCGCCATTAACAAAACGGGTACTTTCGGAAAGGTACCCTCCACCCCCCGCGATTCGACCACCATTCGGGACGGGGAAGTTCTGCTGGGTATGTGCGTGTTACTCGCAATTGCCGAATTTGCTCATTGCCCGAATCTTTTAACCACAACGCGATGGGGATAAGCTTAAATTCCCACAACGCGTTCTGGGTATTTATTTCGGCTACTGGGAGTAGGAAAATAACCACAACGCGTTGTGGGTATTCCAGTTTGCTCAATACAATAAAATATAATTGGGGCCACTACAATATACCCACACGAATATTTACTTATGAAATGTAATTCTCTTCTTCGTATTAGACGCAGTTTGAGAGAAAAGCAGATTTAGGTAGTGTCTAATGACGGCCAGTGTGATGTCATATCCGTCGCTTTTAAAACTTATTGCACCGGATAGTAAGGTAGTTACGCTCCTTCCTACAGTTTTATATTCTAAGATTTTAACCAACAATAGATTGATAGATATTTGACACAAGGTGCAACGGAAGAGTCAAAGCCAAAACACTTATTAACTGTTAGGCTTCTAAGATAACTTTTAGAACCAAATTATTGCTATTATTTAAAGTGTAGTTAAGCATTAGTTTCACAAATTTCACTAGATTGCCCTGGAGCTTTGTTGAGAGATAGTTTTTGATGTGTAGATTAAAAGTGTCACTGGACAGAAAGTTCAAGAAATTATAGTTTTCTAATTAGGGCGCGCCAATAAATATAGATGGCGCTGTACAGCAACAAAATTTAGAATCACTACATCTTGTCACCTAGGCCGGGCTGGTCGAACAGGGTACCGCAAAACGCCTCCATATTGGGGCAGAGAAGGGTGATTTTAATAATGGACAAATTAAAACCACGTTTTACCGTATTCGACATATTAGACTTATTAGAGGTTTGGCCTTTCAGAATAAAATTTTTTTTAAAGTAAACTTGGATTTGATTAAATGCAATACAGATACAAAAATGAACAATTTCGTGCTTCTTTTGCCCCAAAATGGCGGCGTTTTGCGGTAGTCTGATCGACTAGCGCGTCCTAGGTGACTAGTTGTAGTGACTCTAACAAAATTAAACAAAATGACTTCAACATGCTGTGTGGTGATTATGCAGGCAACCAATGAGACGTATGCTTTAGTTGTAACATAACTTTTAAACCTTCCATTTTGACAATTGAAGGGCCCAATGCAAAAAGTAGGTACCTAAGTCACAAAAACCTGTTTTTGAAATGTCGAAGTTTGAAATCTTTGTTACCAATGGAAATGTTCAGTAAAATGAAACCAGTAAATATTCTTACTAGGTGGTAATGTTTGATAAATATACCAATCGATAGCTTACAAAAAGTTGCTACGAATGGCACCAATAACTTTAGTTTCTCGAAATTGTGACAGGATTTTTGTGCATCGTGCATCGGAAATAGCTCTCGGTCAAAATTCTAGAAATGATAGTACCAAATGTGTAGATCAAAAGTGTCAATGGGCACAAAGTTAAAAAAATTATAATTTTCGAATTACAGTCGTTTGAAGTTAGCATTAATTTTTGCATTATTCAACTTCAAATAGCTGTAATTCGAAAACTATAATTTTTTGACTTTGTGTGCGTTAACACTTTTGCTCTACACATTAAGAACTATCATTTACCTTTCAAGAATTTTGGCCGAGAGCCATTTTCCATAAAGTTCTGCAGAGTGCAAAAATTATCTACTTCAAACGGTTGTAATTCGAAAACTATCATTTTTTGAGACTTTGTGCTCATCGACACTTTTGACCTATACATCAAATAATATTTTTCAGCAAAGTTTCAACGCAATCTGGTAAAAGTCATTTTTCATAAAAATTCTGCGGGTCCTTTTTATGTTTTTGAATCCCAAAATTTATCCTTAATGACGCCAATTAATTTCTATGGGTCACTGTTTTTAACGACTGCCAGCAATTTTTGATTCTGATAAATATTGACGTTAAAATGTTAATTATTAGCTATTGAGCTATGTAAACCTGTTCACGGTGTCTGGTAGAACCTGTTGATGTTTGTTATAGTAAGTGAAAAAGTTCAGTAGCTAATATTTAAACTAAAATGTGTTATGCACGGTAGATACGTATTTCTGCATTAATTTTAAAATTAGAATCTATAGAAAAGGGCACAAAGAGTGAAGTACATCTCGAAGTGGAATAATCTTTGGACATCCTGAATATTCTTTAACGAAATAGTAGTAGCTGATTGACTTTTTTTTAACTCTAAATCTAAAAAAGAACAAAAAGGGAGGAGTTTTTAAATATTAATATAAAAACATGGATACCTACATAAAATAAGCATTATACGCGAAGCAACGAGATCTTTACATCATTAAAATTCAAACTACATGCAAGTATCTTGCAACTCTTGCAAGTGAGTTAGCTTTAATAAAATATGAGCATAAATTGAATTTAACCATGCATGTTTCGCAGATGCATCAATGGAGTTAACCTTATTTACTCTGAACGGGCGCGTTATATTTTTATATATTTAGATAACGTGAATTTTAAAAATAAATATAATTAAAGAGAGTAAATTTAATATTAGCTTTTGTAAGAAATAAAAGCGACTGGTACGAAACAAAAGCGTTATCAGTTTTTCATGCAAATTTCAACTGTCACAAATGAAATGTAGGCATGTCGGAAAGGGGTTTCCTGTATTTAAATTTAGACTGAAATAAATATTTTTTTGGAAGAAAAAGTATTGCTATTACATTAATAGAATTTCCCTTTAATTTATACAATTTCAACAACTTTATACACAATACACAAATTTATACACACAATAGTTAATTGTGTCTATTGTATAAGGTGTTAGCTTTTATATACAGAGGATTGTTTCCCAGATAGAAAGATAAATTACTGCTGCTCGAGTTCCGTCAATTACAAAACCGCTAATAAGTCGACTTATAATATCTTCGAATCCTATTAACTTTTATACTTACATACATCTCAATCAATTCAACCCTGGTAGCTTCTGGTTAGGGATACGCTTCATTTGAGAATTTATATTTACTTTTATCTTATTAATTTTACTCTTTGTGTTCTCTATTCGTCTTATTTTCATATTACTAAACTTTCGTGATTTACTATTACTTGTTACACTATTTCTATATTGATACTTTCTGACCAGGTTAACTAAAAGGCTGCTTCTCACTAAATCTATTATAATTGTTAACTAATGTGCTGCACAAATTGTTTTAATATAACCCTTTTAAGGCTTTCTGTTATAGAGTCTTGGACGGTGTGAGCTCATAATCTGAATTCATGTGTGAACGAGAGTGTTCACCGATTCGAATTTCGACTCAACTAAGCTTCCAAAAAAACGGGAAAGGTATATTTATCCTTATACCAAATAAAACAGCTTTACATAACATCTGGAAGTCATACTAGCATGTCACATAGTTATAATAGCTGACAGAAATTGCGCTCAAACCATCAAGCTCTAGGTCCGATCTATGCTTCGAGCAGTCAAAGAAACAGATGGCGGTCATCTCCCAAAAACATTGAATTAATCATCTAATCCTAAGTAATTCTGAGATTGAGAGAGTTAAATTAGATTGACAGAACAAGATACAGATGCAGTCCCGTTGTGGCTCGAAGTGCAATTTAAAGTGAAAGTCGCATTTATTTCGCAATGCGATGTCGCGATCCAATTGTTAGAGAATGTCACTGTCGGCAGTTAAACTTTTTTGTCGTTTTCTTAATAAACTGTTCTATTGTGTCCATTCCAAGTTCTCTGTGTATTTGTTGGATTTGCGTTTTAATGTAAATATTTTCGTTGGTCATTTGTTTGGATTTAGACTTTTGCTCAATTTATTGAGCGATTTATTTAGCGTATCGATTGAGGTGTAAAGATTTCTTGCCGAGTAATTAAGACGGTGTCATCGGCGAACTTCGTGCAACTTCGCTCATATGTGGGCTAGGAATGTCGTAGATAATTATGTTGAACAGTGTCGGCCCGAGAGCAAGGCCTTGAGAAACTCCTGTGCGTGTATAATTTTTCGTGGCGATACGAATGCGTTGATGTCAACTACGAATCTTGTATTTTAACATCTCTCTAAGCGTGATCTCTCTAAAGCGGCTAAGGTAAATTGTTTGTTTTCATATCCCGTCTTCAGCCGATGGGATATTGGCTGAAATAGTTTTGATGACGTCGGCAGTCGGGAGCAAGTTTACAGGACGGCAGCTACTCCAGTCCTTTTGTCTTTTTCACAAAACATCAGAATGTTTGCGAATTTCCACTATTCAAGAAAGTAGCCAGTTTTCAAACAAGAATTTATAAAGTGAGGTTAAGTATGCAAGTAATTTCTTGGCATGATGTTTAAGAATCACATTCGGTATGTGGTCGTGACAAGATGTGTTTTTAAAAATGTAACATTATGTAGCTTTCAAATCCTTTTGGTATCGTGGGCCTGTAGAAATCATCTATCTATAATCGGTAGGTGCGTTTTATTGTAAAGATTTACCATACAGAAGAATGATCTGTTGTTGTCTTGGAATTGATAGTGTGAAAGCGTTCAGAAAGTCGGAATAAATTCAGTTTGCCAAGTTATATTCTTCGTGGCTTTCCATAGTTCAACCAAAGCATAAAGTATACAGCATATTCACTCGATTATCGGCACTTTGAAGTTGTTAAGCTAGCTTGGAACATCGCGCACACCACGATCCGTTCGCCGGGGCTTTCCGATCGCCATCGCCATTGCATGCTGGTAATAACGAGCAGCGGATATCACGGAATAAATGTTATTTCGTAGCCCGACAACAGCCTAAGTATACAACAAGGTCACACGCGGCCAACTGAAGATATTTGCGAGAGTGCACCTACTGGTTGTTATTATACTGTGGTTCAGCACTGGTTGGTTCTATGCTTTCGACATGTTTCCTGTAAAGTTGGTCAGAAATGAACTTCCACGTGATCAAAATGTTTTCTAAATTGAACTTGATGGGAGAAACGCTTTTCCAGATAGAACTTACCTGTTTACCAAATGTTTACAAGCAGATTTCTACAGTGTAGGCCAGCTCAGGTTAAGTTTGTAGTTAAGTTCGCGTCCTGTAAGATTAGGTTGAGTTAGGTCAAAGCAAGCAGTAGACATTCCAAATGGACGCAGAATTGAAACTAAGGCCCTAACCGTCGACACTGCGTAAACGATCCCATTTACATGAAGTTACGTTAGTTTCCACTCCGTTTAAGGTAGAAGAAGGACAGATGCATACCAAAGGTCTATGAAGTAGAAGTAGAGGATGCGATGAAGCGTATATGGTGACTGAACTGTACAAAAACCGTTTTCCCGCTAACGAAGGCGATGGCTTAATGATTGAGAAAAAAGTGAGAAGATTTGTCGGTACCGGTTTCAGAAGTTTCCTCTTCTTCATTCCCATTTTGCAGTTATTCCTCTTACTCATTCTAGATTTGCTTCACGATGTCAGCGTCAGAGTAAATACTAGATGTTATTAAATTATTGCCAATTTTTCAGTTTCAGTGGATCCAACGGAAATCCTTTTGTGCCAAAATTCGCAGTCCTTTTTTTAAGTTCTGACAAGGGTATATCTAATTTATGATTTTTGTCCACACTGATTTCCTTTGTTAACAATTTTGTGTCGCGGAAGCAGTTCGCAGCTATCGTTGCCGTGACTTTATTTCAAGCTTTGTCTTAAAAAGATCTACAGCGTCGAGAATAGAACCTTAATAGTTTATGCTCAATATGTTTTTTTAAGAAACTTTCTTAGGGGTACCTAAATTATTAATTATATTACAACTTGACCCATTGATTTGCTACTTTGCTAACCGTGAACATTACGCCGACTGGCGGTTTTAAATACTTTGCCGATCATGGACACCAAGCCCACTACAAGCGGTGAACACTTTGCCAACCGTGGACACTACTCCTACCGCAACCGATGAACACTTTGCTGACCATGGACAGACACTACGTCTACCCCTTAAAATAAATGTTGTTTCTGGACACTTTGTCGACCGTCGACACAGTGCTGGTCGTAAGCGGTAGATATTTTGCCGACCGTGAACACTTTGCCGACCCTGGGGGGGGGGGATGTTAACGTAAAGTTCCGAAGCTAAAACCAATTAACTTGTTGAACGATTTTGATATGGTTTTCACAAATATGATCTCTGTGATGTTTTCTACAATACGACCTTAAGTTAAGTTAGGTTAGCGTAGTGTCCACCCGTTGCTGTCGGCAAAGCGTCCACGGTATGCGATCAAAGCGGTAGCAAAATTTATTTTAAGGGTAGGCGTAGTGACCACAGTCGGTAAAGTGGTTAAAGTGGCCAGTCGGCGCAGTGTCCACTGTTCGATATATACCCAGAATACCAACTGCATGATATTTCAATTGGAAATATACAGTTACCAATATAACAGTCAAATAGTAGAATTTTCCTCTGTTTTCCTATATGTTCATGTCCCATTTCCGTAATTCATCTTCAAAAATTTCTGATGTTACAATTTATTTGCTGTTGGGCTTTTTGATTATCCAATCACGAAAAGCTTTCTTTTTTCTGAATCTATCATATTTGCGCATACAGACACTTCCAACCTTTCTTAGTGTACATTTTTTAATTTTAATGTCTAACATCATTATTCATAATGCCTTCCTCCACGCATATTTCTCTCGACGCGGGTCAAATTCGTTAACCACTTTTCTGTTTTTTCAAAACTTTCATGCCTCTCCCTAATCGATTTAGAAAGCTGACGTATTTGTGGTAAAAGAAAATTTTCATCATGTACTTACGATTTTAAGAAAATCTCTTGTAGGGTTTATTTTGGATCGTGTGTCAGTTATATTTAGGAATACATATATAAAAAACAGGTCGTCTCCTAACCAGCAAAAATTCGAACGCTTCCTGAAAACGAGAATTTACCAAATTGAAATATATAGTGTCAAAAATAAATTTCATTCGAGTATCTAAGGTTCTATGGTGATTGATTGCAACTAACTGTAGCAGCCAAATAATAACATATAGTCATTTGAATAATTCGACCCTTCTGAAACAAAAATGGTACGCAAGGAATAGAATCTTAGAAGATGCCCTTCTAAAAGCATACCTTGACACCATGAATCAATTTAATCTGAGAACAGAATTTTGAACTGCAGGGCAATAACAGTAAAAAATATATAAGATTAATTATTTGGAAAGGTTAACGAAGGACATTATTATACCTAAGGGAAAATTTGGAAATGTAACAATGCTATTACACCCACTTAAACCATATAATCCTAGAACATTAATAAAAATTGTTTTCTCGACGCCCTAACAATCATCAAGGAAGAAAAGAAAGAGAAAGCCTCAGAATTCAAATCTTAAAAATCTTTTTTTTATAATTTGAAAGCAACTTTGGGATTTTATAATGGGTCTTTTACTTGACAAAAACATCCATTAATGCTTAGTCATATTCCAACAATAAATTATTCAAATTTAGTTGAAGCTCCTTATTTTATATAAGATGAAAAAGACAAACGTCAACAAATTCTCAAATACTACATAAAGTGCTGAAACGGCACAAAAAAGGAATATATAAAAATCGTGTTATTGGGGGAAAATTTGGTGGGATACTAATGAGCAGAAACGAGCAGAAGAACGTTGTGTAAATACAAGGCCGAAATGTTTACAGGATTAATGCCAACCATCAACCAGGCAGTTAGAATTTCCTCTCCTCTGAATGTCGGAAGGTTATCTTAGTCAAGACAGCAACCCTTATCAAACCCTACCTGTTTCGCTCAAGCTTGATTCAGGTGAGATCAATAAATTATTACACAGAGAAAAGCGAGTTTGTTGTACCTGCCAATTATACACCTGTCTTGGCCAAATGGATGATATATTATCAAAATCTCTTTTGTGGGTATTTAATTAATTTTGTAGATAAATTATCAAAGACCCAATTTGTATTAATGCAAAAAAGGCAAAGAAAAATTATATTAATTTAAGTTTTCAGGAAGGGTATTTTTGGGCGAAAATTCCTATTTCCGTATCTACCTGCTTAATTTATATTTAATAGAATGACGAGAACTTAACGTTTTCGTGTACCTTCTGACGAGCTTAATTTCGTCAAGTTTCAGGCGAAAGACTTTCAGTTGTCAACAACAGGCTTCTAAATATAAACTAAAACTGAAAAGTTAGGACGTTAAATTATTCAGACCAAAGTAATTAACCAATAGCATACAGAGCGCGTTAAATCTGAATTCAAGTAACATTCGAGGCGAACAAGAACTATTTTGATCGTCAATCTAAGGTCTAAACGTATTTTTATGTCTAATCTGCACTATCAGTCATAGAAACCATGAAAATAAATGAAACTTACGAGTAATAAATCCAGGATTCAGACATGCATTTTAATTTGAAGTTCTGAAAAATTGCTGGAGAAATCGACAAACAATATCCCTAGTACGAAGGATGTTTGAGTTTTCATCGAATTTTCAATAAAAACAAAAACATCTAAAGATCCCCAGAAATGCGTTTTTGCCGAAGGTTAAATTTCAGAATGTATCTACTACACATCAGTTTGGGTCATGACCTGGTGACATTAAGATTAAGCTGGAGCCGCCCTCGTACCCTTGTAGGTATATGTATATTTATAAACTCGCCTCATTGAGCAAACTCTGCACTACCACTACCTCATCATCATCATCATCAAATACATATATCAAACGACTAATTTTCGCCATTTATGGCTAATTTAGTTATTTGCGCCTCCGCGCCACCATCGTCAACATGTTTTAGTAGCAAGTTACCCTATCGTTTACAAACACTTAATGGCTTTGCAATCAACGCGACTAGGATTTCCCTCCTGAACAGTAAGCGAACTGTCCCTAGCATAATTAAACTTCCTTAATCCTTAAATTACAACAGGTTGTTTCCGTTAAGATTTATGACGTCATCGAATTTGCCTTCGCCATCACAGCCGCCGCCACGAGACCGAGACGGCGAGAGATCAAAATAATCCCGCGGTGTTTTGCATCTGGTATTGAGCCAATAAGAGGGTAAGAAGAGGTAGGAATTTGGAGTGACGTCAAGTAGAAAAGGACAAAGGAACGAGTGGGCACAGGTATTATACGAAAGTATTTTCGTTATTGTATAAATTATTGAATACTGCGCCCTTTCAGGGAAAACAGGATAAATTGGAGAGATTTTTGTTCTTGTACTTCGCCAATTGTAAAGAGATCACATGCTGGCATTTTTTTAAAATGCAACAAACACGAAAGAGAATGTTTTAAGCTCTTATAGACTTTCAGGTATTATAAAGTGCATCTTAGACCTTTGAATAAAGTAATTCATGAAGGTAAACCGAACTTGAGTTCAATAAAACAAGTAAACAACGGTGGGTTGTAAACAAGGACAGAGATGTGTTTAGCCCTTAGCGCAGGAGGTCTATGATTATTTTTTTACGTGCCAAGTGTTGCATATTGTTGAACTTGAGCTTTGGTCCAGATTTTATGCCATTAATAATTTGAAGCAGTGCCGGGTCGTCAGCGTTTCTGACAGTAATGACAACGTTTTGCTCGTGAACGCAACCGTTTTAGAACCATTGCCATATTACTTTCTATTAATGAGTTATTGCTTTGTAATGCTTTAAATGGAACCCCAGGTTCGAGTTTCTTATAGGTACCTACATGTTTTTTAATTGGAATAAATTACAAATCTTGTCACTTGAAAATGCCTTCTTTCAACTCTATTAATCTAAGATTTATTTATTTTTCCTATACATAGCTCTCAGCAAAGGGCAACTAAATCTGAAATATAATTTTGTAAAGACCCTTGCATGTAGCACGGCCTCCTCGATTTGTGAGACAAACGTCTTTTACACGGCCGGTCGCGTTAGGAAAATTTCTGTTTTTGGGACAGCTTTAGTATAGTGGAGCCATCTGTCGAGTTCTGTGGTAATTATTTTAATAAATAATACGTAGAACGAATTTAAAAATTTTTACAATTTCTAATTAATGATGTAGATGCATTCCAGCTCCATTGTTCAAACTTCATCCAGTTTGTTAGGAAAAAGCTGTTTCAAGGCCTCAATTTTTTATAAAAAAAAAATTCCTTTAACCGGTCGACTGACGAGGATTTGATATATATGGTAACCTTTCCTCTCATTAAATTGAAATACTGATTTTGTTAAATTTTATTTGCCAGAACAAATAACTTTTAAAACAAATGTTTTGATCTGCATTCTGCAAATAATTTATTTGTTTTGTTCTGTTTAATTTCCTTTTCGTGTTTTGTTTTAGTTTTTAGAAAAATAAAATAACACAATATAAAAGCACGTATTTTATTAGAGATTATGATTTCTTAGCAACTTTGGAATTTCGTAATCGGGCAGCAATGTAATATTTACAAAAAGAGATCGATAATAATACGCAGACTGAATATTTTGTATTGTGACGCCCCCTTCAAAACAGAAATAATGCCTGGAACTACAAACGTGAACGGCCGTGTAAAGAAACGCGTGTCCCTCAAATCGAGGAGGCCGTGGCATGTAAGGACAGAGGTAGAGTTCTCAATAATATATGGCTGTTCTGAATATCTTATTTACTTAATAAGAAAAATTAAGCTATATTTTCGACACTCCTTAAATTTTATTGCCCTAAGTCCAGACATCATGAATTAATGAGGAATTAATTCTAAAGAAACTTCTTAAATTTTACTGTCGTAGGCCCAGATACAATAAGATGACAGAGGAATCCATTCCAAAGAATCTATGATATCATACAACTGAACGCAATCTTACTATAAAGATCATGTGATTTTAAAACTAATTTGTCAGTTTTTTTTTTCAAAATGATGCGAGTACTACTATGCACCTAAGAAGACTTTGAAACAGAAACTTTAACAATAAAATCATAAATCGAACATGAGTAGGAGAGAGAATCATTCGATCATAGGGTAGATCCGCCAACTATTATTTCGTAGTTGAACTTTGGAATTATGTAATAATTTTCTTTCTAGAATGCTAAAAGACTGTTCCGAACAGTTATGAAGTTATTGTGCTGATGCGTATTCAAAATTCTTATTTTATTTAATCGTTTCCTCAATTTAGGGCCGGTATTATAAAACTTTTTACTTCCTAGATAAAATTTACTTTGAGAGTAAATTCATTTGTTCTGTCAATTTCATATGCAAATTGACAGAATAAATTAATTTACTCCCAAAGTAAATTTTATCTAGGAAGTAAAAACTTTTATAATACCGGCCCTTAATGAATCAAGGTCGGAAAATCTTCTCGTTTCAATTTAAAAACATTCATACTATCAATAAACTATTTAATTTGATATGTATTGCTATAAAAAATGTACTAATTTCGACATCTAATAACGACTCCAACCATGAACTATGTTTACTAAAAGTACAATTTCATCATTTGTATGCAAATGTACTATGGGGTACTTTCAAACAGATAAACCGTTCTTGTGCACGTCTGAAACGGAAAATTCATGTTTTCAAGACAAGAAAAAGACAGTATTAGTCTTGATAGCTAACAACGCAAGCGATGGTTGATTCAAAGCAAGTGTTGTAGTGTGATTGGTTCCTTTAAATCCGTTGTTAAGTTTTATTTAACCAGGTTGCTTGACCAACTGCACGACCAATTTGACAACTTAGTTATGTATAACGCACTGTGTTTTATACAACCGGCCCTAAATCATATAAGCCACCACGGAATCGGACATTTGGGCGCGGCCGTTTCGGTGCGAGACACTTCGGCGCGAGAACACTTCGGTGCAAGGACACTTCGGCGCGGACCATTTAGGCGCAGGGACACTTCGGCGCGAGAAATTGTCTAGTATTATTGTAATGAACAAAATCTGTAAGTACTTACAGGTAACAAATACAGTATGATCCATGAAATACAGAATTCGATAAATAAGTTATAATGAGAAAAAAAACTCAATATTTGCCAACCACAAAAACTCGTATGTACTGCCAAATTTAAGAAAAATTCATTTTTCTAAGCTATTAATAAAATTAAAATCAATATTCTTCTGCAAATCTCTGCATAAGGGAATAATTTGTAATAAAAATTCAATTTGTTTATTATAAATCCCTTCTTGTTTATAAGAATATCATGTTTGAGAATCATGTTAATATAACTTTTAAAAACTCCAAAATTCTATAAAATCAATTGAATGACATAGGAAAATTGATATTAACATTGAATACGTGTCCCACTTCACGAATTTTGTCTCACTAGGTAACACTTATAAGTGGATACTGCTTAGTGCATATAGTCCAGTGCTTAAAGACAAAAGACACTGGAATAACACAATTTAACCAATCCAAGCAAAATTCTGGAATTAAGAAGGTGTACATATATGTGTACATAAAAATAAAAAAAGGTTACTCTGATAATAGGGTAGCTTGTCCCAAAAAATAGGCTAATGGTTCAAAAAAACGTTTTGTTTAAAGATCTCCGAAAGTTTTACTCTAAAAAAATTGCATGATTCGAACTGTTCCTGCGCCTAAGTGCCCGGTGCCGAAGTGTGCCTGCGCCGAAGTGTGCCTACGCTGAAGTATCCTTGCGCCAAACTGTCCGGCGCCAAACTGTCCTCGCGCCGAAACGACTGCGCCGAGATGGCCGCGCCTAAACGGCCGCGCCCAAATGTCCTAGACCGAAGCCACCAGGTTTTGAAGCATCTTTCGGCTTATTTAATAATTTTTTTTATTTTGCGTCTATAATAAAGCTGTTAAAGCTCCCAAACAGTGCGTTTATAGCTGATTTGAGTGTTTTAATAGCTCAACTTTTTTAAAGTTGGTAGCATTGAAAAAAAAATAAAATAAAATAAAATTTAGTAAACTCATCTTCAACAAACTTGTTTACCTACTCGTAATGTAATGCAAACAGAAGTAGCCAAATTCATCGTAGCATATAAGAGCCTGTCGGAACCAGTTTTAATACCCCAGAACCTTTTAATTTAAAAATTGCATACCCTATTAACATAAATTCTAAAATGAAATCCTTACAAAAAAAAATCCACAAAGGGCCATATTACAAATATTTTTCAGAGAAATCAAGGCGACGCTCTTGTTATACAGACTGTACATCGATCACTACATAGTGAGGAAGTGATTATGGTGAAAAAGGATATCCCCTGGAATCATAGGTTCTTACACTTTGAAAATGATGAGGGTACAGCTTAATTCAGAGAGCAAAAACTGCCACATGAAGAAATACCAGGCTCATACCAATTTTGGCACACGAAAGAACAATAATTGTCACTTTTTAACTTTTTTAAAAATATCTATGTTTAAATTATTAAACAAATAGTCTTTTTTAGGATGCACCTTTTGGCACAACACATCATGTTACTGCTGGTCTAATCAGTTCACTGAAATGTATGTACTGTTTTGGAGCCACAACTACACTTTCGTAGTTGAAAACGTTAATGTTCTATACAGTATGGTTTTACCAGGTTTACCTAAAGAAAGAATAAGAAATAAATCAGAACATTTAAGTTATAATTTTCATAACCTAATTTTTTTTCACAGTTATCTTATTATAGGTGAAAAGGTTTCGAAACAGCACAATGCGCAGAAACCGAAATACGTATGAGCGTTCAAAATTCCGTCGCACGCGCATATCTTTCTTAATGCAGTAGCGTCGGTATATTTCCATTCTGTCTTGTTGCGTGTGCTTATATCTCACAATTATCTTTATGCTACTTAGGTGAGTTGATTTAAGCTCCAACCCCTTCAATTGAAAGTGGTTATTTAAAGATTATAAAGTGTACTTTGAGATTTTCATAACATTTTATGTGCACATATTTTTAACCCCTTTTAATGAACAATATACGCGCCGCCACTGTACTCGCAGGTGACGTTCGCGCAGATCTTGATGAGTCATTGTGATGTTTCGAAACTACGTGAACTTTAGGCAATCCAACAATCTATCAAATGTTATTTTGGCACCAATGGAAATGTTTGCCCATAGCTACCGTTTTAGTTTGGATTGATTAGACCAATTAGGTAATCCAATAGTTTGTCAAAGTGAGGCATTTGAGCGAGAGTGAAGAGTGCTTTCCTCTCCTGTAAGACACAACATTTTTTCCACAATATGTCCCAAAAGAATTGTCTCCACTACAAAAATTCCAACTATAAAAATGTTTAATCTTCAAGTTGAAAAACGAGCAAACATACAATGAATTGCATTATGAAAATTTGCTTATTGATATAGTATTTACTGGCAAGAACTTACAACTGCAACTTTTCCTCACTCGAGGGGAAAAATGAATTTTTTTTCACTATTTTGCAAGAGGAAAATCAAAAACTAAATATTAGTTTTATTTCTCTGTTGCTAGATACCTATGCGACCTACCTAGCATTGTCAACTATGTCTGTCAGCTGTTAACTACTTTAAGGTTATATTTAAACAGACCTGACCCATCTGCAACAACGTCAACAGACAGCATGGCTGCATGGAAGGGTAACTGGATTTCCAACTACAAAACCATGGTTCAAATCCCATGCAGTTTGTTTAATTTTTTCTTAATAAAATATTTAATATACTTCACAAATTAACATACATACATACATAATCTTTAACCCCTTATACCTTTCGGTGTCGAGGTGTCACAAATTAACAATTTTTTTAAATTATAATTTATTTATTTATAATTATAATAACAAACCAAAGTGATTTTTTTATCAGTTGCTTTCAAAAATCTCTAACAGTTATGTACTGTTTTACGCGTAAGCGTAACAGTGAAAGCGACGTATGTGCTACCATGCTCTTACGCAAGGTGTACGACCGTGAAGCGCATAGCGCATACGTCATATCGCGACTGCTTCCACTGTTTCGTATGCACCGCATGCTTCTGGTACGATACATCCATTTATTAAAAATAATAAACAAACACGTGCTTTTGTGGCTGCATAAGAATAATTGCTAAAAGACAATAAAAAAAATTCAGAAATTTTATGGAATGTCATAGAATTTTCTATGAATTAACTGAGAAAGAGTAAGACCATATATAGAGAAAAAAGATACAAACATGTAATTAGCCGAAATATAAACACTAATCTTACAATAAATGTTGCATGCCGACGCAATCGCCAAGCAATTGACATTCCTAGTTGCCAGGCGATCGTGTCATTTGATTGTCGAGAACGCGTTATTTGGGGGTCGCATCATCGTTGCTTTGGTCTGCCAACTGACACTGAAAACACTAGTTCGACTACGAAATGACTAACAAGCGACTTAAAAGTGATATTTCTGATATCGAGTAGCAGTCGCGTCGCACCGGTGAGTGAACGCCCTAAGTTATTAGATTTAAAAAAAAGAATAAAACACGTAAACTACGTAAGATACTGAAATATTTTGGTTTGTAGATGTCCGTTAGAAAAACTAATGTTACTTATATACCCTTCAAGGTCACAAAAACTATTCCAAACTTTTTCTAGAACTTCACGTGATTTCTAAAAATGTAAGTTAAAATCCGGTAAATTACCGGAGGAATCCTCGAAAAGTTCACTATAAAGGGAAAATTTTACTTTACTTTAATAAAATTTAGTTTACTTTATCAGGAAGTTCATGTTCAAAAAATTACTTCTCCATCCGGGGATAGGACCTGGGTTATTTAGTCGGAAAACCAGCGCGCCTGCCACTAGGACAACCTGTGTGTTGATGTCGTTTGCTTCTTTTTTAATGTCATTTATGATCCTTTTTGTTTGTTTCTTTTTTATTATTAATTAGTTTTTGGAAATTTTTTTTACAATTTAAATACAGTATATTCACTTATTAATTGATTATTGTAATTAATCAACAATTAATTCGTTTACTGTCTCCAGCCTTTGTGGAACTCCATAATCATAAAATAGAATATAAATACAAAGATTAGTTACAGTTTCACAATTAATTCATTTACACATCGAGGGCATCAGATCAGAGGGGCGTATCCGCCAAAATTTTTATCTTCAATTTTTATGTCGTATTGATTTCTGGTATCGACCTGCGTGTTGTCACAAACGGGCGAATGTTTTGTAAGGCCAGATTAATGCCTTACAAAACATACGCCCGTATGTAACAACACGCAGGTCGATACCAGAAATCAATACGACCTAATAAATTGAAGATCACACATTTGGCGGATACGCCCCTCTGATCTGATGCCCTCGACATGTAATCATCAAGCTTTTGAAATCTAAGATTTTGCATGTTGACAAAGAGGGAAATAAGTTGGGGAAGATTAGCCTCAAATTTTGCACAGTGCTTAGTAAGTATATTTACAATGACATTACAAAGTAAGTTACCTAAAAAATCTGTTAATTCAGATTTTCAAAAATGTGTTATGTCGAGTATCGACTTTTAAATTATTTTGATAATATTATTTACAATAACTAATAAAAATCAATTCGTAGCACAATTCTATAAATAATAATTCGAAAAAAACTTTGGTTTCTTTAATAACTATCCCTTGAATTTATAGTCGAGGTAAACTCGTGTATATTGGAGAAAGGCCTAAATGTTTCTATTTCATTATTTCTACTTTCCATATATTTGCGTATTTTCTGACTACATCAAATATTGAAACAATTGATAATTTTAAATTGAAGAGACTTTTAATTGCTTAAACGTTGAAACTTGGAATTTCTAAGTCTAAATAAATAATTCATGTATACAGTGTGGGATTAAAGTATGGAATATTAAAAAAAAAGTGAACTCAACCGGTTTTTTAAAAAACGCTGAAACACGTCGATTTTGTTTCTTAAAAATACACATTAATATGTGCGATTCACCTTCCGACTTTCATTTGTTTCTAAGTTATGACGTCATCACAAAAAAATTTAAATGACAATATAGATTTTTAATAGTGGCATCCAATAGTGATTTCTCTTCCCTTTATGATCAAGCAAATAAATCATAAGCTTGCATAACAAAAATTCTGAGAAAAATCGATCTGAACATTTAATGTTATTGATTATTATGGTATCAATATATCAGATCAATTTTTCTCGGAATTTTTGTTATGCAACCTAATAAATTATTTGCATGATCATAAAGGGAAGAGAAATCACTATCGGATTCCACTATTAAAAATCTATATTGTCAATTAAATTTTTTTGTGATGACGTCATAACTTAGAAACAAATGAAAGTCGGAAGGTGAATCGCACATATTAATGTGTATTTTTAAAGAACAAAATCGATGTGTTTCAGCGTTTTTAAAAAACGGTTGAGTTCACTTTATTTTAATATTTCATACTTTAATCCCACCCTGTATGTATACTTATGTTTTTCTCTAAAACGAACACAAATTGTTTCAATAATGTTTCTTTTAATTTTGTTACAAAAAAATAAATAAAAATTATATTTAATGAAAAATATATAATAAGTTTGAATACATTTCTAAATGTGGATTTAAATTAAAACTGTGTACCTACTATTTATCCATCACTTCTTTATTTCTATTAAAGTCAATTGCCCCTAACTAATTGGTCTATACAACCCTATCATCTTTATGTTTCAAATTAATTTTATGTGGGTGATATCTATCTGACATTTACCATTATATGAGCATATGAAATATAACTTTTATGTAACTATAAATTTCTAAACCTGATGACACATCATATCTTTCAATTAAACATATGTACATATAGTATATTTTGACGAAATGAAGTACCTATGAAAAAAATTAATTAACATACCGCTCAAAATTGTTAATACACTATACCTTTTTTTATTCTCTTCTTTTTTAAAGTTGGTAGCATTGAAAAAAAAATAAAATAAAATAAAATTTAGTAAACTCATCTTCAACAAACTTGTTTACCTACTCGTAATGTAATGCAAACAGAAGTAGCCAAATTCATCGTAGCATATAAGAGCCTGTCGGAACCAGTTTTAATACCCCAGAACCTTTTAATTTAAAAATTGCATACCCTATTAACATAAATTCTAAAATGAAATCCTTACAAAAAAAAATCCACAAAGGGCCATATTACAAATATTTTTCAGAGAAATCAAGGCGACGCTCTTGTTATACAGACTGTACATCGATCACTACATAGTGAGGAAGTGATTATGGTGAAAAAGGATATCCCCTGGAATCATAGGTTCTTACACTTTGAAAATGATGAGGGTACAGCTTAATTCAGAGAGCAAAAACTGCCACATGAAGAAATACCAGGCTCATACCAATTTTGGCACACGAAAGAACAATAATTGTCACTTTTTAACTTTTTTAAAAATATCTATGTTTAAATTATTAAACAAATAGTCTTTTTTAGGATGCACCTTTTGGCACAACACATCATGTTACTGCTGGTCTAATCAGTTCACTGAAATGTATGTACTGTTTTGGAGCCACAACTACACTTTCGTAGTTGAAAACGTTAATGTTCTATACAGTATGGTTTTACCAGGTTTACCTAAAGAAAGAATAAGAAATAAATCAGAACATTTAAGTTATAATTTTCATAACCTAATTTTTTTTCACAGTTATCTTATTATAGGTGAAAAGGTTTCGAAACAGCACAATGCGCAGAAACCGAAATACGTATGAGCGTTCAAAATTCCGTCGCACGCGCATATCTTTCTTAATGCAGTAGCGTCGGTATATTTCCATTCTGTCTTGTTGCGTGTGCTTATATCTCACAATTATCTTTATGCTACTTAGGTGAGTTGATTTAAGCTCCAACCCCTTCAATTGAAAGTGGTTATTTAAAGATTATAAAGTGTACTTTGAGATTTTCATAACATTTTATGTGCACATATTTTTAACCCCTTTTAATGAACAATATACGCGCCGCCACTGTACTCGCAGGTGACGTTCGCGCAGATCTTGATGAGTCATTGTGATGTTTCGAAACTACGTGAACTTTAGGCAATCCAACAATCTATCAAATGTTATTTTGGCACCAATGGAAATGTTTGCCCATAGCTACCGTTTTAGTTTGGATTGATTAGACCAATTAGGTAATCCAATAGTTTGTCAAAGTGAGGCATTTGAGCGAGAGTGAAGAGTGCTTTCCTCTCCTGTAAGACACAACATTTTTTCCACAATATGTCCCAAAAGAATTGTCTCCACTACAAAAATTCCAACTATAAAAATGTTTAATCTTCAAGTTGAAAAACGAGCAAACATACAATGAATTGCATTATGAAAATTTGCTTATTGATATAGTATTTACTGGCAAGAACTTACAACTGCAACTTTTCCTCACTCGAGGGGAAAAATGAATTTTTTTTCACTATTTTGCAAGAGGAAAATCAAAAACTAAATATTAGTTTTATTTCTCTGTTGCTAGATACCTATGCGACCTACCTAGCATTGTCAACTATGTCTGTCAGCTGTTAACTACTTTAAGGTTATATTTAAACAGACCTGACCCATCTGCAACAACGTCAACAGACAGCATGGCTGCATGGAAGGGTAACTGGATTTCCAACTACAAAACCATGGTTCAAATCCCATGCAGTTTGTTTAATTTTTTCTTAATAAAATATTTAATATACTTCACAAATTAACATACATACATACATAATCTTTAACCCCTTATACCTTTCGGTGTCGAGGTGTCACAAATTAACAATTTTTTTAAATTATAATTTATTTATTTATAATTATAATAACAAACCAAAGTGATTTTTTTATCAGTTGCTTTCAAAAATCTCTAACAGTTATGTACTGTTTTACGCGTAAGCGTAACAGTGAAAGCGACGTATGTGCTACCATGCTCTTACGCAAGGTGTACGACCGTGAAGCGCATAGCGCATACGTCATATCGCGACTGCTTCCACTGTTTCGTATGCACCGCATGCTTCTGGTACGATACATCCATTTATTAAAAATAATAAACAAACACGTGCTTTTGTGGCTGCATAAGAATAATTGCTAAAAGACAATAAAAAAAATTCAGAAATTTTATGGAATGTCATAGAATTTTCTATGAATTAACTGAGAAAGAGTAAGACCATATATAGAGAAAAAAGATACAAACATGTAATTAGCCGAAATATAAACACTAATCTTACAATAAATGTTGCATGCCGACGCAATCGCCAAGCAATTGACATTCCTAGTTGCCAGGCGATCGTGTCATTTGATTGTCGAGAACGCGTTATTTGGGGGTCGCATCATCGTTGCTTTGGTCTGCCAACTGACACTGAAAACACTAGTTCGACTACGAAATGACTAACAAGCGACTTAAAAGTGATATTTCTGATATCGAGTAGCAGTCGCGTCGCACCGGTGAGTGAACGCCCTAAGTTATTAGATTTAAAAAAAAGAATAAAACACGTAAACTACGTAAGATACTGAAATATTTTGGTTTGTAGATGTCCGTTAGAAAAACTAATGTTACTTATATACCCTTCAAGGTCACAAAAACTATTCCAAACTTTTTCTAGAACTTCACGTGATTTCTAAAAATGTAAGTTAAAATCCGGTAAATTACCGGAGGAATCCTCGAAAAGTTCACTATAAAGGGAAAATTTTACTTTACTTTAATAAAATTTAGTTTACTTTATCAGGAAGTTCATGTTCAAAAAATTACTTCTCCATCCGGGGATAGGACCTGGGTTATTTAGTCGGAAAACCAGCGCGCCTGCCACTAGGACAACCTGTGTGTTGATGTCGTTTGCTTCTTTTTTAATGTCATTTATGATCCTTTTTGTTTGTTTCTTTTTTATTATTAATTAGTTTTTGGAAATTTTTTTTACAATTTAAATACAGTATATTCACTTATTAATTGATTATTGTAATTAATCAACAATTAATTCGTTTACTGTCTCCAGCCTTTGTGGAACTCCATAATCATAAAATAGAATATAAATACAAAGATTAGTTACAGTTTCACAATTAATTCATTTACACATCGAGGGCATCAGATCAGAGGGGCGTATCCGCCAAAATTTTTATCTTCAATTTTTATGTCGTATTGATTTCTGGTATCGACCTGCGTGTTGTCACAAACGGGCGAATGTTTTGTAAGGCCAGATTAATGCCTTACAAAACATACGCCCGTATGTAACAACACGCAGGTCGATACCAGAAATCAATACGACCTAATAAATTGAAGATCACACATTTGGCGGATACGCCCCTCTGATCTGATGCCCTCGACATGTAATCATCAAGCTTTTGAAATCTAAGATTTTGCATGTTGACAAAGAGGGAAATAAGTTGGGGAAGATTAGCCTCAAATTTTGCACAGTGCTTAGTAAGTATATTTACAATGACATTACAAAGTAAGTTACCTAAAAAATCTGTTAATTCAGATTTTCAAAAATGTGTTATGTCGAGTATCGACTTTTAAATTATTTTGATAATATTATTTACAATAACTAATAAAAATCAATTCGTAGCACAATTCTATAAATAATAATTCGAAAAAAACTTTGGTTTCTTTAATAACTATCCCTTGAATTTATAGTCGAGGTAAACTCGTGTATATTGGAGAAAGGCCTAAATGTTTCTATTTCATTATTTCTACTTTCCATATATTTGCGTATTTTCTGACTACATCAAATATTGAAACAATTGATAATTTTAAATTGAAGAGACTTTTAATTGCTTAAACGTTGAAACTTGGAATTTCTAAGTCTAAATAAATAATTCATGTATACAGTGTGGGATTAAAGTATGGAATATTAAAAAAAAAGTGAACTCAACCGGTTTTTTAAAAAACGCTGAAACACGTCGATTTTGTTTCTTAAAAATACACATTAATATGTGCGATTCACCTTCCGACTTTCATTTGTTTCTAAGTTATGACGTCATCACAAAAAAATTTAAATGACAATATAGATTTTTAATAGTGGCATCCAATAGTGATTTCTCTTCCCTTTATGATCAAGCAAATAAATCATAAGCTTGCATAACAAAAATTCTGAGAAAAATCGATCTGAACATTTAATGTTATTGATTATTATGGTATCAATATATCAGATCAATTTTTCTCGGAATTTTTGTTATGCAACCTAATAAATTATTTGCATGATCATAAAGGGAAGAGAAATCACTATCGGATTCCACTATTAAAAATCTATATTGTCAATTAAATTTTTTTGTGATGACGTCATAACTTAGAAACAAATGAAAGTCGGAAGGTGAATCGCACATATTAATGTGTATTTTTAAAGAACAAAATCGATGTGTTTCAGCGTTTTTAAAAAACGGTTGAGTTCACTTTATTTTAATATTTCATACTTTAATCCCACCCTGTATGTATACTTATGTTTTTCTCTAAAACGAACACAAATTGTTTCAATAATGTTTCTTTTAATTTTGTTACAAAAAAATAAATAAAAATTATATTTAATGAAAAATATATAATAAGTTTGAATACATTTCTAAATGTGGATTTAAATTAAAACTGTGTACCTACTATTTATCCATCACTTCTTTATTTCTATTAAAGTCAATTGCCCCTAACTAATTGGTCTATACAACCCTATCATCTTTATGTTTCAAATTAATTTTATGTGGGTGATATCTATCTGACATTTACCATTATATGAGCATATGAAATATAACTTTTATGTAACTATAAATTTCTAAACCTGATGACACATCATATCTTTCAATTAAACATATGTACATATAGTATATTTTGACGAAATGAAGTACCTATGAAAAAAATTAATTAACATACCGCTCAAAATTGTTAATACACTATACCTTTTTTTATTCTCACATATTCCAATCAAGAAAAGAAAAGATAATTAAAAAAGAGAAAAACTAATAAATTTAAATAAAATGTTAAAAATGCAAGCATTTCAATACCGCCCAAGAAAAATTAACTCAAGTACATGTTAAACTTGCATAAATTAATTTAACAAAAACTTAATAGTATATACATTCTCTAATATATTTATAGAAGATGCAACCTTTTAATAATAAAATCTATGTAAAGTCTAGTCCAAAAAAGATAATCGTAAGTATTTTCACAACGTAACAAAGTTTCTCGATGATATTAAAATTGTAAGAACATAGCATCTTTTCTGGATGTGACTTTCAATAACAAGAAAAAACTCATGCAATTATAATCAATAATTTAATCAGGTAAAATATCTTAAATAGTAATCTACAAATACATCACACATCAAAGACTATCATCTATTTACTTACAATTAGCAATAAACATGCATTAATAAGAAATAATCAATCAATCATAAAAAGAAGAATATAACTAAGAAAAGACATTAAAGAAAAAGGAAAAATGCACAAATTGCTATGATAAAAACAAAATATTTATGATATAAAAGTCAATAAATAGGAAAAGTGAGAAAATGTGTCGATCGATCGTAAAAATTCTATTTCTATATTATGTAACAATTAATGTTTGTTTTATGAGAGTGAGTTATGTCCATTTTTATTCTTAATAAAATACAAATAATTGTATAATAAGAGAAAAATAAAGAAAGAAACAAAATGGCAGGGTGCTATAAATTTTTACTGCTTACTTGCTCTTGTTCATTTACATTTTTACTGTGCTGATGTTTCAGCTGAAAATAAAAAAAATATTGTTCACTACTAAAAGATAATTGATTTATATTTATTCAATTTAAGAGAAAGCAATTTTTGTCAATTTTGTTAGGATAATTAATAAATCCTGATAGCAGGAAATGTAATAGGGTTTAGTTTGTTGTAAGTAATAAGCATTACATTATTATGGTATTGCAAACACATAAACTGTGTTACTCTTCGGTTTTAATAAATTTAATTTGTCCTTAAGGATCATAGATTGTGTTATTTTTCCATTTGATAAACACTTTGAAGTAATAGTAGTAGTCACAGTACATGAGCGTTACTTAAAAAATCTTACCTTGTCTGAGTCAGTCGTGTTGCCTGATCCAAATGATGTTAAGGAATTACGGTCTAGATTTTCTACACTTTCATCTAGAGAGTTGCATTCTTCCATATCTCTGCAAAAAAAATAAAAAATTATTAAAGAATTATTACTAAAATCAACATTGTTAATCAGTCAATCATATGGGCTATTATTCAAGTTGGTTACAACATTCTAATTAACAGTACAAATATTTATAATAAGAATAACAAAACCCATTATACAATTTGCTTTAATGTATTACTAAATTGACTAAATAGACATTTTATCTTGCAATCTAGCTTACCTGCAATCCAATCAGCCAAGTAATACATATGGTATCTTCTAAATGGAATTCTTTAATTTCTCAGTTGATTAAAATTATTTAAATAGCTTTTATCTATTAATGGATTTAATAGTTTCGAAATTAAAATTTCCAAGAGCAAGTAATATTTTCTAATTACTTTACATTACTTCCATAAATGTAGCTGTTTGAAGATATATTCCATACTTAATAGTTTTAAATACTACAAACCTGTTATACGGCTGTATTAAGATTTTTCTATTTGTGTAATATATTATAGCATACCATTCGCAATTAAAAAGATTCTTATCTCAAAAAGGTCTGAAGTTCTGATAGTTTAGTTAATTGGTTGCTAATCCATAATGTATTGAAGTTATTATGAACAGCTGTTAATTTCAATAAATGCATTTAAAGTGCATTCATTATTATTTAAATGCGTTTATTATTTACACTAGTATCTGTCAGGTCTTCAGGTTCAGAACGGAAAGCATTTGTTAATTTGAATGCAATTGCAGAAAGAAACTGCTACGAGCACTATGTTTTGTGCATCATATTAACAACAAATAAATGACTTTAAATCGAGATGAAATATAAAATCTCAAACACAAATTAAAAACAAGATTTATTGTGTGGTCCAAATTCATAAAATTATAGCTCTAGAATTACTCTCGACAAAAAATGCAACTATACTTAATATTTTTGCTTAGTCCCAGACCACAGTACAATTTTATGGAGCCAAATAAAAACGGTTATAAACTGGTGCAAAATTAAATTTTCTTTCTGTATTTTGCTAAATGGCACAATACTGTTTATTGTTAAAATTACATCACTAATGTTGGGTTTAAATTAACTGATTTCCACTACGTAAAACTGATTTTAAAAACTTTTAAAAATTCTATTTCAGAAAACTATTCCTTATTGGTTATCTAGTCATTGTTTTACTAATTTTACTATAATCTAGCTGGATAAACTGATATGTGGTGTGTGGTATATGTGGATAAAGGCATTTGATGTTTTCAGGAGTTCAGTTTTGTAAAATTGAAATGTGTTTATATGCAGTAGAAAACAAACGTTACGAATCTTACAAAAAGAATAATTTAAAAAAACAATTTAATAACAGCCTCTATTATTCAATTGTTTTTAATATTGTTAACATATGTCAAGTAGAAAAAACACATTTTTATACTTTTCTTCGACAATATGCTCATTGTGATACTAAAAACGATTTAATAATACAGGCTATTATTAAAGTGTTTTTTAAACTATTTGTTTTGCAAGATTGATAACATTTGTTTTATACTACACACACTATTGTCCATACTTACTATCCATTTTTTTCTAGAGTCCTCTGACTTTGAAAGCGTATTACTCGGGAACTACTGAACCAAATTAAATATTTTAAAAACGAGCAAATAGTAAACATATTTCTACATACAACAGTATAATATTATATTTCTAACTGGTATACTTTTGTTTTTATCGGATGATACGCAATAAAAGGTACCCATTTTTAGGGACAATTTCATTGAAAGTAAGTTACTAATTAACTAATTCTTTTCTCAGATAGTATATGTCATATATCTATGAGATTTTTGTAGGGGTTAGAAAGAAACCTTGCGTTTGTTATCCTGTTAATTTTCGGACGAAAAAGTGTTTTATTTAAGATTTATATGAAAAAATAGCGAACTATGCGTTCTTGTTTATTAATGGAGATAGTGTCAAATTTTTTTCGCTAAATTAACACATTTCATATGTAGACATTATTTTCTTTAAAGAAATGTTCCGAATTTTAACAATAAAAGTGCAATAACAAAAAAACATTTTTTGTCGAAACTGCCTGTCATCAAAAATGGTTTTTTTGTTTCCGCATTTTTATTATTAAAATTAGGAACATTTTTTTGAAAAAAATAATGTCTATACATGAAAACTGTTGATTTAGCGGAAAAAATTTGACGCTATCTCTATTAATAAATAAGAGCTCAGAGTTCGCTATTTTTTCGCATAAATCTTAAATAAAAAGCTTTTTTGTCTGAAAATTAATAACATAAGAACCGCAAGGTGTCTTTCTAATCCCTACAAAATTTCATAGATATATGACATATACTTTCTGAAAAAAAAATTATTTAACTTACTTGCAATAAAATTGTCCCTAAAAATGGGCACCTTTTATTGCGTATCTTCCAAAAAAAACAAAAGTATACCAGTTAGAAATATAATATCATACTGTTGTATGTAGAAATAAATTTACTATTTGATCATTTTGAAAATATTTAATTTGGTTTGGTAGTTCCCGAGCAATACGCTTTCAAAATCAGAGGACTCTAGAAAAAAAATGGATAGTAGTGTCTTTCACTTTGTGTTGCCAGTCTTTCACTTTAAATGTTTTTAAATCATTATATACACTTTGCTCCCATCTAATTCCTGGTCTTCCCTTTCTTCTTGTCAAATTAGGCTTCCAACCATTGCTAATTTCTGGTATTTCATGTGCCTGCATTCTTTGGACATGACCCCACCATTTCATTCTTTGTATTTTTATGTGATTGACAATATTTTTCCCTTTCAAGATTTTTTCTAATTCATGATTCATCTATATTCTTTTTTCTCCCCTTGAGTTATGAGACCTAATAATCCTGGTATTATCTTTTGTTGTTCGTTCACATTTTCTTAATTCTTCTTCCTCTTTTTTAGACAAGCTCCAGGTTTCTGAGCTATAGACTATAACCAGATGAATGATTGTGGTATATATTTTAAATTTGGTTGCTCTATTTAAAATTCTACCTTCTACTGGTTCGTTCATATTACTGTTTGATGTAAACTGTGAGCCTAGATAGTTAAAACTGTGCAGTACTTCAAAGCTGTGATTTCCGATTTTTATGTATTTCTTTTTTATATTATTCTTTCCAAAAAGCATAAATTTGATTTCTTCCTATTGATTAATTACTAATCCATAGTCCTCCGCTACACTTTCAAGTCTTGTGAATGTGTTAGTATCTCTAGATTTCTGCTTGTTATGACCAAGTCATCAGCATATGCAGTTACTTGTGTTAACTTCGTGTTTATACAACCCTCTACATGCGTTTTTCTTAATATCATTTCCAAGGTTATGTTGAATAACAGATCACCTTGTCTGACACCCACCAATCATATAAACACATTTAAATTTGACACATCTTAACCTCACAAAATGTGAAATGTCATATGATAGTGTTACCACTTGTTACACTCAGAAATCACTAGATTGTAATACAATGTTTTTAATAGCTTGAATTTAGAAATTTCTATAAAATTAATGAGACAAAGTAAAAAAAGAAAAAGTATATTATACTTGTTTTATAAGACGCATTGTAGCACACGTTCCTTTAAAACACTCCTCGCTTCTCTTGTCATGTCCCAAACCACTCCTGCTACAATAGACCGTCTTATATAACTCGTATAATAATATACTATTATATACTAAAGCAGAGATTGACAACTGTGCATTTTCATAAGAGTCAAAATAAGATAAATAATCTCTTAATAGTGAAATTTAATTACGCAAATGAGTTAAACATTATTAAGCAGATAGTTAGAAACAACGGATACTTTTAAGAATTAATAATCAATAACAATCAAAAAATAACTTAATTAATCATGATTTCAAAGAAGAAGAAAAAACTTATAAACATAACTTTTTATAACACTAATCCGAAAGTTAAAGACATGTATAAATTCATTAACAAACTGAATTTTCCAAATTAGTGATAAGAATAGTAAACAAGCTTAAAAAAGCAATTTGTAATATAATTTGTGCCAATAAAAAAAAACATAAGGAACTTATTAATTAATAATAAGGATAAGAGGGCTTACAGTTATCTTTTACCAAAAATCTATAACTCCTTGCCCAATATTTACAAAACATACCTTTGGAGAATAAACTCACTTGGACTTATTAAAAAACTTTTTAAAAATTATTTGTTTATATCAAGCAGACAATTTATTCACGATTTAATCGAAAACAAAATATAACACCGTCAAAACTGTCTGATACGTACAGCAAATCTTATTTACACTATACACTTTAACGAATACTAAATTGGTTATTTTCTACTGGCTGACCTTTTGGAAACTGGCTCGTGCGCAACCTAACCGGTCCTCAACGGGTTTTCATTTTATTCAGTTTATTTTGTAATTTGGCTGTTTAATTGTATATCCGTTCTCTGTTTATTTTCTTTCTTAAAAAAATTTATTTTTGTTTGCTATTTGTGTATAGATCTATTTATAATTCTATGTAACATATAAAAAAATTATGTAATTGCGTTCCTGAATAAACATTATTATTATTATTATTATAACATAGAAAAACGAACAAATCGGGTGTATATAAAATTTATTGTCAAACTACGAAGCATTTTATATCGGCCAAAGTGGCAGAAATGTCTAAGATAACACAAATTCACATATAGATATCACTAAAGTGTGTGTTAGTGATCAACCATGCCATTTTAGACGGGATAGCTTTAGTATTTTCAGCAGATCTCCGAATTTTTAAAATCATCCCGTTGTCGCCCATTTCTAAATTTTCGTCTGCAGTTTTGCTGAATAAGTTATAAAAGACTTCACCTTTTAAAATATAAATAAGTTTTTTATGTGACAATACAGTTATAGAAAAATATTTGTTTATATCTCTGTCCTCCTGGCAGAAATATTATTGATAGTTTCTGTCCTTTTCTCTAGAACCTATACCATCATTTATATTGTAGTATCTTTTTCTCTATATATATGTTTATATCAAATAAACTTTGGGAATAATATTTTATTTAAAATTAGTACAAACCGTAATTATTTTTGGTATTCATAAAACATCTGTCATAATAATAATCATCAACAACAATTTTCGTCTGTTTTATTGTTATGACAACGCTACCAATCTTATTAAATAAAGGCAACTTCAAAATATTACTGTAATATCTTAACAGTTTCTTTTTTACTATTACAAATTCCCAATTTCTCTTCTTCCTTCTGTATGCTCTTTTCAGTTTCTTCTACTTCATTTTCATCAATTTCGCTACAATTTTTGTTATATTCATATTCATCACTTTAATTAAAGCATAGAATATAAAACTGTAGGAAGGAACATAATCATCTACCACATACGACTGGGATGGGGTCTCAATATGGCGGAGTAGGTGTTTCCGGTTTTGTAATGAGATATATCCATTGGCGATTCTCACTGTCTCGAAATGCGCACATAAACTACATAACCTCAATTTTAAAACATAGTATTTTGAAATTAATCTTAGAATATAAATTTTATATTTAAGATTTTAAACAAACTAATATTTACTTATGAAATGTAATTATCTTCTTCGTATTTGCCAGAGTTTTAGAGAAAAGCAAATTTAAATGTAACGTCATATCCCTCGCTTTTAAACCTCATTGCGCCGGGTAGTTACGCTCCTTCCTACAGTTTTATATTCTAAGAATTAAAGCCTTCTCTGGCAAGTTCATTATTTTCAGATTCTTTGTCTTGTTTGTTCAATTCAATATGGAGAATATACTACAAATAATACAAATTCATCTGCCTCTTCTTCTGTTAATTCTTCCCCACAACATTCAAGATCTATTAAATAAGTTGCTAAATGCTAGTGTGACCACCAGACCAGTTCAATTAAAAATCAGGACATGATGACAAAGCATTTTTAAAGTCCAATATCAGGAATCCTGGTTATGTAGCTTATGCCAGGACTCTACCCGAGGATCACAGTGTTGAGTCACATGAGGTCGATGAGTTTATATCGTAACGGAACAATGCACTAAGAAAGAAAACTGAATAATAAATTTAAAAAAATATATTTATTTTGAATTATTAAAATACATTATCAGCATTAGTTATAGTCATTTACACGCATGTACAGTCAGATTCAAAAAAAAGGAAACGACTCTTGTATCAAATATGTAATTAATATTAATTAATTTCGATTACTATCAATTTTAATGATGATTAGTCATTAATAGGGCTTTATTTACATAATCTACAAATGTCAGAAAATATATAAAGTAATATTTTAATTAATAATTTATGTTCAAAGTACAAATGGAACGAAAATCATTTCCTTTTTTATGAATTCGACTGTACATCTGACGTGGACTAAACGTGTATGATTTTACACGAAATGCATATTCATAAACATTTTACACGGGGTTGTAAATTATGGATGCGTGTAAATTTTATAGGCATTCCGACCCTAGTTTAAGTTACTTGTAAAGTGACAGTAGTAAAAAATGTTTGCCCTTTGTTATCAATTTCGTAAGAGGTAGATTTAGATATCGAAGAGATTCACAATTGATCAGATGAAATTCCTGGTATACAAGAAATGGAAAGACCTGGAAGACCAAAGTTTATAAAAAGAGATAAGACCCCTTTGAGACGTATACGAAAGATGAATTCAGGCGAAATTATCGGTGATTATTTGTGGTAAATCTTTGTTTGGTTTGTTTTAGCTTCTGAAACACACTCCTTTTCCTTGTCTTTATTCTCATCGTAATCAAATTCGGAATAAATCATTCTCAAAATCAGCTGGAGCCAGATCTCTAAGGATTCAGTCAAAATCATTAGGTGAATCTCTCATCTCTCATCCTGTTTCGAATTTTTCTTTAAACATTGTGAAACCCTGCTTTTGGTTCCCTTTTCATTCTCCGTCACTGCTCTTTTGGCTTTGGAAGATCTCTGTTGTACCCCGAAGTTTCAACTTTGCTTTTATGGATTGCTTCTCTTCCAAGTTGCTTCTCTTCTCTTATTCAAGCTATTATCTGTTTTTTTTCCTGCATTCTATCACATCAACTTTCTCACACAATAAATCTATAGTATTGACTTCTCTTCTTGTTCCAAGTTCGACCTTCTTTGGTCGTTTGATGGTTTTCCCTCCACATTTTCCATTTTCAAGTTGATAAAGGATTATAGCTGAGGGAGGGTAACGACTAGCATGCTAACCTAGTAAGCTCACCCAAGAGGTCCGGTATCGGCAGATCTGGTTAAGATTTTCTGTACTTTTCCTTAGATGTAACACAAAAATGTGAGATTTGTGCTATACCATCTGTAAGCCAGCTGCAGCCAGACGTTGGACCTGCATAATGATAATAATAGCCCCTCCCTCCCGCACAAGCATTATAGATTCTGGGGACTGGTTTGCCAATCAATGAGTAGTAGCAATTATTTTTTTTAGTAGTAGCAATTATTAGGTAATCAATTTTAAAAATAGCAGCGTTACCAAAGATTTCTGTCGTGTAATTTATACGCGTCAAAATCATGTGGAATTACCTACATAACTATGAACAAATCCACATGTTATCCACGAGTGCATATCCACGCATAGATTTGAGATTTACACATCATTTATGCACATGACTATAACTAAGGCTGTATATCTTTTGTTATATTTCAAGCTGCGAGAGCGCAACTAACTTGGGAACCTGACTATGCCACCATATGCAATCGGACCCGACCTTTGTTTTGGTGTTGGAATTTGCCTGCAGTTTTTATAATATTACAGTAGAGACTGATATGGACAAAGAGGGCCAAGAAATTATCATTTTGGAATGAATTATCTATGTACGACAAATAATAACTATGACTCTTTGAAAATCGGGATATAGAACAGAAAATACGTTTCAGGACACCGGGAGGACATCTATCCCAAAATAGAGACAAATCTCAAAAAATCAGGATATCTAGTCATCCTACTAAATGCACACATTGGTGTAGAAATTTACTTCTTCTGTAATCTCTAACACTCCCTCTTCTACAAAATTTGATCAACGTCATATGAATGATTATATGTCATTACCTTTAAATTACGTTGACAAATCTTTGTTCTAAATGAATTTTTTATTTCGATTGGAGCACAAAAGTAATTAGATAAATGTGTAATTATTCTTATATCTCTATATTGCTTTTGGCAATACTTGAATATACAAGGTAAGCGCCATAAATTCTAGGCCTGATACAGAAAAAATAAACTTGGCAAAATATAATAATTTTTATTTTTCAATATAATCTCCCCTAATGTCAATACACTTATTACAACATAGAATTAATAATTCCCCTTGTAAAAATAACCTGAAGTTCCTCGTTCAAAATGTTCAATTACAGCTGCTTGCAACTAGTTCTCGTCCTTAAAACGACGTTCTCTAAGGTCTTTCTTTAAATTGGAAAATAAATGATAGTCACTAAGAGCCATATCCGGACTGTACGGTGGATGATCCAATGCTTCAAAGCTGCATTCGCGAATGGCACCTTGTGAAATTGCGGCAGTATGAACGGGTGCATTGTCGTGTAATAATCGAACACCTCTTGTCAATTTTCCTTGACGTTTTTAACGAATATTGTTTGTCAATTTATGCAATAAAGATGTATAATATCTAGGGCATCAGATCAGAGGGGCGTATCCGCCAAATGTGTGTTCTTCAATTTATTAGGTCGTATTGATTTCTGGTATCGACCTGCGTGTTGTTACATATGGGCGTATGTTTTGTAAGGCATTAATCTGGCCTTACAAAACATTCACCCGTTTGTGACAACACGCAGGTCGATACCAGAAACGAATAAGACATAAAAATTGAAGATTAAAATTGTGGCGGATACACCCCTCTGATCTGATGCCCTCGATATATACTGTTAACAGTTGTATTGCGTTCTTTAAAATCAATCAGTAAAATGCCGTCACAATCCCAGAATATTGTTGCCATAACTTTCTCTGTCTTGCACTGATTTTATTCATACCCAAAACCCAAATGAGCCTGAAGAATTCGGCAAACATTTGTTTCCAAAATGTCAGACATCACTGCTAACTTCTTAACTTTCAAACGGCGATCTTTTAATACCATTTCTTTAATGATTGCAACTTTTTGAGGCGTTACCGCTTCAATTGGCTGACTGGTGCGCTCATCATCTTCAAGAGATTCTTGTCCCAAACGGAAACATTTTGACTGCTTTTTTACAGTGGAATATGAAGGAGATAAATCACCATCAATGCCGTCTAAACGTTGTTTGGTATATATTTGATTATATTGATAATATTTGATTAGGCTTGTGCCCTTCTTTTGTTAAAAATTTAATGACTGCGCGGTACTCAATTTTCGTTAGCTGCAACATTTTCGCAGAATTTATGGCGCTTATTTCGTAGATTAATCACTTCAGTGATTAAATTATATCCACAATTTCTTTTGCAGAAATTAGCTTTTGCTAAACTTAATTTAACATCAGAAATCTTCTCCATGTGTGACGGTAGAATGGACCTAAATTAGTTTAGTTAATTGCAATCAAAGCCTTATCCATAAAGTATATTATTTAATGAGCTTGTAACAATGCAATAAACATGAGTACTTCTTCTGTAACTAATCAATAGAAAGTTGCACTTTTAGAATCTTGACCTTGGCTGTTGGTTCCATACTTCTTTCTTGATTTTCTGGCAATAAGTTTATAAAGGTTACCTTTGCCATTTCCAAAATGTCTGGTGGTGTACAAATTCATTATTTTCAATATCAGAATTCAGTTCTTACTTCTTTTTAGTTAAAAAAAACATATACTAAGTTATTACTCATGGCTCCTGAGTAGGAATGGCATTACATATAATGAATGCATTATTCAATAAGAGTAGAAAAAACCAATTACAGTTACTATATAGCAATGAAAAAACATCTTCATAAATGAAAGATTCAGGTTTAAATTCCAAAAATTAGAAAAAGTTTTGATTTTTTTATTTGTAATTTTAGTGATTTTATTTATTTTTGTGCTATCAGTGTGTGATATGTATATGTAAAAAATGCTTTTTCTGAATCTACATTTACTAGAAATTTATTTATTTCAAATTGTATATTAAAGAACAGAGCACGTTAGTTGCAAAAATAAGATAATAGTCTTAGAATAATAACCCATATGGTATAATTTTTATAGAAGAAATTATTAATATATAAATAGTGAAGTATTAAGTCAACATTACCTGCTGGACCTCTGACTATGAGGTTTTAATTTTGCCGGACTCTTAGGTAAAGACAGAGGCAGAGCTCCACTGAAGTAAGTTTCTTGTATAACTTCCCTAAGTTTCTTTACCCAAAGTTGCTTGGTATCCAAGGATGATGCCCTTAGTACAATTCTATAATCCGATATTGGTGCCCGTCCAGTCCACACAGCAAATTTGCATTCATCACCTTCCATGTGTTCTGTTACACCAAGTTCAGAGGTCTAGAAACACAATCGAGTGTATAATTATATTGAAACAAATTTAAGAAAGAATTTTAAAGACTATGAAGTATCATCTTACCATAAGCTTATTCTTGTAGATATATTTTACTTTTCCAGCAGAATCCTTAACTTCTTTGGTAAATAATAAATACAATTCAAAAAGAAAAATATGTCTATCTCTTCCTTTACGTATTAATTGCTTAGGATCCCATACACTAAATGCATCTTGTAATACAACTTCGCCTAATTTATCTGCAGATACATCACAGCCTTCCACAAGGGATAAATGCATGGCATCGTTAGCTTTCTTGGGTACATTTAACATAACTTCTAAACCATCCTATAAATAAATTAATGCCTTCAATGTAAATTAACAATTTTTGTACAGATTATCCCAGAACCAGTCTAAACATACAAACATTAATGAGTGCAACAAGAAAGACATAAACAATATGGGTAGCACAACAAAGATAGAATGCAATCATGGTTAAGTAAATTTTTAAACTAAAAATCTCTCTCCAATAACAAGCAAGCAAGCAGAAACCTTTGTCATAAATATTTTATATGTCATTAAGAACATAAAATCCATTTAATAATTGTTTCTTGCTGCATTAATGACATTTTGAACTTTTTAAGATTCTAATGACAAATTGTAACAAAATTGATATTTATCACAAAAGCAATTGATTTAGTAACATACTATTATATACACCGTTTAGTCTAAGTTTACGTTCACGTCATAGATATAAAAGTATTGATGTAAGAGTACAACCAACTGTGCAAATAATAACTTTCAAAATTGAATTTTATGAAGAAAGATTATTTGCTTTATCGAAAATAATAAAATTTAATTTTGATATATTTAGTAATACATTTATTTATAGAATAAATACAAATAGGTTTTTAAACCAAAACGTAATTTGTTAATTTAATGAGAAAATACACATTTATTTCATCAGAAAAACAGGTTGGTTACACCTGTGTAAGCGGCATGCTGTATTGTCAAATTTATTTCTTGTGTTTTCTAAGTTCGGTTTACAATAGTTTGTTACCTATTTTGTATTTACAATTGCATTAACTGAATAGAATTTTAGAGAGTTTCTCTAGCACTGGGAATATATCTTAAGACTGTTTCCAACATTTCATCTGTGGGAGAAGTTTCCAGTCCAAAGAGGAAACGAAATCGAAAACAAACTACAGAGATTGATCCTCTGTAGAGGCAAATATTAGCAACGAAATTTATGAAATACATATATAAGAACAGTAAGTACCTGACATTATGTGTGTGGCTGTGCTCTTCAATTGATATACCACATTTGGATACATGTATCACTTAATATTTTGTCAAAAAAAGTTGAAATCCAAGCTCATGTATGAAGGAAGTAGAAGTTATTTATCCATTGCCTTACGACAAATTGGATTCGTATACTATAAGAATGACCATACAAGGGATGATGGGGGGATGAACAAAGAATAATTCTTTTAAAAACGTTCACTGAAAATATGCAGAAAAGATGTTGGATCAAACAAGGAATATCCAATTCCATATGGCAACAGAGGATAGTCTGACGTCATAAATTAGTAATGACGTGAACGTAAACTTAATAACTAAATAACGTATATCAACATAATTATTTTAACCTCACTTTATGCTTCTAATGACAGATAAAATATTTATGACAGATATGTTTGTTTGTTTGCTCGTTATTGTTAAAAATTTACCTAGCCATGATTGTCTTCTATCTTTGTTGTGCTACTCATATTGTTTATGTCTTCCTTGTCGCACTCATTAATGTTTGTATGTTTAGATTGGTTTTCGGATAATCTGTATAATAGAATCTTACCTTAATTTCACCCTGACCTTCCTGGCAACAAGATTGTAAATCTTTAAGCAAAAGCTGATACTTCGTTATCCTTTGCACAGGTTTTATTAAATAAGCAGCTATCGGATGTTCAACTTTATGCTTCTTTTGCAGCTCTTCAAAATAAGTTCCGCCATGTTGCACTAATAAAGTGTTTGATTCCGGTTTATTTTTGCAATAATGAACGTACATATCAAATTTTTGCGCCCAGGTAACAAAACAATGGCCAACATCTTCAGGCATTGTTTCATATTTTTCTAACTCTTTCAAGAATACGGAATTGTGGAAGTTGTAAATTTCTTCCATGTTTCCAAAAACTACATCTTCTTTCTTATGGAGGGCTGGTGGAATTCCATTACCGTTTGCTGTTCGCATTTCCCTGAGGAAGTATTTGATGCAGGTTTCTAAATCTTTGACGTAAGTGCGTTCGGTTTGGAGTAATTCGGCCATTATAAATCTGAAAATTAAGATTGTGTAATTAATAATGTGTTAAATTAATAATGATTAAATCGAGTGATTAAAAAAAAGTTATAATTATTCTGTACTCGAAAAAAAAAATTAACAATGAATGAATGACTAGGTTTTAATTAAAATTAAGAAATATAGCTCTTGTGCTTTACTATTTCTATTATTAAAATTCTTTATTTCATTTTAAAATTCTCCTAAGATTACTTAAAGTCAAATATAGATATCCATGTAAATAAACACAACTTTATCAGCGTTATCAACAGAAACACAACCAATGGCACTTACTCTTTTCTTCTTGCAGACTTTCTTTTCTCTTCATTTAATTCCTTAAGTTCCTTTGCAGCTGCTTCTTTAACTTTAGCTTCCAAACTAGGATCCGAATTTCTATCAATAGATAACTCCTTTTTCTCACTTTCTTCAGCTTGGATACCAAGCATGTCCTCCAGCTGTTGTCTATAATTATCCATACGCGAACTAAAATCTTTGTATCTGTTATCAACAGCTGCAACCCACTGTTTGATAGCACTGGCATGTGCATGCCCTTTTTCCACCAAACTATCTGCCAGCTGAATCAATAATTTCACACGTTCTCTAGTTTCTTTAGCAGTACCTTTAAACTCGTTGTGTTCACGTAATAAACTTTCCGTTTCTTCAATGTTATTGCCTAAATTCGTTGCATGTGTGGTTAGATAACATTCACCTGTGTCATGGATCCATTCTATTGCTTGTCTGGCTGATCTTTCGAATAATACAAACTGTTGACATTGATCTAATCGCTTCTTACGTTGGGTCCAGTGCTCCAGCACTTTATTTTCTTGCGTAAGCAACTTTTCTAAGATTCCTTTTACACGACTTTCTTGATTTCCTGTACCTGGAGGGTAATTATAAAACTGTAAACTCCTAGTTGTATATTTTAAAAACGTCTCGGCAGTCCTTCTAGCTAATGTACAAGCTTTCAGAAAAGCTTCTTTTTGTTCTTGATGTTTATTAATCAGCTGTGAAATTGCAGTAGCCTTATCTATGTTTCCACCCTGATGAGCATTCGCACACCAATCCTCATCTCTTTTATATTCACGTTCTAAACTATCTAACACGGAACAAACTTGCTCAGCAGTCTTGTAGAAATTTAAACTTGCAGTCACAAGCTTATGCCTTTCTTCCGCACAAGTAACTAATTGCTGCCAGCGTTTTGTAACTTCTTCCGATATTTCTCTTATACTCTGTGGATCGTAATGATTTCCGTTTATGAGAGCGTCGGCACGATATTTAACCTGCACAGCTGAAGTATGTGTCTTCTCAATGGCAACTTGAAATTGTTCATGCTCTTTCTTTAATAATTCAGCATCGGCTAAACTGTTAGGAATAGCAAAACTAGCCATCAGCATAGATTCACCGTTACGAATCCAACTAATAACTTGATTGGCATCATTTTGAAACTGACTTAATTGTATACACTGTTCTAGTTTCACTCTTTTAACTTCCGCTAAATCTTCTAAATCCACTTCACGATCGTGTAAAAATTCCAATAAAACTTGCACTCGTGTCTGCGCATTGTACTGTGAATCAGCCATAATACAAATACCTGAGTTTTCGAAAACCTGCACTAGTTCTTGACCCTGCTGTAGGATTTGGAATGTTGTGTTTTGCATCTGACTGACACTTTCGTTATGTAGCCTTAAATATTGTTCAGCTTTAGCTATATCCCTCGTTAATTCGCTGTGTTGAAGTTCCTCAGACCACATTTCAAGTTGAGATGACACTTCGAGCGCATCACGTTCAAACACCCTTAATCTCAAACATAAATCAAGACGTAGTTTACGGGCTGCCCAAAGTTCTTCCAGGTCGCTTCTTTGTTTGGCTAATCGGTCTAGAGCTGCTTCGACTGCGGATATTGATCCGGTTGTGTCCATGTCACCAACAGTCCTGCAACAAAAATGTTTACATTAGTATTTAGAAATACTTAAAAATTAAATAATTAATTAATTTTTATTAAAATTCAATTTTATTGTCGTACAGAAGGTAAAAAATTAACTAATTAATTTATAACTACCTAAATGTAATTTCAACTAAAAAGTAAACAAATTAAAATGTTTGATGTAATAGGTTTTGAATAATACCTTAAATTTTAATGGTTTTTCACCAACTGCTCAGGTACACACCTTTAGATGATGTCTAAAGACACAAGATTTGACTCACTTGACTAATTTTGAGATATTAACTATTCAATAGTTAGTTTATAAGTGATACCTACTTATACAATGTAATGTCATTTGAGAATTCTTTGGAAAAACAAACAACAGGAACACTTTCACCAATATTGTGGTTGCTAATGAGCTTTTCTCAGTAATGTAAGTAATCCTTTAAAATTAGTCACTTTAAACTAATTAGGGTAATTTATTATATAAATGTAATCTGCTTTTACAATAGGATTAAAAATGACTTAATTTGAATTTTATTTGTTATTAATTTTTATACAAATCTAAAAATAAGTATCTTTTTCTGTTATATACCTAAGTAATAATCTAATAATGATGATTATAGCACTAAAGTTGTTAGAATTAATAAATACTAATAAGAAAATACACATAATTTCCTTTTTTGCATATTTGGTCAACCACAACATGCAATAAGAAAACCACAAATTATAACAAGTAATCAATACCAAATTTTATCTAATAATAAGAATTAGATTGAAGTAATCAATATTCTTCAATTCTTCAAAAAACCTTTTTTATCAAATCGATGCCTAAAAACTTAATAGCAGTACTATAACAGGTATGCAAATTATTCACAAGCTCAAAATATGAAAACAGGCACAACTAAATATTTATCACAATTTCTTAGTAATCGCAAAAATTCTACATTAGTTTTAATATTTTATCAGTCATCTAATTTCAATGATGATGTCATTGAGGTAGTTTTCTAATATCAATATTTATCTTTTATTGCCTAATTTGAAAAATATGTTTGTTTACATATAGAAATGTGGTAAAGAGGGTAAATGTTAACTGTCTTTGCTATGTTTAAATGATGCAATACAAGAAAATGGTAAAAGATATATTTAGAGATTATAATAGATCAGTGGTGCTCCCAGGATGTTGGTTTGGGGAGCTGCCACTCATACAATAAGATTTTCACATTGTTTTTTACGTAGTTATTGCCATGAAAACTCTTGAAGTTTTGATTGAAATGAGTAATCTGGGCTTCAGCTTCATACCTCATCTTGGGGCAGTGATGTCAGAAGTATTTTCACTGGGGGGGGGGGGCGAACTTCGATTTCACAGATAAGATAAACAAGAAATGAGAACTGGAACTTATAAGAATTTAAAAAACAAAATAATTACATAATTATACAATTTAAATATAAAATATGATAGATAATTTTAATTCGTGGAAATTTTGGTGATATGCAACAATTGAAGGGTACAGGGGAAGAAGGCGGTTTGTCAAAAACTAGTAAGTTTGCAAGAGAGCGTTTTTAAAGGTTTAATATCATGTCATTTGCTTTCTGATCCCTTCTGCTATGTGAACTTTTCAAGTATGATTTTCTACTGTTTTATAAATCGTTACATTAATTTAAAAGCCTTGTCTGTCGTCTTATTTTTGAGAAAATACTGGATTTTCAGGCTGATCTCAAAATAATAGAGGCAAGAAGGGGGTATGTCAGCAAAATTATTATTCGGAAAAATTATACAAACTTAGAGAAAAATGTTTTTACTGTAAATTTTAACTAGTAGATAATACATAAATGAAGTAAAAACATTTTTATATCAACAACAAGTTAAATATTTTCTTAAAGTTACTGTAATAATTAACACAACTGAACTATTTAGGACTAATATTATTAACATAAAACAATTATTCTATTTTCCTTGCTTTGGAATTTTTTTTCTGGAGTGGACTTTTTGGCTTTCTTCGCAATAATATTCTTTGGTTTCTCTTCTGAATCCAGTACTCTCCTTTTGTTTGCCATTGGCATCTTTCTTCCTTTTTCATAGACATTCTGCCTTCTTTCCCTGTACTGGGCAATTTTAAACTCCTATAACTTCTGACCACGACCTTCTAGATTTCACGAGACGAAGTCTCTTATCCGGCCTGCGCACTCCATTAGTTCAAGTGTTTCTCCGCTGGCGCCACCAAACACGAAAATGCGGAAACGGATATATAACACGTAAACGCCAATTTCAAACTACGCTAACTTCGCGCGCTTTTATACTTTTTGTCGGTTTTGCGCGTATCGTCAATAAATTATATTTTCCTAATCTTTTAAGGCAGTTTTCTTTATTTTTTAATATAATTACGTTATTTCCTTATTTGTTTAAATTTTCGTAGTTTTGTTGCTGTTTTTTCGTTCACTTTAGTAATGGCAAACACTAGCAGAAAAAAGTATAACTGCCGCAATGCAATGTGTAATAGTACTGATCCTACAATATCATTTCATGAATTTCCTTCAAATTATACCTACCTTACGAGAAAAATGGTTTCAAATCTTACGTTGGGGTTATGGACACCAATACTCAACAGCAAAATAATATATACTTCTTTATTTCGACAGATCAACAATTACAGATACCTAAAAGAGTCAATTTCTACATCGAACTTCCTAGAAATATAACAGAATTAATAAAAGAACTCCAAACCTTATCTATGCGTCTCGATTGCGAATTCTTTCAGCATCTGTAGCCCTTCTGGCAGGATACATTGCAAAAAAACTGAAGAAAGGATTGAATGTCAATAGCCTATTATATTCTCTGTTAGCTGCCTCGTGTTCAAATTCACTGATAGGATTTGTAAATCTTCAAAACAGAGGTGCCTTAAAATACTCCACTAGAAGATTTACACTTTTAATCAACCAAATAATCGAACTTGTAATACATATTGTAAAACATTTACCTGGAGAATGTAATCCGTCTAATATTCTAACATCACTAGGTATTTCTAACTCCAATTGCTTTTTCACAGTTTTTGGTTTGCCACGAGCACAAGCAGGAACTTAGTAATATAATTCTTTAAAAATTGCTAAAACCTTGTTTGGCAAACAGAAACATTGCAAAAACGTGAACAGATAATATACTTACTGCTCACTAGCTCTATATCCTAAATCCAGCTCACGGGAAGTTATAAAATTGTAATTTCAATAATGTTATTGAACTTGTAAATTAATTTTAATAACATAATTAATTTAATTATATAAATTTATTTAATTAATTCGCAAAATATTTACGTAAACATGCAATGCTTGACATTTGTAAGGGTTATCTAACCTATATATCTTCAAGTGACAAATAAACATCAGCGTGTCAGCTAGCGCCAAAACGGCGAAATTTTGCGTTTTTTCAGAAACAAAGTTTATATGGGAAATCGTAAAAGTGCCCAGGCCGGATAAGAGACTTCGTCTCGTGAAATCTAGAAGGTCGTGCTTCTGACATAACGCATTCTTGCCCAAAATTATTATACCACCAAGAGAATTCGGCTTTGGCTACAAAATGGCGTAAAAACCTTAATTTTCAAGTTTTACTGACAAACCGCTTTCTTCCCCTGTACCCTTCAATTGTATTATATATTAGGACAGCATTAATCAAGCAATAAGTTTTGGCGTTTTGACCACGTTCGGAAAATTGTTTCCGATCTATTCGGCGTTGTTTTATGCTTTCGGAGATTTGTACACTTTCGGCTATATGTCCACAGTCTTATTTCTATCAAGGCATATAGCCGCTTGAGTCTAAAGGGACGCCTGACCATTACATGAAGTTCCATTCCTGCCGAATGAAAAAAAAGATAGCTTTTTTGAAAAAAAAAAAGCGAAATCAAAACTCAATTATCTCTGCAACTATTAGAGATAGAAGAAGCCATGGTAGCTCAGTGGGTATGGCACTTGACTACCAATGTTAAGGTCCTGGGTTCGAATCCCAGGAATAATATATTGGACTTTTTAAAAATATCTAAGGCTTCCAGGTCGACTCAGGCTGTGAAAATGAGTACCTGGGAAATCATTGCCTGGGGTAATAATAGGCGGTCAGGTGCGTAAAGCTAGCCACTTTACCACCCTTGATTACCAAACGGCTCGAGAATAGCAGCCTAATCTGCTATACCCCAATGGACCTTCATGGGCTGAGAAGGGGACTATTATTATATTATTAGAGATAGAAAGAAAAATTATTAGGATCTTTTTTGTAGGGAATTTCTTAGCTTTAATTTAGTACAGAAGTATATGTTAGCTATGACCAACCATGTTTGATATATTTGTAAGAAACCAAAAAAAGGGTAGTTTTTCGACGTAGCAACGTTAACACTAGACGCCCTCAAACAAGAGTACAAAAAAAAACATTACGAATTTTTCGCAAAAACGCCCTTTCCGAGCGGGATTTACTGGAGTTTAATATTTAATTATAATAAATACATATATTTTATACTTTTATCCTTGTTTCTAGAGGAGCAGACCCTGAATCCCTGTTCTAGAATAGAGGGGGGTGTCCGCCCCCTCTGACCCATACTTCCGATGCTACTGTCTTGGGGCACTCATGTAATAATCAATGCAATCTTTTGATAATATAATTGATTAACTTAATCTTTAAAGCATTATTTATACTGTTTGTAGTGATAGTCGGTGATTTCTGTAAGAAGACATTAAATAACAGTTTCTCTACTTTGACTTCTAATCAAGACCACTAATAGCTGCTAAATTCTTTATGGTCAGTTCAACTATAGAGATTCTATACTAGGTACTCTTAAGTTAATTCTTGTTTATATAATCAAGTATCATGTTGCCATTACTTCAAGTTACTTGTTAGCAAGGACGAACCCATGGGGTTCAGGCAGGTTGCTTCCCCCCCCCCAAGTTGATAATATTAAACAAGAGTTGGCGATTTCAAAATTTGTGTTTAGAGATCAATATATAGAGTTGAGAAAAATGAGGAGAGAAGAAAATGTGTCCAAAACAATTTAACTTTTTATATCTAATGCATGGTCGCAGGATCAAGGAGGAAGCTTGGTTAGGGTCGAAATTTCAAAAAACTAGCAATAAAAGCAAAGCAGGACGGATCTAAAACGACGGATAAGGCGAGGAAAAGGACAACGACAAAAGATAACAAAGAAAGGAAAGAAATACTAAGAGTGGCCACTTGGAATTTGAGAGGAATAAATAAAGAAGGTGCATTAAAAAATTTAATAGAAATTATAAAACAGTACAATATTAAAATATTAGTGATGCAAGAAACAAACATAAAAGGAGAATCGACCGTAACAATTGGTGAGTACACCTTTTTTAATTTCGGAGGCAAACAAAATAAATTAGGAACAGGATTTTTGGTTCATAAAGATGTTAATAGTATAATTGATATGAAGAATGTAAACGAAAGATTAAGCTATCTGAGGATGAGAACAAGGACAAGAAAACTAAGCCTAATCAATGCTCACTTGCCAATAGAGGACGAAGAAGAAGAAAGTAAGATAGCCGCATATGAAGAGATTGGGAAACTATATGACTCGACACCAAGATTTGATATAAAGTTGTTAATAGGAGACTTCAATGCGAAAGTAGGGAAAGAGGAGGAATTTAAGCCAGCAATAGGAAAAGAAAGTAAACATGAGCACAATAACGAGAACGGGAGAATGTTGATAAATTTTGCATTGGAAAGACAGATGAAGATCAAAGGAACCTTCCTAAGACGCAAAGATATTCACAAAGGGACATGGTTAAGCCCTGACGGGAAAACTTGTAACCAAATAGATCATCTAGTGACTGAAGCTATACATGCCAACAAAATACAAGATGTCAAAAGTCAAAGAGGTGCGGACATTGACAGCGACCATTTCATGGTAAGAATTAAATTGGTGCTAGAAATCAAGAAATTTATACAAACGAAACCGAAAAATAGAGTAAAATGGGACATAGAAAAACTAAAAAGAGAAGAGGTAGTAACATCTTTTAGAGAAGCTATAGAAAAGGATCTAAAAGAGAAGGAGGTAGAAGAAGAGGTAAACAAGGAATGGTCAGAATCAAAAAATATAATACTTAAAGAAGCTAAAAGTAAGATAGGCAGAGCAAATCGGGAAAAAAAGAAAGACTGGTTTGACTCAGATTGTAAAAGGATGCTGAAAGAAAGGAAAGAAATAAGGAATCAATATTTACAAAACCGTAATGACGAAAATGAGCAAAAATACAGAGCAATAAGAAGAGAAGTAAAATATAAGATGAGAAATAAGAAAAGACAAGAACAAAGTAGGCTGCTAAAAGAATTGGAGGAAAAGTATAATAGAAATGATGTAAGAAAGTTTTATAATATGGCAAATGAAGTCAGAATGAATTATAAACCCAGAGTAACAATAATACAAAATGATAAAGGAGAAAAAATAGGAAATGAGAAAGAAATAGAAGATATATGGGTACAACACTACGTGGAAGTATTAAATGATGAAAAAGTAACTGAAACAGTTGAAAGAAGCCCAAAAAAATAGTCGAAAATGAAGTTGAAATGCCCCGGATGGAAGAGATAGAAGAAGTAATAAAAAAGTTAAAGAATAATAAAGCTTCAGGAACGGATGAGATTGTGAGACATGGCGGAGAAGAATTGCATAACAGAATTTATGAAATCATCAGAAAGGTATCGGCAAAAGAAGAAATGCCAGAAGATTGGGGAAGCTCAATAATTAGTCCAATATATAAGAAGGGAGAACACTTAAAATGTAAAAACTATAGACCCATTTCACTATTGAATATCTGTTATAAAATATTCGGGAAAATCCTGGATAACAGGATTAAAAAACAGTCAGAGGAAGAGTTGGGAGAATATCAGGCGGGCTTTAGAAGCAACCGGTCAACTACAGATCACATCTTCAGCCTTAGGCAGATCCAAAATAAATGCTGGGGAAAAAACTTAAAATTATATTCTGTATTTATAGATTTTCATCAGGCGTATGACAAAATCAGGAGGAGGAAGGTAATCGAAACACTGAAGGAAATGAAATATCCAGAGAAAATAGTAAGACTGATAAATATGACCCTCGAAAATACGTACAGTCAAGTTAATGTGAATGGGAAGTTGACAAGGAAGTTTAAAACAACAAATGGACTGAGGCAAGGGGACCCCTTGTCAACCACTCTTTTTAATATAACACTAGAAGGAGTGATACGAAAATGCAATATACATAAGAGGGGAACTATTTTCAGAAACTCGCATCAGATTTTGGCGTACGCTGATGATGTAGTTATATTAGCAAGAACGAGGGAAGAAGTTAAAGATATAGTGAGCAGGTTCGCAAAGGAGGCCGGAAGGGTGGGTTTAAAAATAAATGAGGACAAGTCGAATTACATGGTGTTAGGACGTCAGCCAGAGATAGGAGAACTGGAGTTAGTGGTGCGTGTAGACTCGAGCTCTATAAAGTTAGTAAGAGTGAACAGGGTGAAATATTTGGGTGTGGAGATAACAAGCGACGGCAAAATCCAAAAAGAAATAGATAAGCGAATAGCCACAGCAATGAAATCAGTGAGTGCGTTCCGGAAAATATTTATAAATAAATCGGTATCGCAAAAAATAAAATTAAGGGTGTATAAAGCATTAGTGTTACCAGTGATACTGTACGGGAGCGAAACGTGGAACCTAACCAAGAAGGAAGATATGAAGTTAGAGATATGGGAGAGAGGAATACTCCGCAGAATATATGGAGGAGTCAGGCAAGGTGAAAGTTGGAGAAGAACAAATAACGAAGTAGAAGAACTATATGGGGAAAATTTAATAATGGAGATAGTAAGAAGAAACAGATTAAGATGGTTGGGACATTTGACAAGACTGCCAGAAGAAAGAACTGTAAAAAAATTTACCAAGAAAATCCGGAAGGAAGAAATAAAAGAGGCAGGCCAAGACAAAGCTGGGATGACTGTGTAAGAGAAGATTTACAAAAATTGGGACTGGTGGGATGGAAAGAAATAGCCAAGGACAGAAAACGATGGAAGAAAGAACTTTCAAAAGCCATGGGCCTTAAGCACCTGAAGAGCTGAAATATATATGCATACACAAAATGTTCAATTTTGTACATCCCATAACACAGTTTGCAAATTGTACATAGTTTACGAAATGTGAAGCCATCGTAGCTATTCAGTAAAACAGTTTTGATTTATTAATCAAAATACAAACAGCAATTTGTTTATTACTTGCGTGGTCCAAAATATACAGTGTAAGAATAAAGTGTAAAGCTTACAATTAAAATTTTTCTTTATGGGCGAGTTTATTGAAAAATCCTAAAACACGTCGATTTTCTATATTACACATACACATTCTTATGTTGAATTCAAATGCCCACGAATGTTATCTACGGAAGGTTTTCGCTGTAGTGATTACATGTCCATTTTTCCATCAAGAAGATGGAAAACCATCACATTTTGGAACTGTAGTGAAGGGGCGTTTTTAAATGGGTATTTAGTCTCATATGTATGTAGGTCGCCGAGGACATGTCACACACCGTGGACATGATAGCCTGCTAGATCTCCGGATCTTACTCCACTAGATTTAAAAAAAAATTATGATGTAAAAGCTTCGAAACAAGTGAATGAAGGAAAATTAATTTAACATAAGGATGTGTGTTTTTAATATGGAAAATCAATGAGTTAGAATTTTTCAATAAACTTACCCATAAAAAAATATGAATTTTATGCTTTACTTTATACTCACACTGTATATGATATCGTACTATCTTATGTTTGCAATTTGGAATTGTAGTCACCAAATAATGTAGGTGTATAACATTGATAACATGAATGTTAGGTACAAATAAAAATATTTTCTTACTCATAGTTGATATTTTCATAGTAATAAGTTGGCAATTTTAAGGTTAATCCCCCCACCCAAAAAAACTCTTTAAGTTCCTCCCTGGTTGCTAGGCCTGCTATGTCGAAACAATATGCAAAATCAAAATCTATGTGTCTCAGATCTCTAGACAAAAAGGAAGGAAATATCGCATCGCTAAATATCGCGGCAAATCTGATATCGTTAATATCGGCAATTATTGCGAATCGTCCGTTAAATATCGCGCCCTACCATTACTTGACGTTGCTAAATAGCGCCATTAACTAGAAGGTGTCATTAGTCTACAATTCTATTTTTGCATAGTTTTTTCACTAATTGCTTGGTGTTAGAAATGAGTCCAGATAGACAAGGAAATATTTATGTTTTGTCTGCTACTAGTATCCTACGATTTGAGGGGGGGGTTGCTCTGAATGAACACAGGCAAAAAGAACTAACAATCTCAAATTATCGATTAATATCACTAATCACTGCGTTTAGCGATATTTAATAATTGAACATTGCAAATGTGAAGGTTGGCGATATTAGACACTATCAAGCGGTATGCCAGCTAACAGGACCACGTCTTTATCACGTCATTCTTTGTCATTTTTCGTCACCGACGACATTTATGTAAAAATAGTCACGTCAAATGCACGTCAATTTGATGACAAACTTTTAACGTCATGTGGATGAGTCACTATAAGATTGCAGTACGTCGCAATGTACCATCGCGATCATAAAAACTAGGACAGCTTTCAGTGTAAAACCTGTAAAAAGTGTAAAATCTTGATGACATTGATTTTTTAATAGTAACCCTTTTACACTGAAACGTGTCCTAGCTTTTTATGATCGCGATGGTACGTTATAATTGAGATTTGGGACAATTTAGTATATTCATTGCTTCGACAATATAATGTGTATTGTCTGTAATAATGTTAGTGTGTTTTAATATTGATTACTCTATTCTATATTATTTTTATTTAAAATACTTACTACAAAAAAGTCGAATAGACAACAATAAAACTCTAATTACAATTATTAAACAAGTTCTTTAAAGCCATTTAGTATAATTTAAGTCTATGTCAAATATTAATAATTTATTATATTATTTTAAAGAATGTTATTAGTACGTCTTTCTTTTGTCAACAATGACGTCTGGCGTACTTTCCCAACTGACGTCAATGAACCGGTTGCTGACTGACGTCCACAAAATGTTACAAACTAACGTCAAGAATAAGTTACCAACTGACGTCATTGGTCTGTGACATTAGGCCGTTATTATTACGTTGTTTATAAGTCTATTCTTTGGTCATTTGACGTAACTAAATGACCTACTTCTTTTGTGATGTCGAAGAATGTCTTAGTGATGCGATAACATCGCTAAACTGCCACGACGATATTAATCGACCATTTTATCGCGGGGTTCTAGTGCTTGGTTGAAATTGCCAATTTATAATAAACAGTTTATTCAGACTATTCATTTTTGCCTTCTCCATGTAGCATCAGCAGTGAGGTATCAAATATGACACTCTTCCCACTCAATAACACTCAACTAGCGACCAACAGTGGAAATGGTCAATAAGAAAAGTCAGAAAAACATCAGAACTATTGTCTTCGACTAAAAACGACTGGTTGTTAACGTATACTTCAATAATATACTTTAAGTAAAAATATTCTGTTTAGGTCTTTAAGAAGATTACTAATTAAAAATAGTAGTGCCTGATTATAAATAAGATAGGAAATTCCAAATGGAAAACCCTTTTTGAATATAATTGAATAGAAAGTACAAGTTTACTTATAATAGTGGGCTTTTGCATTATTATGCTGTACAACAATTTTGTTGTTTCATAACTCGTATTGCCCACTATTGGTGAAACTTTCAAACAAGATGCTTTTATCTTGCTTTTTGAACTTTTACTTATAATAAATAACCTGGCCAGGTATTACGATACCTTGCCTAATGGCGCTTCTAACTGTAGTTAACTAATGCTTTTTCCTTCCTTGATTGTTTATAGACTGGTTGTAAATTTATTTTTGTGTGTATTTAAAATGACTGATTAAAAACCACCTGTGTAAGGCGACACTCTTGTTTAGAACTGCCTTTTTAACTACCAATTTGCTCAAGAAATTTAAATAAATAAAACCGTAATTGTAACCAACACAAACCTAAGATAACGGATACAAGTCGGTAATTTTAAGGAACGCAATTTGTGACAACTCTTTAGTAGGATTAAAGTGTACGTCAATATACAGGGTGATTGATACAACACCTATTGATGGTAGAGTCATTACTATTAGTTTTGAAAAAGTTTTTAGACAAAAGATTAACATTCGAAATTTTCATTTTTCTTTCTGATGTCATAACCGCACTCTATGATGTCATCGAGAAATTTTGTAAATGGCGACCTATAGCTTTTCTTTTCTCTTCACAACCATATAAAATTATTATAAGATTGCATCCTCATAGTTTTGAGTCTGATCTTAGAGAAATAAATAGGTTAAGGTTAAGAGTTAAGGTGCCTGCCTAGTCGGCGTCAAATGGAAAATCGGAAATTATAACAATCGCAAAGTTTTGGTCCGATTATTGCAGGGTTTAAAGTATTTTTTCAAAATGTGCTCCTTTCAGAAGAATGTCTGAAAATTTGTATTGGTTCACGTACTGTAGCTCATCAGTAGTTCAAAAAAGGGGTAACAGGGGGATTCTGATTACAAACTATATTAAAGACGCACATTCTTGAGAAGGATTTCAAGACCCCACGAAAGTCGGGTCAAAAGCTCTGTTATCCAGGTTCAAAACCTTGAGAAATAAAAAACATTGTCACAAATAGAAAATAGTGATGATGGACCAGTGACGGATGGGACATAATAAGACTGTGCGTCAGATAATGGCTATTCCTTTCATAATTTACCACAATCTCCCCCAATTAAAGGGGGTACCCCTTTAAACATGTCTTATTGGTAATATGTTATTTCTAATCGCACTATATATCAAGATCTCCAATGCCGCCAACTTCAAATATGCAGTCACTCTAAAGAATCTAAATCATTTTCCTTTTATTAATTACACTTAATTAATTAAACTCTTTTGGTTAATTACGCGAGTGGGAATGTAAACAGCATTAAAAGATAATGAAATCAATGCTAGCTTGTTATTGTTAATTACAACGTTTAGTTATTATAAATAAGCACACCATTTTCTTAATTGAAATATTTGTATTATTATAAAAAAAGAAAATGAGTCCTCAGAGTCAGACGATTATTAATTAAACTAATCGATAGCATACCGATATGGTCACTATACTACGATGACCTGCATTCAATCACCGTTAGCAGATCCATAATTAAACAAAGAATATCATTATTATACAATACTTCCATCGAGCATTCGCCACACGTGGAATTTTATTACAGCCTTACCAACATAAAAATTAGTCTGATAGCAGGAAATAACATTAGCCGAAGGCGATTTCAACTGAACAAATCAAGAATTCCCATGAAGTAAATAGAAGAAGAAAAACGTTTTACGACACACTGCTGCATTCAAGAACTGCAATGTCGCGAATTCAAAATAAACGATGAAATAAATCCTCAGGGAGGTATACACTACTCTCTTTCTATCGATCTGAAATGACGAGAGCTTTTTTTCTTTTTTAAACCAAACAAGTGGTATAAAATAGCAGAATCTGGATCATGGCATCACGCCTCGTACACCAGCAGCAGGAAATGAAATATTCACAAGTTTCGCTGTCAAATCCTCTCTTCGGTATAAAATGCAAGTTCTGTGCTAGAGTCATAAAATTTGCTATTTCAACATCTGTAACTAACGACTATGCATTAAAATGCAGCGAATTGTGGACATAAACATCTGTACATAAAATAAACTAAAAGGGTTCTTATTCGAATGCAGTAAATTTTCGTGGTGGGAAGCTTTACGTATATAAAACGTCTTCCTGAACTCGTGTTTACTTTAGTAAGGGATAAAGTATAAAAAGGAGAGGGTAGGGTATGTATAAAGTAAAATGCATTTTGTGAAAGATGATTCTGATAGCGATAAATCACTTTTAATTTATCAAAAGACTTAGCTGTTATCCTCCCCCACTTTTTCAGCTGTAATTTAATTTGCAAACAGGATTCCAGTAGTCGTAAATTACAATAAATAAAGAAGTATGTTAACAATAGAATAAATTGGAAACAACGGATAAATAAATCGCGGGGATTCGTTCGACGGGAAAAAATCAAGAAAACAAAAAGTACAACCCACAATCTTCCATTTTGCACCTCATTCAGTTTTTTGCATTTTCTTTTGCAGTCTGGGACTTGAATGATGTCTTACGATACCAACCGGTGGTACATCTTAGCAAATCATTGCACACACGCGATGTTCTTTAGAAAACAAGTTTCGAGATAATGTAATCGTTCTTTATGAAGACGAGCAAATTATAAAACCATAAATTATCTATGGGTTTTTTTTATCCAAATCGGTTGTTGCATTCTTTTTTTGAACTCGCTTCCAGTTTCATAGTTCCAATCTTAAGCAGATGCATCAAAAATGTCGATATACGCGCTAATGGGGTACGCATATTGAGAAGGTTCAGGGCATTTAAATTTGAAGAGTTTCGTCCTTTTTCATCCAACATGCATTAAAAGGATAAAACGGAAATTCTGACATAGTTTTCATTTGCTATGGGTATATTGGACAATGTGTCTATTGTCTACTATGTACTATTGGTTTCATAATGATCTAGGACAGCAAGGCTAATATGATGCTATTTTTTAAGTATTATTTTATCCTATGCATTTACATTGAAAAAATAATAAAAATAGCATCATATTAGCCTTGCTGTCCTAGATCATTATGAAATCAATAGTACCTACATATTATGACTATTGTGGATTTACATATCATATATTTAATTGCCTAATAGCTTAAGGCCCATTTTAAGTATACTAGAATCTCAAAACCGATAGACGCCATATAGGTAACAAGACTTTACCACCCGCCCCTGACAAATATTGGCTAATGGGAAAAAACTTTATTATAATATATTTGATCTTAAACCTTATTCAGAATATTAGAAAGATAGCTTTCTTCTGTTGTAACCCCATCCGTCCTCTAATACAATGTTGGCCTAGTCCACTATTAATGACACTAATATGGTCGCCGCGATTGCATCATTTCGGAGTGGGAGATGGATTCACGTGACGTAATAAAATACTATAATACGTAAAAAACCACTTCTGTGTAGAACAAAGTTGAAAAAAAAATTATAATAATCTGTGTAAGATTTTATTGATGGAAACTTTCAAAACTTAATTTTCCTTCTCAATGTAGTTTCCCTTGGACTTGGAAATACCCATTTTGGTGTCCATTCATAATGAAACATTCAAAATCTGATAGTTCAAACGAAAGTTGAAACTGAAAACCGAGACATGATAGTTTAATCTGGATTTCAGGAATTTTAAGGCTATGGAAATGAAAGAGCTACTGCTTTAAATATTTAAAACTTTGAAACCCACACAATACAACATTTTAAAAGAACAGAATCTTGAAACTTTAAAACTAAGAAGATATACATACATACCGAAAGCTTTCAATATCTGGGAAATAAAAAGCTAAAATTCTGAACCTTTGATTTTTGTAATCTAGGTTTCTGAAACTGACAATTCGGTACTCAGAAATTTAGAAAGAACACGATCGTGCTGCTCTTTGGGACTTCTGTGACCTCCTGAGTCATTAGTCACCATGTCAACCATCAGAAAGGAATAAAAACTCTCAGCACAGAGAATAAAGTTCTACCTGCCTTTTGCCATGCCAATATGACACAGAGCAATCGTTAAAGTCAATTCCCAAATTCATTTCTCATACTTCCTGATGGACGACATGATTACTTTCCAGTTTTACAGGAAAACTTCTTGACGAAGCTCGATTTTAGTGGTTATAGCGTTTAAGCTATTAGAAAATTTTAATTTTGTATTTTCATTAGTAAATTACTTTTCATTTTAAGTCTTTCAGTATTCAAAATTATTTGCAACCAATTAACTTTGAAACTTTGAGTAAAACATAAGAATGAAAATTATAAGCTGAAACCTCTAAACTTATTACTATTCGGATATTTGAATATCTGAAACTAAGGAAATGTTATTCGTCTGGATCTATTAAGCTGCTGTGAAATATAAACACTGCAAACTTGGGTTTTTTATACTCCGAGATTCGGAGTTTGAAGCCTTAAAAGTCTAAATAATGAAACTCTAAAACAGTGAAATTTTGAAATGGGAAATGAGGCGCAATAAGTACACTCTTCGAATTGAATACTAACAAATAAATAGGCATAGCTACAAAATTCCCTAAAAAAACTTTTTGGTAGGGTTCCCGAAATGAATATTGTTTGAAGCAATAAAGTGTAGTCCGCCCATCACTACTTTAGGCCTTTTTCGCTCAAGCGCTGATCATGTAAAAGTCTTCCACACCAAAATTCTTGTAGGTCGAAAATGCCATCAGCAATGTTTCGCCCTTCCTGCAGTATTCCTTCAAAAGATTTCTAATTATCAAACAACCGTACTGCAAAATGTTGATGTTACCGAATCGGTGCCGGTTGCTATGACAACAAGAAAATAACAGAACTGTTATTAGTTATTTGTTTAAATATTACAAAAAATGCATGTTTTGGGACGAACAAGAAAGTTAGCGGAGTCTGGCAATCTTATGAGTTCCAAAAACTCATTTTTTTTGTATGAATTAAACATACTATTTTTCTCCAATCGCTTTTAACTAGTAAACTCCGTGAGAGGACTGTTTAGGACAAACAAAATAACGTACAGCTACTTTTTACTTACTGCAACTTTTTAAGGAATTCTTGTTTCCGTGTCAAAAGGGGCAATTTTAATATAATATAATTAAGAAATACTCACAAATGTGTAATCTTCCCTCCCATTTTACTAAAAATTCCAAGAACATTCGACAGGCGACGGACAGAGATATGCGTTATATGAAGAGACATTAGATTCGTTTTAGTTTTTGTGACGGAGCAGCAAATAGATTTTAATAGAAACATCGAATTTCTTTTTGTTTTTCATGTCTTAAGAAATTCATTTATTAATTATATTAATATTATCAAAAAACAGATAAATGATTTTTTCTATTTTGCGTTTATAATAAACCTGTTAAAGCACCCAAAACAGTGAGTTAATAGCTCATTTGAATGCTTTAATAGCCCAACTTTTTCAAAGTTGGTAGGATTGAAAAAATAATTGAAAAAAACAGAAATTTGACAAAAACTTCACTCAATTTTCTATGTCAATCAATGAATTTTCAAATGTCACATCAGTGTTGTCAACTACCTCAAAAATCCCTAAATTTTGAAATTGCGATTTTTTTTATTTAAAAAGGGAATAAAAGACGCAAAATAGCATAAAAAACTCGTTTCATAAGTCATTATTGCACTCGTCCTTTAGAAAACTTGCCGCAAGCGGCTCGTTTTCTAAATTTGGACTCGTGCAATAAATCTTGCCTTATGAAACTAGTTCTTTAATATACTATTTTCTATTTTGCGTCTATAATAAAGCTGTTAAAGCACCCAAAACAGTGCGTTAATAGCTCATTTGAATGCTTTAATAGCCCAGGTAGCATTGAAAAAAACAGAAAATTGACAAAAACTTCACTCAACTGTCTGTGTCAATCAATGAATTTTAAAATGTCACATCAGTGTTGTCACAAAAATCCCAAAATTTTGAAATTGCGATTTTTTTATTGAAAAAGGAAATAAAAGACGCAAAATAGAAAAAATAGCTCGTTTCATAGGTCATTATTGCACTCGTCCTTTAGAAAACTCGCCGCAAGCGGCTCGTTTTCTAAATTTGGACTCGTGAAATAGATCTTGCCTTATGAAACTCGTTCTTTAATATACTATTTATTTAATTTCTATTCATTTCACATTATTGGTATAAAATAAAATATTTTAGAGCAACGCGAAAAGTATGACTACTTTTTGTCCTTGTACATTAAAAACAGTAATTACTTTTTGCACAGTTGCTATGGTAACGAGTAACAGTTCCTAAATGGTCTACATTTTATACAAAATAATTTGATATTATACTGTCATATTCGTGGTTGGAGAAAAAATTCAGAACGTGTCTGGGTGCTGTTATGAAAATAAATGAGCAAAAAATAATTAAAATAGCATTCATTGTGAACATACCGCAAGACAAACCTAACCTTACTTTTGTAATTTGATGACAGCTAATGCTTAGAATTTGACATTAGAAAATTACAAAAGTAAGGTTAGTATATTTCGCGGTATGCCCAAAATGAACGTTTCGCAGTCAATTAATGTCGACATCAAATTTAAAAAAATCATTATAAATACATTTTCATTTATTTTGGTAGTGTCGGTCTCGTTTCTTTCTCTCTAGCTGTTTTAAAGCACTTATCGGTCTCGTATTGTAGTATACTATAACGAGATAAAAATCGTGATACTGAGTAAGACAAGATTTTTGGACATAAGAATTTGAAAGGTTTATGCCGAATTGCCAACTAAGATTCCAAATCCAAAACGATCACACGATGAAATAAGTGTCAAGTGATCAATTGAGTTTGGTCCCCTTGGACATAGGTTGACATTATTGTCATAACTATACAAGTCATTTTAATGAAACTGAATGCAATCTTAAAAGACATAATTTCAAAAAACAAATCAAAATCTTCGGGAAAAGATTGCATTCCAGTCAAAATTGAAATGTCGTTGCTCAAGAAAATTGCTTGTGTTTGTGCTACAAGACATGAGCTTTAAATTTATTTTCATTTTCAGTATTATTTATTTAGAATTTTCCAGAATTTGACTTTCAAACTAAATTATTCGTTATTTCTCAAGTTGCATTTCCCATTAGCATAAATGTTCTCTAAGGTTGCATACATTTCTAATGCATACTAATCTCGCGCAAGCGTACTGCTAAAAATAACTTAGCACACAGCTGCACTAAACACCTGCATCCTGCGAAAGAAAGAACATGTGCGACCTTAACACGAGCTGTAATGTAGTTTCCCTACATTGTAATCCACTACCTGCACTTCCCCTCTTGCTGTTTTTGCATAGCTTACATTTACAAAAAGATATATAAACGGGGTTTTGGCTTTGAGAGCTCGGTTTCCTTCGGGAGCTCACCATAATCTTGAAGCCTGGTCTTGCGGTAACTACCTTTAATAGTCCTTTAACTATAAGGAATCTAGAAGCTGATGCACTGGTGCATTGTTTACCTGGTCGTCTTAATGCTTAGTAATAGTGTGTAATTCTTTTGGACGTCTCGGCCTTCCTATTGCTTAGTGCTAGTTTGTAGTCATTTTATTATTCAGTATATTGAACTGTGCGTTTCATTCTAACTCTACCCTTAACTACGTTCCTAGTCACGACAACCCTCATAGTGACAATATGTCTAACCGTCTCTGGAAGAATATTTAACTACTAGTTCCACCTTAGGCGAAAAAAGTTTCTTGTCTCTTCTTCTTTGCGTGTTTTTTCCTATTCACAGTCGAAACATTATGGAGGGTGAGGATTTTAAAGTCTTACCTGGTGACATCTCAAAAACGACTTGGACCGTCTGAATGCAATTGCATTCGGGAAAGGCAATTGTCAGTAGTAGGCAAACATGTCGTATACAATTTTTAATATTTTCTTCTGCAGTGGACACAAGATTTGTCTGAATGTTTTATGTGGGGTTCCCGTGATAACATACCCCCACGTTCCTTCCCTTTGGAGGAAGAGTAATTGAGATACGCTCAATCAGCGCCCAATCGCATAACAATTGCTCCCAGTCACTCACTGGTCGGAGCGAGGTTGCCTATCCACCCTCTACTAGCTCTACTAGCTACAGGCTAGTACCAGAGCGATTTAATTAACACGTGCTCACCCGCCTTCACCCTTCCGTCCTCTTTCATACGGGGCTAAGTACCTCGTCCAGCATTAGGACTATCCCTAACCTAGGTTAGGTACATCAGAACCGAGGTTCTATCGCCAAGCCTTAGTTGGGGCCACTGCCCGATCGAATCCAACCTCAAATGTGGCGGGACTTGGTTTTTAAATGGGTTCGCCACCCCGATCTCCCAGTTATAGGCCTGCTGTGTCCCCGACAGAGCTTCGTTTCGAGGCTACTTTATAGGGCCCATCAAAGTAGCATCTCGGTGTGTACCCGTAAAGGTGAAGTTGTCTTGAACGTGAGAGACTATGTATCTCCGCATCAACGTCCTTTAAGTGTAGGCCTCTAGACGATTTCTGGAAATCCGACGCTGGAACTGACAGCATGTGCTGGACCCCCTTACTGTCATCTCCGAGACTCTACCTGGTGGATTGCAGTTACTCATTGGTCGGCGAGATTTCTCAGTACTCATTACTCCCTGACCGAGCTAAACCTCACTTGAATCTCCTCCATTCGTCTAGGTCAGACTAGGTCAGGTAAAATTCAATCCATCCACACCGGACCCCCTTGTTAGTAGAGCTTCCTCTGCAACGTTTTAGGGTCATCGTCGAGAAACACTTCGGTGAAACGTAAACGAAACATCTAGGCATAACTCTACCACACATTTAATTCTGATCGCGTCATCCGTTGCCCAGACAAGCCTGGGATTGGGTAGACAACGACCAGTTCTAAGGGTGAACGCCGTGTGGTCCGCCCACAAGCTAGTCTCGAATCCTAGTGCTTCCCGACACCTCTAACGACTGCCTTCCCTCTGCCTTCGGGCTAGTCTCGGATACTAGTGAAGTCCGACATCTCCAACGATTGCTTGTCCGTTCACACTAGTGATACAGTGTAGTGGATACAGTCGTCATAACATTTTTTTTATAAAACTTCACAGAAAAAAGACGGAGGGGGGGGGGGTCAAATCGGATGATCGAGGAGGCCAGTTCATCGGTCCAGCTCGACCAACCCACCTCAACCACACACTCAAAACACCTCATTTAAATAATTGTGGCCGCATGTTTTGCATACTAAGGTGATGCCCCATCCTGGTGGAACCACATGTCAAGATTTATATTTAATAATTGGAGCAACACTTCTGCATTTAAAGATCCTTCAAGAAAATGCGGGCCAATAAATTATTATTTTTATTTTAATAATCTAATTACTAATATATCTGCAATAAGTGATGCACATTTAATAATATTTTGTATACATACATAGTTTCTTACGTAAGACCTAAACTCATTTGGGTGCCCGGGTCATCAAAAAGCTATATTTTATTTTCCATGTTTTATCTCCAATACTTTGCCAAGCGGACTGCTTTGTCATTGGTTAAAGATTTTGTACTATTATTTACAATTTCGCACTTCACTATATAAATATGGTATGCAATTTTGCTACCCCTATTCGCAATCGATTCATTAAACTCCTGTGTACGTCTAATTATAACAGCTAGCAAGCACTGTATTAATGTAATTAATTAATTAAATTGTTATATAGTTTTTTATTTAAATGGTTTTCCCCAGTGTAACATTTAAGAACCTGTGCATATAAACTTTGTTAGAATTTGTTCCTGCGAGTGTGCCCGTTTAATTTGATTCATAAAGAATATTAACTATATGTAAATCTTTAATTTACAAAAATATTCGTGTAATTGTTAATTTTAAACATGTTTCATAACAAATATGAAACAGTGAATTATGAATTCACTGTTTATGAAACAGTCTTGAAAAAAAAAACTTGACCTGTCTGCAAGTGATATCAAACAATAAACATTTTAGACAAATGGATTGAACTATTGCAAACAACAACAGTCCTTTAAATATGTTCTTACCCAAAGCAAGTGATTTGAAACAATAGAATTCCAAACGAATGGTTTAAACTACTGTAAACGACAACTACAGCTACAACGAGTGCACTAACCATTTGAACATAAGGGAGCGGTGAAGTATGTGTCCGTGCAGGCTTTTCACTAATCCACATTAGTGAGAAACCCTCATCAGAAAAGCAAAAGATTATAATGCAACCAAAACATGACTTTTTTTTACTTAACTCCGCATAAAATATTCAAATGCTTAAATATCCCGAATTCATTAATTCTTGCAGGATCAACCACCAACCAACCTACCAACCCTTGAAGCTTTTCGTGTGTAAAAGCTTGAAATGCACACTAATCCCGTGCCCGTATATAGTGGCTTAATTTATTAGTTAAATTATAAATTTTGGTGTTGAAGATTATAAATGGCTTTTTATGACGCTTTCAACGTAATAATGATAAAATAAATTTCAATCTCGCTTTAAAAAGATTATATTATTCTTCTCTTTTGGTATATTTTTTTTCTCTTCTCCCTGGCTCTCTTTCAGGATATTAAATAAAGAATAACGAAGGTAATTATACGAAAATAAAAAACGAGAAAACCCAAATAAAATGGAAATGTTATTTGAAAAAAAAGCTCACAAAAAGAATTGCTTTTGTTACAGATTTCTTTCGGCAAATGCAATGTTGTAGTTAGTTTGGTATGAGATTGATTACATGCGCGATCGTAATTAGTGGAATTAAATACGCCACGGGGGTTGGTTTAAAAACAGTTTCGATTTTAAATGGATTTGTGATTACATTATTGTCATGAAATACGTATTTAAAAAAAAGTCTTGGTATCGATTTGAACAAATCCATATATCTAAATTCTAACCTCACACTATATGCATTAAAAATCTTCCTTTAGAATTTTGATCGTAAGAAGTTTCAATTTTGCTAATTTGATTTGAAATGGTTTGCATAATTCTTACACCCACATCTGACGCAAGTAGCGAATGATATACAGTCGTTTGATAAATTAATGCCCTACTTATGTAACATAAAGTAATGTTGGCCATAAGGAAGAAATTATTAGTCATGTTAAGCTAGGACGTACTGCAATCTTTGAATTAACCATCTTTAAAAACTTCCTAAAATACTAGGAAATTATATACTGTACATATTAACCTTAACTTGTATTTTTTAATATCCCAAACGGTGCTTGCCAAATCAAAGTCCTTGAGATCAATTCTACCCGAGGATGATTTTCTTCACTTTGGAAAAACCTCCAAAAAATGCCTCCTCCGATAAGGAAGTAGATTCATAAACTCCACAAAAATAAAAAACATTTCTATATTTTTAATAATAATCGAGGTAACCCAAAATTACAACACACTGTACAATTTAGACTGTAGATGAGTTCTGAAATAGAACCAAGTCACATTAAAAAAAAAATGTATAATGCAAGTTTCGCCCACAATAGGCGACTAAGTACCTATTGAGATTATCAAGAGTTTCGTTAATAACAAAAATTGAAATTTTATTTGTGAGAATTATCTTTCAAAGCGTTTTCAGCTTGAATATCGCTTTCCTAAGGGAAAATGTTATGGAAACTGATTCTTTATTGAATTGATTGCTTATCTGTAACTACAGAGAAAACTCAGTTACACACCATTTAGCCCAGGGAAAAATTGCGCGAGATCGTTACCAACTTACTAAAACAATAAAGATTAAGGATTTTTTGCTAAGAAAGTTAAGAATAGAGAGGCTGTCAAATACGGTAATTAACAAATCACTGGTAACTACAGCAGCTACATATTAAATTACCAGGTTTTGATGTATGAGTGTGTAAAAAAAGACACACAGTGGGTTGCCCTTGTAAGACAAAGATAACAAAGATTTCAGAGGAAACTTGACCAGAAAGTCTTTAAATTCCGCCACTCGCAATTCGTCATGACATATATTTATACGTATTGCTATGATTTTCAATTATGTTAGGAAGATACAACCTGTATTAAAATATCTTGCAGGCATATTTCATGCAAATTTTAGAGATTCCGTTCTACGCGTGGCATAACCTCATTTTTTAATATAAACTTAGGACTAACATGTTCACTAAAACACTTTAAAGTTTAAACATAAAAAGGATATAGTGAAATCCTGTATCTCTAGGTAAAAATTAATCTTCACTGATAAATTTAACGATGCCGGGATTGTTAACACTTTTTAAGACTTAATGAAGTGGTGCTTTTTCAAAGTCAAAATTTATTTTGTTTGTGTACTGCCTTGGTGTAACATTCAAGTTTGATATTTTTAAAGCTCTTTGATTACATGTTTAATTGGAATTGAATAGAGTAGCATCTCAACCACATTTGATACTAATTATCATATAAAAATTGCTTCGTTTTCAAATAATATGTGAAAAACATATTTGGCAGGGTACGCTTTTGTAACGTGCAATAGTTTTATGTAATTTGGGCTGCATAGTGTTTTGTAGTATCTGGAAAAATATCTGATTAAGGTCATAAAAGGTATAATGCATAGATTTATAAACAAGACAACAACAACAATAAACAATTTCATTTGTTATTGAACCTCTCACGTCCAATAGTTTCTGAGAACTTTTTTAGCAATTGTCATTTGTTGATGCCGGTAAAATTAATAATTTTTGAAATATTAGCGAATACTAATTGTGTCCGCCATTTTTCCAAGATGCCGCAGCCGGCTCATCGCCCACGCATGGGGAGTTTTGATATGTTTCTCAGAAACACGCCTATATATCAATTTTCAGCTTTTTCCCAATTTTTTTTCTTTATATTGCTGAAAATGATTTAATTTACCTGGGCTATTGACCCGAAACGTCTTCTTAATAGTCACATTTTGGTTAATTTTGACCAGCAGCTAAAAAAGGTTGCCGACGCCTGCTTTAGATGAATAAACTATTATTTATGCCATATGTTATAAATCGGCAGATATAAATGGAAATTATTGGAAGCTCCGACCGATTTTTAACAAATAATACATGGAATTGGAATTCAATTATATATGTAATACTATTTTAATTATTTGCAAGCCAAAAATAAAAACTTTAAAGCGACCCGACCTGAGAGAGTCTCAATTTTGTGGGATATTGAAGTTTATTCTCTAAAATTAAACCGGGGCAAGAACCAATACAAGGTGAGGACAACTGTTAAAATATTTCAGTAAGTGGTCAGTGGATCTCCACATGCTTGGAGACGCTTGAGTAAGTTACTTGGAGAGTATCCAGATAATAATCAGTTCTTTCGCTCTGTCAGTTCTTTACCTTCAAAGTTGCCTTTGCTTATAGTTAATACATTCATCCAGAGGAGGCCTGTGGGGAAGGACATCGTCTAACTAGAAAATGATGTTGGGAATATCCTGATTTGTGAAATTATAAACTGTTCTAGCATGTCCAGGTCGCGAAAGAAATTTGGGGTCTGCCTCAAAGCTGGCAAGCATTCTGTAGAAAATGTTTCTCGACGTGTTTTGCCATGTGGCATAAGTTTCTACACTGATTTTACTTTATACGCGTATAGGCGAAGACTTTTGCGAATAATTAATGTAATGTTTGAATGTTTATAACGAATGTTACGTAACGTTTATGTTTATGTGTATGGTGTGCGGGTTGTTTTGATAAATCACTTATTTCAAGTACGCCCATAAGAAAAAATCGTTTCGTTAGAGGTATGGCAGGTCGCTCCATCCAGCTGAAACCAATAGTCACGTTCGTCTTCTTCTAACAGAGCTATGAATTGGGTTATCAAATCACGATGTATATGACGCCATCTGCAGTCCTTTAAAAAATAATCTTTTAAACAATAATAAATTCCTGTTTCTCGGAATTTGGCAACTCTCGTACAGTCCTTATTTGGAACTGGAGAATTAGAAATTTTTCTTGGAACTCAATTGGACATTTAAAAATGACTTGGGTGTCATATAATTATTGACTAAAAATACTCAGACTGGGAAAATGCCATAGTCAACCCAACGAAGTAAAAACGTCAACTGCAAATTAATGATAGTGAAAATGTTAAATATGAATGCTAGGGTAGGTATTCATATTTATCGTCCGACTTATCTCTTCCGTAACTACGGAGTAAATGTTAACTTTCTTTTCGGTTGCGCAAATTCTGAATCACTCTGTCGTAATCATATAAGACCATGAAGTTAAGTGGATCTTGCCTCTGAAGGCATTTAGTCTAACTGAAAACGAAGATGGTCAACAAATATTAAGTATCAATAGTTATAGATCTTCCAATTTGCATCAAATTTGGCACGAGTTATTTTCTTTGGAGTTCACGTATTCCATGACTAATGTATCAATTTATTTCTGGTAGACCATCAAGTTTGTGTGTAACTTCTCTTCTGTTACTTTACTTCTTTGGCTGATGTCGAACCCAGGAAGTTCATGTATACTCTGCGATCTATATACTGTGACGTCATTAATAAAATTCCTAAATGTCCAACATGAATAAGAAAAACACACACTATAGAAAAAGTAAACGTATAATTTGCATCATTTGTACCCTTACCACACGTACTGTGAACATGAGGATAACGTTTCCATTGTAATTAAACAATATAAGACTATATTAAGCCCCTAATATTTCTGCACCCACAATAAATAAGTTCTTTGCATGCCTTAGATGCCTCCAGAATGGTTATCCAATATGGTACGCTAGTGATCTATTACTTATTATCTGGAAGGTATTGAACAGATACAAAGGTTGCCATAACAATATAAAGACAATTTAATAAATAGATCTGTAAGCATATGATCTTTTAATTTGTAATGTGTTTTAAAGCACATTTTAAGGATGTCTTTATAAATATAACGTCAATTCTCAGACAAAGACCCAAGAACGTTATAAAATGGTGACCCCGAACACAAACAAGTAGAACTCGACTAAGAAAATCACTGCCACGCCGATTTCTACATGCCATTCCTCTAACTTGGTTCTCCTGTCCTGTCACTTGTTCGGTTATTCGTTTATCGAATATTACCCACCGCCCTCGGGAGTATCCTTGTTACTTCAGTTCAATCACCAAGATACGTATCTTATATTTAATTGGTTACGTTTCAATATGGCGAAGTTACCAGCTAATTTAATAAAATTTCCCATTTTTAACAGTTCATATGCACAAATGTCAATTGCGCTGACTCCTTGTCTTAGCTTGTTAAGGAATTTCTTGAAAAGTTGCAACCATCCTAAAGTTTTTTGCAGCTGGAATTTATTAAAAGTTTTACTCACAATGATACTAATAGATTCTATCTTTTTCTTTACGAATTATATGTTGAATGTCTTCCTACGCTTTCAAACGACATAGTTCAGCCTTTTTTTACCGGAAGTGTAATGTAGATATCTACTACATATTATATCTTACAAAAGTTGCCATATAAGAACAACTTAATAAATAGATTTGCAAGCACATGATCTTTTATTTTGTACCTTTGAAGCATCTCTTTATAAATATAGGGTCGGTCCTCAGCCGAAGACCCAAGAACTTTATAGTAACATTACGTGATCAATCTGTTTCCAGCCCCAACCATTTAAATTTGGCAATTCTTGCATGGGCACTAAAGTCTGGTCTCAAACATGATCACCTTGGTACGCAGATCGTTTAATATGATGAAGAAAAGCGTCTTGTGTAGGTGGTATGCTTTCATTAGTTCTGTTGTCAATTTGCATGGTTTTGGCAGCCATTCTGGATTTATACTTATGACGTCACAGCCCAGATCCAACGTGGGCGATGCACATGGCGTGCGCTTTTCCACTTTTGCTTTGGAATAAATGAAAGCCAAGTCGGAATTACAGAACAGATAAACAGCACATGTCAACTGCAGTTTCTTCAACACGACTAATTTCAATTCAACTTAGCGAGAACATTAAACATTACCTATGGAATCTATACTTACTCCTAATTTCCACAAACTAGATTCTGAGTGAAAAAAGTGGTACTTTCTGTTAAAGTATTATTTCAGGATTTCGACAGGAAGATATTGTGTTTGTTCAAAAACAAGAAAAATTTGATTTTTCTATGACTATGACTATGACTATGAGAAATCCTAGGACTCCTATTCAACGAGTTTTTCATTCTTTTAGCTTTTTTTGTGATCAAAAGTTCAATCAAGTAGTTAATGAAGGATCTTCAAACTTTAAATGCCCTACATATAATTAATCAAAAGAAAAAAAATTCACTTTAAACATTACCTTTTTTTGATCATCTTAAAAGACACCTACTGCAACATTTCATTTTTTCTTTTAATATCTTTATTCAACCTGTTTCACCAAAACAAACCCACAAAACTTCAGCTATACCAAGAGACTACTAAAATCTCACGCAAGTCATACCTCAATGTTTATGAAAGGTGAAATTACAGCAGACCAAGTAAACAAAACAACAAAATTATAAATTAACCGCTAGAAATCTATGGTAACCATTGTTAATGAAAGTTTTAATGAAATCTGTTCCACTACGTGCAGATTATCGATTACCTATCTTGTAATGCTTTGGTTTTAACTAATTGCTCAATTACTGCATTCATTTGTACAAATCACTCAGCTTGATTCATTTATAGCAAAATCAAACGAAAACGGAAATTCTGTAATATTAAATATTCTAAAAATTGAAATTCCTCCATAAATATGAATTGAAGTAACAAGTGCTGAGAATTTTAATTTGGAATAATGCAGCAATCAGACAGAAATAAAATATGGAAAGAAAAAACTAGAACAGCAGAATCGAATTAGGTCTACTCTGCATGATCTCTTTAAATTAAAGAACATCAAGGTTCAACCAACATGATCAACGAGGCAATTATCCCCCACGTACGACTGTACGTGGAGGGTATCTGGACTATCTGGACAATTTGACCCCCACATGCTCAATAACAACAGGGACTTTATTACTTTATTTCAAGAACGATCTGCAGTAGCAGTAACATCTGCTTTTATAGAAGTTTTTGGTGAAATTGTCGTCTCTCGCTTTTCGTGATAGATCATTGAAATGAAAACAATATCGCATTATGATGGAAAAGCAATACAAAAAATTTAAATAAACAAAAGCCACTTTTGTTCGCTGTGGAAACATTTGAAATTCAAATATTTTAAAATATACGGTTTTTTGTGTATATCTACCTAAATCAACAATTAAATTCATTACAGAAACAAAAACATGCACGTTTTAGAAGAACGCAATTAGGGTAATTAAATATCCATTGTGTTGCTGTTACGGAATTTCACAAAAAAAGTAAATTTGAGAGTAACTGACCAACAATTTCTTAATTAATTATACACCATAAAATTCAACCAAATTGTTAACTTTTTACAGCAAGTCTAATAATTATTTTATTATTACCGATTATTATTTATATCCTTATATAGACGATTTTATGACGCGATATTTATCGTAGCCAACACTAAAAACCCCTAATTAAGTTCATGGTAACCATATTTTAGGAATACATTGAGAATCCTTTTACTTAGTTATACGTCTATACGCTTCTGAATGACTACAATTTTACAAACAGTATTACCTTTTTTCGTATCAACTAAGTTGATTGGTAAGATTGGTTGCATAACTGTCTGGGACATCAATACATTTGACGTTTTACTTTAATAATTGAACATACGAGTTTCATATGCAAGAAATTCGCATGTTCAGAGGTATAAAATTCCCATTGTATATATCAAAATAGGGATTCGCAGGTAGGTGTATGCTGTCTTTCTGCAGTTCCTCATTGAATATAATAAAAAACCTCTGTTAAGAGATACACTACTGTCACAAAACAGTTTAGATAGTTTGACTCGCGGTGATCACGACGATTGACTTCAAATAAGTGGTGCGACTGACTATTCACTGGTATGCTTGGCTAGAGCAGGTGGTTTTTAATCATCTTGCGTTATTGAATTACTTAAAAGGGATAGCAGAACCCCATTCTTAACAGTTTGCCACGGATGATGATGAATCTGAGTTTTTTTTTTTACAAAACGCACAATGTTCATCATTTTCACAATGTTCGTGGTACTGTTCAATGTCCGTTAAAGAGAGAAGCACATAAATTCGTCCAAGAAATCTAATGTATTCTTTTAAAATTGTTTACAATACGTTTTAGGGGTTTACTTTATTTAGGCGAGCTAACAAAATGTAAAGGACGGTCACATTGCTACCAGTTCAGTTTCATATTGTCATGATATTTGACATGCTTACGGAAATATCCAACCCCATGTACGAATTTTAACAAGATGTTGGTTGGGTTGCATAACCTCAAGGAGAACAAATTTCTTTTAATAATTCTTTTATAAAGCCGAGGAAAAGGTTTTAATTTAATAAATATGCACTCTAGAACACACTAGGCAGTAAAAAAATAAATTTTCATTGTTAGCTAAAGATGGGTTATTGTTACCTACTTATGCAAGAAAAAATTAATTTGAAGCCATTTCAAGGCATGTCTTTATTTAAAACAGACAAGGTGCATGATTGTGATGATGTATGCAAGTATTTGCTACCTTACCTGCGATTTTAATATGAAAAAAAGTAAGTTAATGACTTGATGAAATCGTTAAAATTTTCTTATTTACTTGGAATATGCAGGTTGTGGCTAAATTGTTTGATTGAGTTGTTGTCAAGCAGTTGCTTGGGCACAATTTTTAAATAAATGTAAATGTTGGGTTTTTTTGTATAAGATATCATAGAAATAAAATGTAAAATTCTGCGTTTTGACATGGCAGTCTGAAATAAGGTAATTTAGCTATTATTTCATATTTTGGATATCTAAAAATAAGTGAATAATGTTCAAAAGGATGTAAGGTCGGATTTTGTTAACATAGGAAGATATAACTATGTCTAGTTATATCTTCTTGATTTTGACATTTTGAGCAATTAAATTAATTTTAGTTATTTGATGGTTGTATATGAAAGATGATTTGGTTGACATGTTCTAGTGAACTTGTTATTTTATTTTAGTACAAGTGTAATATATCATTGAAAAGGGATTTTTTTCTATCTATTTATTGAATTTGTTTAACTATTAATAGTTATAAACAATTGTCGTTATGTAGTATTTAGTTCCTTATGCTTATCTGTTTTTCACTTGAAAAATCACCATAGCTGACGTTTGTTTTGAAAAGGACATAAAATGAGCGACCGATTTGGTGACAAACTCTCTGTTATTTTAGATCTTTCATACAGTGCACTTATGCTGACGGCAAAATTAAAAAAAAGAGTTATGTCGTGAGTTCGAATAATTTTTGTAAAGAAATGTAAACGTCGAAATGTCCAGTTATATTATTTTTTAAAAATGTCAAAATGATTAATCATTAAAAATCTCTGAACTTAACTGCTACTTTTAATAATAATTACATTTAATCAATTTAATATTCAGTGGTATACATGTATTTGCGGAATATTTTTCTTATTTACGAGAAGAAATATTTTTATGGATAATGAAATTTTCAACCTTTGTTACAATTTGGATGCAATAATGGAATTGTTAAACTAATTTTTAATCATTAAATGGACTTCAATGGAGAAGTTGGATTTCAATTTTAATTATTAATGACATTTATTTGAATGACCGGTAAATGTGTATCATTCCACCATTTTAAATTTCAAATCATATGGAAAGCAGAGAATTGTTGTGCTGTTACAATTTTAGTTGGCAAACTGTTGGCGCCAAATATTGATTTGATCTTTATTAATATTTTAAGCTATTTATTTAGTTTTAAATAATTTTTAGTAATTAAGATTATGAGAATGCCAGAAATATTACTCCTTGGATAAAAGGTATTCAACTATCTTAGGATTGATTTTTCTTGTTCTATGATACCAAAATTTTAGTTTTTAATATATAATATTTAAATCTTTTAATATTCATTTTTTTGTTGTTGTGTTCAATGTTTAATATTTTTTTTGTCATTTCAATTTAAAGAAAATTCTGGGATTTATATATTTTTTTTGTGTGTACTTTACTTGTGTTTCCTAGATCTATATTTATTTAGTGCCCTATATTAGCGACCGTCCCGAAAGTCTCGTGGTGGTGGAGTTTATTGGAGTTTCACCACGTTTGTTATTAGCCGGAGCAAATTCTTTATTAAGAAGAATAAAGGTAGGTGGTTTATATTTCGTATATGTCATCATAGTGCCATCGTCGCAGCCTGTTTATTCATCATGTGTGCATCGTACCAACCCCAACATATTATAGCATTATAGTCCCCTGAAGGTGGAGCTTTCATAGTTAATTGTACAGGAACATCCCTATATATAAATGATATATCAATATGTATAATTGAATATATAAAGTATAATTAAAACATGTAAAATAAAACTGCATGTAATTACAAAGCGTGGTTATCAACAACATTCTTATTACAATTACAACTACTTTTATACGAACGCTCTCCTTACTCGCCTCGTAAACCACTCTTCCTTTGTTTCCAAATTATTAATTTGGTAAGTTCGTTGGTTATATGTCCGTGCAAAATACATATACATACCGATCAAGGAATAATAACCTACAATAATGCTGGCGTGCTTACAACGATGAATAATAATTTGTCACTTTTCTATTTTTACTTTTCTTTCATTTTATTATTTCAAAATGAATGTGTATTACAAAAACAAGAAAGTAAAACCAAGAAATTAAAAAGAAATATCAGATTAATGCGTTTTGAGATTGCTGAAACTGCACTTCCAAACAGATGCGGTGTATGATGTACTGCGTTCTCGCGGGTTATTTATTTTGAATGTTGTGAAGCTCTATCACTTAAGAGCTTTATTTTTTTTCTTTAAGCACGTTCAGCTTTAATTTCAATTTTATTTCCTTATCCTTATTATTTCATACAAATTTCAATCAAAATTGTTAAAATTTGATCAACATTTAAGACGTTTATTGTATTGATTAATAGTGATTTCCTTCACTCATCTTTCATCCCTTAAGGGCTTTAGAGTTATATTAATCACCCATGTATAATAAAATGTAGATCATCGTAAGCTGAATGAAAATACTTATATTTACTTTTTAACATTTTAGTTAAGCAGTTAGAAAGGCGGCAGGGCACAGAATTGATGGGTCCTCGCCCCGAGACTTGTCTAAGCTTCCACCTTCATTTTCCATTAAAGCAGTAACATCATTCGGAACGTGCACTTTGACGATGCGAGAAGTAATTATTAAATATGTGCTCCTTCTCAATGGAAATGTAAAAAATGTTAAACATTCGCACTATCCAACCAATTTTATAATATGATATCATTTAGCTAACCCCCCTCCCTTCATGCAGTCCTGATATTTGGTCCGTTCCACTTTTATCTAGTTTGACTTTACTGGTAATCCCAACTAAACTGGTGATAACTGTAAAAAAATCTGGAATCTTTCAAAATAAGTGCATCGCACCACAACTAATACACATCTATATTCTTCGAAACTTAAAGTAGTCAAGAAGAAGTTCCTCTCACTTATCTTCTGGAAGATTAGGATTATCTCTGACTAAAGTTAAAAGCCACAGTGCCAAAATCGGAGCTATAGACAGGATATTCCAGAACTTTTAGAAGAACATGACAGAAAAACGTAAGAACGATCCGCTGGTGCATTCATCTTCTAGTGTTATTGCTTCAGAAGGCTGTTCCGAGCGCGAATCATCTTCAAGGCTAAAATATCCGCGCTAAAGCTGCTTATACCAACATACCACAGTTGTGCAATGTAGACAACGGCACTTCAATACATTTTTTATTTATTCTAAACATTCACCTAGCTCAAGGTTGTAGCGAGTAGTTAACAACACAAATTATCTAGGAAATAATATTCTTTTTTGTCTGTCAGATAAGTATATCGTCCCCGATTTCTTAGAAATAGAGTACTGCAAAACTGTAGTAACCTATCTATAATATTAACTTGCTTATTCTGTCCGTCCGTGGGATGTTCGCTTCAAGCGTTTCTATTGGTCCGCGAGGAGGAGGGTAGGCATTCAGTGCGGCATATTGTCACAAACGGAAATTACTTCGAATTAAATAATTCATAATATAATATTGCGGTGTTGTCAAATCAACGTATTGAAAATTTTATCAACAACGGAACGGAAACGTTAAAACAAACATTTTTATATCAGACTTAAATTAAAAGAGAGACATGTTTAATTAATATAAAGGTTATATATGTATAGGACCACAGTTAGGTTCATTAATACTTAAATTAAAAATTAAGATTAAAGATTTCATGCAAACATAACCTAGCTTTCTTATGTATAAATAAATAGGTTTCATTTTAGAAAAAGGATATCATTTAATTAGATTGCTTGATCATAAATATGTTTATGCAACCCAAGTTACACTTTGGGACGGTTTCCCACTTCCAAGGAGGAAGTAGTTTCCATATTGAAATTTTCAGATTACGATGTTTAACGTTAGACAAATTTTTCTATATTCTAGGAGACTAGCTCAAGTTCATGTTGTTAATCAACTGAAAATAAATTAATTAGGTCAATCTTGTTGTGATTTATACAATACAATTAACTTTTGAATTTGTTTATAAGATTTCTGATAACTTCAATTAATGAAGGTTTTTAATCCTGTCGTTCGTGTTAATATGACTCTTATAGACTTTTATCCTGCTTTTCCTCACCATTGTTTTGATGTAAGTGTTTAGAGTACTGTATGCTGGACATTTTGAGCATAATTTGATTAATGTTGATTTTATATTTAAGCTGGCACTTGTATATGCATTAATTGGTTTATCTATTGTATTTCGCACTGTAAAAATTATGTTTGTATTAAATTGTAAAGATGTTTCTATGGAGAAACTAATTGTATTACGTGTATCAAGTATTCCTGTAACTATCTTGTAAAGGATGAACCTGGATTTGTTGAATTTCATATGCAATTAGATTGTAACGAGATGTGTACATTGTAAATCGTTTTTCTTGAATATCTTCGTTACGATACATTTTGGGACAATGAATTTGTTATACTTTTTTGATCTTTGTTTCAAGGGCTACAATCCTGTAATAATAGAATTAGGATTAGTGACGATTAATAACAGCTGTGCCGGATTAATGACGTCACAAGCTTACTCGATGTTCCGTTGTTTTGAAAAAATGTCATAGTTATCTTTTGTTCTGGCATAAACTATATAAGCTGGGGCAAATTGTAACAAAATCAGTCGATAAAACGTACAACGCAGAACCTATGCTCGACTCCGGATAGAATCTGTAATTAATTTGAGGTTAGATATTTAACCATGTTTTTGACGCAAATGTCATATATGAAACGAAGTTTAAAGTGAATTAAAGTGTTACCTGGACATTTTTAAAAGGATTAAAAGAAGATTTAATTATTGCGCAACAATCATTTAAAGTGAACGTGATTGTTTAAATAAATTCAAGTAGATTTATTTTTCGACATCGATCTTAGTATCGATATATTATAAACAAGAAGTCAGCTGATTGGTTTCGTCGCAGTGTTACCAATAAAGGATTAGTTTTTAAAAAGGGAAATTATATCGTAATATACAAGGTTGGTTATAATAAATGATTCTTGTTAATTAAATGAATGATAATTAACTTGTAAAGTGCATCCTCAAATATAAAACTAATTGGTTTAGTTCATTAAGTTCTTCTGAGAATTTATTTGATTTGAATTAAATGAGGTGAATGTCCGAATGAGGTCCGAAGTATTAAGCCCAGCATCGAAACCGAAAGATGAACAGGATTACAATTATGAGGTAAAGAGATTTTTCAGACGCTTCTATTTCAAAACGGTTGCAACAAAAATCCTTTTAAAGTATAAAAGTTAGTCCCGCCAAGCAGTACCAACCAAAAATGATTGAATGTGAAATGTCAGATACAACACTGCATTCGTCTTCAATGAAGATCTTTAAATTATTATCTTCGGCAAGCAAATTCAAGAAGAATTTCTCGGAATAAGCGACAACATGATTATATACTGTCAATATGAAATATTTATTGCCCGTTTTGCGTATAGTCCATAACAGGAACTGGTCTAATATCATTGTTGGAGAAATCGTTGTATGTACAGAAATTTCTAAAGAAGACGATTAAATGAAAAATGACGTAAAAGATTGAAACCATACTGTGTTTATATCATCATTTACTTATAGACACAGTTTTTGACAATCAGCCCCAGTAAGTACTCGAATAGCGGTATATGAAAATTTAGCAAGACATTGTGCAACGTGGAGTAGAGGAGAAAAGTCAAAAGTTTATCAGTAAGTAAGTAATCAGCTGGAAATTGAGACATTCGGTATGTAGAAGCTTGGGTAGCGCTCCCAAAACCATTGGGCAAGTTTAGTTGATGCAAATAGGCACCTTCGCAGGAAGGAAATGGTTGTTTTTCCAGAAATACAAACCGGAACATTTCCTTGAATTCAGCAGAAAATAATTTAGCGAGCGATAGAGGTTGCAAAATGTCAAAATTCTGAATACTCCTGCTACCGAACCAGTTCTTCTAAAGCCAACCAGTGGTGGCTGCCACCATATGTCTTACGAAATGGACAACTTTCACTTACCATTGCAATTAATAGCTCTAAAATCTAAAAAATGGATATGCTAGTACTGAGATAGTGGCCCTATACAAGTATATCCAGTCCGTTTCATAGATCAAAAAGACTCCTTTCTAATCCCATGTTGAATCTGACTGTGGCATGTGCTTTTCACTCTACACTCCCTAGCGATTGCAAAAATTAGATATACTACATTAAAAACTATATAGGTAATATGTTGTCGTAAGTTAAGTATTTAAAGTGCATTTAAAGCGTCGATTGCAACATTCAAGCTTGTCATACTTTATCTAGTACTATATAAAAAGTGTGGATCCATCAGTAGTATTAACAAAGAGTATTGCATAAGTTTTTAAAGAGTAGTTAAGTATTTATCAAAATTCCCAGCTGGATATCGGAAACATTTCATTAAATCACCCTTATCCTAATGTTACAATAACTGTCTTTAAATAATAGGACCCTGTTAACTTTAAAGCTGTCTTTAATAGAGTTTTAACGAGGTAGTAAGTAAATAAATAAAAGTTGAGAAGAGAAAAATTGCTGCAAAACCGAGAGCTTTAATTTAAAAGTACCAACTTTTCAACGACGGAAACCAAAAAAAAAGAGTTAAATCATGCAGACACACTTCTACTTTAGCGAAGTTTTAGAATAGTTCGAATACAACCAAACAACTCCAATTACAGACTCCTCTTCAAATATAGGAAAGTTTCAATCGATTACGCATTTTATTTCCCCATAGTACATCGTTAAAACTTTCTTTAATTTTTTATTTTTGTTAAAATTTCCTCTTAACTATTTTCAAATTGATTGACATGTTAGAAATTTAAAAACTAGCAACTGTTTAAAGCTGAACTTGTAATTAGTGGCGGAACGGCGAAAACATTTTTTAAAAGAAAAACGAGTACTGTTCGTTCTCTCCGAGGGTAAGATTGAATTTTAATAAGAAAAAGTTACAAACAATATCACATTAAGGATGTTTTTTATCAAGAAGGCTAGACGAAATAAATCAAATAGTGTTTTTGTATATTTACCATTAAAGGACTGAGCTGCACAAATTCAATCCGACAGATTTTGAAAAAAAAAAGCTTTTTCTTGCAAAGTCAAGAACATTTGTGACCCCACGTATTTAGCTTCATATTTCGTATACTGCTTAGAATGCCATATAGGTTTGCTTAGAACATTAGAAATAGCTTCGTTCAAAAAGTTCCCTAGTAAAACTCCTTTGTGACTTCCAGAGGTCACCAAAGGTCACCATGTCGACATCAGAAACTATGGCAAATAATGAGCCAGTCAAAAGATCTGAGTGTGTAAAATGAAATCCTTTTTTGGCTGTGGATTTACTTCCATCGCTAGTATCGGGAAGAAAGTGTTAGCAGTCTACGCATTTGAAAGCGTCCACATAAAAAAAGTCCGCAATTTTCATGCTCAATGCTTTCGAGTGATACCCTACTTAACATACTTTAACGGATAACAAATTTTAAAATTCGGAATGGACGATTTTTTTACTATAACATATTCATGATAGGATCTCCCAATAGTTTTTGTAAAGTTAAACGTTGAAGAAGATGCAAATTTTTTCCTTAGTATCTTATGGTTTCAGGAAGAATGTAACTTCTCATGCCTTCTCAATCGACCTGCGACAATAAATAATGAAATAGCACCAAAACAACTATATATAGCACTCTACAATGTGATATCTCTAGATTAAGCATTAAAAGAAAAATCGTTGGTGGGAAGATACAGAAAAGTTTCCTATAAAAGTTGTATTGCTCACCAATATTATTCTAAAATGCCATAAAAAACAATTATACGAGGTTTGTCCCATAAATAGGTATAATAGATATTTATGCATTAAGGGAGATATGAATGTTTTTTCCGCCGAGGTTGACGTGTTACAGACCAAGGGCCGAAGGCCCGCGGTCTGTAAGTCTACCGAGGGCAAAAAACAGAATATCTCCCGTAGTGCATTAAATATTTTATTTTTTAGTAACATCATATTCTTTATTTTCAACTTAAAACGTAAAAAAACATTCAAAATTAAAATAAATTGTGAATATCAAAGGTGGTTTGACTGTGCCGTTGTTACGATGGTTGCTACAGTTGCATGAATTTGTTTTTCAATCAACAAAAAAAAATGTCTGAAAGCAGCAGCGTTATTCCTCACAGTGTGATTATAAAAGCGGAAAAAGCCAGTGAGTTATTGGTTCCGAAGAAGTCTGAACATTTGTACATCAAAGAATATGACCGATTTCATGTATGGATGGTGTTAAAACTCCCTTGGGAGATATGAGTTGCTTTTCATAGTTGGTATCTAGGACGAAAATAATCCATATCATGTTACTAAAAAATAAAATAATTATAGAGATTATGCAGGAGGTGGGGAGACTAGACAGTGAGCGTCCCCCTCCACTAACAACCCAAGCAAGCCTGAGCTAGGTGAGGGGCGCCGCACGTGTCTTGATTCATTCTTTACAGACAGTTGATCCGACCCCTTTCTTAGTGTCTCGTCGGCATGGAAATCTGTCTGACCGATCAGCAGCGTATCAATATCAAATTTCTTGCCAAACTCGGCAACAACGGCCGGGAAATTCATGAAGTATTGGTGGCAGTGTACAAGATTGTTCCAGTTGAGAGTGTCGAAAAATTGTTCCAAAGCTTTTGTCTCCGGACCAAAAGGCTTGGAGGCTTGAGTGCTGCCAGGAATGGATGGCATCTGAAGAAGGTAAGGACTTTCTTGACAGAGTGATTACAGGAGACGAATCATGGTTTTACGAGTTTGACATCGAACAAGCATGGAGTGGAAAGAAGCCGGTGAGCCGAGAACGAAAAAAACCAAAAAATCGAGATCGAGCGTCAAGATTCTGCACCACGAATTCGTCGCTCCAGGACAGACAGTGAACGGAAGTTTCTATGTCGAGGTCCTCAAGCGCCTCCAAGCGCGGGTTGCTCGAGTTCTCCCGGAATTGGCAACGCCCCTTCGCACACGTCGTTGGTTGTGCGCGAGGCACCATGTGACCTTTCTTTGTTCCCCAAGTGCAAAATGTTGCTAAGGGGGCGCCATTTGGGGGACGTGGATGCCATAAAAGCAGCGACGACGAGGCAGCTAAAGAGCCCTTAAGAAGAGGACTTTAAAGGATGTTTTCAACAATGGAAACGGCGTTGGGCAAGTGCGTTTTATCAAGGGGGGTGGTACTTTGAGAGAGACAAAATTGTATTAGATGATTAAATATAAAATAAAAAGTTTATGATTTTTTTATACGTATTTTTGGGATAATACATGGATCATTCTTTCTGAACTCAACCACCGGCTAGGTCCAAAAATGGGCGCAACTTAGAAAGGCCTACCGGGGGGGGGGGGGGCTCATTTTAAAGCTTGAAACCCCTACTTTCGAATGTTACATGGCTCCTATATATAAAAAAATATATATTTGACCCCTAAAACAGGGTAAGAAGTAACCAGTTCCAACAATCGATCTGTAATTTTTTTTATATTCTTTGAGTAAAAATAAGTATCTTTTACTTTTATCATTTTTTTTATCTGACATCATTTTCAATAAAAAAAATGAAAAAAAAATGGCAAATTGTGCACTCTAGGGAAAAACGCAGTGGACAAAATTGATGTATTTTTTGACAAAGAAAAAAAATTAAAAAAATTTTTTCAACTTTTTTTTGAACTGGATACTTGTTACCGTGTTTTAGGGGTCAAATATATACATTTTTTTATATATATATATATATATATATATATATATATATATATATATATATATATATATATATATATATATATATATATATATATATATATATATATATATATATATATATATATATATATATATATATATATATATATATATATATATATATATATATATATATATATATATATATATATATATATATATATATATATATATATATATATATATATATATATATATATATATATATATATATATATATATATATATATATATATATATATATATATATATATATATATATATATATATATATATATATATATATATATATATATATATATATATATATATATATATATATATATATATATATATATATATATATATATATATATATATATATATATATATATATATATATATATATATATATATATATATATATATATATATATATATATATATATATATATATATATATATATATATATATATATATATATATATATATATATATATATATATATATATATATATATATATATATATATATATATATATATATATATATATATATATATATATATATATATATATATATATATATATATATATATATATATATATATATATATATATATATATATATATATATATATATATATATATATATATAGGAGCCATGTCATATTCGAAAGTAGAAGTTTCAAGCTTTAAAATGATCCCCCGAAGGCTTTTTTAAGTTGCGCCCATTTTTGGACCTAGTCGGTGGTTGGGTTCAGAAAGAATGACCCACATATATTTTTAAAATAAAACACCCTGTATATATATTATTGCATTTTCGAATAGTTCGTTTTTCCTGATTTTAAATATATAATGTATAAGTCTATAATTATTACTTGATATATTTTACTTTAAAAATGCCTCTATTGAAAGAGCAGTAGAGTATGCTTGTCAAAATGTGATTAAACTGAATATAACAAAGTAGGTTATGAAAACAATTACTTTACTTTTTATTAGCATTTCTTTAATCAAAATGGATCGACCCAAAATGTCCTTTCAGTTCAGTTACATTTTAAATAGCATAACCTACTGCTCTTTCAATCGAGATGTCTTTTGCATTTTTGAAGTCGAATATATCAAAATGAATGTCAAATAAATATGTCAAATAATAGACTTATATAACTTATTGAGATAATATTTTTTAGATGAAATACAATTTTATTTAGTTTTGTCTTAATATAAGTATGACATTTTGAAATAAACAAATCTACCCTGGCTCAATTTTAGGAAATTGATTAAATTTGGAAAAGTTAGCAGCTTACCCAACCAACTTTTAATAATGTAAATATTCTATAAACTTCCCAAAAGTATTCTTTATTACAAATTTTCTCCTCTCAAAATATGTATTTGACTATTTACACATACACTTTGTTCTGCTATTTTTTATTAACAACTCGCTACACTAAAATTCTCTGATTACTCTGGTACTGTTTGTAGGTGTATTCTTTTTAGATTTTAGTTCAACTGTGCCTTTATGTATTACCACGAAGATCGGTTCGTCTCTCAGATTATGTACCAATTCCCTCTAAATGCTGGATTCAATCAACCTTAGATAGTAGCTTTGGTGTTGCACCTGAAATACTTTCTTTACTCTCTTCAAGAAATAGATTTTGATACACATTCAAAAGTAAATTTCTTTTATATTCTGATTTCATTCTTGTATGTTTTTACAATAATTATTAACAGATAAATTATTTTAGTACGTTTAATTTCTAAAGGTCTTCTAAATTTTTTTAAACAACTTTCAACAAAGTCTTTTCTGTTATTTTTATTTATTTTTCTATTTTCTTTTTCCGTCAATGGAAACCATTATTAACTATCTTCATAGTTATCATTATCATTACATCATATATTAACAATCAGGGCAGACAGAGCTATTGGAAAATAAAATAATTCCAAATAGTTCCATTTAAATAAATATACATATGTATATTCCGTATCAAGTGACTTATACATTCAATTATTTTTTTGGTGACATTTTAAAAAATGTTGGTACAACAATACAACTTTTATAGAAAACTTTTTTATATCACCAATAATAATAAAGATAAAGAGGAGGTCACAATATAATGAATAACCTTGTACAGGGTGTCCTATTAAAAATATTCCTTTCGCAGACTTCTTCTATAGAAAGCAAATTTTTTTGCTCAATCAAATGCAACAAAAAATAAAACACATTCGTAGTTGTCAGTAATTTTATGATGTACATTATTTACGGTTACTATCGTATAAAATAAAATTAAAAAACTCCAAGGAAGTAATCTGAAATTTCACTATTACAAATAATAAAACAAAAACATCGGACCTAAATGCGAATCCTGTGGCACTCCCGGATGTTGCACTCATAATGAATAAAATCCGTTCGCTGTTACTAATAGTGCAACTAGTGTTGCCAACAAAATTGTTTATTATAATACTATACTATAATGCCACTTTGCTATGAAATGATCGAGCCAATGTTAGCAGACGTTAGTATTATAATTATAAATATGTAAGGGTTAGTAACATGTCAAACTTTTCCCAACATTTTTCATCGCAGGACAGAATTTTAATTTATCTTTCCATACGCACGTTTTATTATACCGAAAATTGTATAAAAGCTTAACACAAAAGAGATGTTGTTATCTATAATTAACTTTTTTGTACGTGCCATTTTTATAACAAAAAGTTCAGTGAACGTTTTAATAATACCTACTAATATTCTGCATTTTAAATTTTCCAGAAAAGTTTAAAACCATGAATATGCCCTAAAATTCGCAATTACTTTCCGATTCATACATTTTCCAAGCAAAAAAGGTATACTACATGCAGATACGTATACCGTGGTATACATTCATACACATATTAAAATTCATGCCGCGCGTATGATGTGGTAAATAACTGAATGTGATTGATGTTTTCCTGAGAGAGAACGTATGGCGCTCGTCTGGTGGTGGATCATCATGTTCGTGTTGCAATTTTAATTTCAAGCATAAATAGAATTTTTTACATTACTATTTGTAATGAGAAATATACAAAACATTTTATTTATTACAACCGGGAACTGTAACGAGTTTATTAATGTATTTATAGCAAAAGCGTATCAAAAACTCGAATGTCCATAGCTGATATGAATATAGATGTTGTATATGATAAATTAATTAAAAATTAAATAACGTTAGCACACGTCAATGGCATTGAATATATATCGGTATTTATGTTGTGTCAGTTCGGTTCAGTTCTGTGGGCGGTTTATGTACTCTTATTCGCTATTTTTCTTTTTGTTTATATTTAATTTTTGGCATCAATGATTGATGAATTAATCAAAGATGCTTTTTATAAATTGATAGGTATCGATTCTCAATTAATAATACTTTTAATTGTATCGCAAACTAAACCAACAAAAATAAAGAAGATGAGATGCCAATGCCATCAAGTAGACGAGACTTGAAGCTGCAAAAAATGCGTGATGCTATAACTACAATCCATCATTAATTAATGGGTTCTTCGAGAGACTTTGTGATGGTGATAAAACATTTTAATTCTGTCCGGCTTTTGGCGAGTTTTGTTTTTGTTTTGGTAGCCAATAAATGCGAGGGTGCGCATACGTTCTGTAAACGATATATGTATATGATAAATGAGGTTTCGAAGTTTTGTCGGAAACAATACACAAATTCACTGAAAACGGCTTTTTTCCAAAAAAGTTAGCATCACTCTTATTTGGATTTTAACTTTAAAGAATAAAGAAAAGTTAGCAGGCGCTAGGTTTGGTAAATTATTAGTGGATGTTCTAACACTAGCACTTCTGGTTTTGTCAAAGTGCCCGTTAAATTGGCAACGCCCACTTAATAAATCTTCACCAAAATCTACTTCTAGTATCATCTTACCTAGTCACCGTCTAGCACCCAAATTGTAAAGCTAGAACCATTACCGTTACAGAGCTCCTTAAGGCTAAAGTTGGGAGGGACTACCATTTTGTACGATCGCATTAAAAATCTAATACTAGATATCTTACAGTTATCACTAGCTAACACCTATGTTAGGAAGTTAACAAAAGAATAAGACCAGAATAACACCATTTCGCTCACTGTATATAGATGAATCAAATGCTTGTATCTGGCACTGGCTAGCAACTAAATTCTTAAGCCACCACTAATGCCATTCGCGAGATATCTGAGGGTGAAATCGAAAAGAGCCAGGTTAACGCAAGCATCTACCACGAGATCATTTGAATTTATAATTAAAGTTGGCTGTGATTTTTAAATTAGATTGGCAACACTAACTGTTCACTTCACAGTTTGATTTGAATTGTCAAAGTGACGCTCCAAAATGTTTAATCTAGAACATAAAATTGCATAACCTCTAATTTACACAGCGAGTCAATTGGCAGGATCGCCAAACGTATAAAAAAATTCCCGCCTACTTTAATTTTAAATTTAAATGATCTCACGGTAGTACCACAATAAGAGTTGATTGGAGACAGATAGACTCGCGCAGCGGTTTTTTGTAGATTGTAGCATTGTATATAGAAGAACCAAATGCTTGTAGTTTACACTAGCTAGCACCTATAGTCTAAGCCCTGTGACAATACCAGTCGCAAGATATTTATGGGTGAAATCGAAATGAATGTTATCTATGATGTCATGTAAATAGCACTGCTAACTAGCACCCGTATTAGAAAGCTAGCACTACAACAACGGTGAAAATATAATAATGGACAGTTTACCAACCAGCACTCCTCCATCGGTTTACATAGTAACAATACACCAATGGCTAGCATCTGATTTTCAAAAATTAAGCCAAAACTGTTTATTTGGATTTAAATTTAAACGAAAGCTATAGGTCATACAGTTTTTGGACGACCTCGGATACGTGAATTATTATTATCTATAAATCTGTAGTTTTAATACTGCATATCCTGCACGTTTTACAATGATAGCCTACTTTAAAACATTATTCCACCACAGGCTTAACCACTTAACAATTTTGCCAGAACCTGCTTCGGATATGGCGTATTGTTCGACTGTAGAGTATGAGACAAACATGCTCAGGCGCAACTACACACAACCCCAAGACAATCGTCTCTTGTTTTTATCGAAGATTGTTGCCCCTCAAGTAGGTCATGGATATGTAAATCGTACGCCGTATGACGCAAACTCCGTCTCCGTAGGCTTTACAGTAGTGTTGGGTTCGCGATACCACCCGCGTATCACGACACTTGCGAATCGAAACCATTAGCCGTGTGAAGTGTCGACTCCTTCACGACTCTTTAACGATACTTCGCATTTACACATCATGCATGCGCTAGTTCATATAATATAATTGAAACGAGCAGTCAAGATTCATAGCTAATACGTAAATCATAAACTAGGGATTAAAAAACAATTAGGTTTATGAGTAAATTCTGTTATGGTTATATATTTATGCATTAAGTACATTAAAAGACATTAAATTATTTATACACCGCATTCGTTCTAACATTTGCTATAGAAAATTAGTATGGGAAATCTGAAATATGCCAAATAGTTCGTTCTCGAATAAAAGTCGGTGAGATTAATAGTTGCAAAACAATTTAAATAATTTGTTATTATTCTTTTATTCGAAAAACGTACAAGAAATAATACATTACAAATAAAAAATAAAGATACCCAATTAATAAGACATTGTCTTATTAATTGGGTATCTTTATTTTTTATTTGTAATGTATTATTTCTTGTACGTTTTTCGAATAAAAGAATAATAACAAATAAAATTTAAAAAAAAGTTATGCTTGTAACGGGGTTCGATCGTGCATTCCACCAGCCCGTATAGTTTAGCAAGCCACGGTTTGCCATCGAACCACGGAGGCGTTGCGTCAACTTTTCAGGTTTCGGCTTTTAAATTAATGTTTTGCAAATAATTCATGAATTTATAATTTTAACTAAAAAATCTACAACAAAATAGTTTTATATGTACGTCTTATTCAATGATTGTTGGCCAGTTCAACAAATCTGCCTTTAATTTCTTTGTAAGAATGATCAAGCAACTTCGAATTACACTCTAATAAGAGCGATACTGTTCGACACGAAGTGTCGCGACACTTCAAGTGTCACGACCACGAACAGTATCACGACACTCGACACCCAAGTTCCCATCACTACTTTACAGTGATTTCTGAGCTATGACCATTTGTGATTTAAAATACCCCCCCCCCTACTGTACCCACGCCACAGTAAAATTGGAAAAAATATTTTCGGTGCAGCCGTAAAGAGGCTCGTCCTGGCTAACTAATCACGGATTTTCTCAGCGATATCTAAACGCCTATGAAATCAAACAAAACTGTCTCTTAAAATGATCAGTGGGCACCGTATCATTTTTCGATTTTATGAGTCGCAAGGTCATCACTAGTATTCTCCCTTTAGTCGGAGAAAGTGGTGGGATCGGTTCTACGATCGTCGAGATATAAGCAAAACAAAATTGCCAAAAACGCCAAACATTAAACTTTGACCTCGCCCTCCTCCTATTCGGACTTTAATCCAGTGACGCCGGTCTGAACTACACTTCACATTATTGAGCAAACATTACACTACCAAATCAGCACTAAAAAGTGACAATTTTAGAAAGGTTTATTGAAAAATAATGCGACTGTTAAGTGGTTAAAGAAGAATTGCTTGTCTCATGACTACATATACGAAAACTGTCAAATAATTCATCTGTGTGAGTAGGAAAGAAACGAGTTATCAAAAGAAAATTATTTTTCAACATCGTTCCCCGGCAGTTCCACACAGTTCATCCAATTTTCCTACGACTTTAGTTTTTTTTTGAAAAAGCTCGTTTCGTTGATTTTCAAACCAGGAGGGCACCGCCTTCGCGATTTCTTCATCGCTTGAAAAATGCTGTCCACAAAGAAATTTCTTCAAAACTCGAAACAAAAAAATAGTCTGACGGGCAGGTCAGGACATCATGTCGGATTCCAGCCTGCGCTTTTTCGGACATGTTTACCGATGGGTTATCGTGAAAGAGCAGCACGCTTGATATGAGTCGTCTTCGTCTTTTCTTTGAGAGACTCTCGCGCAAAGCAGTGTTATTGTGTTAGCGTAGCTCTCCCCAGCTATGGTCGTCTTGAATGACATGAACTTCAAGAGCAAAAGTCCTTTCACATTCGAAAAGACATTTATCTTGATCCTGTCTGCGATTTTTCCACTTTAAAAAACATTTTAGAGGTGGAGGAAGCTGTGCTTCTATTTCTGACTCTGACTCAAGTCTCATGTCCAGTCACCAAACGATGAAAGAAAGTAGAAAGAAAGCTGGACCAGTAACTAGTTCAAATATTAGTTTCAATACTACTTAAGGCGTATTCCTCTGTTACGTACCGTGACGCATTCCGAGGCATTTTATGATTAGCAAATCCCCAGAAATTATTTTTAAGCAACTAATCTTTTAATTTGAAGCATTTTCTTTGATCTTAATAAAAATGCATTTGGTTTTTTTTATATCTGATGTTGTTTACAAGCAGATCAAGCTAAAACGTGAGTTACGTACAAGTGACAAAATGGAGACATGAAATACTAGGTAATTATAAATTTTGTAATAGTGCTGCAAACTATTCATAAAAGACTTACAAGTTGATTATTTATACCATATTAGAGAAACCACAAAAAATAATGCCATACCTACGGTTTTGTTTTAAGGTGTCCTTAATGAACAATTTAGATCTTGAAGGCGTTACGTATAATGTCACATGCGTTAATGTCACAATTTCTTTTAATTTAATCGATTTTTATTTGTCCAAAACATTTTTTATTCTTCAATAACAATGAACTGCAATTTAAAACTAAACTCACTGACATTATTGTCTTAAACCACAAACGTAATTACTTGCACCGAACGGCAGCTTTCATTCTACTGCACACATTTTTGCATAAAAGTCTAACAAATAAGCAATTACCATCGTAGTTTGGATGCGGCAATTGCAATTCATGTTATAACATGAATTTGACATGTGCTAAACGGTTTAAGTCTTTTTAAGCATTATTGGATATTGAATTTTATCTGTGGAGGTTGACCTTTTCGCGGAATGCGCGATAAGTATACAAACTCCGTCAAAACTCCCCTCCAATAAAAAAGAATCGTGCAAATCGATTTTGTAGAACTCGTAAATGCATGTAAAGTTTGTCTATACATCCGAACAATTTGCAACATTAAACACTTAATACTGGATGATGGAATTGAAGTGGTCTATAAGCGCGAGCAGTTACAAAACTTAACACTCTATGAACTAAGGGGGCGCTCCAAGTGGATAGGCTTATATAAAAAGTAAGTAGTGTAGGATAATCTAAAGAGTCAAAACTTCAGTATAAAAAAAGAATAATGCAAATTGATCATGTAGAACTGTAAACGAAATGGAATAAAAGGAACCTTGTGCTTTAACTCTAAATATAAATACAGGGTGTCTGGTAAGTCGACGTATTCCTTTTAGGAGGTGTTAAAAGAGCTCATTTGCAATTGATTTAGCTAGAGTGTCACATACAAAACCCAATAGTTTTTGAGATATTTCAATTTTTGTTTTTTTTATCCTAACATTTAAAATTAAAATTAAAATAACGATTTACCAAATTTTAGAAATAAATACCTGAATGAATGCATAGACCGTTGGAATTTTTTTTTATAAGTCTAGGTTTAAGTTCTGTTATTTTTATTTTACTAAATTATTTTCGCTTAATCTCTGATGCATAACTTATGTTAACCAACAAGCAAAACTGAAATATTAAAACATTTTTCATTATTTTGCTTAATTTTAAGTATTAGTAGTTCACAAAAGTTCTCATTTGATAAACTATAGTCGGTGGATTGCGAAGACGGGGAAGAACGATGACATGCGGGGCAAACGAGATGCAGCATCGCTCGCACTCTTACCATACATTTTTACATCTGACTGTACCCGAAGTGCACCGCAAGACGTTAAAGAAATGCGCTACTGGACTGATAAGGCAGTTGTGACGCGCAGTGTCATACGAATGATATCCTAAGGTCATACGAAAGTTTTTGTTTGATGGGCTGTAGTATAGGGAAAAGGTTTTAAAAAAATAAAACAGAAAAGTTGAAATATCTCAAAAATCATTGAAGTTTTCATAAAGGACATTCTGGCTAAATCGACTGTAAATGACCTCAACTATCACTCCCTAAAAGGAATACGTCGACTTACCAGTCACCTTGTATAGTTGAAGCCTACAGGCTTGCAGTTTCAACTATATTTGAGATAGATAATATAGCTATTTATAGGAGGAACATTCAAAGTCAGAAGGAGGTGGTAGTATTTTAGTTTCTTAACAAGCATTGGTTAGATATGTTCATTCCAATTTCGCCTAGCAACAAAAATAAATAATCTTAGCCTATTTATACGCACATTTTTCTTTGTAGAGCACTCAGTAAAGTTTACTTAAGAAGTTTAATGCGAGGAATATTTGATTTTGTGAAATCTGATAAGGTCTAGAATCTTCGACTGAATTTTAAAACGACTAGACTAGATCTAGGACGACCCGATTTTAAAAGTTCTGTATGTCCGAAGTGTTGTCATTAGGTGCGACTTGGAGGCCATTAGAGTTTGCAAAGATTCAATTAAAAAAAGTAATCCGATTCAAGCAATCTAAACTTACAGTTTAGTAGACATTGCATCCTAGGTCGTTTTCTGAGTCTACGAAATCGAATACTTTAGCCCGGAGAGGATTCTGCTAGCATTTATAAAATATTTCGAATGCTAATAGCTAATGATGCATGTGATTTAAATGGTATTGAAAATGTTCATGTCGGGCATGTGCAGCTATGTAGCTTTCTTTAGCCAGAATACTCGTACTTCTAAAATTTCTTATTTCGCAGCTTACCATTCATGTGACCTTGGTGGTTGTTTCATTTCCAGAAATAATGATATAATTTTATAAAGCTGAAACTTTTCGGTACCTGCTTTACAATGATCCTAGAAGCAACATTAACGGGTGAAATGGCTCTTGTTTGAAAATGTACATTAAAGACAGATGTAATCATCTGATTGTCATGTCATATGATGCCTTCTGAATTGTATTCCCCGACGTAGTAATAAGTTCAAAAAATTAATTAATACTTAGAAAGCTCTGTACATTTCTAAGTATGTAATATCTTTAACCAGGTGCTGCAATGGCTAAATTGAATGAAATCCAAGATATTCTAGGCAGTTTGAATATCCGAGAGAACTCGAAATACTGGCGACAGACAATTTTTACCTTTTCACTTTATGTCAGTTAGGTAAATCTCCCATGCCTACATCTAACCCTAGATACTAAATTAATTTACTTTTTATTTGTAACCATTTATAGTTGAGTTTGGAGCTTCAAAAATAAGTATTTCAATGTAATGCGTAATGAGGATTGTTTTAAACAAAAAGAGCAACTTAGGGGAAACATGGGAATTTTCCATTATTAACATTTCCATAATATCTCGAGCTTTAATATTTCAAAGTTATTAAATTAACATTTACCTACCTCTACTAAACAGAAAGAGATAGACAGTTATACATACATGTACTACATCCAAAGTAAACTTTCTTACAATACTGAAACTTGCTTTGATATTTAGACAACATAATTTAAAGTACAAACGGGCTCCAAGCTTCAGGCGTTTCTAGCAAATTTAATACTCCAGATGATGTTATTTACAAGGCAAAGTAGGAACGATATACATCTCATCTCATTTAAACTTGCCAAATTTTATTTGAACTTTCTAACCTTCCTTTTACACTACCGTTGTATAAATTAATTATTTCTCTACGCAAACACACTAAAATGCGTTAAAACAAATTTTCGGTCTTCTCTCACCTTAATTCCTGCAGGAGGGCCTCTCCTTGAGCAATAGTGGAGGCGCAAGCGTCCAAGCTTTGATCCCTATGTTGAGCAGTTTGTTCCAAGAGCCTTTCCGTGTTTTCTAAGCTTTCAGCAACGCTCTCGTCTCCTTGAAGCTCTTGACGGAGTTCGTCAACCCAAGTGCTAAGTTCCTTTTCGTGCGTATAAAACAACACCGCTAGATCTAATCGACGGCGGCGTTGCTCAACCCTAGCGGCGAAAGAAGTTACATGAGCCTCCAGCTCGTGGGCTACGGAGTAGATTTCATCGGCGTCGCACTCTCCCGTGTGCGCTAATTCATCTGCAGCCGCAAGAAGTTTATCTGCATTGGTGTAAGTGTTCTGGAACAAAGAAATGAAGATGAATAGGGAAATTATTCAAATTTATTAGGAGTATATTATACGGTTTTTATCATCTTTAGGTTATAAAAGTACAAAAGATAATTATCTTGATCGTAACGTTCTTATACAGAGAATACCTTGCCCATACCGGGTGCTTATAGATAGATAAGAAGGATTTTAACATCTACATAAAATATTAATAGAATAGGATTCCTTAACTCATATCCTAATTTATTTTATAATAAAAGCAACGATGATGATTAAATGAGTTGATGTGAGGCCATAAAGACTCTACACATCAGTAATACCATGTGAAAAAATTCACTATCATGAAATTGTAATGCATTAAATAATAAATTGAAGCAGTGAGGTTAATACTAGCTCCAGGAGAACCTAACCAGTACTCTCTCAGCTACTTAATCAAATAAGTTACATTGTCACCTAACCTCGACTTAGAATCTGAGCTTTTGATATTCTGACGAATGGTATCCTTCGAATCATTAAATTACTCGAGCATTTTATTAAGTTATTTAAACTAGAATGGAATGCGCTTTCAGACCAAAGAACAGCTAACAAGAGCGTAACATGCAAAAGACTTGGCAACATCAACAAAAATACGAATAACAGCAGAAAACAGTAAACTCAGCACACTATATTTATAGTGTATCACCAAGACATTTGTCTTGGTGATGTATACCAGCGGAATCAACGGGAATGAGCTCAAACGATCCAGGAGGCAATGGTATAAGACCTGTAGAAGTGGTTTCCACTTAGAAGCCCGATTAGGCTAGTGACGACGATATTAATTTAGTACGATTCTCGGGTGAAAACAAAAGAATTTCTAGTTTTTCGGCTGTAATTTTTTTGTTACGATTTTTCACGCCATATGATGGGGAAACATTTTGAGACTGCCCGTTGTTTGACGCCAAGGTAGTCGTTTTGGCTTCTATAGTTTCCGAGATACCGCCTCACGAAAACGGATGGAGCTCCCTAGAGCGGAGATACGGAAAAAAACAATAGATGCACCGAACGTACACATGTCCGATCGCCCCTAAAACCCCATGTCTACCGTAAGGCGAGACAGTTTTTTGCCGCCTCCGCCTTTACGGTTTACCGGAGATGGTTGAGACTTCAAATCTGAGACGGGAACTACCCAACGCATCGACACACAAAAAATGATCTGGATCGAAGCAAGTTTTGTGACTGCTGGTTACCGCGAAACTCGGATTTTGATCGTTCGCGTTAATCGGGGACATAAGACGAAAATTCTTTCGGTTCCGGTATGCCTAGACCACTTATAAATTCTAAAATGGGCCTTATTACCTATTACTGGATACTATCCCACCATATAGGTACGGAGCGGGCGCGTTATATATAACGTATGTATTAGGGTGACCGTTATTTTGCAAAAGTTAAAATAAATAAAATTTCTTAATGGGTTTACGGCCGAGTTATTACTTAGCTTTCGTTCCTACAAATGCCCACGATTCGATGTGGGTTTACATCATCTTCAGGGCTATATAGATACAGCTAAATGTGTATTGTCTGTTTAGGAACCATAATTGTTCTTATGTTTGTGTTAAGATTTGTTAAGTCCCTCCCCCTAGATCTCTAAAATGTAAAAAAATGGGCTGTACGAGATTTCAGACCATTTGGTCAATACTAATCCGTGCCACCGAGAGGTTAAAGTTTAAATGGGATTTAACATGGGCTTGGTGCATTTCTAGAGACTTTGTGGCGTAATTTTTGTATCTTTCTGTGTATTAACGTGAAAGATTGCATACTTATGCTGTTGAAGTTGCTTAATACGAAATGCTAATATTAGTGAAGTTGACCGCTTTTTTGACAGCTGTCAACTGTCAAAACTTTTTCTGGCAGCTTGAATTTTATCAGATTCGTGTTCAGCAGTTTCAACAACATTAGTACATAAATTATCAAGTTAAAATATAGGAAGATAAAAAAGTTTTGCTACACAGTCTCTAGAAATGTACCAAACCCATGTTAATTGCCATTTAAACTTTAATCTTTCGGTGGCACGGGGCACCAAATGGGCTGAAATTCTGCACAGCTCACTTTTTGGGCATTTTAAAGAGATCTAGGGGGAGGTATCTAAGAAATTTTAACTTTTGCAAAATAACGGCTACACTAGTATGTATATAACGCCGGCTCCGTATAAATTTACTCAGTTTACTCTTGGTCAACTCTGATAAAGTATTTGGCCCTACGTTAGCTCCTGGGTAACACGAATTAAAAACATTCTTTCAGTAAAATTTTAAAAATACTGCTATTTCTCTGCGGATCGGCAAAATTTTCTGACGGACCGGCGGTTGGGAAACGCTAATGTATTCATAATTTGGTCTGCTGCAGTTTAAGAGCAGTTCAAATCCAGAACTCAAAGAGAACTTCGCAACTGCGGCAGACCGGTTTAAGAGTTTTTATAGTTAATATATAACTTATTTTAAAGTTGGTCTTTATTTGCCATTGTACCTCTCGCAATCCCCCACCAAGACCACGTTCTTATTTGATGTCTTCAGATTTGGTGATTAAAGAATTCCTCATTTACATATACTACCCGAAGATTCTATAAATGAATCTGCTTGACACGACAGGTAGTGCGACAATGATTATAAATTCGTTTTCAGATTAGGGTCTGCAATAATATTGGAAAGTACGAGTTACATGATTTAAGGATTGTTGGGTGTATGAAGAGAAGGGTCGCACTCAGAGGCCTCAGGAAAAGCTCTACCTTTTTATAAAATTTCAATGTCGTAAAAATAAAATAGTAAATAAAATAAAACGCAGTGCTAAAGTGATATTTCGACTTGGTTCACTTCAGTCACAGGTTTAATATTGGTCTTCACGTTTATTGCTACACCAAGAGCACCAGAGGGCGCCCTAGTACCTAATTTCTTGTTTTTTGAGAATCACGAAACTATTGATATTTAAATGTTACTGTTGAGCATTTTCGTAGTAAGTATGAATACTACGAATAGTCACAAAGACCTGTACCAGCAAACCATAAAGATGAAAGTCACGTAGCCCTCAGCGTGTGCATCAACTCCTCTGGGCAGCTGCCACTAATATCCATCATTATGCAAATGAAGCTCAAACTAAAGGCATTACTGAAAGAGGTTACGCTGTTCAAGAAAACATAAATATTACCGTAATGGTTTCAGGTACTACCTAAAACTGTTCTAATGCATCAATCTGTTCAGCTAGAACATGTTTGGTAATAAATAATAAACAGCACAGTTCTATAATATCTGTCAAAAATTATGTGGAAGCAGGAAAGCTTCTTTCATGATATTTACTTACTTTCCGATTACAATATTTACCATTGTCTGATTTATCATATATGCTTTCTAAGAAGAAGTTTGGTTGATTACCTTTCTTAGATAGTACGTTTGCGTTTCCATTGTAAACCAGTCAGTATCAAAGACCACCTACATTTCTATGCCTCTAAACGACTTCCATGTTGGTTGATTGGTACTGGTACCAATCAACCAACATGAAAGTAAAGTGATAAAGTACCTGGGTACTTTATCACTTTAGTTTGTTCATATTGCAACATTTAAAACATGAATATAGCTGAGCAACAATAGCGCATGCGAAAAGTTAGATTTATCTTTTTCATTCAAAGCAAAGCACATCCTTTTGCAGCAAAAATTATGAAACTATTCCCGTTAATTTGGCAGGTTCAAAATCACTCATCGAACGCGTCATCACCGCAGTGGTTTAATATTATAAGACGCGGAGATGACAGATCAACAGGGTTTACTCTTCAGGATATAGTTATGGTAAGGAGCAAATCTTGATTATTATAGCCCCGAACCCATCTCATAGATAACGAATTTACGATAAAAGAAGCATTGAGTTTTCAAAGACGTCTAAGTCTCTTTTCCAGAACGACTTATTCGACAACTCAATGTGCAAAAACTTTTATTTTTTATCACCTGAACAAGTTCATAAAAATAAAAATATTAATACATGATGACTCAGTTTCTCATTCATTTAGTTAGTGCTTGATTGAGCTAGCGGAATACTGATGATACTCTGGTCGTCCTCTGCGGTCATTGGAATTTTTTAAATGGAACCATCAGGTTCCATTTAATGAATGACTGAATTAAAGAATGAAAATCGATAACAAGTGTGATTCTTCATAAGAAAGAATTAAGATACCGCAAGTCTAAATGTATAATAACGAAGCTGGAACCAATTAACGGGATCTGTCCTGTTTAACAGTCTACACTCAATCATTCGGGCATGCTTCTAGATGTCGCAATGAAATTCAAAATATATTGTATATTTGAACCTCTAGTTTGCGAAACCCGTTTTAGAATCCACTTTGGAACATCTGCTGGTACCGAAAGTGATGTTATCGACATTTGCACGTGCAGTGACACAGAACCCGTTAATTGTTAAATGAAAAGAAATCTGTACAAATCTTAAATAACTGGTCTTTTGACGATGCCTCAAACTGTTTTTTCAACATATTCCAAGCATCAAAAGCCGTCTCTTGATCCATAATTTTCTGGTACACTGTTTCAGTAAGAGAACCTGCGATCATTGACTTAGCATAACTGTTGAACTTTCTAAATAGATCACTCTTGGATTTGTGCTCTTTTGCTTCGGCTTCTGAATCTCCTGCTTTGAGCTCTTCAGGTTTAACTAACTTGTCATCTATGACATCTAGAGCACCTTCATAATAATCCAAAATATCTCTTATCTTACGTTTCCAAACTGGTCAATCTGACTAACCTGTCGAAGGTTTGATGTGTTTATAAAACTCCATTCTCTCTCAACTATTGTGTTCAGTCGTAGTTTAAGCTAATAATACACTCGAAAGTATTATTTTTAATAACAGAAACAACTAACCACGCTCTGCTACCAAACACTCAAAAATGCTGGGCCCATAACCTTTTATATTTTACCTCGAATAAAGTGCCCTCTAGTTCTCTTGACCCACTTAGCATCAGCTTTCCCTGATTTGAGAGCCTGCACTCTGTTGCTGTAGACTCAAATACACTCTCTAGATTTCTGTCTTATGCTGCTAGAACAGAGAACAAACTCCTACACAAATTTGGTACATACCAGACATCCTTTAGCAAAAATTCTTCCCCAGTTGCCAAGGTTTTTACTCTTACTCTTCCCGTGCCTATGGCGGGAAGGACTTCTTTTCCTGCTGATTTTATGCCAGACGAAGCTTCAAATTTCTTGAAATCCATGTATTACAAATCAGTGTTTGTTACATGTCTCGTCACCCCATTGTCTATCCACCACCGTGACGAATGAGTAGACGAATCTGCTGACATAGCCTCTACCTCGACAAACATAAGTCGCGCAACATCAGCTGCTTTCCGGCAGAAATCTGTTGGACTTTCTAAACAGGTCTCTCTTGGATTTGTGCTCTTTTACTTCGGCGTCTGAAGCTCCTCCTTTGAGGTCTTCAGGTTTAACCAACTTGCCATCTATGACATTTATAGCACCTTTATGATACTCCAAAATATCTCTTATCTTACGTTCTCCAAAAAGCTGTTGTTTATCTTTTATATTTTACATTTATTCTCTGCAAAATATAAAAGGTTCTACTTCCGATATTATCCATTTTAGACCTATTAATACCTTGATACTTCTTGCAGAATCAGAATCACTTTTGTTATCGGTTTTCATACTTTGAACTTTATGGTTCCAATTGAGAAATTCCTATGACGTCATATCCGGTACCAGTAAATGTTCCCAAATATGATCAAAAAGTTAAAATATAGTCCTTTCAATTCCATTGCAATAGCCAGAAGTTTGCCCAAATGATTGAGTGTAGACTGTTAAATGGGATACCGTGTATATCTCACTTGTTCTATTCCAGAGAACACGCATCGTATCGACGCGTAAGAACCTATGCTTAACAATACCTGATTTATACTGTGTGTTAGGAATAGATAGAGACCTGTTGAAAAATCAATGCAAGTCATCAATATTTGGCTCGAATAATCACCGATAAAGAAAATTGTTATTCAAATCACTCAAAAAAAAGATTAAAGATACAAGATCGCAATAGATTAGATAGACCAAAAGGTAGATAAATTTGTAGAAACGTTGAAGCAGTTCAAATAGCAGAGAAAGATCCTTCTCAGTCCCGAAAGAACAAATTTTACTTTAATCAGCTTGAACGTGCTTTTATTACTTTAAAGAGCTATTTTTTCAAATTCATAAGAACTAAACATATCTCGTGCATCTGTTCTTGGTTAAAGTTAAAAGTCGGTCAAGCCCTGTTGAAAGCCACGTAGTCATTAAGTTCCAATGGAAAAGTTAACTCCCATACGCTTAACTTGGAAGATTTTTGGTGCATGCAACTTTTTAGGTTAAGGTTAGGTACGATTAAAATTAGGTTAAGTTAGATGTGGAATTTGTTAAAAGTCACGTAGTCATTGAGTTTCAATTTAAAAGTTAATTCCCACAGGTTTAACATGGGAGATTTTGGAACGTGTTACTTTTAGGTTAGGGTTAGGTTAGGTACGAAAACTGTTGTAAAAGTCATATAGTCAATGAATTCCAATAGAAACAATGAAGATGGGGAATTTTGATTACATGTTATTTTGCACCTATACGTCGGCGGACGACAAGACCGGTAGCGATTGACTCAGCAAACATAGAGAAATGTCAAATAGCTCTGACAAAGCCCTTTGGAATGCACTCGGACAACGGAGATTTTGTGGATTACTATTAAGGTCCAAGTGTACCCAAAAAACGTGTGTTGTTTGTTTAATAGATAATAATATAATGTGATAACTTTGGTTTTAAGTTAATAGTCTAGAAATGTTAAAAACTTGCTTACCTAACTTGTTTTGGAAAAAAAAATTTCTTAATTAAATTATTTCACATGTTATACGTGAAAAATTGATTTTGGAGAAACTGTACATTGAAAATTAATCAAAATAATACCACCTAAGTTTCATAGTATTTGAACTATTTTCCCAAAGTTTTAAGAAAATCGTATGTCTAGGGACTAAACAATTACCTCCTTTTTGCCAAAAAAGCAGTTTTTTTTGGCAAAAATCAGGTTTTTTGGTAATAGTTTAGTCGCTAGACATACGATTTTCTTAAAATTCTGGGAAAATAGTTCAAATACTATGAAATATAAGTGGTATGATTTTGGTTAATTTTGAATGTACAGTTTCTCCAAAATCAATTTTTCACGTATAACATGTGAAATAATTATCACATTATTATATTATTTACGAAACAAATAACACACGTTTTTGGGTACACTTGGACCTTAAGACGGAATTGCTTCGGATATTCGCAGAGTAGGCCTTTTTTTTCTCAGGGTGCAAAACTCGACACTTAAAATTGCTAAGTAATGCTCAATTTTCCACATAAAGTCACCGTTAAATGTAAATTTAATCAAAAAAAAAAAAGTACTTGATATACAGTTTATAAGATATTCTTCTGCTATTTCCAAGTATAGACCGGAAGGGTCGTTATTCGAATTTCTCGGTAGTCAAGTTTATCTTATGCATTTAATTATGACGATCGATCAGATTCATAGTAATCTGCTCATTTGCAATCGGTTGTCTATAATAACAATGAGCTTCTGTATTAAGTGCAAGTTAATAGTTAGATCAATATTCGTAAAGAATTTCAGGAATGTGTTACAATTGGATCAATCTGAGAACACCCAGTATAATCACATCATCATTCGTTATTCCTATAAAAATGGTGAGGTTTTCTTTAACCAAAGAGAATTAGATTACAGTTCTTTGATCTCTAAATGTTAAATATATTAATAAACCTAATAAGCGAGTTATTCAAGTGGATAATTATATCAGTCGCTTTCCATTTGCATAATATAGAATTAGGTTCCTAGCATTAATAATAGACCCTGTGGTTCAAGTGGCTTGTTCCGGTAATTTTTACACTAGGAACTTCTGGATAGCAAAAATACCTCTAATTTCTTCTACGAATCTTCCTATTTTTAATTCAAACTTATTCAAACAATAATAATGACATCAACTTTTCGAGCCATCGAATCATTTTATGAAGGTTAAACAATTCTCATAGAGAACAATGCATATCATATCTCGATATTAAATTTTTTCCTTTCGTGTACACTCTCATCATCTCATCAAGGTCCAAACCTAAATAAAAATATATGAAAAAAAGAAAACATTAGGTAATAATAAGAAGACACCAAGATGGCCAAGTAAAATCCATTATTGCAAAGAAAAAGTATCCGGCGGATGTCTATTGTTGTGTCTTCAACTCCGAGAGCCTCTCTCTCTTGGTCTTTTTTATCTATCGTAAAACAAAGTGCAAAGACTATTTTCCGTGTTTTAATATAAACTAAATTGGAATGTAATATCAAAAGAAATACAGAACCCTAAAGCTACAACATCAGAAAAGAAAGTAATTAATATTTATTAGGGTAGTGGATATGGAAACAATGGGTCGCTTTCAAGTCGCATGAAAATCCAATCCAGTAAAGCAAACAACTAGTATTCATGCGAAAACCGGTAGGTATTCAGTTTTTCATATTTTTCGTTGAAAATGGAGCGAAAGATTTTCCTATGTCTTCCTCGTTTTAATATTTATCGTTACAAAAGAATATTTAAATTTTTTATGCGGTAAAGGTAAAATCTCGCAGAAATAAAGAGCAGTTGCATGTTTGAAAATCTAACAAATTTTTAGGAATATTTTCTGCGGTAATGGCTTCAATTTAAATAGTGTCAACAAATATATTGGATAACGAGCACGTAAGGCGACGGCGGTTATCACACATATTATTAGTTTTTTTTTAAATAAATCTAAATAGATGGGTGTAGATTGATTTGATTTTTGACGAACGTCAATGTTAGAAAGATGAATTCTATAAACACTTTTAATTTTTCCTAATTAAAACTCCAACTACAAGATCGATTGGATTTGTTGACGATCGACAATGTTAGAAAAGATTAATTCTATGAACACTTTTAATTCTTCCTAAATAAAACACCAACTAAAAGATCGATTGGGTTTGTTGACGATCGTTCTATGTTAAAAAGAATGAACTCTATGAACACTTTTAATTGTTTCTAATTAAAATTTCAACTAACAGATCGTTTTGGATTTGTTAAATATCGACAATGTTAAAAATAATTAATTCATTGAACACTTTTAATTATTTCTAATTAAAACTCCAACTAAAAGATCGATTGAATTTGTTGACGATCGTTAATGTTAGAAAAGGTAAATTCTATGAACACTTTCAGTTCTTCCTAATTAAAACACCAACTAAAAGATCGCTTGGATTTGTTGACGATCGTCAATGTTAGAAAAAAAATGAATTCTATAAACACTTTTTTCTTAATTAAAACTCCAACTAAAAGATCGATTGGATTTGTTGTCGATCGTCAATGTTAGAAAAGATGAATTCTATAAACATTTTTAATTGTTCCTAATTAAAACTCCAACTAAAAGATGGATTGGATTTGTTGACGGTAGTCAATGTTAGAAAAGATGAATTCTATAAACATTTTTAATTGTTCCTAATTAAAACTCCGACTAAAAGATCGATTGGATATGTTGAACATCGTCAATGTTAGAAAGAATAAACTCTATGAACACTTTTATTTCTTTCTAATTAAAACTCCAACTGAAATATCGATTGGATTTGTTGTTTATTGTGAATATTAGAAAAGATGAAATCTATGAACACTTTTAATTCTTTCTAATAAAAACACCAACTAAAAGATCTATTGGATTTGTCGACAATCATCAATGTTAGAAAAAAAATGAATTCTATGAGCACTGTTAATTCGTCCTAATTAAAACTTCAACTAAAAGATAAATTGGATTTGTTGACGATCGTCAATGTTAGAAAGAATGAACTCTATGAACACTTTTAATTGTTTCTAATTGAAATTTCAACTAAAAGATCGATTAAATTTGTTAAAGATCGTCAATGTTAGAAAGAATGAACCCATGAACACTTTTAATTTTTCTAATTAAAACCCCAAATAAAATATCGATCGGATACGTTGACGATCGCTAATATTAGAAAAAATGAATTCTATGAACACTTTTAATTTTTCTTAATTAGATCAACAAAAGATAAACAGGAGATGTTAAAGATCGACAATGTTAGAAATAATTAATTCTATGAACACTTTTAATTCTTTCTAATTAAAACCCCAACTAAAAGATCGTTGAAACTGAGTTCGTTGATCCAATCCTTTTATTCTGACATTTCCTACCCGTTCCTGATGTAACTACCTTGGTTATCACTACTCTGTGGACCATTGTCCTGAATAACTGTGTTGTAGTCATAGAAGACCAGATGCTGAGGACTTTGAGCCACGAGATTCTTCTTTTTCTTCCAAAATCTCTTTTCCTCAGTACTTTTCCTTGTAGTACAGACTACATTAGCTGGATTTTCACAAGATGTGCTCTGGAGTTTTCTTGTTTTAGCTGCGTTCAGCACTTCTTTTTCTTTTACATCATTCGTGATCGGTCTGACCATAGCAATAAACCATTCAATAAAATCACTCATCAAATGACTCTAATTCTTTACTTCTTACCTCTGTCAACATCCATGACTTTAAAGCTTAAAAGAGTACAGAAAACACATAGCAGAACAAAATCTCATTATGCTTATTTTATTGAAAACCATTCTGGCTTTTCCGATACGGATCTTTATGTCCGGTGATCCCATTAATCATTGATATACTTGTTCACACGTTCAAGCGCTTCAAAAAGCACTTATTTCAGTGCTTACCTATTACCGCGCAAGTACGGTAAAGTCCTACTTTGTGCATCAAATTGAATGCACAAAGCTTACTTTTGTGAACGGTAGCATAAAAGTACCTTTTTAGTTTCAAAATGTAATACAATAGGCAATGAAATGTAAGTTTTTGGTTATGTATTTGTTCTATAACTGAATCTTTAAATCTTTGGTTAAGAAAGAAGTAAATTTTAGCACTATCACAACCTACAGTTTGTAGTCATTACAGGTTACCATAGAATAATGGCACTGTTGAGCAATCCTGTTTATACATTCATACAATTAAAACCCATTTTTAACATTACCGTCAGGATAAATGAAGGCATAAATTAGATGTTTTAGAGCACTCTGCAAAAAAATATACACCTTGTCTAGCTGTAGGTTTTATTCGAAACTTCTTTAGAATCAAGGGATAAAAATACGATTATTCTTAGGCCCTTTCAGTCCAATGGTTACCTACTTCTAATTTTTTCCAGATGACGTGGCCCACTAGCTACATATTTACGTAAGTATACAATGTAATTAAAAATCAAAGTGTCTTCTAAAAAAAGGGACACTGCAAATCATCGACTCTTACATCCAATATAGACTCCAAAATTGCTTGGCTGACCACCGGTGAATTGCGATCGGCGTGTTGGTCACCCCTAATGTAAGGTTTCGATAACAACTGAGTGAGTGTGATTTCACTGCAGGATTCAACAGTTAACTTTCCTAGAGATGATTGTAACAGCAGAATGAGAAAGTTTCGAACTCTTGCGTCAAGGGCTGTAACACTTTTTATTAAGTGGCAATATGGTCTGTGTTAGCTCTACCATTCGCGGATGTGATAAAGTTAAACTGATCACGTCATTCCCTCAGCAGTTCAAATTGAATCAATCCATTGCAGTCACAGAATGTAGCTGCGTTTGCAAACTGACCAATGGACTAATTTGCGCTGATTGCAGTAACATCTGTTACTTTATAAAATTCATCTAGACTAGTATACAGGGTGTAAGGGCTTACTACTTACTTAAGGGGTAATAGAAAACATGATAAGGAACAAAAACTTCCTAAGAATTATTAGAAAAGCAATTGTCCCTTCTAGCAATTATATTTTTCTCTAAAAGGCTGAAAACATAATCCATTTCTACGTGTAAGCAAAGGATAATAAAAACAAAACTTACACAAAACTGACGTGATATTCACGAATACTAAAATCTGCCATCCTCAACACATAACACAAATAATAGGAATAATAACAATCAAGAAAAAAAGTGTTTGCGACTGTCCTTTAAAAGCTGGCCACTGTATTTTATTAAAGACATTGCAGGATTGTCACGTTTTTTTGTGGTGCAAGATAAGATGCAAGATCTTCCGACAAAGTCCCATAATTAAACTACTATTATCTACGACTGCTTGGGTAAGAACTCATTATGTAATTCATTTGAATTAAGTAATAAAGTTCATTTATATCACTAGCGAGGTAATGAATTAATTATATAACTGAGTTATATGTAATGAATTAATTATGTAACTCAAATGAATGGTATAATGAGCAAGTCGTAGATAAGATTTTGTATGATACACGTGGGATAAAGGCATAATAATACTCGTGTGATTTCACACTCGTATAATGATGCCTTTATCCCACTAGTAATATAAATAACTATTATTAGCGCAGCAAAATGATGTTACAGTTTCCAATTTTATTATTTCTTTTTTTTTTAAGTGGTACGTCCTAGAACAGAAGACTAGAAGTTTTATAAGACTTTTTTGCTCCTTTCGGTGTCTTCTATCACCCCTTAAAATTAAAGTATAGTAACTGCTTACACGCTGTATACACATAATAGTTAAATAGAAGATGCTGTTTACGATTTGATAAATTCCGTGTAATTTGGTTAATAAGCTGAGTGGTAAAGCACTCAATGAGGGGATTGAGTTAGATAGGTTGTGAATTTCTACGAGACAAGACAAGAACTGATGAATTAAGATTAGATTAGGTGCTATTGCCTTCTGGAGTTGTTGGGTAGAAGTAAGAAGCACAAGTATTTTATCATATTATTATTTTTCAAAAGCTCACTGCCAAATTACAACACATCAAAAGTGCAATAAACATATAAAAAGGCAAACTAAAAAGTAACCATAAACCATGAAATCCGAGATTAGTGCATAAAAGAAAACTTACCTCGTTTCAAAAGTAAATTCCTAACTTTTCTTATGTTTAAACACCCTTTCATGCATTTACTTTCGTATTACTTTCATTCTTCTTTAAATGGCTCTAAAAGTTTTCTCAAACGTACCTGGCAATTACTCTACTAACCAAAAAGCTTACCCCGCTCATTATTTCCCCGTCTTCTATTGTCTCTCGATTTTAATAAGAAGATAATTACAGTCCCTTCCTACACTTTGGATGCTACCTTTTGTTTGCGCACTAAATTACTTACACTTTTTTCAGTCTCCCATATATCCGGTATGTAAACATACCTCCACATGATTTTCAGGATGTAGTTCATTTGTATTTCTTTTGTCGTATATGTTTAGAACATTAAAGCTAATCATGCACTTTATGCACGAGTATAATAATAAAATTAATACCTTCAATTAAAAATCAAATCTTTAAGGCTTCAATATGTATATATCAATCGCTCATTTGTAATGCAAACTAAGAAATAATTGTTATTGTTGTTGAGGTTCCTGACATTTAGTTAAACGTATTGAAGGTATGTATTGTGTATGCCAATGCCTATTAATTAATTATCGTGGCGCTAGACTAGGAGTAAATAAAAAAGAGGTATTGCATATTAATTATTAGGAATATTAAAATATGCATTTAATTGATCATTGTATAAAGAAATAAAAAAGTGTACAAGATCAAAATTAAAATTATAAAATTTGTAGTGTTGCTTATTTAAAGTAACAGCAGCTAACCTAATCCAGAGCTGTCATATCAAGATGTAATTGTAATACAAAGTTGTTGTGCATAAATTGTATTTTAGTCACTTTGTCACAACATTTTGTGTGTTTATCCCAAACACAATCATGTTTGTCATTAAAAAAACAAACAAACAGTAAGCACCTGGAGTTATAGCCTCTTCGAAACAATGATCCATTAATAAATATATCATTGTTGTGATTTGATTTGGTGTTTTAAACTTTTGTTATAAAATACTCACATTTGTGTATTGTTAGCTTGTGAAGGTCACTACTATTGAATGCAAACCTTAACCGCTCATATTAATTCAAAGGAAAACACTTAGATAGACAATTCATTATTGTTTAAGATAGTTTTGTAAAATTATCTGATTTTAGGTTTTTGAATTTTTGCGAATAATTATATAAAAAGTCCATTTTTGGGAGTTTTGACATAAAGCCTGTCTTTAATAATTAATATTTCAATAACTACTTGACAGAAATCAATGCAATTAAATATAGTAGCTAATAGTGTTGTGAGTGTGTGAAAATTTTTGTAATTTAAGATCTGTATTATTTCTCAAGTTACTCTATGAAATAGAGGGTAATGCATTCTCTGGTAATCTGTTCTTCTAGTGCGTTAATCAAGACCTTTTTTACAAACGATAGTACTTTTTAATAAAACAATAAATACGTTAAGGAATTTTAAAAATATTCACGAATTAATTAATAAATAATTCTTTAAAGATTTATTTATTAATTAATTCGAGAATATTTTCAAAATAATTTTTAAAGAATTGTTTATTAATTCCTGAATAATTTCAAGATTTGTATTTGTTGTTTTATTAACAAAATACTCTTTTGTAAAAAAAAAGATTTTGATGAAGGCACCAGAACACCACAATGCATTACCCTCCAATTCAAAGAATAATTTGAGAAATAATACACGCATCAAATTACAAAAAATTCCTCATAAATACAACACTATTAGCTACTTGCAATTTAATTACATTTAATTCTGTCAAGTAGTTATTGAAATATTAATTATTAAAGACAAGCTTTTAAAACGTCAAAACTCCCAAAAAAACCGGACTTTTTATAACATAATTCGCAAAATTCAAAAACCAAAAATCAGATGATTTTACTAATTTACTATCTTATACAAAAATAAATTGTCTATGTAACTGTTTTTGTTTAAATTAATTTTGGAGGTTAGATTTTTTGCTATGCGCATTCAAACTCAGGACTCAGAACTTTTGCATTCGATAGTAATCGTTTTAAATCTAATGCAACTCTTTCTTTCATTTGTAGCTCAATTCCTTCCTAATATCTACTTTTGAGGAATAGGCCATTTTTCAATGGCAACGAAATTTTGTACAAAATGCCCACAGCAGCCTTTGCTTCGACACTGGATACAAAACGTTCCCTTCTTTCGGGAACAAACCAGATATCCGATTATATCAAATTGGGGCTGTACGAAGGATGTAAACTGTAAATTCGGCCTTGCATAGTCGTGATGAAAACAAGTCCTCGGATATGTTGCTCTAATGATTGTAAGACTACTTAAGACTGTAGAATACTTTACCGACGTAATCCTGATCCCCCCCTTTGGTTGATATTTCCTAGTAAATAGCTTCCTCAAAAAACCAGTGAGTACGATTTTCTGCGCTGAAGAAACTAATTTGAATTTGGTTACACCCAAGGGCGTCCCCAAAGCTGTGCGTAGTTAATTAATAATTACATCGATCGAAAACATAAATCTACTTAATTACGAAAAACTTAAGTTACGCAACTTTGAAAAATTGCGTATATCCTATGAGGGCGTGGTCTAATTACATTGAATATTGTCTAATTTTGATTAATTATTGCATTAATCGGAGAAACAAATGTAATTAATTGGGAGAAACTTAGATTATGCAACTTGCAACAAATGCAACAAATCGTGAAAATAAGCGCCTATTGATGATGTAGGCATATGTATATATGCCTACTGTATTTTCAACAGTAACTTTCATTTTTATTAATGTGTTTTCAACAGTAACTTTCATTTTTATTAATGTGTTTTCAACATTCTTTTAACTATTGTTATTTTCCAAAAACCTTGTTGTAATTGACAGTTAATTAAAAAAAGTTATTAAATATTAGAAAGACAAAATTCATTTTCAGTTCTGTTAGAGTTCTTTATACGTAAACGTTTGTAACTTACAACATTTCACGCTTATTAATAAAAACTTAAGTGTTTTTCGAGTTTTATTTAACAATAAACATAATTGGCGCTGCGAACATTTCTTCGCAACAGTTGGTGATCTATTAATGAAAATTATCTTCAGTGAAAACCAAGCTGGTGACTTTCAAGTCTTCGTGCGAAACTACACCAAATTGTTCCAATTCGGACAAGGATCCGCTACTGGTGACCAGCATTTGGTTCAACTACATTCCACTTCCCGAACGCTGAACCGCTGCAACCCTCGAAAACGGAATACAGGACCAGCAGTTCATCTACTACAACAAACTCCAGACTCATCCGGTGTTGGATTGGAAATTGAAGTTGGACGAGTTTGATTTTACCATAATTTATAAAAAGGGTAAAGAAAATCAAGTTGCAGATGCTCTTTCCCGAATAGAAATTACCGCACCAACTTCTGACAATGAATCTATCATCCCCAATTGCGACGAAATCCCTGATATGATGAAGATATTGAACGAATAATAATGGACTCATCAATAGAAACCTCTCAAATTGATCTTAACGCATTATCCGCTGCAGAATCTTCTGCAGAAGAGAACTTAGAAACCGTTCATTCAGTCGATGAAGATAATGGTAAAGTCATCCCCATTTCAGATCAATCTGTAAACACTTTTGCCAATCGTATCATCCTAGATACTAGCGAGCAATATCGCTGTATATTTAAAAAACCTTTCAACAAAAACACTTACGCAATAACCGTCAGAAGTAATCTCATTCAAGAAGATTTAAGTAAAATGTTTAGGGACACATTCAAACCAAACACTACTTACGGAATTTATTTTAAAGCTCAAAGACCCCTTCATTCGTCTCTGCAAGCAAAATTTCAATTACTCCCTTAAAGTCTTTATTAGTAATAGGTACTGTCAAGACATAACTAATAAAGAAACTCAACAAGACTTAGTCGACACCTATCACCAGGGAACTCATAATGGCATAGTTGAAACTTATAACCAGTTGAAACTCAAATACTTTTGGCCAAATATGAAACAAATAATAACCGAAACTATTAACCGCTGCGAAATTTGTCTACAAGCAAAATATGAACGTCATCCATACCAGTTAAAACTATCAGGTCCTCTTTTAGCAAAAAGACCATTCGAAGTTCTACATTTAGATACCTTTTCCTTTTCAGGAGCAAAATTCTTAACAGTTTTAATTAACAGTTCTTAATAGATTTATTTTCGCGATACGCACAAGCTTACCTAATTAAAGATGGTAGAGGAATAACGGTTTTAAACCAAATTCGCCATTATCCTTCCCATCATAACACCCCACACAAAATTGTCTGTGATGAAGGTAAAGAATTTCAAAACAACACATTTAGGGAATTCTGCAAATTTAATACCATAGAACTTCATTTTACTACAGTAAACAATCCCAACTCCAACTCCCCTATCGAAAGATTCCATTCTACAATAATTGAAAAGTTAAGAACTATTAAATTAAAAAACCCAAACGAACTACCCGAAAACCTCATGATCACAGCAATATTGATCTATAACCAGTCAATCCATTCCGCCACCGGCTACTCCCCTTTTCATTTATTATACGGCCCTTACGACAAACTTTCTAGCATAGACTTAGACTTAACGATCTACGAACAATACAACGAAAAACGTAAGCAAGAAATACTGCCATTTTATGATGCAGTCTATTTAAAAAATCAAACTAAAGCCTCACAATCACTAGACAAAATAAACAAAAACCGACAAAAACCCCCAGACCTAGACAACCACGACATATTCATACAGAGAAACAGACCTCGAAAAATTGACCCACCCTTTGAGAAAAATCTCAGTCTCAAAACAAATCAATAACAAGATAATCGGAAAAACAAGGAAAAACAGACCAACAACGGCCCATGCTAGCAAGATCAAACGACTAAGACCACGCATTAAAACGAACATTTTCTTTACAAGATCATCCCGCTTTGGACCCTCCCAATCTACAGCCACACACTCCAAACAACCCAACTAACATCTAATGGTTACTTCCAAGAACCTCTAGGACAAGCTCGCCTAGTCGACCATTATCATAATTTTCTATTTTTTATTAACATTAGCAAAATAGAAACTAGTTATAAACGATTACTCTCTAACTTAGCAGTTTTAGAAACCAAAAGTTCAACAGACGAAATCACTCACAAAATTTATCAACAACTTGAAATTTCTTGCGCAGAAATAGAAGGAATTCTTAATAAATTTAATCATCACTTAACAAAAAGAGCCCTTATAAATGTTTTAGGAAGAGCAATTAAATTCATTACGGGAAATCTTGATGAAGATGACCTTCAAAGCATTAATACAAATATTGATAAATTGTATGCCAACAAAAAGCCGAAATTGAAAAAATCGATCGTCTAACATCATTTGCAAATCATTTGTCAAAACGGTATTCTGATGATTTAAATACTCTTTTCGAAAATATTAATAATACTCAAGAATCTTCTCGTAAAATTAGCCGATACTAGTGAAATTAAATTTTTAATACAAACAGAGATATACCAAGCTCAAAATTTACTAAAAACCCTCCAAATCATTGAAAGAACAATTAGTTTGGCATGGAGAGAAATACCAAATTTAGAATTAGTAACACTTTCAGAACTAATGGCAATTTCGAAACATTTAGAAAAAACTTATAATTCAAATCAATTAATTCCTTTGGATAAAATTCATTTATTTAAATTACTAGAATCTTCTAAACTAATAGTTATAGGATCAAATACAGCAATCACTTATATCCTAAAAATCCCTATTATTAAACCATTCCTCTCATACTACTCCCAAATTTACCCTTTACGAAACCACCAAGAAGTTGTAATTATTCCTCCAAAAAGGTACTATCTGGAATTCAATGGAAGTGCATACTGGACCAATGAAGACTGCAAACTTATCGACCATAATTATATTTGCACAAACAGGCAACTATCATCTGACAACTGTACTCTACAATCCACTGGTGAATGCACCGCTGCCAAAATCTCAAACAACTACAAAATCTCCATATTGCTACGCAATCACCAGCTACTAGTGGCATTCAAGCAACAAGAAGAAATAATCGAAGAATGTAATGGTGAATTGTGGAGGAAATCTATCAAAGGAACTAATCTCCTAAGTCCCGCATGCCGCATCATCATAGGAAATAACGTTTACGACCACACCACTCCGACCCTAGAGATTACAATACCAACTATCTCGCTGCAAACCCTGAAGGCACACAAGGAAACTCCTCTAAAATTGAAACACCTTAACAACCCCAGAGAACTATATATCGAAGCTCAGCAAATTCAATAAACTGCAATTCACCTGCAGCCTGTAGTTCATTTTATCCACTATTCTCTTACTGTTTTCTTCCTAATAGTTATTGTACTTATAATTGTTCTAGTTATCAAATTTAATAGCCGCTTGTGTGAACTATTTCTCAAGCCCAGGAAGATCCTTAAGATAAAAAGAAGCAACAATCAACCAGGTCAACTATACGAACTACAAGACTTAACCAAGGGACACCATGCAGACTTATACCCATCCCTGAACGAGGACGTTCAGACTTAAGGGGGGAATAATTATGAGATCATCTTCAGATAACTCAATAATCTCAGAATCATTAATATCCATTCAATAATTAAATACTTAATAAAAACATAAACAAGTGTAACTTTTTCAAATCATTTCTCTCTTAATAGTTAATGTATTTTCAACAGTAACTTTCATTTTTATTAATGTGTTTTCAACATTTTTTTAACTATTGTTATTTTCCAAAAACCTTGTTGTAATTGACAGTTAATTTACAAAAGTTTATTAAATATTAGAAAGACAAAATTCATTTTCAGTTCTGTTAAGAGTTCTTTATACGTAAACGTTTGTAACTTACAACATTTCTCGCTTATTAATAAAAACTTAAGTGTTTTTCGAGTTTTATTTAACAATAAACATAACTATATAACGTGTGAGCAACGGAATTTTGATTCAGAGTTGGCCTTGAAAGAAAAAGATAGACATATCAGTCATGCGCAATTTTGAATCGTATGAATTAGTTTATTTAAACATTTTAAACTGTCATTTTTTGAAAAGAGCTGTCAGATTAACAGTTTTTGAAAAAAATTTAAAAAAAATCAGTTTTTAATAATGACATTCATATTTAACGAAGTACAAAAGAGAAATATGGTAGTAATTTATCTAACACAGAATTAGCAACAAAACTGAAGACATTAATAACACACCTTGTATCCTCCATAATGTTATCGATTCCGTTAAAAGGAGAGTTGCATTGTATACAGATGTAGGTGGGGGCCATATAACTCATCCTCGTTAATAAATTTTTAATTTAATTGTATTATTTAAAAATTTCTTGATTAAAGATTGTTGGGAGCTCTGAAATCAGAATCAAAATGCTAAAATGCATTTAAAGTAGGTGTGTCAGTTAGTGACTGAGAGTAGTTCTCAATGATCTGTAGTAGTTCTACATGATCTGTAGTAGTTCTACTACCCACTTAAAATTAATATCAGATGTAACCTAAAATTTCCAAGGCCTTCTCTGAATCAAAATTCCGTTGCTCACACCTTATTAAAACTTCTTTTCGCCAGCTTACCGGAACTTGAAAAAAAAAGCTCTTGTATTTCGGTGCACATTCGGCTTCAATTTTATTCTCGTGTATAAGAATAGCGACTGTTAGGTGAGTACGTCGTTGTGCTCTTTATCACTAATAAAATTTAACAACACCGTGTTCGATACAGCAATGTGACAATGTCTTAAACTTTGTACAGCGTTTTGTCTCCAGTCTTCTACAATCCAACTTCATAGTCGTAGTTTCGGTCGACTCACTTTCATATCGAAGATATTTATCAAGTGGCATCTAGAAGTAAAATAAATATCCAGGAGTGTTCTAAGTCAAGGAGTTTTCTAGAGTGGCAATCTTTTTGAAATTCAAAGGTATTTCGAGGTTTGCCCAAGTACTTGTAGGATGGTAGACACTACGCGTTATTTTCGCTGGTAATTAAAGCTGATACCACCGTGCGTAAACAGCCTCCTTTCTCTCCTTGCTAGAAGCCAACATCACCAAATAATTTAACTATTTTTTTTAGCACTGAGGTCATACATAGTCTGGCATCTATTTCAGTCATATCTCTATAAAGCCTACTTGAAGATCTTATAGATGAAAACCAATTAGTTGAAGATTGTTCTTCAAATCTTTGGCTTCACGTTGGAAAGTATTCATCCATTCGATTCCTCATCACTAGGAATTATAGATTTCACATTTTTCACATCACTATGCAAAATGTGATGATCGCTTCCAATAAAACAGCGTCTATATTAAGGACTTGACAGACAGGAATTCCCAATTAGCAGTCAGTAGATGCCTCCTCTTCATTCGAGAGAACATTTGTCTAAGCAATCTTCGAGGTAGTTCATCCCCGAATATGTTGACATTTTAATTTTTGAAATCATGTTGGAGTCAGTAAGACAGCGAAGCGACTAGATCTACATATATGTTATCTTTTCTCGGCGGGATCCAGCTAGCCTTGGAATTTCTGCAGGATTCTATTAACCCATATCCATCTTTTTCCGTTAAGCACTGTTACATTTAATTAAAGGTAAGAAGAAAACATTTTCTCTGATGTCTAACAAGTTCCCGAGAACCTGGTGACAGTCCTTTTCATCCTGTCTAGAATTTCTCCCAATCACTGTATCATTACAAGACTTGTTTCATTTACGAGAAATAATTAAAAAGTTCGATTTTTAAACAAACTCGTATCAGTTTTATTAAAATTTTAATGAAGCGCAACTTGAAATAGTACAGTTTTAATACATAAAATCACGTTCACTATTCAACGTGTTCGTTTACTACACTTCCGGTTCTTCGTATTGCCTCTAAGAAACCCGTGCTCCTGATTCTAGTATAATTAATTAAGAAATGTCGCTTTTTTTAATAGCCTTAAGAAAGATATTTCCAATTAGTTAACAAAAACAATAAATCCAACTACACCGCCCAATTTTCCTAAAATTTAACAAGCTGTGAAGTTATTTCAGCATGGTTGGCAATTATAGTTTAATAACGAAAATTAGAATTAGTTCAAGTAACCGTTAGCAATTCCGAATCATAAAGTTTTACGATTGTGTAGTAGGTAGTAGTAGCAGTTATTATACGTGAAGAGATTTAGCAGGAAATTCTATAAACTAATTAGGACAGCACTAAAATAAACCAAAATGTCAGATCCATGATGGGCCGCAGTATTCCATAATGTATAGTGTGATCCACAGCTACAATTCACAAACACGTTCCCTTAAGATTAGCTATTGTTTTTTAATTTTATTTTGCCTATTCGATCAATTGGACGGTTATTCCAATATACTGCCGCTTCTAAGATATTCAACTTACTCGTAAATTAAGTAAAAATAGAGAATCGTACTTCCAATGTGACGAAAAACAAAAGTCGTTTCCTAATATATTCCTATCCTTATCCAGGGACACACTGTATATTTACATATTTATCCGTTTTAATAGTTTCCTCCTGGCATCGACAGATTTCAAAACAAACTCGACTAAAATTAATTAGATAGATGCGTGTTTAGACAAATCCTTCATTCATCAGCGATGTATTTCCGCTGAAATGAGCTGCCAGAAAAAGATCAAAGCGAAAATACCATTATCATCTCTGGAAAGATTTCGCGACTTCCTTAAATCAGATCAAGTGTACTAGAAAAATGTCTAAGAGTTTATACTAAATTGTTCGTGAAGTTAGTAAAATCCCCAGGGATGATATATTTCTCGTTAAGCAATCTAGATTTATTTTAAAATAGTTTTCAGGAAGCATATCACTATCCCCATCTCTTATTCTAGTGAGGATTTTATTAGGAACGCCGCGGTAACAAAATGTAGCCGGGGGATTTTTTTTAAGTAAGCGATATTTTTAAAACCTAGGGTTGCGGTGAATAAATCTACCCCCATAAATCCTACGCTAGTCTAAGCCATCTGTGATCGTACCGATATATCGGAAGTATCACTCACATACACCGTCTAGTGTTGTATATGTATGTGAATACTGGGATAACAAAATGAGGGTAAAGTAAATCTACAAAATAATGTTCTTGTTTATTTTCTGAAGGGTTTAAATTTGAAAGTAATCAAATTGAAAATGGTTTAGTGGTAATAAAATTTATGGCGGAGCGAAACAATTTACGGGTTACATCAGCGCTAAATGGAAATACAACAGTGTACGTAGTACGTATACTACATACAGTGTTAGTTCCTTTAAAAGAAATTTACTACTTTTTGTTTTGAAACGAATATAACAGGAGGCAATAAATGCGTTAAAAGGTACTTAAAGTAGTGCATACTGGCCCGAGAAGGTCAGTTCATAACGAAGAAAAATTAAAACACGCCTTCTCGATACGGAAGTAAAACCGTAGGCTCCGCGTCAATGCGATGTGAAACATCTCTCCAAGCTTTAGTAGCATTGGTTTTATAATCATAGTAACCGTTGCCACGTGGGATGTTCCTTGCCCAAAAACAAGCATAACTAAAATCGACATAAGAATCGTCATAAGCAAGTGAAGGTCTGTGACACCTTAAGTAACTTCTCCAAGATCGCCTCATCAAAATGAGATCTCCTGAAGAACCCTTTTTTTGGGACTTGTAAGAAATTTCAGTTCAGTTCAGACATTTTGGCCAAATACCAAAGGGCCGAGACGCGCAACTGCGAAAAATCTCATACCTTTCATACCTTCATATTTGGCTCTTCATTAAGAAATGGCTTACAGAATAAACGTATCAATAATTAAACGTACACAATTAGCAAGTGAATAGAAAAACATCATCAATAAGATGGAGGGGGCCACCCAGATTCTTTGATGTTATTAATTACTTAACCAACATTGAGAAATCCGCAATTTGGGAAAGGATTCCCCTTAAAATTTATGATAAGTTCATTTGACAAATCTTTCTTTAAGAGCGATAGGACACGCTTATCCCACATTAAAAGATCATTACATGGCGCGTACTGCGTCGCGACTACTTCTACTAACGTGGATATGCGAAACATCAGAAGGAAATCGACCGAGTTATTTGCATTTTTATAAAAATACAAATGTAGCAAAAAGAAAATGTTTATTTGGAAAAAACAATTGATTAGTTATATAGTTATAGAATGTGTAAAATATGTTAAAGTGAAAAAATTGACAAACATTTAGGTAATTCCATAAATTTCTATTTTATGCAAATTTTGTTTAATCAAATAACAATAACGAAATTAAATTAAAAAGCTGTATTACCCATCCCAGTTCCACTAAGTTATTAGGCTAATGCACTATTTATGATGTACGTTTGGCGTGTGGTTAAAATTACAATCGTCCATATAACATCAAAATAATAACATCGCTCATTTTTTTATAATAACATAGTTGGACAACTGATTATCACTTTCGTATCTAATTCGTGGCCGGCGTGCGTGCTTCGCCCGGTTTCAGTTGCAGACGTTGCCGGTTGCAGCCGAGTGCCCTTCTCTGATCGATTAGGTAACGCACGGTATGATAAACAAAGAGAAGTCTATTCTTTACTATAGATGTTTTTCTGAGGAATAGAATAAGGAATATCATTCCTCAAAGGAGATGGACGTAATTTATAAATAAAAACTCGTCACTTTCTGCGTATTTACAATATGTAATATTTACGTGCAAAAACAGATTCTCCATATTCTCAAGTTCACTAAGTTGCATTATTCCCTCGTTTCCCTAATTTAATTTCAAAACAAAAGAAAACCGCGGCTGAATCTGCACACAAATACTGGTCTCTACATAGACCGACAATACTACACGGAACTACAAATATACTCTACCTAGACTCACAATACGCAATTATCAGAAATTCCCTTCACTAAACTGGTCTCTAACTAGACCTACATTATGACACGAACGTAGACATTAATACTCTACAATCGTGTTTTACCTTTATTGAACATGGAACACGTGCAAGCTTCCGTGTACCAACCCACGAGGAGCGAACCGTTCAGAGATAGCGGAACGTGAAGCGTCGATCTCGATAGACGGAGCCTAACTCTCCGCTGAAGGGTAAACTTTTACATTCGTCTCCTTATGTTTTAAGAGGAATGTGACGACAAGCTTAGCCAATAGAGAAATTAAACAGATGTATCTCTATTTTCCTGTTAAAAGGTACAGTAGTATTTAAAGTGGAAATTTAAAGATAAGACTTGCAAATCAAATAAAATTCTACTGTACTCAATATTGTACAAGAAACTATTTATAGAAAACAGAATCATAAAATAGATTTTTTAAGGGGAATTTTGAAAAATACGTTCCCACAGCAAGGTTTCAACTTTGGTGAACTATTTTATTTTCCTGCAGTATTGAATTTATTAGAATTTGATACCAAAAAATGTATATGGGGCGAGGCTGTCTGCATTCCTAAATGTTTATTTAAATGAAATCAATAAAGACTAGTAAAAGTTTCACAGTTTTATTAAAATACCTCACAATATTGTTTCGACAACTATGCTGTCATTATCAAAGGTAATATAATTATAAACAAACACGTCGCTAAGGTAGATACAAAAATAGGTAACTAGATAAAATAATAATAATCAGAATTTTATATCTCTGTTTTGTTCTGTTTCTAGTGTAAAATTTATGTTAGGGTGGAACTGTCAAAACAAGCTAAAATGTAATCAACATAACGAAACCAGAAGATAATGTGTTTAGAGAGGTTTAATTCAAATATTCGATCTTCGAACTTGTCCATAAATATGTTAGCTAATAGAGGACTTAGAGAATTACCCATAGGTAAACCATCCTTTTGTAAATAAATTATGTTATTAAAAGTGAAATAATTTTGACTTATACAAAGGTCAAATAATTGAATTAACTCTAACCTTTTAACTAATTCTATATTACTATTGATCAAGAAACTATCTAATAAAGGAATGCATTCTTGTGGGGGTATTCTGGAGAACATGTTGCAAATATCAAAACTAACAAGTTTTGAATGTGGTGGAAGATGTATGTTTTGCAGCTTATCTACTAATTCTAATGAATTTCTAACAGAGTATTTCGATTTGTAACCTATCGTGTTAATAATCTGGTTCAGTTTTTTGGATAAAATGTGATTAGGTGCATTGATGTATGATACAACTGGCCTTATTGGCATATTCTGTTTATGAGTTTTGACTAGTCCATATAGTTTAGGTATTTGTGGGTTTTTATTAATGATTTTTTGCTTTTCTAATTCTGAAAAGCAGATATTGCAGTTTTCTAAACCTTGTTTTATTTCTTTTTGGAATTTTGTGGTTGGGTGTTTGTTTAAAGTTTCTAAATTTTCTTTATTAATAAATTCATTAACTTTTTGTATGTAAATATCTTTCGAAAAAATTACCAAAGTGTTACCCTTATCTGCTTTAACAGAAATTAAATTGTTCTCTGTGATTTTGTGTTTTATAAATTGAAGAAGTGATATGTTAGATGTGTTGTACATTTTGTCCTGTTTCAAAGACATCTCTTTTAACAAATTCGAAATTTAAGAATAATAACTATGCAAAATTCCAAATTTCGAATTTGTTAAAAGAGCAAAACGTTTTCCCCTGAGATGTTTTTTTAAATTTTTGAATAAAAAGAAGTCTGACGGAGCTAGGTCAGGGCTATAAGGTGGATGCCTTAACTCTATAAACCCACAGTCATTAATTATCTGCTGAACTTGGTTTGCCTTATGAACCCGACAATTGTCGTGCAGCAACAAGTTTTTTTGTAGATAAGAATGCGGGCGTTTTTCCTCCAGAGCGATTTTTAAATTTTTAATTAGTAGGCCTCTCCATTAATGGTAGACACCCTCGGCATAAATTCAATTAGCAAGACTCCTTCAGCATCCCAGAAAACAGTTGCCATCAGTTTTTTTCCAGAAAATTGTGTTTTGGCCTTTTTTGGTGGTGGAGAGCCCTTATGAACCCACTGCATGGATTCTTGTTTAGTAGGAGGGTGCCAGTGATATACCCAAGTCTCATCCCCGGTGATAATTCGAGAAAAAAAATGTTTGTCCCTCTCTAACTCGGCCAAATTTTCTTGGGAAACTTTTCTGTACAGTTTTTGTTCAGGTGTAAGCAATCTGGGAACCCACCGTGCAGACACCTTCTTCATACCCAAATCGTCATGCAAAATTTTGAGGACACTTGTTTAGGATATACCGACTTCATTGGCAATGACAGAGACCTTTACCGCCGATCTTGCAGTACCAAATTTTCGACTTTTCGCACAATATCTTCAGTTCGAGCTTCAACGGATTGTCCGGACTTTGGGTCATCATTGATTGACTCTCGACCCCATCGAAAGAGTTTAGACCAAAATTTTACTTGAAAATAAGATGGTGCATCTTCCCCATACACTGCAACCATTCTTTCATGAATTGCTTTTGGACCATTGCTTTCTTTTGTCAGGAACTTTATTACGCTGTGATGTTCAACCTTAATTTCATTCATTTTATCAACAAATAGACCGTCTCAAATCTCTATAAACGGCACAAACTAAACACAACTTAGCACGTGTACTTCTAACAGTGACAGCAATTTTTTGATAATTTGTTTGACATCGTCACTTTTTTGTTTCATGGCTAGGTAGATAACATAAAAATACGCCCTCGTATATTGGTTCCACAGGTAATATATCTTTTTTATAGTATTTTCGTGTATAATTGTTTTCATGTTCGAGGACATGTTGCAATAGAAAATCTTTTGGTCTTTTAGATATATAACTCACTAAGAACCCTAATTGGCGATTGTATTGTTGCTTCTCTAGTTAGTTTGTCGAGAGAGCAGTTAATTTTAAGTTGTTTAATTAAAACCCGTAAAGTGAATTTCGTTTTTCCCTTTACTTGATATCGTTGATCTCTTCGAAACACTTTCACGCAATTTTCCTCTTGGTTTTCAAACTCACGTTAATGCTTATTTAAGGAAAACCGACACACCCAGATTTAGAAAAAAATGAAATTTGAACAATCTAGGAATTAAAAAGCTGAACCATCGAAACTAGAGAATAAACCATATGGTACTAGTAGCGAACCGAGAAAGTAATTAATGGAAGATTCGATTTCATTTTCAGGTAAGGGAATTCTGAGGTACCTATATCTAATTTAGCTTTTTTCAATCTGGAATACCATGTGGTAAAATTTTAATTAACAATTGTTTAATAGTTTTTATATTTAGAAAAGTAATGAAAAGGCCTTATCTTATTGTTTCGTATCTATATGAACTGTCATTTTTTATTTAGTTTAATTAATAGACAGAAACAAAGACTATTAAACATACGTGATATTTTTTATGTGTGACTTTCATTATTCATCACAACTTTTTTTATTTATTGAAGTTTTTAGACGCAGCTTTTGTTTGAGTATTAGCTATTTTATATACATTTAACTCAGTGGCGCCCCAAAACACTTCATTTTAGCCCAATTCATAATTCGCATGTTCCTGTTACCAATTTTGATGATGATTCTTTACCTTCGTCTTTACTTGAAAACTCAAATAGAATAAATTTAAACACAGCAAGAAACATAATAAATGTTACTTCCACTCTCGAGTTTATTTTATCAAGTGTATAATTTCTGTGTCTACAACATAATAATAACACTCAACCGAATTAAAGATAATTTTAGTTTAAAGGTACTGCCTGCTTTGTATCATTGTATCAAACTATTTGAACGAAGTTATCAAAGTTCGTTTAAAAGGCTCAGTAGTATCCGTGTGTAAATACTTACTTCGATGTGTAATTAATTTAAAGAGCAAATGCTTTTGCTTCTTTTATAAGTTCGGTTGCAATTACTTAAATTAACTATTTTCCTGTATGAACAATAAACACACACACTCAACAGAACTGTACTTAGTATGCAACTCTTTTACTCTAACGAGGGTTTCAATCCTTTAATTATTCAATTTGTTGAATGAATGCAACTATTTGAAGAATGCACGGAATGTTTTCAGTACAGTAACCGAGGAGAAAAATCTAATTCATCTCGAAGTTCGATACTATTAAATTACAGTATTATATTCAAACAAACAATAATAGAATATCCACCTTTAGCAAAGAGCTTTCTTATTATTATGTCGGTGGGTAAACAAACTGAATTGTTCAATTCGATGAGATTGAAAGCCACTGACGTACGGACGACGAGGAAGTACATTATATTCTTATTTCATTTCAATCGGATTTGTAGGTCAGCTGTATGGATTTTATTCTACGCTTTTTTATATTTAGCCATAGTGCCGTTATTGGCTTGTGGGTATTTTTTTCGATTAAGTCGGACATAACTTGCCTAAATAATTCGTGATTTATAAACTTAGACGAACAAAAAAAAGATGTCAATAGCAAAGTTCCCTAAGTAAATCAACATTAGCTTTTTTTAATCATGTTGAGAAAAAAACCAAATTAACAAGCTAGGATTGGTGTCTGATATACACCACACGCTATGCAATTAAAAATGCAAATTAAAAATGTCTGTGACACTTTGTTTTTCAGGAACTCAACAGGCCCATTATTTATATATATAGGTAAGTGTTCCAGCTTTTTATTGTTGTTCTTAATAATAAACCGCTTGTTTTGTTATATATTATCATCATGATTATGTTTATTGTTTCGACTATTGAGAATGAGTATTTGACTGCATAGATAAAATTATACAAAATGTATTTAACGTTTCTTCACTACTTCTGACTAATTTACACATGTATATTTTATAGTAAATTCCAAGATTTGTTTGTCCCGTTATAGACTCGACCCCTGCAAAATCCGTCCCCAAACCACCTATATGATTGGACTCAACATGCAGTTAGTGGACGTGGTAGATAATGTTTTTGTCCCTTTATAGAATCCACGTATATGTTTGAACTAAGCAAGGATAAATAGTTGCAATGTGTATCTTTGCTGGGCGTGGCATATTTGTCAGTATGTTTGTCCCTCGTTATAATGGTGCTAGTTTCGTTGAAGGTGTTATCCGAGATCATTCGAATAGATCTGGGGAGAGGATTCGATTCACCTTTGCGCTTAGTACGATTTTTGAAAAAATGTTTATAATGGATGCCAAGAACCTAATAATTCCAAAAGTTAGAAGGTATGCCACTACTGGTAGCAAACTTATCTAAATATCCACCAAGAAATCATAACTTACCAGTGAGGATCAAAGCAGGACAAGGAAAAGTAAAATCTTAAAAATTGATAAAAGAATATCAGACAAAACAACTTTAACACTGCAACAATAAAAGTTTCCCAAAAATAAGTAAATGGGACCAAAAATAGCTTATACTATAGGGAACTCATCTTACACCTTACAATATAAAAGCCTTGATTTCTAAAGGGAAAGCAATATTTTTAATTTCCTATAGATGCGACCCGCCGCAATATATTGCGGTTGCTTCAAAACCAGTCCAGACGTGCGTCTCAGAGACAGCTGATTGTTTTTTAGTTATTTTTTGACAGTATATTTCGACACGCCAACACGATTTGGCATCGAAATGGCAACAAAATTTTTCTTTACCAACGAAAAGATGAACGATTGATTGCATGCGTGTCTAATTGTCCTGCCCTATACGACGGTGGTCACACAGATTATAAAAATCAAAGAATACGTGAAAACTTAAGGAAACAAACCTTTCTCCAATTTTCTTTTCTTTTTTGGTAGCAATGCTAATATAATTTTATCATCATGTTCCTCTAACCGCAAAGACAATTGAGTATTCGTTGTGTATGTACAATTTCTCAACATCTCCGACAATTATTATTATCGCTCTTTTAATGCGCCCGATGCTCATTGGAAAACATCGAGATGCGTCTGAACGTAGCGTCTAAATACATGCGTTCGACGCACGCGTCAAACGCAAACGTCAGATGTGTATAGAAAATCCCACCTAAATGACAAAAGCTATCAGAAAAAGAGCATAATTACCAGAAACGAAATGAACTATCAAGGACCTCCATAATAGGCTAAATTTCAATTGTAATAATAGAATTCACATATATATGGTTGGACTAAGCAAGAACCAGAGAGTTACACCTCTGAATGGGTCTGGTAGGTGTGGTAAGTAAACTAGAGTTTTCTGTGGTGTGAACATAAGTAGAAAAGAGAAAGAAAATTCGTTTAACCTGTTACAGACTTGTTCATCTTCGTTTAGCGAGTTTTTTGATATCAATCATCTCGTAATCATTAAATAAATATTTTATTAAATAAAGTGGGATTAGTATAATTGACAAATTCATAAGATTCATTAACACATTGTATTGATTCCCTAAATAAACGTTGTTGTTACAAATCTCTTCACTACGTTACCAATTTTCAGATTTGCATCCTTCACGTAACATTTTGTACTTCCAATACACTTACTGTACAATAATACTCATTGACAAGCAGATAACATAGCAAGTCTAATAAATAAAATATTTTTTAATCGTCTTTTATGGCATATAATAGATATTTAAGATATAAGTCAATCTTTAATTCGCGAACGGTTTCAAACGACGGACGTGAGTACAATGAAGAGACTTTTTACGCGTATCCTCCTACAACGTTTTATCTACGATCATAACTCTTTACTTAGAGTATACATTTTATTTGATATATTTTTTAATTTGTGACTTGTCATGTATATGAGAGTGCTTTGATTTTTAAGTGTTCAGTTGTTTAGCAACCAGTTTGTAAAATATTCATAAATCATTTATCATATTATCTCTTGTTGACATTAGCGTGCAATAAGAATTTTATAACACTAGTTCAATAAACGTTAACTTTTTACACGAAAATCACGAAAATGTAAAGTAGTCACTTTTTGTATGAACGTAGATAAGATAATAATACACATGCACCGTGTTCCTAAATAATGATTGTCGAGATTTTAAAATTAATTAATTTCTCATACCTACGGTATACAGGAACAATCTTTACTATAAATCAAAGAAAAAATGTATGAATTTGCAGTGTAAATTCATTACAAGTGTTCAATGTAAGCACCATTCATACCACAATACATATAAGCATCAGCTGTTCAACTATTCTGGTGTGGTAGATTCAACAGCCACTATCCTACGTCAATTCAGACAGGTTGGTAGGTACCGGTGGCGAATGCACACGGTCCATCACGTATCCCTATAGGAAAAGATCACATAGCTTGAAGTCAGGCGACCGTGGAGGCCACCGGGAAAAACCATGTCCTTCGGAACGATACATCTTATACAACGGCGGAGAACTAACTATTCCTGCACGTCGTGAAGAAAAGAACAAAGCACCGTCTTGAGATTCATCATCAAGTTGAGAATACCTCCAATTCTGGAGTATATCAAGGTACGAAATGCCAATCGCTATTTTCTCCATGAATAAGAAAACCCCGTAAACTTTTCGTACAGAGATTGCACAGAAGACATTAATCTTCGACGAATCTCTGTCGTGCTATACTATTGTATGTGGATTTCCTGCCTTCCTTATACGGACATTATGACAGTTCACTTTGTCACTAATGTTAAGGTGGAAAGTTGCTTCGTCGCTGGACATAAGACGATAAAACAAATCATTATTCTGCGCGCTACATTTTCTGCAGACATTATGGCCTGTACAGGCATCCAGCGCAAACGATATGCCCGCATTTGTAGTCGCTTACGTAACACCGTCCACATTGTTATTTTCGATATTTCTAGTTCACGGTTTCAAAGATTTCCGACAACATCATACGAAAACTGCGCTATTGTCAACTCATTCATCTAACACTCGAGGAGGAGGCCGTACGAAATTTTTGACTTTACAGATGAACCCTGTCATTGCGTACTGCCAATATCATAAACAAATGCTGTTGTCGGAAGAATCGCTTCTAGATTTATGTCTGAAGGCTTGCTGTACAGAAACTGTCGAATTGAGCTTCCTAAGTTGCAACATACAAAATGCATTATACTTTAGGGCCGCCATATCGTACAATGTCGCTGTAACAACACTTTACAGCTACACTTTCCTTACATATAGGATTTATATAGTTTAGAAATACGGTGTCTTTACAATTTTCTAGAATTGTACATTTTATGTTTGATTTTTTATTGAAAGCATGTATATTTTAGACCCATTACTTTTATTTATTTATCCATTATTGATTTATATATACTCTGTATCATTAGAAGTACATACATACAATAAATTTACATATTCTCAGGAGCGTCTTTTCCAAAGAAAAACAAAACTCGAAATATGCTTGTTGCTCATCTTTTAGTGTACGTACGCGCGCTATAGTGAGAAAACAGGACACGCGTATGCAAGAGCGCATTTTTTGACCTAGACTGCCATCTGTTCTGTACTAGTAAAGACAGCATGAAAAATAAAGCCATGTTAGAAGAAGCAATTCAGAATGTAAGAGAAAAATACGAAAGTTTCTGAAAGGAGAAGAATCGGAAGGTGATCTATTAGGGCTCATATTGCTCGAATGAAGACAACTCTTCAAGAAGAAGCTAAAAGAAGCAGAACATCGAAAGTATGGGTCTAGTCTTTTGATCAAGTGGAAGCCATACGTCTGTACAAGCAGATCAGAGTGGAGAGTGGAGACTACATCTACGTAGAGGAAATGCTTCTCGCATGCTGGGGGCATACGAATTATGCGAAATCAGCTTACTTATACCTGCAAGACTAGAATCAACCATGGAAACCAGAACCTTTGAAGAGTTCGTCGAAAAAGGATTTTTCACAGTTCGTCGTTCACCTCCAATTTTGGAGCGAGATGTAGACGATCGAGGATACGACAATCGAGCGGGTCCTGATAAAAAATTTGCAGATTTTGTATTCCACCGAATAGCGTGTGTTCTGTGTTATACACAGTGAAATCGAGCTTAAATCATGCATTGAGTGAATACGAGGTGGCATCAAAGTCATCAGCTCTATCCGATGCTGTTATTCTCAGGAAAGGTACGAAATCAACTTTAAGAATTATTATGGAAAAGATAAGTCCTGCATCCAACCTCTTGGCGAAGCCCATCTTCGTGTTGGACTGAGATGTGATTCATCGAGTGCACTGGCCTCGACCGGGCTCTAAGTAGCTATAGTGTCAAATAGCTCTCCACTTCAATGATACATCAAGGCAAATAATCACGGAGATGTCACTGTTGTCACTCTGTCGGGTCGCACAGCGCACAAGCCCTATAAGATATTATATATCCTATATTATCCTAGGCAGACTTAGGATCAAAGTCGAAGCAAAACTTGAGGTTGAACTCGACCGGGAAGTGAGACTTCGCATGCTGTACCAGGACTGATGGAACTCCCTCGGATCCCGACGAGTGAGCACGTTAATAGCTCCGACACTAGCCTGGAGAGCTAGCAGACGGTGGATACGTAACCTCGCTCTCACGATCAATGTGACCTGTTAGTATTCACACAAATGACGCGCTAATTGAGCGTATCTTAATTTACCCCCCATATAAGACACGTTAAATAAAACTTCAGTCAATCAGCTGACGATTCCAACAAATACAAGAGAAACGTTTACTCGTAGTAAAAGACACGGATCTGCTTGTGACTCTGACTAAAAAAAATCAAACATCGACATGCTGATACTAGGCTCCAAGTCTAAATCAAAGTTTTCAACTCTTAGGATATGCTACGTTTTATCCTTTTTCTTCATGCAATGTGTGCAATGGGAACACCATTCAAGGACAACGTACAAGGTTTTAAGACCCCGGAATCGTCTCCGAGTCACCTTGACCGAGATCAAGATCAAGAGGTTTTTATAGCAACAGTTTAAAATCAAAAGAATTTACTATCGCTGTTGAAGACGCCCTTGCGGTATTGTATAGAGGAAAGTTTGGATAAGATCTGGCACAAGAACTACATCAAAATGATGCGAAGCAGCCATCCACATCGGTTGCTGTAAGGCAAGATAACTATCGGGTATAACATCAAGTACAAGAACGGTTGGGAGTACCCCTTCCTGCTACCCAGTGGGGTTGGAAAAAATAATAAGCCTCGAATTAATATCCAGTCTTGCGTCCATACTCATATGTGGCAACTGCAAGTAATTATACGCAAACTGCTTATCTATCACTGTTGTTAGATCCGGAGGTATAGGGCCGACACGAAAAATTCAATATGGCGAATATTCAGGGTAATTTTTAGCTCGTTAACTAATTTTTCTTCGCTTTACCGCCTCTTTAGTATGACATCATTTAATTTTCAAATTCTTGCCGCTAATGTTCGGCATTTTGAGCCGAAATACATGTCTTACCATGCAGGTGAGCAAAATCGGTACTGTGAAAAGGCCACGGTATTTCTCTATTTTGTTCTTGAAACTATGAAGTAACAATTTGAGCCACAATAATCAAGTCATCCTCGTCATGATAGAAAATGAAGTCATTTTTTGTGTAAAATTGGGTTAACCGAGAGAGTCATCAATCCTAAAATGTTTTTATAAGTCTCTTTTTTTAAATCTTTCCCCAATTTTCCATCAAACACTCATTCCACGAAAGTTTATCCACCCCCATATATTTACTGAGAACCGCCCGCTTCATGCTGGAAAATGAAGTCATTTTCTGGATATAATTGGATTGACAGAGGGAACCATTACTCCTAAAATATCTCTGTAGCTAAAAGTTAGGTCATTAGGTTACAACTAAGTTAGGTTAGGTTAATTATAATTAGAAGTTAGGTTCGTTGAATTGCAATTTATGCCTATCACATCTATTGAACTTTTTCCATCTTCTGTCGAAGTCGCACATGGCACTTTAGATTTTTCACGTCTATTCGTATGACATATTTGAACGTACGTTAGAAAAGAAAATTAGCCGGAATTTCCGGGGTTTGAAGGGTTTTCAGTTTGTAAGGTCAGTTTCATGTGTAATTCATCGTGACTGCTTCCAGTTGATTCTAGTATCAAAAATAATAGTTATGCATTTTCAGAATAGACTTTTCGACTACTTCCTTTATATCTTGGCACTTTTGATTTGAATATACGTTGAATTGATGAGTTTTTCTTAATTTTGACTAAAACTGGATATTTTAGCAAGCTATTTTTATTTATTTTATAGTACAAGAGCAGGACAAGTTATTAACTAAGATTATGTTTTTCAAAGAAATTCATTAAGATATCAATTTTATTGTAGTGTATATAAAAAATACTTTATTTTCATGAACCCCATTCAATTTTTCAGTGAATTTGTATATAGTTGCAAAATTCTTTTCCAGCTTTTTTACTCCAGATTAGTATTACTGGCATTATTCCCTCAATTAACTTAACTAATCACTTAATAACTTATTGATGCACCACACACAGCTTAAGTAGCTGATTGAGAAGTTCGTGTGTGACATCAAGTTGCTGACTAAATCTAAATTTAAAACTATCTTGTGTAGGATTTGCTAAACTAGTCTTTCCAACTTGTAAATGAGTCACTATAATTCAAATAATTCCTACTAGTTAATGTCAGTCAATTAATAATTCCATAAGCTGGAAATTGTAAAGTGTGTATTCAAGTAATTAATTTAGCCCGGTAAGCTTACATTTTTAATTAGTAATTACGAATAATTATGTTTAGCAAAAATGTGAATGTACTTCTTTTGTCAGTTGCTCATTTAAAACCGCCAACTTATCTCAATATTTTAAGAATTTTAATGATGTTATTCCAGTATTCCTTTAGTGATTATTATAATTTTTTTTTTACATTCGATTAGTTATTAATTTATCTGCCGATTATCATTTGTTATATTTACTGCTTTGTAATTCATTTGTTTGCATTCTTTAGAGTTATGATATTATGAATTGCATTTAATTGAGTATTGATTATTTTAATAAATCGCATTGTGTTTTTTTTATGTCTGAAGCTTTTTTTTTTCTCTCTTTTTGCTATCAGAATGGTATTGTACGGTAGCGTTTGTCAGGTACTGATCATTCCCTTAGTGAAACGTATTTTAGTATAGTCTTCAGGTCCCGTGTTATCATAAAGAAATTTAAATAGAAATAAAATATAATAAAATAATAAAAATAACTATGGAATAAAATTTGAGATCAGGTGTTATACCATATCCAAGACTTCGTCAAATTGATGAGTAACCCAAAATGGCGAAAACTCCCACAATTATAACACAGGCCCACAAAATAAAAAAAGTCTTGTAGTTGAAAGGTGAGGTAACATACAGCATGCTTTTTGGTGTGCTGAAAACGAATCCGAGGTCAGAATTGGCTCAGCATCCAAGGATTTCGACATAACCTAAAAAACCACTCCAAAAAAACACCTAAAAAATTTATAAAAATACATCTAAAAAAAAATCCTTGGATGGTTGGTCAATTCCGATCCCGCATTCGTTTTCAGCACACCAAAAAACATACGGTATGGTACCGCACCTTTCAACTACAACACTTTTTTATTTTTTGTGGGTTTGTGACAGGCCCACAAAAGAAAAAAAGTTTTGTAGTTAAAGAGTGGGGTACCATACCGTATGTTTTCACGTCCCTAAAGTTAGCGAAGCCCATTCACCAGGAGAACAGGCAAGTATATGGGAAATTAAAGGCTAATTAAAGACTGATTAAATGCTCTGTTTTCAAATTTACGGCTCAGCTAATTTTTCTAAAACCGCGGGTTTCGCTAGCTTTAGAAAAAGTTAGCGGAACCCACACCAAAAATCTAATGTAGAATGCACAATTAAAAAAAGCAACCTATGGAGAATTAAAGGCTAATTAAATGCCCTAATTTTCAAATTTAATGCTAAGCTAATTTTTCTAAAACCGCGGTCATCGCTAGCTTTAGAAAAAGTTTGCGGAACCCACACCAAAAATCTAATTTAGAATGCGCAATTAAAAAAGCAACCTATGGAGAATTAAAGGCTAATTAAATGTCCTAATTTTCAAATTTAATGCTAAGCTAATTTTTCTAAAACCGCGGTCATCACTAGCTTTAGAAAAGTTAGCGGAACCCACACCAAAAATCTAATTTAGAATGCGCAATTAAAAAAAGCAACCTATGGAGAATTAAAGGCTAATTAAATGTCCTAATTTTCAAATTTAATGCTAAGCTAATTTTTCTAAAACCGCGGTCATCGCTAGCTTTAGAAAAAGTTAGCGGAACCCACACCAAAAATCTAATTTAGAATGCGCAATTAAAAAAAGCAACCTATGGAGAATTAAAGGCTAATTAAATGTCCTAATTTTCAAATTTAATGCTAAGCTAATTTTTCTAAAACCGCGGTCATCGCTAGCTTTAGAAAAAGTTAGCGGAACCCACACCAAAAATCTAATTTAGAATGCGCAATTAAAAAAAGCAACCTATGGAGAATTAAAAGCTAATTAAATGTCTTATTTTCAAATTTAAGGCTCAGCTAATTTTTCTTTAAACCACGGGCTTCGCTAGCTTTAGAAAAAGTTTGCTGAATTAAAGATTAATTACTTCACGATTCTGCTTACGCGTATCGAACTTTTTCATACACATCGTCAAAATCAACTACAGACCGTTATTAAGGATTCTATTCTGCGGCCTTTAATTCCCTATAGCCTATCTTTCTCAGTTCTGCAAGCTACCATTGGATTTCTGACACGGGTCTCGCATACTTTTTCTAAAGCTAGCGAAACTCGCGATTAAACAAAATATAACCGAGCCTTAAATTTGACAATAGGGCATTTATTTCGCCTTTAATTAGCCTCTAATTCTTCATAGATTATTTGTTTTAATCCTGCATTCTACATTTAATATTTGGTCCCACTAACTTTTTTCTAAAGCTAGCGAAACCCGTGGTTTAAAAAAAATCGGCATTTAACAGGGCATTTAATCAGCCTTTAATTAGACTTTAATTCTCCATAGGTTGCTTTTTTAATTGCGCATTCTACATTAGATTTTTGATGTGGGTTCCGCTAACTTTTTCTAAAGATAGCGAAACCCGCGGTTTTAGAAAAATTAGCTGAGCCTTAAATTTGAAAATAAGGGATTTAATTAGCCTTTAATTCTCCGTAGGTTGCTTTTTTTAATTAAAATTAGCTCAGCCTTAAATTTGAAAATAGGGCATTTAATCAACCTTTAATTAGCCTTTAATTCTCCATAGGTTACTTTTTTAAATTTCGTATTCTACATTAGATTTTTGATGTGGGTCCTGCTAACTTTTTTTCTAAAGCTAGCGAAACCCGCGGTTTAAGAAAAAATCAGCTGAGCCTTAAATTTGAAAACAGGACATTTAATTAGCCTTTAATTCTCCATACGTTACTTTTTTTAATTTCACATTCTACATAAAATTTTTGATTTGGGCTCCGCTAACTTTTTCTAAAGCTAGTGAAACCCGCGGTATTAGAAAAATTAGCTGAGCCTTAATTTTAAAAATAGGGCATTTAATTAGCCTTTAATTTCCCATAAATACTTTCCTGTTCTCCTGGTGTATGGGCTTCGCTAACTTTAGGGACGTTATGTTTTCTCGTGTGCTGAAAAAGAATCCGGGGTCAGGATTGATCCATTACCCAAGGATTTCGACATAACCTCAAAAAACACCTCAAAAATTTATAAAAATACATTTCAAAAAAATCCTTGGGTGATGGGTCAATTCTGGTCCCGGATTCGTTTTCAGCACACCAAAAAGCATACGGTATGATACCTCACCTTTCAACTACAAGACTTTTTTTTATTTTGTTGGCCTGTGTAATCAAAGCAATTATTTATTGTATTCGAGTCTCCTTATCTTGATTCAATAGCAAGATACAAATCTCCTACGACCATTTCTAATTTACAACTACATTATTCAATAACAGCATGAATTGAATAAACGAGATCACTTTAATCTTACATAATGTCATGGTTTCAAACGGAGCAGAAATAGGAGGGAGCTATTAAACGTGAATGTAACCCACACTTTCCAAAATCTAAACAACCAGTAACATTTCAAAAAAAAGTTATTTGTAAACATAAAAGGGTGAGTTTTCATAAAACATCCATTTGAATCCAGTAGACTGTAATTAAAAACCATTAACTGCAGTCGTTCTTTCCAATCAATAATAATCTTTCGAGTTAGAAAAAGGGGGCTCTTTCCGTCAAATGTTCAAATGGGTTGTCAATTAATAACATCCAATAAAACATCCATAAAACAATATTTCATCGTACTGTTTTATTGGATTCGCAATATCCTGCTGTTACGGTGGAAGCGATTATTATTAAATGTCAGACTAATAAAATGAAGCGGATAACGGATAAAATAAGAATTTCTCTTCTATAGATACAAGCTTAAAGTGAGCAATATAACTAAGATTTCAACTTAGTTTCACTTTACTTCACCCTTAAAAGCATTGTTCACGTAACTAATTAATGGTTTGGTGGTTGCATCAATGGTTCTGCTTTTCATAGACAACTTAAGCAGTAAGTCAAGCAAAACAAACAGTAACGGATCAATATAATCCAGGGAAATGCTGTTGTACTACCGGAGTTCCATAGGGATCCGTCTTTTCGGAAATGAAACATATTCTCTGCTCTCAACAACGAACGAACAGTTGGTGTTGCGCTTTTTTGACAAATTACTAAAGATGAACCAGGAAGTGAATTAATGAATGAATCGTTTTAATAAATTGGAGAACCGGAAAAGCGGAAAAGTAACAGGCAGAAAATTTGAAAAGCGAGATAAAACGAGAAACCCTTAGTATTTTATATACTTACGGAACTTATTGATGTATTAAACAACAATGGGAGAAAAATGTCATCTTTTTGGATATAACACTTACTTTACTTGAAAAGCACTCTTTTTTGACAGGCTGGAAGGGGGAAAAAGGGTGCTGCTAAAAATATGATAGATATGAGTATATTTCTAAATGTAAATGTGGGATTTGATACTTTCTTTAATTTTATCAAGGGTGTAGGAGTTGAATAACTGAAACGCCATGCCATCGTTTTTTCTTGTTATCAATTTTTAATTGGCGAATCGCAATAATTGCTTTCCGGATTTGAAAACCCACATCGTGTTAATCTGATTTTGAATTCTTTTTTTAGATCAATGTCACCCTCCTCACAATAAAAGTGTTCTAAACATCAATAATGAGTAGTACATGTATGAGAGTAACATTAGGGGGTTGTATGAAGTGTTTTTGCATGCCTGCAATTTTAATTGCAATCTTTATAGACTGCAGTAATTAATTATAAGCGAGACTTCTTCATGAATATTTTACTGACCTTTCAGGAGGGTCGTGAATTGCTTGAATCGTCAGTAAGAATAAACTTATATCAATACTAAGAAGCATCATAAGTTTATGGAATGGAAGTGCGACTTAAGATACTCGAAATCCGTATCCGACTCGGATTCAAATATATAATATCAGATATCCAATATATCAAATATCGGGTAAAAAATGGGATGTCGGTTAAAGTTTGGGTATCGGATAAAAATCCGATATCAAATAGAAATTCAAATGAAATACATACATGTTACTAATTTTTATATTCGAATATCGGATAAAATTCGGATATCGGATAAAATTCGAATATCGAATAAAATTCGAATATCAAATAAAAATCAGACTTTGAGTAAAATTCGGATGTCGGATAAAATTCGTATATCGAATAAAAATCTGATATTGAATAGAAATTCGAATAAAATACACACGCGTTACTAATTTTTGTATGGGATGTTGGATAAAATTTGGATATCGGATAAAATTCTGATATTAAACAGAAATTCGAATGAATACATACGCGTTACTAAATTTTGTGTCCGAATATCGCATAAAATTCAGATATTGAATAAAGTTCGGATATCGGACAAAAATCGGATATCGGATAAAATTCAGATTCAGATCAAGATTCAGATGTCGGATAAATTCAGATATAGGACAAAAATTAGATTTTGAGTAAAATTGAGATGTCGGATAAAATTCGAATATCGCATAAAATCTGATATTGAATAGAAATTCGAAAGAAATACACACATGTTACTAATATTTGTATAATCCGAATATTGCATAAAATTCGGATATTGGATAAAAATTAGATTTTGAGTAAAATTGGGATGTCGGATAAAATTCGAATATTGCATAAAATCTGATATTGAACAGAAATTCGAATGAAATACACACACGTTACTAATATTTGTATAATCCGAATATCGCATAAAATTCGGCTATTGGATAAAAATTAGATTTTGAGTAAAATTGGTATGACGGATAAAATTCGGATATTAAATAAAAATTAGATTTTGAGTAAAATTGGGATGTCGGATAACACTCGAATATCGCATAAAACCTGATATTAAACAGAAATTCGAATGAAATACACACACGTTACTAATTTTTGTATAATCCAAATATCGCATAAAATTCGGATATTGGATAAAATTACGATATTAAACAGAAATTCGAATGAATACATACGCGTTACTAATTTTTGTGTCCGAATATCGCATAAAATTCAGATATTGAATAAAGTTCGGATATCGGACAAAAATCGGATATCGGATAAAATTCAGATTCAGATTAAGATTCAGATGTCGGATAAATTCAGATATAGGACAAAAATTAGATTTTGAGTAAAATTGAGATGTCGGATAAAATTCGAATATCGCATAAAATCTGATATTGAATAGAAATTCGAATGAAATACACACATGTTACTAATATTTGTATAATCCGAATATTGCATAAAATTCGGATATTGGATAAAAATTAGATTTTGAGTAAAATTGGGATGTCGGATAAAATTCGAATATTGCATAAAATCTGATATTGAACAGAAATTCGAATGAAATACACACACGTTACTAATATTTGTATAATCCGAATATCGCATAAAATTCGGCTATTGGATAAAAATTAGATTTTGAGTAAAATTGGTATGACGGATAAAATTCGGATATTAAATAAAAATTAGATTTTGAGTAAAATTGGGATGTCGGATAACACTTGAATATCGCATAAAATCTGATATTGAACAGAAATTCGAATGAAATACACACACGTTACTAATTTTTGTATAATCCAAATATCGCATAAAATTCGGATATTGGATAAAAATCCGATATCGGATAAAAATTGGGATATCAAATAAAATTCGGATATCGAATAAAAATCAGATATCGGATAAAGATCCTGATTCTGATGATTTCTAAATAGAAATTCGAATGAAATACATTAACGTTACTAATTTTTGTGTCCGAATATAGCATAAAATTTGGATATCAGATAAGAATCAGATATCGGATAAAACCTTAGAATATAAAACTGAACGAAGGAACCTAATCATCTACCACATGCGACCGGGATAGGGTCTCAATATGGCTCAGTAGGTGTTTCCGGTTTTGTAATGAAATATTTCCATTGGCTGTTCTCGCTGTCTCGAAATGCGCACATAAACTACATAACCTCAATTTTAAAACATAGTATTTTGAAATTAATTTTGGAGTATAAATTTTGTATTTACTATTTTAAACCAACGAATACTTACTTATGAAATGTAATTCTCTTCTTCCTATTTGTCGGATTTTGAGAGAAAAGTAGATCTAGATGGTATCTAATGGCGGCCAGTGTGACGTCATATACGTCGCTTTTAAAGCTCATTGCGCCGGGTAGTTACGCTTCTTGCTACAGTTTTATATTGTAAGGATAAAATTCAGATATCGTATAAAGATTCGGGTATCGGATAAAATTCGGATATCGAATTAAAATCTGATATTAAATAGATATTCGAATGAAATGCATACACGTTACTAGTTTTCGTATCCGGATATCGCAGAAAATTTGGATATCAGATAAAATTCGGATATCGAATAAAAATCGGATATCGGATAAAAATTAGATATTGGTAAAGTACGGATTATGGATAAAAATTAGGATGTCAGGCAAAACACGAATATCACATAAAATCAGATATCGGATACAAATCGGATGTCCAATAAAATTCTGATATTTCGATTAGGTTTCGGATTGGATGAAGTTTCAACTTCGTCGGAATGGATTCAAATAAGGTCTCAAGCTTCTCTACTTTGAAATTACTTTCTTGTGTTCTAAGGACCGTTCTCTCGCGTTCCATATCGAGCATCGCGAGTCGAATCGATCTTTAATAGTACTTAAACAATATAGAAAAATAACAGTGACAAGATGGCATTTCATATAGTCAACATTTAACTTTTTTATTTTATTGGCCAATTTTGCTGCAATCTTTAAGTACTAGTACTTGGAAATATTTAATTTGCAAGATATCCAACAAAAGTTATCCATTTGTCCGATAGACATGTGCTAATACCCACCAAACTATTTTAAAAAAATTAAATTTATTATTTATTATTATTCTTCGAGCCTTCTACGCCATGGTTTGACTTCTATTACAATACAAGTGCATCAATCAGTTTTTAAAATTTTAATTTTGCTGATGGCTCATCTTAAATGAAACACATAAATCCCATCCCTGCGTACTATATAGTAAAAATCACTGCCGGGAAGTGGCGGGGTGGAGGGGAGATGATTATAAATTGGTATTAATGGGATGGCTCTCCGCTGTATTACAGCTACGGGAAACCGTGTCGCCAGAAAGAAGATTGTGTGAACATCTAAGCATTCCCTAATATTACTGGGATTGTTCGGGTCTCTATGAAAGGATAGCGGAGCCACGTATCCGCAAGCGGTTAGCATTACTAGCATTGCTCAAACCCTATTTTTCAGGTCAAATAGCCGCGTATCACCGAATGGTTCGCCCGGGCGGACCTGGGTCTTACCTCCACGTGGTACCTCTAGAGAACTCTACTAAAGTTCAATAAAGGCTAGGCTAAGACAAGGCGCAGTCAAAAAAGGCAAACCAGGCATATAACTGGGTCATCAGGCGAGTAACTTTTCAAGTCCAGTCAGTGTACACTTGGAAAACGGTAGCACTCACATTAGCAAGTGACGCGCTAATTGAGCGTACCTCAATTCCTCGTCCTTAAGGAGGGTGTGACAGTAAACCATATGACAGGTATGCCACGGAAATCTGCAAACATGAATAATGAAAAAAAGTCCTGCTATAAAACATAACGCAAAATAACGTTGTAGCTTATTTTAATGAAATCTAGAAATAGTTAGAATCCTACAATAGAAGGTTTTGACAAACTTGTAAGCTGTTTAACATTTAAATTTGTAGTAAATAATAAGAGGCCTAGTATCGCGTACTAATGCTAATTTAACTATTCTTGAAAGCCAAAACTAACAACTTTTATAACATTCATTTATTCATCTATTTTTATGATTATTGTTCATCTAGATATAATTTTATTATACTGTTTGCATACAAAATACATACTGTAACAAGAGAGAAAAAGAAAGAACCTCTTTTCGAGCAACAAATGGTGTGTTCTACCGTATTCGAGAGAATGACGCATCGCACAAGCATGTAAACCAGACGCGGTTTATTCTAGCGTTTTCTAGAATACATAGAAGGTTCCAGCGACTTCTGGTGCGATTATATGAGGGTATAAAAGCGGATTCGCGGATAAAAGAGGGGTAGTCAACAGCGAGTCGTTAACTGTGTTTCACAAAATAAATAGTAACTGTATAGATAAATGTTATATTAGAAATTCATAATCTGTAAATAATAGTTGTAATGGTTTATAATCATAGCGTTAATTTATAGTGTATTCATTAGTGTATAGAAATAAATATTTGTTTGTGAATAGACGATTTAAACAGCACTTGTGTTATTATTTTTAGAAAGAACGTTACAATACATTAGTACGGATTCCATGGAGCATTTTTAAAATGTCAAACGTGGTATTGATGCGAGCTATACGATTTTACTTCCTTATTTGAAAATATTTGCTGTAAATATCACGATCGTATTTTTATTTTAACTTGGTTTGGTTACATTTATATTGTTTTGGTGTATAAACTTAATTATATTTAAAAACTAAAAATAACAAATTTAACATGAAACTTACCAGACCTACGTACATGAACTTTAGAAATTTCGTAATTGGTATGAACGGTAGAGTTGTGAATGAACTTACCTGTAACAAAAGATAAAAATGTTAAATAAAGTATTAATATAACCACAAAACAAGTATATTCTTAAAACGATAGATTACTTTGTAAGCTTACACTTCAATGAAAAAATATTTTTACCATTAATCAATGCGACAGAACAACTCGTTAACTTTGCGGTATCCGCAACTTTTAGATTCATAAAAGTTTTACCTAACGGTACAGGGGTATACCACAATACTTACCACATATTCTTTCAGTTGTCCTGGGCTGAATCCGATATACTATATAAGAATGATTGGACTTGTATTATAAATAGATCTCCAACTTATATACAATTATTCGGTTAAATAAGTTACAGTACTGCTTGAAATAAAAATATTCCGCAACAATTCGGATCGGAAGTGAAATAATCAAACATGCTAGTATAACGAGACGAATAAAAGTTTAGATTATACTATAACCAAAAAATGAAGGATCTAAACCGAGTGAATCTAGCAGGCGCAGATTAGCAGTCGGAGTTGATTGTGAGCGAGCCTTGTTCCCAAATTGTCAAATTTAGACAGTTTGAAATTAAAAATTGTCATTGCAATCTGTCAAAGTTTTAAAAGGTTTTTCACAACTCCAATTGTTAATTATTAAACTACTATTAATAAATATTAATTGGAGTTGTGAAAAATCTTTTAAGCAGCAACTAATGTCGTACACACTTTTGCTATCAGAATGTTATTTATTAATAGTAGTTTAATAATTAGCAATTGGAGTTGTGAAAAACCTTTTAAAACTTTGACAGATTGCAATGACAATTTTTAATTTCAAACTGTCTAAATTTGACAATTTGGGAACAAGGCTCGCTCACAATCAACTCCGACTGCTAATCTGCGCCTGCTAGATTCACTCGGTTTAAATCCTTCATTTTTTGGTTATAGTATAGTAGCTCACAGTAGTCCGAAACTATGGAAATCTCCTTGTTGCGTCAAAACAATAGGTACAAACGTCCATAGGGCAAATGATATCGAACCACCAGGTTCTTCACACGTTGTAAAAAACTGTTCCGATTAATACGTTTTTTGCGTTAGAAGTATGACCTCCGAAGAGGTTAGATATAACCTCTACATCAATCAACACCTTGCAAGAATTTTTTGTAAAGAAAGTATTAAATAGAAGAGAATAAAAGAGACATATAGAACTCTGGTAGAACAATACAAAGCGGATTTCCAAGAAGCTGTTCAAGAGAATAAACCCCAATAACTACTACACAAACGGCAACTACACCGGTATCACCTAATAATGAATCAGATGATGCATTCGTTATTCATCAAACCTCACAAGAGCTATAGTCACCTCAATCCAAATCTACAAGTAAATTATAACAAACTGCCTCAAGATCAACCTAACCATAACGAACTGATGACAGCTTATACTGAAGCAGTACTACATATAATGAATTTGATTGATCAAGATTTTAGACGAACGTTACCGAAAACCCGAAGAAGGTCGTGCAAAAACACTTCAAAGCAATAACAACGAAAACAACAAACACGATATAATCACAGCTATAGTGCACATCTAAGAAGTGTTCGATGTTCTTCTGTGGAGCCCAAAATAAACGCAATCGTCTAGAATAGTGGGTTTGGGCGGAATGCGAAACCTTCACCATTTAGCTCATGTAGAACTATCCATATCACAAGTGAAACTCCATTGGTTACATGAGTTGCAAACGGCAACATCCGGGAAGGAATCATTCTAAGCATATTCATATTGCCTTTCATAATGACAGCTTAGCTGTCCAAACAATATTGTCACATAACTATGGAATATAATTAAGGAACAATGGAGTTACTGGCACCCAGCCGAGCTGGTTCGTCACTACAATGACGGGGAAGTCGACCATAAGGCTGATAATAAAACAGATAATGCATCATCTCAAATCTTTTATCATTTAGAATAGTGGGTTGGGGCTAATGGCCCGACGATGTCGCAACTATTCTACTCAAAGCTCAGAAAATCGCCGACATATCGGACATATTTGGTGGTATAGTTCCAGTGCCTCCTTGGGAATGCGGAACCTTTACACCATTTAGCTCACGTGGAACTATGTTCTATACATATAACTAGTGAAGCTCTATTGGTTAAATGAGTTGCAAACGTCAACATCCAGGAAGGAATCATTCTAAGCAGCAGTTGGTTGAAATTAAAGCCACCAAACTGCGATGTAAAACCTTGCCAAAACCAACCGGGATAAAACAGACAAGTGCCAAGCAGGCTGTTAAAAGTCTCTAACTTTATGCCGCGTTCTCCAAGCCTGTCCTGCAACTCATTGGAGCATTATCACCTACTGCACCTCCTCGGACAGAAGTTGAAAAAATAAACAAAGATACATGGGTGATCAGAGATACAGATTAATTATTGTTTTCAAAACTTCAATATGATCGTACAGGTTGTGCAAAGATGTATAAATAGCTGTAGCGGTTGTTAGATATTGTAAGTGGTGGTCCTTTAGAGCAGCGTTTCCCAACCGCCGGTCCGTCAGAAATCTCTGCCGGTCCGCAAAGTAATAACAGTGTTTTTCAAAATTTTACTAAAAGAATTTTTTTTAATTCGTGATATTCTGGAGCTAACGTGGAGTCAAATGGTTTATCGGAGTTGAAGGTATTGATAGGGTGGTAATAGGTAATCTTCCATTTTCGAATTTTTAAGCGGGTTGTTAAGAATTTTTGTCTTGCGTCCCCGATTAACGCGAACGATCAAAATCCGGATTTCGCAAGGCCGCAAAACTGGCTTCGAACCGGGCCGTTTTTATGTGACGATGCGTTGGGTAGTTCCTGTCTCAGAGCGTTTCCGGTAAACCGTTTAAGCGGAGGCGGCAAAAAACTATCCCCGCCTTACGGTAGGTAGGAGCGAAAATCTGTCCTCGAAATCTTTGCCAGCGCAGTTTCTACCGGAAAAGTTTTTTTGTCTACACTCTTCCGGGGGCAGGAGCTAGGGCTGACATGAGGTTTTTGGGGACGATCGGACATGTGTTGGCGGCATTCGATGTCACGCGGCCTGCTACGAGCGGTGGATCTATTGGTTTTTCCGTATCTATAGCCCTCTCCGCTCTATGGAGCTCCGCCCGTTTTCGAGTGGCGGTATCTCGGAAACCATAGGAGCCAAAACGACTACCTTGGGCATCAAACAATGGGCAATCTCAAAATCTTTCCTTTTCAAATGTTGTGTAAAACCATAAGAAAAAAGTTACAGCCAAGAACTCGAAATTTTTTATTGGTTTTTCACCCGAGAATCGCGTTAAAGTAATATTACCGTCACCAGCCTAATCGGGCTCCTAAGTAGAAACCAGTTTTGAAGGTCTTATATGATTGCCTCCTGGGTCGTTTGAGCGTATTTTAAACCGCCCATTCCTGTTTTTGATCGCCGCTCCCGAAACCCACTCGCCAGCGTTTTCGGTTATATCTCCGCTCCCTGTCTCAAGATATCTCGTTCTGGTTTTGAACGATGGACCGCCCTATGTGTGTCGGACACGGTTATGGTCTTCGGCGCCTCACCCCACCCTGCTATCGTTTTTCGACGTTTGTGTGGCGACAAGAAGAATCCCTGGCCTCTCGAAGCCCGTACGATTTCGGGTCGGTCTCCGTTTTGGTTGTTCGAGGTTTGGTATGCGGGAAGCATATGAGGTACAGAAACCGACTTTTGTTATTATAAAGAATGGATATTTAATTATTTTAGATTCTTCTTGTACAGTGTAAGAGTAAATTTATTTTATAAGGTTTATTTTGCGAAATGTTTTCTTTTACGTTCTTGCCTTACCGGTCCGCAAGCAAATGCTACGTCGTTTGGCGGTCCGTGAACGAAAATGGTTGGGAATCGCTGCTTTAGAGTGATTGAGCAATCGTCGGTAAATCAGCCATCAGTAGGTCTGAGTGATTGTTGGATCTACATAATTTGACGATCGAATTTAACACTGCAGTAATCATGGCGAAATTCTCTAAGATCTTATTTGTAAATTATGATAGCATAGAATACAGAGGGTTATTCCAAGTCAACTCAAGACACCCGCCTTACCTCACCATCTCAGATCTCAATGATGTATGGTTTTTGAATTGTACATGTAAGGCATGTAAAAAATTCGGATTCAAAAAACGTAAATTTTGAAGTATTTTCAATTTACGTAACTGAGGTAAAAAAAGCACAGATACACTTTTAATAGACTTTCCAATTCTAGCGGACATGGTATAAAGACACATGGTATAAACACATCACAAACGACTCCTAATTCGAACAATCTACTAGCCTATTGCCCTAATGTTATTGTATTGAAAGAATTCACTGCGTGTTCATATCTTAAGTATCATAAATGATCGCACAAACAGCAATTTCAAGGATTAAAAGAAGTTTTCCGTGGACGTAGTTATCGCCTGAGGCTCTATACGTACTTTACTCTGAAGATTGCCAGTATGCACGTTCAAAATTTGCTTGCATTATATTCCGATGACGTAACCATACAGACTTATTCGTTATCTTAATTCACCAAGATATAGAAGAGGTTATAATCCGGTTATCAGAAATTATTTTCCAAAAAATCTTTACGAAAAACCTCATTGGCACCATAATTAAATAATTAAAAAGTTAAGACTGACAAAGATTTCGTAATCTTAAGAATATTAAATGATAGAATCTAAATGTTAATAATGCTTTTTCAGTCTTTGGCAATTTAATAACAATAATTTACTGCAGAATAGCTTCAATAATAAAAGTCCCGCCCATTTTGATTTATAAAATCAGGAAACAGGCCGATAATAATAAGTATAACTGTTAAGAGATTAGAACGGAATGAAAATGTAGATATATACACAAATAATCCCAAAATGGACAATTATAGAGCTTTTAAGCTAGCAAAACCCAGAAACGCAGAATTATAGCTCAAATGACCACAACAATTGCCTTCCTGCTATATCAGCTTTTATGAAACAAGGAACTAATTTCAGTTTTGGTAATTACTTTAATTGGAACATATAGAAATGCGAACAAGTTTCGAGAACTTTTGGAATTAAATAAATTCCAGCTAAAATATTCCTTTTAATTTCAAATTGTTGCTGGAAGGAATAATTTGAATTTTAACTGTTGCTAAAATAAATTCTAGTGTTCTCTTCTGTTATTTTAAATATTTAATTTCATTTTAAGGCAGGTATTTAAGTTCGTCAAACAAGCGGGAGCATCCTGCCGGAAGAGCATTTCTTTAATGAAAGATAAATTTCTGTCAAAATTGTAATCCCGCTTTTGACCCAAGCCGTCATTGCAAATCCTCCCCGCAATATCTCAAGAGATAGTACTAGGCAACGTGTCAGACTCACACTTGTGTATCTCACACTCCTACTGTGCGTACGGATATAGTTGTTACAGTCTCCCCCATTAAGGGTTAAGGGTAGTGCTTTAGCTATGATAAGATGTAAGGCTTATATGCTATTGATAAACCGTCATCAGTGCAGTAATTGTCTTTTTCTTCAACTGGTCACTTATAGATATATATTATTATTATTATTATTAGAATTTTACTTAGAAAACGTAATTTTACAACCCCACCCGCCAGCTTTAAATAATTTCTTAAGTAAAATTAACAACAGTAGAACCTTCTGAAAGATAAGATATACAGGGTATCAGTTTAGTGCGCAATTGTTCGATATTTTCTAAACTATTGGGACGCGCCAATAAATATAGGTGGCGTTGTACAACAACACAATGACGTGGATATTCGGGTGATATGTGATCGAGCATGCAACCAATAAGATGCATGCTGTAGTTGTAATGTAACATAACCTTGAAACCTTCCAATATGACAATTACCCGACCGCACAATTAGATTTAATAAAACTCCGCCAGAATGTAGATCAATCTTTGGAGCGTTACAATTAACTATCCAGAAAATCTTTTAATACAAAAGCTACATTTTTAAAAATATTTACCACTATACTGGGTGTTTCAGAAAAGTGAGACGAATAAAACTACACTTTTTTTAAATGGCGGACCCCATACATTTTACCCGAAATTGATTCCCCTATTAGTTTTTTTTTTATTCAATTCGAAAGTATGTTTTGAATCTGTTGCGGCGTTGCCAATTTATAATATTTGTTTCTAAATTTTTGAGTTTGGTAGGGTCGTAATAAGTTACTTCATTTACACTTCAAAAACATTCTTTGCCGACAGTTGTATAGGGTCCTGAAAACACTATTAAAATGTTCCCAAGATATATTTATGTACAGGATAAGTTAACTTTCAAATTCATTGTTACATCGAAGCAAATAAAAATCCGAATTCTAGGTTATTTAAAAAAAATAGAAATAGAACAAATTTATTTTTCATAGCATTTGACAACTACTGAGGATATATTATACTTAAGTCTAAATATTAAGTTCGTTTTTGGATGAGGAATCGACGTCTTTCTATTCGCTATGTGCATGGCGACTCGTGGCGACCTCTGGTCGTAGACTGAGAAATAAAGACGGAAACCACAACATTGGCGTTGATATCGAAAGTGTGAAATAAATCAAATATAAAGACTATTTTTTGTTTACTTTTTACATGAACGTGTACAGTATTTATTTTTATGCGATTGAGAAGAATCAGCATGTAAGTAAATTGTATTTAATATACATATTTTCATGTTATTATTCGACTTTTTGGGGTTATGTCCATATATGCATATTTGAAAATTCAATAAATGGTAAAAAAATGATACAAACTTGCACTTGCTATTTGAACCATTATTTTTGCAATTCACTACGCAACAAGTATTTCCACCCATTACATTTGCAAAGTTTACTGAAAGCATCCGTCATTATTGCTCTATTGCTCCACCTAGCGCGCTTCGGGCGATTATCCCATCCCCTCCAAGCCGACGCCCATTGTTTGTTTGATGGTCACTGTTTAAAACCAAGTTTCTCCATTAGTTTGGTTGTCACTGGTTTTCTCTTTCCCTCTGTTTATCGTAAAGTCACACCTGCGCGTTAAGCTCCTTCTCAATAGTAGAGTTGAGTAACAAAATGGCTGTCTGGCATTAGAAGTTGAATGTGCGAGATATATTAGGAAATTGGTTTTGGATATAATAATTCGCTTCAGCGGAGAAAATCTCGCATTCAGCAGAATGATCGTTTGATTATTTATATGCGATCAATCGTCAAATTAGACGGATTACGTTCTGGTGCGTACCATTTAGGTAAATTCTTTTCATTTCATTTCCATGCGCTAAAGTCTCACAAAATGTCTTTCTATTTTAGGTAATATTTCCCTAGCAGTCACCTTGAGGGAATTGTATTGTAAAAGACCTTTCAGTTTATAGAAAGGTAAAATTCTGTTTTAAATATTTATCATCAATACCATATACAGGGTGTCTTATTTGTAGGTCTTTTTTTTCCTTGTATTTTTCGTTTGGGTTTTGCTGCTCAGTGTCTTGTCTGCTTGCCGTTGACTGGGTTTAATTAGGAGGTTCTTCCCATTGGATCCGTACCTGCATCTATATATGTACCGGGTCGTAACAAAACAAGAAAATATCGAAGGGTGAAGCGAAAACCCCTAAGCAAGGCTTTAAATTATACTAAAACAGCCGTGGGTTTTCGAATGGTGGGATGTTTGTCTAAAATTGTATGTATTTTGTGTCATTCTATTTAAGTTTATATATATTTATTAAACGTTTATACAATTTATTCGTGCATGTTAATTTTAAGAACTAGTTAACACGAGATCTCGAATAGTGAAATTGTCCTAGGGTAGTTTTTAAGTTTACAACCAACTCTGATACATTAAAATTTTTGATCAGCATAATAATTACAATTACAATGAAGCCCTACTTAGAAAGTTTACATTTCACTATGTGTGTTTTATTTATTTATTATTTATTTATTTGTGTGATTATACATTATAATATTGCTTTCCAGCGCGTCAATTGTAAGTATATATGCACTGTACGACCAAAATTGTGGAAGTTGCCCATATTTTAGTAAAAGATCTATTTCTTCGTTTATCTGATAAGCTTGAAGCTTTAGTAATAAGCATTGTTTTTAAACGAAGTGGCGCTTGTTTTTTTTCTTTTATATCTTGTATTACCCCGCCCTCTCCGACTTATTGGGGTTGGCCGGCAAAAACTAAAGCAGTGTTATTTGGATCAAGCTGATACTTCTAGCACAGCTATATTTTGGTAGGTTAGGTATTTATCCATATAAAAATAGCCTTTGTGTTTCTGTAGGTTATATTTCGCACCTCATACCACCGATTACTATAATCACAAGGCCGACTTTACTAAAATATAGCCGAATCTAAAGAAACTGCACCCCCTCACAGAAGGAATTTTTATCTTGACCCCGGGCCTATCTCCTACTTCAGAGTTTTACTTCCTTATCGGCAAGAAGACATGTTTTCAATTCTTTTCCGTTATGAAAAATTACATAATTCTGGAATATAGCAGATTGTGATTGAACATTTAGTTACATCCCTCTTTTAGCTTACTGCCTGAAAATAGGTTGTAAGTAAAGTAGGTTGTAAAGGGTGTTCTCTTCTCGTCCGAAGACACGAATTGAGGTACGTTCAATTAGTGTGCAGTTGCTAATGCAATGCTACCAGTACTCATAAGTGGAAACGAGGTTACTATCCATCGTCTACGAGCTTTCCAGACTAGTGCCGGAGCTATAAACGTGCTCACCCGTCAGCGCCTTCTCCGAAGACATTATCGGTCGTCCAGCTTTGTACTATTCCTCAAGGTAGTTGGAGACCACTGTCTGATCGAATCCAACCTCAATGTGGCAGGACTTTGCAGGGTTTTACCACCCCGATATCTCAGTTTATAGATCTGATGTGCCCTTGACAGCGATTTGTTTTAGGTCTACACGTTCTAGACTCCCCGTTAGTTGTCTTGAGTGTGAGAGACTATGTGTTTACTTCAACGTCACTTAAGTTTGATAGCTCTAGAGCTTCATCAGGTCACGGCACCCAGACTGCAGTCAAACAAGTCATAGAGTGATTCGAATAGCAATGATCCGGAACACACAACAACCTGGTGCCATGCAGTTTCCCATTGGCCAGAATTTCCCCTTCCAACCGGGATAAACCTCACTTCAATTCCCCTCCGTAAGATTTAGTCAGTCTAAAGAATCGGTAAGAAGGTAAGAAACGAATCGAATCTACCCACACCGGTCCTCGTGTTAGCAGAGCTTCCACTGCAACGTTTACGAGTATTCGTCAAGATACACTTTCGTATAACTCTACCGCGCATTTTTTTCTGACCTGAGTTATAATACGTTGCCCAGAAACCTGGGATTGGATATGTCGGTGCCAGTTCTATGGGTAGACGCGGTGTGGTCTGCTCCGCCCACCAAATGCAAATTGTGATATAGGTAATAATAAAATTGTAGAAATTCTCTCAAAATTCAGAAATTATAAGAACAAAAATTCATAATTTGGCAATGCCGTCCCCGACTAAGAACATATTTTAGAATAAATTAAATAAAATCTTAGTCGAAAACTTAATTTTCAATAAAACATTTAATCTTATCAAAATTTGAAAGTTTTAACATCCTGTACATAAACAAATCCTAATAATAAGAAACCTGATACTACTATTTACAAAAAATGTTTTTTAAATTCAACTCTGATACTTATCATTTTCCTACCAAATTTAAAAATTAAAGGAAAAAGATTATAAATTAGCAACGCCACAACGGATTTAAAAAAGACTTTCGTATTAAATAAACAACTTATAGGGAAATCAATTCCGGGTAGACTATATAAAGTATCCCATTAAAAAAACTGTAGCTTCATTTGACCCGCTTCCCTGAAATAACCTGTAGGGTTACTGCTTATGGTTATGTTAATGTGCTGCTCAGAAGTGTACTCCATACATTGAATAATCGAATAGTTGAATAGCCCAATTGAACTTACTTAACCTGGGTGTAGCTCAATTCATTCAATCACAAAGCACTTACGAAGTTCTTCTAAAAAGCTTAAAGTGTAAGTTTTTGTGATAAACCATACGAGGGTAAGTCAAATTTAAAAAGACTGTTTGTCCCATTGCTAATATGGCAACACTGTGACACCGCATTTACCGATAGAGGTTGTTAGGGTGTACGACCTACTAAAAGTTCAACCAAAAATACAAGAAATGAGTCACCGGCGTAATAACCCATTCATATCCACCTGAATAAACAATACGAATGGAAAACACGTTCATCTGGCATCTATCACCACCTATCAGTGGCACATCGCTATGTTTAGGATAGTTACTCTTCATAATGAAATTGCATAAAAGGGAATCGGGGACGCATCTGAATGTTGCACTACCTTTGTACGACGAGCAGTGAATGGTAACCAGGAGATACCGGATAGCTTTACCCATTTTCAGCACGTGATTTGTGATGACTTATTTCTTGTATTAATGGTTACACTTTTTTTAACCAAATATGCCTTAGCAGCCAGTACCTAATTCCGTTGCACAACACATTATAATAAACTTTTTACCGGAGGAAAATGTTAAAGCAACCGATGTTCTACACTACACCGACAATTCGGTTGAGACACGTGTTCGAATGGCATAAGAGGTTCGCTACAGGACGAAGCAAGGTCGAAGATGCTAATCGCTAATTGAATTCGCGTGCTTATTGAGAGCAATCGCCGACCGACAATTGACGAAATATGCGCCGAAGTGGGTGTTAGTCATGATAGTGTCCAGTCAATAATCAAGAACGTGTTGAAAATTTTTGACAGGTGTCCACGAGATGCTTTCTTAATGCCGAGCAAAAGGCTACGCGACTTGAGATCTCTCAGATGCTCCTCGCTCGTTACGAAGAGGGGAGAGACGAATTTTTGCATCCAATTATGACGCGTGATGAGACTTGTGCCCATCCTTACACCCCCGAGTCCAAACGAGCAAGTATGGAGTGGTGAACGAAAGACAAACGTGCACCCATCAACGCCATAACGAAGTTTCCTGCGGGGAAGGTCCTTGCAACCGTGTTTTGGTATCATATAGGCGTAATATTCACTGATTTCGTATTCAATTCTACTGCGATCTGCTGGCGAAGGTGAATGCCGCCTACCGCTCAAAAAGCCGCGACGTGCCAATCTGAAATGTGCTATTTCTTCAAAACAACGACCGCTCCCACACCGCCACCGTAACTCGAATCAACGAATGGAACGTCAGAGGACCACTCTCCTTATAGTCCCAACTTGAGTCCGTTCGGGTCCCTAAAGGATGTATTAGAACGGCAGCAGGTTGAAAACAACAATCAAGTAGAGGAATTTATGCGCAAGTAGTTCCAGAATCGCCCTGTATCTTTTTACGAATGTGGCATCAAGAAGTTGCCCATTCGCTGGAACAAATGCATAGCAAAAGAGGGAGGATGTGTAGAAAAGTAGCCATGTGTTGCGCATTGTCACCTATAACCTAACCCATAACCTAAACCATAACCTAACCCATAACGTAACCCTAACCTAACCCATAACCTAACTCATAACCTAACCCATAACCTAACCCATAACCTAGCCTATAATCTAACCTATAACCTAGCCTATAACCTAACCTACAACCTAACCAATAACCTAACCTAACAACTAAATGAAGAAACATTTTTAAATAAAATAGTTTTGGGCGTCCAGTTTTCCAGCGTCAAGTCGGTGGGGTCAGGTTGGGAGAGTCAAGTTAGTCGGTGTATAACATGCAGGCCAAAATATTTCGGACGTTTCATTTAAACCCCGGGCGGTTGCAAAAATGCATGTTACTTAAGAGTCTCGGAAAATGAAACTCGAAAACTTAAGAGTCTTGAAAACCTGCGGTCTAAAAAACTTTGTTTTGTTTCCAAAACTCAAAACTTTGGAAACTTGAAGCCTTATGTAAGAGGGTTATATTGCTAGTGTAAATTAGCATCTTCGGTAGTGATTTAATAGTTAATAGGTATAACTTAAATAATTAAAGTTCTGAATTCTGCGTAAAAACTCTAAACGTAGGTATTTCAGGGAAACAAAAGCATGTGAGCGAATAAAGTAGTAAGTAGTCTTGTTCGTTATTTCGTCCATATAGTCATCCTTATGTTGTTGTGTACTAAAATATATCAACGAACAGATATGGAATATTAACAATTGTTTTCTGTGTAACTGTGAGTGATAATAGGCGTTGATGCCTATCACCTGGCTATTGTTATTTTTATTATTATTTAGCAGGCTCATCTTTTAACAATTTCTGCTTCTCGGAAGACATGACGTACAGTGAGTACATGACGGTGTTTACGCCTAGTTCTTCAACATTACGATGAAGTGCACCCGCGAGGTACGAAAAGCGTAAAAACGCAGAAGATTTCTCCTCTTCACTAAAAACTTGATTTGAGGCATATTTAATAGTACTATCTGAGTTTGTGCATCGATTAATTTTCTAAAATCTCCATTTGAACACGTTCATCGATCTGCCTATCTAGTAATTCTCAATTAAGTAGTTTTTTTCTGAAATGGGAAAATATTCGCCATTGTTTTCACACCTCAATATGATATATGTATCGATTTTGCTGAAATTTTGCACAGTTATAGAGTTCGACAAGGTTGTCCGAATCACTTGGTCTTAGATTCCAGGGTCCCCTTACCAAGCGGGTGCGCTTTACAATATCAATTTAGCAATTTGGAAATCAGTTATCTCAGGAACAATCGGTCATGTTAAACTCCAACCCGGGTAAAGATTCTTTTAAGAAAAAAAAACAAAATTTCGGAAATTCCCAAAGATTTTTCAGTATTTGTATTAAAAGATTGACTAATTTATTATAAACAACCATAAAGGCCAATTCGAAAAAAAAAAACGAAATTTGGATTAGCCCTAATTTTTGTGATTTTTTATTAAAATTCCAGTTCTCACTGGTTAGAGCGAGGTTGCTATCTATCTTCTATTTACCCGTTGGGATCCACCTCCACTAGGGAGTCCCTGTAGGATGTGTTTACCTAGATCTACCAAATAAAAGGCCTGGTGTGCCTTGCGGCAACGCCCCGTCCGGCTCTACCTAAAATAAAGCTCCATCAGTTACCACGTAGATGAGAAGTTGTCTTAGATGTGAGAAGCTACGTGTTCGCGTCAACATCCCTTAAGGTAGTCTCCGAGATAGACTTACTCAGATCTGCCGTACTGGTATGTGCTCAGAGAGACGCCAAACCAATTAAGATTGGACAAACTTCTTATACTCACTTCGCGATCTCCCGCAACCAGGACAACCCCTCAGTAACATCTAGAATAGCAGATCCGCCGTTTTGTAGTAAGTACTTGATAACACGATCCCCTCAAGGCCAATGGTTGTAAGCACTCATTCTGATAGACCTGGCTCTCCAGAACTAATCTGTGACGCCCGTCTAAGGAGGGATACGGACCCAAGGCCAATCCAGTCATGAAAGAGTCATAGTCATCCCTGCCGGCTGGTAATATAATAATAAGTCACTATTTTCAAAGCTTCCTCCTGCTTTACGATTTAACAGTTACTAATTACTATTTATTATTTATGCCGCGTTGAGCTCCCTGCGATGATCTTGGAGGCATCAAGTCTATAAGTAATTGTGGTGCTGTCAGAATGCCTCGCAGTGGCTGAATATGGGGTGGTAGATCTGGAATGACAGTGTCCATCGGAGATTGTTTATCGATGATGTGAATTGCGAGTTGCTTCTCTATTAATCTCTTCTAAATATTTACACTGCCTATTTATTTATAATTAGAAGGTACAGGTTCTGTGCAATTACTTTAAGATCTTTCATTGTATAACAGTTGCTTTTGTCACTAGTAATATATAAGGGCGGTGACAAGGGTGGTTTAATATACACGTATGCAAGTACATCATATATGACGAGAGGGAGCTCTGTAATTAGTATGAAAAAAGGGGTTGAAAGGATTTCAGCACTGTTGAGATTTCTGAGGGATGATTTTTCTTCTGCTTTTTAAATCCTTTTTTATTTCCTACCAAATACGTGCTGAATAATGGGCTTACGTGCGTACCAAGCGCATTATACAGACTTACAGAGAGACAGACAGGATGAAGATTGAACATCATCAAACAAGTCTTCTGATCTCTTAAATAAAATCAAAAGAAGTGTTTTAAATGGTGACAAAAAATCTTCGTCAACCCTTCTTTCCTTTTTAAACTTTCCCATCTTGCATTTCATTCCAATTAGTGCTTTTCATTATTTAGGATGCTCCTTAAAAAAAAACTTCATGATAAAATTATTTCCTTAATTTTATTTTTAATTTAAAATGGAGATGAATGGGCCCTTTTAGCTTATCTCTAATTAATTGTAAGATCGCAACGGTTTTTGGATGTTTCTTAAATATATACAGTTGTTAAATGCTGGGGTAGAATTAGCATTAACTAAACATATTTTCCTCCTTCAGAAAAAAAATTTGAAAAAGTTTAAGAATTTTTTCTTGAATTACCAAGGGATTTCAGAAGGAATCCCACTGAATGATATTAGGAAGAACATGAATATCCCAAAAATTATTTTTATATCCTCCTTTCTCCCTAGTTGACTATCAAATTGAAATCTAAAAAATTCTACCATACGTCATTTTCTTGAATTTTCCTAAACTCCTTTTTTCCTGTACCCAGATCAAAATCTAATTCCCTCGATAAATATTCCTTTTATTTTCTGAAATGAAATATGCCATATGAAATTTCCTTATCTACCTACATATAATAAAAATAAAGAGTTGTTGGGAATTCTATTTAAGGAACATATCTCCTCGCAATACTCACCGTTATTATGCTACGTACTTAGTTTTGCATAAATTATAATGGACGGTATTGTATAAATGTTTTCAAGTGTAAACTGAAGGTTGGCTAGATTTAATTACGCAATAATTATATCGTTGCAGTATTTGCTTTGTTTGTAAAAAGAAGTGGATTATTATGTCAGACGTCTGATGAGCTGATAATTAAAACCGGTACCTTATCTCAAGAAGTTATAACGGATTTGCTTAAACAAAACCATTTGATTCAGGAATCGGGATTTTACGTTGCAGGTACTTTTGTTGTATAACAGTTCTCTTTTTTTACCGTACAAGTTGGGAATTTAAGAGTCGCTTATTGTTTATATTTAAATGTTTTGGTTATATATGCTTGGATGTGGCCCACTGATCTAGTAAATCCGGAAACATAAATCTGAAAATCACGAGTTTGTCACCATTTTTCGTACGCACATTTCATTCTCAAACTGTAGGTTTTTATATGGTATTTTGTTTGTTGAACAAAACGCATTTTGAAAGTCTGCTTCTCAATTGTAGTGCCCTCCTCATGTAGTCAACCAACAGGATCCCCTCGCAGTCCCAAAAAAACAGTTGCCATAGATTTTTCCCGCCGTACGCTGCATCTTCGCCTATTTTGATGACAGACCCTTTAAGCACCGACTTTTATTTCGTTGGAGGGTCCCAGTGATATAACCAGGTTTCATCGCCAGTGAACTACCCAGGTTCATAGCCAGTAATAATTTTCGAAAAAATGTTTTATCGCATCCAAATCTTCCTGACAAATTTGATAAAAATTTACGTAGCGGGGAGTGGCGTCAATTGACAGGACTTGAAAAGGGTAGTCGAATGGTGCCGGTGCCAAAGTGCGGAAACACCCCGTTAAAAAGTTACGCCACTTCTTGTGCTCCATGTTAAGTATATGGGACCTTTTCCCGTTGAAATTCAATGGTACATTTAATTTAATGATGCTACGCACCTAACCTAACCTAACAACCTAATCTAACAATCTTCATTGGTCATTGGTTTAGTGAGTATCACCAAACTGTACAGTTACTTTCAGAAACTCGTTTTTTACTAACCTAACCAAACCTAACCAAACCTAACCAAAAAATTCTTAATGGTTACTTTCGTGCGTATCACCAAACGGAGCAGTGAGTTTCAAAAACTCATTTTCTACTGACCTAACCTAACTAGCTCCGCACCTGTTGAGCTAATTCTTATTAGCAACTTTGTATCATTCAGCAAACGGTACAGTCAGTTTCAAAAACTCGTATTTTACTAACCTAACCTAACAATCGTCATTGGTTACTTTGATGAGTATCACCAAACAATAGAACAGTGAGTTTTAAAACTAACCTAACTTAACAATTTTCATTGGCCACTTTGGTGAGTATCACCAAACGGTGCAGTGAGTTTTAAAAACTCACTTCACTTAACCTAACCTAACCTAACGTTGGTATTAATCGCCAAACTGTGCAGTCAGTTTTAAAAACTCGTATTTTACTAACCTAACCTAACAATCGTCATTGGTTACTTTGATGAGTATCACCAAACATAAGAACAGTGAATATGAAACAGTGAGTTTCAAAAACTCATTTTCTACTGACCTAACCTAACTAGCTCCGCACCTGTTGAGCTAATTCTTATTAGCAACTTTGTATCATTCAGCAAACGGTGCAGTCAGTTTCAAAAACTCGTATTTTACTAACCTAACCTAACAATCGTCATTGGTTACTTTGATGAGTATCACCAAACATAAGAACAGTGAATATGAAACAGTGAGTTTCAAAAACTCATTTTCTACTGAGCTAACCTAACTAGCTCCGCACCTGTTGAGCTAATTCTTATTAGCAACTTTGTATCATTCAGCAAACGGTGCAGTCAGTTTCAAAAACTCATATTTTACTAACCTAACCTAACAATCGTTATTGGTTACTTTGATGAGTATCACCAAACAATAGCACAGTGAATATGGAACAGTGAGTTTTAAAACTAACCTAACTTAACAATTCTCATTGGCCATTTTGGTGAGTATCACCAAACGGTGCAGTGAGTTTTAAAAACTCACTTCACTTAACCTAACCTAACCTAACGTTGGTATTAATCGCCAAACTGTGCAGTCAGTTTTAAAAACTCGTATTTTACTAACCTAACCTAACAATCGTCATTGGTTACTTTGATGAGTATCACCAAACATAAGACCAGTGAATATGAAACAGTGAGTTTCAAAACTAACCTAACAATCCTCATTGGATACTTTGGTGAGTATCACCAAACGGTGCAGTGAGTTTTAAAAACTCACTCCACTTAACCTAACCTAACCTAACGTTGGTGAATATCAATCGCCAAACTGTGCAGTCAGTTTTAAAAACTCGTTTTCTACTAACCTAACCTATCAATCGTCATTGGTTACTTTGATGAGTATCACCAAACATAAAAACAGTGAACATGGAACAGTGAGTTTTAAAACTAACCTAACTCAACAATCCTCATTGGCCACTTTGGTGAGTATCACCAGACAGTGCAGTAAGTTTCAAAAACCCGTGTTCTACTTAACCTTCTAACTTAACCTAACCGGGTCATGAAGCTCAACAAAAACACCGTTGATTTGTGTCTGTACTATTGATTTTAAATGAAAAAAAGTTCTCCCATACATTTCAACAGCTGAAAGTGGCGTAACTTTTGAACGTGGCATTTTTGCACCTTGGGACTAGTTTCATTCAAATCAGCTCGTCAAGTTGCATCGAAAAGGTAGGGGTTGAAGCTCCGTTCGGCCCGCTAAAATAACTTTCAGCAGCAAATTTCACGCTTGTCAAGGCGTGAAATTTCTGTTCTGGTATGAGGAGCCTATAAATCCATCTTGCTGACACTTTGTTCATCCTTAAATCTTCATGTAAAATTTTCAAATTTGTTGTCTCTGATGTCTGAACTTCCCTAGCAATAACCGAAACTTTAATTTTTCGATCTGTTAACAGATCGAAAATCCAAATCTTCAATTTTCTATGTTTCCGGTATTGTTGCCTCAATAGGTCTTTTAGATCATCTTCAATGGATTCCCGACTCCAATGAAATTGTTTCGAACGGAATTTGACTGGATAATGTGTTGAAGCATTCTTACCATACACAGCAATAATTCGTTTATGGATAATTTCTGGGCCATTTCCAGATATTTATGGGCCATATTTAGATTCGTAACACCAGAACAAGCATAACGATCCCTTTTGTAGATAGAATCAATTCATGAATTCGATCTTGTAATTTCAGTTAATAATTTTAATTGAAGGGAGAATATGTTTTATTGTGACTTATATTACTTTAAATGTATAATTATGACTATTTTCATTTTATTAAAGAGTTTAGATTCCTTTTTATACAAACCACAAATATTAGTTTTCGCCTTCGCTACTAAAATCTGATTATTTAGAATTATCACGTCCAGAATCATTCACAGACACCTGTGCTCATCGTGGAATGTTATTTGATGAACAAAAAGATGTGCAGTAGATATCTCGGTTGTTTTATAATCTTTAAAATTTTGTAAGTGAGAATGAGGCCCAACCTTGATTTTTATCCAAAAATATCTGATTAGCTGTGTTTTATTGGAAAAACATGTTAGTGGCATAGGTTCTATAACTCTTTCGTTGTTTTATTTTAGTAAATATACCGTTTCAGAAGTCCTATTTTGTAGTTACAACATTTATGTCTAATCCTTTTTACGAATTGGGATGAGAGGTTATTGAGATTGGATATTTTATTGGGATAATATATGTGCAGACGATGAACCACCACGTGGCTCCAATGTTACACAATATTGTACGGTTACTTAATATCTAATGTTGAGTCATCCATATTGGTTATGTGAACTGTTTTATTTAGAGAGTTAGTGGTTAGTCTTTTGTTAACTTGCTTGATAGAAGGTTGTATGACAATAAAAGTATTATTTGGGATATACTTGTTTGAATCTACAATATAAAAGTCGTCTAAGTCGACATATGTAAGACATCTTTTCTGTGATTGATATAATAATAATAAAAAGTTTATTTGTAGAATGCTGGTTTACCTGTTACATTTTATATTTCAAAATTAGAATTTAATTACAATTACAAACTACAAAAAAGAGCTGGCAAGCAGACAAGTCTGATACGAGTGCCAGCCCTTATGTTCATTATCTTACATGACAATATAATACAATTAGGTTACAAAATAAATTTATAAATTGTAGAAACAATTGGTTATTATCAAATACAATAGATTATCAACAGCTAAAAAAATTACAAATGAGTTTTATAGATTAATTAATATAATAAGTAGTACAATAAGAGTTTATAAGTTGACTGCTGTATTATAGCAGAGTTTGTTGATAGTTGACTTTAAATTGATGTGAAGACATATGTTTTAGGTTAGGTGGTAATCCATTATACAGAGCATAGATGTTATACGAAAAGGACCTCCTGAAGATGGAAGTTCGATGTAGAGGTGGAGAAAGTAAGCCACGAGAACGCACATTTAAATTCTGTACATCACTTCTATAGGTTAGCTTTTTAACAAGATAAGGAGGGCTTTTAAATAAAATTAACTTATGAAACAAACAGGCTGAATGAAGTAAACGCCTGGATTTCATATTCATCCAGTTGGCGGTTTTGAGTGTATGAGAAACTCTATCATACTTACGAATGCCGTATGTATACCTGAGACATGACCGTTGAACTCTTTCAATTCTGTCAGTGTCAATGTTGTCTAAACAAGGACCATACACCACATCGCAAAAATTGAAATGAGATAGCACTAGAGAGTCAGTAAGCATAATTTTTAAATCATTGGTCAAAATATGCCGAAGGGGATATAATAATTTAAGAGCACTATAGGCCCTTTGCAAACATTTATTTACATGTGGTTTGAAACTCAGATCTGTGTCAAATTCAAGACCAAGATTTCTAGCAGTATCAACACATGGTAAGATTTTATTATCAATGGAAATACGAAGCAGGTTTTTAATTTTATGCCTAAATTTACCAAATACTAATATATTAGATTTATTAGAATTAATATATAACTGATGTTTTTTGGATACATTTACCAGAGATTCAAGATTTTGGTTAATGATTATATTTGCTGCCTGATGTTCTTTACAATCAAATAGAAATTTAATTTGTGTATCGTCAGCATACTGAAAGACTTTTCCATCTTTTATACTGTCCATAAATTTTGAAGTATATATAGAAAAAAGAACAGGCCCTAGTATTGAACCCTGTGGTACACCACAGGTAATGTATTCAGTACCCGATTTACCTCTACTAGTACACACAAATTGCTTTCGGTCACTTAAATAACTTTTAAAGAATTTCACTGCATCATCAGAACAACCAATAAAATGTAATATTGAAAGGAGCAGTTTATGATTGATGGTATCAAACGCCTTCGAGTAGTCAAGCAACACCAATGCCACAGTCATGCCTTGGTCAATATCCTTTAAAATATCATCAGTAACATCCAACAGTGCGGTAGCGCAACTATATCCAGTGCGAAAGCCAGATTGTCGTTCGGGGAGTATATTAAATTCTTGTAGAAATGAACATAATTGAAATTTCATAATTTTTTCAGCAACTTTAGACAAGACAGATAGAATTGATATTGGTCGCAACTCAGAGACACTTGACACACTTTTTTTCTTAGGGAGCGGTATGACTTTAGAAACTTTCCATGCATTAGGAAATGTACCATTAACTATACATGTATTGATGATGTGTGTAATAGTGAGTAAGATCTGAGGACAACACAAAAGCAGCATTTCAATGCTTATACTGTCCGGTCCAATCGCTTTAGTTTTTATATCAAGCAAATACTTATAAACCACTGTTGAAGCTACAGGTTGAAATGAAAAAAGGTAAGGTAACTCAACTTTTAAATTTTGAGAATAAAAAGTTAATAAATCAACATCTAGGTCCATATTAAGAAAAGAAGGAGTTAAAAAGTGGTTATTTATTAAATTTGGATCGTTTAGATTATCAGGAATGGTTAGCTGATTAGGCTTACTGCCAACTCCAAATTCTTTTAATTTATATCAGTTGGATCAATTATATCAATATCAGTTGGATTGCGTTACAAGGACTTCTGGAGTACAATTAAAATGGAATTTGGGGGTGTAATTAAAGTCCCGTACACGTTAATTTGGAGCTGTGACTTTTAGATCAAATTTAGTATAAGAAATCGAATCGCCTTGCTCTATTTGAAATCAATAAATTCGTGAGATCAATTGAAATTGAAACAAGGACAATTGAAACTAGAGGTTAAATTGTTGAATTATAGAAAATCTTTTATTATCTTTATTATTAAGTTCAGGTTGCGTCTGAAACACAGCCCATTTTTAATCTGATCAAGACCTTCATCGCCCACCCCTCATTTTAATTTAAATGAGACAGTTTGTTTCAATTGGAGCTCACGCCAGCCACTATATGGTCAAGATTTAACATTATTATCGAAATTGTTTTTATACGCTATTTGGCTAGCAATCAATAATTTGATGTGTTGGTTCGGTGCCTTGAGCATTGATTTTGATTATGATAACAGCGAACTGAGAGTATGAAGGTCATTGACACCAAAAGTATGTATTCTTGTTTATTGTTTCCAGCCTTATTTTGTGGAACTCCATAATCATGAAATAAATAAAGATTATCAAAAGTTTCACAGTAAACAAACACGTCGCTAAGGTAGATCAGACATTCTTGGTTAAACCAAACATTCTGACTTGCGATCCCGTGTTTGATCATAAGTTTCTTGTATAACTTGGCTTGTTCTTCTAACGAAGACGAAATAATCTTGTTTATTGTTTCCAGCCTTATTTTGTGGAACTTCATAATCATGAAATAAATAAAGATTATCAAAAAATTATTTATTTATTAAAGTTATCTTTATTTATTTCATGATTATGGAGTTCCACAAAATAAGGCTGGAAACAATAAACAAGATTATTTCGTCTTCGTTAGAAGAACAAGCCAAGTTATACAAGAAACTTATGATCAAACACGGGATCGCAAGTCAGAATGTTTGGTTTAACCAAGAATGTCTGACCTATTTTGTATCTACCTTAGCGACGTGTTTGTTTATAATTATATTACCTTTGATAATGACAGCATAGCTGTCAAAACAATATTGTCAGGTTGTAATTTAATAAAACTGTGAAACTTTTGATAATCTTTATTTATTTCATGATTATGGAGTTCCACAAAATAAGGCTGGAAACAATAAACAAGATTATTTCGTCTTCGTTAGAAGAACAAGCCAAGTTATACAAGAAACTTATGAACAAACACGGGATCGCAAGTCAGAATATTTGGTTTAACCAAGAATGTCTGACCTATTTTGTATCTACCTTAGCGACGTGTTTGTTTATAATTATATTACCTTTGATAATGACAGCATAGCTGTCAAATAGTAGATTACATACCGAGGCGGGAAGTGTTTCATTCCTGTCGAGAGCTAAGATAGCTCACCGAGGGCCCAGGCCCGAGGTGAGCTAATGCTCGAGACAGGAGGAAACGTCCCGCCGAGGTTTGTATACTATTTTATTCGGAATCATCATATTTTTTAACAAATAATAATTATTTACAACTGACAACTGAAGTGACAAACTTGACCTAATAATGCACCCGCCCTCTACCGAGCAAACTACGAACTTACAACAGGTCGGGAATGATCACATTCCTGACCAAGAGAGGGATAACAGGTAGGGAATGATTACATTCCTGACCAAGAGAGGGAATTAAAAGTAAGTTAGGAATGGTTAATTTCCCACCCTCTGAGGCGGTTAGGAATGCACATATTACCATATGATTCCGAATAAACAATATTGTCAGGTTGTAATTTAATAAAACTGTGAAACTTTTGATAATCTTTATTTATTTCAAAAGTATGTATACTCTTACAGTAGTTTTTAGTTAAGCTAGAAACAAACAATAGAAAGAGAGTTGAAAAGTCCAAGGTTTATTATCACCTTTTAGAATTTCGAGGAACTTCCACATCCAAGCATTCTTGAAACCAAATTACATTTTGGTCTAGCGTTAACGTTAGAAGTTCTTGGTGTAATTTGGAGAGGCAAGTGCTACTTAAAAAGCTGCAGAACAAAAGGTTTCTATTATTTATATTGTCCTGTAATTGGTAATGTTTACTGTTGGGCAAATAAACCTATTATTATTATTATTTGAGTCCTACGCTATCGTTAATTATGTGCAATATATCAATAGCTTAGACCAAAACCTGCATGATGCTCATGCTGACAGTTAAATTAGTAACACGATGCATTTTTTACGCAACACGCGATATATACTGCTCGTTCTACAAGCTCTACAACTCGGTATAGTCAAAATATACAGATAGATAAATTGTCGGTTTATTAAAATGGGTCATTTGTAGTTTTCTTTGGAAAATATGTCAACTTTATTTTGCTCAACTTGCTTTACAGATGTGTGCCAATTATTGTGTTCAGATGACCAACTTGGAGAATCAGATTCTTCCTTATAGTGCGAACAGAATTTCATGAGTATGAGGTCATTCAGAACAAAAAGGGTATTTTGCTTACTAGATGCATACAGAGCAGTTAATTTCACTTATCTACGAAATACATCATTCTGGGATAAATGCTTAAAGTGACAAGCAAATTGTGAATCTTCACCATAATGGCGTCTATCATGCGTTACTTGATTAAAAACAAATCACCATCACTTGACTTGACAATTTTATGGCTAAACCAAAATAGATCAGAGGTGACAGGTTACTGTGACAGAGTAGTAGGAAATAAACGTCAACAGGCGCCGGTAGGATCAACCAGGGAGCATTTAACTGGCATTAAAGCATGATTTGATACAATGATTATATGTCGTGACATTCGCAGCTAAAAATATTTTTGATATTTTATGTTGAAGATGACGATTCGTTTTTATCAAATTAATTACAAATAAAATTGTAAAAAAATACATCATGAAATTTTTATAGTCAAGTAAATGAAATCCTTAACTAGTATCATATTCAGAAGTTTTTTTAACATATTGTCATGATATTTGACATACAATAGAAAGTATGCACCTACATATAAAATGTTCCTAAAGAGATGTTAGATAGGTAGCATAACCTCGAGGAGAAAAATAATTATTTTTAATAATTTTTAATTTAATAAACATGCACTTTAGAACACACGACAGTAAAAGTATAAAGTTGATTTTTCTTAGAATCTTGACAATTTTTCATTATTCAACTAACGATATGAAATCGCGACCTAATTAGGCAAATAAAATAAAGTTGAGGCCAAATTAAGGCAAATATTGACCTAAAACAGCAAGGTGTATGATAATAATGATGTATGTAAGAATTTGCTACCTTATCTTAATTATTTGCATGACAAAATAATGTTTAAAGCTAACGAGATTTTGATAGCGTTAAATTTTTCTTCATTAGCTAGATGCTCGTGGCTAAAATGTTTTAATGCTGTTTTATTAAGCAGTTTCTTGAGCACAATTTTGAAACAATCTCGAATGTTGGGATTTTTTTGTAGGATATTGAAATAAAATGCAAAGTTTGTGCGTTTTTCCATTGAAATCTGAAATAATGTAATTTAGCTACTATTTTCATGTTATTGATATACAAAAGTATGTAAATAATGTTTATTAGGATGTAAGGTTGAATTTTGTCAAGATAGGAAGATGTAAATGGGTAATTTTAAGTAATTGAGTTAATTTTAAGCCCTACACCTAAAGGTAGAAAGGCTCAGGACTAAGTAAGTCAATTAAGTTAATTTTAGTTATTTGATAGTTGTGTAGGAAATGTATTTTAGTTGACATTATCTAGTGGCCTTATTTTTTACGTCAATATAAATGTCATCTATCATTGGAAAGGGAATTTTTTTAGCTATCTGTTTATTAAATATATTTAAAGAATCATTAATAGTTATAAACAATTATGTGATTATGTTATATTTAGTTTTAAAAAACTCTTTTGTTTGCAACTAGAAAAATCACTATAAGCTTCTTTTGTTTGAAAAAGGGTATAAAAAGAGCGACCATTTTAGACCTTCCAAACAGTGCACACATGTTGAGAGCAAAAATTTAAAATTTTAAGGTTAATGTAAACAAACCAAACGTAAAATATGTTAGGTTATATTTTGTTGAAATGTCAAAGTGTTTAATAATCATCGAATCGATCTTCGAATATAACTGTTTTTAATAATAATAACATTTAATTAACATAATAATCAGTGTTGTAAATTTATTTGCGAAATAGTTTTTTAATAAATACGAGAAGAAAATTTTATTTAGATAATGGAACTTTTAACCCTCGTTACAATTTAATGTTGGAAGGGAATTGAAAAATATAATAATTACATGGTCTTACCATATTTCGTATACGCAGCTGGATTTTAATTTAAATTTAATAAAACCATTTATTTGAACATAATTTGAAAGAGAGGTAGGTAGTTGTTCTTTGACCATTTTATTATTTAAACCATATGGAAAACAGAGAATTGTTGTTTTGTAACAATTATATATTTAGCAAACTGTTGGCACCAAAGATTGGATTGATTTAAAAATTTAAGGTATTTAATTAATTTTAAATTAAATTTAGTAATTGAGATTCTGATGATGCCCGAAATATTACTCCTCGGATAAAAGGCATTTACTATCTTCGCTCCCTTTCTTTTATGTTTTAATATTTTTTTTGTTGTTTGTGTTCATTTTTAAATAAATTTGTGGCCATTTCAAATTTAAAGAAAATTTGGTTTATATTTGTTTTGTGTACATTACTTGTGTTCCTAGAACTATATTTATTTAGTGCCCTATTCAAGCGATCCGCCTGAAAGTCTCAGTGTGGTGGAGTTTGGTAGTCTCAGTATTTGGTGGCCACATACTGAGTTTGTAGTCACATATAAAACAATTATATATACATTTATAAAATCGTAACAATATGTTAATAACTTTGCACTCGAAAATTGCACGTTAACATAAATTATTACACTACTTTATTTCTACATTAAAAATGCCCTGAAAAGATATGTTTCTAATTGGCATTAAGGGTACAAAGGAAGAAGCCCATTTGTTTTGACTTAAAAAATAAAAAAAGCTAATTGAAAAAGTGTTCAATTTAAAGACCACCATGCTTCTAATTAAATCTCATTGCGCACAACCAAAAGACAAAAGAGGTTTAACTATTATACAAACATGTAAATAGCTTTACAAACAGCGACGTAGGCTTTAGATTAATTAAGGATATAAACAACGTGCTAATTAGTCTAGATCAGAATACAAACTACATAAATTCATTGTTATTGTCTAGATTAAAATTAAAATTTTAATGTTGGCTACTCTTAGATAAAAACTACTAATAGATAATGATTAATTTGACATTCATTTAAATAAATTAAGATGATTTTAAAAATCTCAATAGTTCTATTGATTATTGCTACCATTAATCTGTGAAGTGATGGATTTGGGAAGCTTGATTAAATAATTTGCTTCCATTTTTAAGATTTTAATTTCTTTTCGGATTTACTTTCTCGAAACAATAATCAAGTTTAAATATAGAAATGAAAAATAATAAAAAACCTTTTAAAAAACTTAAATAAATAAAAATAATAATACTTAATTGCTCAAATACCTCACGAGCATGATTAAATCCGTCAAAACTAATTTGATATTTACCAACACAAACCAATGAAAAAAATCTTTTCTAATTAGCGCTTCAAAAAGCGATTTAATTAAATAATTCGGAATTTATAAATTAATATAAACAACACCAGTTCAAAAATAATAATAATACAAAACACCTACTCAAATCATTTCACGCTGTTACACATTATTGTTAAAGCATAGTGCAAAACAGAGTTCGGCATTAATTTTTATGATAATAACAAATAATAAAGCTCGCAAGGATATAAGTAAACGTGCCAATAATATCAAATGAAAAAAGCTTTTAGATTCTTAGTCCCATAAAAAGAAATCTGTCAAATTAATTAATTTCAAAAAGATCAAAAGAGAAAAATCTCTTGAAGTAAGCGCTAAAAGCTAAAAGTGCTCGTCTCAAGATTCTTTTATTTATTAAAAATGAATATGATTTACAAAATTTGGACCATCATAGCAACAAATAAAAAGGCAGAAAAGATGTTTCTTGATAATATACAGTTGAAACTTGAAATATTGATTTTCAAGGATTCGCAAAGGGCAAAGTTCCTTATCCTTGTACTTTCGCAGGTTCACGATCGCGAAAGCGGTGTCACTCAAGGTCAATGTACTACTACCGTCAGCTACATGCAAAATTTATTTGGTCACCACTTGATTGCATTATTTAAGAAGGGAAAAAACTAAATAAGGGAACTTGATGACAATGTATAAAAAAGGTCAATGAAGCATAAAGCAGAAGCTTGATTAAGGAGATAATTTGAAAAAAAATAATGCGACTCGAGGGCGACATAAAAAAGGGACTAAAGTGAATGGAAATCGCCTACAAATGGTGGAGGCGCCTACTCAATGCAACAATTGGCGTTCTTGCATGTTTATAACTACAGAGCGACCAATCTTAAAAAGAAATACTTGAACGCATCATACGTGTAATTCTTATCAAATAAATGCTCAAATCAACAAAATTTGAACCAATTTAATTGTTTGGCGGATGGGATGGTTCACGTTTGCAGTTGTTGAACTCGTCTATTATCATTTTAGGTTTGTTGTTATGTGGTTTATAAAAATAGAAGTATAGATTTTGAAAGATACTATTGCGTCTTCTTTCCCACCCACGAATTCCTTTAAATCCAATTATCGCTCTTCCTATCTCATATCTTGAAAATCATGGTTAAATTTTTCTTTACATTTCGATTACACCACTCAACTTTGATGACCATTTAATAAAGTGTTAATTATTTGTAAGATCTGTATAATCCATAGACCAAACCCATCTCAGTATTGTTTTTTATTAAATGTGGATTTGTTTTGTTGACCAGACAAGTGGAATTAGTATAGGCTAGGGCAATGGTGGCGAACCAATGACCCACGAAGGCTTTTTAAATGACCCACGTGTTGATTTTTATAAACTTATTTTTTATATCATAAAAGAGAGAACAGACAAACGAAAATATTAAAAAAATTAAAATTGAGATGATATAGAATCATCAAGTTGAAAATTTACTTAACTAATTTTAATTTCAGACCATTTTAAAGGCTACAATTTGATCGTAAGCTCAGATTAATAAATTCATGCTAAGATAGTAGGTTTATTTAATCTAAAGGCTACAGGCTAGGTTACAGATAGATTTATCAATTTTCAATAGAATTTATAGAAGGAAGAGGATCTTGCAGACTTAACCTCAATTTTTACGAAAGGTATTGAATTTATAAAAAGGATATAATTCAATTATGTTGATTTATAGTAGAACAGGTTGTATGTAACCTAGGTTACATGTTTTGAATGGTTTATTCGCGTTTCTAAAAGGTTTTATCTTCTTATTAGATTTGAGGTTTGTCGTTGAGCAACGCAAAACAAGTTTTCTTTCGCAAATAAGGCTAAGCCAGTTTCGGGTACATATTTCACTGGAAATAGTTAAATCAGATCAGTATTTTGATGTTTATAATGTTACAATTAACTTACTAATTCTTGTATGTGGGAGATTTGAGATCAAATATGTCGAGATATCAGCTGCGCTGATATTCTTTGGTTTTTCCAAATTTTGAGTTTACTTTGATGTTTCGTAATATTGTTTAGATGCAGGCACCTGGAGTACTGTATTCTTAACATGTTTAATTCATATTTTAATTCATTTATGTTCTTATTTATTCTATACTTGCAAAAGCATCACTTGTTATCTAAAACGTTCTGAACAGATTTTTAAGTTAAGTTTTTTTAGTATGTAATTTCATTTGGGTAAACTTGATATTTTTTTGTTTATTGTTTCCAGCCTTATTTTGTGGAACTCCATAATCATGAAATAAATAAAGATTATTAAAAGTTTCACAGTTTTATTAAAATACAACCTGGCAATATTGTTTCGACAGCTATGCTGTCATTATCAAAGGTAATATAATTATAAACAAACACGTCGCTAAGGTAGATACAAAATAGGTAACTAGATAAAATAATAATAATAATCATAATTAAATATCTAATACTTCCAGTAACGGAGAATTACTGAGCTCAAGTTGTTCATTCATTAAAGGTACCCTGAGTTTGTGTTTGTATATCTCAAAGGCTTCTAAAATGTCTAATTTGCGTTTGTTATTACAAAAATGTAGGAATTTAATATTATTTTGAGGAGTCATTGTGTGATTTTGTTCTAAAAGGTGTTTGGCGTAATTAGATTTTTCAGGATGTTTATTTTTGTAATGACGTACGTGTTCTTTATATCTTATGTCAAAATTTCGAAGTGTTTGTCCAATATATACCGAACTACAAAAAGAACAATTTAAACGGTAAATGCCCGATTTCATGATATCATGTGTTCTGTCTTTAGCATTAAATAAAAATGAAAAAGTGTTAGTGTTGGTTTTAAATGTTATTTTATAATTGTTGGTTTTTCTTAGTATATGTGCAATTTTTTCTGATATTTTGCCAAAATATGGTATAGATATGTAATTTGTGTCTTCTGTTTGATTGTCAATGGGATATATTCTTTTGATAGCTAACCTATAATCTTTTTGTTTAATTAAAGTGTCAATCATGTTCGGATTATAATGATTTGCATGTGCTAGTTGTTTAATGGTTGATATCTCTTTGCTAAAATCTGATTTTGTTAGTGGAATAGTTAAAGCTCTGTGTACTAATGATCTGTAGGCTGCTATTTTATGTGTATTATGGTGACAAGATTCATTTGGTATTGTTATGTCTGTTTGTGTTGGTTTTCTGTATATGGAAAATTCAAATAGATTGTCTGCGTTAATCTTGATATTTAAGTCTAGAAAGTTTATAGCCCTGTTTAGTTCTGTTTCTAGTGTAAATTTTATATTAGGGTGGATACTGTTTATAAGAATTAAAAATTCATTGATAACCTCAAAAGAACTGTCAAAACAAGCTAAAATGTCATCAACATAACGAAACCAGAAGATAATGTGTTTAGAGAGGTTTAATTCAAATATTCGATCTTCAAACTTGTCCATAAATATGTTAGCTAATAGAGGACTTAGAGAATTACCCATAGGTAAACCATCCTTTTGTAAATAAATTATGTTATAAATTATGTAAAGTGAAATAATTTTGACTTATACAAAGGCATGGCATACTTTAGTGTACCAGCCAGGAGCTGTAAAAAAGCAACGCTGTAATTTTACCCATATTTTCAAGGAGTATTAGATTATATTTGTTTAAAAAAAAATGAAAAACAAACTTTGTAATCCAATTTTTTGGTTAGAATAATGTCAACATCTGTCACTATTAATTTTCTCAAGGAATATTAGATCATAGATACCTGTGCAAATCTTACTGTCAGTTTTCTGCTGAATATATTTTTTTGGTTGAAAGGGTTATTAATTATTCTCTAATTTATCTGTAACTAACAATGTTTGCATAAATAAAAAATAGAAATTTATAATTTTAATTTAATTAACAATTATCAATTAACAATGATTTATGATGAATTTAAAGACGAATGTTACAATTTACTTACTTGAAAAATTTACGTAATTTTTGTTTATTTAACAAATACCTGTAATTGATAATTCTTTATTTTTTATAAGAAAATGAATTGCTAAACTTATAATATGCTTTTAGGAGTGTTAGATTTCAATATTACAAATCTAGAAACACACAGTTGACATTATTCTAACCAAAATCTGGAAAGACAATTTTTGTTTTATATTTTCTGAAGTAAATATAATCTAGTACTTCTTGAAAATATGGGTAAAATTACAGTGTTGCTTTTTTACAGCTCCTGTCTGGTACATTAAAGTCTGCCATGACAAAGGTCAAATAATTGAATTAACTCTAACCTTTTAACTAATTCTATATTACTATTGATCAAGAAACTATCTAATAAAGGAATACATTCTTGTGGGGGTATTCTGGAGAACATGTTGCAAATATCAAAACTAACAAGTTTTGAATGTGGTGGAAGATGTATGTTTTGCAGCTTATCTACTAATTCTAATGAATTTCTAACAGAGTATTTCGATTTGTAACCTATCGTGTTAATAATCTGGTTCAGTTTTTTGGATAAAATGTGATTAGGTGCATTGCTGTATGATACAACTGGTCTTATTGGCATATTCTGTTTGTGGGTTTTTACTAATCCATGATGAAAACTAGTCCCACTGTCAATGAGATACGATTTATGAGGATTGTCCTTCCTTTGTACTGTCATTGTTTGTGATCCAATACGAATTGTCAGGAATGTAAAAAATTGGTTGGGAATTAAGATAGTAGGAGGAGGAGGAGGGGGATTAAAAAAATTAAACCTAAAAAACTTTGCTACGTAATTTCGGAATTTCCTCCTTCTACTTTTATTGTTTATAACTTTTGTTTGTGAAGCAACGCAAAGTTAGTCTTCTGGTAACAAGAATCTTCGGTACCGACGGGTTCTCACTTCGGGTTGTCGTTCCACCACCAAAACTATTAACAGTTGGGAGAATCGATTTGTTTACAGGAGTTTTGTCAGCAACATGTATCTGACATTAGATGAGCTGGGGCAGCACATCAGTGAAGGCAGAGCAAGGAAATTAATTGTCTATGAAGATTTTGAGAATAGATTTAGATATCGACACGCCTTTTTGAAAAATTCTCCCGTGATATTGCGTAATATTTTACATTCTATCGCAATCAGAATGACATGAAGGGTAATTTAGACGAGCAGGGTAGAGCTTCAGAATCCTTTCATATATTTATTTTATTGTTCTTAGGGATCAATTCAGACGAGCTCTTTTTGTTCAGCCTCCTTGTTACTCCCATATGGGAGCAACGCAGATAGGTCTTGTTGGTGTGTTTATTTGACTTAAGTTTTAAAAGGAATATTAATTCGAATGGAATCCATCTCAATTTTCCGCCAGTATGCTTTTACAGAATTATCTTGAACGTTTTTGTGTAGCCAGTACATCTGTACTAAAATTTCATCATATTTGTGTGTGTGTGTGTGTGTGTGTGTGTGTGTGTGTGTGTGTGTGTGTGTGTGTGTGTGTGTGTGTGTGTGTGTGTGTGTGTGTGTGTGTGGGAGAAGGTATAAATTTCGTATCATTAATTTTCTACACAAAATGTAACATGAAATCGTGGCTTTACTAGGTTAAAACTAGTGATGGGAACTTGGGTGTCGAGTGTCGTGATACTGTTCGTGGTCGTGACACTTGAAGTGTCGCGACACTTCGTGTCGAACAGTATCGCTCTTATTAGAGTGTAATTCGAAGTTGCTTGATCATTCTTACAAAGAAATTAAAGGCAGATTTGTTGAACTGGCCAACAATCATTGAATAAGACGTACATATAAAACTATTTTGTTGTAGATTTTTTAGTTAAAATTATAAATTCATGAATTATTTGCAAAACATTAATTTAAAAGCCGAAACCTGAAAAGTTGACGCAACGCCTCCGTGGTTCGATGGCAAACCGTGGCTTGCTAAACTATACGGGCTGGTGGAATGCACGATCGAACCCCGTTACAAGCATAACTTTTTTTAAATTTTATTTGTTATTATTCTTTTATTCGAAAAACGTACAAGAAATAATACATTACAAATAAAAAATAAAGATACCCAATTAATAAGACATTGTCTTATTAATTGGGTATCTTTATTTTTTATTTGTAATGTATTATTTCTTGTACGTTTTTCGAATAAAAGAATAATAACAAATTATTTAAATTGTTTTGCAACTATTAATCTCACCGACTTTTATTCGAGAACGAACTATTTGGCATATTTCAGATTTCCCATACTAATTTTCTATAGCAAATGTTAGAACGAATGCGGTGTATAAATAATTTAATGTCTTTTAATGTACTTAATGCATAAATATATAACCATAACAGAATTTACTCATAAACCTAATTGTTTTTTAATCCCTAGTTTATGATTTACGTATTAGCTATGAATCTTGACTGCTCGTTTCAATTATATTATATGAACTAGCGCATGCATGATGTGTAAATGCGAAGTATCGTTAAAGAGTCGTGAAGGAGTCGACACTTCACACGGCTAATGGTTTCGATTCGCAAGTGTCGTGATACGCGGGTGGTATCGCGAACCCAACACTAGTTAAAACCTTTTGTTATGTATTTAATTAGCTGTTCAATATTCTGTTTACGTTATGTTATCTGATACATATATAAAATTCCAGTTTAATTAATTATTATGCGAGATATCCCGGTTAAAATGAATTATGGATGTTTATTGAAACTGTAATCATAAAATGTTTAAGCGTTTGTAAATTGCAATTTTACAGAATTCTTCTTCTCCACTGAACACGTATATCCACTTGACGAAAATACTAGTAGGTAATTTTGGATGCTTCCCAAAATCCCTTAGTAAACTTTAATGAAAGTTTGAGGATGGGTATCCTAATGTTCTAGGCACTAATGTATACCGGGGCAACATTTCTCTAGAGATTAGCAATTTCATAACAACGATGAGATTTTAGAAACTATCCGATGTTACAATTGACAAGGATCAGAATTATGGGGTCTAACTAATGTAAATACAGACACAGATCAAATTTACTTAACAGAATTCCCTGAGAATACAAAATGTTATTCTGTGCAGGGTATATGGCAAGAGTTGCTATAGGGTATGCAGAATTGCTTTTCAGAGCTACTTGGTTAAATATGTAAAATAGTTTATTTTGCTTTAAGGGTTTGACCAAAATTTCAGCAGTATCATTAGGACCCATCGTTTAATAGCGTTTACATTAATTTCAGTACATTTGACATTTAGGAATCTATGCAAAAGTTTTACGATATATTTCAAGAATTTTCAGAAAAAATTCATTTAGATGTTTAGAGCAATAAAATAATCCGGTATAAGTCAGCATTGTCAAAATATAATAATAATTGAAATTTTAACCACTGTTCAATTTCGCCAGATACATAGTGTTATGATATAACATACTCGAGTAGTGCAGAAATGCATATATGCAAGATATGTTGTCTGTCTGACAGGCGACTGAATTTTTAATTTAAAAAAATTGATTTAACTTATTTAAATTTGGTTCAATTTATGAAGGATACACACTACAACACTTTGAGATGGGAAGGAATAAATTTTAAACAGATTCTTCACTTGAATTTCACAGACAATTGACGATTCGTGATTTTCCATAGTAAATGGATGTTTATAAATGTTATTTGAATTTCTAACAAAATGTTTTACTGCAACGTTGTTAAGCAGGTTCTGGGGTGCTTTTGACAATAAAAGGTCAAAGTGGGCAACTTTTTTAAGAGAAGGTGTAGGCCTTTGACATTCCAAAATTGTAACGTTTCAGCATGGTCTGCTAGAATGTTAAAATTTAGTTTATATTTATAATTTTGGTGTCAAAATATATGTAATTTTTGTTTGATAGGATGTTAGGATTAATCTTACGATAAGAAAATGATGTAGCAAGATGTTAAAATGTTTTTATTTGAATTTCTGTGAAGTAATGATTGTGAGGAAATTCAAGATGGTTGTTATTGAATCCTGGAGTTAATTTTGTATCAGGACATAAATGTTGGCTATTGTAAGTAGAAATTCTCCTCTTTCGATTTATAACATTTGTTTAAACAATTAGTTTAATTTATTATTAACAATGTGGTTATGAACATTTTAGTGTAAAAGACAATTAATATCTAGTTCGTAACTAGGAAAATCACTAGCTATTCGCAATCGTTTTACAATTTTTATAAAAACAGCACGAAAATTTGGTTACTTTCTCTTAAAATTCCATACAGAGCAGAAGTCATGTCAGGTTGTACGTTATTTTGATAAAACTTCGAGGTTATGTTGGTGGATTTTACGTCACTTAACTGTCAACAATGTGAGGTTATGACAAATCTTGTTTTTAATTTCTTTTTTGTAAGTTCTTAATAATTTAATTAATAATAACTATAATGAACAATCAAAGTGAAATAAAACAAAAAGTGAAGTTTAAATTTGGTGTTCAGCCTGTTATGATTCTTTGGAGAAATGTTTGGAATTTTATTTTAATGGAACGAATTAAAGGAAGGTAATGAAATCTTGTTGCAAACAACCCAATTATTTTATGTACACACGTCATGGAAGATACATGTTTCATCTTTAAGAATTATAATTATCTTCATAAATCACAAAACAATATCTATTTGAAGGATGGTATGGAAATATGCTCATCATGTCAACAAATAAGCAGGTAATTTTACCGACTATAACAGGAATCTGCTAACCTTCAAGTTAGGACGATTAATCTTTTTCTGTGTGGCGCCAAATAATTTTAAAATTTAAATTTTTATTTTTTTAAGAGTAATTTAAGATTGTTGAATTAATCAAATAAAAAATTAAAAAGGACAAAGAGAAAATGTTTCTTAATTCTTATTTTGTTAAATCCATTTGAACCAAGATTTAATTGATTTTGTTTCATGTTTGTTTAATTAATTTAAATTTAAGATATTAATGATTGATTTCGTTTCTCTCCAATGAATTTTAAATTTTTATTTCTTTTGTGTGTTCATAAAATTATCCATTTAAATGTTTAAATGAAATTTATTTGTGTCTGGTCCATTAACAATCTTTTACATATTTAGTTCAAATAGCTTCCTAATTAATTAGGGGCCCGCCTAATTTCGTCTCATGCATTTATGGAACTTGTTTTCCAGTTTAGAAATTATAGCCGGAGTTTTTTTTATGATAAAGGTGATATTTAGTTGTGTATATTTTCAGACTGTTTTACCATGATTTTGTGTTTGTGAATTTCAACAATAATAAATTTATTTTGGAATTTATAACCTTTCATCTTTCATCAAGTGTTGGTGGGTTTATTATTCCCAACAATAAATATTAATCTAGCCCCCTCAAAATATATCGTATCAATAGTATCACGAATGGATATTTGAATTATGTAAATTATTCTAAATTATTAAATTAATTATAAAAGGTGTTGAGACTGAGAGGGAATGCACTTTAAGAAGCTGATGCAAGTTATTATTTAGGGCCCGTGCGGAATAAGGCCATATATAATAATAACAATAATAACGAAATAACATTTAGTCCTGAATTAAATGGCTGCATATACGTTGTACCCTTTCCATACGCTTTCCAGAAAGAGATTAACAATTCCACAAGGACCTAATTAAGGCTTTTTAAATCAGTGTAAAGTGTACGATAAAAATGGAAAGCTGAAAATGAAGAGCAGTTAAGAAGTAGAATATTTCAGATTTGCGAAGTGAATATTCTTATTACTATCCAGAATTATGTTGCATGTAATAAGAAGAAAGTTTTGCGCATTTGAGAACCTCTTCCTAAGACTTTCGACATTATATTTTAGTTACGTTTGAATCAAGACAAAGTAGTTTTATTGTAAAAGGTTTTCTGCAGAAGAATCAATAAGAAAAAAATATGTTTCTACAGTCTTCTGTAGCCCATCTTTAGACATAGGTCTCTCCCAATTCATGCCAACTTTTCCGATTTGAAGCAGTTCTAATCCATTTTTTCACATCGATTTTGTTTGGTGTTCGTCATAGTCATTGTTGTTATAATGCTTATATTCAGTACAAATTTTTCAGAGGCATTCGCTAATGATTCAAGCGTGGCTTTTGGAACTGAGAATTTTCCGTTACGTCAGGATGACGTCATCAGCAAATCGCAAATGATATTCAGTGCCAACGTAAACAGTTTTGGAGATATTACATCGCCCTGCCTTACGCATTGATGAATTGATATGAATTTCGTGTTAATTTCTAGTTTCATTTTCTTAGATTCCTCTTCATATGTTATTATGTATGAAGTCTCTATAGCGACAGTCAATTCTGTTATTATTTACTTTGTCGAAATCCTTTTCGTAATCGACAAAAGCGCAAAAACCGGCTTGACCAATTGGTTGATAGACGTCTATTTTGTTGCTTAAACTATTTGTAATAAACTCTCATAAATAGTTTATAAAGTTGTGATAGTAAGGAGATCGGTCTAGAGTATCTCTAATCTCTATATCCCCTTTCCTGTGTAGTAGGAGGCTCATTGCTTCATTCCAGGCTATTGGGAATTTTTCCACGATGCAGGCAGACGTTAAATAGTTGTTTATTGGTAACACTTTTACTTTTTACTCTTACTTTTTTTACAATTTTTTGCTTTATTTTCAACACTTTCCAACACTTTTGATCCTTTTTAGGGTATTAAAAACACTTCGCCGAATTCGGGTTATAATGGTACAGTGAATTGGGTTGTATTATTTAATAATAATAATAATAATAATAAATGCCTTTATTTATACTCCCAAAAAAAAAACAAAACTAAACATATATATTCTTAAATAAAATAATACATGAGGCGAAGTTCAGAGCCTGTTTGAGGCAGGCTCTGCTCTTCCACTTAACCTCAATAATGTAAGAAAAAATAAAAAAATTGAAGTAGACCTAAGTACATATTCTAATTGTGAAACAAAAAAATGATTTCAAACGTAATTAATTAAAAAAAAGAAAAAGTAGGTAAAAAAAACAGAGTAAGTCCTGCGCAAGCACTGCGAATCACCCATTTTGTGATGACATAAGATCAGAAAATAATTTCATTTTTAACGTGGGAATTGTCATAGTCTTGTGGTGGTTAGCCATTTGATTTAAGTAATTCGGTAGTGTATATGAAAAGGATCTCTTAAACATGCTGGTTCTATGGGGTGGGACGGACAGCAGCCCTCTGAAGCGTAAATTCAAATGATGGATATCTGTACGATATGTAATTTTATTATATAGATATTGAGGACTCTTTTTGATCAGAATTTTATAGTAAAATATAACTGCATGAAAGCGGCGTCTGTTAGACATGTTTAACCAGTTTGCAGTTGTCAATTTGTCCGAGATCTGATACACTGTCCTGGGTATTCCATAGATCAGACGCAAGCAAGCATTCTGTAATCGCTGAATTCTACACGTATCATTTTTGTCTATACACGGTCCATAAACAACATCGCAATAATTTAATTGTGATAATACCAGAGTGTTACATAGCATCTTTTTAATGTTGGAGTTTAAGAATTCCCGACTTTGATAAATAATACGAAGATTATAAAAACCTTTTTTAATCACATTGTTGATATGAGACTTAAATCGTAAATTTTTATCTACAATTAAACCTAAACTTTTAACTTCATCATGAATTCCCACTTTTACGCCATCTATTTTTAGATTAATGTCATTTATCAACTTATCATATACATATGAACTGCAAATTAAAATTGCTTTAGATTTATCTGGATTTAATTTTAGTAAATGATTGGCTGAGATATCTGACATTAACTGTAGATCCTGATTTATCCTTTCACTAGCCTGTTTGGCATCTGACCACTGAAAAGAGTAATACAGCTGTGTATCATCAGCGTAAAAGTGAGAGTTGACATGTAGAAGTTGTGTACAAAAATTGGAAGTGTAAATAGCAAATAACAATGGACTTAATATCGAGCCTTGAGGAACTCCAGATTTTAAAGATAAAAATTCCGACGTATTATTTTTATATATTACCGCTTGTTGGCGATCTTTTAAATAACTTCTAAAAAATTCAAATTTGTCGGTAAGGCTAGCTTCTGTTAGCGACCTAAACAGAGATTAGTTCGGTCAGACCAGATTACGTAAAAATTAGCATTTTCCAGGGTTTTTAAGTTGTAATTCTAGTGGGGTTAAGTTAGGTTATGTTAGAAATTTGACGAGAGCAATGGTTAGTTTGGTGAAGTCGCATTGGTAAATCAGATCTTTTTTACGGTAAGAAATTGCTTAATTTTGATAGAGATGTTTAGATATTTTAGTTTTAGTCCGGGAGCAGCGCACCTAAATTCGACATGGTCGTCCGGAATCGATGACACACGGATTTTGAGAACGGTTTTTTATGTAGATTTTCCTGCTGAATCCGAATCTGGGAGACGATGCAAACTAGAATTTTTGGAATTTTACGTATAAATGACTTTTTAAGGGTCAAGGCCATTTCAAATCAAAGGGCGCCCTCCTTGCGCCGTCTTGCATTCCCAATACAAAACAAACTCAGTAACATCCACCCACTTACAAGAGCTTACCTGTATACATCAGCTTATGATGCAGTGGTGGTCGTAAAGAATGTAAGATGAGATTCTTCCAGGCAACACTGCCCATAACAAAACAAAAACTCCTTCTTCAAGAACATAATATCCAGTTTTCGGTGAGTTTAACTTTTTGTGCCGACCAAACGTCTTGGGTCGGTTTTTAACTGTCATTATCAGCGATAAAGTTTTAAAAACCAATTTTAAGGGTTATACGAGATCCTAGCCTTTAGAGATTTTCAAAAATCAGTTAAATTCTCTTAGTCAATTGAGTTTTTGAAAGTACTAGTTGGATTTTTTCAGTCCGACGAGTCAGTCGCACTATACTCATATGGTTTAGCTATGTGTGTACCAAACTAGCACGGCCGCTCCGATTTAGTACCTTAACTTAATTTATTAAGAAATTTGTTTTCTTTTCATACCTACGTAATTCACAACCCACTACTTTGAGCTTCAAATGGGATATTACCATAGGCGAATATTCTCCAATATAGTAGTCCAAACAGTAGACATCCCGTTAGGACCTCGTGACCAAGTGTTTGTTACTTTTTACATGACTGAATACGAACAAACTCGTATGGCTCCATGTGAATTCCTTTTATTCTCTATAGCAATAAAAAATCCGATTTAGAAAGTTTGACATGACAAAAACATGACTATCGCTTTGATATCTTCTTACGATGGGCTTTGGGGAAGGTGAGGCTCTCAGGCATCTTGTGATCCATTGATTTACGGGGCCTATCTTGAACGTATGTTTTAGGGTAAGCTGGATTTTCGAATCTGCCTTTTAGGACGGATTTGATTTAAAAATAAAATATTACTGCTATTAGAAATGCGAAAGTTGAAGATGGGCTCCCCCCTCCTTTTCTATTTTCAATTTTTAGTGTTACATATGTTCGGTGTTTGAATAAAGGCATGGTATTGTAATGAACGGGAGAAACCCCTATGCATTGCCGGTGAACATTCGAGATTGGCGGCAGAATTTATGACGACAGTTACTCGAATGTTCGAAGAAATATCTAGCGCGTTCCAGCAATCTTATATAGTATATATAAATCACCACCGCGCAAGAGGAGGGGATTAGTAAACGGGCAAAACACAATCGCGCATCGTGGGTAGTATAAATATCAGTGTAATATAAATCTTGTTTGAAATAAATATTTGTTTAATTAAATTAGTCTAAGTTTGTTAGTAGTTTATAGTTGTTTGTAATTAGTGTTAGTGTAAATATTTTCCCTTGATAATAGACAATTAAAGCAATTAACAGCATCGTTAGTATTACTTAACAAGAATGTTACAGTATAAGAAATAGTAACGCATTCCTACACCAAATTTGTAAAGAATCGAACTACTTTAGATTTCTTCTTTACTTTTTATCTTAGTTTTCACACTACTAAATAACTGACTCCAATCTGTGCAATTTGTAAAGGAATGTGCATGCTTTTCTAGCTTCACTGCATGTTTCTTCAGAAACATTTCAATATATTATCTCCATCGGCTAAACGCGAACATTGCTTTTCTAAACCGTACTCCGTTTTGTAACGTTTTTGTATTCATTAAGAGACAAAAAAGTGGTTGAAAAGTCATTGCCCGATCAGATCAAACAGCATAGAATCATTTGAAACATGCTCTGAAGCACCAAGTATTCAAGATAGGTTTTTAAGCCAACAAAGATCCTAAGATACTCCACACGCCCCATTATGAAAAAAAGATCTCTAAAATGTTATTTTCAGGAACTTCAGTAATCAAAGAGTAAGTTTAATTTAATCTATGGCCCCTAACAGTTCCAATACCCTTACAAGAGCTTTTCCAAATCGTAGTCTACCACTAATCATAAGGAACTCCAAAGTAAGAAATTGCACCTCTCAGAAATAAGGAACATAGGTCTCAAAGGTCGATTTCTTCCAAATTCAACAAATTTCTAACCAGACACAGATCTCAATATCTTCGTACTACCCCTAAAGTAATACATACAACAGTTTCGCATAGTCCAAACAGTCAAAAATAGCAATTTTTGACTAGTGCAACTTCTTTGCAGTTCGTCATACTTGTAGTAGACTACGTTTTGGCAAAGTTTGATTCGAATTGCCAAATCGTCATCAATCGTTTCGAAATCTCCACAAGAAATTAATTCAAATATTTAATGCAATACAACGAAAGAAGTCGACATGGGAATTCTTTCCTCCTGAAATGCTCAATTTTGACACTAACGAGAAGCAAACAATACCAACTATGAACTATTTTACATATCTGTCTCTCTAGCACAAAATGACAGTCTTCAGACATAGACAAGAAGTAAACATTCTACATGCGAAAGCATTAAGAAATCCCACATCCAATATTTTTCTAACGGATAAACCAGAGGGCATTTGCTTGACCACAGTTTCCCTCTTGTTGTTAAAACTAAAACCAAATCAATACAACATCTCAATATATAACACAATAATAATAAACACACTTTGGACATCTTAAAGTGTCCGAAAATCCAACCAATACTAACAGCATACGGGCGCACACATTCACACAGACAATATAACTGCACCCCTCGACACGCCATTACCGTCAACGTAAATGTTCTCGATGTCGAAAGGAAGTAAATGAAGCATTGTGTAATATATAAAAGGGAGGAGGAAGCAGAAACGTGTTCGAAAACGAGAAAAAGAAAAAAAGACTTATATATAGAAAAGATGAACGTTATACGCACATGATTGCGGATGTATTCAGTATTGGATGTGGAAAACCGCCCTCTTAATATATTTTCTCTTGACTAAGTCCCAAATGGAAAGAGAAAAATTTTACTTAATGCTATAATAAAGTTTATCTAAAGTTAAGACACACACATACACGCGATACTTAATATCCCCTGCAAACATAAGGGTTGCTCGGTAAAATAGAAAAACTCTCGCAAAACTTTTCCGTCTCGTGGGATTCAATTTAGCCTTTGTAGATGTAACCTCAAAGACATAGATAATCTGGCAATCTAGAGCATTCCCCGGTAGTTGGTTGATTTGTAACCATACGTGCGCAAAGAAATTGCGAAAAAAGAGCTTTTTCTCTATTTTTAATATTGTAAGTGGCATATGGGTACAAGAAAAATACTTTCTTAAAGTTTTCGCGAAAACGGTAAATATGATTAAAAAATACGTGATATTGGATTTAGATTTGTGAGAATTTCTTAGCAAGAAAAACGTTTTTTCTTTTTCGTAGGTTCAAAAATCGAGGAAAACTCACTAAAATATGGATTTCTCTATTTCAGAAAAGGAATGGTCGAAACCTTAAATACTGAAGTGTCGGTTATGAAGAGAATCATCTTCATAAAAGTTTCACAATGGTAGACATATTTGCTATTAAAGATTTAAAAAGGGTAGACTAAGGTTCTTCTGTTATATAAGTTTGTTGTTTAATAATAAACACTGACCTAGATAGAGACATCTACCAGACTTCAAGTATAACATTTACCTATTGAATTTTTTGCGCTATGTGCTCTTTACTTATGAATTTTTAAACTAGTCTGAATTGAGTTTTTCTAATTTCCATTATTTCCAGCATCTACGACTTAGTTTATATTTTCTGTGTTTTTTATTATGCAAAAGCACTTAATAATTCGGAGAAGGATTAAGCTTTGGCAAAAGGTGGTTTACGAGGCTTGTCCGTCAAATCTGGCAAATGTACGCAAAAGTGATAAATGTCTAGCAAATGTCTAACATATTATCCATGATATTTGATCATTCTGTGGAGAATTAACTCTTATTATAATATTTAATAGACGGATAACATGCATTTTAATAACTACCCGATTTATTGTTGCATAACTTCACTTAAGAAATTTCTTATTGCAAATAAAATTAGTTAATTAAGGCTAACATGCACACAGAAAATCTTTAAGCAGATAAAGGATGTGTGAAAATCCAGATTTTCATAGTAAATAGATAATTTTTTCTCATAACTCTCCCATCCTCTTTCAATCCTTCCTTCCATATTTCACGTTCTCTCATCTCTATCACTTTCTCCCACCCTCTCTCATCCTTCCCCACCCAGGCACCCACTAACGTAAGTTATAATCTAACCTCAAACTCAACCTCTATCCCTAGCTCTTATTTAACCTCTAACCTAATTTTTAATCTGAACTAAATTAAATTCTAACCTATAACCTCAAACTTAATCTCTAACCTTAAAGTTCTAGTCTGATCTCTAAGCTCTATCGTAATCTCTAGCCAAAAGTCTAACCGAAGCTCCAACTCTAGCTCTCGCCTAGCCTCTTAACCTATGATTTATTATCTATTGGCAATCCAACGACCTGTCAAATGTTGTATTTATGTTTTTGTAGAGTATTTATGTACAATCTAAACTATAATGCCAGTGACTTTCATTAGAGATTCCAGCAATACTCTCCTACTGCAGCCATGTTTGGGGGAATATTATCTGAAGAAGGTGCAAGATGTTGCAAAAAAATGCGATGCTAAAATAATAGGGCACTGCAACATAATCATGCGATACCACTATTTCGAGGTACAAAACACATTTTAAAAATGTGTTTTGATACATGACAACTGTCAAAAATGTTGTCAGAAATTTTAAGGTAAATTCGCATTTTTACAAGTTTTCACTATTTCCGAGGTTTTTTGGGGCGCTAAATTCGATTTTCAGATTCCAAATCCGATTTGACACATTATAGCTATCAAGAATTCTGTCAAAATGAGAAATTCCGATGTAGCTTCGCATTTTTTATCTGCTTTTGTGTTTCTAAGGTTCACTAACTAGAAACTCGAGGTTAAAAATGTAGTTCGACATACGGTTGCAGTCAATTCTGTATTAGGTTAAAAGTAACTGTTTCAACATATTCCAAGAATTTTCTAGACAGAAAACAAATAATACTCGGTCGTTTCAGCCTGATTACCTGATGCCGGGATATCTCGGAAAGTGCGAAAGTTATAGTACTTACAAGAAAAGAACTTGCTGCACCCTAGCTTGGCTCAGAACCTGCTCTGCGAATACCCAAGTATATGATTAAAATACGTATTGGAGACTGGGTCAAGTCAAAGAACTTCAAATCTATGGAAAGACATTCATTGGGCATCTATGCAGCAATCCAACTAAAGGCCTACCTAAACTAGACTGGCACGCTAGAGACACCGGCATAGGATGGAATTATGGAGACTTTGCAATTGCAGATTGTACTGTAAGGAACAGGAATCTTCCCAAACACATATCATGTGATTTTGAAACATTAAATTGGAGGAGGATAATATTGGTGTCAGTGTCTAGCTAAGTATCAGCCTCGTTGAACTCTTCAGTCATTGCAACGCATTCCAAACCAAACCATAGAATTGTATAATATAAAGTAGTCGTATGTATCGTAAGAATTTATTACTGCATAAAAAATGCGAATCCACACAAACACATAAACACACATATCTTTTTATTGTATTCGCTAAACCAGTTTTCTGTCCCATTTACTAACAGAAAAGAATTTTTAAGAAATTTCACAATTAATCAGGTTCTACTTTTATTCATTGTGTTACATAAAACTCCACAAACATACGTTTGTTAATACTTAATAACAATTTACTGCCCACAAGTTTAATAAAAACCAATACCGAATGTGGAAAAACACTGTCCGATAGTCCAATATATCTTGATCACCGTAGACTAATTCCAGAAGAGAGATGCGTCAATTAAATTCCACTCGAATGATACTCTCTAATAAAGTTTATCCGAAGTTAAGACACATACAATACTTTTAATATCCCGGATAAACATAAGGGTTGGTCATAAGAGAGAAAAACTCTCGCAAAACTTTTCCGTCTCGTGAGATTCAATTTACCCTTTCTGGATGTAACAACAAGAAAGAGACATGGATAATCTAGCAATCTTGAGCATTCTCCGATAGTTGCTCGACTTGAAACCAAACCATACATACACAAACGAATTGCAAATAAAAGAGTTTCTTCTCTTTTTCATAATATCGAGCAAGATTTTATCTTTAAGTATCTGTTTGTAGTAATTAACGAGAACACTACTAATAGTATCTGTAAAACAACCGAATTACAGAATCAGTTCAACAATACGGGTACCCTAATGTTCGTAATAAGCTTTAATGATGGTAATACATTTATTCGGGATCATCAGTTCAAGATAATAGTAGATACATTTGTGTTTGTCAAATAAAGGCTTTATATCGGTACACGGTGATTTCCATCCAAAACCTACAGGCGTCTAAGGTAGCATTCATAGAGAAATGTTTGTAGATTATTTTGCTACTGTTAAATAATTTCTCCCCACAAATCTCAAATTTAAAATTTGCCATTTCAGATTTTAAAGTTAGTTAAGGGGCGAGTCATAGTCGGATGATCCTTTAAAGACATATTCGTAAGTTGTTGACACAGACATTGATTTAAAAAAAAGACCGAACGACCACCAAATTGGAATAAAGACGATTCTATATATAGTAAGATTATTTCTGATGATATTGTGTTGGCCCCGGAAGCGACGACACGTCTACCAGAGATAGTGAGCGTCTGGCTGATATAAAAAATTACAAGAAGTTGTAAATTCGCTCTATGTTATATCTATGTACCTACTATTGATTTCATACTGATCTAGGACAGCCAGGTTAATATGCTACTATTTTTTATTATTTTATCCTATACAATTAGACTGAAAAAAAAGAATAAAATAGCATCATCATATTAGCCTTGCTGTCCTAGATCATTATGAAATCAATAGTACATTAATTTCCAAAATTTTTCCTTTGTATGCAGCTGGTAGCCAGACGAGTCGTCTGCTTCGAGATGCATTTTATCTGTCAATTAACTCTTTGAGAAAATTAATTATGTTCGTCTTGCGTGACTGACGTCACCTCAAAGGATTTAAGAGAAAAGAGATCTATGTCAAAAACTCAAATTTTTCCTTCAAACTATTCACAAAAACAATTCTATAGTTCTGATTTAACTGCGTGCGATTTCTTTTTGAACCCAAAATAGTTTGTTAGATAAGAAACAGAACCTATAAGTTATCTTTTACTACCAAATAAATAAAAATACTGCTTCAGGAATATAAGTAGTCACATATCTGCCCTCAACTTTTAGTAGCGTGATTTTTGGTCCAATGACATTTAATACAACGGACGTTTGGTCCAACGGAATTATTGGCCGAAGAGACTTTTATGTCCAGCGATGCTTTTGGTTCGACAGGATTTTTCGACCAGCGAGACTTTTTTGGTCTACAACCAGTTTTTAAATAAAATATGCAGATTTCTAATTTGTGATGGTTGTTTACTAATACTTGGTATCAACAAGATGGCGTACCACTACATTTTGCAATACATGTCGAGACAATAACTGGATGAAGTGGTTCCCAGACCTTACTTCTCTTGATTGGAATATTTAAAAGCACACCGGAACCGAGCCAACAATCTAAGAACTGAAAGAAAAAATAATTTTGTAGTGTAGACATATGGAGCAATGCATCAACACTACCGTTTTTAACAAATTTCAAAATCGCCTTTACTTGTATTAAAAGACTCATGGTGGCAGTTCAACATTTAGCTCAATAATTATTTCTTATTTTCTTGAAAAATCAAACTTTATACTAGTATTTTAATAAATATATTTTTTATTTTTTAGGATCGAGGAATAAACTTTTAATTTGTTTTTCTTTTGTGATTGCCTGTTTAGTCAGGACCGACCTGGTCTTTCCAGGGTCCACGTCTGCCAATCCATGTATTGGACAGTACTTTTTTGTTCGTTAGCAACTGCAACAGCTAGAGGCAAGAAAGAGCAACATGTTTGTAAGCCAGTTACTTTAGACCCCCTTTCGGGAGTATTGAGTTCAGAAAAAAAAGTGCTTTTCGATTCTTGTGAAAGAAGATTTGTAGTTTAAGAAATAGTCGATGAAGTTATAGACCAAGAGGTCGTGGGAGGAGGGAAATATTTTGTATGTATGAAACAGATCCTGAACAAAAATAACGAAATTGGCGTGTCCGAGTGTTTTGCTGATTGAAGCTCAACCAGTTATTGTATTTTAGTTGAACTAAAAGTATTATTGGACCAAAAGTGCAATTAGTTGAAACGAGCCGTCGGTGCCAAACCTATTAGAAAGAAATAGTTGATTAATCAGTGAAGCAAACTTAACTTTTTTTCACAAGATCCAGCAGTAGATTGATTCCGCGGTAATCTTGAAGACATTCTCGCAGATGAAAGATTATATCGTACATGTGATATGACTGGTTAAGGGGAAAAAGGGGGTCAACAGGTGATTTGGCAACCACCTCTGCTTTATCTTGGTTATTTATCGAGCAATTTCCATCACGAACAAGTACCTTGTTACACTACAAACAACTGCGCCCCCCCCCCCCACCAAGTCGATTCATTAATTCAAACCAAGAACTTGCATCCCCATACGCGGATATAGATCTAGAAAAGCCATCTTCTAGGATGAAATACTTTTGTGCTCATTATTTCCAAGATGTATTAGTCTTTGAGAAAAATATTAGAAAGCGAATAGAACATATCAGCAGAGCTTACATAGAACCATACCGAGATGGATTCTATACCTTCGATAAAGGTTCTTGAGATCAATCAACAAGTTGATTTTCGGTTAGTGCCCTCTCCGGCCATATTTCGGTTCCATCATCGATTTGTTAAGTATTAAATTGCTTTAACCAGTTTAACCTATTGGTTCTCAAAGTGTGGATCGTGAAATCTCGGATCACCAGAGAGGAGGGATCGCATTAAAGCCCTTGGAGGTCGCGTGAGGATTTTCAAGATATATTGGTCTTAGTGAAAAATCTATGAAAAGAATATCAACACAATTTGCATAGAATCATACACCGCGATCGGTTCTATAACTTCGATGACGATTCCTAAGATAGATCAAAAAGTTAATTTTCAGTTAGTGCGCTTTACCGCCCATGTTTCAGTCCCATCGTGGATCTGTTAATTGATCTAACCTATTAGTAGATATGTTAATACCAAATGATCTAATATTAGTAGATATGTTAATACCAGTTCTGGCTATGAGGGTAATCATGCAGATTCTTTTATAAAATCCCAAGAAAAATTAACCTTTTTTCAGACCATTAAAAGTTAAAATTTTAAGGGTTTTTAACCTATTTTGAAGGTGTATTTTGAAAAGTTAAGATATTAAGATATATTTTGAAAAATTAAATAAATGGGTTTATTGAAAGAAATAGTTGTTTTATATTTGTGAATTAAAAAAAATGTTCACTTATTACAACAGGTTTTTTAAACGTTACTTTATTTTAGTGATCGATTTTTTTGATTTTCATTGCATTTACATAATGTATCAAAATACAACCAAAGAAATATAGTCTGCAATCGTTTTTTATAAGTGGCGTGACGTATGACGGCTGCCGCACGGGGATTCGCACAAAATACGCACAGAATGCATATCAACAGGTGAGAAGATTTGCCCTAAACAGTATTTTATTTTTATAGTTAATTAGCATTCACATTTAACTTTTAAGGCTGATTCTCACTATACGGCAGGCTACCAACAGTCACCGGACCGACAAAATATTGTACTATACATTTTATATGAAGGTTACAGTCACGGACCGTCGCCAGCAGTTGTTGGTCATGATTGTTTGTGAGAATGTTTTGCAGGTCGGTGTTGGTCCGTTCCTGGCAGAAACGGTTAGTGTGAACAGTCGGTCGCCGTCAACTGTCGTGTTTGTTGACGTCATTGGCATTGGTAAAAATTTTTAAAACGATATTATTGTATTGTCAGCGTCTTTTAAAGTTGTAAACCCAAGTTTTTCTAACAATAATAAACTACCATATTCTATAATTTATTTAAGTACCGCTATTAAGGTTTTATTAGGGCCTTTAAAATAATAACTTTGCATTTTTAACTGTGTAGTTATAGAAGCAAATTATTTAACGAAAAATACAACTTTTTACAAAAATATATAAAACTTAACAGAGGGAAAAGGGAAGCTACAAATTCTAAAAATTCAAAGTTGTTATTTTAAAGGCCCTAATAAAACCTTAATAACGGTACTTAAATAGATTATAGAATATGGTAGTTTATTATTGTTAGGTAAAACTTGGGTTTACAACTTTAAAAGACGCTGACAATACAAATAGTGAAATTTTTTACCAATGCCAATGACGTCAACAAGCACGACAGTTGACGGCGACCGACTATTCACACTAACCATTTCTGCCAGGAACGGACCAACACCGACCTGCAAAACATTCTCGCAAACAATCATGACCAACAACTGTTGGCGACGGTCCGTGTCTGTGTTGGTTGATGTGAACACCTTCATATAAAATGTACAGTATAATGTTTTGTCGGTCTGGTGACTGTTGGTAGCCTGCCGTATAGTGAGAATCAGCCTTTAAGCGGTTCAATACGGTGATATTATTTTAAGATGTATATACATACTGGCAATTTCCCAGAATTATTCTAAGTTAAAAACACGTTTATGTTAATTCATAATGTAGTAAAAAACAGAAACGCAGATTAAAAATTAAAAAAGTGTATTTTGCCGATACGATATATCGGTATATCGGTTTATCGGCACGTAAATATCGGTATCAGCCGATATATCGTATCGTCAAAAAAAAGTGATATTGGTCGATCACTACTTTATTTATAGCTTTCTGTTCGTTAATTTTTTTGTTCGTCTGAATATACCTCAATATTCTATTTTTTAACATTTTCCATTGACTTTCCATATGTGCATTATTCATTAATTTCCAAAGATCTTTTTCAAATACACTTTTAGCTTTTTGTCTTTGTTTGGTACTAAATTCTATATGAGGAGCCATAAAGGCTGTTTGTGTAAATTTAATAGCTCTGTGTATTTTTATTTTTATTCACAAATTTGTATATAGCTTTTATTATAGCTTTGTATAAAGTTTTTTAGTAAATTATATAATTCTTTTTTCATAAAAGTCACAAGTACGTTTATTTACTTTTTCATCAGGGGGAGATTTATTTCTTTGAGCTAAAGGATAATCATTTAATTTATCATGCAGTTCTTTAGGAAATGATAAATCAACCTGTAAAACATATCCTGTTTCATCATCACCATCTGAAATTTTATCTATATTTATTTCTTCTTTATTCATTAATTCAAAACTTTTTAGTGGTAATTTCTGTAATAATGAGTATTTGTTGTTTTTTTATTAAAAAATATTAGCTTTTGTAAAAAACAGATTTTGATTAAGGCACCAAAACACCAGATGAATGGCATTACCACATATTTTATAGAATAACTTAAGAAACAGGGATTGAAGAGAGAAATAATAACGGTCCGGGCAACATAACAGTTATGAAAGGCGAGATAATTTTACTTAAGAGTTATAAAGGACCTTTATCCGCGATTGAAAATAAAGGTTTCTAGCTTAATAACTGTTTCGAAAAAGGGAAGAGATTCATAAGAGTTATTGTTTGAACGACCGAAAACGACCGATATTTAAAAATCTATAAAAGGAATTGAATACACTGGATGTAAAAGAGCACATGTTCATGATATGAACAGCATTTAGTAGATGTATTTCCTTTCAGAAATTGCTTATAGACGATAATATTTTTTTATATCTTCTTAAAATTAGAAGTACTACAAATATTTATTATTATTAAAACCCAACATTATTCGAGACCACGTGGACATAATGATATCCTAGAATAACGTCCGGGACGGGGTGCGGATAATTGGCTCAATGTTTAGATTTACTGTAATTTATTACACACACACGTTGGACTTCTAGATAATTCGTATAATAAAATCATTCGTATTGTATTTCTTTCTTTAAAACGTGTTTGGAGGTGGTGGCGGGAAGGCTGCAGTTTTAAATTGAACTCTCACATACACGCTGACGGCAGTGTTGAGCATCAATCAATTAAATGCTTATTTAAACATTGTTACAGCTAATAATACTATTTATGAAATTTTTAAATTTAATAATGATGTCATTCTGGTTTTTGTAGCAGATTACATTTCAACCTCGTACCAGACGTAAACAAACGCACCGAAATATTAACAAAAACAAAAAGTGCAATTGAAATATCTTTTTACAAGTATATAGGGTCAATTGGTTGTAGAAATATACTAATGCTCAACAAATCAACTGACCATTTGCACAGATTTGTGTAATTTTTTAAATATTTAAATAATTCCCATAAAACCATCCGTGTTTATTTTATAGTACTTATATTAAGTATATGTAATTGTATTGCGTATTCAGTTGTAAAGAAATACTTTATACAGTCGCGAAGCCCAAGTTGTTTACACAATAAATTATAGCAAATCTAATAAACATTATCCGGGCCACGTCGGGGACTTTTGTTTATTTACATATATAACACAAAAATTAGACTCCTTATTAATAGAAGGAATGAATAACAAGATGATCTGAAACTATTTAACACTTTCAATTCTTAATTGAAATGTTACAAGTACTATATTTATAATAATCCTGTTATAGACTTTTTATATCTCTCCTTTTCGGGCTTTCAAACGATAACTGTTATTATAAATCTTCCCTTTTTGAAAGAGTTATGAAAGGAGAGAAATTTGCTTTTTCGGTTCTTTAATAACAGTTATGCAGATTTGAAATATTAATATTGGGCCTTCATAATTGTTTTATAATGACCGATAAATAACTGTTTCAAACAGTTATTTTCGTTACAGTTTCAATCCCTGTTAAGAAATAATACAGATATCAAATTACAAAAAACACCATTAGTGTTTTGCTATGCGCATTCAAACTCAGGGGTCAGAATATTTGCATTCATAAGAATATATTTTTTAATTACTTAACACTTGTATCGTGCACGCAATTTATGCAACCATTTACACACCACGAATGCTCGAATTACTGAGCTTGCGCCAGATAGAAAATCCTTCCACCTTCCATCGCAAAACATGCGCATCATTCTTGATTTCTTTGCTCTTTGACGACGAAACGTAGAGGATCGTATTGTTTTCGCCTTTTTGTTGAAGTAAAAAAAGATACAATGAATCAACAAGGTAAGAATATATAAAAGCCAGCATATTCAAAGTAAGTATCAACTGAATTTGTCTAATTTTAGAACAGCTAATACACGTGGTTTGTCCACAATCTAGTGTATCCAGTGAACAATCCCGAAAACAGAAAAATAAACAGATTGTTCTACTGGAGAACAGATGCAAAGCCGTTAAAAAGTGATCTCAAACGTATGTTTGGTAAAAAGATGTTTGTTAGTGTTCATTGCACTCTAGTTAGAGTAAATAAAACGAATTGACACCAATATACACTTGGCAGTGTATTTGACAAGAGAAGCGTGTGCGCAATAATGACACTAACAAAAAATGGCAATAATCAGCTGTCCGCTGTATTTGACTTCGACTAGTCATAACAGACGAAACTTTACAATTTCAAAAGTTACTAATATTGGTGGGAATTTCAAAATTTTACAAATCTTTAAATAACTTAATGTAGCTTAACAATTTATTTAAAACGTAATGAACTAAGCAAAATTTAGAGATCAAATTTATATTGACTAGACCAAAAACAGGTACCTGTACATCAATAATAGTCGTGACCGGAAAAATACCCACAGGAGAAAAGCCCACAGGAAAAATACTCACAGAAAAATGCTCACAGGAAAAAAGCCCACACGGAGATATGCCACATAGAAAAAAGCTCACATTGAAAAAAGCCCACACGGAAATATGCCCACATGGAAAACAAGCCCACACGGAAATATGCCCACATGGAAAAAAGCCCACACGGAAATATGCCCACATGGAAAAATGTTCACTTTACATTAAATTACATTAATCAATCAATAATTAATCGATAATAATGCATAAGAGAATGAGAAACGCTATGCAGCGAAGGTTAGGTTATAAGTTAGTAAGTTTGGTAGATCTAACAGAGGCTTCTTAGTACAAACAACGGCAAACCTTCTTCTTTGACACCCCATTGTTTGTTAATTATTGAATACCACCTCGCCAGAAAGTAGACATCCATAAGCTTTAAGGTATTACATTTTCAAAGAGATTGACCTTCAGATAAAGCTTCAAAAGTGAGCATTTTTCCATGTGAGCTTTTTTCTATGTGGGCATATTTCCGTGTGGGCATTTTTCCATGTGAGCATATTTCCGTGTGGGCTTTTTTCCATGTGAGCATATTTCCGTGTGGGCTTTTTTCCATGTGAGCATATTTCCGTGTAGGCTTTTTTCCTGTGAGCATTTTTCCGTGAGTATTTTTCCTGTGGGGATTTTTCCTAGAACCAATAATAGTACCTATATTAAGTTTAGATTTGTAAAATTTTGAAATTCCGACAAGTTGCAAAGCAAAGTTCAATATGTTCGCGACTTTTTACTGTGTGTGAATGTGAAACTTCGAAGTTTGTTTTAATAATTAATATAAGGTAACTTAAAACAATTTTACATTGTAAACATTTTATTAATACATAATATGTTATTTTATAATTTTAGTAATTAGTGCTACTTATGATGAATAAGAAGAGAGCACTTGGACACTTATACGGCATGTTGAACAGTAAACTATTTAATATTGATATCCAACGGAGTTGTACTTTTTTCAATAATTCATATTCATTGTTTTAATTACAAACAATAAACAGAGATATTAAGAGATTAGGTAAGTAAAAGCAATAATTATAATTCTGATTTGCAGAACAAAAGAGTAATTACATCATAATTGTAGTAATTTTGAACTTTGGCGGGGTTCAAGGAGTGCTGTAAGGAAATATCTTAATAGATATTTCATGAGAGTCGGCATGGAGAACGGGTACTCACTTTAGCAACAATTAACAACCGTACCATGGACCAAGAAAAACAATTTCGAAGTAAAGGTTCGGGAGTGTCTTTTAACCAAAATAGAAGTGCCCCAACTGGGCAAGTATATATTTTTTCAAAACGTTCTTATATTTTAATTGTATATAATTACTTTTTATTTATGTTTGCAGTGAAATTAATAAATAAATCAGTTATTTTATTATTACCTTGGAAAACTATACTATTTTCATTCTAAATTTTAATCTAAATAGAAAACATTATACAAAAGTTTTTGAACAATCCACTCTAAATAGGCAATATTTTTCGTAGAGTAAAAGCTTCAAAAGTCAAGAGTAAAATCTTACTCCGAAACGATTATAAGCTTGGCTGTTTTAGTGTAAAAAAGTTATCATAAATGATTAAAGATATAATTGTTTTAGAGTGTAATAAATGTACACTAACATTGTATTGAAGTTAACTCTATGGTCTACACGAAGATACAGATCAATGTTCGTAAATGGCAAGTTGCTTCACTGCCCTATACAACTCATTTTAAACGCGGGCACGGGAAAGAGTAATAGAAGGGGAAAAGCGAATATATCTTGCATTAGTTGAATTAAAACGGTAAATAATCCTTTTTCCTGATTGAACTATTCAGCTCGAACAAATTTAAGTACGTTATCATTTTTGTGCCTTACTTTAATACTTTCAGGTAAGTACCATGAATAAAAATATAGCCGAATTTCGCATTTTAATTGTTTTAAACGGTAAAAATACTGTTACTTATATTAAAGTGACGAGTGCTTTAAAATTATAGAGAAATATACATAAGAAATGAATAATAAATAAATAAAAATCTTATTAGAGAAAGGAATGATTTCATAACAACAGCATTTAAATTGAAAAACAGTAAAAATGAATTTAATCCAACTTATTCTAAGAATTACTTTTTGGTTATCAGAAACATTATTTTACAGTTTCGTTCTTTATTTACTTAAAATTTGGTAGATTTTGTCACTTATAATAAACTTATTTTTTATTGGAAGTTTCATTTTTGAATTCATTTTTGATTGGTTTGATAAGAATTAAATATGAAATAATATTACAACGTGTTTTACTAATGATGTTAGATGCATTATTGAAAATATTGTACATCACCAAATTATTATAGGTACATACATATAAGTGGTCATACATGTTCCCAGTGACGTCACGTTTCAATTGCTAAAAACCGTTCGTGAGACAACTTCCATTTACTAACCTTGGGCACAGATTAGATATTTCACCCTAAAAATGTATTGGACCTATACACACACACACTTTTTGGAGTGGTCTAGTGTTCGAATTTTACACTAAACTTTTTACTGATGTGTACTACATACCCCTAATCTATTGAAAAAATAATTATAACACGGAAACAAAAAAATAAAACATGTCCAACAATTTACTGATCGAATGTTTAAGAAAACTGTCCACTGTATCTGCGTTGTTTGTGGACCAATTAAACATTGATTTGTTTTGTTGTTGTACAGATTTAGATTTTCCTCATTGGTTTCATTTTATTTTTAAATATATTGAGAGAAAACAAAAGTAAGTGAAATGTTGACGGAATTCCACTATTTAACGATTATTACAAGCTGTTTATTTGCAATTATTCACTTAACTTTCAAAGATAAAAGCGCGTTCTTGTATAGTATAGTGTTATTATTTAAGTATAACTAATGCGAGTAATAATTCAACGAGGGCAACGTACCACAGTCTAGAAAAGAAATATTATGCTCGGCCCGTTTTGTTTAGATCTTTGAAAAATTCGAGTAATTAACAAATATTTAGAATTCGCCATGTACACATACAGAATCGTACATAATTATTCGTACCTAATGAGAACCTTTTAAACATCATAGATAAATCCCAAAGATAATTGAAATCGTTAGATCAAACAGACATTATTATTTTTTCTAATAGAAAAGAAGCAATTTACTTGTGAAAGTGTATACGCAATTAGACAACAAAATAGATTCTTCTCGCAAGGTAAGAGCTAAGATATAATCAATAACGGCGCATCTTGGCTGTAAATTTACACAGACATGAAGTCTGTAACCATTTAACTTGATCAATTCCTTTCATGTGCAGATTTGCCCATTAGCTTTCAATATAAAATGTAGTTACATTTGAGTGAAACTCTTTTCTAGCCCTATTATAGTCGTTTCAATTACTTTTAATTTTCAATATTGCTACGTTTAGAGTAAAGTCATTGGTTCTCTCGAATGGAACTTTTACTTTTATATTTCTCTTTTGATATTTACTATAATTGCTAACAATAGCCATTACTGGAACGAGATAAATACTAAATAAATATAAACACCAGATGCAATCATCATAACAATTATTTATTGTCTGTTGATTTCCAATAAGTTATTGATTTTTTATCAGTTGTAAAAAAACGGATGATTGATTGATTTGTAAGTATCGGAATATTACTATACCATGTAATTCTAAAGTTGAATTGGGGCAATTATTTATTTTAATCATTTCCTTTCAATCAATAATTTTATAACAATAAATCTCTTCGTGAAATCTACTAGGAAGGCAATATTCTAGCATTTAAAATATCACACTATATTCCCTATGATGCGTTTTCCCATATCACACTCGGTATTCAAAACAATCTCTTTTTAAGCATTTTACACAGTACGTTGTTGTAAATAGAAACTGAACGGCGAAATTGTTTGTTATAATGTACAGGGTGTTGCACACTTTCTAGATAACGGATTCAAATTCAAGGAACAATAACCAACTTCCATTTGCTGGGGAAATGTTGATAACTGGGTTAGTATTACCTATAGCCAGTTTTAATTTCTTCTGCATTCGAGGAAAAAGAACTTTTAAGGAAAAAAATGAAACTAAAGTGGCACCCTGTATAATGGATTATTTTTAATAACAGATTAAAATAATAATAATTATATTACTGCGTGAGTAATAAATTGAGCTCTTATTACGTTTTAGTACTTTTTCCTTTTTTTTAAATAAGAAACTGTTACTATTTCACGATTATCCCTGCAGCTGAAAGCGTGTATTAGTTCTTTAATCCAGGAAATTAGAAAATGAATAAGGAAAGGCGGCTTTAGCACTGTAGCTCTGTAGCAGTCGGTATTATTCGATTCCTCCACTTCCTTCTGAACAAGTTTCAGTCCAGTTATTAAAAATGATAGTAGCCCCGACCGTAAGCTCTTGACAATTAAATATTTACTCTTATGCTCTCGCTCCGTATTTCATGTCTTTCAAAAGACATGAAAGACGCTAACTTTCATTAAAATGTAGTACTTATACTCTGGCTAGTGGCATGAACTATATACAAAGAAATAAATAGACTGCCTTTATGATTAATTCTGGTCTAGATAAAATAAGTCTAGTAGCTGGCAATTCTTTTATACATTAAGAAAATTGTTACTTTTGATCCCTGATATTTTTCATCGTCAACCTCATTTTTTATTTATCTTTGTTTACCTGAACTTTTTTATACTGTTTTATTGCTACGACAGCCCCATAATGCTGCTGCTTACATCGGTACAACTTATTGTTAGTTGTATACTGACGAGTAAATTATATGCCACGATAAAGCAAATATCACAACCCAATTTATCGATCGAAGTGTAAACTGATAAGAAAATATCAGGAGGACTCACCCTAAAAAAGAATTAAAAAGTAAATTCAAACTACATCCTAATTAAATATTTAAATATAATAATTCTTTTAAACGCTATGAAAATTAGATTGAATTAGTTTTACTGCATAAATGCATCTAGCCAGCACAGAGGAAATGAATAAAATGGCGAATGAAAAATGTCGTACAGACAGTGAGTAAGAAGTGAGTTGAGGAATAGTGGAAACAATACAATTAACATCCATCCATGTAGGTCTATAAATTTGCGGGAATATAAACAGGGAAGTCAGGCAGGTATTTCTTGGCGCCTGTCACGCATTCTATAAAGATATTCTCAGAAATATCCTACTTGTACGTGCAAGAACTCTGATAACACTTTACTAGAATCTTAAACAAATAATCTTCCGTCATGAGACACGTATGCAATACATCACATTATATTCCGGCTCATCGCCCTCTTTGTTCTTGAAATCGACACTCATTAAATGAGTTGAAACATGGCCGCTCTGATTCAGAAGTACCGTTTTCTTTCGGCTTTCGTTGGACTTGCTTTCTATACGTACTGCAGTGTAGACAGCGTCTTTAACCTAAGATTTATTGGTGAACACATGAGGATTACGGGTGGGGGGGGAGTTATGACTCATGGCCCTCTCCAAACCTCTAGACCTCTCCAAGATCTAGACTTACCATCGCTAATGCTCGGATAGAACTTCGAAGAAGAAAAGAGGGACACTTACCCACCGCAACTAATATTTTTGAAAACTGGTCTGGCGATTAATTCATTCACGTTTCAAGTCTTTTGTACCATTCTTTTTAGGGTTACGAAGGTAACCACGACCAAGAAGCAGAAATTTTTTTAATTTTCTTTCAACCAAAAAATGCAGGAGTATGTAGAAGATTAAATCGAAATTAACCTACCAATATGGACCCTAGGGTAGTCCACAGCAATATGGAAAAAGTCCAAAGCGTTCCTAGATTCTCTCCACAAGCCTAATGTTCCACTGGATATGGGGAGTAACCGAGTAGAGTAAGGGAGTAAATGAGGCTAAAAGGTCACAACAGCTAGAAACACATGGTGACTTAGATGAAGAGGAGATCTGTCGATGAGTTATGATCTAGAACATAACATCAAATCCAAAAGTTGCTGATCGTGGAGCTATGTTTGTGGTGGCATCAGTAGCCAAGGCTTTGGGGCATCCTCTTGACGATCTGGTGCTCTCTCGGGGCACCATAAGGCGATCTAGAATGGCTGTCCGCAAAGAGGTGGCTGAGGCAGACAAAGCCAATTTTTCTGTTGAGTTTGCTCAAAAAAACTATGAATCGAATTGCTGTGATAGTGACCGGTAATAGAATTAAGAAGCCGCTGGCTATTCCTAAAATCGGAAAAGGAATTGGTAGTGAACAAGCAGCTGCTTGCATAGCAGTTCTAGACTAGTGGGAAATACGCGATGCAGTGCATGGTTTGGTTTTTGATACTACAGCGTCCAACACTGTCATTCACATGGGAGCTTGCGTCCTCATCGAGAAAATTTGGTCGTGAACTAGTCAACATCCGCTGTCGTCAGCACATCCTGGAAGTCGTTCTTAGCAGCGTCTTCACGGCTTTGTTTGGTGAAAAAGGAGCAACTGCAGTAGGCCTGTTCAAGAGGTTCCAGAAGAAATGACCGTATATCAAACAAACAGATTACACGCCAGCTGAAGATGAACTCTGTCACGGTGTTACTAAAATCCTGAGGAAAGAAATGGTGATATTCTACACTAATGTCATTACTTGTCAGCAGCCAAGGGATGATTACCTTGAACTCCTTCGACTGTGTCTGGTCTTGTAATGTTAAATGTTAAGCTGTTGTATACTGGATAAGTAGAACCATCAATTATCATTTTATACAGGTTTGTCTACCTCATCTAAATGTTTCTATGTCATATTTGTGAAATGTTTCAAACAAAGGGTAATGTTACAAAGCACTGGATTTTCGGTCTCTTTTGACCGTTTCAACTCCTCGTTCCGCACTCAATGGTAATTGACAGCGACCCGTAAATATTGGTCGATTTTCTTTATATTTTTTATTTTACTTTATTACACCATCACATGGAACAAATTTAGCATTATGGAGAAATAAAAATCAATACTTTTTATTTTCGGACCACCCTAATGGACCCATAATATAGTTAGTTATTAACTTTTCACTCTCCCCTTTACGAAAGTGTAACTTTCTATCTTGATAAGGCAACCGAAAGCGAAAGTAAAACATGCGAGGTGGTTGCTAGGTATGAAAAACTTTAGGTCCCTGGACAATGAAGTAAAACTGTCAATTTTTTTAAAATATAATATTATAAGGTGGCTGTTGTCAACATTATCTTGGTAACAATACTGTTGTATATACAAACATTATTTTTTGCACGTCCTATATATAAAGCTCTACTTTAGTCCCCCAAAAGAGGGAGTAAAGTAGCACTTTTACTCCCTGAGGAAGTAAATGTTGTTGTCATGTTTCCATGACAACAACAACAAAAAGAAAGTAATCGCTTTACAGATTTATCTGACATAAAATCAGCTTTCTTTAATTTCTTAATTTCAAGGTTCGTACCCACATTATAAATAATTATATTAGTTAAGGGAATAAAGTGGTAAAGGTTCGAAGAATCGAACTTATACTAGTAATTTATAATTAAAACCATGGCAAATGTGTTGGGTAGCCCATAAATCGTTGTAAAGCTTTCGGGTTTTCCGGAACATTCTTGTAAAGATTTTATCTCTACATTTTTCAGGTAAAAATACTTCAATTTTAGATTTCTACAAGTTATAGCATGAAGATTTTGGCAGAGCAAGATTTTAATTTGCAGTATTTATTGACTATCAAATTTATGAAAAACTGTTGTCAGTAACTTTAAAAGAATTAGTTGAATATTTAGATTGCTAATAAAGGGAAAATATAACATATAAAAATCGTCCTAATAAAAATTTTGTGATAGTATGTCTTATTAGATGATAACCAATTATTTGTAACATAATCCAAGGATTGCAGGTTAGATCCTCGACCGAGCTGGTAATTTTTCATAGCGGAGGAAAGTTAAAAAGCATGCCTTCTTCCGGGTAGGTAGTAAATTGTAGGTCCCATGTCAATGCGATTTTTGGCACGATAAGAATGCCTACTGGTAATCGGTAAATATAGTTAAGCTGGCTTTCTTCTTTTCATTTAAAGTTAATGACAACACTTTTGCTAAATATTTCATGTAGATTAGAAGTTGACAATAAATATTATTTAAAAAAAATGCAGAACTCAAATTACAAATTAATTAAATTAATTTTAAATACTATTATTACATTCATTACATAGATACATCAATATCAAGGTTATATTAATTTACTATAAGTGGAAACATTAAAAACCCAGCAAAGCCCCAAAACTTTAAGGGGTTCTGTAACCCTTAAGGGAAAGAAGTGCATCTTGTTACTTCTCACATAGTCAACTAATATCAGAAACTACGCGTTAAAGAAAAAAGAATACACAAAAGGGAGATCACGGTACGAAAGGTTTCACATGAGACAAGAAAAGAATTGTGAAACTCGACTGTGAAACTGCTTGATTTTACAAAATTATTGTCATACAAACAGTGTTGCCTTTTGTGACAATGTTTACTTTATTTTACTTTAATATTCTTAATAATGATAATAGTAACAATGAGATTTCTGACTTCTTGTCTTTATATGCTGATATCAGAAATAACAAAACGAATTTAATTCGTTTGAAAGAAAACTGTCCGCGGCAATAATCACAATCTTCTTAAATACCCCTTGGTGAAATAAAACGGTACTGCAAACACAGTTCTTCTCTTTGACAGAACCAAGTTGTCAAATCCCAACATCGATATGTCAGCTGATTTATTTAATCAATAAATCTTCTTGGTGTTTTAATTCCAATAGAAACCCTAATAAATCATTAAGAAATGATAATAATATATTTTCGTTTCAATACTTATCATAATTGGTAAGTATTACCTTCTTTGAAATACTTGAACTTTGTTTTTTCTTTCAGGCTTATTTATACATTTTGCCCAAAACACGCAAGTGACGCCAGCAACTTTTAAGCAATAATAAATATTATCAAATTCTTAAAATTAATTACTTAGAAATGTAGCCTATAAAATTGTTAACAAAATGATATAAAATACTTTTACCTTTAAACAGTAAACAAAGCTGTAAATCAACGTCCACCGTGATATAGTATCCTATGTTTAATTAGCTATTAAGTGCATGTGTTGAATATTTAAGACCAACAAGGTTTAATTGAAGAATCCTTTCTTGAAATTTAAATCCAAAAAGTTAGGCTATGTTTAACTATAGAACGTAATGCTCTTATTTTCAGAATTGCGAGGTAAGCTACGTCATATGCCTTTTTTATATCGTGGTAACTTAATTAAAGGTGATTAGTATCCTTATAATAGTTGTAATTCCGATACATTGTCTTCATATTATTATTATTCGCATTCCAAATACGGTTTCTAGCTTGAAATATTTTTCAAACAATTCAATACAATGTTCTATTTTTCTCTTCTTATTTCTGCACATTAACATCAACGATGAACTCTGTTCATCAATCATAATTTATATGAGTAATTAATACCATTGCCTATCGAGATCATCCATTAGGTCGTATATACATAAAGTAAATCAAAAAGTCGTTGGAAATAATATTTTAACAACCCGTCTAAACAGCCATTCCAAAAAAAAAACAAAGTGGAAGCTAAAGCAAAACTAATAAAAGAGAATAATTTTTAATTAAAACCTGAAATTGTAGTTTGTGTTAATTATGTCCATTTGCTTGCATATCAGAGTTTATGTTACCTACACTTTCTTCTAGCAATATACGTTACATACACCAAAATATGTAAATTGAATTATGCAGATGTGTAAGGTAAACATTCCGAGATAAAATGTAACTAAAGAATCATTTATATTTTAAAAGGATTTTTATGTTCAAAATCCAACTTTGAAATCTTAATATTATTGCATTCCCCTACAAGCATGCATCCATTTTATGAACCGCCAATAAAATGCAACTCGTGCTGTATTATTATTGCATTACATGTTATTGTAACATTAAAACCCTTCCGCTTTATCCAATGTGTAATATATTATACTATGTAGTTTAGTGTAGTACTACTAGTTGCAGTAATTAACTTTTTATAGTTCCGCAAGCATTTGTAATTGCATTAAAATTGAATTTGTATCAACGCCACTGACCACATAATAGTCCTAATCATAAATACAAATAACATAAAAATCCCTAGGGAGAGTAAAAAATAAATTTATTCCTCCATCATGCGAGTGGGACAAAGAGAGTAACTAAGGGAAATTAGTATGAGGGTAAAAATATGCGCTTTGTGGTTACAAATTTTTACTGCTTTTAATCCCAATTAGTCTGATGTTGGTGACAAGGGACGAAAAAAAGAATACGAGATTATTTCTCTTTTTGGCTGCAGAAGTGCACATTCCTAAAGCTCATAATTGAATATAACTCCCCTTTACGTCTATAATTTAGACGCCCTAGGAAAAAAATTAGATTAGTAGTACTTGTAATACAAGCGAGGGTCTTTTGGGTATAACTGCATTTTTGTTTAGGCGATAGCTTATTTGGAAAGTACTTTGTTTTTTACTGCCCAGACGGATTTGATGCACGAGGAGTTACTATTGTGAATTTATCAGAATAAGAATTTCGAACAAAAAGTGTTCTGTTTCTCATGGATATGACACTAAATAAATATTTGCCTAGTGGTGATCTGTTTTCTGTGATATAATCAGTTCAAGTTGACTCAAAGGATAATATTTGCTTCAATTCTTACTACTAGATGTTGTGTTTACTTTGTTGTTTCGTGCATTGTGTAACACGTTACATCTCGTTCATTATCGATTATTTACAAAATGGGAAAGTATTATTCATTTCTCAGTCAATGTGTAGTATCTGTGGAAGCTTTTATATCACGAAAACGATAACCTAAATATTTAGAAAAACATACCAGTATGTTTACACACGCGACCACCATTTCTCGGCTATGGTGGTCAAATTTTCAATTTAACGTTTTGTTTACATATCATAAAAATTGATTTCTAAAATTATTGCTTTAAAGCGATCTTGGATATTGAACGGTCAGTTAAGAAATCAAAACCACAGCGCTTTCTTAAAAGATGTTATCATAACAGAAAGTATTGCTTATATAAACAATTAAATTGTGCCACTAAAAGCTTATTTTAATTTCGTGTGGTGTATCAATTTTACGCAGACTTAAATATCAATATTTATTATTAAGAATATTCGATTCAAGAATATTAAATCGAAATATTCTTTAATTAACATAAATCAATTCTGAACAAAATCAGTAGCTATCAGACTATATAAGCTCGCATGTTTACAGTGATGGCATGCATATGCAAATGGAATTTTATTGGACTAGAAATATAGATCGAAATACATTCGATCGGATAGGCGGAAGCCTATCCCCAAAATATTGAGTACCACAGACTTAAGTCGAACGAAATGAGGACTGGTTCAAAAGACTCTTTCGACTTTGTATTATATTTAGCATATTTAGCATTGTTGTAAAAAAGCAAAGGTATGTACATGTCGTATAGAACTCGCGAAATAAACACAAAAATAGTAAGAAAAATTACTTTAAATTCTGCATTGATGACGCTCTCAAGAATTGCAGGATCTATATATACGGGGTGATACAGTTCAAGTCTCAACGTAGTGTGATTTCTAGATTTGTTATATCTTAGTTATTAATTTTCAATAGACAGCTTGATAAAACTTTGCAAATTTAAATTTAGATTGCAGATTTAAAAAAATGACATGAATCTGTAAATCTTGGCACATTGCCCAAATGAAGACTGCCTCTTATTTGATTGTCATGACAGTCACTATTTTTCTGATAATGTTTTAGATCTTTTGATTAAAATATTGTACATCAGTTAAAACCCACAAAATCATTGGTTTCGTACCATATTACCCGAAAAAAAAAATACTTATCAACTGGTACTTTTCTATTCTATACATATGTTAAAATGTGGAGCCGCAATTCCAACAAGCATGTTTTTCGCGTTAAAACCGTATGTTCGGACTTGAGCGTGTATACCCGGTATAATAATTAATCATATTCAAATTTTCAACGCATTTATTTATTCGCATATAGTCAATTGATATAGTTGTTTAAATATTTCATTAAAGCGAAGACTACCACAAGATCTAATTGCATCTACTGAAGACAGTGATTAACGTAATAAGTGTTGTTTATCCTCACCCGTACAGGTCTTCAGTTAACTTCAAGCATTATTGTCAATTCACTCGCTCAATGAACTATTAGCTACAGTTTTTTTTTTTAGTAATTATTATTATTATATTCTAGTTATTGTAAACAAGACGTTACTAATAGTCTTGTCAAGTCATTTATTGTAATTAGTCTATATCACAGATGTCATGTATAACAATTTCCTTGTTGATCTGACAATAAATTGATTAAAAAAAATTTCAACAATAATTACGTTACTATTTTCCGTAGCTATTTTATGTAATCATAAGACTTCGCGCAATTATTCAATATGGGTGACTGTGGTGATCTACACAATTACAATATAATAACTTCATCAAAAGACTTACCATCAGCATCTAAGTTTGTAGTTCACAGTTGATATAAAAAATAAGATGACTTACCTAAAACAAAAAATAAAATATTTATTAAGATTATCATAAAAATCACAATATCAAAAAGTAAGCAGAGAAATTTAAGTTTTCACATTTAAATAACATTTGACTAACTCAAAAAATGAAATTCATAACTCGTATAAAAGAAATGTACGGTTCATTTCTATTTAAATTAATTGAAATAGACTATTAAGTGTGTAAATAATTATGAATAATATAAAGTAATAACGGTTTATTTTATTAATGGCATATTAACAGAAATGTAAGGAGAAAGAATTCAGTTTTAATATTTAAATAACATTAGACTAACTCAAAAATTTAAATTCATAACTCATAAAAAATATAAACAACAAATGTACAGTCCAGTTCTATTTTTTAAATTAATTGAAATAGACTATTAAGTGTGTAAATAATTATGAATAACATAAAGTAATAACCGTTTATTTTATTAATAGCATATTAGAAATGTAAGGCGAAAGAATTCAGTTTTAATATTTAAATAACATTCGACTAACTCAAAAATTTAAATTCATAACTCACAAAATATAAACAACAAATGTACAGTCCAGTTCTATTTTTTAAATTAATTGAAATAGACTATTAAGTGTGTAAATAATTATGAATAATATAAAGTAATAACCGTTTATTTTCTTAATGGCATATTAGAAATTTAAGGCGAAAGAATTCAGTTTTAATATTTAAATAACATTCGACTAACTCAAAAATTTAAATTCATAACTCACAAAATATAAACAACAAATGTACAGTCCAGTTCTATTTTTTAAATTAATTGAAATAGACTATTAAGTGTGTAAATAATTATGAATAATATAAAGTAATAACCGTTTATTTTATTAATGGCATATTAGAAATGTAAGGAGAAATAATTCAGTTTTAATATTTAAATAACATTCGACTAAGTCAAAAATTTAAATTCATAACTCATAAAAAATATAAACAACAAATGTACAGTCCAGTTCTATTTTTTAAATTAATTGAAATAGACTATTAAGTGTGTAAATAATTATGAATAACATAAAGTAATAACCGTTTATTTTCTTAATGGCATATTAGAAATTTAAGGCGAAAGAATTCAGTTTTAATATTTAAATAACATTCGACTAACTCAAAAATTTAAATTCATAACTCACAAAATATAAACAACAAATGTACAGTCCAGTTCTATTTTTTAAATTAATTGAAATAGACTATTAAGTGTGTAAATAATTATGAATAATATAAAGTAATAACCGTTTATTTTATTAATGGCATATTAGAAATGTAAGGCGAAAGAATTCAGTTTTAATATTTAAATAACATTCGACTAAGTCAAAAAATTAAATTCATAACTCATAAAAAATATAAACAACAAATGTACAGTCCAGTTCTATTTTTTAAATTAATTGAAATAGACTATTAAGTGTGTAAATAATTATGAATAATATAAAGTAATAACCGTTTATTTTATTAATGGCATATTAGAAATGTAAGGCGAAAGAATTCAGTTTTAATATTTAAATAACATTCGACTAAGTCAAAAAATTAAATTCATAACTCATAAAAAATATAAACAACAAATGTACAGTCCAGTTCTATTTTTTAAATTAATTGAAATAGACTATTAAGTGTGTAAATAATTATGAATAATATAAAGTAATAACCGTTTATTTTATTAATGGCATATTAGAAATGTAAGGCGAAAGAATTCAGTTTTAATATTTAAATAACATTCGACTAAGTCAAAAAATTAAATTCATAACTCATAAAAAATATAAACAACAAATGTACAGTCCAGTTCTATTTTTTAAATTAATTGAAATAGACTATTAAGTGTGTAAATAATTATGAATAACATAAAGTAATAACCGTTTATTTTATATTTTTTTTATTATTTTATATACTAGTATTAGTATATTAAAAATAGGTAACGTTAGGTTAGCTTAGGTGAGGTTGGATTGAGTTTTGTTTGGTCTGGCTTAGGTTGGGTAATATCGCTTTAGTTTCTTACGGTAATTTCGCCAAGTAAAGATTTCGCCCACTTATCTTTTATAAATCATTGATTTCACCCATTCAAATTTTAAATCGAACGGGTACTGGTACCATTTAAACTAATCCAACATATACTACAAACAGCAATATTACAGAAAATCCAACAAACTTTAACGAATCTCTAAAAAAAAGTAAATTTATGAAATTTTATAGTACATCTGAAGTAATAAGAATACTCGACAAAACGCATATGTGAGAACATAAATACCATTAGAGCAATTTAAATTCTTCCTGAATATTTCAATTTTTCACGTTTTATGTGCCATAACGTAAAAAGGTAGATAGGATAGTAGTTTTTTTTCACATTTTCAGATCATAAAAATAATTTTCAGTCAATCTAAACCTAACCGTTTTTTTTACTCTTAAAAATTATTACACTCTCTTTTTACTGAATAAAAAATAAGGAGCAAACGTGATTGATGCATTTAAATTTGCCGAGAGTTCAATCATGTGGATATTATATATAATTTACATATTTATCTGAGCAACTAGTACCTAATAAGATTCAACATCCAACATGTTGTGCCAACAAAATACCACAAAATTTACTAGTTTTAATAACTTTGATATAGTACATGCCAATACATAACACAACTGGCACGAACTAATAATTCGTCAAACGTTAATCCACAGAGACAAACTTTTTCAATTTATTTCGAATTTCCATATTCCAATTTATGTATACGTCACATGGGGATGATCCATGCATACTTAGTGAAATTTTTATCAATCGAAAACTGAACAGGCCAAAAAGTTCTTTTAATAGGTTCAAACACCTTTTGTTAATTAAAATGAATTTACTGCAAAGCTGTTCTCTCCATTCTTGTACGACTTTAACGAACATTTCTGGATATCTAACTATCTTGGTTGAGTACACACAAAAGATTATGATGATGATGATGACAAACATTAAAAGTAAGAATACTAGCTGCAAACTTTCCAACTAGAGCATAATACAAATCAAGGAAAATGTAAAGAAAGTAAACCGTGAACTCGACCCGAGTCATTCATTAGCACCTCATTATATACGCAAAATGTTGGTGCGTTTCCTTAAGGTTGGTATATACGGTGACTTGTCACGTTTCCAGGTTCTCATAGCTTTGGGTAAAATGGAATTGTGGTTTCTGTGTGAGTAATTTGGGAAAAATTTGCTGCAGTTAACTGTTTAACTAGGATTCCTTAGAAAGACCATTATTTTAATTAGTAATAACAACATTATTTTGTTTAATTAATAAAACAAACACAGTAGGATAAATAAAAAAACCAGTTGGTGAGTAAATAGCGTATTTTTGCTCAGGTACAAGTCATTCCTAGAATGAAAGTTACCAACAACTAAAGTAACGGTTTTTGTTTTCATTTCACTAGTTTTTAATTAATTTTAATTCTGGAGCTACGTTTAAAACAGTTTTGTACAGCAACATTTAATTATTAATAAATGGAAAACCGTCTGGTTTTGATTTTTAAGCTTCAAAGTGTTTAATTAAATAAAAGTTTCAACAAGCTTAAGTTAGTTTTTTAACTAATTGTAAAAATTATTTCAACTTCTACAACATCGAATTGTATACAAAGAGCATCTTTCCATTTAAACACAAACCCATAACATTCATATCATTTGTAAAAGAAATAAATACAGACCTAGGCAAAAAACCGAATTTTAAAATTTTTAAACGCACATTTCCGTCTCCTGCATCATCGATGTGTTTATTCCACGTTTCGTGGTAGCCAACAACTTATGAATTAATACATATCAATCCGTAGGCCACAGTTTGAGTAACACTGATTTAGCAAACAAAATGTGAGTTTCTTAGTCATTTGAAGATGGAACTTCCAGGGATCAAGAATTCTTCAAATTATTAAAGTTAAATACAACAGCTTTGCATAGTTTAAGAAGTAAAGCGTTAGTTTCCTTAAAGTTAGGTCACTTCCTTTACAAAACATGCTTTAACAACTAAGAGACATATGAGACGACTATGACAATTAGACAGATTTGTCATTCACACCTCGTGCCCATACATTAGACAAGGACGGCCGTAATTAAGTATCCAATTTGAAGCGGCCGCCATTTTATCACCACGCGTTTCGCGTCAGAGAAGAAGGTGCTGAAGCTTTTACTGTGTTCATTTTAAACAATGAAGTGTGACTTTCGCCGAAACCACCTGCGTTGCTGGGATTCCGGCAATACCTCACTTACGTGAACCTGAGGCGGATTTTGAGGTTAGATTTGCCAGCGTTTCCATATAAGATCGCACTACAGCAGAGATGCCATCAAGAAGTCTGCAATACTGTCACACCCTGCTGAACTTTCCACGATTTTCCACAAAAAGTTATCATGGCCGAGGAAATGCATTTCTATATGTAATAATATAGAAAATGTAAATAAGCAGAACTACCCCTTCTAGGGAACAGAACACCCTCATATTATTCAGAAAGAGCGCTACATCTTCTACCAGTCACAGTAACTTGAGATATTTTTGTGCAAGGTGTAATTGAGCCGTGTTTCTTTGTGGATGATGAAGGCATTGCTGTTAAAGTCAACGGTGAGTGCTATAGAGCGATTCCGGAGAACATGTTGCCGCACCAATTAGAAAAGCTTGGATTGGAGGATATGTGGTAGCAACAACACGGTGCGACGGCACAGACATCCAGACAGACAACTTATTCCCTACTTCTAATTTCTCAATTTGGTGATTTAGTATGTCTTGCCAGATCGCCAAATCTGACAGTTCCCGATTGTTTTTTTTATGAAGCTACCGATCAAAGAAACGGTATGCACCAACAACCGCCAGACCCTGCAGCAAAGATAACAAGCGTTGGGAACTAGAGGCTCTAATGCCCAGATGTCTTGATTCAAGTTATGCAAAATTTCATCAAAATGGCTCAATCACACATCGCAGTTAGAGGCAACCATTTGACCGACGCATGTTTAATTTATATCAAGCGACCTAAAATGTAAGATCCAAATTATTGTTCAAATCAAGTTCTCTTTCATTACACTGTTTTTGGTGACCACTTCAAATCGGATACTTTATTATGGCCTTCTCTATATAGTTTTTTGGTTACGTCCGTGACTGATAGTGGTGGAAAAAATTGAATTTTGAGAATTCTCATAAAAAACTTTAAATGTGGTCTTTCATGTAGTGTTCAATCTACAACTCCTAGGAGCTCGATTATTGTGACGAATCCTAAGAGAATACAGTATAGCTAAGGTACGGTAATGCTAGGTATAAATAAGTGAACAAAAAGAAATCTCAAAAGGAATAAATATATATTTTTTCCAACTAAGTATAAAGAAGATAAGAAACAATAATACTCATATAACATTTAAAAAACTAAGATCATGCGAATTTTATCATTTCTAGTCTTATAATCCCCAAGCTCCATGAAAGGGTAACATAACATTTTGCTCTTGGAACTGCCTTACCTAGCCAAACAAATGAGAAAAATTCAAGTCAATTGGAATACCAGTTCCCGAGATGTATGCGGAAAAACAGTTCTTAATGTTTTGTGCATTATTTTCTTTGCTCTTTCACTTCTTCATATCTCTTTAGTTAGTTTTCAAAATAGACATGCAAAGTAAAAATCAGGACATTGGAATGCAGGCTGTTCGCAGTTATCGACGCACTGTTGCTATCTCCGTTATTATTAGAGCTACGAAGCCGGTTAAATTAGCAAATTAGCAGTATTTTTCTGCTGTTTAGCATGGCAAAGACAAAAAACAGTTGATCGTCGCGTTTTCGAGTTATTTTCAAAATTAACGTTTATTTAAATGGGACACCCTGTATATTTTTATAGAAATAGATGGACAGCGACATTATAAATACAAAAGTTTACGTTCGTTACCTCTTTAAAATGAAAAATAATGAAGTTATAGGACACGTTTCATATTTTTCATTGTCTTCGCCATGTTAATCAGCAGAAAAAATATTCCTAATTTGCTAATTTAACAGACTTCCTAGCTGTAATGTATATTTGAGCTACATCTTGAGTTACATATATTTGAGTAAACACACTATTGGCTTCATTTGATTATATTAAAACTTTTTTGTGCACGCTGGAGCGTAAAAGCCTCATGAGCGCGTGCGATAATTCTCTAATGACCAGCAGAAAGTAGTTCGATATGGCAAAACATAGTGTTTATAAGATTCATTGTAAAATGTCTAAACTTTTTACGGAAACATCTTACGTAAATATTTTAAAACCCCCATCCATCAATTTGCTGCCGAAGGATTTCCCTTACCTTTGCTGGTGCTCCCATGTATCGGAATTTTCGGTCGGATAAGTAGAAACTTTTCTAGTTCTACCTACATACATGTAAAGGTAACTCGAGTGCTAAAACTATAAATAAAGTTTATCGTCGGATATACTACTTCTAGTTCTATTCTTTAAGTGATTAACTTGAGTGTTACATCTAGAAAAAAAAGTATACATTGTTAGGTGCCGGCCTATTTTGGAATGTACACGTCCTTGTTAATGTGCAACTCCAAATAACTGACTACAAAGTTTGTCCTCTTTTGTCGCAAGAACTGCAAAATGCAACGAAAAATATTTAGTCTAACAGGTTTCACGCAGCGGTTGAAAACAACATTCTCAGATAGCTCTGTTCTCTTGATATACCATGCGTGAAACGGGAAGTACGTACATACAGCGAGCGACTTCTTTAAGCCAATCCCGACAGATCTGGCATCTCGATGTATCACTTCAGCAAAAGTCAGATTCTTAATTCTATACTTGGTAGTAGCCACATCTATACAAAATGTAGTGATATAGCTGCAAACATTTACTTGGATACTCTGTGTCTCTCTCAAATGTCTTTTTCCTGGATTATAGTACCCTACATCGATCTGACGCAGATACCGTTTATCTATCGAAACGCTATTTTCAGCATACAGAAAAAAAGCCAAATAGCAACTTCTAAAAATTGAATCTTGTGTTTGCTTACCATTATTAGCAAAGTGGGCGAGGCCTTGAATAAGGATAGATTAGAGAAGGCTGTAAGGTATATGGTAAATATGGTTTTAGGAAGAGGCTTAGTACTTGCAATTAAGAAGGCACTGGAACTAGCCCCTAACAGCATTGATTACATAAATGTAAGAAATGCATTCAATACCCTGCCTTGGAATACTATAAGCAAGGCTATGGAAAACGGCGTATTCTAAATTACTTAAGGAAGTTAATACGGGAGTACTTGAACAACTACAACAGTACTTGAAAATCGCAGATTGCTAGGAAAAAGATGGCAGGAATGTCGAGTGGAATCCCGCATGGATCGATTCTTCGACCAACCCTGTGTAACATTGTATATAATACTATGTTGAGTCAAAAGTTTCCGCCACCTTTTGACTAATTTTGTTTTGAAGAGTTTAACGCGTTTTAAAACTGTAACGTGGTTAGAATGAATGTTGAAAAACTGTTCTTCGAGGGCTAATGAAACATTATTGGAAAAAACGGCTGCAGCGAAGACAATTCTTGAGGATGAAAGAGCGATGTGGTGAATAGGCAAACAGTATCAAATTGGAGTTACTGTTAGAAGATAAACCCAGGAGTGAAGGACCATCTCTTGTGAATTTTGAAGAATTACGTGGAGTAACAGCTTCCTTTAACTACACAGGAATTATCAACGGTACTTAGACTTTAACATCAACGTATTATCTGGCATCACTTACATCGAATTGGTTAAACGCAAATAACGTAAAGAAGATTCACACGAATCAACCAATACACTAACAGTGGCAGAAACTTTTGACTTAACCTAGTAGAATACTGAGAAAGGAATGGCCACAGGGGGGTCAGCGCAATATGTTTCGCGGATGACTTGCCCTTCTAGTAACAGCAAAGAATAAACAAAAGTTTAAGAGCTGACAAGGCACTGGAAATGATTGAGTGGTGAGCGGACGCTACATGGGATATAATTAGCACCTTATAGAACAGGTCGCGATAGTTAATAATCGGGGGAGAAGCAGTATTTGACTGTACATAACACCAAGAAAAACACGTTAAATACTTATAAATAAAAGGTTGTGATTTGAACGGTATTTTAGAACGGCAGTACAAAAAGCAGAAGCGAAAACAGCTGTGGTAAGAATAATGCCGAATACTGGCGAACCAAGTAGTAAAAAAAGGGTACAGAGTAACGTAGTACTATCTATCATGCTATAAGGAGTTCCGATATGGCACCAAATTATTAGGGTCAGAAAATATAGAGAAACGTTAGATCCTCTTTACCCTGAAGATGACACTTATAAAAGTTGCTAGTTCATATAGAAGTTCAGCTGTCATTTAGTACTGTCATGAGTACGGGGGTAGCCCATGATAATACTGACGGATGAGTGAAATGGGATATTTGAAAGGAAAAATAAGAAGACAAGGAAAGCTAGAAGGAAAGAGAGGAGTAAGTCCCTTTAAATGTGGCAGCGTTTACGGGAAGACATGACAGACGTGGCTCAGTGGATAAAAAAGCTAATCCCGCAATAACAGATGAGTTGAATGTAGGCATAGAGATAATAACTATTTCATTACAAAGGTTTCAATTGGGGATGATCCCTTCAAGACTTACGCGAAGACAATCGATAAGGTGAAGAAGACCTAACCGAATCCGTAGATGGAAGGTGCAGAGGAGAGAGATTGAACGACAGAAATTGTATATAGTGGATGATACAAATCAAAAGTAATTGGATAATAGACAGATAAGAATGGCGATGATGGCAAGGTGCCCCCCCGAAGATATGCGAAAAGCGGTACTAGGGTGTTACGGGAGGAAATATTGGGTTATTAGCCAGTAATAATAGTACTGTTGGGTGCCTAGCGTGTCCCAGTGCCTATGCAATATTTGCCCCCTATACATAAAAAAGGTTAAAATAGGTTAGGTTAGCTTAGATTAGACTAAGTTAGCTTGATGGAGTTACGTAGGATGGTAAAGCTAAGTTAGGTTAGGTTAGGAAAACTCAATTTTTCTTGTACCCAGCTTCTGGAAATTCGCCCAGCTGGTGAGTCAGATATCTGTACTCGGCACCCCCACTTCCATCGAGCATATATCCCTGGTTCAGGTGTGTGTGATTTCTAAGATAGAAACCCAAAAATATATCATTTCGTCGCAACATCATAATTTTTGAGAACTTTGAACTAAAGATTCTTCAAAGCTGGAAGATTTGTTACGTGCTAATTTCGTAGCACCCTGTATAGCTATGCTTTTGTGTTAAGTTGTATAGCGTTTAGGGATTTTCGCATTATCTCTCCTTTTAGTTGTCATTTTGTTTTGGAACGAATTTCCTGTCTTGATAAGAGACTGTCACTTTGTTCGATCCGTTCGTGTGAAAAACATTCTTTGAAGAATATTTTTATGGACATCGCCGTTTAATTAATCTTTTCCTTTGTGTTGTGAATTGGGAATTGCTTTGGTGCAGATCTATGATTAATTTATGGCGATGATTTTCCAATTTAGATTGAAATCTTAATGGGCTTTTCCACTGTTCGTTTGAAGGTTAGAATCACACGTTCTCGTAAGTGTTTTTAGGTTAACTTTTCTTTCATTCAGTCTCTTATACTTAATTCTTTTGTTAGGTTTCAACATATAATCGTCGTTAGCCGCGTTTGGAGGCGATGTAATTATCTCTTAAGGTCACATGACACCGAAGGTATTTATAAAGCGTTTGTGTAGTGCATTCTGGTAATTTGATTCTATTTGTTACAGACCTTTTTTTTTCCTTTTGGGTTTACCTTTACTCATTTTATAACTTCCTGGTTGTCTTACAATAATTACATACACTACGTTGTATATTTGGGTTGTTAAAAGACCATTACGCAGACTTGGTTGCTGTTGTCTCGTTGGATCACGCTATGTTCGACCTGGTTGGTGACGTTCCTCTTCAGTTCGAAGAACACATATCTGTATCGTGAGTTAGTTATATTGTAACAACTATTTACAACAACAATAAAGTCCGACAACCCTTATTGTGTATAAAACATTTCTGTATATTTGTATATTATAATTTTATGTGTTAAATGGTTTTTCGCCAGTGTGCGTGTATAGCACTTGTATCTAGTATATGTTTCATATAGTATATAATTTTATCACATGTTACTTATTTTATTACATTGTTAGGAATATTTGCGAGTGAACACGTATGACTTTGCTCCGTAATGAATTGGTTAAAGAATTAAAGTCTGAGTTAACGATTGCGCAATCTACATCACAGGTATTCGCGTTAATTACCGTGCCCTTTGCTTATTGCGTTCTGAGACTTGAAATCAAGTCAGATCTAGAGTAAATGAATCGCTCGCATCAATCCTCACCCAGACCAAATGTGTAAATAGAAATCAATAACTTGCATTTAATTTTTGCCAAAGCTAGTTATCCTTGATTAGAATATAACCATACTTGATTGATTTATGTTAATTGATCTACCTGATAATTTGTTTAACTAATAATAAAGCACTGTAAATCTCTTATTTGAAGACTTATTATTTATATTTTTGTTTATTCAATATTATTTATATGTTTGGTATTTGTAGTTTATACTTTCAGTTATCGAGGAGCCATTATTGGGAAAAGTCGACCACATTGGTAGTAGTCGCAAATGTGTTGTTCTTTACAGATTCTTCTATTGGCGCCCATTACAGAAGACCTTTAGTACCCACGACCTCCCACTAGTTAGCTGGCAGCCGACAGATTTAACTGCGGTTAAAGGTTGTTACCGTTTCCCAGTAAGCAGTCCCCATTTTGTTGGTAACAGAGTGTTAAAAATAATTTTCAGATAGCTCTTTAGAGATACGTCACTAATGTCACGTCACGTTTTGTACATTCTTGTGTGTTTGTATAATATGAGATTTAGTCCTGAATAACATATGTACAAGATTGACCTATCAAATCCATACAGCCATCATAAGCTTTGTTGGTAAATGATTTACCTAGATTAAATCACTAACAAGGTACAGTTAACATAACTATGCCGATGTATTTATATAACTAAAGATATGTTGTTGAAGATGAATATTGATGTACACTAAACAAGATGCAAATTTTCATTTCAAGCATTAATGCAACTATAATGAAGAATGCAAACTTCTGGTGAATACCTACTTTAAAGCCCTTCAAATACACTAGATCCTTATTAATAACCATGTTATAATTAATTTTCCTTATAGATGACCTACAAACTGCTTATATGGAGCAAGGAGAAGTCGATTCGAGAAAAAATAACAAATTAAGTAGGTAATTGAAAGTAAGAATGAAACGGTACTGCAACAACTTAACACTTTTTAACTTATAAGAAATTTTAAGCACGACTTGTTTCCTCGCACAATGCCCACAATCTTTTCTCAATTGTTATTCTCGTTGCTGCTTTAACGCTAATAATAATAATAATAATAATAATAATAATAATGAGATTTTATTCATAATTTGACATGTCTGTAATAAATTCATCGAAAGTGGTGGATGTGGCAGATGTTATATTCATCAGTAATTCAGCATAATTAGTGCGTAAGATTAAGAAATCCTCTAGTAATAAGCATGGAGATTCATTTATGTAAACGAGATTTTTATTATTACACCCCATTAATTTAATATTTAAATTGGAACTCATTATAGAATTTTATGGACTAACCATTTATTTAGTGTTGATCCAAACTCGATCGACATCTTAATTTACATCTTTTTTTTTAAAATAATTTTCATTAAGTTATTATAGCTTTTTCCTATGAATATTGTTCTGTATGAATATGTAATATTTTATTTTATTTACGTTTTGTTTTCATTTTGAATAAAGTTATATCGCCGATTCAACTATTATTAGACATTATTATTATTATTATTATTATTAGACAAGCTGTCATCGTATTGAATAAATTTTCTCTTCACCTTTTTGTTTGGTCTTGACAACTGTCATTTCACATTAAATCCACTCACTTTAAGATGTTAAAACTCTTTTCTCCTGTGTGAACGAGCGAGTAGTACATTCTTCAGATACATCCTGGTCGTCCCCTTAAGGAATGTAATATCCTGTCCAATAAAATTTTTATGCATTTTATTATTAGTTAATATTAAATCGCTTGCTGTTGCAATATTGCAAGCTGGATGTATGATAAAGTGAGTATAATAAAAGTATGTCTGATTTGATGTTAAGAGATGTTTCTTCTTCTACCTGGAACTGGACGCGTTTATTTCCAAGAAGAAAAAAACAATAAGACGAAAGAGTCGTTGTCGAATGCCTTTTGGAAGACGCATCGTGAATTTATAATAAGAAATTTTTGCTAAACTACGTGTCGAATGTAGGTAACAAAAATCTTTCTTTGTTTGCAAACATCCAACCCTTTTGTGATTTACGTTAGGAAATTCTTGCAACGTCTCTGAGTTATGTTCCCGGAGGAATTGGGAAATCAATTCGATTAGAAATAATTTAAAAGAATTTGCTGGAAGTTTTTGAAGTTCATTTAACTTTACTTCGTGCGACTTCATTTTGCGATGTTCATTTGTTTTTTGCTTTTTAAAAGCAGCATGAATCTACAACGAAACCTGAATTAAGGTAAGAGAAATGTCGCCCCTTCTTTTCTCTAGATGAAACCCTTTTGATCTTTGGATTCTTTGTAATTCTTATTGTTTCCCAAGACTTTTTGAGTTGAAACGTGCCGAAATTCATCTTTACCAGTTTTCACTGTTTCTCTGAATCTCTTGGCTGGCGACGCTTTTGTATGAGGCTCATTTCCTTTATTATAAATTTTCTCTATGTAGCCAGTGGAGTAGCTACAAATTTTAAGTAATCATTGCCCCATCGCCTTAGTGACTGATTCTTTCTGCCGGCTCTTTCGACCAACCAACACGTGCGAGGACTCTACCCAATCCCAGGTTCCCTGGGCAACGGGCGATATAGCCAGAATAAAATGTGTGGTAGAGCGTCACGCAAGTGCTCTCGACGGGGACTCATGAACGTTGAGGAGGAAGCTCTTCTAACATGAGTACCGGTGTGGGTGGATTGGATACTCGCCTGAAGGGGAAGCCAAATATGGTGCACCGCTGGTCACCCGCTGTTTGGACAAGCCCGATGAAATGGGAATTCAAGTGAGGTTTATCCTGGCCGGGGGGGAGGGGCAAGCTCTGGCCGATAGGAAACTGCATGTCACCAGCCAGAAGGATTCAGAGACGAAAGTAAGAGGATCACGCCATGATTGTCAGTTCCAGTCCAGTGATCCGAAGAAATTGTCTCGTGCCGCTGGACTTAAGAGGTATTGAAGCGAATACATAGCCTCTCAATGCTCAAGACAACTTCACCTCCAAAAGGTGCACATCGGGGTTCTGCATAGTTAGTTTGCTAGTAGAACTAAACGAAGCTCTGACGAGGGCACACCAGGCCTATAACTGGTAGACCGGGGTGACATAACCGTTCCAAGTCCGCCACATTGAGGTTGGTTTCGGTCGGGCAGTGGTCCCACATTGTGGGGAAAGTCCGAAGCTAGACTAGAGACTGTCTCCTATGCCGGGAGAAGGGGTCTCGACGAGTGAGTACGTTTATAACTCCGGTAGTAGCCTGGAGAGCTAGTAGAGGTCTGGATAGGTATACCTCGCTCCCACCAGTGTGTACTGGTAGCTTCTGCAATAACATTAGCGCGCTAATTGAGCGTATCTCAATTCGTGTCTCCGAAAGGGAGACCGTGGTGTTTAGCTTCTAGGTACGCCACGTTAAAATAACGCTGCCAGCTTATCCAGTTGACTCTGGGGCACAGTGCGGTTAGAATGAATGAATGCCCCATCGCCTTAGTGACTGATTCTTTCTGCAGGATCTTTCCGCCAACCAACACAATTTAGCTTCTGAAGAGAATCCCAGCCTAAAACTTTGATGATGATTATAGATGCAACTACTTTCTTCAAAATTTTTGAAAGAAGCATACGGAAAGAAGAGCCGAGCTCTCCCAGATGGACTCTTACCCCTCCCCCTACAGAGATATACTAAAACATCCGAATAAAGATTAAAATTTTATCCACAAGTAAAACCTAAGCATAATACTAATAATAAAAACTGTGCTTTTAGGTGTCCGTGCTAAAATAAAACCATGTTTACATTATTTTTCATAGGCGACAATGGTACAAATTCAGGCCGCCAATTATTACGATTAAGATGCCGTGTCCACCGAGATCGCCACCACAAGCAGCATTTTTAGTCATCGCTACGTACCAGCAACTACTAGTGGAACTATTCAGTTTTTGTCACTAGTCACAAACACGTAATTGCTATGGTTTTGTTACGTGCCTGGAACCAAAATGGGGAACAATTCTTGGATAGCACGTACGTGGCGGCGTAGTAATAACTGTATTAATATTGAGTGAGCAGGGAGCATTACATACACAATGCATACACTGTACGATATGTTATCCTCCAAGCCGACTCAAGTGGTACTGATGGCTGACGGACGGGCAAAAATTAGCTAGTCACATCACTACAAATAAATGTTGCAACTTCAAGCTACATACACAATTCCTAAGGCACAATTTAGCATCAATTTGTTACATATTTACATTAAACATCTATTAACAATCATAACAAGTTGCAAATTGATTAATGGTCTCCAACATTTTACAAGTAAATATGGAGATGGAGTAGTTTACGAAAAATTACTTTAAAGTGATTCTCCTGGATAGCAAAAACGTAAGTTTTACTTTCAACGCTACTGTAAGGTTTTAAAAACTTTTAAGTAGCTTCGGGTAAGTTACTGCTACAACCATAATACCACTTTGAAGTTGCAACGACTTTAAAGTAATTATATGAAGTGACAATACCGTTCCACATAATTTAAAAGTTACTCAGAAGTAATGTAACTACATAGTTCCAATAAATAGTATAAACAACTACAAAATTACTAAAATATTCCGAATTGAAGTAATTGAACCTATAAAGTCATAAAGTTAGTTGTAGTTACGCAACAGCTACTTAATCAAACTTCCGATCTCAGTTACTGATACTTAGATGATGCTTGGGACGTCTTTGCCAGGAAACCAATTAGTAAAAGGTAAGATAATAATGTTTAATGTTAAATGTTTAAAATAAATTTAACTTTTTTCTTTTGTTTAATAAATAATAGATAGATTCGTTATCAAATGTATGTTTCTTGTGCTCATCATATAATTTTTAGCAGTTTTCTATCGAATCGATTTTTGTAAATTCACATTTTTGGCCCTACTCCCCCTCCAGACATTTCATCATGCGTCGCCTATGAAGAAAATGTATCACTTTTGAAAATAGTAATAAAACCATTTTTCTTAACAAACAAATCTTAACAAACAGAAAGAAGAGAAATACTTCGACCTTATCAGGATACAAAGTATGGTTTAAAGATCTTTTAGTTTTTAAACGTACTGTCATCATTTATAGTCATCTCAAGAAAGCTTCGTTTACCCAATAACTAGCTAGTCTAGCAGTCTAGCTCTAACTACAAATTGACAGTTACAGGCTTCATAGTGCAAATGACCTTTGATTGTAGGGGTTTTAGGGGTCCAGTTGTTTCAAAATAGGGATATAATAGGGGTCAGACATTTTTCATATTTCCATGATGGTACATAAAAATAATGGTTTTTATACGAATTTCAATTATTTTGACGTATGTCCTGTGTACCTACATTTTTTATTGACATTTTAGTTAATTATAACTTTTGTGTATTACCTTACTTATTGGTAGCAGTTATCTACTTGTTGCGTTCGTATGCATGAGGTAACGAAAACATCAGATAGAAAAATTTTCTTTATTGAACAATAAGATGAACTTAAAACATTACAAAAATAAACAATAGTTAATTTTTCAATAACAAACATGAATCATAAACTAAAAAACAAATAAACTTAAAAAAACACATGAAAATAAAAACATTATATTTTACTTATATTTATAAGTAATATATATTTATAATAAATATTCTCTTAGACAAAAAAAAATCAATTGTCTTTGGCAGTCTTTTATTAGGCAGTCTTTTGTTTCTTTGCTGATTGTAGATTTTCTATAATTCTATTCTTCCGTTTTTCTATTTGTCTTCTTAAACTGTCTACAGAACTTCTTTCATCTTTTTTCTTACTTTCTCGTGCAGAAAAAAGCTTTGCTATACAGTTCAGCAATTTTTGCTACAAGAAAAAATTCTTTGTCGCGGAAATCTATTTGCCAGTGGATTTACAATAATAATGAGAATATATGTGCAAAATTACATTACGAAATAATAACGGTGAAAAAAGTTATAACACATTCCTTGAGCCGAAATTGACTTGTCAGTAGGCGTCTAGTATCAGTTCAGCAATTTTTGCTACAAGAAAAATATTTTTTGTCGCGGAAATCTATATGCCAGTCGATTTACAATAATAATGAGAATATATGTATATGTATGTATATTAAATTTCTCTCAGATTTTTATATACCAGAACATGGCGGTTTGTCTCGGAAAGACTAGTCTTTAGAAGTCAAAGTTAACACATACATGTATAGCTATTAATTTCAAAAATATTAGCCCAGCTTTTTGTTGATTGATTGCTACGTCGAATGAATACAAAATTACTTAGTAGTTTTATTATCATCAGAAGTCTTGAAAAGAATAATCTATCGTATTAGGTAATCAGTATAATTTAGAAAGCTGCGAAAGGGTATCTTGAAATACTTCCCGCAACGGACCTTAAAAGGCCTTGACTCCTCTTGATGCGTTTCGATTTTCGAAGACGATTTTTTGCTACATACGATCGCCACTAGTGCCCTATCCTTCTTGGACAATGACCAGAAGGAGACCATCTTTAATGCTTTTGACTTGCTATAGTCCAGTTATTATTACTCTTCTCCCAAGTTCGTGACTACAATTTTTCGCCGTTCCTTTCTAGAGTGTTTTATCTTTCCACTTTGTAACCATCGTCACTTCTAGATCATCTTCTTACCATCTCATATCGATATATAGAAAACTTCCCCTCTTCAGTGACCTGATTTGGGTTTAATAGTTGGATATGGATTTAAAACGAGCCAACTGAACCAATTACAGTCAACCAAAATTCGAAATACTTATTTATAGCGTAGCAACAATTTCTGAATGTGCAAAAGACCAAGGAATTTAATTGTCGGAAGATCTTATCTCCAATGTAAGAAAATTCATACGTTTCTTATGCACTTACATTTAGATAATATGTTCAGAACCAAACAAGACACTTAAAAGCATAAAAGGATAGTTAATAGGCAGTTATACACCATCGGCACTAAACGTGAAGTTAATTTGCATAATCGCATATTATAGTTCTTGATTCGATAGTGATCTTCATCTAAACCTTGAGAGTTGTGAGACGTAAGTTTTTGCGTGCAAGATGTGCCGAACTAGTTTTTCTAAGTGGTACAATTTGTACATAAATAATATAGTTTATAGCTGCAACGAATTCTCCCAGTTTTGATTATTAAATTATCATTGACTACATCTGATTAGCGTTGCAAATTGTTTTGCTTTACAATTTTCTCTACTTCCCATCGCAATTTAGCTGCTGGTTTTCACTACCAAATTGTTATAGTATTATGTTCATGTCAGATTTCTTCTTTAACACTTTCGTTCGTTAGAGATGTGAAAGCTGATACAAATTTATTGCTATTAAGTACTTGCTTACTTTCGTTGTTGATAGAAGATACAACACAAAAGATTGATTAATTATAACAAATAATTGTGTACACCTACAACCACAGGAAAAATGAATTGTTTATGAGCGTCTACGTGTGTGTAATCTACTTTACGAAACGGGGGGGGGGGGGGGTTATTAAAACTATATAATTTTTCTTTAATAATTTACAATTTAGGTTAAAGCAGAAAATTACCATACAACAAACTTTTCAAGTTTCAAATTTAATCTCTGTTCATCCAATGCCAACGGAGAAAAAAGTTACCTATTATTAGTTAAGATAAAATCGGACCTGTCAAAAGTTAAATGTTCTTCAATTTGCTACAAGAGCTAATTTTAGCCGATTACCTACCTACAGACATCTTCTCTCTGGTTCAGAAGAACATTACTATTCATTCCGATAATAAATCTAATAAATAATAGAAAATATATGTTTTGAATGTACACATAATACAGATGCCTCACGATATTGCTAAGACTTCGATATTAATAACGAAATAGTCAATTTTTGTAAAACAAAATCAAATTTTTATTCATTTTTTTTAGTGAAATTTGATTGGAAGAAATAAAAAGTGTTCATAAAATTTTAGTTTTAGTGCTGGAACCACACAGGAACCATAATAAAAGATAAAATAGATACAATATGAATCGACATGGTTGTAAGGTTCCACGTCTATTGTGATGCACTGTATAAAACGGGATATCTGGTTCATTACGGATTATTTTTTAAATAATAATTACTTACTAATAATTATAGGCAGGGGCAAGCACGGCCTTCCTAAATGGGTAGCTAAGTAAACAATATCGTAGAGTCGAATGCATACGTAAAAATTACGGTGATTCCAGGTTTTTAAACTGTAATAAAATATAAAAAGTAAACTGTTCAACAATTCTTTATCATAAAATAAATTACGCAAAAAATTAATGCATAAGTTTTAATATTTTCCATATCTGGTATGCAAGGGGGCAGCCAACGAGGGACAAGGCCCCTAGAAGACAAAAAGAGAATAAAGTTCTCTTCAAATTGACGTATCTGTGTGGCGGGGCGGAATGTGAATTAGTACACTTTTTTAGTGACTAATAAAAACAGTTTTGCAGTAGTTTTGAGTTTTATTTTACAAGAAATCGGCGTGTTTCACTTTGCCCCCCTTTAGTTGAGATCCTGGGTACGCCTTTGAGTGGTAGTACTGTATTGAAAGAATTTATACCTACATTTTTATTTACAAACCTTCATTGTCCTCGAATATTGAAATGAATTCGTGCAAATTTAAAAAGGGTGAAATAATTCTTGGGATTGTTTTATAGTAGTATTCTATTGAATGAATTTAACCCACATATTTACTTACTAACCTTCATTCATTGTCCTCAAATATTAAAATGAATTCCTGGAAATTTTAAAAGAGAAAAATAATTCTTAGAACAATTTATTTTTCGTTTGAAAGGTTTAAATGTTTTATAGTAGTATTATATTGCAAGAATTTAACTTACATTTCCTGGAATATTAAAATGAATTCGTGGAAATTTAAAAAGAGTGGAATAATTCTTGAAACTATTTTATAGTAGTATCATATTGAAAGAATTTAACCGCCATTTTACTTACTAACCTTCATTCAATGTCCTCGAATATTAAAAAATAAATTCCTGGGAATTTAAAAACGGGGAAATAATTATTTGAACAATTTCTTTTTCTGTTAAAAGGTTTAACTATTTTATAGCAGTTTTTTACTGAAATAATTTAACCTACATTATCCTGGAATATTAAAATGAATTCGTGGAAATTTAAAAAGGGTGAAATAATAAATAAATATTGGAACTATTTTATTGTAGTATTCTTTTGAAAGAATCTAAGCCGCATTTTTAGTTACTAACCTTCATTTATTGTCATCGAATATTAAAATGAATTTATGGAAATTCTAAAAGGGGAAATAATTTTTGGAACACTTTCTTTTTTTCTATTAAAAGGTTTAACTATTTTATAGTAGTAGCAAAGGTGTATCCGTATAAAAGAAAAATAAAACAGAATAAAGCCCTCTCCAAATTGATGTGTATGTGTGGCGGGGCGGTATGCGAATCATTACGCATGTTTTAGTGACTAATAATAGACTATTGTGTTACAAATGCAGAAAAGTTTCAATTTTTCACGAGTGTGAAATTGGCGTTTTTACACGTGTTACACACTATACTTTATCAACGACCACAAAAAGTAATAGAACACCAAAAGCTAAGAAAAATATTTAACCTAGAATTTATAACAAGCATTCGTATTTTTTACGTAAAATCTCTGACAATAAATTAAGAAATATAATGTGAGCAGCTTCCATTTTCCCATCATCGGATTCACTCATGATAAATCTAAAATTTCAAAAATAAGTAAATATTAAATTTTTTAAGATAATTTAATTTCAGTCAGTCTAGTAAAGTTAAAAAATCATGATGTACTCAAAACTTTCAAAAGTAATTTTTTATAAACAATCGCAATTCGATTGCCAATGTTAGTTTTCAAAGCAAACCTTTAAGATTATGGTTTTAAAATGTACAACAAAATAGGGCTGTGACCAATATAATAGTTAAACAAGACGTGCCATCCTTTTCTGTTACCTACATCTGCATAACGCTATCTTTTATCTAACCCCTTTTCCGTGAAACGTAAACATATTCTATAGCGTGTTTGCAGGTGGAATACCAAGGAAAGGGAGTTAAGTGCAGCCATCGCGCTTGCACTTGTGAATTATATGAATGAAATGTTGCAAATTATAAAAGTTCTCTTTGTTTTTATTGTAATTTAGCAATAGTGAATATTATTAATAGATATTAACAATTATATAAAATGTCAAAAATTAATGAATTTTACGTTAATTCAACAAGAATTTTATAATAACTTTATATAGTAAAATAACTAAATTATTTTAAGGCGGGTAGGTGGTAAATAGTATGGAGTGTGGCTTAGGGTTCGATTTCCCGCCAAACCGATAATTTTTCTAGATGGATTCGCATTCAAAACAGAATTTAATGTAAAACATTAATTAAACAAAATATATTAACCTTTATCTAAAATTTATAACATTTTATATTTCATCATAAATAATTAATAAATAATATTGCAAGTGGATAGATCCGTATTTTTATTGAACTACTGATCATGAGAAATTATTTCTCACGGACATTACCGTTCAGTTTGGAGATTGTGTGCAATTGGTCGTTTTCACGGCTACTAGATTGTGCGGAATGTGTAACTTTATATGGTGGTCGTAAATAAAAACAGTTTTGTAATAATTCTGAGTTTTATTTTGTAAGAAATCGTCGCGTTTCACTTTGCTCCCCTTCCTCGAAACTAATGTGCTGGTATGCATTTTGCATGTGTAAACGATACGGCCGACTGATAATGCAACTTATTCTTTGTTCTACATTATTTTACATTAGTCGACGAGACGACGACTACAATTTACGTGTTTTGAATTATTGCAACTTTGTTAAAACACAATGTAGCTACCTGTTTCTTTTTAACAATCCTTTTTAATTCCGTAGAAAGAAATGTTTATTCTGGAAAACTGATTTCAATTTCGATATTTATACATCGTAAAGCATTCCTGAACTTATGTGCGTGCAAAGCGCTGAGAAGGTAGAAAAATTATAATTTAAATTATAGATATGGAAAATATTAAACCTTACGCGTTATTTTTTTTGCGTAATTTATTCTATCATAAAGAATTGTTGAACAGCTGGTTTACTTTTTATATTTTATTAGTGTACGTTATTACAGACTGCTATCCAATTTAGCAAGGCCGTGTTTGCCCCTGATTATAGGTATCTGCTAATTTTTGAAAGTGGAGGTATAACATCTGCCGAAACCTATTAAATAAGTGCTTTATGACGTACACAATTGTATTTTCTCTATTACAACGAGAAGCCCTTCCAGAAAAATGTACGCCTAAAGTTTGTGTGTTACATGCCTGACATTTTTTCTTATAAAAATTTCCTAGTGCAATTTAACACTGGTAGCTTCTGGAAAAACACTAGAAATTTGTTATGGACTAGCTCGAAACTAGAATGCAGAAACTTTTTCGTCCTTTCCCTACTAACAAAATATATAACTGTTGGCGAATAACCGAATGATCATTTAGGTACAAGCTGAAACGTTTCTAAGTGCTTTATGTAGAAGAATATAACGAAGGTCGTCTTTACACAGCAGCTTCTCATTCTCCTTATTAGTATCCTTTACAAAACTTTTATGTATTATTGATTTCACGTAAAATCCCACTTATGTATTACAAAACATTCTGAAAAGAATTTTCATATTTTAGCTTCCACCAAAAAAATTTTTTTCATTAAGTTACAAAACACTACAACTCTAACAATTCTAACATTATCTTACAATTCTAAAATTATCAGCAAAGCTTTTCAAAAGAAAGGGATTTTCATTAATAACGTATGGAAAGTTACTTTAAAACGAGCTTTCTACAAGCATCATGGCAGAATAAGATTCTTTTGGCAAAAACAAGTTCTTCGAAATTAGCAATTCCAGTTTCAAAAAAGATTTTATAAGTTGAGTGAGTATGTTATGGGAGTCTCAAAATCACGCTTTTTAAAATGTAAATTTCAAGCAAGAACCGAACTTTAAACAAAAATGAGCTTTTCCATAAAATGCCTTCAGAAATACCGAACTACTCTAAGTCACACTAATTGGGGCGAAACCTGGTCTGAATTATAGGGCTTTCTTTTTCCAAAAATAGATTCCCTGCCTTAGACTACTAATTATTTGCGACACCCCCATACATGTATTTGTATTTTGTTATCAGACTGATCTTTCTCAGTTCTATTAGTGACATATAGGAAACGCAATATTTAATATATTCTAGTTATTTTACATATATTTTGATTCAAGAAAATGTTTTGAAAGTCAACATTTATTTTACTAGGAGCTTTCTAGAGAAAAAGCCATTTTCAAGCACCAAGCAGATAAAATTTCTTCCTGGGGATCGTAAGATCTAGCATCAATTGCGCCATTAAGTTTCAGACCCACCCTACTGTTTGGCAATATAAGGTATACTATAATATACTTGGGGGTGTTCAACTCAGAGATAAATTAAATCTGACTATCCTGTTTATGTACAACATTCTCTATAAAAAAATAGTACATTACATACCGAGGCCGAAAGTACTCCATTCCTGTCGAAAGAACAATATATAGTTCTCGAGACACAGGAATGGTACTTTTGCCGAGGTTTGTATACTATTTTATTCGCAATCGTCCTTTAAATACCGAATTATCTAAAATTCTTGACAGATGCAAAATGTCATCGGTTGGGATTGGCATAACGTATGTCGCCACTTACATCATCAAATTCGATCGCATAATATTTCGAGGATTTTATTGAATAGGAGTATTTATAAATTAATAATAATACCTGGGTACTCGTTCTTTAGCAGCCAAGGTCCGCAACATTACCAAACATGATTTATACAGCCATTTATACACCGCATTTGGCGATGTAATTTTCTACGCGCCACCTAGTAGCTGAATTTAAAGACACGTAGAGGTGCGGAAATAGGTCGTTTCGGACCATGAGAATGTCAAAGTTACAAACAACGATGCATTTTCGGACCTCTAAATGGTCAGGAATGGACTCATTACCAATACGATTGCGAATAAATATATAATCTAGCAATTTAGGAAATAATACTATAACATATTACATACTATGTACCTTTTGCTCGATTTGTGTCATTCAGACCAAATGCGAGTCAGTTTTACCCCTTTCGCATGCAAACTGACTTTTATACAAATTTTATAAACTCCACAATTATGGAAGATTAGAGTTAGGCGATTTTATCCGCACAAGTGACCCAGAAAAACAAAAATAAGCACAGTCCTCACATATAGGTACTATTAGACTCTCCATGACTATAAGAAAAATCCCAAATTCATCACATGTTGTACTATTAGAATTCTCATAACTTAAGGAAATCAAAACACTACACCGAAAAGTTTCCTTATTTCATTTATGCAGAATATGCGAGATTGTGGTAGTGATTGTTTGGAAAAAAGTCCTGGAGGCAAAAGACTAAAAGAACCTGTAAAACTTCACGAATAAAATACATAACTGTTCCGAATGTGAACGAATGATGATTCAGGTACAGACAGAAATGTAATGAAAGAGAACGTAACGAAGGTTTTCCTCAGACAGCTGCTTGGCCTAGATTTTCAGTCAGGAAAACTGCACTTATTTCATTGTCCTTCCCTCTTCCGCGTCTACACACTATGAGAGTTCTTAGGCTGAACGCTTTCAGCCTAAAGACTGGTATAGCACTGCAATAGTGTCGATCAGCAACCCTCAGTGCATACTTACCATAAGATACACGTTGCTAGTAACTCTCTTCTTGATATAGGACCATCCCCAAACTAAAAGATGGTGAACCTAATACCAATCCAGTCTATCCCAAAGCTATCCCAGGAATACCCTTTAAGAGAAGAGCATCGCAAATTCAAGACAATCCCCTGCACCTACACGTGGTAAACGTAGGATCTCTACTTTAGGTAGAGTCGGACGGAAAACTGTCGAAGGAACACCAATCCTTTATTTGATAGATCGGAGTGGGTAAATCTTAGGTTGGTCAAAGCCACACTTGAGCTTCGACTCGGCCGGACAGTGGAAGTCCACATGCTGGACTGGATTTGGTGTCGGGGTGAATCTTGTTCACATGCACCTAGGTCACAATATGGGCACTTTGTACTACCCCTGTTTGAAAAACATACAACCACTGCTTTAGTGTCATCATTCAAGCCATCCAACTCTTTCGCTGAATTTGAAGACGTTCACCATGGGTACTGCGAATCTGCGAATGCTGGACTAGAAGTAAATGGACTCCCTCGGAAGACGGGCCCCGACTGGTAAGCACGTTAATAGCTTTGGAGAGCTAGTAGAGTAGCAACTTATGTATTTATGGATGGAAACCAGTCGAGATTCGACGTAGTGTGGTTATTTGACATAGTGTATACTGGGCCAGTACCGTGTACCTAAATTTAGCAGCGGTTGAAGATCATATCGAGAAGTGTAATGATCCAGGAGCGTTACCATGCGACACAGCCTCGAAAGGAATCATTTGATGTTCCAGATCTTATGCGTGTTAATGGGGTAGTACTGCTATACAAGGATAATTTCAGGCCAAATCACCTAGGGCTATGTGCTTCAATGTCTTAGATTTTTTCAATCTTTTCCCTTAGATACATACATAATACATACAAATTTTTGAAAATTTCGATTTTGCCGAAAATTCTTATCACCGATACTCTGCGTCATCCAGCTAAAATTACCATAATTCCCTGATTTCTTAAGGTATCTGTATTAGTTAGGTATCAGATGCTTTTAGGGTATGTTACAAAACTTGCTACATAATATGAAAATAAAATGCAGCGTAATTTTTTTATTTGCGTAGATTATCCTTAATTTGAGTTAAATGTTGTTTCTTAGGGTCAACGCGCACTGAATTAAATTGTTCAAAGCCATATCGGTGAAAGTAGGATCTGGGCGCTTTAGCAAACTAAACTGTTTTTTTGTCCGAATTGAGCGCGCATACGAACTAAACTGCTGTGTAGTCGATATAATCCAATGTCAAAATGAATTTGGTAGAGGTGAATTTCGTTACGGCGTTAATTAACCACCCAACGCTTACTGAAGGGTCAGTTTTATAAACTGTGCGAATTTATAGGAATTTCTAGAAAGTTCTTTGGCTTCCACAGAATGAGCGGCACGCAGCGCCAAAAAATTGTTTTTGAAAAGTGGGTTGGCGGTCAGTGGTTTAAGAATCACAGTTGGAGCTGGATGTACCATTTTCAACGTGATGTCAGTTTCTTTTGACTATTATTTCTAGCAGTTCCCAAAAGTAGACCTTTTCAACAAAAATTTTTTTCGATGTGCGTAAAATCAAAAATGGCATAAGAATTTTCTGTTCCTATAGACTAGTACTATCACACATTGAATTTATACGAAGATTTGCCGAAACATCCTGTATAAAAAAATTTCAAAAAAAAAAGGTGTGACAATTGTAACTAACGAGTAATGGTAAAATTAGTAAAAAAAGCACTAGAATCTCCGTTCAAATCTCGTTAGTTTTTGGCTTTCCAATAATCTTGAGATTCTGAAAGATCCAAAAATTAGCTTTAATCAGACACCTGAATGATCCGGATACCTTAAAGAATAAGATGACGAGAGTGCTAAAAAAAACTACTTCAGCCAATTTTCATCCAAAAGGAATTCAAGGAAGACAGGACAATTTCAACAAAATCTAAGACGACGATTGAGGGGAGTTGATTGATGTAAGTTATTTTATTGAGCTTTTCTGGTGATTTAGAGTCGAATGATGTGTCACATTATTCGACGAATAGTAAGACCTTGAAGATAAGATGGTAGTGAACCTTTGCAGTTCTTTTTGAAGGGTTCTTAGGAGGAGGTTATCTGGTTGGGTAGTGTCTCTGAACTCGTTAAGTTATGGGGAATCTACATGGACATAACCAGAATATGCTTTCAGCAAAATATTCACGTAATCCCATCCAGATTGGTCGTTATTGAAAAAGTACATCACTCTCATTGGTGCGAACCTTAATCATCCACCAGAGGGATTATCTGATTCATGTTTTGTATTTTAAAGGTATACATGAAAAATTGATTAAAGCTAATTGATTTGCAGATTTCCAATCCAATTTCAAATATTTGCTTTGTAAGGGAAAGGATAATGAGCCTAACACAGCAAAATTTTAAATTTTTTGCTACCTGTTGCCAATGCATTCTACAGAATGGTCACATGGGCCATATCGGTTGATTTATTGTATTTGTTAAAAATTCCGCACGAGTACTACTAAAGAAATGGAATAAAAGTATTGACAATACGATTAAATCTATAAATAATTCAAATACATATTGGCATAAATTGATAAAAAAGAAGTTGAAAGATGGAGAAGACTACAAAAGGCAACTTTTTCAATTTTACCCTTTTGATTATATTGAATAGTTTTGACAAGAAGATTTATCATTTGCTGGATAAAACCAAACTTTTCTTTTAAAGCCAAAAGCTTTAAATCAAAAAATTCAACTCTAGCACTTTTGGGGCGCCACCCCTTTATATTTCAATTTTGAATATTGAATTCAATCAACGCCTACTCTTGCACGGTCAAATACCCAAAAACAAATGAAAATACGCGAAAAGTATTAACCGAAAAACAAATGAAGATAGTGATATCAACCAAAGACATCAACCACAAAACAAAAGAATTACTAATATCAATCACTTGTTTTATTACAAATTCATAATAAAACAAATATTTATTTGTAAACATGACTCGTCAATACAGAAACAATTGGCTCTCTATTGTTCTCGATAATAGCACAATTTAAATTTTTACCAAGAAACAAAATCTGCTTACCAATTCAAAGAAATTACTTGTCGTCTTTAAAGAACGATCATTAAACTTGATGCATTTTTACCACGCACCGCATAAAAGAGTTGACAAATTCCTTTAGGGCACGTGAATGTTTTAAGAACGCATTCCTATGTAGAATAAGCACGCACGCAACATTTACATTTTTTTTTCTTCTTCCTCCCTTTAATCTTTAAAGGGGTGTCGAATATTAATGTACCAGAAAAGAAGGTGAGTAGGTTCGAATTTGAAAAAGCGCACGTGAACTAGGCTTGGAGAATATACGTTAACGTTTCCCTCCTATACGCCAGGGAGACATCCGTTAACTGGTGCTATGCTCAACCGACAGCAGGTTCAACGGTAGCAAACCAGCAAAAAATCTTTGCGCGCGCAGAAGATAAAACAAGTGGTAATGGTTAGATAATGCAGTTTTTGTTTTGCACTATCGCAAGAAAATTGATTTTATAATTAAATTAATAACCGGGAATAGTATTTAAATGCTGAAATAAATTCTTGAATAAATTTAAAATATGTTTCTGAATTATCTTTCTCATTAATATCGCCTAATTGATGATCGAATATATAGTTATCGAGAAAACAATTCGAATCAATTTGTAGATTTAAAAGAAATAGTAAATTGGTTTTAATAAAAAGCTGATATAAATTTTGCTAATTTGAAATAAAATTAAGTCGTGTTAATGAGAAATCTCCACATAAATTTAAAATTTTGGTGTTGAGCTTCTGGCATCATATTGCAATCCATACATTTATTACAAAGAAAGGATAGACAAAACCACAATTACACCTACAATAAATAACATAAAATTAGTGAATTTACTGTTCATTAGGGCAGCGGTATTGTTACTAGCTGAAAGTTCACACAACTAGAAATACTGGACCCCCCGAGTGGTGTCCAAGACGTGGGAGGTATGGATCTGTGTCGTTGTAACTTATCAAGTTCCTTTTCAACATCTCGCAGAAACATCGCTGCCGTTAGTCGCTAAGGACGTTAATAAGCAATTACCAACAGCTACCATCAAACACTTCAGCATGCAGACAACATTGCGAACATCCAGAAGCAGTATCCATCTCCCCGGCCACAACAACATCTAATTTGCCAATCTCGCCGCGACATGTCATCTTGACAATAGAGTGGAACGAGGATGTAGAATGACGATGTCGGGGATGTAGAATATATGAGGACTTCGCTCCGACCTCAATATCCAAATTTCACCTATCCACTGCCCTGCGCTTCAGGGCAAGATATTAACGTTAATGGTAATAATACAATATGCCAACCCAAACGATTATCCCACAAAACGATCATTATCATGACATTCAGACAAATAAAGTCGGCCATCAGTCGTCATATTGCAACTGCTTCCAAATATTCAACTATAAAAAGTACATATTGAGTTAAAAATTCAGTTCTTCAATCGAGGCAAGATATACCAGGAATCAAAGCCATTTCAGCAGTACGCCGTTTATTCTGTGCCAAACATAATATATGGATCTGATGTTTCCTCAGAAACGATTTTCTGGACCTTCAACTGACACCTGCGAAGACGCAGTTGAATTGGCAGGACGAGGTTATGACGAGTACGCAACAACTTGAATCTATCTCAAGAGTCATTCTATATAAGAAATCAACAAATTTTTAACGAAATCCTTCCCCTCAGATTCGAATGACTTTTGGTTTACGACATGTACCTGGGAATTATGTAAAACATAATTTTAGCGTTTTATTTACTTTTCAAAATTGTAAAAAAAAACTTCCTTTTCGATTTACAATCCTGAATATAACTCTGTTCGGTAAATGCTAGAGAGCTCAGAGATGGCTAAATTTAAAGCTCTTGGAGTAAGCTTCCATATTATGATCCCTTGGTAGGGATTGTAGCAAATGTTTTCCGCAGAGCTAAGCTGAAATCTTCAAATTCGACTTTCTCAAAAACGGAAAAATCTAAAATTCTCTGGTCATACTTACCTATAATCATCTGCAAGATTGCAATTAGACCATAACATACGGTATTAAGCATCGGAATATTGACGTCTGGGAGCCCAGTGTGATTTTCTCTCTTTCAGATTCAAATCTTTTTGGGCGAGGGGGGGGGGCGGGAGGGTCAATAAATTAACCCTCAAGTACTATCGTGTTTTTAAGTAACGTATATACTATCATAGGGTGTTTGAACACCCCACTCTTTATAGCGAGTATTTTTTGTGATAAAAGATGTTTTTCCATAGTTTTTTGTTTTTAGGTAATAAAACAAGTCTTTAGCTTACTACTGACGTTAAAAAAGAAAAGATTCTATTAGAAATGAAAAATTGAAAATTGAAAATGAAATTTTCATTTTCAAATAAAAAAATTTTAACAAAATCTTGACCTCTTTGTGTCACCGATTTGACATTTGACCAAAATTGGCATGGTTGTGGATATCAATGAGGTGTACCTATTGACAACGCTTTAGATTATTTTTGACCACTCCCATGAAACGTGGTAGCCTCTCAAAGCCACGAAAACTGTTAACTCGAAGAAGAATTATTTCCGGTATTTGTCAACCAAATTGAGTCGGATCTACTTCCTTTCGTTGTTTAGGTCAAAAGGCCTAATCGCTCAAGAGTCATGACTTACGCCAATTTAAAGATGGTGAAAATAGTAACGGAAATACTTTCCGAAAAATAGGTATAGAACAGGGCATCTTAGATCTTTAGTAAACTTTAGGAAGATTAATTGCTGAGATACTTTCCGAAAAGAGGTAGAACAGAGCAACCTTAGATCCAACTGTAAGAAAACTATCGAAAATTTGTTAACATCCTATATGGCAGAACTAAAATAGCACACTTAGAGGGTATCTAAAAGAATTCATAAAACAGTGCTGTTGAAAAGAATTAGAACAATTGTATAAAAGGGAATAAAAGACGCCAAGAAGGTAGATGAAAATTCCAGGAAACTAGATGAAGTCATGCAGAAGAAATGGAAAAATCGGCGCAAGGCATAGACTTTACGCGTTCACGCTATCTAAGGTACCTAGGGGCAACAGTACTCTCTTAGTCTAAAACAACGGATATCAATTGTAATCAGATTGTTGATCGACTACGAAATATAGCAAAAATGTGTTTATCGACAAAACAAATCGCAAGAGAAATAAAAACCGAAGTAACACGCTGTCCTGCGTAAGCGACTACTTGCGGGCGAAGCGAGCGGAGCGGCCGGCGCGGATTTATCAAAATTAAGCAAACAATGCAGGTGTCCTACGTGAGGTCTTGTTGCCCGTAACTTCGCTAAATGCGGATATCAGGCGGTTGACGCGATCAAATTATTTGATATTTCCGCCTTAACCGCGTTAGCCGCATCTGAATCATCAGCATAGCAGGTAGTGTTTTGTTAGACTGAATTTAATTTTAAAAGGCAAAACTAATAATAAAATTATTAATTTTGAAATAAATGTGAACAATTTGTTAATGTCTTATATAAATGGTGAAGTTTTCCAAAGGACCCCGCACAATTCTAATGGAAAATGGCGTTCACCAGACTGCTCTGAAACGTTGGTGAAAGATATTTTTCGATGTTTTCGATCAAAAATGTCACTGGGTACAAAGTCCAAAAAATCATAGTTTTAGAATTACAGCCCGTTTGAAGTAGGCAATTTTTGCACTCTACCCGGTAGAATTCTTATGGGAAATGGTTCTCGGCTAAAATTCTTGAAACTTTGGTAAATGGTAGTAAATCAAAAGTGCCAATGGACAGAAAGTCCAAAAAATTGCGTCTGTTCCACCAGCCCATTTTTACCAGACTAGGGTATCATAGTTCTATTTTTCTTTTCCGCACGATTCGCGATTACGAAAATGTACTACGTAGGACACTCTCAATTCGCTTTGTTCGCACCGTCATTCGCTCGCTTCGCCCGTGTCGTCCGCTTCGCCACATGTCATTGGTCATTCACGCAGGACAGCGTGTAAGGGTTTTTAAAAGAGTTGATCACAGATTCCCATGTCCTTTCACGATAGACGGTAGAACTTGATGTCGATCAGAAAAAAAAATTTTACAACGTCTTCTCAGTATTGTTTAGGCCCCTAGGCGATAAGAGTAAAACAATTATTTGCTGCATTTTATACATGTATTTTTACTGTCGGCGTATTAAGTTTCAACTCGTTTAAAAAGCCGAAAGTTATTGCTATCCTGAAGCCAGGAAGTTTTAATGTACTTAACTAGGTGTTACAACTTCTCAAACACGGCTCATATACAATAGGATAGATCCTACAGTAGGGTAGAAGAAGGGTGCCATCTTAAAGCTTGAGGGCATGATTCGATGTCTAAAGTCTGTTTCCGGATTTAAAATATGTTACCAACCAACCAATCCAACCAACCAATCCAACCAAGCTTCAAATCAAACAAACATGCCTACATAATCCACTCCCATTTTACCGCATCTGTAGTGTTGGGGTTCCACACAATCTTTTACGGGAGTGCAACAGAGATAATGGAGCTATGGTGGCAAGAACATTATGCTCCCCGAACTTAATTTTATTTCGTATTAAATAACAGTTAATATGTTCGTACTTTAATTATATCATTCAATATATTCATAAATCTGTCCAATTAAAAGAAATGCCTATTATACGCAGAATAAAAAAGATCCTCATGTGAGCCGAACTCAATCCACCGTGCCATTAAGGATTACTTCGCTGTTGAGCATCGCGGTACTTTCGCGAGTCTTTTGTTTGCTCAAAAAGTAAACGTTTTACTGTTATTAAGTATTTCAAAAGTTAAGTTGGGGAAGGTTATATTAGGAACGTAGTGTATTGCTATCTCCGTTATTATCGGAGTTACGAAGTCGGTTAGGAAATTAGCAGAATTTCTTCCCTGTTGATTAACAGGGCGAAGACAAAAAAGACAATTGAAGGTTGCGTTTTCGAGCTATTCAATTAATGAAAAATATAAAAGTGTCCTATAACTTCTTTATTTTTCATTTTAAAGAGGTAATGAGCATAGTATTTATAATGTCGCTTTTCATCCATTTCTACGAAAATATATAGGGGTACCATTTAAATAATGTTACTTTTGAAAATAACTCGAAAACGCGACGTTTAATTGTTTTTTTGTCTTCACCATGTTAATCAGCACAGAAAATACTGCTAATTTTATAATTTAACCGACTTCGTAGCTCCAATAGGAACGGATATAGCAATAGCACACTGATAACTGCGAACAGCCTGTACACTGGCGGAAGGTAATTTCAGAAATGTCACTATGTTAATATTGTTGCTAGTAGTGGAATTAACACTGAATCTTTAAGTAATTTGTCTTGAACCATTTTTCGCCGCTTTTCTTGTCAGGTGTACGACGATCCTCCATACTTTATCACTCATACAACTTTCACACCTTATCCTAAGGAGCTTAAATACGATTGCAGTAAATTTTTTAAATTCGGTCCCAACCGAGATTTGAACCCCTGTCCCTCTGTTCGAAGAGGATCTCTATCACTCAACCACGGAGGACTTCAAAACAAATTCCCATAAACTAATTTAGGTAGAGGTTCCAAATGCGCTCCTTGAAATACTTGACAGTAGAAAAGTCTATTCTGGAACTCCTCTGGGGTTATCCTATTACATGTTTGCATTATTTGATAACGCAAGTACGCATGGTGATGGGCTTGATCGGAAAAAATCCAAAAAATTGTGTATCATACGCAGAATGAAAAGAGCTTTCAAATGAGCCAACACATGAGAATCATTTCTGGGATATGGCACCCACCTTTGTGCAATATGCAACCATATTACCATATCGCCAAAAACCCAGCAGGATAAAATGAACGATTAGAACGCAGTAAACTCCATTTCCTTAGAGAATGGGACAGCTCGTCATCGCGTTCTCGTAAGAATAACAGGAATTAATGACGTACCTGTCACCTTCTCTACGGTAACGAACTTTATAACTTCCTACATGCCAATATTTGAGTAACCTACCACGACCTCGCCTTGAAACTTGATACCCTGTTTGGATAGACGACGACTTAGAGACGAGTTCAATGTCAACGCAGGTTAAAGATCTTTCTCCATAATAACCTTCCAAAAAGAATCTGGGATCAGAACAGGTTCAGAGCTGAGCACGCAATGCCAACGTCATGTTCTACAAATGGAATATGGTGACTTCTCCTGTTCAAGGTCCGTAAATGTATAAGCAGCTTTAAAATATAGGTCAACGCAATGCCGCCATTTTCGTGCTCAGTAAAAATTCAAGTCAAAGTTAGCTCAGAAGCCGACAAGATCATCATATGAGGCGCGCAACTTTCTAAAACGTTGAATTAACGCTCAATACCAAGAAGTACATAACTGCAAACAAGTCGAGTTGTCGGTTATTTCTGCTTCCTGTTAATCAACATGTTCCGCCATTTTCGCACTAGCTGCATAGTGGAAGTGATGAGATGACCTAGCTTTCTAAGCTTGCTTATACATTTACGGACCTTGCTCCTGCTTGCGATTATGGTACACCCTGTCCGATAATGTATCACCTACTAAATACCTGTTCTACAAAACGTTTTCCAGTTCCTAAGAAATGAACATTGCTTCACCAGCAGCAATATCTACGCTACGCTAGAGTGTACCCCATTAAAGGCCGAGATTGTAGGTCGGCTGTTGTAGGTATAAAGCAAACGTTTCCTTAATAAGTCATATGGACGTGCAGTAACAAGACATCATCGAAATAATAAGTTTGCAAAGCTAAGACATCTTTTTGATATTGTTAACAAGAAATTTATGCAATTTGGACTCTTTGAACACAATAATTTCGACTCTTTGAACACAATTTATCCATTGACGAGAAATGGTGCTTTATTTCGCCATTTAAACTGGGGTATCGGTATTCTTACTATTTGTTTCATTTGTGTAGTAAGTTATGGAAGTAAATAGATTATATAGAAACCTCTTATGATAAATATACAGGGTGTTTTGGAAGAGATGTCTTTCCCGTTAAAGGACAATAGAGAAACATGTGTAGAGTAACATCTTACTAACAATTTCCTGAAATGCCCCTTTGAAATGACAACCCCCCTTATAAAAATAATAGGCACGCCACTGCAACATAGTAGATAAAACCACAGTATAATATAATACAGTAGTTTCACTCTGTGTCGGTCTCTTTGATGTTTGTGTCGCCGTCGTGTTTTGGCGCAACTACCCAGGAGTCGATATGCCCGCTTATTTTCTAGCGGCAATTTCAAATTGTTGTAGCGGGATATTTGAATATCTAACCTCTTTAGTGATGGTTTTTGTACGGCCCTTCTAAAAGTTCCGTTGTAAACCAACAAAAAAAATGCTGAGAAATAATTGAATGACGTTTAAAAAATTTAAATTTCTTGTTTCTTTAATTCTTGTAGAAAGAATAATCATAATAAACATAATAGGGTAATCCAAAAGTATCAAGTTACTGGACGACAAACATAAGATATAACCTCAAATGATACCATAAATTGCTCTCTATTTAGATAAAATATACCCTAAAGCAAACATTGAATGTTTAAATTACTAACATGCAAAACAGATATTTAAAAAATTTAGTATTTTTAGAACTACAGAGCTTCAAACTGTTTATTTGTCCTTCTGCGTTCCTTGGAGAAATCTTGAATCTTATAAAATTCATAGGTGATACCTTTTATACAGTGTGAATTAGCTTTGAGCAAAGCTCTGTACCCCAGGATTATATTTTTATCTTGAAAATTCATTGTAAGAAATGTTATATTTAATACAAATATACATTTACTAATAAAAAGTAGATAATTGCATTAATATATTTTATTTTGCTTATAAGTTTTTAATTTTTTACATACAAATTATACAGTAGAAAACACTTTAATTAATATATTAACAAACTAATTAAAACTTGTATCGTAGCATTTCTCTATTTTTTATCTTGGTGAAAACTTAGCACACTGTGGAAACCGATCGCATTTAAACACGTGGTGTTAACACTTTAACAGTACGATTTAGAGGTTAGAATTTACTGCGCTGCTCGCCCGGAGTCGATTATGAGCGTAGAAATTATGTGACAAAAAAACCAGGGAGTGAAACTACTGTATTATATTATACTGTGATAAAACTGTATGAAAAGAAAATTGTGTCTACTAGTACATACTTTTAAAGGTCGTGAACAAAAGAACCATAAACTAACCCAAGCAGGTAGCGGGATAAATATAAATTCTCCGAAAAGTAATCAACACCAAATAGCAGTACATGCTTTTAAAACGTTTTTAACTAAATAATAACACTCATTTTGAACATCTGTAATAACTGTTACCGACTCAGATCTTTGAGATTTGTAACTGCAGTATGCAGTTTGTCGTCAACTTTCTTTGTGTTAGGTGGTGGTAAACTTGAGTTTCGATTAATACACGTTTTAAATTAATAACTTGCATTAGGTAGTGCTTAGTTTTTGTTTTAGTGATAAGTAGTTAAGTGTATTTAGTTACTGTTTAAATTATGGCAGAACCCTATACACCTGCTGAATGGACGGAACTTATTATTTTATACGGCGAATGTCATCGCAATGGTGCTGCCACCGCCAGAGAGTATGCCCTTCGGTTTCCTAACCGCCGTCATCCAAATGCACGTACGATCGTACAAGCTATACAGAGAATGTTCGATACAGGATCGGTTATGCCAAGAGCTGGTGGGAGAGGACGCAATCCACACCACGGAGATGTCGCGGAGGAAGGAGAAAACATTCTAGAGTTAGTTGAAGAGGATCCCACTCTTAGCGTGCGTACCTTGGCAGCACAAACTGGTGTACCTTCTACTCGCGTTTGGCGTATTTTAAAAGAAAATTCCCTACACCCATATCATTTTAAAAAGTACACTCATTAGAACCTGCAGATCTATCCCGCGAGTGCAATTTTGCCAATGGCTATTGGAACGCAATCAGGAAAATCCTCAATTTGCACAAAATGTACTGTGGACAGACGAATGCTGTTTTAGTCGCGCGGGAATTTTCAATTCACACAATAGCCACATTTGGGCTGACGAAAATCCTCTTGCTGTCCGAAGACATTATTTCCAGAGGCGTTTCTCGGTAAATGTGTGGGCGGGTATTTATCAGAAACGTTTAATAGGACCTTTTATTTTGCCCCAACGCTTAACCGGTGATTGGTACCTACACTTACTGGACAATGAAGTGTTCGACGGACTTCCACTAGCTGAATTGCCCAGGCTTTGGTTCATGCATGATGGAGCACCACCACACTTTGCTCGCCAGGTACGTAAGTTTTTGAATAACGAATACCCTAACCGGTGGATAGGACGTGGAGGACCCGTCGCCTGGCCTGCGAGATCACCGGACTTAACTCCCCTCGATTTTTGTATTTGGGGATATTTTAAAACATTAGTGTATAGGACAGAAGTGGATACCGAGGAAGAGCTACGCGCACGCATTGAAATTGCCGCAGAACAAATTCGTGCAAATGCCGACATGTTTGTTAACATAAACGAATCTATCATACGTCGTGCGCGAGTATGTGTGCAGACTAACGGCGACCTATTTGAACACATGTTATAAAGATTGTTTGCATCTAAACGGTACGTTTGTTAGATTTTATTTACTGACCTTAATAAATGATCAAGTCATCAAGGTAGTGAGTCACCCGGAAACTGCTGCTGAAATTCAATTCTGTTGTTTCTGTAAATTTATACGTACGTAGCGGAGGTCAGTTTTTAAATTAGTAGTGCAGATGTGAGATCATTGTTTGCTTTATCAGTAATTCCTTGTTAAAATCTTACAAACAATCCATAGTCTACTAGTGTCTTGCAAAAAATACGGAAAAATCCGAATTTTTTTTTATTTTTAATTTTTATTTTATGAGTTTTGGGGTCTCTATATGGTCACCTTTCACCCTCTTAAAGCATTGCATGTTTTTCCGGAACACCCTGTATACTATATTAGAAATTAATGGATCAATGTACCCCAATTCATGCTAAAAGTTATAGAATATATCATTAATTGAGATAAATCTACAGCAACTAATTCTAATAAATATTAGAAATAGTTTAGTGATAGTTTTTCGCCTATTATTTGTCACATATGTTCGTTAAGGAAAATTTAGTTAATAAATTAATTTTAAGATATAGTAAATTCTGATAACTGTTATGTTGAGATGATTATCGATCTAAGGTTTAATTTTACATCAATTTTCATCAACTTTTATATTTCATTGATTATATTGCTACGATTCCCTCTTCATGTATTTTCCCTTTCTCTAGAGAAGGGTGTGATATAAATTCACACCCTTTTGCATTTCATCTCAATATCCTCCATTTCAAAATTAGAAGATTTTAATCCATTCTCAATTAATCAAGCAATGCTTTAGTTTCTTGCGGCAGCTCATCGCAGCGTTTTTGCTTCACTGTTTTAGTAAATTACCTACTTGGAAGCTCATCTTCTACCAAAAACCCCTCTTCTGGATTAATGTAAAATTAATTATTAGCTTTTTGCTGGTTTACTTCATTAGAATTTTGTAGAGCATAATGGCTTAAAATGGCCTAGTTCCAAAACAATTTGCGACCCAAGTCCCTTTACGTTAATTATTATTTTAGAGTTGGTTGCGTAGGTTTTTCGTTTTTATTTGCAAGAAATGTTTATTTCATTAAAGTTATTACAGATTTCTTGTATTTGTTTGGATTTGCTTTGAATGTAGCAAAAACGATCTTTATTATTTTAGATGTGGCATGTAATTACAAAAACGTAATGCCAAGAGCAAATACACAATTATTAAACCGTTACACAACCTAATCTCTCCACCGATCTAATAAAGCACGTACATTCATAAGATCGTAAGTCGTCTAGCAAAAGCTAGTCCAGCATACTCAATCCTGCAAGAAGTTCTTTATAATAAACCCACGCAAAACCACATTAAATCTTGTATTTTGTATTTGTATCATTAGCCGGTTGGCTTGTTCTGCAGGAATTTAATCTGGAAAAAGTTCCCTCTAGAGAAACCTTCATAAATTTTATAAATTTATTTCTTTTCCCTTCCAACTGACTTTATTTTTCTTACATTATTTTTTTTGTCCAAGCAATAAAAACTAAAAAAAAAGAAATATATAAAGGATTAACTTTTATTGGTAATTAGCATTGAGTAAGGTCAAGAGCCTAGGCCAAGAAGTCCCAAGATAAATCAGGCATCTAGATAAAAATCTCAAATTGTATATGGTATTGATAACCCCTAAGGCAAATGCTCATAGCAAAGGTCACATCACAGTTCACTCACTACCCAATGTCAAAAGTCACCAAACGTTTTCAGATTTATAATGCACACCAGTTCACCTATTAATATTCTGTGTACACCACTGACATTTTCAAAGGTGATAAATTGCTAGCCAAGGTTGAAGTTCACCTAGTAAGACTGATTTAATATTACATACATGCATTTCTGATCTTCATTAAGACACAGGAGGTTATCACAGTTAGTCAAATGTTATGTATTTTACAATTTTACATACCTTCAAAGGGTACAGATGACCGCGTTATACGAGGCGTAACATAAAAGCCGTATGGTCTTTTAATAAGTGATATGATGCACTCTTAAGTCTTATGAATATTTAAGGCCAAAGGTCGTAAAGTATTTAAAAATAGTACTTCGTGTAGTACTTTACCCCCCTACATCTCGAAAGTAACCGTCCGATTTCAAATCTAATTTAACAGTTGTGTAGCTAGTACCTATAGCTCATGTACAAGTTTACGTTTGCAACTTGACTCAACAAAAAGTCTGAGGTCCTAACATTTTTAGATAAGGACATGAGTCATGTGCGGTAATCATTGTGGAGCCCATTTAAAGGAATTAAAAGACACATGTAGGCATAACCTAAATGACCCGGAATACATATTTGGGACCTGCATTAATGAAGAGTCATTTAAAAGGCAACTCACTGGCGCATATCGATATGACCCGTCGTGCCCGAGCTATCTGGAAAAGGTATGTTTATGTCCGGGCATATATGGCCACATATACCGGTAAAGCAATAAATATCCACATTTATCGGTAAGATTATGTTACTAGTATTTATATTGTTTATATTTTTCTTGCTATAAGCTCTTTATTTGATTGTTAAATAGTAGGGTTATTGTATTAAAAAAAAACTAAACTTCTAAACGAAATTTATTTGTTTTCAGCAAAGCGAATTATTTTCGAACACGTATCAAGTTACTCTTTTGGCCACGTATTGAGATCACTTTGTTTATTGTAATAGTCAACAGAATTATCTTAAACAAAAATTATTTTCTTAAAGCACACTAATAAAATTTTCGTATCAAAAATATACAGCAATTTATATTAACCTTTCAAGCAAATAGTATATTTACATTGAGTCAAAACCTTTTAGATATTCACAAAAGAATACGTTGCCGCCGAAATTAGATTTTATGACGAATATCTCAGTATACGAGTGATCTCAATACGTGACCAATAAATAAGAGAGAAACTTAATAAATAAGTCTCGTTTAGAAGGTTACTTTGAAATAAAACATTTTATTTAGCTATCTAAGGGTCGTAAATATACTACAATATTTTATCAAGTAAAATTACACTAAGGATTGGATTTCATTTGGATAAATTCAGTCTTTTCCACGTATTCTGCACATGCCTGCGTTTTTTGAAAAAAAATGTGAGTATCTTGGCTCAGTTTCTGGTATTGTTTATAATGATGTCAGACCTAATTTGTAATTGGCTAGAATTTTCTAGAATATAATCGCTCCTCTTTAAATCTTGTAGATACCTTGAAAATTCCTTTTCGTGGAAAGCGTTTGTTCTAACAAACGGTGAATAGAGCTCACTATTTCGTTGCGGGGGGCTGCCCTAAGAAGCGGCTAGACCGCGTAACATTCCACTACGGGCGTTCGCCCTAATAGCTCTGTGAACGGACTAGCCCGTTGCCCGTGTTGTGTAAATTCAGAATAGGAAACTTTATCGAAATTTCAGCTTTGTGCTCCGATGGTTTTGTAACCTCAGCGTATCGTTATGCTTACGGCTTAAACCTTCAAGTAAGAATTAAGCATTTCTGTATTAAGTCTGGAAGTTGCACGTCAATTATTTTGACTGTTTAATGCCGATGCTACAAGTAAATTTAAAAATTTAGTGACGAAATCTGGCTCTTTGAATGGTGAAAGATCCTTAAATTCGTTTTGCAGGAGATTAATATCCTTGTTAATATTCAATGAAATCTGAATGTATTTTGTGGAATTTATAATAAACGCTAAATTGCATAATCTGCAACCCTAATAAGAACTCGTAGAAGGCCCGAGTTAGTTCTAGCAATAATTCAATCGTCATGGCAAAGTGTGAAAGATTTTTTAGTGAGATTCAAACAATGAAATTAACTGTTTGATGTTGCTTTGGATTAATTTGGCTAACTAATGTACGTAAACTATTTTGTTAAATTATTATTATCACATTTCCGAAAGACATTGACGTATTTGCCTTTGTTGTTGAGTAAAGTAGCCCTAAGATAGATAGATTAGCACAACAATTTTGTTTTGTAGTCAATCTTTCAAAACCATATGTAAGACGAATTTATTTTTATATTTTTTTAAACAGTAATAACAAACAATTTGGGTGGCGCCCTCTATAATGTTGTTCATTTATTCCTGTATTTAATCTGAAATTAGAGAGCTCTACAAACGGTTCTGAAAGTTGCCTTAGTAAAAGAAGTTTTAAAACCGCCCATTTTAGGCCTGTAATATATTGCAATAAATTATGCATTTCCGTTATGCCTCCGCTATTTGATTTACACCGTTAGTACAGTTTATTTAGACATTAAGTGCCGGTCTTTTCATCTCCTCTTAAATTTATCTGTCAATTAATTGATATGGTTACAATTGCTTCTACAATTTCATCTATGACAGTTAACCACCAGAAAAAGCTACAAGGAGGTGAAACCATTGGCCCTAAAATTAAATTAAAATTAAATTCCGAACACTTAATGATGTATATCGAAAGTATGTGAAGGTAAGCGGATGTTTGTTTTCTGGTCCCATACCAAAGTTATGAAACGCCTTGTTAATGATTAGATATCACTAGTTATTGATTATTAGATGGAATTTTTCTATAGCATAATGCATTTTCTGTTTAGATTTATCTAACAAACGTTGATTTCATTCATACATTAATTCATTATTATGTGTCCAAATAACAAATCAATAAGTCATAGAAAAATAAATATTTATCTTTGGTTGCCAATCCAAGCTGTATACTGGTTTGGAAATCAACAACCTTGTGATAAAAGTCTCGTCACTAGCTTATTTTAGAAAATATTCTTTTAGAAAATAGAAGAGGTGGATTACAATAGTCCAGCCATTAGGTGGCGTTATGTAGGATAGGTTAAGTTAGGTTGTTAGAGTCGACTCACTACTTCTACAGCATTTTTGGCAAGAACTATTTAATCTACAACCTAACTTAAATAACTAATCGGCTTTTAGGATCTTACAAGGCATGTTCATACCTAAATACATGTTTCAGTAAAAACACGTCAATTTAATTTTATGTGAGGACATTTAAATATAGCATGGTCAAGATTTTGCATCTCACCCCTCACCCCACCAACTTTAAAATGTTATATGACAAGACACCTCATTTTAAAGAGAATAAAACAGAAATGTTTTGGCGGAAAAAATTGAAATCGAACCATGGATTGCTGAGATACAGGGAAAATTCTTCTAACAAACCTTGAATATCATTTAAATAATTTCACATACAAAGTCAGACTGTTGTCAAATTTTGTCAGTTTAGCTCTACGAAAACTAATTTACCCGTAGCTTTTACTGATGAAAAGTGAACCGTCATATATATGTAAACCTTGCGCTTAGATGTCTCGCGCTCAGATGTCCGCACTTAACTGTCTGCGCTCATATGTCCGCACTTAACTGTCTGCCCTCAGATGGCTTGGTTAGATATCATAGCGGATTTACCGTTATTTTCAACAATTTTTTATTTTTTCGAAATATTATGTCCGCAAAAATTCTGTCTTTGTCTTTTGCATTTAATCTAACCTGGCGGACATTAGAATCATTCCATGCAATAAACGGGTGGCTTAAAGTGTCTTTTGCTATTCTACCATACAACGTCGGGGAATACGATGTTTAGTATTAAATGCTTGCGACTTCACCTTTTGTCTACAACAGTCCACTTTTCATACTATCGTTGACATCCTGTTCACATAACCTAGCATTCTGATTTTAGAGTAAGTTCTTTTTAGGAATAGGAATAGACGAAGTGTTAGGCTTGGTTATTGGTCATGTGTGAGTAGATTCACGTGTACGGTCTTAGACAATGAAAAAGCCCAATACTAGCAACTCGTAAAGAGTTTATATAGTATGATCAAAAAGTCTTTGGATCAGGGTTGCCATGAAATTAACACGCTATCTATGAAATTATTTATTTCTATTATTTTTGACATTTACTTCACAATTGTCATGTCAATAGATAATAGTTCAAATAAATTCCATTCTGTGTTCTTTTTATAAATGTTATTAAGTTGTCACAAACGGAAATATTTACACTTAAATATTTTATTTAAAACTAAACTTCTCTTCCGTTTGGACGACATAAAGCATGCAAGGCCACATTCAGTTGCCTACGCTAGTTCAGCAGCTGCCGTCTCGCGACCGACATGTGCTAGGTTTTCTGCGAAGCGCGCTCGCTTCGCCCACCGTTGCATCCGTTGGCATGCAATATCTACGCCTACTTCCTCCGTCGAGGCGAGGCATCCCACACGATGTGCCTGCAGGTGCACATTCCTTCAAGAGAATTCACCAACACTTCCGCCCAGCTGCAGCTTCGTACCAGGCACCGACAGCGCGCATGCAATCAACCCACAAGCTTACCGAGAACTTCTGCCTACGGATTCCAACTACGATACGAATTACTTCCTCATTCGGCAGTATATAACCAGCTTGCTTGAGCTATTCAAACCAGTCAGTTTCCATGACTCCGACACTACATCTACAAGCAAGCTGGTGAGTACTCTTTTAATTATATAAATGCTTAGTGCTTAAATTGAGTGGGCGGCGCTTAATCGCCCACTCTATGCAGAATTATGGGGAGTTGTGTCCAGGCTTCCCCGGCTTAGTTACCAGGAGGTTATCTCCTACATGCTTAGTTTGTAGACCTAGTGCTGAACAGGGTTGGTTCCCACCTTCCCTGTATTGTAGTAGTTTAGGAGGACATATACGTCCTCACCATATTGTCAACATGTAAACCTTTTGTACTCTGTTTATTGTCAACATGTAAACCTTTTGTACTCTGTTTATTGTCTTAGTATATAGTTGTTTTTTTACAACTTGTGTTTGATTCCTTTCTACCTCTGACTACGTTCCCCAGTCACGCAAACCCCACGTGACAAAGTAATACTTAAAATAACTGCAAGCACAAGAAATAATAACAGCGTACGCTAACCTAACATTTTCTGTGTACTATGGGGCTCTGTTTAGCGGTGTCAACGCGTCGTATTTTCTTGACGCAGGTGGCTGTGTCTCCATTAACGCTACTCAAGATACATTCGCTACTCTGTACAGTTCACAAAAACTACCGGCAGTAGAAGTAAATAATTCTATAGATGGTTTTTACATTCCATGCCTATTGCGATCCAAAGACCTTTTGATCATACGATATATGCTCAAGTGTGCAACTCTTAGATAAGAGCAGGACACACCTTGTGATTATATCGTCCTGCTACACAGTAGTGTAATTTTTTTGTATCTAGATTATTAGCAGCATCATAAACAATTATTAGCATATTTTGGAAAAACCGTGGACTTTTTCATTGGTCAAGACTGTATTTAGAGATGAAAGTGATAAACGAGCTACCAGAATATGTAGAAGTAGATGAAATCTATTTCTACATTTATGGAGATCCTTGGAAGACGAATACAAAAGAAAGAAAACAAACTGAGCGAGGAAGTTTTTATGAGCCTGATAACACTTTGGCTTCCCTGGAAACAAATCAGCAGAGAGATCGATAACACTACATAAGGCGATAAGTATAAGATCGCAACAAATAGTTTTGGGCACTACCTCAGACCAAACTGAACGAGAAGTTGACACGCACTCTGAACAAGTTTTTCCTGTCCGAGGATGTACTGAAAGACGAAGCAAATGCTAGCAGCGTGTAAGCTACAAGGTAAGAGAGTGGCTGGACTGGATGATATACGGCCAGTAGTAATAAACGAAGTGGTCAAGAAGTATCTGGATGATGTGCTTAGTATCAATTATAAACAGTCGAATGATATGGTACGGTGTAAATCAAGTAAGACGTACTGGCTAATTGGAAAGCTCTCTGAAGAAAGCAAAATAGTCTTATACAAGGCAATCCTTAGACAAACGTCGTATAACCGTAGGGGACAACAAAGGATTATCCAAACCATCTTGTGGTAAATCCCATGAAAGGGCCGAGGGTATTCCGAATTCCCGGAGACCCTTTATAGTTAAAATTTAAGTTAGCTTTACATTTTCATTGGCCACACAATGTTCATAGATAAATAGGTCACGGTAACGGTGTAACGTAATTTCAAATGAGCGCAGGTACTTTTTGCTCTAACTGCAATGGTTCAAAATTAGGGAGAAAAACAGTATCGGCCGGAGCACCATTAAAGGTGGAGGGCTACACAAGAAATCATCACAAAAAATGTACTAGACTTGATGTTGAGGTCAAAGCATAAATGGAATCATTGAGAAGATGTTCCAAGTGATAGTACTAAACAATAAGAACAGCGGATGAGGTGGAGGAAATGCGGTAAAACGAAGTTGTGTATAAGACGGCCCTTAATGTAATAAAGAGCGCGAAGTAGAGTGGACAAATATGAAGACGATAACGTGAAGTAATATCGAAGGCATTGCCGAATTATGTTATCACTTGTGTGGTAAGCCATAGGCCGCTTACATCCTTAATTGTTAATTAAAAAAAGATAAAACTGAATTGTCAGTTATATGGGGGCACTTTTATGTTAATGATAGCATTGCTCAAAACAAACAACAATGGTAATTTCTATAGTTTTGATATTACTATTGAACGCTTTTCATGTGCTACATTCAGATTCAGATTTAAAGCGGATACTTCTTTGGTATTCTTACTACTTCTACTAGGCGTCATTGCCGCTCTGGAAATATTTTTCCGTTTCGATTTCTCTCTCGATCGACAATCTATCACTTTGCTCTCTTTAACCACAAATATACATAAAAAGTTATAAAAAAAATAACATAACGAAATTCTTTTAAAAGTTTAAGAACAGAAAGAGCATCTAGTAATTCCCCTAAGAATAAAAAATAGAATAAAGTTCTGGTCTCATAATTCTAAAAATAACTATGTTAATATTCTTTAATAGTCAAATTAAAACTCTGCATAACGTTAACCCAAAAAATAATTAAATAAAAAAACTTGCAAATATTTACACTCGTAAAAAATCTTGCCTGATAGTACTATTTTCTAAATGGAAGTATTCTGCATTGAAAGCGTAGCTTTGTGTACTGTTGTGGTCCATTTCCTTTCGCAATGGAAATACAAAGCACAGCTTAAACCTTATGGAGCGCTAAATGAGGTGATCAAACTGGCAGACTTACAGTGTTTATTGTTTTAAATGGTAAATTTATTTTCATGGTATTTTCTCCATTTTCATAAATACTTTAAGGAAGGGGACAGAAACAGGAGGAGAGATGTCTAGAAGAGTAAAAATAAAACGAGACCTTTCGATTGTAAAGCGTAACTAGTGTGTGCTCTGCGTTGCTTGCGGTGGATCTGTTTATATACTTATAATGTAACTGCAATTGTTTGATTTAATCCGCGCTGAACGACGTAATCCGAAGTATACATCTCGCAACATGATTGAAATGCTTTCCTTGAGAAACTCAAATCCCATTACAAATCCAGACATTGATAAAGTTGTTGTATTCAGGTGTATGAATTCTATTTTGTGCCTACATTTCGATTTGTATTATTAAATGACGTCATTAAAAGTGAGTTTAGTAAAACTTGTGTCAAGTCTAAAGGATCCGTAATTAATTTTGTGCCTAGAAATATTCCATAACATTTTAGACATGCCTTGCCACAATATTCTTGTAATGTTTCCGTATTTCTAAATAAATATCTCAAGAGATGCTTACATCAATGGACATACTGTCTTTCAACAGATCTTTACATCTTTATCTGTATGAACTAATTAACAACGTTCCCTGATTGAGATTTCTACCCCTTCATTATTAAGTTACTTGCAATTGTAAGATGTAATTTCCAAGCTGTTCTGCTTGTACGCAATTGATGACGTGCACGCTAAGATTCACCGGGCTAACTTTAGATGGATTTATCTCATTAATTTATACTTGAAACCCGCTTCTAGAATACTAATCTAGAATATGAGTAAATAAACAACAAGAACAAGTGAATTATCTAAGATTTAGTGATTAATAATTATTACAGATTGATAAATGCATTCACCTGACCGAACAACACTACTTGGTTGATTATATCGTTCGTGCAATTTTGGGAAAGTAATTCATTGAGTTTCATGTGATTATTTAGCTAAAGTTAACCTCATTATGTTAAGGAACAATTCTAACCAGTCCACTTCAAGTTATCTATCAACGAATAAGAGTATTTAGATACTGCTTTATTAATAATTTCCTGCTAATTGTCCACTAAGTCACAAGTCCACTTAGTAACGTTGACAAATGTGACGCAGCGGACCTAGTTGTGACGTAGTGACGTATATAATACACGGCATACATCATTTGAACTACTAATACACAAAGATAATACTGTATTAGAAAAGAAACGTATACCTATGTATGTACAATTTGTTGTACGAATCTATATATATAAAAGGGAAAGATTGTCTGTATATATGTATGTATGCGATTTTCTCCGCAACCACTGGACCGATTTGGATGAAATTGGTATCATTGGAAAGGTCTTGGCCCAGAATAGAAAATAAGACCAAATTGGACTCTGATCGGCCATCGTGGTCCGAAATAACAGCGAAAAACCCATATATGGAAGTTAAAAATGGGTACTGAGATTGATGTGAATAGATATGTTGTCAATTGTCAAATTTGGTAATTTGACAATTACAAAAAGTAAAAACATGTAATTTCAATAAAGCGTAGCAAAGCGCGCCGGGTATTTGCTAGTTATTAATATAATGTGGTAAAATGGGCCTTTTGATCGCCTAAATGTATTATTGTATTATGTATTATTATCATAATACATAATACAATTAATACATATTGTCATGCTATTTGATATGCAATAGAAAGTATGCATCTCCATTCAAAAAGATGTTAGTTGGGTTGCATAACCTTAAGGAGAAAAATATTTAATTAAAAACTTTTTTTTAATGAAGCCAAAGGAAAGGTTTTAATTTAATAAATATACACCCTAGAACACACTAGACAGAAAAAGGATAAATTTTAAAGTTGATTTTTCTTACAATCTTGGTAAATTTTCATTGCTCAGCTAACAATGTGGTATCGTTACGTATATATGCAAATTAAAATAAAGTATGGGCCAAATTAAGGCAAGTTTTGACCTAAAACAGACAAGGTGCATGGTAGTGACGATGTATACAAATTACTAATAATAAATTGTACTACTACTGTTATTTGTGAGATTTGTGGACGTTTTATCTTTAAACCATTAAACCATATCATACTATGCTTTATTCTTAGAAAAATGTACTGGCTGAATGGACGTGGTTTCCAAAGCAAAAAAAAAACAAATATTTGCTACCTTACCTGCATCATTAATGTAAAGAAATTATGTGTCAGGTTAACGTGATTGTGAAATCATTAAGTTTTCTTGTTTCATTGCTGTTTGGTCAAGCAGTTCCTTAAGCACAATTTTGAAACAACTGGAGTTGTTTTTTGTAGGAGATATCTTTGAAATAAAATGCAAATTTCTGTGTTTTGCCTTAGCAAGCTGAAATAATTTAGTTTAGCTATTATTTTCATGGTTTTCTTATCTAAAAATAACTAAATAATGTTAATTAGGATGTAAGGTTGGATTTTGTCAAGATAGGAAGTTGTAACTAGGCAAATTTATGTAATTAAGTTAATCTTAGTTATCTGATAGTTGTATAGGAAAGGTGATTTGGTCGACTTTCTATAGTGACCTTCTTTTTTTATCTCAATGCAAGTATCATATATATCATTGAAAAGGGAATTTTTGTGGCTATCTATTTATTAAATTTGTTTAAACAATAACTAATAGTTATAAACAATTGTGGTTATGTACTATTTAGTTCTAAATGTTCTTTTGTTTGTAACCAAAAATAACCATAGTTTTCTTTTGTTTTGAAAAAGATATAAAAAGACCGACCAATTTAATGTTTTGGACTGTTCAAGCAGTGCACATATACACAGAGCAACATTTTAAATTTTTAAGGTTATGTAGTAAGTTGATAATTTTGTAAACAAAATAAACGTCAAAATGTTAGGTTATATTTTGTTGAAATAAAGTGTTTAATAATTATCGAAGATCTTTGATTTTGATTATTTATTTTAATAATTACTTTTAATTAAAATAATAATCAGTGTTATAAATTTATTAGTTGAATATTATTCATTTACAAGAAGAAAATTTATATGGATAATGGGAATATTAACCTTCGTTATAATTTGGATGTTGGAAGGGAATTTATAAATCTAATCAAAAAATGGATTTACCATATCTCAAGCAAGTAGCTGGATTTTAATAATTTTATTAATACTATTTATTTGGACATTATTTGAAAGAGAGGAAAATGTTTGTCTTTCAACCATTTTAGTTATAAACCATATGGAAAAAAGAGGATTACTATATCAGTTGGTAAACGTTTATGGTATTTATTTAATTGTAATTTAGTAATTAAAATTATTAGGATGCCAGAAATATTACTCCTCGGATAAAAGACATTAAACTCTCTTAGGATTGATTTTTCATTTATTCAAAGTATGAAGAATTTATTCTTTTTTAATATTTTAATTATTTTTGTTTGTTTTCTGTATTCATTTTTAAATAAATTTTTGTCATTTCAATTTAAAGAAAGTTTTGGTTTATATTTTTTGTGTACTTTGATTAATGTTCCCTAGATCTATATTTATTTAGTGCCCTATTAAAGCGACTCGCCTGTGAGTCTCAGTTTTGTGAAGAGGTTAAAGCTTCACTACAGTTAATTAGCGGGGCATTTTTTAAGGTAAAGGTAGGTGGTTTATATTTTGTATATATCAACATACCGAAATATGTTGCTATATGTTTTGTTTGTACTGTCAATTTAAATCAATTTAATATTTATCAATATCAATCAATCATCATTAATCATAATGCCTCAAACCCCGGCACAATTATAGCATTATTGTCGCCCATACGTGGGGCTTTCCTTATTATATAACTGCATATAATAAAGATTAAAACATAATAATATGTAATTGATAAGACGTTCTTCACTAACAGACACATAATTGTAACGATTAGGTAAGACGCTCGGCGCTAACACGGCCAGCCTGACATTAGCACGATCTCGGCCTAAAATTAAAATTCGGTTTCATTCTGACTATCATGTGATGTTCCTGAAACAGGGTTTACAGAAGAATTCGACACCTGGCAAATAAATCATTACAAATCAGTTGTCAATCAAAATAAGACTATTTTTACAAACACCAGCAAATAGTCTAAATTTAGACTAAAACCATTCAGGTGTCATCAACCATAATCATCTAGGTTAAATGTAACCTGTTGAGACATTCGTCAGAAAGCCGAAAGATCCAAGCATCAACATGACAGCTAATTCGTACAAGTGTAATATCCGGCAAAAGGCACAATGGCCCAAGCATCAACACTATACTTTACAAAACCTTATTTAAACCAAAATGAATACGCTAACACGGCTAATAATTCATCCGATTTTGAATTTTTTTTCGCGTAAATATCCTGTTGCACTGCATTATCTAAAAGACCTTTATTTGCACACTGTCGCCTTTTTTTTGTTGCTAGGTAGACGAGGAAAGGTAGGGCATAATAAAGTGCCATTTAATATTCCATTCAGTCAAAAGGTCATGTTTTTGGACAGCTCGCTCAATGAAGTACCATTATCGGCAGTAATGCGAGTCGGGGTACCCACAATAAATATGATGTCTTGTATGCAGCCTGCAATAATTTCATTGGTTTTTAAGCCTTTAAATGCATAAAGAAAACAGTATTTGGAATAACTAGCTATTTCCACAAAACCATGGGTAAATAATAATAACAGAAATATAATCAATTTTACAGGTATAACAAATAAATAAATAAAATAGCCCATAAAGTCAGTGACTGTCTATAAAAATCCGTTTTCAGTTTGTAGCAAAGGTCAAAAACAGTCAATATGCATAGTACATATCAATACATCATCTAAATACAATGCCCTTCTGGATCTTTTTATGTAAAGCAATATCAATATTAACTGGACGCTAAAAAATGGAAGGAGTATTGAAATTGAACGGCATGCGTAGATATTCATATAGCCCATCCAGGGTTATAAAGGCTACTTTGTCTACAGAACCAGGGTGACCTTAATTTGATGAAATCCAGCAGCCATGTTAAGTGCTGTAAAGTATTTAGTGCGACTATAGATGCGCGTTAGGGAAAAGCGGTCGTTTATCATTATACGACTTAAGGCCCTAAAATTACATATTATACGTGGTTACCATTTTTCTTTTTTTCAGCAAAAGTACAGAGCTAGCATAAGATGACTGTAAAGGTCTAACGATAGAATGGTCCGAAATGTCTTTAATAATTATATTACGAACAATTTTTCGTTCAACCATAGATCCCGGTAGGGACAGTATTTTGTTTCGTTGTTTGATGTTTGTAAGACACATTTTAAACTCGCCGGTAGCAATAGGTGTGGGGACTTTATTGCCACTTGTGGTTATATCTTGAAATTCAGTTAATAAGAGATCAGTTGAGATAAGTTGATCATTTACAGTATTAAAAGTAGAATATTCTAATGAAGGTATAGTCTGACTGTACTTAAGAGTCAAAGCAAGTGTGCTTAGAAAGTCTAAATCGATAATAGCACCATAAGAAATTGCTTCCATTGGTACTAAATGCATTTGCAGTGAAAATTGACGATCATATCGTATAGTGAGATTGTAACATTGGTGGTACAATTTAAGGAAAATGAATTATCAACTACACTTTTTTAATCACCATTTGCTCCGCAATAGGTTCTAACAACATGTTTTGAACATTATAATTTTTATCATCACATAACAAGAGAATATAAAGACAAATTCTTGTCTACGTCAATTAATTAAAGAGAGTCGCAAATATTAACCTGTTTAGATTTATCAATACGCCTGTTCTTAAAACATGTATCAACGATGTGATCCGTTTTTTTACAAAGTTCGCAATTTAATGTAAAATTCCTAGAAGACGAACTAAAATCAGGTGTTTCATTTCTTTCACGTTTTATACCTTGAACAGGACGTGCAGATTTTCGGTGACCTAATTGGTCACCCAAAACACTTTATGAAAGCAGTTTTTGTGGACATAGCAACGGGCATAATCGTACTACCAGCATGACTATCGCGACAATTCTTTGGTTTAAATGGTATACGTGATAATATTGAACTATTATTATGACAAATGGCCAGCTTGTGTCAATTGCGTTTACAAAGCAACATATTTTATGCCAAAGCAAATTAGATTTAAAAGTTGGTCCTGTGTAAACTGGACGCGCAATGCGCGGTTAGCTTTTGCAATTTCATACGACTATAAAACCTTTATGTCGGACATCCATCAGAAATATATGTTATAGCATCATAAGTTAACTTTCCAAAGTTGGCAGTACCAGCAAAACTTTCGCACAAATATATTTTTAAATTAACCCTCGTGCTTCAAAAAGCTAACCACTCACCTGCATCTCCTTCAAAACAACCCGAAGTTCTACCCATAATGATAACGTCATTCCAGCCAAAATCCACTCATTCCAAAAAACCACGAAGCAAAGTCTCTAACCTAGACGCGACAGCTTTTTTTCTTCATCCATTTTACTAAATGCACTTTTTACACAGCAAGAACGACACTTTATTTAGGAAACTTCTGCTGTTAGCTTTTCTAATTAAATAAAAGCTTAAACACAGTTATAACTTAATAGTTACAATAAATGTAATATTAAAACCGCACAGTACGCGGTCATTTTGATGCATATTTACTGTTTTCGCACCTTGACTGAATTACATCTGGACACGTAACGATTAGATAATACATAATTGCATAACACACATAATACAATCAATGCATGTTACTGATAAGAACGATTATGTAAGACGCTGGACGCTAACAAGTTTATTGACTCTTTGAAAGAATCTAATTATAATTACTAATAGTTTTATTATCAAGACCTTGCATTTTAACAAGACTGAACATTCAAGTAATGTTCTTTCTGTCTTTACTATTCGCGCTAAATGTAATAATTGTATATAACAGACAACAGAGTACCACAAACGTCATATTGGGGAGAAGAAAGTACGAAATTGTTCATTATTTGCAAAAGAATTCGTAACATAATTCTTAATCTGAAAGCCTCAAACTGTCACATACAAAAGGATAAAATGAGAATGAGATAATAAAATTTTTTATCCCAAAGTCCATCCAAAACAAATTTATTTATTATATCTTTGCTGCAATTGTTTCAGCCTTATTAATATTATTATTATTTTGGTCTGGGGAACGTGAAACATGTTCTCCGCGTCTTATAAATGTAAAATGAAATTAAAAAATACAAAAAACCAATGGTAATTAAATAAATTTCTTAATGTAGTTTTTAAGGAGGGTCGATAACATGTTTTAGTTTTATCTTATTTAATACGGGGAATCATTAATATAAATAGTAATGATATTATTTTTTAATTTAATATAATAACAAATAGAAAAACACCAAAACCAACAACAATATATGTAATCTTACAGCTGCCTGAAGATGGCCTTGTGAATTTAATCATCTATATCTATATATATAAAAGGGAAAGATTGTCTGTCTGTCTGTCTGTATATATGTATGTATGTATGCGATTTTCTCCGCAACCACTGGACCGATTTGGACTCTGATCGGCCATCGTAGTCCGAAATAACAGCGAAAAACCCATATATGGAAGTTAAAAATGGTTACTGAGATTGATGTGACAAGAAAATATATATAGATATGTTGTCAATTGTCAAATTTGGTAATTTTTGAAATTTTTGAAATCATTTCCAAATTTGGTAATTTTTAAAATCATAGCCATATATGGTTATGATAAAGCGCAGCAAAGCGCGCCGGGTATTTGCTTTATTAATAAGGCCGAAACAATTGTAACAAAGATATAATAAATAAATTTGTTTGGGATGGACTTTGGGATAAAACTTTTAAAAAAATTTTTATTATCACGTGGGCAATAACAGAAGTGGAAAAAGCTGAGCTCTTTGCCGAACACTTCTCTAATATTTTCCAGCCACATCCTTCAACAGCAACACCTCAAGAAGAAAACGAAATACTGGAATACTTAAATGTTCCATTGCAACTATGCCCACCACTACAACATTTTACGCCTGAAGAGATAAATTCCGAAATTAAAAAACTCAACGATAAAAAGGCAGCCGGTTATGATCATATCACTGCGAAATTGCTGAAAGAAATTCCTAAAAAAGTATTAATGGCACTTACACAAATATTTAATGCAGTGATCAGGATACACTACTTCCCGTTACAATGGAAGTTTGGACAAATAATTTTAATACACAAACCAGGGAAACCTCCGCAAGAAGCTACATCCTATAGGCCGATAACTTTACTGCCAATATTATCAAAGCTGATGGAAAAGCTCATTATGAAAAGATTAATGCCCATAATAGATGAGCAAGCCCTTATCCCACAGCATCAATTCGGGTTTAGCCGCAAACATTCCACCCTTGAGCAAATTCACAGGGTGGTAAATGTTATCGAAAAGGATCTTGAAGAACACCGATATTGTGTGGCAGTGTTCCTAGACGTAAGCCAGGCTTTTGACCGAGTCTGGCACCCTGGACTTTTGTTCGAAATCAAGCAGATTTTACCCTACCAATTTTATCTAATTATAAAATCATACCTAAGCGACAGGTTTTATCAGGTTAAATATGGCGACAGTTATTCTAGCTTATATCCGATCAGAGCGGGGGTTCCCCAGGGAATCGTTATGGGACCCACTTTATATCAATTATTCACAGCAGACTTGCCGTGCAACGGGGATGTAGTCAGGGCCACATTCGCAGATGACACGCAAGCAGCGATAAATCTGCAAAGCTCACTTAATAACATGCAAAAGTGGCTACACAAGTGGCGCATAAAAATCAACGAGAACAAATCAACAGCAATTACGTTCACCACAAAGCGCGGTACTACCCCACCAATCACACTAAATGGAATTCAAATCCCAAATAAACAAGAAGCCAAGTACCTTGGTATGCATCTGGATAGGAGTCTTACGTGGAAAGCGCACCTTACTAAAAAAAGAAAAGAGTAGGACATCCGATTTAAAAACATGTATTGGCTTTTGGGCAGAAGATCTAAATTGTCTCTTAATAACAAAGTGCTAGTGTATAAAGTAGTGTTAACACCTGTGTGGACATATGGTATCCAGTTCTGGAGGTGCGCGAAAACATCCAAAATCGAAATCATACAAAGCTTTCAAAGTTAGACTCTTCACAGCCTAACAAATGCGGAATGGTATGTCAGCAATCAAACACTATATGCCGATCTCAGAATCCCATGGGTTAAAGACGAAATCAGAAGATATGCGACCAACTATGCGAACAGAATTCAGTTTCATCCTAGTGTGTTAGTGACGAATCTTCTCGAAGAAGGAATGAACACTCGACGCATAAATAGGCAAAAAACAATAGACTTTACTAATAATTAGTGATTAGTAAATACAGGGGGTCGCCACTGGGCGTCATTCCCCTCTCATGTTATTATTTAGTTTCAAACGTTATCACTTTTGCTTGTTAATCCTAGGACTAGTTGTAAATATAGCAGCCAATAAATTAAAAAAAATTATCACATTACCAATATCCAAACTTAGAGGAAAATGGACCAGTTCAATCACGATAAAATTAGACTTTAATTTGCTTATTATTGAATTTCTCGCTTCCTTTGTCCCAATATAGTATCGTTTGCGAACCCCTGAATGGTCTAGTTGATTAGATGTTATGACTCTAAATGACAAATGATTGAAACGCCACCGTTGTAGAGAATGTCAAATTGTAGTGTCCTCTCGAGCGTCCGCATGTGAGGCATTTGAATGATAGTGAAAAGCGTTTTCCTCTCGTGTTAGACATTTTTTCACGGTATGTGCCAAAAGGATTGTCTCCACACTATAACAATTTATAATCTTCAACTTTAAAAACAAACTTTATTTGCTACAAAAATATACAACGAATTGTATTACGAATTGAATTATGAAAATTTGCTTCTCGATAAATTAACTAACGAGAACTTGTGTAACTGCTTTTTTTTCTCTCTAGATAGGTAAAATGGATCTTTTTCACTATTTTCAACTTTTGCTCCTTAGAGATAAAATTAAATTAAATTTTCTTCACAATAATGAGGAATACTTGCACAATAGTGCAAGAGGAAAATGCAAGTTTCTGCGGATTGCGTGGAAAAAGGAAGTTTCGGCGCCTAGGCGTGTAAACGCATACGTTGCACCGCCTATCGAGGCGCGAAAATCAGATTTTCACCTAGTGTAGGGTACAAAAATACTTTTATAGAGGTGCATCTTACTAAACAAAATTTTGTACACCTATTCCAGGGAATACGAAAATCTCGGCGGTTGTTTCCGCATACTTGAATTAATTTCCGGTATTTCCGGATGTATTCCCGTATTTCCTGATTAAAACTTAATGAAACAGCAAATATTCCCTAGTATTCCTGAATATTTCTCAGGTATTACCGTATATTCCGATTATTATCTGTATATTCACGTGTGTTCCTGATATATTTCCGGGAATTTGTACACCTATTTCAGTAGCGAGACGTCCATCGACTTTTACTGCCGTTGAAGACCGGAGCAAAAATGTTTAGCCTTGTATATGGAGTCACAAAATGTCATGTCTTTCTGACGTTTGAAGGAAAATTATTTTATTTATTAGGAAATATTATTAATTCAATAAGAACGAAATGAAATCCGTAAAGGGCCGAAGTTGTGTAGTTCATTCTAATCACAGTTTATTTGAATCCAGGACCTTTTAATATCAGAACAGTTAGACCCAATCCAGGCAATTCTCTACAGATTGCCTAAAGAAGTTAGACATGGCACAAATGGGTACCTTGTTCAAACTGTTTCGATATAACGTAAATAGAGTGTTCAAAACGCGCAAGTCACTTATGAAATGACAAAACATTACAGAAACTCTTACGAATAAATTGCACCATATAACACACTTTTTGTTCCTATTTATTCGTGGAAATATTATTTCCCAGTTACTTATTATGTCATGTATCCGTGCCTTGCTTCATCCATTACTAGAGGTGCAACATTGCTCTGAGTTGCCCGTAGCCAGTCCCCCAGACATCTTCAGAAGAGCAAGCCAGGGATTGGAGATCCAGATTACAATTGCAGAGGTGCAGTCGCGAAGTGACGCCTATACAACCCCAAATGAAGAAAGTGCAATGCCTAGCTTTGCCCCTGTATATTAAAGCATCAATCTTGATACATTCAAAGAGAACATTGTAGGCATGCTGAGAGAAACAATTCGAGCGCTTTGACCAAGATATTCTAGAATTGAAACACCACTATTAAACGACAATATAACAAGAACATGATGGGAGACTACATTTTGACGTTAGTTCCTGAAAGTGATTTTAGTGTTATCGTAAATTTCAAGAAACTGCTCACTTCTAACTCTTTTGTGGTCAGTTTTATAGCCACTTTAGGATAAATACATGTTTATTTTAAATACCTAATATAGCTTTTTTTCTGTGACTGTAAGTGGCCGAAGAGACACATAAACAAAAATAACACTTCCTAACTAGAAACGGAAAAAGCATAAAATCCGTGCCCTATTGCTCCTCGCCTAATTGAAAAAAATTAAATTTCGCATTAGTGGTGGGCATTTGAATGTACAAACTGATTTCTCGAAATATACTGGTGTAGCCACCTGTCTAAATCTTTTGTCGAAAATCTTCTAGTCGAGAAAATAGTTGGTGGTATAATCAAAAAATCTCCGCTAGTCCATAGAGTGGACTACTTGCTAGAGCGATTTCACAAAGTTTTGAGTTTTAGTGCTCTAGAGTTGTTAGGTTTCAAAATATAGAAAAGTTATCATTCTACTGTAGTTTGCTCTAGTAGCTTACTTGATAGAGTACCCACCCGGAGAGTGGGAGACGTGGGTTAGATCCCCACTCAGTGTGATAATTTTTCTATATAAATTTGCATTTAGAATATTATTTAATGTTTTATCTGTAGTTTGTAGTTTAAGATCACATCATAATTAAAAAACATAGAAGTTACAAAGTTTCATAATTTAAACACTACAAAAGAAGTTCCAAATATTAAGGTGGATGTTATTTTCAATCATGTTTTTATTGTGTTTCTGTCGCTATCTTTGGCCCTCTCGAGGAGTTTACCATTGTCCCTTTTAATTATATTGTACCTAAGTTTAAAAGAGATAACATTTGAAAAAAATTCTTTAGTGAAGCTTTTTCCGTTTAAACAATGTTTTGAATAAAACTCGCCGATAATGAGTCGTCATTCTAGTGTACCTCTGCTATTTATAGACCAATTTTCATGCGTTTTTTTGTTTTTGTTTGCCTTAGCTCATTATTCGCGCCATGAGATATGGTGAGAAAAGGTAATTAATTATAGACTTATAGATATTTTTGTTGAAATCAATTTTCCTCTCTTTATTAGGGTGGTAATAAACTGATATGCGCGGTTAGTCCCGATTTACATATAAACGACTCACTTCTCAAGTAATATTCAAATAGCAATAGAACGGACATAGATCCTAAACATGGAAGTTGAAGGGTTAAAGGGGATAGATAAGCTATTATACGTACAGTATGTAAGATGAAAATCAAACAAGCTGCACATTGCTATATATAAACGTATATATCCCTAAATAAAATTCTTATTAGGAAAAATGATACTACTGGCTAACGCCCACTCGTCTTTTAAAATATCCTAAAATTCAAGGCGTGCCCTGAAGAAAAATTCCAGTAGGTTCTATTTCAACCATGCATGTATAAAATGATTGACAGCTACACAACGCTTGCTTTTTGGAAAGGCTTAAATTTCAAAAGAAAAACTGTTACACAACATTAAAATCTCAACTTGAAAACACAACCATTTTTTTAAAAGGACCAAATTCAAAGCAAAGGAAATATAACTTAATTATTCACCGGAGTCCTGCTCTTTAATTTATTTGCAACTTGGAAGATCTTGAAATTTAAATTGATAATTAATTTCTAAAGGCAGAGAGACTCTAACAACCCCACCAAAATTTGCATATTGCATCTTCAGACTGCTTATTATTACTTTGGAGAATTTTCAAACGCATCGGCATAATTGCATTTATTAATTGTTCGTAATTATTCATTTATGCAAATATATTTTTTAATGTAATTGTTGGGAAAAAGGGGAGACAGACACCAAACAACCAACTGCAAGCTCTATGAAATCGGTTCAGTAAATGTAAACGATTTAAAAATAAATCAAAACGACTAAATGCAATCTTGAGCTACGTATTTAATTTCTAATCGAAAATTTGAAATTTAATACGTTAATGCAAGCAGATATTAAACTATGCATGTATAATGAGCTTTTAGCCTCCCTTGTTTCACATCTAATGGCCTATTAATACCGGCACTATCAAGAGAACAAAGGCATTAATCATTCACAATGAATCATGCGAATCCTATACCTACTGATAGTATTTACCTTTTTAAATGATTGAGTAGTTATGCAATTAAGTTTTAGCAACCATGAAATAGATTCTGCTGGAACACACTGGGATGGATGTGTAGATTAATTAAAAAAGGGAAGCCTATTTCAAAAAAGAAGCGGACGGACGCAGTCATGGCTCAACGAATAAATCTGTTATTATTCGGTTAGGCTTATACAACGTGACGGAAGTTAAATTAATTGGCGATTTCAATAAAAATTAGCTCTGAGCAATCTTGTAATGCAGAGATATCTTCGTCGAGCTGATTATTCGAACGACAATTACACCAAAAGTTCGTTGACATATAATTGCAGTAAGTCAGTAACATTAAAATGTCTACACGTCTTCTTAGTTAATTGCGAATCTAAAATTTGGTTACATTTTGAAGACTTCCTGGAGTTGAAAAAAAGTGCTCGATTCATGGAATGAATTTGCATTATTAATTACCGGCATTTGTGCAACTTGAAATGCATATTGAATTTCAAATAATGCAAATGATATGATGCACATATAAGAATCCCACAGACCAAAGCGAGATTGTAGAAACTTACGCGTTTGCTGCAGCAACGAAATTCTATCGTTTATTCACACCAAAGCGTCACGTTTATTACGAAGAAGCGGCAGAAGAGGCATTTTTGTTACTTACCTTAGATGCGAAGAAAATGCTAGGTTAATATTTCTTCCTAACAAAGCATAATTGTGTTTAATTTTTTATCTGGTCCGCAAACGATTTTCGATTTTATTCGTATACTCCTCTAATTTAATTTCAATCCATATTTTATTTATCTTCAATACTATATTCTTATAATCTTCGTGCGATAAATTATATGAAAGAAGATAATTTCTATAAGAAATGTCTCTATGAAGTTGTTATCTAACTCGCTATATAAGCGCGGCGGTGATAAAAATGCGTTAGGCAGAAATGTAATCCGCGGCGAATAATAAAATGTTGCACGATCGCAGTCTCAACGTGTTATAAAGGTGTGAACATGTACATAACGCGAAATATTCGTATCGGCAGCGAATATTTCGCGAAAACGAGATTCGCGCGTTTATTCACACCAAAGCGTTTCACTTTCGTCACCGCCTTTGTGCATAATATACTCATGATCGGAAGAAGAAGAAGCACTTTTGTTGCTTATCTTAGAAGCCGAAGTATACAGGGTGTTAAGGCCATTATTAAAGCAGGAGACATTCATACCAACAAAAAACTACTAATAATTCTTTTTCTTATCGACATTTTTCGCGTTATTTGCATAACACTGTTGAACTCAATGCACTCACTGAAAATTGTAGGATTGACCACAACCTGATAAACACTGCAAACCCAAGAAAACAATCCTTTGTTAAAGGAACTATTTACTATGTTGTACATTGATAAATGAAGGAGTTTGTTGACACATTGTGATCGTGGTATGTATTGTATTATTGTCACAAACGTAATTATTTGGACTTTAAATAACTCGTAATTTCTCAACTTGCATTTCGTTCAGTGCAAATGTTACCAAGGTTACACTCCTCTCTGCAGCAGCAAGCTGCCTACGCTATTAGACCACCTGCGGCCGCTTCGCCTACGACTTGCCATTTATATGATAATGTATGCATCTCATTATAAGTAATTTATTCATTTATACAATATGCATTTATATATGCATCTCATTATACGTAATATATTATTTATGCATTTATGACTTCCACACTATTCATGAGGGTACAGCTTACTTCAAATCTAACATTCAGTCGTGAAAATGACTCCAACGAATCAACATCTTGAAGCAAGCTGGTAAGTGACTTTTTATTATTAATTAATTGTAATGGTCCTCCGTGGTAGAGATCCTACTTCTCGTCCAGAAGGACAGAAGTTCAAACCTCGGTTGTGACTAAATTTAAAAAAATTTAGTATAATCGTATTTGAGCTCCTTAGGATAAGGTATGAAAATTGTATGAGTGATAAAGTATGGGGGAGCATAATGTACTTGCTACAATAGCTCCATTACCTCCGTTGCACTCCCATAAGAGTATGTGTGAAATGCGGTAAAATGGGAATAGATTATGTATGTATGTATTAATTGTAGGGGATCTAGAATCTGATGCCCAGGGCATTGATTACTTGAACCCCTACCGCTTAGTATTAGGGGTCTAGAATTTGATGCCCAGGGCCATTGATTACCTGAGTCCCTAATGTGCTTAGTTGTAGTTTATTTAGGGGCCTAGAAGCTAGTACCCAGGGGTATCGCTTACCTGGTTCCCTAAGGCTTAGTTGTATGACATAGTGCTAGTATAGGATGGTTCCGATCATCCTCATGTTTATGTTAGTTTTAGGAGGACTTGGCCGTACTCATACTTATGTTTGTAATCCAATGTATTGTAACCTGTTGTTTAGTATACAATTAATTGTGGTCTGTATTTACTTTCTATTTCTACCTCTGACTACGACCTCCAGTCACGAAACCCCACGTGACATTATTTTAAGAGCCTTAAAAGATGAGTATTAACAGATCAGACGTCAGACAGTTTTACTAGCGCTTTAGTATAAAACAAAAAAAAAGTGGCAAACTCCAGAATGTCTAAATAATTTTGAGTTTCTTTTAAAAGAATTTGTAATACATTAGAAATAAAAGCATTAAAAACTTTACACTTACAACAAAAGACCCAGACCCCAGAGAGTTATCTGCAGTTCATCTAATTTTTAATTGGTAATGTACTAAATAATGAATAAAAAAAGAAGAAACAAGAAAGTGTGCATGTGTTTGTATTATTTTATTGGCTCGCTTATTAGTTTATTATTATTAATTAAGAATTACTAGTAATTATTCTCATAACGAGTACATTCTTACAATAATATGAGAATGATTAGGTTAGTAACTGTTAACTGAAATAATCCTTAAATTATTAAGTACAAGCATTGTGTTTTCATTCATGTGTCTCGGTATTCGGCGAGACAGCTAGCGCTACCTAGCGCTGGATGACCCAAACCCTATTGAACTACGCGATGTAAGAGAGGTGAGGATCCGAGCTTGAATTCTTTTTTCGTATTTCAACAAAAGCAACAAGTTACTAAAGATTACCCATTAGGGTAAGCAGTTGGCACCTAGTAAACTATTAAGAATAAACTTTTTAATGTACGTACAAACATAGTGACTAGATAAAAATAAAAAGCTATAAAGAGAAGTACAAAAAAAATTACAAGTTTGGTAAAGGTGTATGTATTAACACTTATTATAAGTGTTTGTTTAGAATCTGAAATTCATTTACCACATTTGTTATTTTCTTTGCTCATTTCTTATACCCTAAAGTTAATAAATTCTATATTGATGACAATACTTTATTTGTGTAAATTTGAACTTGAACAGACTTTCTAAGTGGGTTAATTAATAGTTTCACTTAGTTGGACTTTGTCAAATCGATCGTGTAACAGAATGTGGTTTATAAAATTTGTAATTTTGCTTAAACAATCATGTTTACAAAAAAAATTAATTTAAATTTTTTATTGTAGCAATTGATGAGATACATTTTTTCTTTCTTTTTTCTGTTCTTAATAATTTCTAAACGTTCTTGTGGGTTGTTGCTTAAATCTTATTCTCCAGGGTATTTTCAGTACTTCCATTTGTTTGTACTTTCACCAAAATTGGTTTAAAACCAGGTTTCTGAAAGAAAACTGTTGTTTTCTGGATTAGCATTACTGGATTAGAATTACTATGTTTTGTAACTGTAGAATATACAGTATCTGCCGTAATATTTCATAACATAGTAACTAAGTTAGTAGATTCTTCTATATTTCGGCAGCAGTTCTTCCATTAAAACCTTCTTCAAGAAAAAATTTTAAAACGTAATATTTAGGATGTGCTCCAAGCATTTCAAAGAATTTCTTCAAAAAGTTGTTATAGTTGCTTTAGGCAAGGAGAATAGTTCAAATCGCAAAATTGCAAAACAATTGAAATGTAACGAGTCGTAGCCAAGAAAGTCTTTGTACAAATACCGTTGCACTGACTGGTATTGCACAAAAAAGAAAGCAGTTGAAAGAAAATAACACTCAAACATGATGATCGCAAAAGTGCGCATTTTGCACAATTTTGCATCTTAAAAGAGATCTGACAGAAACTACTACAAAGTACCAAACCAGTGCACAAGAGGCTAAATAAATTTGGTTGAAAATTTCGCTATTTCGAATAAGTGCAGCTTTTTTTATGGCGCAGAGTGTACTAATAATTATACAGTTGACTTGTAGACTTGGACATAAACGCAAGCGCTCATTAAATATTTTCTATTAGTATACTTTTTCTTCTGAAGATGACAAAACAGTTGTCAAAAGCATGCAAAGAGTATAAATCAAAATAAAAGATGGATTTGACTATTTTACGTTTCGTTTTTTATTAAATATGGCAGTCAATGATCCTAACCAAAACTATGTATTGAAAAAAAAACCAGTTACATTTATTTTATAACAAGTTACAAACATTTTTTTAGGAAAATGTTGACGAACAGGTTCTGTCCATTGCATATGTCTTGGTAGACCAGTTATTGAGAAACATAAAACCCTACATACATTTGGGCTCAATTTGTCAATAGAAATTGAACAATGCAGTTTCATCATCATTTCATACAGATTACATATACAGAAAGTGCAAGTTTATGTGAGAAGCCTTTTTCATTGAAGATCCATCAGGTTATGTTTTGTTATTAAATTGGGTTACGTTAGAGATTAGGTTAGGTTAGAGGTAAGGTTAGATTAGTAGTAAAATTAAGATAAAGCTAGGTTAGGTTAGATTGGAAGGAAGGTTAGTTTAGATGGAACCCGTTAGAAAGACTTAACATGAGAAAATTTCAGTTCGTGTAATTCCTTAAGCGCATGTCCCTAAACAATGAAAAGGCAAATAATTTTTATGACATTTGTTTGAGTTTTCTGTAACTTGGTTATTGCTTTCTTACGCAACTTCCGAATGCATACCATAAAACTTACTTTTCTGCACTTGTAACATGCAACTATTATGACTTCATGGAGATTAATTTAAAAAGTATAATTGGTTAACAGAATTGCTATAAATATAAAAGAACCATAGAATAGCCCGATGTACAGGGTTAGTTTTATCAATAAAAACCCCCCTTTATTATTTTTTATTTTTGACCGATTCAAGAAATTTAAAAACTTTTCTTATGTGATTTTTTATGTAGATTCCACTCATGCTAACAGTTTTGTGATAGCATTTTATATATACAGTGTGCCCAAAAAGCATGTTTTTTAAATTGAACACCCTGTATATTTTGAAAAATCTGGATTCCTTGAGTCATTCTGATAACAAATATATATGCATATTGTATAATTGCTTTACTGATCTTTGTGTTATTTGTTAATTATTATTGAAGAGTTGTTTGTGCATAGCTTTGAGAAGAGTTATTTTATAACTCATATTTTTGTGATAACCTTATCATAATTATCAATTAATGAAATAAATCAACAAGCAAAACAAAATATATTAATTAAAATAAAATACATGACATTTTCAACATAACCACCGTTAACCTCAATGCATTTTAAACAATGTTTTATAAAATTAGAACAAATTTTCTGAAAAAGTGCTACATCCAAATTTAGCAAATTTACGTTCTCATCAATTTTATGTTTTAATTGTTCAATATTTTCCTTTCTTTTTCTTTTTTCTTTGACAGTTCCCCATAAATAGAAATCAACAAGATTCAAGTCTGGACTCTGTGCGGGCCAGCGAATGGGACCATTTGTTCCTACAGAGGCGATATGAGCCATTTAAGAAGTCTGCCACATCTCGAATATTATGGGTTGCTGCCAAGAAGCCCTCATCATATCCAATATTGGTAACTCATCTAAATAATCTTCAACATTGGTTTGTAGCATGTTCAGGTAAAACCCTGGCCTGTTCATCTTTCACCAATAAAAAAAAAGGACCAATAATCTTAGCTTTGTGAATTCTACACCAACGGTTCACAGTTCTACGCCCTTACTTTCTTACTTGAGCCAGGACATGTGGGTTTTCTGTTGCCCAATAGTGTGTATTTTTTCTATTAAATATGTCACATGTAGAGAAAGATGACTCATCTGTCCAAAAAATGTTTTTTAAAAATTTTTTTCATTAATTCTGTTAATCATTTCTTCATAAAATAATCTTCTATTTCATCATCGTCATTAAAATGCTGCATGTGGTATAGCTTAAAATTATTTCTTTTCATAACCTTCGTTACACTGATTGAAAAATGTTTAGGTCTTTGGCTACAGACACCGTGGAGCGGCGGCACGATTCCTCTTGTCACTTTTAATAAAACTTTTAGCTCATGCTCTTCCATTAAAACTGCGCTATGCTTCCATCATCTGTTCTAATTATTTTACAGTAAACATATTCCAGAGTGCTGTAAAAAGAAACTTTACTGCCACTTTATTGCCTTTGAACGTAACCAGAAAAAGTAAAGAAATAAAAACTTCCGTTTCTGCAAAAATCAGTTATGCCTTGGAAACATCGAAACGATAAAGGGAAGTTATTTGCTATCTAAATGTCAGTTTTAGGGTTATATTGTACTGCTTGACTATTGGATATTATTATAACGGATAAAAGTTATAATCCGATGGCACTCCATATATATAATATGTATACAGATTATCAGAAAACATAAAAATATAAATGCTTTTGTCGTAAAAATCAATTTTATCACAATTTTTCATTAGAATCTTAGAAAGTCAAAATGTAGTATACGCAGAAAGAAAAAGTTCAAATTATTAAATGTATTTTTCATATTTGCGTGTTCTAATGGCTTCATTAGGACACGCATTTTGCGTGTCCTAATAAAATTTTTTAAATTACTGTAAACAGTAACATTTTATTTTTTAAAGTTGATATCACTGTTAGACAGCTGTTCTTAGAATGTCAAACTTATCTTATTTACGCAGTTCTTACTGGAATGCAACGCTTGCAAAACTAGTCTTGCAGGCCACATAACATCGTCATTAATGCAAAGGGGCATAACTCGAAAAATAGCAAAATTGAGATAATGACACACAACGCTTTATCTTGATATTGTCTATAACATATTAGACAATTACAGCCTAATTGTTTATTGATTAGAAGATATTATTTAAAAAATGAAGACCTAACTCTTAAATTAAAATATTTTTTTGTCACAAACAGGCATATTTCGTCATTGTTTCAACGCTTATTGGAGGTTTTAATTATTGCATAGTACGCATTCTATTGTAATTACTTAAAAAATGTGTCTATACTTGTTTTAATTAAAAAATACTGGAATTACAAAAATTTTGGTTTAGTATTTTGAAAATTCTCTTTGTAGCAAAATAAACTGTTAAATTGTGATGATGATTAATAACTTGCAATAAACCATAGAAATCCATCTGGGCAAACCTGCCCGTAATTTATGCTAGGTACATCTGTTTATTTTTAAAAACTAGCTGCATACTTTATATTTAAGAAAATTCTTAAAAATTCGTCATTATGTCTTTAATTCTTATAGGATGCTGAAGTAAGTGATTGTAGAGTGTACGTACCAATAAAATAAATATAACAATAATTCATTATATGTATATACATCATAATATATTCTTGTTGAATCATAAATACCATCAGGTAAGTGTAATAACTATTACGGACATTGTCATTTTTAAATTTATCATACACATTTTTGATTATATCTCAAAAGCGTTTAGATCTTAGATGAACATAAGTTAATTCTCATTTTTAATAATCAGAATCAAAATACGTTTTAACAAAAACGAGACATTATTCATAATTTAAAAATATTACTTACACCATAATAACTAATCTAATTGCAAATGCAATTGGCTCAATTTTTTGTTGTCTTGAGTCTCGGCAAAAATAAATTGAGACGCGGGAATTTTATATATAATAAGGCATTCAATTAAGATGAAAGAATTGAATTATAAAAAAGTTTAAATTTGTAATGTTCTACGCACGTAACTTATAATTATGATATACAAATAATGCAAAATACCACAAAAATGTATTACTTTTACTATTTAGTTTTAGTGAAGTTGGTCCCTACATTTTTTAGCTTTTTAGAAACATTAGTAACTTATCAGACAATTTGTCTCGGCTTCATCAAGGGCCAATTAAAATTTTAACAAAAAAATATGAAGATTTACATCCTGTCTGTTTGGGGATAAAACCTCCCATTAGACAGTCAGAACACAAACAGTTTTATACTTCTTTACCTCACTAATAAAAAAATAATTTACTTAAAATTACGTTTTTACTGTATTCAATAACTTATCATTCTTAATAATGATTTGATTTCTGATTTCTTTTTTTCTGTGTTAATACATTATGATAGTATCTTCCAATAAAATTTTAATTTCATAAACTATTTTTGTACATTTTTAAAAACTAATCGATTCATTATTCTTTATTTAATACGTTTTTATCTGTTTATTGTTTTTGGTTTTTATTTTAAAATATTCTGTATAAGTTTAATTTACTCTTTTATTTACATTTCCATAAATACTAACAATTAATAATTCTTTAAAACCATTGTTGTTTATTTTTAGACATAATATTTCCTATTTAGGCGTATCTTCCTTCAGTGGAAAATTTATTATGACATAAAGGCGTATGTCGTATTTGCCCCTAAATCAAAAAAACTTGTTGGTGTTGAAAATAATTATCATTATGCCATTAATTTACCTGTTGCTAGTTGCAACATTTCAGAAAATTAAGTTCATATCATACGTAATAAAGTTTTTATAAGCATTCAAACTTTGGTAAAAACTTTAAACAGCTCTCCTGTAAAGTTGCTAAAACAGAGTTACGCCAGTATGCATTGAAGGCGACGATAAATGCGCCGAATAATAAATAGCCCTGTTAAGGGCGTAACGGTTTTTACTTTATTATTAACGAAATTGTAAATTTTGATACTGTCATATATGGGATGCATTGTGTTGTGTATGTGCAATTAATAGTTCACGATAAAAAAAAGTATTTTTGTTAACAAAAATCATTCTTTGCTGAAAATACTATTGAATTTATACCTTATTAATTTCTTTGACAACTAAAGTATTTATTCTATGAAATGAAATATAATTATTCTTATTTCATCCAAGTTTTTAATTCATTAAGTAGCAATTATTTATGTGACATAAATATATTGGCATACATTCTACTTTGAATTTATAATAATTGAATTGATAACGAGGTCCAGCTGCTTAGCAGCGGCCCGCTACCAGCGGGCTTTGTGTATATGAGATAAGAATGAGAATTTCTACGTCGCGCGGATTAAGCAAATTTATGTAAAAAACAATTCAATAATTTTTAGTGTTGCCAACTGTTATGCTACTTACCAAAATATCCCTAACAAATTTTATTTAAAACTAAGTAATTTTTTTAATTATTTAATAATGAAATAACGCAAATAGAAAAAATATTATAAAGTATACGTTTCATAAGACGTTTTAGCGTACTTGTCCTCTTTAGAAAACTTCCCGCTACGCGGGTCGTTTTCTAAACTCGAACGCGTGCGCTAAAAACGTGTCTTATGAAACTAATACTTTAATATACTATCATACTCTTAATGACACATGAAATATATGACAGATGTTTTTGCTTGCTTACTTTTAAAAATTTACCTAGCCATGATTCTATCTTTGTTGTGCTACCCATATTGTTTATGTCTTCCTTGTTCTCATTAATTTTTGTATGTTTAGACTGGTTTTCGGATAATCTATATTTAAGATTGATAGTTTAGGGAAGAAATCCTAAGATTCTACCAAACAATAATTTTCTTAGAACAAATAAGCATTAAAAAACAAGTAGAGCTTACATCCAAGAATACCACAAAACAACAAATTCAATTTTTCAAAATAATTTTGACGCATGAAGCATATATTTCTGCTCTGTCATTCTAATGTAATTCCAAGGCATAGCTAGTTTTTGCATAAACTAAAGTTTTATTTTCTTTACTTTCTTTGATTACGATGTAATGCTAGCAGTAACCAAAGGCATCATTCAATTTGTAATTTTTCTCTTTATAGCATTCCTTAATGTCTTTATTGTAAAATAATTAGGTGAGGATAATACTAACGTTTGAAACAAAATGCACGTAAAACTATTATGCATGAAGCGATCTACACCCTGCATATTCTAAACAAATCTGTATATTTAAAACATAAGGCTTAGTTTTGTTCCAGTTCGTTTTGAGAGTTCCGCTTGGCCGATTTACGTGATTCTTTTTTTATATTGAAGCTTTCGCTGTGTAGATCAGTCAGCACAATTTAATTTTTATATTTTTAATTTAAATAAATATAAAATATTTAATTTGGGACACATGGATTGGACATTCACTTGCGGCGCCATCTCACTTTGCACGGTGGTAAGTTTTAGAACTATTCACAATTATAAAAGTTTACTAAAACCACCACTTGCGGTTAACGGTTGATTTGTTATTTGGTTGTGACAGACAAACCCGCATTAGTTGAAAACCATAATATTTAAATATTAAATAATATAAATATTAATATAATATATTCTCGATTGTTTGTGTTTTCCCATATTAACTATTCAAGAATCTTCTTAACCCAATTATTAGAATTAAGAAAAACAACTACGCGAATACTCGATAAAAAGTTGCAAAGAACAAGAAATATCATCACGAGATATGTATGCAAATTATTAAACAAGTTATAAATGACTGGAGCGATTTTAAATTATTATAGGTCAATTATTATTTATTAATCTATATATTTGAAACACGACTAATTTTTGTTCCACTTTGTCTACAAGATCTACATGACACCGATTTGCTTTATTCTTTTTTATATTAAAGTTTTAACTCTGTAGATTAGTAAACACTACTTACTTTTTATCTATATATTTAAAATCGTTTGATTGTTCCACTGGGTCGATGTACGTGATTATTCTTTTATATTAAAGCTTTTGCTGTGTAGCATCCAGTTTATTGCGATATTTTGTTTTTAATATTTTGGAACAAAAGGCACCAGCAAATAAAATAGTAACTAGGCCATTATTTTAGGAAAGTTTAAAGCATTGCAAGTGGTACCCTTTTGTTATATTTGTTATACAGGACTTACAACTGGTCCCGCAATACCCCAGAATATTTCCACAAAACTCCAGGGTTCCACAGAACACACTTTGGGAATCAACTTTTTTTTGAAATTTGCCATTTCAAAAATTTTTTGGAAATATTTCCATGGAAAGTTACCAAAAAATAAATTTCCAGAAAGCCAACACTAATTTTATGTCATGTTTTTAAAATACAGTCAAACTTCCATATTACGAACTTCTATATAGCGAATTTCTCTATATAACGAATTTTTGTGCTGTACACTGCCCTTTTAGAAAAAATACATATAAAACTGTCTCTAAATAACAAAGTAAAATTTCTATATAACGAATTTTTTAGGTCAAACTAAAATAACTTTTCCAGGTAAATGTATTTATTATGCATCAATCTTTCTTTCTTATTAGCAGCGGTAAAAGATTATAAATTTACCCATCTTCCAAGAAGCCGGCACACATTTTTAAAAACCTGTAAACCTTGCAAAAGGATTTTGTAAATTTGTTTAAATAGAAGTTCTAAGAAGGGTTAAAGTTGTCATTAAAAGGCCTCCTACAACTGGTTTATCTATATTTTCTTACATTATCAGGGGATTTCCAAAAATTTACCTGAATGAGAGTTTTAGGAAAGATTAAACTTCGATGCATTATACACATTGTTATTTGTCTAAATGGAGATTCCACCCCTCTAAGAAAAATTAAAATTCAATTAGGATTTACATAAAGTTAAAACTTGCATTGCAAATTTATATTTTAACTTTAGTTTTGTGAGTGAACCACACTGTAGTACAAAAAAAAGTCAAATCAAATGTGTTTAAGCATTACTGAGAAAATCAACGTGTTGCAGGAAATTGATAACAATGATAAATGTATACAAAAAAGAAAGACATCGCGACTCGTGGCAAAGTTTGGAATTCCTGCCAGTAGTATAGCGACTATAATAAAAAATCGCGAATCAATTTTAAAATCAGTTGGTGAACTTACAGCAAAATGTGCTAGAACTTATGTTTACAACGGCGACTACGTCGCGACGTAGATGAAGCAGTTTTAAAGTGGGTGCATTTAATTGGCGACAAAAATGCACCATTATCAAGACAATTAATTAAATACAAGGCGTTATTGCGGAATCACTCAAATTAAAATTAAACAAAATAATATTTACAAAAGGTGATATTTCTTTATAACGAAATTTCCCTATAGTGATTTTTTTTTCAGGATTTACCGACTTCGTTGTATAGAAGTTCGACTGTATGTACTAATAGATGTTTTCAAGAATTTTTTGAACAAGATCAATTTTTGATTTTATTCTTATATACCAGCTGAACAATAAAAGTCAATTCTGACAGCCCCACGCGGCCAGGGTATACTCCCTGAGAATTGCTAAAAAGGTGAGAAATAAGATGACCGTCAAACCTTGACGAGGTTTCCCTAGTAATACTTAATACTAATGAAAAATATCCATACAACGAAAAAAAAGGTTGTTAGATTTAGAATATATTAATTTTGTTAGTTTACTTTTTTAAAGTAAAAAAAAAGTGTTTTGAAAAGGTGTGCAATCGTGATGCAATTACAGTAATTATTACTTTTTAGTTTAAGAAGTGTTTTGCGGGTTTAGATTTCGAACATAAGTTACTGTTCTCTAATTTTAAATTTCAATATTTTTTATAACTTTCGATTTTTTTAAAGTTTTAATAAATTAATTAGAACGAGATTACATCAGAAAATAAAATTACTTTTATCTATTCAAGAACTATAGAAACTTTTTGTTTAGATAAAGGAAGAAGATGATCAAACTAAATCTTATCTAGTTAGTATATTGCTGTAGACAAAAAAACAACTAAAAGTTTTCCAAATTATGAATTATACGATTAAGTAGACAGATCACCCTGTACACTCAATTCAAATAAAATGATCTTTCAGGAAATTAACCTTTACGTTACCTAACTGTAAGGCGATTGTTGAAAAAAATCTGTTAAACAAAAATGTATAATTGTATAATTCTAAAGCACTAGAAAGTTTCACATAATAAATCTCCTAGTTGAAACTTTCTATACCTACACATTTCAACATCCGTTTTTTCTTCTTTCATTTAATTTTGCAAGCGAACATGTTGAATAATTGCAAATTTTTAATATACAAACCCTAACGGATATAAAATGCAGCTGCTTTAGGCGTATACACCATTCTTTTTCCTGTTAACAAACTTCACTTTTATTATTATTTGCCATGTGTGTGCTGAAATGAATGCTCTATTGTTGTGAAACTGCACACAACAGAACCTCTATGTGTAAAGCCACTAGCACTTGGGCTTTGTAAACACACACAACTGTAAGTAAAATAGCCTCGAGCTGAGGGGCTTTTATGTTAGTATCATCCGTCAGGGAGAACTATAGTTTTGTTGATTTGTAAAGCCTTAACGTTTCGAAAAACTATTTTGCGTGTAGTAAAACTTGTTTAAACATTCTCGGTTACACATTTAACTTAGATTTTTGGCATTTTGATGTAAAATAGGTTGATTGTTTTGTGCATAGAGATGTAGGTCATGCAAAAAGAAAAAAGGCTTACCTGAACTACATTTTCAAAATGTTCGTGGCTCTTCTGATACACCCTGGCCTTCTGAAGATTTCTTCCAATGCTGGTGTTTTTTCTAATGAACACTTCACCGTGATTCGTAAGCCAGTCAAGCACCTGTAACAATTAAAAGAGGAGATATAACCCTATTTAAGAATAAGAAAGAACCATAGTTAGATTAATTTAACATAGAAATATAAATGCATTTTTTTAAATAAATGTTACACGTATCTATTTAATTAATTTACTGTGAACTGTTAGAATTAATGTGTCTGAAATAAAAGATTATTAATAAGCTTTAACGATGAAACTAACAATCGCGAGAGGATTTTGAGAACATTATCATATATTTGTTTTAACACATTTTTAAGTTGTGCTTTTTCCATGGTGTTCTGATAGAAATTTTAATTAAATAAAAAATCACAAGTTTCGAGGAAAAAAAATAAAAGTTTTGTTGCTGAATGAGAAAATAATTTCATATGTTATAGTATAGAGGAGTTCGCAGAACTTGGAGGCTGGCGTACATGCCTGGGATGACTACTGCACAGAGATATGACTCCTTAAGGTAAAACGCATTAACTTTCTTGGGATTGATTTTTCTTTTATTCAGGGTTTCAAAATTTCATTTATTTTTATATTGTTCTATTTTAATTATTAGATGATTTATTTTTTTTGTTCCTTGTTAAATAAATGTGGTCATTTCAATTTTAAAGAGGTTTTAGGAACATTTTTTGTACTTTAATTATGTTTCTTAGATTCATAAGTATATAGTACCCTATATTAAAGTGACTCGCCTGTTGAGTCCCAATTGTGGTAAGATTCAAGCTTCACAACAGTTATTTTAGCCGGAGCATTTTCCTTTTATGGTAAAGGTAGGTGGTTTAAATTTTGGTATGTATCATCACTGCACTTTTACTGAAGTCTGTTGCTATATAGGACGTTTGTATGGTTTGAGTCAATTAATTTTATTTTTACCTTTATTCAATCATTAGTAATTTATCGGCAACATTAAACTTTTTACTATCACCTCCCCATATTATACAGCAGTATGTGTGACAATTGTTTACTTTGTCGATAGTATTTCTAGCAATTTTTTTATGCATTTATTTAGCATTGAATGTGTATTTGTTTTAAATAATTAAGAATCATGAAATTATATAAAATTTGAAACACATTTAGTATTTAGGTTAGGTTCAGTTTGTATAAATGATTAATAAGGGACTATACAAAAATGCATTTTAACGTTAATTATAAATATATCAGTTCGTTAGTGCACAAAAATTGTACAAGGGCATATAATAACGGATTAGTTAACTGGTAATTTTGCCTTTTAGTTTATTGACAATAATTAAGAAAAAATAAAGGACCCCGCACGTTTCTTATGGAAAATGCCTTTCGCTCAAAGTGACTAAAAATACTATCACTTTGTAGGTCTTTTAGCACAGAACAAAAGTCTCCATGGGCGCTACTCATGAAATGCGATATTTTTTTAGAAAAATCCAAAAAACGTTTTGCAAATCGAAAAATTGTAGCTTGCTGTATGAACGTATTTCGTGTGTATATTTATGTCAATTCATGTAAAACTGTAGTTTTTATAAACTATGTTACACGTTTCTTCATGATTTATAAGTAAAAAGGCGTTAAAAAGTAATGAAACCATTTTCGATAGCAAATAACATCTCTTTTTTGGTTTGATATATTAATCCAATTGTTTCAAGAGTGAAGTATTTCAATATTGTAATGAAAGGTTGTGGCTGCTATATTTTCAAATAGTAGTGACAATAATTGATTTCGCAGCTGGAGTGAAAGCACCAGAACTGTGTTTGCAACATTGACATTATCATATTTAAAATTCCCAATATATTGCAAAAATTGGGAATATATTGGAAATATTAGGAATATATGTTTCCAATATGACCAATATATTCCTACTTTTACTAGGGATCACCCAGATTATTCTGTGCGCTAATAATACTATGCAAAACGGTGAGTTATGGATAGTTAACAGTTTGTTGGTGTCTAGCGTAACCTAAATACCAAATCACTGCTATAGTGTGCGAACATGCACCTAACGTCCTTGCTCCCGACTTGCATGTACAATAGTATCCTAAAATGGGTTGATCTTCATTATCTTCAGTCCTGTACTCTTCATTGTACGCTATCCATAACTGATGGCGTGTTGCATTTCGAAAACGGGAGAAAAGTCTGATTCGAATGAATCCGTTCTCATTAGTCCTCAGATCCAATTCCAAAACTTGGTCTTCATCGTTTTCATCTTCATCAGCTCGAAGAATAGTATCTTGTATGTAGGATGGTGACAACTCTACTTGGTACGTGCCGTAGGTCAATTCGTTCAAATAATCGAGTCACTTCTGGAAATAGTGGTAAATGTTCTCTGTTTAATGCGATCCAACGCCCTCTTTTTAGCCTCAGATTGTCTTGTTCGACTTTTGCCTGAACAGTGTTAACTTCGCTAGCCTGACGAAGAATTTCTATTGCATATTCTGCAGTTGCGTTTCGCCTTGTGATCCGCTGATGATATTTATTTATCAATGCACCAGCAATGCGCAGAAATTCATTCAAGCTCGGGATATGCGCTGTGTTGATGACATTAGCAAAGAGCTTGAAAATCGTTTTCAAATGTCCATTACGAGCTTCGACAATCCATCTCATGATAGTGATCACGCGTGACGCGTTTGCTTCTTCAGTCGATAATTGACTTTGCCCGCGTTTCAAGAGTGCTGGCATTTGGAAACGAGGCCCATCCTGGCGAGCAGATCCCTGGCATCTCTATATCCACAATCGACGACGAAAATATCACTATTCTGAAACCAAGCCCTCATTCCATCGACATCTTGGTTGAACTCGCTCATTAAAATGTTGGCGTCGTTATTAGCTGCATTTGAGAAATAAGGTCCCTGTATATCTAATATGTAACCGTCTGGAGCTACATAAACTGATGGCTTCAGCAAATGTCTTCCTTTATGGACGCTGTATGACTGACGCAATACTTTGAAGCAAGAACTCTTTTCAATATTAAGATAAGTGCAATCATTGTAAACAATAGCCTTTGGAATTCTTGGTTCATTATTGTATAAATGATTTGAAAAATCATTCACGTGTTGTTGTATATAGTCTTCCCGTGTGATCGATTGGAATCCTATATTTTCGTTAACGAATCGCACAGCAAGTGATCGTTTCGCCAAAAAAACTGCGAGGCTTGTAGCTTGTCTTGAAGAGTATTTGAACACGATACTTAAGAATTCGTCACTAAGTCCATGCCTCAGTTTGCACAGTAGACATAATAAATCCTTCTTTGACACATAACGCAAACAATCTCCAACTGGAACTGGATCGCAATATCCGTAAAGGTCGTTGAACTGCTCCTTAGTAATGGGAGAAACAATTGCGAATTGAGTGTCCGTGAAGTTCTCTTCAGTGTCAAACATGTTACCAGTGTCATTCAATTTTTCTCGAAGTCCTTGAAAAAATCTTGCGATCTCTTTGCCTGGCAACACAACTGGTCTGTTGACATACCTTAGGCCATCCACCAGGTTTGGTAAAATCAAGCCCGAATCACTCAAATGCTCATTGCAAGATACAGTTCTCCTAGGGACGTATATGTTGCGCTTTACAAAAATATCGATCCGACATGCAAGCGTAAGGTCGTGGATATCACCTTCTGCATTGCACACCAAGCAACTGCGTTTGTTAGTTTGCGATAGTACATTTAATCTCAGACAATCAGGATCGTTTTGCATTATGTCTATTTCGCGCGTTATTAAAATGTTGCAATTATTGCACACGCGAGTTTCTGGAGTTATATTTTCCTCAGGTCGGCCGTTTGCAGCACGTCTAGCTAGTGCTATTTCTTGTTTGGCGGCGTTTTCTTCTCCTGATAGTCGGACCATGGCACGAGGTATCAATGCGTTATCACAAATGAAGCATGGTATCCGGCGATTTCTTTGGGCCATGATTTTTTAAGACGTACAACTAATCACTAAAAAATTCAATATTTTGTAAAATAAAGAACCCTTAACTGATTGAATAAATATTCACCTGTTGTGAAAAAAGATGAAGCCTATTGCAATGGTTTTGTTAACGTTATTCAAATGAACGTTTATTTACATTCCAAAAGATTATTTACAGAAGCAAAAAATAACAAACAATAACAAAATAACAACAGTAAAACTCCTTCCTAAAATATTAAGTCTTAGAAACTTTTTATGTTATTTACGTTTATAATAAAGAAAATGAAAATTAAACATGATTTAATATGTATCTTTAATTATTATATCACACAAGAAACATGTTAAAGTAGTATCTTTGAAATACGTCAATAGAGTTTATGTTTGAATCAAATATAAATGTTTTAGTTACTTTTTAACGCCTTCTTACTTATAAATCATGAAGAAACGTGTAACATAGTTTATAAAAACTACAGTTTTACATGAATTGACATAAATATACACACGAAATACGTTCATACAGCAAGCTACAATTTTTCGATTTGCAAAACGTTTTTTGGATTTTTCTAAAAAAATATCGCATTTCATGAGTAGCGCCCATGGAGACTTTTGTTCTGTGCTAAAAGACCTACAAAGTGATAGTATTTTCAGTCACTTTGAGCGAAAGGCATTTTCCATAAGAAACGTGCGGGGTCCTTTGTCATTTGTTTTTCAAATATAAGCGTTTGGGAATTGTTCTAAATTCAGAGCTCGTTTGTCATTTAACCGACCTTGTTCCAACCTTTGTTTCATCCTTAGGTCTTTTAAACAAACCCAGTCTTTCTTTCGGTTGTTTAAGTCCACATTTTTGATCTCCTTTTTCATACACAGGGAGCATATAGACTCTCTCTACAAGACATCTTAGCATTTATCGCTTGTAACCCAAATTGACAAATTTCAAAACAGTACGAAATAGCAACGTTTTGGTTAAAATAATACCGACTCAGTTGCTCATGGGCTGGAAACCCTTTGGATTTTTTCTTATAAAGCCATTCGAAGACATTAGTGTACACTTCTCCAGTGGAGAATAAAGAAGATTTGTGAAATCGGATAATTGATGGATGTAATGCAATAAGAAACAACCCTGGTGTTTTTAAGAGTTCGGCAGTCAATGAGAAGAAGATTGGATGCATGCATCCTAGTTGGTGGTGGTGTCATTTTCAGCAGTTTTTGTAGATCAAGAATCTTTACTATAGAAGAGTACTTACTGTATAAGAATCTTATACGTATGTAAGTAATAAAGTATTGTTGTTTTTTGAAAAGCTTTTATTGCCCTGTATCTTTAAAACAAAGCATCTTTTAGAAAATCATTCAAGGACAAAAAAATCTTAAAATTACCCAAGGAACCTACACAGCACCAAATATTTCGAAAACGTATCGAGAATGTTACAAAATCTCATTTAGGTTTCAATCTCACTATTGTCTTACAGAAACGTGTGACTTCCAACCATTTTGTTTTATTATAAGCTTTGTTAAAGGTGCTGTTTCTATGTTTTGATTTGATGGTGTTTGGTGTTTAGCAGTTAAAGTCAGTGGAAGGAAAATAATGAGTTCCCAAAATTCCGCAAGTAGCTTTTAGAAAAAGTGGAAGAACAAGTAGAAGTCTACAGAAACCACAAAAACCAGTGGAAGCAAAGGAAAATCAAAGAAGAAGAAGAAGAAATACAAGAGATGGCGGCGATTATTAGATGAAATACAGGAAAAGATGAAAAATTAATTTACCAAGAAATTTATAAAATATCTTTGTCAAATACCGGACTTACATTTGAAATATTATATCATTAAAAGAGTACTGAAGTGTTTTCATTTACCTTTCTTGACACAGTTACGAAAGATACCATTATTGTTACAGCATTGTTTCACACTACCTACATTTTTGGGACATCACAGAAATATCACTAACATATACCGTATTTGTTACTGTAAGGTCTCGTATTACATTACTAAAACGTCACAGAAATCTTTCTAATTCTGAAATGTTTTAGGGCATTTTTACTTTATTGAATATCTCAAAAATGTTTCATGTGCAGTTTGAAACATTTCTGGTATATCAGTTACATTTCTATTACATTGTTGAAATCATACGATGCTGTGTGGGGATAACCCACTGAATTCTTGCCATATGCTTAGTAAACACGCTATATATCATTCTACACAAATGTTAATAAAACTTGTACTTACTTGTAGGCCAGTAAAATAGAATCCGTTGGTGGAAATAAATGTTGGAAAGCGGGAGATCGTTTCAATCGCTTCGTTTGAGGTCAAATATAAGTATCCTAGGTTTGCACGGTCCCTCAACTCGGGCTTATCTGAGGGCATCAAAAGAACCACGAAATCTTCGGATCTTTTTTAGTTTTTCGCTTATAACTTCAAAAAGGTGCTTTCCAACGAAAACTTTACTATTACAAGAATTAAAGAGCATTAAATTCTGCGTCGGATGAGTATCCAACACTTTAAAATCCAACAAAGTGGTATGGTCGAAATCGACGGTCGAGAAACGACAATTTTACAAATTTTCGACTTTCCGTCAGACCGGACGCCCAGAGGCTTTCCGTATAAAAAAACCCGTTGGACTCATTCTGATTGTTAATATAAGTCGAGAAATATCTAAGCTCTGATATTATAGAGGTTGCCGGATTAGATTAATGGCCATTTTTCCATCATTCCCCATCCTAGCAATTAGGATCAATCCATATGAAGTAGTGCAGTACTGGTCGCTCGATCATTTCGAAAAAAGATAATTTTTTGTGTGTTATCACCCCTAATCATTGGTAGATCAAAACCACTGTCATTTTATTTTTATTCCATTCAATTGAAATATGGCAGCCATATTTGTTTCGTGGTGCACGACGTTGCTTGCAGTTTTTGATATAAACGTAACTCTTGATATCTCAAGAACGGTTCATCCTAGAGACCTGCGGTAAAAATGATTGTATTGCTCACATGTCGTACTACATTTTTAAATCTAAACATAATTTTTGTAGGACACTTACTTATGGGTGTGATTTAATCCAGAAGATTAAAGTTTTTACAAAAATTTCCGCTTTTATGGGGGCATATTTCATATATCCAGATAAAAATGAAGTCTTAGGGAGGATTTTCTATTTAAACATACATGGTTAGAGGTAGTTTATATATAAAGTATTTCAAATCTGAAATTTTACTATTTTGGTATTTACGGGCTTTGAAGTTCTCGTTATGATACGTCACATCAATATTACGTTTATGATTAAAAAATGTAGTCCGACATGTGAGCAATACAATCATTTTTACCGCAGGTCTCTAGGATCAATCGTTCTTCAGATATCAAAAGTTAAGTTTACATCCAAAAACTGCAAGCAAAGTCGTGCACCACGAAACAAATATGGCTACCATATTTCAATTAAATGGAATAAAAATAAAATGATAAGTGGTTTTGATCTACCAATGCTTAGGGGTGATAACACACAAAAAATTATCTTTTTTTGAAATGATCGAGTGACCAATACTGCACTACTTCATATGAATTGATTTTAATTGCTATGATGGGGGATGACAAAAAAAATTGCCATTAAGTTAATCCGGCAACCTCTATAATATCAAAGCGTAGGTATTTCTCGACTTATATTAACAATCAGAATGAGTCCAACGGGTTTTTTTATACGGAAAGCCTCTGGGCGTCCGGTATGACGAAAAATCGAAAATTTGTAAAATTGTCGTTTCTCGGCCGTCGATTTCGACCATACCACTGGACCGAATTTAAAGTGTTGGATAGTCATCCGACGCAGAATTTAATGCTCTTTAATTCTTGTAATAGTAAAGTTTTCGTTGGAAAGCACCGCTTTGGAGTTATAAGCAAAAAACTAAAAAAGGTCCAAAGCTTTCGTGGTTCTTTTGATGCCCTCAGGTAAGCTCGAGTCGAGGGACCGTGCAAACCTACCCATATAGCACAAGATATCCTGGGGATATCCAGTATATGGTCTGTTAACGGATGGATCGCCAGTCCACGAACTGGATATCCGTGAGATATGCAGCACGCTACATCCTCGGGATATACCATGCAGGATATTCTGTGGATATCCCAGGTATCGTCAATTCAAGGATTGATCGTACATCCCCGAATTGAACATCCATGAGATATTCCGCGTGTTATATCCTGAAGATATACTGTGCAAGGTATCCTTAAGATATCCACCTTACGACTCGAATCTCCTACGAAATACTTTTTTTTCATAAATTTCTTATAAATTGTAATAATAGAATTTTAACGATAATTTTTTTTGTACGATCTAAAACAGTACTGATTGCTCGTTATTGCTATAATGTTAATATAGCGTTTATGTTTCATTGGGTTGATTTATTCTCATACTAGGTATAATAAAAGCCAAATTGTTACCCTACATTATTTGATTTCTTTGTATCGGTAGTGTACACTTTTAACATTAGTTTTTAGTTACTTTTTCTTATTTATTTATTATATATAATGCCTAATAAGATTCTCATATATTATACAACAAGAGGATCGAAAATACTCGATTATACGAGACATATTGCCTGAAACACCACGAGACGGAACGTCGAGTGTTGTTCGAGTTTCGAGTATTTTAGATCGTTGAGTTGTATACAGGTAGACTATTTCATGAATAAAAAATATACTAACAACTTTAACATTTATTTATTATTTATATTGAACGTACAATTATTGTAGACATTGTGAATAGAGCCTGATGAGGTTTGTGGATCATTGCGTTGTTTACTAATATATTATTTGACTGTTATGGAGTTTTCATGGATATCTTGAAATTTAAGAATTGAATTTCATGCGGGTGAATATACAAAGGTTCGTATAATCGATTCGTCATGGATACCGCAATATAACCGTTGGAATACGTGGTATCTAAGGAAAAGTGTGTATTCTTATTGGTTCATAAAGTTATGAATGAAATAGTCTAAGATATACTATAATTACATAATTAGATATTAATAGATATAGTATAATATATAAAATATTGATTTAAAAGAATTATCCAACATTACTTTTGTAAATTAACTTCAATGTATTTTAGTTTATAGAAATCTGGAATTCTTTAAATTAACACATTGACTGATATATTTTGCTGACGGCAAGATTCTCGTGGTTTTAGTTATTATTTACACATTAAAAACAAAGAATTGTGAGATGATATGACGTGTATGTTAGTATGTATATTTCTTAAATCGTGCGGCATTTAGTGAATTTTTCCTGGAATGCTAGAATGCTTCATATCTGTAATCGACCCTCTTTGGGTAAATTTTATCACATTGCCTGGTGTTAAAACATGTCCAAACCTCGAAAAGATTTACAACTTTGTCAGACTCGAGCATGACCCAAACAACTTGTTTTTCAGTCACTTCAGTTTGAGCATTCAGCATTCACAACTATTACGCCGCGCGCTCCGATTAAATATATTTGATTTGGTTTGATGGTTATTGATTTTAAAGTGCTTTTAATTTTCACTAACCGACCTGCAGAAGAGCATTTGGTAAGTAGAATTACTGAATTTGGTTCATTCGTTTTAATAATTGTGTAGGTACTCTAATAAAAAAAGGTAACAAATCTTGACAAATAACAAACAACTTTTGACAAATACTATAATACTACAATAATTATTATTTAGAGCAACATTTATTTACAGCCTCATCTCTATTAAGCTTGGACATACGAGTATAATAGGCACGACGTTAAAAGGTAAAAGTTGTCATATCCGCATTGTGATCTATTAAATTTTACTGATTTTTAGATAGCACTCAAGAAAATATCAAATCAAATCAATCAAGTTGCAAAATTTGGTGGCAGCACTCCTTATGAAGTGATCAAAAGGGCTCTACCCCGATTTGTTGGAGAAGACACCTTTAAATTCAATTGGTCGGGGAATAACAAAAAAATGTTTTTCCACACTGCAAACTGCAGCATTTAGAATTGCATTTACACTAAAGCTAAGTACTCACAGCAGCGGATCCGCAGGCGGATATTATATGATTGGTCGGTTTGAGTCGATTTGACTCAAACTGACCAATTGTATGACATCCACTTGCGGATCCGCTGCTGTGAGTACTTACCTTAAGAGTATTAATACTTATATATTATTACAGGAGTTCTAAACAGAGATCTAGATTAGACAGAAAAGGATGCCGAAAAACCAATTCAGCAATTTCTGAAAGGGGCGGCGGATGAGAGGTCCAACACAAGAAGTCTTTGAATATGTTTATGTTAAATATAATTTTTATGTTTGAAGTTATCTTAATTATAATAAATCTTTTTATTTTATAAGCATATACCTCCATCATTTCTTTTATTATATTCATATACTATTTATTTGATACCCATATGGATATTAGCAAATCCTCTAATAGTAATTTTATAATCAATTAATAAATTGATTCAACCTTTACTTGATAAAAATTATATCCATCCTAAATAATATAAAAACAGATTGTTTTTTAAATATTCACTTTATAAACGACCTCACAGAGCTGAACAATTCAGCATTGTTAAATTTATTTGTATAATAATAGTGTCCGCTCCCATTACCCACATCTAAGCACGTTCAAGGAATATAATGTTTGTTGTAAGTTTATAATTGCCAATTTTTACAGAAGTTACGTTAGCTTAGCATGTTTTAGACGTCTGAAGAAGCCACTGTGTGGCGAAACAATTGTTAACTACAATAATTAAAGTGAAAATTTAACGAAACAATCTGCTTTTATATTATTTATAATGAATATAAGATATTCCAAAGATATTTTGGTTAGACCTCCTGTGGATATCTTGTACAGGACATCCAAGGGATATTTTGCATATTATATACCAAAGATATCTTGTAATGAATGTCCTGAGGATATATTGTATAGGATATCCAACGGATATTAATAATAGAATATTAATAATATAATAGAATAGAATCGGATATCCTGAAGATGTCTATTTTAGTCTCATTTTACCATCCCACGGATGTCCGTAGGATATCCAACTGCTGTTCGTAGGATATCCTTCGGATATTCGTAAAGCTGCTCCAGCATATCCGTAGGACATCCAGCAGATATTATGGTGCTGTGTGGGTAGGATACTTATATTTGACCTCAAACGAAGCGATCGAAACGATCTCCCGCTTTCCAACATTTATTTCCACCAACGGTCCAAAACGGGTCTTATTTTACTGGCCTATTGATCAACGACAAAAGATTATTAGCCTGAAAACGCACTTTTTAGATGTTATGACAATATTTGCCAGACGCACTACGACTGTTAAAAACAATGTATTAAGTGTTATAAGTTGACAAATTACTTAAAAATATTCCTTGTATACTATGCATAAGCTGACATCAAGATTACTATAATGTCAGCTTCTGTAACCAACTTCAAAAAACTAAATCCGTTAAAGGCTGCTGGCATTAGAAGCCTCCATTACCCTATCTAACCTAATACATAGAAGAAATTTTGGGATTGTTAACTAATAAACTTATAAAACTTATATTGTTTTACTGCTGCAATGAATGTATAAACTAACAAAACGATTTTTTTTAAATAAATACTAATCTCTCTTGAAGAAAATTCTCAGGTGTGTAAGTTTTTAATTCCTTTTTGAGTAATTTATTTGACACTAGCAGTTGATTAATTAACATCCATATTGGTATATAGACATAATTATTACTCATTAACTACTAATGTAAATAGCCTAGCCTTACCTGTTTAACGTCATCCTGAAATAATCTCAAAGCCAGCCTTTGATGAAGTTTAATTTTCTTTGCATGCCATTTCTGTTCTAATGCCCTATGATGATTTAGAATTTGATGAATCACAGCAAGTACATGACTAGCACCTTCACTATAATCTGCTGCTGGATTACCTCCGGGTCTACTTTCGTAATTTGTTGTATTATCACCCTATTTTAAACAAAAAATAAATCAGTCTATTGTAATTTGCCGCCACCAAACTTTTTGTTGCAGACCAATTGTTATTAAACAATTATAATTAACAATTTCTCTAAATATTAGTACTCACGATGTACAAGATAAGCGCCATACATTCTCGACCTGATATAGAAAAAATAAACTTGGTAAAATATAACAATTTTTATTTTTCAATATCATCTCCCCTAATGTCAAAACACTTATTACAACATAGAATTAATAATTCAATACCCTTGTAAAAATAATCTGAAGTTTTTCCTTCAAAATGTTCATTTACAGCTATTTGCAACTCGTTCTCGTTCTATCTAGTCCTTAAAACGACGTCTCCTAAAGTCTTTCTTTAAATTGGGAAATAAATAATAGTCACCAGGAGTCATATCTGGACTGTACGGTGAATGATCCAATGCTTCAAAGCCGCATTTCCGAATGACAGCTTGTAAAATTGCGGCAGTACGAACGGGTGCATTGTCGTGTAATAATCGAACACCACTTGTCAATTTTCCTCAACGTTTTTCACGAATATTGTCTCTAAATTTATGCAATAAAGACGCATAATATCTACTGTTAACAGTTGTATTGCGTTCTTTAAAATCAATCAGTAAAATGCCATCACAATCCCAGAATATTGTTGCCATAACTTTCTTTGTCGATTGAACGACTTTCGCCTTTTTGAGACGAGGTTCACCGGGTCACCGCCATTCCATCGATTCCCTTTTGGATAGAGGATCATAATATAGAATAATTGTTTCATTTCCAGTCACAATGGACTCCAAAATCGGCTTTGGGTCGTCTCCACACAAGTTTAAAAACGAGCGCGCACATTCGACGCAACGTTGACGTTGAACAGCAGAAAGAAGACACAGTTACACATCTTGCACTAATTTTATTCATACCCAAATGGTCATGAAGAACACATTGGAACACTTGCTTCTGACATGTCAGACATCACTGCTAACTCCTTAACTTTCAAACGGCGATCTTCTAATACCATTTCTTCAATGAATGCAACTTTTTGAGGCGTTACCACTTCAATTGACCACTCATCATCTTCAAGAGATTCTTGCCCCAAACGGAAACATTTTGACCACTTACAGTGGAATATGAAGTAGATGAATCACCAGACATTAGCTGCGACATTTTGATGCACTTGTCACGATGTTTGAGTGGCTACTAAAATCCATTACTCTTCTAGGCGTAATATATATAGTGTAAGCCTCTTACATGTTCAACTATGACGCAACCGAGTTTGAACATGTTGGCACCTGTAGAAGCCTGCCGGGCCGAGAATTTATGGCACTTACCTCGTAACTGGGAAAATCGCGTGTAAAGATTATTACTGTATGCAAATACGATGTAAAGTTTTACATGAATAGGTGAATAAATTATCACCTGATTAATTACGTTTTCACATTGTTTAGATAACAATTGGTTTGAATTACTAATGCAGCAATGATATCATGCTATACCAATCACATTCTTTATTAATGCAAAAAATTTTACTTCAAGTTTGCATGCTTCATTACTGCAAGGTATATATCGAACTTATAATTCTTTTATTTGAATAATAAATATCATGCTTGAAAGTTTGAAATAAATGAAATTGTAAAGAATAGAAGAAAATCAAGAAAAAGATGAAGAAATATTTACATGTTTCTTTTCAACTCCTGGTTGATTGCAGACTTGAACCAAGTGATCTAGCTGATAGAGAAGCTTCTTACTTGTGCTATGAACCTGTCACCAACCAAATACCCATGTTAGTTATCAATAAAATAAGCCAGGAGAGATACCATTGAAATTAACAGAAAGTCTTTAGTTGCTGATAATGTACCAATAGCAAAACAAAAATCAATATAAAAAATAAACTTAATTTAAAACATATGCACGAATTTTTGAATAATTTTTCTTTATCTACTCTTAATATTTACACTTTTATTTATCAGCAACTGAAAAGACATTCAGAAAATACAAAAGTGCTGCTGCAAGTCAGATTAGATTATTAAAATTATAATAAAAGTAATTATTACTTCTATTTGCAAATGAATCAGCACCACCAACTCCTTATAGTTCAATATAGGTAGATAAGGTATAGGTATAGGTATAGGTATAGGTATAGATTCAATATAGGTGTTAATCTTATGGAGCTTATGGAGGTAAAAAAACATTTAAGGTAGGAATATTTTTACTTCAAAAACATAGTCGAGTTCTATACAAGACGGGTTCTCAAGTTCGGCCTTGTCTGATCTGAATCTCGAGTTTGAATCAGGTCAATCTAGGAGTTCAATGCTTTCAGTTGTCAATTATACCATTTAATAGCCACAATCACACTAATAAAAACATAATTTAATCTATATTGTGCATACTGTTTGTGTTTAACTTTGTACAAGGTAAATATTTCGAAGTTAATTAAATCATTTTCTGATATATTTACTATCCACATGCAACCTCCACCAACAATATCAAAGAAGAGCAATAGATACTAGGGCTGCGCTTAATAATCAATTAATTGATGATTAATTGATTCATCAGGTATTTTAAGAAAATAATCGTAGGTCCGATCAATCGATTAATCAATCAGTCGATTTAATCAATTAGTTTTATAATCGATTTTCTATTATCGATGTCCATAATCGCACAACCATAGTTGCTTCTCAAACTTTGGTTAAAGTAGCATTAACAACGACCACGAATTGCACGAATTGTTTCTCTACTAAAGCACAAAATTGGTGATGTCATATGTTGTATTCATACTATAACTACAAGGTATGACTGTACGATGTATGATATGTACGAGTTGAGACACCAGGCTATTTTTACTTATACTATTTATGTTAATTCAGGAAAGACTTTATACCATAATATAGAAGACACGAATTATCAAAACAAGTGATTATTCAAACCTTCATTATGTTTTTCAATAATCGATTAATCAATTAATCGATTACTCCGATCAATTAGTCTGTTAGTCAACCATTCAATCAATCAATTAGTTGGTCAATTTCAGAAGACGGTACTATTTATGTTAATTCAGAAAAGGCTTTATACCATAATATAGAAAACATGAATTATCAAATCAAGTGATTAATCAGACCTTCGACTATGTTTTTAAATAATAAATTCATCCGATCAAGTAATCGATTAATCGATCAATTTCATAAGACAGTACTACTTCTGTTAGTTCAGAAAAGGCTTTATACCATAATATAGAAGACACGAATTATCAAAACAAGTGAATAATCAGACCTTCGATTACGTTTTTAAATAAATGATTAATGACAAACGTTTTTTTTCTGGCTAATCCAGTTTAGACTAGACTGAACAACATGCTTTGCCAAAATGTGATCAGGTTTCTCCCGAACACATTACAGTTATTTTAGACAGGCTCAGTTGTCTTTTATGTATAAGATATTCATATATTTTGGTTTGGTTTATAACTTTAACTAAACTTTTTCTGGAACTTAACGTGATTGCAAAAAATGTATGTTAAAATACGAGGAATTACCGGGGAACCCCTGAAAAGTTCACTAAAAACGAAAAATTTTACTTTACTTTCCACTATAACCAGTAAAAGATATATTATTAGTCTTATGGAAAGATTTTCAGTACTTAAATAGCGTTTACTATAATTGGAAGTTCACTATAAGTGGGTTCACTATATCCAAACTTCACTGTATTTTTACAAAGGTTTGTTCACCTGTGTTCACAGTGTTTAAATAAATTTTTTATATATACTACCTATGTATTTTAATTAGGGCTGTAAACATCCAGATATTTTAAAAATCCGGTTAATCCGGATTTAACGAATCCGACATCTCAAGATCGGATATCCGAATACATCGGGTTTGAAATCCGGTTTTTAAGTCCGGATTTGAAAACCAGATTTGAAGTCCGGATTTGAACTTGGTATATACAATAACAGTTTTCATTTTTAAATTAATGTAACGAATAGTAAACCCACATATGACGTCATCAAACATTCTAGATGTATGAGTCATCAACTGTATGACTCATCAATAGCACATGCATGTATGACTCATCGACACGCCTCATCGACGCGACTTATAGGCAGCTGCGTGTATGACTCATCAACATGTCATCGAACATTCTAGATGTATGAGTCATCATATGAAAGATATAAATTGAGTCGCGAGTAGAAGGGAGTTAGTTAATGTTTGACCGGCATAGTGAAATGTACTCTGAATAAATAAATGTTAATAATTATTGTAATACATAAATAGTTTTTTTTATATAAATAGTCCTCATATAAATTTGTAAATACCTAGCATTTAAATAGTTTGTTAAATAGTTTATAGTTATAGTGTTTTTAATTAAGTGCATTGTAAATAATCTTTTCTTTATTAATAGACGATTTTTAAACAGCATTTTTGATTATTATTTTAAAAAGAACGTAACATTAAAATAGTTTGTCTCTAGTGAAATTAGTTACCATTTATGGTAACAATAAATAATTGACAAATAGTCATTGCAATTGACTAAGTCCTACCAAAATCAAAAGAAACAAACAAGAAACAAAATCTTAAATAGCCTTACGTTGCATAAACGTTTTTAAAAATCGATTAGTTTAACTCTAGATTAGTGATGGTTTTTTTTTATTTCTAACATGCACAAAAATTATTATTATGTACTATAAAATCTAAGTATCAAGATAAAAATAATTAATCTGCATAGATGTTGCGGGTTATCCATATAATACGTCACATTGAGAAAGTAAGATAGTCATTAGGGTGCCCGTAAAAAAATTAGTCGCCAAAATAATTACTTAATTAAAAGAATAGAAAATTGTACATTTTGAGTTTTTCTGGTTCTTGCAATGGTTCTATTCTGAAGAAAATACAAAACTATGATTGCGAAAGCGGCTTCTTTTTGAAGTATTGAATCTTCTTGCGGTGGCACCATTTATTGTTGTTTTAATAACATCAATATTTTTTTCCCTGTAGGAAACTTTTTTTTTCAAGCCTTTTAGGAGGTAAACTAATTTTTTTTTACGAACACTCTAATGGATCTATAGCCTCAAAGTTGATAAGAAAGGACAGAGTTATAAAATAGCGTGACGTAATAAGAGAACAACCCCTTGATAACTAAACTAGTACAACAAAATTGAGTAAAATTCCTAACATTTAAAACATGAAGGACAATTGAAAGGATAAATCTTATACTCTCTTTAAATTAGTTCATTTATTTTCATGTAAAGTTAAATCTATATAAACGGATTCTTAACAATTACAATAGTTTATACTAACATTTATAATGACAATAGTTTTAACTAACATTTCAAGTTCGGATATCCGGATTCCATTTGGAATCCGGATTTCATTTGCAAATAACTTGTTTTACTGCTTTAATTTATTTTTTAATTATCAGGAGAAGTTATGTTTTAATTGAGTGTGGTTTCACATACTACCTTGATTTATGTAAATTTTGGGTTACAAGTTCAAACTGAAACCTTTGGTAACTTGAAAGACCTTTACTTGTTATGTTCAGCAATTTTACTACTAACATGACTTGCAACAGCTTGACATATATACAACAACTCAAATTATACAGCATTATAATTCAAAGTGCAAACGATTTTATATATTGCTGTAAAATTTGTTTTAATATAAACATCGATATTATACATAGAAGTTTTTAATAAAAACAATGGATTAGAAAGATTAGAATTAATTGAAAGTATGTACTGAAGCCCCCAGAAACACTGAAAAGTGAAAAACAAAAAAAAAGAAGAATCAATAACGCATACATTGAGTATATTCCCATTGCCATCTGGGGCTGTAGTTGTGGAAACATTATGGCACACTTGTAGCATTACGTCTAATCCATTTAAAAGTGTCTGATATGAATTGTATACCTGAAAGTCATTTTTTTTTCACAAAATCATAATGCAATAATGAAAAATAAATAACTTAAAACAAAAATCATTAACTCCTAGAATTTCCTAATTATAATAAGAAATATTTAATGAATAATTTACCTCGGTATATGCTTGACACATAGATTCGTACAAATTTTGGTGTTGATGTATTGCATTTTCTAACATAATAACTTCAACAGGTATACTGCTATTTTCACAGGCTCCATTCCAAGCAGGCACATTATCGACATATTGTTCAGCTTTATGATGAAATATAACAGAAAGTGCTAACACAGCTGTACGTTCGTCTAAACCAGCGGCAAAATCTTTCCATGTCCTTTCTAATCTACCGGCAACAGTTCTAATATGCGTCGCTGCATAATGTCCACCTTCTATTAAGCGGCTTGCAACCGATAATATCCTATTTATATTAACATAAACGTTCATTGAACTCATAGTAAAATGTTGATGTTCTTCTTGGAGTTGTTTCGCTACTTGATAGGAATGGCCAATTTCAACATAATTTAATAGGAACACATCACGATTATGGCATATCCAATCGAACATCTGCAACGGAAAGAAAAAATAAAACTTAGATGATAATAAAAATTGAGAACGCTTGAAGAACATTAAACAAGTTCCATTTAATGTTAACAGCTCAAGTTTGAGCTGGGTACTAAAACTGACAGGCACACTTGAATAAGCTTTATTACAAAAGTAATAAAATTTTGTACTGTAATAAACGCTTATTGCAAATGTTTATAACTACATAACAGCAACCAGTTTTATTAACAGGATATAAGAGCTTCCAGGTTACATTTTAAGTATACATATTATATTTTATGGCATGCAATTATAGAATATATATAAAAAGGGTTTTAACATAAAAATAAAATCTTTAAGGAAAAGCAGTTCGTTCCACTTTTCTTTAGATAAATATTGTGTTATGTTTAATAACCCAAATTAAATAGAGACTTATTAAAAAAATTAAATTTAGTTACTAGAAAAATAAAGCCAAGTAGTTTTTACTTATTTTTAAATTCACAGAAAGTATCTTCAATTGGAATCCTCTGGGCTTGAGTAATAGCTTGACCAATTTCACAAACTCTATCATCCTATAATGGATTCTTTATTTAATATAAAATAGGAAATCTAGCTGTACCCATATTGTTTATGTCTTCCTTGTTGCACTCATTAATTTTTGTATGTTTAGACTGATTTTCGGATAATCGGTATAAAAGTTAACATGGAAAAAAATGAATAAAATCAGAGCTTGCTGTAGCTTATTATAATACATCAAATTTTAACAAAGTGACATTTATTGAAAACAAAACAACAAATTAAATATTACTATAGCATCAAAGTTTTATTATTACAAAAATTGTTGTTTACAGTCGAAAAGTAATTTAACAATTATTTTAAAATTAAAATAAAAGTTGATTATGGTCACACATATTAGTTTATCTTTTCATTATTCGATATTATTTAATTTATATTGATACAATCTGAAAAGATAATTAACATTTATAAAATAATTTATTGGAGCAGTGAGAATTGATGTTTTTGAGAATACATTTACATCAATATTTCAAGTTAAGGATGTCACAGCAAACTCTGATCTTATTAAAATTTTCCTATTTTAATTTCTATATGTTCTGGATTGGCTTCAGACACCCATTTGATATTGGTAAAACTTCGAGTTTTCATGTGTAAACAAAGCAAAAATAGCATTAAAGTGACGTAAGTGTACTAGATGTAGTCTGGTTATGAGGAACAGGCGTTTTTATCGGTGATAATTAACTTCATAGTGTTGTAGACCAATGAGACATTAAAAACAGTGTCACATGCACCAATCACAAGTTAGAAATGATTTCTTTAACTGAAAAGAATGTATGCTACTTTTCTTGCCGCTACCTCATTGTTTTAGCATTATTTTAGCAACCATTAATATTTAAAAAATCAAATGTCATTTTGACAAAAGTAAAAATGTCGCGCTTCGGCAACATTTGACGTATTTAACGCTTCATTCAGTTAATTCTCCAACCGAAGATCATTCGTTCTCAACTCTTGTCAGGCAAGATTTTTATTTTTTTTATTTGCATTGATTGCTAAAAGGCAATTAAACTCGATCAAATTCTTGGGAAAAGAACCCTCGCACTCCGCGCTCGGGTCTTTTCGTCAATTTGATCTCGTTTAATTGCCAAGCAACCAATGCTCATACAAAATAAAAATCTTGCCGACAAGAGTTGAGCACTTATGATCTTACTGTTGATAAAAAAGGATGCACCTTTTTTATCGCTGTCAAAATGACAAAACTGTTATCATTAAATGGCACATTTTATATAGGAGTTAATTTATCAAAAATAGTAAGACTGCAGATTTTGTATGGAAGCTACAATAGAAGGTGATGGTAAAGAAAATAAATATTAATATCCTTTTTCTTTAATAAATAAAGTGAAATTTAGTGATTGACTTACAGGTTAGTTTTGAGTATTGTTTGATATAAATAATATTATCCATATGTTGTAAACCATATGCAAATTGATTTATTTGAATGAGTTTTTATCTAAGAAATGAATTTGATATCCGATAAATAATGTTATAACAGGGAGCATTACCTGATATTAGAATAATATGACATTTTAATTTTGTGTGTCAAACTTATAAGGTTGTGTTGGTCAATTTTCAACTAGGTATTATCAAGTGACATTGACTGGGTCAAATGATTTAATTGATATTAAAAAAAATAATAATAATTGTTTGCTATAAAGTACATTTTAGTAAAATAAATATTTTCAATTGTGGGAAACAACACAGTCACAGAACCCAATTTATTTTATTCAATGTCCAGTTGTACATCAAACAAATATTCTTTTTTAATAAGAACAAACAAAGAGTCTCAATGTCGGGGGAATAAAACCATTACAATATATCACGTATGTATGACACGTAAGCCCCGCCCCCGTATAAACTCGCTTAGAGTTTATTCTTCATTAACTTCGACAAACGTTTTTACCCTACGTTAGCTCCAGGATAACAGGAATTAAAAACATTCTTTCAGTAAAATTTTGAAAAATAGTGTTATTTCTCTGAGGACCTCAAAGATTTCTGACGGACCTGCACCGGTCCGCGGGCCGGCGGTTGGGAAACGCTGCTCTAAGAGATCTTGACATCAACAGTCTACTGCAGAATAGCAAGGCACTCTGCCTGAGGTTTTAACTTCTAATTCAACTAAACTATTAGATCTGGGAACGTATAGGTTAGACATTTCATGCTGAATCCCTCCACTCCTCTGTGAACAATTTAAATTCCTTTTGAATTGAAGGGGAGATTAATTCATTAATTCTAAGGGTATTCCATTGGGAGCCAAATTATTCTTCAGAATGGCTACAATTTTTGATGGTGTAGATTATGTGACTGCAGAAACTTTAAAATAATTGGAGTAATAGTCTTCTATAATAAGGTATTTATTACCTTTGTATTGGATCAGATTAACTCCAACTTTTTTCTAAAGTCAGAGTATGTAACATATGAGGTTTCAAAGATTTTGAGGAGTTGTTAACCTTTTAACCGCCATCGTTCCCAAAATGGGAACATTGAAATAAATTTTTTTTAAATCATGAATTGATAGTTGATTGATAAACTGAATATATACACTTAGACGCAGTAATGAGAATTTCTTGGAGCGGATAGAGACCTATAATGATAACATAAATAATTCTTAAAGTTTTGCAATTTTTTTAAATTTTGCTTATTTTACTAAAAATATTATTATGATGTCAAGGACGGCGTGAAAATTCTGGTTATTTGATATTTATGAAGAATATAGGTCACTCTATAATATTTTCACATTTGTTTGAATGTATTTGCTAAACTTTATTTGTAAGAGGCATTGAAAGTTGGATGTCCCAAATTGGGAACGTTGGCGGTTGGCATTGTACCATTTCAGGTGTGGAATATGATTTCAATTTGCTCGGGGATTTGCTTGTATTTATTTTTGTGGTGTACAGAACGCTTATTACTAATTGAGGAGAATTACCTGCACTAAAAAAGGAATGCACTGAACTGAAATTTTGTTTTTATGTTCACTTGCAAAACTTAGTACGTGGAAAGAATTTTAAAATATGGAAACTGGCGAAGTTTGAAAAACTGTACCTACTGGAGTATTTTATGGCAAGTCCATTCGGAAATGTTAATTTATGTCAAGTGCATTGATGCAGTTAAATCTAGCAGTAGTGAATCCATTGATATGGCGATTCTATCACTTGGGGGATAAAGACATGGAGAGTGATGAAGAAAGCATCAACAACAATTATTTTTATAATAAAATCATGCCCGTTGAAGTAGCTGGTGAAATAGAGATTCACGAATATGAAGAATCCTCTAGGGATGAAGAACTACTTGTATCTCAAAGAAAAAGAAGGTATTTCTATACCTTTGCTGTTAGATGGAGAAAAACCGAAAATACTGGGATAACAAGAAATCCTTTACAGGTTCCTGAAATTGGTTTAGAACACATTGCTGGTCAACAGCTCCAGATATTTCTACTCCAATTTTTGGTAAAACTATGAGTAGAGAAAGATTTCAAGCAATACAATGCTATTTGCATTTGGACGATCACAATTTACCTAAATCCAAAGCAGCAAATCAGACCTTTTATGAAAAAATTTACTCATCAGTTTCAGCAGTTTGGAGTATTTTATCAAGATTTCAGCATTGATGAATCAATCGTACCACACGATACCACGGTTTGGGTTCAAGCTTTGGATGTTATGTGGCACAAATGGTTATCCTTACAATTTGCAAACTTATTATTCTGGCAAAGCAGAGGGCCCAAAAGATCCCTTGGGTAGTTGGGTAGTAACTAATATGTTGTCCATTATTTCAGATCCTGCTTACCATGTGGTATCTTTCGATAATTTCTTTACCAGTTAGTCTCTTCTTATTAATCTTAGAAATAAGAAATATTCGCGCATGTGGAACTGTAACTGTAATAACCGTTAATAAATAGTAATGCAACCATTCTAAGCTCTTATATAGCTTACCCCCTCAATCCGCCAACGTTCCCATAATGGGAACAACATTTTTTTTCATAACCGCTAGCAATGTGCCAAATAGAAATTTAAATTATCCTTTGAGATGTTCATTAGACACATATTATAGAAAATCATAAACTTCTGAACACTATTTCAAGGAGCGGCGGTTAAAGGGTTAAAGCAGTGACTGATGCTTGTTGGACAGAAATGGTCGATGTTAGCAATATCTTGACTCATATTTGATCAATACACTACGATGAGTAAAGATTTTTGATAATGAATGAATGATAAGGAATGACAATATTTGAATTTTTGAAGACCAATTCATTTCCAAATAAATATCAGACTCTATGTTCCAATATAGAAGTTTTGATACTTCTAGTCAACTTTCCTTGTAATATTTTATTAGCAATTGCATTGTCTTATTATTTTTGTACCTTCATGTTAGTCATGTAAGCTTTTGTTCTGTAATCTGTAAGTGTTAGTTAACAAGTTGGCCATCCTCAGATGACTCTGGAAGAGGGGCTCTCGACAATGTATTTGCTAGAAACATTTGGGTACCCAGTTTACTATTGATTAAGGTTTAATCTTTTAAGAGCATTATTTGAAAACATGTTGGCACTTCAGCAAAGGTTTTTTAAACAGTGGGAACACCAGATGGTGTGATCTGTTTCGACTATTACCAATTTGCCATTCACAAACTGATGAAAACACATTCATCCAAAGATGATGACAGACAATTCTTTCTCAGACTGAGCCATGTTGAGACTCTGAAGAATAAAACCCTTGTAGCAATATAGTCTCCACAACAGACTTCGAATCAACTTACAGATGATTAAGCAATGGGCCGTTTTCAGTTTAGGTCTGCCACCCACAACCCCAAATCAATGTGTCTCATCAAGTTGAACAATAGCGTCCATTTTAAAGTTGGGGGGGGGCAGTAGTAATTTTTTTTGGAAGCGGAGCCATAGATTTCCATGCAACCCAATCCAATCCAATCCAACCCAACCTAACCTAACCTCACCTCACCTTACCTTACCTAACCAAAACCAAAAAACACAAATGAATTGATGAACAAGGCAAACCTAAATTAAACCTAAGTTAGGTAATGTTAGGGTAGGTTACAGGTTAGGTTATAAGCTAGGTTATAGGTTAGCTTACAGGTTTGGTTATAAGTTACATTATAGATTAGGTTACATATTAGGTTACAGATTAGGTTATAGATTAGATTATAGGTTACGATATAGGTTAGGTTATACAATTTCCAGCAGATAAAGTTACTTTTTGTATGTAATTTGACATGTTTAGCAAATTGAAGATATATATACTGACGTTACGTTACTTTGGCTACCAGTATTCAAAACACAGTGTACAGTGATATCATTAATACAAACTTGCAATGTCCACCATTTTTTAAAAACTTTTTTCCAGCATCTATAAACTTACGACTACTGTCATTAAGACAGCTATTTATAGTACATATATATTTTGTTCTGCATATGTGCTGATAGTGATTATGTCTCTTGTATTTTCTGCATACTGCTCTTAGGGATGGACATCTAAATCTGTGAATTTGACCACATTGGTGCATACCAGACTATGCTGCGAGTATCGACTTTGTGAAGACCAGTAGCAATGTATTTCTACTTCAAGAATGTGATCTAGGACAACTGGTTTACCCTTACTGGTTTCAAAGGTATGACATTTCAGATGGCCAGAGAACAAAAGTTCTTTCTGTAGAAGTGGAACATAAAAAATGAAGTTTTTGATTTTGAAAACGTTTTTTAATCCATACTAGAATAAATGAGCCAGTCTCGGTGGATTAGTGGTTTGCATGTTTGCTTCATAATCCAAGGATCGCAGGTTCGATCCGCGGCCGAGCTGGTAATTTTTCATAGCGGAGAAAAATTTAAAACATGCCTTCTTCTCGGATAGGAAGTAAAACTGTAGGTCCCGTGTCAATGCGATGTTTGGCACGATAAAAATCCCTACTGGGGGTGGAATTCCCCCAGATTCGGCTAAATTCTAGTAGGGTCCGCCAAATGATCATAGCAATCGGTGCCATGAGGTACGAAGGATGCTCCGCCATCCTGATTCCTCGCCCAAAAGTAAATAAATAAATAGAATAAATGATGGGAAATTAATCAAAGTGATTTAGTCTATATCTTTATATTACATCACATCAAAATGATTAAAAAGTATTCCATTTAATTTTGAAAGTAAGGGATTAAAGTTGGGAATCTATAAATAAAAGTTGGAAAGAATTTCTAGTATTGTACATCATATGCGTGTGAGCAGGTATCGTGTCTTCCCATTTCCCCCAATTCCCGCTTCACCAAATCCCACTTCTCCCAAAAAATCCCATTTCTCCCAAAAAGAGTTTTTTGTTCCCATTTCTCCCAAACTAAACAATTTCCAACGAAAATGCATTTTGTTCAGGAAAGAAGAAATTTTCCAAATTTTCAGTCTGTCTATCTACAGAGGTAGAGGAAAATATATAGGGCGGAGAAAGAGAGGGAAAGACCAACGGCAAAATGACATGCTATGCAGCAGAGGTTAGGTTATAAGTAAGTTTGATAGATCTAACAGAGACAGACTCCAACAGTTAAAGTGGCGAGTAAGAGAGATTAATAACGTTAACGGCGCCAACAGCGTACAGAACACGCTATGACCATCTTACGGCAGCTCACAAGTTGAGGTGCATACGGAAGGCACACAACTCAGCGGTGGCGATTTAGAGGGAAAACCGGCGGCGGTCAGCGTGAATATTGAAATTTAAGGCGACGGCATTAACATTTAGGCTGTCAACGTTTAAAAATACAAAACTTTTATACTGACGTCTACCATAAAAAATTAGCAACAATATGTTGACTTCATTTGTTCATTTGCTTTGGTTTGGGAGAAAAGAGACTGGAAGAAGCGAGAATTGGAGAATTGGGATTCGAAGAAGCGGAAATTGGGAACAGTAGGATTGGGATAAGTGGTGGAAATGGGATTTTGATAAGAGGGATTGGGAGAAGTGGGGTAGAATCCCAGGTATGACCAGCACGACAATAGCCTGACCACTATGTTTAAATGGTTGCGATAAACAAACAGAGGTGTCTACCATTATTATTACTAATGCTTTCTTCCATGCTTTCCCAGTTCGAGATATTACCAAAAAATGGAGTTTAGGAAACGAATGCTATAAATCAGTGTTTTGTCAACGTTATGAAAAGGCATGCAACTCATTAGTGCAAACAAAAGAGCTAATAAGTGATACAGATGCACTGATGCAGGATTCATCCAACTAACTACTAAGAGGGTATGATTACAGAAAGCCTGCAATCAACACTTAATCAATAACTTCAGACAAATTCGTTTGTGTTGATTGAATCTGCCCTTTAATTAATCCAAGAATTACAAAACAGAAACTGTTCCAAATAGGATTTAATTAATGTAAGGTATAGCAAACGTCATAAGCTGCTAACAAGAACGATGACTGCAATAATGTTATTAGGGACTGCTTAAATACACCTTGAAAACATGAAATACCAACAGTCAGTGACTGGACTCTAATCTTGTTAAGTAAAGGTATCAAACTGTAGAATAATGTTTATCTATAAAATATACCTAACTAACGTTATTCTTAACGTTAACGCTATTTTTAAACCACTTAACGTATAAATTACCTTTTCACAGTCTTGCTCAAAAAGTCTAAGTTGAAAACACTGATCCAATTTGAGCTTTTTATGATGCCATAATTGTAATAAATGTTGTTGAGAAGCATGCACAGCATCCAGATTTTGTAAAACTAAGGCTTTGATATCGGCATCCGATGTTCCAATAACCGGCGAGTCCGGATCTTTTCTTTCACCACCACCGCCTCCTCCTTGACCCGTGTCATTCCCACACACCCTTTGAAGCAGTCTTTGACCTAAAAGCAAAACATAAAAAAGTGTTTAAATTAATTTAAACGAGACCAGACGTCTTGTTGGTTTTTAAAATAAATCGCTTTCGAAGCGTTAATTATATCAGCCAACGCAAATTAACCATTTACGAACGTCGAATTTTATAATTAAGCGAAACATGGTAGACTTGGAACTAATTAGGTTAAATAGATGCATAAGAAGTTAATTGTTATTGTGTTTTTCTCGCCTCATTAATTTTAAAAAGTACATATAAACTAGGTATAGGTCATAAATGCGATGTTATAAAATTTAACCTTGTCTGCTAGATTTGCTTATGGTCTATTAAGTTTCTAGTGCTAGATCAAATCATAATTTACTCCAATTTTGAAGAGACCTTTAGGAGATGTCATCATATCAACAATTCAGGAATAGCAGTTACGTTTATAGCTTTAGGCGAGGTTACTATTTGCATGAAGACCCTTTAAACTACTAAAACTTATAAATCTAGCGAGTAATGTACGACCCGCCCTTCGGTAAATTACAACTCAGAGAGACAAAAGATAAGATCCACATGTTCATCAAACTACTAGGAAGTTACTTCGGAGGAAGTTAGTAAAGTTACACATATTAAATTGCTAGTTGTAGTTGTAGTAATAGGACATCCTCTTAAAAGTTTAGTCTACCGTCTTGAACAACGGTAAACATTAAGAATTATATTCATTGGATAGAGGCGTGATAGGATGATGATGTTTTATAAATACATTGTTATTATCGATTATTTTCACAAAATTGCTCTTCTGAACTAAATTAAACGGAACAAACCGAAACTAATTACCAACACAGTGAAACCAATCAATTCACGTCCTCGTCCTGATTACCTAACTTAAGATCAAAGGCGTTGTTAATGGAGAGCATCCAACTAAACGTGTATAGGTCAGCAACCTGTCCATCAACAAACACTTTCTAACTTTTGCTTTCGATCTATTATCACCAGGCATTGTGCGAAAATTTACTTTCTCTTGGGTAATGTTTATGCAAAAAGAATGTTTAAGATTATTGAATCAATGCCATCATGTAAACAATAAATAAACATTTGTTATTGGTTATTGTGTTTGCATACATCAGTAGTTCTAAACCTTTTTGGAGTCACGAACAGTTTTAATTATAAAAAATATGAAACATTAACCAACAGAGCTCACTTACGAAATGTGATCAAAAATTAACGATAAGTTTAATCGCGGCTTTTTATTTTGGAGGAAACTTAAAATTAAGAAAGTTTCATAGCCTTCTGAAGGACACAAAATTGAAAGTCCGGTAGCATTTGTAGCAAAATCGGTTTCGATCTAAAAGCCTGACATGGTCGAGCACGATACACTATTTAGCCGGAACATTCTGGCAAACTTGCAGAACATCAGTGTTCGGTTATTACCGGTTAAGAACTGCTGGCGAATGTATATAAAAACGATTGTAGTGTATTTAAAAAAAACAACATTAAATAAGTTTAATACTATCAACATAATTCTAACTAAAACAGTAAATAACAACAAATAGCAATGAATAATTATAGGAATTCACTGATTTTAAATTATCATTGATTGCATAATTAAAACTTAGTTTTGGATTTAAATCTTTATGTGCGAGAAGAATAATTTATTTATTATATAATCGTTACTAACGAATTAACGGTGACAGATTTGAAGAAAGAACGGGAAGAAACAGAAAATAAGTGTTAATAAAAGCGTGTTAAAAGTCCGGCTTTAAGATTGATTGATAGAACATGACGAAGATCCGGAGACTTTCCGTTTTGAAGTACCGGGAGCCGAAATCGATACTAATGTATTGTAAAGTAAAATGGAAGACACTGCTAGAAGACTTCAGAAAGAATTATTGGAAAAATACGAAGAAAATTCCGAAAAGTCCGAAGAAAGTTCTAGAATGCTTAAGAAAAAATTCTAGCGCGTTAGAGCAAGTAGAGATTAAATTGATGAAACAAGCTAGAGCAATAAAGAAAATAACAAAGCTCGAAAATATAAGCTCGAAATATAATATTCTTATCTTCTTCTTCGCTTCTATATAAGCTCGAAAATAACTACGTAACTCCACCTACTTTAAACAATTTGAAGTGGCTGCGAGGGCCAATGGATGGACAGGCGAGGAAAAGGCCGTTTCTATAGCTGTGGCTTTGCGTAGAGACGCGTTGAACGCCTTTTAAGCAACTCCAACTAGACAGTTATTAGCTGCGATTACTCATCTCGAATGGAGATGAGATACGAAGATGCGCATCTTCAACTAGTGTACCCCGCGTAGATAAAAAACCGTGCGTAAGAGAGTGAAGAAAGTCTGCAGGAGTTTGAAGTCCATGTTGCTCAGGCAGTTTGTAGATGGAAACATTGCTAGCCGAACTGTTCCACTACTTATTGATACGAGGGCGACAAAATGCAACATATGCTCCGACGTCCTTCGAACAAACGTGAAGCTATTTGCAATGGCTACTCAACTCCGAACGGCAACAGGCGAAGCAATACCAACGCGTGAATTTGCAAATATGAAGATCAGTAATGGAAGTGAAGAGCTTGATCATGAGGTGCTGGTAGTGGACTTTCTCTTAGGAATGAATCTCCTGAGATAATTCGGTTTTACGTTAGATCTTATAAACGTTAATGTGAAGCCGGTGGCTTTGAAGAAGAGCATTCTTGTGGGGTAGTATGTGCCAGTATTCCGAGTGGTCCGATTTATGGATGATGTTCGGATAATAGGCCATTCGGCCGATGTTTAAGTATTAACATCTGCATCGGCATTACCATCGGCCCATCGGCAAAATCTTGCTGTCGGTCGAGGCCTGTCTGACACCTTGTCCAAAGACCACTCTGGGAAATTAAAGATTATAGTTACTAATTCGTGCGAAGATCTTAATGGAACGAAATTAAAGGAGGTGCAGTATTTGGTTCACCGATACCAAGACATCTCTGTCCTTGACGATAGTCATACGGGACAAACCGATGTGGTGTGACATAAAATCGACACCGGAAATTCCGAACTAAGACAACTATCTTTAGCAAGGTGAGCTTAAGCCGAGAAGATTATCATTGATATGGAAAACCAATGGGCATCTCCGGCAGCCCAAGTCACCATGAACGGTGAATCAACGGGATTCTGTGTGAACTGAAGGCAGCTCAACAACGTGACCAAGAATGTCCCCATCCTTTACCACGCATCGATGACACATTAGATACACTGTCTGGCTCACGATAGTTTTCAACTTTGGCCTTGAAGAGAGATTATTGGCAAGTCAGGTTAGAACTCAAAGACTAGAAAAAGGCCGTGTTCACTATTGGTCCCGGATTGTGGCAGTTCACGGCTATACCTTTTCGCATGTAATGCTCCGGCCACATTCGAACGTCTGATGGAGACAATCTTGAGAGGACTGTCTTAGAAAACTTGCTTAGTATATCTAGCCAATTTAAAATTAAGTCATATTTCGGAAGGAAGTGTAGTACCTCGGGCATGTTGTATTACAAAATTGAGGAACACCCGATCCCGACAAAATCCGAGCTGTTCAATAAAAACCGAAAGACAAATACCAAGTCTGTAGCTTCCTTAGGTTATGTATCTACTACAGGCGTTTCATCCCTGGGTTTGCCAACATGCAATAGCAAAGCCACTGACAAGGTCAATGAAAGATGGGCGCGAGTATGTTTAGAGCAAGAAGTACGAAACAGCTTCCCAACAGTTAAAGCGTGCCCTGACAACAGCAGATTTATTAAATTACCCACGGACGAATGGGCAGTTCATACTTGCCAGGATGCGAGTAATCTGGCCATTGTGAGTGTATTTTCACAGATACAGGATGGGCAAGAGGAAGCTACTTCAGAAAACTCTTGTCGAAAACCGAAAAGAACTATTGCGCGACCAGGAAAAAATTATTAGCTGTCGTGAAGTCCACACAGTTGAACACTTTTATAAATACTTCCGTGCGGACGGAAGTTTTTCTTGAGTACGGACCATGCCATGAAAAGGCTGCTGCAGTTCCGTAATTATGAAAGCCAGGTCGCAAGGTAGATTGAACAATTACAAGAATATAATTTATTACCTTATTCTTATATTTATTAAGCTACTTTACCTAAGGTATAAATAAGAAGGGCACCTTCTCGTGGTGTTTCTTAAAAGTGTGTATGCGGCAAGATCCTTATGTTACTTCACGAGCGTGAAGACGAAATGATACACGAGCTGGGTGAATCTTGTAACGAATCCGTAAAAGTGGAAGGGTTCCCCACTCGCCTAGGTACGTTAAAGTGAATGTGATTCATTTTATAGCCACTGGATGACACCTTCATCAATGTTTCAAAGAAATGAAATTTTTTTCCTGTCTCCTCAGTGAATAAGAAGTCGAAAGATACCTCACTTAAACTCACTCTTCAATAAAAGTTAAATGCCTAAACGAAGGTTCCCTAATAGTTAAGGAGTCGAAAGACCCACTTACCTGGTTTTGTTGGCCTTTTATAACCGGCCTCTATCGTAAGAGTTTCGAGTTAATTAGTGTAGGGGTACTTCAGCGACATATTCTCGCGTTTGAAGGATTTTTGTAAAATTGTATTTTACACATTATACTATGCTAAATGTGATTATTATTACTTAATTGATGTAATTAATATGTAATTTTCCATGTAGAACATTCTTTATAATGCCCGCTTATAATTATAATGCATCCTTAAACAATATTTAGCACTTTTAGTAGGCACGTAGTTCAGCCGTCTCCAATTTCGCATTTCCTGTTGATTAACATGTGTGAGTTAGCTGGTAAAATTGACATGGGCTTTACTATTGGAACAAAGATTTAGCTTTTAGATTCACAACAGACACCTGATTGGGCATTTTCAAGATTCTTTCTTTGTCTTAAATTAATTTTATTGGTCCTTTTAAAAATGCATCACTTTAAATCCCTTATAATCCCTACTGGTATTGGGATTATTTGTTTGTGGATATTTGTTGTGAATTGAAATATCCTTGGAAGACACCCTTGGCACGGAAGTAATTAGATAGACCTGGGATTATTTAATAAATAAATTCGGAAGCCTCCATGAGATTCTGAATATATGAGAAATTCTGAGAAATCTGTGTTTGGACCAAACTTATTTAAAAGGTAATATATCTTTTCTATCGTTTTGGTGTTAACAAAAGTTTTCGCTTGTTAACGAGCGTATATATAATTTACGCTCGGTTTTATATTAGTTATCCCATTTGTAAAGATTTTTAACCTTTAAACATTTTCTTAAAGCTTTCCCGTTGGCTTTAACTTAAGATGATGTCTTCTTTATTTTTTGGGGAAAACAATTAACATTCGCTTTACTTTATTTATACTAGTTTATTCTTAACATATATTTCGTTTTTATTGTTTTTAATAAGATTCATCTTATTAATCAATGAATTTTTGTGACGTTTGCCCAATGTGAATTTAGTTACAGTTATTACAGGGAATTTGGCATACTAATCTTAATCGTTGGTTAAATGGCATTTTTAATTAAGATTGTTAACTGTGGTTAAATTCTTTTTTACTAATTTTATGTTTGTTTTTCAAGATATGAATAATTTGGTTTGTTAAATTCAGAATTTCATTTATAATGAAAAACAACAGCATTATTTATAAACCAATCCCCCAAGAAGGCAATATAACAATTTACAATAAATAAATAAATACTCCCTTAAGATGATATATCTTTAAAGAATCCCCGATAACAGAAAATCCCTGGGATTTACGACAAACCCGACCAGATTTAGAAAGAAACCGAGGTTTGAAAAAGCTAAGAATTAAAACCGAACCACCAAAATTGAAATGTGTAACTTGTGAGAAAAGAAGAAATTCTATTTAATTGTAGTCAAAAAAATCCCGGGGTATTTAAAAATGTTTGAAGGATTGAGACATGTTAAAAGATCGAGGTGTTTCAAATAAGTATTTATCTATTCGATTTTTTTTATTTCGAGGTAATAATGAAGCGAATATCATTTTTTTTTATTTGCTTGAATTTTTTTTAATGTTACTAGGCTTGATGTATGTTTCAAAACCAGAAAGAAATATTTTATAAATGATAATTTAGTTGGCTATTTAAAATACCATGTACATAAACTTAATAAGTATAAGTATAATAAGTATAGAATAATTAATTTCTAGATTTAATTAAATAATGAAAATAGCTTTTCTCGCTAGTTTTGCTAGTAATAAATTTTTCAGTTTCTTCTGAGTTCAAAATAATTATCAGTCTAATGTTTTTAATTAAATTGAATATTAACTTTTGTTTGGATAATTTTATTTTAAATTCAGCACTTTTTATCTCCTTTGGAAATGCTTGTTTTTAATTTGAGAATGCGATTAACTTAATCATATACTATATGCTAACCGAAAATTGATTATTATTGTTAATTATTATAAAACGAGCTGTTACAGGATTAAACTGTACCTTGATGTCAAACTGAGAGTACTAAAAGTATTGATTTTGAATGTAAAATTAGAATTTTCCATTTTAATCAGAATTTGAAAGAATAAATTAATTATTGAAGGGGTAAGATTTCCTGTGGCACAATAAAATGATGATTAAAATGCATTGATTTGTCGCCTTAACGAGATTGAAATAAGTACCTTTCATATATAAGATCAGTCTTATTAGAATGTACAATAGCACCTAACAGGATACTTTAAATCATCCCTGAAAAGGCCAATAATTATCAAACAAGAACCCATCACATCACAATATGTAATCATGCAGTAAACACGTCAATCTGATTTATTTTGCATTTAAAATCGCTCACCTAATAAATCGATATCCTCAACAGGCGCCTTCATGATTTTCTTCTTCATTTCATTGTGCATGTCAATGCCATGTTTAGCGCCGCTGACATCTTCTGCAAAATCGTTTCTCGCTAGGTCCTCCTGCAGATCATCGAGACGATCTAGAAGGTCGGCTGCTTGCCATGCGAACTCTTCCACGGCTAAACGCGTTTCTAACCAACTGGCATGATCGTAACTTAATGAACCATCTAAATCTGAAGTTAATTGTGAGGTATCTATTATTTTCGGCAAGGCCTCTACACTTATCATATTTGTCTGAAAATTAAGAAAAGATTGTTTTAGTAAACAAAAGGTCAAATCGTTTAATTTTGTATACAGGTAGAAAAAATGAAAATCATAAGGTATGATAGTATGTAGGTGTGTGTAGGTACGTGGGAAATTTAGATTTAATATTTTTTAAATTTCTGGTATTACTACATAATTTTTCTAATTGTGCGAACTGCTTCAATTTTCCATGAGTTGGAGTAACATTAAAAATCATAATCACGCAAACTTTCAATTTTGTACACATACTCATTATACGAGGTTAGGCGTGGGTACAGTCTAGGACTTTAATAATGTCTCGTGTCCGAATCTAGCCAAATGCAACATATTTTAAAAATTCATTTTATATTATTTTATATATTGTTATAATATACATTCTTTATTATGTAGTTCGTGTAAATCGTAAAATGTGTTGCATATACATAGCTAGATCTGACTCATTTCTAAAGCTCTACACTGTACATTATGTGCTAAGAATTAATGTTTAACATTTATATAAAGCAAGAAATAAAAAGACAACTTTAATCTTAAGTGCCTTATACTACACAAGTCTATGTTCTTTAAAAATTAAAATACCCTGTTGGAAGTTCTCTATCGTAATCGATCGTCTCCAGATGTTCGGATAAACTCCCTAAAAAGTACATCAGAATTCCAAATGAAAATCCAAAGCAGATATATTTGATCCCAGAAGAATTTAAATGCGAAGACAATATCGCGTTATTACTTTTCTTTTCTGAAGTGGGTATGCAGTTTCAGAAGGTAGTGTTCTTAATTAAAAATTGCATTTAGGTATACGTAAATTTTTTTTCAGTTAAATATAATACATTTTTTCTTTCATTACTGGTAAGAAAGAATCAAGTAGAATTTCACTGAGAATACTTATGTACAACACTGAAATAGATTAATTATAGTTCAATATCCATTTTCCAAATCATTTTCATAAAATGATTAACGATAATGGCCATCTACCATGACAGCTGTATATTAAAATCGTCCGTTTTCTAAGATGATGGCTACTAGTCTTGTTACCCACAAAATGGGAATCGCTATTTGAGAAACGGTAACAACTTTTAATCGCAGTTAAATCTGTCGGCTGCCAGCTAACTAGTGTGAGGTCGTGGGTCTCACAAGAGGTGTTCTGTATTGGGCGCCAAAAATCGTCTAATATAGCTCCAGTATTTGCCGACAAAGTCTGTAAAGACAGCACATTTGCGACTACTACCAATGTGGTCGACTTTTCCCAATATAAGTCTTCAGGTATGATACACAGTGCTTTATGATCAATTAAAACAAGTTATATTTTGATCAAACTTGGCAAAAATTATATACAAGTGATTAATTCTTCTGTACAATTGAATGGGATGAGAATTCATGCGAGCGGCACTACTTACTTTAAACCTGACTAAACTTCAAGTCTCAAAAATGTAATCAAAAGGGCCCCTTAAATTAACGCGATATACCTGTGCTAGAGATTGTGCAATCATTAACCTAAGATTTTAATTGTTTAATCAATTACGGAACAAAGCTATACGTATTCACTCGCAAATATTCCTAAAAATGTAAAGTGGTTATATAATGTATCTGAATAGGTACATAGATGTAAGTGCTACTCGCACACTAGGGAAAACCATTTAACACTGAAAATTATAATATACAAATCTACAGTAATGTTTTATTTACAATAAAGGATTGCCAAACGTTATTGATGTCATAAATAGTTACTGCAATATAAGTGACTCACGATACAGGTCTGTGTTATTCAATCTGAAGAGGAACGTCACCAACCAGATCAAACGTAGCCTGATCCAAGGAGGAAATCAGCAACCAAGTAACGGTACATGAGCGAGAATCTCAGCGTAATGGTCTTAACAACCCAAATATACAACGCAGTGAATGAAGTTAAGATAAACAGGAAAATATGAAGAAAAAGAAAAAAATGTCTGTGACAAGCAAAATCAATTACCAGAATGCACCAAGCAAACATTTATTAAGTACCTTAGATGGAAAGCGAGCTTCTAAAATGGTTATACCGCTTCCAAATGCGGCTAACGCCGATTAAATATAGAATCCTGTCAAAAGAATTACAGTAAGATATTGAACGTAAGGAAAAGCGAAACAATACGAACCTCGAACGTGTCCCTAACTTCCAAAAGAACTAGTGGTAAATCCCTCACGCTACCAATATACAAATTGGAGATCGCCACCAAAAATTAATTATAAATCTGCACAAATGCAATTCCCATTGCACAACATAAAGGGAAAACTAATTTAACGGCGATGCCACTAAAACATTCTTTTAAAAAAGTTGCTTCAGGATCGAATGATTGAACAAACTACCACTCGTATCATCAACAGGAAGTAAAATTTTTCGAACAAAAATGGCAACTAAAACTGAGAGAATACGAAAATCCCTAACGCTATACAAAAGCATAGCTATACAGGGTGCTACGAAACTGGTCGAAGATCAATGGCCCGTATTCTCGAACCCATACGAACAAGTCGCTCATACGAGATGACGTAATTTTTACGTCATAAGATACAACTTAGTCAATCAAATGTTAGAAGGTAATAGAAAATTACGTCATCTCGCATGCGAAACTCAAGAATACGGGCCTAGGAGGCAAGAAGTCGGGCGCCTGGCGGCTTTTGGTCGAGGCAATCGCTCGGGCCTACTCCGAGGTGCTTAAAACGCCTTCGATATCCTTTAGTATGGGTGGATGCTAAGATTCCGGACACTCATAACCGTCCAAAAAAGGTTAGGTTAGGTTGGATTAGGTTAGGTAAGGCATGGAATTAATAGAGGAGTGGAACAGAAGGTGGCCAACGAACAGAGGAAAAGCGCAGTGGACAAAATTGAAATAAAAGACATACCGGCATGATATGGCAGAAACTTTGGTGAGGTGGATTATTTCCTCATACAGATTCTTAGCGGACACGGAGCTGTTATATGGCATACACCCATAGAATCAGAAAAACCGAAACAGAATAATGTCTCTACTGTGACAGCCAAAAAGACGACGCGGAACATATACTGTTCAACTGCGAGAGATAGGACGATGACAGACAGCGTGTGTATAGAAAGATTGGAAAAATCCTGGATAGGGACAACATAGTGGAAAATATGCTGGAAGGCAAAGATAAATGGGAGGAGATAAAAAACATGGTGACGAGGATACTAAAACAAAAAATAAAAGATGGGGTATAGGCAAAATAAAAGTGTACATGCCATATGAGAAACCGCACCTTCTGAAGTAATACCAACTGGGATTCCAGAAGGGCTGGTTTCGAAAGACAACTTGATGAGTTAGCAGCAGTGCCCACTACGTCAAGAAAAAAAGGTTAGGTTAGGTTATTTAGTTTAGTAGGGTGTTTTCCTTAGACATACATGTGTTTCTCATACAGTTCCATGTTAAAGTAAATATTCCGTAGTATGTATAAAAAATGTAATATTATTTAGTTGCTTAAAAGATTAGTTTCGTGTCAAGTGGCACCAGCGGAAAAACACCTGAACTAGTTAATTGCCCAGGGCCCGCATTCTTGAGTTTCGCATAACAAGTCTCACATACGAGATGACGTAATTTTTACGTCATAAGGTGCAACTTAGTCAATCAAATGTTAGAAGGTAATAGAGAATTAAGTCATCTTGTATGCGAAACGTAAAACGTAACCAGATCTACTTAAGCGGCGTTGCCACATGTGCAATTATGAATTCGTACTATCCTCATGCACCTTTTCCACGGTAAAGACAAGAACGTGCAAGAAGAGAGACATGATTAAAAACCCACCTGCATCCTAATTGTTTTTTTATTACAATAACAATACTCGAAGTTTCTCCCCTTAGTTCGATATAAGTGTTTAGTTCCGGTAGAAGGTTTTGCTAATGATTATTACCACGGCTGAAGCAACTGTATCAGCTATCTTCGCTTACATTTAATCTCATGCCTGGAGCCAAAACTCCAATTCGTTCTATCGAAGGGTAGACACAACTGACAACTAGACACATGCAAGATGCACATATACCGTCGCAGAAGTTTGCTAACCATGAAACAAAACCATCGGAAAAAAGAAAGGATAATTTGACAAAAAGTCCTGTTACACCAAAAGCACTATTGGAACGACAGTTCTGTTGGATGAAAAATCTCGTTGGATCAAACGATGGTTGTATCAAAAATTCCTATTTTCAAATACAATAACACAAAAACTAATGAATCTAACTAAACCCATGATGCTCAAAAGGCAGTGACAATTAATTATGATCTCAAACGAATCAAGAAATTCCAAAAGAGGAACAGGGAACACAGAATTCAAGATGAACCTTGCAAAAACCAAAAACCAGTTTTTTGTCATTACAAACACCAATGACAATAAAGATGTAATATTAGGTGGAGAACTATTCTTGCTTTCTGGAAGAAGCTCAGTTGTTTTCTGCAATCTCTTGACACAGGCCACTAAAGCTGAGATACATGTAGAGAATTCTACGGAATTATTTAGAGACATTTAAATTACAGCACCTTTTATTAAAAGAAAGAGTGTTAAGTAAAGTGGCGAGTTCCCGTTGACCAAGATATGTACGGAACCGAGAAAAGTGAAATGAATTGGAAGAAGTCTATGGTCTAAGGCTTGCGGACCGGTAAGGCAAGAATTTAAAGAAACCATTTCGCAAAATAAATCTTATAAAAATAAATTTACTTTTACACTATACAAGAACAATCTGAAATAAATAAATATCCATTATTTAAATATAATAACAAAAGTCGGTTTTTGTAACTCATCTGCTTCCCGTATACCAAACTTCGAACGACCAAAACGGAGACCGAGCCGAAATCGGTGTGTAACGAGAGACCCCTTTTCTCTTGTCCCCAAACGAACGTCGAAAAACGATGGGAGGGTGGAATGCAGCGTCGAAGATCATAATCGAGTCCGATACACATATCGTCCCATCGTTCAAAACCAGAACGAGATATCTCGACACGGAGCGGAGATATAATCGAATACGCTGGCGAGTGGGTTTCGGGAGCGGCGATCAAAAACGGGAATAGGTGCTTCAGAATAGGCTCAAATGACCCAGGAGGCAATCATATGACCTTCAATACTGGTTTCTACTTAGGACTCCGATTAGGCTGGTGGCGGTAATATTACTTTAACACGATTCTCGGATGAAAAACAAATACAAAATTTCGATTTTTTGGCTGTAACTTCTTTCTTATGGTTTTACACGGCATTTGAAGGGGAAACATTTGGAGATTTCCCATTTTTTGATGCCCAAGATAGTCGTTTTGGCTCCTATGGTTTTCGAGATACCGCCACTCGAAAGCGGGTGGAGCTCCCTACAGCGAAGAGAGCTATAGATACGGAAAAACCAATAGATGCACCGCTTGTAGCAGGCCGCGTGACAGCGAATGTCACCAACACATGTTTGATCGTCCCCAAAAACCGCACGTCGCCCCTAGCTTCCGCTGGCAATAATTCCGCGGTCAGATTATCGCCCCGAGTTTTTTGTCGCCTCCGCTTAAACGGTTTAACGGAGACGGTCGAGACTGCAAATCTGAGACAGGAACTATCTAACGCATCGACACACAAAAACGGTCAGGATCGAAGCAAGTTTTGCGGCCTTGCGGAACCCGGATCATATGAATCATATGAAAACAATAACACCAAACAAATATTTTTAAAATCCAATCCTTAATCCCTAATTCTAAAAAATAGTTAAAAAACACCGAATCCCTAATCCCAAGATTTTTCTAAATTCAATCTCTAATAATTCCTGATCATAAGAATATTAAAAAAACTCAATCCCCATTCCTTGTTAAAAGTTTGGGGCATTACACAATCTTGGTTACGCATACAGTGCGTCGGGCTGTAACAAATGTTTTGCATAGATGCTCTTCTTTTCAAACGTTTTATAGTATCATATACGACGGAAATACTGTCGTCCGTTTGAATTTCCCGTATCTTCGATAAAATACTAATATTGCCACCAAAAAGGTGACATTATTATATAATTTGAAAAAATGAAGGGTGACGTACATGCTGTTACCAAGAAATTGCCGCCCTAGGGCGGGGCCTATAAGAGCTATTGGTAAACCTGGCACTGATTCTAAGATCAAAAAACCTCTGTAGTCATAACTCAAGAACTCGAAAACTGCGAACATTAGCATACACTATACAAATATCAACAGATTTAAAATACGGGCCTACGTCTCTGGTACATTTTCGCATGAATGAGCAGCACTACAGAATCCACTTTTTTGCAATTACATGAAATGAAATCCAATAAGGTGTCGAGTGTTCAGTTGTCTCTGTCATTGTCACTGGAGCGAGCCGATTATTGAAGTCCAAGTTTCAAGTCACAGTCTTTTAGATTCTTTTTGATTCCATTCCATTTTTTGACTTGATGGCACCTCCTAAACGCATGATACAGTGCAATGAATGCAAGGCTGAAGTTACTTTTTGTTGTTGATTTTGGTGGCCAAGGTTTCCTTTTCCATGTCGCCACCATACAAAGCAATCCGTGCTCCTACGTCTGGGATGTATTTTGGTTTGGCATCTTGATTTTTAAAAGTGTCAATGATGGCATTGAGTTATGTGTTTTTCTGGACAAGCAAACAAAATCTTATTTTTCCTTGGATGAAGAGGGACGACGTCGTGTCGATCAACACATCAGCGTCTTTTTCAGCATGCTTAACTGCAATAGCAGACTCCATAGGTGGGGGGGGGGGGGGAGAAGGGAATGCCCATTTTAACCTGTCTGCTCTAGGAAGCATCTACAAAAAATCTACAAATGGGGATTTATAGATTGCAAGTAGATGGATAAATGTACATTTCGTACATGATGTAGAAGATCGGTAAGTATGTGTATCAATAGACTCCAAAGGAAGTGTTTGGCAATCACAAGCATTCAAAATTGCGTCTAAAGTCAGAAGTTAAAAAAAGTCAGAAAAAAATAGAAGGCAGTAACTGATCCGCAGTCTACTAAGATATTTAAATATCTACCAATCAACGATTATGAAATACTCTTACCATTTTACTTCTCAATGAACACTATGCGTTTTCATTTTCCAAAACTCTCCTTAGCCTGAAGGAGCGAATATCAGTTAGTAGCATATTTAAGCCCTAAAGGGCTAAACTTGAAAGACATCAAGACTTGAAACAATACAAAATAACTATAAGTAGATATCTTGGAAAAGGGTTTTTATGACATGAACTTAATCTGTAGTAGCAATTACAGCAACAAAACGCTTGTCAAATTGAAACGAAGACCGAAAATACGAGAATGAAGCTACAGTTGACATTAAATGGTAGATATTATAGTAATATCTTTCCGGTACTTGAACAGCAAAATCATCAAAGATCTTTCGGTTCAATTATCAGGAAAAACGTTCACTACACAACTGCAATCCTGAAAGACTAAATAAGAGATGGCAAGCGAAAAATTTTCTTTCAAGTAACAATTTCCTTCCGAAAACATTTAGGAAGTAGAAATTTAATTATAATAGTTGATGTTGTTCTTATATTAAATACCCCTATTTAACGTAGAATTTCAGGCGAAAAGTTTCATTTTCATATACGCACAGTTAACTTTCCCACGCTTATTTAGCGATTTACAAATTTGTTCCGCCGCTTTAAACAGAATTAATTCAAAAGATTACAATGATAAAATCCAAATAGACGGTTTCAAGTTCTTTACGGTGAAGGCCTCTTCAAGTGCAAGGCTTTATAAGTCAGTCAGTTTCAATTACAATCAATTACATAATAAAAAGTACCGCTACCGCAAACACAGCAGCAGCAACAACAACATACCATCAAGCAATAAACCAGGTTTCTTTTTCTGCCTTGTTTGTTCAGCAAACAAAGAACTTTACTTCAAGTAAACAATCCACAGTGAATTTATTTAGTCATTTAATAACAGTAATTATTAAGCAGTGGAAGCTACTTTATGGTACTCATTTATTGTGCGTGCGCAGACACTCGTTTGTGTGTAACTAGATTTCTAACAAAGTGTCGATCTTGATTGAAGATGGGCGTGGCCCGACCACGCCCACTAAAAAAATTGTAAAATTAGCTTCTGCTACTTTTACTATACCGGTTTAAAAGCGTTTATTTAGTATTATTAAAGTGTGGAGATTTCAAATTAAGATTCCGGTCTTATCAATACGAATTTCATACACTTCATTAATACTAATTACTATCTATGCCTTACCTCAAATTTGTACTTATGTGAACCCAGTGATGTCCTAGATTTCTGCCAAAAATTATCGGGCTTTACTATAATTGCTTGATGGACGACGCCCGGAGGGAAATGTTCGTGCAGAGCCTTCAGGATTGGTTTCACCGTGGACCATGTCGCTCCTCGCATGTCTACCAATACTGTGAAACCCAACGCTCGTGCTTCATCGCTGGAACAAGAATGTCATAATTAGGATATATGTTATTCAGATCCAAATAACAGTTACATATAAATCTCGATATTTCAGAATAATTTAATCTTTCCTTCAACTGTAAAATGAAGCCTTATTAAACATCACAAAGCTAAATGAATAAAAAAAAATATATTTTGACAATATTGCCAGGATTTTAGCTCATATCGCTATGTTGAAAGCGGAATGAAAACTGATACTGCTATTTGGCAAAAGTCATTTAGGAATATGTTATTAAAAAGGCAAAACATTGAAGTATTTACGAAAACACAAAAAATTTGTTAACAAAAGTTTTTGTATTCGTGAATGTAAAATCGAAAACAATGCTTGTTTCTCTTGTTTTTTGCACAAGCTTGCGTAGAAAAAGAAGGCAATAACGAAATTTCAGCTGAAAATTTAATAACTTTGTAGCTGCATTATCAGTTTTAAGTGTGCATGCAATAAGGAAAGTTGAAATTATCATCAAACTTCTATTAGTATGGAGCTTGGAGATATTCCTGAGAATTCATACTATTTCCTTTTCAATGTCCTAAAACAGTGGTTCCCAACCTGTGGGTAGAGATCTCCAAGAGGACGCAGTGTTATTTTTAGTTGCAATTATTTTTATAAGAGATTTCATCACAAAGGGATTATCGGAATGAGAATCTAAAGGAAGAAATTAATGAAAACTTTAGATCCCTTGGAAAAGGAATTTCCGTAATATTTCCCTGAGCTGACAGAAGAAGAAGCAGCAGCTATATTGATACGAAACCCATTCTTTGTTATTCTGAATGTATGTAGCTAGAATTCGCGTCTTCTTCTTATAATCCGAAAAAAGGCAACAAGCATGCTGAATATTGAGGATGACAAGAGGTTTGGCATTAATTTCGATGCTGGTTGCCCAGATGCACGTGAAACATTAAAATTCTGTTAATTTAATTAATTAAGTTACAAATATATTCCGAAAAATCTATTTGTAATGTGTTTTTGTTCTTCCTATGCTAATTTAGGGCCGGGGGTGCTGTGTCAAATTATTTAAATGGTCGTTACTCGAAAAAGATTGAGGAACACTGCTCTAAAACATCTGCAGACAGAACCTGCAGCGGAAATGTTGTTATACCTATTTATAATTAGCAACTTAAGCAAATGTGATTTATCCTACATGTGTTGTAGGGAGATTTATTTAAAGAAAAGTTATCACCGAGGCAATTATGAATTAGTACAGTTTAGCATTTTAGCAATTTATAGGAATTGCGAGTTTAGGAATTTGAGAACATTAGAGTTTTAATATTAGAAGACATTAAAAGTTTGGTGTTTTTCAGTAGTCAAAGTTACAAAGTCTTAAAGTTTCTTAGACTAAGGAAGTTTAAAGGAATAGAGATCCTGAAGCTTAAAAGTCTCAGAAAGCTACGACTACAAAATTCCGTAGTTTCAAACGTGTTGCGGATCGAAGTTTCAAAATGTTCAAGATTCTTATTAATTTCAGGCATTTAAGATTCGTATTCTCACAATTTTCTAATGCTTAGGTTTCATAATCTCAGGTACATATGTGAAACTTTGCAGTTTCAAAGCTCGAGAGGTTAGGACTGCTAAATTTTCCATTAATCCTGAGATTACATCAGCGAAAGAAATCTTGTTTATTTTATAGACTTTTATATTTACTACATTACGTGGTTTGAGTGCAAGAGGCTGAAATCAAGCCTATAATTAAAAAACCTGCAAACTCTACAAACAATTTAATTTTTTACTTTCTGCCGTCATCTTCAACAAGAAGACTTTCCAGGAGCAGTCGCAGTACCAAACAGCAACAGTTTCTAATGCAGCAAACCACCAAAATTATTTTCTCTTGTTTTGTTCATTGTCGCATAATTTCTAATTAAGAGCATCTGTAGCATTGATGTGACCAGAATCTTAAGTAATTCTGCCCGAGCTTGAAACGGATTTGGAACTATTGAGACGACTTCAAAGATTTTTGGTACAATGATGTTTAGTTACTAATTATAACTTAATTATAATTTAATATATTATAATTAAGTTGAGGAAGTTTGAGGAATGAGATTTGTCTCCAATGGTACTTTTCAGCCAATAATAGCCTTTTAATCCACTTAAACGCGATAAATAGATAGATTTAAACGACAAGCTTCATTGGTAACTTAAAAGACAGCCCCTACTACTGTCATCTGTTGACCTAACCTAACTTAATCTAAGAGTTTAGAAGTGTAAGAAGTTTGGTAAAAGTGTTCGTCAGTCAATAAATTTAAAATAGAATTTTTAAGTTGCCATTCATTTGAAAACAAATGGCTATTGACCAAGAACCAAGACTCTTATCGAACATAAGATATATTGGACTAGAAGCCCCGTTGGGCAAAGTCTCGTTAGGCGAAAAGTTCAATTGGTCGAAAAGTCTGGTTGGACGTAAAACTTCCGAAAGATAAAGAATCTCGTTGATCTCAACGTTTGTTGAACATGGCCTCTGGTTCTGTTTGACTAAACGTCCAACGGAGTTTCTAATCTAATGGACGCTTAGGTGGATGAAATCTTTCGTTCAATGGTACTTGTCGATCAACAGTACTTTTAGTTCAACTATAAGGCGACAATTGGATATACTTAAACGATGATCTTAGTTGGTAACTTAAAAGACATTACCTATTACTAGCATCTGTTGGCCTGACCTAACCTAATCTAACAAATTGGAAGCGTACGAAGTTTGGTAATAGTGTTTTCGGGTCAATAAATTTAAAATAAAATATTTTACTTGCTCTTCATTTAAGGAAAAATGGGTATGGACTAAAAGTCCCATTGAACGTAAAGTATATTGGATCAGAAATCCCGTTGGACAAAAACCCCGATGGACCTGGATGAAAAGTTTCGTTGCATCAAACTTCCGTTGAACATAGCATTTAGTTCGGCCAAACGTCCAACGGCATTTCTAGTCTAATGGACATTTGGACCAATCTTTAGGTGATTTTTCGTCCAATAGCCTTTTAACCCAACTAAAACGCGACAAATAGATAAACCTAAATGACGACCTTCATTGGTAACTTAAAAGGCAGCTCCTATCTCTGCCAACTGTTGACCTAACAAACGTAACCTAAGAGATTAGAAGTGTAAAAAGTTTGATGAAAGTGTTTTTAGTCAATAAAGTTAAAAGAGAATATTTGACTTGCTATTCATTTGCAAAAATGGCTATTGACCAAAACTCCCATTGAATGTAAGATATATTAGACTAGAAGTCCCGTTGGATGAAAAATCCCATAGGATAAAGAATCTCGTTGAATCAAATGTCCGTTAAACATGATCTGTGGTTATGTTGGACCAAACGTCCAACAGAGTTTCTAATCTAATGAACGCTTGGGTAAACAAAATCTTTCGGCAATAGGACGACTTTTAATACAACTATAAGGCGACAATTGGATAAACTTAAAACGACGGCTTTTGTTGTTAACTTAAAAGATTATAATCAGTTGACCTGACCTAACCTAACCTAATCTAATCTAATTTAAGAAACTAGAGCGTACGAAGTTTGGTAATAGTGTTTTGTCGTCAATAAGTTTAAAATAAAATATTCGACTTGCTATTCATTTGAAGAAAAATCGCCTAGAGCTAAAAGTCCCATTAGATTTAAAGTATATTGAATCAGAAGTCCCGTTGGACAAAAACCCCCCAGAGACCAGAAGTCCCGTTGGATGAAAAGTCTCGTTGCACGAAACGTCCGTTGAATATAACCTTTAGTTCGGGAGGGCTAAACGTCCAACGGAATTTCTAGACTAATGGATATTTGGGCCAATTTTTAGGAAATTTTTCGTCTAATGGTACTTTTCGGCCAATAGTACCTTTAGTCCAACTAAAACGCGATAATTGGATGAACTTAAACGACGGCCTTCATTGGTAACTTAAAAGACAGCTCCTATCTCTGCCAACTGTTGACCTAATAAACGCAATCTAAGAGATTAGAAGCGTAAAAAGTTTGATGAAAGTGTTTGTAGTCAATAAATTTAAAAGAGAATATTTGACTTGCCATTCATTTGAAAAAAATGGCTATTGACCAAAACACCCATTGAACGTAAGATATATTAGACTAGAAGTTCCGTTGGGAGAAATGTCTAGTTAGGCGAAAAGTCCCGTTGAACGTAAAACTCCCGTTGGATGAAAAGTCCCACAGGATAAAGAATCTCGTTGAATCAAATGTCCGGTAAACATGATCTTTGGTTATGTTGGACCAAACGTCCAACGGAGTTTCTAATCTAATGGAGGCTTGGGTAAATAAAATCTTTCGGCCAATAGTACTTTTAATACTATAAGGCAACAACTGGATAAACCTAAAAGTCGGCCTTTGTTGGTAACTGAAAAAACTATAATCTGTTGAACTGACCTAACCTAATCTAATTTAAGAAATTTAAAATAAAATATTTGACTGGCTATTCATTTGAAAAAAAAATGGCCTAGGGCTAAAAGTCCCACTGGACTTAAAGTATATTGAATCAGAAGCCCCCCCCCCCCAGAGTCCAAAAATCCCGTTGGATGAAAAGTATCGTTACACCAAACGTCCGTTGAATATAACCTTCAGTTTGGCAGGGCTAAACGTCCAACGGAATTTATAATTCTGGTCTAATGGAGATTTGGGCCGCCAATTTTTAGGAAATTTTTCGGTCAATCGTGCCTTTAGTCCAACTAAAATGCAATAATTGGATAAACTTAAACGACAACCTTCATTGATAACTTAAAAGACAGCTCCTATCTCTGCCAACTGTAGACCTAACAAACGTAATCTAAGAGATTAGAACAGTAAAAAGTTTGATGAAAGTGTTTTTAGTCAATAAACTTAAAAGAGAATATTTGACTTGCCATTCATTTGAAGAAAAAGGCTATTAACCAAAACTCCCATTACGTAAGATATATTGGACTAGAAGTCCCTTTGGGCGAAAAGTCCCGTTGAACGTAAAACTCTCGTTGGATAAAAAATCCCATAGGATAAAGAATCTCGTTGAATCAAATGTCCGTTAAACATGATCTTTGGTTATGTTGGACCAAATGTCCAACGGAGTTTCCAATCTAATGGGCGCTTGAGTAAATAAAATATTTCGGCCAATAGTACTTTTAATACTATAAGGCGACAATTGGATAAATCTAAAAGTCGGCCTTTGTTGCCTCCAACGGAATTTCTGGTCTAATGGACATTTGGGCCAATTTTTAGGAAATTTCTCGTCTAATGGTACTTTTCGGCCAATAGTGCCTTTAGTCCAACTAAAACGCGATAACTGGATGAACTTAAACGACGACCTTCATTGGTAACTTAAAAGACAGCTCCTACCACTGTCATATGTTGATCTAACCAAACCTAATCTAAGAGATTAGAAGTGTAAAAAGTTTTTCAAAGTGGTAAAAGTGTTTTTCAGTCAATAAATTTAAAATAAAATATTTGACTTGCCATTGAACGTAAGATATATTGGACTAGAAACCCTGTTCCGTAAAAAGTCTCTTTGGGTAAATAGTCCCATTGGATAAACAATCTCGTTGGGTCAAACGTCTGTTGAACATGACCTCTGGTTCTGTCGGACCCTAAAGGTAAGTACTCACAGCAGCGGATCCGCAGGCGGATGTCATACGATTGGTCGGTTTGAGTCGATTTGTCTCAAACCGACCAATCGTATGACATCCGCCTGCGGATCCGCTACTGTGGGTACTTACCTTTACTTATTTGTAAGTAATCTTGTCAGTCACTTTAAATCACATAAGTTTTCAGTTAACTCTCCCGAACATGTCCGGAAAATTGTATACAATAATGCAATAGTTTATTATTATTAGAAGTAGATTCCATACCTTCACAATTTATTAAAAAGACCATGTTATCAAAATTTACCCTCAGACGAAATATAATGAAAATTTCATCAAAAGAAATTTATACAGTCACAAAAAAAAACAATACTTACAAATGATTCCAAGAGACGGGTACAATTTTAAAATATTCAACTTGGCTGCGGTGGTGGCATAGTGCAACGATGGCGACGAGTATGACAAAAGGCGATTTCTAAGCTTAAGAGAACATGAATACAAGTAACTCTAGACAGTAAACGAGGTTTTGCAAAAGATAAAAGTGTACTGTAGAAAAGGGGGCGGAATAGCATTCAGATCACAATCAGATTTTCCTTCATTGTATTTGTTCTGAATTGTTTGAGTAGTCTGAAAATTCAATAACCTACACTACTAGTACGAGTTTGTAACAATTTTAAATGAATGGAGTATGGCATCATATCTTTCCCCTAGTGCTTCTCTCTTATTTATCTACTGCTATAGTTTACTTTTCAATTATTTAAAAGTTTCGGATATCTGCAACGCTATTTGTGTTAATATAAAATACATGAAAGAAAATAAACAAACATTTATATAAACAACTGGAAAGCATTTTTCATTTGTATCTAGCAGGAAAGGCGCTCTAGTAAATTTAATTTAATGACTGTTACAGTTCCAAGGCAGAAGCTGCACTCTATAAATACATTTTAAAATCTTTTTCAAAAATAAAATGTTTTTAATACTCATCCAATTTGTCCTTCTTCTGAATATTGCCAGAGAATTCTCTCTTGGTAGTTGTACTACAAGAAAGGGTAAGCAAAACTGATAAAAATCATTACCAAAGCCATAAAGTACCAATTTCCTGGGAAATTTACAAACATGTAACGTTTATCGTTTGTACGGTTTTAAATGACGTTAATAAGTAACACCATGAAAGCTGCCATGTTTAAATGCGTTTAAAACCGATTACATGAATCGATAAGTACGCAATGTGTAGATAAAATAAATAAATGTGAAAATAAAACAAACATTCATGCTACTTCAGAGGTTACTACGATAATGTAAACGGTTTAAAAAGCTCAGGATTAACATCCAAGCTTAAATTTGTCTAGTCATATACAATAAAAAATGGATAGATTGGTGACGACCAGAGGATGAGATGAATTTGTTGGTCAACTGGACAATATCCAAAGAAAATTTATAATTATGGTAACATCAATAAAGCTACTAAAACTATACAGAACACGGGATTTATGTATAAGAATAATATTTTTATTAAGAGATTGAGAAATCGAATGAACCTAAACATCGACAAATTCTAAACTTAAAATGAAAATTCGATAGTTCTGGAAGCCACGAATTAAGCTTTTGAACTTTAATGCATTGAAAACATATTATGCAACCTTATAGTTAATCTTAATGAACATTAGAAATAGAATCCCACTAATAATGAAATTTCACATTATTAACAATGCAAATGTAATCCTCGTATTCTTTAATAATTAATTTAATTAATTTTTGTTCCCTACTGGAAGAGGTTGAATATGACAAGATATCTTGCTTGGCGTTAGTCAATAAAAAAACTACACTACTACACACTGACCATAACTATTTGTTACTTAGATACTTCTAATATCGATAATGTTCTTTGTTTAAACTCCAAAATCTGAAGGTAGACTATGATAAAACAGATTAAAAAAGCTGAAAGAAGCACAGTTTTGAAAAGTATATTTTTGTCTATGAAATAGGCTTAAAGAAGCAAAAATGTGATGCCTTCACATAGGTGACGACTAAATGCGTTCGATTTGGTCTTTTATCTTTGTGCTAACTTAATGTTAGGTTCCCGAGGTTTTAGAGCGTTCACGAAAAGTCTAGGGAGTTTTAGAAACCATTCTGAGTTTACGCAGCAGTGAATCTATCGCGATTCTCTAGATAATAGGTTTTTTCGAATATCAATATCCTGGTCGCAAGGGCAAAGTTTAAGAGAAAACCCCATTTTCTACACCCTTTTTACTACTCACGTGTAATGGTATAGAAACGGCTACGGTAGAATTCTTATTTGGCAAATGTACGCAATACGGAACCCCTATATGTAGAAGCAATTGGCTTTTTGGAAATAGCATACTAACCCATATAATTTCGTATACCTATTAATAAACAAAGACCGAATATCGATATAGGTACCTTTAATCTGTTCTAGAACAGAAGACGTTAAAACAATTTTCACTCAAAATGCTAATTCTTATGCCTGTCAATCACAATTCTAACCAATTTTCAAAAATATTAGATCAAATTTTGTTACCTGTTAGACAGTTTTGTGTACATATATTTACCATCTTTAGTTTCTGTTGCATATACGATTATAATCCAACCAACAACCTACAAGTTCAACAGAAGTCTCACACGTTCCTCTTAGGTTAAGTTTTGTAGTTTTTAGTTATTCACAGTTTGTAAGGAGTCCTAAAGTTAAGAATCCGCTGTCTTAATCTCAAGCGTTTTCAATTTATCTCATTCGATTCTCACGTTATTCTTATTAGCTCATTTCTATAGGTTAAGTTCTTATAATTGTAACATTAACATTAAGACCCCTCTACTAATTTTAATCAATTGTAAAACCATTCCAAGAAAAACTCAGTTTTTACGTATCTGTCAAATTGCTTTACAATCACAACCGCGCTTTGTGGGTACATTCACCAGTTCTTCCCAATTTGATAGAGACTTTTTCTACTGGAAAAATTCTATAAAACAAGGGGGGGGGATAAATGTAAACGGAAGTCAGAAATGATTCAGAAACCAAATAGTTAAGGATCCATTCTCTCATCTTAACAGTAAAAGAATAAAGCTTTTATTAACCACAAACCGTCTCTTACCCCAACCCAAAACAAAGAAGATATTACATTACTCAATTACTAGTAAGTTCTTGCCAATAGTGAACCTATCTCCACAACTCACCATAGGATTTAGAAAGCCACTGTATCTAGGTGCTCCTCTAGCAAACCTTGACCTTATTTGTGATTATTATTGACTAGCGGCAGCTAAGTTTGTCTACTAAAAAAGTTCGAGTTTCAGCTAAATACGGTAAGATTCGATGATATAACTTCCCCTTTCTCGATTCTAGCGTTCGCTCGTAAATTATCAGTGACGGTACCAGATGTAGGCGGAATTCCTTAATGAGAGAATCTTGCCATAATAACTTTGTAATTGAATTACAACAAATTAACATTGTTGTCCTTGAATGTTGCCCTTATATCACTTTCTAACATAAGTCTTAAAGTCAGGTGTTATGAAACAGTCAAATGCAGGTCCAGAAGAAGAATAAACACTGTCAAAAACGGCAAAAAAGTTTTAGGGACACCTGTTTTAACGGTACCATTTTGAAGAATGCTCGATTGGCAGCCAATTGATTTTCGAAACGATTTTGTTAAGACATTATACAGATTTTCTGGCGGTCTGGCACCCATGAACGACTTTCCAATTTCTGGTAATGATGGCAAGACATCCCTTATGATGCAAATAGTTATTAGAAAAAGAAACAAGTGATAAAAAGTATGGCACGTGACCCTTCCACTTACGCAATGTTAATGGCGTTCTGATACCCACTACGATACGGCGTTCTGATACGTAGAGGATTTCTACAACCTGAAGTAACTGAAGAAACGTAGAGGTATCGCTAGTTGAATGTAAATAACCGAGTTGAATGTTTGTGTATGTCTAATTATATCAACCGGCAACCACTGTATTAATGTAATGAATTATTTAATGAATTATATAGTTTTTCTGATTTAAATAGTTTTTCCCTAGTGTGTTACACATTGGAAATTGCATATATAAACTCTGTTAGAATTTATTCCTGTACATATAGACTTTGTTAGAATTTATTCCTGCGAGTGTGCCCATTGAAATTGATTTGTAAAGCTTATTAACTCATTACTATCTACTTGGGGCATGTCAGATTGTACAATCTAGATGAACCCGAAGACACGTTTACATTCCGTGATCTTTTGTGGTCCTGAATTAATAATTTATTGTACTTAAACAAGTTTAGAATAACAGTTCCTCTCCCATAAATTCCTTGGCTATTTTGGGTTTGTACATAATTATTAATTAAATTCTCAACAAACTTGAGCTAAGATTATTTGACATGCAGTTAAAGTTTATTTACACGTTATCTATCATTGCAACAAAGCATTTTAAAAGCTTTCCCCTATTTAGGTACGTTGTATTGGGAAGAGTCTACCACGTTACAAGCAGTCGCAGATGTGTAGCTATTTACAGATATTGTCGTCACACTCTAGACTCGCTACATAGTCTCCTTGTACGTCTACACACTTCTCCCAGCAATGCTCCCATCTCTTTAACTCGTCCAAATAGTACTCGGCGTTTTTCTCTGCAAAATAATTGTTCACGAAGGTGATTGCCTCCTCATTTGACGAAAATCTCTGTCCTTGGTCGCTTGGGGCTAGATCTGGGGAGTAAGGAGGATGGTCAAGCAGTTCAAACCGTAATTCGTGGATTTTCGCCATGGCAACCGCGGAGGTGTGAGACGGCGCATTGTCTTGGTGAAACAGGATTTTCTTTTTCTGCAAATGTGGCCGTTTTCCCGCAATTTCTGCCTTCAGCTTGTCAAGTAATGATGCGTAGTATGCTCCTGTAATGGGTTTTCCTGTTTGAAGATAATCGATTAAGATAACTCCATGACTATCCCAAAAAACAGTCGCCATCACTTTCCCAGCCGCCATAACAGTTTTTGCTTTTTTTTGGAGTCGATTCCCACTTCGCAGTCCACTGTTTTGACTGTATTTTTGTTTCGGGCGTATAATGGTGTATCCAAGTTTCATCTACAGTAATTAATCGGCGCCAAAACTGTGATTTATTGCGCCTAAACTGCGCCAACAGAGCGTTGGAAATGTTCATTCGAACACGTTTTTGGTCTAACGTGAGCAAACGCGGCACCCAACGCGCGGACAGCTTTCTCATGCCTAAATCTTGATTCAATATGTGACAAACACGTTCTTTGGACATATTCATAGCCTCTGCTATCTCTCTCACTTTAATTCGACGGTCGTTTAGCACCATTTGGTAAACTTGAGCGATGTTATCGTCAGTAGTTGCAGTTTTTGGACGTCCCGAACGTTCATCGTCTCCCAAGCTGGTACGACCACGTTTAAATTCAGCTGCCCAAAATTTCAATGTGGTAAATGATGGCGCATAGTCCCCATACACAGAGTCCAACTCATCTTTGATTTGCGTAGGCGTATTGCCTTTCAAAAACAAATATTTAATGACAGCTCGATACTCGATTTTTTCCATTTTCACAAAAACACTCACATCGACTCACTCAAACGATTGTCAAATAACAACTGCGCGTCCAAAATGGCTGAAATTCTGGTGAGTACCTGTCAAAAGATACACAACTACATTCCCTAGCTTTTATTGACGAGTGCTGCCATCTTCACGTTAAGGTCGGTAACTTTCCAGACCATCCTCGTATGTATGAATTGATTTCAAATATAAAGAGTCGAGAAGGATAAGAACTATGGTTTATTAAGGACCCAGTGATAATGACAATCTCTGTCTCTTTGTGGTGGTTATTTTCAATATCGAAAGCGGCAGAAGTGAGTCATACATAACGGAATAATGAAAATGAAGATGTACGTTCGACTCGGCTATCCCCGCCCAATAGGGAGAACGATGACAAATTGCAATTAAACGACTGCGTCCGTTTTCAACTTCTAGAGCCTGTTATTTTAATTCATATATAGTAACTACATATATGATTTAGTTTGAAGATCGTAAGCATAAAAATGCATTTGCATTTTTTCATGTCCCACTAACATTGCCAGTGGAGCAGCAAATCAAGTTGCTATCAAAAAATATCTCATTTAAAATGTTTAATAACCCAGACAGGTAACCCTTTTAACTACGTATCCCTGATTAATTTTTTTTGACAATGAAGACCTTTTTTAAAATTCATAAATTGAATTGAACCTAAAAGCTTTTTTCAGAAAAATGAACTTTCTCTTTTAGTCTAATGGATTTAAACATTAATTACTTATATCTCTTAAGCGCGGGAATTTAAAATGAGGCCACATCTTTAAAGATAATAAAAGAAAGTTAAACCCTCTACCTATTATAGTATTAACAGTCTCGGTTCATTCATTTATCCCTGATACTGTTATTCTTGGTTTTGTTTCATTTTATCACAAAAGTGCTTTTTTTATAACAAAAGGTTAAAATCGTTAATCCTGTCAAAGTTAACAACCGAACATAAATATTATACTCGAGCTCGATTAATTTAGTTTTTGCAAGAAAAAACCCTTAACATTACTATTTAATTCAATTTGAATAATTCTCCCTTCTTTACTTCTAAGCTTTTGATGAATGTTCCCAACTTCAATTTTCTAAGCCGCTTTTACTAAACCTACGTTTCGAATTGCTTTTTTAATGGATTAGAAATCTTACTAATGCTGCTGTAACTTAATAGCAATTTGTTTTATGTGCCATAAAAAAGTTTTAAAAGTGCTCTTTGTGAAATCAGAAGTACGTTTTTACAGCAAAGGCAAAAATAAATATCTATGGAAGATACTTCAATACATACGTTGAGGTTTATGCGTTTCCTGAAGTTTTTCAATAGCTACCGTTATCGATATTCATTCTGCATTTTATCAAACTGAATAGTGTCGGTATGAAGCGTGGATATGTACTGCTTGAGTATAAATAATATATGAATGCTATTATTGAGTTTTAGAAAGCTTTACGATTGAAACACTAGCATCAAAGATAGATACTTGAAATATTGAAACTACTTTTTCTGTTTTTAGTTTACGTTCGACGCATTCAAAGCAAAAATATACGGCAAAAAATGGAAGCTTATCGATATTGCTTAGTCGAGCTTTTAATTAGACGGAGCAGGCGGATGAACGGAAAAGTCAGTAATTCAAAAGCCCACGCTTTACATAAATACCTTATACGCTACATGGAAAAGTAAAAGTTATAAAAAGAGTTTATTAATTATTATTGCCATTGCAAGCTGCAATCGTGAATGTCTGATGCGATTTTATAAATTATTTTTGCCCAGCCCCGACCAATATATAAAGCGCTTTTATTAGCTTTAAACCAGAAAGGTATCGTAATTATCGTGTGTACTAATTAGACTTTTAGTTCTGAACTTTTTTTGACAGACAATGAAATATGTACACAATTCCTAAGATCTCATTCTCGGCTATTTTAAAAGACTATGGGTGGTTTCTAGCACCATTTAAACTAAAATTACCATTTCCAAATTACCTAACAAATGCTGTTTACATGATACACTTTTCAAACTGTTATACAGGGTGTTTTGGAAAATGTGTCCTTCCCGTTAAAGAGCAATAGGGAAACATGTGTAGAGTAACATCTTACTAACAATTTACTGAAATGTCCATTTGAAATGACAACCCCCCCTTATAAAAAGAATAGGCACGCCACTGAAAAGTAGTAGATAAAATTGTATGAAAATTATGCCTATTAAAAGTACATACTTTTAAAGGTCATCGACAAAATAACCATAAGAAACCCAAGCAGGTAACCGGGTAAATAAATTCTTCGAAAATTGTAACCAAATGAAAATAGTAAGTACGTGCTTTTAAAACGTTTTACCTAAATGATAACAAACATTAATTCTGAGCATCTGTAAATAACTGTTAATGACTCAGATCATTGAAATTTGTAATCTGCAGTTTGTCGTCAACTTTCTTTATATTAAGGTGGCGGTAAACTTGAGTTTCGATTACGTATTAATACACGTTTTAGAATTAATAACTTGAGTGAGGTAGTGTTAAGTGTTTGTTAGTGTTAAGTAGTGTAATTAATTGTAGTTAGTTACTGTTTAAATTATGGCAGAACCAAACACGCCTGCTGAATGAACGGAACTTTTCAAATCAACCATTTTCAAAAAGTACACTCACTAGAACCTGCAAATCATATACCGCGAGTGCAATTGTGCCAATGGCTATTGGAACGCAAACAGGAAAATCCCCAGTTTGCACAAAATGTACTGTGGACAAACGAATGCTGTTTTACTCGGGCGAGGGTTTTTAATTCACACAACAGCCACATTTGGGCTGACGAGAATCTTCATGCTGTCCGAAGACATTATTTCCAGGCGCTTCGCGGTAAATGTGTCGGCAGGAATTTATCAGAACCATTTAATAGGACCTTTTATTCTGCTCCAACGATTAACCGGTGACTGGTACCTATACTTGCTCGCCATGTACGGGAGTTTTTGAATAACGAATACCCTAACCGGTGGATAGGACATGAAGGACCCATCGCCTGGTCTGTGAGATCACCGGACTTGACTCCCCTCGATTTTTGTATTTGGAGATATTTTAAAACGTTAGTGTACAGGACAGAACTGAATACTGAGGAAGAGCTACGCACACGCATTGAAATCGCCTCAGAATAAATTCGCGCAAATGCCGAAATGTTTGCGAGCATAAACTTGTGTGTACAGACAAACGCGATTTATTTGAACACATGTTATGTGTTCAATTGTTCAATTGTTATGCAAACAAAGATTGTTTGCATCTAAACAGTAAGTTTTACTCATTTTGTTAAAATAACATTCGTAAAATAAAAAACAGGAAAGAAATTTGCATCACAATTAGGTCAATGAACGTATGTTACATTTTATTTACCGACCTTGATAAATGATCAAATCATCAAAGTAGTGAGTCACTCGCCAACCGCTGCTGAAATTCAATTCTGTTGTTTCTGTAAATTGATACGTAGCGGTCAGTTATTAATTTAGTAGTGCAGATGTGAGATCATTGGTTGCTTTATCAGTAATTCATGGTTAAAATCTTACAAACAACCCATAGGCGACTCGTGTCTTGCAAAAAGTACGGAAAAATCAATTTTTTTAAAATTTCTTATTTTTATTTTATGAGTTTTGGGGTCTCTATATGGTCACCTTTCACCCCCTTAAAGCATTGCATATTTTTCCGGAACACCTTGTATAGTATAATATGATATCCAAATTTTCTTTCAATCTGTTAATTCTTGTTAGTCTTGTAAGTGTAATTTAAAAGTACAAAGAAAAAGGTTCTACCTATCAATTCCTAGTACTTCAAACGGTATCTCTAACGCCACATCAAGGTCTTCGCGCTTTTTGGATTGAAGTTGCGTAACAATCTCTGCGTCTGCGTTATAAGCCTATGAAGCTCAAGAAATCGGGATAACTAAGGTCATACTAAGGCTATTTAGTCCTATTTCATTATTTTTAATATGATTTCGACTCAACCGTCAACAACCTTCGTCAGGGTTGAAATTCAGCCTATTGTCGGTTTTTACTATTCCATTTGGTTTCTGTTAATTACATTCTTTTTCTATAGCTTTATGCTCTATATCCCATTTTGTAACACACATTTTTCTTAATTGCCTTTAGTTACTATACATTCCTATTTTCGCATTAATGCATTGTTATTGGCATTTATAATACACACAGTATAATATTTTTTATGATTAAATCTGCCTTCCTAAGTCTTCTGGCTTCCCCATTCGTCGATCTATAATAAAACCAGTCTGTAACCTCACGCCAATTTTATTTCGACTGACATCAGTATACTCGTCACGTGACTCACGCTTCTTTTGGCAAGACAGCCTCTTCTTGAAAATTTCTTGACAATGCAAGATGCTAGATTTGGTGTTATTTAAAATTTTTTGGTTTAATAGTGAAATTTCCCTTTTGCTCGGATAACCATTGTGAAATACTGAAATTATTAACTCATTGTTTGGAAGTTATGGAATAACGAAATTATAGTTTTTCGGTAATGCGAAGTGACGCTTTGTCAACCATTTTGGATAACTCCCCTTTGAATTTGAAACGTAATATTTTTATTTAACTAAAGTTTCTTCTTGTTTTATTGACGTGATCAATAAGCCTTTTTCTAAAAGATAATTATTATTTATAGGGAACTCCGTTTGGCGTTAAATGTAGTTTCGCGTTTTAATCCAGTTTCGTTTAATAACAGGTTTCATATTATCGTATTTCATTTTATTCCCTATTTTTAATTAAAAAAGCAAACGTTATATCACTGGTTCTAAGGCTTTTTTTTTTTTAGAAAACAGAATTCAATTTCATAAAATAGGCATTCTTACCACCATTGTGTAAAAAGTGTGTGTCCTCTTCTGGAATAATTTATTATGCTTCAATTTCTCAATATACAGTCATTGATACATTAATTGATTATTTGATACTTTATTTAAGGATATATGTGATTTACGGTCTAGAATTTCTACTACTTATTAGAAAAATATCAACTACTTGCCTTCGCTTCTATATTAGATTGAATTGTAATACAATATTACAGTAGAGCATTTATGGTTTCTTGAATATCTTCAGTGGCATATGTATTGTTTTACTTTTATTAATCACATATTATTTTTCTTCAGCTTCCTTCAAGTCTTGTAACAGCAGCTTATTCTGAATTGCCTTTAGTTAATATACACCCAGTATTTTCGCATTAATGCATTCTTATTGGCATTTATAATACACACACATAGTAATATTTTCGCTCTGGTTAAATTTGAATTCTAATTACTAGAGACCCTTTAATTAGAGTCTGGCCAATGCGTTGCCACGGTGCCCGCCATTTTATATCACACTAGGGCTAATGAAATTTAAAGCGAGGATTTCGACATTTTACTGCTAAATAATGTTTTATGTATACATAACTCACTATTTCGTGTTTTTTAATGGAGTCAAATACCGTTCACATACGTGCCAATGTTTGGCCGTGTAACCATTGTTGCACTTTTCAAATTTGGAGCCACGTGTTGTGATATAAAATGGCTGCCTTGGCCAGACGCTAATTGAAGGGTCTCTACTAATTACATCTTTATAACGCCTTCTAGGCTTGGCTTTGCTACTGCAAAATTTTGATTGTTCTAAAGTCTTCTGGCTCCCCTATTCGTCGATGGATAATAAAAATCAGTCTGTAATTTCGCGCCAATTTTATTATCGACTGACGCTTTAATGCAGCCAATTAAAAAGCAGTGTGCTCGTCACTAACCCACGCTTCTTTTAGAAAACGAGCCTCTTCTAAAATACTTCATCTTCTTGACAATTTCTTGACAAAGCAAGATGTTAGATTTGGTGCTGTTTAAATTTTTGTGATCTAGTAGTAAAATATTCCTTATGGGGATGGGATAATTATTGTGTAATTAATTAGTGCACAAAATGGTTTTGCGAAATACTGAAAGTATTAACTCATTGTTTGGAAGTTATGGAATATCGAAATTATAATTATCGACCATCGACCGAGATTATATTTTGTCGACCATGTGTGTGTGGATGTAAGGCATTAATAATGGTCTAGTCATCCGCAATATTTTGAGTACCTACTAGTGGTAACAGGAAACGAAAAGATTCTTAACAACCTGGTGATCCATCTACTACGAGTCACCAGTTTGTAAATAAAAAAATCTGCCAAAATCATTTTATTGAGATAACCAGGTGGGTTTTTTATATTTTATGTTCATGTCGGAAAGTCGCTTAGCTAGTTGTATTAAAATTTAAAACTAAATTTAGTTGATTCGTAAGTAATAGAATTTTCATAAAGTTGCAAGTTAACGAAGATCCTCAATCTGACAAAAAATCATGTTATATGAAGAGTAGATGTCCATTTCTTGAGTAACTAAGGAGTTTAATAACGATCAAGGTTGGATTTTATAAGTATTTTTAAACTAGTTATGAATCGTTTAGATTAATTTGTAGCAGCACTAGGTGTTTAACGATTTATCTTTTTATGTACCCTTATTAAAAACATTAGTTACATAATAATTGAAGACCTTCCAGTTAATATAATTATTCCAATGACTGGATAATGATTTTTGTGTGAATAAATAAATAAATGATATTCTTGGTGATACTTATTTTTTTTTATTTGTTCTGTGATATTTTGCGTTATAACGGAGTGAAGAAATTCGGTTCTTGCATGTTTAGAACGGCTTCACTTTAAGATATATAGCTCCGTTGTTGTGCAGCAGAACGGATTACACCTTATTTGTTTAAACTAATCATGCTGGCGCCCATTCTGTCCAGCTATACATAATTAGCAGGCATTCCTATTCACCTACGATCTGCTTTGATTTAAAAATAGAACAAGTTGTGCTTATTGATCAGGTTAAGCCGCCTAATTAAATTCAACGTTAAGTATTATTTCTGATATTGTTACAATTGACGATCCATCGTGGGACCTGTGTTTTTATAAAAACTGATGTTAAAAAGTATGTTACAAATTGGTGGCGTTGTTTTTGAAAATTGCCTATATAAGCCTGGTTCCATTCTTTTTTAGGTAATTTTTGCAGATGTTTTTTTATGCTTGTTAAATATTATATTATCAGCTTGTTAAGTTTTTGTTAATTGATTCAGCGAAAAGATTTTTTGGGTTGAAGTCTAATTGGGCACGATATCTGGTACCAGTGATTTATAACTATTCGATTTACGCCAAGGCCTTAGCAATCTCTGATAGATGATGACATCATTTGATCGTGTGCATTAATTGATATTTTTGCGAAGACTGGGGGAATGCACTTAAGAAATTTTTCAGTGGCTTATTATAAATTATTTGAGAAATCGCACTAAGCCACAGCTGAATCGAATCCACTCCCCAGACCTAGTTAAAACGCTTCTTCTAACGCATTTAAATAAAAAGTACCATTCCAGCTCCTTCCAAGGATATTAGAAATAAGCGTTATATAGTGATGAGGAGGAATCAAAGGTTATCATCAAAGACGTTTTCCTAATATCCTAATATATAATAAATAAGGGGGCATCACAAGTTAAACTGTATATTTCAATAGGCATTTTGCCTCCATCTGCCAAAATCTTAAGGTCAGCTACCAAAAGTCTTTATGCTTCCGAATGCATTTAAACTGACGTAGTAAGAGGATTCGGGAACAGGGAGACGACGAAACAGTGATGAAATGTGCTGACTGTAGCTAGTTCTAGAATCCAAGTGACAAATCAGAGACCTGTACTAATTAACTGTAGATTCCAAACAAGCATTACAAGACACCTTAATAAGGCAGCTTTGGACTAGCTGCTTGATTTTATAAGAGATGCTGAAGGCATCTGGCATGTTAACACTTGAAATTTTGTTTTCAGGATTTTGGTGAATTTATTTCAGGGGCAAGACGACTAGCAAGGTCTACACTCTGTGATTAAGGGCGCCAAAGACGTAATAGACCGAAGTAAGGGTGCCACTGATCCAAAATTGTAGATTTGAGACAAGCATTATACAAAAAGAGCATTATAAAAAGGTGAAAGTAAAGGGTTACATGTTTCAACGTCTGGATTCACGTGACGCACCACAATGCATAGCAAATAATATTGTGCATGGTTTATGTGGAACGGAAAAACCGAAAAACCAATGAGCTTTTAATGCGAAGTTGCGACACACAGGCAAGTGTAACAAGAAGTAGGTAGAAGTTAAGTAAGTAGTGACTCATGCAACTAGTGAAGCATTGGATCAAGCTTGTGAATCATTTTGTACTACAATTTTAGACGCCGACTGTGACAAAATCCAAGATACCGTCCCAGAAAATACAGTGATAACTACCACCCCTTTAGTTAACCAATTTAACCTGTTCTTTATATTCCGTTCATTCAACTTCAAGAGTTGGCTGTTTGCTGTTTTTGTATCTGATAGAAGCTTGGAATGTTGAATAGTCGATGGTGAAGTAACTTGTCGTTAATGTCGAGTTCTGTAGGAAAATGACTAATGGACCGGAATAAAATAAATATTATCTTTATTGGGGCCCTCACTTTCCCACCCACGCTACTTCACAAGAGCAAGAACAGAAACATTAGACATGTCTAATCTTACGCTATTCGAATGGCCTAGACTTTCCTGTGACATTCTCCCGATGTATGTCTTTGGCATTCTCTGAAAGAAAAAGCACAAGCTTGCACCTTTCTCAGTAGTGCTATAATTACAGTCGGATTTACCTCCTGGTTAAGTGATCTTACCATTGTTACTAAATTCTAAATATGAATTGGTGGTGGTAAAACTGATTTTTATTAATCCTGAAATATAGAAAATTCACAATACTTACAAACACCTTTATTAGAGGTTAGTTTTCCAATTATTAAAAAATATTGCTTATTTATGTTTTCATTACTATTAATAATAACTCGCACAACAAATATCGCTACTATAAATAGAATTATTGTTTTATCAAAAATGAACAAAATACCACAAGAAATAAATACGTAATAGAAAAGGATAACGTCAAGCGTTTCCACAGAGAAGGATAGAACGTAAGAGGCGAACATGCCAGCATTGTTTTTTCTTTAGTATTACACATGCTTTGAAAAGAGCCTCCATCAACATAGCAGCAACGCTTGCTTACCATATCTTCCCGATTATTTATACATCTATTTTCATGAATACGCTTTGAGAAACATTACCATTAATATAACCAATTACAATTATATATTACTTTATTTAAGATATACAGTAAATGCCATAGTTTACTTCTTCTAAAAAAACATAGGCCCTAAAATGAGATTACAGCCTAACATGGCGACGACTATATTGTATACTATTTATTATTCAAGAAACATTGTTACCGGATGCTACTTATTTTACATCTAAAAAAGATTTTAAAATTTAAAGCTACTTATAAGACTTAAATGACACCAGTGGAGTCATTTATGTAAGTACTTATACTCACCATGACGGTGTTATTGCACATTTAAGGATCACTAGTAAAAAAATCGCGTAACAGGAAGCCATTAAAATTCCATAACTTATTAAACAAAATTAGATATTGGATTTTCCTCTGTATCACTGATTTACTTTTGAAGTTTGCAATAATGCAATGTTTGCCAGATTAGATAAATTATGTGTACCTGCATAATTTATTTTGCCATTCCCATGCATGACTTGACTTGAATTGCTGATTGATTTTTATATTCGAAAATTTCTCAGTTAATATGTCGCTTTTACTATCTAATAAAAGACAGTGAAAGTTAACTGTCATAAAATGAAACATAAAAGATAATATACAAGGCGCGACATTTTATTAAAAGCGGAACGTACTACGAAAAATGTTTCAAAAGCCAATACATGAAAACACCTGTCAATTTTCCAATGAACGTCGGCGTCGTTGTATCGCTATGTCAAGTCAATCAGGGGTGATTATAAAATTTTAAATCGCATTCTGTGATTCAGTTTTTTCATATAGGTATATCTATATCCTACCAAACATGACAGATATATTTTTACCGAGGGTTTGCATTAAATATTATAAGCAACAAAGCTGAGAAGTCTCCAGGGAGGTTATTTAGGTTTAGCAATTTGATGTTTGTTATTTCAAAATCAAAACAGATGTGAGCATTTTGCGGTTAATGTTTCACATGGCAGAATGCCAATTTCAATGAATGAAAATACCTTACAAATAAATGCCTTTGTATCTTGTGGAACCTGTAGTAAATTGATTCAATGAACAATTATATTTTCTGAGTTGTTTAGTGAAATTTGAAAATATTCTTTTAATCAACCTTAGGGGAAGCCGCATATCGTGTAAAATAAGGGAGATATGAGCAATTAAAAAATATATGATGACGTAGATACTACCTACCACTGAGCGATTTGTTGCATATCTACAATGTTTATAATACCAATAAAGTTTGGATGTAACTCCCATTCGCAGTTTCCTCTGCAACCTGTCTATACAGTATGTGCATAAATATTTAGAACAGGCAACTCAAAGGACACTAGGAAATATCTACGTCATCATTATTCTTTAAATGTAGATATCAGGTTTATTTTACGCTATATACGTGCTACTATTGATTTTATTTGTTTTTTAGCTCTAAAAATATAAGACAGTAAATAACAATTATCTTAATCCTACGATTTATCATTAATAAAATTCCCACTAGAGATAAATTAATATCAACGCAAATGGAAATGCATAAAGCATTCACATTTCAAGAAACCTGGCATCATCGAGTTCTCTCTCTCGTAAAACCGTCGAGCTCTAAATTTCAACTAAAATAAAACCAATCAAATCCAGAAAAGCCTTTAAATTATGATCGCTGCAAGTTTTCCAAGAGATTCCCCGAACACCACCCTGGGGCCTGTTTCCACCAAGAAGGAGAAGAATAAAATGACTAATGCGATTAAAAATCTAATATTCAACGAATTCGGCAAGTTTAGCCGAAGAGGACCAAGTTACTTAAAATCGCATTTGGATAAAGATACTGGATAATAAAGATAAGCCTAAGGCGGTGGCGTCTGGGATACAAAAAGCGAAACTAGAAAATGAAAACACAATTTTCAAAGGCGAAGAGACGATTTGTGTAATTTAGATGAAAATAAAATATTTATCTTTTTCGAAAAGTTCGTATTCTAATTGTGAGGAAAAAAGTTAATGATGTTGTGCGCCTTTGTAAGTCCTTTATTAGGCTATTATCTTTTTTTTTAGATCTAGTCTGATGTATATTTTTTAAGCCAATTAAAGTATCAAATTTAATTATTTTATAAGACCAAGATAACAGCAACGAATCCTTGTTATTATGACTGTACAGGTTTCATATTATCGTATTTCATTTTATAAACATTCCCTATTTTTAATTAAGAAAAGCAAACGCTACATCACTGGTTCTAAGGCTTTTTTTGTGGAAAACAGAAGTCAATTTCATAAATTAGGCATTCTTACCACCATTGTGTAAAAAGTGTGTGTCCTCTTCTGGAATAATTTATTATGCCTCAATTTCTCAATATACGGTCATTGATACATTAATTAATTATTTGATACTTTATTTAAGGATATGTGTGATATATCCTATTTCTTCCCTATTCGTCGATCGATAATAAAAACCAGTCTGTAATCTCGCGCCAATTTTATTTCGACTGACGCTTTGATGCAGCCAATTAAAAAACAGTATACTCGTGACCCACGCTTCTTTTGGCAACCAAGCCTTTTCTAAAACACTTCTCTTCTTCAAAATTTCTTGACAAAGCAAAATGTTAGATTTGATGCTGTTCAAATTTTTGTAATTTATTAGTGAAATTTTCCCTTTTGATTGGATAATTATTGTGTAATTAGTGCATAAAATGGTTTTGTGAAATACTGAAAGTAGTAACTCATAGTTTGGAAGTTATGGAATAACGAAATTATAGTTGTCTTTGTAATGCGAAGTGACGCTTTTTGGACCATTTTGGGTACTTTCCTTTCGAATCTAAAAAGTACCATTTTTTAAATAAAGTTTCCTCTTGTTTTACTGATGTGATCAATAAGCCTTTTTCTACGAGATAATTATTATTTATACGGAACTCCGTTTGGCGTAAAATCTAGTTCGTCTTTCAATCTAGTTTCGTATCTTGATGCCTGATCTTCAAACTTTAAGCTGCAAGTTTTATCCCCATTCGTTTGGTGTTAATGGGGAATGCACCTACTCGTGGCTGTTAATTATAAAGAGGAATCGTAATTGTATTGATCTGGAATTTCTAAAGCTGTAATGGAATGCAAGGCATTAACAATGGTCTTGTCATTTGCAATATTTTTACTACCTACTCGTCGCAACTGGAAGCCTTCTCCAAACGTTCTTAACAACCTGGTGATCCAATTACTACGAGTCACTGGACAAACGTTTGTAGACCACATTTATTGTATTGAAATAACCAGGTGGGTTCTTTATATTTTATTTTCATGTAGAAAGGTCACTTAGACAGTTGTATTAAAATTTAAAATTAAATTCCGTAATGAGACAAACATCATTTTATATAAAGCTCTGACGTTTATTTCTTGAGTAACTAAGGAGTTTAATAATGATCGAGGTTTGATTTTATAAGTGTTTTTAAACTACTTATAAAGCGTTAGACTTATTTATAGCAGTACCAAATGTTTAACTATGTATTGTTTTTATGTAACATTATTATTATTAACGATAGTATAGCTCTATTGTTGTGGAAAAGTGCAGATAACACTTTATTTGTTGAAACTAATCATGCTGACGCCCATTCTCTATAGATCTATATAATTAGCTGGCATTCTAATTCACCTACGACCTGATTTAATTTAAAAAGAGAACGAGTCGTGCTTATTGTTCAAGCTAAGCCGAGACATATTTAAATTCAACGTAAGTATCATCGCTGAAATTGATTTTGTTACAATTGACGCCAAAGCGTGAGACTTTAGTTTTTGAAAATAAAATAGTAGTTTTTTATGCTAGTCTCTTACGTTCGGAGCAGTACGTGTCAAAAACCAACAAGTTTTCAAAAAACACCATAACCCGTTCTGTGTACCCCTGCCCCACTCGTGCAATTTCAGATAGTCATATACGTACAGTTGCGATCATTCGCTAAGGAACGCTGAAAAAATAGTGAACGCCGGTTTTTCAGTTTTTTATGCAATGTACGCTGTAATTCGAGCTGATTTGTGGACTGGGCAATTACAATGCAACAAAATGAAATGTTCTTGTATACCATTTTAATAAACTTACGCTTACATTGTACAAAAAACTGGAAAATCGGCGAATGTGATTTTCTCATCGTTCCTTAGCGAATGATCGCAACTGTACAATCCAGGATCTAAACAAAGTTGATTTATTCGCTATTGTTGACACTTGCTGGCGAGTAAGAGAGGAAAAGTGAGGACTTAATTTTTCCTACAATAATGGAAATGGCTGATAACATGAACATGGCCAAAATCGCAAAATTATGGAAATTTGGCAATTTCGGTTATCAAGATCAAAAAAGGACGTTTTCTATTCATAGTAACAAACTCAAAATTATCTTAGGTTTCAAGAAACTGAAATAAAAAAAGAGAAACGCAACATCTATTTACGAGTCTTACCTACTTGGTCCCGATCTAGATGGAGAGGAAGCGCAATATAAAAGTGCAAAAACAACCTAGGAATAAAAACCACTGAAGGTAGTCTACACCTAAACTAAAATAACGTTTACAAAAGGTCATTTCTGATTGGTTGATAGATTAGAATTCTTCATTCACATACCAACGGCGTCGCGTGATATATACGCATGTTGACGTTCAATCGTGATTTTTGAAAACTTGTAGCTGCCATTTTATTTTTGAAGGTCACCGTGGACGCCTTCAATTTATTCGTAGCCTTCATCCTATGGTGTCATATTTGTAGATGCCAACAGTCGCGTTTTCCTAGTTAGAGAGGCGAGTTTACTTGGTTCTGTTTATCGAGTATAATAATGATGGAAATTATACTATTGTTTTCGAAAAAAAAATCACAAGTAGGTATATTTAATATTTTTATACAAAGAAATAAAAAACAGATACAAAAAACGAAAGAAAAAACAAAGAATAAAGTCACAAAATGACAATTCTATACTTCTTCAATATGAAAATCTTATGAGAATTTTTGAGTTCTTCCAATAACTACTCTCACCAATCTACAAAGTAATTACCTCAAGTAGCATTCTCATTGATCGAAGACAGGACGTTTGCTGTAAAAATTAACCATTGCCATTAATAATTGCCATTTCTGAAATCAATACCACAAAAGCAGGAGTTCCACAAGGCAGTAGCTTGGGACCACTGCTATTCAATATGTACACTTCCAGGTAACGCCAACTTAGCTACTTTCTCCGACAACACTGTCATTTTGTCACAAAGTCCCGATCTTCCACAAGCTGTCTCCCATCTAGAACGGGTAACTGATCAAATCTCCTCCTGGTTCACTTAATACAATTAATATTGTCTTTTGGAAAAACTATAACCCTTTTGTTTTCAAATAGCAGCGACAACGATTGGTTTTGCCGCTGGAGCTAAAGCATCAGAATGACGTTGGCAACATTGAATGTTACCAGATTCCGTCTTACAATAAATCTTAGGTTTAATAACAATCATGCACAAAATATTCATAATTTAACTAATTTGATAATGGACAATGGACATTCATGCTCTATAAAAACAATCAAATAAATATAATAGATAGCAGTAATTGTAATTTTTAAACAATTTTTTTTTAAATTTTCGCACGTAGTAATTTTTCCTTTATTGAAGTTTATCAGGTTGTTAATAAACGAATAATTTCTAAATATTCTTTAACTGTATTATCTAAAATTTTCCAAAATTGTACTGCATTTTGCATTCAAGGTTTTGTGTACGATAACTGCGTACTGGCATTATCATACCTTACTGACCTCAGCGATAGGTTCTTATCATTTATTTATAGAACTTCATTTTGAACCTGTTGAATCTGTTTGCAACTAATTTACTGGAGAGCTGTCTATACGGGCTTAGACCTAGTTCTCCATAACAATATCTTTAGAAGCAAAAAAACGGAAATAAAGAAGGGTAGGCACCATTTTTTGGCACATATAGTAGGTTATGTGATAAATGCTTCAAAGCAAAACATTTTAGATAAGAACGGCGTAAACTGCAAAAATTTTGTTTTGGTTTCAACCCCTGCGCCGGTATGCAATGCGAAGTCAGTAGCTCGTACCTTAAGAAGAGTTTGTATGGTTTCAATGTCAGTCTAACAAAACACATTATTACATTCGTAGATAAATACATGTGTGCTGTGTGTACTTTATTTACTAGTTTCTAATTATGATTAACAATTTGATTATCGTTAGAGAGTTCACGGGCATACCTTTAGAAGCGCGCTTTTCTGATTTATTTACATGCGTTGCACTAAGATTTGCCAACATGCCAGTATCGCTCTCAAATTTGCTGTTTTAGCACTTGTAACGTGGTAAAATTCTAGATTTAATTTTAATGCAATTTAAAATTCATTAATGGTAAAAAGCCTTAGTACGGCCCTGTATATTTCAATACATTTTAGTTGGTTTAAAAGTGCAGACTTTATATTAAATCAAATGATGTTTTCGTTAATATCAAAGTTCATTCCCAAAGCGTTTTCACGCAAACGAATTGTTTTTTTAGAGAAAATACGAGATAAAAATGACTTCTTGATGAAATAATATGTCTAAAAAGGCTTAAGTTCAAATTTACGTATTTTGTACGTGCTTATCTTTGTTTTCAATGAATAGATTTTCTGAAAGCAGACCCATAAAGAAATAGGCTGCACCAAATGTAAAGTATCCAGTTTCTCGATACCAAGCAAATTGAGGTCCCGGTGGAACTTTCTAAAGCAAAAATTCTGATTGGTTTAAAAACACAATCAGTGCAGTCTGGATAGGATATTTATGTTTTCCCTCCTTAAAAATCAAAGAGCAAACAAAAACGTGCATCCCCAAGAAGTCAGTCTCGTACAGAGTCCTGGTAGAAACCACGGAGGGTTCTTAAGACAAGCCGCCAAGCAGGGCGTATATTGAGAACCGCGAGAAGTCTGAAATCAATTGCCGACAAAACGCACGCAAGGGTTAACATTAGTTAACAGAGTGCAACAAGTTTAATTTTTAATTTATTTTGTGGTCATTTTCCGTATCCATTACCATAAAATCATAAGTTAATTGCTTTTTAATACAAGTGATTGTTCAAGTTAATAATTTTAACAATATTAATAACGTTTGTAGTTCGTTGTGAAAATTTACAACGAATTTAATCTATAACTGAAAGTTTACGTATAGCCTTTATCGATCGATATTATCGATCCAATAACTACGACAGTGTGTAATTTTTGATATTTTATGTTGGAGATTTAATAATAAACTAAAAACGTTTATGCTTCTAATTTTTATTGATTAACGTCACAATAAGTACCGAAACAAAAAACCTGCGAAAAAGTGACGTTCCTATTAGAATTATATGGGCTTAAAGTTCTCTATTAATGAAAGACAATATTCATTTTATAAACGACCTTATTCTCGCAACTTCACATATAAAATTCAGTTAATAACTCTATCATCGTTACCTGTGTTTACAATTCTTCACCTAGGAAAAACTGTTATGGAGTTGAGGTCTACAGTTTATAGTGATTTGAAGTGCAAATAAAAGGCAATATAGTGAAGTGGAGTCATAAATGAATGAATAGATATTAACATCTATTTAGGATTACCCGATGAACATTATTACCTTAAGCTGTTTTAGCTTTTAAAATTGTTTACATTTATCCATATATTTATACTGATATTATGAATAATTACTGTTTATACCTAACAAGGGATCCCCCCTCTTTTCATGGTAATAATTTATCATTTCATATTTTTTTTAAACAATATGATTGTCTTATGAATAAATCAATTGAATATGATTATGATAATGTTGGACCTTTCCTTTGCATAAGTTATTGCAATACGTTAACCTGCCTAATATTAATTTAACTAATTACGATTAATTATTGAATTCAATAATAAGATCCTAATTAGAATCCTTTTTTGCTTGCGGATACTGAGTATTATAAACACTTGCAAGCAAATGGCGCCCATATACTTTTATTACACACTATAGCTCCACCGATCTTTAGTGAATGATTGTTGAATCATGCGATAATGACATGTACTTTTCGTAAAACATCGGTCATAATTCATCAAAATTTGAATTCCTTTTAATCAGAAAATTTTTTATTCCAAATGTCACCAGAAATGCATTGGTCAAGTTTGATGTAGGAGCTGTAATAGGGAGCTTCTATTATTTAAGCTACTATTATTTCTATCGGTTCAATCTCCGTCTATGTTAACACAGTTTGTTTTTCATTCTATATCTACCAGCTTTGATATTGTTAATATATTGGAAGATCTCCAAAAACTGGGATGTTTTTATCATTTTCGTTTAGAGAAACTAAATACTGAAAGGTATTACAACGTAAGTGACATTAATTGCCGCGCTAATGAATAACAACTGAATAATTTAAACAGTTATGTAGTCCTAATTTATATTTATTATGTTAGGTCTGGCTTAACATTTTTATGTGGTTAGAGCTGGTGTTCTGAAGCGCTCTGATATTGTTATATTTTCTCTTGGGATTTCTTTTGTGTGATAAAGGTTTGCAAATGCAGCGAACAGAAGATTATAGAAGTCTATATATGTTACATAATTCTGATGAACATTAAACCCTTACTTTAGATTATTTACGCCTTTTATGATCATCAATTCATCTCTGAAAGACATAAACATGCAAATTTCAAGAAAACCTTGACGGTCGATTAAACAAAATTGCTTCCAATTCGGTGTTTAGCTGCTAATATTCTAAATTGGCAGTAATTTAGTGCATCTTTGGTTTATTTGCATTTCTTATTCCACTGAGCGTAACAAGAGCAATAGAATAAACGATGCTCGGTGAGCGCGAAATGGAAACCTGTCAGTTTTCTGTGTCAAAATGTTAAACTTGGAATCCACCCTACACGCGCTGTCGCTTCTGTGTTCCTATATTAAATTTTAATACACTATCCTACATAATATATTAGTTGTGCTACATACCCCATATTGTCAACCACTAAATACAATTAAAGTGTTTGGATCACATAAATTGCAAACGTTAAATTTCCCCAAATCCACAAATTGATTTCTATGGTTCGTTTGTCTAAATTGCCACTTAAAAGTGTTCTCTTGGCGAAGAATATGGTTTTGTGCAATAAAAACTTTTTACGTCCTCCAATAAAATCTAATTATCCTAAACAAATTCTGTTCTTCCTCATCTGTTTCCATAAAATTTAAAACTTAAAAGAAAGAGCTTACTGTTAGTGGAAAATGAAACCGAAACATGTGCACAACTATTATAAATTATTTTCCTGGTACTTGTATTATTAATATACAAGGCATACATACACACATACGAACACAGTAAATTATAAAATACTTCAGCCCCCGCTTTTATGTAAGAACGTTTAATTTAATAAAGCGCGAGCACAAATAATAATAATATACATGTGCAGTACAAGTACAAATAATAGATACGAAGAGAGGAGAAACATTTCAGGAATTTCTTATTGGCTTGGAAAAATTTAAATTTTTATGTAACTTACATTATGTAGGACTCTACCGTGAGATTTGATCCAGAAGGTGCTTGTTCTTCTCTCTTGGCAGTTGATGTTCCACATTATTCTCTCGGATTTCTCATTGGAAAACCCATCATTTTCATGTTATATCTGCTTTTTACTGTTCTTTTATATAACCGTATTTTTAGAATATTTCTACCGACCCACACGTGATATGTGATTATATTTAACCTATCGTAATTTTAGAAGGCATTTAAAATTGATTTTAGTTTTAGCATTTCTGGCGAAACAGTAAACAATAAAAATACTTGCCGTGAGTTTTAACAGTCGATTATTATAGTTTATGAGTATTGTTCTGATTGAAGGTTCTCGTATTAACTTAGATTTATTACAGATGTAATAATTATTATTTTTGTGACAGCAAGCCATAAATATTGTTATGCTGCAAAGAATTCAAATCTATCATTTTAGAGTTATAGATCTATACCAGCAACGACGATTTTGATAAATCGTATTGTAACAAATTATATATACATGATGTCTCATGGGCTTTTGTGTATTGCGGTATAATAACATATGTAATATTTCACCATTCATTGTGCCATCAGACACCGGAGTCAACGTGGTTAGAAGGTTGAACTTAACTGATAAATAGAGACGTGCATTTTAGTAAAGCATACAACCACTATGGCAATGAACCGAAGCAAATTAATCTGCATTACTACAATGTAACACAAGTAGGCGCTTGAAAATGGTAGCTTTGGACTAACCATGCCGAAGAAATACACGGTGACCCTTCTATACTTTTGTAGAAGAACAGCATCGAAGTTCAGCCCAATTAGGTAAACAATACTACTCGTTTTTTAGAATGTGCAAGGGTAGCGTAATAAAGTAATAATGAACTCGTCTTTATTTTGGCCAAGTGTTTCGTAGAATAAACACAATCCAACAAACATAGCATGTTGAGAAACGACCTCTCGTTTGAGATTATGTTTCAAAAACGATATTTTTGTTTTGTGATTTCTGATTTGTAAGAAAAGTTCAAATTATTTTAATAGGCATGTGTAATACAAGTCTGCAGGTTTGTGAATAAAAAATTATAGTACATGTAATAGCGACACATATTCGAAGGTCAAGGAGATAAACAATACTATTTGGTTTCTCAAATAATAACAAATTGCAAATCCCTTATACTGCTATTTTAGAAATAAAACGTAACAGTACTTACTTTTATACTATGTAGACTATGTAAACAAATTACCATCCATCAGGGTCGTTGTATCAAAACATCAAAACGAATAATAAGGTTCTACTAAAGGAACTTTCTAGAATTCCAATAAAAAATAACAATAACTACCTATTGATGGATAGATCAAATTATCTAAACATGTCTTTACTTAATAAACTAATATCTGTTTATTAACCAATAACAAATCAAGTTTAATACCATTAAATAGGTCAGTATTAAAATGATGTCATTTCTGTCTGCGTTTCCTATTAGAATAAACGGGACCCCCCGGATTAATAGAACGTCTTAAGTTGTTTCAACAACATCCAAAATGGAATGTGCGCCGGCTGCATCCTTGTTGTGCTCGTTCAACATATGTCACGTTTTTACTGATTAAGATCTGTCATTTAATCATATTCGACTTAACACTGGCCTGCATCAATTATACGTACTTTTCTGAAAACGTGTTCGAAATTTTCAAGTTCATTTAATCAAAAAATCTTACTAAGGTTTTATGTTTCTAATGACCAGAGAAGCTTATCCTCAAAGTCCGATCATTAGGTAGTGAACCACCATGTATAAAGTGAAAAGGGGTCTATCTAAAATAAACAACGTGAATTAAAGAAATTGTCAGTGGCGTCTAGCAAGTTTTATATAACAGCTCTCGTATTTATAAACTATATGTCCTATAACTTGTAGCGACGACGCTTATGAAAGATGAGCTAATCAAGGGTTTTTTAGGAGAGGTCACCTAAAATGCACGTCTCTGCTGATAAGAGAGAAGCGGATTCTCTTATTGCTAGATACAGAAATCTGTGTATTTATAAAGCAATCTTGTAGTCTTTCAAGATTTCAAAGACAATGAATAACTTTTTTTTTTCAAAGAATTTGGCAATAAAAAATGTTTCTACTAGTATGATTTGTTAGGTTCTTCTTATTTTATGATTGCAGAGTGATAGATGAAATAGCAATGAAGTTCACAGTGAAGTCGTAGTACTATACACGATAAAAGCCCGCTTTCAATGACGTACTGCGAAAAAAAGTGTAAAATAGCAGTTAAAATCGGTTTGTAAATATTGTCACGAATGGATATTCGTATCATAAAATTATTTTAAATCGTTTTATCAAAGTATATCGGCGAAGAGTTAACAGGATCTATAAATACATCAAGATCAGACTTTTGGGCAAGAAACACCACGTGTTCAATCAAGCCTAAAACCATATGCAAGCAATAGTTATAGAATAAATAACATGACTTAGGGGGTGTTGAAAGATAAAAAACAGAGACGAAGTTCAGAATAAGCAATATACTACCCGGACTACCGCAGTTGCATCTTCTTCGAGTTCTAGGTTTGAACTGTCTATTTGCTTGCGGCAGTTCGGTTTAAATATGCGTACTGTATAAATAGGTACAAGGTAAGCAAAGGCGTATCCGTACACGTTTTTCTTTTTCAGACGTTACCAAGTATTATATCTAAATTATATGCATGCAGTTTATTCCACTATCACATTCCAAAAACATGGAGTCACGATTAATTATTTTTTAGTACCGTGCATGTAGTTTAAATGAATTAAATGTGTAAATAACGTAATGTAACTGAACATAAGGGCAGGTGAAACCCCTATAAGTATACTACAAGCAAACTAATACTGTCACAAACGGAATTATTTCGAATTGAATAATTTCTCAACTTGCATTCCGTTTAGTGCAAATGTTACCAAGGTTACATTCGTCTATACAGCGGCTGCCCACGCGACACGACCACCACTCTTCCATCGAAGAGGGGGTCTCGAATCTGGTGTCCAGGGGCACTGATTACCTGATCCCCTCCGCTTAGTTTTAGGGGTCGGGAATCTATTGCCCTGGGGCATTGATTATTGACTCCCTAATGTGCTTAGCTGTAGTTTATTTAGAAGCCTAGAAGCTAATACCCAGGGGTACCGCTTACTGGGTTTCCCAGGGCTTAGTTGTAGGACATAGTGCTAGCACAGGGTGGTTCCGATCACCCTTATGTTCAATGTTAATTGTAGGAGAACCTAACTGTCCTCATACTTATGTTTGTAACCCTATGTATTGTAACTTATTGTTTAGTATATAATTAATTGTGGTCTGTGTTACTTTCTATCGCTACCTCTGACTACGACCCCCAGTTACCCCACTGTGACATTATAATAAGTCACTTATAAGGCTGCCCACAAGCTGATAATTGGACGAATTTAAATTGAGCTTAGTGGTGTGTTGTGGCGAATCTGTTTGTACAGGGTCCGCCAAGTTTTATGTTCACCCCACTTTTTGAACTTAAATGTTATAGGAAAGGAACGCAATTTACATAGTATACGCATTGGATATTAGCTTTTCGAGAGTGCATATTTGTTTTTTAATATTGTTCGTAGAAGGCAGTAAAATAAAAAAAAACCTCATTTACATTAAATTTACAAATTTTATTCTCCACGCTATGACGTCGATTTCAACTTCTAGAACTTAAGAAATGCACATTGTAGCCAAAAATAAATTTATACAAATGTTAAGTGCTCATATAAAGTGAAAAAAACTCGTAATGACCTAAAAAATTATTACAAATAGATAACATTTCATGATAAGACGCTTCATAAACTTTCAATTCAGTATGTAAAATTTGGCTACCCTTACGTAATTAGAACTCTTGATTGTCGGGGTGAACATAAAACTTGGCGGACCCGGTACATACGGTATTTATATGTATATGCGCTAACTTAAACAATTTTGGAGATCGTAGCGTGAACGATTTGTCGGCGCGTGGCTACTTACGGAGGCGTGCGCCCGGGTCGCCGTGTCAGCGATTTCGTTGCGCATGGCAAGGCCACACGTATCGAAGTAGATCTCTTCCGTTGCAATTGCATGTATGCAATATTAACGAATAGTTATAGTAGTCGAAAGCGCATGTTGATATAGTTAAATAATTGAATTATTCCATCTGTACTTATCTTATGTATGTATCTTAAACGTAATCGTGAAAACTACACTATCATAGTTCTGGATAGATCCTTTCTCTTGAACTAACTTGTACTAGGGAAAGTATAACTCTTTATACTTTCCATGCCCCTCTCCTCCTAAAGCTTTATCAGTCAAAATTGCCTTTGTATTATAGAAGTTTTAGGTAAAAGTCTGAACAACGCAAAAGTAACTGAATGAGTGCTCGTGCAATTACATAGTTACACATAGTTACAGTGCCTTAAAAATATAGACTAATAGATTACAGTTTCTCAAAGCTGCCCGTGATATGCATCACAAGTGTCAAACTGTTTCACTTCGATAACTCCAAATATTCGTCTTTAGTTACCTCCAGCGTATTAAGTTACTTTTACATCTAACGTACTATCTAATTGATAAACTACATGTGTCAATATTAATTTTTATTCTACCCTAGAACAGTTACAGTAAGGAATAATAGATTTTAAAGGTTATCCTCTCTAGGTACACGTCCGTTATACCTACGGAAAATTTGCGTCACGTTCTGGATTAGTCTAGCAAAACCATGAGTCAGAATTTTCTGTAAAAACCACCTATAACAAACCAATAAATATTAACTTATAAGTAGTAGATAATCGCGTATGGAATGGCGAATGTAGGGTAGGGGGAAGTGAGATACCGAAAGCAAATCTTCTCAGTAAATGCTGGATGTACTGAGAAGATTCATACATTTAATGGACGAGAGAAAATCTATGTAGAAAGAATTGATAGACTCTAGAGTGATTACTGTCGAATTTAAAACTAGGACAAGTAATAAACTGCGATGAATGAAGAGGTATTGCACATTTTCTCAGTAATCTATTTTACTTTATAAGAATAATAATAATAATCTTTAATCCGTATCTTTATATAGAGAATCCAACTTCTTCCCTTTTCAAAACTTCACTTCCACCAATCAACAATAAATAAAATTTTTAATTATTTTCGACAACAAATAGAGCTCCCTCTAATGACTCAATCATAAAAGAATTATCAAGCTTCAAACAAAGAAAGATAACCTCACTTTGTCAAGTAAATATTGAAGTTTATGATTGCTCTTGTTATTGATTATGTTATTGATGCTCTTGGTTATGAACTTAATTTTGGTTTAAAGTGATAGCGTTCATCATTAATCAAGTTTGCAACTTACTTTGCAGTTGACCTGATATTTATTGATTGTAAGAATAAGCTCCAATAACGCACAGGTAAGTAAAATAAACTCCCCTTTTTTAATATCAATTTCCGACTAAATTAATTACCGCTTTATTTCAGTACTAAAACATTTCCAATTTTCCAAAAGTGTGATGGTTGGACAAATTTCCACTAATTTTCCCTCTGGACAAACCCGAAATTGTATCAATAAAGCTAGAAAGTACCAGAACTATACAAGCAATATGGGTTTCATATCTATATTTTTTACAGCACTTTAACCATCATAAATGATTCTCGTACACCTTTTTGTGGTAAATACTTATATTCAATATTTTGCTATAATTTTACAATAGTTTACAATTAACATTTTGTAATTATTGAAACGTAATAATTTAATAAATTTTCTACCATTACAAAACTATAGTTGTTTACTTTCTTATATAAACTTTTTTCTATCTAAACTTGTTTATAATTTTAATGAGAGACGTTAATTGCCACAACTTACCTTTCAAGACTACACCTTAAAATTAAATTAATAGTCTTAAAAGATAGTTGGATTTTTCTCACGTATAGAAAGTGTTCATTATTATTAAGAACTTTACATGAGATCAAGTCTCCTTGAGAAACCAAAATTATTTATAACCTTACCTTATTTTAAAATATTTGCATTAATGTAAAAATATGTATGGAAAACATAACATATTTATTTTTCATTTCTGTTTAGTGAAGTTGTAAATTCTGGATGTACCAAAATATAAATAAAGAAAACTTGTTAACAAAGATATGAACACAAATGTATCCTCTGTATTTCGTGATAGCTATGCATGAATAAGACATCTTTTTGAAATAGTTATTTAAGTCATAAGGAACGTAAGGACAGTATAACGTTCGAGGAAGAATTGTACGGGCTGAGGGAACCGAGGCCCGTAATTCTTCCGAGGAATGTTAGTTCTTACGTTCCGCATGGCTTATTATATTTTTCCCGCTTCCGATTATAATTATTTATTTAATTTTGTTAATTTTGAAACCTGCCGGAAATTAATTTCAATCAATGATTTTTTATATTTCTTGAATCCAGTAGTCAGAAAGTGTTACCATGCAGTAAACAGGTGAAATTGTAAACAAATTTTTGCAAATTGAGAAAAAGTGACGTTAAGATTTGTGTGCGTTCTCCCAGTCCGAAATTCAGTCGAAATGGAGGTCGATACCATTGAAAAAGCTGCAAAGATTGCTGGTTTAAGTGTATTACCAAAAAAATCTAGAAATAGGTATCAAATTGCATACGAATCCTTCGAAAAATGGTGTTGTACAAAAAATGTAGCAACAGTGACAGAGAAAGTAATGCTGGCGTACATGTTGGAACGATGTGAACAACTAAAGTCACCAGCTAGCCTATGGTGCGAATATTCCATGCTAAAGGCAACCATTAATTGTAACAAAAATATTGATATATCAAAATTTCCCAAGCTAATTGGTTTCCTGAAGAGCAAAAATAAAGGATATCGACCAAAGAAGTCGGCTGTTTTAGAAAGAGATTTGGAAATTTCTGGCGGAGGCGGATGATGAAATGTATTTTCTAATTAAAGTAAGTTTTTCTTTAATTATGAAAAAATTTATTTAGTTTCAATCTGTTTCAGACAGTTATGATAGTGGGCATTGCGGGAGCCTGCAGGACGGATGAATTTTGTAAAATGAATCTAGCTGATATTACTGATCATGGTCAATATGTCATAATAAAGATTCCACAAACAAAAAATGACATACCAAGAAGTTTTACGATTGTAGAAAATCCTGATGGAGAAATTGATCATTTACGAATCTTTAAAAAGTATTATGAAGTGCGTAAAAAGTTGGGAGTAGCCACGAACAATCGTTTCTTCATGCGTTATCAAAATAGCAAATGTTGTAATCAACCGGTTGGCAAACACACCTTCGCCAAAATGCCAGCGATCATTGCCAAATTTTTGAATTTACCTGATGAAAATTTATATACAGGGCACTCATTTAGGCGGTCCTCCGCTACGCTTTTAGTTAATGCTGGTGGGAATATTCTGGATTTAAAGAGACATGGAGCTTGGAAAAGTTCAAGTATAGCTGAAAGCTACGTAGCTGATTCTGTGAAGACTAAACTTGATGTCGCTAACAAAATATTGAACAACAAAAGTGAAAATTGTTGCAATTCAAGAATTTCGACACCTGACCATACTACAACTGTACTGGAGATGCCTTCTATCTCCTCGTCGTATGAGACTGAAGCAGCAGCTCCTTCATCTTCGGATAATTCACACGAAAATATGTCTCTTTTGGCAAATCTTCTAAATTTATGAGGTCATCGATGTTTTTCAAATGAAAATGTCATGTTCCCTATCTAACCGTCTTCAATAGTATTCTATTCCGTCTACTTTATATATTTTCTTCGTCTACAATAGAATCTACCGAAGAGATAACTTCGACTTAAGCGTCCAAAAAAGAAAACATAGGGCTATGGTAATTGTAGCTTTGAATTGATTACTTTTAGTAGTTAGAATGTGTAAAAAGGTTTTATATATAAGGCCATGGTAAAGGTAGAATTAGAGGCTAGAAACAAAAGAGCCGAGCAACTTTATATTTTGTCAAAAGCAATGTTACTTGCTGCTAGTCAGCCACTAATATAACGAATAGCGAAATCGGCAATTTCATGAACTTCCTAGACATTTCATGAAACGCTTACATCTAATGCAATTTTAAAATAGTACACTACATGTCTAATAATTTTAGACGTTTCATGAAATGCAGATAAGTATGGTTAGGTTAAGTTAAGTTTGGTTAGGTTAGGTTAGCTTAGGTTAAGTTGTAATATTTCACTTATAATTGATAAAATTATCTTCTGCGAAAATGGTTTCCTTGTTGGTTTTTCAATATAATAATTTTGTAGTTTTTCATAAAACTGATTCTTATTAATAACTTCGGGTGCAGAATTGACAGCCTAAGTTCTATTTTTGTGGTTATGCATTTAAACATCCCATGTGCACACAGAACATTAAATATCTAAATGATAGCAGCAACTTTGCGTAACAGTTCATAAGACATATATAGTAGTATATATAGTAGTCAGCGCTTCAAGAAATGTCTAGACAGTTCATGGAAAGACCGATGACCGATTGCAACTATTGTCACGAATGGATATTTGAATTAATCTAAATAATAAAGCGTTTAGGAAAGTTTTTAACTGGAATGGAATGACCTTTTAAATTAAGAGAAGAAATGATGCCAGATATACAAATAAACCTAAAAGCAACACTTGTCCGGAAAGTACTGTAATATCTTCTTTGTTTGGTTGGAGTAAAAGACGATTTGTGGTTAATAAGCTTAAGTCTTGTACTTTGAATGGCGAGGGAATGAATATTTTTCTGACTTGTTTAATTTGTTGTTGCCTTGGATACTATAAATTATCCGAGTCACCGGTGATCATCACAGTACTCATTAGGACATAGTATTAAAAATGCTCATTTCCATATGCAAGCAGCTGGTCTACTGCAGTCTCCTGCAGTACGTGTACAGAAGAGCGAATTACTTTAGCGACTTGTGCAAAATAGGAAAATGCAACTCGAACAAATGCATCATCTCCCAGCAGCTCCGTCCTAATTGTAAGTTTTTTGCACATTATTGTAAACATGCTTTTTTTATTTAATGTAAGGTTCATTTTGTAACTTTATTATTCCTCATATTTATTAAACCACCCTACTACCAACCCCCAAGTTGTCTAAATTCTAACACCATGACATTTTGGTGGAGGAGCCGGGAGTATAAAATAGATACTATACTTAAGTCTACCTGCATGTATACAAATGAATTGTGTAAATTCTTAGAATTAATCTTGAATTTATGAATAATCTCTAGAAGATTAATTTTACAAATATTACAAGATATAGAATACGTGATGAACCAACACGGGTTATTTTAACTGCCAGTGATTAAAAATAACAATCGATAGTGCACCAATTAGTCCACCAGTTAATTATTTGATATAGACTAGTAGAACACTTTTATAGCCATACATTAACACCACAGTCAGTTGATAAAATTACTGTTCAGGATAAAAATGGCTTTTCAATTGGTACTATAAATTAAAAGTAATCCACCTCTTATACACATCATATCAATTTTAAAACCATAAAATAAATTTGCTAGCCCATTGAACTCTTTGCAATTAAAGGCTTAATTGCTTTACGTGCGTCCCGGGATATGATACAACTACAATATAGAAATTTGATATATTTGACATCATTAATTAGTATTACATGTACTAAAAAGACGATTTTAAAACACTGTTCTTGTCGTTGTTTAAACTTTTTTTAATTATCTTTTTTTAGAGGGTTCGTAAGGAAAAAGTTCAACGAATGAGTGTCTTTTTTTCTGAAAGTTTTATATTGATTGCGGTGAGAACTTTCAGGAGTACTTAAGTACTTGAAAAGCTTTAATTTTTTATTATGACAGTAGGTCGGAGTACAATTTTAATTTTTAAAAGTTCTCAAACTTTTTTTATTTCCTGAAAATGGTAATTTAATGTTATACCAAAAAGATGTTTTTTATGCTGCCTGGTTAACATTGTTAAATCTTTTGAAGGATGAATTAAAGGGGTTAGTAGAATATAATTTTCCGTTTTACTTAACCTTTTAAAAGAGAGAAAGTATTTTCCAAGGATATTGAAAATGACGTGTTGATTTCTATCTACCAAATCATTTTTCAAAAAGCTTCGGTGGATTAGTTGTTAGCATGTTGAATTCATAATTCAAAGATTGCAGAATTGATCTCCGGCCCAGCTGATAATTTTTGCTGTTGGACAAAAATTAAAACATGCATTCTTCACTATAAGAAAGTAAACAGTAGGCCCCATGTCAATGGGATGTCTGGTACGTTAAAATTCCTACTGGGATTGGAATTCTCTTTAAGTTATGGTAGGATCGGTCATATGATCAAAGCAATATAGCACGAGAGATATTCCGCCAGTCGTCACCCCAAAAGCATGCGATCAGCAGGTTATCAATGAAGTCTAAATCGGGATGTAATATAAAAACCTCCACATTGAGTCCCAAAGTCCCAAAGTAACGGTTTAAAATCTTAAAAATCTTCATAACGAGTTTTTCCCCAAATTCAAAACTCAGTTCAGTAATTCTAATGTAGGGTTTACTTTGTAATTTTATTATCCCATCATGCTATCATGCTATCTCCAAGTTGTTTTAATTGTAACACGACATTTTGGTGGAGGCGCCGGGAGTATTATTTTAAGTACAGAAATAAGCTGAAAGTAGAATCTGATGTTTCTGAGTCATTTTTAGAAATACTGCTGGAATTGGCAAAAAGTTTCTTGAAATATGAAACTTTAAGATAGACAGTCAAAAGTTTCAAGCATTTACTATTGAAATTTTTAAAATTAAAACATTAAACCTTTGAAGCATGGAACATTCCAAAGTATAAGATTGGGGAATATTTGACCTATTTTTTTTAATATTGGCCCCATGAGTCAGAAATTTATACCGAAAACATTAAAATCGACGATTTCTTTTTCAAAAAAGCCCTTACCTTAGTGTTCCTGTTGTAACTACTTATTTCTATTTTATAGTATTCCAAATAAAAGAAAGTTGAAGCACACCGCCGCGCCGTAGACTATATAAACTACTGGCAGTAGACCATAAAATGTAGATGATTTACCAAGACCGGTAAAAACTATGAACCATATGCGAAAAAAAATCTATTCTTGGTAAAAGTTTCTGCTTCTTCCAGAACAGTAGAAAATGCTAAAACAGTTGTCCCCACGATTTTGATTTACGAGGTAAGCTCAAAAAGCTGAAATCGCTGCAAGAGGCAACTACTCTTAAATTTAAAAATACGAAAAAAGTTATTAAGAAAACTTACTTACGAGGGAACTAACAAAAGTTCGCTAACTGGGGTTGAAAACAAAACCAAAATCAATTTTGAAATAATATTTTCAATCTTTATCAAACTTTTTTTGGTCTGTATAGCCACCTTTCAAAACAGATTTCAAAAAATCATCTTTTGGAATTCGTGTAATCCAGCGAGTAGATTTTTTCGTGTATCCCAGGTGATGATTTAATCTAAGATGCGACACAGCCATGGCATTCAAGCCTAACTCATCGCATGTAATTCCTTGGGTCTTCATCAATGTTTGATTTCACCATGGCCACATTTGTATCGTCTGCGGAAGGTTTCAGGCGACCTTCACGAGCCGCGTCTTCCACAGAAAAACCGGAATCGTTGAAACCACATGGAAACAGTCACGATGGGTTGGTGAATTTACTCCATATGCATTTTGCCATTACTTGAAGATTTGCACTGGTTTTAGTTGACAACGAATGGCAAAACGAATTTCTTGTTGAGTAGGAGGTGGAATTTCACTTAACATCACTACTTTTACGTTTTCTTGTGCGATTTTCTTGAAATTTTAAATAAAAGATCTTGAAACTATAACTAATTTACAATTGATTTTTGTTTTTTCCAAAAAAATGAATTGCCGCTTACTTAGCAAACATTTGATAGTCCTGTAGTATAATGCTATTTTATCCTCAAATTCCAATTATCAAGGTCCGACCCAGAAAAGTAATTTTTTCAGTTTCAATATTTTTGAATTTAATTGCTATATATTATTATACAGGGTGTCTCAAAAATAACGAACAATAACGCAGAGGGTTAAAAAGCGTCCGAGGTAGAATCTAAAACTAAAGAAAAAAAAACTCTACCTTCAAAAAATTTTTTTTGTAAATTTGTTAAAAATTGTTTGCAATACTTTTTGCTAATACGGTCCTGTTATATTTTGCATCAATTTGATAATAAATAATAAGTCATCCAGCATTGGGATAGTCAAAACATTGTAAAGCGATATGTGTAGAGTTAAGCAAAAATTCGGAGAAGTCGATTTAAAAACACGTATATTGGTCAAGGTTACGTCTTTATAAACACCATGACATATCACCGTAATAAGCGTTTTTGTTCTAAACTGCATAGTTGCAAAAAAGTCCCAAACGTTTGATGATAGTTCATCAAACTAATAATTTTTATTATCAAGAGTTTATTTGAAGGTGTTTTCCGTTTTAAATAAAATAGATTAATGGTAAAAATTGCTCTTATTTAATAAATTGCGACCCTTGTAGTTTTTTGAGTAAACCACAATCGGGCCGCAAATTCAACCTGGCGGCTCCCTAATTATGAAAATGTTAATTTATCTTCTGTTTATTTTCGAATGTTATTACAGAACGTAAAAATATATTTATGTTTTGTATCCTTTGTTTAAATTGCGTTTTGTTTATTTTACATAGATCAAATTTCACTATGTGTATTTTTGCGGAATGTTTAGTCCAAAATTTTATTTACAAGCACAGAATACGAAAGAAAGAATTGCTATAAATAAGGAAAGTCTGCGAAAGGGGATGTTTATAACAAAGAGAGTTTTTGATTATTGACTTACGTTCATTGAGAAATTTCGAGCCCAAGATCATTTTTGTAAAATTTTATTTCAGTTTTAATGAAAAGGTTTACTATTAGTTTTCAATATTAATGCTTCAGATTCTAGTAAAATGGATTAGCATCGCATTTTTTAAATTACGTTCAACGCCGCCACACATAACTTTAACTTATTTAACTTATTGAAATATGATATCAGATGCTCTCTTTAAAGTAAGATGTTTTAAGCTGTTATTAGACCTTGAATTTATTTTAAAATAAACAAACCATAACATGGCAAAACGGAACGTGTCTTATTTACGAGTGTTTTCAAGATCAACTCATTTGGGTATTTTGCGGCATTGACAAAATTGTGCTGTATTGACAAATGCTGTAAAGTTCAACAAACTACAGTCCTCAGCATTATGCGACATCAGGAGATTGTGGAGCAGAACGTGCAGGACCGGACTCAAAACTTGAACCTTAAATAACTCTGAAAGTAAATATTTTAGAAAAAAAAGTTATGGGAAAAACTTTCTCTACACATCATCAACTATCTCGTATTCACGTATTGTCCGTTATTTTTGAGACATGCTGTATAGGGTAAACGGACAAGCAGTCGTTCGAGGTGTCGGGGAGCACTACTATCCGAGACTGGCTTGTGGGCAGACCACAATGCGCGTTCACCCTTAAAACTGGCTGTTGTCTATCCAGTCCCAGGCTTGTATGGGCAAGGGATGACGTAGTCAGTAAGTAATGTGTGGCAGAGTTACACGCACGTGTTTCTCGACGATGACTCAAAAACGTTTCGGAGGAAGCTGTGCTAATATGAGGATCCGGTCTGGGTGGATTCGATTCTAACCTGACGTTATGTAGTTAAGTCACCCGCTGACTGGCTTAGACGAATGGAGAAGAATCGAAGTGAGGTTTATCCCGCTGGCCCATGGGAAACTGCATGCCACCGGGTAATGTCTTGGAGATGAAAGTGTGGGAGTCATGCATAGCTGTGCAGTTGCAGCCCAATGATTCTCAGAAACCGTCTAGAGCAGTCTACGCTTAAGGGGCGTTAATGCGAACATATAGCCTCTCACATTCAAGACAAGTTTACCTTAACGGGTACATACCGGGACAACTCGAAACGAAGCTCTGTCAAGGGCACACCAGGTCTATAACTGGGAAATCGGGGTGGCAAAACCATTGAAGCCCAAGTCCCGCCACTGTGCTTGGATTCGATCGGGCACTGAAGTCCCACGTAGTGGGAGTAGTCCTAATGTTGGACGAGGGGTTTGTTCCTTGGATAGACCCCGACGGGTGAGCAGGTTCATAACTCCGGTGCTAGCCTGGAGAGCTAGTAGAGGGTGAATAGGCAACCTCGCTCCAACCAATGAGTTACTGGGTAGCATTTGCTTTGCAAATGCGCGCTGATTGAGCGTATCTCAATTACTCCCACTTGGAAGGAACGTGGAGATTAAGTCTCACCACAGGTGCTCTACGTAAAAGAATATTGGAATTTCTGTATATTATTATACAGCCTGCATACATATAAGAGTATATAAGGGCCGCAAGCTGGACTAGGGGTGATGGGACTCCCTCGGAGACGGAACCCAACGGGTGAGCACGTTAATAGCTGCGGCACTAGCCTGGAGAGCTAGTAGAGGGTGGATAGGCAAGCTCGCACCACCAGTAAGTACTGGTAGCCCTTACAAATGTAACTGACGCGGTAATTGAGCGTAACCCAATTCGTAGTCCCCTAGGGGGGGGGGCGTAGTCATAAGCTAACGCAGGTGGGCTACGTTAAACAAATATTGGAGAGTCTGAATATAATTATGTAATCACATAATAACAAAATGTTCAAGGTGGGGCCTCGATAATTGGAATATACGGACAAGATTTTATTACAAATAAATTTTCTTAATAACATTACTACTCTTGGCGCAATTTCAGTTTAGTTACCTCATATATCATAATTGCCGGATAAATTTTCTTTTAACATTTTCTAATGTTCTAAAAAACAGGCACTTTTATCAATAAAGATTTTTTCAAAACTGGAAAACAAAAAAGTTTCTGATATGGTGTACACTTTTTGCCGGTCAGTGTATAATCAACCTACATAAATTATAGTGCTATAAAACTGCTGACTTACAGATCAGATCATATATCACATACTCTGTACTGTAATCTATTCACTTAGGGTGAACGGTCAAGAGTCGTTGGAGATGTCGGACTTCATTACTAGTATCCGAGACTAGCCCGAAGATAGAGGGAGGGCAGTCGTTAGAGGTGTCGGGAAGCACTAGGATTCGAGACTAGCTCTGCTAACAAGGGGGTCCGGTGTGGGTGGATTGGATCTTACCTGACGTAGGGCCTTTCAAGGAGGAGATTCAAGTGAGGTTTATCTCGGTTAGGGAGTTCGCTCGCTAACCCATGAGAAACTGCATCCCACCAGGTAGCGTTTCGGGGGTCTGGCACATGCTGTCAGTTCCAGCGTCAGATTCCCAGAAATCGTCTAGAGACCTACACTTAAAGGGCGTTGATGTGAAGATACATAGCCTCTCACGTTCAAGACAACTTCACCTTAACGGGTACACATCGGGATGCTACTTTTATTGGCCCTTAAAGTAGCCTCGAAACGAAGCTCCGTCGAGGGCGTACCAGGCCTATAACTGGGAGATCGGGGTGGCGAACCCATTTAAAAACCAAGACCCGCCACATTGAAGTTGGATTCGATCAGGCAGTGGCCCCAACTCTGGCTCGGGTACTGAACTCACCTAAGTTGGGGGAATAGTCCTAATGCTGGACGAGGTACTTCACTCCGTATGAAATAGGGCGGGAGAGTGCCGGCGAGTGAGCAGGTGTTAAGTCAATCGCTCCGGTACTAACCTGATTAGCTAGTAGAGGGTGGATAGGCAACCTCGCTCCGACCAGTGAGTGACTGGGAGCAATTGCTATGCGATTGCGCGCTGATTGAGCGTATCTCAATTACTTCCTCCCAAGGGAAGGAAGTGGAGGTATGTTAACACGGGAACTCCACGTAAAGCTTTCAGATAATCTCTGTAGTCTATTCACTATTAATTGGGGATTGATGACTGTGCAAAAACCACTGTGGAGTGCAAGTTGTATATTGTGTTATATTAACCATGTATTGTGGACTATGGACTAGACTGAATTTAGACCTTAGACTAGGCTAGGCACTACAGATTTGTGCAATTGTGTTTAGTGTGATCAATCAAATATTTATAAACTGCGGTTACTGTGTAATACCAATTATCGACTATAGACTATGAACTGAGAATCATCTACTGTTAAGTTAAACAGTTATTGTACATTATAGACTAAAGGCAATGAGGAAAAAGAGAGCTACAAGATAATGGTTTAGCACTTCCCCTGAAAATTGTTCTTTAACCGTCAAAATTAGCGATAACCATAATCGATTCAGAATCGTAGACATCTATAAATATACGATTAAATTGATATACTTCGTATAGAATTCTCCGTGCGAATTTCTGTTGAAATTAAAGTAAGATTATTTGTAAAGTGCGAGTTTGCGCAAAATTCTCAGAATTTTTTATCTACTCAGTTGTTTATAAAAACGTTAAAATATTTTATCATAAAATCTTGAAAATCCAACAGCTAGCAAGTAATCAACACAGCTTAATCTGATTAGTGTTTTTATTTATTTCTATTTCTGGCGAAAAACATTTAAGTTGAACACTTAAATCTACTCTTCCTTAAAAATCTGCTCCGAAATACGTTCCTCTTCTACCCTTTATGTACCACGACCGATAAATTTGTCCTTACCTCCAAATCGGTTTTCCGCATATATCGCAAGGACTCCCAGTTTTCTATAGCGTGTTTATTGTCCAAGTTTAATCTAATCACACTAGTGAAAAATGGTCCAGAATACTCAGCAAATTGTTTATTGATCCATTCCCTATTTTATTGGAATTCACTAGAGACCAACTTCCTTCCCTGACTTACTTTTGTAAAGATCGTGGGGGATTGAATTTCACTAGTAAATTAACGGCACCCACTTGGCACGTTAATGGATATAATGCATGTGTATAGGATCCCCTATAGTAGAACTACTTATCGAAAAATCGTACCCCATTTTCGACTGGTGCTAGATCGCATCCTCTTTATATTTCTTATTTTAAAAACGAGAGAAATGCACAAAAAAATTAAATTTACGTAAGAATCGGGCACATTATTCAAATAAAAATTCGATCAGAGAGTTTGGTTGAAAGATGTCGGGTTAGTTTTATTGGCGTGTCTAAATACGGTCCGTAGTTTCCCATGCCTAATGCATTTTACCATCAATTACTTCACTTTAATCGAACGGAAAATGACATTAGCAGACGTCAATTTCTTGGGCATCGCACCTTTCGTAATTAAATTCGGTGGTTTGACTATTGGAAATTCTGAAAGGATAATTTCATACTGTGATGTATTATACGATTAGTTCTGCAAGAATAAATTCATCAATTAATTGTTGTTAATTAAGAATTATCGATGATATGTTTTAATGTTTAATGTTAAATGAACCCCTGCAATCAATAATGCATTTGGTGGTTTGTACTATTTTCCGATTGTGTTTTATACAAGCTCTTTATATGGAAAAACCCTCTAGAGAGAAAATCAAAACATTCCCCAGGCGCAACTGTTTTTCAATTTTTCCGTGGTTTTATACGACATTAACAATAACTCAGGTGTGTCTGTTTTTGTGTACTCGTTAAATCGTAATTGCCTATTTAAAGGTTATGAAACCATAATCCCTTTGGGGAAAAAACAAATTATTTATAGTAGCATTATTTAATAATCGGTTTGATATGATTAGGTTTTTGTTTGACTAGAAATCCGTAATTTGCAGGGATTGATCGTTCATAATACATCAAATGCAGACTTTCCTTTCGTACTGCAATTGATAAGGGGTAGTTCAACTTTAAACAATAAGAAGAAGAAACGAAATTTTTTCCCATGTAAAACTTTTGGATAAAACCCAGACTGCATTTAAGATTTAGAGATTTTGTAATATCAATATAAAATGCACAGTCTCTAATCCATTGGTTAATTTAAAGAGCCTATAGAAGCGGGTGCGCTGATTGTGAAGGCTAGTTGTGGAAATCGAATAACATTTTAAGAATGTTTACACGGTTGGTTAAAGCGATTCATGTATTTAACGTAAATATTGATAATTAAATCTAGATTAGCTTTGATGGATGATGTGTCGCCGACGAATTGCCGGTCTATTAATTTGATAAAGCAAAATATGCATATCTAGTACAACTTATATGATTGTAATTATCTAGTTCGTAAGGAAAATTTTACATTCTCCTATAGGTTGACTTGGTTAAAGGGTTGGCACGCAGAGTCAGAGACCTGGGTTCGATCCTCGGATACTCAGTCAGGCTGCTAAAACTTTTCTGTGCGAATTTGCATTTGTAATATGATTTACTATCTATTATATTGCAGAGTTATAATTTTATTAATTTATTTTTAATTTGATAAAGAAATCTTGCTTTTCCCCACGTTCGGAGAAGCCAATAAATTATTGAGGTGATATAAAATGATTTATAAAGACTTTTATATTTATAAGACCAGATTGGAACAGACATATAAATTACTGGAATGTTATAAAACTTGAAATTAAAAATACTAAATACTTTAATTAATTCGCTTGGCTAAAATTGAAATAATAATTTTCTATTTACCCAGTAGGCTAACTAAGTCTTCTTATTAAGTTTGTTTCAGCATGAAACCAACATAAAGCACCAATAATAATCTTACCAATCTTAATACCTGTAAAATTGTATGACACGCAATAAATAAACAAATATTTATAGATTATCAACACAGGTTTATTTAGTTAAATTTAATTAAGATTGCTGAAATTAATGTTAGCTTGTTTAGAGCATGACAATGGTGCTATAACAATCTTCATTTCAGTAAACCTCTACGACTAAAAATAATTTATTGCAAATATTGATAAAGAGCTCTAGTCTTTGATTTAAATTCTTTTAATTAATTAAAAAAAAGTTTGATTTCTGTTCAGAAAATATTTAAATATTCTTACTTTGGAATAAAATCCCACACGAAACACTTTTCTTATATTCTCGCTGATAAATTGAGCGGTAATGTACACACTACACAAACCTTGATGAAATAAACTATTAGCTTCACTTTCACAGATCGAAAAATTTATTCATTAGAAAATTTTCTTGTTTTAAATAAAATAAATACCATTACAATTCCTTACAATTGCATAATAAAGTACTAATGAGTCTTCTTGAGTTCAATAACATACACACAGGTACGTATAAATCTTTTCATATTTAAAGCTTCTTTGTTAACAAAAAACATAAGGGTACATAACCCAGCTTTTATTTGATAAATTTGGAGTCAGAGAGGCATAGATTCCGCCTTTTGATTTCTACTGACTGAAATTGTTTTTTCTTGTAGGCCCTTTTATACGTTTTGTTAAAAAGAATCGAAAAATCTGAACTTTTCTTCACATCAATTGTTTATTATGTCACATAAATTAAACGTGTGATCATAATTAGTGAATCACCTAAATCTAATGACATGGAAATGTAGTTCGTAAAAAGACGAACAAATCAATAACGTACACTTATGTCTAAAATGCTTCCTAACTTTGGAAATCAACAAAAATGCAGCTGTAAAAAAACAATTAAAACTTAATTATTTCCTAATTACACAAATTCCTGGGATAGTTGTCTTATAATACATAGCAACTTCCTTATATGAATACTAAAGGAAAACTTAAATCATAAATCTCAAATCATGGCTTAGTAAAAACCTTAAACTAAACAGAATTCAAACCATTCTGGGTTCAGAGTACACTACTTCAGATCACTAATTTAAAACAATGGACAAAAACATAAAATATTGCATAAATTTACATAAATCGATGCAAAGATATTCGGTTGTATATCGTAAGTAACAGACTTACTCAGCTACACAGACTTACCCTTTATATTGACAAAAACTTAAAAAGTGACGTTTTAAAAATTTAACAAAATCGTTGTTTCTCTGTCGTGTGGAGCTTTGAGAATATAATTACTAGGGTAAATCAAATATAAACGGTAATTTTGCTATTCCGCTTAGAATGCAGTTCTGAGGTAGCTGATGTTGTGTGGAGTAGATGTTTGGTTTATGAGGAGTGGGGAGCCGGCCGGGTTCGCGCACATCCTTGGCTTTGTCGTCAGTACAGCCATGACCGAGCAAGAAGTACATTCGTCTGTTGTGCAACGGATTATCATAAAGTTTTTAACCAATGAAGGCGTTAAACCGTCAGAAATTTTAACTCGTCTGAAGGCACAGTTTGGGAACAGTACACTGTCTCAGAATCGTGTGTATACGTGGGCGAGAGAATTTAAGGGCGGACGAGAACGTGTTGAATACGAAAGTCACGATCGACGCCCAAGGACAACCCTTACAGATGACAATACCAGTACCGTTCGAGAGCTTATTGAACGTGATCGCCGGTTAACTGTGGAATACATTTCATCAGAAGTGGGTATCAGCTATGGAAGTGTTCAATCCATTATAACTGATCAACTTGGTTTTCGAAAAATTAGTGCTCGATGGGTTCCGAGGTTGTTGACTGGAAACCAAAAACCGGTTAGGTCGGAGATCGCTGAAAGGCTTCTGAATCGATTTCAGCGAGAAGGGGAGGCCTTTTTGCAGCGCATCGTGACATGTGATGAGACGTGGGTACATCACTACACCCCCAAATCTAAAATGGCAAGTAAGGAGTGGCGAAGAAAGAATGAAGAAGTGAAGGTCAAAACTCGGCACTCAGCTGGAAAAGTCCTTGCAACGATTTTTTTTACTCTAGGGGAATTTTACTGATCGATTTTCTACACGATCAACGTACAGTGAATACGGCTTATTACTGCCAGTTGTTACGGTCGCCAAAAGCCGCCTATCGAAACAAAAGACGAGGAATGCCCATCAGAGATGTCATTCTCCTCCATGACAACGCCAGGCCTCACACCGCGGCCTTGACAAGGAATACACTGGAAGAAATGGGCTGGGAAACCCTCGACCACCCTCCTTATAGCCCTGACTTGTCCCCCTGTGACTATTTTTTGTTCGCGCCTATGAAGGAATCACTTGGGAGGAAAACGATTTGGAAGCAATGAAGAAGTCGAAGAGCACGTGCGCAATTGGCTTACAACTCGCCTCAAACTTTCTATAAGCAGGGAATACTGAAACTTCCAAATCGGTGGCAAAAGATCACGCAGGAGACTATATTGAAAAATGTAAAACAATGATTTGTGTATAACGTTATTCAATAAATGATGAAAAATATTACCGTTTATATTTGATTTACCGTCGTAGGATATCTTATTCCATTAGATCTGTGTCGTATTGGATTTACTAGGTCACACTTACACAGTTGAAATAAAAAGTTGTTAATTTCTCTATCATAACGTCACAAAAAGTTGTCCAGATTCCAAAAATACTGACGTATACAAACATATTTTTGTTTTACAATATGTTACTGATTTTGGATTTGAAAATAATATTGGTGTTTTTTGTTTACACCGGTTTTTCCATTTTCATATACCGTGATCATAGGTATTATCAAATATGGCATCATCGAGTACTATCTCTTGCGCAAAAAATTAAGATCTTTAGTATTTTTTGCGTCTATTCTAGGATCTACTCCCAACCATTGGAGTAGAAGATAGCCGCGCGGTGAAAAGTCTAACTCTAAGTCAGGTTCAGGAAAACCGGGTTCGATAACCAGAACCGACAAGGAAATTTTCTCGTCGATATATAAAGGCTCAGTACACTGCGGTGCGCTGTCGGAGAGAACATTAAGCAGTCTATACTCGACTAGAAGTCCTTGGGAAGACGCGACTTTTAAATGAATTAGTTGCTTAAATAGAACAGAGCAATTTTTTAAAGACGTGCTCCGGCATAAGAGCGCTTTTTAAAATGGAAACAATAGAAAACATATATTACCTTTAAACTGTAGATCCTAACCACCACACCATAACGATTCTAAATAACCGCAATATAGAATAGAGTCGCTGTGTTGTGCGCAAGTGATGGCAGCTCACCGGTATACCCTAGCCTGTTATTTTACGGGCAACAGAGGTCGTTACAACAGGCTCGATTTTACCATAACTATTTGAATATCTTTGTATATTAATTCCATCTGATGAAAATGCGTCAAGTTGATCTTTTCCTGTTATATATTTTTTGTACTTAGTTGTTTACGTATTATTAAGGATTATTGTTTATTAATTATGGTTTAATTTTTAATATTTAATCTATTAAAATACAAAAATGTAAATGTTAAATACCGATTCAAAAGTTAAGCTTAATTTTACAAACGATTTGAAAGCTTTGAACAGAAATTGGTTAAATTTGTATTACTGTGATTTATTTTGTTTAAATTAATTAAATGAACATTACCCCCCTTTATTTAATTAACTTTAATCTCCTGCATTATATTCTATTTGCTGACAGTAGTATAAACAAACCCTAAAATAGCGTTAATTGCCAAAATTGTTTCATTTTATGCTTTTGTTTCGCTTTGTTTATCATATCATTATTCTATGATATATATTAAAGCTTCATTATTTTATAACTTGATATTTTAAATATTTTTTTGTTTTCTTTGTTTAAAATAAAATTTGTTTTGAAGAAAATATTCATTAAACAAACACAAAATTGTTATCGAGATGTATGCCGAATTAAGAGCGAAATAAATACTAATGATAAAATTAATTTAATCTAAAGACAAACAAATATAGGTAATAAATAATGAAATAATTGCTCTTGTAGACATTATAAATCCTATAATATCCACAATCCACATAAATAATCCTTAATTCAACAAGAATTGTAAATTAAGAAACTTTTTATTATTAAGTTTATCAACTGATACTAAAATTTCCCTCGATAGTAGTTACAAATCTTGTATAAATAGACGATGTTTGCAAATAAGAAAATCAGTAGTTAGCTATCTTTCAGAAATAAACAGTTAGAAGTAACCAGTAAGCATTGGAAGATGGTACAAATCAAAATAATGGTTCTATTGGTTGCATTTTTGATTGTGGCTGTCTCCATGTCATTAGGTATGTTTTAATATTATTGGTTCACTTTTTTTTTGGTAAGGAGCAATCATAGAAATTCGACAGTTTTGCTTGTATAAATGCAACTATTACTTACTAAATAATTTATTGTTTGCGCGAACTACCAATGGTAGTTCTCATCAGCACCTAGATCAGTAGTCTTCAACTAGGATGCCGCGGGGTATACTAGAGTGTCGTGCAGCGACCTCGGTGTTTTATTTATCATATCGTGACATTATAAAAAATCGTCAACTCTTGTTGACCATAATGGTGGCAGTAAGAGGTATTTAAAAAATGAATTATATGAGGATAGGGCGACTTGGATTTTTCATATTTTACATTAAGAGTGTCGCCACCAAAAACGGATCGAAGAAAACTTTCTAACCTAGATCATTGCCCAAAAATATCTTAAACGTTACATATTTTCTATATTTTTAATTTTATGGATTTTGAAAAATCTATATAGTATGTGTAATATGTTCTTATGTGTTTTAGCCGCAGAATCGTCATGTTTGAATGATCAAGGAATTTCAGGACTGAAATCATACTGTATACCCATAGGTGATGCATGCAATGGATTCGTTGTTGCAATTTCAAACAAATGTGATGCTGGGAAAGAAAGATGCTGTATCGAATTTCCTGGTCCCTAAATATGTTGAAATAATAGGAAATACAACCCAACCCTCACAAGGGCATGCTTATAAGAAAAAAACCATACAGTATTTATGTTTTAAATAAATACATTTTTATAAAATTTTAATTGTAGAAAGTAGTAAAGTAGTAAGTAGTAAATTAATACAATTATAATATATAAAAGATATGATGTCGAAAAAATATAAATTAGTTTCTAATGTTATGTTCTATATAACGTTGTTTAGTACATTAATTATTTTATTCATTAAGTCTTCAAGTCAAAACATTGAAAATTCAAAAAGTTATTCCTTATGTTCTCTAAAAACGCTAAAATCCCATGTAAGATACATTTCAAAATTCAACCTACTAAATATGGGTTATTCTTGTTTAAAAACTTTGATATTTTGGAAAACGCATTTTTTCCAACTAACTAAACCATATTTTAGGGTGGGCTAAATACAATTTAGACTTTGCCAAAATATGGGCCACCCTACTGTGTATACCCTGTAATAAAATAGCGGAGAGAATCTCGTCTAATTTTATTAATGATAATGCCTGAATTTTCATAGTTAAGTTTGAGTGGTTAAATTCATACAGCCCCTCTTAAAACTTAAAGAAATGGAGATGTTACTCTTCTCGGAGAAATGCAGTTCAGTCTAGTCCAGTACAGGGATTAATTCGAGTCAATTGCGGGCTCACAATCTCGAATCGTGAGTTTATCCACCAACTTACTTTGTATAAGGACAGATCTTTGTTTTAAATAACGCAAGTTTGTGCGTATGTTACCGTTTGTAGAGTTTTATGATTTAAATCGTTTATTTGCGAAAACGAAAGCTTTGGTAAAGTACTGTGTATTCGCCGTTTTATCAATGTTATTTAAATTAAGAGAAAGCGAGTAAATGCTCTATAGTAAAACTAAGAAATGAAGAAAGTAATCACGTTTGAGATGGGCAAAGATATTCCGGAATCACGCGGTGATCACACACAGCGAGCGTTCAAGCAGGGTAGTGCAGCACTCCCTTTTATGCAATTTTATTAAGAGTAACTACTATTCTAAAGACGAATAAAAATAAATGCGGTGCACCGTTGATATCTTTTACTGTACCACCTGAACTTGTATTGTTTATTCAGCCGCCCGTATTGTTTATTCAGTTGATTCTCTCGCAGTGTACCTTGCTGTGTTCTTCATTTATTGGTTTTACTATAGTTAAACAACTCGAGAATTTGTTTGGATCAAGTTATTAGTTATTAAAATTTACAGCGTTCTTCCGAAAACTTTCGCGACTAATAAAAAATACAAATTGTTGCAATCTCTGTATTTGTTTACAACAAATTAACTTCCATGGTTTCCATGATACGCGACGTTACCTGTTCGTACATTGCAAGTGTCAAGTTGTTTTAATATCGGTTTCGATTACCCTACAATAAAAACTAAACTTAAAACGCGGAAATAATTAAAAAGTCAATAAGCTTCAGAGAGCAAATAATTGCAATGCCCGAAGATTTAGTTATTAAAATAAATCGTACAGGATGTAATTCGTGTGCTGGCAATTATTATTTCTAGGTTCCTGTAACATTAAATGGCGTTTGTTAGTTCATTTGTTTATAGTGAATTTAAGCCTCTTTTTGTGTGAGTAGCAAGGTAAACACTTTGTTTTATTTAATTATTGTGGATGTAAGAGTAAATAAGCTTATCGTTCATTGCGATCTATAACCGCTCGGGTAAGTCGCCGTTTCACTTCTATCATTTCCCCCACGCTCTGAGAGTACCTAGATAAGTGAGTGCACTAGCCGATTTAGTCAGTCCGTTTCCAGGACTAGAAGCCAGTAGGACCAGCCGAGCTGAACCGAGCAGCCATATTTGGGGTCTCATTCTAACTTCTACTCCTTTACCGCAAACTAGAAGCAATTCCTGTCCTCCCGCTATTCTACCCTAACGGTCCTGCACGCTTATTTTGCTGCTTACGCTGTATTGCACTCGCTGTGGTTACCGTATAGAAACGTATGATAGTTAGAGTTAGAGATAACGCTTGCTAGAATGTTGGAGAAAATAAAACCATTATGTTTACTGATTGTGTCTTTTATTTGCTACAATGAACACCCTTTTTTGTAAGAACTTTAGGGACAGGTAAAAGTGATCCCAACAAGGCCGACTTACACAACCCCCAGCAGTTCCCTGGAATACCATTTCTCTACTTGCAGCTATCCGGATCCGTGGAGCATACTACGTTAAAACAAATGGCGCCTCAAAATTACCACCGACACTGAAAACTACCCAGCGCCACTTTGTAAGCAATTTGTCGAGCCGTCACTGCAACGACCCGTACAAGTTTGGCGGATAAGCCTGGACCCCGCTTTCCAACTCAGTATCTGAGTCAAAAAACCCCCTTCTCGCAATATATCTTGTCTGTAAGTTATTTGAACAACATTAATTGTAGTTTCAGTCTTTACCAACAATCAAAATGTATTTATTGGTGTTAGATAAGGAATTTAATGCAGTTGTATTTAGAATGGGATCCCAGATTAAGTTATAATCAGTGGCGTAACTATCATGTGGCAATTCGGTGCAAAGGCCCGGGACCCAGTGACTTTGGGGGGCCTATTGTGATACCTGAAAAGGCTAGAAAAAGATATTTTTAAAATAAAAAATGAATATAAATAATACCGAAGTATTTGTTGATAAGTTGATATATTTATTATTTATCATTTCTGTATTAGAGTACAGTGTGATGCAAAATGAGTGAGAACGGTTTGAATTTCGCGCCGTAGGTTTTAGTGTATTCCATTTGTTAGTGTAGCAGTATTGAAATGTGTTGCGCAGTGGCGTGCGTTGAGAATTTAGGCTAGGGAAGCAACCACGATTTTGATTTTAATATACCTAGGTACAATATAAAAAACAGTGTTATAATTATTAAAGCTTAAAAGTTTTTCAAAGAAGAGCTTTTACACTTTATACTTATGGAATTTGCTGACTATTATTCTTTATTTTAAAAAAGTACTAATTTATTTATAATGCAACTCGATTTTTCGGTCATTTTTTAGCAAAATATCTGGTGCAGGTTTTAATATTTGTTGTTAAATGTTAAAGTTCTGGCTTTGATCTGCATTTTTCAACAATTTCTAATAATTGATTGTTTTTTCTTGAACTATATTTGTTGAATTGTTGATTCTCTGTCAATTTCTGTAATACTTAAAAAATAACCACTACTTGAGTCCATCAATGCTTATTTCCTCCTACCTTGAATTTTTACAAATGGTAACATTCTCACAAAATAAACCTGAACTATTCCTTCCTTGTTCGTCAAAATGACAAAACTAGCCATCTTATTGTTCAACCAATAAAAACAGATATGAAAAAATTAAAATAATTAATAATACTACAATATAGCACAATAATGAGCCGTCTATGGTACGTACCTTTGTTAATCTTTAATGTTTATTGTTTTTGTGATTTACATATAATATTTTATAATATATTTTTAAATTTGTTTTTAGACGAAATAAATTTGATAAAGAGGGAAGTCCACCCTCAAAAGATCATTTTAATATAAGAACTCTACTCCTTTCATTTATGAATTTAAGAACCAAAGAAAAAATCTAAAAGTTTATCTACAATTTCTAATTTCTCTTCAAAACTGTATGCAGAAAATTCTTTATATTACAAACTGAACGACAAAATCGTCGCGATTCGGATGTATCGGAAGTACTCGAACCTTTCACCGAAGCGGCTGAATTTGCAGGCATGACGATAATGCAATTTTAAATTTGCATACAGAGCAAACTATATAATTTGTCTTTAAAAAAGTTCCAGTTATATAAATTGAAATAAAAAATGTTTCAAAATACAATCTCATTCACAAATTTACATTACCTTAGTAACATTTAACAAACACTAAAATCGAACAAATAGCCAAATTATAATAAATAATAAACATTTGGGCACGGAGCACACTAAAAATAACGATCTTATACGATGTCAACCGTATGACCTCGCCCGCTAACGATGGCATGGACTCGGCGAAGAAAAGAGCAGTAAGCAACGAAATCAGTGCTTATATACAGTGTATGTAACACATTTGAATCGGTATTACCTTTCCGCGCAAGTTTAAGGAGCCTACTATTTTAAATTTAAAATAGTACTCTTAATTATACTTTTTGCTGTACGAAATTGACATAGAACTTTAAGTTGATTAAATATTACAAATTTAAATAAACTGTAACCATAATTTTATAAAAATATTTTTGTTAGCATTGGTTTTTATTTTTAATAAATTCTTATGGGAAGCATTGCTTCCATTGCTTCCGTGTACCGCACGCCACTGGTGTTGCGTCAAATTACAGCGTCAACTCGTCAGTTTCTCGTTTATATCGTTGTGCCTTGCCATATTGTTCCTGGTTTTCATTGAAATCTTACTTTATTTTGATTTTCTTATTTTAGAAAATAGTTCTCTTCAGAACTGCAGTTTGTTAGACGATTTTATTGTCAGGTAAGTTTATTAATGAAGTTTATAAGCTATATTATTTTTGTAAAATAAAAGAAGGATTAGGAGGCGCCAAAGATTGACCTGCATTCTAGTGTAATTTTATAAAAACCAATTATGCAGTAGGATAATTATTGTTAAATTGGAAGGTTTGAAGATTATGTTACAACTAAAGCATGTGTTTTATTAGTCGCCTGCATAATCACCTACCGCATATCACAGTCATTTTGTTTAATTATGTTGCCGTACAACGCCATCTATACTTATTGGCGCGTCCCAATAAAACCGTTTGAAAAGTATTCCTGTTGCCAACATGACGGTAATAATTTAACGTGGCGGTAAATTCAAACCGTCCTCAATCATTTTGCATCACCCTGAAGTTGTTTTAATGATTTATTTTTCATCTTGTTTTTAATTTTATTTTTGAGGTACTGACTGAGTTATGGTTCTTATTCTTAGGGCCGATCTATTCACCTCCTTTTAAATTTATTTGGAAGTTAGTTGCTATAGCTACAATTGTTCCCACAATGGTATCCATGACAATTAACTAGCAGTTAAAGTTACAGGGAGGTGAATAGATCGGCCCTTAGGATAATTTCATAAAATGTGGTTAACAGAAAGTCATACTACATGGTTTTGTTTGTTAAACTGTATGTGTCCTAGTCTAGTTTAGTTACTAACCAAGACTGAAACTGATCCTCATTAATTTAAACTAGAATAAGTACATTTTTTTAAATAAAGACGATTTATTATTATTATTATTATTGGTTAGTTAAACAATTAAACAAAAATCTAGTCGTTTGCTCTGTCACGATCAACACAATAACAATATACACTCATATTATTTTTAGTAGTTTTAACTAATCTTAACTGTATATTCAAAGTAATAATAATTTGGTTCTAAAGTTGAACATACGCTATGGTCCGTGATGTAGTTGCGGATGACATTCGCGACGTGGTCCGGATAAACACGCAATGTTTAGATTGGCAGTAATTTATTGCATAAACAAATTGTGCTTCGAGATTGTTTGTACAATAAAATTATACGTATTTTATTTCTTTAAAACGTGCTTATCAATATCAATAAAATTAAAGACATTATTGACTTCATAACAATAAATACTTCAAAGAAAGAAAGTTCAGTAAATATTTTATTATAAACTCAATAGCGATTTCTGATAAACACATTTTACGGAAATACCATACGCATAATTTTATTATACAAACAATCTCAAAGCCCAACTTGTTGATGCAATAAATTACAGTAAATCTAAACAGTCGGACCACGTCGGGGATGTCGATGATAGTGTATGTTCAACTTTAAAGTTATATTAGAAGCGTAAAAGTGCTTTGGCTTTGACTCTCCCGTCTCACCTAGTGTGAAATATCTATAAATTTGTTGTCGCTGGTTGTTGGTAATTTTTACTATTTTTTGCAACCGTGTGTGGGTGATTTATAATGATTATGTTGCCCCAGGGCCCAATGTCGTCTTTATACGCTCTAGATTATAATGCAGGTTTTCAAATATCAGCAACTATGAGTATGTCTGTAATGTGTAAACGATTCTCTCGACTTCAATGCACTATATAGAATTCAAATTTTATACTCAAGGCTATAATCTGGCACGAAAAATTGTTGATGTTACACTCACGAAATAAATATAAGATTTAATAAAAATTAACAATAATTCGTAAATAACTTAACGTAAACCAAAGAAGAATCTTTTCTCGAATTGCAGATTCTTGTTTAAATATTAAGCAACAACATCAAAAATTTGGGCTGAGGCTTCTATTTTTTAATTATTCCTTTTTCCTATCTAAGATTGGTAAGCCGTTGTAATTAGCACCCATGACACCTGAAAGCAATTTGAATCAATAAAATGTCTCTGCCGGAAGATATCTTATAACGTAATTAATAAATGATTTATGTGTTAGTTGATTTGGTGGAATTTTAATCAGTAACAATTGAAGCCCAAGTATGGGATTATTTTTGTTTAATTGTTAAGATTAACGCTGGTACAAGTCTCCACACTAACAGAAACTAATTACTTAGTAAGTTATATTTATTTGTTACTTTTATGTATAGGCAAAGAAAGAAGTAATGAACGCATCTTACATATTCTAATGAAAAAAACTTAACTTTCTAAGATTTAAAAAATATAAACGTGTAAAACGTAACGAGTCTTTTTAATTGAATGTGTTGCATATTGAATAGGAGTCGGTGCATTACTTGTTTCTTTGACTATATATTAGTCGATTTTAGCATTTGCATGTTGTGGCCAGAAACGTAAAATACTTTACTACGCGCCCTTTAAAATAAATCCCCTGTTATCCGAGTAAGTCAATAAATTAGAAACTGAGTCGTGATAAATGTTACTACTGTTCTCCACTGTACTATATAAAACGTTCTTTTACTGCTTCGCGAGAAGTCTTAGCTGAAGCGTAGAAGAGAGTGCAGTGCGTTAGTTCAAGTGAATTTTCAAATAACGTGTCTTCATTTCATACTTACAATTAATCGTTGGTGAACATTCTTTAAATTATAATTATAATATTATTTTGATAAGAAAAAGGTAAATCAGGTCAGTGCGCCCGGCCTTGGCCGCGGCTATCGCACAACTATATCATATCATTTCTTTTCGATAGACAATTTACAAAATGAATTCTCCAATAAATACAACATTAAATAACAATATTAACAGTGAACCCGCCGGCGATAAAGACAGTATGGACACAAATCAACATATTGAACCAATAATTAACGTAGTTAATTATGGAGAACTATCTCAAAATCACCAAACAAAAACTCCTACTAAAAAGCGACAACCGACTTCTCCTCCTCTCTCTGTTGATCCCAAGCGTCATCTTTTTAACAGTGCCACACTATTAAAACAAAATAGATATTATCTACCGCCACAATTTACCACCGAAATAGAAGAAATCTCCAGTGAATCAATAATTACTGAGAATTCCCAGACCAAAAAACTTAAGGTCCCACCAATATTTATACACGAAGCCATGAATGTCCAGAAAATCATTGAAGACATAAAATCAAATATCAAAGGGGAATTTAACCTTGTTAATAAGGGCTCTGAACTTAAAGTAAACTTACAAACCATCGATGATTTTAGATCACTTACAGCTTATTATGACAAACAAACGGACGTTAAATACTACACCTTTCAAAATCCCGATTCACATATATCAGTAATTATTCGCAATATCCCAGTATCAATAACAGCTGACGATATCCGAGCAGAACTTGTCTTAAAAAATTATCCAGTGTTAAATGTAACTCGCCTATATAACAAAACAAAAATACCAATACCAATATGTGCGGTAACTTTATCAAAGAACGATAAAAGTAATACTATCTACGATCTAGAAAACTTATATTACTGTAAAGTTGCAGTCGAACCTAGACGTAAAACAAGGGAAATACCACAGTGCACACGTTGTCAACGCTATTCTCACACAAAAAATTATTGTAAACTGAACCCCAGATGCGTCAAATGTGCAGGAGAGCATCTTACAACCCAATGTCCTGTAAACCACTCTTCAAAGCCTCGGTGCGTCAACTGTGGGGGGGAACATACTGCTAACTATCGTGGATGCGAATTTTATCAGCAATTAACAAAGAATAAATACTCAGTGGTACGCAACCCCATTAGTTCAAGACCAATTCAAGATGACAAAGTGCCCAAAGACCGCAGCGAAAATATATTACGTAGCTACTCAGATATTCTAAAAATCAGAAAAGCGGACCAGACGAGAGATAATACAAAATCTAGCGATAATACCAACAAAAGTGATTCAATTTTCGAAATAACCCTAAATAAAATCGTGGCAGTTATTAAACCTTACTTATATAAAATAAAAGACTTTATATTAACTCTAATTCCCACATTATTTAACAATGGCGACTAATAACCCGAATTCCTTCAGTTATCTTAAAATCTGCAGTTGGAATGCAGACGGACTTGTACGGCATAGATCTGTGATCATAGCTTTTTTAGAAAGGCACAACATAGATTTACTATGCGTTTCAGAAACGCATTTGCTACCAGAGCAAAAGTTGAGAATCCCCGGTTATCTGATCTATAGGTACGACCGACCCGATGATTCTGGATGGGGTGGCGTAGCAATTATAATTAAGAAATCTCTTAAAGCTCATTCTTTTGAACTTCCTGCCATGACGAACCTCGAAACAGTCGGAGTGCAATTACAACTTCAGAATGGAAAGAAGCTGCGGATTATTGCAGTTTATAAGCAGCCTATCAAACTAATCTTAGAAAAAGACCTAACTAATGTCTTTGACAGCTCTCTTTCAACATTGCTGATCGGCGACCTTAATTGTAAAAATACAATTTGGGGCTGTCGCGCAAATAATCCAAATGGAATAAAGTTATTTCCAATCATCAGTAAACATGGTATACAGGTTACTGCACCCTCTGAACCAACGTACATTCCGTATCAGATCAACCGCAAGCCTGATATCCTGGATATAATACTCCATAAAAACTTAACTAGCTCTTTACATCAAACGGTACTCCATGAACTAGACTCTGATCACTTGCCAGTCATTATCCATTTTGAATCACTGCCAAGTTATACCAAACCTTCTCCGAGACTAATCAATGGAAAAATTAATTGGAACACTTTCCAATCAACACTGATCACTCAACTTAGCTGCCCTTCTTCCTTGATCAATTCAGGGGATATTGACAATGGCGTGACTTCTTTGACCAAGGAAATCAGCAATGCTATTACAGTGTCTACCACTCAAAATTCTCTCTATTTGAAACGTCAGGCTAGCACACCTCGATATCTTCATCAACTTATAAAAGAAAAGCACCAAACTAGACGCCAATGGCTGGCTACAAGAGACCCAAAAACAAAACAGCATCTGAATAAACTAATACGACTAATAAGGCATGAATTAGATCAGCATAGAATCAATAACTACAAACAGTTTATACAAGAATTACAACCCCAAGATCCAGGCATGTGGCGGACTACTAAACGCTTATTACGACAACGACATATTATACCAACCATTAAAGTTAATAATGTATGTCATTCTTCAGATGAGGAAAAGTGCGAAATCTTCGCCCAACACCTTTCCAATGTGTTTAAGACCAACATAAGCTTATCTAATATAGACGACGGCCATCAAATCAAGGAATATGCAACATGCGAATTTCCTCTTGTTCCTGGTTTAATTGACCCTGTCGATCCAGATGAAATCAAATCCATTATTAGAAAATTGCCGAACAAGAAAGCCCCAGGGCATGATTTGATACCAAATATTGTTTTGAAGAATCTACCAAATAAAGCAATAGTTTATATAACGTCCATATTCAATGCCTGTTTGCGAATTGGACATTTTCCTAATACCTGGAAATATGCGCGTATATTGCTATTTCACAAACCAGGAAAGAAGTCTTCTGACGTTTCTGGTTACCGACCAATAAGCTTGTTGCCAACATTATTAAAAGTTTTTGAAAAAACGATACATCGACGACTTCTTGAACACATCACCACTAATAATATCATCCCATGTTGCCAATTTGGCTTTAGAAGTGGGTTTTCAACAATACAACAACTAAGTCGAGTGACCGAATATATTGAACGCGGATATGAACTCAAGCAGTACACAGCAGCGGTGTTTCTAGACGTGCAACAAGCCTTCGATAGAGTTTGGACAGATGGACTAATTTATAAGTTGTTGCAGATCAATACTCCTGATTATTTATTGTTTATCCTAAAATCATTCCTGACTGACAGAAGTTTTTCGACGGTTATAAATTCTAAAGTGTCAAATATTCAGCGCATAGAAGCCGGAGTACCTCAAGGCTCCATCCTTGGGCCACTTCTTTTTATTGTTTATACATGTGACGTTCCACAATTAGAAGACTCAATATTGGCAATGTTTGCAGATGATACTATTATTGCTACGCAGAATGAGCATCTTGGCATAGCTATCGAATTATTGCAACGTAATGTTAACATCTTAAGCCAATGGTTTTCCAAATGGTGCTTGCAACTAAATGCTGCTAAATCTGAAGCAAAAATTTTTACCTTGCGGCGTACTACCGAGATACCAGATTTAAGAATTAATGGCGAAATAGTCCAATGGAATAATCAAGATAGCGCTGTGAAATATCTTGGTCTTTATCTAGATAAGACTCTCAAATGGGGATACCATATTAACAAAAAGCTCAGTGACGCCTACTGTAGACTGGGACAGTTGTATCCACTTCTTAACCGCAACTCAACACTAAAGACCGAGTGTGGATTATTAATCTATACTTCAGTGATACGGCCTCTATTAACATATGGTTGTCAAATCTGGGGAAATGCAAGTGCCTCAAATCTCAAGAAGATACAAACTCTTCAAAACAAAGTTCTGAGGATAGTTCTCAATGCGCCCTGGTTCGTCAGAAATAATCAAATACATCGCGAAACTAACTTACCGTATATCACAGACTTTATTAAAACATGTTGTGAAAAATATATTAACTCATTACGGACAAGTGTAGCTAGTGAACATGAACATTTGGGCGAACGCAACATTCATACGCGTTTAAAGCGCAAATTACCAGTGGACATTTACACAATAAATAATGGTGCATAACTTACCTTAGACATTTGAACTCCCACTTAGTAGTTAGTGCTTAAAATTAGTGATTGTATATATACTGTGCAAATGTTAGTAATTATCACAGCTATGACAAAGCAAAAAATTGCTGAACTAGCTAAATAAATATGCAAAAAAAAAAACTGCTTCGCGAATTCTATTTTCCCTTTTTTTAACAAAACTTTCCGAACACTAATCTTACAGATAAATAATAGCTACACAAATGACAAATTTTACTTCTATTTTCTCTGCTAAAAACATGTCATATGTCATTTATCCAATAAATCAGTCGCGCATCTGACATGCTCAAACAGAAAACATATCTACACAACACATATAGGTGCTCATGTTTTAGTCCTTTTTGCCAACAGTGTTTTTGAAATATGTTACACATATAGAGGCGCATAGAGGTATACAACAAGAAACCTTTTTGACAAGTTTCCCTAAAAGCTCAACCGGAATATACACAAATTGAAAAGAAAATAACAAATCTCATTTAAAGAAAAATGTCATAAAAAAAAGTTTCTTATACATTGACAACTTTTCCAATAAATAATAGATGGGGGTACAAATCCCTCGAAACAAGTGGAAGTCGACTCTTTTTAGATAGGTACGGAAATTCTTTACATTCCTCACAAAACATATCTGTTTTATCGAGTCCTAGTGCAAAAGAGAGATAGGAAAACGTGGGGTCAAACGATCAGTCAGAATAAATGTTGCGTCCGCTTGCTCAGCGAACACTCACCCACACATACAAACACAGCAGCCTCCAAGTCTGATTTTTTTTTCAGGAGTTATAAATAACAAAAGATCAATGATCTGAAAAACGAAAAACTTACCTCGGGATTGACATGAGGTATTGCAGTAGTCTCCTGTAGTCTTCAGGCTTTGCACGTTCCCTTCGAGGACTGGCCGGAAATGATAACAGGGGGCCACCGCGACGATCACGGCCCCCTGTTAACACAACCAGACGCTCCTGTAGAAGAGGCATCAGCTCCAAAGCGCGTTGGCCATCCATGCTCCCCGCTCCTGTAAAAGGAAAAAAGAGAAACATAAATATTTTGCAGTTTTTACAGTTCAATTCATTTTAAAGCGGAAAAGAGCAGCGCTAAAGGAAATGAAGTGACATTTCCCAGCTCGGTTATTAAATTACCAAAAATTTTATAGCGAGCTTTTCATGAAAATTTCTTTTACTGCTTATGAAATTAGGATATCAACAAATCTCAAGAATATTTCATCCTAAGAATTTGTCGGATTTATGGAGTTAATTGGAGGATTATTAGAGTTTTATTAAATCTTATCAGTCATCAGTAGTGAACAAATTATTATCAATTTTGTAGGACGGGCATTGTTGCACTAGCTATGTTGATTACAGAACACGATACTTCTTCGAGTATCTTGCATTTTTGGCGAACCAAATACTGTAGAATGGGGTAGAATAGAAACACTAGAAGATCTTTATATGTTCTTAGTTTTACTTATAAATTAGAACACGTAATACACATAACTTAACAAATATTTGTATGTATGTATTTACCACACCCAGGTAATTATATAATTTAAGCTAGAAACCAAATCCTAGAGCAGGGCAGGAATAAGAAACGTAATTGGAAGTAGACATAAACAAAAACAAAATAGATGAACGTATTTAAATATAATATACAACGTGTTTCACTTTTCACCTTCGCACCCTTGTATTTATTGTCTGTACAATTTCAAATTTTGACCAATTTAACCAACATAACATAACATAACATAATATAAAGTATAATATAAAATACACGGTGGAAGCAGTTACGACGCATTAATTTTAAGGGGTGATAGAAGACATCAAAAGGAACAAAAAAGTCTTAATAAATCTTTTTCTATGTTAATTAGCTTTCGAGTAATTTAGAAAAAACCATTGCCATATTTGGCAACCTTGCTTAAGTATAATCGCAGCTGAGTCTTGACCTTGTTTTAAAAATCAAACAAAAAACTAATGATGACAGCCGTTGTTTAAAAATAATAAACATCCGAAGCAGATTATTAGTCGTGACTAATTCTACGAAAATTGTAATCGGAACTGTTCTTCCGTAAACAAGATTTGTACGTTGTACGTTAAAAACATGCTGATTCATAACAAACCAACTGTAAAAATAAGACAATAATTGACCTGCATTTGATATCTATTAATTTCCGGAATCTTTCCAAAATTTCTTGACGTATTTGTTTTTTTTATTAAAAAATATAGTTTGGCTTGCAGAAATTGGTTTTTATGACCGGTATTTCACAACAATAGTGATTATTCCAACAAAGAACTGTTGTAGGCTTGCTCAGCTTACTGCTTGAAGCCTTAAAAGGATACTTTGAACTGGCATCAGGTAAGTATTTAGAAAATTTTGTAAAAAAAAGGTAAATGATAAAACTCCATTTGTTAGGACATAAAAAAGAAAGTTAAAAGGTAACAAAGATAAGAGACTCAAAATATTCCTTTTTGTTTGTTATACTTGTTAAATGCCGTTTAGTACGGAAAGGGTATAAACGGGTTTTTCCAAATTGAAATTTGTACGTCTCAGAAAAATACTATTCCTAATATCAAAAGAATTAAGGGAAAGTCTAAAGTTTTAAAATAAGAAACTCCTTTTTTTGTATTTTTGTTTCCTATTAATATTATTAATTTATGTAGTACTATCTCTTTTTAATTGACATAATAAAATTGTAATATAAATCCTAAAAAAATATAAATTGTTTCTATTCCGTAATACTTAAATTATATTACCTCAAAAAAGCAAAGAAGACGGCCCTGAAGGCAACACCGTACAACTGTTATTGAATGTTCTTTCTAAGATAATTTAAAAATAGTTGTTATTGTCGGTACTTGAGTCTACAGATATTTTAACAAAAGGTATTATTGCCGGTACTTGAATCTCAGAGCTATAAAAACCAATTGATGCAGGCCCGACTATACTATCTCTTGTAAAAAAAATTTGATTAAGGCACCTAAGAACCATAAAATTAAAAAAATTTTAATGTGGCCAAAACAAGATGTCAACAAAATCCCTTAACCTAATTACCTAATTTAAATTAGTAAAATCTTCTTTTTAAAAGATATTCTCTTGTAAAATCATTAAAAACTGTTAGATAAAAAGCAGTCGGTCTCGGTGGATTAGTGGTTTTGCATGTTTGCTTCATAATCCAAAGATCGCAGGTTCGATCCCCGGCCGAGCGGGTAATTTTTCATAGCGGAGAAAAATTTAAAACACGATAAAAGATCCCTACTGGGGGTGGATTCCCCCAGATTAGGCTAAATTCTAGTAGGGTCAGCCAAATGATCATAGTAATCGATGCCATGAGGTACGAAGGATGTTCCGCCATCCTGATTCCTCGCCCAAAACTAAATAAAAAAATAGATATAAAGCAACTCGTACTTTATTGACAAATTATTATTTCAAAGATCTACAAACTCTGTATTATCTCACTCTAAAAGGGTATTATTTACACATGTGATCAGGCATCGACCCAAATATTCTTCATTAAATTGCAAGGTTGTAAACAAATCGTGCTTTTTTCAAATTCAACAAACATCCACATCAGCATTTTGTGCAAATATGGAGCAAGCTTTATTACAAACTTTACAGGGCTGTCACGTTTCTTAATTGAGTAAAATGAATTTTTAATTGTAAACAGAATTCAATTTTACGCGGAAACGACATACGATACGCTAATAGTTATTTATTTAACAAGAACGAAAAGTGAATCTTTAAAGTATGAATAAGTTGTTTTCGGCCGAGGCGTTTAGCCGAGGCTGAAATTACTTGTGAATACTTTAAAGACACTTTTCGTTCGAAGTAAATACAAAACTTTATTTCATACTGGACTGTTACCGTATTGAATTAGTACGAATCAAAAATTTGAGATTTCTAAGTAATCTGTAATAATTAAAGTGCGCGTTGAGTAATTTCTATATAATAAATTAAATTCGTTACCATAGAAACAATTGACGTGAAATTTTAACGTACTAGGACTTTAATATTTTACTTTAAAGTACTAGTACTTTAAAGTAAAATAGGACTTTAATATTTTACTTTAAAGTACTAGGACTTTAATATTTTACTTTAAAGTCCTAGTACTTTAAAGATGCATTTTTCGTACTATAAATGATCCGAAAAACGTCAAATTATGAACGGGTATGAAATAAAATGTTATTAAGGTTTGTTGTTGTGATAGATGAGATGCATCTGCCGACAAAGCCCCATAAGTAAAGTAGTATTATTAACGCGGCAAAATGATGTTAAAGTTTCCAACTTTATTATTTTTTTCTGAAAAAGTAGTAAGCTCTACAAGAAAGTTATGAATTTTTTGTTCCTTTGGATGTCTTCTATCGTCCCTTAAAATTAATGCGTCCTAAGCCCTTCCACGTTGCACAATATAAAACGAATGAATCAAAATTTCATTCTCGTCTTAAAATGTCTTAAAATTTGAGTATGAGTCAGGACTACAATTTTCTGTTTTGTGTATTGAAAAGATCATAAGTTATTTATAAGTTATTATATAATCATTTATGATTCATAATTTTGAGGGCATTCGTGAAGCTTCCAAAGCGCGCACCTTGGCCATGGTTGGAACAATCTGACTTAAGATTGATTAGCTATTTGTAAAACATTCCTAGGAAGGATTTTGTGTAAAGTGCAGTTCTCTCTCGGTTCCATATTAGTCAGTCAAAATATTAAAAAGTCACGGACAGCAGCTTATCTCAATGTTATTAAGTAGTTTTTTGATAATCTTGAGAAGCTGGACAGAGTACATCCTGGCAACGCTGTGGGTTATCAAGAAGCTAATTTGACGACCCTGGAAGGATCAGGGTTCTATAAAAAAGGTTTAAAAGTCATGCGCCAAAGCAAAGCTGTAACATCCCGCACGCTTGCAACTTCTGGCAACAGCGAAGTACTTCCATGGTAGGTAGTCGATAAAGCGCTATATTTACAACAAACTTGTATAGAGGGACGTTTGGAAAATACTATACCATACAATCAAACTAAATCTGGTTAGTGTGATCGAATCTAGGTTGATAATTGGGTCAGCATCATTTTTTGAAAAAATAAATGGTAGGAAATTCTTCATCGGGGACAATCTATCATCCTATCTATCAGAGAAATCTGTTTGTTTAATTATGCAGTTAAAAACATCCCATTCATATTTCTCACCAGCAGTTCCACACACCTAACCCAACCACTTGAAATAGCCTTTTAGGCCCTTATGGAGGAAGATTATTTGCGACTAGAAAATAATTGTTGGAAAAAGATGAAGCAACAGTAACAATAACATAGTGCATTTTCTCGACTTTTGGCTAAATATAAAAGCAAGATTTTGAAAAAGTGGAATATTTCTCGTAGATTGTTATGAGGTGTTTGAAATGTTGGCACCAGAAGCACCAATTTAACAAATAAATGATGACGTTTTGAGACAGCAGCAGTGTAAGGATGCTACTCTCACTGGACTCTTGCAGGAGAGGAGGTTTGGAAGCAACGGCGGAGAACAAAAGTAAAAAATCTAAGTAAGCTTAGAGAATAATTGTCGAGATTCAGAGTCAGACGACCCTTTCACAGTCCCACCCAGGTGCCTAAATCCCCGTAAGTGATCTAACTGACAGACTGTCAAATCGTGATGACGATTATGATAGGTTCGGCTCCTTTTTGTGAAAATGACCCGCCAGTGATAAAAATCAGTAACATACCACCACATCATTCTGTTTTTCAAGCTGATATTAAGATTGGAACTTGGCTGCATATAGGATTTATTTTACATTGAAAAAGTGAAATACCGTAACTCAACAGATGTCACACTCCTTCTGTGACCTGCGAATTCCTTTGGAACGACAATGAGTTTGTGTATGAATTGTCAAACGGTCCTCTAATGAACTGCATACATTATTTTTAGATAGATTGGTTGGTAAAAAGAGTGCACAAGATCTTAGATCTTCCTATCTTCAGTTCTTTTTGGGAGCTTTATAGCCCAGTCGACAAAGGTTTTTTTTACATCAAATTCCAACAGCAATTTTATTATTGGAATTTGTTAGTGGGTCCGTCCTAAGTATAAAACCAAGTTCGCGGGGCCGGGCCTTGACAATCCGCCATCTTGATAAACTGGAGAACGGCTGGTCCTACAAAGAAAATATCACAGACTTCTTTTTATAGAAAAATAAACAAACGGATGACATTACACACTGAAAATTGAAAACTTTGCAGTGTAATAGTCCTTAAAATATTAATTTTACGAAAAGAATCTTCTATCTTCTTCGTAGGACTAACCGTTTTCCAGATATTTGCAAAAAACGCGTTTATGAAGATGGTAGCTGAAGCTTACCCGCCTCCGCCGCGTCAACTTGGTTTTATACTCAGGATCGACCCATTAACAAATTCCAATCATAAGATTACTGTTAGAATTTGATGCATTTTGAGTCCCTATTTTTCGGTCTGCCGACTGGGCTATTAGCCACGTGTTTTGGTAAAGAATTGCAAATTAATTTTTGATAACAACGAATTTACTTTCGGTATCCACTTGATACTTTGATATTAAAACTTTGCTCTGGCATTTTGCAAAAATGAGAGAACCCTCTACAATATCATCTCATTGTTGTTTTGTGTTCAAGTTTTAATGTTTTGATTACAAAGACCTCTCTTTGGAATTAATTATGGCAACTACTATATAATTACAATTTTGATCATTACTTTTTTGCCACCTTAACAGAAACTTACATTTCGCTCCCTGAAATCAGGAAGCAAAATGATACTTTGCCTCCTTAGGGTGGAAAAGTCTTCACGTTGTCTCGCTGGGAAGGAAAGTGTTTTCTTACCTCTCTCTCTTTTGCCAGTAGAATATAAAATAGTAGAAAAATCATATGTGCAACTCAGCAGTACAATGACTTATTCTCCCTCGGGAGGAAAACTCTATCGTTTCTAGCTTGTTGAACAAATATGAACCGAATTGATAACCCGAATAATTCTTATTGGGCCGGACAAACTTTTTTTATTCCGTTTAGATTCTGAGTTGACTGAAGCACCTGTGAACTCTTCTTCAGAAACAAAACTCCAAAATTTAAATTGCATGTTCAACTTGTGTAGAATCGCATACATTCAGTACAAAATTGATACCGAGCTGAAGAAACTCTCGACAAGAGTGACAGAAACAGACAAATGAATTCAGATAAAGAGTTTTATAAATCTGCATTTCCAAATTTAAGCAGATCCAGCATCCAGTATAAAGACCGTTATTATTATTATTATTTAAAAATAATTTGTAAGAGATTTACAAGAATTCATGACCTCAAGGTTCTCTTAGTTTACGCCATAAACTGTTTAACAATTCCAAGTTTTACAGTCGAAACTTTCAGAACTGCAAACCTTCAAAGCCATAGAATGCTGCGTTTCAGTATTTCAAGTTTTGAACACCATAGTTTCATAAATTCTACGTACTAAAATATTGTTTATGTCCTTGTGAGATTCAGAAAGTGTTTTGCAAAGATAATTCAAAGTTTCAGTAACTAGTTTATTTTCAAGATTAAAGGGCAAAAATCGAAAACATACGAATAGTTAAACTGTGCTCACAGTTTAATTAAACTGTGCTCAGAATTGGAGTTGTAGTGGAACTCCAAACTACTTGGAAGATTCAACGAACTAAAACTAACGAATTTTAGACATCGCAGTTTCAGAATTTAGGATTTCATAGAAGAAACTTCAAAATACTTCTTATTAAATCTCGACGTTCCTAATGTCAACCTTTAAAGTATGAAAAATTTACAGTTTCAACAATTGCAGATTTTTGCGTCCAAGAGATTCCTACGTCATCAAGAAGTACGGAACTTCTAGTTTCAGATACCTAAAAATGAGTCTTTTAAGAAAATTTCGTGGATTAAAACTAAAGCATCAAAGCTTTGAATACTTACAGTGGAATAGGGTTTAGCTTCATGATTCAGCTTCAGGGTTTAGCCCAAGGCTAAATCTCTACAAGTAGATCCATTAAGGTTTAGACCCTGTACACGTGGAGCGTTTTCTAACGCGTAATTACTAACGCAAGAGACCTACAGTTTAATGTGAAATACGAACCACTGGGAGATGTTGTTTTCTGCAGCTGCTCAGAATTAGTTCCACATAATTATAAACGTGGTTGGCGTTTGGTGCGCATTTTTACAACTTGATTATACACGGGATTCGAATCTAGGTCGCTGAGCTCAGGGACGGCCACTCAATCCACTGAGCTAACACAATGACTATCATCCCGACTTCCAATTTTGGATTTTGACAGCAGTCTACCATTTGCATCCATTTTGTTCGGAACATAAACTTATTCAAATAAAACCACACTCGGCTTATATGCTGTTGAAGTTGATAACCTAGTCGACAAAATGGAGGACTAAAGCTAGAAATTTTTTTTACATTAGAGGACGGTGATCTTAGGAATGTATCGACAAGGGATTAGATAAAATGCTACTAATCAAGAGGACAACCTTACAAAACAGTACTTCGATATCTTCAACTGTATCAGAAATTTTCAGTAACCTTCAATGGCCGTGTTTCAACTCCGAGTCCACTGTGAATATGAACATTATGTTGATTGTAACGTCAAATAATAGTGGATGGCCATCTTTCACAAGCCACCTTGCGGATACATTTGAATGAGAGTATAGTCCAAAAAACTGCAATTATACCAGGTGATTCAGTTTATATTTTCCAGCTGTATATTTTCAATATTTATGAAATCTAGTATTTGATTTTTTGTATGTTAGTATAACACGTGATGTTCTCTTATTTTGCGATATCGATGATCTGGTAGTACTTCCGGGTTAACTGAAATCAACAACCAAAATCTTGCTATACAGAAGACAAACATTCGAAACATTTAACTGATTCAAGTTAACTGGGAGTATAATAAACATAATCAATAACTTAAGTGGTATTGAACAAAACAAACAAAGAAATAGCCTTTTAATATTTAAGTCACGAACTTTCCGCTTGTCATTATTCGAAAAACTTCTAGAATTTGTCATACACTGAACCGAACCTTTATATCACGAAGAAACCATGCGATTCGTTTAGTTTCGCAATGCTACCAACCCATGCATCGCATCAGCGAAATTTACACGCACGAATACTCTTATTATACTTATACGCTTTACTATGAATATTCTATGAGAAAACTGAGGTTTCATGAGATATAGAGCCAAGAAATATGTTTTACCCTTGATGAGATCAGCACTATATAAGCTTTAACCCTCCGTCTTATCTTATAAATAGAGCTTTAATTTATGGATGCTGCTTCTGTTATAAGAATAAAAAATGAAATAAAATTTCTATGTAACGAAGTGAAACAGAGTTAGAAGAGGATGCAAGCTTGGAATTAGAGCAGAATTAAGCCGAAAAAACAGAGGAGGATATTTTGCAACCACCACGTCGAGATTTAACCATCAATTTGACCTTGTTCGTACAAATTAAGGCGGCAGCGTCAGGAAGTTATTAGAAGTTAAATCAATTTACATATTATCCTTGTTATCTCAATCCCTCTGCTAACGGGAGGTCATTTCTTGCGCCAGTGCCTACCTCCTGTAAACTTTGCCGGTATAATTATGCTTCACGAAATCCTTATTGTGTTTATTTAAAAAAAATAACACATATTTCTTAATTAGGAGATTAAAACGCAAATTTATTGCTGAGGTTTGCTTTCGGTGTATATAGGTAAAGCTATTTTGCATATTTAGGAAATAAAATACAATTTGGGTATGAAATCTTTTTATTTATTACAGGTCATACGTTACTACACCTACCTACTTTTAGAGACAACAAGTTTAAAATAAGTTAAAACACAGGTCGACAGATCACCGAAGGCTTTTTCATCAGGCAAGTTTAGTGATTTCGCAGTCATCATGACATCACCAGAAGGAATGGTGTAAAATGATACTCTCCTAGGGTGTAAAAAGCTATATTCCTGCCGTGCCTAGTCCTTTTTTAAAAGTCAGTTGGTTAAGAGTTTTTAAGGCCTGACATTTGGTAATTGACGTTTTAGAAGACAATAGAATCTGAAGTTTGAAAGTTTTAAGATTTTATAGTGGAACAGAAGGCCGTTTCTGGATCTTTGTCTAAATGACTGCCAACTGTTTCTGCGACCTCATCTTTCGAAACCAAACTGAGCAGCCGCCATAAATCTCATTATTATTTGGGTCACAAACGCAACTGTGTGTGTGTGGGGGGGAGGGACTGTCCACCATACCTTCAAACTTTTCCAGGCTGAATCTGCATGAAATCGATGCCGGGACCCCTTAGAGTTCCAGCTTTTCCGTTTTTAAGTTTAAAAATAAAATAAATTTTTGGATGTTGCAGAATTGCGTAATTCCTCAGGTTGCCAACCATCGTGGCATGATATGCAACTGCACGGAGTAGCTTCATATTTCGTGAGAACTGTACGGCAAATTCTAGAACAAACACTTTCCGGGAATTTTCCTTGGGGGCCGTCTCGTTCACCAGGCTTTACTACCCTAGATTTATTTCTATGAAGATATGTCAAAGATTACGTCTACTTATCTAAATCTGACATTTAATTAATCAAATTAATTAAATTTGTTTGTTTAAGTTTAAAGTTGTTAATTAAATTTTAAAAATGCATGTTATTAGTATTTCCAGCGGAACTTAAAGTCGGCCATTTTGACTATATCTGTCAGTAAATCCTAAATTGTGTTCAAATCTGTTTTTCTAATTTCACATAAATCGGTTCATAAATAAAGAAGATATACAAATTATCTAACCCCAGTGCTATCCGGTACGTGCATAAGTAATAGGGCATCCAATCCCGGGATTATACACATTAAATCCCGAGATTATAAAAATTCAATTTTATTCCTATTTAAACTTGGCAACCATGCGAAAGTGATTTATTATTATGAGTTGTTTAAAATGCGGGACTTCTCCTATTTGTGCAATACTATTTTGGTCTATAGAGAGGTTATAAGACACTGAAAATATATCAGAAGATACCCACCAAAAAGACAGAAGAAGAAAATGATGAAGATGACAATGTTAGTATTGCCGATCTTAGACGAACAATATTTGAAAACGCCCGCAAAAAAGTCTTGAAAAAAAGTTACATAAAACTCTAAATGAAAGTATGGAGCAAATTCCATAAATAAACAAAATTTAAATGAGACTCTTCCTCGGGAAATGGACATGTAAAATCTTAAATAATCTTTTCTATTTGCATATCCAAATGAGATTTATCTAAATACTTTATTTGATATCAGTGTTGAACAGCTGTTGTTCTTGAAGATGTTAAACTTATTTACGCGGTAAATTTGAAAAACAAATGCAGAATTAGAATTTCCAGAGCCGCCAACTGTCAAACTAATTAACAAAGTATCCCTAACAAATTTTATTTAAAAATAAGTTAATTTTCTAAAATGATTACAATTTAACGCAAATAATAACCATTAAAATTAAATTAACGAATACCTTATACTATTTTTTTATTTGCGTTATTTTATAATTATTTAAAAAATAATAACTTTATTTTTAAATAAACTTTGTTAGGAAAACGTTTTTTGAGAATTGGCAACATTGAAAATTCTAATTCTGCATTTGTTTTCCGAATTTACAACGTAAAAAGTTTGACGTTTTAAGAACAGTTGTTCAACAGACTACTGTTGAACAATACTAACTTTAAAAAATAAAATGGTACTGTTTCCAGTATTCTTTTGGACACTGTAAAAAAACTTCAATTTCAATCCCGAAATACCGGAATTGAAAATACGTTTCGGGATTGGATGCACTAATAAGTACACACTGTGTCCCTACAGTAATCCCCTAAGCTGAACTTTTAAAACAATTAAATTATGAAAAATATGGCATAAGTACTAAAAATGCTACTTTCTGAATAAACAAAAAATGGATTTATGCTACTGTGGCGCCGCGACATCCAACGACGCAATAGTTTGTGACAGCTCTTTTCAAAGCCTTTTCCATTCTACATTATGGTAAACCAGTTTTTCATGTCAAAATCCTACTTTTACGTTCTAGAACGTAAAAGTATTTCGCATCCTGTTTTTGAAGATGGATCGCTTCGCACATTGAAAAAAAATGGAAATGTCAAGTGATTTCATTTTGGAAATTTAATTTAATAAAAATTACTTTTTTCTCCAAACGTCTTAGGAGTAGTTAGTTTTAATATTATTAATTGTCATTAAAGTTGACGTTTTTGTAACCAATATAAAAGATGTAGGTGTCGCTATGTCACACTTTCAATCCAATTAAAAAAAGTACATAGTCCATAGAGGAAAAAGTAAATTCTATTTATACATACAGTGATATCCGAAATAAGTTATTGCAGTGACCATTAAATTACTTTCGAAAATTGCTATGCTACTTGATAATGTTTTTTTTTTCTGAACGCAAGTTATTTCAATAAAATCTATCAATTATTTTAAAGTTTTAAATATTTTGTATTTTTCTTGGTTGGAGAAAAAGTAATATCTATCATTCGCATTTTTTGCATTGCTCATCAAACAAAGTGTCACTTTTAATCCTAATAACACAATATACTGTTACCGCCGGCGATCGGTGAATCAGCGTCAGCAAAAGTACTTTTACTGCTGCTGACGGTAAAAATGAAAATCTTTCAACGTAGTGCGCGAGTCACGAAATGTCATGTTTTTCTGACGCTTGAAAAAGAAATTAAATTAATCGGACGTCGCAGCACCACCATAAATCACTTTTTTTTGTTTAACTACTTAAAACGAAAAACATTTCGTCTTATTTCATATCCTGAAGTTTGGTTTCTCTAATTTAAATGTTTAAAAAATTAACCTGGGGAGTCGGGGGGGGGGGGGGGGGGGTCAGAACCCAGTGTACAAATTAAAAAAAAGAAACTTTTTAAATTTTTGCAAAGTTGTTTTCCTTTCCTTGCATACCATCTCATTTTTTGGGAGAACGTCATGGATCAACGGATTTTGAGTATCCTTTCATCGGCCAACCTTTCGAATTTCTGGATAGTTTGATAAAGATCTGGCATGAGCCTGAAAATTGAAACATACAACGATAGAATAAGACTACTTACGATCGTAGTTGAATTTTCCGCTTTTATGCTCGCACCAAGAATTCTTGCATAGTCTTAACGACGAATACGTCTTAGATTGTTAACATATATGTTCTGACGTAGAAAGGAAAGAACTAACCTAAATGAAGCTGAGAATTTGTTCTTCATGCTAAATATATTTCAACATGTATTTATCCTAATAAACGCGCTCTTTGCCCAGCCAGCTGGCCTCTTCGTCGGAAACTACTCGCGTGGATGCAATTTCAAGGATCCTAAGAGAAGATTTACAGTTTTTTGCGGTTCACCTTACTAATCATAATTTATTGTTTTTGTTTTTTTTGTGTTTTAGAGAGGAATTGAATTGTAGAATGCCGTGCAATACAGAAGCACGCTCAAAATGTACATTTCGTCGAGCTAAATAAGAAAATTCCAAATAAAAATCCCCGATCTAAGACTCGGACAAGTTCCAGTTCCAATAAGGTATCCAAGATAGATGTAGTACTGATCCAGAAGCGGTGACAGAAAAGTATTTAAATATGCAATTGTCTATGAAAAAGCATCTTACTTTATTTCTTCAAAACACCATTCTGTACTGTATTTCTTACTGGATTCAGTACCGAGCTTGATATGGGTTAAGTTGGATTGAATAGGATGAGGAACTGGCAGACGTTCGCCGGCGATGGCGGCCCACTGAAGGAACCTCTTTCTGATACCATGTTGTAGCCGCCGGTCGTTAGGTTGTGAGGATTTTCATGGACATGGAAGAGATGAGATAAAAGCTCTTCGCCTTGTGAGCTGGTGCCCTAAACGAAAGCGAATCGGAGAACGTGGTGTCGCTTGGACTGTGGATTGACGGTCTGCTTCTTGAATTTCAGCTTCTCCGATTTTGCGACTAACACTATTTGTTCTCTGATGACGGTCGTAAGGTGGTCCGTAAAGGCAGAATCTGTGCTGAGAGTTCGCTGCATATTCTTGAGACACTACTCCTACAATAGCACGAGAACGTACGGAACTGAGTTTTGCTGTAATTACTCAATGACGGTTAAAATTTGTAATTATTTGAAGTTCTTTGCAGAATTTTTGATGCAGTCATTAAAACAAGTGTAACTAAGTCATATTCACATTCACGAAACACGATTTCGGTTTCCGAAGTCAACTTTTGAGAAGTGCTGTATTTTGGTAAAGAACAATAAATTGTACTGTACCAGATATCCAGAAGTTTGACCTTTGTTAATTACAAGTCCAATGTAAAAATCGTTTTTAACAAGCAATCCTTCACCGGTAAAATCGGTTATATTTATTCAGAACAAGCTATAACCAATTTACCTAACCACATATCACCAAATAAGCTGCCCACGTAAACAATATGCCAAAACGAAAGGTAAAACAAGAGACTGTTGAAAAAACCAAAGTGTATAGACAATATACAAGAGCCAATATTGTTGAGGGTGCCATATTTGTCGCTGTAGAAGGCATGAGCGAATATCAAGCAGCAAAAACAAAGATAAATCCATGGTTGTCTCTAGAGCGGTTGATTCAGAACAGTGAGGACGGAGGTAGTGAAAATGAATTTGCTAAAGCAAGGAAAACCGATCTCTTACACTTCGATTTTGAATTTAAAATACATCATCGAGATGCAGGAGATTAGGTTTGGACTTACAACCCAGCAGGTTCGAATTCTTGCGTATAAAATATAAAGAGCTAGTCGTCGGCACTTTTTCAGCGAATAAAACATTTGAGCATTGTTAATGCTCAAACTGTCTGAAAGATAACTCCATACTTTGCTTCAGACCTTAGGAATCATGAGAAATGGATCGTACAGGGCTTTCGTATGTAGTAAAATCTAGAGAGCAGTGAAAGTCACACGGTACTAGGCTGTTTCTATGCTAACGGAACCTGTATACCTCCATGTATAATTCTCAAAAGAGCAAGATGGAATAACTAACTTGTCCCCAAAAGGTTGGATCAACAGTGACATTTTTATTGAGCCGTTCTACTATCGAATGCAAAAGTTCAGACTCCTGACTTTAAATGTGCATAGCAAAAAAACTAACGGCTCAAATTAATTCAAACACAAAACAGTTAGATAGACAATTTATTTTTGTATAAAATAGTAAATTTGTAAAATTATCTCATTATTGGTTTTTAAATTTTCGCAAATCATGTTACAAAAAGTCCAGTTTTTTGGTAGTTTTGTCGTGAAGCGTGCCTTTAATAATAATTAATATTTCAATAACTACTCTACAGAATTGGGTCTATTTTCTATGCAAGTAGCTAATAGTGTTGTATGTAAATAAATATGTAGCAATTTTCGTAAATTGATATCTGTATTATTTCTTAAGTTATTCTATTAACTAGAGGGTAATGCATTCTGGTGTTTAATCAAAATCTTTTTTTACAAAAGATAGTATTTTTTAATAAAACAACAAATACGTCAAGAAATTAAAAAAATATTCATGAATTAATGAGTTATTTTGAAAATATTCACGAATTACTTCATAAATAATTCGTTAGTATAAACAAATTTTAATTTTATAATATTTTTGTACATACATATTGAGTGGTTTAGCCATGGCTACTATCGACTTTTTTATTTTAAATTAAAAAAGTCAACGTTTTTTCATAAATTGATTGTTGAATAATATACAGGGTGTACAATCTGTTATACCAAAGATGCAAACTATTAAACATGAAAATCTCATTTTTTTCAAATGGGGACCCCCAAACGTATATTTATATTTTATATGATTCAGTTTTTGAGTCTTTCGTATATTATTCAACAATAAAGTTATTTAAAAAATTGAGTTTATAAGCATCGTGTATTATAATAACTACTAGTTAAATATAAGTTACAGTAGATAAATTTATATATTTTTTAAAAGTGTTGCATTTTTAGAAAAAAATTAAATTTATTCAAAAACTGTGCGGGTGCCGGTACATATGCTAACCAAAAATACTTATACTAAACTATAGATTCAATCATAAAGATATACAGGGTGTTCCATGGAAAATAAAGAAAATTGATAGCAGCAGCGGCAAAACGACTTACCCTGTATATACAAAAATATTATAAAATTTAAGCTTGTTATATACCAACCAATTTTGGTATGTAACTTTTATTCGTAACTCTTATAGTTCCAAGTGCAGGGTCATCTATCTTACGTCAGCCGCCGCGTTCATGTGTGATGATTGTTGCGAAAAATCGTCCAGTGATACAGAAAGTTGTTTTAAAATAAAAATACCACCAAATTACCTTACCTTACCCTCCCTAGTTCTATTTTTAAAGATGTAAAGGGCAACAGCAAAGCCGAGTTTTCTGTGTTTTTGAAATGTCTGTCTTGTATGTAAAGGAAACCATTGTATTTACCACGGAAAGCAATTTTCTGCGATATTAAATTTATGTAATCCTGTATATTATGCGACTAAACCAACACTGTTGAATATGCAACAATAGTACTAAACCCAAGGAATTTGTTCAAACACAAAGCTGCATATACCTACTCATAATTCCGAAACCACCACAAAGCAAATAACTCCATAAGCTGGCTGGCCGTTGGTGTTAAAACCATACACATGCACGTGAACGATGCTTTTAAATACACGCAAGAACAATTCGCGACCTTCACAAACAATAAATAACTAGGATATTTTTTTTTCTTGTCTTTCTCTGGCACACACTATAATACCCTCATTTCTCACTAACCGCATTCTTTCCCATTTAATAGAAAGGATCTGAATATTCCTGATCAACATCAGGAAGAAGAATTGCACGACTATAACAAAAATAATTAACGACTCCCAACAATCATTTGTCACTGCAATTTAAAGCATGGAAGGTCTCGGCAATTAGGTATTCATAGGATAGTTAGACGTGTATGCACGCATGTTAAAGAATCCTAGATATCTGTGAATGCTTTCGTGTCTGATTATTATTCACGCTACGTCCGTGAAATTACACATTTCACAATAAAAACGTTTTTGGTAAGGTCAGTTTCCGGAAAAGTAATTACGCAAACATACGTCCCAAACGTGTCTAGTTCGTTAGAATCACTAAAAACGTGCAGAAGTACATTTCTGTAGATCAACGCTGCTGGAGCTTAACAGGATAAATGGATAAATAGACAAACAGTTACTAATGGGCAAAAAATTGGGTCTGTACAACAATATATATACCTACAGCTTGGAGATTTATCCTTGCCAGGATTACTTCCTTAAGTACTTATCACAATAGATTGTTTGAGGAGGAAGGATATTCGTTTTGTAAATGACAGATTAATGAGATATTTTGATAGAAAATTTATTGCTGAAGTATGGAGGAAAATTCAAATGACAAAGTGTATGCTTTAGAAATGTTCTAAGACAAACTGTGCGTTTTTAATGTTACTCTGTCCCAACAAGGCATCCTCAGTTGAATTGCGTAAAAAGATTTATTCTTCTCTATTATGAAGCTTCCGAGTTAGAATGATACTTGTAAACAAATGTTCCTCTTTTATACCAAATTTCGAAAGCGATCGAGTATCGAAAAGCGTTGCCCACTTAGCTAAACTCCGTCAAGAGCTTTAAGCTGCTACTCGTAAGCTCTTAGATGGCGAGGACTCATTGATGATCAAATACATTAATGGCTTACACGAGATTTTAAAAGAATCCTTAAGGAGTAATCGGGCTGAATTAAGCAGAGAAGCACAGAAATACGGTCTTGGATGCTTTGTACTTCATTAAATTTGTCGCCCTTATTCGAATATGTTGTAGTTATGAAAATTAATCTAACGATGTATTTTGAAACTCAAAACCTGGTAGTTTCTACATAATTCTTTTTTTTAACCGATCAAAGAGACACCTGAAGAGACGATCGAAAATTAAATGTATGCATACAATTTACTTTATGGAAAACACAAAATGACAAGATCCAACATATTTTTAACATGTGTCTCTTGCCGGTAGGCTTACACGCCCTTCAAAGGAAAGTTATTGAGATATTGCACTTGGCATTGCAAATGCTAGCAGTTCACATTGGTGGGAGCGAGGTTGCCTATCCGCCCTCTCTAGTATAGTACCGGAGCTATAAACGTACTCACTAGTGTGGTCCAATTTATAACAGAAAAAACAAAGGTACTCACTCAAATCATTCCTCCACATAGCGCATATTTGTCCATTATTATACAGTAATCTGTATACCAAATCTGAATTTATTATGTAGCAGCTTAGTGGTCGCCCAGAAGTGTCCTTTTCTGTAGGTAACACAAATTTCTCTTTTTTCAGGTATAAATAACTATGTAGACATCTAGCTTGAGATCTGCCCCCACCAACTGGCTTCTTGGAAAGCCAGTCTCTCTAACTTATTTACAGCAAGACTTCCCCGTGGATTGGATGTGCTTCGGATGGTCCAGTTTTACCATTTAGAAAAGGGCAACACCTTGCCAGTGAGTTACAAATTGACCTGTAAAGCAGTTGTTATTGTTTGGCAGCGAGCGAGGATTCCTACACAGCGTGTGTGAGAAAACTCGCCGAACTTTATGAACGGTGTTTACCTCTTAAAAAGCACCGTACACGTCAAGAAGAAAACGACAGTGTGCGCGAAGCTATATTAAAAAGTGATCTAGAAGAATTATTTGATATCGCTGTAAAAGATGCTATGATGAAAATGAAAAACGACGTAGACCAGATATTCCTTCACAAACAAAGAAAAGATGTCTTTTCATGTAGTATGAGTGGTGCTGACTTAAAAACAACAGAAAAAGAAACTAGGAAGAGACAGCAGGAGAAAAAAGATAGAAAGGCGAAGGAGAAATTTAAAGAAAGAGAAAGCGGATGCCTTCCTAGGGAAACTATAAAGCTTCGTTCTTCATCTTCAAGTAGCTCCGAGATTGCAGGCGAATATCAACCTGTAGCGTCAACATCGGTTGCAACTTCTACTCCATTGCCACCAAAACGACGTAAAAACATATTTAAGTCACCAGAAGTCGTCGGAGCATTGGATAGAGTCAATCTTCCAGATAGAGGACCAGTATTTGTTGCTGAAGCCGTTGCAAGGGCGCTTGGACACGATCTTTCAGAAATTACCCTCTCCCGAAGCTCAATTAGACGCTCTAGAAGAGAAGAAAAACAGAAAGCCGCAGCAGTCGAGCAAGAGTAATCTTTGGAGGGACCATTTCCTTTACATTGGTATGGCAAACTATTGCCCGATATTGATAGATCGAAGGTTAAAGTTGACCGCATTGCTATACTTCTCTCTGGAAATGGCCAATAAAAGCTTTTAGGAATTCCCAAGGTAGACAGTGGAACAGCAAAAGCTCAGACACAAGCTTGCGTTGAAGCAATCAAGAAATGGAACGTTTAGTCTCAAATTAAAGGACTTGTGTTTGATACGACAGCGAGTAGTACTGGGCTTTTCAACCGATTACAGAAAGAATGGCCAACGATTGATAAAAGTGTTTATAAGGCAGCTGTCAATGACCTCTTTCAACATCCTATATACATTAAAGAAATTACGACAAGAAATGCTGGAGTATTTACCAAAGGCATTAGAAAAACAGCAAATAAGAAACGATTACCATGAACTTTTGTGTTTGTCTCTTTTGTTTCTTGGTGGTGGAAGTGGCAAGAAAACATTTCGAGCTTCTGGCCCTACACATCATGCTCGATGGATGAGTAAACGTATTTATGCTCTGAAAATATGCCTCTTTCAAAGTCAGTTTGAATTAACACCGCAAGAGGCAATAAACGCAGTTAATTAGGCTTTGTTTGTGAGCCTGGTTTATGTGAGGTACTGCAATGAAACTCCACTTGGAATTAGAGCTCTATATAATGACATGCAGCTCCTAGGTGTTCTAAGAACTTACCCTGACCAAACAATTGGTGAGAAAGCTTATATGGCTTTTGCTAGGCAGCTTTGATTTTCTTCTGAACACTTGGTACCCTTCGCTTTTTTTGACAATCTAGTATCCACGAAAACTAAAGAAAAAATGGCGAAGAATCTAGAACGTTCACAGCTACACCATTTTCCGCGACATGTAGAAATATCTGAGAAAACAGCTTTAAATTTAGAAAATTTTGTAACTGAACGGAAATACTCGTTCTTCAATATCCTTCTCGTTGGACGGAAGAATAAATCTAGAAAATTTGTAAAAATCCATCCCCAACAGTGGCAAGATGATCCGGTTTTCATTGAGCTTCGTGAACTTTGCTGTAAAATGAAGGTTGTGAACGACACTGCGGAACGGTGCATTAGTTTGATTCAAAAATATAACCAGTCGGTTACCAAAGACGAAGAACAAAAGCAGTTTATTCTCTGTCTGGCGGCAAATCATAGAAAGCTGCTTCCTACACCATCGAAGGTATCTCTGATTACATAATTATATAATTTTTTTTCAGTTGCTTAGTACACAAAAGTTTAATATAGGGCGACCCCTAAATATCGTTTATTTTAAAAACGTTTATTTAAATTTTAATAATTTTACAGTAAAACTGTAAAATGCCCTTATACTTGAGTTCACTGGAACCGCGTAGCATGAGTACTATAGAAGGAGAATTGCCAACGTCTTAATAGGACACGGTACTCCAAGTAGAAGAAAAACTAGCTTATCTATTACTATTATTTTAATTGCGTTACTTCAGCTAAAATTCAGATAAAGAGAACCAAAAGATATCTTCTTCAGATGGTTTTTAAGAGAAAAAGGCTGAATAAAACAGGGCTATTTAGAATTCTACTTCCAGAACTGTCGTCGCTTTTCAGGTTCTCAGCACGCTAACCGCAACAAGACTATTAAGGTTACTTCAACTATAACTTTTCATTAGGACAAGACGGAGTTTTTGGGAAAAGTGGGCAAGTTACACTGGGTGGTATAGTGCTAATAGTACATAACATGTGGGAACTTTGAAAATATCTTTTCAACGGATTCTGAGAAGCAGGTGTAGAAGGGATGGAGGGTGGTGGTTTTAGTTGATTTTTTAAACTTCTTAGGTCATAGGGAGTGTATATCACATATAACACATGTGGGGACTTTGATAACTTTATTTTACTGTGAACGATGTTGCCTTGGGTGGTGTTTCCGAACTTTGTAACTAACGTATGTCCAATCTAATATTATACACATATACCACAGGTGGGGACTTTATGGACTTATTTTTCAAGAGATCTTTGAGAGAAAGAGAGCGAATATGTGTGGGTACCTTGGGCTATGATACACCGGGTGTTACTTGGTATAAAACACCATAGGAAATGCAAGAGAAATTTGTAAACGTTGGAATACTACATTCCAGGAATTTCCAAATATATTTAATTTAAGAATTGACCAAAAAATTTGTATCTTCATATTTTCTATTTTAAAGAAGGATTAATCCTTTTATCTCAATACATAATTAAAATCGAAATTTAATTTTCCACAATTTAATGGAGAATTAAAGGAAAATACCTATACAACTAAGAGACTTTGATTGGTAAGAGTATTTAGGGGTGGAAAGTATGGTTTTGGTTGGCTTTGGTTCTTAAACATATAAGTCACGGGGAGTGTAATGATATACCACACGTGAAGATTTATTTTACTGGAGCACTTGTTATGCGAATAACGAAATTCGGGCTGTTAATTATCGAAATATAACATTAAAATCCAAAAGTGCAAGAGTTAACAGCATCCACTTTATCTGAAGTAAGTAACAAGTTGATACGGTTGCCGAAAAAATCTCGGAGTGAAGAAGAAGAGAGCACACATCGGGTATTTCTCGTAGGTGTATAACGAGCAAGGCAAGGCGACCAAAAAATTGAGAACATATTCAGAAATCCCTACCAAAGGAAGATTGGTGGACAAAATATAATGCATCTTTTCCAATTATTTTTCCGGTCAATTTTCTAAGATTCAAAAAAGGGAAGAAGACATACCTTTGCTATTAAATACAATGGATGTAATTAAAACTGCATTTTAAGTTTTCCTTCTTGCAATGTCAAAATAGAAATTGAAGAATTAATAATCTCCTCAAATAGCAATAAAGTTGAACAACTTTCTAATTAATTAGAGATAGTATTATGAAGGGATATTTAAAATATGTAGATATTATTAAAGCATTTATTTAAACTGGAATGGAATGCGTTTTAAAACTGATGCAAATTCTAAGCTCTTGGAAGTCACTCTGGGAGCACGATGAATAGTTTCACATGCTTCAGGGGTCACAAGCAATCAAAATACACATGCGCTACTCTACAAAGGGCAAAGAAATGTGAGATAAGACAAGACATAGTTATGTGGTAGTGCATGCAAAGAAAGGAAGTTATATCACCGCGTATAAATATAAAAAATAGCGGACTCAGCACCTGCATATACCAAGCTTGTTGGCATATAACAAAGCTGCTACATGTATACGCTCAGTTTGCAAATGATGTTCGAAGATGCAACAGCTCGGGTAAGTTTTTGTACATTATAAATATTCTTCTTATTTAAAATGGTATGTGTTTTTAACTATCTTTTTATTTCTGATTCTACCCTCTATTACCAGCTTAGTTATGTTAATTATAACGTGACAAAAAACGCACCCCTACTTAAATGAAATGATGGGTAGCAGTAAGAACTGAAGCAAATACTTCAAAGCTAAACAAGAGATTCAATTGGACTCCCTTTTGCAATAAGAAATCAATTACAGACATATTTGGCCTAACTAATCGGTCCTCTATTGCAAAAGGGGACCCAATTGTATTAAGAAAGGAGTCATTTCGGCAGTTAGTCAAACCTGAAAGACATTTACAAATAAGAAAGCATATAGAAATAATACTTGATGTATTCATTGGTATGGTGATTTCATTTCAAAGCCCACGAAATATGAATATATGCATTTTTTCTTCCATGCCTGCATTGTTTGTTATCTTAATTAAAACAAAATCAATACACGTAAATAAAGTCATAAAAATGTATGGCACGCACGACACCCTCCATAAAACTCCTAAAAACCGCTCATAAAAACCACGCCGTCATCCTTAAACCTAATCCATTTTAATTAACAACAATGAACTGACCTATCCCGGAAATACAAACCGGGACAACAATAGGAAGCTATTAACATTTAAATCAATTTCCATATTCATTAATCGCTGTCGATTAACATAAACCTGCCATACATTACAACACAACTATTTTAAAAACAATATGGTCGTGTGTTCACATTACCGTAAAGACGTCGACGAGAAGACCTGGTGGAGCTGTGCCAGCTGTGAGGGCGTTGTTTGTGCCCTTTCAGGGTTGCTCCCCTACCTCGACCCGCGCTAGCCATGTGCCGATGTAGTCATTGCTGAGCTGCACTGCACTGAATTTCCTATTTTTCTATAAAATATCCAATATGTTATAGATGCAGGCACATGTGGTAGTGGTGGTGGTGGTGCATTTTTTGTGTTTGCCAATATGATTTCAATTTTGATTTGTTAGTGTTACATGATGAGAATTTTCGCTTTATCTGACAAGCATTCCGATGCACTTTATTGTATACTTTTATATTTTCTTTATAAAAGGAAATATCTATAAGGTTTTCATATTTTGAAAATATAAATAAACAGAATTTCTTAGGTAAATAGCTATTAACAGTTTCCCTATAAAATATTACATACTTATCAAAAGATAACTGAAACACATTGGTGCCATTCCTCTTATCTTTCAGATATTTTTCTTTATCGTTTTCAGAATGAGATAGGAACATAAAAAAAATAATGAAAACAAAGTGTGACAGGAGTAAATTCGAGAATTAGGGGCGCCAGTTAATCTACACATCTTGGATGGCGAAAGTCCCAGTTAATCAATGAACCCCTAGCTCGGGTACGTGTATTGATTTACTCCTCTATTTACCAATGAATATTTTTTGTTCAATTAAAATATCCTAAATAAAATATTTATAGAAATGTACCGGCACACCTCTAAATAAAATTTCTATTATTTAATACTGAATACTATAATTAATTTAAAAATAATTAATTAAATCAATAAATCTAAAAGTAAGCTCTAAGTGAAAACTCACATATTTTTGTTCAAAGGGTACACAAAAACTCTAAAGTAGATTCAGATAACCAAAACAATGTAAAGTGATACCTATGCGATATGTATTTTAGCCTGTCGAGTGGACAGGAAATTCCGAGAAGGAATATTGAGCAAGGCGGAGGAGTGTTTGTAAACGATGGCATCACCGTAGCGTTCTTGCTATCATAAATTGATTATGCTTATTATCAAAAGTTTATTCGATGGTGTTTTCTGTTTTAAATAAAATTGATTAATAGTAATTTAGTACTTCAACACGTACTTTAATTAAAAAACGTCTTTAGATTTAAGATTAAAAGTAGTATTTATTCTTCTGTTTACAGAATGCGCTAGACACAACTGTCTAGCGCAGTCTGATTTTATTGTAATAAATAATCTAATAACCGCAATAAACTATTTACACTAATGAGAATTACATATTTTTGATAACAGTCATAACTCATAATAAAGTCATAAGTCAGAACGAAATATTTTATTAACAGGCACAGAAATACGAAAAAAGATTGTTTAATACAATTGCCGTTATCAGATCATAAACATAAACATACAAATACCTATTCCATGATGGTTTCGGTTTGACTGAAAAGAATTACTGAAATCAAGTAATTCTTCAGGTTGTAAACAATCTATTAACATCGCAGATTAGAACTCGAATGTAATTTTCTTAGAAATTCCAATGGTTCTTATGTTTTTTATAAATTAAATTCAAAGCCGTCCACACTATTAATAAAAAAAAGATTCTTTAATAACTTATACCTTATAGGAAACCAAATGTTCCCTTTAAAAATTAAATATTTTTATTTTAAAGCTGTTATTAGACCTTAGATTTATTTTAAGATAAACAAACTGCAACATGTGACAACCAAAAGGGCATGTGTTTTATTTACGTATAGTATGTATTTCAAAGTCAACAGTCTCATTGTCAGTATTCTGCAGCATAGATAAAATCGAGCTTTATTGAAGAATTATATCAAGTTTAACAAACTACAATCCTCAGCATTATGCAACATAAGGAGAATGTCTAGCAGTACGTACAGGGTCGGACTGAAAAGTTTAAATAACTTGGAAAATAAGAATTTTTGAAAAAAGAATTATAACTATTATCAACTATCTCGTTTTCAAGTATTGTTGGTTATTTTCGAGATACTGTATAGAAAACATTCAGAATTTCTAAAAAAAGTTTTACTTTCACTGCGAAACAGTGTGTAGTCTAGGCTTATTTAATTGTTTTGTGCCTTTTTATGTAATTTGAGCATCATCGTTAATTTTTGACCTTTCAGGTCAGGTGAACTATCTGAATCTTTCTAGAAGTTTTGTACACTTTACATCAGGTAAAGCCTGATTAGGCAAAGCATAACTAACTACAACATTTCAGGGCGACTGGATTATTAGTAAGAGAAAAGCTCGGTGATCTTTGACAAAAGAAAAACATTCTTATCCCCCATGACCGTTAAACCGATTTAGGAATTGAAATAAGTTCTGCGCAGTTTTTAGTATCCTGCAACTTACAGTATCCATGCATTAGGGTACAATTTGGTATAAGCCTTACGTTCTGTTATTTATTCGTAAGTAAAAAATGAAAAAAACGGCTCAATTAGGCATACAAAACTACCAGGCCGGCGACGATTTGAGGTTAATGTGGTCTACCAAGAACTGATTTTTCTTAGCACCAGTAAATATTGCGAGTTGAAGATCATGCTGCTGCCCGTCAAATTTTTAATTAACAAAACTGCTGGACTTTCTAAACACGTTAGGATTTCCCTAAAGTAACACGATTCGCGTTTGTGGATTTATGTAATATACCTGCACCGTAACTATGGCTATTGTCACGGCCCCTATATAAGCGACGAAGTGAGACACGCCAAATTAGCGCGTCGCTTATTTCTATGAGTGCTACCAGTTCTCAGTAGTGCTGACGAAGTTCCTAGGCTAGTGCCAAGGCTACTTACGTGCTCACCAGTGGGACTTTCCACCATCTAAACCAACTCGAAGCCAAGTTATAGGCTTGGTGTGCATTCAACAACAGCGCCTAGTTAGCCTCTACCGAACCTTAGTACAGTTGCCTGAAAGATTCAACGCCGCCTAAAGTAACATACTTGTCATATTGCGATATTACGTGACATACCTGCCTGAAAGGCTTATTGCCACGGCTCCTTTGGGCAAGGAATTGAGATACGTTCAATTAGTTCGTCACTTACTTACGTAAGTTCTCAAAGCGAGGTTGCTATCCACCTTCTTCTAGCTGTCTAGGCTAATGTCAGAGCTATTTATGTGCTCACCCGTCGCGGTCCACCTACCCTTAAGAGTCCCTGTACCCCTAGACCAGCATGTGGACTTGCCCCACCCAAAACGTACCAATTAAAGGCCTGGTATGCCTGTCAACAGAATCCTGCCGACTCTAATATTAAAGTAAAGATCCGGCATATATCGCGTGAAAATCGGAGTGAAAATGTGGCTTTTTATTTATTTCATTTTTCTTGAAATCAATAATTTTATTTAAGTAAAATTAAAGTGTTTCCTACTGGAAATTTAAATAAAGACCTTAAAAGGACCCTTTGAGGATGACCCAATCTTCCGTGTCTTGAGAGATCTTGAGGACCTTGTGGGACGGTATTACAGCCATGATTATCGTGCGGTTGACAGCTACATTACACTGTTTGCAGGAATAATGTCATCATAAAGTAGCTGATGCTGCCTGAGTTTGAATCTGATAAGGTATCAACTGTGATTTAATTTTGAAGATAACTTAGGGCTATTCCGATAAGGTCATCGTGAGGTCTTTATCAGGTTTTCATAAGTATTTAGTTGCGAAATGAAATGATAATATCCCAGATTAATCTAATAAGGGCCTTATAAAATTTCTCTATGTATATAATTTAGAATTGAAATAAAATTAGGGCATCTAAATCGGGTCCTCGTGGAAACCTTGTTGGGTTTCCCTAGGTTAATTATATTGTTTAATAACCCTTACCTTTGTGATTTAATTTTGTAAAGTGCCGAGGTTGCCTCTATCTGGTCTTTATGGGGTCATTATCGGATTTTCATGAGTTAATCAATTATAAAATTAGCTGCTATTGCATTGGTTAAGACCTGATAAGCATTTTATGAGGCTATGTTTGAATCTTAAATATAACTGAGGTTGTACCAATGAGGTCTTCATTAGGGCCAGACATTGACTTTCCTAAGTTATATACAATGACCTGAGGTTCCTCCAGTTAGAACTTCATTAAGGATCTTATGGGGCTTCCCTATGTAATTTAATCTTCTTAAAAAGGAATTGGGATTGTCCCGATTTGGTCTTCATTATGTCCCAATCAGGGTTGTTTATTAGTAACTATAACTAAGTAACTTATCCAAGAAATAAATTGCGGTTGACCTAATCGGATACCCGTAGAGGGTTTTAAGGCTTATGAGATCCTTAGACCAGGTCGAGTAAATTCCTAGTCGGGTAGTTCTTTGAGCGGGCATGGTCAGATTTTGAATGATTGGCCCGTTCGCGGATATAAATTTGCCATTGGGCGGGAGGAATGTGAAAGATGGCTGAAGGTTCAATCATTTTACGTAATATATTCAGTTATAGAACTGTTTCTGATTTCACTACGGTAATTACCGATCGGTTTCCCGTTTTGCAGACTAAACATTGCAAACATTTTGTAATTGCTATTTCGGGCACCTAGTGCAAGTTTGTCTATTATGTGTTCTGAGTCGTGGTTGGTGTTTTAAATATTGATATTTACGCCTCCATCACCAGAATCTTTCTTATCGTGAACTTTTGAATAGTCCCATAAAAAAGCTTGGCTGATATACGGCAATTTGGGTATAAACGAAAACACTTAATTGTCTAGAAATCAAGGGGTTAGGTTAGATTAGGTGAGGTAAGGTTAGATTAGGTGCAGAGCCTGTTGCGGGTATACAGCCATTGATCTTCATGGAAATGGAAATCTTGGGTAGTATCTTATCTCTAAGACCAATAATTTATTTGGATTCCGATGCTTATAGGCGGATGAGTATGTAAGTTAAAACTTCTTAGTTTGCATCAGTGACGTCATAATAGTAGCCGTCATAATAAATATAATTTTTATGTTTAAAGAGACGAACTATTTTTTTGTTTTATATTTAAATTTCTATTTCATTTAATTTAACCCTGTTAGCTATCAGTTATCGCTCTTTTATTCTTTGTAAAGCTAGAATATTCGAATGGATGCATGCATCATTTTTATCTACAATATAGTACAATTAAGTTTAATTGTTTGTGTTATACAGCTAGTCAAAGAATTAGCTTTAAGTAACAAAGTGATACATAGATATGCGCTAAGAAAATCTTTGTTTCCTAAAGATTAGAATCGATTGATTTGACCTGCAGTACCGATACACGCTAACGAGGCTTATCTATGACGTAACATTTCAGTATTTAGCCTAAACTAAATCAAACGTGCATTGCACTTACTCGTAGTACACATAGATCCACTAATTATAAGTAGCACCAAATACTGAATAGTAAACGATCAACACACTATTGAGAGGCATTTAACTAAAACCAACCAGTACTCTGCAAAACCAGTAATAAACTGGTATGTTAAGTGGTGTGTGGTGGTATACCCCTTCGAAGTTATTGTTTAGTAAATTTTCTGCACACAGAACAATCTATTGATGACACATCGTCTACCTGTTCCTGACCGTTCCAAGTCGAAATTGTATTTTTGTTCCTCAAGGCAAGCATGCCTTGTTTTATTCGAGATATTGTGATAAAACGGCAATAATATTCTTGCCCATTTTTTATGTCAGTTTTATGGTGGGCACTATTTTGATTACACCCTCTATAATAATTAATAACATTAATTACATATATCTTTTAGTCTTAATTTTTAATTGTAGATCAGTGCTACATTCACTCACAGAATTTTTTTTAGAAAATATGCAAGCTCGTATAGATTAATTTATTTTCTGTTGTGATTTTCTCCCAATTCCTTTTCAATATTGAATTAGTACTTAATACCCTATTAAACTTAGGAACTATCCAGGCTGACGGGCTGGCTGCTGCCTTGATAACTTGCTGCAACTTCATTAAAAATCATAAAAGACCCAAGGGATAAAAAAAGAAAAATCATCTAACGACAATCTTAAAAGCTCTTTTAAAAAACGTGCTAAAATTCTAATAGGGGCATTCTTGATGTATTCTCCGCAAAGAAAGTAGTAAAATTAAGCAAACATTTCAGCCGAGCTAGTTTCGCGTAATAATGGATAAATCTAGAATTCTAGACTAAATTTTATGGAAATAACTTCTGGCAGTTTGCAGATACATAAAGTAGGTTACAACCATCTTATTCTTATTACAATTTCAAACAGCTTCTATTTATTCGCTTAAAACTAGATGACGGAAAAACATTTTATTAAAAATAATCCAAACAGAATAAAACACGCATGTCTTTCTTTAAAAGCGAAACAACTCATGAAATTGACACCAAGATTTTCTTTATGAATACTTTATAGAGTGTACTAAAACCAAGATTACATCACAAGGAAATTGAAATTTGCCTTGCTTTTATCGACTTTGGCATACAAAAATTTCGTCGATATCTATGAAGGAGAAGCAATCATGCATGCATAACTTTAGTAAATATTTTATGTAAAAGTACAGTCCGCTTTCCTGCATGAAACTTTCAATCAAGAGGTCTTCCGGATTTTTTCTCTAACAGTCGGTCTCACGGGAGTATAAAATTGAAAAGAAAAATGGGAAAAAACGCAGACTAGGTGGATAAATCGGTAACAATTTAAAAAGGAAAACTAATTATATTCAACCGGGTTTATAAAAACTAAAGTTCTATTTTTATTTTGGTTTTGATACGCTAACGAGGAGGTGCCTTGGTTGGTATTTTAATTAGGGATTTTTAAAATTGAGGGAAAAATAACAAAAATAACTGATACAAAATTGAATACAATAGTTTAAAGTTAATTATGATTTTAATGAGTGCAGGATCATTTTTTATTCTACTGCCAAGAGTTGAATATTTCTTTTATAAAACTCACTGCTGTTTGAAAAATGATAATGGGAATAGAAATAGAACATTCGTTTTAACTACCTAACTATAATAATTTGGACTGATTTTTCAGTATAAAATGAAAATTTCTAACTTATAAATACACCATTAATAAGTTTTAAATAATTAATTAACATTATTAAAAATAGTTAATTACAATTGATAAGAAATTAAAAATGGCTGCATTTCTTTGTTATGAATGTTTTAAATAAGAAATGTCAAATCAAAAATAACAAATGATAATTTGTTAGGTACCATTTTTATGCGTGCATTATTATAGCTCCCTAAAATTAAAGATTATCATCTAGCGCTACGCACATAGAAACTACTCCTCATCTTAGTTCATCAAAAACTCATTCGAATTCAATTTGGATGTCTATACAAGTCTTCCGATTGATTTTCACCATGAATGAATTGTAACAATAATGGAGCGCTTAGCGTTTATCTTCTTCCTTAAAGATCCGGTGGGCGCTAGATTGGCCGCAGTCAGAAAAAAACAACACAATGGCCATACGATTAGACGATTATGGCCCGAGAAAATATACCTGACTGTATTCAATCAGTAGGTTAAACTTTAATAAAAGAAAAAACTAGAATGACGCTGGAATTTTTTTAATTTGATTTTTAATTAAGATTTATAAGAAAGTTTGTTAATTTCAGAAGATATATTAACCTCTGAACACGAAAATTAAAAAAGAGCCCCTGCATAACATGGATAGTTCAATTTTTTACAATACTCATTCAGCAGTTTGTAACGAAGTTACAGAATTTTAATTAATTATTATGGGTAAAAGAGTGAATATAGCTATCAGCTGTGCAATCTCAAACCGTTCGGATAAGCGGCCGACTCAAGCCATCATTTCCCCCATGCTCCGAGAACACCTATATAAAGAGGTACGGTCGTCCGATTTATTCAGTCCGCGTCCAGGACTCTGTACAGGATCAGCCAGCCCAGCCAACCAGCCTAGCAGACCGGTCCGTTCCCGGAGGATTTAAGAGTAAGTCCTCTTACCGATATCCCGATTCCTTACCCGCCGCTGTCACTTCCTCCTTCTTTACCGTGCCTTGCACGAGACCTCTCTGTGCGTGTGCCTGGGGGTCTCATCCTGCTTCCACCCTCTTTACCGTACCTAGTCCGAGACCTCACTGTGCGTGTGCCTGGGGGTCTCATCCTGCTTCCACCCTGTTTATCGTACCTAGTCCGAGACCTCACTGTGCGTATGCCTGGAGGGTCTCATCCTAATTTTCACCGTTCACCGTAAATTAGAAACCTTCCCTGCTACCCGCTATTCTGCCCTACCCGTACGTTGCTTGATACCGCACGCTGTATTGCACTCCGCTTGCTGTGGCTAACGCTATTAACCGTATGCTTTATTCTAGGTTTAGAGATTGAGACTTGTTGGAGGGTTAGAGTTTTAGTGTGAGAGCTTTAGGAGCAGGTGGAGTGATCCAGACTGGGCCGACCTCAGCAACCCCAGCAGTGCCCTGGATTATCCTTTTTCCACTAGCAGTTACTCTGTTCCGTGGAGCATACCACGTTAAAATAACTGGCGCCCGAGAGTTACTGCCGATACCGAGATCACCGAAAACCACACAAGCGCCACTACGTAAGCGGGCCCCTTACAAATACCGAGACAACGCCGGGGCACCCCCAAACCGCGCTTACAAGTTTATTGGTGTACTTAGTTGTAATCAGTTGGCCAATATGAATGTAGCTAACCAGATGCCTAACATAATAAATTGATTTTGGAGGTTTTTTAAGAAACAATCTAAAATGGGCACAATATAATTTAGATTTCCATACGTTTGCTGCCTACTGATAACTAAAAATTCTATATTTAGTAAAAATTATGCAGGAAGTAAATTCTCCTTTGTAGTGCTGTTATTTGCGATACTTTTATTATAACTAAATACATTAAATAAAGCCTTTACACTAATTACTAATAATTATATTATTTAATAACACTAGTCAGCACATTAAGCATTTTAAAAAATGGATTTTTAAAATTCTACTATTCTTAGCTCTTCCTGATTAAAATCAACACCTACAATAAAAAGTACGTTTGCCGGTAGCCCTCTTTTATCCGTATTATGCTTTAATTGCAATTTCCTTTTCTTGGAATTAATCCACATTTTGGATAAAGATATGTGGAGAAAGGACATGTCGCGCATTCCGCGGTTACGTACCGTGACGCGTTCCGACATATTTCTACGATTAGCGAATCCCCAGAAATTATTTTTAAGCAACTAAACTTTTAATTTGATGCATTTTTTGCTCTTAATACAAATACATTTGGGTTTTTTATATCTGATGCCGTTTACGAGCAGATCAAGCTAAAACGTTCGTTACGTACAAGTGACAAAATGGAGACATGAAATACTAAGTAATTATAAGTTTTGCAATAGTTCTGCAAACTATTCATAAAAAACTTACAAGTTGATTATTTATACAATATTAGAGAAAACACTAAAAATAATGTTTTGTTTTAAGATGTCCTTGATGCGTTACGTACTGTGACATGCCAAAAATTGCATATTTCATTAAATATTATTATTGAAGTTCAGACATAATTTATTTTAATTTAATCGATTTTTAGTTGCCTAACACAATTTTTTTATTATTTAATAACAACGAATTGCAATTTAAAACTAAACTCACTGAGATTATTGTCCTTAGCCACCACCGTAATTACATGCACCGAATGACAGCGTCATCCTACTACACACATTTTTGCATAAAAGTCTAACAAATAAGCCATTATCATCGTACTTTGGCTGTGACAATTTCTGTTATAAGATAAATTTGCCACCTGCTAAAGTGCATTGGTTTAACTCTTTTTAAGCATTATTGAACACTGAATTTCATCTGAGGAGGTTGACCTTTTTTCGCGGAATGCGCGATATACAAAAAAAGCTTAAGTTTAAAAAACTAATTTATCTTATAGCTGACGTGATGCCGATTTCAAAAATTTCTTTTTTAAATACTGAAAGTAAATCCAAAATAAGTAAACATCTGTTTCTGCATTTAATCCAATACGACTTTATTTTAAAAAATAGTAGTTTCAAATTAACACAAAAACGACGCCAGATATTAACAAGGAATGAAAAAGCGACCAACAACAGGACGGTGGATCGGCGGTAGAGTAGCCGCTTTGCAAACGGTTACCCCGGGTTCAGTTTCCACTAACGACTTTACTTTTAAAAAAAATTTGTAGGTTATTTTTTAGTAAAAAATGCATCCCTGTTTACAGTTTGGCTTTTCTTATACTTTTAAATAATTCAGTAAAAATAATAATTATTATTATTATAAATCGTGTATTGCGTATAATATAGATAATATTTGGAACTCCCTCAAATTATTATGCAAAAAATTGGAATAAGAACCTATTTTGTATTCTTTTGTTACACCTAAACTTGTTGATGAGAAACAGGTAAAAACCAACATTCCTAAGGACAAGTATAACAGAACTGTTCTTCTGCCAAAGTGGTTTTTATGGCAAGTAATTCTACGAATAGCAAGTTGTCCCAACAAAAATCTTTAGCTGTATGGTACAGTCGTTTTCATGCCTTATTTAAATTGTTCCAGACAGGTAACAGAAACATAAAATAAAATAATTGATTATACGAGGGTGGTCTGAAAAGTTTCCGACCTAACAAAGATACAAGACATTTTTTCTTTAAATTTATTTTTCTACAAAGTCTCCTTGTAAGTCTACACACTTCTCCCAGCGATGCTCCCATCTCTTTAACCCGTCCAAATAGTACTCGGCGTTTTTCTCTGCAAAATAATTGTTCACGAAGGTGATTGCGTCCTCATTTGACGAAAATCTCTGTCATCCGAGCGCAATTTTTAGATGAGGGAACAAAAAGAAGTCGCTTGGGGCTAGATCTGGTGAGTAAGGAGGATGGTCAAGCAGTTCAAACCGTAATTAGTCAATTTCTGCCTTCAGCTTGTCAAGTAATGATGCGTAGTATGCTCCTGTAATGGTTTTTCCTGTTTGAAGATAATCGATTAAGATAACTCCATGACTATCCCAAAAAACAGTCGCCATCACTTTCCCAGCCGCAATAACAGTTTTTGCTTTTTTTTGGAGTAGATTCCCACTTCGCAGTCCACTGTTTTGACTGTATTTTTGTTTCGGGCGTATAATGGTGTATCCAAGTTTCATCTATAGTAATTAATCGGCGCCAAAACTCTGATTTATTGCGCCTAAACTGCGCCAAGAGAGCGTTGGAAATGTTCATTCGAACACGTTTTTGGTCTAACGTGAGCAAACGCGGCACTCAACGCGCGGACACCTTTCTCATGCCTAAATCTTGATTCAATATGTGACAAACACGTTCTTTGGACATATTTGCAGCCTCTGCTATCTCTCTCACTTTAATTCGACGGTCGTTTAGAACCATTTGGTAAACTTTAGCGATGTTATCGTCAGTGGTTGCAGTTTTTGGACGTCCCGAACGTTCATCGTCTCCCAAGCTGGTACGGCCACGTTTGAATTCAGCTGCCCAAAATTTCACTGTGGTAAATGGTGGCGCAGAGTCCCCATACACAGAGTCCAACTCATCTTTGATTTGCTTAGGCGTATTGCCTTTCAAAAACAAATATTTAATGACAGCTCGATACTCGATTTTTTCCATTTTCACAAAAACACTAACATCGACTCACTCAAACGATTGTCAAATAACAACTGCGCGTCCAAAATGGCTGAAATTTTGGCGAGTACCTGTCAAAAGATGCACAACTACATTCTCTAGCTTTTATTGACGAGTGCTGTCATCTTCACGCTAGGATCGGAAACTTATAATATATAAACTGAAATATATACCTGAGTGTTAATGATTGTGATTGTTGATTAATAAATCAATTTGCAATTTGTTGCAATTGTTAAAAAGTGTTTTACTATAACTCTCAATAAAGATAACAAATCGATGCCAAATTGTGCCTTAGGAATAAAATAAAATGTCATGTTTATCAATTTATAAGTATTTTTGTCATATTTTATTCACGACATTTTTTATTAAAAAATATATTTAAAGAAGGCGCGTTGTTATTTTTCGATCTATCATCATCGCATTTAACAGAAAAGTTTCGATGGTTTATAATTTTGGTATGCTAGATTGACAAAATAACGAAACATTTCATCTCTTTATGTACTATGTACGTATTACAAATAAAATAGTAATGCATTTTGTGACACGACCGCAGCATTAGTAGAGAAAGTGAAAGAATATTTCCTAAATTGCAAGAGTAAGAGAGAGCAACTACGCGACACGATGTGTCAAAGAGAAAAAAAGTTCCACGAAAGTAGCAATTACTACGCCGCCACGTTCCCGCTACGTTACCTAAAGGTAGCTGGACAAGTTCCGGAGAGGTTACTGCAATGTATCTGCTATCCGAGAATTGTTCCCCATTTTGGTTCCAGGCACGTAACAATACCGTAGCAATTACGTTCTTGTGACTAACGGCAAAAACTTTATAGTTCCACCGGTGGTTGCTGGTACGTAGCGGTGAGTAAAAATGCTGCTTGGGTGTAGAAACACACATTTTCTTATTTTAGATTTACTTATATTTAAAAAAATAAAATCAAGTTAGTCAAAGAATTTTTAAAAATGTTCTTTGTCCGCACCATACATTTTTGTCACTAATCTCATAATTCTAAAGAATCACAAACCGGAGGTAGTTGTAGACGAACAATCAGAAATGAAGAGTTTATAAATTTAGAAATCCTAGAATCTCTTCTATCAATTGCCTAAACCAGATACGATGGCACCATAAGCGCCCGGAAGGCGGGCAAGGAGGGACACTTGCCACCCCCTGGAAGTTGAACAATTTAAATTTTTATAAAAAAAATTTTGTATCATGTGCCGTTTTTTCTAGGCTTGGCCACCTAGCATGTTGTTTATTTTAGGCTCCCCCCCCCCTAGCATGCCGTTCATTCTAGGCTTGGGGGGCAAATTTCTGCGGGCGCCTATGGATGGCACGCAAGCAAATAGATAAATTTATTTATTTATAAAATGTAAATAGCCACTACTAAGAATTTCCCAAATCACTTGTTATTTACTTTCACTATTAGAATTATAAACCTAGAAATCTTTCAAAAGAACAAAACAACATCAGAATATTGCACTAAGATCACGATAAAGATATCCATTCATTCGATTATTACTCTTCCAATTTTAGCAAGTTAGATAACAAAATGTACTTGAGTTAGTCAACTCGCGTTACAAAACACACGCATTTAAGAGGACTCTTCCTAATCTTTGTTACAAATAAAATAACTTTTAAAAAGGGGTTTCTTTCGAGTGTTCAATTTAACTATATGCATTTAAAATCAAATTGGAAAAAAGAACCTTTCGGATAGAATTGAATTTAGTAGCATCCAACAGATTAGTACAACCTATCTCTTTTTGAAACAACTCGGGGTTTAGTTTTTGTTTCTTTTAATCGATTTTCAGGGCAGTTGGTATTAAACTCTTTCACTGATATTTTATATTGGAGCATATTAACTTTTTTTTGCCATTTTGGTCTTTGCCAGCACCTGACTTGCTTAGCTTCGGATTTTAATGAAAATGTTTTTTTTTCTTTCTTATTAGAAGCTTTTCTAAAATAATGATGATAGCGATTATTATTATAGCTTTTTGCAGTAGGTAATTGTTGTGTATATAATACTGTTCTGGCCGGTTTCACAAAGCTTGATTAAGTTCTGATTACCTTAATCGTGATTAAATTTTAAATCCAGACATTTCATTGGCGAGATTTAGGAGACCTGAAATTTTATCCAATTATATTTCTGGATTTCAAATTTAATCATGATTAAGTTAATTAGAACTTAATCGAGCTTTGTGAAACCGACCATACGTTATTTTTAGTTTATTTTAAGGATGTATTACATACGTTATGGCTAACCTTGGCATAGATTCGTAATCAGTCACCCATCACCAACAAAAGAGAAAAATATAAATATTGTATTACGAACATTGTTGACGACTGAAGGTAACCTAATATTGTGCATATTATTATAATGTAATTTAACTAATTGGGAGTTATTTATTATTAGTTTAAAAAGTAATTTTCAAAAGTAAATTGGTAATAATAATAATACTTTTTCAAAATTTTAAGTTGAGCTCTTTAATATTTACCACACAAGATACCATTTTCCTACTCGAATAACAAAAGCTAAGCTTTCATCGATTATGTAATAGCAAAAGCACAGAACGAAAAATTTTATAGTATACCAATTTATTTAACTCAAATTTTATTATTTGTTTAATGTATGTTTTCATAAACCTAAAGTAGTAAAAAATATGTTTTTCTACTCTACATTTTTGTATTTAAATATTGCTCTCTTCAATTTTTAGTTTAATTTAAAAAAGAACGTGTTTTTAACCAAGTAAACGTTAAGCTCTCTACTGTTTTCTTTTCACGGTTTTCTTCATCGTTAAATCATCCCTACAATTGCTGACGCAAGGAAAAGCTCCCCTGAAAAAAAATCGACTGAGGAAAATCGTTCACTGGTCGGTTTTAAAAGAAGTAACCAATTTGTTGAGTAGAGGATATTTGTGTAATCTTGTGTATCGAATGGATGCTATTCAAAGCACTTTTGAAAAAAAAGGTATAAGGTTAAGCGCTTCCTTAAAATAGGTAGATTACGATAAAAAGAAGTACTTATATAAAAATGTGTAATCTCGTCTTGTTCAAGAAATTAGTTTTTTGAATGACCTCATAATTTTTGTAAAAATTTAGAAATTATTTTTCTATTTACGATATGTTTATCGGTTGTTTCAAGAAAATCAAACATCTTAAAACAATGAAAAGTTGGACTAAGAGAGCGGTTGTGACACGGTTAGTTGCGTGCGGGACTGCCGACCAAGGGGGCCGGGTTCAAACTCTAGCCAATGTATCACAGAATTTATAAAAATCGCTTCTCTCTTGCAAGGCAATGACAAACTACTGAGGCAAAGCTACTTAGAAAGCTTCTCTAAAATTTCTAGCGCTAGAATAACAAACCAAATTTCTGATGTAAGATGTCTTACTAGTTTCTTGACTGGTCGTTGTCCCCTCTATGCTTAAATTATGACTTAAAACGAAGATCAAAGCTCATCACTTCACAATTCTTCTATCGAGATTGGGTTCCATATTTCTTCCGTTGATTTTGGCAAAAGTCTTAAAGAAAATCTTATAAAAAGCAGTTTTAAGAGATAAGATGAAATACACTGAAAGCTGTTACCACTAAGTACTTCGCAGAGATATTGTTCGTCCATTTGTCTAAATTATTTAATTTTTGTTTCTTAGTGAATTTGTTTGCGTCGTGGAAAAATTGTGTAAAATGGTTTATTTTGCTCAATTCTTTCGCATCCTACATTGCTTTTCATTTTTTTTCAAAAATGAACTTTCGGGTATGGGGATGGTATACGTTCCAAATACAACTTCACTTCCTTGTCTACTGAAATCCTGTTGCGCTACCCTCGTCTTGGACTCGTGTGAACTTAGCACCTTTAATTTCTTGAAACCAAAAAATCCTAAGAGTTCTGAATAAATAAAGTAGAGTTCTAGAGTTCCTTACAATATTAACAATAGTTCTGGTATTTTAAGCTCGGAAATCGAAAAAATGATTTTAGGGTGCTAACTTCACGCAGCACCCTTATTTTCGCAAAAAAGAGTTCTGATGGCATTTTTCGTCATAATTGTAAGAGTTCTAGAGTTCCTGATAAAAAATTTGAATAGTTCCGCTTAATTAACAAATATATAAACAATTAAAGAATTTACTACAAAATTAAGTTTGTCAAAATGACGGTTCTGAGAAGAATCCTGAGTAGCCATCGAAGAGTTCTGTACAGAACTGTAATCAGACCTCTATAATTAACAATAGTTTAATTGTTATAAACAATTTAAAAATCGTAATTAAGAAACACGTCATTTTTATTGAACTCGAACTATAGTTCTGAGTATAGTTCTGAGTAGCCCTCGAAGAGTTCTGTACAGAACTGTTAACAGAACTTCATAATTAACAATAGTTTAATTGTTATAAACAATTTAAAAATCGTAATTAAGAAACACGTCATTTTTATTGAACTCAAACAATAGTTCTGAGCAGAGTTCGGAGTAGCCCTCGAAGAGTTCTGCACAGAACTGTTAACATAACTCCATAATTAACAATAGTTTAATTGTTATAAATAATTTAAAATTCGTAATTAAGAAACACGTCATTTTTATTGATCTCGAACAATAGTTCTGAGTAGCCCTCGAAGAGTTCTGTACAGAACTGTTAACAGAACTCCATAATTAACAATAGTTTCATTGTTATAAACAATTTAAAAATCGTAATTAAGAAACACGTCATTTTTATTGATCTCGAACAATCGTTCTGAGTATAGTTCTGAATAGCCCTCGAAGAGTTCTGTACAGAACTGTTAACAGAACTCCATAATTAAAAATAGTTTAATTGTTATAAACAATTTAAAATTCGTAATTAAGATACACGTCATTTTTATTGAACTCGAACAATAGTTCTGAGCAGAGTTCCGATTAGCCCTCGAAGAGTTCTGTACAGAACTGTTAACAGAACTTCATAATTAACAATAGTTTAATTGTTATAAATAATTTAAAATTTGTAATTAAGAAACACGTCATTTTTATTGATCTCGAACAATAGTTCTGAGTAGCCCTCGAAGAGTTCTGTACAGAACTGTTAACAGAACTCCATAATTAACAATAGTTTCATTGTTATAAACAATTTAAAAATCGTAATTAAGAAACACGTCATTTTTATTGATCTCGAACAATCGTTCTGAGTATAGTTCTGAATAGCCCTCGAAGAGTTCTGTACAGAACTGTTAACAGAACTCCATAATTAAAAATAGTTTAATTGTTATAAACAATTTAAAATTCGTAATTAAGATACACGTGATTTTTATTGAACTCGAACAATAGTTCTGAGCAGAGTTCCGATTAGCCCTCGAAGAGTTCTGTACAGAACTGTTAACAGAACTTCATAATTAACAATAGTTTAATTGTTATAAACAATTTAAAATTCGTAATTAAGAAACACGTGATTTATTGAACTCGAACAATAGTTCTGAGCAGAGTTATGAGTAGCCCTCGAAGAGTTCTGTACAGAACTGTTAACAGAACTCCATAATTAACAATAGTTTAATTGTTATAAACAATTTAAAAATCGTAATTAAGAAACACGTCATTTTTATTGAACTCGAACAATAGTTCTGAGTAGAGTTCTAAGTAGCCCTCGAAGAGTTCTGCACAGAACTGTTAACAGAACTCCATAATTAAAAATAGTTTAATTGTTATGAACAATTTAAAATTCGTAATTAAGAAACACGTGATTTTTATTGAACTCGAACAATAGTTCTGAGGAGAGTTCCGAGTAGCCCTCTAAGAGTTCTGTACAGAACTGTTAACAGAACTCCATAATTAACAATAGTTTAATTGTTATAAACAATTTAAAATTCGTAATTAAGAAACACGTCATTTTTATTGACCTCGAGCAATAGTTCTGAGTGGAGTTCTGAGTAGCCCTCGAAGAGTTCTGTACAGAAATGCTAACAGAACTTTATAATTAACAATAGTTTAATTGTTATAAACAATTTAAAATTCGTAATTAAGAAACACGTCATTTTTATTGAACTCGAGCAATAGTTCTGAGTAAAGTTCCGAGTAGCCCTCTAAGAGTTCTGTACAGAACTCTTCGAGGGCTACTCATAACTCTGCTCAGAACTATTGCTCGAGTTCAATAAATCACGTGTTTCTTAATTACGCATTTTAAATTGTTTATAACAATTAAACTATTGTTAATTATAGAGGTCTGATTACAGTTTTGTACAGAACTCTTCGATGGCTACTCGGAACTCTGCTCAGAACTATTGTTCAATTATACATACTGTAACGAGTGCAACGCATCGTCTGTTCCGGCCGTCAATGGGTTGTGGAACATTCCGGAGCCGCAGCGCAATGCACTCAACCTTCTAGTGTATTCGATGTATACCGGTATGTTCGAGCGACTTCTAGAAGAATTACATGGGGGTATATAATCGACGGCGGATAAAAGAGAGGCAGTCAACAGCAAGTCATTAACTGTGTATCACAAAATAAATAGTGAATGTAAAGATAAATATTGTATTAGAAATTCATAGTCTGTAAATAATAGTTTTTAATGGTTTATAATCATAGCGTTAATTTATAGTGTATTCATTAGTGTATAGAAATAAATATTTGTTTGTGAATAGACGATTTAAACAGCACTTGTGTTATTATATTAGAAAGAACGTTGCAATACCATACCACATTACTGAATATTTAATTGTAATTTATCCCTTTTTATAAATATTATTTAAAAAAAGTGTTTATGAAGTATATTAAATATTTGATGTGATAAAGATTACGTTAATCGAGCACATAACCGAGGTGTCCCTTCCACTTGGCCATGCTGTGCATATCTTTTACTTTTTTAATAAGTGTCATTTATATTTTTATGTTTGTGACTTGAATAAATTGTTTTATTTTATAAATATTTCTTTTTAAACACATATAATATAAAAATAAGTAATATGATCCCTTAAATTTATAGTCATTGTTTAAACTATATATAAAAACTGTGTGTTAAAAATGAATAATTAATTATATAGACATACCATATTAGCACTTAATTGTAAATTATTCCTTTTTATAGGTAAATATATATTATATTTACAAAATTATTGATTTTTAAATATTTTTAAACATTTATTTAAAAAAAAACGGGGTTAATATTGACCAAATGGGCAGATATTTTGCACAACACATTTTTTTGATATTTTAAAGAGACTAGTGGGGGCGGGGGCTACAAAGTTTTAACTTTTGCAAAATAACGGCCACCCTAATAATTATATAAAAATTTATTTATGAGATATATTATTTTATTTAAAAAAAACTGGTGTCCGGAAGATTTCAAAGCGTACAAACGTTTGAAAGGCAAAAATCTCCTCAGTGTATCAGCACAAGCTCTCACTGCCAAAGAAATGCCACATTGCAGAACAAATTCATGGACTCCACAAGTGGCGAAATTAAAAGGCGATTCAATAATAAGCAATTGTTGAAGTTTTTCCAATTTTTTCATGTGTTCGCGTTATTTGTTACTTTGCGTTCCCCTAAGGGTACGCGCGCACCCCACATGTTGAGAATTTTCCATTACAATATTGATTTTATTTCATGTGTTTCAAAAAGTGGTCCCAGTAAGCAAACTACTGATATACATATTAGTCTTTTAATCCTCAAATTCGCTCATTTCTGTAAAATGTTCTAGGATACGGTGTTATTCGAACATTTCTTCTGAAGCAAGAAGTATACCAAAATGAAACATCTTCGACCAATACAAACCCGGCTTCGAAGCTATCTTTAAACACACACGAGTCAATCAGTGGAGTGTTCTGCCTGTGTGTAACAGTATAGTATAGGTAGCCCTATTAGAAAAATGTTTCTATAAAAGTAAAATGCATGCTATTTCTTCTACGTATAACTTATTTTCATTTTTCTTTGCATACCTTTATAAAGGATACAGTTTTCTAATACCAATTTGTTATTTTAATCTTACCCCTACCCTGATCTAAAATCGTGATGGTTTTAAAGCCTGATCTGAAATCGTCATTTGAAAACATTTATAAAAATACATCTAAACAAAAAACACATAGAATCTTAAAATAGGTTTTAACGATCACAATATTTACAATTCTTTACAGCCTCTTATATGCGGCTTTTACAGCCACTTGTTATATTACTCTATTCTCTTATTAGCCTGGGGAATGTAGAGAATTTCCCATTGCTTGACCACCTTCCAAGAATATACCTTTTATTTTTACATAAGTTCATTCCATTTCCATTAACGACTAAATCCGTTAAAATAATTCATTATTTTCTTAGTAGTTTACGTTAATTCAGGCATCACATCTCTATACATTCAAATCTCTAGTGTTAACAAGATTAAAATTTCGAAATATTACATTTTGGGCAAAAATGTAATTTTGTATAGACTAAACAATTAACTATTTAGAAACCAATTTCATTAAGTTTACACAATAAACTGTAATCTTACAAAAAATTTAAATAAACATTTAATAAGAACACAAACACCATTATATATTGCATTAATTAATGTTTAGTGCAACTTACTCATTTAATAGTTGCAACATTGGAGAAAAACTATTTTAATAACAAACTGTTTAAATTGTTTAATCTTTCATCTTAATCCATTTAGAATGACAAAAAAGTTAAAATTACATCATTAACTATTTTGAAATCACAATGCAAAAAAATACAATCAAAATCCTTCACGCAAGATTATTTTAATAGGATCACAATCGGAAACACAAAAAAAAGACAATACAACAGGTTTTTTCAGAGAGAGGTAAATTATGCGGAGAAAATTGGAATCCCTCATTTCCCTTTGAAAACAAACAAGAGGAAAAACTTTTCTTCGTTTGAAACGAAATGTGCTTGCTCTTTGATTCTTTTCTTAAAATATCAGAAATTGTTCTATTTTTAAATAATGTATACAAAGTGTTATTTTAAGAAGAAAGAACTCGAGGGATTTTCGATAAATTAGTAAATATTTCAATAGAAATAAATTTTGTAGACGGATTTAGATACCTACGTTCGAGTGTTAATTTGGCTGTGGTTTAGATTAATAAATCAAGAGTAAGGGGGTACTTTTAATGAGGTTTTACGTGTGGTTTTAAGTGTTAAAGTTGGAATAGTTGTAAATAGATTTCGAAACTCAAATTTTAAAATCCAATCAAAAATTCATCGGCGATTTAACAATCTGTGGAAGAGTTACCGGTAGGTGAAATTGTCAGTATGTTGGTTCATTGTCTAATAAGTACAGGTAAATCATAGGAGAAATTATTGTGGGAATTATTAGAATATATAAATTATTAAATTATTTAAGCTTTTAATTGGAATATCAGGCGCAATGAAACCAGATAAGAATTTGATGCAATAAACACTTGGCCGGAAATCGCTCTGGTATTCCGATTATGTGCTATATAGAAGCATGGATAGTGAAACAAGTCATCCAGCAGCACTGTTCAAGCCATCAACAAACACTTATGAGGGTGTATGCGATGATCATATCATATTCTATATTTAAGTTATATTATCCAGAAACAGCGTGCAACTGATGTGCTATACTTCATCAAGATAGAATAGTGAGAAATGGAGCTTCACACATCTATTGATGCATAAATCACTTCCAGAGGTATAGAGGCTGGTGACTTCATTAAATCTGATTTAAAGACTCGATATTAAGACGAGGTTTAGAACAAGCCTTATCCTCCAAGACACTCCACAAACTTTCTAATAGTTAATCTCCAGCAGCAATGAACTCCGACAAGTTAGCCTCCAGCCAGCGCTTGTCTTAGCCTTGTGCGGCCAATATTTTCTAGAATACAGTACGATTTAGAGGTTTTACTACCTTCTCCAGAATATCACTTTGGTGGTTGGCCCCTTGCTAGCAGAAGTGCAGTGAAGCCGTTACGCTACTCCCCACCAAACCATCACTAAAGCTGGATGATACTCTCTACGTAAAGCCTCTTAGTTCTGAGGTAGGCCCCAATATTAAGGTCTTGGTTGATAATACGGAACAAAGTTTTTGCTTTTTTTGCTTGCGGATAGCATTTCTGCAAATTCTCGACGCTACTGCTTTGACTACTTTTTCGCCTATCGTCAACCGAGCCAATAGCCAAATAAATAAATTTCTTAAATATATTGCTAACGATTGAAGAAGATTGGAAATATCCATCAGAAATTTTTAAAATTACTCAATTAAAAAAAATTGAGTGCTCGGTGTTTTTTTAAATACATTTTGCTAGCTTAAATTAATGTTAACAGAGCATAATTATTTTTTTATTATAAATTATTATTAAAAAATTATAACTCAAAAATAATTTAGTGCTACTAAATTTGCGTAAATAAAACATTTTTTGTTTAATAATAATTTGTTTAGTTTTTTTATATTATAGTGATTTTTAAGTGCTACTTTAATCCCCAATTAAAAAAATTGTGTGTCATGTTTTTTATAATTTGTTATTGTTGTAAAAAAAATGTTTTATTACGTAAATTTTGCAGCACTACATTGGCACTAAATTATTGTTGAGTTTATCAACTCTCTATGCTCTGCTAACTTTACTACTTGATCACAAATGCCTCTCTTTAAACGTTAACCAACCAATTTTTTATTTGGGCAGTAAAGTAGCACCTAAAAAACACTATATTAATTTAAAAAAGTAATAAATAAACAAAAGAATTGTATTATTAAGCGAATTTAGTAACACTAAATTACTCTTGAGTTAATAATTTTTTTATTTAAAAAACCCGGAGCACTCAATTTTTTAATTGGGCACTAAATGAGCACGAAATTTTGAAATATGATAGAAGTCATTTTGCTCACTTGGCTATGCTCTGCTAACTTTAATTCGAGTTATCAAAATGTATTTAGAAAAAACGCCGAGCACTCAATTTTTTAATCGGGCACTAAATTCTGAAATATGTTGGAAGTCATTCTGCTCACTTTGTTATGCTCTGCTAACTTTAATTCGAGCTAGCAAAATGTATTTAGAAAAAACGACGAGCACTCAATTTTTTAATCGGGCACTAAATTCTGAAATATGTTGGAAGTCATTCTGATCACTTTGCTATGCTCTGCTAACTTTATTTATTAGTACTAAATTTTGAAATTGTTAGAAGTCATTCTGTTCACAGCTTAAAGGGGCTCAGTGCACTCATAGCAACAAAATGATCTATTTTATAACCAAAGGTAAACCAAATAAAGCGGCCTACTAGATGACTCTAGTAAGTAATGCAGTAAGAACGTTTTGTTTTAAGGACATGAATGATCTTATTTTATAGACTGCTAAATATATTTGGTTTGAATGGAAGAATGGTCAAGTCTAACTTAAAAGCCCTGTCATCTGTTTAGCTAACCTCTAACCTAAACGAACCTAAGACAGTAAATTCAAATTTGCTGTTTTCTGACCAATAAATTTAAAATAGAATATTTGACTTAGAGAATATTGTCATTTATTTGCACAAAAATCGTTCTGGACCATAAGTCCCAACGAACGTTAACTCTATTCAGTTTTTCGGTCGATAAATGTGATCCTAGATAACATTCCTAGAAAACAATCCTTAGCGTCCAAGACCTGTTTTTACCGGAAAACAAAAAGAAACTTTAAAAGCATTTACCTTTGTATATACGATTGCTATGGGGATGATATTAGAGATAGTTGTAAAGTTGTGTAGCGAAAGTACTATACCAGCAAAAGAATAATGGATGTAACAGCTAAGAAAAAACTACCCGTAAAAATGTCAATAACACCCTATCACAACAAACTGGTCTATTGTAATCACTTCAATTGATGGACATTTCTCTTTATAAACCTATCTTAAAGCATAACCATCTATATAGCAACCTAGATATTGCACTAACGCCAATTATGATGATTTTATGGGAAAGTACAGGTTCACATTAACCAAAATCGATCACAAACCAAACAATGGAGTTTTGGACACTAAGGGTCGTTTTATTATGCATGGACACAAATTTAAAATCATTTAATCATTTAAAGTCATGAATCAAAACTGCAATTGAACGTAAGACGTATTGGATTAGAAGCCCTTGGGCAAAAACTCCCGTTGAATGAAAAAATCTCGTTAGGTCAAACGATTGTTGACCATGGCCTCTGGTTCTGTTAGACCAAACGTCCAAAGGAATTTCTAATCTAATGAAGGCTTGAGTCAACATAATTTTCGTCCTATGGTACTTTTCGGCCAATAATAGTACTTTCAAGCTTTCAGCTCAACTAACACAGAATAATTAGATGAACTTAAACGGCGATCTTTATTGATAACAGCCCTTAATCCTGTCATCTGCTAATCTAACCTAAACAAACCTAAGCTAACGTAAGGCACTAGAAGCGTAAAAAGTTTGATTATTTTCCAGACAATAAATTTAAAATAGAAAATATAAAATAGACTTTTATTTTATGTGCACAAAATTGGTTATGGTTCAAAAGTGCAAAAAAGATAACTTAATAATAGAATATTTGATTTGCCATTCAATTGACAAAAAATGACCGTGGACCAAAGCTCTAATTGAACATAAGATATATTGGACTACAAGCCCCATTTGGGCAAAAAGTCTCGTTTTAATGAACAGCCACACATTCGACGGGTAGCAGAGAGGATAACACAGAGCAGAGCATAACGTAAAGCGGATAGCAGCCACATATAATGCGGGTTACACGCCGCGGCGTATTCATTGTAGAGTAGGGAAAAACAGGCGTGTATGTGATAATAATAATAGAAGCAAAAAATTAATCATTCTTAAGAAAAAGCTTGTTGCTAAAATGTTTCTTTCAAATTCGTTTCTATACGAGAATTCCTTTTTGAAGTTTGGTATGTTATAAAAAAAACGGAAAATGTGGGTGCTTGAACAAATACAGCAAGAGAAATTTTAGAAAAATTTCATCATCTTCACTAATTCATGATCAGATCTTGACACGTTCGGATACAACGCCCGACTACGCAAAAAAAATTTTTTTTGCTTGTTTAGTATTTTTAATGTATTGTGCCATGTGTATTGTGCGCCCATTGTACTGGCCATAACTACAATTTAAAATGTTACAAAATTTATTGTTTCTTTTGTTAGACAAAACATATCTTATTATTTCTTATTTTGTTTTTTTTCTGTCTAGGAGACGATTCTTATGTAATTATTTCTTAAGTGTATTATGTTGTCTTGGGAGTTAATTACATTTTGTTTAACAAAATGTTCAATAACTAACAATATTCGCAATCTTATTTTGTTATCTTTAACATTTTCCAATTCATCTTTATAAATCGTAAATATTTTTTTACACATTTTATTTTTTAAATTGCTGCAAGCCTTTAAATAAGAATGTAGTAAGAAAATATTCATAAAAGAACCTTTTTTTTTTTACGAACAACAAAACTTTACAACATTATTTTTAATGAAATATTTACATAATTTGATAATTCTTTAATTAGATAGTATCACATCAATACCTTTTTTAAATCAAATTGATATATCTTTTTTATATTTTAATTAAGAAACTTATATTTATTCGTATAATCTGAATTCTGAATAAATTATCTCTACAGTACCTATTATAATGCATTATTATATTAATTATTAAGAACTTTGTTGATTAAACACAATAATTTTCTTAAATCAACAAAATCGTACAATAACATAGTTTTTGTGGAATCAAGGTATTATTTTCTGTATGTAATTAGCCAATATTGGCTCAATAATGTCAATATGTTGGTATAACTCCGGTTTCATACTGCTACAATATTGGCTGGATATAATAATGATCATTATTATATTTCTTAATTATATTGCATTATATACTGAGAAAAACGGTTCGTAAAAGTTATATTCGCGTCATTATATAATGCTCTTGATTGTTAATTTGACAGCGCAGACGCAATGTTTCGAACTATTTTTCTCAGTGTATAATACAATATAATTAAAAAATATAATAATGATGATTATTATTATACACCGGTGTGCAACAGAAATACATCCAATATTGTGCCAGTATGAGTCCAGAGTTATACCAACATATTAACAATATTGGCCTAATATTGATTATGTAAAATAGCTGAAGTACTGCCAGTGTTATCATTTTGACACTGTCCCAATATTGGTTGTCAAGATTGGCTATATAAAATGGACCAAGTACTTGCCAGTGCTAATCATTTTGACACTGTCCCAATATTGGTTGCCACGATTGGCAATAACGATGCCAGTGTTGAGCCAATATTGGTACGTTTAGAAAATTCTATATGGATAGTGACACGTGCACGATAGGAACGTATCGCATTATCATCACGTACAAATATTTAAAAAATAGCTGATTCAGCACCTTCTATATACGTATAAAGCTTACTTGTATATAACCAAGCTGCTGCAAGCGTTCCTTCAGTTCCAAACTAAATCTCAAAGATGCAATCAATAACTCAGATAAGTATTTACACATTATTATTACAAGTTTTAATATAATTTTTATTTCTTACTCCACCCTTCGCTACGGCATCTTAAACAACTTCGGACACATCTTAACAACAATAACTGTCTTAAAATCATTATTTTGAATTTTTATCTAATGTTATTCTTTAAAACAATCAAATGTAATTTCATTTCCGTGTATTCATACAATTTAAACAAAACCTGAAAATCGATTAATTGCGGAACTCGACAAACTCAACAAATCCAATAACAATTTCCAAAATTAAATAAAGCTTTCACAAATAAACTAAAGAATTCGACTTTATACTACGCGTATAATCCTAACTTTCCATTAATAAAAAATTAATTTTATCGATTTCCTCCTTCACTAAAACCACGCTGATCAAATATTCAACCAAGGGTCTAAACAACAAATCTTAGTTTTAAAGTTAAATGAAATCTTTGCAGATTGAAACTGCCAAGAAAAACTTTAATCGCGTCTCGCCTTATTTCTTATCTACTTTTTACAACGATATTTAATTAAAAATGTTGCTTTTTAAAGGTTATGTTTTTGATATGGCAGATTATGGATTGTAAAAGTACCTACCTTCCAAAAAATTGGAAGCGATACTGAAACGCTTAGAAGGCCTTTAAACGTCTCGAGTATTAAATTAAAGCTTTCAAAGATGAAACAAAACTGAACGGGCATCGAAAACTAATTAAACTCCATTCGAGTTTAAAAGTCGAAGAATCGAAAGTAACAGGTGTTTGCGTGCTTCGCTTTTAAGATAACAATTATTATAGGTATTAGATATTGGTTTTTCACGATCGTTTTGGATAACGGTTATTATAAATTATTTGGATTAAATTTTTCATTAGAAATGAATTATTAGGTTTAAAATACTAAAACTAAAAAATAATATCCCTGCCTTCGTATGATACGAGATATTCTATCCATTAAAGGAAAATTCTACTTATTCGAGTTCACCGTTTGATGGTGTAGAGAAGAACTGGCTTATTGGGATGTGAGTCTGTTGCCATTAAATTTATTTTTATAAAATTGTGCTTTGTATTCCAAATTAGTTTTGTGTATTATGTAACGTGCGAATTTTCGATTAATCCGCGGTTATTTCCTATCGAAAACATTTTCATCGTTTAATTTATTTGTAATCTTACCCTATTTCCTATAAATAAATAAATCTTATGTCTAATAAAATTGATCCATCTCAATAATTAATTCAATACTACTCGACTATACATATCAGGCCTTTTTTCAAAATCAATTGGAATTACTGAAGTGTTTGTTAATTTCAAACCACTTCCATTCGTCATCTGTCTACAGGACCTCCTAAATCTAACAATAAACATCAGGGCGATCGGAGCCACCCTATCTAGCACTAGGTCTACAAACTAAGCGTAGGAGACTGGCTCCTAATGATCTACAACTAAGCACATAGGGAGCCTTGGCACAACTCCCTATTAACTAAGCAGCACTAAGCGAGTTGAAGGGGACGGTAACCAATGCCGCTTGGCATCAGGTTCCACCCTTCACCATAATAAAAATTATGAAGGCACTTATCCGATTGCTTGGATGTGGCTTCTTCGAGTCATAACACTGACTGAATTCTAAGACCAAAGCAAGCGGTTTATATACGGTTCAACGCGGAGGAGATTAGCATAATCTCCGAAGCCGTAGGCTGGTGTTCCGGGTATGGTAGGTGTTTTTCTGCAAAGGTGAGTTAGCCGTGCCAGGCACGGAGGCTCACGACTGCCGGTTGCAGGCTCGTGGGTTGCCGTGAGCTAAAGCGGAAATTCTTTGAAGGAATGCGCAACTGTTCGACTAGCGTAGGCCGCTAGACTACACGTGGACGAACGTGGGTTGTTCAGCATAGATGAGAGCAACCGTGGTAGATAAAATGCATTGGAATGCGGCTTGCAGTTATAAACATATAAATGGCCAGACGTGGGTGACGCGGCCGCAGCTGCCTGAATAGTGTAGGTAGTCTCCGCAAAATAGTCGACTGACGTGGGTCGTTGCTGGAGATATCAGCGTAGCCTTGATGTAACAAAACGGAACGCAATGTATGAATTATAAAATATTTAACTCGGAAGCAATTTCCGTTTGTGACAATTACACATTTGCGACTACTTCCAATGTAGTAGACTCTTCCAATAAAATGTACCGAAATAGCTGGAAAGCTTTCTTTGCAAAAACAAAATAATAAATATTGCACATAAATAATAAGTCACCAAATAAATTATAAAATGATTTGTTACAATGATAAAGTGCAGCACATTAGTAAGGTTTAACGTAATAGGGTTATTAAGCTAATAATTTCTGCGAGTGGGAAATTTACTCGAAATTGGTTGATGTATAAAAAATAAATCAGGGTAGCACAAAAGTACACGAAATGTTAACGTGTCTACAGGTTCACCTTGATTGTACAACTGGACATGCCCCAAGTAGATAATATATTTAGTTAATATACTTTACGAATCAAATTAAGTGGCCACAATCGCAGGAATAAATTCTAACAAGGTTTATATCTACAGGTTCCTAAGTGTTTATTATAGTGTTTGCTAGATGATATAATTAAACCACCACATGAGCTTATGGACATACAACTCACAATTCCTCTACATTCTTCAGTTGTTGTAGAATGTAGAAATCCTACAGTTGTTAAATCGAAGGGAATGCCACCAATAGGTATAACCCCAGATAATAGAATATAGGTCAAAAGATAATTAAAAATGGAAAAAACACCACAAAAAAACAAAAAGAGAAAAGGCATTTAAATTTAACTACCTTAGCTGAAAGGCGGCCTCGAAGAATTGCCAAATGGCTTCCAATCGAAAAGTCCAGCAATCAAAATATAAATCATTCACAGAACGTTTTCATAACCTCAAAAGAATTACAGTGTATAATCCCCAGAGACTTCAAAAAACAAATGGAAATACACTACCCAAAATTACACTAAACCCGCAAAATGCGTTTCCAACTAATACAACAAAACGAAAACGTAGAAAGAATTACAGACTTGATCCACAACAGAAAATTGACTTTCAAAAAGTTGAGAACGGCAACTAAAGTAGAGAAAATCCAAAAATCTCCAAAGAAACTATACAAGACGGATCAGAAGCAAAGTGGTACAAGGTTGCCACGAAACCAACATGTAACAACCTCATTTGTTACGTTGATTAATGTAGGCGTAGATCATTCTTTGGTGATTAATCGACATTTTATGTAAGATACAAACTATATATTATTGGATACGATTATTAAATGGAGTTATAGAAGCGTATTCTTATTCGGTCACATATTAGAAATTGTAATTCCGTAGGCGGACGAAATTTTTCAAATGGTCCTTCGAGCCGTATTATCAATCTTGTAAACGGATAAGCACTTATAACAACAAATAAAAATATACAACATTCATAACAAACAACATGTGTTGTTACTATTAATAGAACTACAAACAAACCTCCAATAAAATACTTATAAGCGGTTTATTTCAAAATTCGCCTTCACAACATAAATAAATATTTAAAAGTTACACTATTCTGTCCGATCTTAAATAATTAATGAGAATAAACAAACTAAAAACCACAAATAGTGTTTTACAAAAACTTAACAGTTATAGCTAACAGTGTGGTAATATTACTTCCATTGGAGCTTTAAAAAAAGTTGTTTTGAAAATGCCGCGAGTTAAAAGTGTGATGATATCGATTCCGTATTCTCGTGATGTTAAGCACGCGTGCTGTAACTTCTAACTTCAATAACTCGGAGCTGGTCCTCGACTAGTTTTTATCCGAGCTTTTAAAGCTCAGCACGTAGCTAGAAAACTTATTTGGGAGGATTTTGACACATGTCAGTGGAGTTGCAAGAAATATTATCGTCCCATGGTCTCAAAAAACAAATAAATATCACGGCGCGAAAAACAATACAATTGCAGCTAAAAATAGTCTAAAACATGATAAAATTATTTATACCGAAGTAGAAATTGCATTTGCGAAAGAAAAGTTTAGACAAATTCAAGACAAACAAACACCTGTAGTGAGTGGTTGGTAGAAGAAGTACGAAACCTACATCAGACATGTTTTACTGCAAAACTGGAAAGTTTCTCTAGACGTAAATTTTAAAAACTCAAGATGAAATCTTTTGAAAAACTTTGATATTTGTAAAGTGGGAACAGATCAATAAGAAGCTGCGTACAAGTGTACCAATAGCAGCTAGAACTTTTGTGTAACATGGGTGCGTTTGACATGTAGAGTGAGCGATAGATAGAAAAGTGGTTGACGAATTAAGGCCATTAATCAATTGAATGACTGATGATAGAATTTTATGTTTTTTCCAGATCATTGCAAACAATGCCCTGTATAGGTACAACACATTTATTGAGCGATTATTTCTAAGTTTACGCAGTCATATGCAACTATGAACATGGCTTTTTTTTCATAGACATGCAGCTTCAATAATAAAAAATATTTGTTACTAATATGTGGTTGTTTCCGGGTGAACAATCCTAATATTCTGTAATAATTGCCGCCTCTATGTTGCCATTTTACATTATCTTGATTGTCAGCGCGCTCTACTTCAACGCATCCATTACATCTACTTGAGTGCATTTTCATCAACAATAGTTGATTAGTGTACATGTAAATTTATGCTTTCTGGTTAGTGTTTTCCTAAGTAATTACTTTTATCAACCATATTTGTGAAGTGCATAGCACCTTGAAACCTATTATGATTCTGAATAACTCAAGTCGTTATTATTAACATAGGTAGGTTTAACGATCTCTGGGTAATAAATGATTAAAAATTAGCATAGAAGTTCGAAGGAATACCATATAATACTACTTCGGTGCACACAGTCTACGAATTAACTGAAAAGAGAATGAAACCAAAAGCACCCATTTTCTCATTCGTATATACTCAAGCAACACGATGACGAAATCAGATTTGAGATATGTGTAACTATTTTCAATTGTCTTACAGACCGACAGACATTCCTTAATTCGAAGGGTGGGAATCTTTTAAAATTGACTGGATTACCATCCAACAATGACATTATTGTTTTCCGAGAGTCTTACCTTAGTAGCCGCCACCTTATGAGCTGAGGTGGCTATGGGTGGGTCTTAAAACTATGAGAATCTGAACCGACACTTGCTGGCCTCTAGATTGGCAAGAAAGATAATTTTACTGATTCATAATGAAAATTCAAAAAATCTAATTTGAAACCAAAACCTACTTAACTATATGCATCAAAATTATCCATTTTGGGGAATTCCTTAGATTTCTACAGAAAATTACAAGTAAGATTATTTTTTACACTAATCTACTGACATACAATTCTTGCAGAAATCTCGTAGGTAGAGAACGATCCAAATCGGATAAGCAATTTGATAGTATAGAAAAGTATAGAAAAAAAATTATATTATTTATGGACCAATTTTCTTCGCATTCAGTAGGTCAGTTTACAAGTGATACTTCCACTTCTAATACTCTAACGAAAGGGGGGGGGGATAACACAGATTCGGAAGTTTTGCTTAAAGATTCGTTTCCAATATAAGCCAAAAAGCGGGATTTTTCTTACAATCTCTAGCGTCGCGTTCGAAGCTCCTCTTGAATCCGATCGGAGTATAATTGCACTATTGTGAATCCCGAATGGATTATAAAGTCGGATAGAAACGAATACAGTAAGTTGTGTTGACTTGATGGGAGTCGATCAACCCATATTGCTCTGAAGTTTAGTTATTACAAAATTTGGATGATGAAGGACTGGGATATATGTTGCATTCTGGTACGGACATCAAGAGACAACTAAGATGAGTTATTAGATGACCAATTATGCTGTGGATATTTGGTTCGATATCGTCCTTATTTGCGACTTGATATAGGCTCAGAGTGCGAATACTTAGCTGTGTGTGACTGGTGAGGATGATAACTTTTTTTTGTACTTGGTTTAATTATATTTATGGGAAGTTTTATTTTTGTTGAAATCACCGACATGGAAGATAAGGGATGATTGGAAAATTTTCTCGCAATCAAGAGACGTGGTAGTTTTTTGTCAGTGTGTTTGCCGCTTTATATGCCCACCTCTAAAACGCCCATGTTCAAATCGCCTTTATACCTAGACTCAGCATAGACCAGAGAGATATAATGGATATCTCGTGAGGCTGCCTTCGTGTTAATTGGCGAAGAGAACTTGTATGCCCTTTTATAGACTCGGCCCATATAGGTTCCACCCCTCAAACTACATATATCGTTAGACTAAGCATGAACCAAAGGTCTACTGAACCTGGGGGCTAAACAGAGTGATTATTATTGTTATTATACATTGTCTTTAATGTCTTACCAAGTTAAGATTCCCTCGTCCGAAGAACGAGCTTAAACCTAGTTAGGGAATATTGTCCAAAACTTGTTGAGTCGTAAACAAGTACAAAGAAAAGTCATAAACACAGTTAAGGGTTAAAACAGAAATAAATGGATTTTGTGAAAAAGGCTCAAACATGTTATTTATCAAAATCAAAAATTCAACTGTTTTTAATATATGACGTCATCGACTTTTTCTTTAAATAGCGACCCCCATTTTTTGGACGAACATCCTAAGTAGAGGAAAAAGGAAACTGACGAAGGAAATATTATCATAAGTGTCTTTGTTGGCTTAAAACGGGCGTTTGAAACCATTGATCACCAGAAGTTAATTGGTATATGTAGGGTATATGGAATAAGGGGTACAGTTCTCAAGTGGCTTGAAAATTATTTAAATAATAGGTACCAAACAACAACCGACCAAAATAACAACCAAGGTATTAGAGATTATAAATCAACTACGGAGTTCCGCAAGGGAGTGTACTGGGTGTTCCCTCTACTGTTTATACTTTACATAAACGTTATAAATTTCTTAATAATAGTTTCATAAATTTATATGCTGATAACGTTTTTTCTGTATCAGGAACCAACTTTAAAGAAATAGTACAGACAATGAACACTGAATTAAATATCTTAAAGAACTGGCTCAGATTTAAAAAATTGAAGCTAAAATCTATCAAAACAAAATGTATGGTTTTTGGATGATCACAGAGGCAAATTTAATTTTTACCTACAAAATAGTTAATTTGTTAACACCGGCATATTTATTAGGTTTTTTAACACGAAGAGGGATCATGGTGTCCCAGTATATACAGTCATACATTTAGAAATTATGAAGAAAAAAATCGCCAGAAGTTGAAGAAGATGTAAATATTCTTGCAGAAAAAGTATGGTTCCAAGATGTACTTACAAAGTATTTCTCAATCGTTGGATCGGAAGACGCAGTACAATACAGTGGCCAGCCCGATCACCGGATTTAACATCCTCAGTTTTTTCTTGTGGGGGGGTATTTGACAATTAAGCCGCGTTGACATGGGTCGTGAATCACGAACGTGAGCCACGTTTTCGTAGACCACGCACTGTGTAAACTACTAGATTCGTGAAATACGAATCGTAAGTTCTTTTCACGAGCCAAAATAATTCCGTTCGTGATAAGATCAAACATGTTTGATTTTTCTTTCGTTTAGTCATTCGTGAGCATAGCAAGAAGACAGTTGTGTTCATCATGGCTGCCCATATTTTAAAAATGAATGATGCAGACACCAGTAAATTTCTAGCGTTATATCAGAATGAGCGTTATATCAGAGCTCTAATTAAGTACTCTATCATATTAACACCGGCATATTTATTAGGTTTTTTAACACGAAGAGGGATCATGGTGTCCCAGTATATACAGTCATACATTTAGAAATTATGAAGAAAAAAATCGCCAGAAGTTGAAGATGTAAATATTCTTGCAGAAAAAGTATGGTTGCAATAGGATGTACTTACAAAGTATTTCTCAATCGTTGGATCGGAAGACGCAGTACAATACAGTGGCCAGCCCGATCACCGGATTTAACATCCTCAGTTTTTTCTTGTGGGGGGGTATTTGACAATTAAGCCGCGTTGACATAGGTCGTGAATCACGAACGTGAGCCACGTTTTCGTAGACCACGCACTGTGTAAACTACTAGAATCGTGAAATACGAATCGTAAGTTCTTTTCACGAGCCAAAATAATTCCGTTCGTGATAAGATCAAACATGTTTGATTTTTCTTTCGTTTAGTCATTCGTGAGCATAGCAAGAAGACAGTTGTGTTCATCATGGCTGCCCATATTTTAAAAATGAATGATGCAGACACCAGAAAATTTCTAGCGTTATATCAGAATGAGCCGGTTTTGTGGGATCCAAACCGAACGGACTATAAAAAACGAGAGCCGTGCAGCTGCAGCAAAAAGAATTGCTGCTGCACTGGAAGTTGAAGGCTTGACAGATATCCGTGTAATAATGAAATTCAAAAATTTTCAAATTTTGAAATTCAAAAAAACTTGGTTTGCCTTATGAACCCGACAATTGTCGTGCAGCAACAAGTTTTTTTGTGAATAAGAATGCGGGCGTTTTTCCTCCAGAGCGGTTTTTAAATTTTTAATTGTGTTTCCGTAGGCCTCTCCATTTATGGTAGACCCCCTCGGCATATATTCAATTAGCAAGACTCCTTCAGCATCCCAGAAAACAGTTGCCATCAGTTTTTTTTCCCAGAAAATTGTGTTTTGGCCTTCTTTGGTGGTGGAGAGCCCTTATGAACCCACTGCATGGATTCTTGTTTAGTAGGAGGGTCCCAGTGATGTACCCAAGTCTCATCCCCGGTGATAATTCGAGAAAAAAAATGTTTGTCCCTCTCCAACTCGACCAAAATTTTAAGAAAATAAGATAGTGCATCTTCCCCATATACCATATAGCCGGGTTAGACATTCGGTAGATTGAATTGAATGTTATGGTAACAGTTTCTGCCTCATGGCATTTATCCCAGTGCTCTAGATTATCTTGTAACCAATGTCTTGAACTCAAATGATGATTTTTATGTGAGGTTGTACATATATCGATATGAGGTTATATAAAACACATATTAAATCTTAAGCTATTTATTACTACATACTTATGTTACTACCTAACATCGAAGTAAAGTTCTAGTCCATCCTGAAGAATTCCTTGCAGGATGATGGTCTCTACTGAACTGTAAGTCTCAACTATTATATTATTTTTGCTTGATGTTTGTAAGTAAAAAGGATAAAGAATCGTGAATCTTACGAATAACAATGGCATAACTGGAGTTTTGGTCAGCTGACGTCTTTTTTGGACATTTGTAATGGATTAAGCTGCCACCGGTACTCTGTTAATTTAAGAATTTAAAGTAGATGTCGCTTTACAGATAACGGCATTTAGAACTACAGAACCGAAATATCAGACATCAGGTAATGAAATGTCGCATTTTATAGAGTGGGGCACGTTAGTTGCGTTATTTGCACATCTCCCTTAAATGTTATTACAGTTCCAAAGATTGCTCATATTATCTCTAATAGATATTTGTTTTTGCAAAGTTGCTATCACATTACAAAACAGTTAATCCAGTAACTAATTAAAAGTACTAAATTGTAAAATAATTCTGATTTTTTAATAATCGCATGCCATTTTTCCACTAAATCCTTTTTGATGGTTAAATGGTGGCGCCATTTAAAATTTATTTTGCATGCACCTGTGGTTGTTTTGAATACATAAAGCGCGACCTCTGGCGGTGTCGTTAAATTTAGTGTCGCTTTTAATTTTTAATATGTTTGAAATAAAACTACCCCAGGATATTATATGGTATAAAAAAAATTGTTATTTGCAAATGTTAAGAACTAATAAAAGGTCATCTTTAATAGAAATTTTCTCTCTTGAGACACATTTATTTTGTTGCACACGCCTCGAAAAAACCAAAAAAGGAATATCCTTTTGCTACTTCAAACCAATAATTTACCAAATACTTGAAATGAAAAAAGCTTTCAAACAAGAATCATTCAATGTCAATTAATTACGAAACGCTCCAAATATTTCAGATATTTTGTTCATCTTTTTTTGCATGGAAGCTTTCACTTACTTTTTAGCGAGTTGAAAATGAGAGTTAATTATTTTCTGCGCCATTTTCATTGGGTTTTTTTAATACTTTCTGATTTGTATTTAATAAAGTCGAGTTCTTTGGAAAAATCTTATCTTAATGAAAGTAGTTTTTAATATTTAATTACTAACATCAAAGTGGAAAAAGAAACTTAATGAATATAACAAACAAAACATCAAAAACCTGTTTGTAACACTCAAAGAGCTCTAATTAAGTACTCTATCATATTTACACGTTTTAATTAAACCATTTTTTGTTTAAATTTTGGTTTATATTTACATTAGATTTATTTTCCTAAGAAACTCTTTTATGCCAAAAAAACCTTTTAATTTTGATTATTTTCGGTTTGTTTCTATGTGTGTATCATCGTGGATTTATGTGACATTCCTTACTGCTTACTGCTGCGGCCCCCTTGGGCAAGAGATTGATGTACGCTCAATTAGAGCGTCATTGTCTTAAGAGATGACTGACAATTCTCAATGGCGAGAGCGAAGTTGCTATTCACCCTCTACTAGTTCTCCAGGCTAGTGGGGGTCCGTCTCCCAAGGAAATCCCTTAACCCTTAGTCCGACATGCGAACTTTCACTGTCCTACTACTAACCTCAAGTATGGTTGGGCTTGTTCCTAGGTCTACCTAAGATTTTGCTACCCCAGTCTACTATAATACAGGCTCGGTAAGTCTTTGACGAGACACCGTCCGACTCTACCTAAAAGTAAAGACCCAGCATATACCTCGTAAGGTGGGATTGTCGTGTATATGAGAGTCTAAGTGTTCTATGATATGTATTCGCATCAAGATTCCTTAAAAGGTAATCAATCAATTACTCGCGACAGCGAGAACAGCGGAATGAATCTTCTCCATCAAATGCAGAGCAACTCCACAGATCTTTTCAATTCATAGTCGTTCCTGCTACAGCGAAAGTACGTGGCGAAACGGTTTCCTTAAAGGCAGTTATCAGGAGGCGCTACCGTTATAAACCTTACTAGTTCCCTAGTCCTATGCTAGACTTCGCTAACCTACTTAGACCTACAGTCCCCTCGCCACCCCCTAGCATCCAACTGATACTTTCAAATACTCCTAGGGGTATTATGGGACTGAAAACGCCAATTGGGTCTATTAGGCAATAACTAGGCTGACGACAAACAAGCAATTGTACAAACTTCTACTTAAGAGTACTGGCAAGTGACTGGCTGACTGATAGACTTACCTAAATCTTTTTGTCACAGACTGAATTATTCAAAATTAAATAATTCATTATTCCTCAAATTGCATTCCAACCAGTATAAATGTTTACCAAGGTTGTACACGTCTTTTCAACGTGGTGTAGGATGTAACCTACGCCAAAGAACACCTGCATGCTCAACAAAGGAGTACTGAAGAATACGTGGAATCTTAAAACTCGAGCAGCACGTACGAGTTAACATTAATAAAATAATGTATTCAGCCCTAAACGTCAATACATTCATGTATTCAGTCATAAAAGCTAATATATTCATTTATGCTTCCTCGATATTCATGAAGATACCATATGTAAACAGGCTCGCTACTAGACACACTTCAGTTGAGTTCTTGACTTTATCCAACCATGATCTCGTGGCCAGCCTGGTGCGTAACTTTTATATTATTTAATGGTAGGAGTTCAGGAAAATATCGTCCAGGGGCGTCGCTTACCTGATCCCCCTACTGCTTAGTTATTAGGAGTCTAAGAAGCTAGCGTTCAGGGGCGCCGCTTACCTGGACCTGCTCAGCTTAGTGATAGTATGTGGTTATTCGGGAGGTTTCGACCGCCCTAGCGTTAGTGTTAGTATGTAAATCATTTATGAGGTTCTGACTGTCCTAATGCTTGTGTAATCTTGCTACCCATTATATTGTTAAATTGAACTTTGCGATCATTCTATCTCTACCCTTATCTACGATCCTAGTCACGACAATGCTACAATAATTTTTATTTTTTTATACTGATGAATTTTACGTACAATTTCCTAAATTATTTTCTCATCAGAAATAAAGAATCTCTGTTGAAAGTATTCGTAATACCATATATACCGTAATACCGACATGTGCAGATAGAATTTTTATAAATAAACGTGAAAATTGGCATTTCCAGGATACTAGTACATTCTCCAAAAAAGGACGTGGCAAGCAAAACTTGCAACCAAACAGTCTATAGCTTCTCTTGATGTATCTAAATACTGTTTATAAGGGACACCGCGTGCGACTGCGTCACTTAACCTACAGAAATTGTCTAGTCCACTATTAATCAATAAGGTCCACGTCATAGATATGCCCCAAATTCAGAAATTATGAATACTACGTCATAATAGAAAAATCAAATGACGAATAATAAATTATTATTCACTTGATCTCCAGAAAACATAAAAGATCCTTCTGTTATAACATGGACCCATTGCTGCTCAATGTTTAAATAAGAAATGTAATTGATTTTTCATTTTCTTGACATCCAGAGGCCATAAACTGTTACAGAACGGCAACACTAAGAAAAACCGTCTAACCGTTCTGATGCATTCTTTATGTCGCTGCTAAAGTGGCACGTATCATTTAAGTACCCTTTCTGCCTGTCTTTAATAATCCATTCTTTCTTACCCCATCGAAGGTGAGGATTCCAGGGTTTACTAGTAGTTTATTTGCAGGTGCAGATCTGAGGCACACACGATTCCGAAGACTGTGCAAGACATCATTGCGAGAAGGCCAATACGTTGTCTAATCTAAATCGTCACCATGACGTATAATATATTGTATGTTTGTGCTTAGGAAACTAACTGCATGATTAACTTGCACTTGAACTACTCATATCTCTTTTTTTCTACTTTTTCGTTTGTTAGCAGATGGCTTCCTGAGTGGCTGCACTGGTTTTTCCTTTGGTTTTAGCACTTGAAGTTCGTAACGATTTCTGTTCCATACTTTGTCTGGCTTTCTAATAGATGGATAGCCAGCAACGTATTTCGAGTTGTCATTTCAACAGTCGTGAAAATTTGGGTACTAAATCTTATGTACCTGCTGAACACTAAAAGTCGATTCTGGCAACCCCTGCGGCCGGGATACTACCCCAAAATTACTAAGAAAGTAAGAAATAAGATTCAATTTATTTAAAGTAACAGTCATAAAAGTTCAGGAGGTTACTTTCTATAGTATTCTTTATTTATAAAAAATATTGCCAGAATATTTCCTCCCCTTGTAAATGTTGCCAAACGCTGTAAATGTTGATTTAAAAAAGTGACATTTGTGTTATTTTAAAAGTCTTGAAATCTTGACACATTAAATAAAGTAGGTATATGTAGGTTTACATGTTAGTGCGAGCGAGACAGTTATATAGCGGCCTGCGGGTTAGGGAGAGAATCTTATTTTTCAACCTCTTAGTAATGTTGGGGTGGTATAACCCGGCCGCAGGGGGCTGCCAGAATTGACTTTTAGTGTTCAGCAGGTATATAAGATTTAGTACCCAAATTTTCACGACTGTTGAAATGACAACTCGAAATACGTTGCTGGCTCTTGGTCTATAAGTATTGGCACGTTGCAACCTTTGCCACTACCACCTGGCTTACGTAAGATGACCCTGTACCTTAGCTTCGAAACTGTAAAAGTTACGAAAAAAAGTCAACTAAAGTGTATTCAAATTCAAGATAGAGTAAAATATGCAACCCAAATAACAGATTTCTTTAGTAACTGGATAAATAAAATTAAATAAAATTGATCTTGTTTATTGTTTCCAGCCTTATTTTGTGGAACTCCATAATCATGAAATAAATAAAGATTATTAAAAGTTTCACAGTTTTATTAAAATATACCTGACAATATTGTTTCGACAGCTATGCTGTCATTATCAAAGGTAATATAATTATAAACAAACACGTCGCTAAGGTAGATACAAAATAGGTAACTAGATAAAATAATAATAATAATAATAAAATTAATAATAAAAATCATAATTAAACATCTAATACTTCCAGTAACGGAGAATTACTGAGCTCAAGTTGTTCATTCATTAAAGGTACCCTGAGTTTGTGTTTGTATATCTCAAAGGCTTCTAAAATGTCTAATTTGCGTTTGTTATTACAAAAATGTAGGAATTTAATATTATTTTGAGGAGTCATTGTGTGATTTTGTTCTAAAAGGTGTTTGGCGTAATTCGATTTTTCAGGATGTTTATTTTTGTAATGACGTACGTGTTCTTTATATCTTATGTCAAAATTTCGAAGTGTTTGTCCAATATATACCGAACTACAAAAAGAACAATTTAAACGGTAAATGCCCGATTTCATGATATCATGTGTTCTGTCTTTAGCATTAAATAAAAATGAAAAAGTGTTAGTGTTGGTTTTAAATGTTATTTTATAATTGTTGGTTTTTCTTAGTATATGTGCAATTTTTTCTGATATTTTGCCAAAATATGGTATAGATATGTAATTTGTGTCTTCTGTTTGATTGTCAATGGGATATATTCTTTTGATAGCTAACCTATAATCTTTTTGTTTAATTAAAGTGTCAATCATGTTCGGATTATAATGATTTGCATGTGCTAGTTGTTTAATGGTTGATATCTCTTTGCTAAAATCTGATTTTGTTAGTGGAATAGTTAAAGCTCTGTGTACTAATGATCTGTATGCTGCTATTTTATGTGTATTGTGGTGACAAGATTCATTTGGTATTGTTATGTCTGTTTGTGTTGGTTTTCTGTATATGGAAAATTCAAAAAGATTGTCTGCGTTAATCTTGATATTTAAGTCTAGAAAGTTTATAGCCCTGTTTTGTTCTGTTTCTAGTGTAAATTTTATATTAGGATGGATATTGTTTATAAGAATTAAAAATTCATTGATAACCTCAAAAGAACTGTCAAAACAAGCTAAAATGTCATCAACATAACGAAACCAGAAGATAATGTGTTTAGAGAGGTTTAATTCAAATATTCGATCTTCAAACTTGTCCATAAATATGTTAGCTAATAGAGGACTTAGAGAATTACCCATAGGTAAACCATCCTTTTGTAAATAAATTATGTTATTAAAAGTGAAATAATTTTGACTTATACAAAGGTCAAATAATTGAATTAACTCTAACCTTTTAACTAATTCTATATTACTATTGATTAAGAAACTATCTAATAAAGGAATACATTCTTGTGGTGGTATTCTGGAGAACATGTTGCAAATATCAAAACTAACAAGTTTTGAATGTGGTGGAAGATGTATGTTTTGCAGCTTATCTACTAATTCTAATGAATTTCTAACAGAGTATTTCGATTTGTAACCTATCGTGTTAATAATCTGGTTTAGTTTTTTGGATAAAATGTGATTAGGTGCATTGATGTATGATACAACTGGTCTTATTGGCATATTCTGTTTGTGGGTCTTCACTAATCCATACAGTTTAGGAATTTGTGGGTTTTTATTAATGATTTGTTGCTTTTCTAATTCTGAAAAGCAGATATTGCAGTTTTCTAAACCTTGTTTTATTTCTTTTTGGAATTTTGTGGTTGGGTTTTTGTTTAACGTTTCAAAATTTTCTTTATTAATAAATTCATTAACTTTTTGTATGTAAATATCTTTTGAAAGAAAAACCAAAGTGCTACCCTTATCTGCTTTAACAGAAATTAGATTGTTCTCTGTGATTTTCTGTTTTATAGATTGAAGAAGTGATATGTTAGATGTGTTGTACATTTTGTCCTGTTTCAAAGACATCTCTTTTAACAAATTTCGAATTTGTTAAAAGAGATGTCTTTGAAACAGGACAAAATGTACAACACATCTAACATATCACTTCTTCAATCTATAAAACAGAAAATCACAGAGAACAATCTAATTTCTGTTAAAGCAGATAAGGGTAGCACTTTGGTTTTTCTTTCAAAAGATATTTACATACAAAAAGTTAATGAATTTATTAATAAAGAAAATTTTGAAACGTTAAACAAAAACCCAACCACAAAATTCCAAAAAGAAATAAAACAAGGTTTAGAAAACTGCAATATCTGCTTTTCAGAATTAGAAAAGCAACAAATCATTAATAAAAACCCACAAATTCCTAAACTGTATGGATTAGTGAAGACCCACAAACAGAATATGCCAATAAGACCAGTTGTATCATACATCAATGCACCTAATCACATTTTATCCAAAAAACTAAACCAGATTATTAACACGATAGGTTACAAATCGAAATACTCTGTTAGAAATTCATTAGAATTAGTAGATAAGCTGCAAAACATACATCTTCCACCACATTCAAAACTTGTTAGTTTTGATATTTGCAACATGTTCTCCAGAATACCACCACAAGAATGTATTCCTTTATTAGATAGTTTCTTAATCAATAGTAATATAGAATTAGTTAAAAGGTTAGAGTTAATTCAATTATTTGACCTTTGTATAAGTCAAAATTATTTCACTTTTAATAACATAATTTATTTACAAAAGGATGGTTTACCTATGGGTAATTCTCTAAGTCCTCTATTAGCTAACATATTTATGGACAAGTTTGAAGATCGAATATTTGAATTAAACCTCTCTAAACACATTATCTTCTGGTTTCGTTATGTTGATGACATTTTAGCTTGTTTTGACAGTTCTTTTGAGGTTATCAATGAATTTTTAATTCTTATAAACAATATCCATCCTAATATAAAATTTACACTAGAAACAGAACAAAACAGGGCTATAAACTTTCTAGACTTAAATATCAAGATTAACGCAGACAATCTTTTTGAATTTTCCATATACAGAAAACCAACACAAACAGACATAACAATACCAAATGAATCTTGTCACCACAATACACATAAAATAGCAGCATACAGATCATTAGTACACAGAGCTTTAACTATTCCACTAACAAAATCAGATTTTAGCAAAGAGATATCAACCATTAAACAACTAGCACATGCAAATCATTATAATCCGAACATGATTGACACTTTAATTAAACAAAAAGATTATAGGTTAGCTATCAAAAGAATATATCCCATTGACAATCAAACAGAAGACACAAATTACATATCTATACCATATTTTGGCAAAATATCAGAAAAAATTGCACATATACTAAGAAAAACCAACAATTATAAAATAACATTTAAAACCAACACTAACACTTTTTCATTTTTATTTAATGCTAAAGACAGAACACATGATATCATGAAATCGGGCATTTACCGTTTAAATTGTTCTTTTTGTAGTTCGGTATATATTGGACAAACACTTCGAAATTTTGACATAAGATATAAAGAACACGTACGTCATTACAAAAATAAACATCCTGAAAAATCGAATTACGCCAAACACCTTTTAGAACAAAATCACACAATGACTCCTCAAAATAATATTAAATTCCTACATTTTTGTAATAACAAACGCAAATTAGACATTTTAGAAGCCTTTGAGATATACAAACACAAACTCAGGGTACCTTTAATGAATGAACAACTTGAGCTCAGTAATTCTCCGTTACTGGAAGTATTAGATGTTTAATTATGATTTTTATTATTAATTTTATTATTATTATTATTATTTTATCTAGTTACCTATTTTGTATCTACCTTAGCGACGTGTTTGTTTATAATTATATTACCTTTGATAATGACAGCATAGCTGTCGAAACAATATTGTCAGGTATATTTTAATAAAACTGTGAAACTTTTAATAATCTTTATTTATTTCATCAAAAATAAAATTGAAGTCAAATCAAAGAGGCATTTGCTTCTTATGTTTTATGTTTGACAATTAGTTATTAAATCATAAAATCTGACAAGATAGAAATTCTGCATCTATATAACAATGGCGATAAATCTTATAAATAATAATTAATAAATCTTAGTCCTCCACGAAAAAGAAGCAAAAAAGGTCATTTAAGCTTACAAGAAAAAAGCATGATTTTAAACGTTTAAAAAAATTTGACAAATTTCGTTAACCACAAACAATTTTATGACATAAGAATAAAAAAACCCATCACTCTTTGATCTATATTTCTTTAATTTTGTTTTATTTATCCAGTTACTAAAGAAATTTGTTATTTGGGTTGCATATTTTACTCTAGCTTGAAATTGAATACACTATAAACCAAAATTGGTTGGTACGAGGGCTGTCTTTTTATTGCTGCATACAGAGACATCGAGGGCGCCACTAATCAAATGTGACTAGTAAAATTAACCTACATCTTTAGTTAACCTAAATCCAAAGTGTCAATGCGATACGTATAGTGGTGTAGCTACAGCGAATTGTCAAAGTTGACAAGTTATTCGAAAAATGGAATTAAACAGAGAAAATTTTCGCGCAATGGTATGGAGGATTCAAACGTGGACGGGTGAGTCTTAGCCACGATCCAAGGGCAGGTGCACCAAAAACGGCAGTAACCCAGGAAAACGTCGATGCTATACGCAAGCTCATCAAGGAAGATCAACACGTTACATATCGCGAGATCGAGGCATCATTGGGGATTTCAAAGACTTCAATTTAAAAAATCAATCAACAACCATTTGTTTGCCGGAAGTCATTGCTGAGCTACGAAAAACCAACCCTGAACGATGAATCATCCTCCACCACGACCACCAGCTCGCAAGACAATTGAATTTTTAAGCAACAAAACGTCGAATTGTTAGACCATCCTTCGTATAGTCCCGACCTAAGTCCCAGCGATTTCCGAAAATCAAGAATGGACTCCGTGGTCACAGGTACCAGTTGCCAGAAGAAGCAATCGACGCCTTCAAAAACGCAATTTTGACTGTGCCAATAAACGAGTGGAATAACTGCTTCCATAGTTGGTTCGAGCCATGAAAAAGTGGATAACTTTTCGTGGAGAATACTTTGAAAAACAATTAAAGTCTTTAAAAGCTATCTACTGTTTTATTTCAGCCCTACATGCAACACTAAAAAGACAGTCCTCGTATAAAACAAATTTAAATTTTGTAATATTTTACTACATACAGAGTGGGTCGTTTGAGTAAATTTAATTTCTTTAATTTCTAACATTAAAAAAAATAAATTTACCTAAACTGCAACTTATATTTAACTAATTATAATAATACACGATGCTTATAAATACCTTAGTCGGCGTTTGTTATAAATCCATTGCTGAATAATATACCGGGTGCTCAATCCACTAGACCAAAGATGCAAACTTTTCAACATGACAAAAATATTTTTTCAAATGGGACACCCTATATATTTATATTTTATATGATTCAGTTCTAGAGTCTTTACTAGTTTACTAAATTTTCTATTTCAAAGTGAACAGTTTGAAAGCAATCGGTGTTTTTATACTGTTTTGCTATTTCTCTAAGATTAATTTATCTCTGTGATCATAAATGCCTGAACAATGAAACTCTATTTTATTTACACTTTCCATTTTAAAAAATCCTATACAATAATAAAAAGAATATTAATAATAAAAAATAAATTATAAATATTGATAAAATAGTGAGACAACATGGAAACGCTGAAGCTTGTGAAACTAGAAAATATATTACATGAATTGGTTGGAGACAAGTATTGAATCTTATAAAACAAATATACAGAATGACCCATTTGAAAAAAAAATTACATTTACTCAAAGGCTATCCGCACTTGACAACAAAAAGTTGATAGTAGCCGTAGCAAACCGACTCATCTTGTATATATACAAAAATATTACAAAATTTAAATTTGTTTTATACCAACCAACTTTATGGTATTTAACTTTTTTTTGCAACGCGTCCCATGGATAATCAAATATTGCAAATTTGATATCTCGCAGCGGAGGGTAACCGTAGCATTGGAGTAGCGTTTGGGATAGTACTCTGCCAGAGAGGGCCTAACGCAACCCTTTCGAGTAGAGCTGCTGGAGTAGTAGTTGGTCTGGTAATCCTTCACCAAAAAGTACATATTCATCATATATTTGTAAAGATAACTTGAAACAGTTTTTCTTTTTTCATATATACTTAACTGAAACAGGGTCGATGCAAGAGAAGTGCAAACTAATCACGAAATAATTTAAACATTGTATATCTGTTTTTACTGAAAAAATAACTATTTACTAGTACTATGCATATGAAAGGTATTTGCTTCTAAGTTATATTGTTCCTTATCTTCATTTTATAAAAGCGTATAACTTTATAATTTCTGCATTGTAAGTTATCTTAATAGAATTTATAAATAGAATCTCATTAAATAACATTGTCTTCATAGAAATCCATAAACTAGTTAAGTTTTATACAAATAGTTATGTTGCAGAAATAGCATGGATGACAAAGCATACTTACGGTAAATAGCATGTCATAAAGAACGTATATTCTATTAACTCAAAAATCTTCAAGTTAAAGTTAGAAAAAAAGTTTACGGGCTACGTTAAGGGATGAGTTAAGTTCTTTCGTATCTGACGGTTTGAAAAGAGTATCTTGAGTGTCTTGATTTAAAAAAAAAATTATTCAACACTTGTATCATTGCACATGAGATATTTATGACGGAAAAAATAATTAGACACTCTAGGGCCAGAAACAATGAGTAAATAAGTGAATTTGTACGCTGACCATTTATAAAGAATTTTTCTTCTACATGAACTGTTGAAATCCATGCAAAAGAAGAAATTATTTCTCTTGCAATGCCTACAGAAAGAAGTTTCAGATTTTCTATCGGCTAATTTCCTTGCTCTTGGTGTTGACCAAGCGTTTTTAGAACTTAGTACTTAAACGTCTCAAATCAATAAACAATTGAAAAAATATGTCATAATATCAACTGATCAATTTGGCTTCAGAAATGAGCTCGCAACCATACTTAAAATCAGGCGCACAGAATCACCCATGTGATTGAAAAGGTATTAGAAGAAAAATGATTCGCTCTACAATACTTTTAACTATGGCGTCCAGCTTGTTACACAAACTGAATAAAGTCGATTAAGCTGGCAGTGCAAAGTGAGCAGAATCCCAAGGGACTCATTGGAGCATTAAGTGCTTTTTGAGTGTTATTTAACTACCCAACTAAAAATTTAAGTGCTCGGCAATTTAAAAAAAAATGGATGTTTTGCTAGCTTAAGATTAAGCTAGCAAAGCATTATCATGTACACGTGAGCTAAATCATTTCTGCATACATAATAATTAAGTGCTTTTTGAGCGCTATTTAACTACCAAACCAAAAATTTAAGTGATCGTCCACTAAAAAAAAAACGCATGTTTTGCTAGCTTAAGTTAAGTTGCTAGCTTAAAGCATTATCAAGTACACGTGAGCTAAATCATTAGTGCATGCATAATAATTAAGTGGTTTTTGAGTGCTATTTAACTACCCAACCAAAAATTTAAGTGCTCGTCCATTAAAAAAAACGGATGTTTTGCTTTAAGTTTAAGCTAGCAAAGCATGTATGCATGTTCTGCATAGTTAACTAGCACTTAATTATTATGTATGCAGAAATGATTTAGCTCACGTGTACATGCGTTTATAAATAATGCTTTGCTAGCTTAAACTTAAAGCAAAACATCCGTTTTTTTTAATGGACGAGCACTTAAAATTTTGATTGGGTAGTTAAATAGCACTCAAAAACCACTTAATTATTATGTATGCACTAATGATTTAGCTCACGTTTACATGTGTTTATAAATAATGCTTTGCTGGCTTAAACTTAAGCTAGTAAAACATCCGTTTTTTCTAAATGGACGAGCACTTAAATATTTGGTTGGGTAGGTAAATAGCACTCAAAAAGCACTTCATTATTTGTATGCAGAAATGATTTAGTTCACGTGTACATGATAATGCTTTGCTAGCTTAATATTAAGCTAGCAAAACATCCGTTTTCTTAAATTGACGAGCACTTAAATTTTTGGTTGGGTACTTAAATAGCACTCAAAAAGCACTTAATTATTATGTATGCAGAAATGGTTTAGCTCACGTGTACATGCGTTTATAAATAATGCTTTGCTAGCTTAAACTTAAGCTAGCAAAACATTCGTTTTTTTTTTAAATTGACGAGCACTTAAATTTTTGGTTGGGTAGTTAAATAGCACTCAAAAAGCACTTAATTATTATGTATGCAGAAATGATTTAGCTCACGTGTACATGATAATGCTTTGCTAGCTTAATCTTAAGCTAGCAAAACATCCTTTTTTTTTAAATGGACGAGCACTTAAATTTTTGGTTGGGTACTTAAATAGCACTCAAAAAGCACTTAATTATTTGTATGCAGAAATGATTTAGTTCACGTGTACATGATAATGCTTTGCTAGCTTAATCTTAAGCTAGCAAAACAGCCATTTTTTTAAATGGACGAGCACTTAAATTTTTAGTTGGGTAGTTAAATAGCACTCAAAAAGCACTTAATTCTCCAATGGGTCCCATGGGATTCTGCTCACTTTGCACTGCCAACTTAATCGACCTAACTGAATGCATGCTTACCAAAACAATATGACCAGGTGATCAGCACATACATCTCAAGAGAGATTGTTTAGAGTAAAGCAAAAAGATCAATATTCAGATCTGAAAGACGTTAAAGTTGGCGTGCTACAAGGAAGTATAGTGGGTCCTGTCCTGTACTGTAGCTGCAACCAAAGGAAGCCACTATCGCTGACGCCACTGCGATGTTGGCAGTCATAGAGAGCGCAAAAGAAGCAACGGATAAACTTCAAAAAGCCGTCAACGTAGTGGCTAATAAAACTGAATGAAACTAAGTATACACGTCAGCCAATATTAATCGGTGGTGATCAAGAATATCATACCACACTCAAATACGGCAAAATATTTCTGAACATTTTATCCGTTAATATTCTTAGGATTCATTCATTGTGCAACCGTGTTAGGTAGTACATCACATACCTATATAAATTTATATTTATATAATTCAATGATTAAAAAGTAAACATTGTGACCAGTGGTATGATAAAATGACTCGTAGTCTAAAAGTCGTGGGTTCAAATCCCACATAGGATGTCAAAAATTTTCTAATCAGGGAATTCTGTTAATTTCCTGCTAGTTTTTGTCTTTTTGTCATCGAATTGTAGACGTAAAATAAAAATACATAAATAAATAAAAGCTTTATTTGTTTTAATTATACTTGAACCGTAAACTTGAACTGCTATGGTGATTTCGCGAGCACTATAATAATAAAAACGAATCTACAAACAGCTACCACGTTTATAGCCATGCTACTTTAAACGCAATAAATGCGCTAAGGTTTATTACTATTATCATCAACATTACTAATCTGAATTTCCTATCATCCGCACAGCAGCCAAGCTTACCTGTTTCGAATATTTCAGATAATGCATTAATGCATACATTTTCAGCCTAACGCGTAAGGAATTTATATTGCTGGATTCCTGAAAAGCAATGACTCAAATGCCCTGTGTTCTTTTTTACGTCAGATATTTATTGATTTAATTTTTTCAAGATTTACTTTGCTGGAAACCGAACGAACATTTTACAGTTTTTTTTTAAATACAAATTCAAAACTTGCTTTTTCATTATTCTTTCATTATTCATAGCTGGAAAAGAAGAAAAATATGGAATTAATTACCACCTCCTACCACTATAATATTTCGCACACACCTCATTATTTCTACCCTTACTGATACGTCGGTTCACAATTATTGATTTTTTTCCCTGTTTCCTTATTTAATATTCATTAGGTTTATTTTCATAAGTTATCAGTAAGGATTATAAATATTTTATGTCGGCAACAAAAAACAACAAAGTCCGTTTTTATATATTTTTTTCTGTGATTAGGGAAACGCTGCCGAGAATATATATTTCTTAAGTAAAACCAGAACGTGACGGGTTATAAATTCACCCTCGTTAACAACCTTCCCTGAGGGAAGGTGTAGTAGTTGGTCCTGTATATCCTGGAGAAAAAAATTAAAAACCTTCTACACTCTCTTTCAATTTATCCCTTGAACCCTTGTTCGGCAGAAAAAACTTTCTGGAATTCCTATAATTGTGTTGCTCGCGTTCTTGTAAGTAACTCTATTATTGCAGACAAAGGGTTAAAACATAATCAACAGGAAGAATTCAGTCAACATAACCTCACTTTTAAAGACTTGTTTAAACTGTTATTAAAAGAAGATTTCGTTTTCATGTGCAGAGTTGAATCATATTGAATCATATTTAACAAATTCAAGATAACGCATTCAAAGTAAATAGTGTTCCTCAGTGGTCTATGCCAGGACCAGTTCTGTTTTTGAACGATTTTCCTAGTTCTATATCGTTTGTATAACTGTGTTTAAAGATTACTAGAGTCAATAAAGTAATGATTAAAGATTAATTTGACCAAATCAACTAATGTTTTTGGTGATTCCGGGTTCAAGATATATTTTAGGTAAATGACCAGGACCAAGAATACTCGATGACTGAAAACTTGTATGGTTGGTCTAAATTCGGACAGTAAGGGCAGAATATTAAAGTTTTAAAAACGATCTCTTTTAGTAAAACTAAAATTTAACCCAAAGCGTAACCTAACCTAATCTAACCTAACTTAAAATTAGTCCAACACAATTTAAAACCTATTGTGATAACGAATAGTAGACGTCATTCTCAATAAAACTTGTAAATTGGTTGTTTTGCTACAATATCTAGTCTAATTCCAAAGTAACTATAAAGAATTTTGTAACATGCCTGCGTCCGTATCGCCTCAGATTTGATGAGATTTCATTAAATTTGGGACGACGATCTCCTAGGGATTAAACATGATTGTCAATAAAAATTATATTTTTATGAGCCATTGTAAGTAAAATATTCAGTTACATGTAGAACATTTAATTTTTTAAGAAGCGCTGCGGAGCGGCTTGTCTAGACCGCACCCCCAACTTAACACTCGTCCGTGCATCTCACGTTTCTCCATAGCTCCATCACAGCCGCTATAGACATAAACGTGATAAGCCCGCTCGCGCTTAGATCGCTCATCTCATTTTTCCCCGTAGCTTTATCACGCCCCATAGCAAAATGATTTTACCGTAATATTTTCTGTATTCAAAACAATGCGTTTTCAAAAATGGCGCACTTACCAACTAAGACGTGTATGTCTCCAAATGTTGGCTGCTCCTCGATAGCTTGCTCTACTTCGCTATAGCACACTTTAGAACAATCGTTCGTGTTCGAAAATGTCAGTGTGGTCTTGCTACATAAGGAAAATCATTGTCCTAGCTTTTTTACAAAATGTTCAAAATTTAAATAGCATTTTTAAAGGAGCCTAAACATTCCATGTACCTTGCAATTTTTAACAATTTTAAGAGATTTATATAAAATAATATGAATCATTAAAGACTTTTTAAAATACTTTGATAACGGAAGTGGTGTCAAACAAGCAAAATTATGTCAAAATCTTGTACAAAAGTGAAACGACCATAGCGGCGTAAACCTTAACAAGAAAAACTGACATCATCTAACGATGGAAAGCGAAACCCACTTCACCAGTTAAGAGAACTATTTTCTCCAGAAAGGAATATTGGTGGGTTTATGAAATGACCGCCCCACCCTGTTGGTCATCGAAACAAAATGGTGAGAATTTTGATAGTTGTTTCGTGTGGTATAGTGGTTGTGAGTGTAAGTGTACGTTACGGGAAGGAAAAGGAAGGCGTTCAGGTGACCACGATGCTTCGTAGTCCTTATCTCGCGAGTACTCGGTACAGCCATCAGCGATGACGATGCAGCATAGAGGAAGGGGGGTTAGGATCAAAGAAAACTAGGAATAAGCTAGATTTAAGTATTATAATGGAGGTAGTGGCGGTTTTAATGCGATTCACATGAAAAATGATATTGAATCGTTGAAAATGTTTGTTTGTGTGCCCTTGAATATTGAGATAATTAGCATACTTTATTAATCAAGTGATGAGAAGAATCAGAGATATATCTTTAGTGACGTAAACAAAATCGTTATTGAGAAAGAAATTAATGGAAGATTAAGGTAAATTTTAATTAATTAAAGGATATTAGGTTTTAATAGCATCAAGAAGTCATGTAAATGGGTCAATATTTTTTTCCTGTCAGACGCCCTCCAAAGGGCTTACCCTCCTGAAGTTAAGATGGCTTAGGTCAGGGTAGGGTTGGGTTGAGTTGGGTTAGGTTAGGTGAGGTAGGTTAGGTTATGTTAGGTGAGGTTAGGTTAGGTTAGGTTACGTTATGTTGGGTTACAGAGTAGGTCTATTAGGTTAGATTAGCTTAGGTTAGGTTAGGTTATTAGGTTAAAGTCTTTAGATTAGGTTATGTTGGGTTAGGTTATTTATATTTTATATATAAGGTTATTTATATATTATATATCCTTATATATAAGGAGTTTTTTGTTTTTTTATTATATTTCCTAAGCACTTTGTCTTCGACAAATTAAACCTTGTCCATTAGATAATTAATTAAAAAGACCATTAAAGAAAATTAAGCTTGATCTACTGAAGTACTAAACTAAGATATTTGTTTCTTTCTGAAAATCGTAGTATAATTTCTAACGATTTAAAATTATATTAAATGCATACCTACTGCCTAAGCTTTCTGGTCTGGTTTACAAAAACGTACCTGCAAACAAAACAAAATTATTATAGCAGTTATTAAACAATATTGGAACTATTTTTAAAAGTATGCAATTTCGGCTAGATAGTAGGTTTCACTCTTTGTTATTAGGACGTAAATCATCAATCTGGTTTACTGAGATAAGAAAGACGTATTAAAGCGATAAACTATGACTTAAGTCTGTTGTGAATTTACGTAATATGTAGCTGTCTTACGGCGTACTGCCACATTCCTCTTATGGGCGAGGAATTGGGATACGCTCAATTAACGCGTCACTTGCTTGTGTGAGTGTTGCCAGTTCTCACTGGTAGAAGCTGTCACATCACATTCTAAATCTCCTGGTAAACATTGAAAATTGAATTAAGGCAAAACTATCAAAGCAACAATTCTTCTGAAAGCTATAGAACACTATCGACCCACGAAGAAAATATGCCTTATTAACATAGAGGGAATGCGGGCGCTTCTTGCCACCATTACCTACGGAGATATGCTCGTAAGTTCAAAACAAACTATAACTTATCAATTGGATGGAACAGCACAACCTAGTCTAATCCTTAACGCAAAACAAAAAGGACCTATTCTTCGCCACCAACAACCAAGACCTACAACCATTAGATGCTAAGATACAAGTACTCGATGCAGGCCAGTTATTATCACAATTGGAATAACAATTACCTAATGATGATCTAGAAGCATCAGACGAACTAATAGAATCAGTAGAACAAAGAACAAAGCGCTGGAAAGGCACCGTAGAAAGGTTACAGTTCACGCATAGCAGTGGAAGAGCATGCGTTCCATGAGATGTCGGCTTAAAGGATCTATATTTCTCGGACCAAGAACTAGAAGCTGGTTCCATTCTTTCCACAACAACATTCTTACAAAAGACATAATTCCGCACATTTCCAGAAGATGGAAAAATTATTGCGATACAAAACCTGGAAATCCACCCGAAGCCCCATAAACCTATCGGCCTACAGCCCTGCTAAATGTTCTATGCAAACTACTAGAAAGACTAATAAGACTAATAACTAACTAATAGCCACAGACATTAACTAAGGTCATTCCCGTCGGAGTAGGCCGAGTCAGGCCAGGAAGAGGCTGCTGCGGCCAGGTGCTAACATTTACCTCGTAAGTAATAGCACCCAAGGCAACCTTAAATCTTCGGTCGTTATTATAGATCTAACTTCTACCTATGATCTAGTGTGGAAAGAAGGTCTTTTAAATCGTACCATCTAATTTCCTGTAAAAGCCTCCTTACAATATCAAATGCAATGCTAAGCTACCACCTTTTCCATCAAGTGAAGTGCACATGAACGGCACAAAAAAGCAGATTTTGGACACTAAACAACAGCCTCCTCCAGGGATCCGTGTTAGCTCCATTACTATTCAATATTTACCTTGAAATCGAAAATTCGCATACACTGACGACTTAGCTTTATGCTCCCAATGAAACTGAACTTACTAGTGATTTAGACACATGAACAACCATTTCTTTAAATCGGAGCTTCAGTCAAAGTCTAACAAGACCGAAGAGACAACATTTCACCTGCACAACAGACAAGCACGTTACCGACTAAATACCACCTTCAAAGGAATTCGATTGAAGCACAACGACACCCCAAAATACCTAGGCAAATATCTCAGCTACAAACACCACTTAAGAAGAATTATCTGCCTAATTAAAAACAATGATAAATATTATCCAGAAACTTACCAATAGTAAGTGAGGAGTAAACGTAGACACATTTAGGGCATTGCTACGTGCCCTGGTTTTCTTAGCAGAGAAATCGAAAATCGACATACAAGTTAATCAAACCATGAGGCTTATATATGGTACAGTCAAATCAATACCGATAGAATGGTTGCCTGTACTCTGCAACATCGCTTCGACAGCCTTTAGGCATAAAGTATCCTTAACAAGAGAATATGATATAATGAACGCTTCTATCTATTAACTCATACAACAACAAATTATCTCAAGACCAGTTGCCATTAAAATCTTGATATCTGTCGTAGTACACAGATCGTGAAGTGCACAACTCCCATCTCTTAGATGAACCCACAAGGAAAATAACTGGCTTCAATCTTTCCAGAAGACAAGGGAATTTCTAAAACGTATTAAAAGCAGAGCCGTCTTTACGATCGATGAGGTTCTGGGCCCAGTACTGACTGGGGCCTATGTAATTAGGGATGAAAATTTTTTCTTTTGACTTTACTTTGTTTCTTGAATCTGACCTATTAAAAACAATAGATTTTAATGAACTAATAGCCGATTTTGCTGCAAAGAAATCACGAAAAAAAGTTTTCTAAAGAAACTGTGTATATACTTGTTTATGATTACTTGGGTATGGGACCTCTTGCTATCGCGGGGCCTGGGCCAGGGCCCTTCGAGCCCTGCCTAATAGACGGCACTGATTAAAAGCGGGCAAATGATGTACTACCAATGGGGGTTTCGCTCGGGAGACTCCACCGGCTGAACGAATTACGACATGAGAAAACAGACAGTGGAACACATTATCCAGCGGTGTTCTCACACCGCATTTAATGGTTCCCAGATGGAAATCCATAACCTAACACCGATGGCACTGGCATGGTTATTTGAAATGACCCTTGTATTGTAATAAATTGTAATCTTAATGAATTTAAATGTAACTGTACTACTACTATTACCAATGTAACATTCGTGCGAAATGTATATACTGTTGGGAGCGAGCTTTCCAGAATTATTAACGTGCTCACTCGTCAAAGTTCAGCTCCCCTGAGGAATCCCTGTACTCCTTGTCCAGCATGCAGATTTTTAACTGCCGCATCGAAGCTAGCCAAAGTGTGGGTTGGACTTGCATAACTACCTACTCGATGTCCAGATTTTAGGCCTGGTGTGTCTTCTACAACGTTAGCCTCTACCAGACCCAGAGTTGACCAAGAGGTACCACGTAGAGTTGAAGTTATCTCGGACGTGAATGGATAGTGGAGTCGCATTTACTACCCATTTTAAACAACTACTTGATATACTGGGGTTATACTAAGGTATACAGAGTGACAATGATTGTATGTTACATTGAATAATTTGTTTATTTTTCAACCGATTTCCATCAAATTTGGACTAGTGAATATATAAGAAATACGCATCTTTTTGTAATACAACCTTTACCTTTAGACTTCCGTTTTAACCAAAGTTACATCAACTTTCGAGTCTTAAATGGAACACCCTGTATATCTATGCATATTTGGAATCTACATTAAATTCTGACTACGATTTTTCATTTGTTTCTAAGATTTTTCTTTTCTTTTCCTTTTTTATTTTTAGGTTAAGTTGGCTGCGGTGCATGTTAAATCTCTTTTTTTCTGTTGATTTTAATGTTCTATTGATCCGTTGAAAGATTTTCTATTATTTCATGCAATAAAAAACGATAATAACAATAACATTGTTGAAAATCCATACCCATTGGAGTATATTAACCCAACACATAACAATACATATATAAAATGGTGCGCCATTGTAGTCTCATTTTAACTTACATTTTAAATATGTAAATATATACAGGGTGTTCTATTTAAGATTATAAAGTTAATGTCACTTCCTTAAAAGTTAATGGTTGTATTACATAAGAATGCGTATTTATGTCTGTATTCACAATTTCTAATTTTTCTAACGAACTATATCTGTAGCTGCAATTGTATGAAGCTTCTTCGGGAGAATATTCTCCTGAATATTCATATATTTATTCTCCTGAAGAAGCCTTATACAAATGCGGATGAAATGTTGAGTTTTGCTGTTCTCAATATGACTCGGCCCTGAAAGTCGTCAGGCCGTGAAACTGAAAGCCTTCCGTGTTCACACTTTACATTCATTATCAAAATTATTTATTCTCTTTAATTCAATTGAAAATGGAGTACTCGAAAATGTTCACAGTTATTAATAATTTCTTTTATAATTATTTCCTCGTTTTCTTTTATGATACATATTTTTCTCGTAGGTGTACGAATATAAAAAGATTATAAGCATCAAACATTTCTTTGTGCAGTGAAATATGAAATTTTTCAGTAATATATAAAGTGACGGTGTTAAAATCCGGAAAGCCTCTAATTTAGTTTTGTTTAAAATATTTTGGTTGAACTGGTATACCGGATTTTGTTTTTCCGGTTTTTAAAATTGAACATTAATAATCTCCTTGCACTACTTTTTGTTAGTTAATTGTTAAAAATTATTTTTATGTTTTTTTATATATTTCTGGCTGTATCGCCATGGGGAATGTATATATTACAGATAACAACAATCGGTGTATTATGAAAAGCTAAAAGACATATTAGAAGAGACGTAACAAAGTAACAGAGTACAATAATGGGTTCCTAAATATAATGCTGCAGGCTAACAATGAACGCCTATCGAATATCTTTCTGAGCCTACGAAAATCGAAGATTACCCCTCTACAGTAATAATAAAAGGGAATATTATCGAATTATTCAGTATTTCAGTTAATCCTATAGAATATGTGAAAGAATGCAATTTATACATTTTGAAGAAGATCTAAACGCATCTCAGAACTTCTCAGAAAGTTTTAGATGTTGATAATTTTTAATTAAAAAAAATAAGAAGTTAAATCCTCTTTCTTCGGTTTTGCTCACAGATTCAATAAGAATAATCCTTCAAAACTTCTTTACACCTCTTGTTTGTGAGCATTTGGGCTAAAATTAATTTTTGTAAATCCTTATTGATCGTTGGAAAAAGCATTCGGAAAATTGAGACTTGTATTTGTATATCTAAGGTGTTATCTGCATTGCGTTGCTGCTCTGGTATCTCAATAAGCCTCAAGATTAAGCATCATAAATATCTTTGGATCTGTATATATCTATGTTATTTTGTTTTATCTTGGGTTGCTAGTATATTCCTGGATATTACTATTTACAGAGAAACACGAGTAACTATTTTATATATTTTTCTTAAGAAGGTTATCATTTATGAGCATATTAAACTCTAATTAAATATGTTTACGATGAAATTTTAAGTTAGAAACTTAGCTAAACGTAAGTGTTTGAACATTTATCTTATTTTGCTTGCTCTGTTTAAGCTTATTAAATATTTTAACGTTGTCCATGTCACGCTATTCCTAATCTAATGATATCTTATAATGCTAATCCTCTGGTACGCAAGCAGTGAAATCTTGACTACATATGTATTGCTAGACTGCCCTCAAATCAGACAAATCTTACTCTACTGCCAACAACTAGTCAAAGTACGTGATTGTACAGATCCTTAATCAGCAGAGGGGTTGGGAGTAAGGTTATCTTTAAATAGATAAAACTGTGCCATTATCTTTAGTAGAAGAGCACACCGTTAGAATATCTCCGACGCAAGTTATCTCCCTTATCACAACAAATTATATTACTAGTAAGAACTCCAAATAAATATGCCATAACTCTACTTTGCAGCAAACAAAAATATCTAAGAAGTAAGAAGTCAGTAAGTTTAAGTAAACATTAAATTAATTTAGCTGGAGTCTAGGCTTAAAGTATGGTATTAAATAAATGTATGGCGCTACAAACTAAATAAATAATAGCGAGTTCAAGATAAATAGTCTCATAATGTTAAATAAATTAGTTTAAAGTATTTTTAGTGATTAGTCTTCTTGTGTATTAATTAGTTTTAGACGTAAATCTTCTTGTGCTATTAAACAATTCATATACGACGTCTGAATTTTAATTGAAATATCGTTACAATATCATTGAAGTACTGCATACTCGGGTGAGATAACCTTTTTGTACGAGAGCATGCAGCTATCATTGAATGGCCCTAAAATGCATAACAAATTGAAAAAAGGTTAACTAAATTGATTTTTAAAACAACCCACTAACGTTTATTAATACTGTATCGTTTAGAAAATACGTTTTCGGGGGAATAGATTGCAGTAAGGGCACAAACCAAGTGGTGTGCCTTGACTAGCTTTAGTTGAGAAAGAAACAATTGAGTACCGTTAACCAAAGCTAGTTAAAACCAACAAAACCAAAGATAGTCGTACCGTTCGGATGATCTGGTAGAAATTTCAAGTTTATACGACTAACCAATCGATATACCTTTTCTTGTTCCTTCAGATATTTAGATTTTTTGTTCAATACGCGTGCGCTGACAATTTTCAGGCTCTTGGCCTATTTTAAAAAACTCACTTTAAATGTCAGCATTATTTAGTCCAAACATGCACTTGTAAAAAAATAATTATTATGCTGAAAGTTTATTTGCCGTTTTGTCTGTATTTGCTTGCTAATAACTTGATGCAAAATTGATGTTTTAGTACTTTGTGATTAAATGATTGTAGTTAAAACTATGGTATACCAATGGTTTGTTCAGATTCGCCCACTACTTTCTTGTTTTTTTTGCTCACTCATACAAGTAAGAACAAAACAATTTGTAAGAATCTTTTGGTTAGTTTCCTCCAAATCAGTTTTTCGAACAAAACTTACAAATCTTTCTTTGCACCAGATCATTAGCTCAATAGTTTGCGTTTTATAGGATTTTTTTTAAAGAAAATATTCCAATTTGCCCCGCAACTCTTTCTATCTAATTGTAAATTTTCCAATAAATCACTGAGCTTGTCCACTGCCCACTCTGGGTATATCGCACACTCCAGAGACCGGTGCACCAGAGGCTTCGAGAAAGATTGAGACCGATCTGGAAACCTCCGCGAGGCACAATATAAACGCAACGACCGCGCAATAAGGACGGTAAACGCTAAGAGACGAGGTGAATATAAATAATAAATAATTGTGCTTTAAAATAAATAATCCCGTAGTGTTAAATAAATTAGTTGAAGTTAATTTAGTGATTAGTCTTCTTGTGTTTTAATTAGTTTTAGCCGTTAGTTGCTGTAAATATTTGACTGCTATTAAACAATTCACACGAATTCCGAGTGTTGATTTAATGATTTTAATCGCTTTATTTTTGCGTAATGGGTTTTATAGTTTCCTGTTTGCAACATTTGTGGACGTTTTGGTTCAGTATTTAACGTATAAAACCGTTAAAAGCTTTCATTTTCGTTTAGTTAAGTCAGTGAAGCCCTGAGTATTTCTTTTGTTTTGTAGAGATACCCAAACAACTTGGAATTCTCTGCCAATCTACAAATCCCACGACCATCGACTCCTTAGCTATCACTTCGTGGGGGCATTTCACACATTAGCTAAGCATTCCAGCCGATCCTTACAACAAATAGATCTATTCCTTTTGTTTAAAGACATTTTTATAATTGAAAGTATTACGTGACTTCAGAGAGGGTAAGAAACAGTTGCGTATAGAGGCATGTTTTTTTTTAAATTTGGCAATAATCACACTAAATTCCATTATATAATAAATAACTAATGGATGTATAATAATGCAATCGGGAGTCCGACGACTCCCGTTTCAATATACATTTGGTCCAATAACATTTGGCCCAACGCGACTTTTACACTAATGGATGTTTGGTCCAACGCGACTTTTAATGCAACAATGCTTCTACAACCAAAATGCAATAACTGACTGAAAAACGACGCATTTTTCGAGACCTTTTTATCTTTTGTTTTTCTCAATACCAAGCCTGATTTATAGTCAACAATTTGTATTTTATTTTTATTCTTGTCGCTTCAAATTTCCTCGGGTAAACTAATTTCGAAATTGGGTTAAGTTGTAACTTTATTCGATAACACAGAAAGAACTAAATGGAAATCCTGCAATCGCTCTTCCGTTGTGTAAACAGCAAGAATGCATCTAAACCAGAATTGAAAAGAAAACCTAACCTACTAAACGTTTTAATCGTAAATATCGATTCTCAAATGTTTTAATAATCGCGTGCACTATTTTTAGACCCTATCAATTTCCTTGCACGCAAATCTATATTTTTTTGTAGATAATCAGGTTTTCTGGTCAATAACTAAAAATAATTCTGTCAACACAATTATACCCTTATACAATTAATTCCTCCTTCTTTCCTCTCCTTTTGTTTTTTTGAAAAGCTTGAGTTATTTGACAGATATCAATTTTGTGTCCGCTTTGTTCCTGCAATATAAGCTGTCGTCTGCAGGAAATGGTCATCTCTGGAGTTAATACGTTTATCGTGGGACCTATCAACCGCTGCCAAACATAAAGACCCTTTCAGTATAATAATGTTCTTCCTTGCAATATTTAATTGAGAAGTGTCAGCTTATTCCCTTTCGACCATCTACACGTCCATGTCCTCCGACCAAGTGTGATGCAGTTTTCATGAAAAGTCGCTTTTGTTTAAAGTTTTATAGGTATGGAAAAGTAGAACGGGTGTTCGTTTACTTTGTTCGGATTTATGGTCCGTTTTCTCGTTACTCCGTATTGAGGGGTGCTTCGCAAAGAAAATGTTTTGAGATTTTATGGTGGTTCTTTATTCACGTTGAAATGAGCATCGATTTTCGTTTTGCACCGTTATTCTCAGGCCTCCTTATTGTAGGTATGATCTAGGGAGGTTATTTATTAGACAGAGTTCACCTGTTGCCTTTAAAGTATTTCAAATAGGAAGAGCCATTAAAAGGAAACTCGTTGATATACGAGCTAACGTCCCTTTTTTTCTTTCTTAACTTCCCCCCTTTTTTGTTGGGAAATTAGCAATTTAGGGGTGTTTTGCGATGTTTAATGGACATTTATTGACAATAATTTATTATTCTATAGATGCTGTCTCTCCATTAAGGTAAATTGTTTAGGTGTTTATTTGAGGTTATGTTTACTGGAACTAAGAGAGCGGCATCTATGACAACTCTAAGAACAAACCTACGCTTGGTCATTTTAAAATGAACACCTTGTATACTCGATAATGTGCAAATACAAACAATATACAAATTTCCTATCTAAATAGTGAAGATTGAAAATAAATCACCGTTTTTACTTGCTACACTGTAACAATCCTTAAATTGTTTTAAATGGTTCTCCTTGTAAGGCCACTTTGGAAATAAAAAAGTTTTCCACTACCTATAATCTCAGCTCTTACTTGCTCCTTTCGCTACAAAAAAAGTCAATAAAGTCTGGTTAACAACAGGGGGCGGTCTAGCCGCATTATTTCGTTTGGGTGTTGGATATACTCGGATAAAAAAACCTTGTTTGAAAAAGAACGTGAGAAATTCGTCATGTATTACTATGTGGTGGGTATTAGAAAATCCAAATTTTAAATTCCAGGACAAAAAGGTATTTTTTATTTAACACAGCATATATGTTAATCTGTACTAACCACAAAATTTCCCCTACAGCCGTTACCGGACCCACCACTTTGCTTTCCCTCTTTCTATACTGTTTTAAATTCAATAATCAATCGAATGAATGGCGCCTTAAGTAAAATAGCTGTGAGGAATCTGGATGGGACCTTGCTAAGACAAGCTGTACACGCAAAACGACACACAATAAAATAATATTAATCATTGCTGAAATCGTCCTAACTAAAATGAAATGTGTCTTCAAATCAGAATAGTAGTTATAAATAAATCTAACAAAACCGCACACGTGCAGGCTGGAATTTGAAATCAAGTCCAACAATAGCCTAGTCGCTTCTAAACACTTGACTGTCCACACAGCACTATTATAGGTACATGAAGCATGGTGCTGCATTTTTATACTCCGCGGCCGAATTAAGAGGAGTGATTCAAACATAATCTTCCATTATCACAGTTAATCCTTTTACGTATTCCAAGTAGGTAAAAAAATATGTTAAACATTCATGTGTCGTTCTCTATCGGAATGCATTACTTCCATCGAACACGGCGTAAAATAACGAAGACATTTGTGGTGTTACTTACTGCAGCTATTGACGTAAACTACAGCTGCGTCCACTCCCATTCTCCAGCTCTCGTAAATCGGGCAACTATTTGGCAACAAAGCAACAACAACCACCTCGACTTTATCATGCGCGACCCTGCCTCGTGCGTTAGAATCGCAAACTCAGGAATCCTGACAAGCGTCCAATCGCAACCTCGCACGTGACATAGAATTGCGTTGCCAACACACTATAAATACCCTTTGTGTTATATAACGTTATATATTGTTCGTAAGCTTGAGGTTCAGGCTCAATCTGTGTCTCGAAGATCAATCCTGTCAACCAGCTTCGGAAGATTTCTGAACAATTTGTCTAATACTCATTGCTTAAATTTGACTTTGTCTTTATTTGTCCTGTATGAATATTACAAAATTCAAAATTATAATCAATAATCATTGGCATTCGAATGTCCCAAGTCTATTTTAATTATGTTAGAGCGTCAAATAACTTGCAAAAAATGCAATCACATCAATGAATATAAAGGTTGACAAAATCTATCCTGTCGTCTAAATGTGAACTCGTCCTCCGATAGGCGAGAGAGACGGCGAAGATGAAAGATGTTATAGCAAGGTGAAAGGAAATGTTACCACGAAGTAATTCCTTGTAAATTTTTTTAGATAAACTTAAGAGCTACTAAAACGTACCATTTATGACTAGTTGGTTTAGACTAGACGTACTATTTTAGGTCTGCATGATCAATTATATTTAATATAATTTTCACTATTGTCAGAATAAATATTTCAATTATTCTAAACTATCAAAGTGCAGCTTAAACTAGAATGAAACGCACTTGAATGAGAATAAATAAGAATGGGATGTCGATACAAGGTCTATAAATAAACCAACGAAAGCACTTGCCAGTAAACTGCTCTGGTATTGGAGTATCATGTGCTCTTAGAATGATATGAAAATAGCCTTCAAGTTTGCTCTGAAAACATGTAAATCTTAAAAAACTGTGTGAAGAGCACATTAAAGTAGGAAGTAGTAAAAAGAGTCTCGTCAGCAATAAATTCGCTATATAAACCAAGATGCTGAGAGAATTTCAAGTTGAACTCGAATAAAGTAACCATTTTTCAGCATCTCTGGTCCAAACTTAAGCCTTTATACTTTATTTATTTAAGTAATATAATGTCTACTTATAACTTTGTTCTATCTTGTAATTATGTTATCAACCCCTGGTTTCGCTAATCATATATTTTTTCTAACCTGTAATTGCTGATCGATTGATGTCAGTGATGATGGCAAAATTGCGAAAACTCACCTGTTAATCTAGGGGTCATCATTTGTTTAGGTTTTTGTATATTCTGGAACATAAAATAAAGTTGGTAATGATGTTTCTTTGGCTTCTACCGCTTTTAAACTAATTATAAAACTAAAGCGGTTCACTATTTTTTCATGCTTCCGTAGTATTTTACGAACTATTGTACGAAATTTGCTAACTATTTTGTGAGCAAAAGTCCAGATGTAAGTTCTTCTGCGTTTGGTCAAAAACTCTTGCAAATGCTTGAAGTGTTAAATGACTTTTTTATCTTTATAATGTATAACCCATAATTCTCAGACACTTTTCTACTCTTCTAGGAAAGCTAATCAAAATAAATATCTCTGGCACAGTGTAATAAAAAGCAATCAACACTAAAATAAAATGAGTGATACCATTATACAACGCACAAGATCAACTCAGAATCTTCTATAAAAAAACCGTAAAATAAAATCTTGTGAAACAAAGTAGGTTAAGCCAGAAGGTAACTGTAACTGTGAAGACAAACGTGGTCAAGAGATTCGACAATAAACCTGTTCAAGTTTCAAAGAGCATCTATTTACACTTCCTAAAGTGACCTTTTCAGATTTCTACCAATATTACATATGTAGTAGCTTGGTACTGACTGCCCTAAGGCTGACCCATGTAAGATGACCCAGTAACTTATCTTGGATATGTAAGAGTTAACGAAAAAAAAAAGTTAAAATACCAAAGGTGGTTAATTTTCAAATGGAACACCCTGTAGATTTATATTTTATATGATTCAGCTTTAGAATCTTTGCCAATTCACATACAGTCTGCCCATTTTATCTTGCAACATACAATTTTGCATTATTTGTTGTATTTATTTTGAGTCTTATTTAAAATAAATTTGATTTGTAACAATAGCAATCTTGATTTATATTAATTTAGAAAATATGCAGTTCACAGTTCACATGCCTCAGGAATTATGTCAACTGTAATATGTTTAGCCTATATATAGTTGTTACACGATCAAATAGGCGCACTGTATATATTTTCTATTTTAAAAATGAACTGTTCCAAAGTTATCAGCGCTTCTATACTGTCTCGCTAATTTATTATTTTTTTATAATTTATTTTTTATTAATATTTTTTATTATTACACGGTTTTCCAAGGTGTAGATGAATCGGAGTTATTTTGTTGAGGCATTTATGATGAGACTGATAAATTAATTTTATTTCAACGTGATATCGTTTATTTTCGTCATAGATACAAAATATGAAAATTCACTCATATTTCCCTAGGGATTTTTCAAATTTTTTCCCCTCAATTTTCTACGCTTCTTTTTTTCTAATATTCAATTTGTTCAATTGTTTAAAACAAATTCATGGTACCCACGCAACTATAGCAACCACACCTTCACGCAATCCTTAATGTTATTGTTATTTCTTTATTAAATGTTCTTAGGAAATTAAATTTCTTATCATATTCATATCTCCCTTGATGCATACATGTATATCAGAGAAAGAGCAAGACAGTATAAAAACGCCGATAGCTTTGAAACTGTTCACTTTTGAAATATAAAATATCTACATTAATTGGTCGAGACTTAAAAAGCTGAATCATATAAAATATATAGGGTGTCCCATTTAAAATAAAATTTGCTCTGTACCAAGCAAATTTGGTATTGATTTTTTTGTAAACCTTACGGTTTCCAAGATAAGGTACAGGGTCAACTTACGTGAACCGCCCTGTACGCATTACAAATGTAAAATGTTTAGATCCCATAGCGCGTTTTTTCAAAAATTATTCGAAAAAAGTTTTCAAAAACTGAATGGTGATTTTGAAATGTTGTATTCATCGCCCCCCCCCCCCCCCAATAAGCTTCCAACAATTGAACGAATATCCGTTCCTGTTTTAACAAAATCATATATAGCATTGACACTAGATGCATAAAATAAAAAGACTATAGGTCAAGAGGGGATATCAAAAATTGCTTTCACTCAACGCTTACATATAAGAGACGTTAAGAGAGTCTGCAGTAGAGCTTTATCAACAACATGCACTGCTTTGGGTGGAGAATACGTGCGATACCAAACCAGGAGTAGCAAGATTAATTGTTTTCAGATATCGAGACTGGATTGCCGATGGAATTAGGTTAAACAGGTTTGTTTCTGCTCTTTAGTAACAAGTGACAACCCCCTATCCGACAAGACAGTTCAAGCGCATCTCGATATCTCCAATCAATGCCAACACAGGTCAAAAGGTCGATTTTTGGCACACAGCGGTGCAGCAGCTAAGCTAGCGCAGCGGTTCCACAACTTAACTACTAATCGTAGCAAAAACTTGGATTCAAATAAGTCCACAAATAGATAAAGTTGACAAAAGGCCCGAGACCGTACGAGAGGTGTAATAACAAAATGACGTAAAAGATATTTTTGTCCATTATTTTTGAACGGATTTAGACTTAGGGTTTTTGTTCTTCTAGTCATTATCAGAATGAATGAATTAGCCCGTACGGGCTAATGGAGGTAGGCCATGGGAAGCATAATTCTAGCATCAATCATCTTGCCATGACCATTTCATCTACTATCCTTGTTTGTTATTATAGGCCAATCTGGTTTTGCTTTTTTTGTTCAAAACTTCTCCCCTATTTTTAAACTACCCAAAATCCCTTCAAGGTTTCCCTCAATTCTTTATAAATTCGCCTCATTTTCGATGAGTAAATGGTAAATAGCCAACTCCAAGACTGCCCAGCGGTTTCCTCCGGTTTTTGCTATTATTTGTTAGGGCCTTCTTCTGTGCAATTAATATTAGAACGTGACAGTTAAATAACTGTAAAAAGGAGAGAGCTTTCGTTGGGTTTCTTTATCAATTATCTCGTTAATAAGGTAACATTATTGTTACCAGAATAAATCTTTTATTTATTTACATTATAAAGTTAGGTAACGAAAAAATTTATATTCATATCTAGAATTCTTTTTCAATATTCTTTGGACTGAAATCTTCTAAAGGCCATTAAGCTGTTAACAATTCGAAAAATCTTTTAGATGGATGTGTTTCACTGCAAAACTGTTAATCTAAAGTAGACCACAGATTAGGCTCTGCGTTCTGGATCCCCGACGTCAACGTAGGTTCTCGCCCGGGATGTGAACCGGGTAATGACTCAATGTTTAAGTTTGCTGTAATTTATTACATAAATAAGTTGAGCTCGAGGTGGTTTATAAAATAAAATTATAATACTAAATGCATAATACTAAATACTTCTAATTAAAGAAAGAGATTTCAGTAGACATTTTATTATGAACTCAATAATTATTTCTTTCATTTCGATATACACGTTTTAAAGAAATACAATAACGTATAATTCTATTAAACATACACACTCGAACCCCAACTGTAAACGTCCGGTCATTATCTGGTTCACGTCCAGGAGGAAAGTCTAGGTTCACGTCGGGGACCAGAACGCGAAGCCTAATCTGTGGTCTACTTAACACAAGTTACAAAGACAACCTCTTCGCATTAGTAGCTATTTGTAACGAACTTCGCCACTGTGTTGTCAGATGATATTGAATTGTTTTTTTATTATACTTAGTATATTACATGTTGCGTTGGTAAAGAACATCTTTACAAGCCAAGCGATATCGCAAGGCTTGGAAACTTTTCCAACGAAACATGTATACTATTTTATTCACAGTCATTAGACTTAAATAGTCAAAATAAAGAATTATTATAAATATTAAAATATATTTTCTGTAAACTGTCAATAAATTCCAATCAGCCATCTATCGGCCGAAAGACATTTTAAGTAAGGTTTTATTGCTTGCCGCTAGATGGCAATGTATGCTCTCAGTATTTTAAAATTGGAAATTAATTGGTTACATTGTATTTATTAAATATAAAATACGGAAAAATAAAAATAAAACGAATATAAAATTAAAAAAATACTTTTAGTGTTAAAAACCTAAATTTAAATCGGATAAAACGTCTTGTTTTAAATAATTTACAAATAAAAGCTGGCCAAGACTTTACAGATGTCAGTTTTATAGATATGTAAAGGAAATTCTTAACTACTTTGCTGTTGCTATAGCAATAGCTGACTGTCCAAGGTCTTCACAATAATAAAATGTATGATTGTGAATAAAAATGTTTTCAGGATTCTAAGGTAATGGTTAAATAATCTTGACATATACAATTAGTACACGCTACAAGCTTATAAAACTTTCCGATTTGTTGGTATTTGCAGATTAAAATGGTTTTTTTTCAATCATTTCCTTTTTGTAAAAGAGCTACTTTAGTTCTTATACACTTTGTAAAACTCTTCTTATACGTACTTCTATATAGACGCTATCCCACGTACTGCAAGTGCAGCAAATACCGTTATGGAGTGTTATTTGTATCATTTTCAGCAAAATTTATGATCCGTGTACTAAACACGTATTTTCTTGTTACAAAAAAAAGAGGCATTATCGTATAAATTACAACAGCAATACTACAGCATCTCCACCGAACCGCAGAATATAGAATACGTTCCAAATAAACCGCATTCCGACACTTACAAACTGTTAAATATGCATTCCTGAGGTTAATTTTACAAAAGGTTGGTGGTTACTGCTGGTAAATTGCAGTATTGTATTGAATGGTACAATGTAAATCTCCGTGATTCTCACATTATTGGTTAATCCAGAATGGGATTACTAGAGCTCTATTAATTCCTATTTACTTAGCTGTTGCATATTTTAACAGAAAAAAATTGGAATGAATAAAGAAAATGTTATGGAGGGAAAATAAGTGAAAAGAAGAGTGAGAGAGAGTGTGTGATGTATTTGGATTATAGCTGTAGTGAGGAATTTTAAATTATTTATGCGGTGTGGGTTCATTTCGTGTCGGATGTCAAACGCAGCGCGGCTTTTACTGTATGAAGTATTCCTCATTAAAACCACACCTGGAGTTTAAATAATAATTAAAAATGAAGATTCACACGAAAGCAATGGCTTCTATTTATAGATGTGTATATGTGACCCAATAAGAGTAGACCGTCCTCCAATCAATGTTTTGATAATTTGCATAAAAATAATCAAGCATTGCTAGCAGCTCTCCTCGTTCAATCACAAATACATATTATGTACCTGTCAAAAATTAGTGTCATGAGATATATCAAAATGGAAAATATGCATAAGTTTACTTCTGGAAAGGAGACCAGCAAACACATAATTAATATCATCATAGACAACATAACTTCTAAGATTAGACTGCAAAATATCAGTTACAACCGTCATTAAAGAAAAGTATGCTCTTTTTGATCATAGTATCACAAAAACGTTAAAATCATTAAACTTAATATTTGGCCCTTTTCAAATTGACACCCTGTATATTAAATAAATCAAAATTTTTCATTCAAGACGGGCGGGGAAAGAGAAATGCAGCCATATTAGATCATGATTCAGAAAAGTAGCTCAGTCTCGGTTACAACAAAATTTGTTAAATTTCTGCAAAGAGTGGGTCGGCAGTGGTGTACAAAATTTTGACAAAGAATTAGGCGGCATGACTAAGGCAGCTTATTAAAGTGTAATTAGGTAGTAGCGGAAATGAGACCGACAGTATTAGCATTGACGGCAAGGAATTGGGCAATGACGGCATTCAAGTGGGTAATGACGGCATTTAAGTGGACAATGACGGTACTGAATTGGGCAGTGAGGGCAATAAAGTAAGAAATTATAGCCTTAAAGAGGATAGTATTCGAAAAAGTGGAATTGTAAGCGTGAGGAAAAAAAGGTCTTCTGAAAGTGCTAAAGTATCCAAGTGGGAAGGTAAGTGATTATATACAGGGTGGCAGGGATTAAAAAGCGTTAATTTTAAGGGGGTGATAGAAGACATCAAAAGGAACAAAAAGTCTGAGTAATTTTTTTCTATGTTAATTAGCTTTCGAGTAATTCAGAAAAAACCATTGCCATATCTGGCAACCTTGCTTAAGTATAATCGTATCTACCATTTTTTAGAAAATCAAACAAACAAACTGATGATACAGCCGTTGTTTAACAAATAATAAACATTCGAAGCAGATTAGTCGGGCGACTAATTCTACGAAAATTGTAATCAACACTGTTCTTCCGTAAACTAAATTTGTACGTGCTTAAAAACACGCTGATTCATAACAAACCAACTGTAAAAATAAGACAATAATTGATCTACCTTTTATATTTATTAATTTCCTAATATTTTCATAATTTCTTGACGTATTTGCCTTTTATTAAAAAATACTACCTTCTGTATAAAGGTTCTGTTCTGTATTAAGGCACCTAATTACCATAAAATTAAAGATTTTATTAATGTATCCAAAATAAAGCGTCACCAAAATCCCTTAACCTAATTTAAATTAGAAAATCTTCTCTTTAAAAGATATTCTCTTATAAAATCATGAAATCATTGGTTATTAAATAAAGTCGTACTTTATTGACAAATTATTTTCAGTTCAACAAACTTCACACATCAGCATTTTGTGCGAATGTGGAGCAAATTTTATTATAAACTTTACAGGGTTGTCACGTTTCTTAATTGAGTAAAATGAATTTCTAATTGTAAAAAGAATTCAATTTTACGCGGAAACGACATATGATACGATAAAATGTAATTCAGATTTGCTGTTGTGATAGATGAGATGCATCTGCCCCATAATTAAAGTACTATTATTAACGCGGTAAAATAATGTTAAAGTTTCCAATTTTATTATTTTTTTTCTGAAAAAGTGAAAGAACAAAGTTGTATTAGATTTTTCTGTTCCTTTTGATGTCTTCTATCACACCTTAAAATTAACTCGTTTTAATCCCTGCCACCCTGTATAACATAGATTCTAATGTTCGTCCTATATGGAGGGTGATGACTATCGCTGGCGAAGAGATTACTTTAACGCTTCTTTTCCTCCCTGGTCTGGAGTATTTGAGTACGCCACTGAGCAGCCAATTTTTTTTATTTTCTTAGTTTATTTTGTAATTGCATGTGTCCAAGTTTTACAATTATCCTTTAAAGAGGAAAAAGATCAACACGAATTCCAATTAGACTAACTTAAAAAAAAAGAATGCAAACGGCCACTATACGTGTTTCGTATACATACACCAAACGCGGCAAATAATAAGACAACAAATATTCCTGTAATATTTTTTTGTAACACAAAAACTTTTTGGAAAAATCACATAAAAAAGAAGAGTAAATGTTTTTAACGCATACTTATAGGCTTTCTGGCAAATTCTTCAAAACAAAACGGTTTCGATAAGAATAACCGAAACTGCAAGTCTGGTCTTTTCAACAGCTGTCAGTCTTTTGCATATTTTCCATTATCAGTTTAAGAAAAGGCATTATTACATTCGTGGATAATCTAAAGGTTAGTTTTGATTTTCTTATCAACCATTGTGTATTATTCCGTGTAAATCTATTTCCGTTTAAAAGTATTCTGTGCACTTTATTAGCGTTCGGGTGGTACCGCCAGTGGTCCCTAATCGCCGGTCGCATCCTTAAAGCTTCGTACGACCAAAACATACACAAGGTGTGTTGTTGAGAGTTTATAGTGCCTTCCGTAATTTCAATTATACATTCGCCATGTTTTTTAAATGAATATAACTATTTTAACTGATTTAACTCAAGAGTATTAACATAATTATATTCGGCAATGATTGCAAACAATATGTGGATCATTGCCCAAATTCGGCAGTGGTGTACAAATTTTCGTATGTGAACGCAGGAGCTCTCGCATTTCTATTGCTGTCGCTTCAGTTTAGCAAATTTAAAATATTTTAAATCAATCAATGTTTTTTTTTAGTGACCTACAAAGACGACCTATGCTAGAAATTTATTTTAAAAATGTGGAAAAGTAAATGCATTCAGAATACTATAAGCTTGTAATATATAGCCACAATGATATGGCTCTTTAAGAAGGGAGTGGTAAATAAAAAAAGCGGAATGAGGAAAATATTGGGTCTGTAAGACAAGTAACAGACGCATAGCCCGGTTATATGAATTTGTCATGTGCAGCACCAACTGAGTTTGTCACACTGCACTTTCCAGCGTATTCTTAAACAAGACTTAAAACTCCACCCGTACCGACTTCAAGCTTTCCATAAAATACTCCCTGATGGTAGACTATGAAAACAAAAATTCTGTCAATAGTTTTACATAACCTTGAAAACCTTTGTAGTTACTCAAGTTTCTAAAATACGAAGACATGGAGCTTGGACAATCCTTAATCCTTTTTATTCAAATTCCACTGTAACCAGAAAAAAAAGTCAAAGCTGCTGTGAATATAATAAGGGTTATCCAGCCAATGCTTTTTTAAGGTAAAAACTCGTATCTCATCCAACAACTATTGATACTTACTGATACTTACTTACAGCAGGATGGAGCAAAAAATCGAGGGGTTCCTATATCGCACAAAAGAACGTCTCTACTTGTCCGTCTCGTCGAACAACATTATTGCTATTGGGCATAATGGTACGGCTGTCAATACTGGTCATAAAGATAAAGTTGTAAAGGTGCTCAAAGAATATTGTGAAGGAGCATTTCATTGGCTTATTTCTAACTAAGTTCTACTAAGATATGTTTTTGGGCATTTAAATGGAGCAAAATCAAAGATTTTCAAAACCCGTCAGAAAAAAATTGGTCGCCTTGATTAAAGCAGACAGCCGAAGTGGATAAAACTGATTTAAGTAGGAATCAGAAGAATGTGTTGGCAATGGAGACATCGTGCCATAATTAGTGAAAATTGCAGTAAAAGTTTAGTCCGAAAATATACTTGAAAAATTTTCCACTTTCGATAGTTAACAACAGCGAATGAATTGTTTCATTTATACTGGGTGATGCAAAATTAAACAGTATCTCCTTAAGAGCGTATTCATCCCATGAAAATATTAATAAATACATTCCATTTCCAACTTATCTAGAAGAACTGTCATTTTCGTAGGGAATTACCTTTGATAGCTCAGCGGTAGAGCATCTGCCCGGCAAGCAGAAAGTCCTGGGTTCGATTCCCAGTCGTGATGATAATTTTTCTACATATTTATAACATCTTAACAATTAATTGTAAATTACATTCCTTGCAAGTTCTATTGCTCGAAGATTTTACAAGGTGTTGTAAACGTAAAGAAATAATAATGGTGTCAGGTTGGCTATGTTTTCTATTTGCAATTACTGTATGCAAATCATAGGCCACTTGATTCTCTTTTTTTTGATTTATGTGAAATGAAAAATATTTGCAATAAAAATCTTGCAAGATGTCATTTACTTATAAATTACAATCATACTTTCCATTTATTCTGACATTCTCTCTGCGTACCTCACTTAAAACTATAATTATGTAGAATACATTTTCTTACTATAATAAATCAATTTTGAAAAAGACTAGCGTTTAATAAATCTTCGTATTTTGTTATTTGTAAATCTTGCATTCTACGTGGTAAATATCTTAATTTACTTTACCAATTTGAGCGTTTCTGAGCGAGGAATTGGGGCTGCAGAACATACCTCCCCCAGTAGTTGTTTATTGTGCAAAACATCTCAGCGACACGGAGCCTATGATTTTATATTCTTATCCGAGCAGAAGGAATGTTATAATTTTTTAATATTTCAAATAATTATCAATATTTTTAAATAATTTTAAGAAAACTATTTATTGCTTCAAAAAGAAAATGCTTCACAATTAGCCTACCTCGACTTCAATTTCACTATTTTTTCAATTATCAATGTAAGAATTTACTATTCCTCCCACTTCTCCCAAACCTATTTACCCAATTCCCTTTTTTCCCAATCCCACTTTCTCGAATTCTCGCTTCTCCTAATACCATTTCTCCTAATTCCCGCTTCTCTCAATCCCATTTCACCCAAACCAAAGCAAATGAACAAACAAATGAAGTCAACATATTGTTGCTAATTTTTTATGATAGATTGGTTTTTTGTATGCAATAGCTTTCAATTTTTATTTCTTGACTAGTCTTGAGGTTTTTTGCATTTTTAAAGTTTTTGTATCCAATAATTTTCAATTTTTTAAATTAGTTAATAAATACGTTAATAATTTGCATATTGATTTCATTTGGTAAATTTGGAATATTTTCCCTTTCTTGAAAAAGGCATTTTTCTTTGGAAATCCTTTGGTTTGGGAGAAATAGGAACTAAAAGAGATTCTTTTGGAAGAGATGCGACCAAAAAACTTCTTTTTGGGAGAAATGGGATTGGGGAAAATTTTTTCCGGCAGAAATGGGTTTTTTGGGAGAAGTGGGTTTGGAAAAGCGGGAATTGGGTGAAATTGAAAAGTGGAAAGACAGGGAATTTACTCACCGTTTTCTCCCCATTCTTTAAACTAAATTTATATTAATACATATAAGTGAAGTGGTGCTTTATATACAAGGTGATTCAGAAATAAAGGTAATCCTTTAAATGGTAGGTAGAGGGGAGGCAGTAGAACTAATTTACCTTGACAAGTATAGGTGAAAAACGAATAGTTTTTTTTTATTTTTACCTACTTAAGTAAACGTAAACTCCAATTTTCTGGCCTTTACTACTTAAATACTTTAAATAAATGAACCCAATTTCGATTTTTAAATAGAACACCCTGAAAATTTTTACATATTTGGATTTAACGAGTTGTAATTAGTAAAACCCAGGTGCCAAATTGAATATTTTTTTTCGAAAAATAAATGTTTTCTATCAAAAGCTTTTTCATTTTACTTACTAGGCCGAGAAGGTCTGAAATATTAGGGAATAATTCCAAAGCCCCTTAAAAATGTCATTTTGGCAATACCCTAAACTACGGCTAATTTATTAAACCTGGAATATTTTTAGAACAGTTTTTCATCCATAACTTGATTTCCTTAAGTGGGAACACTACGTATACTATTAAATAAATTTAAATTGGACAACGTGGTTATACTAATTTTGGCCTGTAAATTCTGAACATGCAAGAATATAAGAAGATGTTTCATTCAAATCGAAATTCGGGGTCATTTTCGACGAAAAAAACGAAAACGAAATCGGAAGTTGGCCTCCTAGGATCCCTATGTCAGAAAATGGGGATTTACGTCTAATATATCCAAACCGGATCTCATCAAAATCAATTTATTTAGTTGTAAACTAATACGATATCAGCTTGGCCCTACTCCCTGTGTCGCCCGGTATATTCACTTTTCAGTAGTTTTACTTACGATATTGATATATTTACGATAAAAGTAAGTATACAGAATCACTAAGTTTCTGTATCTTCCGCAACCTTTCCTTGTAAATTCATCTATGTCACTTTTGTGACTGTCCTTTCGAACATTTCCATTTCTCTCGATATTTATTCCAAACAAAACCAATCTATCATTTATGTAATACTAACGAGTTAAAGTTAGCTTATCGGGATTATTAACCTGACAACTTTAAAGTAGTACAGTCTGAGCAAGGAACTTCTTGGAGAGGTGAAGTTCAGTTCCAGGCATAAATCAAAATTAATTCTCATTACTGACATGAGTTTTTAATACATTTTCGATGTAGCACACCGAGTTGTATTTATTAAAACTTATCCTCGAGCAAACTTCTTTATCGGGAGCAGAATAAGAAACATAAAAGCACCTGGGAATTTAAACTTAATAATCTCAGATTGTTAATAAAAAGAAATAATCCTGATAATAGGCTGAAGAGAAAACTGAAAAATTGATATGAACGGTTTAGTGTGGTTTTATTTGGATTTTGGGTTCCAATGCAATAAACGATTAAATGATTATTTTCTAAAAAAAAAAATAAAAAATAATTTACTCTTAAAGTAAGAATTAATTAATTAAGCAATCCCGGCCGTGTTGGTCATTTTTTTACAGCGTAGGAAAATTAAAAACAAGCCTTGTCGGATAAGGAAGTAAGCATAAAGTAAGGGAATAAACATCCAGGCGGGGGGGGGGGATTACCGCAGATTTGTCTAAATTATACTAACTAGGATCGACCAAATAATCGTCGCAATCGGTGCCATCAGGTACAGAGGTATGTGGCGGAACTCCATTTTCCGCCACCTTCCGATTCCTCACACAAAAATAAATAAATAAATAATGAGTCGATAATTTAGAGTATACCATCATATGCTATAACCAAACATGCTGTTTATAACTTAACTTAATGAACTTAACCGGTTATTTGATTGGAACCAATGCAACCTAAACTAAATTTAAAATAAAGATCCACTATTGTAACGAAGTTACTTTATTTTGGTTGATTATTTTGGGTATACGAGTGAATATGCTTATCATCTGTGCAATCTCAGACCGCTCGGATAAACTGCCGACTCAAGCGAGAGCACGAGTCCCTTCCCTACCGATATTTGGCGTGCGCCGCTCTGTTTCACTCCTACCATTTCCCACCGTTCCGAGAGCACCTATCTACAGAGGTGCGGCCGTCGATTTATTTAGTCCGCGTGCAGGACTCATCATCAACCGGACCAACTAGCCCAGCCAGCCAGCCCAGCAGACCAATCCAAGGGAATATTAAGAGTAAGTTCTCTTACCGACATTCCGCCCGACTTTTTCCGTTCGCCGTGCGTAGTCTGGAGGTCTCATCCTTACATCTCCTACCGTACCTTTCCGAGACTTCACTGTACGTAGCCTGGAGATCTCATCCTTACCAATTTTCCGAGGCTTCACTGTGCGTAGCTTGGAGGTCCTTGTCCTTTTCCGTACTTCGATACGGTTTTCACGCTTGCTTATTACCGTACATTGTATTGCACCCCACTTACTGTGGCTACCGTAGATAACTATGCTTATTTTAGTTTTAGAGGTTGAAGCTTGCTGGAGTATTAGAGCTTTCGTACCAATAAATATTATTGGATTTCATAATTGTGTGTTTTATTTGGTAGCATTAACACCCTCTTATTTAGTGAGAGTTTTTGAGACAGGGAAAGTGATCCAGACAGGGCCGACCTCAGCAACCTCACCAGTTCCCTGAATTATCCTTTCTCCACTAGCAGTTGCCCGAATCCGTGGAGCATACCACGTTAAAACAACTGATGCCCGAGAGTTACCCCGTCGATCACCGAAAACCACCTAGCGCCACTTCGTAAGCGGGCCCCTTACAAAGCCGGCGACCGAGCAGAGACGTCTAACGACTCAACCCCGGGACCCTCTTACACTATACACTCAAACACTACGAGGAATCGTAAAGACGAAATTGCTGTAAATCGAAAAGTAAAGCAGATTTGACGCACTATGCAATGTAACTACTTCATAAGATTGGAGATGAAAGCAGTCGATAGATGGCGATATTTGGTACCTACTGATTTGATCATATAGCCGACTCTACCAACCAGCATTTGTCCAAATCAGGAGTAAACTCCACACCTACTAGAGATTTCAAATGGGCATTTTAATTTTTCTCCGGGTCCTGCTCGGGTCGGGGATCGAACATGCGACCCTTGGCGTATGTGATAAACATTATTATTCATCCACCAAAGCTGACTAGGCGAAAAGATTACCGTGTACCGAAAACATTTGAACACCACTTCAGATGCTATAGAAAAAACTGAAACTATGCTGAAACTGAAACCGCATGTAGCGGATACAAAACTTACTACTCAATAATAATTTGTGGAACCCTACAGAAATTTGTACAAAAATCCATTCTATGAATCTCTACCTAAGGTACCGAAATTCTTTTATCTGTCCGCGGCACAAACGACAACCAGAGCTCATAACTGAGTCATAATTCAGTCTAAAACATAGAATATTGGTAAGAAACTTTAAGGTTCCACATTTATATTATTTGTCCAAATTCCATGACCATGGGGAGCAAGAAAAACAACCAAGTTTTACTGAGATATTGCTACAGCTATTGCTAGAATATTTTACATATAACAAACAACTCTAACAATTAAAATTGTTTGTTATATGTAAAATATTTATAAATTGTTTTGTTTTGTGTTTGAAATGATGTGTATGAAAGATTTTAAACCTTGTAAATTACATCCTTTTCTTTATGTGTTTTTTTAGCTTTAAAGAGGCATGAACAAAATCATGCGAAACGTCAGCTATATATTATTTGAATGAATAAAGCAATATCTCAGTAAAACTTGGTTGTTTTTCTTGCTCCCCATGGTCATGGAATTTGAACAAATAATATATTAATTGTGGAGCATCGGAGAAAATTTTCTTCCACATTTATCTTTGATGTATTAAGCAAACATGGCATTTTGCGTCATTACCTCATTACGGTGAATGTAAAGTCGATGAAAGAAATTGTCACATCCAGAAAATCGAAATTATATGACGACATACACTTTCAACAATTTTATTTGAGTCGTGTTCTTTATTTAAATTTCTGTGCATGTTTGAAAACTTCTATGCCTAGCGGCGATCAGCTACATGGTGCTAGGAACAAGTGAGGTACTTGCACCCAACATAGTCTGAATTCAATGTGGTTTAGTCACGTAAGAAGGGTATGTGAACCTAGCAAGTCCTTGAGAAAACTTTACAGACAATTACCACGAAAAGGATGTTTAATTATCGGGAAACTGCGATAAAAATTTATATTCCAAATATATGTGTATAAAGCAAATTGCAGTTATAAATAAAGAAGAAATCTTAAAACCAACACTTACTGTTTCTATCAGAAAATCTCAAAAGACCGTTTTGTAAAACTGAAACAGGATTCAATGATGATGACATTTCTGGGGGAAAACCTGAAAGAATTCTTGAATATGGACTATAAACACCGTAGACTCAATTTCCACCGAAAAAAAAACTAAAGCTTTAGCTGAGAATGGTACGCGCAGGTTTCATATCACCGTCAGCAAAGATCTGTTCTAGTCAATAGATTCTGTCATGATAAGTGTTTAAAGGCAAACGAATGAAAGCATAACACTTAGATGCATCTGGTTCAGTTGGTCATATGACCGGAAAAGGTTGTATGATAAAAAAAATGTTACGTTAATTAGTTGCACCATTTTGGAAGACAGGTCGTGCGTATTTAGCTTTCGTAGCGCCAAAAAAACACTTTGAATACAAAATTGTGCAGAGTGCCGATCAGTATAATAATGTCTTATACTGCCTTCCATCCCATAAAACACGAACTTCACCCATCCACAAAGCACTATTTCGACCTTTCGGGTATTATTGAAACACACCGTGTCAATTAATGCTGTACTAGCATAATCAAAAGAAAAAACATTAACCAACCACAGATATTTGGAATATTCTTCACCCTCGTGTGGGATCAATCTATGACACACTTAAACATTAAATAAGGATTTAGAACTATAGGTTTATATCCGTACGCTCAGAATATAATTCCTGAAGCTGCTTTGAAATCATTTGACTTATCAGTCCCTCAGGTAGCAGAACCTCAGGCCACACCACTGATTTTAACAACTTCCAGGACCAATTACTCTACAGCCTGTTGGAACTTCAAGTTTTTCGACTCGCCAGTGAACAAGAGCGCTGTCAAAAACGAAATTAATTCTAATCCGTACCTCTCCGATGTCACAGTTTGTTTTGACTATTATTTCCAGCAGTTCCCAAAAGTTAACTTTTTTAGCAAACGTTTTTCGATGTGCGTAAAATGAAAAATGGCATAAGTAAGGACTTTTTGTTCCTATTGACGAATACTATCACGTGTTCAGAGGATACCCATCTTCAGTGCAACACCTTGTATATCGGGTGGGTGTGTATATCTGAATGCCCAAATCGTCAAAATTAGTCTAAAATGAATTAAATTCGTTGTAGGCCATATCGAGTTTCTATTTTTTACCAATTTCCCAATTTTCCAAATATCTCGAAATTTGTTGAAATCTCATTTCCCAAAAAGTTGTCCCCAATCCCATTCTTTGAGAATAAAGTAAGGATACTGTAACAAAAAAAATCGCAAAAACTACCTACTATACAGGGTGTAATTAATATAACTAGAAATCTCGTAATGGGAGTTAGCTTTAATATGTTCCTTATTAACATTCTCGAAAACTAGCAGGAATATATTGTAAATCCACCCCCCCCCCCACCCATTATAGGTTTCTAGTTATATTAGTTATACCCTGTATATGTAGCTTTTATTCTTGTTCAATAATAGCTGGCGCTCAATATCATGTATCAACCAATAATTGTTTTGTCAAAAAAAAACGTTCGTACGTTGATTTTACTTTATTTTACACATGGGTTTGTAAATCTTTTTCTGGAAAATCTGCTAAAAAAAGATGGAAAGGGAAAAAGATGGAAAGTCTGACAATACTACCGGCGCTATAATAACGGTATCGAATAAGAGTCTGCATAACTTACCATCAATATGTTGATTTCGAGGGTTCTAACTATTTATTAATTCATATTTAATATTTATAAATAACCACCAGAAAATATCATTTGATTTTGAAAAAAAATGAATGTATTTCAGACTTTTGATTAATCCCAACCTAATATACTATGTAATCAATTATTTCTCAACTCTTTACTGTATTGTAATAGTGCATGTTTTCTATACAATAATTAGTTTCGTTTGAGTTTTAAGTAACAACTTTAATTAATTAATTAAATCAATAATAATTTAATTCAAGTCAAATCAGAGTATCAATATCAATCAATATGTAAAATTAAGTATTCATTCATTATCAAAAATTGCCAAGCATCAACAGGCGCGGATCCAGACTTTTGTTTTGGGGGGGGAGTCACTCTCAGACACGCCACCAGACTTTTTTCTCCAGACCGGGGGGGGGGGTGTCATTAAAAGTACATTGGGCAGGGGAGTTTCTACTGTAATGTTTTCTACTGCGGGATCTTGTTCCAAAATAATTGAACAAAAGTGATATATTTGAACAAAAATCATATATTACAATACTTTTTCCATGACAAGTTTTACAGTATAATTAACTATAATCACAATGTATGTATAAATAAACTATAATCACATATGTCAATATGTTGCATCTGCTTTAGTGAAGTCAGAGCACTAATTCCAAACGAGTGCGTTTGCGTCTACAAAAACGTCTACAAAATTAGAAAGTAGAACTGTTCTCTTGAAATTGTTTACTTTTGCTTAGATATTTTTAAAATTGACAAAAGCTTATCTTAATCACATACGATGTTGTTTAAATCAAATTCCTTGTTATAATCAAAATTAATTGGCTTACAGATGTAGTGCTAATTACACAACTTTTTTATCGTTTACCATATCAGTTTATTCTCCTGAAAAAATGTGTTTTGTTCATCATTGGGGGGGTCATGACCCCCGTGACCCCCCCCTGGATCCGCGCCTAAGCACCAAACAAATCTAACCAAATATAATTTCAATAATATACTTAAATTTAAAAATATATTTAGGAAGAACAATAATAAAATTCAGTAATCAAATAGATGTACAAGTGCATAAAATGAATTAGTGAAGTGTAATCGCTTAATCTCCTCGTAACTAACAATGAACACAGCGAGACAATAAAAAAAATACCAGAATTCTAAGGCCTTGGCATAAATCAAATAGTTCAATGGTAAGAAATATTATATCCAATTTAACTACAACCCCCAAAATGTCTTCATTGTCAACTAAACAAAATCGGGTAGGGTTCGTTGAACGAACTACTTAATAACGAAATGCAGTCACAATCACATCTCTACAAGGCCTATGACGAGTAATTAATTGTAAACAAATATTATTAAATTGTTTTTAAACCTAACTTCAATATAATTAAATGTGATATTTTGACTTACTTGACATTTTGATCGATTCATTTTTAATTGTTCACAAGAATCTGAATTTGGCGGTTTTAGAAGGGTAGCAGAATGTTGAATATTTTAGGGTTCACGGATGTATTCCACATAATCTCCGATGTAGTAAGAGTCAATAGCATGTGGTAAAACAAGCAGATCGTAGAACCAATCTTTTTCGTATATGATGCAAACTAGCAACCAATACAATGTGGCAAATATTGCTTTGAAAGCTTTTAATATCCTGTATACACCAGATCAATTGGTTTTCACTAAATAACTATCATAACAGATAACTCAACCCAATTTCAGATGAGTTCAAAGATTAATCATAAAACCAATGCTTTTACACAAGCACCTCAGAAATACATCTCTTCTTTTTTCAAAGCAGGAAAAGGAAGTGTAAAATATTAAAAACTGATAATCATTATCAAAAATAGATACACGAAATATATACTTTCAAAAAGGGAAGAGTCCCTATAATAAAACCGAGTGGAGTTAAGTAATGAGAAATAGTTTCAACAGCAAGTACCATAAAGCTGAATATTCTGCAGATAACATGCACGTAATTTGTATTGATACGATTACGTTATATTGATACGTAAGCAAACATGTTTGTCAAGCCATCGCTCGCCAGATTTGTGCCATAATGAAAATATTCACAAAAAAATGCAATCTGTATAAAATTTAGCGTGAGATAAAATAATTATAGAATATATTTATGATAAACAGTTAAAGTATGCGGAACAATCGAACAATCCTCTTAATGTACTAACTTATCTTTTCATACTATTTAATACAGATATTATTTATTACCACCCACATCCGGTCGTAAATTATTTAATTGAATAAAGAAAGAAGATTAAAGCGTTATTATAGTAGATAGTTGCATACAATTTGACTAATTTGTTGTATGTAAATGTATAGATTTAACTGGTAACTTGCAGACTAAGCTTTAAATTATAGGCGAGCGGAATATTTTAGCTAATTAAGTAGATATAAAAGAATTAATAGAACTGTGAAATAAATAAAGATTAGTAAAAGTTTTACAGTTTTATTAAAATATAACCTGACAATATTGTTTCGACAGCTATGCTGTCATTATCAAAGGTAATATAATAATTATAAACAAACATGTCGCTAAGGAAGATACAAAAATAGGTAACTAGATAAAATAATAATAATAATCAGAATTAAATATCTAATACTTCCAGTAACGGAGAATTACTGAGCTCAAGTTGTTCATTCATTAAAGGTACCCTGAGTTTGTGTGTGTATATCTCAAAGGCTTCTAAAATGTCTAATTTGCGTTTGTTATTACAAAAATGTAGAAATTTAATATTATTTTGAGGAGTCATTGTGTTCTGTCTTTAGCATTAAATAAAAATGAAAAAGTGTTAGTGTTGGTTTTAAATGTTATTTTATAATTGTTGGCTTTTCTTAGTATATGTGCAATTTTTTCTGATATTTTGCCAAAATATGGTATAGATATGTAATTTGTGTCTTCTGTTTGATTGTCAATGGGATATATTCTTTTGATAGCTAACCTATAATCTTTTTGTTTAATTAAAGTGTCAATCATGTTCGGATTATAATGATTTGCATGTGCTAGTTGTTTAATGGTTGATATCTCTTTGCTAAAATCTGATTTTGTTAGTGGAATAGTTAAAGCTCTGTGTACTAATGATCTGTATGCTGCTATTTTATGTGTATTATGGTGACAAGATTCATTTGGTATTGTTATGTCTGTTTGTGTTGGTTTTCTGTATATGGAAAATTCAAATAGATTGTCTGCGTTAATCTTGATATTTAAGTCTAGAAAGTTTATAGCCCTGTTTTGTTCTGTTTCTAGTGTAAAATTTATGTTAGGGTGGATACTATTAATAAGAATTAAAAATTCATTGATAACCTCAAAAGAACTGTCAAAACAAGCTAAAATGTCATCAACATAACGAAACCAGAAGATAATGTGTTTAGAGAGGTTTAATTCAAATATTTGATCTTCCAACTGGTCCATAAATATTCTTTAACTTTGTTCTATACTATTCTACTATTCTTTAATTTTCTTGGTAAATTTTGGAAAAGATGTGGACAAAATTTGAAACCTTTGTTAAGAAATTGTGTTTCTCTGTCATTGAATGTTATATTCGACAAGTTTATGAAACGAGGATAAAAGTTTGCAATGTTCTGACAATTAAGGTTATTTTGTAGTGTACGTTTTTGTTGTACAAGTCGATGAAGTTTATTTTTCTGTGTGGTGTATTTTTTGAATTTAATGTGACTGACGGTTTCACTAATGTCAAAATCTAAGATGTCAAATTGGATATTGTGTAATTTATGAGTAAGTTCTGTATGGAGTACCTTTATATAAACGTGCATATTGTCTCTTATACTAAACCATTTCTTCGATTCTTCTAAACAGAATATGCCAATAAGACCAGTTGTATCATACATCAATGCACCTAATCACATTTTATCCAAAAAACTGAACCAGATTATTAACACGATAGGTTACAAATCGAAATACTCTGTTAGAAATTCATTAGAATTAGTACATAAGCTGCAAAACATGCATCTTCCACCACATTCAAAACTTGTTAGTTTTGATATTTGCAACATGTTCTCCAGAATACCCCCACAAGAATGTATTCCTTTATTAGATAGTTTCTTGATCAATAGTAATATAGAATTAGTTAAAAGGTTAGAGTTAATTCAATTATTTGACCTTTGTATAAGTCAAAATTATTTCACTTTTAATAACATAATTTATTTACAAAAGGATGGTTTACCTATGGATAATTCTCTAAGTCCTCTATTAGCTAACATATTTATGGACAAGTTCGAAGATCGAATATTTGAATTAAACTTCTCTAAACACATTATCTTCTGGTTTCGTTATGTTGATGACATTTTAGCTTGTTTTGACAGTTCTTTTGAGAGTATCAATGAATTTTTAATTCTTATTAATAGTATCCACCCTAACATAAATTTTACACTAGAAACAGAACAAAACAGGGCTATAAACTTTCTAGACTTAAATATCAAGATTAACGCACACAATCTATTTGAATTTTCCATATACAGAAAACCAACACAAACAGACATAACAATACCAAATGAATCTTGTCACCATAATACACATAAAATAGTAGCCTACAGATCATTAATACAGAGCTTTAACTATTCCACTAACAAAATCAGATTTTAGCAAAGAGATATCAACCATTAAACAACTAGCACATGCAAACCATTACAATCCGAACATGACTGACACTTTAATTAAACAAAAAGATTATAGATTAGCTATCAAAAGAATATATCCCATTGACAATCAAACAGAAGACACAAATTACATATTTATACCATATTTTGGCAAAATATCAGAAAAAATTGCACATATACTAAGAAAAGCCAACAATTATAAAATAACATTTAAAACCAACACTAACACTTTTTCATTTTTATTTAATGCTAAAGACAGAACACATGATATCATGAAATCGGGCATTTACCGTTTAAATTGTTCTTTTTGTAGTTCGGTATATATTGGACAAACACTTCGAAATTTTGACATAAGATATAAAGAACACGTACGTCATTACAAAAATAAACATCCTGAAAAATCTAATTACGCCAAACACGTTTTAGAACAAAATAACACAATGACTCATCAAAATAATATTAAATTCCTACATTTTTGTAATAACAAACGCAAATTAGACATTTTAGAAGCCTTTGAGATATACAAACCCAAACTCAGGGTACCTTTAATGAATGAACCACTTGAGCTCAGTAATTCTCCGTTACTGGAAGTATTAGATATTTAATTCTGATTATTATTATTATTTTATCTAGTTACCTATTTTTGTATCTACCTTAGCGATGTGTTTGTTTATAATCCAATACTACTAAAGTTGATTTGTATGTGTGTCCGAGCCCCATTCTCGCGTTCTATAAGGGCTGGAGAGATGGGCTTGGGCTCATTCGACGCGTAATTTGCCGAGGATAATGCACGACCGATTTTTTAAATTAGGTTATGTTTTAAAATTTTTTAAATTAGGTTATGTTTTAAAAAATCGATAAATGCTGATTCTATCGTACTATTTACTGCTATTGAGTGTTATTTGGTACTAATATGTGCTCTATCGATAGAGAATCGATTGGAGATTTATGTAGGTCATGTAAATACTGACCTACTTTAAAAAAAATCGATAAATGCTATTTCTATCATACTTAAGTGCTTAGGCCAGTAGGGCCCATTATCCTAGTTATATTACCTATGATAATGACAGTATAGCTGTCGAAACAATATTGTCAGGTTATATTTTAATAAAACGATGAAACTTTTACTAATCTTTATTTATTTCATGATTATGGAGTTCCACAAAATAAGGCTGGAAACAATAAACAAAATTAATAGAACTATTTAAATGTTTTATTGCACTAATTAATTAACATAAACGTTTTCTTTTAACAAAGAACGTTTTTCAGAATTTGTGCGATGGTTTCATATTTCGTAAACAACTTGCTATACTCCATCCAAAAATGCATGAAATGAGTCATTTTCGTAATCACACCGGAATAAAGAAATACGACCCGAGGTGAGATAAGATAAGATTCTTTTAAGATAAGATAAGAGCAAATTTCACGTTGCTAAGAATTCAGTGACGTACGCTAGAACCAACACATTTTCATTGCTTCGTTCACATTTACTTTTAATTAAAAAGGCGTTTATTCCGCTAATGAATCTTTCTAGCTCATTTATTGTTTATTTTATCATTTAGATTACAGCATGACCTTCGGGTAATTGTAGATGCATTTTAAAATTTCGGCCACGTGTTTGTGATGACTCATTTCTTGTCACTTTGGTCACAGTATAGTATTTACAATTTCTGTTGAGGAGCGTCCAAAACATTTTGTTGTGTAAAATTATTTAGGACGCATTTTCTTATCTCGTAATGTTTCTCGACTCTACTAATAGTTAGTTAGAAAATTACAAATAAACAAGAGAATCTGGGTAATAGAATTAGTAACTTAGATGACCATTGAAGAAGGTCAACTATATTCAAAACCTAATTCGTAATTCTTCCGCTTGGATGGATTTTTGTAATAATTTGGGTTTCTCCCCCGTCAGTAAGATATCGCACCTTGCCTTGAAAAGACATCGACGTTAATCCAGGCATCGGAAGCAAGAACCTTGACAGAATCAAATGTTCTAAATGTTCACTTACTTTCCTTAAAGGAATCATCTTGCTTGCAAAATTCTGCAGATAATTTATCTTATTGTTAGTTCCTGTACCGTGAAGTATTTAAAGCAAGAAGTATTTTCCATTAGAACGAACCCTTTTTACCTGTTCTAGGTAAAAATCCTTAAATCCTTTTTGGGGAAGTTGGGGAAGTTCCAATACCCGAGTCCACCATCCTGTAGTAATCCTAGAAAACAATAAACTAAAGAATCCTTTTTTTCCCCAGTAAGTACTAACTTAAATCTTAGATTTCCAAATGACACATGAAAAAGTTCTTATGTTAGACGTGACTTCAATATTTCCTTCTTTTTTAATATAAGAACTTCCTTGGAAAACTCCTCTAACAATATCATGGATCTTTTCTCGGGTAGGAAATCCATTCTTTATAATACACATCCCATCAACTGTTTACAACTGGATGGGGACTTGTCTCTCTGCTCGTAATATCGTGAAAGTCCAGAGCTAAACTCTTGAAGATAATTGCTAGGAGTGTTATTTACGACGTCTGCACAACTACTGAACTTGTTGAAAAACTCATATTTAACGATAATCGCCTCTCGTCTTCAAGGAGAAAATGCTGGAAAAGTGGAAACCGTCCTTGAGAAATATTCTTACATAAACTTTTAACACCTTTTATCTCAACTATGTTACAAGTCTAGAGAGAAAATTATATCTCCCATTTTATGAAACTTTCAAGATTGTTATCGTCGAAGCAAAAAAGAATTTCTTAACTATTTTAAATTTTCCAGGGATAGCGGCATAGTTTCTAAAAAACAATTTTAATATAATAAAAACATTCTTCTTGTTGCCTCTTTCCAACAAACAAGCAGAAGGGTATAATGTAATAGCAGCAAAAAGTACTTTTTACCTTTCGATTAAACCGAAAAGTTTTCCTTAAAGGCCACAAAAACAACATTTAAGAATTTCTTTCACTCCGAAAAAAGTTCTTTCAACTGTAATTAAATAAGTTTTCAAATATTTACATATTGAAGCAGCGAGTCCAAATTTAGTACTTATCAAGTATTTTTGTATTAAGTGATTTCAGGTAACTTTCGTTTAACATTAAGTATCAACTGATTTTTGTGTATACAGAAATAAACACGAAAATAAAATAATATTCACGAATAAGTTTGCAGTTGATATGAAATAGAGTAGGCGATGACATTAAAAAACGTATTGTAACGAATGGGAAAACCCGTACACACGGGTGGCGTACATTTCCAGAAGAATCTACAATGTTCGAGCCGGGTCGCGTGTATGACGTAACGTCGGCCGATCTTTCTAGTGCATTCTACACACTTCCGTGTGGGTGTATATCGCGGCCGAGATGGGCCCAGCAACCAATTAGTGTTCGACCGGTAAATTGAAATGTGCTTTGTGTAATTAGTAATCGAATATATAGGTGAATAAATAAATAGCGTTTACTGTGTGGAACTCCATAATCATGAAATAAAATCAAATTAAAAGATTAAAGTTTCACAAGTTAAATTAATCTTTTAATTTGATTATATTTCATGAATAAATAAATGTTTAATAATTGTTGCATTAATAAATAAATAGTCCTTATATAATCTACTTTAAGTTTGTAAATATCTAGCATTTAAGTTCGTTAAACAGTTTATAATATTATAGTGTTAAATAATTAGTTAAGATTAAATTGGTGTATGTAAATAAAATTTCTCTTGGTAATAGACGATTAAACAGCATTTTTGTTATTATTTTAAAAAGAACGCTACAGTGGCATTAGGTGTCGGGATTTAAAATAAATAAATAAAAACTACGTAATAAACAAAGTGCTGTGAGAACAAACTTTTAGTGTTATGACGACGAAATTGTCAAATGAACTCAAAGTAATAGATTTAAAAAGAGAACTGGAAGAGAGAGACTTGGATATTAACGGAAAGAAATAAGTTTTAATAAATCGGCTAAAACAATGGTTACGACAGTGTTATCATAAGAAGAACCACTACTCCTTACAACTCCTGTGTATTTGATATTTTCCTGAATTAAATATTTTGATATCGTAACACTATAATCCCCAAATCTCCGCAGTTGTTGAAACCTTGCAATACCAGCCTCAGGACACTTTTATATTCTGATCATAATTGGGTTACATTTTTTTAATTAATTTGTTTAATGATTTTTCTAATTAGAATCTAAACTTAAAGATCTTTTTCTACTATATACATAATAGATTCTATATCTATATTTTGATTTCAAATAAATCTGCATAGTGTATGAAAATTAATTTAGATGCTGCATGAACTGTATTTTTGTCTTGAAAATTAGCACTTAAATTTATCGTCTCTCTACATTTGAACAATTAATATCATATTGCAATGTTCTTTTTAAAATAATAATCAAAATGCTGTTTAAATCGTCTATTAATAAAGAAAAGAATATTTACAATGCACTTAATTAAAAACACTATAACTATAAACTATTTAACAAACTATTTTAAATGCTAGGTATTTACAGATTTATTTGAGAACTATTTATATTAAAACTATTTATGAATTACAATAATTATTAACAATTTATTTATTCAGAATACATTTCAACACGACGCCGGTTAAACATTAACTGAACTCCTTCTACCCGCGAACTCAATATATATCTTTCATACGATGACTCATACATCTAGAATATTCGATGACGTGTTGATGAGTCATACACGCAGCTGTCGGTAAGTGACGTCAATGAGGCGTGTCAATGAGTCATACTTGCACGTGTTGATTGATGAGGCATACAGTTGATGACTCATACATCTAGAATGTTGGATGACGTCATAAGTGGGTTTATTATTCGTTACAATATGCTGCTGCTCTTGGTACAATTATTGATGAATTGCATTTTTAATGTAACTAGAGTGCAGCTTGTAAAACCCAAGTGAAAGACCTTGTGGCATAGATTGGTTCAATTTAAAAATCGAGGAATTCTGTCAAAACTCCTTCTCTGTTTGTATTAATCGCACGTGGCTCCTCTTGTCTTATTTTATAGTTAAATCATTAGACATCTGCTGACTGTCAATTCAATCCTAAAAAATTATATTTCTGAAAGTAAAATTCAGTTGATTACGAATGAAGACAATAATCGCAAAACGATTCCTCAACATAATCATATTCACTGAAGTGTAAGGATTCATTCTGTCATGGGTCTCTATGCGCTTTCAAGCAGTATAACAATTGAGTTTACTGTCTTTAGCCTTACTTTGTGGAACCCCATAATCAAAAAATATAATAAAAATTAAAAGATTAGTTAAAAGTTTCACAAATTTTATTAAATTCGTAACCTGACAATTGTTTCAACAATAAATGTCATTATCAAAGGCAGATAAAATTGAAAACAAACACGTTACCAAGGATACATACATAACAATTATAAAATAAATTCGTCAAGGCTGCACACGTACAGTAAGAAATTCAAAACCGCATGCAAGTCTGTCAGTGAAAATCAGCATCTGATATGAACACTTGCATCACGTATGATATGCAGCCAACAATAGATCACGGCCACTGCTCATACAGTTCCGGTGTATGCACATCTCCACGTGTTTGATGCATGGTATTGCATTTAGTCCATTGTAAGATAAGGGCACACACTTCATTTCCACATGCGCCAAGTCATCACGTGTAGTTGAATTCACACGTTCGTTACTCCAAGAAGATGTATAAGAAATTGCCTATGTCAGCATAGTATAAATATAAGAATCATATTTTAACAGGTTCACTCCAAGCTGCCAAGCGGTTCATTTCTTGAGCTCATCCAACAACGATCGTCGGGCCAGCATAGTGAGAATCTTTAATATTTTCTTTGTTTTTAGAATTTCACGTTTGGTGTAGTTGACACGCAGAGTTCTTGAAGTTTTGTATTAGTTAATTCAGTTTATTATATTGATAAACGAGACTTTGCATTTTATTCCGACTGTACACTTCGCTACGGTCCAGTCACATCAACTTAGAGCGTGACTTTTTGGTGGAGGCGCCTTAGGCTACTTAAAATAGGGTGTTGATTTACGAACTGGTAAATAAACCGAGATGAAAACGAAGAAGCTCAGTTTGAACACAGAAGTGCTCTATCATTACAAAATGCTAGTTCATGAAGTGATAGACACTTCACCGACCGCGGACACTACTGCGACCATGGCCACTACGCCGACCGCATTCGGTGGACACTTTGCCGATCGCAGTCACTATGCCGACCGCAAGCGATGGACATTGTATGTCTGGTATCATTCATTATGATGGCATGTCCTGTCCATACCAATCTTTGTAGTCGTATATACTCTGCGACTGGTGATATTTCGTAATTATAGTTTCTTTTATCCTTCTTAGAACTTTTCTTCCGAAGATGTTTAGCTTGTTCGCCATTTTCTTTGTCAATGCCTATGTTTCACTTCCGTATATCGGGATGGGTCGGATAATGGTTTGTAAACTCTTAGCGGTATTACCATAGATATTTATTTTAGTGCTTTGCTCTGGCTAGCATTATTCTTCTGTGAATTTCACAGTCTTCAGTGGTTCACCGTTTCCACCGCATATTCGGCAATAATCTTACCAGCAGGTCCCTTTTGGCTTAGTTTGCGTTAGTGTTTTCGTTTTTCATGTTGACCTCCACGCCAATAGATTAGACATTTCTTTTTTTGCTGTGAGTTTGCTGTCCGCATAAAAATCAGATTGCAATTATTTCACAAATAATCCATGTAACAACATAAACAATATTTAGTTGTTATAATTCTAAAATCAATCTTTTAAGGCCATGCAGTCAATTAAATTATATATTATTCTAAAAGTTAATAATAAATAAATTAACAAACTGTATTTTAGTGTTAATAGTATATTATATACCAAGGTTGTGAAGAGTTTTTTCTAGAGCCGAGCATTATTAGATCCCGAGATGCGCAGCATCGAGGGATATAAGATGAGAGGCTCTAGAAAACACTTCACAACCGTGGTGTATATATTATTTTTTTCACTACTAGTACTTTTATTCCTTTTATTCTTCTCACATAAAAAACGTACTATCGCGATCACGGATTTTTTCCTGGATGCCAGTGTATAATGGGATGAATTTTTGCCCCGTGTTACACTAAAATCTGGATTATTGACTAGTAGTCAATAATAAAAAATTATTTACCACTAGGCAAGAAGGCTAACTTCACAAGGTGACAACAGACTAGATAATAGTATGTTTTAAAGCTAGTAGTGAAAAAATATGTTTAGTTAAATTGGAACCAAATAAATCAGTTTTACATAACAAATAATAATTAAGTTCTTAAATTACTAAAATCAAACAGTATCAATGAATCAAATCTATTTTAAAACTAAACAGAAAATTATATTACTTACGCATACGATTTCTGCGGAAAAAGTAGTTTTAAATAAAATCTTGCAACTGTGTAAAAGCATCAAAAATAACCCAATCAAAACAATAGCAAAGTTAGTCTATTTAATACATAACCTAAAAAGTAAGGAAAGAATATTTACCAAGAATAATAAAATAAAATAAAAGCTTAGCAATAATTTATGTATAGAAGGATGTAGTGTAGACTGTCAACCATTGATGTTTTAGATGCTGCTCCAACGGTTTTTTGAAGGGTAGTAACGTATAAAACCTAAAAGGGAATTCTAGAATTAATTAAAAGTTATCACCATAATCTAAGGCATACCGAAATAGAAGGTTTTCTTCAAACATATAGAGGTTCGGTGAGATAAGAATTGCCTCTTGATAAAAACTTCTTGCAAAACCAGAATTGTTAAAAATAAACTATAAATATATTAGTTTAAGAGTATACCTTAATATGCAACGATTAAATCCCAATCCAATTGAATGTCTTGTGTATAGAAAATTCACCTACGCGAAACCAACTTGAACTAATGCACAGGAAATGATTAAACGTCCACCCGCTCAAAAACCTCAAAAAGGGAAATTAGAATTTAAACTTCGCAAGTGAGGAAAGCACCACTACATGTTCCAAGAGAAATGACTGAGGACAAATTATTTTTCGCAACATCTACAAAAAAAACTAAGCAGAAATTTACCGATAAATTTCAAACCATAACCTAATCAGCAAATTAGGAGTGACAAGTTTAGAGGACACAATGGAGAAGAGCTTTTTAAGAAAAAGATTAAAGGTTAAACAGCCTCACGGGACAAATTGAGTAACTCAGTTGGAGAAGACTGAAGACTCTTCACCGTGAGGTGAACACAAAAAGAACAGATGGAAGTAGATTAATGCACTTAAGGAAATTAGAAAACCAAGTAGTAGGGATAGTGAATGATTACAATCTCTTTTCGACATATTCTTTTTATTTGGCTTCGGTATGTTGCACTGTTTTGATTTCAATGTTATTAAAAACTGTGGGCACACGTTCCACATCTCATGTTTAATTAAACGATATGAAAACATTGTTTATCAAAACAAAAATATTTACCCAAAACTGTGTAATATTCACAACATATCGCCCAAAGTTTGTATACAAAATTCTCTATTTTGCCTTAGGCATCCTTGATACACATACACACGACGGCGACGCACCAACCCGCAACTCTTACGAGAAAGCGAGCTGTTAATTACAAAATTGATTAAAATTTTATCAACAACGCACACACGTTTTGCATGAATAACGTTCCTGGCAAAATGTTAATGAACTTTGATTAGTGAACAATGCGTTATGCACGTCCTGTATACAACATTGTCCTTGCTAAGTTGGTAGGCAGAAGACAATAACTACCAACATTTGAAAAGTATTTATGATTTCCCTATTTTAAAACAAATGTGAGGTGAGAAAGCTTTTAATATGCATAAGTGCGTAGCTAATTAAAAAATAAATCATTGATAATTTGTAAAGTTAATACGCAGCTAACTACTATCATTAATAATTTAAGATAACTAGGACATTATTTTCTAGATCTAGACTACTCTCAGCTTCTCTAATGAGGAAAACTTCCACAAAAGATAGAATAGAACGAGCAAAAACGTCAAGTAATTACAACACCACAGTTGGTCCTTACACACTTACATTCCGTTAAGGTTGGCAACACCATTACGTCGTACCATAACTCCTAAACGTTCTCAAAATGTAACTAATCCCTATCTCAGCCCTTCAGAAGCTGCTGTCTAATAAAAGAAGCAACTTATTGTCTCCAAAATTGCCGAGCTGCCTTGATCCCAGCCATTAACTCAAGTAATTAAAACAGAGCTTCCGCGAGAATAGGTCAAGAATAGTTAGAGAAAGGGATGGGAGACAAGCTGAAGAGTGAGAGGAAAATTTTGGACGGAATTGTTGATAGGCGGGATTTACTTGATTTGACTTGGACGGAGCTAGTAGTAACAGTACAAATGTTGCAATTAATTTCAAGGTTTAAGTTACTTAAGTATAAATGATGTTTGCTAAACATTTTTGTTTAAATCTGCGATAAAAAAATTAGGCGCACGTAAGTCTAGTAGATTTGAAATATTGAGTGTTGCTCCTATAATAAAAATTATGAAAATTCTAAGGTGGTTTGGTTCCCTTACCAGGGAAAGCTTGCAATGCTTCGTGCAAATATTGATTAAAAAATGAGTTGTCGCACTGAGCGTATTATTTATGCACGTGTCAATGTTCGCTTTATATGTATTTATTAATACAACCAATCATTTATTATTACGATTTCAAAGGATTATAACATCTCTTTGTAGGAAGTTTATAAATATGTTAGGTTATCAAGGTTGCATTAACTATGTTGATATAGTTACAATTTGTTTGATCTAATAATTTATGTATCAATGCTAAAGGCAGGATTTAATTTTTGTACAATTATTAATCTGTACCGATCTAGTACTTACTATTAAAAAAGAGACAAGTATGGGTTGTTATATAGTTAGAGCCATGATAACATCACAATTGGAATATTTGAATTATTGTTTGAGGTTAAGGAAGTATGCACTTACATCAATAAATAGTAGTGTCTATATTACAACATGTCAGCAACGGTAAGTTAAGGTAATTTTATGCATGTTTGATTTTTAAAAAATATAAAAAGTTAAAGAAGCATACGATGCATACTTCAATCGCTATCCGACACGAAATAACTAATACAATTTTAATCACATTCTTCGATGACCAAGAGAATAACACTTACCAGCACCGGCATTTCTACTAACTCCGAAAAGCGTCATTTCATAAACTGTCAATATTCCTTTCAGGAGAAATAAGTTCTCTAACTGGAGAAATGGATTTCGCTTTCCATCGTTAGAAGATATCAGTTTTTCTCCTTAAGAGTCGCTCCATTAGGAACGTTTCACTTTTGTAAAAGATTTTGAAATAATTTTGCTTGTTTGGCACCGTCCCTGTTATCAAAGTATTTTTCGAAGTTTTTCTTTACAGATTCATATTATTTTATATAATGCTCTAAAAGTTAGACTCCTCTAAAAGTAGGCTTTTAAAATTGCGAACAGTTTGTAAAAAAGCAAGCGCAATGATTTTCCATATACATTTTCGAATACGAACGACTGTTCAAAAGGAACACAGTCATTTACGCTCCATAATCGTACAAAGTACAAATGAAATAAATGTTTCACACCATAGAACGGAAAAACTACCTTTGTGGATTTTGTGGACTGTAAAAAGCTATCTTTTTAAATAACTAGGTATAAATGTTTTGAAACCGTTACAGCGAAGTAACTAGAGCGATTTTAGGAGTCGTGCTTGATTCCCAGTGATCTCTAGGCCAAAGGTAAAGATCCATTAAGTCTCAAAAGACCTAATATTTATTCCTTGCTTTTCGGTAATAAAAGTATTTCTATGATTTTATGACTTAAACCTGACTTTGTTTGGCCGCCATTTTGGTTTGGTACATACTACTCGGTATGTAGGTGATACGTCGAGAGTGGTCGAGATAACAATTTGTTATGGAGCATCTAACGCCTCAAGAACGTGTTAAAGTTATTAAAACAATTTATCTGAATAATCGTTCAATAGTGAATACACGAAAAAAGTTGGGTGTTTTTTGAGGCGGGGGTTAATAATGTGATTAACCCCCTATGTGTGTTTAGTGAATAATTTTGAAACTCTACACACACTGGAAGATAAAACGAAGACTGGGAATGAACGTAGCGTACGTATGCCCGAAAATATTAATGCAGTGAGAGTGTCCTGGTACCTCTTTTGGCCGCCGTGCACGATAATTGTGAATGTCGCAACCAAGTTTGTTAAAAATACTCAAAAAAGATTTACATTTCTACCCGTACAATATTCAATTGATGTTTGATGTTTTGCAGCTCAGATCATCAACCCTTAATAAACAAAATAACCGTTATTGGGGCACAGACAATGCAAAATTGATACACGAACGACCTTTACACCCTCGTCGAGTGACTGTATGTGGGCCGACGGAATTATTTCTTTTAGGATGCAAGAGGCCACATGCTGTAACAAATACGGCGACCGCCATCGTGATATGTTGGAAAACTTTTTCGTACTCGAATTGAGTCAATTGGGCTTACAACACATGTGGTTTCAACAAGACGGTGGCTACCTCTCTCTCTCACACACACAGCTCCAGCTACGATTGAAATTTTGCGAGAAATTCCTCCCCAGTTGCATAATGTCAAAAAGTAGCCTCCTCAATTCCCTAATTTGACAGCTCCTGACAATTTTCTGTAGGAATACTTAAAAGGGGAAGTCTACACCAACAAGCCGAAATGAAATTGCTGCAATAACACGGGAAGTGCGCGAGAATGTTATGAACAATATGATTAAATGAGCACGCATTTGTTCCGGTGCCAGAGCGGGCCACTTGGCCTATGCATATACCATACATAATTGTTATAAGACAAGTAATCTATTAATAAGAAAAAATAAAAAAATTATGTTTCATTTCGTAGTTATTCAAAAACAAAACGGTCTGTCTTAGGCTGACTTATGCTGAAGTAATAATGTTCTTTCATAGAGAAATAATTTTGACATCCATTTCTCAAACCACTTGAAAGGTCTTAATTGGTAAGTGCGCAGTGTTATCACTTTCATGCTTGCAGCGGCTGTGATGGAGCTATGGAGAAAAGTGAAAGTCTAAGCAAGCCGGAGCGGAGCGAAGCCTATCATTTTAATGAACATAATAATTTTCATTAAAGATCCTGTTTCATCCCTAGGGGATTTTCACCCCAAATTCGATAAAAATCCATCAAGTCCGAAGCGAGTCATCATGCTCACACACAGATTAGTAACAAATGAAAATAACAAGTAGTTTGCTCTGCTAATAAAGTTCCGAAAGTTTGCACATATATTTACAGTTACGATGTATCGTTATCTTGATTACTTTTTGGTTAAAAACAGTCTTTTCCACGTACAGAGTTTTGGCTAAAATTGGGCAAAAAGATATTTTAGGTTTTTATTTACAATGAAAGATCAGTTTTTCTTGAATGCACATAAAAATGAATGTTAGACTAAAGTTGGAATGCGCAAAGTTCATTAGTCATCTTGAAGTTGGCTAGATATTCGAGCAAAAATAACAATCTACAAGTTTTATTGAGAATGACGTCTACTACTTGTTACCACAATAGGTTATATATTGTGTTGGACTATTTTAAGGTTAGATTCGGTTAGGTTACGGTATGGGTTAAGTTTGGGTTTCGCTAGAAGAAATTGTTTTTATGTCGTTTTAGTTCTAAAACGTTTTTAAACACTAACTATGCAGGTGTAAGTCTATGACAAATCGCCGAACGGATAAAACGCCCAATGGACAAATCGCTGGTCCAGACGCCGAAAAGAGATCGTGGACATATCGACGAAAGAATTATCCGAACGCGGTTAAAAAGCCGCCGCTCATATGTGGGCAAATCCACGAAAGTGAACAAAACGCTGAAACGCATCTGTGGGCAAATTCCCGAAAGTGGCCAAAACGTCGAAATACATCTGTGAACAAATTACCGAAAGTGGTCAAAATGCCGAAAGGAATATCTGGACAAATTATCGAACGCGGTCAAAACGCCGAAACTCATCTGTGGACAAATCTGCGCACAAATAGCTGAACGTGGACAAAACGCCGAATAGTATAAAATGATAGAAAACAGAGCGCTGTTTTTCGGGAAATTTTCGAAATAGTTTCATGACTATTATTTTATTACAAAATATTAAAAATAATATACCTAAAGAAAATGTAGTATGTAAGAGTATTGCTTCAAATGATACTGCGAAGAACTTTTATACTATTCACTCATTCTAAACGAACATTTTTGTAAACGAACAAGTCCCCCGAAGAAGGCAACTAGAACAATATTGTCATTAAATTTGTTACCTGCATCTTTTAATAGCATTTAACGCAGGTCGTTTATTAAACCAAAGAAAAGGTACTTCAAGTAGCCATGAAACAATAATGTTTATTTGTCGGTTTCAATCTATACTCTTTACTTCAGTTTTTGGTATTGGTGTAAAAGTCACTTTTTTAAATCATATTAATGCACAGATAATAAGACATGCTTCGGCGATTTGACCACTTTCGGCGATTTGTCGACAGATGAGTTTCGGGGTTTTGCCTAATTTCGGTGATTTGTCCACATACGAGTTCCGGCGTTTTGAACGCGTTCGGCAATTTGTGCAGATATTCCTTTCGGTGTTTTTATCACTATCGACGATTTGTCCACATATGAGTTTCGGCGTTTTGACCACTTTCGGCGATTTGTCCACGATGCGGCGATATGTCCAGTTCCCGCAGGTGTTACCTATTACACGTTTCGTGCTAAATTAATCCTTATAGATATTTTGTTTTTTTTTCTCTTCATTGATAAGTGGAGAAGATTGAAGCTTGTTGTTGATAGACCCAACATAATATCACATTTGGAATATTTGAATTGTTTCAGGTTAAGGAGGTACGCATTTATATCATTAAATGGTAGTGTCTATTGCGGTGTTGTCAAATCACCGTATTAAAAATTTTATCAACAACGGAACGGAAACGTTAACACAAATATTTTTGTATCAGATTTAAATTAAAAGAGAGACATGCTATGTCATGGGCATAATTAATATAATGGCTATACATAGGACCATAGTTAGGTTCATTAATACTTAAAATAAAAATTAAAAATAAAAATTTCATGCAAACATAACCTAGCTTTCTTATGCATAAATAAATAGGTTTCATTTTAAAAAAAGGATATCAATTAGTTAGATTGCTTGATCATAAATACGTTTATGTAACCCAAGTTACACTTTGGGACGGTTTCCCACTTGTTAGGAGGAAGTAATTTCCATATTTAAATTTACAGATTACGATGTTTAGCGTTAGATAAATTTTTCTATTTTCCAGGAGGCTAGCTCAAGTTTATGTTGCTAATTAGCTGAAAATAGATTAATTAGGTCAATCTTGTTGTGACTTATACAATACAATTAATTTTTGAATTTGTTTATAAGATTTCTAATCACTTCAATTAATGAAGGTATTAAATCCTGTCGTTCGTGTTGATATGACTCTTATAGACTCTTATCCTGTTTTTCCTCACCTTTGTTTTGATGTAAGTGCTTAGAGCATTGTATGCTGGATATTTTGTGCATAAATTGATAAACATTGACTTAATATTTAAGCTGGCACTTGTATATGCATTAATTGGTGTTCGTACTCTAAAAAAATTATGTTTATAGTAAATTGTAAAGATGTTTTTATGGAGAAATTATTTGTATTACCTGTGTCATGTATTCATGTAACTAGTTTGTAAAGGATGAACCTTGATTTGTTGAACTTTATATGTAATTAGATCGTAACGAGATATGTACATTGTCAATCGTTTTTCTTGAATATCTTCGTTACGATACATTTTGGGACAATGAATGTATTATACTTTTTGATCTTTGTTTCAAGGGCTACAATTCTATAATAACAGAATTAGGATTACTGATAAAAAAATAACAGCTGTACGGGATTAGTGACGTCACGAGCTTACTTGATGTTCCGTTGTTTTGAAAAAATGTCATAGTTTTCTTTTGTTCTGGCATAAACTATATAAGCTGGGGCAAATTGTAACAAAGTCAGTCGATAAAACGTACAAGGCAGAATCTATGCCCGGCTCCGGATAATATCTGTAATAAATTTGAGGTTATATTTCAACCATATGTTTATGACGCAAATGTCATATATGAAACAAAGTTAAATAAAATTAAAGTGTTACCTGAACGTTTTTTAAAGGGATTAAAAGAAGATTTAAAATTGTGCAACAATAATACAATGTGAACGTGATTGTTCAAATAAATTCTGATTGGATTTATTTTCATCATCGATCTTCGTATCGATATTTGATAAACAAGAAGTCAGCTGATTGGTTTCATCGCAGTGTTACCAATAAAAAGGATTAACTTTTAAAAAGGGGAAAATATATCGTAATATACAAGGTTGGTTGTAATAAATGATTCTTGTTAATTAAATGAATAATAATTAACTTGTAAAGTTCATCCTCAAATATAAAACTATTTGGTTTAGTTTATTAAGTTCTTTTGAGAATTTATTTGATTTGAAGTAAATAAAAAACTAAATTTCTTTTATATAAAATTTATTTTCATTTGATGAATATTTTTATTTATAAATAAATTTCATTTGTGTTGGTCTGTTCAAACGAATGACCGTACTGATCCTATGTCAGGTCACTACAATTATTTCTAACGTTTGACCAAACCTGAGAAGTGTTTCTCAATTATCAACTGTATTATTTTGAATAACATTTTTTTTACTTTGACTTTCCATTTGAATTTTTATTTTGTTCGTTAAATAAAGTTTATGTGTTTTCAATTTTACATATGTGTTTAATTGATGCTAATACAAGCATCCAGTGTTCTTTTCTTTTGAATACAGAGTTTAGTAGCAGTTGTCCAGCATTAAGGAGCGTTAGTGTTTACAATATAAGTTTTTCTTCCTTTCCAGGCATAAAAGTAAATAAGAGTCTCGCAATTCAAATAATTTATGCTTTACTGAGCAAACCTGAGCTAGCTGAGAGGAATAAAGAAAAATATCTGTGGTGTATTCTCATTTCAATCCACCGTATATAATTTATGTTTATATTTGGAACGGTGGACATATTGTATTTTATTTTATCTTCATAGATCACCGCACAGAGATATAGATTATAGATACATAGATTATAACATTTTATAACCACGGCAACTTAAGGTAATTTTGTGAATGTTCGAGTTTTAAAGATTATAAAAAGTTAAAAAAGCAAAGATAAAAAATCGATCAATTTAATTGAGCATTTATTAACAGTGGTAACTTGATAAATATCAAAATTTATATAAATCAATGGAATTCAGTATAAGGCTAAATTGAATATGTGTTTTAATTAATATTTCACTTAATATTGAATCAAATTGTCTTTACTGTAGATTAACCTAACAATCTAATTTATTTGATGTGAATCAAAAATATGAATGTTCCATCAAATTTTTAACCCTAACTAAACAAGGTATTCTAGTCTTTTGCTAGAGCTAATCAATTTGATTTTCTTACGTGGTTCAAACAATGTAAATAATTAAGAAGGTGAACCAAACTACTACTCTATGTATAACATCTGCCTGAATACAATCACGTTCCGTCTTCTTGGTGAGGGTTATTTAGCAAGATCTGTTGTAAAAATATTAGGTGAATTGTAATTTTATTATCGCTATTGTAGTAAAATGTACCATGGGAAAAAACGAGCTATATCTTACTTTTGATTTTGAGCAATTCTAATAAAATAATAAGTAAATCAAAAAGTCGATCAGCCAATTTCCCTATTAGACTAATAATGTGACACAAGCAACGGAATAAATAGTTTCAGTAAACGAGCACAGTTTCCCTTCTATGAAATTCTATCCCTCGGGGAATAATCTGTTAACGTTAGCGGGAAACAGGTCGATCACGTGACCGGAAAAACTATTTGACGTGAAATGAGTTTATCTGCAGTGGAAACGTAAACGTCAACTATATTAAAAGATATGTATTTGTAAAAGGTATTACAGAATAGGCAAATCTTTTAATCAGAAGCTGATAGTAGGAAGCAATTACTTAAAACGTTTGCAATTAATCCATAACTCAATTAATAATACAGGGGCAATACATTATCTAATTTCATTACAAAGGATAACACAAACTTGATTTCCAATCAACAATATTGAAGGCAAACTACACCCTTTCCGGGATTACAGATAATCTAGATAAATCTGTTAGCTAAATGTTGAAGGACAAACCAAACAACTTCAATATACCCAAATTGGCTTCACTCCCAAATGGGATTATCAAAGTTGTAAAGACAGTATCGTTTAGAAATAATCGTATGTAGGTCTACTGTAAAAAAAAACCTGTATTATATTTTTTGAAAATAAAATCTTGATTTGTTCCCTTCCACTTGAATAGAGTTTGAGATAGTCAGAGACAGAGTTAATGTCTTCATTTCAACTTATACAAATAGTGGACATGCAGAAGACTATGCATCCTACAACCTGGTAGAATCCATCATTCACACATTAAATGGGGTACTTTTTGGTATTAAACCATCTTAAAACCACTAAAAAACGATGTTTGAATAAAATACTGAGTCATTGTGGTGAGGTACTCTTTGAAAAACCAAAATGCCCAAAAGTGGCCCTATCGCCTTCGAAATATTCAACTAGATTTTTAAAAAGGCCTATGTACATTGTTTCCACCTAGGCACAAACATCAGCAAAGTTGATCATCCCAATGTTTCCGCACCCAAAGTACAACCAAGCATCGACTGATCAAAATGTCTATTAAAAAGTTATTATATTCCATGACTCACTGGTATAACTGAAATTTCTTAACTATGTCTGTCAGAATTTTACCTTTCACCTACGTGAAGATTTTCATCAATAAATGGTCCAGATCAATACTATCTTCTGGAAGTTTCCTAGAAAAGAAATTGTGATTCGTTTCTGTAGAAGTTGTAATCCTTTTCTGTAGAAGTTGTGATCCGTTTCTGTAAAGTTGTGATTCGTTTCTGTGTATTACATTAACTACCCATTTTTTGTAGTTATTATCATTAGGAAACCGTTAACGCTTTTCAGAACATCTTTTCGAATGACCAAAACCATCACATTTGGAGCAAAAGAAGAGCAGTTCGATTATGGACCAAGTACAGCAAAACATAAACAACATAAAACCACATTTTCATAAATGTTGACACACATATTGTTTCAGTCTCTAGATGCAACTTTTGCATTGGGTCAAGGCAAGGCTTCAAACGATTTGATCTACCGAGGTTATCAAGGTCGATAATTGCGTCAGGTCACGAACCATACCGAACAGGACACCAAATGAAAGCTGTTGACGAGCTGATTCCAAAATCATGTAATACCCAACCTACGTTGTTATCTATCACCGACTCACGTTTAGAAACAGGAGGCAGGCCAAACCCAAACAGAGGTCGACAGTTATATATTTTTTAATCAGATAATCACTAGCTTTCATTTGATGCCCTACTCCGTACGGTTTACGATGTAATCGAATCCGTAACCTGAGTGATCTCTGGAGGTTAAGTTGTTTGGAACCCCGTCTTGATAGTAGTCATTTTATTAAATTGAAAATGTCTTAAAAGAATATGAAACTAAAAATTATATGTTGAGGCCGATTTCAATTATTCGTCTCTCTACCTTAGAACCTTTCACAGCTTGAATTTTAAAAAGACGCCAACTATCCATTGATATGTGACAATGTTTGCAATTTATTGTCTTACTTCTATAGGTATCGTTTTTGAGATAGGTAACTTTTCGCCATTATTCAAATAGTTGTTGTTAGATAATTGTTTCTGGTATAAGAATATCTTCAGATATATCAATCCGAATATTTTCTTTTATGGCCTGTATGGTTTAAGAGTTGTTCGTAGACTGTATCTTTGAGACAGTTCAACAGAAAGAAATCTAAGGTATCAGCGCCAAATAAAGTATTGTTTGATATGATTAAGTGGTCTCCGTTGCCTATTTGAACGGTATTATCAACAGTGCCTCAACAAACAGTGCCCAAGCGTTCTTTGCTCATTTATACAGGCCGTGAAAGTCGTCGCGTCTATTTCAGATTAACTTTACTTATTTTATTACTATACGTCAGCTAAGTACCTTCAAATAATTATTTATTTCCTATAAAGCTTATGCTAGAGTGAATTATAGATTATATAGCAATAGTTTATATAATAGAAGTTAGATTGACTTCCCTCAAATACCGGAAAACTTTTGATTAAATTCCAGAATTAAAAAGCTATAGGAATTCTCTGGGTATGAGTTTCCTGGCAATAATATCGTTTATCTCCTTGTTTCCATTACAAACTGTATTTGCGTGCCGGTACAATAATCAATGAAATAAAAAACTATCACACCTCTTCTAAATGGTGCTGTACAGCATTCTTAAACAGAATAAAACCTGTAATAATTTTTTATTACGAATTTCTTTGGTAAAGGATTTTTAAAAAATGAAAATTTATGGTAAACCGCCGGCGTTAACTTAGAAAAGAAATAATGATTGGGTGAGTTCCCCTTTTTTGTGGAAATCATTCCGTGGCGGTTTTAGAAGGTAATTATTAGACCGCCTTTTTATTGACGTTGGTGCTAATGCTGGGTGCGAGTAGATACCTACTTAATTGCGCGTTAAGCAATAAAATAATAATTAGAATTCTTCTGTGGGGATAAAAAAGGTTTTGGTCTTATATTATTACTTCTTTTAAAATAAAAAGAAAACTAAAAACGGATTTAAGCTGAATATACGAGTTGCTGTTGCAATAGCCATTACAATTAACATGGATCAACTTTGAAATCAACAAACAAGGATTTTTTACTTATATGTTTAAAAAACTGCATATAAAAATATAATGCTTGGAAGTAGTACCTAAATGGCATTTAGAAATAGAACCTCATTAAGTAACGTTGCAAAATTTGTCTGAACCAAAATTCATAAATTAATTCGCATTTTCAGAACAATACTTCTTAACCTTGTAGAATTTACAGCAGTAACATCATATTATATACGTTCCATTAACTTATTTCTGAAAACTGAAGGTATGAGTGTTTTGACAGCTTTCCGTTAAAATATTTATGACATTTATTATTTAAGCGTACCAAGTTCAATAGATATCGGAAAATCTGTAAACTGTATTGTTATATTCAATATAGTACAGTGAAGTCGAAAAGTAAGGAATAAAAATATTTTAAAAACGGTTAAAGTTTAAAGGAATCGCTCGGGCAAGACGATTTTATTATTTTTTTCTGGACTTATGTTAAAAACATCTTTTGTTAATAAAGACGAGCCAAAAAAATCTGTGCTAATATCATCTTTGATTTTTCAAATAGCCATGCACATTTTAAATGTCATGAAGAAACGAGCTTTTCGGAATTAAGCATTTGACTGACCAAAACTATTGTCATCCTGACTACAAAAACGTTTCGCTCAATACAGGCGAGCCGTGTATATTTTGAACTGTCAAGTGTCATGAAGAATCGAGATTTTCGGAATTAACCAAGATGAATGTCAAATTCTACAGACCATGACTACGAAAACATTTCGCTCAATAGAGGCGAGGAGTGTACATTTTTAACTGTCAAGGGTCATGAAAAATCGCGATTTTCAGAATTAGCCAAAATGAATGTTAAATGCACCAGATCTTGACTACGAAAACATTTCGCTCAATACCGGCGATGCATGCACATTTTGAAGTGTTAAGTGTCATAAAGAATCGAGATTTTAGTAATTAGCCAAAATTAATGTCAAATGCTCCAGATTTAAACTACGAACAGTGGCGGATTTAGGCACAAGCGTTGGAAGCGGCCGCTTCAGGCCCCACAAGTCAGGGGCCCCGCAGACGACCCCTGCCCACAACCGCAATGAACACGCGACAAATAAAAATTATTGGCATGGGAATGTAGTTATTTACAACTTAGAAAATAACACATTTCACACAGTCTATTAACCATGAAAATGACTCATAGCTAACAATCTCTAAACTGTACGGAAATGACCCTGGGAAATGATTTCACATTTTCAGTGGTTCTATTAAAAAGCCATAGATGTCAGCACAGATGCAATATTTCTAATTATTTAAAATGTATAAAGTTATAACTTTTAGATAAAGGTTAATTTCATTAAATTATATTTTGAATGCAAATCCATATAGAAAAAATTGCACAGGCCTGCGAGAAATTTGTGATTAAACTATTTTGATTTTTTAGCTTAGTTGGGACGTTTATTTGATTAAAACAAACCCATTTTTGTTTCCATCACGTACATTTTTTTTGTAAACCAATATTGTGATATTTCTTGTTGCTCAAATTAAATTAAATATTTCTTTCATTTCCGAAACATTCAGAACAAAAATACTGATAAACTTTGGGCACACTTAAGGCATTGGTTTAAAGGAACAAGAAAACTTTGCGTTTTGGAATACCAGTGGTCTGGAGAGAACCAAGAAATCACACCCACCGACGACTGGTATTTTTGCTTGGTGATATTAAGGGTAATAACACAAGAACTATTAAATTCATATATTAACTATCTTAATCTTCAGTCGGAAGTGAGAAAAGTTCCACATGTGGCTGATATACCTGTACCAGTTCCACGTAAAGCATTGCAGTCTAGTGTTGATACCGAATCTTCAATAGATGCAGAAATTGACATTTTTAAACCATTATTTTCAAGAAACTATTTTCTCAAGACGAACTAAATGTTATAGATTTAACACTGCCAAAAGATTTTTTCGAGACTTTAGGATCCATCTAAGCCAAAAAACTTGCTTACTCCAAGAACATTTTTTCGGTACCGTATAAAAACTGAATATAGACAAAAAAAACAACGAAAAAAAGCTTTTCCAGCAAACAAGAAAGGCTTTCCAAAAAGATAAAGGAATAATGTTTGTTATTTTCTATTTTTTCTATGATTTTTTTGTAATTCTTTTTTACTTTGCCTTTTTACCATAAATACATATAAATATCTCTGTTTTTGCAATTGTTTTACTATTTTGTTCAAAAACCTTACGTGATAGAGAAAAACCGAAAAACAGATCTGAAATCAGCACCATTCAAACACCCAAAAACAGTTGGAAAACTCAATTCACATTTTATAAAGTGTTAAAATGCAGGCGGTGTTATCACCCTGGCTGGAAATCAAACCCTGGACCTTCCGCTTTTTGAGCGACATCTCTATCTCTGAGCTCTGTGTCGACTACCAGCATATAAAGTTATTACTACTATATAAAGTTATTATAAAATTGTTATTGAATTAACGTGAAATTGATTAATTCTATCTATTATTATATAATTGTTAGTATATATTAATATCACTCATTATTATAAAAAAACTATAATAGCTTTCATAATTTGCTAATTCCCTATATCCTGAAACGTAAAGTGCGTACATACAGCGAACGACTCCCGGCCGCCCTAGTATCTCGGCGGGTCACTTTGATTGCGGCCATAATATGTACGTACTACGTGCACGTTCAAACACGATATATCCTTCTAATGGCTTTAATCCATAAATTTAGAATAATCGGTCTATAACTTGGAAATCTAAAAATATTTTGGAATTTATTATTTAAAATTCCATACAAATGAAGCTTTAGGTATTCAATGTAATTGTAAAATTGAGGTTATGATTTACTTCCATTAACAAAAAATCAGCGGCGGAAGAACACAACGTCCAAATACATTTATTTCCATTTCCTATGTAAATGACACTTTACTGGCATTTATGGTAACTAAATGAGTAGTTACAACTACAGCCCTGTAAAAACTTACGGTCTCGTAAAAGAGACCTGTAAAATTCTACAATGCTTGTTTGTTGCTTAACCACAACAACATTACAACGCCTAGCTATAAATTGTGCTACCGCCTTTGGTTACAAAATGCCTTTTTATAAAAAATATACAATTTATAAAAAAACGCTGGTGAAGATGGAAATAAAAACTTTGTACGCGACACGCTTTGCAATTAATGTTTACTGGGTTCTCTGTATTATGGAAACTCGCTCCTTCGTGGCTCGCCACACAAACTTTACAGCTTACCCGTAAAGATTCATTTACAAAGCTTGGCACTAAATAACTATTACAAATATGCCGATAACATTTAAAGAAAATTGAAAACACCAACAAAACTAGTATTATTAACTTAAATAATTGTTCAAATTTCAGTACTAATTTTATAAATAAATGATTATTACAATGAGTTATACGCATTTCTTAATTTTTACAACTAACACCTGTTTTCCATGAACTGTGAGCCATTGCCCACTTTTGACAGTCTAGAACATCTCAAATCACATTTTAGGTTAAATATTCTTCCTAGCTTTTGGTATTTTATTACTTTTTTGTAGTCGTAACTATAGTGTGTAACACGTGCAAAAATACTAATTTTACACGTGTGATTGCGGAATTTGACTTCATTTCATGCTGCAACTTCTTTACACGTGAGAAATTGTCACTTTTCTGCACTTGTAACACAATATACTAATATTTATTTCCCCCTTCTATGTAAATGCCACTTTACAGGCCTTTATGTAACTAAGTAAATGAGTAATTACAGCCACGGCCCTGTAAAACTTTACGGGCTTCTAAAAGAGACCTGTAAAATTTTACAATGCTCATCAACAAAAAACTATGGCAACTAATGTGTTGCTTAACCACTGCACCATGGCAACGCCTAGCTATAAATTGTGCTACCGCCTTTGATTCCAAAATGTATTTTTATAAAAAATATACAATTCATAAAAGAATGCTGATGAAGGTGGAAATAAAAGTTTGTACGCCCCACGCTTTGCAATTAATCGCTACTGGGCTCGCTCGATTACGGAAACTCGCTCTTTCGTGGCTCGCCCCACAAGCTTTCCAGCTCGCCCGTAAAGATTAATTTACAAAGCTTGGCACGTAAATAACTATTATTGGTAGGTATAATGTCAATTACCGAATAAGTCAGTGACCTATACCAAAAAATTATACGATTACATACATACATATATTAATTACAAAATATTGTTATGTTTAGATATGTAATTAATTGTTTTAGTATATTAATAATTATATGTACTTACTTAATTTTTAATAAAATAATAAAAGGTATATAAATTGTAGTAATTGATTTATACTATGGGGCCCCAAAAATTTTTAACACTTCAGGCCCCTTAAGTGTTAAATCCGCCACTGACTACGAAAACGTTTCGCTCAATACAGGCAGGGCCTGCACATTTTGAACTTTTAAGTGTCATGAAGAATCGCGATTTTCGTAATTACCCAAAATGAATGTTAAATGCCCCAGATCTTGACTACGAAAACATTTCACTCAATACAGGAGATGCGTGCACCTTTTAAAGTGTCAAGTGTCACAAATTAGCCAAAATAAATGTCAAATGCTGCAGATCTTGACTACAAAAACGTTTCGCTCGATACAGGCGTGTACATTTTGATGTGTTAAGTGTCATAAAAAATCGAGATTCTCGGAATTGGCCAAAATTAATTTGAAATGCTGTAGATCTTGACTACAAAAGCATTTCACTCAATACAGGCGATGCGTGCACATTTTGAAGAGTCAAGTGTCAAAAAGAATCGAGATTTTCGGGATTAGCCAAAATGAATGTCAAATGATCCAGATCTTGACTACGAAAACGTTTCGCTCAATACAGGCAAGGCGTGCACATTTTGAAGTGTTAAGTGTCATGAAGAATCGAGATTTTCGGAATTAGCCAAGATGAATGTCAAATGCTGCAGATCTTGACTACGAAGACGTTTTGCTCAATACAGGCGAGGCGTGCACATTTTGAAGTGTTAAGTGTCATAAAGAATCGATATTTTCGGAATTAGCCAAAATGAATGTCAAATAATGCTCCAGATCTTGACTACGAAAACGTTTCTCTCAATATAGGCGAGGCGTGCACATTTTGAAGTGTTAAGTGTCATGAAGAATCGAGATTTTCGGAATTAAGCATTTGATGGGCACTCTGTAGCTGCAAAGTTTAGATCTAATAAGAGTCATGCTAATCAGAAGGGAGTGCATCAGGTTGCAGAATTAAATGAATTTCTTTATGCTAATAGGATTCTAATTAGTTAATAAAAACTAGAGTACAAAATATCTCATTTCCCTTTTGGGGAGCTCTAAAGATATTAACAATTGAATATAGAAGTTTTGCACATGCTACAACAAACGAGAGCTGCCAGCATACACCATACTATACATGCTACAATGCAATAAGATTGAAAATATTTTTTGATTCCACAAATTTTTTCCACAAGTATTTCCACTGCAAAATTTCATTTAATTCTGTAACTGTCACCTAAAGTGATTCCCTTGTCAGGAAAAAGTACCAGATTTATGTAATACAAGAGGTAGATGGGAATAACATATAAGTATATAACGTGACTGGACAATTGCAGTGATGATTGTTGGCTTTCGTCTTTAATTGCCAAAACATCAAGTTTGCATTCCATTGCATAGGTAGCCTTTTACTATCACGTTTCATTTTCATTATAAATGGGCTTGGGTATGGAAAGCCCAAAGGTCGAAAATTGTACAATCTCAAAACGAACCTTCCTAACCTAACTCATCCAAATCTAACCTTCACTGTTAAAGTAGTTAAAGATCAAGATTGGAAAAAGTAAAGAAACAATCTTCTATAGGCTTTAGAAGTGCCTTCTAGATACGAGTATCTAAATATGCAGCGTCTCTGTTACTTATCTAATTAACATCTTAATTATCGCTTCCTCGCTTTAAACTGTTTCTCATACTGAGAAAATTAATTTGATTATTATCCAATAAAACTAGTTATAAAAAGAGGCGCTTTGCTATAAATAAGCCAGTCAGATTTTTAGTCAAAACATCCTTCATAAGTTAAAGCAAGTCGTTCAAAAAATATATATTATACCAACAACCCCGTTTGTTTTAGAAACTTGTGTAATAAATCAAAATCCAACAGCACTATAATTTTGTATTATATAAAACTTGAAAAGAAAAATCTGAAACTTTTCCCATTTCAAGCTTTTTTCAGTGTTGAATGATTAACAAAAATTTCAAACAAAGTAAGAATATAAAATACAAATACTACTTTTCATAAATACTCAGCACTAGAATGTTAGCTTTTAGATATTATAATTTCAGAAAATGTATTACCCTCTGCATGGAGTAGGCATACAAGATTTAAATTTTAAATTATTTTTCACAAATTTATGACATCATCTTCATCTACTTCATCCTTAAACTCGATGATATTTTTCATACTACTTCCATGATAATAAATATTGAAGGAAGCCATTACACAATTTATTTTTTTGGGGGTAGAAAATGTCGGCTAAAAATACGTTTTACTAGCCATTAAAGTGTCTTCGTAGTGTTTGATGGGTGTAAATTGAGGTCACCTTTCGGCCATTTATCCTAAATGATTATAATGACATTTACCCTTTAAGGTTATATGTAATTATTTTAGAAAGGGCAACTGAAGTCAAGAGGCATTATCTTTATTGTGTTGTTTCCATAGGATGTTTGTGATGGCCGTTATTAGGGAAGTCATTTGGACAAAAAAAATAACTTGACAAAAGTTCGAACGTAATAAAAAAAATATGTAGTAATTGAATGTTATTTCTCCTAAATCAGTTAAGTTAATTTTACTTATAAATTCGTGGTTCTTCTTGGTTAATTAAGGTTTTAATTATTATTTAAAAAAAATTGTTAAAAGGTGTTGAATTTTACTTATTAATCAGTATTTATTTATTATTTGTTTAATACATTGTTAACTGAACTGTTGTAAGAACTACTTTGGAATTGAGTCACAATTATATAATTGGTTTATTTATAATAGTAGGTAATTTAGTAAATGTAGATAAATGTGTTTATGTCATTATTTAATAGTTTTTAATTTATTTTCATATTAAAGCGTATTTGGTTAGGTTACATTTTGTTACAATCGGAATATAAGTTAAAAACTACTGAATCTCGAGTAATGTAGTATTTTGCTTAATAAACGCGGGTTTCAACATTTAATTATTTATTTGAGACATTACAAATTTATGGTAACTTGTTTTGAAAACTTAAATAGAAAACAAGATGCACTTGTATCAATAAGAACACAATAGAACACCTTAATCACTATAAATACGTACATTACAATTATTATTTACTTTTTTTTTATAAAACTTTTTACATTGTTTTGTTTAAAACACAAATACACTTTACTTATCTTCTGTTCATCACAGACTGACTTTACGTGATCACCGTTCAAGTCGGAATGAAATGTTTCTTTAACTACTCCTACTAAAAAGAATACTTCATCTACTATTTACACAACTATTATGAATAAAATACTATACTATAAGAGCAAATAAATTACATAAACGAGAATACAATCTGCAAAAAGAATTGTACAACTTACCTACTAAACAAAAATCTCAACACCATTAATTTTTACACAAAATAATTTAGACCTGATATATTTATAATTATAAAATGATTTTATTTATTTATGTAACAAAAACGAGTTTATAGAAAATTAAATTTAAAACTATTAAATAATATACCAACTATTTACCAGATAATAAAAGATAAACTTTACATTTATCTTCATTTATTAAATTACCTACTAATACGATTAACACAATTATATAACTGTGAATCATTCTAAGCAACTACTAACAACTTAACTACTTACAAAACTAAGTAGTTAAAATTTTGCTAAATAAATAATAGATAAATTTGCATACATGTAATGTAGATAAAAATGATTGAAAAGTAAAATTCAACATGAACAATTTTAGATAAATAATAAATACCTACTTAACGATAGAGTGAAAAGTTTCCGGAACCACCTCTAGGGAGTTCTGGTCTCCAAATATCTCTATGTGGTTGGATTGGCAACTCTTTCATACGAATTGACTGTTAGTATCTAATTAATCCGTCAAACAGTTTTGAGAAGAATTCAAATCAAATACATTTTGCAGTGCACTGCAGTGCACACAACAGGAGTTATATTTTTATAACTACCTAGTGCACAAAATGCTATATAGTTCTTTATACAGCATGTCTCAAAAATAACGGACAATACGTGAATACGAGATAGTTGATGATGTGTAGAGAAAATTTTTCCTACAACTTCTTTTTCTAAAGTATTTACTTTCCGAGTTATTTAAGGTTCAAGTTTTGAGTCCGGTCCTGCACGTTCTGCTCCACAATCTCCTGATGTCGCTTAATGCTGAGGACTGTAGTTTGTTGAACTTTACAGCATTTGTCAATACAGCACAATTTTGTCAATGCCGCAAAATACCCGAATGAGTTGATCTTGAAAAAACTCGTAAATAAGACACGTTCCGTTTTGCTCATGTTGCAGTTTGTTTATTTTAAAATAAATTCAAGGTCTAATAACAGCTTAAAACATCTTACTTTAAAGAGAGCATCTGATATCATATTTCAATAAGTTAAAGGGAATTCTTTATGTGTGGCGGCGTTGAACGTAATTTAAAAAACATAAAAAGTGTTGGGCTTTAATAAGAAAATTACGTTACTAGTTCTTCTAATCTGCGATGCTAATACATTTTACTAGAATCTGAAGCATTAATATTTAAAACTAATAGTTTACTACTATTCCAAAATTTTATTTACAAGCACAGATGCTTGTAAATAAAATTTTGGACTAAACATTCCGCATAAATACACATAGTGAAATTTGATCTATGTAAAATAAGCAACGCAATTTAAAAAAGGGATACACAACTGTTAGGGTAATGAGGAAATTAAGTCTTTAAATAACAGTAAGAAATAACCACCACAAACGTATGAACAACTTTATTAATTCTTCGCAGCAATATTACAAACAGCATCTGCTATTATCAACGCACTCTCCGAACACCCAAAAGCATATCCCCTTTTTCCTGGTCCTGCTTAGCGGTCTCGCATTTTGATTCCCCGTTCTTCGCCTTACGATGACGAGGCCTGATGCTGTCACGTTTTTGTTTCGCTACATTTGGTGTCCATCGAGACGCCAACACAACATAAATATATTTTTACGTTCTGTAATAACATTCGAAAATAAACAGAAGGTAAAATAAACTTTTAAAAAGAACATTTTCATAATTAGAGCGCCGCCATGTTGAATTTGCGGCCCGATTGTGGTTTACTCAAAAAATTACAAGGGTCGCTTCTTTTGAAATCTTGGACAGGTAGATTTTTACATAAATTAAAATAGATAAATTCATATTAAATACAATGACGATTTATTAAATAAGCAATTTTTACCATTAATCTATTTTATTTAAAACGGAAAACACCTTCAAATAAACTCTTGATAATAAAAATTATTAGTTCGATGAACTATCATCAAACGTTTGGTACTTTTTTGCAACTATGTCGTTTATAACAAAAACGCTTATTACGGTGATATGTCATGGTGTTTATAAAGACGCGACCTTGACCAATATACGTGTTTTTAAATCGACTTCTCCGAATTTTTGCTTAACTCTACACATATCGCTTTACAATGTTTTGACTATCCCAATGCTGGATGACTTATTATTTATTATCAAATTGATGCAAAATATAACAGGACCGTATTAGCAAAAAGTATTGCAAACAATTTTTAAGAAATTTACAAAAAAATTTTTTTGGGGGTAGAGTTTTTTTCTTCAGTTTTAGATTCTACCTCGGACGCTCTTTAACCCTCTGCGTTATTGTTCGTTATTTTTGAGACACCCTGTAGAAGAAACTGCTTTAATTTTGCAGCAACTATTTTTAAGATTTTTATTGCATTATTTACTAATTACAGAACAAATAGCTATGTAAAACTAAGCAAACGATAAATATTTACTCGATAACCAAACTGTCAAAATTTGACAAGTTAAAAACATTACTTTTGGTAGTTATTTAGAAATATAAAGATTTATGTAACTAAAAATTTAAGAATGTTATATCTGACTTGAATCATTATAAGTAGAAAGTAATTTATAACCAAAGTTGAGTAATCCGCCAATTTTAGACAATTTTTAAGGATTAAGGATTAGAAATCAAGTATTTCAAAATATTTTTTAGGATTAAAGATTGGATTCTTTTAAAATATCTTTTGAGATTAGGGGCTAAATAAGAACTGAATTGAGGAGATGAGGTATAGAGGACTAGATTCTTTAAAAATGTTTTTTGGAACTAAGATTGGGATTAGATTTTTAAAAATATTTTTGGGATTAGAGATTGAATTTTTAAAAAAATTATTGCGATTAAAAATAAAGAATTAGATTTGTTTTCAAGATATTGTTTGGGATTACGAATTGAATTCTTTATTTTTTTAAGGATTCAGGATTGAGTTTTTGGCAATATTTAAAAAGATTAGCGATTAGATTTTTTTAAATTGGGATTAGGATTGGGGATTGGAATCTTAAAAGTATTTTTGAGATTATGGATCGAATATGTATTTAAAAATATTCGGAATCGAAGCCGGAATTTAAAAAATGTATCTTTTGGGATTAAGGATTGGATTTTTAGTAATATTTTTTGGGCTTAGAATAAAGGGGCAGATCTTTTGCAAAATATTTTTGAAATTAGGCATTGGAATTTAAAAATATTGTTTGGGAGATACCTTTATCTCACAAACAATATTAAAAAAACTGGGATAGGGATTGAATTCTAAGAAATATTTTTTAGGGTTGAATTTTTAGCAATATTTATTAAGATTAGGGACTAAAGATTAGAACTTTTGAAAATATTTTTGAGATTAGGGGTTAGTTTTTTAAAAAAGAATCTTGGAATTAGGAGTGGGGATTAGATTCTTAAAATATTTTTGGGATTAAGAATTGAATTTACAATAGTTTTAAAATTAGAAATAGTATTTTTTTTAAATAGTTTTTGGGATTAGGGATTGAATTTAAAAAAAAATATTGCGTTTAGAAATAAAGAATTAGATTTGTTTTCAAGATATTGCTTAGGATTAGGAATTGAATTCTTAGAAAATATTTTTTTAGGGATTCAGGATTGAGTTTTTGGCAATATTTAAAAAGATTAGATTTTTTTTAAATTTTGATTAGGATTGGGGATTGGATTCTTAAAAATATTTTTTAAATTTTATGGATCGAATATTTGCTCATGAATTACCTAGACAGGCTTTAGCGAAGCTTTACCAGGAATAACTATAGAGGTTAACGGTGCCAAAATTTTCGCACAGTTTCGTACAAATTTATGGTAATACGAAATTAAGCCAATAAAATTGCGGAGTGCTTTCTGACTTGAAGGCAATGGGTAATCAATTATAGCCTGGACTTCACCCCGTATGAAAGAGGACGGGAAGGTGCCGGCGGATAGCTAGTAGAGGGTGGATAGGCAACCTCGCTCCGACCAGTGAGCTGATCTGGTAGCAATTGCTGTACTGCCGGTTATGCAACTTGTGCGCTGATTGGGCGTATCCCAATCACTTCCTTTGGAAGGGAACGTGGGGGTATGTTCACGCGGGTACCCCACGTAAAATAATCTTGACATTCATGTCTGTCTGTGTCTAATACCGATTCAGCTCAAAATCTGTGACAGATAAAAGAAAACAGAAAATGGTTAACGTAATCAATCTCGAGCAGTTCAAAATCGTTGTCAGCTTTGACCTCCTCTGACATGACCTTTTACTTCTGTGGAGAGCTCATTGGTCAAAATAAAACATATTTCAAGCATGACCCATACTTATAGTTTTTTTTAAGGTCACAGTAATAGCTACAGTGTCAGTTTGATCATATGGCCTACTTCAAGGTCACTAGTTAAAGTCAAAAATCGAATTGCCGGTAATTGTGAGCAACAGTTTTAGAATTGAAATCTCTGAGCATAGAGATGCTTACTAATTTTGGTACATTGAGCAAATTCCAATCTCTGGTCATCGGAATAAAAAGAGGAAAAGTGATTTTGCAAGATTTCGGATTCGAATTTGAAAATTTCAGATATTTCAGAGGATTTAACCAGTTCTGTGGAAGTTTATCGTTCCCCACTCTTTCCTTTGTATATTCTACAATTATAAGCAAACATAAATACCGATTTTCTGACTACCTCTAATTTATTATAACACGGAATCTAAAACATTGTTGCAATTATAACGTTCGAGTCGTAAAAACTTAAAATGTCTCTCGTCATAAAAACCGGCATGAAAATGTGAAAACGAACAAAGCAACAGTTTAGCATTCTTATCGATTTCATAAGTCCTACTTACTAAAACATCTTAGATGGATAGGATTGATTATGTCCGAAATATAAGCTAATATGAAAGAAGCAAACATTAAAAGATCCATCAAAAGAATCGCAAGAAAGAGGAAAGAATTGTAGCTTTTAATAAGAACAAGATGTTTCACCCCCAATTTTCCCTCACTGCTTTCTTATTAAGTTACATATATCTTTCGAAACTTCTTATCGTCCAATGTTAAGGTCGCAAAACGAATCAAATATAAAACCTTAGTTATATACTATTCGAAATAAAATGCCATTTTTATAGACGTTTAGGTTATTCTGAACTCATAAAAATGAACGCTGATATGATTCAAGCAAGTTTCGCTCGAATAGAATTTGCAAACGCCCTACTTTAAAAATCTGCAAACAGCAGCAGTTTATTACAAAGTTCCTTCCGTAGTAAGGCATAAATTTGCACCCCTAAAATTCTCCTAGGATATGATTAAGCTATTTATCTAGCGACCCTTTTGGAGTTAGTTCAAAGCGCATTAATTTTAGGAACGAAGGGTATGGTTGTCATAAACTATTAACTATGGTAACTTCTGTACATATTTTGTCTGTTTAAAAATAGGCTCTGCATGTATTGGTTTTGTGAATGAATCTATTTATATAGAATTGATTTTGAGTGAGTGTAGTCGATTGTAGGTTTTTATGAGTGGAGCATTCAATTCGCTCTCATCACGCACCACCACCACCACCACCATCAAATAGAGTAGTATTGCTGAAAGCTTGACAGAAAACATAAAAACAAGTTTTATACCCTAGAAATATTTTTTGCATTTATATGAATTGAATGGAATTCTTAACATAACAAATGCATCGGAATGCTTGATAATCACATTTGTGAAGCTAGCAACCTCAAATGCCCAATAGCATCAAACATGTATTTCTTCCACTCAAGGTCTAAAAGGATTCAAAATTAAACTGATAAGTGAAAAAGTTTGATGGGCCAAATTTGGACACACCAATAGCTTATATTTCATTAAAGAATCACATTTGAGGGTGTTAACTTCACAGACCAGAAATAACCATACATAATCACAAACCACGTGTGTGCTGCATACAGAAAACATTTTCTGCTGAGTCACATCATGATCAGTTTTTTCCTGTCTTTTCCTAAATTACAAAAATTAAACAATTAAAGCACAAAAAATCTTCCAGCATGTCAATTCATTTCATCACAAAAATCGTTCCACAAGTTTATTAATATATAAAAAAGCAAAACAGCGAACATACGGTACCAAGAGACGACTTCCGCAGTGTAACACTCGCGTTAAAGTTGGGCGACTGGCGCGTCGCGACGCTTCGCCATTGGCATCCAACAGGCGCAGTCGCAAATAGGACGGAACAGGAAGTGCCTGACGGAAAGTGTGTGAGGTTTCTAGAGCAAGAACAGAAGGAGCTTTTAAAGTAAAAGCTCTTGGTAAACATTGAACGGCCGAGAAAACAATGCATTAGCAAAAGGTATGCATTTACAAGTCATGAAATGGTTGTCGAACGTGTCCAAATGCAGAAGTTTCAGCACAACAACAACAAATAACGTGAACGTGGGATGTCTTTTCAGCAAAGTCATGCGATGGAAACTAACTATACAAACTTATTATTGTTATTACTTCTTGTTTCATTTGTTTAAGAGGAATGCGACCTATTTGCACATGGAGGTACCTTTGAAACAAAAAGGAATGCAAAACACTTATTTTAGTGTTTTTAACTCTTAAATGAAGTGGGAGGAATATCAAGAGGAATGTAATGGTGTTTCACCCTCGTTTGGAATCATCAGCGTAAAATACTTTTGTTTCGTCCCGTATCAGAAATATTTAATTTTGACGTTTTCGTTTCAAAGGTAGAATTAATTCTTAACAGATCATGTTATTTCGTGCATCAACCGTATTCCTCTTAAAATAATCAGCATGAAAACAACTTAAAAACGCTCTTTTTAGAACAAATAAGAAAGCCCATTTAATAATAATAACATTCCTTTTCATTATTTATCATCAAAGATATCAATTACATCAAAGCAATAAGTAATATAATAAGAGAAAAAATCTACTTTTCTATTGAGCTGGTCACGTACGGATTCCATGTCAAGGGTCAGCTCGAAATATTGGTTGGCTTTTCCCAATACACACTTCAACTGTAAGTTTACTGTAGGAAAGTAAAACGCATTTTTATATAGTATGTACTTTTTTTTTGATTTATGAGTTGTTTATAAAAAGATACATTAATAACCAATGTACACTTTCGAGATTTTTTTTAATTAAATTGGAATTAGCCGATGGTGGTGAAGAGGAAAGGGAAAATGGAAATAAACAGGAAATCTCAACACGTTTTTTGGCATCCCTAGTGGATCAATAATTCCATCAGCGACAGTCATTTGAGAATTTAGATTAGATTTTTAAATAGAATTTTTTAGAAAAGAAATTATGCAAGTAAAAATCAGATCATTGAGCTAAATAAACAATTTACGATATTATAGAACAAATTTTGCAAAAAAATATAAAGGAGCTAGCATATTAAGTAACACGTAAGTAAAACTATTTTTATCGTCGTCAAATTTGCATAGCATTTGTGCGGAGCTCAAAGGATTCAGGGGTTCAGGGTTATGCACACATACTTATTACACACTAGTGAAAAACCATGTAAATATTATTGAATGTAGCGAATGCGCTCTTATACATAGATAATTTCCGATCTTTTTTTATGATTAATATTAACTTTGGTGATCATTTCCTGTTCATTGATTTAAAATTTGATTAGGTACAAATAAAGCGTAAAATGAAACAGAATTTATACGTTTACGTTAAAAGTAGAAAGTGTTTATATGAATCAACCGAGTTATGTTTATTACAAATGCATGTCTGTTTATCTCTAGTGCAGGTGGCTCACGGACGTGCTATCTCGGGCATTATTTACGACTATGTAGTGTACATATTGTTTAGACATGGTTTTTGCACTCGACACGCCCAAAATCATTCTGTACATAAACAGACGAACTTGTCAATGACGAGTATTCAGATCTGATTTCGCACTTTACAGGCTTTTCCTTTGAAGATTGAACGATTGCAGATATTGATTGGGTTTTTAATAAGAATTTCAAAGTGGCAGAAAGAAACCCTTTTTAGATACCTAATTTGGTCGATGGTGTCTCAGAAAGTTACTCCAAGCTCGAAAAATCTAGTGCCATGGTAGAAGGGTACGTAGAATTCTAAGTCTTTTAGGTATAAAACCGAACCAATTAGTGAAGAAGAGTGCATCTGTTTGTTTTGCTGTCTGTCTGTTAGTCCGCCTACCAGAGTGTCTGGTAGTCCATCTGTCAGTCCGTCCATCCTGCTTTAAGTCCATCTGCCAGACTGTCTGCCAGTTAGTCAAATCCATCCATCACTCCTCTTATCAGTCTGTCTGTCCGTCCGCTTTGTCTGCCAGACAGTTAGTTAATCTGTCAAATCGTTTATCAGTTCGCGTGACAACCCGCCTGTCTGCTTGTCAGCATTATATATGTCTGTATTAAAGTCTGGTTGTCAGTCTGCATGTCAGAAAATCTGTCAGTTCGTTCTGACACTCGCTTGTTAGTCAGTCAGTTTCAATAGCAGTGCGCCTATTCGCCCATCTGTCTGTCCGTTTGTCTGTCAGTCAATCATTTCGCCATCAGACTGTTCGGTAGTGATAGTGTCTGTCAGTTTGCTCAACAGTCCTTCAGATCGTTTTTCAATCTGTCTGTCAACTCCAGAGTGTCTGGTAGTTCATCTGTCAGTCCGTCCGTCCTGCTTTAAGTCCATCTGTCAGACTGTCTGCCAGTTAGTCAAATCCATCAGTCACTCCTATCAGTCTGTCTGTCCGTCCGCTTTGTCTGCCAGACAGTTAGTTAATCTGTCAAATCGTTTATCAGTTCGCGTGACAACCCGCCTGTCTGCTTGTCAGCATTATATCTGTCTGTATTAAAGTCTGGTTGTCAGTCTGCATGTCAGAAAATCTGTCAGTTCGTCCTGACACTCGCTTGTTAGTCAGTCAGTTTCCCTGGCAGTGCGCCTATTCGCCCATCTGTCTGTCCGTTTGTCTGTCAGTTTGCCCAACAGTCCTTCAGATCGTTTGTCAATCTGTCTGTCAACTCCAGAGTGTCTGATAGTCCATCTGTCAGTCCGTCCGTCCGTCCTGCTTTAAGTCCATCTGTCAGACTGTCTGCCAGTTAGTCAAATCCATCCGTTACTCCTCTTATCAGTCTGTCTGCCCGTTTGCTTTGTCTGTCAGACAGTTAGTTAATCTGTCAAATCGTTTATCAGTTCGTGTGACAACCCGCCTGTCTGTTTGTCAGCATTATATCTGTCTGTATTAAAGTCTGGTTGTCAGTCAGTCAGTTTCTTTTGCAGTGCGCCTATTCGTCCATCTGTCTGTCAGTCAATCATTTCGCCAGACTGTTTGGTAGTGATAGTGTCTGTCAGTTTGCCCAACAGTCCGTCAGATCGTTTATCAGTCAGTCTGTCAACTCACCTTCCTGTTTGTCAGTCACTATGGATGTCTGTCATCCTCCATGTCCGTCAATCCGCCAGTCTGGCCATCAGTCCGTTTGTCAGCCGGCCTACCAGTCCGCTTGTTAGTCGGTCTACATGTCTATCTATCGATAGTCTACTTGTCAGTTTGTATTATTGGCTACCAGTAAGTCTGTATGTCAGAACGTTTATCATTCCGTCTGCCTGTTCATCTGTCAGTCACCCAATCGGTCTGTTACTCATTCTGTCAATAGTTAACGTGCAATTCCACTGATGCAATACTATGTAGCATGCTACATATCGTCTAGTGCTGCCTGTTCTTGATGTGACTTAAATCGTGCCACAAACTTTTGTGAAGTACGTGAAACCTATCGTCCAATATCGCGTTGTCATCTGTGTCTGTAGCCTGTGGCTTATCAATTCTACTAAAGCAACATCAGTATTTACCTGACCTAACAACACCTTTAATTATCTCTTTGGAAACTGGTTGCGTATTTAGTAATAACTGAAGGAATCAAAGCCAAGGTGGTGGATAAGAGAATCATATTATCTTAATGATCAAAAATCTCGAAATGACTTTCAAAAAAATTGGTTACTGACGATGAATCTGGTAGTTGACGTAGCTGGATAAAGCTGGAACAACCAAATCAGCACAACCAAATCAAACCTACTTTATAATTTATTGCTATTTATTTGCTAATTAATTGCCACAATATCGATTTTATTGCCACTTATTTTAAAAAAAAACGTGGTTGTGCCAGCTTGATATCAAGCTAGCACAGCCATACGGTATTTCTATACGAAAGTGACGGAAACTGCATTATATTTTTTTGTTATTAATTTGCTACCTAATTGCCACAATACCGATACTATTACCACTTGTTTTAAAAAAATACCATGGTTGTGCCAGCTTGATATCAAGCTAGCACAACCATAAGGTGTTTTATTAAACAAGTGGCGGACACTACGTTATATTTCGTTTGCTATTTATTTGCTAACTAATTGCCACAATACTATACATTTTTCAAATTAATTACCACGCAGAAATTAGGGTAAACACCTTAATGAAACCGTCGATACTATTACTCCTCTTATGCAACCACGCAAAGTTGGGGTATAATAAATAAATGCTACAACACAACCAAACTACTTGCGGGTTACAGCACAACCAAGCTGTTTGGGGTTTACAAAGTAGACTGGACTCTAAGCTACCCATAATTTTTAAATTAATTGCCACTTGGAAATTAGAGTAAACACCCTTCAAATGCCGACTATACTATTACTCGTATTACGCGACTAAGCACAAGGTGCGGTATAATAATTAATTGCCATGGCACAACCAAGCTGTTTGGGGTTTACAAAGTAGACTGGACTCTAAGCTACCCATACATATAATTTTTAAATTAATTGCCACTTGGCGTGCTTAGCCTCGGTATATCAACGTCCATTAAAAATCTCAACGGCTTCTACGCAAACCATTTTTCTACCTTGGGAGAAGATGTACCATCTTCTTTTTTTGTAGTTTTCTTTTTCGTTTGCGATGGAAAAATAATCCCAAATTCCTGATTTTCGTTTTTTATCTTAATAACCGTAGAGCGTATTTACTCGGGAGCTGCTTCAGCTTATCAGTTTTTAATTTATTGTCTTTATAACTGGTGCTTCTCCAGAATTCCGGAGAATTGTTATACTCTTCAATAAATAAAGTAGTTTTTTTTAATATTCCACTCCATGTCGCAGGATACAAGCCGTATCGATCCGCTGACTGTCGGATAATGTTCGATGTTATTCGAGACGCTGAATCCTGACGAAAAATGACGCATGTGACGGGCAAGAACAATCAGCATGTGGAATGTGGTAAAGACGCATGCTTTATGTCACTTCACGTTGCTTCGGTTGAAAAAGTGTAGCATGGGTCATTGCAGCATGCCACATATTGCTTAAATGTTTCCTCAGTGGAATTGCGCATTTACATATGTATCGATCAATCGGTCTGCCATTCCACTTGTCAGTCATGCGTTACTGATCAGTCAGTCAATGATTCTGTCTGCCTGTAATCGAACTCAAATCTGAGGTTATTTAGTTCATGTCATTGAAATTTTCAACCTCCGGTATAAAAATGAATTATTATACTTTCAAGGTAATAATTTTTATTTGATCGGCAGTTTTATTTCTACGAATTGTCAGTTTATCAGCTCTAGGCACCTTTTAAATTGTTAAAAGAGATAAATTTAATCAATTTTGTTATTGACTATAGACCCCTCTTAAAACCTGGAGAAACAAATGCAAAAGTTTACCATTCTCGCAGTTGGGCTTTGCCCTGGCACAGCCTGAGTTCGCGACGAATTTGTCCGTGTTCCGGCAATAGAGTTAAAATGTAATTGTATAACCAGTTTTTTTATTTGTGAAGGGAATTTTTGGTAATTCCCTATTGTGGGTCTAGTTAGTGACCGGTATTTGTGAAGAGTATTTAATTAAAGTTCTATAGCTTGTTGTCTAAGTAGAGACCAGTTTTTGACAAGAGATTCAGTAGGGTTTAAGTTTAAAAACATTTAATAATAATAAAACCAAAGTTAATAATGTAAATTGTAAATGTTCACAAGTCACATGTTGTTCCGCAACGTTCCCTTGCAATGTTAGTGATATTTGGTTTGTGTGATCATTGGGCTTTTGCTTTAGTAAACTAAGCATCTATTTATGGGGTTATTATGAAATAAAACAAATGTAAGAAAAGCTGTTACAAAAGGATTCATGTCAGACATGTTTGATGTAAGTATTTATAACTGTTTTGTTGATTTGCGAAATTTGGGATTGTTCTTAGATTAGAAATTTTAATAGAAAATGTATTTAGAATGGGATCTCAAAAATAAGTTATAATATCGAGACTAATTAATAATGCAAATAGGATTCTTATTTATCAACAATTACGGTGTTTATACAGTGCAACAGTCGTTTTTTATTTCTTTCAATATTGCGGTGAACTAAGAATGAAATAAAATATAGTATCCACCGTTCCAAATATCTAAAATAAAATTACATATACGGTGAATTAAATTATGCGATGAACACCACAGATATTCTTTATTTCTCTCAGCTAGCTCAGGTTTGCTCAGTAAAGCATAAATTATTTGAATTGCGAGACTCTTATATACTTTTATGCCTGGAAACAAGAAGAAACTTAATCTGTAAGCATTAAAGCTCCTGCAAGCTGAAAAACTGCTACTAGAATCTGAACTCAAAAGAAAAGAATGCTGTATGCTTGTATTAGCATCAATTAAACACATATGTAAAATTGAAAACACAAAAACTTTATTCAACAAATAAAAATAAAATTCGAAAAGAAAGTCAATGAGAAAGGAATTGTTATACGAAATATTACAATTGAAAATTGAGAATAAATTCTCAAGTTTGCTCAAACGTTAAGAATAGTCGTAGTAATCTGACATAGGATTAGTACAGTCATTCGTTTGAGCAAACCAACACAAATGATATTTAATTATAAAAAAAATGTTATCAAAATAAAAATAAATTTTTATAAAAAGAAATTTGTTTTCTTTAATTGAAATTAAGTAAATTCTTAAAAGAACTTAATAAATTAAATCAAATAGATTTTTATTATTTATCAGGATGAACTTTACAAATTATATTATTATTCTTTTAATTGACGAGAATCAATTATTTTTTTAACCAACCTGGTATGTTCAATGTAACTTCCCTTTTTTAAAATTAATCCAGTTGGTAACACTGCGGCGAAACCAAACAGCTTATTTCTTATCTACAAAATCGATATGTTGATCGATGAACACAAATTAAATTCACTTGAATTTATTAAAACGGAAAACACTAGCACTTTTGTATGATCGTAGCACAATAATTAAATCTTCATTAAATTCCTGATATTTATCCAGGTAACACTTTTATATTTATTTTCAAACTTTATTTATTATATGACACTTGTCAAAACCATGTGGTCATAAATCTAACCTCAAATTTACAGATATTTTATCTGGAGTCGAGCGTGGTTTCGCTTCCAACGTTTCATCGACTAAATTTGTTCCAAAATTCACCAGCCTATATAGGATCTGCCATAACAATTGAAATCTATGACCTTACAATTTAGCTATAGGGATACAAGATCTAAGTAATACAATTGTTTTATACATAAAAACATCTTTACAATTTAATACAAACATGATTTTCTTATAGTGCGATATGCAATAAATGCCAATAGATGCTTACACAAATGCTAGCTTAAAATTGAACTCAAAGTTAATCAATTTATGCACAAAATATCCAGTGTGTAGTGCTTTAGGCACTCACATAAAAACAATTATGAGAAAAAACAGGATAAAAACTTATAAGTCTGTTATGGCGAACGAGAGGATTACAATACCTTCTCTGATTGAAGTGACCAGAATTCTATTAAATGAATTCAAAAATTAATTGTATTGTATCAATCATAATAAGATTGACCTAATTAATCTATTTGCAGCAAATTAACCATGTAAACTTGAGTTGGCCTCCAGGAATATCAAAGAATATATCTAACGCTGAACATCGTAACTGAAAATTTGAATATGGAAATAATTTTCTCCTAGCAAGTGGAAAACCGACCTTAAGTGTAACTTAGGTTGCCTATACATGATTGTGATCAAACAGTCTAACTAAATCATATCCTTTTTATAAATTGAAACCTAATTTTATTTGTTGTGCATGAAAAAACTAGGTTAATTTACGTTACGTTTGCATGAAATCTTTATTTTTAAGTTTTTGATTTAAATATTAATGAACCTAACTGTGGTTCTAATTATAGCATTTATTAATTATATGCCCATGACATAACATGCCCCTCTTTTAATTTAAGACCGATATAAAATATTCGTTTTAACGTTCACGAACATTGTTAGATAACATTTTCAAAACGGTGATATTATATCACCTCAATTTATACAATTGAAAATGAATAATAATCAACGCTATAGTTTGGCACGACAAATTATTGGTGTTCCATTCATAAACTAAATTTTAGAATCCTCCTTAAAAATATGTTTCCGGAACACCGCCTTGTCTTAACATTGTTTTCCATTAATTGATTAAATTGTTAAATTAAGTAATTATAGTACAAATTAAATTGACTCTCATATTGCAAATTAAATTTAAAAATCATCAAAAATCTTGATAAAGACAAGAAATTATTGTCGAAACGTTGATATATTGATGAATTAATAAATAAAATACACCAAGGACTGAACCCCATGAAGTTTCCTTTTTTTTAAACTAAATTTTAATATTAAAAGATTTATTAAAATGAATTTAACGTAAATGAATGGCGAATCTTTTCCCAACTTGTGGATTTCACAAGTTTGGCTAATTACTTAATAATATCGAACGATTTGCGTGGTGCCCTATGTCTTATTAATTGTTCCTGCTTCTGTTACTACTCAGCACAGCGAGTCATCCCGTGCGGTCATGTCTATAAAATGATGGCAAGTGATGGTCGTTCTTCGAAATTTAATAAAATTTCTTATGACTGCACAAGACTGAACATCAACTATACATTTAGCAAGGTCACGCCTCCCTCTACTAATAAGTAAGGTTTTTACGATTAGTATCCACGACATCTGAACATAATTTGAATTAACACGATGTCTCTTCGGGAGATATGCTAAAGTAAGTATCGGTGATTTTGTGTGTTTATGGATATTATTTTTAAAAGTATTTGTTTGATAATTAGCGGAAAAACAGCAAGCTATACCTGTCAGCCATGCCTGCCTTTCAGTCCGCCTGTCAATCCGAGTATCAATCTGTCTGCCAGTCGATCTGCCTGTAAGCTACATTAATAATGTGTAATTATTCAAAAGTGGCAATCAGTTGCTTGTCACCGATACAAACACTAAAGCAACTTCGACGATTCCAACAATGCCAAAAAGAAAGACTACAAGGTTATCTGGGCTAGCAAAGGACAGATTTAAGAACCTTCTGACATACATTAAAGAACAGCAACTAATCCCGCACCACAATAAAACATTCCTAAATTCTTTTTCCGAGTTATCATAAGTTACCTACTGGGGTAAATCTTTACAATAAGAATTGATGGACATAGGCCAGACTGGACAAAAACTAAAACAAAGATTTTCTCATCTTATCCAGTCTCACGCACCAATCAACAGGTGGATTAATCTTAAAATATTTTTTTGTTGACTTAAAAACTTTCTTGTTGAGTGCTTGATATTTTGTAGAGGACCAAGCATTAAAATTTCTTCATACTCAGCAAATATCCTAACTTAGGCAGCAAGTAAGAGCGAGACAGAGGACCAGACCTCGTCAAGAGCGACCCCGCCTTGTGCAAGTAAGTTGGCGAATTATCAAACTTTACATCGTCTACTGACCGTCAACGTACAATGTCTTAGCATGTTTCTAGTCTATAAAAGGGTTTCACATTTGGCATCCTATTGTTTTTGTATTCGTTTAACGCATTATAATCTTAAATTGGACTTTTCGTTTTATCTGTTTCACCATTCGCTAGCCAATCACTTCGTCATGTGATCATCACGTGACAGTTACATCAACATACCTTTTCTACCTGAATGAATGTAATTTGCACGATTCTGAACTTATTATCGTTATGTCTGGTTGTATTTTAGTTTGTAAACAACAATGTTCGTAAGACAGTTATTTATATAAAAGAAAATAAGAATTTTAAAGAAATATGTTTTACCATGTACAGCTGGTACTCTGTAGATGTCACATTTCTTTTCGAGATTAATGTTAATTCAGGGTAGTTATTCAAGCATGGATGGTGTGTTTGCGATTTACGCACGGTTAGCCCCGGCTGATCGATTGGTATCGTTTGTAAATCTCACCCACTTCATTTTATGGGTTCTGTCTCTGGTTATGATAAACGAATTGGGGACGCGATTTTTTAATCAGTTCGGAATCTAAAACTGCAACAAATATTCAGATTTTAATGTCCAAAAGCATTATAAATCTAAACAATGCGGCGTGTATAAGGAAACACTCAATTCTGTTTCTCCATTTTTCCATACACCTTACAACTTGGCATTGTGTTACAATTATTATAAAAGGGGTTACGCTTTTGACACATGACTTTAAGTTCTGCATAAAAACCATTCATTCAAATAAGGGTCTAACCACTATATAACGCAAAATTTAACAAATTAATGAAACTTTAAGGTCGAGTTTTAAGTGGATGCTGCTTGTTTTAGTAGTTGTTATTATGGTGATGTCAAGTGGAATTTATTAGAGAAAATCGGAAACTAAGCGGATAGGAAATTGCGCCGTTGTGCGCTGGGTAAAACCGTCAGTTAGTGTGAAGGCTGTCCAATTTCTAATTCGAATTTACTTCAGGTGGAATGGTGTGTGAGGCTGTGAGGTGACCGGTGTGTTTATATAGTTTATTAAAAGTAAACATTGATAAAAAAACGGTACTATATATGTAGGTATCGATATCGATATCCATTTTATTATTTGTTTTGTATGCAATTATTAGAGAATAATAATAGAACTGGAAGTTTTGTTTACTGTATCTAAAATATAGTAAAATCAGGTTTTATTCTAGTATAGAGTTTTTGTGTATGTTCTCATTATTACATATTTCATGATGGTGTGTTGTACATGTAAACTTGCGATCATCAAAACATGAATGATTTTTTAGTGGTTTAATGTTAACTCTTCTGATGGTTATACAGTAGAAACTCTTTAATCCGAACCTATAAATGCAAGGCTAATTCGTATTAACGAGGAATTCGGATGATTGGATGTACGAATATAAACATTGCTTTATGCCATGGTACTTTATTATAAAGAACTTAACTTATGTAATTTACTAATTTAATTTTTATTACAAACATTTTATTTTTAATTAAGAAAATCAGTAATTAGTTTGCTTTAAGTTTTCTCTTTCTCCTTTTATAGCGATGTGCCCTCATGTCATGGCCTTAGTTGTGAGTGTTTTTCCTTTTCCTATACTTTTGTCAGCAGACGAGACACCTATATTCTGGAGAATTTTAGTTTTGTTTTTCTTTACATCGCTGACTGTCGATTTACCAACACCGTATTTTAAAGCAATCGCTAAACACTAACCCAACATTTAATTGTTGAATAATTTCTCTGATAGGTAGTTTTAATAATGTGTGTTTTTGTTTTGACATTTTTTTTAATTGAATTTCGAACATCACGAATACAAATTGTGTATTAATAAACTTGAAAGAAAAAGGTTTTAAGGTAGATGATGTCATTATACAAACAATTGTGGCAAAACTGCAAGTCAAAAGATTTAGGGAGTGTTTGTAATGGTACCATTACTATATAGCCTATTTTTTACATCTGTAGCCTTCAGGGGTTTCATTACTCTTGATATTAATAACAAAAGCGTCTGTTAATTTTCCTAGAATTTGTATGCACCCGTCGGATCGTAACAGTATCACCCAAAAACTGTATCAGCAATCTGCTACAACCTCATATATAATGATTAATATTCACCTTCCAAGAACGCTACATATTCAATTTTAGTTTGTAGAAAGAACTTTCTTGTTCGGATTAAAGAAATTTGTTCGGATTATAGCTTGTAAATGTTGCTGTTCGGATTACTGGATGTTCGGAATATAGTGTGTTCGGATTATGGAGTCCCTACTGTAGTTACGGTGTTTATGACGATTCTAATAAGTGCAACTTGAGTACAAGGTTGTAAATCAATTACATATATCAATAAATACACTATCACCTCCTAACAAATATTAATAGCAAATCTTAAATAAAATTGTTCACATCTCGGTAAGAGACACTTTACTAACATAGTCCAGTAGGATCTCTTTTGATTATTTAAAAAGTAATAGGCGTTTGCTATAATGTCAGAATCATGAAAACAAAACTGTCAAATGTCGATGAGAATATTCTGAGAACCTATAACTCTTTCAAAATTAAGGTCTGAAATAGCCAGAATAATTTAATATTGTAACGATCTAGTAGATTTTTAATTATAAATAGTTATTAAGGTTGAATAGATACTTCAACGATGATAAATTTACACAATGTTAAAAAGTACTACCCGAACGTACGCTACTGACTTTTTTAAAACGTCTCTAGTAACACAATACTCTGCTTACATTCTTATCTTATCGTAATGTTCTCACAGCTGATGTGCACGCCTTCATTTAAATCCTTCATTTGTTGGCGAGACTATAGTAAAAATTTCAGAGGCGGCAATTTGGCGGGGAGGAGTTTTAATAGCTATAAGTTTTTAAAACTTCGAAAACTCAAGGTTTTGTAACTGAAGATCTGAAAAATCACTTATAAAACTTTTCCCAGCGGGACGGAGGATTGTAGCAAAAAAAAGGAACAACATTAAAAGTATGGACCCTTAATCTTTGCTTGTTAGAAAGAAACCATTGGGTTTCTAGAAATGTTATTTGATGGGAGTATGGTGGTGTCAAAATTACATTTCATCGTTTGCTGGCCTATTCTCATTCAAGAACTGTTATGTAGTTCTAAAATGTTACGAGAAAAAAAGTTTAATACTCACCACCTAAAATTGTCGTTGACCTACTTCGATTGATATACAAGGCAACCAGATAAGTAAAACATAAGATTAGGCATTGCTGTAGTTATGTCCTAGATAGGGTCATTTTGAAGATCTTTCCTTTTTCTTCTTAACGCATTTTTATGAAAAACAAAAGAAGCAACGAAAATTCATACAATATTAAAATTTCTAATTTTAATCAAACCTCTAACAATGATAACTTCAATTTCATGAAAAACCTGCGCTCTTTTAAGCATGCAAGACCCAGTTCTCTCTGAAAAATTACAAAAAGTAAGTCAAAAAATAGGCAACTTAAAATGAAAAGCAGAATATGTATTTTTTACACGCTTCTTGCCTTCTGACGATCAATAAGACTGTTTGGCAAAAAGACGACCCTCTACTTCCTTTAATAAACAGCCACAGGGGTGAATATTCTAAAAAAAAAGGTTTTATACAAATATAGATGAGTTATATAAACCACAAGAGCGTAAAGATTTGTTGGTTAGAATATAAATTGTCTAATTTAATTTACGGCTACGGAAAAATGTTATATCCTAGTGGTACTGTATGCAACGGCTTATGAGATTAGCTTTCAGGAGATAAAATTTAATAATAAAGAATCGACAAGGCCCATTAAGCCGATAAAAACATAATTTTGTGCGTACGAGGAAAAGCGGTAGCTTCTAACTCAATTTTAAGGTTTCCCTCATAAATTTTATAAATCATGTTTTTAACTGATTTATATTCCCACTAGCTAAATAAAAAAAAGAAATATGTAAACGAGAGGCCATTAAAAGCACATATGTTTCAGAGTTAAAAAAAAGAGTTGTGATAAAAACTTGTAATAAATTATAAACACTCGCATTCTATACACAAGTAATTTGTCATCCGAGCACTTAACTTTAGTAGTTAGTCGCTTACTACTATATTAATGCATAAGTTTTTTAAACAAAAACTGAGATAATCGAGATAACCGTTATTAATTCAAAGAAATCCGGTTCGAAGGACCAGCCGCTTAGTGGGTTAATACAGCCTAATACAAAAACATTTAACGATTGGTTGTGACAAATTTTTAATTGGTTTATGCAGATTGTTTCTAACGTTCATTTAATTTTAATATATTACAATTTATACTTATTTTATTATATACAAATTATACTTATTAGAGATTAATTTGTAAATGTTCAATAAAACTATTCACTAAGATTAATCTGTTTATCTCTGCTAGTACTATTGCTAAATAGATTATTAATTTAACAGTAGTTGTTTAACTTAAATAAAGATTAATTTTAGATTTTATTAATTTTCATAAGTAGATCAAAAAATTAACTAAAAAAAAATCATAATTAGATATTTGAAATAAATTTAGAAATTCAATTCCTGATTTACTTTTCTTTTCCTTTATTATCAGCCTTCAATATTTAATTAAATATCTTAAATAGATCTTAATAAATAGTTACACATTCAGGAAGATCGACTTAATTATAACATAAAAGCACAACTTTTAAATAGTAAATCCTTCAGCAATATTCTTGTGCAAATCATTCTTTTACGACCACGTTTACGTTAAATTAGAAAATAGAATTTAATTCAAAAATTTTCGAAAAATGTAACAATTCACTAATTTATCGTTTTGAAAAAAATGCTTCAATCGACTTACAATTAGTAGTGGAATCAATAAAGTAGGAAATCATGAAAAATGCAATAAGGAGCACATTTCATAATTTTGCTTAATTTGGTCAAATATTTATTACTGTATTTTTAGAACAACCTAGAAGTGCTAGAACGCTTGTAATTACATGTAGACCAAATTGAATTATAGTTATTATTTTAGTTTAGTTTTATAAATAAAAGCAGCAATTTATCAACCTCTAAATACTAGAAAACAATAGAAGAACAAACTAATTCGATGTTTTTAATTAATTATAATTATAGATTTTTAGATAAAAATTTGTCAAAAATTGTCCATAAAAAGAGTTCAAATAAATAAGCAGCTAATTAAATATTGAAATACGGCCAAGTATTTAAATGTAAGATTTTTCCAATTACAGTTGATTTCAATATAAAAAAAATTGTCTGTAGTTGTGGAATTGTAGTTTAATTTAAATAAATCTAAATAATACAAGAAAAAATTTATATTTGATTTAAAGCACCGATTTATTCAAAAAATAATACCAAAAGAAATTAATTGCAATTAGATTAGCATGATTTAAGTAAATGCAATCAGAAAATAATATAAATTCAAACAATTAGGCGCCTTGTTTCAAATAGACGAATTAAATTCCCAATTATTTATCTTACTTTATCACAGTAATAATATTTATTCCATATCTTTGTATAGAGACTCCAATAAAATACCTTGCATGACTAAATAAAATAAATTTAATATTTAAATGTTTTTCCGTTTGTTATCAACTTATGTGAAATAGCAAGGATATATGTACTAATTTTTAAAAAAGACGGGGTTCTGTTCCTTTTTTAAAAATTCAGTTCTTCCAATCAACCATAAATAAAATTTTCGGCACCAAAAAGAGTGACCTCTATTAAGATAATTATAAAAGAGTTATCAAGCTGTCAATAAAAGCATAACCTCACTTTAAATATTAAAATTTTTATAATTGATTTTGTTATTGATTAAATGAAGTTTAATTTTAATTTTTTAAGGTAATAACTTCAAACATCAGTCAAATTTGCAACTTACTTTACAGTGACCTAAGATTAATTAACAATAGAGAATAACTTCCAATAACGTACAAGTAAGTAGTATTAACTCTCCTCTTCTTAGACCAATTTTCAATATTAAACTCTATCACTTTAACATTTCAACACTAAAAGATCGTCAACTTCCCACTAGGATAATCGATAGAAATAATCTCCACTCCTTCCCTCTCTTTGAAGACAGCTGATAACACCTTTCTTACCGAAACTGTATCAAGCACTAATAAAGTCTAAAGTTTATTTTCGAATTGGCATCTGCAAACCTTATATAAGAAATATGAGATCTAAATCTTATTTTTTTTATTAGCAGTCCAATCCCATAAATTTTCTTCAAATTTACAGTATTTTAAATTTATATAATGTTGTGTTGTTATAATAATTAAATTGAATATTTTATAAATTTTTTATCATTACAAAAAATTATGAATACAAGTACTTGTTTACTTTCTTTTAATTACAGGTTTCTTGGGCTTTTGAAATTTGTGAATTACCTTCTCCTTGCCCAGGGTTTCCAGCACAAAAACGTCACATTAATCGTCTTGAAAGATAGTTGGGTTTTCACCACTGCTCACCAGTATACGGTGTTCATTATTATTATTAAAACATTATGGACGTGAGATCAAATCTCCATGAAAACCAAAACTATTTCATAATTAAAACTATTTGACTGTATGGTCAAAAATGCTTAAAAATACGTAACATAAATTTACAATTTCTTTTTTTAGTGCAGTTGCAAACAATTAAATTATTTTGATAATTATTTTTTTAAGAAAGAACCCAATATAGAACAAAATCAAAATTCATAATAAACTAGTTTTGATTTTTTTTCAAACTACGTTCATTTTAATTCTTTTACTAAAAGATTATAAACTTATTGAAAATGATATACAGGGTGGGATTAAAATATGGAATATTAAAAAAAAAGCCAACTCAACCAGTTTTTTTAAAAACGCTGAAACACGTCGATTTTGTTTTTTAAAAATACACATTAATATGTGCGATTCACCTTCCGACTTTCATTTGTTTCTAAGTTATGATGTCATCACACAAAAAATTAAATGACAATATAGATTTTTAATAGTGGAATCCGATAGTGATTTTTCTTCCCTTTATGATCATGCAAATAAATCATAAGGTTGCATAACAAAAATTCTGAGAAAAATCGAGCTGAACTTTGTAAATGTTTGTTAGTTATGACGTCATCACAAAAAATTTAAATGACAATATAGATTTTTAGTAGTGGAATACAATAGTGATTTCTCTTCCCTTTATGATCGTGCAAATAAATCATAAGGTTCCATGACAAAAATTCTGAGAAAAATCGAGCTGAATTTTGTAAATGTTTGTTAGTTATGACGTCATCACAAAAAATTTAAATGACAATATAGATTTTTAGTAGTGGAATACAATAGTGATTTCTCTTCCCTTTATGATCATGCAAATAAATCATAAGGTTGCATAACAAAAATTCTGAGAAAAATCGAGCTGAATTTTGTAAATGTTTGTTAGTTATGACGTCATCACAAAAAATTTAAATGACAATATAGATTTTTAGTAGTGGAATACAATAGTGATTTCTCTTCCCTTTATGATCATGCAAATAAATCATAAGGTTGCATAACAAAAATTCTGAGAAAAATCGAGCTGAACTTTGTAAATGTTTGTTAGTTATGACGTCATCACAAAAAATTTAAATGACAATATAGATTTTTAGTAGTGGGATACAATAGTGATTTCTCTTCCCTTTATGATCATGCAAATAAATTATAAGGGTGCATAACAAAAACTATGAGAAACATCGATCTGAACATTTAATGTTATATTATGGTATCAATATATCAATATATCAGATCGATTTTTCTCAGAATTTTTGTTATGCAGCCTTATGATTGATTTGCATGATCATAAAGGGAAGAAAAATCACTATCGGATTCCACTATTAAAAATCTATATTGTCATTTAAATTTTTTTGTGATGACGTCGTAACTTAGAAACAAATGAAAGTCGGAAGGTGAATCGCACATATTAATGTGTATTTTTAAAAAACAAAATCGACGTGTTTCAGCGTTTTTAAAAAAACCGGTTGAGTTCGTTTTTTTTTTTCAATATTCCATACTTTAATCCCACACTGTATATTATAAATTATTGAAAAGGTAAAATAACGATATCATACTTAATTTAGATTTTCGAATTTAATTACTTGGTAATTGAAGTTTTTATAAAACTTAAAAACCCCTTTTTTTATTATAACTTATACTAAATACATTTAGAAATGTTAAGACATTTTAATATATTTATTTAAATTAGATAATTAAGTTTTAAAAACATGATTTTTAAGTTGGAGAATAATTGACTTACGGGCACAGAAAAAAAAGTTTTTTTTAGATGTTCCGGTTCCAATAAACATAATTCAATTTTTATTATAATTAAAAAGTAAATTTTACAAAATATTTTAAATAATCAAGTACTTTTTCAATTTGTCTCACATTTAATTAGAAAGTAATTAAAATACTATAATAATTGTAGCATAATAATTTAACCGCAAACGTCTCTACCGCTTTCAATGTTTATGGGTGCTAACACGTTTGCAAACACGCAATGTGGTGACCATTTCAGGTGTTCTACGATTGGACTATCCGACGGTTCCCATTTGAAAATGTTCACTCGGCAATAAAAACATTCTACTCTATCTTCACGCCCCGTGTAGACAAATCCGGCCTCAGCTAAAGATTTTGGAGTTTGTATACCCTTCCAATTACGAAATGATAACACTCGTTCTGTCAAGCACGTATTCTGTAAGCTCGCTCCTACACACATTTTGAATTTTAAATACATGCCACCTGCTATATATATCTACGGCTTGACCTTGAATGGTGTTTGATGACCTTGAATATACCTTATTTAGTTACCTGCATGGCCTTGAATGCATTGCTGCCATTTTGATGACCTTGAAGAGTGGCCTTGAGTTCAAGGTCACAACATTGTTGCCATATTGATGACCTTGAGAATGCGTTGTTGTCATATTGTTGACCTTGAGAATGCGGTGTTGCCACGTTTAGGTGACAGAGATAGGTTCAAGGTCACCCTGTGTTAGAGAGATATAGGTTCAAGGTCAAGGTCAGGAGTGGGGGGTGGGTTCAGAACTCTCAATTTTTATCTACTAGCCATAATCTAAACATTGATATAGTAGAAATAGTTTTTGTGTAAACAATTCTGTGAACTTCTTTAAGTAAAAGTAATTTATATTTTCAACCAATCTTTTATCAATCAATTAAAAATTACAAAACCAGTCAATTAAAAAAAATAATAAAATGAAAACAGAATTGTGGACCAGAAAAACAAAGTTGGTAAATTATAAAAAAATTAATTATTATTATAGCAAAATATAAAAAAACAGCTAAACAATTAAAAAAAATTAATTCTAGAATTCAATTCCATTCTCATGGGTTTTTAATTTTATTATACCGTGTTTTAATCAGCCAAACCTAATATTTAATTTTATTTAATAAACATTTACATCAATACATATTTTCTATAGTTAAAATGTTCCAATTTTGCTTTTGATGGTTCGAATCCAAATATTGACAGGGTAAGCGCAATTCATTTTAAAAGGTTATATTTCCAAACATGATTAAATTCGAATATTTCTTTTATTATATCTGTTTATGAGTTCAACAGTACGGCCCTTTACTGAAGGTAGAGGATATTAAAATGTTACTAGAGGAGATTATTTTAAGGTTTAGGCTAAGGCTATGACAGACATTTAGGATAAGAAGAAATAAACTTATATACAGGGTGTTTCACTTAACTGTCGTATAAATTTAATGTGTGATAGTACTCGTCAATGGAAACAAAAAATACTGGTGCCATTTTTGATTTTACGCTCATCGAAAAAAAATTGCTAAAAAAGGTCAACTTTTGGGAACTGCTGGAAATAATAGTGAAAATAAACTGTGACATTACCTGTATTACTCGCTATCTCAGCATGGGTTCCAATACAGCTTCTTTTACAATCACGTTATAATTTCAACTACAATAAAATTATAATTGGTATATTATCATCTAGGGATCTAATTACCCACATTGCGGGGGCATTTAGCAGCTTCCTGTCCTTCTTTCGAAAATTAGATCTTTGCTAATTAATTAAGATCGATAACAGGGTAACAATTAAGAACTCTTTAATTATTTTTATATGCAAAAATGTGATGAGAAATCAGAGAAGGTAGCCATCGCACCAATGAAGACTCGGAATATAACATATTCTTTGCAAATACCCAGAAAAAGAGGTAATAGCATCTACGTACTGAGTTAATTTAAGATCTCCCATAAATTTTATAAATCATGTTTTCATTTCAACTGATTTATATCCCTACCAGTTAAAAGAAGGAAAAATGTAAACGAGCGCCATTACAAACACATCTGTTTCCCCCATAAAAAGGTTGTCGTAATAAAAACCTGTTACTACAGTAATTTTGTAAACCATATCTGTCACTCCTCAACTCAAACATGTTGAATATATCATCCACAATAGAAATAAAATTAAATCTTTGCCCTCTTTATAATTTCATGATATTACTAACATAGACAAACTCATTATCAAAATCGCGACACAACAGCTAAAAAATTAAAATTGTGGGGTTAAAAGCAAAACACAAAAACCGCCATCACCATTGGCGGTAGCGAAGGACCAATTTATAAAACAAAGCCTCAACAAAGTCCGGTCAGCATAAATTTAAATCTAAATCCACCTTGCATTCGAGTCATGAATGCCATCAAGGTTTAAACGTAAAATATTTTAGGATCAATGTGGGTGTCGGGAGAATGAGTGGCGAAAGTAATTACCAGCCTTTGAAAGTGTTTTATTAAATTATATAGAAGTTCAGTTCACTTTGCTCCATCTGGAACTTCACAGTAAAATTAGGGTAGCATCCAGTTAAAATACTTTTCTTCAAAAGAAATTCTTTAGTTACTGTGCAGAGACAGATTCTGATTTAACAAAGGAGACAATACTGGGGGTCTATTTCTTTTTATCAGAATTTTTATACTTTATAATTTAATTATCTCTAGTTAGTCTGTAACAGTAAGTAGTACATGCTATCACTTTTCAAATTTTCATTAAATTAAATTATTTAAAACACACACTTTTCTTGTGATTTCTAAGAGAAAGAAAAATAAAAATATCTCAATTGAGATCTCGAAAGTAAGCATGAACATTCAAATGAAAATGGAAATCAGAATTTATAATCTCTTTAAATTATGATTTCCTAAGATTTTCAGATAAAAGCGATACCCAGGCTATCTACGTTTAATGAGATTTTAATGGTAGTCTGATTAATGAATCCAAAGCAAACATACCAGCCGAAATCGCAACATCTAAAGCTAACTTACCGAAGCGATATCAAATAATCCCTTGGTTATTAGTTATTGGGACGAGTGTTCGAGACTCACCTGAAAAAGAAAATCAACTGTTAGAAACTGTTTTAGTTTTATCTAGTCATATGTACATCAAAATTAATAATAAAAAAACTATTATATAAAATATATATACAGACAAGTCCGGCTCTTTAGCGCCATGCAAGGAACACGGTTTGCAAATGCCCATTCTATCTTGTTTTGATTTAGAAATGTTTTTTAATAGCGTTTCTATATTTAGAGAATTTTTTATTGCTTCTATTAACAATTACAAACATAAATAAATATAATAATCTCAACTTCCCACATAAAACCTCGTTCTGTCCAGTGCGAGTGCTAAGTGTAAGAAGCACACAAAAATCTAACAGAGCTGAAGCATTGGATGGGTAATGGGAATTCGTAAACTCAATGGCAGTCATTACATGACGCTAGAGCGCTAGACCAGTCTGTATAAAACGTTATCTTAAGTTGCAATAAATTGCTAAGTAAAGACCGTGGCAGTGACGTATCCAGAAACTTAACTTATTGTTTTCCATTTTTGATAAAGGATAATTTTTAACTTATTATAAGCACCAAAGATAACTGATGGTAAGTACATTAGATAGAATGCAGTTATACAATTTTCACGACAATTTGATTTAAAACGAACAGATATTCTCAAAATAAAATTTTGTGTAAAGTCTTAGCAGACTTTATTAATTTTTTTAACGTTAAAGAGCGTTTCTGATAAGCTAAAAGTGGTCTCCATCATATTAGGATTTATTTAAATTGATTTAGGATAACAACATACATTTTATTTAAAAAAATAAAACCATCTATTTTGGTCAATATTTTTTTTAATAAATTATTCAAAACTACTTAATGATCAAAAACAATCAAATTGTAATCAACAAGAATTGAAAAAAAACTCAAATCTAATAATTAATTTCAGTATTAATCATAAATGTCTTAAATAAATTCAGTAATCGGTGTACTTCGTATGTACGATGGTTTCCGGAGAAGAGCAGACTCCTATCTCCATAGCTTGTTCATGACCTGTGCTACAGTGGGCATTTTATAAGGAGATTACATACCTACCTAGTTCATTAACTGAATGAAATTTCAAAAATATTGATATGAAGTTTTGGGGATGCTTTTGCCTCAAAATCACCCTCCTAAAAACACCACTGGCACTCGTTTTCGCATACAATAACCTATAGATTGAGCACTCGATCTCCTGACAATCGACATTGATTTTATTTATAAAATCTAAACCATCACATTCTGTAATGATCTCTGTTGACATTTTATTCCGGCAGCAGCTCCCCTTTGAGGGTTTATGGGAAGCTGCTGGTGTAAAATCTATGAAACATCATCTAAAAATATAATTGGACAAGCGCCCTAACTTTTATAAAGAACTTAACTCTCACCTCACAGAAGCATGTTTATATTCGATATCATTAAATCCTCTGAGCAATAACGTCGACGTCAATGAGATGGAATGTTTAACGCTGGGGCCACTTTCTTAAGGCAGATTCTCACTATACGGCAGGCTACCAACAGTCACCGGACCAACAAAACATTGTACTGTACATTTTATATGAAGGTATTCACATCAACCATCACAGGCACAGACCGTCACGGCCATATAAAATGTACAGTACAATGTTTTTTCGGTCCGGCGACTGTTGATAGCCTGCCGCATAGTTAGAATCAGCCTTTATTGGTATAGAAATCGTCTCAACACATTTGGAGGTTAGGACTTTGTTTTCACTAATTCTCTGAATCTTTTAGATGAAATTTTTCGCATGTTTTTTTTACATTCAAACTAAAGCTTATTTACGAACAACAAAAACTAGTTGCAAATAAACCTAATGGGATTATCACTGCGTGATATCACCGTACACTATTGGTCGAGCTTTCACTTACTTAACCCTGTGCCTACACATTGCAGTTTTACTTAAATAGTTTTATTGTGATTGCTACAGCAGCAGAATTACGTGAACGGTATTTACGCTTGCGATTTCGAAACTTCTATTTAATTGAAGTTCAGAAATTGTAATTGAACGTGTCTGGTTCAACAGATTTAACGCGTCTTGATCCAACATGTTATTTCCTCCAAACCGTTGTTCTCGAACAAGGAATCAATTTAATAACACCAAAAGATTGGTGTTATTGTAAGCAACATGTAGTTAATAAAGTGGAAGAAAACATGTGGGTACTTGACGAACTTATCATAGTTATTGCTGACCTCTGGTTTTAGAGGTGAACGATTCTCAAAGTAACCTACCTAAAGTAACCACCGCGATTAATTCTTTATGGTAAATTTTAAGTTATTCTTAATACATTACGTACAAAGGTATAAATTATCCTGTAATTTTACGAACTTTCTTATTCATACTCACTTTATGGTCACAAAACTTTCTAATAAGGATTTATAACAAATTATTGGTAATTTACTATTGGTCAAAGATTAATAGTTAATCCATAATTAAATTCTTAATTTCCACAACTTCCCGTTCCCTCTTCTTAATTGCAATTGTATTTTTACGGAACTTGTTAGAATTTTTGCATACGCTAATTTGGTGATAGAATAGAATACAGATTCTGATATCTAATTTTTAGGACTGGGCCTGTATTCTTGAACTCATACGAACAAGTTTCGCATACGAGATGACGTAATTTTTACGTCATAAAGGCGCAATTCCACTAAGGCAACATTTAAGCAACATGTGGCATGCGGCAATGACGCATGCTATACTGAGTCTTTCAACAGAAGCAACATGAAGCGACATAAAGCATGCATCTTTGCCGCATGCTACACGTTGATTGTCTTATCCCGTCACATGCGTCAGCAACACTAAACGACATGTGGCATGTGACATGTCGCCTTGCGTTGCATCAGTGGAATTGCACCTTTAGATGCAACTTAGCCAATCAAATGTTAGAAGGTACTAGATCAATTCATCAATTAATTACGATCAAGAACATCTAAAGTTATACGGCTCCATAAGTATAATCACAAGAGCCGAAAAGACTTTTCCGAATCTAGGCTCGAACCTGTCGGTTACTGGATAAATGTCATATACTCTTCAGTATATAGAGTAGAGTGACAGGCATCTTGACTGCTCAACCAACAAGGCCAACAATCGTCGTTTGTGGACCGATTCAAACGTGGTTTTTACAAAAAAAAGATTCAATTTAACTATCTATTGAGCCCAAAGCCATCAAAAGGCTACTAAATTATTTCCACACACTATTTTGGCGCATGTTACGAAACACCCCTTGCAGAGAACGTTTTAGGTAGAAACTAAGTCAACCGTGTGCAGATTGTCCTTCAATCGTACACGATACACGAATGAGTAAACACCGCCGAAAGATAGAGCAACAGAAGTAAGTAGGAGACAGGGGAAATACTATTGCAGTTGTACAAAATTAAGCGTCACAATGTTACCACGTACCCCAAGCAACTCTACAAAGAAAAGTGCAGTGCAAGAATAAAGTGGTAGTGAAGAAAAGAATTGGTGTTGGACTAGATTAGATGAAGGCTTCAAAAAAGGATGTTTGGATCTGCGCAAGCTGGCAAGTTTGATCATGTGAAATGTGGCATCGAGCAGCGTTTCAATAACGAAAAAGATTGGTCCCCACAAATATGCTTCCAAGGTCTGCACGAAAAAAATCGCACCGCTCAACGGATTTATAGTGCAGATTAGAGTTCCGAGTTCTCCACAGTTCAGAGGCTTCACGTTACCCAGTTACGTTACGTTACCCAGTGGCTGAAAACAAACCCAAGCGGATCGTTTTCCCTTTCCAAGTTGCTGGATTGTTTGCATCGGCATAAGCACCGTAAAAACGCAGTAAGTGCACACAGTCGAATCAAAACGCTGTTCCGACCAGCACGTCGCAGTCCAAATCAAGTATTTCATAATACGAGAAAGAGGAGTCTGCAGAAAGGGTAATACTAAGAATTTCGTCCCTGTATGTTGCATTTCCAGTCAAACCAAGACGTAAAATTGCTGACCCAGCTTCCTTCCTATTCAGTATCTTCTTCTTGTGAAAACGTCAAAAGGTACAAGAAATGAAAACAAAATAACGACTGAGAAAGGAACCTTACCTCCAGATTTGAAAAAGATTACCCAGATGAAGATCTCAATGACGATGAGACTCTTCAAATAGATTCTGCGGGTGTGATAAAATTTATTTAACACCACACAAAAAACATAAACAAACAAAATTAGAATTAAAATGCTATGAATTACAAAAAAATTAAAAGTATGTTTGGATATCTCCATTCAAAGAAAAATTAATTCTAAGACAATATAATTCTTTTTATCTTTAAAATTAATATTTCTATTATTTGTATTAGTAAATTTGAATAAATACCTTACATTAGTTACAAAAATCAAAATTATTGACGCCTTTTAAAATTACCTACTAAATTTAGTAGTAATCTGTAAAATGTCCTGCTTCCATATTCAGCATCAAAATGGTTGAAATGGCACAAGAATTCACCTCTCTTCATGAAAAGTCTTGTATTGTATTAAATAAAGTTGAAATTATATAAACCAGCTGTATTTCGGACATAAGGTAAATCCATTTAAATTTATAAAATTATTAATTTCCAAATTCCATCCCATTTCCAAGGACCATTATCAATCTTTTATCATAAAACTCTCTTTCCACAAAAAAAAGTACTAAATAAAATCAAAAGCTATAATGGTACAAAAACATGTTGATGTAACATCAAAATAAAATCTCAAAGTTTTGACGTTTGGTTAACTTTGACATTACTACTGATAACATAACCTTCAAATTTTCTATATTTTGCTCTGCACATAAACGCGTGATTTGGACAACTAAATTTTTCAGAGAGAGCTTCACCAGATCTCCAGCTCAATTTATATGTCTTCAAGAAACAAAAGAAAACTTAGTTACTTTTCTAGTAATTTCTAATAAATTTAGTGTAAAACAATTAAATAAAACTGTAACTAAATCTACATAACCATATTGTTATTTATAATTAACTTTAATTGTTTAAACAAATATTATAAATAAATAGAAAAAATTCCTCTATTTATTGATATGCAAAACTTTCGCTAACACTTAAAAATAAACTCTGCATAGAAAGTCAATCAAATAAATTTTAAAATGCATTGAAATTTTATTAAAATTTGAAATAATTGCTTAATAACACTTTGTTAGCTCCTTTTCTTGATATAAATTCTATCCTTATATCATATTGAACAATAATTACAACTTTTTAGACATCCAAACTATTAAATAACTACTAAATTACATGTTTTCAGATCATCAAAGTAAAACGCAGAAATAGGTGTTTTTAAACTCATAGATCTTCTATTAGAAATCATCCCCACATTTACCTATATGTCTCAGTTGTGTCCAATGAACTACTAGACGACAACAGAAGACTTTTTAATATTGAAAAATAACAAAATTATTATGAAACTACCTACAGTAGTTACGTACCCCAACTATATCGCTAGGTCTCAAGAAATGTTTGTATTATTTTAAAAATTAAACTTGCAGGTAAGGTAATCTTTGCATACATCTTCACTAACATGCACCTTGTTTGTTTCAGGCCGAAACAAACCTTGAGATTGTTTTAATATCTAATACTATCTACAAAAATTATGTAACGATAGATAATCGTTAGCTAACCAAGAAAAATTACCAAAATTAAGAGAAAATTCAAGTTTAAAATTTATCCTTTTTCTATTTAGTGTGTTATAAAGTGTTTCTTTAAGAAAATGAAACCTATTTAAATTATATTAATTAAATTTTGTCTTAAAAAATTAATTCCCTTGGAAATTATGCAACCCAACTAACATTGTTGTGTGATTAAATATCATCTCATTAAATATCATGACATTTTCTCACTTGAAATAAGCTTAATTTTGACCAATTACCTCTCCGCACATATCAAAGATTACCTCGGAGACCAAAGCTGACAATGATTTCGAACTTACAGAGATTAGTTACATATAAAAATATAAATCAGTTATGATTTTTCTTCCAACTATGACAGTTTTAGAGATGAATCAGCGTGACAAATGGACAAACAGAAAGAGGATCTTAGCAATACGCTTTCTATACTAGTTTCAACTATGTTTTCAAATCACCCTTAGTACATAGAGACTTTCTTCTTCAAAATGCTAGTTCAGACTCTCAACTGGATATATAGTGCCCCACGTGACGGTGACGGTTTAAGCGACCTAAGAATATTAGTCAAGAGTGTTGGCAAAAAGTGTAGATTAAAACCTATCAAGGTGGGTCAAAACGTTTGCCAAAATGGTGTTGCCAAAACAAACTAAGTAAGATTTTGCTGTAAAATCTTTTATAATATCCGTACATCTGTGGGATGACGCATTCGTTTTCAGATTTAATTCCTGAAAATTTGGAAATAACTCACAACTCAGTTATGTCATATACATATATTCTATATTTCCTCCATTCCAACTCTGTCTCTTCCGACAAGTATACTTTCTAATAGTTCAACACGTGAAGATTTAGAAAACATTTGCCATTTTGTAACGAAAGATGGCTTGTCGAGAAATTTTGTTACATTTGCAATGCGTTAAGTAAAATTATAATGATTTGTCTCAGACTTATTTATTCTTTGGAATCAATTTCAGTTTCACTGTTTTCTTCGTGCAATACCTCTTACAGCAGTTATTTTATTGAATAACTAACTTATGTTATTTCAGACTCTGTTATATGTTATGTTTCATACAGTATTGTTGGATCTGTATAGTTACAGTTATTGTTGTATGGTTATAGTCAAGGGTTGATGTAAAGTATTTGGTTTCCATGAGAATGGTAAAATGTGCGTGTACAAAAAGTCAATAAAATAGTCTGTCACATGTAGATTGCTGAAATATTAATAAAACATAAAGTTAAATGAAATTGGAATCTAATTAAAGATATAATAGACGAAATACTACACGCAAATATATAACAGACTCCATTTTCAGGAAATCATACGTTGAATTAATTACATGTTAAAACTGCATTGTATGAAATAGTATATTGTATTACAAGTGCAGAAAAGTGTCAATTTCTCACGAGTGTGAAGAAGAATCACTAGAGTGTGAAATTGGCGTTTTTGCACGCATTACACACTATACTTTATCTACGACAACAAAAAAGTAATAAACCACCAACAGCTAAGAAAGATCTTTAACCTAGAATTTATACTCGCATTCATATTTTTTACGTGAAATCTCTGGCAATAAATTAAGAGATGTAAGGTGAGCCGCACCCACGATGTTTGGGGGTGTATACACCCCATTTTCCCATCATCGGATTCACTCGTGATACATCTAGAATTTCGAAAACGACAAAAACAAATATTTAATTTTTCAAGACAATAGTAATAATGCGTTTACAATCTGTATAATTTCAGTCAATCTACTATTTAATACTTACAGCTAAATAATTATACGTATTTACTCGTTTTCAAAAAGTATTTTTTTATAAACAATCACAATTCAGTTGTCAAGGTTATTAACCCCTTTGGCGCGAAATGTCATCATATTCTAGCAGTATGTAGCAAATTATAAATGCTTTCAATGTTTTTATTGTGATTTAGCAATAATAATAAATAATATTACATTAACAATTATATAATAATGTAAATAATTAATCAATTTTGTGTTTTAATTGAATAACAATCTTTGTAACTCTATATAATGAGAAATAAGCTAGTCATCTCAAGACGTCTACGTAGCTCAATCGTTAAGCTCCCGCTAGTAGACAGGCGATCCAGAGTTCGATTCCCCGCTCTGCCGTTGATATTTTTTCTAGATGGATTTCCATTCAAAATATAATTTAATGTAAAACATTAAACAAAATAAATTAACCTTTATTTAAATTTTATATTTAAAATATTTTATAATATTATAATTTATTGCAAGTGTTGACATCTATGGCGTTTTAATAGAACTGCTGATTGTTGAGAAATCTTTCCTCACGGTCTTTACCGTTCAGTTTGGAGATTGTTTGCAATTGGGTGACTACGCAACGCTTGGGCAACGGTTACTAGATTGTGCGGAATGTGTAACTTTCTATGGTCGTCGTAGATAAAAGTAATTTAAAATTTTTTTGTCGACTTTGAGAATAAATCATTCCAATGACATATAAGAAGCGTTAGTGTGCCCGAAGTCAGTTGCCGAGGCTCGTGGTGAAGTATCAAGGAGACCATTTATTGTCGTAAACACGGGCTAATCTATTAATATCATACCCTTATAAATAGTGTAAATAGTATAGGTATAGTTTCGTAATTAAGGTAATTAACTTGCGTATGTGTGTCGTGAGATAATAAATCATATAAATTATTTGAAAACATCGAACTTCATCAAAAAGGGTTAATAATTATCTTAAAAATTGCAATATTTTAAAAAATGTATACCATATGACACAATTTAATTGTATATCAGACGTGAACGACTTGTTAATATCAACATGTCAGTCTGCACGTTTCAAAACAAACGTGATAACTTAAAAGGGTACAAGCGCTACAAGCTACTTCAAACATAATTATTATGATTAACTGCACGTCTAACCGTGAATTATTACTAACAAGACCCAATAACATGTCGAGTTAGTAAACGAAAAACGTAAACGTAGTCGAAAAACTCATTCAATACAAACCATTTCTCATCAATAGCGTTTGCAATATTTACTTCAAATATCCTATACAATCCGACAACAAACACTCCTTTAAAGCATTTTATATTCCGCTTTATTAAAATCCTATAAAAACAAACCAAACCAAATAAAGAATTTCCCAGGAATTATATAATAACAACCGTAAACAAAACATAAACTGCTTAATTAGTTAGCATTATTACGTTCCGTTAGGTTTAGTTAGTATATTAACCTGTAGTAGTAAGTAGTGTTACCAGGAGTGTTGTTGTTTCCGCTTTATAAAATAAATTTACTGTGATATCCGGTCATATAGAGAGTAATTTCCTTTCAACAACTCGTAAATAAAATTAGCTTGTTATTAAATGCTAAATACCTTTTTGTTTTTAATTTTTTACTTAATTGCGGATCCGATCATTTTTAATAATGATACCACTAATTTCCAGTGGATATAAAGAAAATTCATAATATACACGTGCAAACCTGTTTTTAGAACATTACTCATATCAATTAGTATCGCTATAAGACATTCCACAGTAATTATTGAAGAACGTCTGAATACAAAGAGTTTGTTGTCAAACAGAAGCCTTTTTTACTTAGACTAACAGTTTGCCACAGTTGTCAAGTACATATTTCGAATATTTATCTCTGGAAAGTTTGCAATCTCTGATGTAAGCGATTTGGTTTATGGCGGATTTTTAAATAATAAAATGACACATTAATTTACGTATTAATACGCGTTTTAGAATTAATAACTTCGAGTGAGGTAGAGTCAAGTGTTTGTTAGTGTTAAGTAGTTAAATTAATTGTAGTTAGTTACTGTTTAAATTATGGCAGAACCAAACACGCCTGCTTGTTTCCTGCCGTTTCCTGACGGATCAACCATTTTCAAAAGTACACTCACTAGAACCTGCAGATCATATACCGCGAGTGCAATTTTGCCAATGGCTATTGGAACGCAAACAGGAAAATCCGCTGTTTGCACAAAATGTGTTGTGGACAGACGAATGCTGTTTTACTCGGGCGGGGGTTTCTAATTCACACAACAGCCACATTTGGGCTAACGAAAATCCTCATGCTGTCCAAAGACATTATTTCCAGGCGTTTCGCGGTAAATGTGTGGGCGGAAATTTATCAGAACCGTTTAATAGGACCTTTTATTTTGCTTCGACCGTTAACCGGTGACTGGTACCTATACTTTCTGGACAATTAAGTGTTTGACGAACTCCCACTATTGAGCACCACCACACTTTGCTCGCCAGGTACGGAACTTTTTGAATAACGAATACCCTAACCGGTGGATAGGACCCATCGTCTGGCCTGTGAGATCACCGGACTTGACTCCCCTCGATTTTTATATTTGGGGATATTTTAAAACGTTAGTGTACGGATTGTAATCGCCTCAGAATAAATTCGCGCAAATGCCGATATGTTTGCTAGCATACATTTATGTGTACAGACAAACGGCGATTTATTTGAACACATGTTATAAAGATTGTTTGCATCTAAACGGTAAGTTTTACTCATTTTGTTAAAATGACATTCGTAAAATAAAAAACAGAACCATAAAATTTGCGGGTCAATGAACGTATGTTACATTTTATTTACCGACCTTAATAAATGATCAAGTCATCAAGGTAGTAAGTCACTCGGCAACCGCTGCTGAAATTCAATTCTGTTGTTTCTGTAAATTGATACGTAGCGGTCAGTTATTAATTTAGTAGTGCAGATGTGAGATCATTGTTTGCTTTATCAGTAATTCATATTTAAAATCTTACAAACAATCTATAGTCGACTCATGTCTTGCAAAAAATACGGAAAAATCCGAAAAAAATTTTTATTTTTATTTTATGAGTTTTGGGGTCTCTATACGGTCACCTTTCACCCCCTTAAAGCATTGCATACTTCACTGGAACACCCTGTAATTTAAAATACTAATAAGATAAATTATAAGAGCAGATTTTTTTTCTGAAATTGTGAAGTTATAGAAAACTTAAAACAGCGGTATTTAATTTTTATGTTAGTCTACTTCACGTAAATAACTATAGCAACTAAAATAAAGCTTTACTGTCTCGAGCCTTACTTTGTGGAACTCCCTTATAATGCAATAAATAAATGTATTTATATAAATTATTTGCAACAAATTTAATTAATTTATTATAAACGTATTATTTATTGTAATTAAAAAAATTAGTAAGTATTCTTTCGTTGCCTGATTAGAGATGTATGTATTTCAACAAGTATTAGGATGGAATCATTTACACTAACGTGAATTTCTTCAAAGTTGACATTTTTGATAAAAAATTGTTTGGATTCTTATTAGTATTGGTAAGTACTAAATAATTCTGCTATCCTAGGTGATCTGGAGCAATTTTTATTTTGCGAAGTGCAATATGCATTTGTAATTTTTTTTTCTGAATATGGAAAGAACCTCAGACATAGAAATCTTAAACAGCTTTTGGTATTTGATTTGCTATTAGAATTTTAGAATCCACGAAAAATTTGTTAAAAACTTTTGATAATAGTATGAGGCGGCTTACAGCCGGCGGTCTATAACAGAAATAGGCTGCAGAAAGCATTATATCGATAAAAATACGTGCTGAACAGTAATCGTGTTAACATACTCGTAAACAGCATAGAGTCCAATTCATGTACTGCGCAACACATCGTGCGCTCGACGCTCCTCGTCCGCGAGAGAGATAATGCATAATGTGATTTGAACTGAACATTTTAAAAACTGCTTTCCTATGAACCGGTGAACACTTTTGACAGTAACGCGATTTATCTGAACAACCGTGAGTGCAAAAGGACTGTAGTATTGTATTGTTGTAAAGTTGTAATCTTACACTCCAAGCTGACGGCTCAACTTTTCGTGAAAAATACATTAGTGCAGTCTAGTAAATTGCTTCAAGAACTGGGAAACTGCTTGAATATGGTAATGATATGATTGAATATGGTAATAGGAAGTGGTGAGAAGCAAAAGCAAGGTACTCTCGATGAAATAAATAGAACATAGTGAAAACATCAACTTCAAGGCAATGGTATTAAGAAAGCTTGATTTAAAAAAACGATATTCTGAAGAGCCAGCGATTGTTGCTATTAGTGAAAAACCCAGATATTCTGTTTGATGAATAGAAACTGATAAGTACTCTCACAACTATGACAAAAGTTCGGAAGACTGATCCCAGAACTGTAACAGAATTTGGTCTGATACTTGCCTCAGACTAGCTTATAACTGATTTGAGTTTGAGCTGTATATCTTTTTGGAAGCTTTGCTGTCTAGTATGTCGACATGCCTTTGGGAGTACAGCCCTTGGAAAGATACTGTGATTATTTTGGTTATAAATTCAAAATTACAATTTTTATATAAGTTTAGTTTTTCAAACTGTAGTTTGATCGTTTAGTCAGTCTGCACAATAACATTCGATTCCTTTCCTAGCGACAAACACAAATTAAACGTTTTAGAAGCTTTCGAAATATACAAACAAGATACCTTTAATGAACGAACAAATTGAACGTAAGGGAACCTTTCGTGTCGTGACCTTTATTGTGGTTTTCCTTTAAATAGTAGATCCCGATATTATTAGACTATATGAGAAGTAACAAGATGCATCTCTGCCCCTCAAGGGTTACAAGATTTGTTTTACGAGACGTTTTCGAGATTTTGCAGTTTCTATTTTCCTTTTGTTCTAATCTTTTCACTAACAATAAATTACATTCAATTACAATTTACACCAAAAAAGTTGACTTTAACTTTAAAATAATTATTTAAATATTCGCATTGCTAATAGAAAAGGTAAAATATACATATTACGATAGTTAGATAAGTTCATAGCCAAGGGTAGGCACGCGATCACACAGTTTTCATGAAGTTGCGGGGAGTGTTTCGAGTTTTATGCATGTGGCTGCACAGAAATATGTAGTCAACTTGTCGATCGCGTCTCCCATTGGTTATCATCTTGCCGTAGTATGTATATTGCGATGATGTAAATACATGGCCAGATTTGGTAGCATAGGAAAATTATAAAACGTGCAATGATTCACGTAGAAATATAAAATTGAACACGTTCATAAAATAAACATTAGTAAGGATAAATAGATACATGCTAAAAAGGTAGTTTCTTCATATTAAAACAATTTACATGCAATGTTATTCTTAAAATTAAAAAAGAAAAAAAATAGAAAGATTACGAGTTACATCCATACATAACCAAACTTTTTAAATTAACATTTCAATATAGGATTCTTATAATAAACATGTTAGGAATAAAGAATCAAAACATACATTGAACTTGATAATTAACAAAATTTAGGATACATTTTCATGCTTTTATAGATAATTAAATTATTATTGTTAATTATTTATAGAAATAACTTTCATTTCACATATGTGGGCTACCGCAGATAGGAATGTGCATCTATCGATAAGCTAACTCAGTTATGGGCTGCGTTTAAACTGAAAACAAATAAAATGTGTCATTATCTAAAACCCTATAACGCTAGAATCAACCTACTTGTTTTTTAGATCTGATTAATTTAAGTTTTCTCCATTGGCTTAACGTATTAACTTCATCATGGAAATTTGTTTTATTTTATGCATTTTGTCTAATGTTTCATTGCAGTTAGCTGGATTATTGTACAAAGAACGAGAATTGTTTATGATCTTCCTAGTTTTAGTTATTTAAAGGCATCAAAATCTTGTTCCAAAGATATTTCACCAAGACGTTCTTCGTCAAACTTATTATTTAGTTTTCCAGTTTAGTTTTTAGTACCATATGATGTTATAGCTTGAAGTTGTGTAATTAATAATTAATCAACATTTTAAGACTGTCTTTGACAGATACGGTTGACGTCATTTCGCGGGCTTGTGGTACATTTTAAGATATAAGTATCTTATATAATTTTGTTTATAATTTAGTAGGCTACATTCCTATGCAAATAGAATTAAGAAATTCGATAATTTTTATTATTGTTAAATAAATGTGACATGATACGCGTGCGTCAGCCGTTTGAAGATCTTCTTTTGTTTTTTGGTCAATCTTTAAAATGTTTTGCAAAGAGTATAAATGTAACTGGAAGAAAAACCAATTCAGTTAGCCTATTCCACAGAGCGAAACCACGTCTCGCTAACTCAAAAATTATTTTAGAGAAATAAAAGTAAGCTTATGCCTATTATTATTATTGTAAACAAATAAAATTTGTCGTGTAAAGGTTTTACTTACCTTTATAAATATTAGTGTATTCAAAAAGGTTTATTACTACTTCTCTATGGGATTTATAGAAATCTCTATTATTTTAAAACTCAAGAAAGATCTGGATATTAATAAAAGCAATTAACTAAAATGTCAGATCGATACTGGTGTTTGACAGCTGGAGTTTGTAAAGGGTGTATGCTGGGTTTCTCGTAGCTGTTGAATTTCCAAGGTAAATAATAAAACAGTGTGGTTTTCGTGAAAGATTTTAAGTGACGTAAATGCGTTTCGTTTATTTCGGATCAGTAAATAAAAAATTTATAGAAGACAACATATAGAACTGATCATTATTATTTTCAGTAAGAACATTAATTTAAAAAATATTATTTGTGTGAGAACTCTATGGGAGTCTTATGTTTGTTCAATGAGAAATTATTTATAGTATATTATTCATATACTATACAGTATCATAACAGTATATTCAACGAGCATATACTGATGGCTATTATTCACAAGGATGAAGTTTAAACCAGCCGTTTAGGCGAGTGAATAACAGCCATTATATGCGAGTAGAATGCTATAGTTTGTCTACGACAATTTAATATTAATCATACAAAACTTGTCATCCAATCATACAAAAATGTGTGAGCATATAATTATAATTGAACATAGTCAACTATATAATGAGTATATTATAACATAGTCGTAGATAAAAGTTATTATCCAACAATTAAATTTTTTAGATCCAGTTGGACATACATTATAAACCTTTCTTAGGGTTTCATTTATTCACTGGTTTATTTCTATGTTTTCTTTTTTCATTTTATGTTTAATAAAGAAAACCTTTGTTATTCCTCTACTTATTATTTATTTATTTCTTGGTGTTATATAATTCATTTAGCCATCTGTATGATAAGATTTCACATAAACAGTTCTCGTCCAGCTTCTTTAGTCCAGGTGAATTTGGGGTATGATAAATAAAGGTATAGAAATAGTTCATTCAATGGCGTTCAACGATTGTTTCATGCTCAAACAAAATTAATCAGACTGAATTAGCTTATTGGAAAAAGAGATATTGGGATGTTTTATTTATTTAGCCAGCCAATTTAATACATTCACTAATTTTGAATTCAGTTATTTCATAAATTTATTTAAGAGTAATAACATCGCAGTAGTTTACGATTCTTTCTTCGATTAGCAATGGAAATATTCAAATAATTCTTTTAAAGTTAATAACAACCGTTTTGCTGTAAATTAATTTGATAATCAATAAATGGGATCAACAACAATAATTATATTGATTTTGAATACTATACTATTACGTACTTATTGTAAGAATATTACTTATCAAGATTCCATAATTTTATCCGTTTCCAATTATAACGGAACACAGAAAAGAGTCCTTATGTATTGCCTTGCGGGACCCCATCTTGGACGATTGTACAATATAATAGTACCTTAATTGATCATTTTAAGACACCTTTTAATAAATTATTGAACATTTTCACGCTTTGTGATTCTATTATCGTGTAATAATCGACACGTGTATTAATCTCCGAGATATGAAAGTAAATAAATATGAAGCATAATTAATACACGAAATTAAATTAATTTCCTAAAATGCCCGCTTTTAGAAATTATTATCCATCAATTATAACATGAAATATTTAAATTTTAATCTATATTTAATCTCCATGCGAGGTATGAAAATTACATATTACAAAATTCAAAGATAGCATGAAAAGGGAGCATTTAATTTAAATTTAATTCGGTACTTTAAATGCACGCCAAAATAGCAAACTTAGATAAAGTTTTATATAAAGAATTAAGTTTTACGATTTCTATCACATTGTTTTATTGGTATAATTAAGTCTCGTAAGAAACTGTATAAGGATTAATGAATCTTTATTTATTTAGTGTCTATATAAACATTTATAAAAACACACACAAACTTTAATGCTTATATTTGTATTAAAAAATTATTCTTTAATAAATACTGAAAAAATATTGATGTAGTAGGCTGCGAACATAGACTCCTTTTTCCATCAAAATTCTAATTAAAATGTTAATAAGTGTTTTTGTTATTCATTTGAATTGCAAAATATTTTACGAAATCGTTATTAGAATTTTAATCTTTTTATTTTAAAAGAAAACCAGCCTAAATAAAAAAGTTTATTACGCAATTTAATTAATATGATAGGTCATAATTAACTGTTAATTAATTAGGTAATTTATATTATTTTCTTCCTTTGTTGTGATAACAAACAAATACATAATCCGTTAAAGTGCACTCGTTAATAAAGTAGAACCATTATTAGATAACATATTATGCAGGCTACGGTTGATATGAAGTTTTATTAACGTCAGTGTTGTTAACGTTAACGGACGTTCTAACGTATTTCATACGTGATATGCTAATTACAAGTGTGCCGATAAATTATAATACTGTCATATATAGAATATGTATGGAATTTATAATGTTTAAAGAGTTGTTTACATTCAGATTAATCATGTGAAATATTGACAATTTATCGATGTGTCATGCTCCAGTGATTAAAAATTTATTTATAACAAAAATTTTCATAAAAGTATAAGGAAGTAGGTATTAAAAATTTGTTCACTTTAAATGGGATGTTTCTGGGCGCCACCTAGACGTGATGATCTTAATTAACTTTCAAAGAACTAAAAAGTAAAATTTTAGCAAATTCTCTTAATCCCATCAAATAAAGTGTACAAATTGATGACAATTAATAAAGTGTACAAAAAAATATTTAAATCATAGGTCCACTTAGGTTAGTTCAAACTGAATGCTGCTACTTCAGTAGCTGTTTAGATTCTGACGTGAGCTTAGCTTATCACCTAAAAGACTTTTCAAAACAGGTATCACATGGCCCATGTCTGTATTAAAAAACATTGATGAAGTTGAACTTTGACACAGATGACGTAATAAATAAACAGTAAGTCGTAAAAGATATTCTGACTCTTTAGAATGAAATCCTTAGACTAAAACCTTTATCACATGGTGCCATAGCTTATTGCGTCATCTCACAGAAAAAAAGAGATCGCAGGCCGGGTTCGATCGCCGGACTTGGCGAGAGAAAATTTATCATAGACATATAAAGGTTCAGTACACTTCGCCGTGCTGTCAAATGGGGACGCTAAGCAGCCGGTCCCGGTAACCATGCAAACACTTGTGATTATCGTTAATAATGACACGTGTCTTTGTCTTCTCGCGAGCTAGACTAGCCCCCTGTTCGACCTTAGGATGAAAAAGTCTCATAGTACCACCACCGGTGGTAAGAACACTGCTAACCATGTTCATTAACTCACTTCATGCGAGGGGTTCTACAAAAAGTCCAAAAATTGGATATTTGAACTTAAGTTATTATTTATTTGAACAATTACCTGGAAAGCGTATCATCATCAAATGGTCTTGTGTCATAGATTAGCAGGTTTCTGCTTAATCGAAGTCACTACACATTCTATTTAAGTTTCGATACATAAATTAACTCTATCTAAGTTTATCTTAAGGCCAGGACAAACCAGTGTATACTCTCCGTCATAGTCCTACAGCGCTATCCTACCGGCCAGTACCAGTTAATGATGTACACGTACGTGGTACATGTAGAGAGTCTGTATTCAATTGCTCTCTAAATAAAGTATCAGTAGACGTTGCAATACCTCCAGATATGGCTTGATCCTTCCAATAAATCGAATGTCCGCATTTGCTTTCTTGAGCGAGCCATTGCAGATTCTAATTTTCCACGAAAGCTTCGCAAATAATTAGGGAAGTCAATATTGTAATTGAGAAATTGTTTTTTACATGCGATTCGCCTATGTAACAAAACCGATAATACACCCTGTATATACATACATGCTCATGCAATCTTTTAAAGTTTTAATTATTATATAAACCTTAAATGTATTGTGTTAGAAAGTAGACGTATACATAGTCTTTGTTAAGAAAATTGGTATTTTCATTCCATCCACATGGATTTTATTTATGGATTTTCGACATTTAAAGAATTTAAAGGTTAATGTTTGCTCCCCTGCGCGGATGCTTCTCATTCAAATATTTGCTGTACGAGAAGGTCCAAATGGAACTTAAGGTTGGACGTACAGTTATCTAGCGAAACTGCTTTCAGCAGAAATGATTCTGCCTAATACACAAAAACTTTTTCGCTGAAACAGAAATCAATTTTGTTCTGTCAAAAAGCACTTTTGACATCATTTAAAAATTGACCAGATATTTGTTATGATGATTCTTTAGCGTATAAATTATAAATTGCAAGGCTTTCCGTGTCTGTCTAAACTAACTTAACATGGTTATATGCAGGGTCATGTACAACTACAATTTTATATTTGTAACCAACTAGACAAAGCGTTACTATAGGCTAAGTCATGCGCCATAAAAGTTTTAAATGACGACGTGGGTCACGTGAGATATCATTGAAGAGCCTATCTAAAGGACAATTCAAGACATATGTCGTAATAATCTGTCATGAACCTGTGACCTGAGAATAGCATATTTATAGGGGCATATTACTGTTACATGGATCCATGGATATTTTTAGGCCAGTAAAATTAGACCCGTTTTGGACCGTTGGTGGAAATAAATGTTGGAAAGCGAGAGATCGTTTCGATCGAAAAAATGTAGTCCAACATGTGAGCAATACAATGATTTTTACCGCAAGTCTCTAGGATCAACCGTTCTTGAGATATCAAGATTTACGTTTACATCAAAAAACTGCAAGCAACGTCGTGCACCACGAAACAAATATGGCTGCCATGTTTCAATCAAACGGAATAAAAATAAAATGACAGTGGTTTTGATCTACCAATATTTACGGGTGATAACACACAAAAAATTATCTTTTTTCGAAATTATCGAGCGACCAGTACTGCACTACTTCATATGGATTGATCCTAATTGCTATGATGAGGGATGACAGAAAAATGGCCATTAAGTTAATCCGGCAACCTCTATAATATCAAAGCTTAGGTATTTCTCCACTTATATTAACAATCATAATCAGAAAACCAACGGGTTTTTTTATACGGAAAGCCTCTGGGCGTCCGGTCTGACGGAAAATCGAAAATTTGTAAAATTGTCGTTTCTCGACCGTCAATTTCCATCATACCACTGGACCGAATTTAAAGTGTTGGACACTCATCCGACGCAGAATTTAATGCTCTTTAATTCTTGTAATAGTAAAGTTTTCGTTGGAAAGCACCGCTTTGGCGTTATAAGCGAAAAACTAAAAAAGGTCCGAAGATTTCGTGGTTCTTTTGATGCCCTCAGGTAAGCTCGAGTCGAGGGACCGTGCAAACCTAGGATACTTATATTTGACCTCAAATGAAGCGATCGAAACGATCTCCCGCTTTCCAACATTTATTTCCACCAACGGATTCTATTTTACTGGCCTATTTTGAAACTTGGAGTTTATAATGCATTAAGGAAATGTATATGACCATTTAAAAGGCTAGGCTGGTAGATTTCTCTTTCCACGGTCAGAACACTGACAAGATACAACGATTTAAAATCAATGTGAAACTTTAAACCTAGAATTTACGAGCAGGAACTTAGACATACGAGAATATTATAAAATCTGAAAATCGGTTGGAATGACAGAAGCGTCCGAGTAAGAATTGGCTCTAAAAGGGCAAGAATTTTGTATAATGATTTTAAAAATAAACCACTCACATTTATTAAATGTTCACACACAAATTTTATTGTTATGTAAGGGTTGATATGTCTATACCCTTATAAGGATTGATGTTAAATATACCCCTAAGTATCTCCCACCTTGTGCAACTTCTTCAGCAACCTACCCATGCCTGTATGCGTACTGTATTTCAGTTGACCTAACCTAACCTAACCTGGCTTAATGTAATTCGATCTTCAACTTTAATTTTTATTCGACTTAATTTCTATCCCAAGCAAACCTTTAACCTAACCGAACTTAATCTATCTAATAAAAGTCATTATTTGTTGTAACCACAGCTTCGTTGATTGGAGAGCAAGCGTTTTACGTCTTTTATACGGTCGTTTGCGTTTTGTAGTTCCAGGTATTATTATTGTTTTGAAGGGGACACCATAATACAAAACATTCGTATTACGTATTATTGATTTTTCTTTGGAAATATTATATTGCTACCCGTTGTGAATTCTTGGTGAATTCTGTAACCTAACCATATCTGTATGCCTACCATAGCTTTATTTTAGTTGACCTGACCTGACCTGACCTAACCTAATCTAACTTAACCTAACATAACCCGACCAAACCCGATCCGATCCAACCTAACCTAATCTAACGTGACCTACCTGGCCTAACATACTGTAATTCGATCTTCAACTGTAATTTTAATCCGACTTGATTTCTATCCCTAGCCAACCTTTAACCTAACCTAGCCGAACTTAATCTATCTAATGAAAGTCATTATTTGTTGTACCCACGACCTCCTTGATTGGAGAGACAAACATCTTTTATACGGCCATTCACGTTTGTAGTTCCAGGCATTATTACTGTTTTGAAGGAGGAGCCATAATACAAAACATTCATATTGCGTATTATCGATCTGTTTGGAAATATTACATTGTTGCCTGTTGGCAAATTCGCAAAGTTGCTAAGGAAACAAACTCTCGTAAAATACGCGCTTTTATATAGTGTTATTTGATTTATCTAATTAATTATAAAAAATTTAAAAAAAGGAAATTCAGGAAAACAAAACAATGTTATCTGTTGTAAGATAGATCTCTGAAATTAAAGTAACAATTCTAAATATTTTGGATGTCGCGCATTCCGCGGTTACGTACCGTGACGCGTTCCGACGCATTTTTATGATTAGCGAATCCCCATAAATTATTTTTAAGCAACTAAACTTTTAATTTGATGCATTTTCTTGCTCTTAATAAAAATACATTTGGTTTTTTTTATATCTAGTGCCATTTACGAGCATATATCAAGCTAAACGTGCGTTACGTACAAGTGACAAAATGGAGACATGAAATACTAGGTAATTATAAGTTTTGCAATGGTTCTGCGAACTATTCATAAAAAACTTACGAGTTGATTAATTGTACAATTTTAGAGAAAACACCAAAAATAATGCCGTACATACGGTGTTTTAAGATGTCCTTAATGGTCAGTTTAGATCTTGAAGCCGTTACGTATAATGACACATGTGTTACGTACTGTCACATGCTAAAAACTGCAGATTTCATTCAATATTATTATTGAAGATGCACAATTGCTTTTAATTTAATCGATTTTTAGTCGTCTTTACATATTTTTGCATAAAAGTATAACAAATAAGCCATTATCATTGCAGTTTGGCTGCGGCAATTGCAATTTGTGTTATAACATGAATTTGAAACCTGCTAAATTGCATTGGTTTAAGTCTTTTAAAGCATTATTGATCATTTAATTTTATCTGTGGAGATTGACCTTTTCGCGGAATGAGCAATGTAACAAAATCAGTATTTAAATTTAATGGAAACGTTAAAATATATCAAACCTTCGTCAGTCGACCGGTTAAAGGAATTATTTTTTTTTATAAAAAATTAGGGCCTTGAAAACAGGTTTTCCCTAACAAACCAGATCCAATTTAGACACTAGAGCTGCAATGTATCTACATCATCAAGTAGAAATTATAAAAATTAGCCAGTGCCAACGGAAGTGTTTTTATTATTTATTACAGAAATTACTACAGGACTTGACAAATGGCGCCACTGCACTAAATCTGTCAAAAACAAAAAAAAATTACAATGCAATCAGTCGCGTAAAAGACAAGACGTTTGTCTCTCAATCGAGGAGCCCGTGGTTATAACCGTACAGCTCAACTTTTTAGTTAAGATTCAGCACTACTATCTCATAATCTCTTGCATACCTTGTCATGTCATGTAGCATCTACAGAAATAAATAGGTGTTTAGATGATGAAACTTTTTTTCGTAAATTCTTTTAATCCGTGGTTTAATTATTTATTATGACTACTTCTGTAAAATTAATAATTATTTCAAGATATTCAAAATTTTAAATGTTTCCCTTATTCCAAACAACTGTTCATCCGTCTTGAATCACTCTGTATAAATTCATTTAATCGACCTTGTAAACAAGATGCTAAATTAGTTTTAATTTATTTTCAGACATTACTAAGTTCGTATGGAATTTCCGTTAATATCCGCTTGCATGCAGATTCCCGAGCAAACATATGTTTTATGAAATTTAATCTTTTACAACATGAAAATATCTCGAGTTTTCCATCCCTCCATTTCAACTGTACATATACGTTTTCTTTTCTTTTCTCCTTTTATCTCTTTCCATGCCCGTTTTATTTATTTTTAAAGGTGTTTCAAGTTCAACGACTGTACCTTTGTGACTAACGTTTTCTCATTGTACAAACGCTACAAAGCATTCTTATCACCAAGGGAGCTTTCAAAGTGACTTAAGAAAATGCGACGTCTATCAGAAAAAAAAATCACGTTGGCGGTGCTGGCGTTCTTCTTGTTGAACACTATCGAACCGCTTTTTTTCCTGATTGGCTTTCCCCTTTTAATTGAAAACAATTTAAAATTTTTATTATCTTGATAAAAAAGAAAGTTGTAGAATTTTTCAGGAATTATTCTGATTGTGAGGTTAGAAATTGTTTAGGAAATGTAATAAAATAAAATGTTAGTGGCACGATTATAAATTCCATTGTCAAATGGAATGTGTCTATTGGTATTTTCTCTTGTATTTATTTACTTCCTGGTGATAAAATAACTGAAATATAATAATATTTTATAGATTGGTTGTTTTATATTATATATAAATGAAGTACATAGTTTTATTATTTTAGATGCAATAAAGTTGTATCGTTCCATTCCTGGTGATCGTATAATGGCACATTATTTATTAAGCAAAAAGTTGCATAGAGTGGATACATAATAATAATAATATTGCACATATACATAATGTGCTTATAAGAGTCATATAAATCAGACATTATAATTACTGTAGTAATGTTGGTGATTAAATGTGCAATTACACGTCTAGACATGGCATCGTTGTAATTTATGAAACTTATTGTTGTGTAAATTAGATACATGCAACTAAGTGAAAAGCTGTATTTAACAAATTTTATTATATTAATGTGTATTATTTGTTGGTAAATTTTCTTTTCAATTTTCGACATTTAAGAATCTTACACTATTGTCAATTTTTAAAAATGTCTTTATAAATAAGTACCAAATACCAATTTAGAAAATGCAAGATGACCCAAGTTATATGAATTATTAGTGTTCATGCAGCGTTTACCGCTCAAAGTAGTCGGTTAATAAAAAAAAACAATATCAGCGTGTGTGTCTGTCTGTGTAAAAAATATACATACATCAAAAACTTCACCCTCGTGAAAACCACCGTTAAGTGCGGTAAAAATTAATAACAAAACCCCCCTTTTAATGTGCACAAGGAAGTGTTCAAGGAAATATTGAAGAGGAAAGGAGGGCCCTCCCACCATCAACGCCAGCGGCCAGCCCATGACTGGATAGTTGGGGTATGTAATCCTGACAATTATTATTGCTTGCATTCGCACACTGATCTATCGAAGAACCCAAAGTTGCTTTATGAACCCCGTGTTTAGCGCGGACGCTTCATTTGTTGATCCATCGACGCCGGATTCGCGAGTGTTGGAAGCATAATAATTAAGAATTTGCATTTCAATAAACATCTACGACATTTTGTTATTAAAGTTTTAGAGTGCGTTGCATGAATATACGATCGCCAGCCGTTGGGGTCTTGACCATCAGTACTGTTAGATAGCACGCACCGACCAAAAAATTGATAATTCCGTGCGTTTCTATTTTATTTACGTACTGATATCGTACTCTATGTGGCTTTCCTTTCAATCGTTACTAATAATTTAGATGATTATTATTGTACGGTTTCAATTTATTTGGCAACTACCTACCCTTGTAGTCTAGTATTTGTGACATCTGCTTACAAATCATTTTGTTCGTTTGGTGCTCGAATAATTAACAGCATTTATGACTGCATTATTAAATTGGTATATCTTATTTGTATAATCCCCCGTACAGTTACCCTTGTAACTGCAATGTGTTAATGTTCTCTTTCAACTACCCTTGTAGTTACTGTGGAATATAATAAACTCTTGATTTGTCACTTCAGCTGCACATTGTAGCGTAACTATATTCTCTTTCAGCTACCCTTGTAAAGACTGCAGAATGTAGAGTTTGCTGTTTATGTTCTCTTTCAGCTACCCTTGTAGTTACTGTGGAATATAAACTTTTGATTTGTCAGTTTAGCTGCACATTGTAGCGTAACTATATTCTCTTTCAGCTATCCTTGTACTGACTGCAGAATATAGATTTTGGTAACTATATTCTCTTTCAGCTACCCTTGTAGTGACTGTAGAATATAGATTTTGATATATTTATTCTCTTTCATCTAGCCTTGTAGTTATTGTTGAATAATATTTAATAAACGACGTGTTTATTACAGCCACGTTTCTTCATTTTATTCTGAAAGTGTAATAGTTATTCTGCGTGCTTATTATTGCATTCAGAATGTTGGAGAAACTAGACTGTCTTATTCTTAAACGTTCAATTAGCATTAGTCGTATGAAAGAATCTAAGAAGTTGGGCGATCAGATGAAAACTGAAGTTTCTTTAACCTCAATCTTTCGTGCTCGTGCTGAAGATATTGATGTGGTGTATCAAGATTTTCAATCTCTTCATAATCAGATTATAGGCTTAGTACCTGATGAAAGCCAATTTATCTTGCAGGATAAAGTTCTTGAAGAAGCTGACTTATATTATTATTCTGTAAAGGCTGCCAAAGCCGAATTGATTCAGTGGACTTTAGCTGACAAAGAAGAGGCGGTTCCCCAAAAATTGATGCCAAAATTGCCTAAGATTACTATCCCCACTTTCGATGGTAATTTTAAAGATTGGACTTCGTATTTTGACTTATATAATACGCTGATTCATAATAATGCGAGTCTCTCAAACGTAAAGAAGTTTCAGTACTTGCTGACGTCGTTGACAAAAGAACCTTTGTCTCTTGTCAGTTCGATACCGCTTTCAGAAAAAAATTATGGGACGGCATATGAAGCATTGTGCAAGAGATATCACAATAAGCGACATTTGGCCACAAGTTATTATCAGGAGCTGGTAAATGTTCCAGTTCTCACAAGGGTACTCCAAATGAAATAACCTTTAATCAAAATGTGTTAGCCTTGAAGGTTTTGGGGTTTCCAACAACAGAGTGGAGTTTTTTACTTTTTAATATGGTCCTTTCGAAGTTAGAAAACAAAACCAGGTTGGAGTTCGAGATTCAGTTTAATAAAGTCGAAATGCCTTCCTTTCAGCAAATTTTAGAGTTTGTTGATAGGCGTTGTCGAGCGTTAGATTCTGTTTCAGTTTCATCTACCCCTTCAACAGGTACTGGTATAAAACTATCACCAGAAAAGTGCTCTTCAGCTAGGAAACCGACTTATAGCTTTATAGCGTCAACAGATTCGTTTCCAGCTAAAGGGTCTTCAGCAAATTTTATACTTTGCTCTCAAAAACATCCTTTATATAGATGTTCCGCTTTTCTGTCCAAATCGACTCAAGAGCGGTCAAAGGTGGTAAAACAACATCATCTTGACTACAATTGTTTTAAAACTTCCCATGGAGTTCGCAATTGTCCTTCCAAAACCACATGCAAAGAGTGCCGTGCTTCGCATCATACTCTGTTGCATTCCCTCCCTAAAAATGCTTCAGCACCCATTGCAGAGTCTTCTTCAAGCCCAGTAGCAGGTCCTAGGCTCCCTGACGAAGCGGCTCTAAACGTGCTAACCAGCTCTACAACCCGACGTACTTCTACAGTGTTATTGTCTACAGCTGAGGTAGAAATAGAAGATAGTTGAGGTAAATTCCAGAAAGTTAGAGTTTTGTTAGATGGAGGAAGCATGGCTAACTTTATATCTGAACCATGTGTCAATCGTCTCGGACTTAGACGTGCTAAGTCTTACGTACCTCTTGAAGGTCTCAACAATATGAGTGCTTCTTGTACTTCAGGTGTAACCAATTGTGTAATTCGCCCTTGCGGAAAACAAAAACCTAGCTTCGCCATCGAAGCTCTTATTTTACCCAAAGTGTGCTCCATGCAACCTAAGATGGGGCTAGATTTATCCGAGTGGGATTATCTAGATAATCTTCAATTGGCTGATAGTAAATGTCACATTCCAGGTCCCATTGACCTTCTTATCGGTGCTGAGCTGCTACCCTATGTCACTCGCACTAATCGCATTGTTAATAAACCCAATTTACCAGTCGCCATCGACACAATCTTTGGTTGGGTTCTTCAAGGCAAGGCTTCACCTATTGAAGCTGGTTCCAGAAAGTTGCTGAGTTGCCATATCTCTCAAGAGTTGTCTGTGAAATTGCAGTTGCAGAAGTTTTGGGAAATTGATAAAATATCTAAGCCGATTAAATTATCTCCTGAAGATGAAGCTTGCGAAACGTCTTTTCAGCAAACTGTGTCCCGAGACATGACTGGACGCTTTTGTGTCGCTCTCCCTTTCAAATCGAACCTCCCAGAGTTGGGCGATTCGTATAATCAAGCTCTACGACGATTTATAAATTTGGAGAATCATTTGGCTAAAATTCCAGATGTTAAGTTGTCATATTCAGAGTTTTTGAATGGTTACGTCACATGTCTCCCGTACCTAAAGAGGAATATTGTTTAACTTCTGCCTATTACATTCCGCACCACTGCGTCATAAAACCTGATAGCGTCAGTCCAAAACTACGGGTGGTGCTTGATGCGTCGGCGAAGACTACTAATGGCTTTTCCCTCAACGATACTCCTTTAACATGGCCCAAGTTGCAGACTAATATTTTTGATATCCTGCAAGCATTTCGATTTTTTGCAGTTGCGTTTATTTGTGACATTCGTCGGATGTACCATATAATAGATGAGCTACTTTCGTTGTTTTCGTCTCTCAAGAAGTGTCTGACAATTATAGCAAATATTTTGCGTTTTATTAATAATTCTAAGTCCCAGTTACCTCCCTTATCAGGTGTTTTAAGCTCAGAAGAACTTGAAAACGTTTTTTTGTCGTTATTAAACATGTTCAAACTCAATGCTTTACAGGTGTGTTCAAAGCGTTGAAAAATGGAATGTTACCTGACAAACCAATTCGTAAATTATCTCCTTTTACAGACGAACTTGGTCTTCTCAGGGTGGGCGGCAGACTCAAACACAACTCTTGCATTTGATGTAAAATATCCCTTGCTTCTTCCAGGTTTTCATGGCTTAACAGAATTAATTATAGAGCGAGAACACAAGGAGCACTTGCATCCAGGGTTTCATACACTGCATGACATTCTTTTACAGAGATTTTGGATCTTGTCGCCCCGTAGAGCGATATATAAATGTATTTCACAATGTATTAAATGTTTCAGGGCGAATCCGAAGGTGTTTTACCCTCCTTTGGCTGATCTTCCTAAGTATAGAGTTTCGCAACTGAAAGCTTTCTCGATAGTTTGTTTACATTTCGCAGGTCCTTACTCTGTTTGTTTAGGAAAAGCGAGAGGAGCGAAAGCATTTAAATCATACATTTGTTTATTTGTTGGTTGTGCGACAACTGCTATCCATTTGGAATTAGTGTCAGATCTATCATCCGCGGCTTTTCTTGCAGCTTTCCGTAGGTCTCTGTTCTGTTCTGATATACACAGTGACCAAGGCACGAACTTTGTGGGAGCTGCACGCCAATTACGTTCTTTGGCAAAGGAAGCAGGAGAAAAACTCAAGATTAACTGGCATTTTAACCCCACGTCGGCCCTACATTTTAATGGTCTTGCCGAAGCAGGAGTTAAATCCGTAAACCCATCTTTTGAGGGTATTGGGAGAGCAGATCTTAAGTTACGAGGAGTTTTACAAGTTTCTTACCCAGATAGAAGCTGTTTTAAATAGTCGTCCCTTGACAGCTATTAATTCTCACCCTAATAATTTACAGGCTCTGACCCCTGGCCATTTTTTAATGTTTGAAGCTTATTCCACATCAGTGGTGGAACCTATTCCTTCAAATATACAGATGAATCGTTTATCTCGCTAGCAGCTTGTTCAAAGGATGCAGGCCGATTTTGGAAAAGGTGGCATCATGAATACCTGTATACTTTACAGCTGCGAGCAAAGTGGTTTGATTCAAATTGTAAAGTTCAGCTTAATTCTTTAGTATTGATTAAAAATGAATTGAAACCGCCCGGTCAGTGGGTTTTAGCAAGAGTGATTAAGGTTCATCCAGGAACCGATGGGATTGTAAGAGTGGCTACAGTCCGTACGATGTCAGGTACTATTCAACGTCCACTTGCTAAACGAGTGACTCACTACCATGATGACTTGATCATTTATTAAGGTCGGTAAATAAAATGTAACATACTGTTGTGTTATATGCAGTTAAAAATTTTATATAGGTAATTTGGGTTGCCTATCTTTCAGGCGTTCATAAACTAATCCATGTTAAAAGGTTTATTTTATAGTTTCAAAAGTACGATTGAAGCCAGCTAAATACATCCTATTTGCGATATTTTCTTGTTAAAGCTACATTTCATGCAAGGTTATTTAAACGTTCCGATCTATTCATTACATAACCTCAAATTTTGAAAATAATTTTAAAAATGGGTTTCTTTAATGGAATAATTTATTCATATTATGTTAACATGCATAAAAAGTTTTATATTTCAACAAAAGGATACTAGTTAAGGTAGAAAGTCACCCAAACCTTACAACTCAAGAATTACATAATTTAAGTATATTTGGTAAATTCAATGTTGCTCTTTCGATTGATACCCGAAAAACGGCATTTCACCACGTATATACCGAGAAAACGATTAACAAAGTTGCAGTCAAATACATTGATGTATATGGGTTTACACAGTATGCCCAGGAACAACTTGAAAGTTTTATATTTAAACAACTCACCATGGATATGAAAAACTATGTAACAATAGTTTAGAAATTGTATTTTATAATGACGTTAAAAAAACTGCAGTTTACCTCTTAGTTATTGAGATATTTCGATTATAAACTTGTATTCCAGCTGTAACCGGAAACTGATGACTGAAGTGCCTGCACATGCAAAACCCTATTATATGATCTGGCAACGTTGCTTCGCACGGAAATTAACAATTTTAAGGTAAGTAGATTTTTGAGAGATGTATTATTATGTACTTTTAAAGGGGGTTGTACAGTGTATGGTTAGCACAACTAATTATAGAGAAAATTTAAACGTTTAAATGCATGATATTGATATGCAGAACATATTGCAATGTTTATTCCTCGTCCCCTTCTTTCTGGTCCACTTAACCCTTTTATTTATTTATGTTCCGAAAACATGCAGCAGCATTAATTAAAACGTCATTTCCGTAAATTTAAGTGGTGAAGTACTTACTTTTCAATTTTAAAATGTCTTTTGACTTCTGACTTTTAAACAAGCAACGAGTAGAATTTCAAAAACGAAAATTCCGCTCTTGAATGCAGAGCAATGACGTTAGAAACTTTAGATTAAGAAACTTTTGCGTTTTGTGGGTGTGTTGTGTGCAAGAGGAGAAAAGCTGCTTTCAAATAAAATTGCGGAAATTCAGTAAAAAGGTGGTCATATTTCCCTAATACTTCCTTGTCACGCAAAAGCTTGCTTGGTTGTTTTGTGTATATGATACGGTTTTTTGTTGGCTACAATGGGTTCATATTAGATTTTTCCTTTTTTTTATTATTGAGGTTATAATACCGACACCGAGAGAAAATAATAGAAATGGAAACTAATTGTAACAAGTTAAGAGACCGATAATAAGATTGTAAGCATTTAAGATAATGTATCAAAAAAAATATAATAATATATATTTCGCTTTGAAGGTCAAGGTTTTTGCATTTTAATATATTTTGTGAGAGGCCCAATGAATTTGATAGATGTGTACGGTTTCATATAGACAGCATTCAGTGAACACAGACTAATAAATTTGATACCTATCCAAAATGCTGTATTGGGAATCCTCTAATACATCAATTTAATACTCTCGTTAATATAGACAAGAGAGGAAATTCGAAAATTAAAACAGGGCGCAGCAATGTTGGGGATTTTTTATTTTCTCAATATCTCACAAGCAATAATTAAAACGTTGAAATATGAACCCCCTTTTAGTAAATTTTAAATGATATTTCATAGGATCCTACTTCAAATTAATTTTCAGATTTATCTTACCAAGAGCTGGCTATTCTGTTATGTAAGCTTACCTGAAACAAAAGAGAATAATTAATTGACCTTTTATACTATATATCAGGTATGGCCAAACCAGGCAACTCTCACAAATATTTAATGTAGACTTGTGCGAATCAAGATATATATATAAAGAGTATGTAATCTTCTGATTGATACCAACCGCAATTTGTTAGTGGGTTTATGTAATTAAAAATAATTCGCACTAGCCCAACAAAATATAAAGTTCCGGGCATGTACTCACGGAGTTTTTGATCTCGGAAAATTACTCAACGGATATTTGCTAGCAATTATTTCACAAGCACATGTCAATGCCAGCAGAGATCCGAGAGCAATTGTCCATGAGTAAGTCGGACAGGTCTAGTAAACCAATGTCATTCGAGCAAATGTCAGGAAACGCAATATAATAAATTCCATTCCTTGTGTAGAGTAGAGGAGGAAATGTTTAGGCCGAATATACGCTGATTTCATGTCTCTACTGCCGCTAAACCTCTTCCACTGAAGCAATTTATACCTGCAAAAGTGAATCATTTCCATTAACATTGATGTAAACAATCCACTTCGACCGTCAGGGTAGATTAATTTCCTATAAGTATTTACATATCGCATTTCCTTTCGAAACTGCTTTAGTAGCTTATTATATAGCTTCCAGCATTCCATACCCGAAACCTATTACTTTGACAGATGTTCCTTTAAATCCAAAGTAAACAAAACGTATTTCCATCATTTAACCATTTATTTAACAACCATTTAGCCTTGGTAGTGTAATGTCTAGAGTGCTGGACTTTCACCCAAGCGGCCCGAGGTCGATTCCCGTTGCCGGCAGATCTAGTTAAGGTTTTCTGCAGTTTTCCTTAGCTGTGACACAAATGTGGGATTTGCGCTGTTCCATCTGTAAGTCGGCTGCAGCCGCACTTAGGGCCTACGTAATAATAATAATCGCCCCCTCCCTCCCGCACAAGCTTATAGCTTCTGGGGCCTGGTTTCCATGCTATGGGTTGTAGCAATTATTATTATTATTTGAAATCTGTTGCATGCAATGTACCACGGAGTGAGAGAATTGTATAAAAAGTTCAAATCAACCTCTCAATCAACTTGTAATTTCAATATTTTGTGAGTTTTTTTACGAGATGAATAATTGAGGCAAAAATTGAAATTGTAACGGATTATCATAAAAATGCCTAATCATTTTAAAATAATCATAAAAATGTGTATATAAAAGAAGAGTATCCAAGTAGTTTGAAATATTGTAATCAATTAAAAATATAATAACGTTAAATTTTTGATTTTACCTTAATTTTCTCCTTTTATAAATTTTAACTATTTAATTACTCTTAAATAACTTAAAGACTATCACTTACGTTTTCTATTGTACTCTTAATAATGGTAGTTTAAGCCATATAGTTTTCTAATCTATTAACTTTTTGAAAACCAGGTCAATCAAATTTTCAAACGATTCAGTTATACTATGAGATAACTGATCCAAGGGGGTGATCCCGAAACAGTGTGTTTAGGGCAAAATAACACCCCAGTTCAAAAACCTCGAATAAATGAATATAAATTATCTTATTTAAAAAAAATACAAAAACTTAATAAGAACTTCTTATAATAAAAGGGAATAAATATTAAAGAAATATTCCACCTTCAGCAGATTAGCGCATGCTTATGTTTCCCTTTTTATTTGTTAACACACTATTCACTTGATAACAAAGACAAACAGAGCCGCTTCTGCTTTCATCAAGAAATTCTCCAAGAAAATACGATAACCAAAATCAAAGCGGGGGATAATCACTACGATAACATTAATTTTAGCCAGTTTTTACATTTAACAGCCGAAAACTCGGAAACCTCGGAAAAAACCTTCAGACAAACGTACGTCATCAGGCAAAAGTCAACCTGATTGGTACATTCTACGAGATTCAAGGTGAATTTAAAGGGCAGAAGTTTCTAGCGAAACCACCTATCGCAATTGGGTAAATTGTTACCTTATATGGAGATGTGAAATTTGATATCATTCGGTGCCTTTTAAAGACTTAGAAAGGGTTTTGAACAAATTTTATCAAGAAAAATTTATAATAAATTCTTAACCGCTTTAATTTTTAAAGCAAAATGCAAAAATGATTTGCAGATATTTATTTATTAAAAATACAATGCAGTATGTAATGAATGCCTAATTAATGTAAAACACCTTCATATGAAAAGATTTATTAAAAATAATACGTTGACGTACAAAAATACGAGGGCGGGTTTGAAAGCAGCCAAACGAGCAGGCGCTTTGATCATTTTTGTTAATATAAATGGGACAGCCAGAGAAGAAATATTTAGTATCGGACCACTCATTCATACTGTATTTTAGTGGGCAACTGTGAACAAAATGCAAAGCAATAGTATACGTCTCATTACGATAGTTGAACATTTTATATTTGTAGACTCAAACCTAATTCTTTCCCTAGTAATAACTGTGTCGGTTTCGGAAGGCACCAAGCTGCGCATAAAATATATCTGTCTCTCGTTTTACACATAGGTTTCTTTGTATGCACACAATTCGTGTTCTGCGCGCTGGTGGCTTTCGAAAGCGATATAATTTTACCCCTTTTCTAAAATCAAATTGTCCTAACTGTCCTTTTATTTACCGTTAATGGTAATATCGCTACGTCAAATCAAATAAAATCATCACAACGTGTTCGATTATAGATTTACTTATTTAGATACATGGAGCAATTCAAGTCAATAATATATCGCCATTTTGTAATCGAATGATGTTACTAATGTCAGCGTCTCGAGCATTTCGAACAGGGTTGTCGCGCATCTGTGTCAATCCTCAGCTACTAATACAATTACAAATAATGTAATTTATATAGCTTTGTTAGTTTCACAATTGTCTACATATGTAACATGGGATACAGAAATATTGTTAGTAACTGAAAATTGACACGAAAATGATCAAAATCCAAATTTTTATTCAGTCGATCGATTATACGTAACTATGGGAATATTCGTACATACCTAAGTGCACTGTTATGCTGACAATATTTGTTAGACAGTAGCTATCAGAAATAATATTTAGTAAATTTTTAAATCGCCACTTTCGATTTGTAATTACAGATGGACGTAGTTAGCGTTCTGATAGTCCTATCATATCAATCTTCTGATCTTATTGAAGACAAGCTCACAGCGTTTGTTTCAGTGAACAGACTAAACAAAAGTCTTACGACTTCAGGATTATCTGGTTTGAATTCTAATCACAAAGTGTCCGAGGTTTATAGTTTGTTTGTTCATGGGATTTCGCAGCCTAACAGACATCCTCACTTTTCAAAGCATCGCCATTTGAAGTTTCTATACAACATGGGATGTTGAGATAGCATATGTATAATATTTCCAAATCCATTTTCATACCAGGAAAATTCAAACAAAATAATAATCAGAAATAATCTTTACTACCAGAAAGAGCACCCAGAATTAATTAAAATAATAACAGAATTGCCAAAAAATTTACAACCTGACTTTACTAGTTAAGTTTTTAAATTTGTGATAGATTTCTTTATGGATTAATTGGATTTTAAATTGGTAATAATTAAATTGGTAATAAGGTAATAATCTAATTATTCAACAGGTTTGCAACTTAATGTACAAAAACCTGATCTTATCTAATTATACAAAAAACAATCTTCCAATGATATACAGGTAAGTAAATATTGATACCTGTAATAAAGTTTAACAATAACACTTTCACTTTATTCTGCTTTAGCAATACAAACACTGATTTTTTAATTGGATACAGCTCTAGGAAATTTCTTCAACTTTTCAAAATTGGATTTAGCCTTATGAAAATCTGAACATTCCTTTGGTATTTGCCAGCCCTAAATATGGATTTGATATCCTAAACAGGAGAATTGTTATTATTTAACCCAAATAATACTGTATTAAATATTTCAGCAATTGAAGTATTTAAAAATACATAATCTTCATTTATGACTATTTAACTATTTTATTATTATGTTTAGAAAATTTCTTTACCAAATTTCATTTGTGTACTTTCGTTTATGAAAGTTTTATTAATCTGCTTTTGTGTTTTCTCTCTCTATGGGAGACATATATTATCCAACTACCTTCCGAGACTACCTTTCATATTTATTTTAAGGTATACATTATTTCGACAAGAGATTTTAAGTCTCCATGCCCACCAAACATTCCCCATAACCTAATAATTACTTCATGTTTTTAACATTTCGTCAAAACATGTATAAAGCATAACACAATTCTATAATTTTTTTTCTCTCTTTTTTAGTTTGCTGCAAACCCCAGATGTTTCAAAATGTACCAATAAAAAACCCCTTGAACACAAACAAAATTTCCTATGCATCAAATATTAATGAACATTTAAAATATCTTGATAATTTTCCTTTTTAAAATTATATCTAAAGGATAAATTTGTTATAAATATTTTGGTGTATCCTTTTTAGTTTTAAGGGAGTTGTCTTGAAATAATCTGAAAATTATCTTTACAATACATTATTCAGATATTTATTACCTGGTCTCTTCAGAAGCTAAGCAGTGGTTTACGGTAAGTTCTTGGGAGCATTATCTGGGTACTTAGCAAATAACGTTTAGCGGTTGAACCATTTGTATTTTTTGTTTTGTGTAGATACCTAAACAACTTGGAATTCTATGGCAATCTACAAACCCTACGACCATCGATTCCTTCTGATATCACCTCGTGGAAGCATATCACACATTAACCTATGTAATCGCCGATGCTTCAAGCAAACGAAACTGTTCCTTTTGTTTAAAAAGGGCGTAAGACTGGAATAATTACATTGGCAATAAAAAAAGTTGTTGTAAATATAAGAATTCTGAGCAACTGAAAAATTTATTACAAATGCTGCAAAAAATTCGATTGAAAGAAAAAAACAAAAATCAATTTCCCTACTGTTAATAACTTACTTCTAAAATAACTATCCTCAGCTAGCCGAAGTATATAATCAATGGGTGATTTTACACAACATTTCCATCTTAATAAATATCTAACCGTATTCAATTATAATCTATTCAGAACCGTATCAATGTAATCACCAACCATCAACACACCTAATAACAAGGTATACACATATTTCTCGAAGGGATTACGTAACATTAGGGGGATCGCATTATAAGATCTGAGATGAGCAGGGAGTATATTCACTACATGCTGCAGCAATGGTAAAAGAGGCACCATTACTGTAACGATACAGTCTAATTGCATTCCAGAATGAATGGTTTTTGATTAAGGAAAGATTTCTTCCTTCCTTTTACTTATACTCTATAAATAAAAAGCAAACAACAATCTCTTGCTTTTTATGTTTTACGAAGTGTCAACAACTTCAGGGTTTAAAATAGAATAAGTAGTATCTTAATTACTACAATTAATGAAAAATAATTTAATATGCTAGATTATTAGTTAATTAATCATAGTCAATACAATCTCTCTAGACATAAATTTATATTCATTTTATTAATAAAATTGAACAGTACAATCCATCAATATTGTCTTGTTTAAATTTGTATTTAATTCAATTAAGAACATCTGGGCATGCTACCTGTTGAAAATGATTCTCAGCATTCTTACTTGTATTTACATAAAAGGGGATCGTATAGCATAATCTATAATACTAGAAACCTTTGTTACGATTTCGCTGATTTCGTAGCACCCTGTAATAAGCTTTGATTTCGAAGCATCCTGGATAATTTTGTTAGTAACTCTGCCCTCTATGTCGCATTTCAAGAATTTTCATAATTTTGAACCAACTCAAAAAAAATTTGAACCAACCCTTATTCATCAGAAATGAACATCTTAAAGTGGGAGTGCTGATTTGAGCTGCTCAAGCTAGCACCCCAACCATATAAATATACCTAATCAATCAATTTAAACTAGGCCATAACGTTGAACTAATTAAAGACTTTCCGAAATCAACCCCTAAATACAAAACTACCCCACATGAATAATGCCACAAAATTAAAAATAATGAAATTAAAAAAACACTGTGTTATAATTCTAGACTCATTAAAGACAATTTTGGAATCATCTCCTAAATTGGTAAATTGTCTGAAGTGAATAAATCCACGAAATTAAATAACAAAAAGCTGAAAAAATTTCAGGGACATCGGAAGTATTTTCACTTAGTGGAGTCTAACTTCGATTTCACAGATAAGATAAACAATAAATGAGAAATGTACATATTGTCGAAAGATAGAACAAATCTCCGAAAGCAACGCCGAATATATCGGAAACGTGGCGTCGATGCCGAACTCTCAACTCTGTCCAACTCACAGAAAGGCTGCTCTGACCTAACTACCGAAAGAGGTTATGTCGCTGCAAGACATGTGGACTAATTGCCGAACGTGGTCAAAACACGGGAACACTTATGTGGACAAATCGCCGAAAGTGGTCAAAACGCCTAGACATATCTGCGGATAAATCGCCGAAAGTGATCAAAATGCCGAGAATCATCCGTGGACAAATCGCCGAAAGTGGTCAGAACGACGAAAGGTGTATTTGGACAAATCTCCAAACGCGGGTAAAACGCCAAAACGCATCTATGAACAAATCGCATTTGTGCACAAATAGCCGAACGTGAACAAAACGCCGAGAATTAATGAAGGTAGAAAATAGATAAGAAGCTATTTACCGAAACTAACGAAGTAATTCCGAAAACTCGGGGCAAGATGTTTATTTAAATTTTAATTCCAATATTGGTATGTAACATATGCTAGATTCAGTAAAGAGCTCTATCCATTTTCCATCGTTTTATACTTTTCGACGTTTTGTCCCCGTTCGGCTATTTGTGCACAAATACATATCAGTGATTTGACCACTTTGACCGATTTGTTCCCAAATGTGTTTTGGCGTTTTAACCATGTTCGTTTACTTGTGCACAATTACGTTTCGGTGACTTTACCACAAATGAATTTCGGCGTTTTTGCCGCGTTCGGCTATTAATTTTCGATCCATTCGGGGTTGTTCTATGCTTTCGGCGATATGTCCGCAACCTCTTTTCGGCGTTTTAACAACCTTTGGCAATATGTCCCCACAGAGCTATTTCGGCGTTTTGACCAAGATAAGGCGTTTTGTCCGTTCGGCGATATATTATACACTCCAATAAATAAACTAGAGTATTTACCACTCTATTATACGAAAAAGTTGAAACCATTATCGAAGAGAGTTGGCATGCCTCCTTTATTAGTCAAACGACTGAGCGGGGAATTAAAATATAATTTTTAAATTATTAAGAATAAGTAACTAACGAATAAACAGTAATTAAATGTAACATCTGTATACATAGTAAAAGATTGTTTATGATATTATTAATTTGTGTTCATATTTGAGCATTATTATTAAGTTACGATTTTCTGGAAATATTAATTTTTATGGTTTTGTTCTAATTGTTATGTCAGGGTTATTAGGTCAGTATGTGATGTCATGAAATGAAGTAATAAGCAATCCATATCGATTGTATAAAACGATTTTATAAGGAAGCCTGAAGGCAGTTCTGTTTAAGATCTTTGCTCCAATAACATTAATTATTTCTACTAAAATAAAAACTGTTGTATTAGCTGTTTGATTTTTCTTTAAAAGACCTCTTTTAATTTAGCGTTTACATCAACTCAATTTAATAATAGTTTTATTAGTAAAAACAAATGAATCGCATACTATTTAATTAAGATAAATAAATATATTTTATACTTTCATAGTTGTTTCTAGGGATGGGCAACGCCCACCTTGATCAAGTATAGAAAGGATTTTCCGCCACTTCCGACCCGCCCTTGTAAAATCGTGTCATAACTTTGGATTGATTAATGACTATTGATTGGCATATAACCCATTTTTTAAATCATCGCTTAAATTGATAAATTCTTATAATACATTCAAATGCCGCAAATTAAATGTTAAAAATCAGTAAAATCACAGGTCACAATTTTGGACTAATTAAAGACTATTCACTGACATACAATTCAATGTCAGAATCAACCTCTAAATAGAAAACTAAATACCTCGCATGAATAATACCGAACTGCTAAACGATTGGACAAACACTTCGAAATTTTGACATAAGATATAAAGAGCACGTGCATTGTTACAGGAATAAACATCCTGAAAAATCTAATTATGTCCAAACACTTTTTAGAACAAAATCGCACAATGACTCCCCAAAATAATATTAATTCCTATATTTTTTTAATAACAAACGCAAATTAGACATTTTCGAATCTTTTGAGATATGCAAAAACACAAATTCAGGGTACCTTTAATGAATGAAGATTGAATTCAGTAATTATCCGTTATTGGAAGTGTTAAGATATTTATTTTTTATCTAGTTATCTATTTTTCGTATTTACATTAGCGATGTGTTTAAAATGGTATAAACCATATACATTATTAAATGCCATAAAACTCTCTATGTTCTGGTTCAAAAAAGTTTGTATTTACTAAACCGGCATGAGCGTAATGACGTCATTGAATCTTTTTTAAATTACATGATAGCTGTTTTTACTGAAATCGATAGACTATTGTGTTGTTCTCTTTTCAACCATAATAAATATGCATACCTACCGTTACATAAAATTTTTTTCGAGAAAAGCGTGAAAAATGATTTACGATTAGTAGGCGTTGATTTTTGGTTCTCCAATAATTAATAAAACAGAATTATCAATCAAACCAAAATTGCCAGAAACATTGGAAAGTCGCGCGTGGATGATGCGCGTTAGACCGGCCGAAAAATTTTAAACGACGCCCTCTGCAGGGCGACTGAGACGCAAATTTCTTATGGTCATAATCTTGTCCTTTGTGTTCGATATGATAAAATCAATACCTTCTGGCATGGTAAAAACTACATCAATAATTTCCTATTACGGCTCTCTATCTATAGCATGAGGGAAAAGTAACTCCATCAAAGGTGCCTTTGGAATTTTGAACTCGTGTGTATTATAAAACCAGAAAATAATATCAAATTAATAACAACTGTCACTGTCAAACGACTCTGATCATTTTGTATGGCGTTACTTTTTGCTAATACTATATTAGTGAAATTCTAAAATAAGTTTTTCAGTTTATACTACTGATTATTTATTTTTGTACTGTTTTATTCTACATTATCCCTAATTGAAGATTAAAGACCATTAGAATAACTCAGTGGCATATTTAGGGGGGGGGGGGCAAACGGAATGGTGCCACCCCCGAAGTTTTTTTAATAGTCCAGGTTTCATTTATGTCAAAATCTATGTTATGTGGAGATCTAAATAGTGTGATTCAGAATTTTTATAGAGTAGTTCCAACCCCCAGAAAAAAGTTTGTATATACGCCATTGGAAAAACTAAAGTTTCGTTATTTACTTAAGCTTACTAGATAATTCTGTTTTATTAATTGGAGAACCAGAAATTAAAGCCTACTAGTCGTAAATCATTTTTCACGTTTTTCTTGAAAATTTTCTTATGTAAGAGTCTATCGATTTCAGTAAAAAAATACCTATCATCTAATTTTAAAAAAGTTCGATGACGTCGTTACGCTCACGCCGATTTAGTGAATAAAAAAAAAAATTATACCATATCTGGACGAAAATAAGGTTGCTACAAAGCGGGAATCAAACAGACATGCGTGTACGTACATGTTAATTGAGTTTAGTACTTCCAACTAATGTTTAGGAATTTAACTAAATACCATTCGGTTTTATTACAAAAATAATAACTCAAAGTTGTTAACGTTGATGGCGCGATGACGTTTAAATTGACACTCATAACCTATAAAATTTTAAAGTCAGACAATAATTGAAACTCTTAAGTTGGCAAGAAATTCGCATCAGCCAGCGTCTTCACAATTGAATGAGCCTATAGAACTCTCTTTGGGGATTTATTAATCGTAGCCGGCCATCCAAAATACAACTGTAGTTCATTCAGTTCGTCCACAGAGGGCGTCGTAAAGATGCTTCGTTTATAGTTCCTGTATAATAATAATAAATATAACCTATTATTATTATACAGAAACTCTAGCTTCGTTGCGCCACGCACTTAAGTGCTTCGAAAAAGATATTACGCTATATGCCTAAGGTATCTTAAATTATCGAACCCGGTACAATGCTTGAAAAACCATGTTCAGCACAAGGTATCATACAACCTGTTGAATTTCAGGAAAACCAAAAGCTCTTGGCAGCAGGCTTCTACTATTTTACTTCTCTCCTACATCGAGATCTTCGCTTTGAAAGCGTCGAACTCAAAATTAGTTTAGAAAGACATCGAGACCTGTCGAGTGTTTAGCTACGAATGTTCTGTTCAACACGAAAAATTATCCTGTTGCTTATTGAAGGGAGAAAAAAGTCTATTGGGAATCCGTCTAAACGCCACTTCCTAGTATATCGTAAATTATTGAAAATACCCCTTAAAAAAACTTTCTTCTATTTCTTAGAAGCTTATAAATTATGAATTATAGTTGGGGGTAAGCTTTCTTATATTAAAATGAAATATGAACCCTTTTTAGGCCTGTCTAAACAGGCTACATAAAGAAAATTGACTCCCATTTGAATAGATATGAAATATTTCTTCGAACAAGTTTACCAACATTGATATATGATATAAAACTTTTCATTATGTCAGTAAAAGTCCTGATTATCTGGAGAAGAAACCCACGCAATGCTTAAAAACCCCTATTGTTCTAACGAAACCGCGTCTAATGTGCGGGTGATAGAATGAAAGGAGGAAAAGTTCTGTAGGAAAGAAATCTCATTACATGATGGAAGGAAAAGAAAATCGATATACTGTTATTTGAGTCCACTCATGTTAAAATCTGACGGTGCAAGTTATGGACATAATAGTTTTATTCTGTTGAAGAGTCGCCCGGCGTATCCTTTTCTGCCTCCCCTTCTTGTGTGACACACGTCACAGGGGATGTGATGGATCTCTCGGTTTTAGAGACATGTTTAGGCTGTTTGGCCGGGAAAATACGATATACGTTTTTTTGTTAAAAATGGGAATTTCGGGAAGAGAGAATGAAACAGAGTAAATATAGGATGGAGAATAAAAGCAAGACCTGATGTGATATATGGTTACATGTTTTACGGGGGATTTAATTGAGTTTCTTTTTTCTGGCTGGGTCTTGTTGAAAACTGAAAAGCCACTGAAAATGTGAAAAAATCTTTAAAATTTATTCGTCCTGTACTGTTTTATCAGTTTATTTGTGAATTATGTAAAGTGACACTTTTTCTGTTCCGAAAAACCAAATAATCCAAAAAAAACGTTCTACACTTTTCCTTATATTTTGTAAAATAATACTGACGCTGATCATAATTATCGTAATAGTAAGTAGTTGACGTAACAAGTCCGTCTTTAGAGCATTTGCACAGGACGAGAGGACACTTTCATGCTGATGTCTATGAATGAATAAGCCTATACATTAAAAAATCAGCCCCATGAACAGTTTTTAGAGTACTGGGTAAAGATTTTAGAGTTAAAATTTAGAGTAGACAGACATGTTTCTTTTCAGTTTATTCTCATAAAAAAATAATTCTTCACTACTGAAATCCATTTTCTCTCCATTGACAAGAGAAGCGTGTGCGCAATAACGACATTGACAAAAAATGGCAACAATCAGCTGTATTTGACTTCGACTAGTTATAACCGTCGAAACTTTACAATTTTTCAAAAGTTATTAAAATTGGTAGAAATTTCAAACTTTTACAAATCTTTAAACAACTTAATGTAGCTGTACAAACGTAATGAACAACTAAGCAAAATTTAGAGAGCAAATTTATATTGACTAGACCAAAAACAGGTATCTGTACATAAATAATAGTACCTACATTAAGTTTAGATTTTTAAAATTTCGAAATTCCCGCTATTTTTAGTAACTTTTCAAATTGCATAGTTTTAACAGTTCTACTAGAGGCCTGTTAGTACAAACATGTTCACGTCTTTTTACTGTGTGTGAATGTGAAACTTCGCAGTTTGTTTTAATAATTAATAAAAGGTAACTTAAAACAATTGTACATTTTAAACATTTTATTAATACATTTATTTTAGTAATTAGTGATACTTACGATGATTAAGACGAGACCACTTGGAAACTTATAAGACCTGTTCAACAGTAAACTATTTAATATTGATATCCAACAGAGTTGTACTTTTTTAAATAATTCATATTCAGTGTTTTATTTCCAAACAATAAACAAAGATATTACGAAATTAGGTAAGTGAAAGAAATAATTATATATCTAATTCGCAGAATAAAAGAGTAATTACATCATAATTGTAGCAATTTTGCTCTGTGTGCTGAGTGCTGCAAGGGAATCTCCTAATAGAAGTTTCGTGAGAGCTGGCATGGAGCACGAGCAGTAGTTTACTCTAGCAACAATTAACCTTTAACCAAAATAGAAGTGTCCCAACTGGGCTCGTATATATTTTTTTCAAGTTCTTACGTTTTAATTGTATATTATGTTTTTTGGATTGCAATAAATAAATAAACCACTTATTTTATTATTGATCTTGACCATGGAAAACTACACTATTTTCAGTCTAAATTTTAATATAAATAGAAAACAAATTATACAAAAGTTTTATAACAATCCATCCTTAAAAAGGTAATTTTCTCATGTACAGTAAAAGATTCAAAAGTCAAGAGTAAAATCTTACTCCGAAACGATTAGGAAATTTAACTGTTTTAGTGTAAAAAAGTTACCATAAATGATTAAAGATATAACTGTTTTAGAGTGTAATAAATTTACACTAACATTGTAGTTTGGAGTTAACTCTATGGTATACACGAAGGTACAGATTAGATATTTTACTCTAAATGTATTGAACCTAAACACACACTTTTTAGAGTGGTCTAGTGTTCGAATTTTACACTAAATTCTTTACTGCACATAAGTCATGTAAAAGAAGTTTCCGAATGATTTAGGTACATTTTTTAGGCACCCGTATTCAGACGCCGACTTTACAGGTGCTCTGGGACTCAAGCCCCTGACGGAAACAGCGGCGCCCCTCAGACATATATCAAAATAATAAAACTTTTTCGTCACAGCTGTCCCATGGCCAAGATTTTTGAAATCGGCGATAATGCCTGTATTTCTTTAACATATTTATTTTTAATGTTGTAATCAATTACAAATAAAACTTTATAAATAATTGATAATTTTTTTATTATAGATACTCCAACCTCTTCTTTAATATTGCATGGGATTTTAAATAAATAACTTTTAATATTTTTGATTCCTTTATGTTACTAGCTCTTATTAATTTAATTTCAATAAATGAAGTATGAAATTTCTTTAAGAAAGCCAGTGTTCTGTTTCCCTTTAAAAAAATCCAATCAAACCAACTTTTACTGTGAACAATAATGATCAACAGATTAGAAGCACTCTTTACTGTCAACAACTTGACCGCCCAATATTGATTTAAAAAAATATAAATTTTCAAAGTTTATAACCTTACGTCGTCAGAAAATTTTTGCAATTTTTAATTGTTTCTTTATGAATGAATGGCTTTTAAATTCTATTTTTAGGAAATAAATTACTTATTGAACAGGTTTGCAACTCACTGAGCAAACCTTGAATTAACTAATTATAACTACACAATCTCCAACGGATTATTTAGGTAAGTAATTTCTGTTCCGTCTGAAGATTTTATTATAACGATTGCACTCTCACTTTGATCTGCTTTTAAAAGGTAACTACAATTTTCACTTGAATCAATGTGTAGCAATTTTCCAATTTCTACTCAGCTCCTTTTAGCTCACCTTGATCGCGGAAATTGGCTTGCACCTTAAGAAAAATTTAATCTTCCTGCAGCCTGGATTCTGCCAGCTGTAAATATGAATTGATTGTTTTTATTTTGTTTTTTCTTCCCCTGGAAGACCAGTATTCATTACCGTTTATCCTTATCAATCGCCTTGAAAGTTAATTCATACTTAGCTTTAAGATAGAAGACATACATTTGTATAATGCCCAAATTATAGAACTTTGATATTTGTTTTTATTATTTGAAAACTAAAATATAGTTGAGTGTCGTTAGCATAGAGATTATATTTACAGTAGCTATTGTAATGAACTACCAAAATCACATATGTATCTTATGTATAAAATTGGTCCAAGAATAAACCCTTGCGGTACACCTGTCAAAACTGGAAGAAATGTTAATGATTGGTTCTTCAAAATAATTTGTTGCTACCTATTAAATTAATAATTTTCAATAAGAAAAATTGTTCTGAACAGATGCATAGTTATTTGTTTTTAAACATATTTTTCTAAAATTCAGAACTGGACACCGAAAGGGTCAGTTTTCATGAAATCACCCCATTAAGACTCGTGTTTCATCACCATGACTAAATAAATACTAAATTATACTCGATAAAAATAGCCCTGATTGCCGCAGAACAAATGATTCATTGTATTGTTATAAATTCACGGTTTATTTTTTTTAAATTTAAAGACAATGATCTCATGTTGCATTAATTACTCGTTTCATTGTTTTTCTACTAATACAGAACACTCAAAAGTGTGCCCAAAAAGATGTCTCATTTCCTGTTTGTTGTAACAAAATAATTTTATATCATTTGGCGTATTGTGTATCAAGTATAAAGAAACAATACACAAAATACTGTTTTTTATAAAAGTAATTTAGTGAAATAGCCTTGGAGGTTAGAATTGTCACGCCATGAAAAATTTACTAGGTTTGTTAAATACGAATTGTAGTAGGTTAGATCATTAAGTTCAAGGTGGGGTTGAAGAGTAATTATTAATCTTTTTGGGTAACCAGTTAATTTTGGACGGAAATAATCGCTTGTACAAGTTTTTTGTTAAGTAATTGAGATACGAGATCTTTATTTAGTAATTAAATATAAAAGGCTGTTGTATTCGTTCAAGTTACTGTAAAAAGGGCATACGTCATTTCATAATTAGTGACGTTAGTATTTCTTTCTAGACTTAGTGCTTAGATCTTGCAGAGTATTATATCTTCGAACATAACACTGTATTATAATCAATTTTCTAAAAACTTCAGTAGACTTGATGGCAGAAAAACGATTGTCCTGTCATATTTAGAACCACAGAATCCAAGATGTTTTTGGAGTTATCCTTGGAACCACTCATCCTAAAATTCGTTATCTATAACCTTATCGCACTGCTTTCTTCTCGTCATCTTTTCGCAGTTTACACTATGTTTATCCATTTCGTCTTTGCTAGGAAATAACTTTCGATCTGTCACAAAGACATTCGAGTGCAAGTTAGATCTGAGTTTGTTTCGAGTATTTTTTATGCGTGCCAATAAAACACTTTATTTACTTTATCTCTATACCAAGTTTCACCGCTCAGGAAGTAGCCCTTCAAAGTTTCTGCTAAAAATTAGAAAAATATAATACAATTTCGAAAATTATATGACTTACAATATTACAATTTAGGAACGTTATAAACCATAATTGATATGAAGTTGAAGTTAAAAGTCAAGGTGTTTATTGCGGATGGATCATCCTTAAAATCTCATAGAACTATCTCAATCCATCCATTGAGTTTAGTTTGATTAGTAATAGTGCAAAATAAGGTTAAGTATATCATCAATCATTGTTGTGATATGTGAAATTACCTAAATGCCTATCTAAGTGTTTTTAACCGGTACAGAAAAATGTGCGTGCTTGGATTAGTGAGATGATAATAATAGTAATAATGGTAATAATAGTAATAATAGCAAATAATAAAATATATCGTAGTAATATATAGAAATATTTATGTAATTGATACATTTTTAATACGCTAAGAATAACCATTAAACAATAAACAAAACAGGTTGAGTTTGGGTTCAACAAGGCGTTTGGGATCACAGTCGTAACCGGCGAGTTGTTTTGTCAAGAAAGTTAGATGGGGAAGTTATCTGAAGATAAGCAGATATTTATAACTACCTGTGTGTTATTAATCGGTACAAGACGCGCTTGCTTGGATTAGTGGCAGGTCATAATAATAATAATAATGGTCATAACAATAAATGATAAAATATACCGTAGTAATATATGAAGATATTTAGTTGATACATTTTTAACAAAAATAAACATTAGAAAAATGAATAAAACACGTTAAGTTTGGGCTCAACGGAGTTTTGGGGCACAGTCGGTGAGTGGTCTTTGTAAAAAGAAAATTAGCTGGGAAAATTATGTAACTGGTGAGTGGTTTTGTCAAGAAAATTATATGGGAAAGTTATCTAAGGTTATGCAGAAATTTATAAATACCTGAGTGTTATTAATCGGTACAAGAACATGTACTTGCTTGGATCAGTGGTAGGTCATGATGATAATAATAATAATGGTCATAATAATAAATTATAAAATATTCCGTAGTAAAATATGAAGATATTTAGTTGATACGTTTTTAATACACTAAAAATAAACATTAAAAAATGATCAAAACACGTTGAGTTAGGACTCAAAGGCGTTTGGGGTCGTAGTCGGTGAGTGGTCTTTGTAAAAAAATTAGCTGGGAAAATTATCTGGAGGTAAGCAGAAATTATAACTATACGAGTGTTATTAATCGGTACAAAAAATGTGCTTGCTTGAGTTAGTGACAGGTTAGAATATTCGATAAGATATACCGTGGTAGAATTAGGAAATAAATATGTACTTAGTTGATACAGTTTAATAAAAGTAGAACAAAGATATTCAAATTATTGGTATATTTAAATTACTTTATTTTAGTACATTATAACTGGTTCGGGTTTTTATGCAAATATGAATTTTCAATATAAAAATTATTTCTTTTTTTGATAGTTTTATTTGTCAGATTCTTGTTTAAAACTGCTTTATGTCTACTATTTGAGCTGAAAATATCGTAGTTGTAACGACTGATTGATATTCGTTAGGAAAGTTAGCTGATTGGTTCAATGTAAAATCCGAGTGTCAGTAGTTGGAACATTTACACAATTTACAATTTTAACAGTATTTTATTTAACAATGTCACTTAGAAACAAAAGAAAATATTCTTTAATATGACACAGAAAAGAACTTATTTTGTCATTAATTGGAACATTCATTTTAGAGCATGGAAGTAAACATGTTCTTCTGATGTGAGACAAGATTCCAAGCCAATCTTGAGGTATGACCAGCTGCATCTCTAAACTTTTCTCGTAGTTTTAAATGGATGACTCTCTCTATCGCATATTTCTGCAATTAAATCATACCCAGTTACTTGATTTGTCTTGTATATTTCCAAGAGATGACTGAGTTCTTGTAAGGTAGGTATGTAACAAGAACTGTGAACTCTCATCACAGGGAAACAATAGCAGGAGAAGCGAGTCAAATTGGATATCTATATAAACGCAACTCCACTTATCAACTTAAAGCCGATATCAATTCAACATCGAAACTTAATGTAAGCCGAGGTTCACTGAGGTCTTCGATTGAGGTCTAGTATCTATAAAGTCAAAATCGATTACCTAAACAAAGATGGCAAGATTTAGGTGCTGATAGCACTAAAATTATATGGTTCTAAATAGCATGTTTTACAAACTCGAGTCTTTTTCTAAAAGATTGTTATCGTTTTAGTCATTATTTCGTACCATCCTGACTATACACTATTTAGGGTTTTGTAGGCATTATTATTTCATGTATTCCATCTATTTTCACTATATTTACATTCCTATATCTGTCCTTATTATACAAAAAGCTTTTAAAGCGAATATCTAACAATTGAGATCGCCATTTAGAATTTTTGAGTGGGCAGTGAGAAATCAATTATGCAGCTATATACCATGTAGTCTATTTAAACTTCATCGGAACGCTAATCATTCATTCGATGCACCTCATTTTTCATTCATGATTGATTTCATTCAACAAGTTTAGCAAAATTAGATCCTGTCTAAAAGGTAAACTAAACGATAATTTCTCAATCACTTAATAGCGTTGTTGATATTATCGAATGTTTAAATTAATGTTCTGTAAATTATAATCGTTTACAGTTACGCGATTCTGAAACGTTTATAATTCTCCTCATATTCCGATTAAATATTTAATATGCGGTTGTGTTCGGTATTTGTAGTTAATGCGATATTAAAATTTCATGTGGAACGGTAATGGGTAATGCTTGGTTTAATTGAATTCATCAAATATCAAAACCATGAAATTAATAATGAGTTTTAATGTTTACTGCAAAAACTTAAATCTGTGCAAATAGAATTACATTCTAGTTTAAGTACACATTTTGCTACCTTTTGTATTATACTGTGGTTTATTTTTGGTTGTTATTAGAAGGGGACCCTATTTATATATTCTTTAATTGCAGTGTCGGCGAGTAGTTTTTATACAAGAAATAAAAATATGGCTCGTTAGGTCTTTTATTTTTATCTTGATTTGGAGTTGTACATAATTACAAGAGCAAAAGAAATATCGAACGGAGATGTTTTCACTAGTGTCATTCAGCAGTGCCTGAAAGTTAATATTTAAACATGAAAACTGCAGAGCTAATTTTTACCAGTGGAGCTTTATAATGCGCAGCGCCGGCAACTGTAAAATAAAATGGCGATCCAGTTTCTGCTGCAGCTAAACTAATTTAAGTGTTTAACTTTTTCTATAGAAATGCCACTTGTTAAATAAATCAAGGGGATTATCAAATTGACAAAAACGATATTTATTAACTAAAATATGCAAGAATTAAACAAAATAGTTGTACCAACTTTTTATGGCCTATATATGTATATATTGAGATGTAATAAGTCCATCTCATTGAAAATTTTATTGAACGATAAGATCGTAAATGTGAAGACAAATATTTCACATATCAAATTTAAAATAAAAGATGGATATGCTAGGTGATAGGCATAATTAGCCTACAGGCTACATATTGGGTCACAGTTAGGCTCATCAATATTTAAAATAGGAATCAAGATTAAAATCATGCAAACATAACCTCAATTTTTGTATATGTAAAAAAGGTTTGATTTTTAAAAAAGAATATCAATCATTTAGATTGTGTTATGATAATACATGTTTATACAACCCAAGTTGCATATTGGGATGGTTTTTTCATTTGTAGAGAAGATGTAATCTTCTTGTTTAAATCTAGAGTCTACGATCTTTAACGTAGGATGAATTTTTCTGTTTTCCAAGAGACTAACTTAGTTTCGGGCTGCCAGTTAACTAAAAACAAATAAATTAGGTCAATCTTGTAATGACTGACCAATATAGCACAATTAGCTTTTAAACTCTTATATAATAATCCTGAGCATTTTTATTATTGAAGGTTTCGATTTTGTTGCTATGCTTCAGTTTTGATAATTATTGACTCTTATACTATTTTTCTCAGCATTGTTTTAATGCAAACACTTGGAGGACTGTATGCTGGGCAATTTGACTATAAATTGACTTCATTTGAATTAATGTCAAAGGTAAAACTTGTATATGCATCATTTGGTTTATCCGATTGTTGTAACGGATCGTAATTTATGTTTTTCTTAAATTGTAAAGATGTTCCTGTGGAAATTTAATATGTATTAGCTATATTGTGTAATTATGTATCTATTTTGTAAAGGATAAACCTGGATTTATTGAATTTTGTATGTAATTAGGTTATGACCTAATTACATGATGAGATTTGTTCATTGTCAATCGTTTTTGTCTAATATCTTCGTTACGATGTATTTTAGGACATGAGTGTGTTATATTGTTTTAATCCTTGTTTTACTAGCAATAATCCTGTGTTTATAGAATTAAGATTCGTGAGAAAATTTAACAGCTGAGTGAAAATTGTGACGTCATAAATACCTTCCGCGTTGCGATTATTTTGAAAATGTGTCAGTGTCGGCATTTGTTTCCACAAAACCTATATAAGCTGGAGCCAAATTTAACAAATTCAGTCGATCATAAGCACTTGGCGAATCTATGCACGACTCCGGATTGAAAATCTGTAAATTAAGTTGGGTTATTTGTAACCATATGTTTGACCTTGTGTTTATGTCAACATAAAGTATAAAGGAAGATTGAAATAAGTTCTAAGTTTACCTGGACAATTAAAAAGTTAAAGAAGATTATATCCGTTATTAACAAGTATTTGGAAGTGTGAACGAGTTGGTTTAAATAAATTCTGGGAGAATTTATTTCCATTATCGATTTTATGAATTGACGTTTTTATAATAAGAAATCATCTAACAGATGTAAATGCAGTGATACCAATAGCGAATAGAATTTGAAGGAAATTCTATTTACATTATATACCAGGTTGGTCGAAATAAAAGGTTTTTAATTTGATTTGCCAATAATAAAATTTATAAAGTTTATCTGAATAATTTCAGAATCATATTGTTTAACCTTAAAGGTTTTTAAAAGAATTTATTTTTCATAAATAAAACATTTCAATTTCTCTTTTATTAAAATTTATTTTTTTATAAAGCAAAGTATTTGAACATTTGTGAATATTTTATCTGATTTTTGATTTGTATTAGTTTGCTCAAGTGAAGAACTGTAATAGCCCTATGTCAGGCTATTACGACTATTAAATACACTTGAGCAAGCTTGGGAATTAACTTCCTAATTGATTTATTGTATCAATTTGAATAATTTTTCTTTTTATTTCCTTTTTTTAATTTGAATTTCCGTTTATTTTCTTAAATGTCATTCGCGTGTCATGCAGAACACAGACATACCTTATGAGTCATAACTCAAACTGCTTTGTTCACGAAGTGATTTTTACCTTACGAATGCAAAACACCAATAGAAGAAGAGCATGCATGCAACACATGAACAGGATTGATAGTTTTGATCTTTTGATGCTTCCTGGTTCTACAGTTTTTTGTTTCAGTGCTTGATACTGTAGTAATTTAGCATGCCTTGATTTAGTATCCAAGGCAACAGACGTAAACAGTCAGATATGAATTCATAAATAAGCCAGTCAAGCATTCATTCTCTCCTCTCCAACATTTCTCTAAATTTGGCTATTATTTGTATAATGTTTGACTACTATAGGCTATTGTATAATAAGTAGGGTACCCCGTTGATTCGGTGTTATGCTTTGGTAGAGTGTAGACGTGTCGGTCGTTTTGCTGCGCTTATTATTGCTTTAATTTACTCTTCAAAATGCCTGACTCTGCTAAGCCTGTAACACGGTCAGCTACTGATGAAGAAGCTTTTGTTCAACGCGTAGTTGAAAAAGTTTTAAATTCCCCAACACTTTTAACTGGTATAACTGATAAAATTTATGAGTTAGTTAAACAACGTATGGATCGGGAATACAAAGAGTTGAATGATAAAGTCAAGGTTTTAGAAACAAGATTAAGTTTAATGGAAAAAGAATCACTACATGCTAAAGATGATCTGGAACAGTACACCCGTTTAAACAGTGTACGGTTATTTGATGTACCGGAAACTAATAACGAAAATACAGAGCAAGTAGTCGCAAACATATGCAAAGAGAAGCTGGGTATAGAAGTTACATCCGCTATGTTCGACTGTTGCCACAGACTCCCTGGAAGGGAGGGATCCCATAGACCTATTATTGCCAAATTCGTCAGTCGTAACACAAAAAAACTGGTTTTCAGCAAGAAGAAGCTTCTTAAAAACAGCAAAATTGTCATTAAAGAAGACTTGACACAAGCCCGAGCACAATTATTAAAAAAAGCTATAAATAGATTTGGTCTAAAAAATGCATGGTCCTATGATGGGAAAATATTAGTTAAAACTGGTAACAACATTAAGCGTATTAAATCAGTGGAAGATATGTGAATATTTCTAGCGGCTATCGACATGCACATAAATATATAAATTCTAATTCAATACTTGTGCGATACTGATTTGCACTTTTTGAATTATAATTGTATGTAATCTGCTTTTATTATCGACAGCATTCGCTTACCACTACTACTGTCACCAATTAAGTAAATTTAAATTTAAATTTGAGAATATATTTTCACTATCCTCTGTTTTAGTTATTATTGATATAACTTGTTTCGTACTGATATTTTATTTATTGTAATTATTTTTTTCCTTCTTTTTAATATCATTATAAGATACTTCGATTTAGTATATTTTTTGTCATTAGTTTGTTTTTTTTTAGTCTCGTATAAAATAATGATTTTAGTATAATCTGAGAATAATGAAAGTCTCACATTTAAATGTACAATCTTTGCTGCCAAAAATTTTTGATTTAAGGTTACTAATGGACTCCGAAAACATAGACATTTTAACTATATCTGAAACATGGATTAGTCCTAACATTCACGATGCCGATGTTTATATTGAAGGTTATACCTTTCTGAGAAGAGATAGATTGGGAAGGGGGGGTGGTGTAGGACTATATGTTCGTAACTCACTCGCCTATTCTATAATTGACGTAAGTAATAGTAATATTGAACAGTTGTGGATTTTAGTAAATGTTTCAGGAGTCAAAGTAGCTGTTGGATCGGTATACAGGCCCCCGAAATTTGATTATAAGTTATTTTTAAATGACATCGAAAACTCTCTTTCTGTTTGTCTTCCGATTACGGAGCATGTTCTATGCCTTGGAGATTTCAACATTGATTTATTAAAAGTTGATAGTAATCCTGTTATTCATGTTAATTCAATGTTGGAGTCTCTAGGCTTAATTCAGATTGTTAATCAGCCTACCAGAAAGACTTCGCTTATTGACCTCATCTTGGTATCTGAAGCAATATCAATAACAGATAGTGGTGTGGTTGAATGTCATTTCTCTGATCATGATATGCCTTATTGTAGTTTTAATTTACAAGTATCTAAAAACGTAACTTATTGCGGGACATTACGCAATTTCTCCAAAATTAATATGGACTTATTCAATTCTGACTTAAACCGTATCCCATTTCATTTCATATTTCATATGAATAATGTCAATGATAAAATAAATTATCTTAACACTAGTATCATGCAGTTATTTGACAAACATGCTCCATTAAAAACCAGAAAATTCAATAAAAATATAACTCCATGGATCACCGATAATATAAAGCTACTCATAACTCTGAGAAATAAAGCAAAATCAAAGTTTAGAAATTCAAAATTGCCTAAGCATTGGGATTATTATAAGCAACTTCGCAATTACACCACTACTGCTATAAATAATGAGAAGAAGGCGTACTTTAGTCATTTAGCTAATACTAACGACAATAAGTCGCTGTGGAATAAACTACATTTTCTTGGTTTAGGAAAACAAAAGCTCTCATCAATTCCAACCGAAATTGCAGAGGTTAGTGAGATGAATGATTACTTTGTTAATGGCATTCCTGCAATGGACAACAATGTATTACTAAATGCTCCTCTAACTATTACTATTAATAATGAACCTGATAGTAACAAATTTTCTTTTAAAACGGTTTCCATTGCCTCAATATGCAAAATCATCAATTCAATAAAATCTAAAGCTTATGGCAGTGATTGCATCAATATCAGTATGATTAAACTGTGCTGTCCTCTGATTCTGCCATACATTACACATATCATAAATGAATGCATTGAGAATAATATAGTACCAGATTGTTGGAAGGAAGCTATTATTATACCTCTGCCAAAAATAAAAAATCCTTTAGAGCTAAAAGATCTTAGACCCATTAGTATTTTATCGACCTTATCTAAGATATTAGAAAAGATCATTTTTTTGCAAATATGTGAATATGGCAATAAGAATAATATTTTGCCCTCTGTACAATCAGGGTTCCGTGCAGGTTACAGTACTACTACAGCATTGTTACGAGTAACTAATGATATCTTGACTGCTAGTGATAGAGGTAATGCCACTATTCTTGTATTGTTAGACTACAGTAAGGCTTTTGATACTGTCAATCACGATACATTATTAAACATTTTGCAACACATGAATTTTGGTAAAAATGCGACATTGTTAATTAAAAACTACTTGACTAATCGAAAGCAGAAGGTGAAGCTACATAATAATGTATCTGAGCCTTTATCTGTGATACGTGGTGTTCCGCAGGGTTCTGTTCTTGGACCACTGCTGTATTCTTTGTATACCACAGTACTAATCAATTCAATTCGAGATTGCTCTGTTCATGTATATGCTGACGATACGCAGCTCTATTATTCTTTTAATCCTTCTGATTGGGTAGAAGCTGTTAAAACCGTCAATGATGTTCTAAATTTCATTTATCTTGCTTCGCTACAACTTTCCCTGAAAATCAATCCAAACAAGTCTGCCGTTCTTTTATTTGGTAATAAAAGATGCTCTGAAGACTTGACCAGTAAGATTTCTATTAAAATAAACAATGTAGAAATTCCAATTTTAACTAAAGCTAAAAGTTTAGGCTTAATGTTAGACAATAGCTTTAGGTTTAAAGACCAAACTTCTAATTACGTGGGGAGAGCTTACACCCAGCTCAGAAAACTTTATCCTCATAGACATTCTTTATCACAGGATACCAAGAAGAGGTTATGCGAAGTGCTTGTTCTTTCTTTATTCAATTATTGCGCACCTGTTTATCATCCAGCTATTGATAATGTAACTTCTGAAAGAATACAAAAAGTACAAAACGCTTGCTTACGTTACATTTATGGAATACGTAAATTTGAACATATAAGTTATAAGATGCTGGAAATTGGTTGGTTAAATATGAGTAATCGAAGAAAATTACAAATGCTGTGTCTTTTCCATAGTATTGTTGTTAATCAAAGTCCACCATACCTTTGCAACTTAATTACTTATAGATCAGATGTGCATAATATCACTACGAGATACCGTGGTCGTATATCTCCCCCTCTCTATAAAACTGCTTTATTTCAGAGAAGTTTTTCATATCAAATTTATCATGAGTACAATAAATTGCCAGATAATTTGAAGATTTATACTATTAGAAAGTTTAAGTCAAATTTACGTAATTATTTATGGAATCAGCAAAGGCAGTAGTTGTGCATCTGATTGTGTTTTATTCTTAATTATGTTTTATTCTCAATTAGCTGTTATAAATAGAAAAGTAGTATGGTAACCATATTATCACCGAATTTAGGTTTAAATTTAGGTTTAAGTTTGTTGTTTAGGCATTAACATTGTCATGTTTTTTTTTTCGTATCAGATCAAGGTTTAGGTGGAAGAACAGTAACTAACTGAACCTCGCCTTGGGATTGACCTTATGATTAAATATTTAATTAATTTTTGTTTCTTATTACTGATGTACATACATAAGAGCAATAAAGTCATTTATTATTATTATTATTATTATTATTACCCCAACTCGACCTAACAATCGATATAAATGACGGGCGTGGTAACTATAACTGTCGTTCATCTGGTCTGGTCTGGTCTGGTACTCTCAGCTCTTTGTGATGGGTGGTTGCGGATTAAGTATGAATTCATTACGGAGCGATTACAAATGCCTATCTACCTATCTATCTACCTGGTAAACGCTAGAACTCGCATATTCTTAGCTACTGGGTAATGATCTCTGTAACTAGGTAATAAGCCGCGGCGGCGTTGCCGGTTTTCATTGCATCAAAACGTATTTTATAACCACCAAGTAATAAATCTTGTTACCTGGTAAACGCTAAATCTCGTCTATTCTTAACAGCTGGGTAACGAGTTAACTGTAACCAGGGAATAAGCTGCGGAAATGTCCAGGTAACCAATCTTGTCACCTGGTAAACGTAAAAGTTTGCCTACCCTTCTCGTGCATTTAAAAACGAGTTTTATTTGAAAACAAATTGGAATATAACTGAAATTTGACCTGATCCGAAAAAACTCATAACCTCTACAAAAAGTGTATCAGAACCTGGAAATTTCTTTTGAAGTCCAATTTTGTTGTACAGTTGTAATTATTGCTCTACGATAAGTCTTAGTATTCAAAATCTAAAAATATTAACTGACTTTTGCTATTTAGCTAACTCGCATTAACGAACCTTGAGAGTATAGAGAAATTTCTCCACCTAGTCTATCTAGGCCCTTAAAGCGACTGCTTCCAGGTGGAAATTACAAGCCACCATCAATACAGCCTAAATACATTAATTTTCCTGGTACTTTCAACCAGAACCAACATTCTCTTGGTTAGATACAGTTCCCATACCGCAAGTGCAAAACGGCTCCTTCCTCCTCCAAGTGAAAACTAGGAACTACACCTATAGTCTTTTCCTATTATAACAAATGGGGAAAACCCCTTTACACGGATGATGCACATTTCCAGAAGAATCTACAATGTTCCGGAGTCGCGTGTATAACGTAACGTCGGCCGATCTTTCTAGTGCATTCTACACACTTCCGTGTGGATATATATGTATATGTCGCGGCCGCGTAGACCCGGCGAGGCAATTAGTGTTCGACCGGCGTATTGAGATGTGCTTTGTGTAATTAGTTATCAAGTAAATTAGTAAATAAATAAATGTTTAAGTTTGTCAAACAATTTATAATTAGTGTTAAATAATTAGTTAAGATTAAATTGGTGTATGTAAATAATAATATTTCTCTTGCTAATAGACGATTCAAACAGCATTTCTGTTATTATTTTAAAAAGAACGTTACACTATGATACGACCACCATGCACAAGTGCATCATACTACACAATTAAAGATAACAAGATATTAATGTAATTAATCAAAAGTTCAAGTTCATTAAACAAGTTCAAGTTTTTGCACTTTATTGTTAACAAACACGCATATCAATGGAAATAATTGGAAATAATTTGTTATTGTAATAATCTAAGAAAACCTTGCAAATAAGATTAATCCAAGTGGAGAAGAGCTATTTTTTCATTAATGCTAAATTCCTCATCTCCAATGACATCCTTGATTACCATTAAGGAAATTAGCTCATCTCATTTTCCTGTAAAACTTCGGCTACATTATTACCAAAGTTAATACCTTCAAAAATTAACGAGAACATGCTTTGGAACAAGTTACTAAACTAGTTATGTAAGTTTCGTAAAACTTAATTATTGTCTGCTGTCGATTTTGCAACAGGATCGAGTTTGTTTTTTAAATAAAGCCTATAAAAAGAAAACTTCTATTTTTACAAAAAACAAAAACCTTATAAAACCCAAAGAGATCCACACAATAAAACTAAATTAGCCGTTCAAAAGTACCATCCGAAGGAAATTCTGCCGGGAGGCCTCCCAATAGACGCAGAATTGATGAAACTTTCCAGAATTTATTATGGAAGGAAATCTTATGCGAATATATTCGTATTTGACTCGAGAAATGCATGAGAGATGCATGCCAGGATATAAAACCGGAGTTTTACAACCTGTTACAGCTTCAATTCAAAAGCTTTCTTGTGCATAAAGAAAACTGTACGACATTCCACTAGTCTAACTTTTACTTTGTTAATTTTTTTACTTTTACTGCCCCTCATAATAATTTTAAATGAACTGTATTTTTTATAGATTATAATAAAATTCTATTGATCACACTGTGTAATTTTAAAGGTGAGACTCACAGATACATAAACAAGATTAATTAATGTTCGCACTACAAATTCATGGCTATAATTGAAAAATATCAACAATAATTATTATTAAACGTGACGGTTTCTCCAATTAAAACAATATTATGACCGACGTATTATGCTTGCACCGTTAATTATTATAAAAATGCGATCAAGACAAGTCTGCTTTACTAATTAGTTTTTATTTTTCTTGTTAATTAACATTACTAGTATGTTCTAAAGTTGACATTTTTATGTACAGATCATTTCTTTTTTTTTAAACCAACAATTATAAAATAACATTTAAAACCAACACTAACACTTTTTCATTTTTATTTAATGCTAAAGACAGAACACATGATATCATGAAATCGGGCATTTACCGTTTAAATTGTTCTTTTTGTAGTTCGGTATATATTGGACAAACACTTCGAAATTTTGACATAAGATATAAAGAACACGTACGTCATTACAAAAATAAACATCCTGAAAAATCGAATTACGCCAAACACCTTTTAGAACAAAATCACACAATGACTCCTCAAAATAATATTAAATTCCTACATTTTTGTAATAACAAACGCAAATTAGACATTTTAGAAGCCTTTGAGATATACAAACACAAACTCAGGGTACCTTTAATGAATGAACAACTTGAACTCAGTAATTCTCCATTACTGGAAGTATTAGATGTTTAATTATGATTTTTATTATTTTTTTATTATTTTTATCTAGTTACCTATTTTGTATCTACCTTAGCAACGTGTTTGTTTATAATTATATTACCTTTGATAATGACAGCATAGCTGTCGAAACAATATTGTCAGGTATATTTTAATAAAACTGTGAAACTTTTAATAATCTTTATTTATTTCATGATTATGGAGTTCCACAAAATAAGGCTGGAAACAATAAACAAGATTTCTTTTTTTTCCTCTAATTGCATAAAATGTAGTAATACATTAAAATATTGAATATCTTCCAACAAATCCAGTGTATTGTCGCGTTAAAATTAATGTTGCTAGTGAGTAGCAAAGCGTAGAATCCGAATTCGAACAAAGTTAAATATAAACATTATATTAAATAATGTGTCAAGACTTACCCGAGCTGCTGCATCTCGAAATTCAGTTTGAAACTGAACTTATGCTTACAGCAGCTCGGTGTAAATACAAGTAAGCTTTATATAGGTACTGAATCAACTATTTTTTTTATATTTGTGAAGCACTACATAGCTCTATTTCACTCTACCGTATCTTAAGGCTGGTACGCCGGCCGCGCGTGGCTTATATAGTTTTTCTATTTAATTACATAGTGACCCCGACAGTTGCCAATTTTTAGTATCATGCTCCAAACGCATGATAACGTCTAGGCTGACTTCCAGCCAAGTGTTCATGGTTTATTTATAGTTCTTGCATCAGTCAGTTTGTTTCTTATCTTGTATTTAAAGTGCATTCCATTCCGGTTCAGTTCAATTAATTTAAATGATTCCAATATACATTGATAACAATGTCTTAGTTAGTATCGGTAGCTCAATAGTAAAGTATAATAAATACTAACGGTTTTTTATATTTCTCTATTTTATTTCTATAAGCAATTACATACTAAATTAGTCTTGAAGGTTTTGAGTAATCGTCAAACATAATAAGGTAAATCAGAAGAAAAGCTCAAAATTTCTGGCTTTTCACTGTCTGCTGTACTTAAGCTCAACAAAGAGCTGACATACCTGTTAATCGCTAAGAACAAGCCGCTTGTCACTGCTTAGACTTTGGCCTTAGATATGAGTATGTAAAGCAACAGAAGACTTTCTAATCGACATAGTCTAACAGACGAAAGTACAATACCGACCAAAAGTTTAGGGCCACCTAATTTTTTTTGGGATTTCAGTGGTCGTGTCTTTGAAACTAATATATGTACTATTGATTTCATAATGATCTAGGACAGCAAGGCTAATATACATTTACACTGAAAACAATGAATAAAATAGCATCGTATTATTCTTGCTGTCCTATCATTATGAAATCAATAGTACATCTATTAGTTTTAAAGACGCGACAAAGAAATTCATGGTTAATTTTATAGACCATAATCTTAGCATTGAAACGAATCAGGTGTGAAGTCTGTAAGTTAAAAATAACCAAATATAGTGTAAAAGCAGAAAATTAGACTTTTTCTTTGCAGCTTTGTCACATGGTGTGAAAAAATCTTGCGGATCTCACTCTAAAACCATATGAAAGATAGGGGCATGAGTTTTTCAATGATTCCGTGCCTCAGATAGTTACTGCACTGATTCAAACCATTTGCAGTAAAAGTAGCCTACAGGAAGTATAAACAAATACTCTTTCCAGACTTACCAACAAATAATTATCTGGCCACTTTTTGTAGAAGCTTACCTGAAACAAAAAAAGAGCAATTAATTTATTATGCAAAGATAACTTATAATTTTATAAAAATAATAATAAAATAAACTTTCTAACAGAACCACTTTCTGAAATCACAGCTGGGTGCAATGGGTGGGTTTAGTGGCTGCATTTTAGTAGACATAGTTTGGACGTTGATGTTTTCGTCACTATGTTTGTCCATATATAGTTTTGGTCCCTGTAAGTCCCACGCCCAAACCAACGATATAGTTGGATTTAGCATGGGTCAGAGAGTTGCAATGGATGAGTGCGGTGGGCGTGGCTTCATGTTAGTGGGCGTGATCAATTTGTATGTTAGTGGGCGTGATCAATTTTTACGTTAGTATGTTCCTTCCTTATCCTAAGCCTGATAAAATAATTTGCTTCTGTCATATAAGCTTCGATATCACAGACAGTAAACAGAAAAGACTTTGCAAGTGAGTATGAAGTCGTACAAATTCAATTTATATCCGTTCATTATTATTGAATTAAGAAACAAACCTGACTTTTAAAAATCTAAGAAGTTATGTTAATAAGAATTGTGATTTTTTTATAGAGACTGAAAATTTAAAGCGTTAATAATATAGTTTAGTGCCAGTTTTGACAATTAGAAATCAATCAGAATGTACACTAGAGTGTGAGGCAAGGTATAATGCAGCATTCGAATATATTTAGATTTATGGATGAATTTCCAAAAGAAGCAGTTCTAAGTGTGAGAGGGTACAAAATGGGGGGGGAGGCTAAGTTTAATAGTTACTAGAAACTATTATAAATAATATCAAGAGAATCTTTACTTCTGAGGTCCAGAGTACACAAAACAAGATATTTTTTGGTGTTCAATCCAGAGTTGTAAATTTCAGAAATCAAATGTTGCTGTTACTTTTACACAATGTGGCAACCATGGAAATATTTCCTTAGTATCTTCTTTATTCATAAGATCTATCAAACATCACCTATTGACATAAGACATTAATAAAAGAAACTTCCAGCATGAAAGATGTCTAAATAATACTTCCAATATTCAGAAGAATTCATGATCAAGTTACACACTGATTCTTTGGCAGATCTAGAGTATTTGGCTGGTTTTGCGTAAATACAGCTGTGGTATTAGTCTGAGATAAATAGTTAATTCACTTTATATTTAGGAAAAACAGATGTGGAAATTCTATGTAAGAGGGTAAGTAAAAAGGCGGACTTTATCACTTAAGGCATTTAGTTAATTGCCGGTTGCATTGTTGAAACATTTGAAATTCACAGATAAATTAACAGTCTTAAAGAGTGTCTATGGATTGGAAGCATCTTCACAGGTTTGCTACACATCCCCATTTACGCTGAACGCTTAAATACGAACATCATAGAGATTAGGTATGTAGCTACCAAGGGGTCAACTACTCCCCAAGAAACTTAGTCATTTCCAGTTTTTTGGAAATACTTTCAGAAAAATCGGGTATTTCCAAATATTCTCAGATATTTCCAAGTATTCCCAGGTATTTTCAAGTGTTCCCAGGTATTTCCAAATATATTCAGGTATTCCCAAGTGTTTCCAGGTATATCCAAAGTATTCCTGGCAAAGCGTACAGTGATTTCCAGCAGTGGTTGGTCACATACAGTGATTTCCAGATTTTGGGGACTGTTGCAAAAAAATCAGGTATTTCTAAGTGTTCCCAAACATTTCCAAAGTATTCCCAGCAAAGTTTACAGTGATTACCAGCAATGGTTGACCCCTTGAGATCAACCACCCAATTCCTGGGAATACTTGCAAAAAACATCAGGTACTTCTATGTATTCATAGGCATTTCCAGAATATTCCTAAGTATTTCCAAGTATTCCCAGGTATTTCCAAATATTCCCAGGTATTCTTAAGTATTCCCAGGTATTTTCAAATATTTCCAGATATTTTTAAATATTCATAGGTATATCTAAGTATTTCCAGGTACCTTCAAAGTATTCCCAGCAGTGCACAGTGATTTTCAGCAGTGGTTGATCTTGAGGGGCAAACCACTCTCCAAAAAACCCTACAGTAATTTCCAGTTCTTGGGAATACGTGCAAAAAACATCAGGTACTTCTATGTATTCACAGGCATTTCCAAATATTCCCAGGTATTCCAAAATATTTTCAGGTATTCTCCAGTATTTTCAAATATTTGCAGATATTTTTAAATATTCCCAGATGTTTTAAATATTCATAGATATTTCTAAGTATTTCCAGGTACCTCCAAAGTATTCCCAGTAGTGGTTGATCTTGAGGAGCAAACCACTCTCTAAAAATCCCTACAGTAATTTCCAATTCTTGGGAATACTTGCAAAAAACATCAGGTACTTCTATGTATTCATAGGCATTTCCAGAATATTTCTAAGTATTTCCAAGTATTCCCAGGTATTTCCAAATATTCCCAGGTATTTCCAAATATTCCCAGGTATTCTTAAGTATTCCCAGGTATTTTCAAATATTTCCAGATATTCTTAAATATTCATAGGTATATCTAAGTATTTCCAGGTACCTCCAAAGTATTCCCAGCAGTGCACAGTGATTTTCAGCAGTGGTTGATCTTGAGGGGCAAACCACTCTCCAAAAAACCCTACAGTAATTTCCAGTTCTTGGGAATACGTGCAAAAAACATCAGGTGCTTCTATGTATTCACAGGCATTTCTAAATATTCCCAGGTATTCCAAAATATTTTCAGGTATTCTCCAGTATTTTCAAATATTTCCAGATATTTTTAAATATTCATAGATATTTCTTAGCATTTCCATACCTCCAAAGTATTCCCAGCAGTGCACAGTGATTTTCAACAGTGGTTGATCTTGAGGGGCAAACCACCCCCAAAAAACCTACAGTAATTTCCAGTTCTTGGGAATACTTGCAAAAAAAACAGCAGGTACTTCTATGTATTCACAGGCATTTCCAAATATTCCCAGGTATTCCAAAATATTTTCAGGTATTCTCCAGTATTTTCAAATATTTGCAGATATTTTTAAATATTCCCAGATGTTTTAAATATTCATAGATATTTCTAAGTATTTCCAGGTACCTCCAAAGTATTCCCAGTAGTGGTTGATCTTGAGGAGCAAACCACTCTCTAAAAATCCGTACAGTAATTTCCAATTCTTGGGAATACTTGCAAAAAACATCAGGTACTTCTATGTATTCATAGGCATTTCCAGAATATTTCTAAGTATTTCCAAGTATTCCCAGGTATTTCCAAATATTCCCAGGTATTTCCAAATATTCCCAGGTATTCTTAAGTATTCCCAGGTATTTTCAAATATTTCCAGATATTCTTAAATATTCATAGGTATAAATAAGTATTTCCAGGTACCTCCAAAGTATTCCCAGCAGTGCACAGTGATTTTCAGCAGTGGTTGATCTTGAGGGGCAAACCACTCTCCAAAAAACCCTACAGTAATTTCCAGTTCTTGGGAATACGTGCAAAAAACATCAGGTGCTTCTATGTATTCACAGGCATTTCTAAATATTCCCAGGTATTCCAAAATATTTTCAGGTATTCTCCAGTATTTTCAAATATTTCCAGATATTTTTAAATATTCATAGATATTTCTTAGCATTTCCATACCTCCAAAGTATTCCCAGCAGTGCACAGTGATTTTCAACAGTGGTTGATCTTGAGGGGCAAACCACCCCCAAAAAACCTACAGTAATTTCCAGTTCTTGGGAATACTTGCAAAAAAAACAGCAGGTACTTCTATGTATTCACAGGCATTTCCAAATATTCCCAGGTATTCCAAAATATTTTCAGGTATTCTCCAGTATTTTCAAATATTTGCAGATATTTTTAAATATTCCCAGATGTTTTAAATATTCATAGATATTTCTAAGTATTTCCAGGTACCTCCAAAGTATTCCCAGTAGTGGTTGATCTTGAGGAGCAAACCACTCTCTAAAAATCCGTACAGTAATTTCCAATTCTTGGGAATACTTGCAAAAAACATCAGGTACTTCTATGTATTCATAGGCATTTCCAGAATATTTCTAAGTATTTCCAAGTATTCCCAGGTATTTCCAAATATTCCCAGGTATTCTTAAGTATTCCCAGGTATTTTCAAATATTTCCAGATATTCTTAAATATTCATAGGTATATCTAAGTATTTCCAGGTACCTCCAAAGTATTCCCAGCAGTGCACAGTGATTTTCAGCAGTGGTTGATCTTGAGGGGCAAACCACTCTCCAAAAAACCCTACAGTAATTTCCAGTTCTTGGGAATACGTGCAAAAAACACCAGGTGCTTCTATGTATTCACAGGCATTTCTAAATATTCCCAGGTATTCCAAAATATTTTCAGGTATTCTCCAGTATTTTCAAATATTTCCAGATATTTTTAAATATTCATAGATATTTCTTAGCATTTCCATACCTCCAAAGTATTCCCAGCAGTGCACAGTGATTTTCAACAGTGGTTGATCTTGAGGGGCAAACCACCCCCAAAAAACCTACAGTAATTTCCAGTTCTTGGGAATACTTGCAAAAAAAACAGCAGGTACTTCTATGTATTCACAGACATTTCCCAATATTCCCAGGTATTCCAAAATATTTTCAGGTATTCTGAAGTATTCCCAGGTATTTTCAAATATTTCCAGATATTTTTAAATATTCATAGAAATTTCTAAGTATTTCCAGGTACCTCCAAAGTATTCTTCCCAGCAGTGCACAGTGATCTTCAGCAGTGGTTGATCTTGAGGGGCAAACCACTCCCCAAAAAAACCTACAGTAATTTCCAGTTTTTGGGAATACTTGCAAAAAGAATCAGGTACTTCTATGTATTCACAGGCATTTCCAAATATTCTCCGGTATTCAAAAATATTTTCAGGTATTCCCAAGTATTCCCAGGCATTTTCAAATATTTCCAGATATTTTTAAATATACATAGATATTTCTTAGTATTTCCAGATACCTCCAAAGTATTCCCAGCAGTGCACAGTGATTTTCAACAGTGGTTGATCTTGAGGGGCAAACCACCCCCAAAAAAACCTACAGTAATTTCCAGTTCTTGGGAATACTTGCAAAAAACAGCAGGTACTTCTAAATATTCACAGGCATTTCCAAATATTGCTAGGTATTTCCAAGTATTCCCAAGTTGACCCTTCGGTAACTACTGTACAAAAAGCAACTAGTTTTTGTACTACTACACAATATAATTTGACGTTATGCAACATATTATTTTTCATGGTGAGTACACGATAGAGTATTAAAACATTAAAACCAATAATAAACCGAAAATAAAAACCAATCCTACCTCTCCTTGTTGAAAGTGTGTAGTCGCCTGTAAAAAGTTCTTCGAAGTTCTTATAAAATGGAGGCGAAAATTAGATATTTGCAAGATTTTATTGACTATATTACTACTTTTTACTAGAAAACAAGAATTCGATAACAAATTGTGGTAAATAAAAAGTAGTTTAACGTGATGTTGTCTAAACTGTTCTCTTACTAGCAGTTAAATCCGGTTGGAGAAAAAAATAGTACGTTTAATTTATGTATATTGGACTCATGAGATTGCCAAACTCCTCTGCCGCGTCGTCCGGTAGCGTTCTTATTCGTTCCAAAAACGAGCATTTTTGTACTAATTAAACAAATCACTGTTTAAAAATAAAAACTATTGATCATATATTATGTCACAACTGAAAACAAACTTTACATAGTAACAACATTTGAAAAATTATACCAAGCAGAATTTCCAAGAGCTTCACAGCAACCACACTCTTCAAAATAATTAGAATTCCTTCATACTACTGAACACACTCTAGAATTACATAAAGGGGGGTAGAAAGAATTCCATGTATGATGACAAGTGAGGGATAATAAGTACGTCGAGAGATTCAACAAAGGAAAACGAGTACATCAAGTACAAACAAAACAAATTTAAACAATGCAAACCCTTAAACCGTAAAATATAACACTACTTATCTTGATGATAATAATGGCTATGATGCAGTCGCAATCTCGCTTTCTAAACAAGCACAAGAAAACAATCACATATTTACAAACGAGTACGCATATTCGTAATTCATAAATAGGATGCAATCGTTTTTTTTAAATAGAAACAATAAAACTTTCCACATTGTAACAGTACATATGTATAATAATTTAGAAAACAAAACACTATGAAAATTTTTAACGGTATTTTAGTAACGCCGTCATGCTGAAAAATAATTTGACGTGCTGACGCAACTAATCAGGCATTTTACTGTTTACTACAAAAGGAAGTCGTTATACAATGGAGGAGGAAATTGAAAATGAAATTGGTAAGAAGATATTAAAAATGTGTCAAGAGGAAGTCGTATTGTTTTGTTATATTCTAGATTTGAAATAAGTCTGTTGCAGTATACATTGCACAGCTTTTTGCATAACTGACAGCGAAAACTATAGTGTGGAAACCTGCTATGAAATAAAATTGCTTTTTAAAACTTATTAGAGAATGATTCTTGATGAAAACACTCAGAAGCGACCATTTCATTTGGATTTTGACACATTCAGAGACTATTTCTTGATTATACAAGACGAACTGTAAAAGGAGGGCGGGCGAAAACTAGTTTCTTTTAATGGAACACCCTGTATATTTTTATCTTATAGATTCATCCTGGAACTACACTACGCAAATGTACAACTTACCTGTTAGTACCTCTGCTACTTGTAATTGTTTTCTGGGTGTAAAAATATGCTGAGGTTATGAATTATGAATCCATAAAGATGAAGAGGACCCGAGTTAAAAATTCCACGCGATGTAGTCCAGGCGTAGTTCTTAAAAAAACAAAGACTTGCACTTTCGGCAGTTCTTATATAAAACGTTTCCTTTTGAAGAATTCATTAAAAATCTTATTGCATTTGCTAAAGAAATCACATCCTTTTTTTTACATACTTTTTTTCTTATAAGTTTAAGATAACCTAGAAATAAGTTGACCACGCCCCCGTTTTAAATATTGCTGTTTTTAGTTCTCATTATTAGTAATACTAGGGGCCGACCTATTCATCTCCTTTTAAATTTATCTGGAAGTTAGTTGCTATAGTTACAATTGTTCCCACAATTGTAACCATGACAATTAACTAGCAGATAAAGTTACAAGGAGGTGGATAGATCGGCCCTAAGTTTACTACGATTTAGTACATTTTTTTGTAGTTCGGTAGTACTGTAGTGATCTTGCTGTATATATTGCTCACCATGTATATCACAAACATACATTTTCAACTTCCATCAGGAACGCATTGAAGTGCATGGATTGCCATAGCAACATATTAAAATAAAGATTCAATAAGATACACGCCTTTTATTCGCTTGATCTGTTCTTACAAGAAATCTCTTAAAAAAAGCGTATCAAGTGTTAAACCACCCCATACGTTATATTGGTGATTCCAACGTGATCTGCAAAAATGTACGCTGCAGTACAATATCTATATTCTAATATAATAATAGTACAATATAATATAAGGGTGGGCAAACGAATCCAATTTATTCAGTTATTCAACAACTGATAGAAAAATGATGATGGGAATTATAAGAGTAGGTATATATTAAAACAAAAAAAATAATAAACTAAACATCATTAACTTCTTTAAAAAAATCTTAAAAGTATGAAAGTTGAGACTTTTCAGATATTTTCAAAGATTATTTCCACAAGGGAAGAGTAAAAAACTAAAAGAAATAATTTAATAATACTAAAAATATTCCTTTACTAACAACCTACCTTCTTTAAGAGCCCAACCCTTACAAATTAAATTATTAATTCAACTAACCGTGCTGTATTTGCTCAGGGCTATTTGCCAATGACATTTAATATTCAACGGAGATTGTAATTGCATGACGGCGATAATTTTCGAATTTTATTTATTAATTGTTAAATGTTAAGTTAGCCCATCAATTACTTACATTCGATTGCCCATTTTTAGATTTAATGTTAAACCAAAAAGCAATGTTTGTCGGGAGTTGATTGGGTTGACAGCTTCGTCGATTTCCGGGTCGGAGACCTAGTTCGATACCCAATCAGGGCGATAATTTTTTGTACTATACGGATTTGCATTTATAATATGATTTAATGTAAAACATTAATTAATAATAATTAATATTTACCTTATCAATTAATTTCCTTATGGGATTATTAAAAATCTAGAATAGCTTAAATAGAAATTATAGCTAGTATAGTTTGTATGTTTGCAATTATCTACTTCGTATAGAAAACTTGTCAGTCTTCTAGGTAGTCCTAGCAGCTTACTAGGTTAGAGTGCCGACCCGGAAAGTCGGAGACCTAGGTTCGATCACCAGTGAGGGTGATGAACTTATTATTCTAATTAGATTTGAAGTTGTGACTTATAACTTTTACGCTGCTAAGTTTACGCTGCTTTAATAAGTATAGAGTTGGGAGTCATATGCAGTCTTGACTGGGGAGCCAAATGCAGCTACGATTAAATTTATAAAATGTAATCTTTACAGTGAGGACCAAAAAGTTACACCATATGAAACTTTTTTATTATTAACTTTAGTAAAAGAGTTTGTCGCAGAAAGTTGGTGAATGTCTTAAATATTATGACACCAATGAGCTGCATAGTGTACAGTGTAGAATACAAAATATGAAATTTTCTCAAGAGTAAAGTACCTATCTTTTTTGAAAAGATATAAAATTATTTTGTGAGAGAAACCCAACAATTGCAAGATTTATAAAAAATAATTAAAAAGGTATAGAAATTCAGCTCTGGACGCCAACTTGGAGCTCAGCGTTATTTAATAAGTTTTGCATAAACACATGCATCAACTGTCTACAATAAAACTTTTTTTGCTAAAGCTAATAAAAATTATATATAGTGCGTATATTTTGGTCCTCAGCTGTATATTATTAGGTTGAGATTAATATTCGATGCTAAAAAATCGTTTATTCCCTAAATGAAACAACAGTGGTTACAAAACAACTATACGGAGACTTTGTAAAAAATCACTACAAGTCTCTGGTAAAAAAAGAGTTGAACCCAAGTTAAGAAGATCCAGGTTCATTATCAAAAACTACTGAATCAGTTTCTTTCTGTACAAAAATCCAAGAAAATATTGTCTCCTTGTTTTTGTTTATTCCATGCTTAGAGATAATGATTAAACATGTATGTTTTACGTGGGGCTCCTGTAATAACTATATCCCCACATTCCTTCCAAGAGGAAGTAATTGAGATACGCTCAATCAGCGCGCACTTGCATGGCAATTGCTTCCAGTTGCTCACTGATCGGAGCGAGGTTGCCTATCCACCCTCTACTAGCTCTTCAGGTTTGATTATAGGAGATGTATGTGCGCACCCTCCCGACCCCTTTCATACGGGGCTAAGTTCCTCATCCAGCATTAGGACTATTCCCTAACCTAGGTTAGGTACATCGGAACCCTCCAGCCCTCATTCTTGCCTTCATGGTTCCTTCACCAAGCCTTAGTTGGGGCCACTGCCCGATCGAATCCAACTTCAGATGTGACAGGACTTGGTTTTGCCATCCCGATCTCCCAGTTATAAGCCTGGTATGCCCTTGTCAGAGCTTCGTTTCGAGGCTACTTCATAGGGCGCATCGAAGTAGCATCCCGGTATGAACCCGTTAAGGTGAAGTTATCTTGAACGTGAGAGGCTATGTATCTTCGCGTCAACGCTCCTTAAGCGTAGGTCTCTTAGACGATTTCTGGGGTTTCTCATAGGTCAGCGAGCGAACTGCCTGGCCGGTATAAACTTCACTTGATTCTCCTCCACTCGTCTAGGCCAGACAGCAGGATACTTAGCTCTATAAAAGACTCAGGTAAAAATCAAACCATCCACACCAGACACTCTTGTTAGCAGAGCTTCCTCCTCGTCGAGAAACACTTGCGTGTAACTATACCACACATTACATTCTGATTGCGTCATCCGTTGCCCAGACAATCCTGGGATTAGGTCGACATCAGCCAGTTCTAAGGGTCAACGCCGTGCAGTCTACCCACAAGCTAGTCTCGGATACTAGTGCTCCCCGATACCTCTAACAACTGCCCAAACCTCTGTCTTCTGGGCTAGTTTCAGATACTAATGAAGTCCGACACCTCGAGCGACTGCTTGTCCGTTCACCCTTAGCTTAGAGATAACGGTCGCAAACTCCTAAGTCGAGACGGGATTTGACTGTCGACTGTAGTACTATCACTATAGATTATTCATGAGATTATTTAATAATGACGTCACTTGGGACCGAACACAAATTCCTCATCGGGATTCTATCACCAGCCTTTTGAACTGTTAGTGGGCAAAACGAATTTAATTCGTGGGCTAAATCGGGCAAACGATTGACAGTATAAAAATTCATAATTTTGTAACTTTATTGAAATTGATTGATAATGAAATTGCACCCTCCCCTTTTTAGTGTTTAAATAACTTTTTGTTCAATCCTGTCGTTGAAAATTACTGTTTCGTACCTAGATACCAAAGGTGAAAGCGTTTGTTTTGTCCATTCAACCTACTTACATAGCAACGGGTGAGCGAAAGCAATGGGTGAAAAAATTTTCACTCACTCCCGATAAGCAAAGTTGTAATCTAAACATTTAACCAATTTTATTCATAACAGTAACACATATCAACAAAATTACTTATAAATATGAAAGTTAACATTACAATTGTTAAAAATCGGTGGATTAATACCATGGAATTGATCTTGGTTGACAAATAATGACAAATTGATTGTTTGTTTTATGACGAGAACCATAATGATAATGATGAGAACCATAACAACGAAAACCGCCTCCTAATTTTTCTGCAATTATTCTAAAAATTTAAATTTATTTATTTTTTTAATTTCTAATAGCAGGATTGAACAAAACGCTATAACAGCACTCGTGGGAAACTGAGTCACTCACTTGTGTGTAGTTCCACACTCGGCTTCGCCTCGTGTGTAATCTCGACAAACGCGTGAGTAAAACTTTTAGTTTCTCCACTTGTACTGTAATATACTAATTCCTATGGGTCGGCAAACAAGATTTTTAACTGAGCTTACGTAAGCTAATAGTGAACAAATAAATGGCAGAAAAATTATTTTTTTGAGAAGGGAGTTTTATTTTAGAGAGGCCAACTTCAAACAACAACATTCAAATGCATCATGGTAATTAATTCGTCTACTTTCATGTTTGTTAAAAGTTATACCACAATCTTTACTCCGAAATTTTCTTCTGGTATAGAAAGCGATTCTTTTTTGTTACCAGAAGTGAAGTACTGCATCTGCATCTACACCATGCGACGTTTCATAAAATTATATCAAGGAGATCTCCTTACGCTGCTTCTTGCAAGGTTTCCGTGCACTTTTGTCAACCTTGAGACAGTATAAGAAAACTTCCCTACAGAATTTCATGAAACTTGGCACAGAGTAGGTGCAGGAGTAATACTTCACACTAGCAACAGAAACAGCTACTTTGTAGATCAGAAGAAGAATCTAAGAAAAAAATTTTGAAGCGTCCATTGATTTAACATATGAAAAATAAATACATGACAAAATATATAAACAAATCAATATAAGATAGTTCTTAACCTAACATCACATTTTAGTATACAGATACAATCATTTAATGTATAAATTATAAGATATTATAACGTATATTTTGTGGGGTATTTTTTTTATATCTTGCCTCTAGCAATTTTTATCCGGCATTTTTCTTTTGTTCTTTGAGGTGGAGGTTTCCTATTGCTAGAGTGAAGTATTACCCCCGCACCAACTCTATGTCAAGTAAGTTTCATGGAATTCTGCAGGGAAGTTTCCTCGCACCTCTTCTTTGCGTCTCGAAATCAGCAAAAGTGCCCAAAAACCCTGCAAGAAGGTAACCCCTGATAGAATTTTATGAATCATCGCATGGTGCAGATGCAGTACTTCACTTCTGGCAACAAAAAAGATGTAGACCAGAAGAGAATTTCGGAGTAAAAATAGACTTTTAACAAAAAATGAAAGTAGACGAATTAATATGCGTCGAGGCTCGTAAAACATTTGAAAAGTGCAAGTTTTAAATGCTTAAAATAAATATTCTTGTAATCAATTACTGAGAGGAATCAAATTAGATGCAAATATACAGAGTGTTTCATTTAAAAACTAAGCTTTTCTTGTCCCGCATTATAAAACATCCTGTATAATCAAAAATATTTAGAAAACGAAGGCCCATGCACTGAAGCAGCTTGTATAATGTATATCCATTTATGACACAAAAAACAGAATCGAACCCAAACATAAATCTCCTTTCAAGCTATGTATAACACAAAGAGTAGCAAGTCTTCCGTATACAACTGTTAATAAATTATAGATTTTATAAAAAAAATTGTTTATGTAGGTTTATTTATTTATAATGAATAAGTTTTACAGAAGTTCTTAGTTTCACTGTACACACCTTAAACTTTGAACAAACATAAGGATAACGAAAACTGTTTTAAACTTGACGCAACTAAAACTGAAACTTTGTTAATAAGAGCAAGAAGATAATTAGGTACCTATATATAGTATTTGTTTTGTAAATATTGACTTTCTCAACATCTAGAAAAGCTGATAATTTATATATTTATATACACTGTAAAAAATGAGGTAAAATTACCTTGGGAAAGAGGTAACTTTTCGCTATTATTTGCGGTATTTTTACCCTAAAATTAATTTTACCTATACATTTAGTAGTTTTACTATTTGTGGTAAAATGCCCTGTAATTATGTAAAATTATACAAATATAAGTAATTCTACTACATTGAACTGGTTAAAATCACTATCCATAATATAAATTTACATAACTAAGACAATTTTTTCCTTACAAATGTATAATTGCTCAATAACTTAATTCATTTTTAGTGTAATATTAAAGATAAGATGAACTTGAACAAGAATAGTGTAATTTTACCCTTAATATTTACCCTTAATTAATATTTCGCTGATCGCACTTGTTTGTGACCTTCGTTTCGTGAAAGAATTCAGGAATCCATTATGAACAGTCCAAATAGGCTTTTTGGGGAATGGTCGGAATGGTGTGTACCATTCTTTTATGATTTCGGCGAGGCGTACTCTATCGATACCGAACGAAGTGTTCATTGCTCATTAATATTTTGTTTTTCGTTGTAGTGTAGTGCGCATTTATTAAAGGCAAATATTTACACGTATGACCGAAGATGGGAAGAATTTTATTTTATAGTAGAAGTTAAAAAATAATAATCGGTAAGTACCTATATGTTAAAATTACAAATTTAAACCAATAAAATAAAAATATTTAATTTAATGTTTTTCTAGGATGAATCAAAAATTGAAGAATTCGAAATAAACTAGCATAACTGTAATTGAGAAAGGTACTCGTGTATAATTGTTTATATAATTTATAATTTTTTTATTTTCTAGGTGGAATCGAAACTTTATCTGAATGTCTTTGAGAGACCAAATATTTCCGAAAGCCCCTGAAAAGAAGTTCTGTTAATGTCTTATATTTTATATAAGTACATACGTTCAATAAAAATTACTTTGATTTTATTTTGTTTCATACAATTCCTTTACCTATGTAAGTAATATTCAGAGGAACGATTGAATTTGCAAGTACTTTCGCAAGTCATCGTTACATTCAAGAAGTATTTTCACATTTGTATTTTAACCCTGAAAAGTACTATTGCCATGCAATATTAACTTTGTCATGTAACTTTACACAGGTGTTTTAATGTTAAAATGTAAAATTACATTGAGATTGTAATTTTAATCTGTAAATTTACTTAAAAAGGAAACATTACAATGCAAATTTAACCTAATGTTGAAATTTCCCCACTTCCTATGAAAATTACACTTTGAAGTAAATTTACCCCAAAAAATGGAGGTAACATAGTTGCCTCCATTTTTTAGGGTATAATTCACCGGTAATTTTTTAGAGTGTACGTACAAATTAATAACTTGATAGCTAGATCTTCATAGATCGGAAAGGGAAAAAAGTGCAAAAAATTACGAATTATTCTATATAGATTAGAGTGGTTTTCACTTATTCTCTTTATGGATGCGTAACTTATTTATAAATAAAAAAGCATCGCTCAAAAAGTAAAAATGTAAGAAAGTTTTTAATGGAAATTCCGCTTGGAAGGAAAAACGATAACTGAAAAACTATGGAAACACAAAAGTTTTAAAAATAATCAGGAAGTTGAATAAAAGCCATTAGCTCACCAAATAAATGTTAAATCGCTGGATAAAAATGTTTAAATGTTCATATTTCATAAAATATCACTTTACAACCCCATCAAAATTCGTTTGCAGGTTTAGTCATGCAAAATTTGAAAAACTGAACATTGTTAAGTTGTTCTTTTCAAAACAATAATATTTCCTAATAAATCTTTCTTAAAAAATAGTACTTTATGTTTTAGCGCTACTCAATATGGCAACCCTTTTTCGGTCCTAGTCGTCTCTGATAGGCTGAAAATTTTTGACGTTGTTCTGCGTGTTGCTTGGTCGACGTTTGAATGACGAATGCCATGAATGCGAGTTCCACTCGCCCGAATCCTAAATTTGAGATTTTTATTTGGACTTCTTCAGCGCCACGAACTGAATACTTTGAGACCAAGTTTCCGACCAACTGCTGACCTATGCGTCGTCACGCTTATGTTCGTGCGAAAGCATTCGTCCAAGATTTATTCTATGGATAAGCTTTAGTGGTACGTGGTAATTAGTAGACTCAAATCACAGTTTACCGATCCCTCAATTAAAGTATTTGTTCTTTCAAATAAAAACGTTTCCAAAAGCTGAAATAGAACATGCTCAAGAAATCTTACTGAAAACTATGACCATTACGGCACTTTACTCAATAAATCTACCCATGATTTTTGAAACCCGTATTAGTTACATTGTGTGGCTATATGTGACGTCAGATTTCAACAATTTTTTTTAGAATTTCGATTTAAAGACAAAGAGAAAAAATTCAGTTGAGAACACATACCACGACCTATGCCGCAGATACCTCCTGAAACCGACGATTGCTTTACGTTCTGCAGATCAGGAGATGTCTCTCTTCTTTTTCAGCCTGAAGACTGTGAGATAGGAGGATTGACACACTGGCTATCTGCGCTAAAAGCCAATTGATGTTAATGTTATAAGTAGGAGTCTATGGTGGTGGCACTGGCTGGCACCTGAGTATAGTGGTATCTACTTGACAAATACCGATATTGATGATGTCTTTAAAGCTAGTAGATTCATTACAGCAGAAACGGCTCTAACTAATATATTCATAATTAAAGGCTCTTTAAAGGTTATTTAAATGACCCAAAAAAAATTTTATGGTCTACTGATTAATTTTTATTGTTTTTACGGGTTCTACCACCTTTAAAAAAGTTAGAAGACCCACTAAATAAAATTGAGCTTAACAGCATTGAAACGAAATGTTTATTGCAGAGTAATTAAAGGCTCTTAAAATTAATTCCTAGACTCTTTATTATTTGTTTTAATTGCGGGTTCTGATAGCTTTAAAAAAAAGTTAGCAGCACCCACTATCGAAAACGGAGCTCAACAGCCTTGAAACGAAATGTTTAATACAGAGCAATTAAAGGCTATTTAAATTCCAGCAATTAATTCCAGGGCTCTATTATTTTCTTTAAATTGCGGGTTCCGATAGCTTTAAAAAAGTTAGCAGCACCCACTATCGAAAACGGAGCTTAACAAACAGCCTTGAAACGAAATGTTTAATACAGAGCAATTAACGGTTATTTAAATACCCAACAAATTGTGGGTTCTGCTAGCTTTAAGAAAGTTAGCAATACTCACTAATGAAAACGGAGCTTAACAGCCTTGAAACGATATGTTTAATACAGAGCAATTAAAGGCTATTTAAATACCCAACAATTAATTCCTGAGTTCTATTATTTTCATTAAATTGCGGGTTCTGGTAGCTTTAAGAAAGTTAGCAATACTCACTAATGAAAACGGAGCTTAACAGCCTTGAAACGATACCTATGTTTAATACAGAGCAATTAAAGGCTATTTAAATACCCAACAATTAATTCCTGAGTTCTATTATTTTCATTAAATTGCGGGTTCTGGTAGCTTTAAGAAAGTTAGCAATACTCACTAATGAAAACGGAGCTTAACAGCCTTGAAACGATATGTTTAATACAGAGCAATTAAAGGCTATTTGAATACCCAACAATTAATTCCTGGGCTCTATTATTTTCTTGAAATCGCGGGTTCTGATAGCTTAAAAAAAGTTAGCAGTACCCACTAATGATAACGGAGCTTGACAGCCTTGAAACGAAATCTTTAATAAGGAGCAATTAAAGGCTATTTAAATACCCAAGAATTAATTCCTGGGCTCTATTATTTTCTTTAAATTGTGGGTTCTGATAGTTTTAAAAAAGTTAACTGTACCCACTAATGAAAACGGAGCTTAACAGCCTTGAAACGAAATGTTTAATATAGAGCAATTAACGGCTATTTAAATACCGAACAATTAATTTCTAGGCTCTATTATTTTCTTTAAATTGCGGGTTCTGATAGCATTAAAAAAGTTAACAGTACCAGTAATGAAAACGGAGCATAACAGCCTTGAATCGAAATGTTTAATATGGAGTAGTTAAAGGCTGTATAAATATCCAACAATTAATTCCTGGGCTGTATTATTTTCTTTAAATTGTGGGTTGTGATAGCTTTAAAAAAGTTAGCAGTACCCACTAATGATAACGGAGCTTAACAGCCTTGAAACGAAACGTTGCATACAGAGCAATTAACGGCTATTTAAATACCCAACAATTAATTCCTGGGCTCTATTATTTTCTTTAAATGGCGGGTTCTGATAGCTTTTAAAAGTTAACAGTAGCCAGTAATGATAACGGAGCTTAACAGCCTTGGAACGAAATGTTTAATACAGAGCAATTAAAGGCTATTTAAGTACCCACAATTAATTCCTGGGCTGTATTATTTTCTTTAAATTGCGGATTCTGATAGCGTTAAAAAAAGTTAGCAGTACTCACTAACGAAAACAGAGCTTAACAGCTTCGCACCGACAGAACCCGTAAAAGAGCCGTTTCTACTGTAATAGATCTGCTAGCTTTACGGACGTATATCGATGGCATGACTGGTTGACTGAAGAAGTCCAGTGGCAATGAAGTTGCTGGTGTTGCCTAATGCTTTAGGTCACACAAGACTAGAGATGACAAAAATAATGATAAATAAGTTTTAGTGCCAGAAACAGGTTAAGATCATGTACAATCTGTGAACAGCTTCAGTGGACGTCATCCGTTTCTGTTCCAGTTTTATGTTTCTGTTTACTTCGATAACTCTCGCCAAATAACTTTCATCGATCATGTCCACATATTCGTGCCCTCTTATCACCAAGACTATTCGGATAATAAACTTATGTTATGGCCACTGGCCACTTCTTTAAAAGTTCCACGGTGTTACAAATTTCAAGTTTTAAACCTCCTAAATTTCGTTTCCATTATTTTAAACCAAAAACTGAACATGCTTAATTTCAAATTGTTAACATTTCAAGTTTCAAGTTTTGGAGATTCCAGATAATCGCGATTGTACAGAATCTCCAACAATTAAGAGTTCGAAAGGCTCGATGCTACGAATTTTCGGTTTTTACACCTATGAATATCAACACTTTAGATATCCATAATTTCCGTTTCAAGGTGCATACCACAGTTTGAAACATACAAAGTTTAAAACATTTCATGATTTTGAAATTCATTTTCCAAAAATGAAATAATCTCAGTCTTCATAAGTTTCGTTTCAAGCCTTCATTGCTTCAAAGTAGGGTACAAGTTTTTTTTAATATTCATTCAAAAAATGTAGTTTTAAAGTTATACAACATGAAATAGTTGCAGGATCTTTGCCTTTTCAAGTTTCAGAATTAAAATATCAAGATTTAAGCTATTTGCATATAGCGACTGAATGTTGCCTAGTACCTAGTTCAAAGTGTCAGTGAAGTCGACTTTTAAAGATTTTCAAGTTTCCCAGTGAGGCAGTTATTTTCAACAATTGATAATTTTTAAGTTTCAAAGACACGATGCTACGAGCTTTGAAACTGTAAAGATTTCAGAGAATCAAATTTTCAATATTTCAAAATTGAGAGCTGTAAAGATTTCGTAGCTTTAAAGAGTCCAATGTAACTTTTAAAGGGTTCATTGAAACTCGGCATACGTCACTTGTTGGCAAGTTACCTGACGGGACCACCAGAGTGTCAACTTAACAACCAAGCAAATGGGTTCTTTTAATTCAGGCATCGGAAAGAGCAAATAGGGTTGTTCTTCTTGTTTTGATTCTTATGTTGCTGCGCATTCGTCGTGATATTATTCGTGGGTCTGCTCAGTCTATTGGCGGCTCGCATGAAATCACTCAGCCTGTGACCGACACCTGGTTTCAAAGAAGATAAATGAAAGATGTTACTGGACCATTTATTTAAGTTAAGAAATAAGGATGAGAAGGTAGCTAAAAACTTTTGTTTCATATAGTTGTCGTGATTTGATAAGGGTACATGGGATTCACATGCGGAGTTTCAGAATTGAAAATTAATCCTCGTCTGCCAGACAAATCAATGCAAATTCATTTTGATAGCATTGGTCGGGTTTTAAGTGAATTACACGTTAGTTCTGCATTTAAAATGCAGACTTAGTTTGTAGTGCTGCTTGCTGTACATGTTTCAGAAGCACGGGCCGCGGCAGGTCATTAGTACATACGTGACGTTATGTTCTGAAGTTGTATCGTGCATATAAAGAGTTCCCATCTCCCAAAGTATAATCTGCTTACATTCCCGCTTTTGAATTTAGCTTTTACTGTCTGTAACGAAATTCCGTGAGAGAGACCACCAACCGCCGGTGTGCTGGAATTCACTTATGCATACATAAATATACCTAACTATGTAGCAGCAATTTTCTGTTTTGCGGATTTTGCATCTCCGTGGATATTTGCGGATTGTATTCATTTAACAACCGCAAAGTTAAAGGGATTAACACAAGGAGAGGGTGTGTTATATTATGTAAGTGACTATTAATATCCTGGTATTTACCGTAGGGAAGTGTGGAGAGAACTCCTGGGTGTGCTTGCTGCTAATTACAAAATCATGATGAAATGTGGTTGATGATGGTGTGTAAAGTCTAGGGAACCTTGCTGCTGCATAACATTGTATCAAAGTTTACATTTACACCCTAGAAATTCATTCCGTTACAGTTTAGAAACTATCTCATATATTTGTAATTCCTAAAGCTTCTTACAGAATCTCTATTTCCTTCTCAGAAAGTTTAAAGCTAATATTCCAGATTAACTTCTATTCTTTAATTTCATGAAATTGAAGCCATATATCCTCTACTGAAATATCTTTCTTTTAGGTACCCGAGCTAAATATGTATTTGGAACTTAGTGTTCAATTAAGCAACAAAACTGTTCTAAATTATTTCTAAAATTTTTCACAATATAAGTTCGGATATCAAAAACTTCTGTAATATATAACAATGCCAAAAAGGGTATATTTGTAAATCTTGGGCCGCGTATCAATAGAGAAATTCGAACAGAACTTTTAAATTTATTTTCAGCTTTCAGTCTTAGATTTCTATTAATTGGAGAATAGGGGCTTAAACACAGAAAACTGCCGAATTCAGACGAATAGATCAAAATATTTTTTTAGGAATTTTCAAGTAATGGAGAGAACTATTATATACCTCTAAGTGTTAGGAATGTTTGGAGGTTATATAAATAATAATAATCTAGCTACATAACAGAGAATGTAGTAGGAAAGCAAAACTAACATTTTCATATCAATTTGATGCATGTATCCTTTGAGGACAACAAATTCTTAGCTTTTCTTATGGTGAGTTCTAGAGTTCCTTACAATATTAACAATAGTTCTGGTATTTGAAGCATGGAAATCGAAAAAATGATTTTAATGTGCTAACTTCAAACAGCACCCTTATATTTTCGCTAAAAAGAGTTCTGATTGCATTTTTCGGCATAATTATAAGAGTTCTAGCGTTCCTGATAAAACATTTCAATAGTTCCGCTTAATTAACAAATATATAAACAATTAAACATTTTACTATGAAATCAAATCAAATTTATCAAAACGACGGTTCTGAGCAGAGTAGTGAGTAGCCCCCGAAGAGTTACTGAACCCGAACAATAGTTCTGAGCAGAGATCTGGGTAGCTCTCGAAGAGTTCTGTACAGAACTGTTAAGAGAACTCCATAATTAACAATATTTTTAATTGTTATAAACAAAGCCTTGGTAGTGTAATGTCTAGCGTGTTGGACTTTCACCCAAGCGGCCCGAGATCGACTCCCGGTGCCGGCAGATCTGGTTAAGGTTTTCTGCAGTTTTCCTTAGCTGTGCCACAAATGTGGGATTTGCGATGTTCCATCGGTAAGTCCGCTGCAGCCGCACGTAGGGCCTACGTAATAATAATAATCGCCCCCTCCTTCCCGCACAAGCTTATAGCTTCTGGGGCCTGGTTTCCAGGTTATGGGTTGTAGCAATTATTATTATTAATTTAAAATTTGTGATTAAGAAACACGTGATTTGTTGAACTCGAACAATACTGTACAGAACTATTATAAAACTCCTAATTAAACAATATTTTAATTGTTATAAACAAATTAAAAGTGCTACTTAAGAAAAATCGTTCCGGACCGATGGAAATGTGATTGGACCAGCTGGAAGTTAGTTCTGAGCAGTTTAATTTGAATTTCGTAATTAAGAAACTTGATTTATTAAACTCGAACAATAGTTCTGAGCAGAGTTCTGAGTAGCCCTCAAAGAGTTCTGTAAACAATTTAAAATGTTGGAATTTGTGGAATTTCAAAAATTAAACAAAATATGAGAGAATCTAAACAAATTGTGAAGGAATTTAGTGAAACTACACTCAACTATCTTTTTTGAATTTTAAACATCAAAGGTTCGGAATAATATCAAGGCTTTTAATCTTAGAAATTTAAGATGTTGAAATTTCTTAAATTTCAAGAATTTAACAAAATATAGGAGAATCCAAACAAATTAGAAAGAAATGTGTGTAAATTTATACGGATTGTAAACGAATTTAAGAAATTATGTCAGAATCTATAGAATTATAATAGACTTTGAGAAGATTTAAGGGAATTGTGAAGGAATTTAGAGAAATTGTAGGCAAATTAAGAGGGAATTTCTCCTGAAGTTGAAATTTTAATGGAAAAGTCTTGACCAGTCGCATCTCCGTTTTATCTTAAATATCTATAAATAAAATTCCTGAAATTTATACATACATAATCCATTCACATTTTACCGCAGTTGCAGTGTCGGAGTTCCAAACAAACTCTGAGAGTGCAACGGATGTAATGTAGGTAATTGTAGCAAGTACATTGCGCTCCCCCATATTTTTTTTATTCATACAACTTTGATTCCTTATCCTAAAGAGTTCAAATACGATTTTACTAAATTTTAAAAATTCAGTCATAACCGAGATTTGAACACCTGTTCCTCTAAAATTTATGAAATTTTAAAATCTTAATACGTATTCAAGATTGAAACACTCGTATTTTAGAGTTTAAGTATTTTACGGTTTTGAGAATTACTCTTTCTAATTTTAAGGGTGGTGGTATAATTTAGTAATTTTAGAAGTTTTGCATGTTAATATTTTAAAAGTGTAAAATAGTATTTTAAGATTTTGGAGTAGGGATTTTACGAGTTAGCTTTTTACAAGGTCTAAGAAAGAGGATTTTGAGGTTTTTGCAATTTTAATACAACGGGAATACATAAACGCAATGCTTTTACGAGTTTTAATCATAAAATTGCTGGCTTCCATACTAAAAAGTTCCATTTTCGCGTATGGGTTCGTACGAATTTTCCTCTAATAGATTATAGTTTAATGTTTAGGATCAACAGTTTGACAGGAAAATCTGGTTTTTCGATCGGGGGAGAGGTAAGTCGGGTAGGAACGCATACGATAGGTAAGTTTTGGTGCGTTAAGTTGAGAGTAAATCGAGTAAGGGGTGAGTGGGTGGATTGGTAAGTCTAGGGAGTATTAAGTCGAGTAAAGGGTGAGGCGGTAAGTCGAAGGTAAGATAAATTCAGAGTGTGTAAGTCGCGGTGGGAGCAAGGTGAGGGAAGTAAAGTCGGGGAAGGGGGGTTATGTCGGAAGGAGTGATTCATAATATAAGGGTGAACCTCGCGTACGGTAAGCGCGCTATCAGGCCATTGGAAACATGCACCTTTTCACTCGTAGTGACAACGGAAAACAATGGTGGGATTTGGGTTTTCTGGAATTATGATTTAGTTACTGCTCCAGTATTCAACTAAATCTCTTGTGGACACGGCTGGAATGGCCAAATGGCTGGAAAGAAATTTCCGACTTTGACCACTAAAATTCAAGGTTCTTTCCCAGTTGTGCAAATTCCCGGTTTTCAAGGTTTCCATGTTATACAAAAATGAGGGATTTTGTCACCATGTTGCCATTTACGATACATTTTGCTTTATAACTTTTGATAGAAATAAGATAAGGGGACATTCAAAAAGAATATTTAAAAAAATGGTAATTTTTTGCACCCACCCTCCCTACGTTCGCAAAACGTGGATTAGTTCTAAATGATTAGAGAACAAAACGAACGTTCGCATTATTTTAACCCGCTACCTCCCTGTCGTTCGTTACAGTTCGTCTTGAATGAGCACCCGTCCCCTTTCATCGAACGTTCTTTTTGAACGAAGAGGATGAAACAATAACAAAAATGTTCTAAAGTGCATGTTTTGGGCTTTAAGACAATGGGTCGCATTTTACGCTAAAAATTTCTTTTATTTCGGCCTCTGAAATCTTTACATTGAATTTTTAAAAAACATGATTAAGAATTCTGAAAAAACATAAGAATTGCATATCTTTTAAATATGTGCCCCAAATTGCAACTTGGGATCTCAATGGGATCAGTAATAATAATTTTTTTAAACATTTTAAGAATGTGGCTTATCCTGTATATGTGTACCTTATATATGCTGTGTGGACATGTTTTTTTATTAATTGGCCGATTGACTTCAAACTGGTTCCAAAATATCTATAATTTTCCAAGCTTCCCCTATCTATCTCACATTTACGATATTATCCCATTGGGGGATACAATATTCGGTTTTCTCCGGATTTTCTTGTTTTTTTTGACCTATATGTTTTCCTATTTGCCAGATCACCTTTTGATCTTTAACAAAATGATAGAGGAGGCCAAAATGGCCAAAATATGTTTAGTTATCTTTTAAGCTAGGATCAATGATCTGACAGGAAAATCTGGTTTTTTCGATAGGGGGAAAGGTAAGTCGGGTAGGGAGACGAGTGGATAGATAGGTAAGTTTTGGGGCGTTAAGTTGGACGTTGGGAGCAAGTCGAGTAAGGGGTGAGTGGGTAGATTGGTAAGTCGGGGGGAGTATTAAGTCGAGTAGGGGGTGAGGGGTAAGTCGAAGGTAAGATAAATTCAGAGTGTGAAGTGAGTAAGTCGTGGTGGAAGTAAGGTGAGGAGAGTAAAGTTGGGGGGGTCGGAGGGGGGTGATTAATAAAACAACATTGTTATTTTATTATAATAATAATTGCTACAACCCATAACCTGGAAACCAGGTCCCAGAAGCTATAAGCTTGTGCGGGAGGGAGGGGGCGATTATTATTATTATTATTACGTAGGCCCTACGTGCGGCTGCAGCCGACTTACAGATGGGACAGCGCAAGTCCCACATTTGTGTCACAGCTAAGGAAAACTGTAGAAAACGTTAACCAGATCTGCCGGAACCGGGAATCGATCTCGGGCCGCTTGGGTGAAAGTCCAGCACGCTAAACATTACACTACCAAGGCTGTTAATTAGGCTATTAAAATAATTTAATGATGAACACTAGATTGAGATCAAAAGACCAAGTCAAGAAAAACCGGAGAAAATAGATTATTGAAGCCGTTGACGAGGTAATATCGAAAATCTAACTTAGATAGGGGAAGCTCAAAAAATAAAGAAATACTTTTGAACCAGTTTGAAGTCAATCGGTCAATCGATAAAGAAGCATGTGTACGCAGATATACATACATAAAGGATAAGCAGCACCCCTAAAATGTTTAAAAAAATGTATTAGTAATGATCCCATTAGGATCCCAAGCTGAAATGTGGCACACATATTTAGAAGATATGCAACTTTATATCTAATTTTTTACAAAATTCTTAATATATTTTTTAAGTTCAAGGTCAAAGATTTCAGGGGCCAAAATAAAAGACATTTTCAGCTTAAAATATGCCGTACGACCAATCATTTTGAAGCCCAAACGATGCACAGTTTTTGTTTCATTGTCTTATTTCCATCAAAAGTTCTAAAGGAAAATGTAAATGGTAACATGGTCAAAATCTCTCAAGAACCACTTGTGTAAAAATAATAATATTTTAGATTTTTACTTATCTTTAAGAGTATAACAGTTGTGCCAAATTTGAGAAAAATCAAAGAAGGTGCGTTACAACGCATTGGATTATTTGACAAGTAGCTACCCAAGCGTTAAAAAACGTTAAATGGGCGAATATCTGCTTATTTTATTTTAGTGTGTCTACGCAAATATTTAATGAACTGTAATTTATATTATAGATATAAAATATTCGTAAAGTAGCAATAATTTTGCACTATTAGGCACGTTGGAATTTAAGAGGAAAAGTATTTACAATTTTCTAGCAAAAATATGCGAATGCTGAAAATGTCTCTACCCTGGCATGTTTTTTTTACCCGATTTACGTATAAAAGTTTAATTAATTTGTTAACTACTCACTTTCCAATATTCAATCGTTGGTATTATTAAACCAGAAAGTTTCTTAGTATCACTAGAAGGTAAGAAATAGTGAAGATTAATATATATATATATATATATATATATATATATATATATATATATATATATATATATATATATATATATATATATATATATATATATATATATATATATATATAATCCATTCCCCATTTACCAATATGGTGTAGGGGTTACAAAATAAAATAAAATAAAATAAAAATAAAACTAACTATTCACTGTGCACAAATTTACTCCACACTTTCTTATTCTTTGCCATTGTCTTTGCTTCTATCCATGTTTTTCCTTTCTTTGTTAGTATTTTCCCTAGAACGTTGTCCCAGGTCTCTTGCGGCCTTCCTCTTTTTCGCTTCCCTGTTACTTTGGCTTCCCACACTTGTTTTACTGCTCTATCTGTGTCCATTCTTTGTAGGTGTCCCCACCAACTCAACTGACGTTTTTCAATAAAATTTGTTAATGGTTTGATTTCCAGTTCTTCTCTTATTTGGCTACTTCGTACTCGATCCCTTAATGTAATTCCTTTAACCCTTCTCAGATATTTCATTTCAGCTGCATCCAGTCTTGCTTTCATTCTTTTTGTCAATACCCAAGTCTCACAGCCATATGTAAGTATTGGTCTGAAGATGGCTTTATATACACTCATCTTTGTTTTTTGTGTGACCTCTCTTTTATTTATGAACGTCTTATTTATCGAATAGTATAATTTGTTACTTTTTTCTATTCTTTCCGTTATGTCCATCTCTTGTTTTCCTGCGGCATCAATTGTTACTCCTAAGTAATTAAACTTTTCCACTTGTTCTATTGGTTTTCCATCTATGTGTATATTTACGCGTTGTGGTTCTTTCGCTATTACTATTACTTTAGTTTTATCTATATTCATTTTCATTCCGTGTTCTGTTAGTACGTCGTTCCAAATTGATAAATTTCTTTGCAGGTCATTTTCGGTTCTAGCCATAATAATAATGTCATCAGCAAATGCACACTCAGATATATAAAGCGGTTGTATATTTCTGAATCCTATATGCAATTTCTTTAGTCTTGGGTGGCATTTTCGCATAATATCATCCATGTATACTGTGAACAATACAGGGCTCATAACTCCTCCCTGTCTCAATCCTTCTTTTGTTGCGAATTCGTCTGACGATCTGTTATTACTGATTACATAATTTCTTGTAGTTTTGTATAGACTTTTTATTACTGCTCCCAACTTTCGACTAACTCCTCTACTACTTAAGCTATCCCAAACCTTCTCTCGTGGTACTTTGTCGAATGCCTTTTCCAGATCTATAAAGGCCAGAAACACCTGTTTATTGTACTGGAGTGTTTTTGTACTTATTTGCTTTACCGTGAAGATATGGTCTTGCACACTTCTTCCTTTACGAAAACCACTCTGTGCTTCTAACAATGTTGGTTCTATTATAGTTCGCAGTTTTCTTTCCAACAGTTGTTCATATATTTTTAGTGGCACACTTAATAGGGTTATGCCTCTATAGTTACTACACTGCTTTTTATCACCTTTTTTATAGATTGGCACTATTTGCCCTACTTCCCAATCCCTAGGAATTTTCTCTTCTCTCCATATCTTATTGTACAGCTTTAATAGTAATTTAGTTCCCTTGTCGCCCATATTTTTGACCATTTCACCTGTAATCTTGTCATGTCCTGGAGATTTACCATTCTTAATCTTCTTTAATGCTTCTTTTATCTCTTCTTCTGTAATACCTTCTTCGTCTTCGTTTATATTTTCAGCTTCTACTTTTTGTTCTTCTTCTGTACTTGTATCGTCGTCTGCTTCAGCACCTAAAAGTTCTTGGAAATATTCCTTCCACCTATACATTACATCTTTAGTATTTGTTATTATTGTGCCTTCCTTACTTTTTATTGTTGTCACTTTTTCTGTTTTCCCTTTTCTTAAGGTTTTTAATACTTTATAAAAAAGTTTTTGATTTTCTTTACTGTTTTTCTCAAGCTTTTCTCCGAATTCTTGCCATGATTTATTCTTCGCTTCTTTCACCATGTTTTTAACTATTGTTCTTTGTTCTTTATAGCTATTGTATTTATAATCTGTTTTATTTGCTAGGTATTCCTCCCATTTTTTCTTTTTCAACTTTATTTGTGTTTTTATTTTATCATTCCACCACACTGTTCTTTTATTATGTTTATTTATTTTATTTACACCGCAAACATCTTTGGCTGCTTTAATAATTATTGCCTGCACCTTTTGCCACATTTGTTCAACTGTCATCTCTTCGAAGTTATCTTTTTCGTTCTCTATCTGTTCATTTATTACTTTTTCGTACTTAGCTGCTACCTCTGCTTCTTGTAATCTGTATGTTTTGATTGTTTCTTGTTGGTCTATATGTTCTTCTTGCCCTTCTTTTTCTCGACGTTCATGTACCTTTTTAATTTTTCCTACAAGTAGGTAGTGGTCGCTATATATTTCCGCCCCTCTTCTTACTCTTACGTCTTTAATTAACTGCCTGTTATTCTTTTCCACTAATATATAATCTATTATAGATTTCTCATTCCTACTAAGCACTTGTCTGGTGTATTTGTGTATGTCTTTATGTTCGTAAAATGTATTTGTTACTATTAAATTATTTACTATACAATAATCTATTAACCTTTTTCCATTGTTGTTTCTTTTTTCTTCTCCATGTCTCCCTATCACCTTTTCTGTTTCATTCTTTCTAACTCCCACCCTGCTATTAAAATCTCCCGCTACAACTATTATTCCTTCACTTTCTTCTGTAACCATTGCTAAGTCTTCCCAAAACTTGTCTTTTGTTTCTTTTTTCGCATCTTCATCTGGTCCGTACGCTGCTATGATTGTTAGTTTCTCGTTCCCACCTGACAGTTCTAATGACATTAATCTTTCCGACCATCCTTTCCAACTTAATATCCTTCCCACATGCTTCTTATTGATAATGCACCCTATCCCTTCAGCTGCTCTTTTATTTTCAGGAATGCCGCTATACAATAGCAAATGCCCATCTACTAGTTGTTTTTCTCCCTTCCCTTTTTTCTTTGTCTCTGCTATTACTAATACGTCTAATCCCGTCTTATTGAATTCATATACTACCTCTTCCTCTTTCCCATTCAAACTTCTTATATTCCACACTCCCAATTTCCATAAACCATGATCTTGCCGTGTCGTTACCTTTAATGTGTCTTCATTAACTATTTCTGTATTTAACACTTTTAGTTTTTTGAACAACTCATTTCTTTACCCTCCTTATCTTCCAAACAGCTTTTCTTCTTGTTCCATCTGAACTGCTTCCCGTCTACAAGTAGTTTTTGATATCCCATTTTCACTGTTTTGTTATTTTTCCTCTCCACATCACGTATTTCTTTTATTTGTTTTTGTATTTTTCTTTCTTTGTCAGTAAGGTCGCTTGTAATAAATACTTCTTTTTCGCTTGTAGCTTTTAGCATCGATTTATTTTTCATAACCTGCATTTTTTGATTGAAGTTTTCCATTTCTACTACGCACATTATGTTAGTTATTCTTGTTGCTTTCTTTAATTTAGTGTCTATTTTAAGGTATTGTTTCATAAGGCCTTCGGCTTTTTTAACGATTTCTTCTTCATTATTATTATCAATGTTCATTCCTGTAATTATTATGTTATTCTTTTTGTTGGCCTTTTCCATCTGTTCTATTTTCTCTTCAAGTATTTCTGTTTTTTCCAATTTTAATTTTAGGTCCTTCACTTCTTCTTGCAATTTCTTATTCTCTTTTTTCATCTCTTTAAGTTCATCTCTGTATTCTCGGTGTTCTTTTCTTATTTCTTTTAACTCGTTAAGAACATCTTTCATAAAATTTTTTAATTCTTTTTCTTCCTTTTCTCCCTCTTCCTCACTCGTACCATTTACATTTGCTTCTTTAGTTTTACGCGGGGTTCTAGGTATCTTTTTACTTGTTTGAAATATCTCTTTATTTTCTTCATCCTCTCTTTTTCTCTTTCCTTCATCTGTTGAGTCTCCGTCGCTGTTCATTTTAAAGAAACACTTTCAAATATTTTATTAGTAGAAATATCAAAATAAATGTACGTTTCCCTTTAAACACTAATTTGTTGTTTGGGTTGCCTATCCTAGCGACGAAGAGCGTAAAGTGATATCACTCAAGTCGACCTTTCGGAAATGATAACACTTATCTCTATCGCTACTATCTCTAACCTTCCACCTTATTTACTTATTTAATTAATTAAATAAATGTTTTACCTCTTTTTTATTTATCTGGGTACAAAATAGAAAATTGTGTCCTCTAGTAGATGTAAATTTCACGCATTAATTTTCACTCGTAACTACCCAAATTTTGAGTTTAGTTACGGAGCAATTCACACCCGCGTGCACAATCACCTGTTGCATATATCCACCATCCACCGTGAAGATTAATACAAAGTTAAATTACTGAAATTTTCTTCATTATCCATAAATTTAGTGTCTCCTACCCTGCTTTTTTATATTTCCAAAAATGCTATTCTTATATATGTACATCCGAAAATATGCTAACCCTAATGACGTCGAGCGTTCAATAGGGTAGTTGGTTACAGTTAACCAATTGTGTTCTTTTACGTAGCATTAGCGACACTTGATGACGTGTTTGGTGCACAAGTGCTGGTGTGCCAGTGAACGCTGTCTTTCTTCTGGTACGTATAAATCTATTAGATTTAATGGATTACTTCTTTACTCCTCGTGCCTAAAGATACATAAAAGAAATAATTTAAATAATACAACATGTAGAATATCCTATTTTGCATTTGGGTATTATTTTAAGTTCTATGTGAATCCGTCACATCCCTGGTGTCTCTCCCCTGGTTCTTTAGGGCAAGTGCTATGTGAATCTGTCACTTCCCTGGTGTCTCTCCCCTGGTTCTTGTTAAGTTGTTATTACGAAATGAGCTCTATTGTAATACTGTATGTAGTTTTATTTTAGTTACATTATTACGCACCTTGACTATATTGGTTTGATTTAGCGTCACCCTGTGATCAAATTGTCACTACCCTGGTTCTTGTGCGATCACCTTGGGTAGCAATTTTTCCCAGGTCACCATGAAACTCCAAAAATGCGTAATAATTACTGGCCCATTTTAAATTAGTGTGCAAATAGGAATTAATTTTTAGATAATAAAATACACAAACTTATTCTTATATTTTTTGTTGATCACAAAAATGGGTAGCCAATACGCAAATAGCAGATATTCACCCAAATGCAGCTCCTTGAGGTGAACGCTATATAGAAACTCCACAAAAACGGACAAGTTAATTAACAAGTAGTGGTTTTTACGCAACTTCAAAATCCTACAGTACAAAAAAACTCCAAAACAATTGTGAACGACCAATTTATCACTTTTACTTTTGCAACCTGTATGTCGCTACCAATGGCGGTCCACTGGAAAAAATAAAACCACAGAAACCAAATATATTTATATTAAACCTACCCTCCCTTTCAGTGATATGCTGAATTTCATCGGCTTTAGATTAACTTTCAGCGCCCACATGTACCACTGTAGTATTTTAAACAAATTAGTCGCGGATCCCTGCTCTGAATTATCAGGCATAACAGAAACTGAAACACAATAGAAACGCTTTAGTAATTTGGAGTTACAGCTGCAAAAGCGTTCTCATCCCATTATTAACATCGCTGTTGAATTCATCTAGACAATACTAATAAAATTTATTTTAAACCCATGTAGAGAGTGATTCAATGTTGCAAACCAATTACGAAATTGTCTGTCTTTTCCCACCTATCACAACTGCACACACATACTCACATGCATATAAAATACACCTTATTGCTTGCTATCTTGTCGTATTAAATAAAATAGGATCTAAATATAACACAGTATGTATAAACTTTCTATAATTAATAAATTAATGTTTAACAACAAACAGTACAAGAAGTGAAACGCGCTTGCTGGATGTTAGCTACAGTAATAAAAAATTATCTCTTAGATATTTATTCAGATGAGTCATACTATGAATATCAATCAGGGTACCCACCAAAAATTAATTACTTAAATCATTAAATAAATTATGCAAATAATAATCTTTATTATTAAATTTGACGAAAAAATAATTTAATCTAATCTTCATCCATCATGAAAGAAAATTTTCAGAGATTTTATCAACTGTTATATCATTATTAAATCCAAAGAAGGTTGGTTCACTTTCTTGCAAATTTTATGAGAATAATGGTGAGTAATTCGTTTACAGCCTTTTAAAATGGGCGTCAGATAATTAATGTAATCTGTGGAGTCTGGTTTTGCAATTTTAAAGCATTAACGGAGTAAATGTGTAACACTAAAAACGACCAAAACAATTTACATTATACACAAATTTAAATTCCTTTGGAAAGCATTGCGGAGACTAAAAATGGTGTTAGAATGTGAATTAATTTGAATTTCTAAAATTATCAAGTATATTCGTAATGTAATTCCAATTAGATGAAAACAAAAACAAGTGTGTGGTTTTCTATAAGATTTAAATCTCTTATATACATTTGGATTGACCTCGATTCAATTTTTTTTAATAAGGAATTTAAATTTCAAATTGTTTAATTTGGATGAAAAACAGACTTTTGGTTAATTTTATTTCAATATAAGCCAGCAAGTATACGGTGTGGTTCATGACACATACCTCAAAGCATATCGCAGCAAGTAGTTAAACATAGATAACAGACACAAAACATAGTTTTGAACTAAGAACTGATGTGGACGATTATCTAATTTTTAATTTAATAATGTTCAGGTCAATTTTAATGTAAGATTTAACCTAAAACAGACAAGGTCTATTGTAATAGGGAGGTATACAAGTATTTACTACCTAACCTTATTAATTAGTAGTTAAAAATATGTTTTCATGTTAACGAGATTTCTCAGCTGCATAAGTTTCTTGTTCGGTGGAGGTTTGTAAAGCTGCTTCATTGCGACGTAATTTTTATTATCTTAAATGTAGGGTTTGCTTTTTATTAATGATATCAGATAAACAACATATAACTTTGTTGTGGTTTTGGAACGTTCAATAAATATTGTTAATTGGCTGGGATTTTCATGTTGTTAATGCTTGAAATTATCTAAATAATGTTTTAACGGATATAATGTTTAAGTTTGTGAAGACAGGAAGGTGTAAAAAGGTATTTTTAATTAATTAAGGGCATTGATTATTTAGTTTTGAAGAAGATTGTGTTCATGACATTATTTTATAAAGTTAAGTTCATAAGAGTGTTTATATACCATTAGATTGGAATTTTATTCTATAAGATTTTCCAATTAGTTTTACGATTATTTAAATTTATAAACAATATTCTGGTTATGTTAAAATGATTTGTCAAAGTTTCATTCGTTTCATGCAAAAATTGCATATCATTCAATTATTTAACCAAATCATATAAAAAGGGAAGCCATTTTTCCATAATTCTCTTCCAAGTTCATCTTTTAAGAAGTGAACAAACTTTTGGTGAGTATAAAAGAATTTAAGTTTATGTTACAAGTTAATATACAAACGAATCAATGTCAAGATTTTGAGGTTAATGATATTTTTATGAGTATTTCAAGATAATTATGTGATTAAGTTATTCTTCGAAGGAAATTTTAATATCTGCTAACAAGAAAAATTTATGGAATGAATCTGAAATGAATTTGGACATATATACATCAAAGTTTACTTACCATGGTTTTAAGAGAAGTAAATGGATTTGGAATTTCAATTAGTAAAACCATTTAGTTGGAAATATTTAAAAGAGATCGTTGACATCTATTTGTTGAATTTTTTGTCAAGACTAATAAAAGCAGCCAAGCAGACATAAGCGCAGTTAATTAAAAATAAAGTTGATATTCTTGTGGCGCTAATTTTTAAAAGGAGAAGGATTGTAATCTCAATAAATAAACGTGAGTTTTTCATAGTAAGTTGGTTTTGTTTTTAGTAATTAAGAAATACCATAAAATCAAAAGTCAATAAAAAAAATATAAACAAATTTTAATCTTTAAATATAATTTTTGTTTATATTTTGTGTTTATTAAAGATAGAATTTAGTAATCAAATTTTTTTGTTGCATATTAATATTTAAAAATAAATTCATAATCAAGAAGTGTTTCTATCTTTTTCCTTACATAAAAGAAGATCTGTTTTTCTAGTATCTATTTTCAATTTGTTTTGTTTATTGCTCTTTGGTATTTGTTAATTAAAACAAAGTTGTGTTATTATTTTGACAATTACTTTGTGTATGTGTTTTATTGTTTGCCCATAATAATTATAAGGATATGATAAACCATTACATCGACCCGCCTGGGAGAGTCTCTGTGGAAAAGAAGACTTTTCACAACTACAATATATTTAGCTGGAGCATTTATTTTAATTAAAGGTAAGCAAGTAGTGAGTTGTGTATTTCATTTTTGTTACAATTGCATCTATGTCTGTGTCTAATATTCAAATAAATTATACTTTATTTTTATAACATCATATCATATATAGTCTCATAAAATAATCTAAGGGCAGTTTTTTTTATTTAAATATAAACCCTAATAAAAAAAATTATTATATCAATACGTTTTGTATTGCTCTCAGATTTGCAGTGTTAGCACAATAGCTCCACGTTCGGGGGCGGTTTTCCATTCCATTCTCGAAAGACTTCCTTCTAAGGCGTCACCGTAATAGGATGAGACCCAATTCCTTCATTCTTTTCTAACCGTTGCTAACAGTCTCATTTATCTTACTGTCTGTTCTCCTTTGGGTGAATGGGAGACCACACGACGTTCACCCTTAGAACTGGCTGTCTTCTACCCTATCCTGCTGACGGGCAACGGATGAAGCTGTCAGAATAAAGTGTGTGGTAGAGAAATTCGTGAGAATTCTCGACGGTTACTCATACCGATCAGGGGGAGCCCTGGTAGATGAGACCGGTGTGGGCGGATTCGAATCTCGCCTAAGGGACAAGGTCATTTATGGTCACCAATGGAACCCGCTGTTTAACCGAGGTCATTTATGGTCACCAAGGAACCCGCTGCGTGACCGAGGTCATGTATGGTCACCAAAGAAACCCGCTGTTTGACCGAGGTTATTTATGGTCACCAAAGGAACCCGCTGTTTGACTGAATCTCTAGTGCGGTGACTAGAAGTGAGGTTTATCCTGCTGGGAAACTGCATGCCGCCAGGTAAATGTGCTTAGGAACTATCCTGACCACCCTATGATCCGGACTGCAGCTGGGTACAGTGATTGGGAGAAGCTCTGAAAGCCATTACACTTAAGGATAGTTGAAGCGAATACATAGCCTCTCACTATCAAGACAACTTCACCAAATTCGGGTACGCATCGGGAGTCTATAACGTGTAGACTTAAAAGAAGCTCTGTCGAGGGCCCACCAAGCCTAAAACTGGTAGATCGGGGTGGCAAAACCGCTTAAAAACTAAGTCCTGCCACATTTGAGGTTGGATTCGATCGGGCAGTGATCCCTCTTGATAATAGCGTCAAGTTGGGGAATAGTCCTGTTGCTGGACGAGGTACTTGACCCCGTATGAAAGAGGACGGGAGGGTGCCGGCGGGTGAGCAGCGTGTTAAGTCAACTGCTCGGTCACTATGCGCGACTTAGCTAGTAGAGGGTGGATAGGCAACCTCGCTCCGATCAGTGAGCTGATCTGGTAGCAATTGCTGTACTGCCGGTTATGCAACTTGCGCGCTGATTGGGCGTATCCCAATCACTTCCTTCTGGAAGGAACGTGGGAGTAAGTTCACACAGGTACCCCACGTAAAACAACCTTGGAATTCATGTCTGTTCTCCTATACCATCCGAGCTCGACATCTTCAGCATCCAATTTTTCCTGGGGCTCTACTCTTTATTTTCTTCTTTTTGCTTCTATGACAATTTTTGTTTTCATTTATTTTGACCTTCCTCTTACCTTTGCATATGTAGATATTTTCTAAAATTGTTATGATCTTTCTTGAAATCATCATGTCTTGTAGTGTTTTTTTTGTTTCTTCTTCGATACCGTATCTGTGCCAGCCTTCAAGTCATTAAACACAATCAATATTCAGGTGTTTTTCTCTTTTTATTGATTCCTAGGTTATGTTCCTTAGGATGCATATTTGATCTACAGTTTGCCCCCCCCCCCCCAGCGCCTCTTAAAAGCAGCTTGTTCCTTTTCTAGTTGCTATTCCCCTACTGTTCTTATATTTAACAGAGACAGACTTCAGGTAGAGGCATACTGCTTTGTATTGTTCGCGTATTGATTCGTTTCATTTTTTATATTGAAAGTATTACATTCTCCTCCCAATCTTGTAGTATTCGTTTCTTTTTCATTTACAGAATTTCCATATCCACCTTTCCACTACCTCTGTAACTTCCTTCACCATTTCTTGCACTATTCCTTCTTCTCCACCATCTTTGTGCGATGAAATTGAAACAAAGTAATTTCTGCTATTTACCAAATTTCTTCGCCAAATATAGAATAAACGGCTTCAAAAAAAGGGCACTATTGTACAAAACACATTTTCATTGAATTCTTAAGAAGGGGTAGATATCTGAAAACACCAATCCATTAAAAATGAATGTTAGTAGCTTGATTTTGCGATGCTATCAAAAGAATGCCTTGAAGAACTCGAACCCAAGCGAGGATTGCGGCATAAGGAAATGACGTTTATTGACAAAAATTAACCTGATTGGTACATTATTACAGACACAAATCATATTAAAAACACAAATTAGAACGAAAAGATGCCTTTATAAACCAATACGGAAGAGTGAGATTTCATATCTTACTAGGATCTTTAGAATAATTAGAGGGCGTTGTACATAAATTGAAATTTTAACCACAATGAAGTGCAGTTATTTTACGACAATAGCTGCTGTTGAGGGGCACTTTTATATGAATCTTAGTTTATTGTGTCTGGAACTACACAAATACCGGAGTTGAACCATATTGATAAACCTTAAGAGAGCGTATTTTAAATGAGGCATACAGGGTGATTCAGAAATAAAGGTAATCCTTTAAATGGTAGGTAGAGGAGAGGCAGTAGAGCTAATTTACCTTGACAAGTATAGGTCAAAAACGAAGTTTTCCAGAAAATTAATTTAAAAGTCTTTTTGGATTTTTGGATCCGGTTCTGACCTTGGATCTTTTTGGATGCAAAATTCATTAAACTTTAAAATTTATTTTCCGGAAAACTATTCGTTTTTGACCTATACTTTAGCACTACTGCCTCCCCTCTACCTACCATTTAAAGGATTACCTTTATTTCTGAATCACCCTGTATAATTAAGTTTCGTACTCTCTGTTTAATAAAGTTACATGTAACTTAAAACCCAAAAGTGCCCTTCAACAAATATGTTGAAAACAGTAAAGCGCTTTCTTCGGCCATTTTTGCAAGAAATAATGTGCCAAGTAATAAGAAGCGACATAAAGGCAGTAGCGAAAAAAAGTGTTCAACGCCCCCTTAATATTATATTCGAATGAAGAATTGCAGGATGTCATGGTTGACACAAACAGATAAGATAGAAGACGACAGTTTTGATTTCAATAGCTCGGTAAAAAGTAATCACTTCTACCAATCTACTGCTCTATCGAAGGGACGAAAAGTGTCTTTAGGTCGAGAGTTAAGATGTCAGTACAAAAACATAGAACTTAAACGACTTCTAAGAATTTAAAAACTTCAAAATTTTCGTGTTCGCCTCCCTCTCAGCTTTACAATTGAGATAAAAAGAATGTAGAAAATATTGATTCAATAAAAAGATCGGGTTTTTTACATCTAGGAAAAAGTGCTGAAAAAACTCCTGAACGAACGAACTGAAAGAAGTATTATTTGACCAATTTGAGAAGGGTGTGTCAATTTTTATTGATTTCCTGTTTTTCATTTTTGCGATCATTCTAAAGAACATATTTTTACTATGATCTAACATTTTAATAATTAGAAAGGAAACGCTCATAATAGTAATTGAACCGCAAAATGATCGTCATCTCGTTCAAAATACTCATATGTATGTTGATAACCATGTGTACACAACTTTCATCCAATAAACCTCATATTTTCTTCTAACCAAAAGGCTATTAATATCCGTTTGATGTCCATCCAGAAGATTTTATTCGAAATCCGAGTACAAATTAGTCGGTGAAAGCCTGAAACGTTCGTTCGTGGAAATTACAGGATATTAGCCATTTTACCAAATATAGATTTGTTGGGTATGTTAATTCAGCGTTAACAGCTTTATCGGCTTTAAAACATTTTTATATAAAAGGTAACTGAACTAATAAATGTGGTAAGTGTTTAGCCAGGCTGACGTGATTTTAAGAGCAATTATGTCATTTTAGTACAATTTATTCTAGTAAAAATGCAATCAACTACCGAACTTTAAAGAATAAATGCGCTGGCTTTCCACTGCTTATTTAAAACAAACACGTACAAAGTTGTACTAACTATGTTTTAATAAATAATAATTATTACGGTTACAAATTTTCATGTTTAAATATCACTGTTGCCTTTGAACAATTGTTAGATTTTTTTAAAATAAAAATGCCCTCGTGCAATTCGTTGTAAATGAGTTTGAGACTAATTTATGTAACAGTTGTGAAAGAATTTCTATATTTTTTCATATTATAAAATAATAAATCGATAATAAATTATTTACAAATACAGATTCGCCAGCAAATTATATCAAATTGAGTACATTGAGTCATACATACAGTATTGCTTTTTTGGTGTATGAATTGTATTGATGATATTCTTGGTGCAAATATATTTACCTATTCTATTGTACTAGAGATGCACCGAAGCTTCAGCTTTGCTACGGTACTCGGCCGTCTCGGCCAATTTTCAACACATTCCGGCCGAAGCGGATGTTTTTTATTTTTTCTGCGGAAATCTTACTTATTTGACTGAATTTTAACTGAAATACTTATTATTTAGCGTTTAACCAAAAAGAATTCTATATTTTTAAAATATGTATCAGTATTTATTTAATTTTTAGCATTTCAAGCATTTATTTCGAAGTCGTACATATATTGTTCCGACTAGAAGTTTAACAATAAATTGAAGAATCTGGGCCAAATAAATCACGAAGGTGATAATGCAAAATGCATCGCGAATCACGCGGCGATCACGTGCTCAACTTAGATTACTCCCGGAAAAAGCCGAAAACCTACTCCTTATCCACCAATCTTCTTGAATTAAATTTTAAATACTGAAATGTTTTTTTAATGCTATTATATTACGTTGTAGTTTTTTAATAAGCGTTTTTTAATTAAGTTTTTTACATAGTGTTTTTTAAAATTCGATACTGTTAATTTTTTATTAGTTTTGTTTAGTTATATTTTCTATTATTTTATTATAGCAAAATGCGTAGTTAGATACGTATTTTTCTGACACCAATGTTTTCTCTTTGCGACATAATTTTATATTCAATAAAACTAATCAAACCTCATTTTTCTATTGTGCTTCGGCCGAATATTCGGCGCTTCCGCAAATTTGAATGGCCGAATATTCGGTATTCGGTGATTCCGCCAAAAGTCGCTTCAGTGCATCACTATTTTGTACCAATCAACCATATAGGGACAAATAGGTACGTATGATCGACAAGGTGCATATTTAGTCCCAGCAGCCCTATATAGCCTGCTAAGAATGATAAACGCTGTCACGGGTCGTCCTTAAATTACGTAACGCATATTTAGAAGAAATTTGGTACCCCCCTCACCCTTGCAACGCCTCGTAACGCTACTCTGAACCCCCCTAGATAATTACATTGCGCTACTATCAAACCCCACACAATAATTTTAAAAAGCATGTAAACTCCAAAATTTGAAATATTATTTTAGGAATGATTTATCCCGTATTTTCTGACCAAAACTTAATGAAATAGCATCAGAGTTCGTTGTACACCATTCTGAAATTTCCTTGTATGTATTTCCGTAATATTCCGATTATCCTTCAAGTATTGCCGTATATTCCTGAATTCCCAAATATTCCTAAGTATTTCTCACGGATTGCCGTGTATTCTCTTGTATATTCCTGTGTATTCTCTGTATATTCCTGTGTATTCTCAATATATTTCCGAAAATATGTAAACCTATTCCAGTAGTGAGACGCCTCTCGGGGCATCTCACTAAACAAATTTTGTACACCTATTCCCGGGAATACTGAAATATCTGCGGTTATTTCCATATTCCTGAATTAATTTCCGAATGTATTCCCGTATTCCCTAACCAAAAATGAACCTTAATGAAATAGCAACCGACTTCGTTGTACACCACTTCCAAATTTTCATGTATTTCCGTAATATTCCCGAGTATTCCTCAAGTATTACCGTTATTCCTGTATATCCCCAAATATTCCTCAATATTCTGAGTATTTTTCTGGTATTGCCGCGTATTCCCGATTATTCTCTGTATATTTCCAAGTATTCCCGATTTATTTCCGAAAATCTGCACACCAATTCCAGTAGTGAGACGCCCCTCGAGTTATGGTCAATCTATCATATCCATAGCCTACTTAATGATTTTGAAATAACGAGAGATTATCGAGGAGGCGAGGGGTCATCCACGCACTAAAAATATGCACATGTATTCCTAAATTTAGGCATTACTTATTAGAACTTATTAGGCATTATTCGCATAATCTCGAGTAATGCTGTGTAATCTGTGTTAATGTTATAGATTAAGGTCCGTGAAGCTAGCACAACCATTATAGCACAATCAAATAAAAGTTTATTACTGTTGCCTTAAAAAAAACGGGTTGTTCCAGCCTCACAGTGAAGCTAGCACAACCACACTAAAAAATACAGCACAACCAAATAAAAACAATGTCAATATTTATTACTCATTGATTACTAACTAATGGCACAAAATACATATTTATTACTGCTGCAAAAAAAAGATTAAAACATCTAAAAATGTATCTAACGTGTAATTTTCCATTTTGAATAAAAGAGAACGGGACTACAATTTATTACTCCAGCACAACCGACAAATTATGGTTTATGTCAACAAATATGATTAGTCAGAAACAGATTCTAGAATATTTCGACATAATTACCGTGTCCAAATTCGTTAAAACATATACAATACAACTTAATACGGGAATTTCCAATCTGAATCAAGCAGGTCGAGGTTACAATTTATTACTCCAGCACAACCGACAAATTATCGTTTATATTAACAAATATGATTAGTCAGAACCAGATTCTAACATATTTCGACATAATTACCGTGTCCAAATTCGTTAAAACACATACAATACACCTTAATACGGGAATTTCTAATCTGAATCAAGTAGGACGAGACTAGTATAGTGTCGCGATAGTATACTGTTTTCATAAGGTCCGTGAAGCTAGCACAACCATTACAGCACAATCAAATAAAACCTTCGTAAATATTTAGTACTCATTAATTACTAATTAATTACTAAACAGAAAAATTTATTACTGTTGCCTTTAAAAAAAACCCGGGTTGTTCCAGCCTCACAGTGAAGCTAGCACAACCGCACCAAGAATAAACAACGATTACAAAAAACTAACATACTTATTAATTACTAATTAATTACTCAAAAATCAAATTTATTACTGTTGCAGAAAAAAAGATATTAATGTTAAAACATCTAAAAATGTATCTAACGTGGAATTTTCCATTTTGAATAAAAGAGAACGGGACTACAATTTATTACTCCAGCACAACCGACAAATTATGATTGATGTCAACAAATCTGATTAGTCAGAACCAGATTATAACATGTTTCGATAAAATTATCCTGTCCAAATTCATTAAAACACATGCTGATACACCTTAATGCGGGAATTCCCAATCTGAATGAAGTAGGACGAGACTACAAATTATTACTACAGACCAACCGACAAATTATCGTTTATATCAACAAATATGATTAGTCAGAACCAGATTATAGCATATTTCGACATAATTACCGTGTCCAAATTTGTTAAAACATATACAATACACCTTAATACGGGAGTTTCCAATCTGAATCAAGAAGGGCGAGACTACAATTTATTACTCCAGCACAACCGACAAATTATCGTTTATATCAACCAATAAGATTAGTCATCACCAGATTCTAGCATATTTCGACATAATTACCGTGTCCAAATTCGTCAAAACACATACAATAATCCTTAATACGGGAATTCTCAATCTGAATCAAGTAGGACGAGACTACAATTTATTACTCCAGCACAACCGACAAATTATCGTTTATATCAACAAATATCATTAGTCAGAACCAGATTCTAGCATATTTCGACATAATTACCGTGTCCAAATTCGTTAAAACACATACAATACACCCTAATACGGGAATTTCCGATCTGAATCAAGTAGGACGAATCAAGGTGTATTGTAAGTGTTTTAACGAATTTGGACACGGTAAATATGTCGAAATATATTAGAATCTGGTTCTGACTAATCTTATTTGTTGATATAAACGATAATTTGTCGGTTGTGCTGGAGTAATAAATTGTAGTCTCGTCCTACTTGATTCAGATTGGAAATTCCCGTAATAAGGTGTATTGTATGTGTTTTAACGAATTTGGACACGGTAATTATGTCGAAATATGCTAGAATCTGGTTCTGACTAATGATATTTCTTGATATAAACGATAATTTGTCGGTTGTGCTGGAGTAATAAATTGTAGTCTCGTCCTACTTGATTCAGATTGAGAATTTCCGTATTAAAGTGTATTGTATGTGTTTTAACGAATTTGAACACGGTAATTATGTCGAAATATGTTAGAACCTGGTTCCGACTAATCTTATTTCTTGATATAAACGATAATTTTTCGGCTGGAGTAATAAATTGTAGTCTCGTCCTACTTCATAAAGATTGGAAATTCCCGTATTAAGGTGTATTGTATATGTTTTAACGAATTTGGACACGGTAATTATGTCGAAATATGCTAGAATCTGGTTCTGACTAATGATATTTCTTGATATAAACGATAATTTTTCAGTTGTGCTGGAGTAATAAATTGTAGTCTCGTCCTACTTGATTCAGATTGAGAATTCCCGTATTAAGGTGTATTGTATGTATTTTATCGAATTTGGACACGGTAATTATGTCGAAATATGCTAGAATCTGGTGATGACTAATCATATTTGTTGATAAAAACGATAATTTGTCGGTTGTGCTGGAGTAATAAATTGTAGTCTCGTCCTACTTGATTCAGATTGGAAATTCCCGTAATAAGGTGTATTGTATGTGTTTTAAACGTCAATAAAGCTAGCACCCCCACTTCAAAAAAAATAAAAAAAAAACTAGCCTATAATTTAGTGCTAATTAAGGACAAATTTGTACTAAAAAAATTAAATTTGTACCAAGCACCGTTTGGGCGCAATTCGCATTTGAAAAGTGGGGGTGCTGGCTTGAGCTCAAGCTAGCACCCCCACTTTAACAAAACTGAAAATTTTCTGCACTACCAATTAGTTCTAATTAAGGACAAATTTGGACCAAATTTTTTTTTCTCGTAATTACAACCATATGGCCGCTATTCGCATATAAAGACTCGCAGCGTTAATTGGCAATCAAGCTAGCACCCCCACTTTAATAATAATAAAAATTTTCTACACTACCATTTAGTTCAAATTAAGGACAAATTTGGACCAAATTTTTTTTTCTCGTAATTACAACCATATAGCCGCTATTCGCATATCAAGACTCTCAGCGCGAACTAATAATCAAACGCGCTTGTTTAAGCCCCCACTTTAGTAAAAATAAAAATTTTCTACGCTATCATTTAGTTCTAATTAAGGACAAATTTGGACCAAATTTGTTTTTCTCGTAATTACAACCATATAGCCGCTATTCGCATATCAAGACTGTCAGCGCGAACTAATAATCAAACGTGCTTGTTTAAGACCCCACTTTTATAAAAATAAAAATTTTCTACGCTATCATTTAGTTCTAATTAAGGACAAATTTGGACCAAATTTTTTTTTCTCCTAATTACAACCATATAGCCGCTATTCGCATATCAAGACTCTCAGCGCGAACTAATAATCAAACGCGCTTGTTTAAGCCCCCACTTTAGTAAAAATAAAAATTTTCTACGCTATCATTTAGTTCTAATTAAGGACAAATTTGGACCAATTTTTTTTTCTCATAATTACAACCATATAGCCGCTATTCGCATATCAAGACTGTCAGCGCGAACTAATAATCAAACGTGCTTGTTTAAGACCCCACTTTTATAAAAATAAAAATTTTCTACGCTATCATTTAGTTCTAATTAAGGACAAATTTGGACCAAATTTTTTTTTCTCCTAATTACAACCATATAGCCGCTATTCGCATATCAAGACTCTCAGCGCGAACTAATAATCAAACGCGCTTGTTTAAGCCCCCACTTTAGTAAAAATAAAAATTTTCGACGCTATCATTTAGTTCTAATTAAGGACAAATTTGGACCAATTTTTTTTTCTCCTAATTACAACCATATATCCGCTATTCGCATATCAAGACTCTCAGCGCGAACTAATAATCAAACGCGTTTGTTTAAGCCCCCACTTTTATAAAAATGAAAATTTTCTACGCTATCATTAAGTTCTAATTAAGGACAAAATTGGTCCAAATTTGTCCTTAATTAGAACTAAATGATAGCGTAGAAAATTTTTATTTTTACTAAAGTGGGGGCTTAAACAAGCGCGTTTGATTATTAGTTCGCGCTGAGAGTCGTGATATGCGAATAGCGGCTATATGGTTGTAATTAGGAGAAAAAAAAATTTGGTCCAAATTTGTCCTTAATTTGAACTAAATAATAGCGTAGAAAATTTTTATTTTTATAAAAGTGGGGTCTTAAACAGGCGCGTTTGATTATTAGTTCGCGCTGGCAGTCTTGATATGCGAATAGCGGCTATATGGTTGTAATTACGAGAAAAAAAATTTGGTCCAAATTTGTCCTTAATTAGAACTTAATGATAGCGTAGAAAATTTTCATTTTTATAAAAGTGGGGGCTTAAACAAACGCGTTTGATTATTAGTTTGCGCTGAGAGTCTTGATATGCGAATAGCGGCTATATGGTTGTAATTACGAGAAAAAAAAATTGGTCCAAATTTGTCCTTAATTAGAACTAAATGATAGCGTAGAAAATTTTCATTTTTATAAAAGTGGGGTCTTAAACAGGCGCGTTTGATTATTAGTTCGCGCTGGCAGTCTTGATATGCGAATAGCGGCTATATGGTTGTAATTACGAGAAAAAAAATTTGGTCCAAATTTGTCCTTAATTAGAACTTAATGATAGCGTAGAAAATTTTCATTTTTATAAAAGTGGGGGCTTAAACAAACGCGTTTGATTATTAGTTTGCGCTGAGAGTCTTGATATGCGAATAGCGGCTATATGGTTGTAATTACGAGAAAAAAAATTTGGTCCAAATTTGTCCTTAATTAGAACTTAATGATAGCGTAGAAAATTTTCATTTTTATAAAAGTGGGGGCTTAAACAAACGCGTTTGATTATTAGTTTGCGCTGAGAGTCTTGATATGCGAATAGCGGCTATATGGTTGTAATTACGAGAAAAAAAAATTGGTCCAAATTTGTCCTTAATTTGAACTAAATGGTAGTGTAGAAAATTTTTATTATTATTAAAGTGGGGGTGCTAGCTTGATTGCCAATTAACGCTGCGAGTCTTTATATGCGAATAGCGGCCATATGGTTGTAATTACGAGAAAAAAAATTTGGTCCAAATTTGTCCTTAATTAGAACTAATTGGTAGTGCAGAAAATTTTCAGTTTTGTTAAAGTGGGGGTGCTAGCTTGAGCTCAAGCCAGCACCCCCACTTTTCAAATGCGAATTGCGCCCAAACGGTGCTTGGTACAAATTTAATTTTTTTGGTACAAATTTGTCCTTAATTAGTACTAAATTATAGGCTAGTTTTTTTTATTTTTTTTTAAGTGGGGGTGCTAGCTTTATTGACGTGTGTTTTAACGAATTTGGACACGGTAATTATATCGAAATATGCTAGAATCTGGTTCTGACTAATGATATTTCTTGATATAAACGATAATTTGTCGGTTGTGCTGGAGTAATAAATTGTAGTCTCGTCCTACTTGATTCAGATTGAGAATTTCCGTATTAAAGTGTATTGTATGTGTTTTAACGAATTTGGACACGGTAATTATGTCGAAATATGCTAGAATCTGGTTCTGAACTAATCATATTTGTTGATATAAACGATAATTTGTCGGTTGTGCTGGAGTAATAAATTGTAGTCTCGTCCTACTTCATTCAGATTGGGAATTCCCGCATTAAGGTGTATCAGCATGTGTTTTAATTGAATTTGGACAGGATAATTTGGACTAATCAGATTTGTTGACATCAATCATAATTTGTCGGTTGTGCTGGAGTAATAAATTGTAGTCCCGTTCTCTTTTATTCAAAATGGAAAATTCTACGTTAGATACATCTTTAGATGTTTTAACATTAATAGCTTTTTTTCTGCAACAGTAAAATTTGGTTTTTGAGTAATTAATTAGTAATTAATAAGTACGTTAGTTTTTTTGTAATCGTTGTTTATTTTTGGTGCGGTTGTGCTAGCTTCACTGTGAGGCTGGAACAACCTGAGTTTTTTTTAAAAGGCAACAGTAATAAATTTTTCTTTTTAGTAATTAATTAGTAATGAATGAGTACTAAATATTTACGAAGGTTTTATTTGATTGTGCTATAATGGTTGTGATGGCTTCACGGACCTGTTTTCATAACTAGGTAGATAACTTAAAAACTACCCTCGTACTATGGCATGCTTATTAAAGGAAATTACAACTCTGGAAAGACATCCTTGATCCACGAAAACAAAAGCAAGATGTGAAAGACAACACCTACTGAGTTTCTTGATGGATTGTGTTTGTGATTGCAATTTCTAATCAAGGTATACAAGAAGAGAAGGCGTGAAAGCAACAAGAAATTTATTTTTACTCACATAGCCAACCCACATCAGGAAATCTTATATTACAATAATAAGAGACACAATTGTCATTTAAAATTAGCTGCTACCTTGAATGAATACTACAAGCAATTAATTTCAGTCAAAGCAAAAACGCTTTTTGGTTTATTGTAAACCAAACAATAAAATGCAGCTTATAACGTGCTGTTGCTCTTATTATGCGGTCAGTAGTGTAAAATTCTTGTACACACACATTTAAATTTTAAATTTTTGCTCTAATACATTTAGATTTGGACCTTCACAGTTTAAATAACCGGCAAATTAGTTAAGCTTTAATACTTTCATGTTTAAAGGTTATGTTTGGCCTCTTTTTACCGGTTTTGTTGTCGGTATTATTTAATCTAATAAACAATTACCAAGAAGTGCCTTGCACTTGAAAGGATCTTGAGCTATAAAACAGCGTGAAGGAATTTGTTTTTTTTTAGTAATTAATTGTCTGAGATTAATAAGATTAGTAAAGGAAAAAGGATTATGATTGATAATGAATTAGAATGAAATGGATGTATAAAAAGATTGAGTTATTTAATGTTTTTAAGAAAAACGCTCCGACAGGTTAATTTTATTTTTTAATTAGCCACCTTATGACAAAAAACTTTACTTATGACGTCATGTATTTTTGTACAATGACGTCATCATTGGTTTTTTAAATGACGACCCCAATTTTTTTTGCTGGTTTTTATAGCTGGTCCAACTAGTACTTAAATGATGGTGTAAAAAAATTGGTACCTTAGATAACCATTTTTTTGAGAAAATAACACACTTAAAAATTTAAACATGTTTTTGCAAATTATCGGTATCACGTCTGTAATACTTTTGACGGATGAAACAACTAATAGTACTCGTAAAGACGTTTTAAAAACACTACTTGAGCATTTTAGTGAGAGTGTGAAAGAGGCATTTCGCAACTTTTTTAAAAACGAATTCTCCTTACCGTTATCAAAAAATGGCACGTTTAACTGAACGGAAAAGAATAGAAATTTTAATAATGGTTGGATATGGTGATAAGCTAAGAACACAAGCATGTGAATTATTCAACCAAAAACATCCTGATAGACAGCCTATTGCAAGATCCACAGTAAGTAAATTGGTTGCCAAATTTACTGAAACGGGATCCGTCCATGATTTGCCTCGGCAAGGTCGACCTTGACTCAAGAAAATGAAGAAAATCCTCACCATTCTACAAGGCAGCTAACCCTAAATAACAATGTGGACCACTCTTTTGTCGTGAAGTTGTACAAGAAAGAGAAATATCATCCTTACAAAGTTCAATTGATTCGCGAATTAAACGAGGATGATCCAGACCGCCGCTTGCAGTTTTGCGAAGAATTAATGTTGCGCTGCGATGAAGCCCCAATTTGTTAAATAATATCCTCTTTTCTGACGAAGACGCTTTTTGCCTGAATGGAACAGTACATCGTCACAATTGCAGGTATTGGTCAAGAGAAAATCCTCAATGGACTCAAGACTCTCACAGTCAACGCCAAAGGAAATTAAATGTTTGGATTGGAATAATCGGACGGCGTTTTTGAAGAAAACGTTACAGCAGCACGTTTTTGGACTTTTTGCGGTTTGATTTAGTACCAGCTCTGACAACAATGTTTAAAAATGATCACGAAGCAGATGTACCCCATCAGGATATTTGGTTTCAACAAGATGGGGCGCGCCTCCTCACTTTGGAATAAACGTCCATCAATATCTTGACGCCACATTTCCTGGAAGGTGGATAGGATGTCGAGGAGTAATTGAGTGGCCACCGCGTTCCCCAGACTTGACTCCCTTAGATTTTTATGTGGGGTTATTTAAAATCAAAGGTTTAGTTTTAATAAGCCTTTTAATAATTTAATAATTTAGACTAGCTACGGCAAAGAATTCGCGCTGAAGTGGAGCACATTACTCCTGAAATCCTTGAGCGAAGTGTTTACACTCGTATCGGTCAGTGCCAAATGGTTGACGCCGTTGACGGGGAGCAATTTGAACACTTGCGTTAAATTTTGTTTGTTTTTGGGGTTTAAGATTTTCTTCCATTAAAATTACATTTTTATTTCTTACGGTGTGTTATTTTCTCAAAAAAAATAGTTATCTAAGGTACCAATTTTTTACACCATCATTTAAGTAGTTGGACCATCTATAAAAACCAGCAAAAAAAAGGGGTTGTCATTTAAAAAAACCAATTATGACGTCATTGTGCAAAAATACATGACGTCATAAGTAAAATTTTTATGTCATAAGGTTGAAAACATTAAATAACGCAATTATGATTTTTGTTCCTTACTTTATCACCACACTGTATATTTATTTTTGTATGCATTATTTTTTATGTATGTATACTATTAGTTTCACATGGGACAATTGCAATCTATGATACTGTTTTGAATGACACCCACCGGGCCATCAATTGTTTTATTTTTATGTAAATAGTTCCTGCCCCAAGCTGTATACCAAAACAAAATAGTATTTCTCCTATAAAATGTGTTTTCATGCACAAAAAGTACTTTTTATCTATGAAAAAGGCAATAATCATAAACCATGAACTCTATATCTGATATCTATAATTAAATGTTTTTGTTTGCCTTTGACATTTAAAAAAGTTGCTATTATTACAATAAAAACCTTCACCTGCAAATGCTTATGATTCACACATAAATCATGTTTGTTCCTGTCGATACAGTAATATCATACCATAATAGGCATAAATGCATTTTTGTTATGGTTTAATTTAAAAACCAAGCTTTTATTACAGTTATTAAAGTACCTATTCATGATTATAATGACCATGAATATATTATAATAATACATCCCATCCCACCACATGGAATCATATGTGTACATAAAAACCATCGGCTTATGTAATACTATCCCCAAAAAATTAAACAAAAACATTTAACAATTTAAAATCTTATTAAAATTATTACTTTTTAACAATGATGCCAAACACTAACCATACAAACAAAAATTAAACAAGAAATTCTCAATTAAAACTTTTAATTATACACCTAAGAAGCTCAATATTTAAATATCCAATACACATATCGTGTAAAAGCCCATGAAACCTAGTTATAAAGAAATAAATCAATGTTTGAACGAATTCCATGAACAGAAATAGTGTATCATCAAAACTTATCAAAATATACAAAAAAATATGCAATAACAACTCACCGTTTATACTAATAGATGATTAAATATCCAAAATAGTATGTTGAATCGGCATTATTGTCACAATTTAGACACTAGTTCACTTACAAAATTGTTTTAAAATACACATAAACACATTAATATAGATTCAATACACACACCTTCCATCTTTGTTAATGGTAAACTGAATGGAAATTATACAGTGTATGCGCAAACTCTGCCGTTTACAAAGCTTAGACTGAGGGAAATATAACGTCCAGTGGTGGGGAGTTAAACATCAAAAACATCTTTTTAATTTCAAGTTTTAAGAGTTTTTCCAATTAGGAATCATTAATTTTTAAATTATAACTTTAATCTCGAAGAAATCAATTACAGATTTCAAATTTAAATACTTACAATTCTCGCCAGACAATCTGTAACGATCTAGTACGCCTTTGTTTTTTGAATACAAACAAACAAATCCTCTCTTCAAAGCGACATCTGTTACAAAACATAACCTCATTCTGATAGATTTTCGCCGACTTGTACCAGCGGTAATCTTTTAAAATCAGCATTAACCCAATAATTTATTAACTTTTTACTATTTAAAACTTTCAAATAATTAACTGATAACAATGTCGAGCATGCCGATATCCTCATCAACACTACTTCCACTAGGTAAGTTTAAGGTTAGGACTTTTTTTGAACGCAACAAACATAATTAATAATTTTTGCAAATTCTAGAATTGGTGGATAAGTGTATAGGATCCAGAATACATATTATCATGAAGAATGATAAAGAAATTGTTGGCACATTATTGGGTTTCGATGATTTTGTTAATATGTTACTAGAAGATGTAACGGAATATGAATCGACACCAGAAGGTAGAAGAATCACTAAATTGGATCAGATTTTACTTAATGGCAATAATATAACAATGGTAAAGTAAAATGTTTCATTAATGGTTAATAGTTTTTAATTTGGTGTTATTTTCAGTTGGTTCCAGGAGGAGAAATGCCAGAATAAGCTTTTTATAAATACTACTTTCCTTTAGTTTTAAGAATAATAGATAAATATAATTTAAAAAATTAGAAAGATTTTTGTACAGAAATAAAGTGCATTTTATTAAATAAATTGGTATTTTCTTGAAAATATTGTATGCAAGTGCCAGGACAAACCAATGGCTGCTTTTCTTTTATTGTAAGGTTTACTGGCTAAGTTCATTAGGACTTCTCACATTATAAGTTAACATCAGTCATTTATATATTTCGCAGATCACATGGTCTTGCACATACCATATTTGGAATGAGCAGTTTTAGTCACTGTCTGAGAGTACATCTTGTGATAATTCCTAGATTATACTGAGTAATTGCAGCCATGGTTCTCAAAGAATGTCTTGCCTATAACTTTTATGTGTTCTATCACTTGATATTTTTAATTCACCGTGGAGTAGATTGTTCTGAATGTACCACTTGGCACTCGTAGTTACCCCCACCTTATTTTGTAATATCTGTATTTTCTTTAGGTTTACTTGCGGTACCCCAAACTAGAGTTCCTAAATATGAAATACTTTAATATTGTTAATACTGGAAACTACATATACTTTACCATATGAAAATAGGTGACATTTTTTGAAGCGCCATCTTTACAGGTGGGAATGCAACTACCCTAGTAGCACACATATATTATATGTATAAATATTCATTTTCAAACATTTAAAATATATCTTTTTCAACATCCGCCTAAATATTTAGCTAATATATTATTTAAAATATTTCTTCAATATTATTTTAATAATATTTATTTAACATTCTATAGTATGAGTAAAAAGTAACTCCATCAAAGGTGCCTTTAGGATTTTGAAGCCATGTGTATTATAAGATTATAACACTAGAAAATTATACAAAATAATCAGAGTCCTTTGATAGTGACAGTTGTTATTCATTTGATATAGTTTTCTGGTGTTATTAATACACATATGAGTTCAAAATACCAAAGGCACCTTTGATGGAGTTATTTTTTGTTCATACTATAGTAAGGATATCTTATGAATGTTATATTTCTGATTCATATAATATTCCTAGAATATTATTAGAATGTTTTTAAGAATATTTTTGTACAGCAAATTATGCTCTATAGCAACATGAATTTCAATTTTCTTTTCACCACTCATTTTCTTGTTGATGGTCATTTAAACTTTTCAAATAAAACCCTATACATGTTGTTCTACTAAAAAGAGAATTTTGCTCTCTTTATGAAACCATATTCTCTAACAAGTGTAACATAAAAAAATTTTTGACAAAAATTGCATTTGAAGTTTATTTAGCATAAGAGTTACACTTAGTAATAAAACACTTGGGTTTGAATTAAATACGTATATTCTTTTGGAATGATAAAATGACCGTCAACAAGAAAATGTTTTTTTTTCTCTAATTGTAATTGTAGGTAGTATCACAAAAACGATTATACGCCTGAGAAAAATATTCACTGCTCATTTTAATTCACGACAATCCAATAAAAAAATAACTGCTCATCCATCCTGAAGACTTCAATAATTATATTATAACTGAAATATTAAATTAAATAGCAGTTTATTCGTTGATATATTAAGGATATAATTCCCACCTCATGGAATAGGACTGGAATAAAAGATATATTGTAGCAAAAAGAATTTATTCACTCAGTAAAAATATATAAATACTCGATAATTATTCAATAGGAAGCTTATCTTGGGACTCATAATTCTTCTTTCTGTAAGAATTAAAAAAAAAGATTTATGGTTATATATAGTCAAAGATGTTATGGTTATAGTCGATCTCTCGCAGCAACATATTTTAAGGAAATTTATATAATGAACATGGACTTTTTGAAACATCTGTACTTCTAGTCACCATATTAGTGTAGTCAAATTTTGCAACAAATTTAAGTGTTTTATTATTTTAAGAAAAAATAATGCTTGTTAAGAAAATCTTAATTTGATGTATAGTCCTACAGCCTTTTCCTAGCCCTCGGCTAACGCCTCGGGCTAGAAATAACGCTTCTGGCCATAAAAGCTTCATTATGCCCTTAATACATAACTAACTAATATTGTTACTCCAGATCAGAGGTTGTATAACTACTCATAAATAAATTCTTAGTACAATACAAATTGATTTATTAAAATAAGTAATTAATCAACACTCTGTCTACTCCAGGCCCTTGAGTCCCAGGACATGGTACAAACGTCTGGCGGACGTGCACATGAGAACGTTTTTCAGAAGTACAGCATAAGACGTCCAGCGAACGATTGGTTTGGGTCCATAAAAGGACGTTCATAGGGGAACGTTTTACAGAAGTACAACAAAACATGTACGGCAGACGTTTGATTTGGGTCCATAATACGTTCTAATAGGAATTACAAAATGATTACAAACAAACAATTTGTAGATTAAGATTAACAATTATTCAAGAAATCTATTTTAACAAAAGATGTCCACTGGACGTTCAGTTTAGATCATGGTAGGCCCGTGACTTCAAAGTCATAAAAAAGCCGGTCTGAACTTCAGATAAAGATCTTTTTTTAAGAATAGTCTGTTACATGTACATATAATTTTGAGAGCTTAACAAGGACCTCTATGAATACACATTTTTCTTATTGTTATTAAATACTACATTATGTAGTTCTCTAAACAAAGAATTAAAACTATTATGGAATATCCGAAAATTGCTTCTCCCGTGTTTTAAATTAATTATATTTTCTGTACTTTATGGAATACTCTTTAATATACTAATAGCTATTTATGTAACAAGTACATAATGTAGGACATTATAGACAAGTCCAGTTTATGGCCGAGCGAGCGAAGCGAGCAAGGCCTATAAAAAGGGCGAGTCTATAAGGTCCGATTATGTAAGAGTTGCATACAAAGCTTTATGTTCGATTCCTAAAATTGGTAAATTATCAAAAAAAATCAGTTTGTAAATTTGACATCTATTCTTGACAGAAGGAAATTTGACATGTAATATACAGTTGTCATACTTTATTTTACTACTATATACTTTATTTGACTACTACCACTTTATTTTACGAGTACAATAATAAGCCAGTTCACTGCCGCAAAACAATACAATAAACAGTACTTTATAATGCAATCGGACATAAAGTATATTAATATAATAATAATAATAATCGCCCCCCTCCCTCCCGCACAAGCTTATAGCTTCTGGGGCCTGGTTTCCTGGTTATGGGTTGTAGCAATTATTATTATATTATTATATATTTCATACGTTCATACCATCATAAACTCATTAAAAATACTTTCTTTTTAATTAATACAGCTATTTAAATTTCTCCGCTAATATAAAAATGAGATAGCATGTGTGTGACGTCAGTATGCACGGGTCATAAAAGACGTACTACGCAAACTCAGTGCCAACAGTAAATACCTGTAAAGCCATTATAAGACGCCATTCGGTTTTCGGTATTTGTTCTCATCGTTTTTGTCTTGCAGTTTCTGTTTGAACCAATTATTTATATATGCTTTTTTAACATCTATTTAATCAGTCTTTTACGTTATGTGTTTTTAGTAAATAATGTGAAGTGCAAGGGTGATTATTAATATTTTATCACATTCCTTTCATTCGTTTATTATTATTATTGTGCAGTAATGACGGTAATAAAATAGTTGAATGAGTAACTCACCAGCAAAATATTCATGGTAACCTGCAGTATTATAGTATTTTAGATTGTTAAGTAATAAGGATTTATTATTATTTTCAGAATATCTAAAGCAAATTATATGAAGGTTGAACATGGCTTAAATAATAATCTCTTCACTTGAAAAATGAAATATAATAAGGTATATAAAAAACACAACATAATGAAGAAATCAGAAAATATATGGGAAAACTTGAATATATATTGTTTTTTACATGATTACTTAGTATTTTTACTTACATAAATAAAAAGTAATGATTTCCTACTTAAAATTACCATTTTCTATTGTAATCTTCATTAAAAATATGAATTCATCTTTAGAAATGCTAGCCTTTTTATGTAAATTAGTTTTACTTTAAAAGAACGGTACTTAAGTACCTCGTAAGTAGGTACTTTTGTTGATTTTATAGTTGTAAATTCTTACTTACGAGCATGCAAAATTATTTGCATTTTTTTCAGTGTACGACTAAGCTTTAGGAAAACAAGGTAAGCGGCGTCCCTGGACGTTAGCTTCGAGGCTCCTGATAACTAAGCAGTAGGGGAATCAAGTAAGCGGCGCCCCTGGGCGCTAGCTTCCCAAACCTAGGGGTTGGGATCATTTATTATTTAATGGTAGGCCATTTAATAATAAAAGCGCGAGTTTTTTTATTACTATTGTGATACTGTAAATAAAAATTATGACAAATCTATGGCAAATATTTTGTTCGTTGTATATTATTGTATTATATCATTTATGTTATACAGCCTTGGTAGTGTAATGTCTAGCTTGTCAAACATTCACCCAAGCGAGCCAGGTTCGCCTCCTGTTACCGGCAGATCTGGTTAAGGTTTTCTGCAGTTTTCCTTAGCTGTGACACAAATGTGGGATTTCCAGACCTACGTAATAATAATATTCGCCCCCTCCCTCCCGCACAAGCTTATAGCTTTTGGGGCCTGGTTTCCAGGTTATGGATTGTAGCAATTATTATTATATATTCCCTAATAAGATTTTCCAATTTTGGCGATATTATTATTTAAACATTAATTATAAAATCTAATGATTTGTACAGCCTCTTCGTTCTCAGACTAGAACATAGGTTAGGTTAGGTCGAGAATTTATGGCGCTTACCTCATAGCTGTCAAAACAAAAATTACTTAATCCTTATATGTTCTTGATTTCTCACAATCTGGAATTAAATAGTACTTACCCATAAATACCTTCACTGTTCTTCTTGCTCTTCAAATAATAATTTATATTATGTTTTACACCAACCAGGAAAAAGAAAGTGATGAATAAATAAAACACATTTATAACGTAGATATTTATATAATTTATTGTAATTCATGATAAATCCTCTATTTCAACAAGTACTATATAAAAGCATGACACAGTAAATATTCGACATAGAAAATACAATAAAAATATTTTATAGAAACCTAATTATTAAAAACAAAAATAGGAAAGAAACTTAAAATAATTATTTTTATATTATGAATGTACAAAGGTGCTCTATTCTTTTATAGCTAGTATGCTATTTATAATAAATTATTAAAAATACATCCAAATAGTCATTAAACTAGTTTTGTCTTTAAAACCGTCAAAACTACTTAGAAAATGTGCAAAAATACAAAATATATAACAAATCCTTAACAATAGGAATGACCAGATTATTATATAGGCTTAAAAACATACTATCATTTTTAATTTGTTATATTAAGTAAACAAACTCACAATCCCATGGCAGTTAAAAAGTAAAATATAAAATTTAAAAACATTGTAACATATTATACACTACTATTTAAGGTATTCTAGATTGTATTTCTGTTAGGTTTCGTAAGGAGATTTGCTGAGCTATGAATTCAGCAAGTGCATAGATTGGCAGTTTCATTAATCCTGAAACATATCTTTGAACTTTTGTGTACCATTTTGCTTGTGGAAAACAATGTTTCAAAGCAACGCAGATAAAAAAAGATTGAAAATCAAAATGAATTTTTTTCAAGTTCAGACTTAGATGCGTAGACAATTTAAGGATAAAATATTGTTACGAATAAGTTTTCTTAATAACATTGTCAGCTATTTTTAACTTTATGGGCAGCGTGTGCCATTACGTTGTTCAATTTCTGACAGTATTTTGACGAAATGTTCCACACCAGATGGACTGGCAGACATTGAACCATACAATGATCAGCTCAGTTCCTTTGTTTGGGGATAGGTAAAGGCAAAAATGAGAGTGTTCATGGCCCAGACAATCTAGCCATAGGCTGCTAAGCCAGGAGCCCAGGTTCAATTCCTGGCTAGAGCACACAACAGATTTTTAGAGTTGTGTCTCTTTCAGTTCGACACTTCGGTGATTCGGAGCCCACCAGATTGTTGAAGAAAATAGAAGAGGAATGAGAAGTCTTTCATAAATTGAAGGAGTTTGAGGGAACTGCAAAAAAATGTATTCCCTGTTATGAAGAAATGCACAGAGAAAGCGGTGCTAAAGAACCAAGGGAGAAGACCAAATGGGTTATGACATGCACGATGGTAAACTGACAATGTGCTTGCACTGCTTCAATGAAAAACATTCTGAGTTTGTTTTACTTTGAGACTCTTTTTTTGTTTCTTTGGGAAGTAATAAGTCAATAAGTAAATAGTTATTTACATTACAAGCTGCAAAAGTTTACTTTTAGGTGTAAGGTGTTTTTGATTGGCCAAGGCGAAGCGTAAGCGTAGCCGAGGTTAGTTAAAAATACCGAGCACCTGAAAGGACTTTCGCAACGTGTAATGTATTAAATTTTTCATTCTCCTCCCTGGACATTTATTAACCACCGTAAATAAATAAATAAAATGATGATTCAGTAATTATAATACAATAATGTTTGTATATACAACAGTACTGTTACCAAGGTAATGTTGAAAACAACCACCTTAACATATTATATTTTAAAAAAATTTACAGTTTTACTTCGTTGTCCAGGGACCGAAAGTTTTTCATACCTAGCAACCACCTCGCATGCTTTACTTTCGCTTTCGGTTGCTTTGGCAAGATAGAAAGTTACACTTTCGTAAGGGGAGAAAAAAAAAATATTAAGATGTAGTATTTACGTTTCAGAATTAAGATACGATCCTTCTTCAGAATTTATCCATCTAAAAATTATAATTCAATATAGGCCGGTGATAGACAAGTGGTGTCAGTGCATAACTTGAGGTCGTTTTTATGCAAGATATTTATACCTGTGGTCAAAAGAGGTAAATATATTTATAAAATTGATTGAATCGCGTTATTGGTAGAGTTTGTATTGTTCCCCATTAATTAATTAAAAATAAATTGCCTCCTGGAAAGAATTCGTTAAAATTATGACGAAATTCCGACGTGGTTTTTAGTGAAAAGCATGTTACCTAAACTGTACATCTATCTACTGGCAGTATAAACCTAGCCCAACAATGTAGACTAAAACCCACTTGGGAAAGAGAAATTTTGATATCATTTTTAGTTTAAATTAGGTTAATGAAAACAATCCGAGGTCGGCAACCGACGTTGTGTCGACTTAAGAATTATTCACCACATTTGTGCAAATCCTGGTGTATCGATGGTGCACCGATGGCGGGACATGACTTTAAGTTGTGATTTACAATGTTGGCCAATTCAGTGTGTACTTAATTTATAAGATAAAATTATTTACTATGTATTTATACGAGTGCTCTAGTCACCCACCAAATCACAAATTACAAAGAAATGAGTCATTCTCATGCAAAATCCTCCCAAGACCATATTAACCAAAAGTAATCCATGGCTGGAATCACATGGTAATATGACAGTTCTGTTATCAAGTTTAGTGTCTTAGTTAAGTTGCTACAAATATCAGTGCCAGAGTATTAGTTTTGGTGTATACATACTTTTTAATATAGAAGCCAATGTGACATTAGAAAGTAGAGGTTTCGATCTTTAAAATGAGCCCCCGCAGGCCTTTCTAAGTTGTGCCAAATTTTGGACCTTGCCGGTGGTTGAGTTCAGAACGAATGATCTTTCATTCTTTCTGAACTCAACCACCGGCTAGATCCAAAGACAGCCGCAATTTAGAAAGGCCAACGGGGGTTCATTTTAAAGCTTGAAACCTCTACTTTCAAATGTCACATGTCTCCTATATGAAAAAATTTATATTTTACCCCTAAAGACAGGGTAAACACGTATCCAGTTCCAAAAAAAATTTTAAAAGTTGAAAAAATTAGTAAAAGAAATATTTTTAAATCTTTTTTAACGGCATCGCATTCTTCGTCTAAGAATACATAAATTTTGTCCACTGCTTTTTTACCTAGAGTGCTTCAATTTCAAGTAAAATTGAGAACAATTTGTTATTTTTGAAAGTTTTAGATTGAACTTGTGAAACTTTTTACTAATCTGTTTTATTTATTTCATGATTATGAAGTTTCATCAAATAAGACTTGAAACAATAAACAAATGTATGAAGGTATCTTTAATAAAATATTTTTTCACTGGTTTTTATTTTCAATAAAATTATTATTTCTAGACAAATCAATTCTGAAGAAGGAACAAATCTTAGTCCTGAAATGTAAGTTTTATTAATTATTTTACATTTAATCTCCACTTCTTATCCTGTGGTAAGTTAAGTGTTAAGTGAAATAATTTCCTTTTACAATAGAATTGATCTGGAAGTAGAATATAGAATAAGGAAAATTTGCACAAAATTCTGGACATTACAAAAGGCATTAATATGTGATTAACTGAAGAGTGGAAATACCAAAGGCACTAAGTGCCAAACATAAATGTTTTCATGTATTTGCTTAAAATGGTTATACATGCTATCACCAATACCCCTACAAAGGTTCCTATACCTAAACCAAAAAATGGAGAAACTAAACCATAGTGAATCTAGCAACCGCAGAGTAGCAGTCGGAGTTGATTGTGAACGAGCCTTGCTCCCAAATTGTCAAATTTAGACAGTTTGAAATAAAAAAATAGTCATTGCAATCTGTCAAAGTTTTAAAAGGTTTTTCACAACTCCAATTGTTAATTATTAAACTACTATTAATAAATATTAATTGGAAGGTTAAGGAAGTTGTGGCGGTAGAGAAAAACGATGAAAATGTAAAAAAAATTAGTGCAGTTGATAGGATTTAATGCACAAAATTATTTTTTCAAAAATCTTTAATATTTAGGAAGTTTGTTTATGCATAAGTTGCAGTTGAAAATAACACGCGATCTTATGCAAAATGGTACGTTGTTGGTACATATATTATAATAACTTCATAAAGAATGATAAGAAAAGATTGACGCCAAAACATTTCACGTAAAAACGTTGTAAGATTGTGCCATTAAAGTTTCAAATTTGTTAGAAAGATACTTTTGGCAAAAAAATATTAATACAAAGAATTTGTCTATCGAACGCTTGATATAGCTCGCAAAGTAACAACGTTGCTTTGCGACAAATGAGCGGAAAACTTAAATGCTTTATATAGCTACATGCAGCACCACTGGCCGCTCGTAATTTGCATCTTGAAAGCAAAATCAGTTGTATTAAATAAAAAGATACATACTTCGGAAATTTCTTACTGCTACATTTTAAATAAATCTGAATAATTAGTGTTTGTGATCCATCGTTTTATATACCTACATATATTTGAAAGATAACCTCAAAACTTGAGTCAATGTCATTTAGTGCATTAATCTGTTTTCATCAGAACAACAAACGAAATACTGGCGCCAATTTAAAGCAACGTTGTCACTTTTTCACTACTCTGGAAGCGTATAATTTATTTTTTTCACTACTAGCTTTAAAACATACTATTATCTAGTCTGTTGTCACCTTGTGAAGTTAGCCTTCTTGCCTAGTGGTAAATAATTTTTTATTATTGACTACTAGTCAATAATCCAGATTTTAGTGTAACACGGGGCAAAAATTCATCCCATTATACACTGGCATCCAGGAAAAAATCCGTGATCGCGATAGTACGTTTTTTATGTGAGAAGAATAAAAGGAATAAAAGTACTAGTAGTGAAAAAAATAATATATACACCACGGTTGTGAAGTGTTTTCTAGAGCCTCTCATCTTATATCCCTCGATGCTGCGCATCTCGGGATCTAATAATGCTCGGCTCTAGAAAAAACTCTTCACAACCTTGGTATATAATATACTATATATTCTAGCGAGATTTCTTTATGTTTTAGTGTTTACATAATAATATTATTTTATTTTTGTTAATAAAAAAGTAAACTTGAATGAATTTTATCGTTAGAATAATTGTTTTTCTGTCATAGTTTCACATTCTTAAGTGTGGACTAGACAGTCAAAAGTTAATCTCTGACTTTAAAAAGACTAATAATTAATTAAAAACATATATAAATAATAACTAAACTGCTGTCACATGCATTCTGATAAAACTAGTATCGTTTGAGCCATTAGTTGAAGCAAAACTATGTAATTATTTCTATTTGTCATAATAGCAAAGCTCCATAACTTTTGGCTGAGACTATCCCACCACAACTCCCTTAATATGCTGCATTTTGCTTAAATATCTACACAAATAATCTTTTTGATAACCAATTGATGTTTCTTACTTCTAAACTTTCAACAACAGACTAATTTTACTCTTTAAATTGTTAAGAACAAAATAAATTAGTATTTATAATGTATATTTAATAGAAAATAATATTTAAATATTCTACCACATTTCATGTAAATTTTGGTGAGTTTACTATTAATAACACTTACAACCATTTTATAAGTTAAGACATTCGTAATCTTTTTATTTTATTTATGTAAAACAAAAATATCTTAATTAAGGAATTTTCTTTTCTAGATTTAATCCTTGAGACTGACCTTTTTTTGTTAAAGTCAAAACTGCAGTTGGACGTATTATATATTTTTTAATTTTAAATAAATGTGGAGAAGACTATGGGTATTTTCATTTTATTTGTTAATTTAACTCCACTATGAGACAAATGGAATAACATCAAGATTTGATTTATATCAGTTTAAAGATTTATCCAGTTCGGTCTAAACAGTCAAACTGTACAAACGTATCGGAGCGATAGTTTATAGCGTTCAATATTTTAGAATCTAGTTAGTGAATAGAAGTAACCTTTTACTTTTATTCTTCCTTGTTGGATTTAATTACAAACAAGTAAGTTCTTTCTTTTCAATCTTATTTTTTCCTTTTTTCATGGATTCTAATAAATCCCCTAAACGTCCCCTCCAATGTGGAGACAGAATTAAAAGATATTAACTCATTTGATTTATCTAATAAATATAAGTACGTACTTAAAATTTAATATTAATTATATTTATGTATTTGTCCTGTAATTGGGGTGTACCTGTTGGGCAAATAAATGTATTATTATTATTATTATTATTATAATATAAATGATGTCGGTCCTTATATAGTATTTGTCGAACATCTTAACAAAAATATTGGAAGATTATTTCCAATAAAAATAGGTTATTTCTTCCTCTCTGAAGATAAGGTAAAGAATAATATACTTGATATTCAATCTGTTGGAAGATCCCATGTTAAAGTTATTTTTAAAACTTATTCCATTACAAACTCCCTTATCAATCATGACTGTATAGTTAAAACAATTTACTAGCATACATTCAGAAGTTTTATACTCAAAAAAAAAGGCGTGATAAGGATGGTCGATACATTCTTTACTGAAGACTATTTGAAAAAGTCCATCCAATCCGAAAAAGAAGTTATTAATGTACAACGGATGAAAAGAAAATTTTCTGATAAAGACGGTAATATACAGTATGTCCCTAGGCAGATGATCATTCTCACATTTCTAGGTAATTCTATTCCTAAGACCGTTAAAATAAATCTTTCTCACTTTACTGTAGACAATTATATTTATCCAGTCGTCCAATGTTTTCGATGTTTAAAATATGGACATACTTCCAAACTTTGTAAAGCCAAAGAAGCAAGGTGCCAAAACTGCAGTGAAAAACTTTGTCAAAACAAGCCATGCAACCCAGAACATCAATTTTGTTTAAATTGTAGTAAGGTAGACCACAGTCCAATTCCAAGAAAGTACCTAAAGTACTTAGAACAGTATCAAATCAAACAAAGGATGGCCAATGACAATTTATCGTTTAAACAAGCAGAAGCTATTGAAAACAATCCATCCTATGCTAAAGTAACGACAAACAACAGATTTAATGTTCTAAATACTAATGAAAATTTTCCACCACTCTCTTCAAACATTACATCAAGTAATTTCATTACGTTAAAACCTAAGGCTGCCAGGAGGCCTGTCTTAACTCAATTTATTTCTAAAAAACGCAAACCAGACAAACCATCTCCTACTAGCCCAAGTATACATCCTCGACGGCCTAAACGAATCCCCTTTTCTCAATCAATTATTCCTAATCCTCACTCATACAGGGAGGATTATCCAAAACCTAAAAGAAGAAAAAAATATTGAAGATATTGTTGATTATGTTAATTCGATCTTTGTTAACCAAGTAGTTGCTCAGAGCCTCCCCTCTGATTTTGTTACTAATATTAAACAAAGTTTATTTTCCGTATTGGACATAGACAAAAGTTCAGATATTCAAGAAATAAGTGATAATGAGACAACTTATTGAATCCCTAAGAATTTTACAGTGGAATTCTCACTCTATTACTAAGCAACTTCCTTCTTTATTAAACTTATCCAATGCCAAAAAAAAAAGATTTAACTCTTCATTTATGCAGTAACACAATGCTAAAAAAAGGCAGTATTTAAAAAAATCGTAACTAGGTCAAATTTCATTCAACAATTCTGAAAAAATTAATTTTGCCTCTACTCACCACTAGCAGCCTGAAAAAAATTATGAGAAAAATCTGAGATGGTCGAGCAGGAATCACCTATGTTTTTAGATGATTTCACATGGAATGACCCCTACATAACTAATTTTTTTGTAATTTGTGACAGCAGGTTTTTCACCTAAAGCACTCATATTTATTGCTTTCCTTTCATGTGCATTAAGCTGCAGGGCATCGTGGCTCTAGGCCTTAGATCAGCTGTGACTGGAACAGCTTTGTGCTGCTCACCTGGCATAAGACTTTTAATATTAATATTTCAACATAACTACAAAGTAAACATAAATAAAGTTTAATCGAAAGTGTATTTATGAAACATGAATTCAAGAAAGGAACACAGCACACTGCAGCTTTCATATGATATTTTAATGAAAGGAAAGCTCTCATTATGAATGCTTCACACCTCCATACCTCTGTGTGAATCGGATAGTTATTTTTGCAAAAATACACAATTCAATGCACTAACACGAACAACACTTTTAAAAAATTTTTAAATACAGCGTTGCAATACACATTTTTAATACCAGATTGAAAAATATGCTATTGATAAACTGTAAGAGCAACCTATGAAAATTACAAAATAGAATACCTTATCTACTATATATTAAAAATTTGTACAACCATTAGTTTTAGGCTCATCTTTTTTTTCTTTTCGATCTCTGAGCATAATCTATAATATCGTCCGCCGTGTCTTTACCATCAGCAGGACAACTTTTACACCCTACAGTAGCATTTATTTGAACTTTAGCATTATTAAGACTAGTAGAACACAAATAATTCTTATTATTATTAGCTATAATTGGAATATTGTTAGAATTCCTAACACTTTGTACTGAACGAGGTTTAGCATGTACATTTCTTAAATGAGCAGAAACAGCTGCAGTACTTGCAAATTCGGCATCGCATTTATTACATGCATATAATAAATTTGTATTATGAGTTTTCTTGTGATTATTCAAATCTACGGCATTATCATACCCTGAATTACAAATGTCGCAACTAAACTGTTTCGGTTCATGCTTTTTGTAATGAGCTAATAGAGCACTATCATGAGCACAAGGGCAACCACAAATGTTACATATTAATTTAGGTGGTTCATGACACGTTCGAAAATGATGCGATAATGTTTGTGCTTTATCAAAACGAAGCCCACACACTTTACAAATACATTCACTTTGAACAGGTTGTAAAACACCTAGCTCTGTATGAAGAAGTTTGTGGCAGTTTAGAGTTTTTTTGGAATGGCACTTTGTGTTACATATTTCACACTTGTATTCTTTTATGGTATCTGAATGCCAATTATCTTTTTCGGAAACACTTTTGGTAGAATCAGATTTGTCACCTTCAAGATCAACATTCTAAAAGAACAAAGAACATTAAAGTGGAGTAAAGCAAAGCATACATTTTATTATTATTAGTCATAGTTACTGCAAATAATTTGAAGAATGTAATGGTATTTATTGGCTTACCACATCAAAACAATCCACTTGCTGGGACAATAACACAAAGGATTGCGATTCATCTAATATTAGAGACATATGTTGTAACCTAGCAGGATCAACTGAACCAATTTCGTAAGACTCATCTTCTTCGTCTTCCAGTTCTTCTTCTGAAGGAATATAATAATTCGGTTCTGTATTTATTATATCTGATTCACTGAGATATATAATTTCAGTGACTGTTTGTGGTACGACTTCAACAGTTACTTCTTGTTCGTCTTTTGTGGCTTCCATTTCTAGAGAAATGGTATTCTTTATTTAAATTATGTTTATGCAATATAATAACAGAAGATTATTGTTGTTTTTATAACAACTTTAGAATAGCAAAGCAACTATTATAATAATCCTTTGTGTTATTCAATTCTTCAGAATTTAATGTTGGATATAAAGTGTAATAGTATATGAAATGTTAGTCTTCTTACCTTTCTATTTTTGAATTTTTTATGCTACATAAAACTTATTTACACTTAAAATTTTGATACATGGCACATATTTATAAAATTCTTAATGTCAAATCTCTCAGATGATTATAAACGCCGATAAAGTAGTTTCCGTTGTTAGTATGTGCTTTTAAGGAAAATAGATGGCAGCTCTATAGAATTTTAAAATTTTATTTATTTAAATAATTTATTGTTTATTAAATATTACTTATTAAAACCGTCAGGAAAATGAAAATAACGACCATAATGAATAAACAATAAAATATTGATTAGTACGTCTCTAATGGCGTTTTTCGTTTCCCGGTATGCGGTAAATACAAGAGTGCGCCCTAAAACTAATTGATAAATCTAGTATACTATAGGGAAGATACTGGATCAAGCGATGCACGTCATCCTGAAATAATGACCAGTCCTAAAAATCAAAATAGTTTATACACAGTCTTAAAACGACTTATTTTTGCGTCGGGTATGCAACCCATTAAACACAAGCTTATATTATATTGTACCGCTGGCGCTGGCTGTTCTGAAGTTATCGATGCAATAATCGATATGTAAACATAGTAGTAACTGCTACCAACGTTATTTAAAAAATTAACAATATTTTGATAATTTTTTACTATTAAAATAAATAAAAATTAGGAATATTGATATTTTTAGGTATTATAATTAAGAGCCATCCGGACCTATCACCCTTATGGGATTTCCAATGTAACATTCTAACATCATAGCAAATATTCTAATAAAAATGTAATAATAAAATTTATACAGTTCTAAAGAGAATAATAAATTCTACAAAATGGCCGTGTTAAATTTTTGAATTTGCAAACTTGAAATAGAAAAACGGTGATAACAAATTGGGAAAAATTAAAGAATTAAAAATTAAAATTAAAAATTAAAGTTCTAAAGTTCGTACGGTCATTTTAGTCGGAGTTTCGATAGAAAATATCTTTTTGGAAAGGAAAATAGCGTTTTGATAAAAAAAAATTAATTACTAACGTAACCACGATGTTAGAAAGATTTATCCGATTTATCGAAACAATCCGATTTATTTAACTAGGTACCTGCTCTTTCAAACTATAACTTATGGACAAGGGTTCGAAGCTACTGTTTACGACACTTTATTGCTTTATTACTGTCAATGTGACAAGCGGTGTAAGAGTTCCGATTTTCAAGGCCAGTTTGGGTACGGAATCCTCTTAATACTTATTTAGACAGATTATTTAAAATATGCAATTAAAATATGGTAATTTTTAAACAAAGAAAAAAACAGTGGTTTTAGTTTTTAGAAGATGGCATTAAATATTTCCATTAACGACGTGTATCGCTTGATTCAGTATCTTTTATATAGACCTCTATATACACCGTGACCCATTAAGGAATAGTCAGACTTTACCAGTGGTTAGATAGACATTAAAGAAAGAAAATTCTTTTATACCATTTTTCTCGTACTTCTATACTTTTGGAGAAAAACAGCATCAAAGTTCAGCCCAATGTCTTCAAATTTAATAGTAAGAATGCACATGACACATATTTTGAAGTTCAAACAGATAAACAATACTACTCGTTTTTTAGAATGTGTAATAAAGTAATATACCCGTCTTTATTTTGGACAAGTGTTTCGTAGAATAACAACAGATAGACAAAGTTAAATAAACAAAGCATGTTGAGAAACGACCTCTCGTTAGATATTATGTTTCAAAAACGGCATTTTTGTTTTGTGATTTGTAATTAAGTAAGATAATTTCATATTCTTTTAATAGGTGTACGTTAACCCCTATGTGCAATACAAGCAGGTCTCTGAATAAAAAAATATTTCCGTATTAATTTTGTTTACAGTAAATCAAATAAGATATTTTTGAGATTTAGCTGTAAGGTACTTTGTCATTACAAGAGCATTCACAATGCGTGCAAAATAAATGCTACATTAGAGTTTTGTTTCTGATAGCCGCGTGCCAATTGCGTTATTTTCTGGGCATGCTGTACTGTATTATTTTCTACTATATTTTATTTTTTTATTTAAAATAATATTTATTCCCAGAAAGTACATATTATGTAATAAATAAAGGTTTTTTTTTCTAGTGAACGATTTCTAGTGAAAAACAATAAAATCATCACTGTAGATACCATAAATATTCCTAAGAATTGTGACTAATAATTGGATACTGCTGCATTAGTAATAAAATAATCAAAACAACCTTGCCGACAACTTCTATTTTGAGTACATATTTTATGTTTGTAAACACACAAGACTCGTAAGTCTTGTTATGTTGATTAGCCTTTCGGCCAATCCCCAATCTTCTCTTCTTGCCCGAGTGATTGGTATTCCTGACATATCATCGTCAGGATTAGTTCCAGTGTCAGTAACACTGCCTGGGAAGTGAGTCTCTAGCAAGAGCTTAAGAGTTTCCTCCCCAGTTTCCGTGTACTCTCCATTAGGCTTCTGTAATGAGCCCAATTTCCCCTGGTTTACTTTCAATAGGGCTTTTTGCAGTTTTGCACAAGTGGGTGTACATTAGGGTGGTCCAACAAAAAAGCAAAGTCGGAAATCTTATGCTCTCACCCCCTAGGATTATTGTATATCGGAAAAAAAAGTACCCTATTTTTTTATTTTGAAATCGGACAATGTTTAGGGGTGCCTCAAAGCCCTTAAAGTTTCCCATGTATTTTATATGGGAAAAAAACACTTTTTCATAGATTTGGTATAGAATCCTAGTAAATCAATATTTCTCAACCGGACTACTCTGTTTCTCTTCAGAAATGTTTAGAGAATGACATCCAATAATTTGTTTATTTGTTTGTCCAATAATAATAAGTACTAGGTTCAGCCCTATTCGAGTATAGGTCGAACCTGATATATCTATGATCTGAGAGTGAGGGCTCGTTGACAACGTGCCAACTTTTAATCACCCTACAGATCTGTGGTGTACCTATTGTAATGTCTAAGACTTCCTTTCTTGAAGAAGTCACAAAGGTTGGTTCACTACCTTCGTTAGCAACATCTAGATTATTGCAAGCAATAAATTCTAAAAGTGACTCACCTCTAGCGTTGTTTTCTGTGCTGCCCCATACCTCCTGGTGTGCGTTGGCATCACATCCTACTAACAAGTGGACTTTATTGCTAGTGCAATTCCTGACCAGGGCTCTGAATTCCTTTGTTGGAGGTAGTCCTGGTTGATCATATTCCTTCCATGGCTGTTTCCATTTTTGCCACTACTAGGTCTCTGGTGATGAGGCCCCATAGTGGTATTAAATGTAGGTTTTTTTTTGCAATGATGCAAGTCCTAGGATGCTCGTCAACGGGGCACAATAGTTCCCAGTCAGCAGGCAATCCAAGTCCTCGTATCCGTCCCCTGTAAATCCAAGGTTCTTGTATTAGTGTCAAATCAATATTATTATACCTAAGATGATTTTTTAAAGCAGCAGAAGCTGCCTTACTGTAATGTAAGTTTACCTGAAGGACTTTTATAGTGGTAGTCCTTGGTTTTTTGTCCATTATGCCATTAAAAAGGTTCCACTAAGGGCCCCTCTGGTACTTCTTCTGTCTCCATCTGAATGGGCTCGGTTTCTGTAGTCGATGGTAGAGGCGGTGGTGTCGGTATACGTCCCTCCTTCACACATGTTTCAGATTTTGGTTGTTCACCATCCTCTCCCTTTTGCCCGAGCATCTTAAAAGTGACTCTGGAAAAGTTTAAGAATGGTCTTCTGTCCAGCTCTGAGATTTTTGCCCAGGATTTTTCGTCCAAAAGTATAATTAGTTGTTGACCTTTTGGATCTGTTTTTTTGTCAACTACACGCCAGGTTCCTGTACGGAGCCCTGGGTTTTGGACCCGAAGTCTTTTAATAATTTTTTTCGGTTCCTCAATTGGACCCGGAATCCACGTCATCACCCTTACTGGTTTGGGAACGTCCTTAGCGTCGATGACACTAAGTTTCGCTCCCTCCCGGAGGGTACTGCTCTGAGAACCTTGGTGCAGGTCCTCCTTCTTCAATTTCGTCCATTTTTGTGATTAGAGCGGCCCTAATAAGGTTCGCCTGATCTTCGCTTATTACCGTCTCAGGAAAGGTCTCGGTTAGGATGGCCAGCCTGATGTCAGTTAAGGCGCTTTTATAGGAGACAGAGGTATCTACCTCCCTACTTTTTTTTTGATGTCCTGATGTCTTTAGGAGTGCTGCCATCAGATCGGTTCCTCTTCTGAGCCCCTGTCTTTTGGCTAGCATCCTCAGGTTTATTTGAAGCAATGATAACGTTAGGACCAGTGGCCCCTAACGCCTTTGCTTTTTTTAGTTTGCGCCTTGCAGCGCCAGATAGTGGTTTTTTTGTCTCACCTACAGCAGGCTCCCTCCTCTCGGAGGTTCCCGCTTTTGGTGAGACAGGTGGATTCTGCTGAGAGTCTCCATCTTTAAAGAAAGATCATTAAAGAAAACAACACAACTAAAGAGTTGTGTTGTTTTTTTAAGTTTTTTTGAGTATCCATTTTTGGTCCCACGAGTATAAACATTTTAGGAGTGAAAAAAACTGTCGCTAAGAACTGATTGCCCCTCAGCCATAACATCTCTACGGCGCGCACGATACCACTGAGACTGGGGGGGATTTTTATAGTGGCCCCATCCACACGGTCCGGGCGGTTAAGCCAAGACCCCCCCACACCAAACCTGTCCGCGAGACATGACCACAGTCAACAGGAAAATGGTGCAGGGTCTATCGGCTAGGCCCAACTAAGTTAGGCAATAGCCGGCGCCGTTAACCCCAGTGCAGGCCCTTAGCCACGACACGACAGCTGGGCAAGGGGGTGGTCCGCGGGGAGGTTTTCACCTAGGCCATGTTGCGGGGGTTATTCCGCTCAGGCGCCTCACTCGCTCACCTCTATATTGCGGTTTTTACGCCGCTCAAGTTACTAGTTCATCGCAGTGATAGGCTTAATAGCCGCCCTACCCGTTGCTTATAACCAGACTAGCTGATCAAAAACCCCGGGCTTCCTCCTATCCGCCACCTGGAGACGCGCCCGGTGGGTACCACCCTTAGCACGAATGTGCTATGTTCAGATGTTCAGAACGTTACCGGGTAAGAACATGATAGTACTTATTAATTATTTTTATTACTGAAGAATAATAGCTGTGTTACTTTAAAGCTAACTGACACTGTTTCTTAAATATTTTAAGGCTTGGGTGAAATAAATCTACATTTTCAGCGATTCTATTGACAGTACCGCAGGCCAGCCAATAAGTTTGTTCTTGACATAGGCAAGTAGAAAACTGTTGAATATCTAGATGTTGTTTTAGGCACTAGAAAACTAATTTTTTCTAGCAAAATGGAGCACGATTCAACTTGACTATGGATTATTCTGTATAAAAATACCAGCAGAGCCAATATACGCCTATTTTCTAAAGATGGAATGCCATATCAATCAAGCAGCCAGTGATAAGATTCGAAAACTGGATATGAACCTGTAACTTTAAAGTGGAAAAATCTAATAAACATTTTTTGCACTTTTTCTACTTGATCAATATGACATCTGTAAAAGGGCATCCAAATTACTGAAGCATATTCCACCTTCGCTCTAACATAAGCATTATACAATGTAGTGATTGTGATACATCAATTTCTAAAATAATAAGCATTTCTGATAATAAATCCTAAACTCTGTAAGGCTTTGTTTACAATTTTTTCTACGTGATCACGAAAAGATAAAGTATTATTAAAAGTAATGCCCAGATCGTTTATTATCTTTTGTAGTTAATTACATCTTGGTTCATTTTATATTGAAATGTAATCGGTTTAACTTTCTTTGAAAATGCGCACTTACTGATATTAATATACAATGAATTTTCCATATTCCACTCATACATAGCATCTATATCGCATTGCAGTTTATGACAGGAGTCGACGAATTCTATAACTTTCCACAACTTAAAATCGTCTGCAAATAAGGCACACGCCGAATTCTTCGCTCTTTCAGGGAGATCATTTATAAATAGAAGAAATAATAGGGGCCCAAGATGTGATCCTTGCGGAACACCCGAAATAGTCTTAATTTTTCTGGACACACTACCATTATACACGACTTGTTGCCACCTATTACTCAAGTAAAACTCCAGAAATTTTATCAGAAGTTTGGAAAAACAACTTAACTAATTTACTGAGCAATATTTTGTGATTGACTCTATCAAGCGCCTTGGCAAAATCAGTATAAATTACATCTATTTGTTGATTTTTATCCAATGCTTCTGATAGGTCTTGTGTTAAAGCCATTAAATTAGTTATTGTCGATCTGTTTGTCATACACCCGTGTTGTACCTCTGTAATAGCCGGTTTCACAAAGCGGAATATCCTCTTATATAAAACCACTTCAAACACTTTTGAAATAGTTTGCAGTAATTATATTGGATGATAATTCACAATGTTATTTCATTCCCCTGACTTGTATATTGGCCATACTTTAGATATCTTCCAGATATCGGGATACTGGTTTTTAGACAAACAAAGATTAAAGAGAGTTGTTAAGGGTTCTGCAAGAAATTCAGAGCATGCTTTATAAACATAAACTGGAATTTGATCAAAACCAATGGATCATTTTGCTTTACAAGATTTTAACGTTGCCTTGACCTCATCCACGATTACATTATTTATGGAAAGTACAGACTCTAACGTATCGCCCCTATCATCTGTTATGACAACATCAGTCATTTTGCATATATACTGATTCAAAGTGATCAGCAAACACGTTTGCAATTTCTGAATTACTTTCTATTACGTCTCCGTTAAGATGCATATTGTTTGTAGCTGAATTAGCTTTATTTTTTTGTTTAATAAACGACCAGAAGGTATTCAGATTAGTTTGGATGTTATCTTCCATATTGAGTTCAAGAAAATCGCCTCTTTTATAATTATATTGATTGGCTGTTACGTATTCTGGAGTACTGTTTTTCTTAATATGTTGAATGGTACATTCTAAGGGAGGATGATGACTATTCACTGGCACTAGCGGATCGTCTACTTTTTGTATTAAAATAGTGTGATTTGAAATAACAAAATCAAGAATTCTATTATTTACATTAACTACATTATTAAACTGTTCTAAATTATAAAAATTCATGAAATTAATCAACTCTCTTTGATTTGAGCCTACACGTGTATCTATAACATTTTCTGCAGGATACATATCAGCCATATTGAAATCTCCTACAATAACTAAACTACTATTGATAAGTTCTGAAAAATTATTTAAATTATTATAAAACAATTTATAAGAGTCGCATGGAGTATTTGGAGGAAAATTGTATTTTATATTTTTAAACGCACCCATAAATCTTCAAGAATTGTTTCAAAACCTTGCATCCGAGAAACCATAACCTGGTTTTTTTATTGCGACCAAAATCCCACCCCCGCTTAATTTTTTGCTGATAGTTAAGTCACGATCCTTTCGATATAGTACATATATATCATCAATTATCTCACTGTCCTTTATACTTAAAGTAAGATTAGTTTCGGTAAGAGCTATTATATCATAATTTTCTGAAAGCACGACATTTCAAAATGTTACTGTTTTTGTTCTCAACCCCCGAACATTCTGATAATAAATATGTACTCACATCTTTTAAATTAGTGCACATCGTTGAGGTCGTTAATAGATCTTATTTGATATACCTTGCATTATCCGATGCTCTTATGAGGATTTTACCATCTTTTGTCTAAAGATACTTAATATTTTTTTTTTCTAAATTCTCTGGCTTGAGCAAATAATTTACTATTTATTGCAGTGAGTGATTCATTCACATAGATGTAATTATTTTGTTTCATTAATTTAATGAAATTTTCATGCATATCACTCACCTTAAGTTCCCTTTTTATTTTCTTCTTTTTTAAGAATTCTTCCTTATCTATTCTACGGACAAACCGAACAGTAATACCTCGAATCTGCGAAGGTTTCTCTTCATTCTTCTTCAAGCAATGACACGCATCCACCATGCGATCTTCTAGATTGAATCCAACAGAATCTGCTACGGCTTGTACTACTGAAATAATATTTTCATTTGGTGCCTCTGGAACGCCCTGAATCTCTAAGCAATTTCTTCGTGAATACTGTTCTATGTCATTCATTTTCGTTTGTAATATTTCATTTTCCTTTAGAAGACTTTTATTTGAGTTTTCTAACATTTCAATATTTTCAATGTAGTGCACCTTTACATGTATTCAACAGGAAAAAAAACAACAATACTTTGAGACAGGTATATTTATTATTATCTTATAGAAATAGATAATTTATTTGAAAATCACAGTTAGAAATACTATTGAATAATAAAACTACTAAATTCTGATTCAACAATTCACTAATCTATAGGCAGAATTTGCACTGTATTAGTATAATATAGGTGGTCATAAAATATTCAATATAAATCTATATGCTATCGGAAAACTGTACTCATTTTTTATATGCATTCTTTATATCCCCAACATTGTTATCAAAAGATAAAAGCAGTATTGCAGATGTGACACAAAACAAAAAGTTCAATATTTTACAAAAATAGATACAAACCCTGTATAATTTATAACTACACAAACATACTACATGTAAGATTACAGGCAAGCTTTATGACATACATAATGTATATAGGCCTCCACAAAAATAAGTAATATTTGCTGGGAAAAAATGACAAAAAACACAAAGCCACAAATGGCAGCTATAAATTGAGACAGTTCATTATTATTATTCTTTTTAATTCTGAACAAATCATTATGTAGCCTTGTATTTTGTTCATGAAAAGTCATTATTTCCCAACCATTAAGTAAATAATAATTAACAATAAAAATGGGGAAGGGGTAATATACATATAACATATATATGAATACCTTACATAAGTGGCATTGTATTCACCCTGCTTCCAATTATACATACCATATTTTGTACATGTTTTTTGTTACTTTTTCAAGCCACTTATAAACATACATTCTTATAAAAAATAGTTAGATATTGGTCTTATTAACAAAATATGTAAGTAATTAAGTAAGGCATCTAATGTCGCACCAAAGAAAGCCATCAAAATGACATCACAGTACCTATTTTAAATTTTCATAAACCTATGCTCTGTAGTATATTGTATATTATACTTTTACCTTCTTTACTAACAATCTACTAAATATAGTTAGTCTAACAACATCAAAATTTGAAGATCTATTGCTATTTCTCAGTATATGTAATTAAAAGGTGTACTTGGTTAGTGTTCTCTAGTAACCCATGTAGTTGAGCTATTCGTTCAATCTGATTCTTGAATAGTGGTAAGCCTTTCAAACAAATGCTTCAAAAAGGTAATGCTTTTCATAATTCATTTAGAATAACAAGATATTAATTTTTTTGCAAGATTACAGTAAAATTTACAAAATTAGCAAAATTGAGATGAATTACAAAAATTAATATGTGCAATGACAATAAAGGATTCACAAAAGCACCAGCGACTTACTATATCATTCAAAGTAACAATTTCTATGCTGGTTCTTCCCTTCTTAGCCGAAAATGCTTGGTCCAAAGAGTAACAAAGCCCGAACTTATAAATTATTCTGTTTCTATAGACCCTAAATCTTAAAATTATAAAAACTTCATTTCAGTAGTAGCTGGACATAAAATAAAACAATCAGAAGATTACAGTTTATTTTTTTAAGTTGAGTTTGTGAAACTCCATAATCTTTTATTTATTTCTATAGGGTGTCTATTTAGTGTGTCGTTCTCCAATGTCTCCTAAACAATTTCAATACAAAAGTTTCTAGGTTACCAAAAGTGCATACTTTAAAAATATTTACAACTATACCATTAAAGAAAGACTGGACAAATAAAATTACACTTTTTAAATAGGACACCCTGTATATTTTACCTGAAAATCATTAATGTATTAGCTGTTTAATCAATATTCAATTTATTTTGAATTAGTTACAACATTGCCAATTTATAATCTTTTTTTTTCTAAATTCTTGATACATACACACACGTATTTTTGTACAGGATGTTCAAATTTTACTTATTGGAGTTTTTAAATTAAATCTTGTATGCCAAACTTTGTCTGATGTTTATCAAAGTCGCTCGTGTAATACTTCGAAAAACTTTCTCAAATTCCCATACAAGAACTCCGTACTGGTACTTGTTGGTTCCCTAAACCTATCCATGTACGTGGAAAAGCTTGATCAAGAGGCCTCTACTTCCCTATGGAAATAGAGTCACTGAATCTAGTCACCTACGTACGAGTACCTCAAAACGCCGCCATATTGGGGTACAGAAGTGTGATCTTTAATAATGGACAAATTAAAATCACATTTTACGTATTTTACGCATTTAAGAATAAGAAGAACCTTTTAAACTAGACGTGGATTTGATTAAATTCAATACAGATAAAGATTAGTGAACAATCTTGTGCTTCTTTTGCACCAATATGGCGGCGTTTAGCGGTACTCTGATCGACCAGCTGGCCTAGGTGACTAGATGCACTGACTCTATATGGAAATATTCAGGAGCACCATCTAACTGAAATGACATTTACTTCCTTATCTTTCACTGAGACATGATTTAGTGAATCTTGCAGATCTTTTTGTAAAAGTTGCAAAAATCCACCTTAGATTAAATGCTGCTCAAAAAAGAATGTCCCAATTACGTAATTATAACTTACATCTCCTCATATATTGAGTGCTTAATTATGTCGAAAGTTTGAAAATTGAACAGCTCAAAGGGTTCTTAGTAGTATTAAAGCATGCAAAACCATTTCTATAAAAACGTTGATTCATCAAGAATAATGCGTTTTGCCTCATTTTGTGTTCATTCATGTTAAAGCTGAACATTGTAAAAATGAAACTTGTTTCTTGAATTTTAAATTGATTATGGAATTAGCAAATACTTTTAGGGTATGTACCTTTGATAATCGAGAAACTTTTGTACTGAAAGTTTTCCTTGATATGTAATGGTTTAGGAGATATCAAAGAATTATGCACTAAATGATCACTATGTATATTTATCCAAAATTTATTTATTCGATTTCACAATCGAAAGATTTCTTGGTGAGGTGACAATAAATATCAAATATGATCAATTTTGAAATATGCCAAATGAATTTAGAGTACAGTAGGCTCCAGATATTTGAATCACTGGTTATTTGCATCAGCCACCTATATGAATCAAAGTATGAAAAACAAATCCCTTTCCCTATTATTACGTGCAAATTTTGATTCTGATATCAGATATTAGATTCTGACATCATCAACCAAAAAAGTAATACTCCTAACATACAAAACTTCTTTTGTACACACTAAACCGGTTTTTTATTACCTATTGTAATTCTTGGGGGTTGGGATTTTACATTTGCCTACATTACCTGAACGTGCCATTTTTAATATGTTATGGTATTTTATAATGGATCCCTTTCTCCCTTTTCATTTATTTTTGGAAGGATCTTTTTTTTAAGAATTTGCTTAAACTAAGGACATTTGAGTTACGAAACGGTAAACAAGTTGTGTGTGAACATCAGTTGTCTTTTTGTGCATATCGACCATTAATACATACTACTTACTATTATGACTCTTACAGATTCCTTTTAAATCCCGTAAGTATACATTTTATACAGGAGCCGCTTAATTGCATCCCTGCATAATTGGCTCATAAACGACGTGTATGACCGTGATTCTAATAAGCGATGCATACTGTATTAAATTTATATTTTTGACCTTTAATGAAAAAGTTTAAAATCGTTTTAACTGCCCAAACTGGTGATAATGTTCCAATTTACCATTTGTGTTGGTCTATAAAACATTAAAATGCTTTTGTACTTATCAATCAATAATAATCTAGAGTTCAGCTTTTGTTTTTACTGTTAACTGTAATGATAATAAAACTAATCACAAAACAGATTGAACGAATGCTTCACACTGAAGGGTATTAATGATAGTAAAAGTGCACAGATACATAAAACACTATATTTACCAATACGTAGTAGTTCTATTAACTAATGTTAGAGTAATTTTCAACGTTTCAATTAATACTGATATATTAAAGATTTCATTTAGATCAATTAATTATGCTTCTTCCAAGGCTAAAATTCAAGAAGTTCATTAAATTATTAAGTACCGTTCGGCACACATAATACTGATAATTTTAATATTTTTGGTTCACTTTTAACGTCTCTTACAATTGGTACAGTATTTAACATGATAAATAGATATCTTTCATTAATACTACGTTGTTTAATTGAAATACTTAAATTACAAAAAATTTAAAGTTAAGAGAAAAAAAACCAAACTAATATTCTTAATGAATTATTTCATGAATGTAATAATAATTGGAAGAAATTGAAATAATTTTATTTGTTTATTAATTTATAATTCGCTATTAATATATTAAATAGTTTTGCAGAAACATATTTAAAAATGTTTATTATAATAAAGCATGATTTTTATGTTATTAATTTCAATATTTTTATAAATAAACAAAAATTAAGTGAAATACTAATAAATAAAATAAATAAATAAATATATAAGGTGTTCAATTAACTGTGATTTGTTTATTTATGTTAAAATTAGGAATAAATTTGTCATGTAAAATTAATAAGTATCCAGGTTTGATTATTCTTGTTTTGTTTATATCTCATTTGTATTTATTTATTTTCCTAAGTGCTGTTCATGATAAAGTCAATGTTCTTACAATGGCGAGCTTCTCAGTAATGAAGTGACATTTTTTCTGATTGGGTTTTTCCTATTTACAATTTAATTTTTGCAGATGATTTCATCAACATAGGTATTATGTAATTTCTGAAAATCAGAACTTCATATATGAAATTCTGTAAATTTATAACTGGCATTAAAATCTTGAAAGCTTCCAAAAATCTTTGATACCTTTAACTTTAAATCTTTGAAACTGTGAATCATTGGATCTTTGAAGCTCATTCAGGCATGCATAAAGGTAAAATGTATAGTAGAGATTTCGGGTTTTCATTGAAGTAACTTTAATGACAATTAAGTTACTTGTCTGACAAGCTGAACTGAACAATATGTTTTAATTCTGACCTGATAATAATTAAGTGATAAAAAAGTCATTTGTCAATATCATCCTACAAAATGTGATGGTTTTATGTAATTAAATTTTAAAGCTACAAGCCTTAATCGAGCAAACGCACCTCAGCAAAAGATAAACAACTTTTAAAGTCAAACAATATTTGAGTAAGTTAGTACATTGAAAACTAGCTGAGCTGTTTCATGATCCATTTGCTATTGCTTTCTGAATTGAGAACTCCCTTTTCAAAATGTTAATATTTATTCCACATTTTATATTTTTATTCAGATTCTATATATCTGTATTATAGTATAATAGTTGTCTCTTAATTTGAATTAAAAGAGAACTTGCCCAGTTTAATTGAACACCCTGTAGAAAGTCTACTAAAAATTAAAAAAAAAAGTTTATGTATTAAGTAAACTTTCATGATACGTTTAAAAATCCATCTTTCTACAGAAACCATGCTCTAAAAAAGTAACAAGTTAATAATAGCTTTAAAATATTTGCAAGTACTATAAAGTTTGTTACAACAAAATTATAAATTAAATTCTAGTGAGCTAAATTAATTTCAAGCAATTAAAACATGGAAACGATCTAATGAAACAATTTAGAACAAATTACAACTCACACTCATTTACTATGTGATACAATTTTCATGTAAAAGCAAGGGGAAATTACCACAGGGAAAGCGACCATCAATTAAAATGGTTTTTCACCAATGTGAATTTGCAATTTATTTTTAAACCTGTCCTTTTGAATTTATTATGGGAAAATAACATCCATTAAAATGGTTTTTCACTAATGTGAAATTACAATTTATTTTTAAACTTGCCCTTTTAAATTTGTTATGCGACTTTAAGCACCACACGCACACAAACATGCCTTGTTGCTCCTTTTGGGTATTAACTTGAAGGATTACAGCATAAAAAATTTTCATAACATCGAAAGATTAAAATTTCACGTAGGATTTTTCTATTTTTGTATCTCATAAATATTTATGTGTATTTAAAAAAGGTTAAAAAGAAATTTTTGTGTATGCTCTAATAAGTTTGTAAAATTTTAACAAGTTTAAAATAGTTTCAACACCTTTAGAATCGTAGAAAATAAATTAGTACGTGGGAGATAAAAAAATTAATGTTATAATAACTACATATATGTGTATGGATTCTCTAGAGAATTAGTAGAGAAATTTGAACTAATAGCTGTTGTTTTATAAATATAATTCAAGATTCTTTCATCCGGGTGTCTATATACTAATTTAGCAATAATTTGCAGTTATTGACAATTAATAACATCTTTTTTAAATTATTCATAAGTTTTTAAAAAGATGAAGAAATTGCTTCATCGTGATCATGGCAAATATATAAAGTTCACGTAAATAAAAACTTAGTAGTTTTTAGCAGTGTAGAAAAGAATGACACCCGTATAAACTCACTTGCATTGTTAGGTCTGGACTCTCACATAAATCGTTTGGATCATAAACTTAAAATATTTATTTTTCTCCAGGGCACTGTTGTCACTTGTTGATATGCTTTGTTTTCTTTAATTTTGTCATCTTATATAATAAGTTAAACCTGTAAGAGAAGAAAACAATAATATTGAAACTTTATTTATTAAATTAAAAAAAATACAAATAACCAGCTTAGTTTTTTTTTTGTTGATTGTTGGCTTTTATCGCGTATTCACTAATAATAAAATAACAATAGATCTAACGATGTCATAGGTTTTATAAGGATGTCATATTGTTCTATGCTGACTGTAATATAACAATGAGCAAAAATATGAAACACTTTAAATATCTTGAGTACTATTAACGTTATTTAAATAGGTATTTGTACACAGGAGAGGGGGGGGGGGCTAAACGGGAAAGATATAACAAGCCTAATAATTGACAAACTTAGTTAAATTTTTAAATCTATTTTTTTACTTATTTTATTTTTTTAAATCTAAATGGAACACCCTGTAGATTTTTCCAGATTAATTTAGATTAATTTTAGACAAAAAAAAATGTATGTATTTTCATAAAATCTCAAGTGAGTCGAATCTGTGTAGTTAAATATTTTCAGAAATGTCCTGAAGGAGGCTAATCTTGTTTCTTTTTTTTTTACTTATAATTCATTATTTTGTATTATTTTCTGCTTTTCCATATGTTAATAGATAATAATGTTACAATATGAGTTTCTCAGATCTTTAATTAATATTTTTGTGTACTGTGTACTGAATCTGGTATTGATAAACTTGTTAGAAAAAGTGTTATTCATAGTTTAAAAATATACAGGGTATCCTATTTAAAATAAAAAAGTTATTAAATCATTAATAAAGCCCCAGTACATTCGCCAGATTGATATTAAAGACTCTACATGCCAAAATTTTATTTGAATTGGGTTAGAAGTATTAAAGATATTTAAAATGTTCCATACTTTTGCCCAACACTGTATATAGAGTTGTTCAGTTTACACTTTTGAAATCCAGTTGTAAATATTCAATTCAACAAACAAGTGAAATTTGCACAACTAGGATTTCTTCTTTAAAAACAACAAAAATATTCCACCCAATCTCAATTTCGATCACCCGGTATAACATGCGCGTAGCAAAAAATTTAAATATTAACGGCAATAAATAATCGTTATAATAATACACTTTGTATTCCTCTACTAAACTCCAATGACCCTGATGATTGCACACATATTACTACATTTAAGGACATCATCATCCATTATATAAGCAAACAGTAATCAAATTGAAGCCCACGCGCCAACTCACGCGCCTACAACATAGAAAAATTGGCTTTCGAATAAGTGCCGCACGAACAAGAACAAAAGAGATATAAATTAAAAATAATTTTCCTGGTTTCGTAACTGTTTCTATAACCTTTTTCCCCTTGTCTCTTCTTCCTTTTTCCTTGAATCTCATCACAATTAAAATTAACGACTTTCAAAATGTTAAATCTACCAAAATGGAAAAAAGTGATCACATGGTAAATCTGTTAAAACGTGTGCAAACAAAAAGCTTCTTAAGAATAAATTAAATCTTTTTTCTGAATTTGATCAATCTATGCTAGTAATGATCAGCTACTTTAGGTACTTACATTCGTTTGTTTTAATAATCAAAATGAAGATTTAGTTATAAAAGAAGAAAAAAAAACAATAGAAGTGAGCAATATACATTGGTTTTCCATTAAAATTGTTTTTTGGGCTCTTTTCTAAGCACACAATCATTTACTATATAAAGTTAGTAACACACCAAAAGAAGTCTAAAAGCTGTTAAATCTTCATACAAACAGCTTCCATCTTTCTTGTTTATACAGTAACAACCAAAAATTATATTTTATTAAATTCTCAAAATAATAACTTTTCGTTGCAATGATGATACCTACCTAATATATCTAACCTATAAAACTATATATGTATATACCTTCATGTAATTATACGTTATTATTGTTTAAGTAAATGATTTTTAAACGTTTTAAAAAAAGTACAGTTGTGTGTTGCTTTGCACGTAACCGGGAGGTCTATTATTGCGGAAGCGTTCAAATATATAATATAAAAAGGAAGTGTTTTCCATTAAGGAACAAGGTAGTACTACTTTTTTCAAGTATTTTAACCAGGAAGTGGTGCCTCTGCATAGAAGTCGGGTTCATCGCCATCGGCATCCGGTTCATCCCCGTCCAGCTAAAAGTAACACAAACATCTTAGATACTTAACTTACTAACTTACATACTATATTACATGTATATACAAATACAGTTCACACTGTATAAATATTTATAAACTACATGAAGTGTTCAAAAAGTACTTCTATGTATACATCTAACCGCGCATAAAGTAAATACGCCAAATTATCTCTGGGGACATAACCCAAAAAACGCTTATTCTCTCCCTCCATATAAGGATTTTATGGTTTTTCGAAAAAAAAAAGAATTACTGCTGGCACATGCTACACGCACAGGAAGGAGGTCGTCGTCTTTTTAAGGTTTATTTTTTCACTTGCGGCTTTCCTCTTTTCAGATAAATATTTACATAAAAGTTCCTTATGTTAAAAACATCTTGCCATAAACCTATAAAATACGTTTCAGAATTCAATATTTTATTATAGAGAGCATTTCAGGATTTACTATTATCGCAACAATCAAGTTGGCTTTGTTTTGCATGCACGGCCAATTTGATGCCGGCTTTTCTCGTGCGAGCGTTTTAAAGGGGATGAACATTATTTTTTCATTACTACCAGCAGAGTTTTAATCGTTTAGGGTTTATGGGGTAACTCTAATGAGACCATTTTTAACTAAATAAAAGATTCAACAAATTCTAGTTTACAAAAGACCGCAGATGCCACTATAGTTGTGCTACCACTTCAGTAATGCAATAAAAGTGAGTAGCTGAATTTGCATTTCTAAAAAAGGGCAAGGAATATTTATTTTTATTCTATTGTCGTTCTGGTTTAACCGGAATGTTAGCGCTGATTTATATTATTAAAGAAGAAGTTTCAGTTCTTGTAGGATAAACCGACCAGTGAGATTACGCAAATAATGAGATTTTCACTAATATAAACTCCCTCGGCTCTTTTAAATAATTATTATTAAAACAGCCCTCTTAAGTTCTCACGATTTTTAATAAGACCCTTCTTTAGGCTTTATAAATTTATGCCCTATTTACGATTTTACATGCCTATTAGCAAACAATGTCGCCTATTATTATGGTCTCTTGTGGGAAAATGTTAATACCTCGGAAGCTTTTAAATATCAGGAGTAATAATTTCTTTGTGTTTGTAAAGATAAAGACGCACTAAAAACCAAAACTACTAAAACTTTGGATTTCTGCGTAGGCTTTCCCTGTGGTGGTTTATTAAATAATCCCTTTAAAGTCACAACCCATAGCTGGTGAGTCGAAAGGGATATCAGAAGTAATACGCGTCTCCCAACGAAGAAATGATGGGATAGGAAACGAGTGGGCGATGACGACAAACAAGTAACTACTAATAGTACATGCGACCGAACGTTTCTCGAGCGAAAACACCAATACAAATTGCTGGTCTGTAGATGGCATCCTTTTTTCTTTGTTTACACAAAGCCAGCCAATACGAGATAACGAAAACATGTTCCAACTTTTTTGTGCAGAATTAAATAGACTTTATTTTACCTAACCGCTTTTATCTCCATAAACTCAATAGTTTTTGAGAAAAACGAAAAAACCATTTGGGGGCGTGGCTTACTCAATATGTCTCTTCCGGTCCACCAAATACGGGTTGTGACTTTTAGGTTATTTAACAAACCACTGGGAAGATCTGCGTAAAAATTCAAGAGGCTATCTCACTCTCCGCTATTCGTGGAAATATAAACTGACTGGATTAATTGGTAAGAACGGCAAGATTTACGATTTTTGTGTCAAAAATGAAAGAGAATCTACTTTCCTTTTTTATGCCAAAATAGCTTCGAATTGCCAGTCAAGCCCTACACAATGCATATCTTTAACATACAAGTTCTAAAGTCTGCAAGTTTCAAAGTTGCAAGGTTTCGGAGTGTCCATATCTTAAAATATGAAACTTTACAGAATTGCTTCAAACTTATTGTAATGAATAATAACGGCCTCATATATTTCACATTTAAATGTTTCAATGTCTTGAAGGACTTGGAATTTTTCCAAATATTAGGAATTCTGGTTTGAGATGAAGAATGGCTGAGTTACCAAGTTTCAACACTGAAAGTCAACGTTCGGATTTTCAACGTTTTGAAGTTTCGAAGCTTGTTTCGAACGTTTAAGGCATTAAACGTATTTTAGTTTTTTTTCAGTCGTTGAGGTTACATATTTCAAAGTTTCAGATAAACAGCATACAAGATTCAAAATTTCAAAACTTCTAACTCAAGAAAGTTAAATGTATTAAAATTTCAGATATAAAATTGCAAGCTTTCAGAGTTCAGAATCCTATGATTCAAACGTTTGACCCCTAAAGGTTAGTCCAGTTAGAATCAAATTTAACCCAGATCGGAATAGTTGTTTTCATCCGAGCTTCATTGAACTTGGTATGGAGCTTGACCCATAACATTCCAACCAAGGGTTGGTTGAACAGTTTGGAGTAAAGGTAAAACAGTTGTATTTATAGTCAGCGGAAAACGCTCTAGTTTCTTTGCTGCAAGTATATCAAGAGAAATAAGCCTTCGGTTTCTGGAGAATCTTAACACAGAAGTACAGATGCCTTACTACTGACAACCTGAGACCAAGTAACATACTTTACATTGATGAAAAAGTAATTTTGATTTCACAAACAAGGCATCTTGTAAAGTGCTGCTATAAATGCTATATTTTGGAGTGTTAAGGACTATAAGTTCGGCTGGGTGGAGTAAAGGCCTGTATGTTTGCCTTCTAACTCATGTTGAGAATAAGTCCAGTACGTGGTTTTGAATAATAAAGTAAAATATTAGGGTGTCTGTCGGTGCAATGCTTAACACGTTAACACTGTGCGATGGAATTATCCCAAACACAGCCAAACTCCAGAATTCGCTGTATGATCGTAGTAATCGGTATTGGGAGCTAGATTCTGTGGTGTCAATGTAGAAGCTAACTTTCGCAACCCAATTACATACATGGTTACAAATACGCATTGTCTTCCTCAGAACCAGGCCTAACTGGAACATCGGACAGGCTTTTTTAAGTCCTCCAGCCTTAGCTACCTGCAATGCAAAAACTGGGTAGCTGTGGCATAATAGCCGCACAGTGTGCGGACGGGGCAGCTCTCTAAGACTCTTCCATGACTGAACGCAGACCAAGGTTGGACTCAAGTACGTGGAGTCTAGTTGGCTCTATGACGTCAGTGACCCCCTGATCCTAATCAATGTGAGACCGTGTCTTCCTTGGTGGCTTCACTACAATAGACATTCTCGGTTTGCTCGCACCCCTCAGGGTACGAGCCTGGCGGCAAATACCAATACGGCTGAACCGAACTGTTCAGATCACCTTAAGAGAGTTTGATATGAACATAGAGCCTCTTATTGTAAGATAACTCCACCTCCACACGGTACCGGTTGTAGAATAAAACGGAGCACCGTCGAAGCCAGTGTTTAATTTGGTAAGTCGAGGTGGGCAAATCCTATGACCAGATCCAAGCTTTGCCCACACTTCAGATGGACTCTAACGGGCAGTTGGTAAAGTCCGCATGCTAGACTAGGCATGAACAAATTTCCTAGGGAAGCTGCCTTCCAATGAGTAAGCACGTTAATAGCTCCGGCACTAACCTGGAGAGTTAGTAATAAGTGAATAGCAACTTCGCTCTCACTAGAGAGAAATGATAGCACTCACATAAGTAAGTGACGCACTAATCAATCCTATACCCGTGGCAGTAGGCTAAACGACAAGTATGTCACGTAAATCCAAAACACACAAACAAAAAATGCCTTCTGCAGATTCTTTAGTTCGTGTTCGTCTAATTGTCATGAAAGGCAAGACAAAATCCTTTAGTATAATCTAATGCTAATGAACTTTAACTCATCCTGGACTCGAACAATGTATTAGGGAAGGTAGAAACTTTTATCAATTATTATTAAATATATAGCAAGTAAAAAAACAGAATGGTTTTTGAATATCTGTGAATCTTTGGGGCAAGATTGATAAAATTAGCTACTATGCAGTTACTTCGTCGAATTCTGTATACATTATTGCTGAAATAATATATACAGATATTTAATATCGTTCAATAGCTTTCGTAGTACTGACACTAGTTCAGAACACAACAGAAAGGTAACATATTTTAAGATGCCAGTAGATAATCTTCATGCCCAAGAAAAACTTGGCGAAGACTTGAATTATCGTAATCTGTTCAAAATAATAAGTCGAGGGATGTCGGCGTTCTTATGCTACTCAGTTTAAGTTAATCTACACAGAGTCAATAGAAGTTGAATTTATTACAACTCAAAATAACCAAAAATGTTTATAGTTATTTACGATACGAGTGCGGGAACACAATGTTCCCGCGTGAACGCAGTTTTGAAGCACGAGCGACCGAAGGGAGCGAGGGCCTTCATATGCGTGAACGCGGGAACATTGTTCACGCAAGAGAATTGTACAATACTTTTTGAAACGAACGTAGTCATTGTTATAAATGTCAAATAAAATTTTTATCTGATTTCACAACTTTTATTTAAAAAAATAAACCAAAGCAAGTCATGACTGCAATTGACAAATGTGACAGATTGTTTTTCGGCAGAAATTTTGCAGTAAAAAAGGTATTTAAATTTTGCAAGGGTTGGCAGTTGGCACCACTGAGTGTTTCCCGGTTTACTTAACCGGGAAACAAGTGTTCCCGGTTGACTAGACAGTGCGTCGAACACTGCTTTCTAGATAGTGAGTTCAAAAAAGAATTTTACATGACGCAAAGTTCTTCTCAACGGGACTAGGGCCAAGCCTATATTTCCTTTATTTATGAACCAATTTATGTGAAATTTGATAAAGTGATATATTAAACAGAATTTATTATTTACTGACTAGTAGAGTAAATATGACAGACTTCATATAAAACTAAATACTAAAATAATTATTTGTTAGGTTATAAAATACATACAGATTTCGTGAAAAAATGAAAATTTGGCAACCTGGGAGATGAAATTTGATTTCTAGATTCCAAAGGAAAATCTAAGTTATTAGTATTTTCAGGCGACATCAGAAATCGGCCATCTTGACTAAGTATACATGTCAATAAATTCTAATTTGCCTTTAATTCCCTGTAGAAAATTTTATACCAGCTTGGCCCTAGTCCCTTTCCCACTTGGTACAGGCTTGTTTTAAGCACCGATGACTTTCTTCCTAGCCAGACAGAATGAAAGCATGGTTTGATTGTTTAGTACCTGTTAAAAACTAAATTTTATGGATAACGATATGCGTTCTGATCAAACTATATCTAAAGATGTTAGAACAGATACACTCGTATCCTCAGGAGAAATCCACATATGTTGACAACCATTATGTATATCCAAGATAATGTATCTATAGTAACAGTAATCCAAAGAGATATTCCGACGAAAGTTTAATTTCCCAATAATCTGCGTATCTTAACATTTTATTTAATCACGAACGATTAGAAGAACATCTACCGAAATATATCTAAATACGATCAATATTGATATGATACAATTAAAATGAATTGCCATGTCAATCCAAAGCAGCCAGATGTGCATGATGATACTAACAATCTTTGTCGAAGTAGAGTACAGTCAGTGAACGTGTGGCCTAGGTGACTACAGTTTACACATTTGGACAAAGAATTTTAATTGAAGAAGTTGGATGAAATTGCTGATCAAGATACATTTCACAACCTTTTGTTTACCTAAGACGGAGTTGGAAGTTGCCTTCCAAGTTGATTTGATCGAGGACTAATAAAAGAATTGCGACTAAAGTTTTAGATAGCCTAATTCATCACGCTCAAGTAATATCCACTGTGAGGTCAAATTTCTATCTTGCTTCCAGAAGAACTTGGATTACAAATAAACGATACAAAGACAAAAATGTCTACACCGCCGCGCCGGACGAACCACTACAATCAACCGTTACTTTGTGACCAAGTGACATTTCGAGCAGGCCAGGGCCCATCCAAGGTTATAGTGCCATTGCAGATAAGGATCTGGTTTTTTGGTTTAGAATCGTAGTGGTTGTCTTCAGTGATGGACACAGGCAAACAATTTCGTTTTCGATGGTAGAAAAGTACGATAAAATATCTAGCTGCGTATCATTAATTTTCTCGAATTTTAAGACTTTAGTCCTCTTCGGAAGGTATACTTTATCAGCCGCCTATTTAGTATGTAATTTCTTTACTATATTTATTATAAATTTAAGGATTTTTCCTCAGACACATTTTTTAACGTCTAGTGGATTTCATTCACTCTAACGCTGGTAGCTACTGGTTAAAATGAATCTACTGTAGGTCAAACACTTTGCATACAACTAGTTATTTATCATTGTTTATGACGTTAATCAATGACATTGCATAAGTTATGCGATTTTTAGAAAATTCTCTTAAGAGAAGTTCAGGTCTTCCTGCGTAACGTGAATTTAAAATCCATCTTGTTGAAAATAATATCCTTGCCTCAATTCCTCGTCATGTATCATCCCGATAAACGGAGTCAAGATTTCTAACCTACGTATATTTCTCAGCATTCAACGTTCCTAAAATGTCAACAGCCATATCTACAGATACTATATAACTATTATCAATAGCTATCAGCAACTCATTATCTTATTGTTTACTTTTAAAATATGTTTGCTCAAAAATTTCTTTATGCACAGCTGCCCAAATTCAAATCTTTTCTTGGTGTATTGGAGTTTCAATAAACTCCACGCACCTATTTTCTAGGAACTGACATATACAAAGGCAAACGAAAGCTTCATCAGAAAATAAGGGTTTTTCGAGGATCTCATCGTTGCTCTCGAAATTATGTAAAAACCATTGACAGAATTCTTGTCTTCGGGGCTTATCAGCGAGAAGTATTTCATGGAACGCTTACGATCGGTAGGTATAGGGCTAAAGCCACCTGTTTAAGAATAGACTGGCAAGTGTTATATGACAGATTCACTTGTTGCTGCAAATGACGAACTGATGACCCTGGCTGTTCTCCATTACTTGCTTTACAACTTATTTTTCGCAGTCTGAATTCTTGGCCTGCCACTCTCTCTTTTGCGAGCGATACTTCTCTGTGATCCTATATAAGCCACAATATCCCAGATGCATTTACAAAAGCTGTGAAAATAAGTAATCACATTTGTAAATGCTCCCTGAGCAACTTCAAAGTTGTCTCAGACAGAGTAAATCCATTCTACCAGTTCACACTGTGAGTGCTACCAGTTCACACTGGTGAGAGCAAGGTTGACTTGGATTCTAGGATTTAGCCACCGGCATATGATAATAAAGGCTTGGTGCGCCTTGACGGAGCTCCATTCCACTCTACCTAAAAGTAGAAATCCAGCCTATTCCAACGTGGAGGTGGGGTTGCCTTAGCAGTGAGAGGTTAGTAGTCGTATTAGTTCTGTATTGGCTTCAACTATCAACGGGCTGGGCTCAGCCATACCTGTTATTCCTGAGTACTCAATTCGCAGATTGATAGCGGAGTTGCCTCCACTGTATCTGATTCACAGTATTATACTTACACGAGGGCTAAGTACTTGGCGAAACGATTTCCGCAAAAACAGTGATCAGGGGAGCACTGCCCTTACTAGTAGGGTAATCTTTCTCGTAGTGGAATCCAATCTTGTTGTGGGGCCGTTCCTAAAATAAGGGACGGAACCCTAAAACCAGTACAATCATAGTGCAGAGTTGCCTTAACGCCTGTCAATATCTCTAAAATCACAGACAAAAACTGACAGTAAGAAAAATGGAACAAATTTCGTTGCAACTGATCTACTTTTCTTGATTGTGCTAATATGGTTGTCTTTCTCTTTACGGACCGACTTTTGTTAATCACCTTAAGATTTTAATAAACCTTTGTATCAAATCTAATTGTTTTATTCTTTTTTATACAACTTATTTTCCTCCATTTAATTGTTCAGTTAGGTATACCTTGTTTACGTTGAGAGCTTCGCTAGTTGAGCTGCGTTGGTTGTCGGTGCCTTACTTTTATAATATTTACTTCTGAAATACACCTCTTGAATGAGTCTTGCTTAGGGTTTCTGACCCGGGAAATTCCCGGGACCTAAGTCCCGGGAATTACTCTATCTTCTGTTGTCTCGAGTCCCGGGAAAAATAACTCGAGACACGGGACTTTTGTACGCGGCGGCAAATCAAAGGTGCTACAAAAGATGCCCCAAAGATGGCAGTCTAGAACGAAACGCAGCGGCGCTACCTTTAAAGGTATTTAATTAAAATCCTTACTTTAGAATTAAGGTTTTATTTATGTGTTGCTTTGCACAGATGGTTTTCTTATAACAAGTTTTTTAAATAAATAAGTTTAAATAATAAACACACAAATTATTTACAACCTGTCTATAGGTCGTCGCACTTTGGGACTACAGTGTGTGTTCTTATAGACAACGTTTATAATCGCTATTGTTCGGGTTATATGCGCAGGTAGTCACTCCTTCTGACAGCGGTAGTAAGACAAAATTTAAAAAATTGCAGTTTATATGAGCTAAAGCCAGCCATATACAAAACTAATAATTTTGAGTATAGGTAATTAAAAGTCAATCATTTTATTTTGAATTTTTCAATTTGAGGTAAATAAAAAAGTTAACACAAGTTATAGTTTTTCGGTTACATGTTTTGAAGTGTTTAAACCTTCTGGAATCTTAATCTATATTTCTATAGATTTGTACAGTGAAATAGGTGGCAACAACGAAGTACAAACTCCCATAAGAAATACATTGGTTATCTTTTCTTTGCTAGTCCCAAAGTGAGACGACCTGTATAAACAATTAATAACCTGTAAAGGAATTATTTTCAGTAAGAAAGTACCGTTAGATATGGTGCCTCGCCACAGCATTTTTTATAAATAAACTTGCAGTTTCTATTCAATTATATTCAAAAAGTGTCTTCATTTGGAATTTCCTCTCTCATTTATAAACAGTTAAGGTAGTCTTCTTAAAGACCTAAACTGAATGGTTTTTACTTAAAAATTCATAGTGAAGTATGGTCTTAATCTCTTTAACAACAGTTCCTTTTCAATGGGTAAAGGATACCAAGAAGATTTTGATAGTTTTTGTAATGATAATAGTATAATTAATTGCTTATAGTAGTGTGTATTTACTAGATTTCGGAATTTGTTTCATCTAGCTTTTATTTACCTATTGAATTTGTAAATAAAATATTTTCTGTTTAGCTTCAAGATGAAAATAAACCAAATCGTAGTTCGAAATCGTTCTAAAAATATAGAAACGGCCCAATGCAATTATTACCCCAAACAAGTTTCGTGTAAGGTTCGAATTCTAGCGGGCTTATGCGGCATTTAGAATGCATGCACGGGTCGCATTTAAAAAATATTGAAGAAGATATCGTACCTTGTTTGAGTTTGAGTGCAATGTATGTATCTCAATAGGTCGCAGAAGATGGAATAATATTTAATATTTAATAATATTTATCATGTTCATATTCCGGAAAAATGTTTTATAAAAGCTATGAGTAACTTAAAACTTACCGGCAAACAATACAACACTAAACAGGAAAGGCTTTGGCATAAAATAGAGAAAAAAAATTTATAATCGGAGAATTTATTTATGTATTGCTGTGCTTTTCATTAAATAATTGCAATCATTTTTCAATGGGAACTTTTGGGAGAAAGTGATTAGAGGATTAATTAAAGCAATTTTAAAAACAAATATTTGGATTTTTGTAACAGGTGCCTATGTAAAATTACTATCCGGGATTCCCGGGACATCCGAAAAAAACAATCTCGAGTCCCGGGAATAGCAAAATTGTCGAGACCCAGAAACCGTAGTCTTGCTGTCCTTTAGATGACAAGGTGGAAAGTAGCAAATTAATGTTGAAGCTTTTAGTCTGTTTAGAATTGCTCAAGCTAACATGAAACATGTACTTAATCAAAAATTACAATTTTACAATAAAATCTAATTTCCATTGAAAAGAATTCACCTGTTTTGTAATAAATCACATTTTATACAAAAAAGAAAGTAAGTGAAAATCTATACTTCGACTTTCTTTGTCAGTAAAACTATGCTAGATCAATCAATTTAACGCAATAAACCAATTATCCGCTTTACACAATTAGCTGTAATTTCATCTTGATTGCTGTCATTACTCGAAAAGTAATCCGATTAATCCCTTTGAAGCAAGTGCTATTTAAAAAGAATATTTTCACAAAGCACAAAGCCACGTATAGTTAGTTATTGTTTAATAAAACATCGGTTTTTTTAAACGTGTAATACATCAAAGGGGGTTATTTTTTGCCTTCTATTCAAAGAGTTGAAAAGCCAGTCGTTATTAATCTATTATACAGGGTGCCCATTATGTATGGAATATAGTATATATCTCGGTAAATATCGACTTTATAAAAAAAAATTGTTATATAAAAGTTGTTTAACATTTTATTTTCTATAATAAGATAGCATTCAATTGTTTTTATTTCAGAAAACAAATGAGTAATGAATAACACTTTAATTTTTTAAATAGCAATGTACCCTTTCATTAGGCTCATTTGATAGAGATTTTTTTTCTCTTTTCGATGACCTAAAATCTTAGTACCCTTATATCAGAAAATTTTTGAAAACAACGTAAAAAATGTTATTAAGTTAATTTCACCAATAACATGAATCTAGATATCCGAGATCGTAAAGTATCTCGAATTATTACCCTAAAATAAACAGATGTGCATCTACATAATGTACAAAACAAAACAAATGAACAAAAAACAAAATAAAACAAATGAACAGAAAATTATGTACGTCTCTTATAAAGCTTGAAGACAAAACGAAATTAGCAATAAAATGGTTTTCATGGCAATAAGTGTTCAAAATTTCCACCATTAACTGCAAGGCAGTGGCCCAACCTATCACGAAAAGCTTGAAAAGAATTTCTGAGCGATCTGGGAGAAATTGCTGCAGCTTCATTTTGTATTCGTTGCTCTAATTCGGCCAGATTCTGGGGTCGGTTTGTATACACTTTTGATTTTAAATATCCCCAGAAGAAGAAATCGCAAGGTGTAAGATCCGGAGATCGGAGAGGCCACTCCACAGACCCTCTTCTGCCTATCCAACGGGCCGGAAATACCACATTTAAATATCGGCGTACATTTAAATGATAGTGGGGCGGTGCTCCATCTTGTTGAAACCAAAGAACATCAAGATTTGCTTGGCAAGCTGGAATAATTTGCTGTTGCAATAATTGCAAATAACGGTCACCAGTTAGAGTACCACGAATAAAGAAATACGTTTAATCTTTGTGGTGTTTGGGTATGATTTTGGATCATCCAATGGGGATTTTCAGCGGCCCAATATCGACAATTATGCCTATTTACATTTCCATTTAAACAAAACGTAGCCTCGTCAGAAAAACAATATTATTAAGAAAATTTGGATTGTTGTTGATTCGCTCCATCATAAATTCACAAAATTCAACACGTCGATCGTAGTCATCTTCGGATAATTCTTGCAATAAAGTCGGTTTGTACGGATATATAATGTTTCTGAATGTATTATTTTCTGTATTGAACCTTTACTTACGGCATGGTTTAAACTTAAGTGACGAGTTGAAATGTTTGCATTTTCTTCGATTTCTATTAAAACATCAAGCTTTTTATCTTCATTTGTCGCAGACCTCTGCGGACCAGTCTTCACCAGATCTTTAACATTCCCAGTTTCCCTAAACCGTTTCAAGGTTTTGCTAACTACTGACTGGGTGATTTCGATCCCCATAACCGACCATAATTAAAATTTCTATAGGTTCAGTTTCTGTTAAATGAACCATTTTTATTTTTCCATGTACCAACAACTTAATTAAATAAACAAACTTCTGTCACAATAAAAGCCTACAATCAATTGTTAAGACAAATGAAAGAGATCTCGAATTCATGTTATTGGTGAAATTAACTTAATAAACATTTTTTACGTTTTTTTCAAAAATTTTCTTATATAAGGGTACTAAGATTTTAGGTCATCGAAAAGAGAAAAAAAATCTCTATCAAATGAGCCTAATGAAAGGGTACATTGCTATTTAAAAAATTAAAGTGTTATTCATTACTCATTTGTTTTCTGAAATAAAAACAATTGAATGCTATCTTATTATGGAAAATAAAATGTTAAACAACTTTTATATAACAAATTTTTTTATAAAGTCGATATTTACCGAGATATATACTATATTCCATACATAATGGGCACCCTGTATATACCGACCGTACTATCTACACCAGTTTTGCTGAAAATATAATTTGAAAACGGAATGAGAAAGGTGAGTTTTCAAAGAGTAAAATGTTTAAATATTGATTTTCCCAATACCTCTCTCATTGCTCTTTCTGTCGACTTTCGCTTTTAATAAAAGTTAGGTGAGCGAGCTTAATGCTCTGAAATGAAAATTTTGACAAGTGTAAGATTAAATTTCTTAAAGAGCCACTGTGTGCTAGGAGATGTATTTAAGAGATTAAAATATCTTTTGGTTGTACGTTTTAAATATATGTACGTTTTCTGGAATTTCTCAGAACACCTCTTTGTAACATTTTTGAAGCAAATGTAAAAGTTTATTATTGAGAATAAAAGTATTGCACTGTGTTGCATATTTTGTAAATCGTTTTTTGTATGACACTAGAGGTCGTTTAGGTCCGTGATAAAAATATAAAATGGAAACGAGACCAATCTCGTGTTAAATTTTTATGACTTATAGGTTCATTTTCGCTGCGCTCGTTACTGTTTAATATTCTCGCCATGTCGAATCGGACAGACATGCAAAAAATTCTTCAAGAATTGTACATGCATTTAATAATAATAAAAATCAGTATTATGAACGTCAGACTTCTAATGATGACCGATAAAACGTTAATATTCCGCAATGAATGTAAGAAATGCCACTGCTAATAGAAAATAATTGAATATGTATTCTAATTGGTTAACTTGAACTTGAATTGAAAACAAACCTGTTTTGATTTCCACGATTAACTCAAGTTTAAATTATCACTCATAAACTCGATTTCCTTCCGTTTAATCCAATAACGTGGACCGTGGAGTTTATCCATAAGTTTAAGCCTCCACAACTTTAATCACTTAACGTAACCTTAAATTTATCTCTCTAATGTTCTTTTGCAGTCTTTCAAGTGTCCACTGTTGGATGAAGGCCTCACCTAAGTACATCCAAGTATTCCTATTCTAGATCACCTGAATCCACCTACTGCTTGCCATCTTCCTGAAACCATAAGACTACTGTTTCTGTGTTCTACCAATGCTTCTTTTAGACGTTCTAGAGCACTGTTATATAACATTTCCTGTATGGACACTGTTTAGATCTAAAAAATTCGTAATAATTGTCTTATTATTATTGATATAACGAAATTGATTTCATTTTTGGTTGTTCCACTTGGACTTCGCCAAGTCCATTTTCTCCTTACTGGTACTTACAGCATAATTGCTGATAGTTTAAATAATTCATTCATAACCTTTCATATGTATCATTTTGACTATTCCGAAATTACCTATGTACCTATGTGAATATCTTCATTTCTCTATCCAATTTTTGCATTTAAATCGCCGATCACCAAGCATTACTGGACTTTTTCTAATTTCTTCGCTAAAGATATTTCTTCATACAGCTACTCGCTTTCGTCACCATGAAGTACTAGTAGGAGCATAGAGTTGAATATTTTGAAAGCTATATCTACATATTACCTACTGTATTGGATATTGAGTGAATTTTGAAATAAGATTCCTTTTTTATTTATCAATATTGCTACTCTTCCCAGTCCGGTACTTTTATCGCAATTTCTCTGGAATAGTATATGACCAGAATTTAATGTGGTGCATTTTTCATCCGGTAATGTAGTTTCGCTAAGACCTGTTAATGTGACGTAGTTCTTCCTCAAGTGGTATTAGATGTTCTTCTTGGCACATTATTCTTAAGTTATATGTTGCTACAAATATATTTTGTTTTGCGTGTCCAGTTTTTGTTTTTGCCATTTATTGCCCTCCCTCAGGATCCATAGGACAGACTGAGTTATCAATGTGGGCGTCTTGAGGGCCATAACAATCTAACTAGACTAATCAAGCACGCAAGATGACCGCCTTGCTGGAAGAGATAAGAAATGATCGACCAATCACAGGACTGCTACTGCTGGAAGAGCTAGAAATGGCCACCAACCAATCACAGGACAGCTGGAAAGGATAAAATGTCTGCCCAATCAAATAATAGTTACAGAACAATACGAATAATTAATATATTTTAATTCTTACTGTAAAGTTTATAATTTGGATGTGGCTCATGACAAACTAGATGCTTTTGGTCTTATTCCAATTCATTAATGAGAGAGGACAGCCCTGTTGCATCTACACCGACAACGCCACCCACTTTGTGGGAGACATGAAAGATATAATTTTCAATGGGTAACAACCTTGGGCAACACACCTAACTTTTGCAGTTTATTAACCAGCTGCATGTGACTTTGTGGCCTTGGTAACAGAACCGTATTTCTTACACTGGTGTGACCTGGAAATTAAAGGAATGGCCACAGAGGCAACATACCTGCATTTTATGTCGATGACACCCTCCTCCTAGCGATATGTGACTTCATGGATATTGTGACAGAATTGTATTTTTAACATCGGCATGACCTGGAACCACAGCTGTGGCCGTAAAGCCAACATACGCTGCATTTTATTACCCCACTCCATAAATCATTTTAAGGATGTGTGACAGAGAAGAAAAACAAATAAAAATTATTTTGTCCAGAATCACCATAGAAAGAGATGCAGGATTTTGAGTAGAGTAGCTTTTAAAGTGGTACAAGTTGGATACAAACAAGACAGAGAACATTGGAAGAGTATGAAGGAGGCCTATATTCAAAGAATAGAAAATGGCTAAAAGAAGAAAAGCTTTTAAAAGGCTCGGCGTGGGAAAATCGGTGGGGCGTTGAATATTGTGATGAAGATACCAGAATAGATCCTCGGTGCTGCTGAACTACCCTCTGGGGTGTCTCTTTATAACAATAATTGCTACAACCCATAACCTGAAACCAGACCCCAGAATGTTGCTATAAGCTTATGCGGGAGGGAGGGGGCGATTATTATTATTATTACGTAGGCCCAACGTGCGGTTGCAGCCGACTTCAAATGAATTTTCCCGATTAAATTCGCAAAAGTTTAAGTGTTTGCATCAAAATATAAATATAATAAATAGCTCAATAGTAGGCGATGGAAATTTATCAATTAAAAATATCAAAACATACCCAAAATGACACGCATTGTGTGAAATTCACGAACGATAATCCAGGACAGAATTTTTTCGAATTTGGTAACCATCTGTAGATTCCGCACACATCAGCCAGGTTTATATATAAACCATGAATTAACATTAGTCTCGAAAGATGACTAATGCGACAGCTATAGAACGCCAAACGCACAAAGCAGTAACATATGGATTCTAGAGGGTGTGCACGAAAAAATCTGACCACTTAAATATGACATCAGGCGCCTCTACACTGCAGGTACTAAAATGGAATTGCAGCACTAGCTTCTTTGAATTGATATCTTACTGTAAATGACAATTTCAAAGTGTTTTCGTTGTGTAGTTTTCAAATAAATTCAAAAGAATACGAACGTCGTCAAAAAATATTGCACAAGCATTGTGCAAATTCAGCAATGTCATATTGCGCGATCGGAAAATGTCAAACAATATCAAAATTGGCCGTAGAAAATGTCTTAAACAATTTCTCTGAACGCTTAGCAATAGATAGCCAGCCAGGTTCCGGTAGGAAATCGGGTGCAATCTATAAAAAAAAACTCTACACCAATTTTTTTAATGAAAGCAGATTGTGTAACAATTGACGACGAGACGTACAAGTCTTTAGCAAATGTCTTGTCCCGAGTAAGGGCTTTTCTGCTTTAAGAATCGAAATACCTCTTATACTGTGTACGAAAGAGATCGAATTAAACAGAGATGGACAACTACCTGGGCAAGATATTTAAATTCTTTAAAGCTTGTTTTGAAAACACGCTTGTAAAAACTCTTTTACTCATTCTATTCAAAATTTCTTTGACACACTTTATAAAATACATAGTCTTTTTAAATGGAAGCATCTATTAGTAAACAAAGTTATATAGCGTGTTTATGTTTCATTCTTTACCTTTAATAAAAAATAACTACATAAACGAAAATAATAATCAAAAAATAGAGGTTTAGGAGTATTTTAGATAATTAAATAATCGCAGAAATTAATGTAAGAGATAAATTAAATAAAAATAAAGTAATAATATAGGCATTTATTTATGTAAATACGTTAAAATTTTAAAAAGTTATTAAATATTCAGCTGTTTTAATAAAAATACTACAAACTAAGAAAAAACTAGAAACATAGATATAGTAACTACTAAAAACAAAACAGTTACAAAACAAAAATTAAGAAACACCCTTGGAAAAGCATAGAACCTTAGATATCATTAATATCTGTTTACCTAAAATTTTTAGAAAATATTTGTGAAAGATTACAGATTTTTTAAATCACGCCTCCTTTTAAGTAGATTTGTCAATGGGTTTAATTTTTCTCTCTAACACATTATTCTGTCAATTACCCATCTCTCTCTTGCATGTATTACCTGACTGCAAAAGTTGTACCCATACTCATAAACATTCTAGTAACTACTTTTAAGATATAATCCTGTGAATGTACCCAAACTGTATTTATTATTAAACTTAATTTATTTGACCGGCAACTACTGGGAATTTTACCTGAAGGTGAATAAACCGGCCCTTAATGTTTCAATATACCTCGTTTGCATGCCCAATCTGATTCTACTTTGGAAACTTGGGGAATTATTATTAGTTTTGATTATTTATTATTTTTACTAATTTTTAAAATAAAAACTGATTACAGTTAGTACTAGAAATTTAGTTTTGTTTTAGTGTTTACAAAATAATTAAACTTTGTAAATAGACAAATCAAACTCGTAAATAAATTAATAGAGTTTATAATAAAGTAGAAAAAAGCATACGATATTTATTTCTTAAAATAGAAGAACCCGACACACGTTTAGGGTACCAGGGCGAGGGAGAAGAAGAAGAAGAAAATAGAAGAAACGATAGTAGAAGTGAAATGGCTGTTTTGCATTCCAGTAAAATAAGAAACTCACTTGAAAATAGCAGTTCTTATTACTCTATTGTTGTTATACAAAGCCACTCTAGGTAGGGTACCAACCTTTAAAACTGGTTATATTTGGTGTGTTGTTTGTAAACAAAAGAAACTATGCTCCGAAACGTACGTCGTTTCTTCTACCAGAATTGTTAAATGTGTTGCCTGCTCGGGACAAGACATTTGCTAATGTCGGGTGCTTGAATGGTAAAACCTTGAAGTATGTCAAGATAACCTTCCCTGAGGTTGGGGCTATTTACTCAATTTCGAAAAAGTTTTTTTGTGGCGACAGAATTGATGTATACACTGACGTCAGTAGACGAAATTGTATTTGCTGTACCTCCAATTAGATTTTTTCCAGAGCGCAATTTTTCACCGGTTTCCTCTTTTGTCTTTCCGCGGTGCCGGTTCCTCAGTGTTCTATTAGAATGACAGTCAATGCCAAGTATCAGATATATAGACCTCAAGTATCTAGAGGTCTATCTATGCTGGCTTGATCGGATGTTACTAATCCATCTGGAATCCTTTTCAGCACCCAGCTTAGATTAGATGGAGTTTCTTGCTGTGTAGGACGCTATGCCTGTATTCAATAAAAAGAGATAATTGCAGAGAAGATAAATGATTGCGTATAATGTTATAAAGTTGATGTCGATTCTTGACAAGATGCGTTAGCAAGTAAAGGAACGCGTCCACACCTCGTCCTCACATAGTTAGAGGAAAACCCCAACACTGAATTTCACTTTATTGGGAAGAACCCTTAGATCTTAGATGACCAACTGCTCCTAGATTTCTTCCAAGAAGCTTCCAAGCTAAGCTCCGTTTCCACAGAGAATGGGATAGTTCATCATTGTGCGCATGATGACGTGCCTGTCACCTCCACCAAATATAATTGTTCTAGTTGTCGCTCTAATTGTTGTTGCATGAACGGCCTTCACGACTTTTGTCAGATTCTCGTCCTTTATTCTCGAAAGATATGTAGATAATACATACCTCTATTTTCCTTTCTTTAAATTTGACAAAGTATAAGATTGTTCGAATTGTTAATATGAATGGCTTTGAGTTTCAATTAAACACGTAAGTTTTATAGAAAAAATGTATACCCTTTATAATCTACATATACACGAGAGGACAAATGTCGAAAGAAAAAAATCAACAATAATTGTTTGCTGAATAACCTGCTACAAGGGGTAAGTGATATCTTTAGAAAAGTGTGATCTTGGGGGAGGACATACTAATTAAATTGCTAAAAATGTTTAATTTATACAAATTAAACTGTTTGCCAAAAAAGTAATTAGCTGCGAGTAAATTTATCTTAGAAATTTAAAATTAAATGGTGTTTGATGAAAGTAAGTATATCATCAAATTAATTGAGATTAAGTTAACTGCAATTTAATTTGCTTTCAATTACTTATAAACAGGCCATGAGCTAACTCGAGCAAGCTTTATAAGCAAAATGATTTGCTTAAAAGTTTTCTTTTTAATCAAAATTGAAACTTTCGCTTGTTTAATATTAATCTTTTACAAAAGCAACATAATTATGATGTTAAGAAGGTTGAAGGTTGCCTTTTAAAAACTGGAAGTTAAATTTGTGTTGGACGATGTATTAGGGCTGGGAATTTGCCCTAGAAACCTGAATAAACACAAAAGGAGATACTGTTTCTTTAATGTATGTAATTTAGTAGTTAAGTGCAATAAAAAGTTTTTGTTGCTTTCTCCCAGATCAGTTGTTTTTTTTTGTTTTTAAATTGCCAAAGTTTTTGTTTGGTTGAGAAAGTGAAAAGCTAATACTTCTGGGCATTTCGTATTCGATTATTTTTGTTTGGGGAGTTTTCGAAAACTTATTTCGTAACTATTGATTTTTACCATTTATATTTGGCGTGCAATAGAAAGTATGCACCCCCAGGTATTTTTAAAAATGTTAGATGAGTTGCATTACCTCAATAAGAAAATAATTATTTTTAATAATTCTTTTATGAATCCCAAAGAAAAGGTTTTAATTTAATAAACATGCACTCTAGAACACACTAGGCTGTAAAAGGATAAATTTTAAAGTTGATGTTTCTTATAATCTTGGTAATCTTTCCTTATTCAGCTAACGATCTGAAATCATGACCTAATTAGGCAATTAAAATAAATTTTAGAACACTGTGTTCTAGAAAACTCTAGAACACACTAGGCTGTAAAAGGATAAATTTTAAAGTTGATGTTTCTTATAATCTTGGTAATCTTTCCTTATTCAGCTAACGATCTGAAATCATGACCTAATTAGGCAATTAAAATAAATTTGAGGCCAAATTAAGGCAAGTTTTGTCCTAAAACAGACAAACTGCATGGTAGTGACGATGTATGCAAAGTGTGTTGATAGCAAACTAAAATAATGTAATTTAGCTATGTTCATGTTATTGATATCTAAAAGTAGGTAAATAATGTTAATTAGCATGTAAGGTTGAATTTTGTCAAGATAGGAAGATGTAAATAGGTAATTTTAAGTAATATTAATAGGTAATATTAAGTTAATTTTAGTTATCCGCTAATTGTGTAGGAAAGATGTTTTGGTTGACTTTTTTAGTGACCTTGTTCTTTTATGTCAGTACAAGTGTCATATATCATTCGAAAGGGATTTTTTGGCTATCTATTTATTGAATTTATCTAAAGAATAATTAATAATTGTAAACAATTATGTGGTTATGTTGTATTTAGTTTTAAAAATTATTTTGTTTGTAACCAAAGATAGCACTAGAGCCTTCTTTTGTTTTAGTAACAAACTCTCTGTTATTTTAGAATTTTCAAACAATGAACACATGTTGAGAGCAAAAATTTAAAATTTTAAGGTTATGTTGAGAGTTTGAAAAATGTAAACAAAACAAACTTCAAAGATGTTAGGTTATATTTTGTTGAAATGTCGAAGTGTTAAATAATAAGTGTTGTGAATTTATTTGTGGAATAATATTTAATTACGAAAAGAAAATTTTATTTGGATAATAGAACTTTTAACCTTCGTTATAATTTGCATGTTGGAAGGCAATTTAATAAATAATTAATCATTAAATAGTCTTACCATATTTAAAACAAGCAGCTGGATTTTAATTTTGTTTATTAATCTGTTTATTTGGATGTTATTTGAAAGAGAGGTAGGTGGTTGTTCCTCCACCATTTTAGTATTTAAACGATATGAAAAAAACAGAGGATTGCTGTTTTGTAACAATTTCAGTTGGCAAGCTATTGGCACCAAACATTGGTTCGATTTAAAAATGTAAGGTATTTATTTAATTTTAAATAAAAATTTAGTAATTAAGATTATGATTATGCCAGAAATATTACTCCTCGGATAAAAGGCATTTAACTATCTTAGGATTGATTTTTCCTTTGTTCAAGGTATCCATTTTTTTATATTTCAGTTCTTTTGTTGTTTGTTGTTTGTGTTCATTTGTAAATAAATTTATTGTCCTTTCAATTTAAAGAAAATTTCGTTTATATTGTGTACATTACTTGTGTTTCCTAGATCTATATTTATTTAGTGCCCTATTCAAGTGACCCGTCTGAAGTGTGGTGAAGTTTTTAAAGTTTCACCACTTTTGTAATTAGCCGGAGCAGAATTTCTTTATGGTAGAGGTAGGTGGTTTATATTTTGTATCTATCATCACTGTGCTACTACCAAAGTCTGTTGCTGTATAACTTGTTTGTATTCTCATATAAATCAACTTATTATTATCAATACCAATCATAATAACTTGTTGCCCGAACCCGGGGTCATCCTAATTAAATACAGTAATAACAATCGTAGCAATATGTAAATAAGGGTCAATTGATTTTTAACACGTATAGAAATATTCAAAAATTAAAATATTCACGGTCGAATATTTTGGTGGAGAGATCATATGTAAACGATCATCATAAGACAAGCATAGATTTTTGAATTTTAACAACAATTAACATACTAATGACTTCTACTATACATGTAGTCATTTGTAAGGACTCGAAACTCAATCTGATTTACATTATGGCACAACGATTAGCCTTAGACATACAGACTTAGACATATCTCTGCGCAAACAGAGAGCCAGTATCGGAGTAATAACACAGTCATATATACATCCAGGATATAGCGTCGGGCTCCAGCCGCCCGATCTCCGCGCAGTTAACTGCAGTATATCAGTTATGCTTGTGAAATTATTATTTTATTTAGGTATCACTCAATTCTGATGTAAAATAGTGCTAATGTTTTTTACATATTAAAATAAATTAAAATAGTTTTCTTTAATGATATTAACTAATTGAATTAAATTGGAACAAGTAAAGTCAGGCCTACAATTACGTATTGAATATTAGAAACGTTTTAAATTAAATTCACCTTACATTTTTCTTAAAGTTACATTTAATTAAGGTTTATAAACCTTTTATTTTAATTTAATTCAATTAGTTTTAATTTTATTAGAGAAAACCATTTTGATGTAAGTACATGTGTACATCGAGGATGTGTATGTGTTATATCAGCAATCTCATATGCGCAGGTATTCCACTCCTTCATATGCCTGCTACTAATATTAGTGCTGTATATTATGTACTAACAATTGCTTCAGATCAAATATCTCCATGAATACTATACTTTCTTTTTGTATGACGAAAATAGTACGCCCTGTACTCTGTCCAGACAATGAACATGTGCATTCTTAACTATATAGGGTGTTTCACTGAAGATTCGTATCCTCTGAACAGGTAATAGTACACAGGAAATGCAACAAAAAAACTTACTATCGAATGCAAAAGTTCTGAGCCCTGAGTTTGAATGTGCACAGCTGAAGAACTAACCGCTTAAATTAATTGAAATAAAAACTGTTAGATAGACAATTTATTTTTGTGTACCTAAGACAGTGAATTTGTAAAATTATCGTATTTTTGGTTTATTGAAGTTTCGCAGATTATGTTACAAAAAGTCCTTTTTTTGGAAGTTTTGATGTAAAGCGTGTCTTTAATAATTAATATTTTATTAACTACTTGACAGAATTGAATGTAATTTTATATGCAAGTAGCTAATAGCGTTTTATGTATGGGGGAATTTATGTAATTTGATATCTGTATTATTTCTCAAGATATTTTATGAAATACCGGGTAATGCTTTCTGGTCTTCTAGTGCCTTAATCAAGATCTTTTTTTTACAAAGGTAGTATTTTGTTAATAAAACAACAAATACGACAAGAAATCTTGAAATTATCCACGAGTTAATTAATAAATACTTCTTTAAAAATTATTTTAAAAATATTCACGAATTAATTAATAAATAACTCTTTAAAGTAGTATTTATTAATTAATTCGTGAATGTTTTCAAAATTACTTAAAGTATTTGTTGTTTCAAAAAAAAATACTTGCTACTGCAAAAAAAAGATCTTGGTTAAAGCACCGAAAAATCAGAATGCATTACCCTCTATTTCATAGAATAACTTGAGAAATAATACAGATATCAAATTACATAAATTCCCCCATACATAAAACGCTATTAGCTACTTGCATATAAAATTACATTCAATTCTGTCGAGTGGTTATTGCAATATTAATTATTCAAGACAGGCTTTACGTCAAAACTCCCAAAAAAACGTACTTTTTGTAATAAAATTCAAAAACCTAAAATCAGATAATTTTACAAATTTACTATTGTATACAAAAATAAATTGCCTATCTGTTTTTGTTTGAATTAATTTGAGTGGTTAGTTTTTTTGCTATGTGCATTCACACTCAAGGTTCAGAATTTTTGCATTTGATAGTAATATCATTAGTGCCTATCTGTCATAATAACCGAGAAAAAATATTGTTTTTGAAATGTGGGTTTGGTGGTCACTGGTTTAAGAATTAAGAGTTGGAGCTGCATCAGCTGCCTACCTGCATCTTCAAGTTGATATATGATAAATTGATGCTACTAGGTGATGTCACAGTTTGTTATGACTATTATTTTGGTTTTGTCCTATTTAGTTTAAGTAAACTCAATGTCAGCTAATGTTTATGTACTGTAAACGTGGTCAACTTTAAATTATCAATAATAATAAACTACTTACAACGCTGCCTTGTTATGTTGTTTTAAGAAGATTATTAATTTGTAGGTAATTTAAGAGTAAATAGCCGTGAATTTAAAAGGATTTACTTATTAGTTATTACTGAACCCGTTTTCTTTAATCTTTTTGAAGAAGCATCAATTTAGATTTTGTAAACATTAAAAACAAATGTTTGTAAACACAATAAAATTCTCCTCACTATCATTCAATTTTCAAATTATCGCGTCAAAGGTCGCATAGTTTTACGAAGTAATGAAAGTAGTAATTAAGATGTTTATTTATTATTAAAATGGTTAAACTCAACCACTGTCATTTAATTTTACGCGAGTATGTAATATTAGGCAGATGAGGTTCAGTTACTAATTTTCCATTTATTAGACATTTAAAATAGAAATCATTTCGTTGTGTTTTAAATAAATGTAGTTTTTCGTTGTGATTATTTATTTGATAAAAGTAACCATTTTACATAAAACATATTTTGTGAAACGCCCTGTATAAAAAAATGTTGAATTAAACATTTCTAACAACTTAATTAAATATAAAACCGATTAGTCCGTGAATTTTTCCTCTTTCTCTCGAATTCTTAATAGAATTTTATGGAATAGTAATGAAATCCTGAAATACTCTCATAAATAAATAACTGAAGCGAATTCTTAATATTTACTATCTATTAAAAAAAACTTTCTGGTTATCAATTGAATAACACGGAACTACCTTTTGGTTGGTCTTTTTTTTTATTAATACGTAGTTTTAAATAAACGCTTGAAAGAAAAACCCTTCCCAAGGTGAAACCTTAACAAAATTATGATAATATAGCGAAACATTTCACGATAGAAATAGATTTCATGAAGGCAAAACAAGATAAAAATAGTTTTACTAAAATAAAATTGGTTGTCAAAAAAATTATAAATTTGCATAATCGTTACAGAGCGTAATTTATATGAAAACGGACTAAAATACAAAAAAAAGAAACTTTTAAGTTCTCTTTTAAGTTCTACCCCTCACGCTCACGAAAGTTATCGTAATAAGGAGAAGGGCAAATATGATTAAGTACTTACCGCTCTTAATTCCCTAGGCGAAAACAGATATTTTAAATTAGCCCTTAATGGTACCATAAGAAGAAGGAAGAAGGGAAACGCTAACGATGCTTTTGTAGATTTCACAGTCCATAACAACGCTAAACACATTAATTGGATAAATGTGAACAGATGCATCTTCGCTGTTTTGACCTGGAACAAAACGAAATACACGTTACTACTAATTACATGCTTGTAAATCAAAGTGCATAACAGACTTCATGGTGATTATTTAATGAAGCAAATGAAAATGAAAATCATGATATAAGCTTTCTAGATTGTTACGAGTCATATACTCTTATTAACGATCAATAAAATATATTTATCGTAAACCAGAATATGATTCATAAAAACCAATAACCCGATTCAAAGCAAACCACCGGTTACGTATAATAAAAAAATTGTAATGCGTTTCTTTTCTTGTAATTATGAGAGACTCATCAAAGTATAGGAACATTAGAACGCGAACAAGAAATTTCTAACGCTCTAATTGCACCTCAAATTAGACGTAACTTAAGGAAGTTGTGGTGGGATAATCTGAGCCAAAAGTTATTAAGGAGCTGTGCTATTTTGACAAATAGAAATAATTACACAGTTTTGGTTCAAACATGGCTCAAACGATACTAGTTTTATTAGAATGCATGTGAAAGCAGTTTAGTTATTATTTATAAATGTTTTTAATTAATTATTAGTCTTTTTAAAGTCAGATATTAACTTTTGATTGCTTAGTCCAAACCTAGAACGTCAAAAAAAGATGAAAAAAATACTTATAACCAGAAATTTCATTCAAGTCTACTTTTTTATTAATAAAAATAAAATAATATTACTATGTAAACACTAAAAAATAAAGAAATCTCTCTAGAATATAAATAAATTATACGCTGCTAGAGTAGTGAAAAAGTGACAACGTTGCCTTAAATTGGCACCAGTATTTCGTTTGTTGTTCTGATGAAAACAAATTAATGCAGTAAATGACGTTGACTCATGTTTTGAGATTATCTTTTCAAATATCACAAATATACGTATATAAAACGATGGATGAAACACTATTTATTCAGATTCATTTAAACCGTAGCAGTAAAAAAAATCCCGAATTATGTATGTTTTTATTTAACACAACTGATTTCGTTTACGAGATGTAAATTACGAGCGGCCAGTGGTGCTGCATGGAGTATAAAGCATTTAAGGTTCCCGTAAGGGCACGCTAGTTTGTCGTAATGCGGCGTTGTTACATTGCGAGCTATATCAAGCACTCAATCGACAAATTCTTCGTATTAATTTGTTTGGCAATTTCTTTAAATGCATAAAAAACTTCCAAAATATGAAAGTTTAATAATTATTTATGTACCAAGCTTTGTAAATTAATCTTTACGGGCGAGCTGGAAAGTTTGTGGGGCGAGCGTCGAAGGAGCAAGCCTCCATAATCCAGTGGTCCAGCAAAGATTAATTGCAAAGTGTGACGCGTACAAAGTTTTATTTCCACCTCCATCAGCTTTTTTTTTTATAAATTGCATATTTTTTTATAAAAAGACGTTCTGTAATCAAAGGCTATAGCACAATTTATAGCTAGGTGTTCTCACGGTATTGTGGTTAAGCAACAAAGTATCTTCCATAACTTTTTGTTGACGAGCATTGTAGAATTCTACAGGTGTCTTTTAGAAGCCCTTAAAGTTTTACAGGGCTGTAGTTGTAACTACTCATTTACTTAGTTACCATAAATGCATGTAAAGTGTCATTTACCTAATTTTTCGGGAAACAATTTTCAGCATTAAAATCTATCAACTTCACTAATTTCTTTTACATTTTCATCCTTTTTCTCTACAGCTACACCTCCCTTAACACCACCATCATCGTACAACACTGGCAAAGGCAGGTTCGCGTTTGAATAACTAACATATAACTAATTAAAGTTTCTATAAATTACAAACTCGCGATCTACGTAGTTAGATACCCAAGTAGTAAGGTGGTTTCGTTTGACAAGAATTTTATACATTAAATCCACCACAGTAAATTATGCCATATTTGATTATACAAGGTGTTTTACTAAGATTCGTATCCTCTGAACAGGTGATAGTACACATAAAACGCAACGAGAAAATTTAATATTATTAGTGGCTATCTTTCATAATAAACGAGAAAAAAAATGTTTTTGAAAAGTGGGTTGGTGATCACTGGTTTAAAAATCACAGTTGGAGCTGGATGTTCATCCTGCATTTTCAATATGATATCTGATACATTGATGCAGCTGCTGCTAGGTAATGTCACAGTTTGTTTTGATTATTATTTCCAGCAGTTCCCAAAAGTCGACCTTTCTAGCTAATTTTTGCGATGTGCGTAACATTAAAAATGGCATAAGGGTTTTTTGGTCCTATTGACGAGTTCAGCTGTTCAGAGGATACGAATCTGAACTGAAACACCCTATATGTACTTGGGCCTCTGACAACGCCAATGATCTGGACAGTGTTCAATTGACAAAACAGACCTCAGTGACTTTTTACCCATGAGCACCCACGTAGGGGTCGAGGAAAAGGTTTAATATCAAATCTAATCTGGACAGCAGATGTTTCCAGGGTCTGGTTTCCAGGGAGTGGTTAGAGGTCAGAGCTGACCTTGATGGGAAGGTCTCCAGACTCGATTTCGTTTAGTCCAGTCGTCACTCTTACAAAAATATAATTTTCGATTTACCGCCCTCCAGGCTGGAGAGCCTCCATCCAGAGGTTGAGGAAGTGGTCGGAGGCCAAGTATGACCTTGACGGAAAGTTCTTTAGGATCGATTGCATATAGTCCCGTTGTCACTTATTCAAAATTATTACTTTTGAACCGTGATCCCTCTTGTAGGAGGCAAGGGAGTAGCCGGTGGTCAAATCTGACTTCGACAGGGAAATCTCTAGGATCGATTATATATAGTCCCGTTACCACTATTTCAAAGGTGTTACTTTTGCTATATAATCGCTTGTAGGGGAGTTGCCGAAGACCAACTCTAACTTCGAAGACAAGATATCTAGGACCAATTAGATATAGTGCCGTTGTCATTTTTTTCTAGCTAGTCTCGGTGAAAAGCGTGACGAATATTGGACTGACAGACAGTAAGCTACTGTTGGTACAGGACGCCTAAAGATCGATATTCAGTAATAATTGTTTCTAGTAGTGAAGGTGTAACTTAAATAATATAGTAATTAAACAATATACAGTGTTGGTAAAGCTTCGCTTTGGGTTTGATCTTCGTGTGTGAGCAAAGGAAAAATAGCGAATAGCAATACAACTGAGATAGATAGATATTTACCGCATAGTTACCATGATAACCTGTTGGCATTTTTAAAGTCAAATATGTATTAATGATATACTTACACGAAATTACACAGGGTGTAACTAAAATGCTTGCCCGAGTTGACGAGCGAGTGCTCCATACCAAAACAAGAAAAACAAGTTCCTACTCTAGTAAAATGAGACTTGCCCGATCACTTTTCTGCTAATAATTAAGGTAATAGTTATAAGACAATTATTTATTACTAAAGTATATATACAATAGTTTCTTTATCTTCCTCAAATTTCATGTCTAAAAATGGTCTATGGCCGATGATAAAAAAAATGGAGATCGCAGAGTTATCACGAAACTACGGCTTGTTTGCAAAATATCTCAGAACTCGACAACGGAGGCAAAAGACAAATAGACAAACAATCCACTACGAATTCTCGTTAGTGCTTTATATATAAAAATTAATAATGCTTTATTCTGATGATACTGGCGGTGGTGAGTTTTAGACCGTTAGGTCCAACCTAGAACAGGCCACCATGAACTTGGTCAGCAGGGAAATTCTCATTTTGGTCAGAAGATCGGTTGCCCTGACCAGCTTTCTCTAATTCCTATATTCTAGGGGCTTTTCAGTTATGAAACCTTTTCTGAACTTTAGGTATTTAACAACGATAATATGGCTGTACAATGGAAATCTGAGGTCCTTTAGTTAAAATTGTTTTTATCAGAGGACAACTCTTAGATACCTAAGAGCTTTGGCGGTGTTCTATTGCTATACTATTTCAGGTGATGTATAGCGCCCACTTTGCTTCGCGGTAACTTTTGTCTCCAGTAACTTTTCTGATTGCAGAGATATAAATATAAAGACGTGTGTTTTCTTAAGCTACTGAAAGACCTGCACAGATGATAACTAGTCGTATGTCATATAAATAGTAAATTTAATACTGTATGGTTGAAAACCTTCGTATAAAAGAAAACTTCTTAAGCTTCTTCTGACACCAGTGGCTAGGTGTCAGTTCCAACTCAGTGAAGCCTCCCTAACAATCACACCTTTTCCCGACAGGCTACAGCGTGAAAGTGTTTACAGCATTCTATTTGTTGATCTAACATTCGCTTCTTGTTGTAGCCAATAAGAGCAGGATAAAAATTTTAAATCTGTCTCCTACGTTAGATGAGTTTTGCGTAAATCATTAAATAATGGAATTTTTTCAAATTCTTTGTTAGAAAGCTTTTCAAACACACAACAGAAATTCTACTGACTTTCTAATTAGCTGTTTCTTCACTACGTAGAAACTGATAGTGATAGGTACAGAATATTTTGCCACTTTATAACTAATTAGTATGCTTTGCTTGTCACGCGTACGTAGTTCATGTCTAGTCCATATTATATTTTCATGTAACATTAATATTCATAGGAATTTATCAGTTATTGCTTTATTACATTGTTGATATCCACTGTATTTCCGTACAGGTTATTTAACTGTAAATCATACGTAACACTTTTTATTTCCAGGAAGAAGAGCTTTATTGCAAATTACAATGTTCGTTCTAATATTACTAAATTGTATCATGGCATGTATCACTTATCAGTCATTCATAACATTAGTAATTGGCCATATGTGCCTGACACAGGCATTTGATGAATTTTTCTTGCTATTTACAGTGACTGCAAGAGGGCAAGTGGACTATGTCCAGATGGATGATTCTAAACCGAAAATCAGGTTCCGTAATGGGTTGTATTGGAGTCTTTGTATGCTTGGTTATTTTGTTTGTTTGATATTCGTCACATGAAATAACCCATTGTTTAACATCACTGTTAATTGAGGTCCACAAGAACCGACTTGTAATGAGTCTTTGCAAAGCACGTATTCCAGGGTGTGAAATATTATGAAAGTTTTTGAATACACTAAACCGAAATTGTTATGGGATGTACGGGCGTGGAAAATCTTGACTTTTACCCACCAATAATAATGAACCATTTCTTGTAAGCATTAACCTGCCTAAAAATAAAGATATGTTGACGAAGACGCTTTTTCTTTGATGGTCTTTATAGTATGTGTGCAAACTACCTTTGTGGACTTAGAATGAAACATATTTTAAGTTTCCTTATGTTTAGTTCAAAGTTGTCATACGTTTTTATAAGATCTTTCTGATTTGCTGGTGGATAGAGGTTGCTTGCAAGGATTACGATCATAAGTTCAGAGAGACTATTAGAAGGGTGAATTAGAGCAGGCCATGACTTGACTAGATTTGTATAAATATATCTCTTTCTCTGTCTAATATACTGCCAAAGTGACTAATAAAACTGTATAAGGCCTGCACTAACTTTTTATAGTCAAGTCCTTTAGTCAATAGTCTTTTTATATGTATGCCATTGTTTTAACCAATATTAAATCAGTATTTTCCTACCAGATACTTCTGAAAGCATAGGTTGACTTCTTATCCTCTGCGTGTCCAGTAAAACATTCTTTGCAACGATCAAAAAAGTTGATAACCTTTTACTACCAAAAGACGTAAGCGACAAATTGTAGGGGGCGTCAACGGTATAATCTCAAATCCAACGTAACGCTAGTAGGGCGTTTATTTTGACCGAAATTAAATTACTTATATAAATGAAATTCTTTTAACTCAGTGAATAAACAAATTATAATTTAAAGATAAATTAAAAATTAATAAATAAATGGTGTTATACTGACAATTTTAAAACTCTTTTTGTGGAGATCAAGAGATCTAATAATATCTTAGTTCTAAATGTCACCACTGTAAAATTGTCGAAGGCGTCTACTTCTCGGTAGGTAAGAAACTACGTCATTAGGCTTCCAACAGAGTAACAGGCACTTGACTTTTATAAAGTTGTTTATACGGAATGCGTGGGGCTAAAGACTATAATAAAAGCTATAGATTACACTACACGATACCACCGAGACAAAACATCATAAATATTTTACAATTTCCCGTGTTCCAAATGTTTACCCAATGCCCCGTTTGCCTTTAATCAATAATGCTAATCGAAATATCCGAATACATAACACTATGGGAAACAAGCGAAGACACACAGGTTTTTTTGAACTTTTCTGTCGTGTAGCTCACATTAACTTTATCCTACACTACTCGACCATTCTTTACTTTATTCACTTTTATTGAAAGCACAAGAATAAGTTAATGTTAGTAAGATAACGCAAGCCAGCTAACTTTGGAATACTTTTTATTTTACTGCCTAGGCAGTTTTATGAAATTTTGTCGGACTGTTCGACAAACGCCTTGAGGCAGGGAAGTAAATCATTACCGGACTTGTTAGGCAAAGTTTTTACAAAAACAAGTCTTGTAAACTAACAGTCAGATGATCACCTTGGTAGTAGCTGCAGAAAAATTTAACTATTAGTTCTATAAGGATAATATGCACTTGTATAATTTAGATGTCAGGAAAAACAACCCTCATATGGTCAGTTCGACTACGAGTATGTCTTATATAGAATTATGAAATGCACATACTCTTCGAGAGTGTTGTTAGCTACCTCACTGAAAGAATGAATGTCGAAAATATCCCCTTAAAAAATAGATTTCAGTTACAGCGTTGGAAATTCTCTAGATTAATTATCAGTGATTAGAATTAAGGATTAAATCAATCCCTAACCACCATTTCTAAAAAATATTCTTAAAAGTCTAATCTCTAACACCAAAAATATTTTGAAAAATCTAATCTCTATTCTCCAATTTTAAAAACTATTTTTAAGAAGTAAGTCCCTTATTCCAAACAGATATTTTGGAAAAACATTACTAATCCCGAAAAATATTTTTAAAAAATCAATCACTAGTACCAAAAAAACATTTTTATAAAAAACTAATTCTTTATTTCTAGTCACAAAAATGTTTTTAAAAATACGATCCTTAATAACAATTTATTTTAAAAATCCGATCCCTAATCTCAAACAAATATTTTTAAAAATTAACTCTTTAATCCCCAATCTCAAAAAAATATTTTAAGAGATCCAATCCCCAATCCCTACATTTCCAATTTTTTTAAATTCTATCCCCAATCTTTAATCCAAAAAATATTTTTGAATAACCTTAATCCCCAATCAATTGTCCAATCCCTTGTCAAAATTACAGCACCTTATAGCATATATTTTTAACATGAACCTAGACGATATAATAAAAATAAATATTTATGCGACCCATTTTTAAACTTTCGTGTCACAAAATTGAGTTGCGACCCTATGGTTGCGGTCCACTGTTTTAGACAGTATGTTAAATAAAAAAGGTCACGTTTTAAATGCACTGTCTTGAGGTAGTATTCAGGTATTAAGCTATTTTCGAATTGGAAATTCCCTAATTGGAATTTATTAAAGAAATACTAGAGTATTAAGCGAAACTTGAAGGTATTAGAAATAGTACAATTGTACCATCAAAAACAGCACTGAGAACGGATAAAAAAATAAGCATTTTCATCGCAGCGCACCGGTCGGCAATTCGAACGGGGATTCAAAAATTCTTGTTGAAACTTGCAATTATTCCCGTTTTGGTACAAACCTAGGGCAAGTTTAATCAACTTTAATTAATAATAATAATTGTTACTATTTGCTCATAGACTGGTACTGCTACCAGGACCCAGATGCTATGAAGCTTGTCCGGGAGGGGGGACGATATTATTTACCGGCTTACAGATGGTATAGCACAAATTCCACATTTGTGTTATATCTAAGGAAAACCTCAGAAAACCTTAAACAGATTTGCCGACACCGGGAGTCGACCCCGGTCCGAGACACTAAACTGCCGCTAAACTACCAAGGCTATGGAATTAGTCTAGCCATGCAATTATTGCCATAAATACGTTTGTTGAAACAACCATATCTCTGGCAATTAACCTCTGGTTAGAAATTTAATTGACGTTTGTGAAGTTGGGCCTTAATGGTTTAAATAAGTTTGGATATACCTAAAGCAACTTTCGAAAGTATCCTCTATCTGCTGCGAAAATATACCGTGAGATCATTTAAATTTAAAATTAAAGTAGGCGGGAATTTTTTTATACGTTTGGCGATCCTGCCAATTGACTCGCTGTGTAAATTAGAGGTTATGCAATTTTATGTTCTAGATTAAACATTTTGGAGCGTCACTTTGACAATTCAAATCAAACTGTGAAGTGAACAGTTAGTGTTGCCAATCTAATTTAAAAATCACAGCCAACTTTAATTATAAATTCAAATGATCTCGTGGTATCTCATGCAAGCTTTTCAAGGTGTTGCAATGAAGCTGTCGTTACTAACGTGTTAATTATTGACCCATGGGTTAGTTTTTGGGGGTCGAAACCCTTCCCTCCCCCCGAAATTCTTGTATTTATCACAGAGATTTTCAAAAACGACAAAAGTAAATATTAAATCTTTAAAGATAATAGTAATAAATCGATTACAATCTGTATAAATTTCAGTCAATCTACTATTTGCTGCTTACAACTAAATAATCATACGAATGTACTGATGTACTCATTTTCAAAAAGTAATCTGATATAAACAATCACAATCCAATTGTCAAGGTTATTAACCCCTTTGCCGCGAAATGTCGACCTATGCTCGTATTCCAGGTATTGTGATGACAAGGAAGGTAGGTTTAAAAGTGTACCCATCGCGCTTGCACTTGTGAATTATGAAGCAAATTATAAAAGCTTTCATTGTTTTTATTGTAATTTAGCAATAATAATGAATAATAATTATTATATTAACAATCATATAATAATGTAAAAAATTAGTCAATTTTACGTTAATTGAAGAACAATTTTTAATAACTTTATATAATGAGAATAACAAAATTATGTAAAGAAGCCAAATTAACGGTTTTTCAAGGTAACGTCATAGTCATTACCTTTTTTTTGTTTATTGTTTCCAGCCTTATTTTGTGGAACTCCATAATCATGAAATAAATAAAGATTATTAAAAGTTTCACAGTTTTATTAAAATACAACCTGACAATATTGTTTCAACAGCTATGCTGTCATTATCAAAGGTAATATAATTATAAACAAACACGTCGCTAAGGTAGATACAAAATAGGTAACTAGATAAAATAATAATAATAATCATAATTAAATATCTAATACTCGGAGAATTACTGAGCTCAAGTTGTTCATTCATTAAAGGTACCCTGAGTTTGTATATCTCAAAGGCTTCTAAAATGTCTAATTTGCGTTTGTTATTACAAAAATGTAGGAATTTAATATTATTTTGAGGAGGTATCATTAAGTACTAATTGCAGAGCGATGTTTTCTATATCTGCAACTGTGGCTTAATTAATTAAAAAAAAGGTATGTACCTACCCCTAAACAGAACTGTAATAAATAATAATAAATTTTAACATTAATTTGCACATATTTCATTGGAGTGAAGTCAAGACAACTGCACAAAACGCATGACTTACGTCCTGGATGTTTAAGTGATACTCGGAGGCTAGACGCTAGTACAAAAAGCGGTCCAGGGTTCGATTCCCCGTGGAAGCGATAATTTTTTTAGATGGATCTGCATTCAAAATGTAATTTAATGTAAAAGCAAATAAATTAACCTTTATCTAAAATTTATAATATTTTATATTTCAAATAATTAATAATATTATAATATTGCAAGTGCTGACATCTATGGCGTTTTAATAGAACTACTGATCGTGACAAATCAATTCTCACGGTCATTACCGTTCAGTTGAGTGATTGTGTGCAATTAAGTCATTTTCATGGTTACTAGATTGTGCGGAATGTGTAACTTTTTATGGTGGTCGTAGATAAAAAATAAAATAAAATATGCATTTGTAAGCTTATAATTATAACATTATAAGGTTGATTTAGCGGTAATCTTTGTAGGAAGAAGATGCAAGAATTTTGCTTTTTACTGATGACACGGTTTTTTATGCAATGTTTTATAGAAAATAAAATATACAGTGTGGTTATAAAATAAGGAACAGAATTCAACTGCGTTATTTAATGTTTTCAAGCAAAACGCTGCGACAGGTCAATTTTATTTTTTAATTAGCCACCTTATGACATAACAATTTTACTTATGTATTTTTGCACAATGACGTCATCATTGGTATTTTTAAATGACAACCCCAATTTTCTTTACTGGTTCTTATACAGTGTGTTTTTTGTAAACGATAATATAGGAAATCCAATGGAATTTTATCATTTTCCTCGTAAGTTTGTACCCTTGCAAATGTAATTAGAAATCTTGGTATCAATCGAAAGAAGAATTCATTTTACGTCAAAAAAATATTAAACTTTATGAAGAAAACCAAAATCGATTTAGAAAAAGACGTAAAAAGCTTATTGATTTACTGCTTTTGGTAATAAGTTATTAAAAAAAAGCTGGAAGCTGAACGCCAATTGGTGTAGCGGTTAACGCTTCAGATTCCTAATCAAAAATCGCGAGTTCAAACCCCGTCATCGTATACTTTTTTTTTAATTGTATTGCTTACTAATTATTATGGTTAGAACTTTATTACAAGGATTATTAGTTTTATGCCTTTTTTTCATTTGTCTTTCTGATAGGTAGATAAAATTGTACAAAAAGTAACGGTAAACCCCCGTAGCAAAAATATCTAACAATAAAAAAATTAATAATCGTTGTAATAAAGTTCTAAAAATAATAATCAGTAAGCAATACAATTAAAAAAAAAGTATACGATGACGGGGTTTGAACTCGCGATTTTTGATTAGGAATCTGAAGCGTTAACCGCTACACCAATCGGCGTTCAGTTTCCAGGTTTTTTTAATAGCTTATTACCAAAAGCAGTAAATCAATAAGCTTTTTAAGTCTTTTTCTAAATCGATTTTGGTTTTCTTCATAAAGTTGAATATTTTTTTGACGTAAAATGAATTCTTCTTTCGATTGATACCAAGATTTCTAATTACATTTGCAAGGGTACAAACTTACGAGGAAAATGATAAAATTCCATTGGATTTCCTATATTATCGTTTACAAAAAACACATTGTAGATGGTCCAACTACTTAAATGATGGTGTAAAAAAATTGGTACCTTAGATAACTATTTTTTTTGAGAAAATAACGCACTTAAAAATTTAAACTTGTTTTTGCAAATTATCGTTATCACGTCTGTATCGTTTTTGACGGATGAAACAAAAACTAATACTCGTAAATTTGACGTTTTAAAAACAGCGCTTGAGTATTTTAGTGAAAGTGTGAAAGAGGCATTTCGCAAGTTTTTTAAAAGCGAATTCTCTTTGCCGTTAACAAAAAATGGCACGTTTAACTGAACGGGAAAACAAAGAAATTTTAATAATGGTTGGATATGGTGATAAGCAAAGAACGCACGAGGAAACATTTGAATTATTCAACCAAGAACATCCTGATAGACCGCCTGTTGCAAGATCCACAGTAAGTAAATTTGGTTGCCAAATTTACTGAAACGGGATCCGTCCATGATTTGCCTCGGCAAGGTCGACCTCGAGTAAAAGAAGAAACCAGATTAGATGTGTTACTTGAAGCTGAATAAAATCCTCTCCATTCTACAAGGCAGCTAGCCCTAAATAACAACGTGGACCACTCTTTTGTCGTGAAGTTGTTCCAGAAAGAGAAATATCATCCTTACAAAGTTCAATTGATTCACGAATTAAACGAGGATGATCCAGACCGCCGCTTGCAGTTTTGCGAAGAACTAATGTTACGCTGCGATGAAGACTTCAATTTTTAAAATAATATCCTATTTTCTGACGAAGCCACTTTTTGCCAGAATGGGACAGTACATCGTCACAATTGCAGGTATTGATCAAGAGAAAATCCTCACTGGACTCAAAACTCTCGCAGTCAACGTCAAGGGAAATTAAATGTTTGGATTGAAATAATCGGCGTTTAATAGGGCCTTATTTTTTTTAAAGGAAACCTTATAGCAGCACGTTATTTGGAGTTTTTGCGGTTTGATTTAGTGACAGCTCTAACAGCAATGTTTTTAAATGATCACGAAGCAGATGTACCCCATCAGGATATTTGGTTTCAACAAGACGGGGCGCCTCCTCACTTTGGAATAAACATCCGTCAATATCTTGATGCCACATTTCCTGGAAGGTGGATAGGACGTCGAGGAGCAATTGAGTGGCCACCGCGTTCACCAAACTTGATTCCCTTAGATTTTTTTCTGTGGGGTTATTTAAAATCAAAGGTGTATTTCAATAGGCCAAATAATTTCGACGAGCTATGGCAAAGAATTCGCGCTGAAGTGGAGCACATTATTCCTGAAGTCCTTGAGCGAAGTGTACAAAGTGTGTTATTTTCTCAAAAAAATAGTTATCTAAGGTGCCAATTTTTTTACACCATCATTTAAGTAGTTGGGACATCTATAAAAACCAGCAAAATTGGGGTTGTCATTTAAAAAAAAACAATGCTGACGTCTTAAGTAAATTTTTTATGTCATAAGGTGGCTAATTAAAAAATAAAATTGACCTGTCCGAGCGTTTTGCTCGAAAACATTAAATAACGCAATTATGAATTTTGTTCATTAATTTATCACCACACTGTATAATTGCATTTCTAAAACAAACGGAAACAAAAATTACTAAAAGAGAAACGAACTGTTTATTAGACAGGAATTTATTTAATCTTTAAAAGGAATTTTTGAGCAGTGCATAATAAATTAAACAGGAAGCTATTAGCGTAAGGTAAACAAAAGGTGTGAGTAATTTATTAAACAATATTAACCATTTTTTAAATACAAATCGTTTTACGTGGTTTTTCTAAATTTTCTAGCAAAATCTCGTAATTCATAATAATATAATAATAATAACTGTTTTATGCCTTTGTTTTTAAAAAGAACAGATGGCATGTAAAATAAATGTCATGTCCCATACCAAAAACCTTCCAATTTAATATAATAACAAAAACATCATTATTATAACTCTAGGATGGAATTAACAACACAACATGCAAGCGAAACTAAAAGCTTGCCCTTGAATATTAAAACATAAAACAAACGCATATTCGTCATATTAAGTTCAAACTGTTAATGACTATGTCAATATATTTTCTAGATAAAACGAACAATATTTCCTGATAAGAGATAACGTCCGGTAAACACTGACTGTATTCAATAACAAAGGAAGTCTTTCATATTTTAAAAGAGAAGCTGTTTTTAACAATAAATGTTCATGTAGTAGGTTTCACATTACTACTTCAACAAAATAAATACATATTTATTCCATTCCTTCAAAAACGTTTCCCCCGATTTCATTATCGATTCTTTGTGTAGTGCGCAACGCACGAGAGCTTCTGCAGAGCTAACTATTCCGGTTTGGGTACGAGAGAGTGCAATTTCTTGAGCAGGCACGTACCGGCAAATTCAAAACCCGGCAACCAGTATTTGTTTGGACGATTGTTACGAACTCCCTACCATCCGGCACACGCGCTGCCTCCACGCCGAGAGCCGAAAACCACAAATTACATTAGCGTAGACGATATAATGTTCCTCAGGGGGCACGGTGTTTAATAATCGTCTCGTGGTAAATAATATTCCCAAAGCACTACTGTAGTGGCGGTGTTCTAAATTAAGGCTTTAAAATTAAATGTCGATTGTTTACGAAAACAGCCTACAAGGAGGATAAGAAACATTGACAACAAGTAAATCAATTAGTTTAGTTGGTGTTTGGGAAAAGGCTAAAACGAATTTGTTTTGGTTTTTATTTTTGGTTTCTTGCTTTAGGGCAAAGAGAAAATGCTTGTAGGGATTTTATCGATTTACACCTGGTTTTTTAGGTCAACTGAAACGTTTCACATTAAGTTATTTGTGACGATATATATCATAGACACGCCTTTACAAAGAATAGATTAAAAAAATTAAAAAAAATATATCGGTTCTGCATTTCAATCGCTCATAAAGTAATTGTTGGTTTCGTTTTGAGAAATATAAAGAGTTCGGAAATATAGCATATAGAATTTTGATTCAATAATTATGTTTATCCGAAAAGTTATGGATAAATAATAAAGGCTCCAATAAATAAAGAAGTCAAAAGGCCGAATCTTATCTTTAATGGGTATTACTGAACGATTACCATCGATGCCAAATCTCAGGCGCGGATGCTGAATTCCAATTAGGTTGGGATCTGTCCCAGTTTTTCTTAAATTCTCCGGAATTTAAAAAGCTTATCATTAACCTTAGCATTTGTCGTTCATAAGTGGTGCTAAAATTAATTTTTCAGATTTTTCGAGCCACTATTATCAGATAGATTGAAGGGGGAGGGGGGTGTCACAAAAATGAGTATTTGAATCCTCTTCCTTATGTCATTTTTTGATTGAAGAAAAATTGAAAATTTGTTCTGTCCTATAAATTATCACTAGTAATATCCCGAGTGCATGTCAAATTGTCGATAATTTAATTTTCTCGAGTGCGCGAATGCGCACGAGAGAAAATTAAGAGACAATTTGACATGCACGAGAGAACATTTTGGCAGACTATTTCCCGAGAAAAATTTAAATGGTACAAAGAAACTTACTTCTGTGTTAAAAAAGGTTTTTTCTTTGAATTATTGCACCGTCGGTGACGATCATGTTGGTCTTGAATCGGTATCTAGTACAAATTATCGATAATTTGCACTAGTGCAGTATTATCGCTGAAATTTGATCGTTGCTAGGTTAACGTAAAACATTACAGCTTTTTGGTTGGCTTAAATTTTTCGAGGGAAATAGTCTTCATAATACTCACAACGATTGCAATAGGACTCCTGGCCGTAGATCTACGAAACTATAACAAGAGCGGTACAAAAGACTTGTGAATGAATCAAGTCGCAACTAAAGATTTGAAAAAATTAGTAGCGGTGGTTCATTTCATTACAAGTGTCGCCACCGCGTGCCAAGATTTATCGAAACAATCAGTCATGATAAGTCTATATTTTGGTCATTTGTCAAGGGTTTGGAAGTTATGACTCCAGTGACTCCTTCCTGGATCCTAGTATTTTATAGATCCTAAATTACATTTCCAGCGTCACTTGTTCTCTTCAAAATCATATCAACTAATTTGTAGTCTGTGTTTGTTAGAGATAACCATAAAGCATTGCGTATAGAGCTTAGAGTACAAAACATGTTACTCTAATTCTAAAAAATGGATCACGGATCTTCTGACTGTTGGTTTTTAACAAATTTTCCTGATTTTTGGATATGTTGCAGAACTCGACCATAGAAGCAAAAGTTATCATTGCACCAAGAGTGCGAATCAGACCTTTCAACCATTGTTCTTCCACGTCAAAGATGATTAATGGAGTAATTATAAATAGGTTAAGAATATGTATCACATGTGGAGTGTGACCACTCATGTAACCTTCAAGTCAAAAAAATGTCTCCATTACAATGGCCAGCAAGTAGTATATTACTGTTGGAAGGGTTTCATCTAATAAGTTATGAATATGTAGCACACGATGGACCTGTCTACAAATGGATTTGTGGCTTTGGGTTTTAGCTCTGCGACCGTTCTTGTGATGTCCAGGGATTCAATAATACCAAATTCAAAAGTACAGTTCTGTCACGACATAATATATCACATACATAGAAGGGTGCATTGGGCTAAATTAATAAAAATCAGAAGCAGGGTATGGCACCATGTTTGTGCTAAAACCTACGTAGAACACTTCATTATTTCATGGAGCACTGTCTATTGATCTAACATGACATAATTATTTTTATTGTTTAAAGATCTTACCCAATCATGTCTTTCTATGTTAAAAAATTGAAAATAAAAGAAAATTGGCAACCTGATCGGATCACTTAAAAAGCGTTATATTTTAAATGAAATCCAAGTTACTGGCATTTCCAACGAAACCGATAGTCGGTAATTTGTCTCTACGCTTTTCTTAAATGGGACACCCTATATGCGCAAATGATGGCTGGTAAAGCTTTCGAAGCGCTTTTGAATAAAAGCCCAATGAAGGGCAAAAGCGGATGTATCATCAGTCCAAAGACTTGCAAGCCAACTTCTTTGTAAGATTGTTTTCTTTTGAACTTAATTTTCAATTTTCCAGAAAATTGATGTGAAAAATAATCTGTGGAAATATAATTAAGGAAATTCAGGTGAAATAAAAATAAAGGAAACTTAGGTAAAGAGTCTAGAAGCTTCCAAGCTTTCAAAATATTCTCCTGCAGAATTTAGGAACAAATAGACTTCTTAGAATAGTTAGTCTGGTTATGAGGAGACAATATATTAATTATTCTTAATAATCCAATGCTCAACTTGTTTTTGTACCGCAAGAAGAAAAGTAATCTTCGCTAAAAAGCGGCTCGCGACTTGGCGTCTTAAAAGAATTGATCAAACAGTAGGAGTGGCGTACACAAGTATCCTTGGTTTGCGATTTGCATATACGTTACAAATAAGTTATAAATTTAAAGGAGAACACTCTTTAGAAACAATTTAAAGTTCCGAAAAAGAAGAAAAACTCCAAAACACCGCCGAGCAGTTGGCAAATATTTCCAGATGTTAACATATGTTAAGACGTATTCATTTTTCCGACGAATAATTTTGCGTTGTCCAACCTTGAACTCAAAGGTAACTAACGATGGTTTCTACCTATGTATGTATGGATAACATAGAAGACGCTTCAGACAAAGTTAGATTCAAGGGTAAGATTAAGTTTTTGAATATTAAACTTTGGTGGGATGTGCCGATCCAGAAGCTGGCGCTTCACAGGCGTATATTGGACGTATTCGAGGTGAAGCTATAAATACATCTAGAATACATTAGAGTATATCTGACAAAAGTTCACTTAATATCCTAACCCGATCTAGCAGCGTGTCATTATCTATTAACAAAGCACTTTCGTCCCCAAGGGTGATAAGGCGAGAAATCCAAATCTACTTCAGGCGAGATCCGTAGAAGAGTTTTGGGCTTGTTTAATTTGGAAAGTTTGTGATACTCGATGGGAGGCCCAAAATGAGGAGCAACTAAGCGTCGAATATATCAGGAGTTTCGTGAATTCGATTTCCCACTGATGAGTCAAGTACGAGCATAATTACATGCAGTTGAAGAATATGGATCCGTAACTGTCTTTTAAATGTTTCATTACGCATTTGTATACATATGTATAAGCTTTTGTTATTAAATTGATAATAAAAATTAATTTGGAACAAAATATTATACTCGTATGATTTTTTTTTCGAAAACTTTTGGGACATAGGTTAGTGTCAATTTATCCAATAACATCTTTTCTAAACCTCATACGTACCGAAGCACAGAGCTCCAATAGTACGAGAATTCTTTAAAAATTACGAAAAAAACAGTCTGTCATTTAACTTTGATTTTTGAAAACGAAATTTTGCAGTGCTCTTCAGAAACATCCTCATTTAATTAATATAGCCAGTACATTCAGAGAGGCAGAAGCTACTTCTGACCAAATTGTTAAAGCAGGTGAGAAACTCCTTGTCGCTTTGTACGACGGGGACGTAAATACTCAAACACTGGATGACTTTTGCTATCAGCTATTTGCAAAGTGATTGGTAAAAAGTAAGTTTCACCTTGCCAGACTGCCACCGACACAGGACGCAGTCCGGTATCACGACATTCCGCATCTACCTTCAAGTCCAAACATGGTTGGGGAGAGAAATGAATCCATTGGATTGGGGCTGGACGACAAGCATACCAGGTTGACTCCGGTTAAAAGTACAAAAAACGCAGCACTAGAGTTTTTGTTGCGATTCGTTTTTTGTCAATGTAAGAAAGGATGTACTATGGCCTGTAGGTGCAAAAAGGCTGGTTTGAAGTGCTCTAATATTTGTATATATTTGTAAGCATTGTTCTGGACAATCATGTGAAAATGTTCTTGAGATTATTCTAAGCGAGGATGACACTGGGCCGGTTGGATAAAGCATTGTGGATGTTGGAAGATTTAAAAGAAAAAGCATACTTATTAAGTTTAAAAGACGCGAAACAAACAAAAATCACGGACTTTTTTGGTTAACAATGTATTACTGAAGAACAGTTTTGCGTTAAATATTTTTAAGTTTCAAATTTATAGTTTTATTGTGTTTTATTTTTAAATAAATGTTGTTGCAGAATGTTTTTAATTGCATTTACTTACAAAACGAAACATTGTAATCTACAAACCCGGTAATCCGAAAACCGCGATAATTCGTTTTGCCCGTGTTTTAATTAGTCCGGATTAGGGAAATTTCACTGTATATTAAAATGATATAACGAGGAATAAAATTATAATCTATTTGGTTCAAAGTTGGTTCAAAGTATTAAATACAAATTTCTAAAATTAATTTCATATTTAAAAAGAATTTCTAAAGCGTACGCCAAATTACATTAATATGAAAGTTTATATAAATTCTACATTTTTTATAAATATAGTTTTCGCAATAAAATAATTAAAATCGCCTTCCAGAAATCCCCGCCTATGTATATCAACAATACGTCGTATCGCGAGCGGGTCGAACAACTTTCGCCATCTGGATTTAACGAGCAAACTAAAGTTTAGTTAAAATGAATTCGTTGTGGAGTCGTGATCGTTTCTAGTTTTATTTGTGAATTAAAGCGTACGTTTCAATGCAAACCACATTAACGAATCGATTTTTGCTAATTATCAACAATAATAAATAAGTTTCAATCAATTTTAAGTTAAAACCTTGGGAACATTCATAATAAACACGAAATAGACGCTATGTTGACGGGCGTGGCTGACCAGTAAAACATTACTCATCTTTTTGACGGTTTTTTATTTTGGTGTCGATAAGAAAAATCGTAAACAAATTCTAATTAATTATGCTGTATTAAAACAGAAATCAACAATAATAAAGCGCGACAATGAGTGCCAATAATGTGAATGCTCAAGTACCAACAACTCAAACTCAAGCAACTGCAACAATTAAATCCCGACCAAATATTATGCCCAGTAGTTATTTGTATACATCGAGCACAGGATTATTAAATCGCAGTACGGAAAATAAACCGGCGCCGCCACCAACTTTACCTAAATACACCTCAAGTTTTAACGCGGGTAGTGGATTTAGGGATAGGGGAGATAAAGATAACATCGGCGGTTCGTATCGGCTGTCTAGCTTAGACAGGTTAGGTTTACGACAGAAGTATCTCGACCAAAATAATTCTTCCACCACGACAAATGGACAAACGAACGGTAATAACGAAAATACAACCCCAACACAAACGACGACGACGGCAACACAAAGTAAGCGAGAATTATTCTTCAATTCCACCGACCCTCCAGCTGTCAACAAGGATTCCAATCGTATAAACAAAGGGCCATCATTGGATAAACCCCCCGAACCACCAACAAAATCTCCATCTTCAGACACACTTAATTCCTCGTCAAATAAAGAAGATGTTAGTAAAGAAACAAAAGAAATTGAAGTAATAAAAGAAAGGCCTAAACCAAAAGAATTAGACGGTTATGTCGGGTTTGCAAATTTGCCTAATCAAGTCTATCGTAAAGCAGTCAAGAAGGGTTTTGAATTTACACTAATGGTTGTGGGCGAATCGGGTTTGGGTAAATCGACTTTAATTAATTCATTATTCCTGACTGATGTTTACAATTCCGATCATCCAGGACCAACGCAGAGGCTCAAAAAAACTGTAGCTGTCGAAACATCAAAGGTGATGCTCAAAGAGAACGGAGTTAATTTGTTGTTAACTGTAGTGGACACACCTGGATTCGGTGATGCTGTCGATAATAGTAATTGTTGGGCCCCGGTTATAGAATACATCGAAAGTAAATACGAGGACTATTTAAATTCCGAAGCTAGAGTTACGAGGAAGCAAGAAGCTGATCAAAGAGTGCATTGCTGTTTGTATTTTATACAACCATCAGGGCACGGGTTGAAATCTCTTGATATAGAATTCATGAAGAGGCTATGCGATAAAGTAAATATTGTTCCTGTTATTGCCAAAGCTGATACTTTAACATCAGACGAATGTAATCTGTTTAAAAAACAAATCTTAAACGAAATTGCTCAGCACAAAATTAAAATTTATGAATTCCCAGACACGCTTGAAGAGGATGAAGAGCATAAACTGAATAAAACGTTAAGGGACCGTGTGCCATTTGCTGTTGTAGGTTCGAACGTAGTGATAGAAGCAGATGGTAAGAAGGTACGTGGGCGTAGATACCCATGGGGATTAGCTGAAGTTGAGAATTTAGAACACTGTGATTTCATCGCTCTAAGAAATATGGTAATACGCACACATTTGCAAGATTTAAAAGATGTCACGAATAATGTACATTACGAGAACTACAGGTGCAGGAAATTGGCCGGTTTAGGTGTTGATGGGAAACCTTCCAGGATTTCGAATAAGAATCCTCTAGCACAAATGGACGAGGAGAAGCGAGATCATGATTTGAAGATGAAGAAGATGGAAGCTGAAATGGAGCAAGTATTCGAGATGAAGGTCAGGGAGAAAAAACAGAAATTGAAAGACAGCGAGATGGAGTTGACTCGAAGGCATGAAGCCACTAGGAAGAGTCTTGAACAGCAGGCTAAAGAGTTGGAAGACAAGCGGAAGCAGTTTGAGCTTGAAAAGCAGCATTGGGAGCAGGATAATCAGGTGACTATCGAGGAGTTGCGCAGAAGATCCTTGGAGGGTAGCAGAGAAGCAGTCGATGGAAAGAAGGAAAAGAAGAAAAAGGGTTTATTTTAAAAACTTGTGAATTAATTCTTCTTCCTCTTCCTGGTGGTGTGTAGTTTGCAGGAAGTGTGCTGATTTTTTTTTAATTTAAATGTACGACGCAGTTGGTTGAGATTATTAAAACAAATGCATACTATGTACTGTCTTGCATAGAAGAGCTTAAATGTGTAAAGTCAGATTGTATTGCTATTTCTAATTAATTTTAAACTGCCAAGATTGAAAAAAATAGTGTTAATCGATAAATGGATATTTAAAAAAAGAAAATAATATAATATTAATGAATAAATAAATTATTTTAAGGTATACCTTATTGACACATACAAGGCATTCTACTTTGTAACTTTCAAGCTTTAACTTAAAACAATCACTTATAGGTTATGTTACAATTAAAATCACAACCTTATTTGGTTTATAAAATCAAATACCTCGACAACAAGTGTCAATCTAGAATGCTTTGCTAGATATAAAAACAGTTATTATTGTCAACTTGCCTGCTACATTTTGACAGTCTTAAACGTGATTAAAAATTGCAATCTTGTATGTTAGACTTAACTATTTAAAGAAAATAAATGGGCGTAAAAAAGTGAATAATTTATACCACAACACACACATACATCTAATAACCTATTATTATATAATGATTATAAAAACAAAAGAAAAAGTAAACCTAAATAGGAATAATCTAAGAAAAACAAATGAATGGGAATTTACAGTCCAGTGTTCATCAATGACATTTTGCTGTAATGCAATGTGCCATTTTTTAATTTTATTATTGTATATGTAAAAACAAATGAATTAGTAAAGAATATACACTTTTAAAACTTTTAATTAATTTAATATTTGTATATCTTATCTAATTTAATTAGTAGTTGCTGCATTGAGGGTAAGTATTAGAGAGAAGAGCAAAGCTTATAAATTTTTATTAAGTCTACTTCATTAAACTAATTGTTTCTATCTGCTGTGATGACAGAATTTACTTAAGTGCAAAATTTTTAGATAAAAATATTTACATGCATCCTGTATACATAATGATAAATATAGATTAATCAGGCGGCTATGCAAATATGCACTTGCTTTGATTTGTAAATCTATACGTGTAATGCTTTTTTTTAGCTGCAAAACATTTGAAGATCACTTTTGTTTTTAAAATTGTTCCAACTGACGGTTAACAATTGAAGTTAAATTTTTTTAAATAATTATTAGTTCAAATGCACTGTGATCATGTTAGAGGGCAGACCAATTGACAAAATTATTCGTCACTTGTTTTCCAAGACTGTGGTTTATTGACTTCGTATTCACAAATTTAATTGTTAGAAAGTCTAATCTTTCTTTTAAAATTCCTTGAACTAAACTTACATAATTTTGCACTTTAAATACACTATCACTGTCAAGCTCACTGTGTTTACCTTTAAATGAAAGCCCTGTAAAGAAATTTCACTTTTTTATATCGACAAAATAATTAATTCGAAACAGACTTAGATTTCAATCAAGCTTTTGTAGCCATGTATGTACAGGGTCATTCGTTATATTTTGACTACACATTTATCTTTGTTAATAGAATAAAAAAAGATTGATATAATTAAAGTGTTCTCAAAAAAAAAACAATTGCATGCATAGGTCACTTGTTACAAAATATTATATATACCTATTCTTAAATGGAACACCCTATGTATTACTACATTTTGGAATAGCCTTATTCTCCATGATGCTAAATATATAATGTTGTATAGGTTTATCATTAATACTTTTTGACATATTCGAAAGAGCAGTGAACTGTGCTTGTCAAAATGTGATTAAAGTGAAAATAATGAGGTAGGCCATGGAAACAGTTTACTGTTTATTGACATTCCTTTAGTTAAAAATAGGTTATAGTGAGGCTGTAAAAGTCATTTTAGATTACTCGCATTTTGAAAAGCGTAGCCTACTGCTCTTTCGATACAGGTATTTTGCATTTTTAAAGTCAAATATGTCGAAGATAGACTTATATAACATTTTATATTTATACTTGGAGAAACGAGGGCTATTTGAAAATATAATAATATATAGGGTGTTCCATTTAAAAAATATATAATATTTTATATCAAGTGACCTTTATGACATTTGAAAATAAATTTCGACACAACAGAACAACTTTTATATGAAATCTTCAATAGTAACAAAGATACATGGGTGGTCAATATATAATGAATGGCCCTGTACATAAATTGTATGTATACTTCTTTTATAGTAAAACCAAAAAATGAAGAAACTAAACCGGAGTGAATCTAGCAGCCGCAAACTAGCTGTCAGAGTTGATTGTGAACGAGCCTTGCTCCCAAATTGTCAAGTTTAGTCAGTTTGAAATAAAAAAATAGACATTACAATCTGTCAAAGTTTTAGAAGGTTTTTCACAACTCCAATTGTTAATTATTAAACTACTATTAATAAATATTAATTGGAGTTGTGAAAAATCTTTTAAGCAGCAACTAATGTCGTGCACACTTTTGCTATCAGAAGGTGATTTATTAATAGTTGTTTAATAATTAACAATTGGAGTTGTGAAAAACCTTTTAAAACTTTGACAGATTGCATTGTCTATTTTTTAATTTCAAACTGTCTAAATTTGATAATTTGGGAGCAAGGCTCATTCACAATCAACTCCGACTGCTAGTCTGTGGCTGCTAGATTCACTCCGGTTTAGTTTCTTCATTTTTTGGTTTAGGTATACTTCTTTTTTTTGTTAGAAACTAAATTCATTAAACTTTAACAATGAGAAATGTCATCAACGACACTAATGTGCTTTGAGGTTAGATTATAATTACTAATTTAAAAATTTGCATTTACATTCCGGGTTACGTTTATTTTACAGTGTGTATACAAATTGCAGTAACCAAGTGTAGCTCACTTCATTGTCTCTCCTTTAGCTTGTTGGTTCGTTTGAAATGAATCCGTCTAATGCTGGAAACCTATAATACGTCAATAAAATTAGCAACCTCACTTTTCCGGATATCAAAATTTTTAGAATCATAATTTTCTGCTAATAGATTAGGTTCGACCCACAAAAAAAATTGTATCAATATTTATTCATCCAAAATGAAAATTTTAAAGTGAGGGTGACTAGTTCAAGTAATGGTTCAAGTAACAGGAGTAATGTCAGAAAAATATTTTGTTTTGGTCTGTCACAAGAACCAGATATGGTGGATCAGTAGATCTGTTAATGGTAAACATGTATCTGTAACCCAGATAGCTTCTTTCTCTGGCCAGATATCGTTTTTATAACTTTTCTTGGAAAATCTGAAAAGCGAAGTTTTGACACTTTAGGCTAAAATATCTCGACAATTTGATCTATTGCATAAACTGGATTCTGTGATTCTGGTAGATGTTATATTACCGATTCATGCTCACCAATAAATAATCTACCATGGATCATAGAATAATGGTTGTGACACCAAATAATTGAGATATTTGAGCTTGAAGTGTCAAGAGTTCCATTTTTCAGATTTTCTAAGGAAAATAATAAGAAATCCTAGCCAGATGAAGCAATTTGAGTTACCGACCATCACCATCAACAAATTCACTCTGACTGATTCTTGTGACAAAAATGTTGTAAGACCAGTGTGATCTGAAAAACCACTCCAAAAGTTTGGACTTTAAAAGGACTATTCAGTGCTAGGTACATGACTTTGACTAAATTTCGAATCAGCCCTTACATCAAAAACTTTCCCCAAGAAACTCCCCATATGAATTGTGCCAGAAAATTATGATGATTTAGGAATATAAGACTATTCAATAGCACATAATCCATATTTTCCCTTCCCAAGAATGTTGGAAAATTAAATACGATAATCAGAAAAATATATAGGTATAATTTTAGACCAATTAAAGAATATTGGCACATAAACCAAAATTCGAATTAAGAGCTAAATAAAAAACTACCCTCTTCTCGCGTGATTACTAATGCCTAAAATTGAAATCTGATAATAATCTGGAAAAACTTTTCCATAAATATGGACAAGTTGTGAAAACTATTCTATAGGACATAACCGAAATTTCCAATCAACCGCCAAATCGACCCTCAATCCCACCCATAAACAAAGTCGGAACATTAAATAGAATAATAATAATAATCATCGGAAAAAGACTACCATAATTTTGAACTATTCTGCGTTCATAAATTCGGAGGACTAGAAACAAGACAGAATTACATTAGAACAATTCTCTAGCTTATCGCTAGGATGGTGGCAAAATTAAATTTATCAAAAACATTAAAAAAAACGCCGTCCACTTCTGTTTTTGTTTTAACTAATTATTACTTAATTAATATTATTATCTATACCAGGTGACAGAAAGTATTGCCTACGAGATATTTCCGTTATTAACAAAGGGAGATGCTTCAAATTCTGATGAAGTATATTAGGTTATGGAAGCTGACATGATAACATTCTTCAAAATGGCCGTCAAATGCCAATTTAGTACTTTTCACGAAATTGACCTTGGAACGTAATTGCTATTTTTTTCAAATCATAACTACTTGCTAATACTATGCTGTATCACATCCAGCATCCAGATGGACAATTATTTTTAGCAATTAATTTCTTTTTTTTTAAATTTGATAGTTAATTTTAACTATTACATGCTGGATGTGATATATTATCATAGCATTAGCAATAGTCCAGTCAATAGAGATGTGTTTTCATGTTAACAGCTATTTTATTGCGCAAACCTCAGAATAGTATGTAGAACACTATATGTAGTACGTCCGTACTAAATTGTAGTGAGAGCAGAAAAGTTATTAACAATTTAAGGTGCGTACAACCGTTTTCAAGGCAGTTTTTTCCGTAGCTCGGGATGACTTCCTACGAAAAAATGTTCAGTATACGATTTGTTTGTAATAAAAATAGCTACAAAATGGCACCGGTCCGATTGTTATAATTGCATTAATTAAGTTGCAAAATCGAAAAACTGCCAAAATTGCGTGCTTTCTTTAAGTTGCCATAAAAATTTAAATAATTTACCAATATTGATCAAACTTAAGTTAAATATAGTTTAAATTATGTACAATAAGCACCCAAAACCCGTATGCCAGGTATGTAAAACTTTTTGTTTAATAAGGTTTTACGTCTACTGCCCCTAAAACTTTGAGATTTTGCAAAAGCTGTTTGAAGATTTGCAGACTATTGCAACTGTGCATATACAGTGTGGGATTAAAGTATGGAATATTAAAAAAAAGCAACCTCAACCGGTTTTTTTAAAAACGTTGAAACACGTCGGTTCTATTTTTTAAAAAACACCTGCCGACTTTCATTTGTTTGTTAGATATGACGTCATCACAAAAAATTTAAGTGACAATATAGGTTTTTAGTAGTGGAATCCAATAGTGATTTTTTTCCTTTTATGATCATGCAAATAAATCATAAGGTTAGGTTGCATAACAAAAATTCTGAGAAACATCGATCTGAACATTTAATGTTGATATTACGGTACTTCTAAAACATGATAAACGAAAAATTCTAAACTGAACAATGAAAATAAAGCAAATAAAATTAACACTATTAAATTAAATGTTCAAAATGCCACCCATTGACATCTTGTTTTTTTTTCCTTAGAATTTTTGTTATGCAACCTTATGATTTATTTGCATGATCATAAAAGGAAGAAAAATCACTATCGGATTCCACTACTAAAAAATCTATATTGTCATTTAACTTTTTTTTTGTGATGACGTCATAACTAACAAACCAATGAAAGTCGGAAGGCGAATCGCACATATTAATGTGTATTTTAAAAAAAATAAACCGACGTGTTTTTTAATATTCCATACTTTAATTCCACACTGTATAATTATAGTCTAAGTTAGTGACGCACCCAGAAGATTTTGTCGGGGGGGGGGGGGGTTATTTGATTAAATTTGCGTAATATATACTATCTTATTTATTTATGTATATTATAAAGAGAATAAGGAAAATCTCTATGATAAATACAAAAATTTCGGGGGGGGGGGGTGATTTGTCCCCCAAAACTAAGTCTAAGTTATTAGTAGTCGAAGGCAATTTGTAAAATTCGATTACGTTCATTTCCCAGATCGATTCACGAGGGACAATTTGAGCAGTCATAAGAAGATTCGTTGTATTATTCAATTTGTTAAATAGTAATTAAATAAAAGCTGCTATAATTTTATAATCGAAGAGTAAATTAAAAAAATCATAGTCACTCTGATAATGTTATTTTTTAGACTATAAGATATAATTTAAAGGCAAAAAGCCACTTGTGATATCATTGTAAAAAGAAATTTATTTAGAACTTTATTCCGCAAAAATATACAGGACGCTCCATTTAAAATATTAAAGTTGAATATTTTTCCCGAAAATAAGTTGGCCATGAAAAAAATTGTGCTATTTTATAGGTGTTATTATAAGCCTTGGTAGTGTAATGTCTAGAGTGCTGGACTTTCACCCGAGCGGCCCGAGGTCGATTCCCGGTGCCGGCAGATCTGGTTAAGGTTTTCTGCAGTTTTCCTTAGCTGTGACACAAATGTGGGATTTGCGCTGTTCCATCTGTAAGTCTGCTGCAGCCGCACTTAGGGCCTACGTAACAATAATAATCGCCCCCCCCCTCCCGCACAAGCTTATAGCTTCTGGGGACTGGTTTCCAGGCTATGGGTTGTAGCAATTATTATTATATTATTATAGGTCAGGTTATGCTAAACAAATTACTCATTTAACTTTCTCCTCTACCTTTAATATTTCAGTGGATATAACCTGGACAATAAAAAATCAACCACCCTGTGTATATAAAAGTGTTGGCGTTAGGTATATACACTTCAACAGAAATTTTCAACATCATACCAAAAAGCCCAAAAAAGTGTTGAAAGTGTATTAAACGATTACCGCTTTCGACTTGGTTCGACAAATTTCTGTCAACACGTGTCATACACACTATTTTTTCTAACCCTGCAACGCAAGAAAACTTAGAAATACGAGAATAACTATTAAATACCTGTTAAAATGATGTTGTTCAAATACAATTGAGCATCTTCTTTAATAAATAAACATATGTATCCTATTAGAAACCAAATATCTTTTCTGCTTGTTAAATGGACAAAAGTCCATAATCATGAATACTGCAACTATCTAATAATACTATACTACTATTATAATGAAATAATATTGCTTTAAACAATACCGATTGTTTATATAACTTAGAACTTGCTATTAAGTTACAAGCTACTAGAATATTAAATGAGTTGTCACCCATGGCATAGGTGTAAATGTAATTAATTTAATTTTGTCTCCTACATGCTTTTATGAACATGTATTTTGTTATTAGATGAACTGAAGGACTTGTTGAATTATAATAAACAATATTACATTTACAAGATCTTAAATTCCAGTGGAGTTTTAACTGTCTCCAGCCTTACTTTGTGGAACTCCATAATCATGAAATATAATCAAATTAAAAGATTAATTCAAAGTTTCACAAGTTTTATTAGTATCTTAACCTGACAATATTGTTTCGACATTAAATGTCATTATGATATTTAATGTCAAAACAATATTGTCAGGTTAAACTTGTGAAACTTTGAATTAATCTTTTAATTTGATTACATTTCATCCAGTGGATTTAACAATATATTAAAGAACGATACGCTTGCGGCGAGATTTCTAAAGGAAGAGTCAATAATGACTTATGAAACGAGTTTTTTATGCTATTTTTTTATTTTGCGCCTTTTATTTCCCTTTTAAATAAAAAAAATCGTAATTTCAAAATTGAGCGAATGTTGTGGTACTTGACAACACTGATGTGACATTTGAAAATTCGGAGTCCCTGTTTCAAGTTTGTTATCTGCCAGATCCATATTTGTTGAGGATTCACTTGATTAGCTGACAACTTTTATAACGTTAGCAAATTCATCTTATATTCAAAGAGTCGCAAATTTGGTACAATGTCCCGCCAGTCCGATCTTTCGCTCAAAACCAAACAAACGATCGACTGATTGTTAACCGAACATCGCTTCATGTAATACAGCAGCATCTATACAGGTGTAGAAGATTGGAACTATGAAGGGAAATTATTTGGTACCTAAATGTCATTTTTGAGGTTACATTTAACTGCTTGAGAGACAATATAACCTTAAAAATGACATTTTAGGAGCAAATTAGGCTATTCAGAACAAATGATTTTATTTGGTTATTGGAGGACAAACAACTGTTTGAGACACTGTAATCTCAAAATTATTGGACTTTTTAGAACTCTATTTTGTACATCAGTAATTCAAACATGAAGTTTTACTTTAGGCTAGATTTTATAAAACATTAAATACGATTAATGGTAGCAGTTGAGGTTATGTTTGTCCTCCAGGTACTAATGTAGCAGTAAGTTTTTTTTCTTTACTTTTTTCGGTTACAATCAAATGTAATCCATAACCAATGGCATCATTCGGTTCGTAATTTTTTCTTTATAGCATTCCTTAATATCTTTATTGTAAAATAATTACGGGAGATAATATTAAAGTTTGAAGAAAATGTCCGTAAAACTGTATCGTGCGTGAAGCGATTCTATATCCTGTATATTAATTTATTTTGAAAAACAAAAAATAAACACCAGATCCTTAACTAAGACTGCAATAAAGTTTTGTAATTGAAACTATCTACTAATCTAAAAAGAATGCATAAAAATTATGTCCACGAATGGTCACAATTCTTCCATCTGGTGTACAAGAGGCGGATGTCAAAAAATGCAAATCCGAGTAAACTTGGTAAATAAGTAAAATAAAACTTTCTAATATTATAGTGGGAAAAGTAAATAATATACAAAGATGAAATTTCCAAGGTTTATTGTACATATTGAACTTATTAAAATAAGCTACAAATAAACTAAAATTAAAAAAATAATTTTTTTTTTGGGACATCCGCCCTTACTTTGACTAAAATTAGGGCGGTTGTCCAATTTTAGTAGTAACAAGAATATAAAATAAATGCAAATCTTCCCTTACACATCTTGCTCGTCGCTTGACTTAGCATTAGTGCATTTGGGAAGTTTAATAAGATAGTCCTTGCAGCTTTTTGGTATCCATTGAAGTAACTCCATGAGATTATTGTATTTTTTTTAACTTGTAGATGTTCTCTGACCAGAACGAGATCATTGGGCAAAGTAAATGGTTTTCGTGGGAAACGAATTAAATTTACAGTTTTAAAATCAGCACAATCAAAACTAGCTTTGTACATAAGTAACCCAATATTAGCAGCAGAACATTTTAAATGTACAAATTTTGAAATTAAGATAGGTTCTGAATCTGTATTTCTTTTTCTTACTACTAATGGAGAAGAATCTGTAGATTTGCTCAATGAAAGTGGATTTTTAAAATCGTCTAATGTCATTTCATAAACCTTATATGGCTTTTTGCCGTCACAGCCTTTTATAAACTGCGCCCAGTCATGAGGTGTAGATATTTCCATAATTTTAAGTTGTTTCTTTTTTCTTTCTATTACCGAATGAACGCTGTCTACTTTCATATGTGTATGGCCTCGCAATAAGTATTTGTGATGTATTTCGGCAATTTGTTTTCTCCATTTGTGTAAAATAAAAAAATACATACAAATTAAATTGAAATTTCGGTTTTGGCCACCGCAATTGTCTGACCATATTGTTATTACCAAATTCTCATCATCTTAGTTTTACATTTTCTTCAACCCATTTTAGTATACCAGATGAAATTTCATTACCGCCTCTTGCACCAATTGTTTCATCCCACACTAAACACGTAGTTTAATTAGTTGTTACATCCAGAATCCTAAAATTTAGGGTCCATAATTTTCTTAGATAAAAAAACTTGCTGTTTGTCAGACTAGGAGTTGGCAAACATTTTTGAAGGTCTACCATTAGAACCTTCTCTTGTGAGTTTTCAGCGCGTGACCGTATTTTATCTAAGTACTTTAACTCATATCTTTTTTTTTGCATCATCCTGGTGTGCATTTCTTTCTTGAATTATAGTTTCTCTTTCTCTATCTACGTATTTTAATTTTTTTTCTTTTAAATTAGAGGTGTGACGGTATTTCTTTTATACTTTAGCCCCTCCCCCCCCAAAGACCCTTCCGCTGTGTAGATTTTATCTAGAATTATATAGAATCGTTTGAGTATCGTCGATCTGTATTTTATGGAAACTAATTTTTGGTCCAAATATGAGATCGATAGTTTCAATACTTCAAAAGTTAACAGGCGAATCCATACACACACTCACATACTCAATTTTTTCTCAAAGTGCGTTTGTTGTGTCTCTTAAATCCTTAGATTCTAAAACGTTGAGAAATATAAAAAACGATTGCTAATGGGCTTTCTTATACTATTTCCGTATATGAGAAAGCAATTTGGTGACTCAATTAAAGCTTAACAGTCAAAAATTACACTGGAAAAATATTTTATTTATAAAAAAAAAATTATAGGTATTTATTTAAATACCTTCAGGATTATCAATGCTGCTATCACTATTTTGTTGAGAATATAATTCACGTGTCACATGGTACATTTTTTATTAATTTCATTGGTGAAAGTACAAAAACAAACTCGCAGAATAGGCTATCAAATCGATGATAATTCTATCACCGCATGTTGACTGTCACCTGTATTTAATAAAATTGTTTACTGTCAAAGTGACAGAAAGTTTCAGTGTTTATTTTCTTTCAACGTTCATTATATTCTCTCACCAAATATAACACGTGTTATGATTAATCAACGATGATACCACTCGTTAAAACCTTTAGAAAATTGAACTCGTGCTTCGCACTCGGTCAATTTTCGTCGGTTTTAACTCGGGCTATCACCGATGATAATCATAACACTAGTTATATTATCCCCGATTATAATGAACAGGTATCTTATTTTCTTCCACGGGATTAGTTATGGGAGAATCAGTTATTTCAGCGATTACACTATCAGTTGGACAGTTATCATTTATTAATCGAAGTTGCATATCATTTAAAGAAGATTCATTAGAAATTCTACAATATTTAAAATTAAATTGCTCCATAACCCCCAAATATAAGTTTTAGCATAATTTTTAGTAAATTAAAAAAGATTTTGTAGTAGTTATTTTACCTTCAGATGCATCTCTGTAATCTCCAGGATCAGCAATCAGTTGCATTATTTTAATAGTTCTGTTAGAAACTGGTTTTAACTTAAGACATTTTCACAACAATAACATACTGCTTTGAACATGCACTTGTTTAATTAACCACTCTAGGACGTATGTCCAGAATTATTAAAGTAAAGCAAGACGCATTTTACTTACGCCTTTAGTACACCAAAAAGTTCTGCTGGTATTAAAACGGGAGTCCTTATACGTCCTTAGTACACCAACGTTTGCCGTGACATCCGACCAAATTGCATTCGCTAAATTCAAATCAAGCAGGTTTTTGGACATACAACCACTGTACCCTAAAACTATTACCTCTTAGCATACACAAAACAGTATAAGCCCAGTTTTGTTAATTCTGGTTTAATGGTATTAATGGTCAAGCCGCAGTTGAAGTTTTACATTATGATGATGAGACTGATTGACCATTAAGGATATATTCAAAAAGTCCTGAACCATCTGCTGGAGGGGGGCAGCAGTAAGGGGAAGAGGGACAGATTCAGAGAAATTGAGATTTTTCAGGCAGTGGTTCCAGAAATAGCATGCATAAATGAATTAATATTAATTATTGATTAATTAATATTAATCAAATAATAAGTGAACGTGCTTAGAATTGAATTACTAATTGCTTGAATTAGTAATTGTAAAAAATCATCCAAAAGTAATTAATAATAAAAAACAAACAAAAAAAAACGTACATCAAATATATAAAAAATCAAATACGAATAGATGAATGACTACCACATCAAAGATGGCGGTGACTATTCATTTTACCCTTATAGTCAGTCATATGAAATCTCATTATCTTTTACACTTGTAATGCCGGCAGGCTTCATATAATGCTCCTATTTGACAATTAACTTCCCCCTCGGAGAATTAGGGTCACTCCCTTCAAAATCCATACAGGTTTATCGGGCCAGAAACCATTAGCAAATAGAATAGAGAACTTTTAGAATGTGAAAATTAACAAATTGACCTAATTTTCTACAAAGCCTTAAAAAGCGAGTTTGAATTGTGCACAAAAATTACATAAAGCTTAGTTCAAGGTGATTGTGAGAAATAATCTAACAATATATAAATATATTTTTACCTATTATCACTCTTTCTATTATTTTTGCTTGTCTCAAAACTTACAATAACTTTTACAAAATATCAATATTACATAAAACAAACTAGAGAAGCTAGAAAAAATGTATGATTTTTGTAAAGAACGATTTACACACTTATTTGAATAATTGTATGAAAAATTCAACTACTATCGAATGCAAGAGTTTTGACCCCTTAGTTTGAATGCGCATAGCAAAAAAAAAACTAACTGCTCAAATTAATTCAAACAAAAACAGTTAGATAGACAATTTATTTTTGTATAAAATAGTAAATTTGTAAAATTAGCTGATGACAAAAAGTCCGTTTTTTTGCGAGTTCTGACGTCTATAATAATTAATAATTCAATAACTACTAAACAGAATTGAATGCAATTATATGCACGTAGTGTTGTATGTGTTGTAGTGTGATCCGCACCAACTACAAAAATCTATAATTTCTTTAAATGGAACACTATAAATCTCAGATCTACATGACAAAAATATTGTTATACAAAAATTAATCTAAACTGTTTAAAATTAATCTAACCTAATCCGATGTAGTTCAATTTTTCGTTTGAGAAATTTCGCGAAATCAGAGAATTCATAGATTTTATAAGCACACATTGTCTGTTACTGTTTATTAATGAAGTTTACATTTCATGAACCTTATGAAAAATACAAACGATGGTGTTAAAAAATATATATCCACTTTGTTTATTTACGTGCGTTGCACTAAAATTTGCAGTGTTAGCACTACTGTCATTGTTGAATCATTGCATGCGCATTGTATTATTATCCGACCAAAATTACTCGTTTTTTAAATTTTTTAAATAAGGATTTAAAAAACTATAAAGATTTTTCTTGCAGTGCAGGAGCTTAAATCACCCTGTATAATGTGGAAATACAGGATGTTCCTTAAAAAAATCCTTCATCTGATATCTTTTTTCACAACATCTTAGTGTAATTGAAAAAAAATGAGAAAATTAAAATTGAATCGCTGTATACGAATGTTTTATGTTAATTTATGTTACATAATATGTATATGTAAGTCCTCCAGCATGTTATTGGATGGAAGTTACATAAGTGATAATTTTGTTTTCTAAGTTGCAGCTTTGATAACCCAATTTACGGATTTACAAACCAGATTGGTATACTCAATTACTGTATATTATTAACTAGCTGACCCGGCGAAATTTGTTCCGCCTTAGAGGCAATAAATGAGCATATTTTGGATTTTATTAAGTTCAATTTTTTATTAGGATAATAAATAGAAATAAAAAAAATCAAGTATTTTAATGATTCTTTATTGGCCATGTATTTTAGTGCATGGGTTGCACTCTTCAGTGAAGCACCTTGTGATAGACGACATTTTTCGTTTTATTATCAGGCGCAAGAACAATTAACGCAGATGGTCTTCCGACCCGTGAACATGCCACATATAATTGACCATGGGAAAAACATGGATTTTCTAAATTCAGACCACAAACTTTCAAGGATTGGCCTTGTGATTTGTTAATGGTCATGGCGAATGCAAGACGTATCGGAAATTGAAGTCTTTTAAACTCAAACGGCATATCGGTTGGGATCATCGGGCTCCTCGGAATGAGAACTTCCTCGCCTTCGAATTTTCCTTTGAGTATCGTCGCGTAAATCACATTGTTCATCAATTTACTTACCACCAAACGCGTTCCGTTGCACAGCTTTGGTTGGTTTATGTTTCTAAGCATGATTACTACGGAGCCAACCATTAGTCGTAAATTGTGCGGTGGTAAGCCAGGCACATCCAAGGACTTTAAAAATTCAATTTCCGTGCAAACGTGCAATTTCTTGTTCTTCTTCAGTTCTTTCATTCGCAATGTTTCGAATCCTAGTTGCATTACGGCTTTGTCGAGAAAGATTTGATCGTCTTGGTCGCGGCATGGTATTGTTAATGATAATATCGGCACAATAAGCTAATTGAAACTCGAAACAAACACATCAACCAGTCAACTCCAAAATTTCAAATTATAAAATTTTCAACCATACTTAACCATAGACAACATTACGTTTAGCTGTCAGTTGTGTTTTGTTATTCCATGTCAGTTGCGTTTTGTTATACCATTTTTAACAAATGAACGGCTATGTTTTGACTGATTAATTTTTTGTTTTGCTTTCAGTTGCGTTTTGTTATACCACGTTTTATGTCACGTTCCACGGGAACGGGATCCTATGTCCGTCTCCTGGTTCTAAGCTACCTCCCCACAAATTTTCAGCCAAATCGGTTCAGCCGTTCTTGAGTTATAAATAGTGTAACTAACACGACTTTCTTTTATATATATAGATGTGTATATATGTCATAAGTCACGGTTGTCACAGAAGGCTTTGTTTAAATGTCAATGGCAATGAACAATAAAAAATTTATAAGTTTGAAAACAATATTTAATTGTTCGGGAAATGAGTTTTACAGCACAGTTTATAAATAATCTATATCCAATTTAAAAATCAAGTAGACATGTAACAATTGACTTAGCGTTAAAATTATGACAGTTCTTCACAGAATTTTTTCAATTTTTTTTATAAAAACCTGTAACTCTCGATTGTTATTCGATTTTTGTTTTAAAACATTAAGGACCGGTATTATAAAACTTTTTACTTGCTAGATAAAATTAGCTTTGAGAGTAAATTAATTTGATAGAATAAATTAATTTACTGTCAAAGTAAATTTTATCTAGGAAGTAAAAAGTTTTATAATACCGGCCCTAAAAGTAATTATTTTCAACATTTTAAAATACAGCATTGTACTTTCTTTAGCATATTTGGTGTTAGAATTTCATGCTGTTTCCATTAAGAAAAATTTTCATTGTCGCCATAACTCAAAAACAAAAGACAAACTAAAAAAATAACAATTAAGATAAAAAAGGACGTGTTGGAGGAGTTTTTTTTCTGAAATATTTAATAAAAGATTTATTTCGATAGGTATATGCCAAAACTGTATATTAAAAAGTTCGATGGTAGTACGATGCGATGCCGACAGTTCATTTCCAAACTTTTTTGTACGTTGTGAAGATACATCAGCATGTAAAGGCCTATGAACCACACAAGTTAATTAAAAAGAAGAACAACGACTAATTTAATAGCAATACAATGTAATTGATTATTATTTGATCGCTACCATAACATGTTTATAATTTTAATTCAAATTATTTTATGTATTGTTTAACTTTAGAAATGCCCCGTGTATAAACAATTCTGTTGATTAAAACGCTAAAGTTCAACTTACAATTAATTAATAATAATTATTATTATGATTCATATATTAAACAATAATTCATTATAAATCCATTACAAGTTTTTTGGCCATTTTCTCTTAGACAATAAACTAATGAATGTTCTGTATACACCGTGAACTGAATTTAAAATAGGCTCGATGCCTAATATAAATTTCGAATACCTACACATAATATCTTTTCATGTATAAATGCATCACTCGTTCTCCACATCCAAGAAGTAGTAAGAGTCTGAGTACTGGGAGATTACTGATATTCAGATATTCTATAGGCATTCGTAATAACATGCGTGTTCAATAAATTATGCATAGACGAGCAGAAGGAAAACGAAATAAATATGCTTTTTCCAAATAAGATATTTTCTTTATGAATGAAATGCTTGGAATTCGAAAAAAAAATAGTCGCGGATGACCATTTCAGTCTTATTTGGTCTCGTGACAGACTTCGACTTAAAGGGGTTATGTTACGACGATGAGTCCAAATAAGGTCCAAATATTTGCCCAAGACTGTCTTATTTTATTTCTGCGAACTTCATTAATGAATTGTGGGTTACAAATTAAAATTCAGCAAGAACGAACACGTGAGTAGCTTGCATAATTAAATTATTTTACAACAGTCCAAATTATTTAGAGTGCAAAATTATTTGAATAGCATTTCAACAAATTTAATGTTTATATAATTTTTTTTAGAAATTACTATATAAAATGCAAATATAATTTATTTACGGTATACACATTTATGAAATTCTTTCGAGCAGACGTTTTAATGAATGTCTTAATTAGAGAAATTAAAAAGTTTTTAATGACTATTGGATTTTAGAAACATCAAAGGCTAAATGAACTCATTTAAAATATTGCTTTACTGTTTGTTGCCTTTTGTAGTATGTACTTTCAAATATTTCTTGATGAGTACGTCAAAATTATTGCTTTAATGTGGAATGCTACAATTATGCGATGAGCAGATGAGCACATCTCTTTCTAGCATACGGGTCTTACACAACAGAATTATATTGTAACAAACACAAAATAGTCCTAATTTCACCTTCGTGCAAAACATTTTAAATTGCTAAAATGAACTGAAGCACAGAGAGATTTACAGATTAGATCCACATGAAATTGTATGCTTTTTTTGCTTGGTTGCTTGCCCGGCATTATGTAGAGATACTACTGGAGTACTTTCCGCAATTTCTGTACCTCAATAGTTCTAAATCTTTAAGATTAAGTTCGTAGTGCATTCAACAAAAAAAATCCATCCAGTTTATTTATAGCGAGAAAGAGATATTAAGACTCAATCGTCTTAATATCTTCTTTGGATTCTATATATTTAGTATGTGAAAAGAATAAAGTAATATACAGGGTGTCATGAGTTAGAACGCATTAATTTTAGGGGGTGATAGAAGACATCAAAAGGAACAGTCTTAATAAATTTTTTTCTATGTTAACACGCTTTCGAGTAATTTAGAAAAAACCATTGCCATATCTGTCAACCTTGCTCAAGTATAATCGCAGCTGAATCTTGACTTTGTTTTAGAAAATCAAACAAACAAAGTGATGATGACAGTTTAAAAATAATAAACATCCGAAGCAGATTAGTCGGGTGACCAATTCTACGAAAATTGTAATCGGCACCGTAAACAAAATTTGTAGGTTTATGTTAAAATCACGCTGATTCATAACAAACCAACTGTAAAAATAAGACAAGAATTGATCTACATTTTATATTTATTAATTTCCAGAATATTTTCAAAATTTCTTGACGTATTTGTTTTTTTATAATAAAAAATACTATTTTATGTAAAAAAATTTTGATTAAGGCACCTAATTACCGTATAATTAAAGATTTTTTAATGTAACCAAAACGAGGTGTCAACAAAATCCCTTAACCTAATTACCTAATTTAAATTAGATAAATCTTGTCTTTAAAATATATTCTCTTATAAAATCATTAAAAACTGTTATTAGATAAACAAAGCGCTTTATTGAAAAATTATTATTTCAAAGTTCAACAAACTACTAACTCGGTATTATCTCACTCTAATAATAAAAGGGTATTATTTACACAGTTGCGATCAGGCATTGACCCAAATATTCTTCATTAAATCATTAAATTGCAAAGTTCTAAACAAAACGTGCTTTATTTCAATGTCAAGAAACTTCAAATCAGCATTTTGTGCGAATGTGGAGCAAATTTTATTAAAAACTTTACAGGGTTGTCACGTTTCTTAATTGAGTAAATTGAATTTGTAATTGTAAAAGAATTCAGTTTTACGCGGAAACGACATACGATAGGATAAAACGTTATTAAGGTTTGTTGTTGTGATAGATGAGATACATCTGCCGACAAAGCCCCATACTTAAAGTACTTAAAGTATTATTAACGCGGTAAAATGATGTTAAAGTTTCCAACTTTCTTATTTTTTCTGAAAAAGTAGTACGTTCTAGAACAAAGTTGTATAAGACTTTTTTGTTCCTTTTGGTATCTTCTATCACCCCTTAAAATCAACGCGTTCTAACTCATGACACGCTGTACATGTACGAACTACGAAGGTTTTTCCGTTAGTAAAATGCATCATCATTAATCGTTTCTCAATGCACTGTGCTTATATAGCAGGTTGGATAGCTAGCAACTGTTAATAATAATTATTATTATCCCAGCTATTTGCAAACAATTAAAAAAATAATTGCTTCTTAGATTTTTAAAATTAGATTAATTAATTACCTTCTTGAACACAAACTCTTGCCAGAAAAATCTTTGAAAATTATTTCATGAAAGAAACTTTTTGTAGATTGCTCAACCTTTGCAGACCTGTTTATTGAAATTTATAGTAATATTAGCTCTTTATTAACTTTTGCGTGCAATTTTTCATAATTATTGTATTTTATAATCCTAAAACTCTATCTAAACTACTACTCTATTTTTTTTGCTATATATATTGTTCATGTTACAATAAATTAATCGTTTGATTAATATCCTAATCGTTATTGGGCAATTCCATGCCAAATCACATAATTTAAAAACATGACCGTGCTTCGATATCTCAGATTTTGTTCAAGTTTTTTCCTTGCACAGATACATAAATATGAAATATTAAATTATTTTGATGCAAATTCTGCTACCTGACACTCTACATTATCTAACTAAAATTGTCATAACTCCCTTATTTCTTGAGTTATCTGGCTCATCCAGATGTCAGACTAAAGATATTTTTTGGATCTTTGAGAGTATATCAAAAAACGCGCAAAGACATTGCACAGTACAAAAATTCTGACTTTGTTCCTGTATTGCAATGATCACCCCTTTTGAAACTTTTTTTATAGAATCATCGTAGCATATACTTGGCTTGGTATAAGATCAAAAAAATAGCTTTAATTTGACACCTGAATGAGCCAAATAACACAAGGGAGTTTTATGACAAGTTTAGTTAGGTGATGTAGAGTAGGGTGGGTCGAAAAAGTCGATTTTTCGAGTATCCAATTCTAACAGGGCTCGAAAGTTGCGTATTTGCATGCTAATCAACGGAAAAATATTGAAAAAAATCATACGTTGGATCTTCAGTTCGCGCAAAGGGCCTAAAGTTTGGAAAAAGTAATAAAAAAAACACCAAATTTTACCTTTGTAGTGGTCAGACCTACAGTCAACCAAAATTATCAAAATAGCTGTAGCAAGTCGTTTAGTCACAAAACAATTTGCATAATAATCAATTTATCTAATTGTGTTATTATACAGGTTCAGGCAAAAGATATAATTGCTTTTAAAAATAACTATTTGGTTCAATATAAAATGTTAGGGATGTTTATTATAGTTTCTTTAAAGTTGGTAATTTGATTTATGTTGTTAGGGACGTTTATTTCAGTTTTTATAAAGTTGGTAGCTTGATTTTTTGTAGTTAGGGGACGATGCTTTTTTGTGAGATGATGATGAAATGTAACAAGGAGTAGGTAGCCATTGTGGGCTTTTGCTTTTAAAGTAATTTTATTCATGTAAGTCCATTTTTGTTTATTTTATTTATGTTGATTCTAGTTGGGTGATGTAAAATTTGTATTTATTTAATTAATCTGAAACCCAAATCTCTCGTTTGAATCTATAGATAAGTCAAAATATAACTGGTAACAAAATTTTAAAAGATTAGTTTGATAATTTTTACTAATTTGTAAATCTGTCCTTTTGAAGTGTAAATATTACTAGAAAATAATGTTTATTTAATGTTTGTATAGAGTGTTTTTCTAAATTTGACGTCAACGTAGGCTGTGAATAGTCGATTGTGAATTATTTAAACACGTGAGTAATTTGAACGTTTTGACAATGACATTTATTAATACGCTCAAGATCCGTTCACAATCAACTACCCATAGCCGCCTTCGACGTCAAATTTAAAAAAACACTCGATAGTATTATTACAGCTAATTATTGATAACTGGACATGTTATTTGTGCATTGAAATACGACTACTACTGCTTATGTGTTTTATTGTCAGTACTTAATGATTTTTAGGTTAATGTTTCTAACCTAACTAACTAAGTGTTATACTTTGTGACTAATAGGTTATTCCCCTAGGTATTAATCTCCACGGTGCACGGTGGTATGAAAACCCATGATAGGCCGTGTGAGAAAACCCATAAACTTTTATTTATTTATTTGACAGAGTTTTCATCTACACGGTGGTAAAAGAACCCACGATAGACCGTGCAAGAGAACCCTTAAACCATTATTTTATTTATTGATATTTTTTATCTCCTATGTTAATTTTGTGTATACAGGGTATCCCACAATGCTGTTTACATGCATTATCTCCCTTATTTGAAAAGATAAAGAAATGAACCAAAAACTATAGTGGATGACTCAAAATGGACCTTCAGAAAACATCCTCAAACGCTGGTTGTATAGCAACGTTTAAGAGATCATGCCAACTTGATTAATTTTTCAAATTGCATCCTCTGTTTTTTCCACGGAAATGTATTCTTCACTTCATTCTGCATGCGGTAGTATGCCTTACTTAATTATCTAATGTGCATTTAGGGGTTGAAAAAATATTTTTTATAAATTGTACACTTCATATTCACTAATTAAATTATTTATTTAAAAAATATGATTAGAGCCGTGTCTGCAAGAGAACTACTGAGGCACTTTAAAGCCCGTGTAGAGTCCACAGGAGGGCATTTTGAGCATTTGCTTTAAGTTTAAGATAAATTCAGTTTATAAAAAATATTTTTTTCAAACACTAAATGCACATTAGATAATTAAGTAAGGCATACTACCGTGTGCAGAATAAAGTTAAGAATACATTTCTGTGAAAAAAAACAGAGGGTGCAACTTGAAAAACTAATCAAGTTGGCATGATCTCTTAAACGTTGCTATGCAACCAGCGTTTGAGGATGTTTTCTGAAGGTCCATTTTGAGTCATCCACTATAGTTTTTGGTTGATTTATTTATATTTTCAAATAAGGGAGATATTGCATGTAAACAGCATTGTGGGACACCTTGTATATAAATGTATGGTCACAACGTATCTGCTGCTATGTCAAATATGATATGATTTTTTTTTCAGTAATTCTTGTATATTTATTTTAATCTGGTACATTTATCTTTTCTAGTTAATATCTTATCTGTAAATATTTTTAATTGACTCTATTTCACTTACCTTTGATGTTTTATGTCATTGAGAGATTTGCGTTTGACTATTTATAAATACCTTGTATAAACACACAACTGTATCAACTTGTTAAATTGTTTTATTGATCTGTATTGTTTATTGTAACCGAACTAAATAATCATTTGATCGCTTATTAAACTTGAAGCGTGTACGTATTTAAGCTGGGCTGGCATAAATTTCAAGGAGGTTTTTATAGAACTAGCCTTTTATTTTGTATCAGTTTAAATCCGTCCCCCTTACAAATACAATCATATTTAACTGTTCTTTTATTGGGTTTTCTCTCTTTCTCCGTCCTTATGAAGTAAGTCAATCGTCATCAACCTTGGTCACATATTATAAAAAATAATCACAACGTAGGATCCAGTTTGTTCTTTTTGTTATATTTATTATTATAAAGTTTGTCATTGGTAAGGTTGGTAGTGTTCTGTCAACTTCAGTTTTGTTAAATATTTGAATTTTACGTAAGTAGAGTAAACATGGGCTGTGAACGTCTAGTGCAGTGTTTCTCAACCCGGAGGGGTACGTGAAATGTTCTCAGAGGGTACGCGGAAAAAAGATGTATTGGTGGACATTGATAGATAGATTGAACATAAGAAAAAATATAAAAAGTTGTTGTAACAACTGGCATTTCCAATCCTTTTTTTTTCATTATAAAAAAAATCAAAATAATTAAATAATTTTAATTTAAAAAGAAATAAATGTTTTAAATACAATTTAGGTATATATTTTAGCTGCAGGACCAATACCTGTCGAGAGGTATATTTCAATAATCCTTACACAAAGCGGACAGGCATTTCGGCATTGTTTTCTGTAATAGAATTTTATTTCTGCGAAGAATCTGGAATAATTCCCGTGTTAGTCGTCGGGTTGGTTGTAATTTGTCCATTATTTCTTTGTTTCAGTGTTGCCAACCGAACTATAAATATAGTATTTGTACAAAACAAAATCTCTTGGGATCAAACACCTTACCAAAAGGTAAGACCCGCGTTAACGGGGTGTGCATAACTGGTAAAAATAAAAACGTCTCTGTATTATAATGTTATTACTGTACCTGTATGTAGATGTTAGTAATGATACATAATGGGGGTGGGGTTGGGGTACGTGAAGCAGTGATGATAGGTCAAGGGGTACGCAAGTAAAAAAAGGTTGAGAAACGCTGGTCTAGTGGGTAAGGACCCCGACTCATTACACCTTTACGCTCAAAACATACAGGTAACGTTGTTTTGCTTTTAATAGCGCCTAAGTACTTCATTTGTGATGCGTGATAACAGAAAAAATATTTCTTAAAATTACACGCTTCATTTCTAGTTCGCGTATTAAAGCTAAAATTTTCGAACTTTCGTGAAAGATAGGGGTTTTACAAATATACGCAATATATTATTTAAGGGGCCAGCGTCATTCTTTGAGAAAATCGGCAAACTGCCTTATTGTGAAAATGACTCGTTATAAATTTCGAAGCAATTGAATTAGATGAAATCAATGTAAATGAAACTGACCTTAGCAAAGACCAACAGTACCTTCTGGGTATTGTCAGAACAATATAATGTACTCCAGACCTGGTTGTAAGAGATCCTGGACCTCTCAGTCACTCCCGATGGCTGACATGTGCTAACCGGGTCTTACGGTAGTTCATTCCCAAACAAGTCCTACAAACGAACTTAAGATGCTTGTAAACTATATGGTTCGACATTAAGAGATATCAGTCAGTGAAATATGGTCCTAAACATATCTTTAAGGTTGTTCAAACAACGAGACATTTGCCAGACGACATTAATAAGAATCATCGATCCTGGGATTGAGAGAAACGCATTCTTTTGTCACCCAGAAAACATGTCGTTAACTATGATAGTGGATGAGGGACAACATATACGAGAGTTGGGTTACAGGAGGGTACTAAAGGCAAGAACTGGAAATCCGAAGGAGACGTCTGTTAGAACTTTTTCGACTCTCTCAATAAATCTTGCTGTCACGAACTACAGACAGCTGATAAATTGGACAAAATGTAAGCTGGGACGACAGCTCCCTCCCTCCTCCAATGATGGAATGCTTGGTACCAGAGACTACTTCGCCAGTTCTGCAAGATAAAAAAACTCTGCTTGAGTTTCATTTTTAAAATTTCCCATTCCATACCCAAACTGTTGAAAGATGCGTCAAACTTGTCACAGAGTCTGCAGACAAAGGGTGCGGACAAGAAAACAGAGATGTCTACATTAGAGCAACTTTGCTCTCAAGATCCACAATACCAAATTTGGAAAAAATCGCAATTTAAGACGTCTTTGGCTAAATCAACATAATTTAACACATCCTAATTGGTTGGATGGTTGGGTAGGGTGTGGGTGGAACTCAAATTGCAGCCACCCCCTCTGGGTGAATTCTGGGTCATTTCAAGAAAAGAGTTGCAAAAAGATACTCTTATAAATACTCATATAAAAATAGAATGTATATGTACAAAATTACTCATATTAATGAATTATTAGGAAAGATGGCTTTTATAATTTAAAATACCACAGTGCGGCTGTTTGTAAAACGGTAAAACCTCGGTTTTCAGGATAGTTCGAAAATTTTAGCCCTAATGCGCGAACTTAAAATGAAGCGTGTAATTTTTAAAAATATTCTTTCTATTATCACGCATCACAAATGAAGTAGTTAGACGCTATTAAAAGCCAAAAAACCGTTACCTGTATAAAACTTGATGTTTTTGTCATTTTTTCAAACTTTAGGTCTTTTGGGCGAATTGAAGATCCAACGTATGATTTTTTTCAACATTTTTCCGTTGATTAGCATGCAAGCACGCAACTTTTGAGCCCTATTAGAATTTGATACTCGGAAAATTGACTTTTTCGACCCACCCTAATGTAGAGTGTCGGGTAGCAGAATTTGCAAAAAATCTAAATTTTCAAAAACTTCTATTTCGGCCATTTTTCATCCAAAATAGTTATTTATGTATTAAGGGCATAATCTATTAGATTATGGCATGAGAGAATGTTTAAAGCCCGACGAAGGAGGGCTTTTAATTTCTCGAGGGCCATTATCTTGATTATGCCCGTGGTACATACAACGTTTTATTTTATTTTGCTTCATGGAAAGGATAATTGCAAGCAATTGCACATTTCATTTTGAAAAAATGTAATAGTTATAATTATTTATTAAAATTGTTAGAACTCTATTGAAACGTTTTCTTTGTATCTTAGCAACTTTATACGCCCTCGGGCTAAAAAAGCCAAATTACGCCCGCAATTGAGTGCCAATAAAGACGATTATCATGTCAAAATAGAATAAAATAATTTAATTGCATTTCATATGTATCTATGCGAGGAAAAAAAATTGAACATAATCTGAGGTATTGAAACACATAGCTCTAGGTGATTTGGCATAAAACTAGCCTATTACAAAATAATTACTTATTATAAACTTATCTGCATTTGTTTTATTACTATGTGTGATTACATGTTATTTTTACTTTCCGATAAAAATAAGCATAGTTCGAGGAATTAACAATCTTAGTCTATTCACTGTACCAAAGCTTTGGATTTAAGGAATCATTAGTTTATTTGAATCATTTTATCGGAAGTTTTCAACAAAATCGTTTAGAGCGATCTCATCAAGACGGAGCACCTGGTCACACAGCTAAAGTGCGCAACAGTGATGTCCAGATTTATTTATCACTACTACCTCAATCGCGACAGATTTAAATCCACTTGCTTATTTTGTATAAGGTAATGGATTAAGGTTAAAAACTATAAATATTACAAATAGTCCAATTTTGTATAAAATGCTATAGGACAGGGCCGGCATGTCGTATGTGAAAGTTATGAACTGCTAAAAATAACCTAAAATAAACTAGCACAGCTGCTATGAATACCTCCATTCTGCATGCATGGTTAAATCCGCATGCTAGAAAAAGACCTACTAGCGATACGTGTGCCTTGCCATGTGCAACAAACTCGTTGACACGGCAACCCTGGCATACATGACAATACCTTACTAAAATGTCTAAATGGGAGCCAACTATTGATTAAAATTACAACTGCTTACTAAAAAGAGTTCTTCTTGCAAAATTAAAGTAGACATACCATACGAAAACTGAAACATTCTTCAAAAATGTATGTAATATTAAATACTACTTAGGAACCTATCATGAGAATAAAACACAAAAGGTGAATGAAGGGTGAAGTTTCACAGACCCGTTAGTGAGATTCCACCTATTAATTTTTTTTAATGAACGGATACATTTAAAAAGGTATTAGCAGTGGACATTGAACGCATCAGATGAGTTGGCCTTAGTGAAGATGAAATAATTATGTTGGGGATTTGGAGAGGCCAAGGAGTGTGTATTTCAAGTTGTGATATGTCGATTGTATTATATAAAAAGCAAACAAGTCATAAAATATTGTATACATAACTGTTTATTTAATTATTAACTGTTTATTATTAATACTGTTTGTTAATTATAAAAGCTTGGCGTGGCAGTCGCTGATGATAAGATTTAATGAAATGATTTTATACAGCTCACTATGCTACATTAAACGTAAAGTTCCAAGTTCAAATTGGACCATAAATAACGAAGTTGCAAATTATCTTCTTTCGTGGCTGTGTGTTATATCTTGCTGTTGGCAAATTCAGAAGTATTATTTTTTTATATTATTCAGGCTACAACGGTGGGTATATTGGATAACAACTTTTAGTATTAGCAAATATTTTACTAAATGAAGAGTTCACGTATAGTCCAGGCGATAGGGTAAAAAAAGTCTTGATAACAGCAATTTTTTTGTTTAGTATGTAGGGGGTGTGTGGTGAGTCTACATTCAAGTTTTCGTATTAATCGGAGGCTGCGAAGTGCCCGCCATCTTGGAAAAAGAGGTTAAAGTGTTTTTTCAATTTATCTCGTTAACCGTAGGTCTGAGGAAAGAAGTAATTCATAACGTTTTTGTCGGAAATTCGATTGTCTACAACTTCCTGAATACACTTATTTGCGAGATGTTTGTAATAAAAAAGCTATAAACAAATAACCGTAAAAATTTAGGGGTTGCAAATCTTTGAGGTGAAATAACTATTGCATTTTTGATCGTACGAGCAAAAATGTTCTGACCTTTCTTATAGGCAATCTAAAAACGAACAATTTAGTGCACTCACTTTTTTGGTTCCGTTCTTTGGTATAGTGGAAGGCAGTGGTCGAATGGAGGTAAGTCGAAAACGAGGCAGTAAGAGCGTATAACGTTCTTCCTACTGGTAAGTTATTTATCTCCTTAACCGTACGTCTGAGTAAAAAGTTGTCAAAAAAATTGCTGTTATCAAGTCTTGTGACTTTTCCCATATACCAATTTCCCTGTCGCCTGGACTGGTAGTGTTTTACCCTTCATCGTGAAAGATAAGATAATAAACCAAAATGTTATTTTACTTCTTGAGAGAATTTGTTTTCATATTACAGACTTAATGTTTAACAGACAAAGATCAAATAAAGCGTTCACAGTTGAATAAATCATTTGGAGACCACAGGGTAAAAAGAGGAAAGTCACATTTATTGAGATTTATTGTTTTTCGATTTTCCAAAGATCATGGAACCCTTGTCACGCCTACGACATTAACTGAACAAAGGTCTTTAGAGGCAAAATTTATTACATCATTTGATATAGATACTGTATAGGTAATTATTATTTTAAAAATGAATAATGCCCTTTTTGTTTTTTTATGTCATGTTTTATAAAATAAATTCTTATTACATATTATGTACCTGAAGTTTAATCTTATCCATCATCAAGGACACCTTGTCTCGCGGAACCTCTAAATTTCTTCGTGGAACCCCGTTCCACGGAACACACTTTGGGAATCATTGCTTTAGCTGAATAGTGTGCATTTCATGTACTTTATACAAAATCAATTCTGACATTTCCCTTCTCCTTATGGTCTTCAGTTACAATTTAGTAATTTCAGTTACTCATCACAAGACATTTCTTCTGAAAACATTTTCATTACAATTGACTGAACTTTAAGACAGTGAGGGGGGGGGGGAGATACCTTACAGAAAATATTTTTAATCTCCATGTAGCTGAAACAAGATTTACCATTTCGTCGTTAAATGAGGACAAAATTATGTGCAAAACTGTTTTAAACATGTTGGATTTTGATGAAAACAACGATCTTCCATTGCAGTTTAAGGAAGAATAGAGATGAAGAAGAGTCCGACAGTGTGTGTATATTTATCTTTGTGGAAACCAGAAAATTGTTCGAAAATCTTTAAAACAGTCGAAGATTAAAATGAGTATGCAAACGTCGGCGATGACTTCACAATAATTGAAAAGCAGCAGAAATTCTAAGAAATGACAATTTGCTAGCGTCAGTATCTATGAGTCACCCAAGAAGTAATTTCAAAGGACGTAGATGACTGGTAGTAATGCAGCAGAAAATGAGCATTTAGACGTTGCAGCCAACGTAAACGTAAAACTTAAATTAAAAAAAATAAAGACCACCGTAAGATAGGATGGCATGGACGCAGTAAAGATAGAGTCTGAAGAGAGTCTGGGTTCGATTACCAACCAGAGTGAAAATATTTCTAGACGGATTTGCTTTTATAATATGATCTGATATTAATAAAATATTAATCAATAATCATTATCTGAAGTTAAAAATTAATTTCCTTATAGGATTATAATATAACAAGCTCAGAGTGGTCCTGATAGCTAGCACACTACGCGGTGCAAATTGTTAATTTAAGCGAAGAAAAAACCTGTATAAAGCAGCTTTCTGTTGCTATAAAAACAATTTCAAGGTTCGCACCCACATTATTATTATATTCATTAAGTGAATTTAATTTTTAAAGGTTTGAAGTACCGGCGGTGTTCGATAGTAGAATTATTAAAAATCTAGATTAGCTTTGATAGTTGATGTGTTGTAGACGAACTGTCGATCCTTTAAACTTGATGAAGCAATCGTACCTATCGCACTTTGTACGTTTGCAATTATCTAGTTCGTATAGAAAAAAATTGTCATTCTGCTCTAGGCTCGTCTTAGTAGCTAACTTGGTTAGAGCGTCCGCCCCGAAAGCGGGAGACCTAGATTCGATCCCCAGTCAGAGTGATAATTTGTGTACACGAATTTGCATTTAGAATAATTTAATGTAAAAAATACATAAAATTGTGAGCAACTTGAAGTTTAAAAATCTCAAATTCTGTAAAGTTATCAAAAGCGTTCTTATGGAAATATGTTGCAGTATTCGTCTCTGCTAGAGTAAACAACATAGAACCCTGAGTTTTAAATAAATTCCCTGTACGATATAATTGAAATTTTAATACTCTTACAAGTGGTAAACACATACTTGCCGCGTGCCTTAACTAAACATCCACTTACTGAATTATTAAAACCTCAATACCAAGATTTAATCCTCTATTTTTACTCACAAACTCGTGAAGTTTCTGCCAGGTCAATTTATTTCTATAAAAATTAAAATTTAATGAAACCTCGGAGAGATCCTCTCGTAAAGGATTTAGCACATTTAAACCGCAAAAGCGGCTCTCTCAGAAAATGTTAAACGTGGAAATAATTTAGAGCAGGAAAAGTGTTCTTAGAGCGTTTTAATATTTACATGACAATTTAAATGTCCAGCAGTTGCTATTTTATTATTTAACGGGAGCGCTATTTTTCCTTGCTTTTAATAGATAATATTCTCGTCACAAAGGCATCACGAGAATAATGCTTGTTATGCTTTAATTTGTAATACGATTATAAAACGACATAATAGAATGCCATTTATAAGATTCGTTAGGAAATAAACTAATGTAACGTTCTTTTTCAAATAATAATACAAGTGCTGTTTAAATCGTCTATTCACAAACAAATATTTATTTATATACACTAATGAATACACTATAAATTAACGCTATGATTATAAACCATTAAAAACTATTATTTACAGACTATGAATTTCTAATACAACATTTATATTCACTATTTATTTTGTAATACCCAGTTAATGACTTGCAGTTGACTGCCTCTCTTTTATCCGCAATCCGCTTTTATATCCTCATATAAACGCACCAGAAATCGCTGGAACCTTCTATGTATTCTAGAAAATGCTAGAATAAACCGCGTCTGATTTACATGCTTGTGCGATGCGTCATTCTCTCGAAGGCGGCAGAACACACCACCTGTCGCTCGAAAAGAGGTTCGTTCCTTTTCTCTCTTGTTACACTGCCCCCCTCTTCAAGTCTGTTCTGTCCCAGAACAGGTTTTATGCTCTGGTTCCTGTAGAACGGGTCATGACGATATCGACAGTCTTCACCTCGACTACACGTTCCATTACGGTAGAAATAACAGTCTACACTCTTCGTTGGCCTTAATGCGGGTTGTGGGTCAAAATTGCAGACGAAGATCTTGACGTCCGTACCTCTAAAGACAACTTCCAGCATGTTTCTAACGATTCTCCAATCCAGCTGGTCCCGCCCACAGCCGAGTTTGGGAACTGCCAATTTGTTAATTCCCCTGGTAAGCAACTCGATCCTCAAATTCCATAGTGCCCTCCACAAGTCGGCGTAACTCGGTTTCTGGTAGTAAAACTGCTTGGTTACCAAGTAGTAAATGGATCGGTCATGATCAGGCAAGCGTAAGGATTTACCAACAGAGGGATTTTGTTCTCGAAGTTCATTCAGCCGTCCAAATTTATTTCTAAACACTACTGCGATCCCCCTGGACATACGGAGATCCGCGGAGACACAGTGGGCAATGGAATAATTACCAGGGACCCGGAAGAGATCTTGTTGCATCTCAGTCGTGACTCCGAATCGCGCTTTTCTAGTTCCAGAAAACGCAGCCATAAATTCTCTAAAGGTTGGCTGATCATCTCCAGGCCTTACGGTATTGATAGCCACCTCAGCCTCATCTTCCGGAACTGCGTCATTATTTCCCTCATAGTGCGCTAGACGATTGGAGTGTACCACCTTTGGTTTCCCTCTTGGCAATTTCTGGATGCGATAAATCAAGTCATTTATTCGTTTCTTCACCTGGTATGGACCCTCCCAATTTCGCTGTAACTTTGGAGAATAGCCACGACGCCTTTGCGGGTTGTATAACCAGACAAGCTCTCCAGGTTGAAACCCTCCTTCTTGGGCTCTCACATCGTACGTAGCCTTCATCCGGTCACTCGCGATTCGACTATTATTTCGGGTTCGGTCGTGAATATCCTCCAACTTCTTCTTTAAGTTGATGACATAATCATTCCCGGCTACCTCCTGCTCTATAGGTGGAGACCCAAATTCCAGATCACACGGTAACCGTAACTCGCGTCCAAACATCACAGACGCTGGTGACTGACCGGTTGTTTCGTGGACCGATGCACGATAAGCCATCAGGAAAAGATGCAGGTATTGGTCCCAGTCTCGTTGATGATCGGAGACGACCTTGGCCAAATATTTGCCCATTGTTCGATTCATGCGTTCTACCATTCCATCGGACTGCGGATGTAACGGTGTGGTCCGAGTCTTGCGAATGCCCAACAATCGACAGACTTCTCCAAAGAGTACAGACTCGAAATTGCGGCCTTGATCCGAATAGAGCTCCATGGGCATTCCGAAGCGACTGAAAAACTCTTTGACTAGTACGTCAGCAACAGTCGCAGCTTCCTGGTTTGGTAGGGCATATGCTTCTGGCCATTTGGTAAAATAGTCCATTGCCACTAAGATGTATTTATTCCCATCGTCAGTTTCGGGAAAGGGTCCGGCAATGTCTATAGCTATTCTCTCCAGAGGACTACCCACATTGTACTGCCTCATAGGTGCTCTTCGTTTCCCCAAGGGTCCGTTGCCAGTGGCACATAGTTCACATTTCCGGCACCACTCCTTCACGTCTTCTTTACAGTTGACCCAATAAAAACGCTCCCTAACTTTCTCCAAGGTCTTTTTCACACCGAAGTGTCCTCCGGAGGCACCGTCATGGAGATGTCGCAATACTGTAGCCACTCGGCTTCTCGGAACCACGAACTGAGACCTAATGGTGGTGCCATCTTCACTCTCCAGTACTCGCTTCAGGAGATCGTCTTCCACCTTCAAGGACTCCCATTGGGCCCAATATGCTTTGAGCGTTCTGTTAAAAGGGCTGACGGCCTCCCAGGCAGGCCTTTCCCCCACGCGCTTCCATTCCAGTACCATTTTTAGTTCGGGATCAGCCTCCTGCTGTCGTTGCAATTCTTCCGGCAACCAATTGTCGTTGACGACGGTAGTCCTTAATACTTGGCAAACCCTCTCTTCCAAACGAGAGCAATGACGGCAATCCGTTGGACAGGGTCTTCTTGAAAGAGCATCGGCATTTCGATGACTAGTGCCCGCTCGATGTTCGGTGTCAAAGTCGTATCCTTGTAATCGTTCGATCCACCTTGCGACCTGGCCTTCAGGATTACGGAATTGTAGAAGCCATTTCAACGCTGCATGGTCCGTCCTCAATAAAAACTTCCGTCCGTACAAGTATTTGTAGAAGTGCTCAACGGACTTCACGACGGCCAATAGTTCTTTTCTGGTCACACAATAATTCCTTTCGGCTTTCGACAAAACCTTACTAAAATAGCCGATGACCTTTTCTTGTCCATCCTGTATCTGAGAAAGTACCCCCCCCAATGGCCAAATTACTTGCATCTGTGTCAAGTATGAATTTCCCTTCTGTCCGTGGATAGCTCAATATTGGTGCTGTTGTCAGGGCACGCTTCAGCTGTTGGAAAGCTGTTTCACACTCTCCGCTCCAAACATACTCGCGCCCATCTTCAGTTAACCTTGTCAGAGGTTTCGCTATATTGGCAAACCCAGGAACGAAACGCCTGTAGTAGGTACATAACCCAAGAAAACTACGAACTTGGTGTTTATCTTTCGGTGTTGGCCACTCTTGAACTGCACGAATCTTATCGGGGTCGGCTGCCACTCCATTTTGAGATACGACGTGCCCGAGATATTTCACTTCCTTTCTGAATATGTGGCACTTTTTCGGACTCAGTTTCAGATTGGCTCCACGTAGTCTTCGGAACACTTCCTCTAGATTTTTCAAATGTTCGTTGAATGATTTTCCGACTACAATCACATCATCTAGGTATACCAGGCAGGTCTTCCACGACAGCCCTCTCAGGATGGTCTCCATTAGACGCTCAAAGGTGGCCGGAGCGTTACATAGACCAAAAGGCATAACCGTAAACTGCCATAGTCCGGAACCAATAGTGAACGCGGTCTTCTCCCGGTCTTCAGGTTCCATTTCAACTTGCCAATAACCACTCTTCAAGTCCAAAGTCGAAAACCATCGTGAACCAGACAGGGTATCTAACGTGTCGTCGATGCGTGGTAAGGGATAGCTGTCTTTCTTGGTCACGTCATTAAGCTGCCGATAGTCCACACAAAATCTCGTTGACCCGTCCTTCTTACTGACCAGGACCACCGGTGATGCCCATGGACTGCTGGATGGCTCGATGACCCCTTGTTCTTCCATATCAGTAATAATCTTTTCGGCTTCTGCTCGCCTTGCTAGAGGTAGACGCCTCGGCTGCTGACGGACAGCCATAGAGTTGCCTGTATTGATTTTATGTTTTACTATATTTGTTCGTCCCTTCTGGCTATCGTCAAGAGCGAAGATATCTTGGTATCGGTGAACCAAACCCTGTACCTCTTTCACTTCCGTTCTGTTAAGGTCTTCGCACGAACTAGTAACCATACCCACTAATTTTTCACCATGGTCTTTGGGCACTGGTTTTGGAACATCAGCCATACACCTGGCTACTCGAAATACTGGCACACACTGTCCCACAAGGGTACTCTTCTTCAATGTCACCAGATCCACATTAACATTCATAATTCTCACCGGTACTCTCTTTCCAACCTTGATCAGCGCTTTTCCCACCAGTATGCCACTATGGATCTTCTTATCACAAACAGGCTCCATCATTCGCACACATCCTACCCGAAGATCTCCATCCAAACCCGCCTCGACAACCATCTCGCTTTGACCCGGCAATATCACATCTTCAGTCAGCAAAACCCTTACAACCGGATCTTCTCGTGGGTGCAACGGAAGTTCTTCGTTACCGACCTTCAAAACACCCTCTTTCAAATCCAACGTAAAACCAAATTTTCTCAGGAGGTCCATTCCCAAGATGAAGTCATCAGTGATATCGGCTACCAGCACCTCATGATCACGTTCTTCACTTCCAATGCCAATCTTCATCTTCACCACTCCGCGTGTTGGTATCACTTCACCTGTTGCTGTACGGAGTTGAGTAGTTGTTGGTAACAGCTTCATACTTGTTCGTAGAACGTTAGGGCGTATGATGGACTTTGTCGCCCCCGTATCAATGAGTAGTGGAACAGTACGATTAGCAATTTTCCCATCTACGAACAAACTGCTGGTACTATTGTTGGATGTTACGGCATGGATGGTGATCTTCGGGGCATCTCTACTCAAGGTCAACGTTCGCCCCCACTCGTCGACCTTCTTTAGTTTTCCGACTGCTGAACCTGTTTTGGTTTAGGGCAACGACGTCGTATGTGACCTTGTTCGCCGCAATTCCAACAACGAGGCCCTCGAACTTCTTGATGATTCTTCTTACGGCTTTCTTCCTTCCGAAGAACTCTCAGTACTAACTCCTCTAGGTGATCTTTAGAACCTTCTTCTTCCTCCACAACGGCCCGAACACGCCCGTGACCTCGGGACGCTTGTTTTGCAGCTTCAAATTCTAAGGCGTGAGCAAGCGCATCATCAGTTGTTCTTGGTCGTGCTAGCCTCAATGATTGTTGTGTTTCCCCGTCTCTTAACCCATCAATGAAGGTCTGCACAGCGAGCTGTCCCAGAAATGAATCGGGTGCCGTAGGGTACGCCAATCGGACAAGCCGCGCAACATCGGCTTCAAACTCCTGCAGGCTTTCTCCATTCTTCTGGATACGATTCTTCACTTGCGCGTGATACACTTGTTGAAGATGCGCGTCTCCATATCTCATCTCCAATCTAGACACTAACAATTGATAATCATTTTCCTGTCCTGCTGGGATTGTTTGCAGGACGTTCAACGCGTCTCCACGCAAAGCCACAGTTAAAGAAACGGCCTTTTCCTTGCCTGTCCATCCGTTGGCCCCAGCGGCCGCCTCAAATTGTTTGTAGTAGGTGGACCAAGGTATCTTTCCATCGAACGTGGGTGGTTTTACTTTTATCCCTACGGCAGGAACCTTTTCTTCTTTAATTTGTTTCTTTACTTCATTAAACGGCCACTCAGAAGTTGAGGGAAACCGTAGTTGCCTCATTCTATCTTCCAGCATTTCGGCCATATCGTCTTTCTTAGTTGTTGGTGGTAATTGCATTTGGGCTATTTTCTCTTCTACCATCTTTATTACCCTATCTTGTTCCGCCAATCTACCTTCCAATAGTCCTAACGCACTGGCATTCTCCAAAAATTCTTCGAAAACTTTATCTTCCAACGCTTTGACATTTTCCAACAATTCTCCTTTAAGCCTTCTAGAACTTTCTTCAGACTTTTCTAATAATTCTTCTTTAAGCGTTCTAGAGTTTTCCAGTAAATCTTCTTTAAGCATTTTAACATTTTCTTCCAGTGCTTTAGTATTTTCAAGTAATTCTTGTTTAAGCATTCTAACATTTTCTTCGGACTTTCTAGAATTCTCTTCTGACTTTTCCAGTAATTCCTCTTTTAACATTCTAGAATTCTCTTCTATTTTACTTAATAACAAATTAGTATCCATTACGGGTCCAGGTATTTCGAAGAGGAAACTTTCAGGGTCTTCTTGCTGCTCCAAAAGCCATTCTCTTAGCCGATTTATTAACACACTTTTAAGGCCCGTTGTATCTAAATCTCGTTCTTCAAGTTCATGTTTCAAGTCTATTACTTTGAGATCTTTTAACAGTTTCATCACCATTTTAATCGTTTGTTGAAATTATGTTTTAACACCAAAAATTTTATTCTCACAGCACTTACTTAATTATTACGCGATTTTATTTATTTTAAAACCCACACCTGACACCACTGTAACGTTCTTTTTCAAATAATAATACAAGTGCTGTTTAAATCGTCTATTCACAAACAAATATTTATTTATATACACTAATGAATACACTATAAATTAACGCTATGATTATAAACCATTAAAAACTATTATTTACAGACTATGAATTTCTAATACAACATTTATATTCACTATTTATTTTGTAATACCCAGTTAATGACTTGCAGTTGACTGCCTCTCTTTTATCCGCAATCCGCTTTTATATCCTCATATAAACGCACCAGAAATCGCTGGAACCTTCTATGTATTCTAGAAAATGCTAGAATAAACCGCGTCTGATTTACATGCTTGTGCGATGCGTCATTCTCTCGAAGGCGGCAGAACACACCACCTGTCGCTCGAAAAGAGGTTCGTTCCTTTTCTCTCTTGTTACACTAAATTCAAATTCTGGTGTTCAGTTTTCTATGCCATTCATTCGAATTAATTACAGTAGAGTAGTTACATTTGAATAATGAGTTACTTACATTTATTATTTTAAAATCATTCAACCCTTCGAGCTTTTACCTTTCATAATTTAGATAATCGTAGTTTTAACAATCCATACACAGTAAAAACTCAGCTCCGTGAACAGGGCCGCGCCAAGCCTAATGGGCGCCGTCGTACAAATTTATGTATGCACCCTCAATTTATCTATCGTGATTTCTTTTAATAGGCTAACCAAGGGTTTCTCAAAAAGTGGGGTCCCTAGGTTAGTCTGATATGTAAAGCACTACCACAGTATAATAGTAACTAGTAGCCTCACACTGGAAAATATTGAAAACCGATTCTCGGGACGTTGACAGCAGTTATGCTTGATACGCGCAAGCGAACACATCAATTACGCCAGAGCCGTATAACTTTAATTGTGATTTGTTCAGTGGCTCCGTATGAAATAAAGGTTGCGAAAAGACTCTATTCCTGTAATTTTCCATTCGTTAGTAGGATCTTCTAGTTATGTTGAACCAGAATTAAATTATGATAAATATTAAATATTATTATTGTAATAATAATAGAACGAATACAAAATAACAAAATAAGGCTGTAAGTGTATGTCAAATGTAAAGTATATTGTCTGCCTTTTGTTATAATATAAGCTAATTTTTTTAGATGTGCATGAAGTAAGCGATTCAAGAAGTAACTTAATCAATTTAAAAACGTGTTTACATTGCATTCTACGAAAGAATTTAATCTTTAAACGTCCCCATACACTTCGGTTATTTTAAAATCGCTCGAACTGATACGGTACGTGCTGATTTTCACATTAATAAGTTTTCGTTGGATATTATATAAAAAATTTTAACTGATAATCTTTCAAATTTTTAACAAATAAAATAAGAAAATTTGTACACGTTTACAAATCTAAATGTACTCTGTTTTATTTTCAGATCAATAACTTGTAACTAATAACTTCTCGCTTATAAAAAAACTACTTGAAACATAAGCGAAATGTAGTTATATTTTATATAATGTTTTATAGGCAGCCAGTCTTCAAAATACAAAATTATTATAATAAAGAATTTTTTTAACAAACAACAAAAAACAAACTAGTTTTGTAACTTTTGTAAATGGTGAATTATTAATGTATGTACTGAGGTGTTATAGATTTCATTGTTTTTGAAAATTTCATCGAGAGATGTTCGGAAACGTTAAAATGTATATTTTATCGGTTTTTAAGTCAATAGAGGGGCATGTTATGTCTTGGCCACATAATTAATAAAGACTATAGTTTGGAGCTTAGTTAGATTCATCAATGTTTAAAATAAAAACTTATGATTAAAGATTTCACGCAAATATAACCTTACTTTCCTAATATTTCATGCATTAATAAATAAATCACATTTATAAATAAAATAATTTAGCTAGACTGTGTTATCACAATCATGTATAGGCAACCTAAGTTACACTTTAGGTCAGTTTCCCACTTGCCAGGGAAAATCATTTCCATATTTAAGATTTTCAGTTACGATGATTCAGCGTTAAGCATATTCTTTGATATTCTTAGAGGCCAACTCAAGTTTACATGGGTATTTTCCTGTAAATAGATTAAGTAGATTAATCTTGTTATGATTAATATAACATAATTAAATTTTGAATTCATTTAATAGAATTCTGGTCATTTCAATTACAGGAGGTATTTGAAATCCTCTTGGTTCGCGAAAATGACTTTTGTAACTTTTATCCTGGTTTTATTGTCATTGTTTTTAAGTGAGCTCTTAGTGCATTGTACACTGGACCTTTTGTGCACAATTTGATTAACGTAGAAGTTATTTTCAAGCTGGGGTTTGTGTAAGCATCTTTTGGTGTACATCGATGTTTGTACTATAAGAAAAACATGTTTATATTGATTTGTAAAGATATTTTTATGTATAAAACAATTGTATGACACGCATTGTGTATCCATATAGCTAATTTGTAAGAGATGAACTCTTGTTTTGTTAATTTTGCATATGTAATTATCTGTAACGAGAATCTTCATTGTCAAGTGTTTTTCGTCCGTACCTTCTTTATTATTCATTTTGGGACTATACATGTATTATATGTTTTTAATCAGCGTTAAAAGATCTAAGAGTTTATCACATCAGATCTGGGATCAGTGTTAATCCGAATCACATGTTTTTGGATAATGACGTCACACGCATTTTGATTGTCGTTTGTTTTTGAAAAACTGTCATGGAGTTCATTTGTTTTGGCAGAAGATATAAAAGCTGCTGCATTTTGAAACAAATTTAGTCGATAAATTGCGTTGAAAGAATCCACGCTCGGCTCCAGATAAAAATCTGTAAAAATTTGAGGTTATATGTATAACCAGATGTTTGACAAGTGTCAATATTGTAAACAAAGTTGTTGAAACTAAAATTAAAGGTGTTTACCTGAATCATCTTCAAGAGTTTATTGAAGATTTAATTATTATTGTGCTACGAATAAAAAAAAGTAAAAGTGTTTTGGTTTTTAATTAAATCCAAGTGAATTGAATTTGTGTTTATCGATCTACGCATCGATATTTTTATGAACAACAATCAGCTGTTTGGTTGTACAGCAGTCTTGCCAAAAGGATTATTTTTATAGGGAATATTATTCCATAACATACCAGGTTGGTTAAGAAAATAATTGATTCTCATAAATAAAAAGAATTTAACTTGATTTGTAAAGTTCATCTTAGGGTATTTAAATCTATTTGTCTTAACTCATTAATTTCTTTTTAAGAATTCATTTAATTTTCAAATAAAGAAAACGATAATCAAATTTCTTTAATAAAGATTTATTTATTTTGAATAATATTTTTAGTTACATTTAAATAATTATTTGTGTTGGTTTGTTCAAACGAATAACTGTATTTAATCCTATGTCAGATAATACGACTTTTCTAAATGTTTGAGCAAGCTTGAGGATTTATTCTCAATTTCCAATTGTAAATTATATTTCTTTTTCTTTGACTTTGCTTTTCTGAATTTAATTTTGTTCTTGAATAAAGTTTTTTTGTATTTTTAATTTACGTAGGTGTTTAATTGATGCTAATACAAGCATACAGCATTATTCTCTTTCAAATTCAGATTACAGTTACAGGTGTCCAGTTTGCAGAGGTATAAGTGCTTACAGTTTAAGTTTTTTCTTGTTTCCAAGCATAAAAGAATATAAGAATCTCGAAATTCAAATAATTTATGTTTTACCGAACAAACCTGAGCTAGCTGAGAGAAATAAAGAATATGTGTGGTGTATTTTAATCATAATCCATCGTATATAATTTATACAGAACGGTGGATATTTTATTTAAGTATTTTTATATTTTTATCAGGGTCACCGCAGTACCTATTTAAGTTAATAAACTAATTGTTCAAAAACGTCAATTAATCTTGTTCTTTCACACATGTATTTCCTCTTTCACTACCATTAGAACAAGAGTTTTACAGTTTTTACATAATTTACTTGCCACAATAATAATAGTATATTATATACCAAGGTTGTGAAGAGTTTTTTCTAGAGCCGAGCATTATTAGATCCCGAGATGCGCAGCATCGAGGGATATAAGATGAGAGGCTCTAGAAAACACTTCACAACCGTGGTGTATATATTATTTTTTTCACTACTAGTACTTTTATTCCTTTTATTCTTCTCACATAAAAAACGTACTATCGCGATCACGGATTTTTTCCTGGATGCCAGTGTATAATGGGATGTATTTTTGCCCCGTGTTACACTAAAATCTGGATTATTGACTAGTAGTCAATAATAAAAAAATATTTACCACTAGGCAAGAAAACTAACTTCACAAGGTGACAACAGACTAGATAATAGTATGTTTTAAAGCTAGTAGTGAAAAAAATTTTATCTAAAACGTCCCTACTTGTTTAATAATCCAATCGCAGACGATGACGGTCAACAAACCTCGCCAATCTATCATTTGTGGACGTAATTCAAAGTGCCGACAGACGAGTGGATCTACTGTACAGTACTGTAATGAATGGAATTAACCCCTATACGCTGCCTGTGAGCATTTTAGACTGGCGTGGAATGTATGACACATCGACCGCTAAACGAAATACAATGAACCGGGCTAATCTAGAGTGTTCCAGCAATCTTATATGGGATGATATATAAATCACCACCGCGCAAGAGTATTTATGTTGTGGCACCCACTATATATACAGAGAGGTTTGTAGAGGGGAACAGAATTCATGAACGAATGCAAATTAACCCAAAGTGCAGAGCGCGAAGTCATATAATAATGCGTCAGCTTATAGCTCCTATATAGGTACTACGTAAAGTTAAAATATAAAAAGAAAACTATTGTAATTCCCCTGGGTACCTATGTATCTTTAATTTAGAGAAGTTTCAGAATTTAATTTTTATTTTTATAAATGCAAGTACCTCCTTAAATACCTTAAATTTCAAATTTCGTTGACTCTTAGCGTGCTTTTACAAGTAGAACGTTTTAAATATTTTTTTATTTCCTCAAATTATGATGTCGCGGTGCCTTGTGGCGCCTTTCGGACCCTGGCGCCGTCGTTCGCCGAACGACTTTACCCATATGGTCTGTGAACAATTGTAAGAGTGCTGGGCAAAGAGTTAAGATTTAGAGTAGAAAAACTTTTTTTTTCACTCTATTCTCATAACAAATATTCTTCGCTAATGAAATATATTTTTCATTCTCCCCTTTACGAAAGTGTAACTTTCTATCTTGATAAAGCAACCGAAAGCAAAAGTAAAACATGCTAGGTATGAAAAACTTTCGGTTCCTGGACAACGAACTATAACTGTCAATTTTTTTAAAATTTAATATTATAAGGTGGCTGTTTTCAACATTACCTTGGTAACAATACTGTTATATATACAAACATTATTTTATTATAATCACTGAATCATCATTTTATTTATTTATTTACGGTGGTTAATAAATGTCAAGAGGAGAATGAAAAGTTTAATACATTACACGCTGCGAAAGCCCTTTTAGGTGCTCGGTGTATTTAACTAACCTCGGCTACGCTTACGCTTCGCCTCGGCCAATCAAAAACACCTTGCACCTAAAAGTAAACTTTCGCAGCTTGTAATGTAAGTAAGTATTTTCTCTATATTATTAATTAACTCTAGATATATAGATTGAATATTCCATCTATTACTATTCTACATTAAAAGTATAAAAAGATTCAAATTAATTTTAATTTTTTTAGGAGAAGAAAAGCCGTTAAAAAGTTATTTAAGTTGGTACAAAAACGTTTTGTTGGTGTTACTTTAATCAGAGTAAATAACACGAATTGGCACCAATATAGAGTGATTTGTCATCGGAAGTATTAAATTAAGTAGAAGTAGAAAAACAATACAGATCAGTATAGTCGTCTCTCTAGAAAAAAAAGAGAAGCGTGTGCGTAATATAACGACACTAACATAAAATGGCGACAAGCCGCAGCTGCATTTGACTTGGTTTATTTTTATAATTACAAATAAGGTGCATAAAATGCATAATATTCAGTGTTTTAGTTGCAAATAATAACCAAAGATATTGAATAATTAGGTAAATAAAGGCAATCATTAGCAGAACAAAAAAGTAATTTTAAACTTTGACGGAGCAGTGCGAGGGAACCTCCGAACAGAATTTCATGAAAGTTGGCATGCAGCAGGGGCAGTAGTTTACTCGCAACAAGAAACAGCCATACCGTTGACCAGAAAAAAAGGTGTCTGAGTGTCCTTTAACAAAAATAGAAGTGTCCGAACCTACGAACTAATATGACCCTGGGCTCGTATATTTTTTTCAATACATTCTTATGTATACTTAAATATGTATACTTTTTATGTGTGTTTGCATTGCAATAAATAAATAAATCACTTATTTTATTATTGACCCCAACCCCAATACCCCATATTAAAAAAAACTACACTACTTCATACTTAATTTTAGTACTTCCTAAAGTTTCAATCTAAATAGAAAATAAATTATACAAAAGTTCAAAAGTAAAATCTTACCATGTTTTAAAGTATCGAGGAGAATTAGGAACGTAAATTAGTGACATTGTATTTCCCGTGCCGAGTTCTTGAAGAATGCCACTGCTTAAAGTTTAATGATGCAAAGTTCTAAAATTTTGGGAGTTTTAAGTTTTGAATTTATCAAGGTCAATTCGAGAAATTCCACTATACCACTATGTTTTATTTCATAGCTTCAATTTCACGGTTGAGAGCCCCTGAATTCAAAATAGTGAAAGATCATAACATTAAAGTTGTCCAGTTTTACCATTCGCTTTATTAATGTGACGCAACAGTGGTCAATTTAATTGTGTAAATTAAGTTCGCGATCGAAACAAAGTAAAAACCACCAACCTCCTTGGTGCCACGAGGTACGAGAAATATTTCTATCTATAGTTAATAGTTAATAATAAATAAATAGTTCTATCTCAATTTGCACATTGCTGCCAAGTATATGGTCCATCTTTGACATATGATCGAGCACAACGAATTCAGAGAGTTCAAAACTCATGCTTGAGACTCATCTTTGGTGTAAGAAAATATGACCATATCTCACATACTTTCTCAAGATCTAAATGGCTCTCCATGTCTAATAGAAGGAAATTATTAAGTGCATGTTTTTACCATAAAACTATGATACTGAAAAAACTTTTTATTTGTATCGTAAAATTAGATTTAGAAGCGATGTTCACAATATCAACAATCGTTTTAAGGGCACAATGATTACGCCATCACGTCATAGAACGGCTCTCTTTGAACGGAGTTTTAGCTATCAAATTTCCAAACTCTCTACCTTTAGATTTAATAGAATTATCTGCTCAAAGCTTTAAAAAACAATACAGAAAACTTCTCCTGAGTCAACAGTTACAGCTTCAGCTACAATAGCTTACAACTTTAATGTAACTAATTATCACCATTTTGCGAACCACTTCGAATGGGATTTCACACCTCATATATTTTTTTATATTTTTATATATTTTTTAGACATTGTTTTTTACTTTCAGAGTATGGATTATTATGTTTGAATTTGCACCGAGCTTTACTTTACTTTTTTCCCTAAATTTTTATTTTTTATTTTTCAAGGTTTTAGAGGAAGAGCAAGCTCTCAGCTTGAACTACATACGCCTTGTGGTTTCTGCAAACAATGTATTTTATTTTTCTTTTACTATAGTTTGTGTATTGTTTGTATGAAATAAAGACGTTTATTATTATTATTATTATTATATTCCAACTCACCTATTCATCCCCTAAAGGCAAACAAACATTATTGTTTCTACGACAGTATTATAATACAGGGGTAATACTACTAATTATTGTTAAGATAAAGAAGATAAAACCAATAAATACATGAAAATAGAAAGTTGGTTGGTAAAATCAAGAAACGCCCCAAATAATAGTGAAGAATATGTGGCGCATACTTAATGCTATAAATATATTTTGCATCTATAGTAGTTATAATTTATTTATTATTTTAAAAGATTTATATTTTAATGTATTCCATGTCCTTGCTGGTGAATTATTCAAAAGATAAAAAGTGATAAGAGTTTCAATGTAAAAGTTTCATGACGTCAGGACTGTTGGATGAGTTTGGTTTGAATATATGAATCTTTTACGGTCATTTCACAAAAAAATAGTAATATAAAATGCATAGTATTAAATGATTGATATTGATTATTGAATACTGGGCTTCTTCGGAAGCAGACAGTGTTCTAATATAGACATACAAAAATTCATTAAACGTATAAATATGTTACACAATTCGAAAGAACGATGAAGTGATATTGTATGATAATAAAATAAATCAGTAGTTATAATTACTACTATTATTTGGTATTTAGCTAATGTCGCAGGGTATTTTGTAACGTGTTCTTCCGTTTCAATACGGATAACTTTAACTTTAGATAAACATTAGGTATTCTGGAAGATAAGTTTGCACCCTTTTCCATTTACTAGCATCCCGATTCTTTTATGAAAGTTTCTACTTTCTAAAAGAGTATTACGAAGTAAATAGTAACATCTAGTAATTTCCCTATTGCATAATCATTGCGTTCAATATTTTTGTTTTCAACAAACAACCATTCTCGCTGAAAGTATTCTGTAACTTCCAGTGGCGTGCGGTGAGAATTTAGGCTAAGGAAGCAACCACAGGCGCGGATTAACGGGGAGGGAATAATCCCCCCCCCCCCAATTTAGAAATAAGTTTACATAGAATAGAAACAAATAATGTTTGTTTAATTATTATTTATTAAAACAATTATTTTTCCAAAGATTTCCCTCTCAAAATACTTCTCTGGATCCGCCCCTGCTAGGTACAATAAAAAACAGTGTTATAATTATTAAGCTTAAAAGTTTTTCAAAGAAGCACTTTTACACTTTATACTTATGGAATTTGTTGACTCATTCTTTATTTAAAAAAAAAACTACTACTACGTATCAATTTTCCGGTCTTTCTTAGCAAAATACCGGTACAGGTTTTAATTTTTGTTGTTAAATTTGAAAGTTCCGGTTTTGATCTGCCTTTCTTAATAATTTGTAATTTCTCTCCAAAACTGTATGCGAAAAATTCCTTATTAATAATTTACAAACTGAACAAAAAATCGTTCCGATTCGGCTATATCGACGGTACTCGAACCTTTCACCGAAGCAGTTGAATTTGCAGTCGTGACGATAATGCAATTTTAAATTTGCATACAGGCAAACTAAATAGAATTATTTGTCTTTAAAAAAATCCAACTTATAAATTAAAATAATAAAATGCGACAAAATACAGTCTCATTCGCAGCTTTACATTACTAAAGTAACATTAAATTTAACAAACACTAAATCGAACAAATAACCAAATTATAATAAATAAGCATATGGGAACGAAGCACAATAAAAATAACGACCAAACAATGTTAACCAGCCAAACAGCATCGTCTACTATATCACCCCACGCTCGCTGATTCACGCCAAGGTTAAGAGAAGAGCATTTGTAAGCAGTGCTTATATGCAGTGTATGTAACACATTTGAATCGGTATCACCTTTCCGTGCAAGTTTAATGAGCCTAATTTAAAATAGTACTCCTAATAATTATACTTTTTGCTGTACGGAATTGATGTTGAGCTTTAAGTTGATTAAATATTACAAATTTAAATAAACGATTACCATAATTTTATAAAAATATTTTTGTTAGCATTGGTTTTTATTTTTAATAAATTCTCAAGGGAAGCATCGCTTCCCTTGCTTCCATGGATCGCACGCCACTGGTAACTTCCTATGTTACGTTAATTTACATAATCTTATGGTTTTAGGGTTGTATGTTTATGTACAAAACACTCTTTAGTGTCTGGTTTATTCAAATCAGCCCGCAAACTATTAATGGATAGCGCTACTCTCTTATACGTAGGTAAGTATTGTGATATTGGAAAAAACCCATGCACTGTTCCTACGTTCAGTTAGGTTTTTTATTTATTATTTTGAATTAATTTAATTTCTCATCTGCTAAAAAATAATTATTGAGTACTAAATATTATCTGATGTTAATGATTAACACACTGGCATTTAATTATTTCCTTATCATTATTCACAAGTTCATCAGAGTAGGCCGGGAAAAGAGGTCACTTAAATGTGTTTAATTAAATTTGGAATATTAGAACTACTCGTATAACTGAATGGAATTTACACTTTTATTTAGGGTAAACAGGCGATTTTTATTAATAACAATTTCCTTTTTTATAAAATATCTAAAAATAAAATATAGTACCACAAATCAGTGGAGTTTGAAAAAGAGGTCCTGTTGTAAACAATTAAGTAAAAATGTTTGTAGCATTTTGAAGAATTTTTATTAAATACAAACATACTTACTTCTACCAATGACTTTACTAAATTTTCAATATCAATCTCGTGCGCTTTTTTATTTTTATTTTTTATTTTATTTTCGAATCTAAACTTTATTTTGATAATTATCTTTCACCAGAACTGACTTCTAATAGTTATTTGTGTATTTAGAGCGCAAGATGCTAGTTTGGTGGTCAAGAATGAAAGCTTTTTCACGAGGCGTGAAAAGGCCGAGTCAAATACTCATTCGTAACCACCAAAGTCATTTCGAGCATGAATTGCACACAACGTTTTTTCTACCGCGTTATCTTAATAATCGAAAAAGTAGAAAAAATCATAAAAAACAACACAAGGAAATTTTTATTTTAGCGCAAAGTGGACAGTTTCGTTGTTGCTACGGAAATGACGTTACTCACATATGCATAAATCACATAAATGCACGAAATATTTTTCGCTCTAAAGGAAAAGTATTTCGTGCACGTAGTCAAGTCAAGTAAACAAAGCCCATGTGGCATTTTGCATACCGAATATTTTTAATTTTCTATTTAGTAGTAACTAAACATTTAAATAACTTACCATCAAAATTTGCAAGGTTTTAAAAAACATCTAGTTTCGATAGCTGGTTAATTTTCTCTTAAGACTTAATATATCAACACTTAAATATTTTTACTCATCAATAGAGAAGAAATGAGTTTAGTGGAGCCATACAACTTTGAACTCTTATTTGACCTCCTTTCACTTTTCAAGCCACACCTTTTATAAGCCATATCTCCCTCTCTGCTTTCCCCACTCCGCCCTCTACCTATCTCGCCCCTCATGCCTCACTTCTCGCCAAGCTATACCTACCTTCTCTCTATTTGCTTAATTAATAGGTATAATGAAAATTCACAAAAGTTATAAATTATGATTTATTTAATATAATTTAAGTATAAAATAGCTTGGCGAGAAGTGCGGCAAGAGGTGCGAGCTAGGTAGAGAGGGGAGTGGGGAAAGCAGAGAGTGAGGCGTGGCTTATAAAGGGGAGGGGCTTACAAAGGAGTGTGCTCTGGAGAGAGGGAAAGCAGAGAGGCGGAAATCAGGGAGGGAGGCGTGCCTTATAATGGGGAGGGCCCTGGAGAAGGGGAAGCAGAGAGGGAGGCGTGGCTTATAAAAGGTGTGGCTTGAAAAGTGAAAGGAGGTCAAATGAGAGTTCAAGGTTGTGTGGCTCCACTAGACTCATTTCTTCTCTACTCTCATCTCTTGGGTATTTTTACAAAAAGGAGTAGTCCCTGAAGACGGAGTGCTTCAATCGTTCGAGGGCAATATGGGCATTCCACTCAAGTTATTAAATATACTATCTTTTCTTCGACTAAGCAATACAATTAAAAAATATATGTATCATTGATAATCGAAATTGAACATTTTCAAAAGAAAATTATTTTAAATTTTGTTTGGTAAAAAATTTAAAAAAGGTCTGAAAGTTGGTATCGAACCTGTGGCGGCAACGACTTTAGTTTACTACTACCTAGCTCCTACTGACTGAGCTAGAACCACAGCAGCGATCGTAAAATATCACAAATTATAGTATTTTCAAATGGTTTAAGTATTATTAAAACAGGCAAAACTCTTTATGGAGATTTTACTTACTTTTATATTTATTTTTAAGACGGGAGTTTAGTCAGTAAAAACATGAAAAAACAGATGATATACATGTAGGAGTACAAAAGTGATATCGGATGGGGTGCACCTCATTCTAACACAAAAATGAAATTCGATATATTAATTTAATTTTTTCTTACAAAATAAATAGAAAGCAGTACAATGCAGCCTAATAAGTCATAACTTTAATTTGGGGCTCTTTAAAATGAAACCGTAGCGTTGGAGTCATTTATGCTGAGAGGTGGTATGTTACATTTAAAGAATTTTTTAAACTGCTTTTACAATACGTAACTACATCTAATAAATTGTGCCAAACAAAGGACCAGTTCCGTTCATCATTGCTGAACTTTTATAGAAAATTAAGCTGATCGAATTATTGTTTATTTGGAGCGCGGTTTAAAGAACCTCGCATTGAAATGAATATCCTTTAAAATACTGCCTAAAATAGGGTTGAATTGTTTCTGCTCCGTATACTGAGAGGTGCAATTTTTTAACAAGTTTGTATTATGGTTTTATAAAATTAACATTATTTCCTATACATGGTGTTAACGTAAAATCGTAAAAAAATAATCAATTAACATCTTAAACAAACAATAATTTTGATGGTATGGAGTTCTTTTTCCTTACCCCCCTCCGCATTACAGTGAAGCAAGAAATCTCACTGGCTTGAATATTCTAGAAATCTCAACAAGAGCATACGACTTATCCCTCCCATTGGCCACAAACTACCGTATGTTAAGAAAGATTATAATCGGCAATCGCAAAGAAACATATTCCTAGAGAAGTGAGAATGGAATACATTCCAGCATGGAATAACGAGTGCGAAAATTTATATGGGACTTCCATTTAATGGCAAGACCATGGAGTGTTCTCCAGAAAGTGGGGAACATATCCCACAATCCTTAACATCTCAAACAATTCTCTCCAAACCAATTCGCTAATCGCATAGCCAATTTTTCTAGAGCTAAGCACGATGAAAAGAAGAACTATCCGAACTGTAAGCAAGGCACTCTGTTGCCTCGAAGATATTTAACCGTTCTCAACCGAGAACGAAGTGGACAGTGCAATTAACGAAATAAAGCCCCTAGCTTAGATGGAATTCAACCAGAATTCCTTATTCAATGTGGAAACAATTTCCGTAAGTCGTTGTTTCGATTCTTTACTTGCATTTTCCTCGCATCTTACCATCTGAATTCAAATGAAGCAAGATTGTTTTCATAAAAGCCCGAGAAGCGTTCTGAGACACCTGAAAACTACAGACCAATCGCTTGAACCAGTAAGTCTAATTTTATTATTCTCGATTAGAAAACTAGAAAAGACTAGAGTGGTCTACGTGGAACTGCCCCAAAGTTGAGATCTAGCGCAATTTGCTATTTAATCTATACATAGCGCCAGTCTGCGCCTTCCAACACAATCTATTCAACGTTATAGAGGATAGCCTTGGAAACAGGTCTTAAAATACTCAGTCAATACTTAGAAATGGAACTCATACTTCGCAAGACGGATACTTGTTGCTTCAGCCTTAACTATAGAATAGCCAACATCATTTTCAACGCGTCTCTTAATAAACTGCCTCTTTCACACAGTCCTAACCCCAAATATTACGCTAGTTCGAACGCTAACATTCAACAAGCATCTGAGTAACGTAACTGTAAAGCTGTGAACCGGAAACTCGCTCATAGCTACCAGCTTTCAGCTACATATCGTGAATTTAGGAAAATCTCACTCAACCCAACCCTGTCAATCCAACGTCTGAAATACATGAAACATGCAGACGTGGTTTCAATCACATAGGGGTCCTATAGTTAATGCCTCAATAACTTCAACAAACATTGTGTCTTTAGTCCTTATAGTATGTACAGTGAGGAACACTTGCAAGTTAACAATTTAGATTTTGTGCTTGGTTCTAAAGTGGCTTCGATCCAGTTTTAGTAACTTTACTAGTTATTTAGTTAGTTTTCTCCTACCAGATGCTAGATCCTGCAGAAACCAGATCCTAACTGTCCAGTCAAAATTTATATTTAGAGTAATAGGTAGGTACCATTGGCGACATAAAAAAGTCTTGGTAGCGATTTTAACGTTATTTTATTAGTTTAAACGAAGTTCCGTGTATGCATCTCTATAGCAATGTTAGACGATCAGATTCTCATTGCCCTAACAAACAATTTTTACATTAAATTTCTGTACCATAGCAACGCTTTCTTCTAAACCCACATTCATAATAGAAAATCTAAGGTGTATGCATTTTTTGTCGTCTGTAGTACATATGCGGGCTCATGATCGATTGCACTTGGCTTTTAATTTAGTTTTTGAACCCGCATTTTCCTCTTCTGTTACTAAAAGATATACTGAATGCGTTAGCATTTGCATGTTGCTATTGTAAGTCATTTGCTATCAAGAGCTTCTGGTTTTCACTGTAAGAGCTCATTATTGCGGATATTTATTCCGCTTTGTTTTGATTTTAATTTGGCATAAACATATAAAAGGCTTTTGTTTTTGAGTGCGACAGGCAGCCGTACTTCAAAAAGATTTTTATAACCGCAGATAGTACAACTTAATGTATAGATTCGTGGTACCCATTTAAACCAAGTTGACACTTGTGTAAGCAAAATCTATTTCCCACGAAATGGTATTTTGTTTTTAGTTACGTATCCACTTCAATTCTGCTTAAAATAATCTAAAAAGCGAACAAAATGCTAGCTTGCAGCAATTTGGGAAAAGAAACAATCTATTTTATGATTTTACTCTGGACAAATAAGGTCCTATATTGAGTCAAGTGTCTTTGAATTTCAAAGGTATATTAAAAGAACGAATGTTATAGCTTATAATGAGAATGGATTATGATAAGCTTGTTTTGGTACTGGGTTTCATGATTCTAGCATTCGGTGAAAAAAACGCTAGAGAGAATTTAGTCTAAAATTATTGTTAGTGGTGCGTGATGTCACTTTTAAGATGCAATTGGGTCAACCATTCCAGGACAAATCGTCGCACCTAACACTTAGTAAAAATCACAAGATCTTTTGCCTTCTCGGGGATGTTTAGTACAGTACGAGTGCACGATGAATCAGTGTGACTTTACACATGCGACAAGTAGTCCAGAACGGCTCGTTCCCGTTAAATATGTATTGTATAATGTTAGTTAAATTGAAGAGAAAGAATAAATGTTCTAGCTAACCAACCTCGAGAATTTGTTGTGATTGGAATTTCACCTATGAAAGTGTTTTTATGAGAAGTATCGTACTTGATAAATTAAGCGAGATTTTATCAATTCTGGTCTTACCAACGAGTTAACTTCTATAATTTGTTTGATATTAAGATCGATCGTCGTCCAATAATGACGAATTTTAGTAAAATTAAATTTTAAATAGTTAACGGATTTATGAATGTAAATTACTGCTGCCTTCGAGAGTTCTGCATTCTTGAAAAAAGGTTTATGGTTTAGACAGTGTTGTTTGTTATCATTAGGCTTTTGTTTATAGTGAGTTTGGGTCTTTACCTGTGAGTGCTAAGGTGAATTGAAGTAATACTAGAATACTCGTATAAAAAAGGATTACTGACACACACACTTAAGTAAGTTATTTGTAATTATACTATCTGAGATTTCGTTTTCGATAACAAAAAATACATATTAGTTTTACTTAAAGAATTCAATGAAAATGTATTTAGAATGGGATCCCAGATTAAATTAAAATGTAGAAATTCAGAATGCGAGAAGGTTTCAGATGATCATTCAACAGTTAATGATCGTATGTTTTATTGTAAATGATTTTCTTAAATTTAAATTAATAAACCAAGTTTAAAACTATTACTCATTGCTATAGGTTAGCCCGACAAATTGTTAAAACAATATTTTTGAGTAAGTATAGTAAGGTAAGTATAGTGGAATTCTACATTTGATAATAATAGTGTCGGGGGGAGTTTATTTAGAAGTTTAGTCGGTTACATCACCTGCTCGTCACTGTAAGTACTACACGAAAAACCAGTCTAATGAGAAAACTCAGTAAAATTCAATTTCTAAAACACGTCGAGCACTAACAATAACTTTTTTCAATCCAACTCCACATTACCAAACAAATTGAATTAGGGTGTAAGCGTGAAACTAAATTCTGCAATAAACAGGGGATTGTTTTGATTTAAATAGAAATTGAAAAGTTCAAGCTGCAAGCCTATTGCTTATAATAAGAAAAGAAATCCCTGATGACGCTCTTATAAACGAAATGTAAAACGTACCTATTCCTTTTCACAACAGAATTTTCCCTGCTACATTCAAATTTAGGAAAAAACTTTACCAATTTAAATTTTACTTAAAGTTTTATTAATATACACAATATACCCTACCTATTTATTCAATGGGCTGCCATGTACATATGATAAATGTAGCTAAAATTAGATTAGGAAGCTATTTTTCCTTAGTGAAATAACGAAAGTATTTCCTTAATGTTTTCCTTATTTGTTCTAGAAAATTAAATTGCATCCTAACAATCAAAGCGTTCAAAAGCTAGGACAAATATCCTCTTGCAAGTGCATTATTATGTAGCATTACGGTATTATCATACAAATGGCTAATTATATTCAATGTACACAGTGAAATGAGATTAAGCTTTATCTTTAGGAACACTACCTACGTGTCTACATCAACCTTTCAACCTAGTTTGTGCAAAAGCACTAATTTCATCACAAAATCAATATGAGCTAGTGTTTCCAGCGGATGATTTAATTTAGATAATTCTATCTCCTAGCAACATATTAACTAATATAACTTTATTTATGTATCTCGTTCTACTTATTACTTTTTGATCACATTTTTAGTGAACATGAAAACTTTATTAAGGTACATACTATGTATTTATTTTAGAACCTGTAATGTAGCAAATTCATTAGGACCAAAAATAATTGCGAGAGATAAGATATCTAACCTACATATATGTGTCGTGGATTGATTACACTCTGACATCTGAACGCAATCTACGTAGGTAGAACTCGAAGTAGGCGAGCTTTATTAGTAGATATCTGTGCAGAAGATAATATAAAAAATTCCACGGACCTCATAAAATCTTTATTAGAAATATTAATCTTGAGTTTTTTTTTATTTATGTCGGTTGACTATTATTAGGAAATGTGGTCAAGCAATGCCATGGAAACGACAGCTGTAAGCAAACCGACGTCTTATCAAGAAAAACAATTTACAGACAGGAACCAAAGTGAAGGATACGTATTTCAGTAAATTTAATAATCTTATCAATGTCAAGATAAATAAACTAGTAGTGTCTGATATCGGTCAAATTAGCTGGCAGCCGATTACCCTGAGCTTGACTCCTCCTCAACTAATATGTATACAGATTAATTATCCTAGATACGATTCCTTCCACAAACACCTTCATTGATTTCTAGTTAAGGATGATTGGGATTGGTGTAGTCGGCCTTTAAAATGGGAAGTAACTGTAATTAATATACATAGGAGCTAACAATGGCGGAATTTGATATCTTATAAAAATTTGTCTTGTAGTATTTATTTATTTTATTTACTATCGTACAAAAAGCGACCACTTGTTACACTGATTTTCGTGTAGAAAGTTAACATTTATTAAACTACTGTTATAAAACTGCGTACGCTAAAGATGTAGGATAAATGATTTATGGATATTTAACTGGTTGCTAAACAACTTAGCACGTAAAAATCAAAGCACGCTGATATGCATGACATAAGTCACAAATTGTAAAAAATAGCAAATAAAATGAATACTCTAGTAAAGCGTTATGATCATAGATAGAATGTTGTAAAAAACACATGTAAAAAGTCTCTTCATTGCACTCACGTCTTTTAAAACACTCGCTCGTGCTTCGCTCGTGTTTTAAACGCAAGAGGTGTGCAGATTGTCATATGGGGGAATTGTTATAAGCAAGAGTGTTAATGAAATATTGAACTTGTCACAAAGCATCCTCTTTCTCATTCTACTGTAAATTGCAAAAAATATTACCAGTATTAATAAAAAGGTTTTAAAGATTAAATAAAGGTTTTCGTAAAAGTTTCACGGAAAGTCACACTGATATGTTAATGTAAAGGCTGAAACTATCTTCGACCCAGGTTCGAAGGAAGATAGACACAGATTTGCATTACTCTCAGGAGTATATAGTGCTTTCAATTTAAGCTGCATTCGGTTTCCCAATCTTTTTTGCTCTGAAAGCTCCACTGCTGTAGTTACAATTATTTACAACAATGGATGGAAACCGTGTTCTTTGAGTAAATATATCTGAAATACCCCAACCAGCACACTGAGGTGATAATGACGTTATTTTTATGACTAATAAATGATGTCCATAAGACGTCATATAGTGGGACGTACGTAGACGTCTTCAAAACAACGTCTTTTGGACGTACAATACGTACAAGTTTCATTAAAAAGATATTATTTTAACAGGGGCCAAGGAATACTGGCCATATTAAGCAGGTGGTCCCAATATAGAGATGTTTTGACTGTAGTATATAATACATGTTCCAATATTATATCCAATATTTCCAATATTCAACTATCCAAGAAATATATACGTTGATTCTCTATATTCTTTCTTTCTTGGCGTGACTCTATTGGGGTTTCGAACCCTGGGGGTTCGAACCCTGGCTGGGACGTTATTTTTTGCTTTTTTTATTTACGTTTTTAATGGTTTCTAAAATATTCTAAAGTCATTTTTAGATGTTTACTAAAGTTTTTTGCTACTGTATAAACAAAACTTTATACCCGCGTAGCAGGTATTACAACCTAGTTTATTCATAATTCCTGTCTTAGTCCTGGTATAAGACGTTTTAATTAACGTCTTTGGGCTGTGACATAATGATGTCAGTTTTACGACAATTTGACGTCGATACTGCCGAAAAAAACGACGACATTATGTCGTCAGTGTGCTGGCTGGGACCGAACGCAGCTATAGATAGCAACTGTCAGTGTCAAATTTTTATAGAGTTTTAGAACTGTACAATAACAAACATACTTTTTGTAGTGAGTACTATACCAGATACCTAGTGATAAAAAGTTATTAATGTTTTTACGTTAAGTTGTCAAAAAATATAAGAAGAGTTGGTCAGTATTTGCATGTATCTGTAATATTTTATAATTTTACATGCTGATATTGTTAATTTTTGTAATTTCTATGTATTTATGATAAATAAATGTATCAAACAGTTTAAAAAATGAAACACCAAATAAAAGTATAGTATGAGCAAAAAGTAACTCCATTAAAGCTGCCTTTGGAATCTTGAACTCATGTATATTACAACACCAGAAAATTATAACAAATTAATGACAACTGTTACTGTCAAAGAGCAATTTTGTATAATCTTCTGGTGTTATTATGCACACGAGTTCAAAATTCCAAAAGCACCTCTGATGGAGTTACTTCTTCCTCATACTATACATAAATCTGTATTTTATTTTAACTCATAGTTTTGTGAACTTTTAAAAAATCTCCAGATATGCCAATATTAAGAAATGAAATTCACTTCTAAAAATGTATAAAGATAACCAACCAACTTAACAACAATTTGACAGTTGCTATCTAATGGAAACGCACTTAAGTAGTACCTTTAGCTTTAGATAACTTAAGATTGCCTTCTCAACTGTTCTTCAGAGAAATGCCGGTTCCAATCCGTGACTAAAAGTCACTCTTTAAATCTAGGTGGCTTTTTGAAGTTCTGAAAGAAGTTCCCGAAAGACGATACCGACTAGCAATTTTTTGTTTCGAGAATAAGGTGAAAAACATGCTTTTATTTTCAAATAACGAAATAAATTAGATGATAAGTTGTCGAATCCGCATGTTAAAAATGCGCAAATTATTGAATTATTTTATGTTGGGAACTAATTCCGACAAACCATAGCAGGATTCCTAGAAAAAAATTGGAAAGCCCGCCACCGAAAGTCGGCGAGACGTTAGGCGTTCTATTCTCGCCATGTCATATCAGTAAAATCGGAGCACGGATTTGAGCTTTTGAGCTCAATTTCAATGTGCATGCATAGGAGCAAGATTTGGGAAAGTCAGATCTGCAGTGAAAACTTGTATCATACAAATGAGAAAAAAATCATCCATGTAAAAAATAAAAGTAAGAGCAGTAATTTATAACACTAAAAAGTAGCCTTAGCATGATAACGGTAAGCAACTTCCTCCAAGAGTGTGAATGTTAATGTTACGTTAAGTGTTACTACAAACTGATTATAATGGACAAATTGATACTGTTTGTAATGCATTCGGATTCGAATAATGTGTGATTCTCTTTCACTAGCGTAAATAATTACACGGGGGAAAATAAACGAGTAGCATTTAAAGATGTTATTAAGGTTGTCATGTACATAATTGCATTTTTTCTGTTCTACTGCCTCTTAATAACAAAAATTTGCATTAAATGTTAACCCTATTAGAATAAATTCTACAAACTGAGCCATTTGATTTCAGATTTGAGCTATTTTTGTTTGATTTACGCTAAAGAATAAAAAAATATATAAATATAACATTCTAAAAATCTGAACTTGTGTTTATGCCTATAGGTATTTTGAAAACAGCCATGTGAAAATGAAAATGATCTGAATTGTGAACAGTAGACTGTGAACAATATAAAAAGCTATTTAGGAAAGAGAAAAACCCCAGGGGTTTCCTGATTTATACCAACAATAAAACATCTAATTTTACCGAAATTGAAGGCATCAATATGATGACACCCTAGAGAGCTTGGGAGAAAAGCAAGTGTACTGCTTCCACCTACGTGTACATAGTATACGTCCATATTTTGATTGCATGAAGCATGAACCTACACAATGTATTACACTTAATAATATCTAAACGTTTTAAAACTCTTGAACTTCTAAAAACTATTGAAAAATAACAAAAAAAGAAGAAACTCGTTTATTTAATTATTAATAAATTCTCTCATTTAAAATACAAATATGTATTCAAGAAATCGATACACTGAAAATGATACTTCATGATACCACGGGAAACGAACGACACTAAACTTTATTATTATACATGGTGTACTTCCTTTATTTAATCCTCTTCCAATACAATTGTTTTAAATTTTAGTTACAGAAATTAAAATACTAAGGTGCATTATTATTTTTGTCTCTGATATGATAATGTAATTGGAGGAAAGAGGCTTATATTTTATGAAAGTTTTAACTTGGTTTATGTATTGTATTGTTTTGTTTTGATTAGCAACATATTTTATAAAAATTTATCAAATGACTATTTAGTGTTTTTCCTGCACAACGTAAATGACATGCATCAGATTACCGATAACTGTAACCGCTAGCATCCTGATGTGGACTTATAACTCGTTGCCAGTAGATGAGCCAATAAAGTATTTTAGAGCAATTGGCAAAAAATTAGTGAATTTTTTCTCTCATTATAACTCAAAAAACATATATATTTAAAACGATATTAATGCAACTTATTGTTCATTTAATCAGCAGAGCGCAATACTAAAGTATTAATTTTTATCATTTTAGACAAGGTAGGTGGAGATCAAAAAGTTCACTACGTCACATTATATTAATAATTCGTGATACAAGTTGTACATTGGTACAGTTTATTTTCTAATACAGTATTATCCTTGTTTATTAGTAGTTAAAATAATAGGTCCACTGCGTCACACTCTTCAACGTTACTAAGTGTACTTGCGACTTGTTGGACAATAGCAGAAAATTATGAATAAAGCAATATCTAAATAACGCATATTCGTTGATAGATGGTTATTTCGGTATAATCTTAATTCATTAGTATCCTAGAAGCTCATAGTATTAGGTAGATAGAAATTATTATTACTTAGCAGACACGATCACTCGAATTTTGATTTCCCCTGCCAAAATTGAAGCACCAATTATGCATCATCCAGCTTGTTTGTTACTTTCGCATTTGGTTGCTTTACCTATTTTATTAGGATGGCACAACTTAAACTTTGTGACACAACGGAAAGGTATAGGGACAATGTTTAATTATAGATAAAATGAAATTGGGATAAAATAAGAACTTCAGCGTTATCTACAGTCGGGATTAGGCTTTTCCAGCCCTAGTTAAGACTGATTAGCTAAGACACAGCCCTAGTTAAGACACAGGTCCCAAAATATGTGTAGCGATTTTTTTAATTTTTGAATTCTTAATGTCGTTAAGTGGAGCACACGTTTTTCAAATTAACGTTCAAGAAGAAATCATAAAGAATGAAAGACCAACCCCTATGAACATCAGCTTAGGAAGGCCACATCTGATGAACTGGATACATTATACCAACCCTTATACCTACTGATTGGATAATTGTCAAAGAACTTGATGACCAGTGGCGTAACCAAAGATGCGGGGCCCCCTGTAAAATATTTGAGCGGGTCCCCTACAGACATATATGAGAAAGAGAGAGGAGGAAGAGAAAAAAATCGAGGTTGTTTTCAGGAATGATAATTCGCATAATATAAGAAAATTTTCATTAATTTAATTTTTTTCAATCTAATTAATTTGATATAAAAATTAAACTAAGAATTAATGTTTATGCTTGAGCTCGAATTACCGCTTGTGGCTCGAATGCCCTAGCATGTGTGGTGTGTTCGAAGGACCTGATGTATTGGTTGAACAGGGGTGAAAAAAAGAACTATTTTTTTCTGACTGCCTCTATTCAACTAAATACATATATACACACACGTTTGCAACCAGAGGTTGGAACTCTACTGCCATACAAAATATATACAGAAACTATAATCTAGCCTGCATCCCGCTTCCTTGAGGGTTAAGTGGGGGTAAATTAACGTATGGGAGCGTATGCACAAACAATTAATTTAATGCAAAACATTAATAATAGCTATTTATGTAACAAGTACATAATGTAGGACTTTATAGAGAAGCCCAGTTTATGTCCGAGCGAGCGAAGCGAGCAAGCCAAAAAAACCCAGTTTATAAATTTGACATCTATTCTTGACAGAAGAAAATTTGACATGTAATATACAGTTGCCATACTTTATTTTACTACTATATACTTTTTTTTACTACTACCACTTTATTTTACAAGTACAATAATAATCCAGTTTACTGCCGCAAAACAATACAATAAACAGTACTTTATAATGCAATCGGACATAAAATAATTTACTTCATACAAGAATATAATAAAAATTACACCGTTATAATAATGATAATTAAATTAAAAGAATCATGCTATAGCGTAATTTGATACATAATAATAAAATTAATCAAAATAAAACCAACGTTTGAATATTTATATTCAATATTATTATTCAATAGTAAAAAAAAAATCAAAAATAACATTCAGCAACCTAAAAAATAGATTTTTCGCCGGCTATTAGGATCTGCAAAAGTATCGATAACTTTATTCAAATCTACTTGATGCTAGTTGATTTTAAACTGATGTATTTGAATAATAAATACCCCCATGAAAGTAGAGATAATAAATGAATAAGAGCTTTTCCTTAACATCTCGATAACCAGCATCCTGGCAAATTATTCCCCGTATTAACGAATACAGATAGGACGAAGGATCGTAAAGAGTAATATAAACAGATTATTATTATTGCCATAAACGCTATAAATCTTAGTCTTGCAGTGTATGTTTTAATTAATTTATGACAAAAAACATATAATTTAATAGAACTTTTGAATTGTTATCATCATAAAATTAATTAGAAAGACACTTCTTAGTGCCTTTCATTTAATTGAAGACTTAATGAAAGACACTTTTTAGAATTTATCAGATTTGCAATTATTTTTTAAGAGCATAATTCGCACTGTTATTATTTCATTGAATTTTTTGAAACTCACAAATGCAAATCTGCAGTCCTTTTTTGAATATCCAAGTACACACAAAAAAACAACAAAGATGGACTAAAAAGGCTTTCACATTTATTTACATCTATTTGTTACAAACCAAATTCCAGTCCCTTGCAGACTACTTTTCTAAGAAATAATAAAAAGGGTAGTTTTAAAACTTTTACTAAAGTAATAATAATAATAATAATAATTGCCACAACCCATAACCTGGAAACCAGGCCCCAGAAGCTATAAGCTTGTGCGGGAGGGAGGGCGCGATTATTATTATTACGTAGGCCCTACGTTCGGCTGCAGCCGACTTACAGGTGGAACAGCGCAAATCCCACATTTGTGTCACAGCTAAGGAAAACGGCAGAAAACTTAACCAGATCAGCCGGCACCGGGAGTCGATATCGGACCGCTTGGGTGAAATTCCAGCACGCTAGACATTACACTACCAAGGCTACCAAGTGCATTTTATATTTTACTTAAAGTAAAGTAACGATTTATTTTTACTCCTTTTGCCTAATATTAACAGTAATAGTTGGTAACGGTTCCAGGGTCGTCACAAACTGGGGGTTTTGGGGGCATCTTAAAGCCCGGGGCCCACTGCAACTGGGATGCTGCGGGCCCTATTGTTCCCCACTATGATGACAATGTCAACTTTGATTAATTTTGAGCGGCTTTATGGCAAGTAAGACCACCTCTTCTACTACAATTGTTCCGAAGAAAATCTTGTTTAATAGTATGGTCACTTCTTTGACTTCAGAATCAAATGGATAGAAATAGCTAAATATCCCTTAATAAAATAACAAAGAAACCGACACACGCTGTAAAAGTATTTAAAGGGATGGACGCACCCGTGCTCTAAGGAAGTGTGTTCGTTCTTTGTTATTTTATTGTGAATTATTTAGCAATATCTACCGGTTTGACTCTCAAGCAAATAAGAAAGCTTAAAATTTGTAACGGACTATAAGTTGTGAAATTTTCTAGAATAAACTTGAAACCAAAAGAGGTGTTCCTAAGCATTTCAGGGTCCCTGGATCAACTTATACCTTATTTTTATAGACTAGTAAATACAGTAATCTACAGTCGACTTATTTATCTGCAGTGTGATTCATCTCCACATATTAAGTATCTTACTTAGTTAGTTATATTTATGTTTTAATAGATTTAGTAGAAATATTTATTTTCTGTTTACAGTGATGTAATTACGAAGAATCGAGTTTTAATTTTAAAAAATTTTATGTACAAAATGACAAGCAATATCGGATAACGTGACGCAATTTTCCCTCTGATACAAATGAAGGCAGAATGAGAGTAGTGGATTTCTGTTATTTTCAAGAATTATCAAAAAATAGTGGCATAGGATAGTCTGAAACTTGAGTAGTTAGTAAAATTGTGCCTTCAAAGTCACTTTTTAGATTCTGTCTCCAGACTAACAATATAAGTAAATATTATATTAGAATAGACTTGTTCGCCTTCTCGTATTCAAAGAACATGGAGGATTAAAGAGGTAATGCAGATTTTTGCCCCTGTTGCCCACAACAGATTGCGGAACTTTGTTGTTTTCAAAGGTAATATATCTTTTCTATTGTTTTCGTGTTAACAAGCATTGTTGTAAACGAGTAATTTTCTAACAAAAATTAGTCTGTTCTATTTTAGCAAATAAATCGTTTAAAAATTCCATTTGGTCATGGTAGCTTTTTTTGTTCCATCTATAAATAAATTAAATTGTTTGTGTAGTTTTTGTATTGTTGATTTAGATACAGTGGAAATTGAGTTGGTCAGAAACAAAATTAAGATAATTAAAGAGCATTTAATAATTATAATAATTCCAACATACACAACAACTCATTTAATCTGAGTAAATACTTCTATTTAATTGAGAGTTTTTTTGGTTTAATGTTCATACTGGTTGTAGCATTGTCAAAATTATTAATGTATTGTTGTAGAAAAGATAGCTGTAACACTATGCAAAATCCAGAAAAAAGTAGCAATTAAAAAATGTCCTTGTCCGAAATTTTAAACTTGTTTACAGCAAGTAAGGTATTGTGAGAAAACATACCTTCGAACGAAGTTCATAAATAACCCTAATTTGGCAAAGCGAAAGAGCTTCGATTTTGTAACTTTGCACGATGCTGAAACACGAATTTAATAATCCAAATCTTCTATCACTCCTGTGCTTACAAATATTCGAAAAACAGAGATTTAACACTTATTCAATTTTAAAATTCGAACAGTTGTGTTACTTTAATTAAAATGAATATATGTTATGGTTATCGTCCTACTGCCAAAAATCTACATAGAGTGCCACAAAAACGTTTCCGAACTCGTGCCGTCACTGGACGCCACTGCATCCTTATCGAGAGTATGTTGAAGGGAACAACAAATATGAAAGACTAAGCTCAAAATAAAATGCTTTACAAACACGTGTATTTTTTTGTATTGATACTGTTCACACGACAATCTACAAAAGCCGACTCTTCGTATCATAAATATTTATTTTTATTTGTCATTGAAAATAACTTTTTTTAAGATAAACAGGACTGTAATATAATCAAACGAACTGATATGAGCATGATCAAAATTACCTCGCTCTCAAGTACTTCCCTCAGAAGCAGTTAACGTGAAGCCCGTCTGAATAAGGTCATAAACGAAGCATTTTTCCTTTTAAAGTCTAACACTCACAAAGCATTATCGAAATTGAAAATACCTTAAGTTACGTTTACCTAAAATGTCGCTTAAAATCGGTATATAACACTATAACACCTACAGACATATAATTTTACTATTTCGCAAAGTAATTGCATCTTTTAAGCTTTCAAGCTGAAGACGAGAAGACAAGGGGTTCAGAATGAGTTGGCAACCTAGATCCCTGTTGTCATATGGGGATGAGTAGTTAGTAAGATACAACACCCTAACCTTTGCGTATGAACGGGAGGGGGTGGTATGAGAAAAAAAAGAAATGTCTTAGAAAAGATCTAGAAATCTAGTTTATTCACTAAAAGGTAGGCCATAGGAAAGACGGTAGGGTGTTAAACATTGCGATACGGTCTCAGATTCGATTCTGGATGTAGGGTGCGAGCCAAATCTAACTTTTGCTTAACACTTTATTGACTTTCCCATGCGGTGCATTTTAGAGAGACTCCAAATACTTTATGAAATAAATAAAGATTTTACTAATCTTTATTTATTTCATGATTATGGAGTTCCACAAAGTAAGGCTGGAAACAATAAACAATCAAATACTTTATATTTCTTCCCAACACTATTCTGAGTAAAAACAGTTTTTTTTTATTTGTACATTTGGCATTGTTTTTGTGTTTTACTAGCTTAGCTACCCAATCAAATATTATGACAAGTATCTGAGCTTCGAACTCATATTCAATAACGGAACTTTCCTTTTTTTACTCAAATCACTCATAGAACACAAGAACACAATAAATACAAAAAAATTAAACGAAAATTACTTATGTTGAGGTTATGTTTTCCTGTGACAAACTCAATAAACAACAGACATGAAAACGGGCACAGTTTTAAGTACGAAGGTCGTTTTTTTTTCAACCTCCGATAGGCTATAGATAAAAGACAAATGTATATAAAAAAATCATTTTATTACTAAAAGTTCTGTATACTTATGGTTACTTTTCGACATACTCACCATGAAGATTGAGGCATTTGTTGTATCTGTGGACAAGCTTTCCAATACCGTCTTCATAAAATGTTGCCGCCAAGGCATTTAAATGAGTCTTGACGTTGCCTTGAAGATTCTCGGTAGTTTATTGTGAAACTTTACGACGAAACTTTGCGGAGAGACGTTCAAAACAAGAAAAGAGAAATGCTGACTTCTGGAATTTGTTCTGATCCATGACAAGCCCGTCCACACAGTGCTGTTGCAACACAACGGCTCCTTGAGCAATTTCAATGGGACATTTTCGATCACCCGACATACAGTCCCAACCTAGCACCGAGTGACTTTCATCTTTTCCCTGAACTGAAGACGTGGTTAGGAGGACAGTACTTAGACAGTACGACAGTACCAAACTACCGAGGATCTTCAAGACAACGTCAAGACTCATTTAAATGCGTTGGCAGCAACATTTTATGAAGACGGTATTGGAAAGCTTGTCCACAGATACGACAAATGCCTCAATCTTTATGGTGAGTATGTTGAAAAGTAACCATAAGTATACAGAAGTTTTAGTAATAAAATAACTTTTTTATATACATTTGTCTTTTATTTATAGCCTATCGGAGGTTGAAAAAAAAACGACCCTCGTATTTAGTTACGTGCGAAAAGAAATTCGTAGCTTCGGAAACAGCATCGACACAGCACAAGGGCTCCGAACGCACATAGTAAAGTACCAACTGGGCGCACAAGTGCGTCTTTCGCAGCAAAAGTGTTAAGATACATCCTGTATACTATTTACTACAATCAACACCTGCTCGCATAGAACGGATATATATATATATATACTATTTTTTCGCAGTTTCTCTTATTAAAATCGCAGATGCATGTCCACGAAAACACTCACTTCAGAGTCTGTAGAGTGCATTATTTGTTTTCTTTCTTTAATGCATAAAACATGGAACATATAAAGAGATCTGCTATAAATATCTAGTTTGAATTAAGCACTTACATTTGCAATTAAGAGTGCATAATAAATTTACCCTGATGCAAAGCGTGATTCACCGTTGCAGTCTTCGCATTTGAAATTCAAGACTGAAAAATATTTGCGCAAGCTTTTAACTTTTATTATTCATCCATCTGTTTTATTCGTTACAGGCTGTTTACCAAGTCTATATTACATTTTTAAAATTCATGCATGAAATCGTAATAAAAGAGTCAATTTTCGAGATATAGTAAAAGATGTTAAATTATACATAATCTTCATAACAGTAATCAGTGGTGGTAACTTTTATGTTAAATGAGGTTGTTTTCTGGAGTGGAAATAATCAAATACTCGGAAAACAGGGATTTCTCTTGTTAACACACAAGGGGACACTTAATGAAACTTAGGTAAATCCCACTTCAGTCTTTAGAAGGCGGGAATGGAAATGTTAATTTAGTTAGTAGGTTGTTAAATTTGAATCTAATTTAACAAACAAGCTGCATTATAAAGATGTGCCCATTCAACAAGTGTCCTCGATTGTTTGATGAAACTTTATTATTGTTGTTAGCTACAGTTTATATGCAGAAGTTATTTTTAGATCATCAATTATTATTGTCACATATTTAAATTTATCAAGTAGGCGTAGAAAAAGGACAAGAGTCCTCCAAAAATAGTATATCTGATTATAATTTCAATTTTCTGTTTTATGGAAACGCATATTTGAATCGTAAGAGAATATTTACTAAAATTAGGACAAACGGACAAAAACATCATAACATAAGTATTAAATGTAAGGTTAAGAGGTGCTTCTTTAGATAAATAATACTTAGAAATCTTACTTTTCTATTCTGAATTGAAAAAGCCATTTCCAAACCTAAACTTGGTATATGAATACCAGGCCCTAGAAAGCCATTTGATGGGACACAGGGCAGATGATAGGAATATAACTATAATAAGGCAGACACAACTTGTACGACATCCACAGTTTTCATTATCTATCTCTTTTACGACACAGCCTATAGTCTGATGTAGAAAAAAGGCATAGGGTAGGTATATAGGGAATTGTCGAGTAGATAACAGAGTGCGACAAGCTGCCACCAAGATAGCCTAGCGAAGCATTACCTGAATACAGAACGGTCTTTTAGGTTTCATAAAGCATATTATAGCAGTTAGTTTCTATGGCTGCTTGCTTGCTTGGTCCTCCCTTAACAGTCTCTCGGTTAATCCACACGGGGTTCAGATGACTCTTCCAGTGACTCCTGTTGCTCTCAGTAACATAAATATTTAAAATCTTAAATAATTCTTGATGTTTTAATTAATCAAGTTCAGTAAATAATGAACAATATTATTTTTTTAAAACATGTCTTGTAACGACCTCTGATGTTTTTATTAGGTAAGGTACAACTTCGATGTAGTTTTTCTTTTATAGAAGTATTTATCTCTTATTGTTACATTGTAATTTTACTTGAAGTTCATTACTGCATTAATAATTTTACTGAATTAACTGAGGAATGGGCCTTTCCGATTTAGTTGTAGCTTTGCTTAACACTAACCTATTTTTTTACTTCAATTGTCATGATTTCTGTTACTGATATTTCTATAATGATGACGATCTTTTCTATTACTGTTAATAAATAAACATTATTAAACCTGTATGTCTTGTTGTTTTTATTTAAAATGACTCCACTTAGTGTCATGCAATTAAGACGTTGGAGAAACATCACTCAAGCAACTACGGAAGAAATCAATGTACTTATGGTATTATAAGTCAGAATATTCGATTTGGAGCTCATGTTGACTGAATCACCATTGAAAGTGTTAAATTGTCGATTCCATCTTCACCATGCCGTGAAAACCTGAACGATCTCGGGAGTGGAGAAACTAATTTCACGGTCCAAGACGAAAGTGGGACGGGGAGTACCAGACGACAATCCTACCAGACGAACGACTGCCGAGTACATTGGTCACCCAGCGATCGAATAATTAAGACGCATTGACGCTGTTAGCTGTGATACGAAGTTAAATAAATCTCATTTGGTTGATATTGTGTTTTCTTTTGTTTTATAATAATTGAAACTTCTAACAAATAAACTCTTTTTTATAAAAGTCATAATTTATTGTAGTTATGGAATTGACAGGTTACAAATAAAAAGTTTGAAACTCTCCAGAGTGTACTGAAGATTTCTAGTATTGGTACAGTAGGTTCAAGTACATACGAGGGCGTATTTTTATGTTATCTACCTAGCCATGAAAAAAAGCACATAAGAGAACAAAAAAAAAATTATTTTTCTACATAACTCTCTTCTCAACACTAATACACTTATTCCGTCTTTTTTGCAATTGCCCCATACCCTCAGAAAAAAATTCCATCGGTAACCCCGCAAAATATTCTTCAACAGCTTCTTTGAGTTCTTCATCAGAAGTAAAACGCTTTCCCCTGAGATGCTTTTTTAAATTTTTGAATAAAAAGAAGTCTGACGGAGCTAGGTCAGGGCTATAAGGTGGATGCCTTAACTCTATAAACCCACAGTCATTGATTATCTGCTGAACTTGGTTTGCCTTATGAACCCGACAATTGTCGTGCAGCAACAAGTTTTTTTGTGGATAAGAATGCGGGCGTTTTTCCTCCAGAGCGGTTTTTAAATTTTTAATTGTGTTTCCGTAGGCCTCTCCATTTACGGTAGACCCCCTCGGCATGTATTCAATTAGCAAGACTCCTTCAGCATCCCAGAAAACAGTTGCCATCAGTTTTTCCAGAAAATTGCGTTTTGGCCTTTTTTTGGTGGTGGAGAGCCCTTATGAACCCACTGCATGGATTCTTGTTTAGTAGGAGGGTCCCAGTGATGTACCCAAGTCTCATCCCCGGTGATAATTCGAGAAAAAAAAATGTTTGTCCCTCTCCAACTCGACCAAATTTTCTTGGGAAACTTCTTTTCTGTACAGTTTTTGTTCAGGTGTAAGCAATCTGGGAATCCACCGTGCAGACACCTTCTTCATACCCAAATCGTCATGCAAAATTTTGAGGACACTTGTTTCGGATATACCGACTTCGTTGGCAATGACAGAGATCTTTACACGCCGATCTTGCAGTACCAAATTTTCGACTTTTCGCACAATGTCTTCAGTTCGAGCTTCAACCGGACTTTGAGTCATCATTGATTGATTCTCGACCCCATCGAAAGAGTTTAGACTAAAATTTTACTAAATAAGATGGTGCATCTTCCCCATACACTGCAACCATTCTTTCATGAATTGCTTTTGAACCATTGCTTTCTTTTGTCAGGAACTTTATTACGCTGAGATGTTCAACCTTAATTTCACTCATTTTATCAACAAATAGACCGTCTCAAATCTCTATAAACGGCACAAACTAAACACAACTTAGCACGTGTACTTCTAACAGTGACAGAAATTTTTTAATAATTTTGTCACTTTTTTGTTTAATGGCTAGGTAGATAACATAAAAATACGCCCTCGTATCTAGGGGCTCTATGCATAGTTGGTTAAATGTAACGCTGCAAGCGGACAAAGTCGACAGTGACTTATGTGATGAAGCGGGATGTAAACAGAAGCTCATAGATCTATGCTTGAATATTTCAATAATTATACACAGTGATCATCAGATCTAGTATAGAAATTGCTTGGGTATCGGTTAACATACTGTAGAGTAAACTACCAACTGTAAACAAGTTAGAACATACAATTCTACAATCGTGGAACAACAGTTAAACAAGTCTTGCGCGGTAATTGCATAAAATCTAAACCCTTAACTATTTTTCTATTGGCTTTTGTTCATTACATTCTAGCAATTATGTTTAGCGACGTAGGTTGTTCCCTCACCTACTTATTTTCATGTCAGCAAATCTTCGGTTTTAAACTGAAGTAATGTAATCAAATTTATTTTTAATATTCCTACAAAAAATCTAAGAAAGAGTAATTTCTGTATCTTAATTTTACTATCGCAATGTTATACAAAATGTATTTATACAATTTTTTTTATTAAACAAGTGTTCTAATTGTTCAGAGTTTATCAATATAATTATTGAGTACTACATTGAGAAAAAGTCAACAAGCACGATCTTTAATTTATGTAACAGTTATATATAAACACGATCAAAATTCAATGCCGATGAATTAAGCAAGACTCCGAAATGTTTAGAACGCGAAAGAAGCTGCGTCCCGATCCGAGTAGAATACTTTATCAAGTAGGCGGGATAGACTTTATTACATTTTTTCATATGTTCCGTGGGGTTGCTCCACTCGACTATGCTTCGTTTCACAAACTTCCCTCCTCAAAAAACAAAATGCTTCTTTTAACATCTACATCATAACTAACTTTTTAGTAAATAAAATAATAAAATCACAGCCTACTTTAAAAAGTTAAGTTTTTGAAACAATAACAAACTATAAATCACTATGAAACTTACAATACCTTTATGGGCAAATTCTTTTACACTAATCGTAATCAGTAAGATATTAGTCATTCGATATCTAGAATAAATTAAACCACTTTGTAATAACTTGCAGATATAAACTAACGAACGGAATTCTTTCTTTTAGAAAGCATGACTCATTCATTTAAACATTTTTCTCGGGAATATAATAAAAGCCAGAATTTAATGGCTTTAGAAAACAATTAAAAGGCAACTGCAGTTTGTATGAATGACGCAAACGACATCGAAATTGGTGTCAATCGAAAAAGAGATTTACAGAAGAAATAACAATTCGTTTTAAATTTGAACCGTTCAACGGAAATTGCTTTTTGCAAACAATTAAAAAAGAATATAACGGATTGGCAAAAGCTAAAAACAGACGGTCATGGTCAGCAACTTTCATCACTTGTCAGACGAAAAAATTGTCGTTTACCCATTGCAAGGAGACTGTATGTATTTAATTTTACTCTAGAAAACCAAAAAGTATGTACTTATTTTTCTTTTGTTTTGTTTTGTTCTTAGTAATCATTTTCTTATTACCTATTTTAGTTAAAAAATATAAAATGAAGATGAAAAAATGAAAGATGATCAGTAATTGCAGATTTGCATGGGTGGATTAAAATTATACTTAAATTAATAACAGACAACAATAAATAATTTCTTATTTATTGCTGCTAATAAATTATTCAGTATTGCGGAGAATTTATTACTATTATGCACCTGTTTTAGTTGCATAATCATCGTACATGCAATTTTCATTGAAGAAATCTAATAAATAAAATGTAATTTCTTTCATATTCGATTTTTGCTATTTATTATTCGAGAATAATCTTATACAACAGATATATTATTCTTCCGTAATTATTATAACTACTTATACAATTTTATGAAAAATGTTACTAAATCTGGAAATTCCATGTTCATGTTCGTTGCTCGTGTTTATTATTTATTTAAAACTTATCAGAGGGGTATTTATGAGTTATGAATCTTTTAAATAATAAGTGTCAAATATTTAGTTATCTTGGTTCGTCTTGCGTCAACAAACAAGCAATTTAAATTTAAACAAATGTATAAAATATTATTTTTGAAGTAAATCTTGTTGTAGGAATATAATAATTCTTAACTTATAAGATATATTACAACAAAAACCCAATATAATTACATCATCGTAAATGGATGCGGTTGCAACTTCATCTATCAAGGATGCAATCAAAAATAGGTTCCTAAGCTTAATGATTTTATCATCTAATGTTACGCAAGCAGACTAACTTGACCGGCCTCATCCCGCTATAACAGATGAAATAAATACCCACTTTATTTACTTACATGCGTTTCATTAAAATTCGTCTGCGTGTTTAAATCACTATCGAAATGTAAGTACTTAAATGGTATTTAATGCACCAATTCCGCAATTTGTTATCTTAAGAAAGGTTATATCATTTCTATTTCTCTGAATGTCCCCGTCAGAAAAATGCTGCTCATAGGATCAACTGCAAGTATCTATCAAAGATATACATCATTACAATATAATGAAAGTGGCTTTCAAAGTTTTCTTCAAAGTGCAATTTTATGTGGAAAAACATCTACTATCTCCAAATTGAGAATGACCAGAATACAGGGTTGCCAGAAAAATGGCAACCTTTAACTCGAAAGAGGAAGCAACCATTATCCTGATACTCAGTATATTAGTAAAGAACTGAAAAGAAGTCTATAGTCTAAATGATATACTAAGTCGACTTTGTTATGCCAGATCTTTCTACTGTAAACTCCGTTTCAAAATACATAATTCAAATAAGGGCTGAACTTCGTGACTCAAATATCAGTGCTATCAGTTACTAAAAAATCTAGCATTTCATATGCCAATAACTATTTGAAACAAATATTACTGCTGCTATATAGTTCAGAAATAAAATAGTTTAGAGTTCAGTGCACTGTTCATGTTTGTGTAAAAAAGGAGATCTACAGCTCTCCTGAATCTAGTCGAGAACAAGTCTCAGTGCAGATAGATAATCCAGGATATCCGTTGCACTTTGCTATACCTTGCAGGTGGACGATTGATTACTAGGGCATCAAATTCCGACCAGTTTCTTATCTATAAGCACTGCAAACTTATTTATTTACTTACTGTCTGGCACTCCCTGTTGATAAAACTATTAAATGAAATAATTCTTTAAACACGAAAACTTTCTTCGCACGCATCAGAAACAGAGACAGAGATAGATTACTGATTAGTGTTGTTAAAACAGAATTATTATAAATAAATTTAGATTGACCATCTGTTATAGTAATGGATAACGATCCTTACCAATTATTCTGCTTGAAAATCAACCCACAAAGAACTGGAGGAAAAATGAAATAACTGAGCGGTTAACAAGTAAAAGAATTCGTTTTCCTCGGGACGCCTCTAAAAGTGATCGGCTATGGATGAGATCATAGAGAGAGAGATCATCAGATTCTTAAACGGTATCACATTTGATCTACAGATCAAATAATTGAAAAAGCTGGTCACAAAGCTGGTCTGATATCAAAGTTATCTGCAAATAATATTATGGTCGATATATTGGATGGAACGGCTACAGTGAAAAATATGTGCTGGTAATGTGAGATGAAGCGTTGAAGCAAGTAACTTCAGAGATGTGGGGTAGTGCCATAAAACGAGCAGAAGCTTTAATAAAAAGGTGCTGGGGAAAATAATCCAATTATTATTAACTTAGCAGAAGATTAATGTAATCATTAAAAGATTTTTTCATCTAAATTAATATAAATATTTTAAATATAATACAGTAGCCGCTCGTTGGAGTGAATACTCTATTAAATGAACAATTCGTTTATGTGAACAACACAAATCTAAACATGTTTGATTCAATGAACAGAATAAATTACCGAAATATAATACTTTGCTGAATTCACATGTATGAATAATCTCTCAGTAATAATTTTTGTATACTAGACAGTGTTGTTCAGTTATAAAATATATTTAAGTTAATAAATATAATAAATCCATTTTAAAGAGTACATTCAATTGAGTGAACACCTCGTTTTTATGTACAAGCTTGGTTTTAATTAGTTCACATAATCGAGCGACTTCTGTAACTTAAATTGACTAATTAACTGAATTAGCAAACTTCGCAAAAGAATTAATTATCAGAAAAATTATTTCTAATTTTGTTTGTTATTTTTTTGTTTTAATATTTTAAGAATTTTATTATTTTATTTACTTGCTAAAATTAATAAACTTACTAAAATGGTTAAAAATAAAATAAATATAAAAAGTATTTACTTGAAAAAATCCTCTTTTTTATATAAAAAGTAAGACTTTGTAAAGCGATTTAATGTCTGATTAGCGATTAAATATACCTCTGCAAACGCATTAATAAAGAATTCCTTAATTAAAGAATTATCTCAAGAGCAAAGATTATTTAACGCGTTAATAACAATTTGTTCAAATATAAGGAAAATAAAAAATTTCCGTACATTTGTTAATGTTTATGTTAATACTTACAAATTGTTTTAGAACTTCTGATTCTTTTTTGCTAATGACTACTACCTTTACCTATCATTACCTATCTCTTTTCATACTGCTATGCGAGCCACTGAGCAAAACCCTAGTAGGTAGGTTTTCCCCCTTACTATAAAAAGGGATGATGGAGTATAGTTTAGTTGTGAATTTATCAACAGAGTGTTGATGTCACAACCCAAATCCTGCTTGAAAAATTCTGTAGGTAGTAGTAATCTAATACGAACAGGTTTTTTATTTGTAATTTTTTTGTTTAAATTGCAATTTGTTAAAAATTCTAGTGATTTGTGAAATCACTAGAAATTGGAAACTTCAAACGTTCCCAAGTTGTCAATATAAAACTATAATTTTTGAGAATTACTATATGCTGAAAACATGCATATCGGTTTCTATTCTTTATAAAAATATTCTAAAAATAGTAACTCTGCTGAATGTATAGACAAACACAAATATTTACAATATTTCCGGCCATATTGCCGGGGAAAAAGACCGAAGATACATATACAGTCTAATAAATAAAATCATAAAACCTTATTGAACATTAAATATTTTATCAATTTCATACAATTAATTATAATTTAACTTTTATTGATTTGAAACAATTAGTTTAAAAAAAAGATTAAATTTTTAAATTTGGTTTGCCGCTTGCAATATCAAGTTCAACAATTGTGATTGTTTGTAACGTGCTTAAAATTCAGGATCCGTTTTAATACATTTGAAAATGTATTTATTAAAAATAATCTATCCTGAGTGATATAATTTGTCAACAAGAGATCTTAGTCGGAGCATAAGTAAAGTAAGTACGGGCCTGTTCTTTGTTTTTAGTAAATACTAGAGTGTTACAAGTGACGCCCAAGCGTAGGTCGTTTGTTTCAGTGTAAATTAAAACGTTACAATTGGCGCTCAACTTGGGGCGTTTGTTTGAGTGTAAATTAAAACGTTACAAGTGGCACCCAACGAGGGGCGCCAATTGAAACGTTTTAATTTACACTGAACCAAACCTCCCACGCTTGGGCGTCACTTGTAACACTCGAATATTTACTGAAAACAGAGAACAGGACCGTACTTACTTTACTTATGCTCCGGCTAAGATCTCTTGTTGACGAATTATATCTCCGAGTAGATACTAAGATTATTTTTAATAAATACATTTTCAAATGCATTTGAAATGGATCTTGAAATTTAAGCACGTTACATGTTATGAAGAATATCTAATTGTCATTAGTGTAAATACTTTATTGCAGTTATTATATTATTTATTATAATAAAATCATAGTTCACTAGACAGTTCTGTCTATACACACAACATTTTTTGCATTCTTTAATGGCATTCCAAAATAAACAGAAAAATACAGAAAAACAAATCCTTGTTTTAATATTAAATTAAAGGACGATTTTTAAATAAAGTACGTAGTCAAGTAAAGTGCTAGATAAAGTACGGGTGATTTTTATTGTTAATCAATTTTATTTAAAATAGAAAATACCATCCAATAAACTGTTGATAATCAGTTTATGATAACAAGAACGCTTACGTTGATATCATCGTTTACAAAGACTTGGCCTTGACTAATATTTCTCCTCGGAATTTCCTGTCAATTCGGCAGGCTAAAATACACATCGCATAGGTATTAGATTACATTGTTTTGGTTATCTTTTATTTACTACTTAAATTAAAGTAAAACATAACAGGTCGTATTTCTTTTATTCCTTACAAATTAAAAAAAATTCAAGCTAGAGTTTTTTCCTTCAGTTTTAGATCTCTGACGCTATTTTACTCTTTGTGTTATTGTTCATTTATTTGTGTATAGTAATAAAGGGCTCCCTTCAATCTTCAGGCCTGGGGCCTCCAGTAACTCAAACCTGGTCCGATTCTAAATTCAGTGTGATACATACAAATTTTAGATTCTAATTAATATTAAAACGTCAAGTAGCTTTGACCGAAATAAGAATTTTCTGAAATTCTTTTCCGGTTATTATTATTCTAGTAAAGAAATTTCATTATTTCCACTAAAAGTATACGCCCAATTAAAACTTCTTTTGTTTTCTTCTGCATATCATACGTTCTCTACTTATTATTATCTTTCTTCAAACTTAAATTATGCGTGTTATTTAAGTGTTCTTTTATTAACCTCCCAATTTCCTCCATTCAGCCACTATCGTTTACCGTGGTTAATGTTCGTCTAAAATTACCTTTAATAGCATGTCTGGTTTGTGTAGATACGTGGTACAAGTACATTCAAAAACACCCACACTTATGAAACAAACCAAGTACAGTACATAGTACTTTTGTGTTTTCAGCTATTCTACACATCCTCCATTATACTACCACACCTTTTCCTATTCAAAACGTCTTTTGCTTGTTTTGTTGCTGAAGCGTTGAGATTATGGAAAAAGGAATTTAAATTATGAAAACAAAAATATTTGATAATATGAGGTACTGGTTATAATAAGAAATATTATTATTAAACTTTCAGAACTAAATTATTTTGGTGCTGATTATTTAGTGATAAAACGGTATATGCAAAAAAATAGATGTGAATGACCCAGTTTAATAATTGTTTACGATTTACATTTTTTATGCGGGTTATTACCATAAACATGAAAAGAAAGTTATTTATTATGAAATGTGATAATATTTTTAGAAGTTATAGACGATACAGCTACATCTCACTTTTTTTTTCAAGGAAATTCCATAGATAACGAAAGTCATTGAAAGTATGACTAATTCGAGATAGTTATAGCATTTTTAACAAGAACAAATTTGGTAGATAGATACGGAATGTTCGTTTTGTAAATTTAATTTAAACTTTTATTAGTCTTATGTAATATAAATTAATGCCCTCAATCACGCCATAAAAATTCAGGAAAAAAAAAACATTTTTCCTCAATTTACAAAGTTTGCTGAAACGGTATTAAATGAGGTAAGATTAATTTAGAGAACTATTAATTAAACTAATTGGTTCATAAAATAATTAGTTATATTATGTAGAATCATTAATTATACACTTTGTAAATAATATTTTTAGATGAAATTAAATTACAGCCATTTAAGACGAGGGGCTTTTTTTAAAAGCCTTAATTAATTTAATATATATTAATTAATTGAGTCATTAATTTAAAAGATAAACATTAAAAAGTAGCAAAGTTCTATCTCATTTAATTTGTCCAAATATCTATGGAAATATATAAATATTTTCAATTGTTATTGTTAAGTGTTATTTATTATATAAATTCGAGTTTATAGTCTCAAGCCTTACTTTGTGAAACTACAAATTGCGAAACTTTTAATAATTATTTTAATTTTATTTTATATTATTAAAGCTTCCCATCACTAAAATGTAGATAAGCAGCTACTTATGCGAGAATGAATAGCTTTGAAATATTTGCACATCCTTGCACATAAAATAGCGTGCTGTATAATTGGTTGCCTATGGATGCATAATGCTTTTACTTGATTGAAAGATAGATTTGTAATTTTGTTAAACCTTAAAAGTGGTGTTTCGAGAAAATCGACTTTAAAAGTAGGAGTGTCCGTAAGAAACAATGTAAATACATGTCTTAAATGTTTTTTTTTGACAACTTAAATATCGACGTAACCATTTACAGTTTTGTCACTACATAGCGAATGATGTTCCGCAACAAATAACATAAAAATTCAATTTCACCCCTTTTTTTACTAAAACCCCCTCTCCCGCCGACCCGCACAGTTATTTTTTTTGACGACAAGTATAGTTCGGTTCTTATAAGAAAAAAGTTACGGCGCAAGCCGATTGTATATTCGTGTGTTCACGGCGACCCGTGAGGCGTTTGAAGCTCCAAGTACAGACCACGCTGAAAATATCCGGGCAAAGTATGCATTATATTTTATAAGTTAATTATATTTTGTAATTATAATTTAAGATACATCAAGCGCATTAAAAATTTCGATTAATTATATATAAAATCTAACTGAATAATGCATCCGATGTAGCTCTAGAACCGTTTACGTAGCGAAGAGCTGTAAGCAGATGAAAATATAAAAATTAATACGGTTTGTAAATAATTTGAATATCGATGTATTGTTTATTACAATCATTACAAATTACAAAAACACACATGTTTTTTAAGATTAAATAACAATTGATAATTAATTATAACAGATAACAACTCGCACTTTAACAACACAAACCACGTTAGCGCGTCAAGTCGGTAACTAACGTAACACACACAGTAAGTGTAGGACCTACCACGTGGGTTGTTATGGAAACTGACGATGCAGACTACTGCGCATTTTTTTTCTTATAAGAGCCTACCTATAAATTCTGCTTAACTTAGGGATAGACTACAACATGAGCTAGGGTGATACTTTTTACAAGGTATGCCCAACAGAATGAACGATTTCAGCCTAATAAAACTACTAATATGGAGTATATCGCATTTTAATTTAATAGCAGTGCAAGCATTTTCTTGATGAAGATTTTCCGTAAAAAATCCATGTTATTTTATTTTTTTTTGTAAAAAACCCTAAAACAGGTCAATCTTGTTTTTTAAAACTACACTTCCAAGCGTAAAAAATGTTTTTCCATATGACGTCATCATTTATTCTATTAAATGATAACTCCAGTTTTATCTCCAGATCTTCATAGACCACCTCGCCAATTAAATAGTTATGTCAAAAATTTTACAATTCACATAACAATTGTTTTGAGAAGCATAAAGTTCAGAAAATACAAATTCTATTTTTAATGAAAATGACCTTGAAATTTGAAACTAAAGAACATAAAGGCAGTAGTTGGAACGCTTGGAACAAGATGGAATTCTACTCCATTTTGAATTTTTGACGCAGAAGTGCCAAAGAGAAAGTGCGTCAGCTACAAATACAAAAAATTTATAAAAGTTTCACGGTTAATATTTTGGATTATCGAAAATATGGAAGTATGTTTCACTTCACTTCTTTTCGTACAGCCATCCCAAACAAATGTATAAAATACTTAAAAAGTGTTAGAGAAGAAATTGGATTTAAAGGATTGCGCTAAAAGATATAATGAGAAATATGAATGATAGCCAACATGATGGAATCAATTAAGAGAAAGCTAACAAACATTAGAGGAAACAACCCACACTCAGTTTGACTGATATAATTCTATGTTGTTACAATGTACCCTTATATTTAAAATAAAGAAAGTTTAATTTATTCTCACTGTTTTCTCTTTTTGTTACATGATCCTGAAGTGTGTGCAGTATCGCGGAACAAAAGAAATCTTTTATAAATTTTGTCCTCTATTGGTAGAAATTTGCTTTTTTCCATAAAACCAAAGCATGTAAAATTTTATTGTTGAAAAATATTGACATTTAAGCAATTGCAAAATTCTCCAATGAAAATAGAACTTTGAATCTATCCACTATCCACCGTGATGTACACTACCGTCCGAAAAATATCAGGCTAGCCCACTATCACACATAACTGGTGACGTATCAAAACACTGAAAAATTAAATAAGTCGAATTAAACCAACACCACCTGTGCAACTAAGGCCTCAGGTAACCTTCAGAACCTCGAAAAAACCTGAGGAAACCGTCAATGCTGGAGCTAGTACAAGTGAACCTCCAGCACAGTAAAGCGGCATCTGCCGCTTTCTGTAGACTATGGGCAACAAACAACATCAATGTTGCCCTAATTCAAGAACCCTGGTTATTCAGGGGGAAAGTTTCAGGCCTGGGCACTGTCAAGGGCCAATTGCTGTACAATAGAAACCTTGACAATGTAAGAACCTGTATACTTGTGGGGGAAGGACTACAAGTTCTAAAACTGACAAACCTTTGTTACAAAGATCAAACAGTGATTCAACTGAAAACGCAATTGGAAGGAAATCTGAGAGACATTATAATCGCCTCAGTATACCTTCCATTTGACTCACCCAATCCCCCACCATCTGAGGAGCTCCAGTCACTGGTTGACCACTGCAGGCTCTCTAACCTGCAGCTCATTGTGGGGGCCGACTCCAACTCTCATCATGAGGCATGGAGAAGCAGCAATAACAACAGTAGGGGTGAGTATCTCTTAGATTTTATTGTCTCGAATGACTTGGAGATCTTGAATCGGGGGAACAAACCCACTTTTGTTACACGAAATCGCAAAGAGATAATAGACATCACTTTGTCTACCTCTTGTATAAGCTCCCAGATAATCCGATGGCATGTGTCAGAGGAACCGACACTCTCGGACCATAGATACATTCGGATGGAAATCAATAATATTGATAAGCCACCCGTACAGTATCGCAATCCGAGAAACACGGACTGGGAGAAATATAGGCAGGACCTTCAAATTAATTTAGTAGATTTAGGGCCGGTATTATAAAACTTTTTACTTCCTAGATAAAATTTACTTTGAGATTAAATTAATTTATTCTGTCAATTTTCATATTAAATTGACAGAACAAATGAATTTACTCACAAAGTAAATTTTATCTAGGAAGTAAAAAGTTTTATAATACCGGCCCTTAAAGAAATCTATCAAAGACAGTACTGATATAGAGGTAACTTCTGCACATATACAGGAAGCAATCAACCTCTCTTACCAGAACAACTGCCGGGTTATCCGAAAATCCACCAGTAAGGAGGTGAGGTGGTGGAATAATGATCTGGCAGAGCATAGGAAAAACACGCGTAAATTGTTTAATAATGCGAAAAGAACAGGGAAATGGGATGAATACTACCAATCCCTGACAGCATACAATAAACAAATCCGTAAGGCCAAAAGAAACTCATGGAGGGAATTCTGCCAGGAGGTTGAGAACACTTCTGAGGCAGCACGACTCCAGAGAATTCTGGCCAAAGATACGGTTGAACCAGTAGGCACCATCCTAAAATCAGATGGGAAATACACCGAGACTAGCAGGGAAACCCTGGAGTTATTGCTTCAGGTCCTTCCTGGCTCCCACATTCTTCAAGAGAATGAAGATCTGCACAATGTTCCAATCCCACCTGTAAGGGCGGAGAAAACAGATTGGCAGATCTCGAACAGTATTATAACCCACCTGAGCATTGAGTGGGCAATAGACTCTTTCAACTCATACAAGGCTCCTGGCACGGATGGGATTATACCCGTGCTATTACAAAAGGGGAAACCTATTCTGGTGCCCATCCTTTGTAGAGTACTAAGAGCAAGCTTGACCACGGGCTATATTCCCCACGCCTGGAAGAGCTCAAGAATGGTCTTCATTCCCAAACCTGGAAGGGATCCCTCCCAGGCGAAGGCTTATAGACCTATCAACCTATCATCTTTTGTGCTGAAGATAATGGAGAAACTGATAGATAAACATATCAGAGAGAGTCTGCCCTCGGGTAGCTTGTTCCATCCCCATCAATATGCTTATCAAGCGGGGAAATCATGCGAGACCGCTCTTCATCACTTAGTGAAGAAGATCGAGGAGGCAACTGCACAACAAGAAACAGCGCTAACAGCTTTCCTTGATATTGAGGGGGCGTTTGACCACACCTCTTATAGATCAATGATAGCAGTAGCGAGAAAGCGCGGCATAGGAGACACCCTATGTAGGTGGATCAACAACATGCTGCAAGGTCGTAAGATCCTATCTACCCTATCAGGGGAAACAATGGAGATTGAGGCTGTCAAAGGGTGTCCACAGGGGGGAGTTCTATCACCCCTATTGTGGAACATGGTAGTGGATGAGCTCCTTGTTGACCTGAATAGGCAAGGATATTATACCCAGGGATATGCGGATGATGTGGTCATTCTTATCTCTGGGAAATTTGACAATACGATCTCAGAGCTTATGCAAAATGCTTTAAGCGCTGTGGAAAGATGGTGTGCCAAGGAGAACCTTAGTGTAAATCCCCAAAAAACGGCACTAGTTCCATTTACCAGAAGGAGAGACCTGGGCAGGATTAAACTGCCAAACTTCTTCAACAAGAAACTTGAATTGAGCCAGGAAGCAAAATATTTAGGTATCATCCTAGATTCGAAGCTAACCTGGAACCCGCAAATCAGAAATGCCATTAACAAGGGCAAAAGAACCCTCATGGCAACAAAGCGAGCCCTGGGCAAAACCTGGGGACTTCGACCACGCTTAGTACACTGGCTGTACACGGCTGTGGTTAGACCTAGAATAACCTATGGATCGCTGGTTTGGTGGACAAAAGTAGAACAGAGGCTAGCCAAGAAGGAGCTATCAAAACTTCAGAGACTGGCCTGCCTGTGTATTACGGGGGTGATGAGAAGTACCCCGACAGCAGCTCTGGAAATACTTCTAAACCTGCCACCGTTAAACATTTATATTACGGCAGAGGCAAGAATGGCGGCTTTCAGACTGAACTACAATGGAAATTGGAAACCCAGTCATCTTGATGGGCACACCAAAATTACTTCCATTGTAACCAGCTCACTGCTAGACATGAACAGTGATACTATGCCTGCTAGGCAAAACCACACTAAACCCTTCACCACTCTCCTTGAGTGGAACGAAGGGCTATTACAACAAAGTCGTCAGGCAAACAAGCTAATCTGGTATACGGATGGCTCCAAAACTGACAGTGGCACAGGTGCAGGAATATTTGGGGAATCACCTCAGTTTGCTGCCTATGCATCGCTGGGGAGGTTCGCCACTATCTTCCAAGCCGAAACTCATGCCATAGACATCTGTGTACATGAGAATTTAAAAAGGAACTACCAAGGTAAAGAAATCCTTATCCTTACAGATAGCCAGGCCGCCATAAAAGCCATAGCTAGCAATCGTACTAACTCAAAATTAGTATGGGAATGCCGACAAAACCTAATAACCCTTTCAACCCACAATAGAGTAACCCTGATGTGGGTCCCGGGGCATAAGGGGATTAGTGGCAACGAGAAAGCTGACTCCTTGGCTAAGAAAGGAGCAGAGTTACCATTTATGGGGCCAGAACCCGTCTTTGGAATTACCAACAACTTTGCTCGAAACTGGTTGAAAAGCTGGACAAAAAGACAGCACCACAACCACTGGAATGCAATTGAGGGGCAAAGACATAGCAAACTGATGCTAAAAACAACATCTGACAAATTGACTGATGACATACTGCAATTAAGCAGACAACAGATTAGGCTGGTGACAGGCCTTATAACTGGACACTGCAACCTAAGGAAGCATATGCATAGAATGGGGATTGGTAATGAAGATCCCATCTGCAGACTCTGCAATGAAGAGGACGAAACAGCCTCACATGTTATTTTCGATTGTGAAGCCCTGTACCGATGGAGGTTTGCACTCCTCGAAGGAGCTTTCTCTCGTGAGACTCTCATAAGGGAGGACCTGGTAAAGAGGTTACTAAGCCTAATCAGGATCACTAAACTCTTTACCGACTAAGTGACAAGATGAGAGTACAATAAGCCTAAGGGCCGCGGTGCTGGGTTCTTAACCCCTTCATATGTCACATATAAACAAACAAACAAACAAGGCCTCACAACATATTGTAAACGTCATAGTGACGTCACATATAAAAGGCAAAGACAAACGACAAACAAAAGAAATAAACTATAATAGTATTATGTCAAATGTGTAATTATGTTGGCTGGTGCATTGTAATTTTTATATGTGTAGCATATTATTAGCTTGTATAATTAATATAATGTAGTACTAATAAAGTAAACAAGTGTTGTGTTATTGTGTACCCGGTGCAACGGTAATTACAATGAAAAACACAAAATGCACGTGTTTAAGTTTCCGAAAGACGACAAATCATAAGTAAGTAGATTCGTAAAATTTACCGAGAAAATTGTAAGCCATCGAATTATTCTGTAGTGAGTTATTAGCTTTTATTTGATTTGCTTTTTACCTGTTTCGTAAGATGCTAACAAGTTTTATTAAAGGGTATAATCCTTGTTTGATATAACTGTTGGTAGTCTGGCGTCTTAACAGTAGAAATTATACCAGAGGAGGTTTAGTAAATTTAAAACACCCAAGATCCTCGCGACCAAAGGGTTTTCTTTAAAAAAGCTTCGCAAAAACACATAAAAATTATAAAATCTTTCTGTCACGTATAACTGTACCCTAACAATCTAACCTCAAAATAGCAACTTTAGTGTTGATTTTCTGATTATTATTTACGCGTTATCACCGCTATTTGATTTAAGATTCCTATCCTCTGAGTTATTTTACACATCCTATTACCATCGATTTAGTCTAACTAGTACAAAAATCCTATTTTTAAAGATATTTAATTGCAAATACATAATAAACACAAGTTAATATTTTATATTTACGGTAGAATTTTCATACGAAAATAGGTTCCTGTCAAATAAAAACAAATTCATGACTAATATTATGGGAGATCTTTTATTTTTGGTGGAATAAGACAGTCTATTAGTTAAAATTTGAATGCAAAATGAGGAATAAATGACTCGGGGATTGCCTCTTTGTCGTGACGTCACTATGTGGTCGGCAGGCCTTGTTATGTAGATGGTGTTGATTAAACTCGAAATCCTTTAGAGTTTTATCTAGTATACATTGCAGTTGCAACTGTAGTGTACAATAATAATTATTGTGTTTCATAATACACTTTTACTGCAGCTTGACATCAGCATTTTTAGAAAATAGAAATTTAAAAGGAAGACATTACATCATAATGTCATAAAAACACAAGGCCTTATCAGTAATAATAGGCAGTATTAGAAGTTTAAGTAATAATACAACCAAATTATCTTTTCCTCGTAGACCTTCTGTATGATACATAAAAAGCCTACAGCCCTTACTAGGATGTTCATCCGTCCATCTGTCCGTCACCCCGCTTCATCGATACTGGGACTAGCTACCCAAGTAGCACAAAATATTGACAAATGATTGGAGCAATATCGAACCTACATTGCATAATTGGGGCAATATTAGCATGATTTAGCCAATATTGGTTTTTGAGAATATGTTTTAACAATATTGTGATATTATATTAATGGCGGAATATTTAAATATAATAAAAAACCAATGTCGCATAGATGTTTACAATAAATATTCTAACAATTTTGTTTTATAGTATTTATTTTTAAATTATTGATCCAATATTGGTGCATTATTGGCAGAATAACTTTAGCATTTTTCTTTTAAATATCATATCGCAATATTAAACAATTATTTTAATACAACATCGCATACATATTTACAGTAAATATTCTGGCAATATTGTTTTATATTTGTTTTTATATTATTGAACCAATGTTGGTGCATTCTTGGTAGAATAACTTTAGCATTTTTCCTTTAAATATCATATAACAATATTGAACCATTATTTAAATACAACATTGCAACTAGCAATATTGTTTTATAATATTTATTTATATTTATAAAAAAAATTTCATATTTATTTAATTCTAATTTTCTCAAACCCCAAAAAATCAAAACCTGAATTTCGTAACTGTTCAAGTTATTGAAACTCACTTCAATAACTACCTCAAAGTTCAAAGTCCGGACCTGAATGTTATTGAAAATGAATGTCAATTGAAAATTGCAATAAGGACTATAAGAAATCGTGAAATTGTAAATAAAGAACAATTGAAACGAACGCTTACGGAAGAAAGGTCAAAAATAAAACCAGAATATTGCCAAACATTCGTGGAAACGATGCCTAGTAGGTTAAAAGATGTTATTATTAGTATTAACGTTTTTAGAGTTAGTTTTAGTTATTTTTTATTTTTACTGTTTCACTGGGTATAAATCTTTTATGAGTTTTACGTTGCATTTTAACAAAACCAAAACTAACAGATATATTTCTGTATACGAAAAGGGAACGATTCGTTACGCTTCGTACCCCTGATCGGAGAAAGCTCAATTTATAAGAACTCGGTTATTTGAGGTGGATGTGTACAGGTCCAGAATCTACAGTAGTCAGTATGTTTCAGAATGCAACGCAATAATTTCAAAATAACTGAGTGTGAGCGTGGGACTTCATTAATTTGTTTAATAAATAAATTCGTAAATGTTAACTTGTATGTGATGATTCATGTGATTATTTAATTTAATTTATTCATATTATCTGATCTTTTGTGTGACACCATTATTGTTTTTTAGCGCGCTGTTATATCTATGTAGACAAGTTTATGCACATACATAAAAGGGTAGTTAATGAATCGGTCAATACTTTTTGAGACGTTGTCTCATGCTGTTTATCTTTTATTATTACAGGAACGGATCAGTCGATCAGTTTTGGTGTGAATAGACATCCTCCCTTTATATAAAAATATTTTATTTTGTTTATAATTTCATTTAAATAAGTTTCCGTCGTTTCTATTATTGTCTATTTATAAAAATTAACATTTGATTTTTTTTCGAATAAACTTGTGTAATTGTGCATGTAGTTCGTTTTTAATTTTAATTTTTTCTATGTATTAATAGTAAATATAGTTCAAATTACGTCTCATTTTGTATCCATATTACCTTTATTTCTATTGTTTATCAATACAGTGACAACATTATAAACCAATATTTACAATCACACATTGCGCACATATAGCATACTATTATTAAGCAATGTTTAAAGGCCATATTGGACCAATAAAGTACAATATTATTGAGGAATATTTACAATCAATATTGTACCAAAAAAGAAAATGTCCACATTTCTATATTGGGCCAATATTTGTTAGGAACATTGTATCATTATTGCCACAACTTCTAGCCAATATTGCACCAATATTCTGCGCTACTTGGGTAGAGAAAAAGTGACAATGAGGCTATATGCAATCAATCGTGGAGATTTCTCTGTCTAGGTCAGATTTTATCTTCGGTCACTTTCCCGCCGCCTACGAAGGGGGCCACACGTTAGAAGTAACATTTTTAAGTGTGAGGTGTTGAAAAAGTATATAAACGGACATACAACAGTGCAGAACGCCTAATCTGAGCAGTCACTACTATGACGTTGCACATCTTTTCTGTCTACTTAAAACAACTAAGAAACTGTCAGAATAGAATATTGTCAAGAAACTATAAGTTTTTGGAAATGCTAAGTTGATTTACACGATAGACAGCCTGTTGCATCTATCACTTTAAGTCAACCTATTTGATGTTTAATGCTCCTTCTACTAATCGTATGAACTATTATATTTATTTTCTATATATTCTATTTTGGACGAACACTAAGAATATTAAGTCATTAGTAAAAGTACATCACGATAAGCTTCAGTTATTTGAAGAAGTAACTGAAAATTGAGATGTAAATACACTAAATCTGTACTTCACTCTCACCGCACACACTTTTGTCACTCTTGATACGTGTTTTAACAGCTAGGATGTCATCTTCAGCAGTCACTGAAAAACTAAACTAAAATCTAAAGTCTAACCTTATGTACCTACAGAACTTCACGGTTCAGTTATTTAATAAGAAAACTAGGTGCTCAATCGAAGCGATTTTTCATAAGTTTATTTTTATATACCTAAAATATAAGAATAGGGAATATTTCACAAGTTATTTTGTCAATTGTATTTCACAATTATGGAGTTTCAGTAAGTCGTTTCTAGACTTTTTTTACCTTAAAAAAATCAAGGTATCAAAAATAGAACCACTTCTTGGATAAATTTTACAAAATAGATCCTACTACAGAATTAAAAGATATACAAAATATTTTTCTATGAGCACATGGACTCAATTTTTGCAAAACATGTCTCCTTAAATGTTAACGAACCAAAAAATACGTACTTTGGACATTCAACTAAAAGCACAATTTTTGCCAATTACGCCGAAAATAAACGGAAACGCAATAAAACATCCCTGTGACCTGTTGCAAAAATTTTTATAGACATTTTAATGCGCTAGAACGGTTTTAATTATTGTTCCTAATATAGCTCGAAAATGATGTGCTAAATGCTTTTAATTTTGACGTTTAAATGGCCTTTTTTTAATGTAACTTCTTAATTAAAAGCAAATCCCAACGGTGTTAAGCTTGTTTATGTTGTGTCAATTATTTTAATTAACTTAATAAATAAAACTCGATTAATATTTGTTAGTGTAAAATCCATAGGTCGCTAACAGGTAAGCTATTTTTAAAATAATAATTAGGTTAAATTAGCGTCTGAGGGATAGTCGAAAATGAGCATGAAAATTATTAGTTTCGGGGAAACTACGACCATTTTGATAATTCCATTAATCAAAGGCTGCGATACAGGGTGTGCCGGTGCCACCAACTAATCAATCAAAGCACAATAACTCTTACTTTTAGTCTGCATCGAATTCATGTTATGAAGGCAGAATCAAGCCGCCTAGCTTGGGGAATCGATGAAGAAGTTTAATTTACGAATTAAGGTATGGCGTGGAATATCCCGGCGAAGGTCGTAGCCAGCTAAATTGGAGTCGGTGACGATGAGATTTTAAAAAGCAACAAAAACTCAAGATTTTGTGTAACTTTGGCAAAATATTATAGCGTCACTGACCCAGTCGCGCTAAATTCTGCGCTGAATAATTCTGACGAAGATATTCAGACACGTCGGTTTTGTTTTAATCACACGCATTCTCTACAACTATTTTGCTTATACAGGGTGTTCTGTGAAAGCAGTGCAGGCAAAAGATTTATTCTCTAAATGGAGCACCCTATATATTTGTATATCAATATTCATCGTGTCTCAAATGACTGAAACGCGAAAGTTAATTATGCAATTAAATTAAAGCCGGATGTAGGCTTCACTAAATATATATATATATATATATATATATATATATATATATATATATATATATATATATATATATATATATATATATATATATATATATGTGTGTGTTGTTTAAAAAAACTTTCTTCCTTGAAAGGCCAACCAGGCAAGAGGCTTATATATCTGATAACAGTGGTAAAATGTATTCACACCTAGGGAATGTTTTTCTAGATTAATCTTAAATGTAATATTTGTTGAATGTTACATTTCGGTTACAAGAGATTGTGAATCGGTAACAACCTTTAAAACCGCAGTTAAATCTGTCGACTGCCAGCTAGTGTGAGGCCGTGGGTCTCACAAGATGTGTGGTGCAACGGGCACCAAGAGTCGACTGACTACAGCTAAACTAGAGTCTGCCGACAATATCTCTGACAAAACTAAACATCTGCGAAAGCTTCCAATATTGTATGCCCTTCCCAATAAAACGTATCTAAATAGGGAAAGCTTTCTTCCCAAAGATCAAACCACAAATAATGCACATAAACGGTAAGTCCTCAAATAAAATATAAAATGCTTTATTATAACGATACCCAAGTACATATGTACAAACCAAAAATAGGCAAGGAATTTATGTCAGCGACAATTACTTTAAACTTGTTTAAGCATGAAAACTAAATCTTCTTCTACGTGCCGTGCTCTGTTGCAAAGCGTTGGCATTTCCCTCCTACACTGGTGTTGTGCGTGTTCAGTGATCACAAGTATAGGGGACCTACAGCTTAAGGTGGACTCCGAACCACCCCAAGTACATAGTACTTGGATTTTTTATTAATTTCAGAGAAATTTTCTGGGAAAAGTATACCTTGGTGGTTTGCCATTGCCTTCCGAGGGAGATGCGATTTTTAAAAATTCGATGATATATGGGCCGGGGTTCGAACCCGGCTCCCTTGGTCGGTAGTCCCGAACGCAACTAACCGAGCCACAATCGCTCTCGAAAACTAAATCAGTGCAATACAATAAATAGTTCAACGCCTACGGGTTCGTAGATTGTACAGTCGGAAATGCCCCAGGTAGATAGTAGATAGTTAATAAAACTCTTTACGAAGCAAATTAAACGAACACGCTCGCAAGAATAAATTCTAACAAAGTTTATCTTATATGTACAGTTTAAAAGTCTTACATGTTACACAGGAGAAAAACCATTTAAATCGGAAAATTTATATGATACCTAAATTAATAAAATTTAAACAGTGATTGCTAATTGTTATAATATGACGCACACAGGTGTTTAATTACATGCAACTCATGATACGTTTTTCAGTTGTTGTAAAAGTCCTCAAGTTGGTGCATCGGAAGGAATGCCACCAACCAAGTAGAATGTTCCTTAAGAGCGATGACAACAAGCAAACACAGAAAAATAAAAAAAGGTTTGCAGCAAATAGACCAATTGCCAAATATACACGTCGCAAACTTCAACTAGTATCTTCGTTGAAAGATGACTGTGAAACATTGCTGAAGCGCTTCAGTGTCCAAAAAGTCGGCGATCAATAAATGACTCCTCAAGAACCAGTTCAAAAGAATTATGGTGTCAAATCTTCGAAAGACATCCAAATCAAATGGAAAATGCACCGCTCAAAATCACATTAAATCCGCAAAAATGCGTTAATACAAGTAATACATCGAAAAGAAAACATAATTCACTAGGGCGATGCCACTAGGACATTCTTCACGAAGTTAACAAACGAAAACATATCAAGAAGTAAAATCGACTTACCAAGACAGGAAATTGACTTTCGAAAAGTTCAGAACGGTAATTACGGTAAAGTAGGGAGAATACAAAAATCCTCAAATAAACGATACAAGATGGCACAAAAGCATAGCGATACAGGGTGTATTTTGCCATGATAGAGTGCCTTTAGTTTTGCAAAATTTGTCTGGTATAGTATAAAAACAGAGCTGTTATTTTGTTTTTAGAATTGAAGAAGATAATTTGCTATTGAAACTAATACTAATAATAATAATAATAATAATAATAATAATAATAATAATAATAATAATAATAATAATAATAATAATAATAATTGTTACAACCCATAACTTGGAAACCAGGCCCCAGAAGCTATAAGCTTGTGCGGGAGGGAGGGGGCGATTATTATTATTATTACGTAGGCCCTACGTGCGGCTGCAGCCGACTTACAGATGGAATAGCGCAAATCCCACATTTGTGTCACAGCTAAGGAATACTCCAGAAAACCTTAACCAGATCTGCCGGCGCCGGGAGTCGATCTCGGTCCTCTTGGGTGAAAGTCCAGCACGCTAGACATGCGCCCCGAGTAAATTAATGCTACCAACTTTTAAAAAGTTGGGCTATTAAAGCACTCAAATGAGTTAATAAACGCACTGTTTTGGGTGCTTTAATAGCTTTATTATAGACACAAAATTGAAAAAGATATGTATTTGAATATTGGAAACAGTAACATTTAATGTTTTAAAGTTGATACCACTGTTCCACAGCTGTTTTTAAAATGTCAAAAGTTCAAACATATTTACGCTTTAAATTTGTCTAACAAAAACAAATACAGAATTAGAATCCTCAGTGTTACCAACTGTCAAATTATTTAACAAACTATCCCTAACAAATTTTATTTAAACTAAGTTATTTTTTAATTTTGTTATTGTGTACACCAGAGTACTATTTTTTCAGTTAACAGCTTCAAATAAAAAAAGAATGATTAAAATCGGTTTAAAATCATAGATTTTATCGTTTTTTTTGGGAGCCCCCAGAAGTATTTTAGGTATTTTTATCTCCATAAATGATTTGCAAGAGAGAACCGCCTCGCCCTTCCCCTCCTTAGTTACGCCAATGGGTAGACACCTTAAAATCAACAATTTGGGCAAAAGTGGAGTTACGCAAAAAATAGCTAAACTAACAGAGAGTTATAAATGTAATTTCCTTTTCTCAGCGAGCACCGCTATTAAAGTAAAAAAGTGTGATAAAGCACAATAGGAATATCTTAATTGGACTTGTTAATTTATGTAGCTCATATGGTAGTATTGGTAGTATGACAATACTATTTACTATAAAATATCTAAAAAAAATTATACCATAAGCGATGGCTTTGCTAAAGTATCTTGACAAAGAAGTATAGTAAGCGGTCACCAATCCAAAAATAAGAGCAAGAAGAGTCGAGCAACAAGAATTTTTCTGTTTTCAACTAAAACAAATTATTGTGTATCCTACGCAAAGATTTAGAGATCGCTAATGTATTCTTCATGCACCTGATATGCATTTCCTTTGCTAATACAGGGTCCTTCGACATTTGAGCTTAGAAATGATTGGGAGATTCTACCAAAATTCAGCACAGGCTGACAAAATATCACATTGTTGTCCTAAAATGTTCAAAAGATCCTTCTGGGAAATTGCTGTATGTAGGTAAAATCTCTTTTAAGACCTAGCAAATTTTATTCCTTTAGACGATATATTCTAATATGCGGTATTCTTGTAGCTGGATAAATTTCTTAATGGTTAAAGGAAAATGGATTGGTACCTGAAGTTTTTATTCTTTTAGCCAATATGTCCCTTTAACAGGGATTCTAATAAGCGGGATTTGATGTATATCACAACAGGATAGCTGATGTGATCAAATGATCCATGAACCAAGGTTACATAAATCAATGGAGGATTTACTAAAATATGTTTTCAGATTAGCATCATCAAGTATAACGACACGTAAGCCCCAGTGACACAAATACAATAGTAACATTCATATGTCTTAACTAGAAATATGCTGTACTATTTTATAATTCCGTTTATTTTGACGTATGCAAGTATAAGTTTTGTAAGTAGTCACAACTATATTGTTTTTATATTAGTATTCCATATTCATTGCAATGTCGAGAAACTGTGCCATACTGTGGTTTACATTATTAGCCGGTACATTAGTAAGTACAGTTACATTATAATAGTCCTAGCCATATACGTACAGGGTCAATCACATTATTCACATCATTGTTGTGCATATATTTTTAAAAACACCATCAAAAAACAATTGCATGCATAGGTCACTTGATACTAAATATTATATGTATTTTTTAAATGGACCACCCTATGTATTATTACATTTTCAAATAGCACTCTTTTCCCTGATTCTAAATATATAATGTTATATAAGTTTATCATTAATCCTTAACATATTTGACTTTAAAGATCAAAAAAACCTCTATTGAAACAGCAGTTGAAATGACCCTAACCATAATCTATTTTGATGAAAAGAATGTCCTGTAGTAAACTAAACGTATCCATAGCTTACCTTATTATTTTCAGTTTAATCACATTTTCACAAGCATAGTCCACTGCTACTTCAATAGAGATTTTTAGATTTTTAAAGTCAAATAGTTATGCCAAAAAGTAATAACGATAGACCTATACAACATTATATATTTAGAATCAAGAAAAAGAGGGCTAATTGACAACGTAATAATATATTGGGTGTAACGTTTAAAAAATATATAATATATACTGAGATGATATAAATCCATCTCGTTGAAAATTTAATGAACGATATGATCGTAAACGTAAAAATAATTATTTTACGTATAGAATTAAAATAAACGATAGACATGCTAGGATGTTAGGTCTAATTAATCTAAAGGCTACACATTGGGTCACAGCTAGATTAATCAATATTTAAAATAGAAATCAAGAATAAAATCTCATGCAAACATAACCTCAATTCATATGTAAAAAAGGTTTGATTTTTAGAAAAAGAATATCAATCATTTAGATTGTTTTATGATAATACATGTTTATGCAACCCTAGTTGCATATTGGGATGGTTTTTCCATTTGTCTGGAAGATGTAATCTTCTTGTTTAAATTTAGTCTACGATCTTTAACGCAGGATGAATTTTTCTGTTTTCCAAGAGACTAACTTAGCTTCGGGCTGCTAGTTAACTAAAAACATGTAAATTAGGTCAATCTTGTAATGACTAATATAGTACAATAAGCTTATAAACTCGTATTTAATAATCGTGAGCATTTTTATTACTGAAGGTTTCGGGTTTGTGATATGCTTCGTATTTCACACTTATTGATTCTTATACTACTTTTCTCGCCATTGTTTTAATGTAAACACTTGGAGGACTGTATGCTGGACAATTTGACTATAATCTGACTTCATTAGAATTAATGTAAAAGATGGATTTTGTAGATACATCATTGGGTTTATAAGACCGTAGAATGGAATCTTAATTTATGTTTTTCTTAAATTGTAAAGAAGTTCCTGTATAAAATTTATATGTATTAGTAATATTGTGTAATTATGTATCCATTTTGTAAAGGATCAAGCTGGATTTAATGAATTTTGTGTGTAATTAGGTCATAATGAGATTTGTTCATTGTCAATTGTTTTTGTCTAATATCTTCGTTACGATGCATTTTAGGATATGAGTGTATTATATTGTTTTAATCCTTGTTTCACCAGCTATAATCCTGTTTTTATAAAATTAAGATTCGTGAGGAAAATTATCAGCTGTGTGGAAATTGTGACGTCATAAATATCTATCGCGTTGTGATTATTTGAAAATGTGTCAGTGTCGGCATTTGTTTCCACTAAACCTATATAAGCTCCAGCCAAAATTAACAAAGTCAGTCGATAAAAAGCTTTTGGCAAATCTATGCTCGACTCCGGATTGAAAATCTGTAAATTAAAGTTGGGTTATGTCATAATCATATGGATGACCTAGTGTTTATGTCAACAAATAAAAACATAAACAAGATTGGAATAAGTTAGAAGAATTAAGAAATTAAAGAAGATTTGATTGTTTTCAATACGTATATGGAAATGTGAACGAGTTATTTAAAATAAATTCTGGAGAATTTATTTTTCATTATTGATTTCATGTATTGACGTTTTCACAATACAAAATCATCTGATAGATGAATGCAGTAGTACCAATATCGAATAATATTTGAAGAAGTTCTATTTACATTATATACCAGGTTGGTTGAAATAAAAGGTTTTTAATTTGATTTGTCAATTACAAAATTTATAAAGTTAATCTGAATAATTTCAGAATCTTATTTTTTTAACCTTGAAGGCTTTCAAGAGAATTTATTTCTCATAAATAAAACAATTCAAATTTTTTTTATTAAAATTTATTTATGATAAAGTAAAGCTATTTTAACATTTGTAAATATTTTCATTTGAGTATTGATTTATGTTAGTTTGTTCAAGTGAATAACTGTATAGCCCTATGTCAGTTTATTACGACTATTTAACACTTGAGCAAGCTTGGGAATTAATTTCCTATTTGACTTTATTGTTCTATTTTGAATAATTTTTCTTTTTAGTGTCTTTTAAATTTTGATTTCCATTTATTTTCATAAATTAAATAAAGATTGTGTTTTTCAAGTTATTTATGTTTTTAATTGATGTACATACAAGCATCCATTTCTTTTTTCTCTTCATATTTAGAGTTTAGCCTGTGGTTGTCCAGTTGCAGAAGCCCAAGTGTCTGCAATAAAAGTTTTTCTTTTCTTTCAGGTATAAGAATCAATAAGATTTTAATAATTCAAACAATTCATGCTCTATTATATAAAACCTGAGTTAGCCGATTGAGAAAAGAAAATATTTGGGGTGTATTTTATTTTATTTTTTTGTAGCATTTTTATCATTTAAATCACTGCATATATTTTATGGCTTGTCCTGAACGTGGGGCATATTATACTCAAGTAAATATGCAATTGTTACATGACGTTTAAAAAAAATATAAATACACAAGAAAACAACTTTTATATGATTTTTTTTTCTATCTTCAATAGTAACAAAGATAAATGGGTGGTCAAAATATAATGAATGACCCTGTATATTATAATTCTTATATTCCTACGTTCAACAATAGTTTAATATATTTCTCATTCATATATTTTGTCAAAAGGTATCGGCACAATTGAGAACCAATTTCTTCGTAAGAAATTTAACATTTTGTCCTTCCGAGGGTCCTGCCAAATATGGTGGAAATATCACAACAGAAAACAAGAAGCAGTATTTAAATCTCCACGTATGTTCTCCTCTGGCATTAGATGAAAATATTTCTGTAAGTTATCCAAGTCGAGATCAGTTGGTTTTCCGCTGTATTCAAAGTAAAGCGGCCGTTGTCAAAACAAAGTTCGATATCAGTACGCAAAACAATGCCCGTTATGAAACAATGAAAAAAAGCAGTTGTTCTATTAATATATGCAATAAAGTCGCCTTTCTTTTGATGATAGCGGCCTTCATTTTGAAAATCAAACCTTGGTTTGGCGATTAAAACCGTTACGCTGGCAATCAAACTTTCTTTTAACCATCGGCCTTACTTTTGAATGCAGAGGCCTTTTAAATGATTTCGAAAAGATAATATAGATAATTGTATTGTTTATTACGTAGGTAGTTTGCAATATCGAATCTGTACTAGAAAGTGGACAAATTTTACCGCTTTTTGTAATACGCGAAAAAGAACTTTGTAAAGCTATGAATAGATACCTGGGAGAATTTTGGTATGATTTTCAAAAAGCTGCACAAATTGCTCAGGGTGTTTGCCCAATTCCAGCAGTAAGCACATTTTATATATCAATTTTGTTTTTAATTTTCAATTTCAATAATTTCAGGGCCGATATTACGTGCATCATCATTATTTGGATTTCAGTAAAATAACTCTGCAGACATTTCCGTTTGGTATATTGAAGTTTACTATTCATGCTGTTGATAAAAGGAATGGCCAGTTGTATATCTGCTTAATAGCAGAAGTAGAAAATCAATTTAACTGACACACTATTGTACCACAAGGAAGAAAGTGAAGCCTTTATTATAGTCTTTAGGAAAACACTTTCCCTCTAAGTTTCTCATATAATTCTTTTGCTACCTAAAACTTAAATTGTATAAAAAAATTATTGGTTGTTTAATTTTGTTGTTTTAGCAGTTTAATAAATGATTAACAGTAAATAAGATCAATAATAGTAGAACATCACTTTCTTTCCAGAATGAGGAAAGCCTTGTTTTCGTATAAGACGGTAAAACATATTTTTTTGGTCAGCAGCCGCTAGAAGCAGTCGTTACTTCTAGCGACTGCTGACTAGCGCGGTTCTATCAAAACTGACTGTCTGACTGTTTTTTTAAGAAACTATATTCAATAAATTAACACTATACCAAATTTCAGCTTTTTAAAATCACTTCTTTACATTGACCTCATTTTGAAGACATGTGACTACAGCATTGGTGCGGATGCAACGCGATCGACGCTGCCTGACGACTGTTTTCCAGTTTCTTATTACATATACTGCTTAGTGATCAATTGTCAGCTTTTAGAAAACACTTAGATGACACTACTTCTTGTTACAACTTTCAAGCTGCGCTGACGCCGACTGTCCCCATATCCGAGTTTATTTTGTGTAGGATATTTAGTTACACCCTCAATATAAGCTAATATTAAAATATTAGCCTTTACAAAACTCTTACACTTTTTGGTCGCCAGCTCCTAGACTAATACAACATGTAACATATTATTATCAAATATATAATAGTGGAAACCTAAAATTAAGTAAATTCGGTACTTAATGAAGTGAGTGAGTTTTAACCGGATGCTCAGACATGTCGGTTTTCTGAGTGATCTGCGAAAGCAGGACAGTGAAAGTTTTAATTTTCTAAATGGAGTATACTGTATATCTATCTGTAGTTCATATATTTGTATTTGAAATATTTCAACAGTTCAAATTTTTGTATCGCTGAACATGCAAATTTCCGGTACATAAAACTAGTAATGTATCAAATCCATTGACGTCTCTGACACGTTATGTAACCATACCTACTTATTTTGACATCTGATTTAATAACGTTTCAACAAAAATTCCGATTATTTCTTAAATAAGTTTATTTAATAATAAGGTACACAAATGAAAAAAATTTGAATTTTTACATTAGCATTTCGACAAAAATTCATATTCATTAACATTGTGTTAAGTTTGTAAAATCATGTTTTTATCTATTAGTGTGTAGGAAATAATAGTAATAATAATTGTTATTTAATAAAATTTCTGCATTCTCATCAGTAAAATACTTAATCTTTACCGTTGTGCAACACACTAACCACACACGTACATTCCACAATTCGCAGCAAATGAGGAAAACTTCACTCTAACTCACAGCTATTATGTAAAATCGCATAATTATCAGGGTGTGTCAATGCGTTTGACGTGATGCTTTAATAATTGGACATATATGCACGTAATTTGTTCAGAGATATAGAATTCACACTGTATATCATATTATTTCTTTTCAAACAGTTATCAAGACAGTAGTCATGTAGATCAAATGGTTGAAAAATCAAGGTTAATTCAATTGAATGATGATATGAGCTATTTGAAATTATTATGTGTTTTTAGGATAACGATCATGGCTTATAATGACTTCCTTCGTACTAGGCAACGTATCTTGTTGGCGCGTAAGTTCCAGTACAAGCCGTTCAGAAAGAACACGTGTGTAAACTTGAAAGATGTTGAATGTTATAATTTTGTTTATTTTGATGGATACTAGTATAAGTTTTGTAAGTACCTTATCACTTTTACATTATTTTTCATCTATAAATTATTATCGTAAGATAAAGTTTATCTTACATATTGCCCGTAAACGTGTACTACGTAAGTATAGGTAGAACAGAGTCTGGTATAAATTCTTTTTTTTCGAAATGTCACTTTTGTCAATAAGCGTTCATGTTTAAAGATTATATTGAATTATACAGATTGCACTGCAATTAAGTACAAGTTGGCAGATTAAATATTATTTTTCTTATTAGAACATTATGTACATCTTCAAATCACATAATTCTTTCTGAGATCTAAATTAAAGATGAAAATATGGAGCCAAAATGATTACATAATATAACTTTATTTACGACTGCTTAGATAAGAACGTATTATGTCATTCATTTGTGTTAATTTATATAATGAACTCATTACATAACTGATTTACATAAAATCAGTTATGAAAATAATTAATTACCGCCCTAGTATCCATATCTATATATACTATAACGAGCTTGTTTGGGGTATGTATCCTACTTTGGAAATTGTCCAACAAACGCGCAATTACGCGGTATAGACTTAAGTGGTCGTTACAGCTGGTGTCACTGCATCGCGCAAAGTTTAAGAGAAAACGAAGAAAAAAAAACTGACATAAAAGCAGTTTTCTTTTGCTATGAAAACAACATTACTTCATATTATATTCTCAGACATCTGTAGGTTATAAAAATAAATCACTCTTAATAATTATTCATTGTTAAAATCGATATTAATCGAAATTAATATTAATTTAATATTTGATAGAAGAGTGTATCGAATTACCATTATTATATTCCTATATATAAGAATAGATTAACCTATCTTTCTCATTTGTCAAAAGGTATCGGCACAATTGAGAACCAACTTCTTCGTACGAAATTTAACACTTTGTCCTTCCGAGGGTCCTGCCAAATATGGTGGGAATATCACAACAGAAAACAAGAAGCAGTATTTAAATTATTACCTGCATTCTCCTGTGCCAATCGATGAAAATATTGGTGTAAGTTATTCCGCAGCTATACATAAATATAGATGCAGGAGAAATCAGTTGGTTTAGCGCTGTATTCAAAATTAAATCCGGCGTTGTCAAAATAAAAGTTCGATTTCGGTATACAAAATATGTAATAATGATATATGTAACAAAGCTGACTTTCGTTCGATTATAACGACCTTTTAAATGATTTCGACTGTAATTTATATGTAGATAGTTTGCATTATCGATTCTATACAAAAAAAGTGGTAATCTCTTAGGTAGGGTTGCCAACTTTTGAAAGTAGGAAGTAAGGACAGTCAAGAATGTCCAGAAACGTGACTTTATTATATTCGTATTCAATAATAAAGATTTCCCAATGCTATTTAAATGAATACGAAATGTCAATGTATAGTAAACTAGCCAATGTCGTTAAGGGCTCTCTTGAATGCTAGCGAAGCGGTTCTCTCTATATATGCACGAGTTTACCTCTAGTAATAAATTCAAGGGGTAGTTATTGTAGAAACCGAAGTTTTTCGAATTATTTATGGAATCGTGATACATCAAATTTTGTTAGTTATTGTAAATATTATCAAAATAATTCAAAAGCCGATACTCGGCATTACAGATTTTCGAAAATCTGAATTAGCAGATTTTCCAGGCAACTTTGTGAGGTCATTGTAAATATACTTTCTAAGTTTATTGTTTCCAGCCTTACTTAAAAAGTAATTAATAATAAAAAAGAAACAATTGATCTTTTAAGTGGTATGTCTTTTGCCACCCCATGCCATTTAGAAATTTTAGGGTTAAACTCAGCCCTATTTTAAGGTTCAAAATGGCTTAACGGAAATAGTCATATGACATATTCTCCTACCCAATAAATTTTACGTGTCAGGCCGTTTTACGAAAAATTGTGGTTTAGTGCCTCAAACCGAGCTCGTTTCGTTTTCGATGGGCCATTCTGCATATGCCAGAGTAAAAGATTTTTAAACGAAAATTGAAAATAAGCTAATTTTCAACAATTTTCCTTGTTGGAATAGGAATTCTTGTCTTAAGGTACAAGACGAACCGTAGTATCCCCAACTGAGCTACAGTGTTGAATTTGGCGAGTAAGATAACTTTGCCGTTCTTTTTACTAAAAAATATCTTCATTTATTATTAACATTCCAACGGTGATAGAATGGAATTGATTTTTCATCTGGAATCTGAAAACAGGTAAGATGGATTATTGGTGATGGGTTTTTATTCTGGTTAAACCTACAGCTCAAGATTAAGTTCCTGGAGTTTGGGAAGACATATAGGAAAAATAATTAGTCCTATTGATACGTATATGAAACTAGGTTATCACGTAAACTAGGAAAGGTAGATTCTTGCATCGCTTTATTTATTATTAGGCTTTCGACAAATTTAATGTGGGATACTCTAAAGGCCGGTTTCAGAAAGCTTGATTAAGTTCTGATTAACTTAATTGTCATTAAATTTGAAATCCAGAAATTTCATTGGCTGAGATTTAACAGACCTTGAATTTTATCCAATCATATTTCTAGATTTCAAATTCAATCACAATTAAGTTAATCAGAGTTTAATCAAGCTTTGTGAAACCGGCCATAAGTCTAACCAACCAACATACTTTAACTAATTCAGAAATTAATTTTAGCTTTTTATTACGAGAATTATTCAGAATTACTCAATGTTTTTTTTATTTAATAGTCAAAAAATACTGCAATGTAATAGCTATTTATGTAACAAGTACATAATGTAGGACTTTATAGACAAGCCCAGTTTATGGGCGAGCGAGCGAAGTGAGCAAGGCCTATAAAAAGGGCGAGTCTATAAGGTCCGATTATGTAAGAGTTGCATACAAAGCTTTATGTTCGATTCCTAAAATTGGCTAATTATCAAAAAAAATCAGTTTATAAATTTGACATTTACTCTTGACAGAAGAAAATTTGACATGTAATATACAGTTGCCATACTTTATTTTACTACTATATACTTTATTTTACTAGTACAAAAATAAGCCAGTTTATTGCCGCAAAACAATACAATAAACAGTACTGTATAATGCAATCGGACATAAAAAGTTATGATTAATAAAAACAATTCCATGTAGACAAAGAGAAATAAGTAAAGCACAATTTACACATTTAAAAACTGAAACGACTATGAGTAAAGTAAGTTTGGTCGGCTTTGAATTAATGGCAGATCAGTTATAACCAGGCCGGGGTATTGCTTGCCGATTGCGTAGTTATGTCCACAATTCGGTGCAGTTGTACGTATAAAATAACGAAGAGCGATTCATTACCCATCGTAATTCTATATGCACGGCCCCAGGGGATAGCGCATTTGGCTGTTCTTCAGTTTAGATTCCTTTGGTATATTTCTTTTTGGTATATTGAAGTTTGCTATGCATGATGTTGATTTTAAAGATGGGCCAGTTGTATTACTGTATAATAGCAGAAGTAGAAAATCACTTTAGCTGAGACACTATTGTACCACAAGGAAGAAAGTGAAACCTTTATTATAGTCTTTAGGAAGACACTGTCCTTCTAAGTTGTTCATATAATTTTTCTGCTAACAAAAACTTAAATTGTATAAAATAATCATTGGTTGTCTAATTTTGCTGTTTTAGCAGTTTAACAAATTAATTAAATTAATTAAAATTAATTAAACATCCAGAAAAATCGAATTATGCCAAACACATTTTGGAACAGAACCACCCAATGACACCTCAAAACAACATTAAATTCTTACATTTTTGCAACAACAAACACAAATTAGACATTTTAGAAGCTTTTGAAATATACAGGCATAAACGCACAGTACATTTAATGAATGAACAAACTGAGCTTAGTAATTCTCATTTATTAGAAGTGTTAGATATTTAGTTTTTGTTATGTATTGTATCTAGTTACCTATTTTCTGTATGTATTTATCCTTAGCAACGTGTTTGTTTATCAATCTTATCTACCTTTGATAATGACACAAAGTGTCGAAACAATATTGTCAGGTTAAGATATTAATAAAACTTGTGAAACTTTAACTAATCTTTGTATTTATATTATATTTCATGATTATGGAGTTCCACAAAGTAAGGCTGGAGACAGTAAACAATTAGTATGCATAAGGAATTAATGTTTTTACTGTCACGGGTGATATACGATAAGAGAAGCATTTGAACACAATACATTTGGCAAATAGTAGAAAAGTTTTCAATGTCATTAGGTTATTACCATGTTATTATTTATAATTTGTTATTTGCCACTAACACAAAGCACTGCATATGTGTTTTGAAAATAAAAACTAGCAAAGATTCCACAGATAGCTTTATTTATTTACTGAGCCGTATTTCCATACAACATGTACGAGGTGATCCAAAATGGTTGAGGACGGTTTGAATTTATCGCCACGTTAAATTATTGTCACGTTGGCAACAGAATACTTTTCAGACATTTTTATCCTTCTGTTATTTTACAAAGGCGTCTCAAGAATAATATAGCTTATAAACTTCGTTAATTTTAAATAATAAAATTACTTGAAAATAAAATCGTCTAACAAACTGTAGGCTCTGGAAAAAACTGTTTTCTAAAATAAGAAAACAATCAAATTAATGCAAAAATTCAATGAAAACCCCAAACAAATTGGTAAAGCACAAAGCTGTAGACGAGAAAGGGACGAGTTGGCGCAACACATTTCAATAGTGCTACACTAACAACGTAAAATACACTAAAACTGTCCTCACTCATGTAGGATCACACTGTATTACTTAATCAGGTGAGTGAATTTTTACTGGATGCTTATACATTTTGGTTTTGTTTTAATATCATGCATTTTTAAACTACTTTGTTTACACAGGGTGTTCTGTAAAAGCGGACCAAAGAAAGCGTAAATTCTCTAAATAGAATATACTGTAAACCTGTATTTCATATATTTGTATATAATATACTTCTACAGTGCAAATTTTATATGAATGTGCTGATTTTCTATACATAAAATTTGTATGTTTAATTATTAAAGTAACACATCAAATACAATGACACCCCTGACAGTTATGCAGCCAATTCTATCTATTATGGCATCTGATTAAATAACGTAATTCATAAAAATTAGAATTATTTCCTAAATAAGTTTTATTTATTAATAATGTATATAAATAAAAAAATGAGAAGTTTTACATTAGCATTTTGACAAAAAATTTGTTGTAAATAATAATAATAATAATTGTTATTGTTAAAATATTTCTGCATTTTCATCAATAAAATACTTAATCTTTAACGTTGTGCAACACACTGCATTCAACAATTTGTAGCAAATGAGCAAAACTTCATTATAATTCGCAGTTATTATGTAAAATTGCGTAATTATCAGCGTGTGTCAATGCGTTTGACGTGATTCTTTAATAATTGAATATAATATTTGCACCAAATTTGTTCAAAAATATAAAATTCACACTGTATGGCATATTATTTCTTTTCAAACGTTGAGTCTAGTCAAATGGCTGAAAAATCAAGATTAATTCGATTGAAAGAGGATGTGGGATTTTTCAAAATTAATATATGTTTTTAGGATAACCATCATGGATCATAATGACTTCCTCCGCACTAGGCAATGTATTTTGTTGATTCTAAATCCCAGTATTAATTTAATGACACAGAAACAGCACGTATATAAGCTTGAAATATGCTGAATTTTATAATTTCGTTGATTTGGATGGATACAAGTATAAGTTTTGTAAGTACCTAATCACTGCTACATTATTTTTCATTTATATTTCAACTGCAAATTATGCACATATAGTGTGATTAAGTATACCTAACATATTGCCCGTGGACGTGTACTATGTAAGTAGAGAGTCCGTGTTAACTCGAACTAAAGATGCAACTTAGGCAAGTAAATGTTAGAAGACAATTGTGACAATTTGTGAATAGACAATCGTCTATTCACAAACAAATATTTATTTCTATACACTAATGAATACACTATAAATTAACGCTATGATTATAAACCATTAAAACTATTATTTACAGATTATGAATTTCTAATATAACATTTATCTATACAGTTACTATTTATTTTGTGAAACACAATTAACGACTCGCTGTTGACTACCTCTCTTTTATCCGCAATCCGCTTTTATATCCTCATATAAACGCACCAGAAATCGCTGGAACCTTCTATGTATTCTAGAAAATGCTAGAATAAACCGCGTCTGATTTACATGCTTGTACGATGCGTCATTCTCTCGAAGGCGGCAGAACACACCACCTGTCGCTCGAAAAGAGGTTCGTTCCTTTTCTCTCTTGTTACACTGCCCCCCTCTTCAAGTCTGTTCTGTCCCAGAACAGGTTTTATGCTCTGGTTCCTGTAGAACGGGTCATGACGATATCGACAGTCTTCACCTCGACTACACGTTCCATTACGGTAGAAATAACAGTCTACACTCTTCGTTGGCCTTAATGCGGGTTGTGGGTCAAAATTGCAGACGAAGATCTTGACGTCCGTACCTCTAAAGACAACTTCCAGCATGTTTCTAACGATTCTCCAATCCAGCTGGTCCCGCCCACAGCCGAGTTTGGGAACTGCCAATTTGTTAATTCCCCTGGTAAGCAACTCGATCCTCAAATTCCATAGTGCCCTCCACAAGTCGGCGTAACTCGGTTTCTGGTAGTAAAACTGCTTGGTTACCAAGTAGTAAATGGATCGGTCATGATCAGGCAAGCGTAAGGATTTACCAACAGAGGGATTTTGTTCTCGAAGTTCATTCAGCCGTCCAAATTTATTTCTAAACACTACTGCGATCCCCCTGGACATACGGAGATCCTCGGAGACACAGTGGGCAATGGAATAATCACCAGGGACCCGGAAGAGATCTTGTTGCATCTCAGTCGTGACTCCGAATCGCGCTTTTCTAGTTCCAGAGAACGCAGCCATAAATTCTCTAAAGGTTGGCTGATCATCTTCAGGCCTTACGGTATTGATAGCCACCTCAGCCTCATCTTTCCGATCCGGGACTACGTCATTATTTCCCTCATAGTGCGCCAGACGATTGGAGTGTACCACCTTTGGTTTCCCTCTTGGCAATTTCTGGATGCGATAAATCAAGTCATTTATTCGTTTCTTCACCTGGTATGGGCCCTCCCAATTCCGCTGTAACTTTGGAGAATAGCCACGACGTCTTTGCGGGTTGTATAACCAGACAAGCTCTCCAGGTTGAAACCCTCCTTCTTGGGCTCTCACATCGTACGTAGCCTTCATCCGGTCACTCGCGATTCGACTATTATTTCGGGTTCGGTCGTGAATATCCTCCAACTTCTTCTTTAAGTTGATGACATAATCATTCCCGGCTACCTCCTGCTCTATAGGTGGAGACCCAAATTCCAGATCACACGGTAACCGTAACTCGCGTCCAAACATCACAGACGCTGGTGACTGACCGGTTGTTTCGTGGACCGATGCACGATAAGCCATCAGGAACAGATGCAGGTATTGGTCCCAGTCTCGTTGATGATCGGAGACGACCTTGGCCAAATATTTGCCCATTGTTCGATTCATGCGTTCTACCATTCCATCGGACTGCGGATGTAACGGTGTGGTCCGAGTCTTGCGAATGCCCAACAATCGACAGACTTCTCCAAAGAGTACAGACTCGAAATTGCGGCCTTGATCCGAATGCAGCTCCATGGGCACTCCGAAGCGACTGAAAAACTCTTTGACTAGTACGTCAGCAACAGTCGCAGCTTCCTGGTTTGGTAGGGCATATGCTTCTGGCCATTTGGTAAAATAGTCCATTGCCACTAAGATGTATTTATTCCCATCGTCAGTTTCGGGAAATGGTCCGGCAATGTCTATAGCTATTCTCTCCAGAGGACTACCCACATTGTACTGCCTCATAGGTGCTCTTCGTTTCCCCAAGGGTCCGTTGCCAGTGGCACATAGTTCACATTTCCGGCACCACTCCTTCACGTCTTCTTTACAGTTGACCCAATAAAAACGCTCCCTAACTTTCTCCAAGGTCTTTTTCACACCGAAGTGTCCTCCGGAGGCACCGTCATGGAGATGTCGCAATACTGTAGCCACTCGGCTTCTTGGAACCACGAACTGAGACCTAATGGTGGTGCCATCTTCACTCTCCAGTACTCGCTTCAGGAGATCGTCTTCCACCTTCAAGGACTCCCATTGGGCCCAATATGCTTTGAGTGTTCTGTTAAAAGGGCTGACGGCCTCCCAGGCAGGCCTTTCTCCCACGCGCTTCCATTCCAGTACCATTTTTAGTTCGGGATCAGCCTCCTGCTGTCGTTGCAATTCTTCCGGCAACCAATTGTCGTTGACGATGGTAGTCCTTAATACTTGGCAAACCCTCTCTTCCAAACGAGAGCAATGACGGCAATCCGTTGGACAGGGTCTTCTTGAAAGAGCATCGGCATTTCGATGACTAGTGCCCGCTCGATGTTCGGTGTCAAAGTCGTATCCTTGTAATCGTTCGATCCACCTTGCGACCTGGCCTTCAGGATTACGGAATTGTAGAAGCCATTTCAACGCTGCATGGTCCGTCCTCAATAAAAACTTCCGTCCGTACAAGTATTTGTAGAAGTGCTCAACGGACTTCACGACGGCCAATAGTTCTTTTCTGGTCACACAATAATTCCTTTCGGCTTTCGACAAAACCTTACTAAAATAGCCGATAACCTTTTCTTGTCCATCCTGTATCTGAGAAAGTACCCCCCCAATGGCCAGATTACTTGCATCTGTGTCAAGTATGAATTTCCCTTCTGTCCGTGGATAGCTCAATATTGGTGCTGTTGTCAGGGCACGCTTCAGCTGTTGGAAAGCTGTTTCACACTCTCCGCTCCAAACATACTCGCGCCCATCTTCAGTTAACCTTGTCAGAGGTTTCGCTATATTGGCAAACCCAGGAACGAAACGCCGGTAGTAGGTACATAACCCAAGAAAACTACGAACTTGGTGTTTATCTTTCGGTGTTGGCCACTCTTGAACTGCACGAATCTTATCGGGGTCGGCTGCCACTCCATTTTGTGATACGACGTGCCCGAGATATTTCACTTCCTTTCTGAATATGTGGCACTTTTTCGGACTCAGTTTCAGATTGGCTCCACGTAGTCTTCGGAACACTTCCTCTAGGTTTATCAAATGTTCGTTGAATGATTTTCCGACTACAATCACATCATCTAGGTATACCAGGCAGGTCTTCCACGACAGCCCTCTCAGGATGGTCTCCATTAAACGCTCAAAGGTGGCCGGAGCGTTACATAAACCAAAAGGCATAACCGTAAACTGCCATAGTCCGGAACCAATAGTGAACGCGGTCTTCTCCCGGTCTTCAGGTTCCATTTCAACTTGCCAATAACCACTCTTCAAGTCCAAAGTCGAAAACCATCGTGAACCAGACAGGGTATCTAACGTGTCGTCGATGCGTGGTAAGGGATAGCTGTCTTTCTTGGTCACGTCGTTAAGCTGCCGATAGTCCACACAAAATCTCGTTGACCCGTCCTTCTTACTGACCAGGACCACCGGTGATGCCCATGGACTGCTGGATGGCTCGATAACCCCTTGTTCTTCCATATCACTAATAATCTTTTCGGCTTCTGCTCGCCTTGCTAGAGGTAGACGCCTCGGCTGCTGACGGACAGGCATAGAGTTGCCTGTATTGATTTTATGTTTTACTATATTTGTTCGTCCCTTCTGGCTATCGTCAAGAGCGAAGATATCTTGGTATCGGTGAACCAAACCCTGTACCTCTTTCACTTCCGTTCTATTAAGGTCTTCGCACGAGCTAGTAACCATACCCACTAATTTTCCACCATGGTCTTTGGGCACTGGTTTTGGAACATCAGCCATACACCTGGCTACTCGAAATACTGGCACACACTGTCCCACAAGGGTACTCTTCTTCAATGTCACCGGATCCACATTAACGTTCATAATTCTCACCGGTACTCTCTTTCCAACCTTGATCAGCGCTTTTCCCACCAGTATGCCACTATGGATCTTCTTATCACAAACAGGCTCCATCATTCGCACACATCCTACCCGAAGATCTCCATCCAAGCCCGCCTCGACAACCATCTCGCTTTGACCCGGCAATATCACATCTTCAGTCAGCAAAACCCTTACAACCGGATCTTCTCGTGGGTGCAACGGAAGTTCTTCGTTACCGACCTTCAAAACACCCTCTTTCAAATTCAACGTAAAACCAAATTTTCTCAGGAGGTCCATTCCCAAGATGAAGTCATCAGTGATATCGGCTACCAGCACCTCATGATCACGTTCTTCACTTCCAATGCCAATCTTCATCTTCACCACTCCGCGTGTTGGTATCACTTCACCCGTTGCTGTACGGAGTTGAGTAGTTGTGGGTAGCAACTTAATACTTGATCGTAGAACATCAGGGCGTACGATGGATTTTGTCGCCCCCGTATCAATAAGTAGTAGAACAGTTCGATTAGCAATTTTCCCATCTACGAACAAACTGCTGGTACTATTCTCTGATGTTACGGCATGGACGATGATCTCTGGGGCATCTTTACTAACAGCCAACGTTCGCCCTCTCTTGCCAACCCCTTTTAACTTTTCCGACGGTTGTACTTTTGTTATTTTGGGACAACGCCGTTCTACATGTCCTTGTTCGCCGCAGTTCCAGCAACGGGGCCCTCGAACTTCTTGATGATTCTTCTTACGGTTCTCTTCCTTCTGAAGAACTCTCAGTACTAACTCCTCTAGGTGATCTTTAGAACCTTCTTCTTCCTCCACAACGGCCCGAACACGCCCGTGACCTCGGGACGCTTGCTTTGCAGCCTCAAATTCTAAGGCGTGAGCAAGCGCATCATCAGTTGTTCTTGATCGTGCTAGCCTCAATGATTGTTGTGTTTCCCCGTCTCTTAACCCATCAATGAAGGTCTGCACAGCCAGCTGTCCCAGAAATGAATCGGGTGCCGTAGGGTACGCCAATCGGACAAGCCGCGCAACATCGGCTTCAAACTCCTGCAGGCTTTCTCCACTCTTCTGGATACGATTCTTCACTTGCGCGTGATACACTTGTTGAAGATGCGCGTCTCCATATCTCATCTCCAATCTAGACACTAACAATTGATAATCATTTTCCTGTCCTGCTGGGATTGTTTGCAGGACGTTCAACGCGTCTCCACGCAAAGCCACAGTTAAAGAAACGGCCTTTTCCTTGCCTGTCCATCCGTTGGCCCCAGCGGCCGCCTCAAATTGTTTGTAGTAGGTGGACCAAGGTATCTTTCCATCGAACGTGGGTGGTTTTACTTTTATCCCTACGGCAGGAACCTTTTCTTCTTTAAATTGTTTCTTTACTTCATTAAACGGCCACTCAGAAGTTGAGGGAAACCGTAGTTGCCTCATTCTATCTTCCAGCATTTCGGCCATATCGTCTTTCTTAGTTGTTGGTGGTAATTGCATTTGGGCTATTTTCTCTTCTACCATCTTTATTACCCTATCTTGTTCCGCCAATCTACCTTCCAATAGTCCTAACGCACTGGCATTCTCCAAAAATTCTTCGAAAACTTTATCTTCCAACGCTTTGACATTTTCCAACAATTCTCCTTTAAGCCTTCTAGAACTTTCCAGTAAATCTTCTTTAAGCATTTTAACATTTTCTTCCAGTACTTTAGTATTTTCAAGTAATTCTTGTTTAAGCATTCTAACATTTTCTTCGGACTTTCTAGAATTCTCTTCGGACTTTTCCAGTAATTCTTCTTTTAAACTTCTAGAATTCTCTTCGGACTTTCTAGAACTCTCTTCGTGCTTTTCCAATAGTTCTTCTTTTAGCATTCTAACATTATCTTCGGACTTTCTAGAACTTTCCAGTAACTCTTCTTTCATTTTACTTAATAACAAATTAGTATCAATTGCGGGTCCAGGTATTTCGAAGCGGTAATTTTCAGGATCTTCCTTCTGTTCTAAAAGCCATTCTCTTAGCCGATTTATCAAAACTTCTTTCTTTCCATTACTATCCAAGTCCCTCTCGTCCAATTCCCGTTTTAAATCTATTACTAAGAGATCTTTCAATAGTTTCATCACCATTTTAATCGTTTGTTGAAATTAATTTTAACACTAAAAATTTATTCTCACAGCACTTTATTTAATTATTACGCGATTTTATTTATTTTAGAACACCACACCTGACACCACTGTAACGTTCTTTTTCAAATAATAACACAAGTGCTGTTTAAATCGTCTATTCACAAACAAATATTTATTTCTATACACTAATGAATACACTATAAATTAACGCTATGATTATAAACCATTAAAACTATTATTTACAGATTATGAATTTCTAATATAACATTTATCTATACAGTTACTATTTATTTTGTGAAACACAATTAACGACTCGCTGTTGACTACCTCTCTTTTATCCGCAATCCGCTTTTATATCCTCATATAAACGCACCAGAAATCGCTGGAACCTTCTATGTATTCTAGAAAATGCTAGAATAAACCGCGTCTGATTCACATGCTTGTACGATGCGTCATTCTCTCGAAGGCGGCAGAACACACCACCTGTCGCTCGAAAAGAGGTTCGTTCCTTTTCTCTCTTGTTACAGTATTTTACAATTATTAGCAGATTCAAGCTAAGTTTTTATAAAATAGTTATGAAATAAAATTGCAGTAACCTGTTTCTTTGCATTTCGTAGAATGGCCCACCTACATACTACGATGATATGGATCATCTATTTGAATATTTCAGTAGTTTATGACATATTAAAAATAATCAATAGGCTACGATAGGTATCGGGTTTAGCCAGATAGCACTTATATAATTATTCATGCAACAAATGAAAGGATGTACATGATAGGACAGTAGTTTTTATTCATGCTAAAAACTACATGCTTGATTATACATAGTTTTATCAAGTAAAACTAGTAAAAATAGGACCATGATAGGTGTCGATAATATTTAACCTAATTTTATTAAAAAGGAATATCATTTAATTTGATTGTTTTGTACTAAAACATGATGTATGTAACCCATGTTACTTGTTTAGGATAGCTTGTCCATTTCTTTAGAAGATTTATATTTTTTTCTAAATTTGATGTGCCGATGATGGGACCGCAGATAGTATTTTCATTATCCTAGTAAGCTGAACCAGTTTCAGAATTATATTTCACTGGAAATATGTAAAATAGGTCATTATTATGATGTGTATAATAGTACATTTATTTATTATTAAGGAAAATCATCTGTTTTGGATATGTTGGAGGTTTGTCAAATTTTGATTTTAATAGAACATTTTTCACCGTTGTTTGAATATAAGCACTTGGAGGACTGTATGCTAGACAAGTTTGAGTATAATTAAATTTCATTTATGTTGATATTTGTGTAGGATCTTGTATAGCATCGTTGAACTCCTAAAACGTGTAAACAGATTTTTCATTTGAGTTTTTATTTTATTGCAAATATTTTCCTATGTAAATTTTATATGTATGAGTTACCTAGTGTAGCTATGTGTTCATTTATTGTAAAGATATAGCTGGAGATAATGAGTTTCCATTGTAATTTGAGTTTTAATGAAGTTTTCATCGTTAATCGATTTTGTTGATTTTCTCAGTTATGATTGATTTTAGACTATAAGTGTATTGCATTAATTTGTTCGTCTTTGTGCCAGCTATATTTCTGTTTTTCTAGATTTAAGACTAATGCTAATTTTAAACATATGTTTTTGTCCTGTGACGTCGCGAATGTAGCAAGTAGATTTTGTTTGTGGAATTTTGTCATAGTTGTCAATTGTTTTGAGAAAACATATAAAAAGGCCAGGAAAAATTAACACATTCAGTCGACAAAACGTATTTGAAAAATCCACGTCGACTCGTATAAGATTTAAAAAAAATAAAGTAAGGTTAAGTTATAACCATATGTTTTGATAAACATACGTCGAATGTAAACAAAGTATTTATCGAATAGTTACCCGTTTATAAAATAAAGAAGAAATATTTCCACATTTAGAACAATTATTTGGGATTGTAAATATTATTATAACAATATAACGAAGATTTATTCATTGGTTTGAAAAATCGATTTATTTGGAAGATCGATCAGCTGACTATTGGAAGCAGTCTGTATGACCAACAATGCAATTGGAGTAATTTAATAAAAGATTTTAAAAGGACCCGGACGATTATATACAAGGTATTTCGAAAGTGAAAGATTTCATTCACATAAAGAACTATAAAGTTATGAAGACAATTTTTATTTAAATCTAGAATTTGAATTTGATCATTTTGGATTGTTTTTAAATAACAAAGATATAACGATTAAACAATTTTGAATTTGCTTATTATCAAAGATAATTCAATTTAGGGCCGGTAATTGTGAAAACTTTTTATTTCCTAGATAAAATTTACTTTGAGAATAAATAAATTTATTCTGTCAATTTAATACGCAAATTGACACAATAAATTAATTTATTCTGAAAGTAAATTTTATCTAGGAAATAAAAAGTTTTATAATACCGGTCCTTAGTTTAATCAATTCATTTGGTATTTGTAAATAATTATTTTATTGACTGATAAATTTATTTTATGTTAGTTTGTTGAAGTGGATACCAGTTTCAACCCCCATTGTCAGGTTGTAACTAAGACCTAAAACACTTGAGCAAACTCTAGGAAGATTTTCCTAATTTTGAATTTCTTTTGGTTAAACACTTGTGTTGTGTGTTTATTTTGAATTTTGATTTTCGTTTTAACCACAATAAAAATAAAAATCTGTGTTTAAGTTTATTCATGTTTATATTTGATGTTCATACAAGTACCCATTGTTCTTATCTTCAGAGTCTACGTTCCTGTTGTTTAGCTACAGAAGTCCAAATGCTTTGGTAGTAAGTCTCGTTCCAGGTGCAGGAATTATTCAAGTTGAATATTAATTGAAATTAAATATTTTTATCTCATATTTTTTTAATTCCAGTTACATTATCATTCTCATATCCCTATGTACAAGCATAAATTAACCTATCTTTTTCATTTGTCAAAAGGTATCGGCACAATTGAGAACCAACTTCTTCGTACGCAATTTAACATTTTGTCCATCTGAAGGTGCTGCCAAATATGGTGGGAATGTTACAACCGAAAACAGGAAGCAGTATTTAAATTACTACCTGCATTCTCCTCTGCCATTCGATGAAAATATTGGTGTAAGTTAACTAGCGTAAAATATAAATATAAATACTGGTTATGTTTTAAATATATGTAGGGAGTTTGCGTAATTGAAACTGTAACACAAAGTGGACAAGTGCTACCCCTATTTGAAATACGTGAAAATTACTATTGCAAAGCTATGAACAAATACCTTGGAGAATTTTGGTATGACTTTAAAAGAGCTGCGCAATTTTCTCCGGGTGCTTGTCCAATTCTAGCAGTAAGCACTTTGTATATTTATTCTGTTTCTAATAACTTAGTTTCCATCATTTTAGGGCCGATATAACGTCCATCGTTATTATATGGATTTCAGTAAAATATCTCTACAGACATTTCCTTTTGGTTTGTTAAAGTTTACTTTCCATGCCATTGATAAAAAAAAGAACAAATTGTATAACTGTTTAACAGCAGAAGTAGAAAACTATTTAAACTGATGAGTCTTTTTTATCTAAGAATAGTTATTTGTACTACAAGGGAAGAAAGTAAAACTTTTATAGTGTTTGGGAAGACACTTTCTTCCTAATTTGTTCATATATAATCTTTTCTGCAACTAGAAACATAAATAGAACATAAAAAAATTAGGGGTATAATTTTGTTATTATGACAGATTTAATAAATAATTATCCCTAATTGTGAAGATGTGTTTTTTCTCTGACTTTTGTTCAACCCGAATTTAACCAGATTTTAACTGTGAACGTAAAATTGGATTTAAAAATGAATATGGGTTTAGAACGCGTCTGACGTCGAGTGGGGAAACACAAAAAAGGGTTGATGAACCACTAATTGTATTTCAGAAATGAGAAAGTGATATCTTACCAAAACTAATCTATATCTCAAAAATTACAGAGGCTGAAATCTATGGTATTTTGGCAAGGTGATATAGTATAACAAAATGGATGTTTGCAAGATTGTTACCAGTTGCCTCATTGGTATTAGCATAACGGACGGGAAAGATTATAAAGCCACGAAAAAAGTTACTTACACTAGTCTGCGGACATTTTAATCAGGAAGCTGCTACATTATATGTAAAGAATTACCAATGTCACCGATATGCAATTGCCGTAATGCTCTTCGAGCAACTCTGAAATTCCGTATCTACCAAACTAGCATTCATTGCCAACTGCTCAACTGGCGCTAATTCAAGCTCAAACTTTCTTGTAACTGTTTTCCTCATATACCGGGTGACAATCGCACTAGGTCCAAACTTATATCTACCTACTTTATTTATGAACCAAGTTGTGAAATTTGGTACAGGGATATTAGATAAAATTTCGATTTATTGACGAGTATAAACAAAATGGCCTACTAATAACTTGGACTTTCTAAACGTAGCATCATCCTGTATATTTTATATCCTTTAAAATCTAAAAATCAAAATACATCTGACCAGGTTGCCCAATTTTCATTTTTTTCAGAATTGTTTTTATATCTGGGAATATTCCCAAACTTCCCACTTTATCGGGAATTTATATTTTGACTTAAAAAAGGTCCAACATAGAGAAATTCTTCGAAAAAAGTTCAATTCGCTACAAGTCAATATACATCATAGATAAATTTACATTAAATACGTTAAATTAACGCTACAACCGGCCACGTGTTGGTAACAGGTCTTATAATAATAGTCCCCTTGTATAGGCCATGAAGGCCCATTGGGATTCGAGGCGTTCGGTACTCAAGGGTGATAAAATGGCTCGCTTTACGCACCGACCGCCTATTATTACCCCAGGAAATGATTTACCAGGTACTCATTTTCACAGGCTAAGTCGACCTGGAAGTCTTAAGGCGCAATTCGACTGAGGCAACATTAAACCAACATGTGGCATGCGGCAATGACGCATGCTCTACTGAGTCTGTCAACCGAAGCAACATGAAGCGATATAAAGCATGTGTCTTTGTCGCATGCCAAACGTTGATTGTCTTTGCTCGTCACATGAGTCAGCAACGCTAGACACCATGTGGCATGTGACATGTCACCTAGTGTTGCATCAGTGGAATTGCACCTTTAGATATTTAAAAATTCCAATATATCACTCCTGCGATTCGAACCCAGGACTTCAAGATTGGTAGTCAAGTGCCATACCCACTGAGCTACCATGGCTTCTAACAGGTCTTAGCTTGCAAAATTGTATTAGGCAGTGTACGCTTTGACGTGCGTTTACTTGCGTTTCACTTACTGAAATATAAAAAATAAATTTCCATTTTTCGGAAATTTATCGGTGATTTTTATAAATTTCCAAAATAAATTCATCCTCACCGGGAATATTCCTGTAGTCCATCACTATTCATGACGACTATAAGTCAACAAAAAGATATGCCTGAAAGTTCCTTAAGCAAATTTACTGGTGCAAATTGCTGATCCATGTATGACATATCTTCTTTCTTTGATAACACAAAGGAAGGCAAGGTACAAAAAGTATTTTGACATTTTTCATAGGGATCTACTAAGCTTTATTTTACCTAACCTCCTTCATCTCGATAAACCTAATAGTTTCCGAGAAAAACGTCAAAAACCGTTTGGGGGCGTGGTTTACCCTCATTATCTCTTCGAGCTCACCCCCTACAGCTGTTGATTTTTAGGGGGTAATTTAATAACCTACAAAGAAGCACTATGCAAAAATCCATGGACTTACCTCAACTTTCCGCTATTCATGAAAATTTGTTCTAAACTGACTAAACTATTTGGCTTTGGGATCGCACTACTGAAATCATAGAACCTGAAATGTTGGTGCTCATAAATAAATAAACAAATATAATGAGTTGCCAGCTTCGGTGGATTAGTAGTTACATAGCATTAAAAATTAAAACGTGCTTTCCTCTCAGATAAGGAAGTAAAACCATAGGCCCCCCAAGTCAATGCGATGCATGGCATATTAAGAATCTCTACTAGGAGGGGAATTGTGATGAATTTGTCCTTGTGAAGAACTTCTTCCATATTATCTGACATATTTTAATGAACATGCTTAATTGCATAGTATTACACATGTTAGACTCTCGTTAAAAAATTAGAAAATAAAATACATGTATTTTTTATGTAATGTCATTATAGAATACCCATGAACTCTTCCCCAGCACCCACTACAGTATTGTTAATTAAGTGTATTAATACAGAACAATTCTGGCACTATTTTATTTTTTTTTCAAACATGGAATACCACTCGTTGTAGATTCTCTATTCATTGTATTCAGCCCAATAATTATCCCATGAATTTACAAATATAATAAATCAGAGTTAAATTCAAAACCCCCACGTATACATACAAATACATGTAGGTATACTTAAAATAAAGAAAGTACCCAGGTAGGCAGTGAATGGCACAAAGTTTTAATGTAAATAAAAAAGCAATAATGATACAAATACATTAATTTCTAATTCATAGGTACATGGTTCAAAACAAAGTTTTTTATGTTATTCTCATAAGTTGGTTTTAACTGAACTAATAATTATATGAGATTGATCAATTAACATCACTTACTATGCATGAAATCTATAATTAAACCAATGTATTAATTTAATGTGCAAGTAAATGATACAGAGTAAATAATGTAATACAAACAGTGGATGGTATGGGTGTATGTAATGGTGTAACAACTGTGCAACAACAAATAAGCTAAGGAAACTGCCATGCAGCTTCCCATGAATAATTATTCACAAACAACTTAGTGAACTCATTCTGATCATCTTGCAAAAATTATCCACTACAATATATTCCGTATGTCTTTTGATATTCCACATATTGGATTGTTTCTATCGAACACGTGCACATACACAGATATAAAAACTAGGGGGTAATCTGTACAGGTAGTAACTGTGCAGGTAAATCTGCGATATGGTGACGAGTAAGTGAAGTAAATGGTCGGCAAAAACACCTACAACATGACCTAGGTGACAAACTTCCTACAGAACAATCCCCTCCTGACCAACTGTTATGTCATGTATTGAGGAAAATAGTACCAGCTATTACTTAATCCAACTAGGTGAGTCTAGCTGCAAACCAAGCATCTCCAGTTGACTCTGATCATGTTCGCAAACAACCTCCAACAGGGACAAGCGGATCTGAATTGAGTAGCTGGGGTATTATATGCACTGGATGTTACATTAACTGACAGTGCTATCCCATTTCAATTTCAGAAAAGCACAATTAATGCAAGGATCATTTGGATGATCTACAATTTACGGAAACAGGTAAACCTCATGGTTGTACAATGAAAGGACTTGCCTAAACAACACAGGCCTGCATTCCTGATTCCAATGTCGAAGTAAAAGTTGTAAAAACAAAACTTTGACCTAAAAATTAAAAACCCTTGCCTTTTCCCCTGCAAAAAACTATTCAAGGCATATTATAGGCTGCTGAACTGAGAACTAAAAATCCTCCACAATGCCCATAAGTAAAACTTTACAGGCGAACCTTCAGCATAGTAAAGCAGGATCAACTGCCTTTTTCTTCTTTATAGCATTCCTTAATATCTTTATTGTAACATAGTTAGCGGAGGTAATATTAGGGTTTGAAATAAAATGCACTGTGTTGTGCGTGAAGTGATTCCTCAACCTGTATACTTTACCATATGAAAATAGGCAAGCAAGTTCCATAAATGTATAAACAAGCTTAGAAATATAGGTCGTCGCAATGCCGTCATTTTCGTGCAGGTAACAGTTGCTATACAGCTGCTCTCGAAGCCCACTTGATTGTCATATGAGGTGCGTGACGTTCTAAAAACATTGAATTAATGCTTAATACCAAGAAGTACATAACTGCAAACAAGTCGAGTTGTCGATTATTCCTGCTTTCTGTTAATCAACATGTTCCACCATTTTCGCACTAGCTAATGCAGTGGAACTGTATGCAACGACCTATATTTCAAAGCATTTAGTTACCTTGATAGGCGACATTTTTAAAGTGCCATCTTCACAGTTAGGTGTGCTACTAACCGCTGTTTTTTTTTTATTAATAACCTATATCTAATTCAAAATAGCACTATTTCTGTTAAAAGTTGGTTTATTACAACTGTTATGCTAGCATATTAAAACACAATTAAACTTTAACAATTTATCTAAATATTCAATCTTTCATCAGAATAATTATTTTTTAATTACACTTTTAAATAAAAATATCTTAAAAATATCAAATTTAGAATCACTCCACACAGCAAGAGGAGCTATTAAATCTTGTCTTTCATTTTTCAAAATAAGTTTCCGGTATTAATAATATTAAAGTATTTGGCGACAGCTATCAGAATGCAAGAAAAATGATAAATTAATACAAACCGTAATGGAACATAAACTCATTTCAACCACAAAAATCAATAATTTTTCTATAGCAGATTGTGTGCAATTCTCAGAGCCAATCTAGATGAGTCACATTTCAAAGACATGGATACTAATCAGGGTAATCTTCATACTGAACTCGGCAAACACTTTAAGACCTATTAGCCTTATGTCTATTATAAATATCGCTTAATTGCTAAGTATACGATTGTTCAACCATACCTGTACTGAGCACTGATAAAGTGCTTCAAGCCCTAAGCAGTCAAAGAATGTGCTTAAACACTTTTAATAACAAAATGCCGGAAATTACTATGTACTTTGAAAAAGTAATTTAAAATCACAATCACTAAGCCTTAAGCATTTCCGCAATAGAAAATAAAATCTGTTTGTTCATTGAAGGTACTCCGAGTTTATGTTTGTATATTTCAAGAGCTTCTAAAATGTCTAATTTGTATTTGTTATTACAAAAATGTAGGAATTTAATATTATTTTGTGAAATTATCGTGTGATTGTGTTCTAAAAGTTGTTTGGCGCAATTAGATTTTTCTGGATGTTTATTTTTGTAACAATGCACGTGCTCTTTATATCTTATGTCAAAATTTCAAAAGTGTTTGTCCAATATATACCGAACTACAAAAAGGGCAATTCAAACAGTTAATGTCCAATTTCATATAGTGCATTTCTTATACACCCTTTCATAATAACAGCTTAGCTGTCGAAATAATTGTCAGGTAGATTATAATAAACTTGTGAAACTTTTACTAATCTGTTTTATTTATTTCACAATTTTAAAAAGTGTTTGCAAGCACTATGCTCTCAAGCACAAAAGTTCTTTGATCACTTAATGAGCACTAAACACAGTGCTTTGGGGTAGCTCTGTTTTAATTACAGTTTAAATTATAAAAGTAAAGTAAGTAGGACCTCCTGGCGAAATCTAGCCAAAGACTACTAGGCTACTCTATGTAGCCAAGAGGCAGCAGAGAATTTCGAATATTCTCATCTAGAATCATCTTTAGAATATGTCATCTCCTATGTATAGAATCTGTAAAGCACATAAAGCAATTAGTAAGGATTGTGATTGTGATTATAATTTGAATGAAAGATTATTTAAAAACAAAATTTTTTCATATCTAAAGACTTTAATTTAATATTGCACTATTATTAAACTATTTATTCTGTAGTTACCTATACCTCTTTTTTTATTTTTTTTCGACTGTTGATGTACATTAATGGGCTTATAGAATGAAATGTTAGGTATAGTATATATAGTTGTTTTTTTTTCTTCTTTTTTTAGTATTACTACTACAATAGTATAATTTGATATCTTTTGTTTTATTATTGTGTATACGTTAAGTTTCTTACTCTAGAATTGGGTCTTGTACCTGTTGAGTAATTGTATAAATAAATAAATAAATAAATAAATATTTATATTAAGTTTGCAAAATATTCGTTGAATTCTAAATAGTACGTAAACAGCGATGAACTCAGGCACAAGGTTTTATTGTAATTGTAAAAGACAGTTTCTTAAATAACGTTGGTACTATTTTAAAGTATTACATTTTATATCTGATGGTAGCGAATGTTAAAGTTTTACAGCGTTGTATACAACACCTCTAATGAAATAATGAAGATGTATGATGTTGAATGGTAAGTATATAGTTATAACAAGTACCCACTGAGTGCACACATGAACAAGTACCAGTTCAGTGCTAATAGATGTAGAAGACTTAATTAGAAGAGTAATTTACAAACATGTTTAAACCATAAATTTGTATCAAAGATTACTCAAACCTAAGTTTTTTAGTAAAACATCTGTAGTAATAATATTACTACTTTGACTGGTAATTTCAATGCATGTATAAGATGAATTAATAACACGAGCAGTTCACACACTTTAGACAGCTAACAGAGCACGTAGTTAGGTCTTGATTTTGTATATCTTTTACAGTGTACAAACTGGTTCAAATTGCTTATTGGCACAAGGCATCTTAAAAACTATGAGATACAAGAAAATGGGTGGTGCAGTCTAATTTTGTTTTTGAGATGTTTAATGCTGCAACCAAAATTTACTATCTTCTTTTGTTTTTGAGTTATAAGTAGCAAAAAATTGACTGTTTTGATCTTTTATTTCAATAACTCATAACTTGCTTGTTGTTAAAGGTACAAAAAACAAAAACTGTTTTAAAATTGTTAGGGCACTTTTTAGTAAAACTGATTGGTTAAATCAGATTTTTATTTTATTTATTCATTTTTTTTCAGCATAGGGTCTATTTTTTAAATGGAAATCATAATCATTGGAAAGAAATTTCTCTCTTTTCACAAATACACAGTTTGTTCGGCATATTTTATTTAGATATGTAATTAAATTATTAATAAATTATTAAGACCATTATTAATTACATCTTTAATTTAAACCTCATCTAGTAAGTAGTCTTTCACAAGACGAAACCTATAAAAAACTATCTCTACTAATAGTTATTATGTCATAAGTCTTCTAAACAGGTCTTTAAGGAAGAGGTCGGAATATTTAAATGCAAGGGGTTAGTTGAGCATTTAAAGCAACCGAGCTGTTAGCCGAGCATTTAAAGCGACAGAGCCCTTAAAGACTGTTAAAGGACACATAACATACAAAATCTTTTGGGATATTATTTATATTTAACATTTAAAAAGAAACTAGAATGTGATTAATAAAATTGTACATTTGTTGCAAAATTCATGTGCTTGGGGGTCGAGGTTGTAATTGTCATACTGACGAAGTTATAACATAAACTATTGTATTGTTGATAGTTAAAAAAGGCGGCCGTTTTAAAATTTTTAACATATGCCTTTGAGCTTTGGCGGCTGTTGCTATGTACAATCACAAATGGTTATTTAGCGGAATCATTGCTACTTAGATAAATGAGCACTTAAGTACAGTTATCCCAAACAAAATGTTTTATTAGACAGTCGCCTAAAATGATAACACAGGCCCACAAAAAAAGAAGAACTCCTGTTGTTGAAAGGTGAGGTAACGTACCATATGCTTTTTGGTGCGCTGAAACGAATCCGGGGTCAGAATTGACCCATCATCCAAGGATTTCGACATAACCTCGAGAAATTTATAAATATGCATCTAAAAAAAATCCAATTCTGACCCCGGATTCATTTTTAAATACGATATGGTTTAGTATCTCACCCCTTTCACAAGACTTTTTTATTTTGTGGGCCTGTGTAATCGATGTTTATAAGCTTTCAATATCCCAGTGAGCTATGGCTTCTAAAATAATTTACTTGTAAGGTTGACAGTAGTCTTTGAAACAACTGTTTGTAGTAGCCTTTGACAAAACAAAAGCTGTAAAAAACTAGATAAATAAGCAGCAGATTTATTGACGTGGCTGGTTTAACAGTAGAGGTTGTTATGAATACATGATTTCTTTAGCCGATTTTTTAAAATTAACATAATTTTGCAAATTCTTCAAATATTTTCATTGTTTATCTCCTTAATATAAAGATTGCTATGAGGTTTGTTATTAAGGGATGATATTTCCATCTTCTTATAACTTTATCTGGCAATTAGTTGTCGTAGATACGACTGTAGAAACAATTATTGTAACCACGACAATTATTCACTAGATAAATCTATAAAAAGATGAAAGACTATGCCTAAATAATAATAAATGTGATATCATAGTGTAACCATTTTTTACTGCCTAGGCAGAAAAGTGACACAAAAGTGCTTGAACACTAAACACACTGTGTGACACTAAACGCTTTGGAGTTCATATATCTCAACTCAAATCTTCAAAATTATTAAACAATTGTTGCAAAGACTACTGTCAACCTTACAAATACATGATTTTGCAAGCCCATATATATTGACTAGAGTTCCTAAATGAAAACTTTAACTGTGTTATTTTAGAGTTAGGGCACGGATGCCAAAATCTATCTCTCTCTAAGCCAACACTAATCTGTCCGAAACAACAGTTATTTTTTGTCTCTGTTTACTTTAGTGACAAAATTCAGTAGCTGTCAGTTATAATTTTTAGGTTATGCTTTATGTCATGTTTATTTTTATGAATGTAAAAGCTTTTAATGTGCACATTATCATTTATTTACTGTTTATAGAAAATTCTTAAATAACACAGAGCTCAGTTTATATTTAAGAACTCTAATATTGACCTAGCCCACTGGTATATTAAAGTTTATAAACATCTGTTATTATTTAAGGCAAAGTCTAACAAAAACAAAACCCTTTTGTACTAATTTAATTATGTAACTAAACAAATATGCTGACTAAACCACATATATATTTTAAAAAAACTCTTTCCAATTGTGTCACAGACTACTCAATGATTTCCATTTAGAGAATTACTTGTTGTAAATAAAAAATGAATAAATAAAATAAAAATCTAACTTAGTCATGAACAAAGAACAACTTCTAGGTTAAAAGCGTGTCATATTGAGAACAAAGAAGGAACTCTTGAATTCATTGAACTTGAGTTCCTTTGTAGCTCGGTTCAAACCCAAAAGTTGTTCTTTATCTACTGACTCAGAACATGAACGTCTTTTTGTTTAACTAATTTTTTTTATAAAGTATATTTTTACCAGATTGGCATTATACTTTGCTATACATGGTAAGTATGACAAGTATTATACATTGACAATGGATATAACATTAAGAGGTTATTACTCTAAACACAAAAAAAAAGTTGTAACAAACATAGATTGTTATAGAGTTAATCAGTCTGTTGAGTTAAATATAATAGCTGAACTACCACTATAGTTTACGTTAGTTTTATTTTTCATTTTGCGCACCACTGATGTTAGGTGTCAATTGCACTTTGAAGATCATGAGAGGCAGCGTGGATATTGAAGTTCTGTGATATTAGTGATATAACGGTGTTGAATTGTGGTATGTCGTAGGTGTATATATGGTATAATACGGGACCGAGAATTGATCCCTGGGAAACCCCTGCTGATGTCTTTTAAAGTACAAAATTGTGAGTTAATTTTTACTTTAAATGTTCTGGCTGTTAGAAATGATGTAATTATTCTGGTAATATAACTGGGGAAATTAATCTGAATCAGTTTGAAAATTAGTCCTTCAAGCCTGACTTTATCGAAGGCCTGGGAGATGTCAAATAGGGCACTAATTGTATGTTTTTTTCATTTCGTACCCATTTAAGATAATATTTGTTAATCTTATTAGTTGATGAGTGGTTGAGTAGTTTCTGTAAAATCTGTATTGGGTTGCAGGGATGATGTTATTAATTCTTAAGAAATTAGTGAGGCATCTGCGAATAATTTTCTCCAAAAGTTTAGACATCTTAGGTAGAAGGCTTATGGGCCTGTAATTGCTTATCATGGTTTTATCCTTCTTCGGTTTTGGGAATACAAGCATTGAACACAGTAGCTAGGAAAGCAAGGGCATTTTTTTGTTAAAAGTACAATATTAGGTACGAGCTCGTGACCAGGCGATTTTCTAGTTGCAAGTTTTTTGATGCAAAGTTGAAGCTCTCTAGGAGAAGTGGTTCTAAGTCTCTAGAGGTTACGGGTATCTCCTGTTGGGCTATAAGTTCAATTACCTTATGGTGTTGCTTGTACTGAGGTTGAGGAGGATGAGGCTTGAAGACCTCTTCGAAATGTCGAACGAATAAATTACATTTTTCTTCGTCACTCTCATAGGTCACTGCGTTTTATGTTTTAATGTAGAGATTTCCTCGCGTTTCTGTAGTATTCTTTTTGTAGGTATCCACAGAGAGTTATCGTTAGGATTTATTTCTGATATGTATTGTTGGTAGGTTGTTATCCGGAGATGGTCGAGCTCATTTCTTACTTGATGTGTGAGTCTGTTATACATTTGTTTGTATTGTTGATCTCGTGTTCTTATCCATATTCGTCTGGCTTTGTTTTTTTCCTTGATTAGGTTTAAAATGTATGAAGTTGGGTCTAGGCTGGTTGCATCAGTTAGCATATCGGTATGGCCATATCAATGTCATTGTTCGTTTCTATTTTGTTAATAATCAGGTGTTGATCCAGAGCAGTTGAAGGGATTCCCAGTTTACTTTTCTGGTGATTAGCTTTGGAATCTGAGTATTCGGGATATATGTAGTGTTTGAAGAGATTTGGTCAGAATCTAGTTCATAGGCTACGGTCTGTTGTAATGTTATGGAAATATTTTTAAGTAGAGCAATGTTTCATATGTCAGGATTCTGTGAAACTCTATAGGGGATACTTTGGTTCAGAAGGGGCCATAACGTGAATCTCTAAGTTTACAGTGAAGTCCGTTAGGATTGTTTGTTCGACAGCCCCAGTATGTATTTTTACAGTTGAGGTCTCCAAGTAATATAGTAGGTGTGTTAGCCAAAAACAAGGTTCTCCATTATTTAATTGTAGGCGGGGAGGTTTGTATCCAGATATAGTAATTAGATTTTTGTTATTTTCCATTTTTACATTGATTGATATCGCTTCGATTCACAAGAGATTAGGAAGGGTTAATAAGTGATGTTTTATGTTCCTTTTAACGATAATTGCAGCTCCTCCTGAGGCGTGTCTAGCATATTGATCCCTCCGATATACAGGAAATCCCCAAATACGAAATTGCTCTCCATCTGTCAAGTGCGTTTCGCTAATGCAGGCTATGTCTATACGATGTCTTGTAAGAAATAAGGTAAGGTAAGAAAGCTAATGTATTGATTTTTGAGGATTATTTGCCATTATTGTAGTATCCAACAATAGCATTTGTTACGAGTTCAGTTATAAGGGGTTTTATTGATTCTAGAATTTGATTTAAAATAGTGTTAAGGATTGCTTCATTAATTGGTTTCTGATTGTATCCTATACTAGGAGTGTTGAGCGCATAGTTGGATATGTTTTAATATGTGCCTTAAATAATGTTAAAACATTTTATATACAGTTTGCCCCAGCACACCATGTTTGTTAAACAGTGGTGTATACATTTTTTATTTCACAATCGATGTAATTATACTGTTTTCTAACCAATGATCCATTTTTTAATTACATTTAAAGTAACAAAGTAAGTAAAATGATAAAGTTTCTAAATTCTTGTAAATTTTGTAAATAAACTATAAGTTATTTTAATTTATGAAATTATCAGCCTTAGCCACGTACTGGTACAATTTGCAAATTTATTAGTGTATACATATGTTATTAAAAACAAACTATAATTATCTGTTACATAAATAGGTAAAAAATTGGAGAGGAAAAGAATACATTATCCCGACTCGTACAACAACGCTAACTAACTTTAATTTAGGAACTATGGTCCTGACTCATAACATTACTCAATTATTTTCATTTAGAAACTGCACGAAATAAACTTGGTTAGAAAATACAAACATAACCTCATTCATGCCAAATGTCATTTAAATGTCAAGTCTCAAGAAATCTCTCAAGATCGTAATTTACTTTTAAAAGTGAAATGTCAACTAAAATGAAATCATTTAAACAATCTTTATTCTTTACATTTGATAAACGTTTCTGTAAATGCTTCTAATTTACATTTTTAATAATTTCTTTTTAACTTGGATTCTTAGATCCAAATGTTGCCGACATTCAGTGGCGGTTGCTGCATACGTCAAACTCGGGGCACACGACAAACTGGTATATCGCTATCATGCTCGTACGCACACATTAAAGCAGTATATCATCATGTGTTGCACTGCGAGTGTCCGGGGTATACGTATGCAGCGACCGCCACTGCCGACATTATACAGTTGTTATTCGAATACTCTTTAGAAAATGTCGGATCAAGGCTTACTCTGTTTGTTAATAGTTCATTAAGTCATTTTTTTATACCACATACCTATGACTTTGTGTATGAAGTCTAAATAGCATTCGTTTGTAATTAAAATAAGGTAAACAGATATTAGGGTGTTCGTTACTTTGCAAAAGTTAAGATTTTTTAGCTCCCTCCTCCTAGATCTTTTTAAAATGTCAAAAAAATCAGCTGTGCAAAATTTCAGCCCATTTGGTCAATATTAACCCGTGCCACTGAGGGGTTAAAGTTTTAAATGGGATTTAACATGGATTTGGTGCACTGCTAGAAACTTTGTGGCATAACTCTTTTATCTTTCTATGGTTTAACGTAAAATTTTGTATACTTATGTTGTTAAAGTTGCTTAACACGAATCTGAAGCCAAAAAAACTTCCGCAGTTCCGCGAAAATGCTAATTTTAATGCAGTTGGCCGCTCTTTTGACAGCTGTAAACTGTCAAAAGTTTGTCTGACAGTTTGAAATTTATCATATTCGTGTTCAGCAGTTTCAACAACATAAGTATATAAATTTTCGAGTTAAAACATAGAAAGATAAAAAGTTACGTCACAAAGTCTGTAGAAATGCACCAAACGCATGTTAAATCCCATTTAAACTTTAACCTCTCAGTGGCACGGGTTAATATTAACCAAATCGGCTGAGATTTTGCACAACTCATTTTTTGACATTTTAAAGAGATCTAGGAGGGGGGGGAGCTAAAAAATTTTAACTTTTGCAAACGGCCACCCTAACAGATATACTTATTCTATTTAATGAAAACCGTACTTCTTGCAAGGTTTGATTCTGTTTTATAATAACATAAAATTTCTGTGTTCTGCTTTATCATTTAAAAAATATGGTCACCTTAAATTAAGGTAATGATAACGATATAGTAAACCATGTGTCTTACTTGTCGAACTTAATTTGAAACATGTGTGATTTAATTATTATTTCGATTTCCTATTTCTTTATCAATCAAATAATTGATAATTAATCAAAACCTACAATATTCAATATGTGTGAATAGCATTTAGTATACACGATTTATATACAATAACACAAATACATATATGTATCTTCTACATCAATTGCAAGTTTTAAAATAGTTCACTTACCTTTCGTACGTAGGAAGCTTGAGGATGATGTTTGACTGGCATAAAAAACAACTTAATCCTATCGAAAAATTGAATTCCATTAGTAGACGCAACCCCCATGTATAGGAAGACACCAAACAGCACAGACATGGGTACTAATCGTAGAAGGGGCGACATCAATACAGAAAGACCAACAAGTAGAGAAACAACTAGCGCCGATACCCTTTGTTCTTTAACTTCAATAAGATGCGGTTTCTCGCCAGGTGCATGGGTTCTAGACATGACGGTAACCGCCGAAACGTGCGCTACAGATCGCACGGTAGCTACACACATCCATGGTGCGCCCATAAAACCGCAACCGACGTTCATCAGACATACCAAAACGATGTCCAAATGAAAACCGCTTCCCTTTTTGAGCTTGCGTTCCGGCTTATCTATGATCAACCTACGAAAATAGACAAGTTATTTCAATTGCAATTTTAATAAAATGTTTCGAAATGAATAAGCTTACTCGGCAATATGAGTTTCCATAAAAAGCAATATATAAACCAGCATTGCGGGAATTCCAGCAGCCCAAGCCACCCACAAAGGGAACGGTTCGTCATTACCTCCAGGACTGATTATCCAACCTCTTACGGAAGGATTTGAAGGAGATAAACCTTCTGGGACGCTTAGTTTCTCAGTGTAAGTGTCGGGAACGATGTAATCCAAGGTTACCATAATTACTATGGCTATTGGAACGCCGAAATCGCCTAGAGCTCTTCTAGCCTGTAAAGCAAATTAAAAGAAATTAGTTTTGCAGTGTAGGGATTTTCGTTACAAAAACAAGTCCGATTGGAATCCTTTTTCCAAATCCCTTTTCTAATTTAAGAAGAGAAATGACATCTTGATTTTTATATATTCGAAACCCATAGGGTATAAATTTTTCTCTCATTATTGCTGGATTTATATTTCGAATAACATGACGACGCGATAAAAACCGACGTACGTACCGTCGTTTAATTTTAGGGCTTTAAAAATTGTGCGAATCTATGTTAAAAATGCGAAAAAAATGAAAGATAATTGAATTTAAAAGTTTTAAGTTTTTCCGGAGCTTAGAAGCCAATTTTGTTAATGCAGAAAAAATTAAACTTTCGTTTCGGATTTATTCGGGCTTCTATAGAAAAAGGAAGGAAACTCAATATAAAATTTGTTCAACAAGTTGGCTTATTTTGTTACGGGCAGCCGTACATTATGGGATCAAGGATTTACGCACAAATTCGCGCCGAAGTCAGCTAAATCTAAATTGTTCAAAAAGGAAAATAAATTGCGTCATCATAATTAAATGGCGTATGAATACAATGATAAAAGAATAATTAGCTTGTCCTTTGACAGCAGAATATTACGATCTTGCATGTTATTTGAGAAAACTTCAGAAAATATTATATTCTAGGTAATTCTTTTTTGAAGTCCATTTGTCAATTTCACTGATATTTCTACAAAAAAAGAACATGTTATAGTGCTTTCAATTATAATTTTGAACAGCTTCGTTCCCATTAATTGTTAGGGCCACAGATTTTATTCTAGTAAAATCTAGGTATTTTTTCTTGCTAAATATACAGGGTGATTCAGTTACAACTGATATCCTTTAAATGGTAGGTAGAGGGGAGGCAGTAGAGCTAATTTACCTTGACAAGTATAGGTCAAACACGAATAGTGTTCCAGAAAATGAATTTTAAAGTTTTATTGGGATTACCTTTATTTCTCAATCACCCTGTATAAATTATAAATGGACGATGGTTATGGTTAGTGAATCGTTAATGTTGCTAGTTAAAAAATTAGCATTAACGAAATTTAAAAACTAAATAAGCACGAAGACTTTCACGGCCTGAGCCAATAGACAAGGATCCGAGACATTCCGAGTTTAATCAGTGCCATATTGGGAACAACACTGAGATAATGATCTCTTTTGTTGGAATTCTTCTAAGAGCCACCGCGAAATTTAACTCCTTAAACTGTTAATGACGTTCTAAGTGCAAAAGACGACAGATTGAAGAATCAAACTTCCGACAATGCAGTTGTATGGTGAGAACTAAGGCTTTCTGTGCCTGACCCTCAGAAATCTTATCAAATAGCGCTCAGTTATTCGAAGATAAAATGTTTAAAAGAGCATTACTTATATTACTATTTGTTGAAAAAAAATCATGAATGGAACCATGAAAAAACTGCGATTAATACGGTTCAAAAACCCATGAATGTACAGAACGCCGAATTGAGCGCTCATGTGTGTCTTTCGCAGCAAAACTGTTAATATGAAATGAATGTTAATAAGATAATAACGAGGGTTCAGAAGTTAAAAATTTCCTTTATTGTTCACGGTCTGCCTTTCGGCCATAATTTTGGCCCTTTTCAAGACAATCTACAGATTCTAGTACAAATTAATATAAGTACAGGCTGTTTCAAACAGAAGTTTTTAATCCGTTTTAATCGAACAATGTACTGTCAGAAAGAGGGAATTTCCGAGTTTCACGATTATTCAATTTCTAAATAATTAGATTCCACAGAATTGGCGCGGCCGTATAGGACGTAACGATTCAGCTTTACACCACTGGCCTCCAAAGTCGCCGGACCTCACTGTGTGCGATTTTTTCTTGTGGGGGTTTATAAAAGACTTTGTTTATGTGTCTCCTAGATTTTCCAGCTACAGTGGTCGAACTGCAGCACCGCATAACAGCGGCAGTGGCAGCAATAATAATGGATCTAAGATGGCTCGCAAAAATTTGCGACGAATTTGACTACCGTATGGACATACGCCATGTATCCTAAGGGGGGTGGCATAAGGGGGGGGCATATTGAACACCTATGATTTGATATGTAAAAAAACTCCAAGAGTAGCCCTGTAATATAAAATGAATCTTAAGTGTCTCTGTTCATTATTTTTCATAATATATTTTAAATCGAATGATTCTTTTTGAAACAGCCTGTATATTAAAGTATGTCAGCAGGGTTGCCAGACGTCGCGGAGTTTGCGAGATTGTCCCGCGTTTAAACCAATAACCATATTGTCCCGCAAAACTAATTTGCTTGTATATACAAATACGAAGGGTGTCTGAATGGAAGTGAGCCTAAGGTATTAAAACATAAAGGTGTGAGTTATTTTGTTTCTTATTTTTCAGTATAGTCCCCTTAAACATCATGCAACATGAGAATGAAAACGTAATAACTGCACACACCTAAGAAACAATTTCAATTTTAGGTTACGTTTGTACATTTCTATTTACCGACTATAGATACCACCAGGCTAATTTCCGAACGCCGATAGAGCAGCAGTAATACAATTTTTGGAAACGCTTATTGACTGAAGCATTACGAATTGAATACAAGAGAAATATTATGAATTTCATTATTAAGTTATTAGAGAGTTGTGACTCTAGAAAAAATGACGAAAATGTAAAAAAATTAGTGCAGTTGATAAATTGTAATGCACAAAATTATTTCCTGAAAAACTTTTGTTGAAAAAATGTGTTTATGCAAAAATTGCATTTAGAAATAACACGCGATCTTATGCAAAATGGTAAGTTGTTGACACATTTATTATAATTACTTCAAAAAGAATGATGAAAAGAATTTGACACCAAAAACTGTTACGTTTTAAACGAATCTGAATCAATAGTGCTTCATCCATCGTTTTATATACATATATTTATAATATTTGCAAGGATAACCTCAAAACCTGAGTCAAAGTCATTGACTGCATTAATATGTTTTTACCAGAACAACAAACGAAATACTGGTGCCAACTTAAGGCAGAGTTGTCATTTTTTCACTGCTCTAGAAGCGTATAATCTGTTTATATTCTAGACAGATTTGTTTATATTCTAGACAGATTTGTTTACTTTTTAGTGTTTACATAGTAAGATTATTCTATTTTCGACGAACAAAAAGTTCGTCTCTGAATTCATGAAGTCTGTCTGTTGCCTATTTCCATGTTGACTTTTTTGAATTTTTCCTTTTGGAATCTTATAGTACATCAAATTCTAAGAAACTTTTGGTTGAAACATTAAAAACCATAGAAGGGACAGGCTGGTAGAATTACATATTATGCCAGAAAAGAATAGAAGAGAATATCAGAATAACTCTATACTAACAAAACAAAGAATGTAAAAACCAAATCCAGATGTTTACAAAGACAGCGACAAATTATCAGGACGGAACACAGACAGAGTAAAAGATGAGGAAATAAAGACAAAGTTTAGGGAAACAGTAAGATCAAATAACTGCAACAAATGAAACGGGTTAAAGGCAGTAACATTAGAAAACTGTGGATTACAAAAGAAATACTAGAAATGATACAAGAAACACACAAATATAAAGAGATCCAAAGAAGATGAACAAAAATATGGAATACTAAAAAGCAAACAAGTAGAGAAGCTACAAAGGCAAAGATTCATTGCGGAAATCGATAAGGACATGGAAACAGAAAAATGGATAGAGCACATAAGAACATAAAAAGCTTCCCTAGGACGACAAGAAACCATCCGATAAAAGATGAAAGTAGGAATATATTAATGTACCAAACAGACTAACCGTGCATACTTTCAAGTTATTCTTATAAGAATTTGACACAGAAGAACAGAAAGAGAAATAGAGAACCTAAGTGATGACCAATTCGGATACAGAAAAGAAGCAGGAACAAGAAAGGTAAAATAATAAAAAAAAATAAGAAAACCGGAAACATATTATATTGCCATTGTAGATATTGAAAAGGTTGTGCTGAATGGTACAAGTTGCTACAGATACTAAAAATCAATCAGAATGAAATACAAAGATAGACGAGTTATACTTAATTTAAAGAAAAACTAAACAGTTATGCAGAAGCAATTATAAGGAAGGGTGTAAGACAGGGTTACACACATCTCTGCAGTTATTTAATATAGATATAAGGGAGGCCATAAATGAAATTAAAGGAGCAAACAAAAGAGGGTAAATAATTCTACTCTTTAAAAAATGATCCCAAAAAGTGTAGCGGCATAGCCAAACTTGGAAATTACTTTGAGCGGATACAGCACTCTGGTACACAATAAAAAATCAGACTAACTTGTGGCTATGTTAGGTTTGTGCGGTTATGGTTAAGTTCAATATTTTGTTTTGGTAACCGATCGCAGTGAGGTTAAATAACTTTTGGATTTGTTACCGCCCAGATACCAAAGCCGTAACCATACTGCCTAACCTGCTCACCCACTATTTGTTTGGTTCGGTAATAAGAATAATATAATTAGAAAAAAAAACAAAAATAAGTAAAAAATAAATCTTTTTTTAATAAACCTAACATAATTATATATCCTCTCCCAAAAAATATAATAATTTATTCTCATAAATCTGAGATCGGCAATCCGCGAATGTGGTTCGTCAAATGGTTTTATGCGGCTCTGCACTGATTTCAACTAATTCCTGTCGCACCACTCAAGCAGACCCGTCAAATAACAGGAGCGGTTTTTTCTCGCATCCCCGGATGACATAACTGCGCCCGACTCTGATCAAATTTGGTCTCAAAATGTTTCGTTTTTCAAGGTGAATAAAAAAAATCCAAATAAAAATCTTCGACTCCAATTAGTAGAAGACACTTTAAGTGGCGGATGGGACAAAATTCAAAAAACGCCATTTGCGTCCGCGTGTCTCGGTCGTTCTACATTCAGGGCGACAAACTCAGGGCTATGGGTGGATTTTTAGTCAATCAGAGACGAAGAACTGGAACTTCATTTTTATTAGGAATATTGGTATTTTTACTTTCATTATTATTTTTAGGGTTCATTTTTATGAGTTGTCAGCTATGCAATAAGCTTAAAACATCAACAGTTACAATGAAGTTGGTAATAACTGAGTTTGTTGGCGTCATTCGTGAATTCAGTCTGTTTTTGGCGCATACACCTGTTACAATATGTTGCAATATTATTACAAAGACCAAAGTGAGATTGACTATCACTTTTTTAAATATTTTTATCAAAGTTCCCTTTTCTCGGGTGTTTCCTCTTTTTTTCTCTTTCGCACATAAAAATTCCCGCAAAAAGGGAAATAAGCACACGAAATAACGGGAAATCTGCATATTAATTTAATTACCTACAGTTCATCAAACGAAAAATTTTGTGTGACTTAGGAATGCGAAGTGGAACAACTTCCGTAGCAGTCCGGTAGCGCGTTTCTTGAACGTCTTGCGGTACACTTCGGGCACAGTCAAATGTAAATGTGTTTAAACGTTGTCGCGATGAAAGTACGAGCAATGCTGCATCTCTTTTACCCCAAATGTCGCCCTTCGTCCCCGTCTGTGCAACCCATACGAAAGTTTCCGTTTGGTGGACTGTATATAATGAATTATTACAATTATTTCATTATAAAAATATTTGCAGTTTTGATAGAAACTGTTAGACAAGTTACTTTTAATAGTTACTTTTTTTACCACGGGGTCCCTAGAGAGCCGAAAATGGAGGGACCCACGGGCGTTCACCCGGTTGTCCGGCAGGCCAATCCAATGCTGGTCTACAAGGCTAGACGCCCAGCTCAAGAAGTTTCGAGAGATCTCCGTAGCCGCTCTGATCTTTTCCGACCCGCTCCGCTTATCACGGCGGTCATAATTGACGCATCTCCATGCATTCATAAGTATTTTGCATTGCGCCGTGCCGCTCCGCTTCGCTTAGTCACTTACACGTTGTCCAGGACAACGTGTAAGTGACTAAGCGAAGCGGACAACTTGTCCTGCGAGGGCGACCAATGTGGCGAAACGGACGACACGGGCGAATGGCGGTGCGGACAAAGCGAATTAAGAGTGTCCTACGTAGCACATTTTCATAATGGCGAAAAAAAAATTAAAAACTGAACTACAATACCCTAGTCTGGTAAGATTGGGCTGGTGAAATAGACGCAAAATCTGAATGTCCAAGAATATATTTTTAAAATTACGCTATCGGCGAAAAGGTCTTCAACAAATATTGTTTATTTGGAGAGGATAAAAGGACCCCGCATAATCCTTATAGAAAATAGTTTTCACCAGATTGCTCTGAAACTGTACTGAAAGATAGTTTTCGATGTGTAGATCAAAAGTATCAATGGACACACAGCCCAGAAACTTATAGAATTTGTAAATTACAGCCGTTTGAAGTTGAATAATGCAAGAATTGTCTATTTCAAATAGCTGTAATTCGATATCTATAATTTTTGGTGTATTCAAAATTTCTAGAATTTTGGCCCAGAGCCATTTTCCCAAGGAAGTTTAAATAGGGGGAAGTGGCATAAGAGGTGTGCACATGAAGCCTCAAGTGTGCACAACTTGTCAAGTTTTAAATTTGGCTGTCAAACGGTGCGATAAAGATTTTATTTGTTAAAAACTAAATTAAAAACAAATAAAAACGTCTGGATACTCGATTAGATGGTGTAGAAGTGATATTAGATATCACAAAAAACAAAAACCTGGTGTAATAATGCATCATTAAGTAGTTTTTCCTTATATTTGCGTCATTAATAACTTTTTACTCGGACATCAGGTCCGTAGTACTTAATTTGTATTTATATTGGGAGTGTTATCACGTATTGTATAAAAATGTTCTTTTTTTTAATTAAATAATTACAGAGAACCATCTCTAAAACGATTTATGAAGTATACATGCATTGTCATCGGTACGCAGTAAACTTTTACATTCGTACTGGCGGAGTTATTGTCCGTTTAGGTCGTTTAGGAGAATCACTCGGCGCGGCGTTTACATGTAAAAATTACTTACATACAGATAATCAATAATCGTGAAATTTGAAATTAAAAATTTAGAAATAATCATTTTTTTACAGAATTTGCAAATTTCTTAGCAATGTTACGATTATGTATTTCAATTTAATAATTGTAATTAAGGTGACAAATAAATTAAAGTAATTAATGAAAAAAATAAAAGAGTTTCATATTAACAGTGTCCTGAATAATATTTTAAACAATTTACTGAACCCAACGCTGCATTGTATTTACATGTGTGCTGTCAAATTTGTAGTCCCCTTACTCCACTGCAGGCTTCACTTTTACAGCCCAGCAATTGCATCATGCCTCTTCCCCCTACTTAAACTTCCTTGCATTTTCCATAAGGATTGAGCAGGGTTCAATTTAAGAATTGCCAACTTCAAACTGCTCTAATTCGAAAACTATAATTTTTTGGACTCTCTGCCCAGTGACACTTTTGATCTAAACATTAGGAACTACAATTTACCAAAGTTTCAAGAATTCTAGCCGAGAACCATTTCCCATAAGGATTCTACCGGATGCAAAAATTGCCAACTTCAATCGGCTGTAATTCTAAAACTATAATTGTTTGGACTTTGTGCCCATTCACATTTTTGATCTACACATCGAAAACTATCTTTTACCAACGTTTCAGAGCAATCTAGTCAAACTCTTATGAGACTTTTAATTATTGCTAGTTTTTTTTTTTTTCCTTTACACACCTGTGTGGTGCTTTGCATTAAAACTGATCAAAGCTGATCAACCATTAATTTTTATCTAATAAATCTTAAACTAAATACTTATAAGCTAGAGTTCATCCATTAATGTTCTGTAGTTTGTTCTGGTTGAAACTATACTAAACATTCTCACTCGCGCACAATGCTCTGCTTTTACCCAAAACACTACACAAGCTCAAATGGTTTTGTCCTCTTCAATCTTCGGACGAGATCTTGATTGTCCAGCAGCTGAAGAGCTTCTGCATTGATATGATTATGTAGCCTGGCTTCATGCCTGCTAGCAAACCTTTTAATGTCGTCTTGAACAGTTGGAATGCCAAGGTCCCGATGAAGGTCACTATTACGGACGTACCATGGAGCCTTGACCATATTACGCAGAACCTTGTTTTGGAAGGACTGAATGGGCTTAATGTTACTAGCTTTGGTACAACCCCAGAGCTGTATACCATATAACCATATCGGCTTCAAGATCTGGTTATAGATTAGGATTTTGTTATTTAGTGCCAACTTTGAATTTTTTCCAAGGAACCAATAATATTGTTTATATTTTAGACCAAGTTCAGTTCTTTTCTTCTTTACATGCTCTTTCCATCGGAGCTTAGGGTCTAGCGTCATGCCAAGGTACTTGGCATTGTTCGAGTATGGTACTAAAGTATCATTTATATCTAGTGGCTGTATATCAACTAGTCTTTTGTTCGTAAAGATTACATGGATAGATTTGAGCTCGTTCAGCTTGATCTTCCATTGTTTTGTCCACTCTAGTACTGTATCACTAGCTGTTTGTAGTTTACTGGTGGACACATCCTGTTCCTGACCTATTGCGAGTAGTGCCGTATCATCGGCAAAAGTTGCAATTTTAACATCGCCCAAATGCGGAATATCACTGGTGTATAGCAGGTAGAGGATAGGCCCTAGGACACTACCTTGAGGTACACCTGCGTTAATTTTTTTTAGTTCCGAGTATTCATCTTCTTGTTTAATTCTGAAGTTTCTATCCGATATGTACGAGGAGAGAACTTCCACAAATTGTTTTGGAAGCATTTTGTTCAGTTTGTGAATAAGCCCTTCATGCCAGACTTTATCAAAAGCCTGGGCCACATCAAGGAAGACTGCTGAGCAGACTTGCTTTTCTTCGAGAGCTTTTTCGATGACATCTGAAATTCGATGCACTTGATCTATGGTGGAATGTTTCTGTCTGAAGCCAAACTGGTAATCTGGAATCAGCCTATTGTTCTCTATTAAAGGTCTCAGTCTTTTAAGAAGTAATTTTTCGAAGAGCTTTGAAATAATAGGAAGCAGAGAAATAGGCCTGTAAGACTTCACATCGTTGGGTCGCTTACCCGGTTTAGGCAGCATAATCACTTCTGCGACTTTCCAAATTGTAGGCACGTGCTTTAGTCGGAATGATGCGTTGAAGAGGTACGTAAGCATCACAATACCTCGTCTAGGCAGTTGTTTCATAACTTGGCCAGTGATGAGATCAAATCCTGGTGCTTTTCTAGCGTTTAGATTAGTCTTAATCTCATTAGTTACTTCCTTCGGAGTAACAGGAGGGATTTCTTCGTACAGTAGATTATTAACCTCTTCCAAGGCAGTGTTAGCTTTAAATTCATTGGGTTTGAAGATTTCAGTTTTCAAATGATCAGCAAATAATTCTGCTTTTTGCTTATTATCTCTTGCCCAAGGCCCAGCGTCCTTCCTTATAGGGGGAATTGATGTTACAGACCTCTTGATCTTATTGGTTGCTTTCCATAGAGAGTACTCTGTTTCCTCGTCCGCAGTTAAATTTTGTAGATAGGAGCTGATTGAATCTTCTTTGAGTTTTTGAATTTCTCTCTTGAGTTTTTGTGATTTGTTATTCAAGATGGTTTTGTCCGACGGATCTCTTGACTGCTGCCATCTTCTTCTAGCTTTTCTTTTTTCTGTTACCACTATTCTGATTTCGATCGGATAATTAACCCCTTTAGATATATGGGTAATTTCCTTGGTATTGTTAAAAGCAGCTGTCTGAATTATTTTAACAAAATTTTCAGCTTCTTGTTCCAGTTCCTGAATTGTTTTCAAACTAATGTTAAGGTGAATATTTTCTTGAAGGTCGATTCTGAACCTCTCCCAGTCAGTAGTTTTATTTACGAGCGTAGGGCGGGCTTCTTTTTTAATTATCCTTTCACTCAGTGTTAATATAACTGCTGAATGGTCGGAATCTAAGTCCAGATTTTCTTCAACATCTATGAAATTGGGTGAAACCTTCTTGGTAATAAAGAAATCTAGCAAATCAGGGATTTTGTTGGGATCTGTAGGCCAGTACGTGGGCTTACCTGAGGAGTGGAGGTTGCATCCAAGTTTCCTCGTGGCTTCTCTCAGTTCACTGCCTTTTGTTGTGGTTAATCTCGATCCCCATTCCACATGTTTGGCATTGTAATCACCACCCAAAATGAAACGTTCGCCAAGATGTTGTAGGATCGTTTTATAGTCAGCATTTTTTAAATTGTGCCTTGGAGTACAGTAAATTGCACCTATTTTTAAATTTTGTTTCGTGGACTTAATACATACCATAGTAAGCTGGAATTCTATCCTTTGTAGATGACATTCTTCGTAGTGGTTAATTGATTCTTTGACTAATACAGCACTACCGCCTTTAGCTTGATTGTCGGGGTGAATACTGTGGTATAATCTATATCCTCTTATTTTTAGGTAGGATTGAGCAGTCAAATGCGTTTCTGAAATCAGGCACACATCTATGTACTGGGTATGAAGGAAGACTTCAAGTTCCTGTTTTCTCTTTAGGATGCCATTGGCATTCCATGTAGCTATTCTTAAGTCTTGTTGGTCCATGGATTACTTCTTTTTGGGTATAGCACCAGTACTCCTGGCTTCTAACCTGTCGAGTCTCACATTGACTCTGTCCAGCATCTTCATCATATTCTGCATCATTTGCATCATAGATGGTTCGGTTTTAGGATTGGTAGAGTTAGGTTCTTCCTGTTTCGACTTACTTGCTTGTGCATATGAGACACCTTCCTTCAATTTAGCAGGCGCGAATGTCCTTGCTATAGGAGTTGGTTTTCTAGTTTTAGTAACGTTATCTCTCCGCTTTTGCAACTCTTTGGCGATTACACACCCTCTATAGTTGGCGGGATGTGCCTCAGAGCAGTTAGAACACTTGGCTGGACCATTCCCAGTCTTGGTACATTCTGCTGTTAGATGATTCCCTGCACATTTAACGCAGGTGGGGGTTCGTTGGCAGTATTTTTGCGTGTGCCCATATCTCTGGCATCTTTTGCACTGTGGTATTAATTTACTAGTTCTTAGTGCCTCAATTTTAACTTTCATGTGGCACAAATGCTGAATTTCGAAGATCTTCTTGATATCCTCTGTTTTATCGATTATGTTTTAGCTTGATATAGCCATCTTTCGTTTTCTTTAATTTATTTTCTGCATTTTTTATTTTGAAACCGTTCTGCTGCAGTTCATTAACGATTTCTTTTAAATCGCAAGTAGGGTGCAGGTGCCTAACCATAACTCTGATCGGTCTCTCCTGCTTGTTTTCGTAAGAATGCCATTCCTGATCAGAATTATTTAGATATTGAGTTAACCCTCTATAATCTGTTGCTGTGTCAACATTGATTTTTAGTTGATTATTATTCATTAGGGTTGCATTAAACTTCAGATTACTTGTCTGAAGTTTCTGTTTGAGCTCCATATAATTTTCTAAATTACTTACCACAACTGGAGGAGGTTTTTGTTCTTTAGCCAGCGTTGGCTTACTCTGGGTGGAGCTAAGGTTCTTCTCCGGTGACTCAGCTGCTTTCCTTTTCTTGTTCTTATTTTTTGGAAGCAGCCATTCTGTTTCCCGGGAAACTAATTCTTCTTCCTCATCGGAATTGGTCGGACTATAACGTTTTTTCTCACCTTGCAACAATGCAACTTGGTCTTTAAGTGCTTTAATCTCATCCAAGGCCTGTTTGAGTTGAAGACGCAGTTGTTCTATTAATGCGGTCTCTGCTACGGTGCTCGGTAAGGATAAATTAACTTGCGGCATGGTTATTTCCCTTTGTATTTCTTTTTGTTGTGTCACTAATGGTGATCCTGCTTCATTATATAGAGATGTAATAGATATCGATCTCGGTTTTAAAGGAGATCTTTGTATTTTTTGATTTCCTTTAAAAGGATTTTTATTTGAATCACTTTCTTTTGTTTTAATTTTAAGTGGAGATTTATTTATTTTAAACATTTTATGTTAAAATAACACAATTATTGCACATTAATACACTTGGTATGCAGGTCATATTTTGACCTACTTACTTTATAATTATTATTACAATGTTTATTTCCGTTTACACTGTTGTTATTTGATACGGAGCACGACGACACGTCTTTACTCAGCGAAATTCAAATAGCAACTATGTAATTATTGCTAGTGAAAGCCATTTTCCATAAGGATTCTGCGGGGTCCTTTATAAAACTTCACCGTTTATATAAGAAATTAACAAATTGTTCAAATTTATTTCACAATTATTACAAAATTAATAATTTTATTATTAGCTTTACCTTGTAAAATTAAACTCAATCTAACAAAACATTACCTGCTATGCCGATAATTCTGATGCGGCTAACGCGGTGAAGGCGGAAATATCAAATAATTTGATGGCGCTAACCGCCTAAAATCCGCATCTAGCGATGTTACGGGCAAGGTGACCTCACGTATGACACCTGCATTGTTTGCTTGATGTTGATAAATCCCCGATCCGCTCGCTTCGCCCGCAAGTAGTCGCTCACGCAGGACAGCGTGTTAACCTTTACACGTCTGCTGTTGCAATATTCGCTTCTAACTTAAATTAAAAATGTTCAAAGGTCATATATACCCGCATAGTTATACACATATAAAACCAAAATTCAGTTATTACTTTATTTTATATACTTATACCATCGGGGGTTCACCGAGTAAATAAATACATCAAAGACAAGATATGCAGCGTCGGTAGTATTCAAAGAGATTTTGTTTTCAATAAAAAAAAAGTATTATTTCAGAGGCTCAAACACCAACAAGAAAGCTTCGAGATGTATTGTGTACACTTTGTAGCTACAGGCGCTGTTGTTCCTTTTCAATTTTAAAAGACTGCTTGGATCAGATTTGCATTTACATATCTCCTATAACTTGGAGCACACTATATTAGTGCTACAACAAATGTATATTTTGTGTCGGCAACAAAGACGTAACATCGAATTTATTTTCTCTACCAATATTAATTTTATTTCACTTCAAACTAAGAACATTAGATCGCGAATAAAGATTTGAATTAAGATTTATATCGCCATTTAATTAAGATTAACTGCTACTATTTTTAAAATTTAATAAAGAAAAATGTATACTTACGCTTCTTCCTAGGAACTGGCTATTCCTGAACAGCAAAAGGTAGTAAGCGATGGCAAACGTTCCCAATGATAAAATAGAACAAAACAATGCCGTATTCGGTTGATTTATCGGCCCAAATGCGTCATGTGTCGGCAAAGGTGTACGATGAATCTGAGCATCTCTAACAAAAATCGGGGCTTCCGTCGCGTTATTCTCTATCGTAAAATTGGTCTTTTCAGTATCATTAAAACTACTGCTATTATTCGAGACGGAATTGTTTGTTAACATCCCAGTAACAAAGGTGTCCAAATCACAATAGTTTGCGAGAAGTGGATGCCGTCCGAATACCATAAAAAGCTTTATCACACTTTCTACAATATACAGAAGGGATATGAGAGCGGAAAAGATTTCTTCGGTGAAACGTGTAAAAAGTTTAACAAATACACTCCCTTCTAACGAGGCGACGAACAGAGCGATTATTCCCAACCATATACCAATATACACACGTGTAGTTAAATATTCAATTCCGTTCGCCTGACAAAACTGAAATAAACTCTCATCAAATAACAATAACGGCCCTGTGCTTCCGACGATAACAAGGGGTTGGCCTCCAAGCACAGCGAAAATTAATCCCGATAACGAGGTGGCGATGAGTGTCTCAGATATACCGATGTAGTTTTGTGTTTTATCGCTCATCAAACCGCCGAACGTTATAGCACCCGAGAGGGCGGCAAAATACATGAATAGAGCAGCTGCCGCGCATTGAGCATTGAATCCGTCGAGAACATCAGTCTTATAGTATGGATACCGTCTTTTAACGTCATTAATGAGACCCCCAAATGGACGTCTTGTTCGATCCAAAGGATTCGGCGGTTTTTTCTCATCGCCACCTTCACCTAATAAAATGGCTTTAGTTTCATCAGCTCCAGATGCTTTCTTCAACGCATTTTCTTTTCGCTTACGAATCGCTTCGCTCTTAGCTTTAATCTCTTCGATAGGTAGCAAAGCTTGTCTCTCCCAATCTCCCGGAGGTAATACAATACTGTCATCTAAAAACTCGTTAATCGCTGATAAAAGTGCTTTGCGATTGTAAGCTTCGTAGGCGATGTTATGAAATTGTTGATTTGCCATTAATGTCGAAATCGATCTTCCTACCTCGTGATAATCTAGATTTGCTCCCTTGGGGCCGAGTAAGATAAAAATAAATCGAACTGGAATATTAACTTCAATCAGCGACGTAATGTGAGCTCCCTCCGCTAAACGAATAAAGGCAATTGCCGGTTGCTGAAGGAAATCAACGTCTCCTACGAGTACGCTCGTCCCCTGAGCACCTTCGGGAATACGCCTTAATATTGTATCGTTCTGGACTCTCTTCATGTCTTCGGTACTCGTGGTGTAAGTTTCTTCCTTAATATCGACGAAAGTGTGATTGTTTCCTGTTACGAGACGGCCATCGGAATCGACACCACGTCCTCCATTTTTAATTGCGTGGGGGACATCGAGGGAAAAGCTTGTTTTTCTTTTTTCGGAATCATGGAGATTCTGCACAGAAAACAATAAAAAGTTAATTAGTGCCAAAAAATACTCTGTACAATATAAGCTGAAAGCTGTATAAGTGCCAAATAGCCAAAGTAAACGACTATCAAGAACAATACTTAAAACACAAGCGTGCTTTCTGTTTTTGCCAAAACTTTCTTTGGTTTCTTTTTGTTACAAAACCTACAAAAACACCAAAAAGTAACAAACGACTATCTACAAAAAATTCACCCAGTGCAAAAACAATAAAAACCAATGAAAAATCTATGTTATATTTAATAAAACGTTGGTGACGTTACGTGTGAAAACGAAGTAATAGAATCGCGATGCAGCACGTGCGGCGGACACAGTACTCCCTGTGCCGAACACACGGAGCAACGAGGCGTTTTGTAGATTACCCCATCTTCCAACCAATGAGACTGCAAGCATTAACATCACAATCGACATCAACATTATAAAAAAGGATAATTATTTTGTATTCTGTTTTCTTATACATATATGTACAACATACATAGCATTACACACACATTTCAATCTTAAAACGGGAAACTACAACATGCACATCAAATTTAAAAGAAATCTAACCTCACTTTGTACAAAAGATCAAAAGTTGATTCTTAAATTTTATTTTGCTCTAAACATTCCTTTAAATTTTCTAAAAATATGAAACAAAAGTTGTAGAAGTTTTTACATCTAGATATAAGAAGATTGTTAATTTGTTTCTAAAAATACAAAAACAGGTACAGAAGGGTAGTTGCAGAGAGGAAACAAACATTTTAAAGGGTTTATACACTTTTACATAGGATGTTCCTATTCTCTAAATTATTCCATGCTTAAACCTTTCGTAATTAAAATATAATTGACAGTTTTCTCACCAACATACAGGGTGAATGGGGAATGATGGCCAATATTAAAAGCTCTTGTAGAGTTAAGCTATTTTGTGTTTTTTTATATAAAAGGTATCTCAAAAGTTATCTATTTTCTAAATTGGAAGCTATTAGACGGAGAGCCGGCAACGTATTTCGAGTTGTCATTTCAACAGTCGTGAAAATTTGGGTACTAAATCTTATGTACCTGCTGAACACTAAAAGTCGATTCTGGCAGCCCCCTGCGGCCGGGATACTACACCAAAATTACTAAGAAGGTGAGAAATAAGATTCAATTTATTTAAAGTAACAGTCATGAAATCTCAGGAGGTTACTTTCGATAGTATTATTTTATTTATAAAAAATATTGCCAGAACATTTCCTCCCCTTCTAAATGTTGCCAAACGCTGTAAATGTTGATTTAAAAAAGTGACATTTGTGTTATTTTAAAAGTCTTGAATTTTGACACAATAAATAAAGTAGGTATATGTAGGTTTACATGTTAGTGCGAGCGAGACAGTTATATAGCGGCCTGCGGGTTAGAGAGAGAATCTTATTCTTCACCCTCTTAGTAATGTTGGGGTGGTATAACCCGGCCCCAGGGGGCTGCCAGAATTGACAGCAGGTATATAATTTTCAGCAGGTATATAAGATTTAGTACTCAAACTTTCACGACTGTTGAAATGACAACTCAAAATACGTTGCTGGCTCTTGGTCTATATCGTTTAATAGTCACTTGAATAGCCATATAACTGCTTTTGTAACTTTTACTGCAATACATTTATTATGTTACAATGTAATATAATATTTCAAACGGTGTCTCCTAACCACACATTGTATTCGACTTATGTCAATACATATTTCAGTAACGAGTTGCCTTTGCGTTACCGATGTAAAAAGGCCGTTCTCTCTTTTAAGATTCAAACATCTTTTTTAATTTAAGGTTAAAATAAACGTCGGTATAATGAGAAAAAAAATAATATAATTATAAATTTAATACAAAATTATTTTAAAAATGCCATCCCTTTTTTGTACTTGTTATTAAAATGTACTTAATGTTATAATACAAAATATGTTATGAAAACAAAACCACGTGTTGAGGACTGTCATGGTGTAACTTAATAGACACTAGCCTGAATGTTTTACTAACAGTTGAAGAAAATCTAAGTGTTTCTTCAACAGATTTGATTCGCAAGAATCTGCGCAAGAATTCTTAAGGTTAATGGCATCGTTAATCGCACCATTAACAGACACAATTTTCGTTACTACATTTTAATATAAAATGGTCAATGTAATATAAATAGTCCAGCACTTACAGCCCTGCTTCTAAACCCAAACGTACTATTATCGCCCAAATGAAAATATTTGGTTGCAACAAGGTAGAGCTGCGTCACATTTTGCATTTAATGTTTGTGATTACTTGGACGAAGCGTTTCCTAAACAATGGATTGAACGAAGGGGAACAATCCAGCCCGTTCGCTTGTCATCGTTAGATTTATTTTCTGGATATACTTGAAATGTCAATCTTGATTTAATGTAAGTTTTTTTGTAATTTTTTGTAAGTTTAGTGTAATTTAGTTTACTTTTTTAAGTAAATTCTTGAATTACCTTTTTTTAAATAAAACCTTAATATCGACGGTTCTGAATTTGGTTTTTTCATTCTACATTCCAGAATGTAAAAATATACTCAGTGTTCCATTTAAAAAATTAAGTTGAGGGTATTTTCCGCTAAACCAAAAGTGGAAAAAAATAAAAGTATCATCAATAAACTCTTTATTTTTGACCATATATTCCTGGCAAATTTTTAAAACATTACTTTGAAAATAAGAATGATAACATAACGTCCCGGGACTTTGTCCTAATCTTGGTAATCAGTTAGTTTGAAATTCTTTATAGAATTATTCACCAAGAAGAACATTTAGTTCAAAAGAGCTGTTTGATTCGTTTTAATCCTTTCCACTATAAGCTACATAAACTATGTATCAGCTTCAAACATTTTTAAAGTTTGAAGTTAGGCCAGACTAGAGTTTTTAAATATAAACTGAACTGTTCGAAGTTTTGCATTCAGAAACTCTAGGTCATGCTTACGGATATATTAGAACTAACGTTAACGTTAATACGTTAACATTAATTATGGTTTAATTGTTACGGACATGAGTGTCTCAACAAATGATAATTACTTTGTTTAGGTTCAACTAAAAGTGGTGCCAATTGCTATTACACCCTAAAATATTAAGTTAACTAAAGTTAAGGGGTGTCAGGAAAGAATTTGTTAATATAGTACTCTAAAAATTAATAAAGTTAGAGAGCAGATGAGGTTAACATACAGTAAGTTTGAGGTTAAGTTACGTTAGGGGCAGAGGTTGGACAAAGTTCGGTGAAATTATAGAATAGAGTAGAGCTTGGATTAAGTTAAAAATTATATTAGGGTAGAGTTGAGATGAGGTTAAACTAGAAGTTGCGTTAAAATTGAGGTTAGGGTACAGGTACTGTTGATTTTAGGCTTAAGTTGAAGGTTCAGGTTTTTAGGTCTAAGGTATATGTATATCACGGCGCATCCTAACGATGTGTACTCATGTTAAGATAGTTACTGTTCATACCATAAAAGGAAATTAGAAACGCAACTGAATGCTGCACTACGCTTTTATGGCCCACTCACAATAGGGATAAGCACGTGATCCGGATACCTATAACCATCTTAAGTGTGTAATTTAAGATACTAATTTCTTGTATTGCTGATTCTACTTTAGAGTTAAAAAATAGGTTACAGATTAGGTTTGGTTAGGTTAGAGTTACTTTAACAATAAAAAGCTTAGGTTAAGTTAGAGATCAGATTAGGTTAGATTAGAATAAATTAAGTGAAGATTTAGATTCAGTTAGAAGTTACGATAAGTTTAGGTTAGGCTAATTGGAGGTCATATTTGGTTTGATGAAAGTTAGGGTAGAGATTAAGTTTTGAGATTGCGTAAGGTTTGAGGGTACTTTAGGATTAAGATTAGGTTAGGTTAACAGTTTGGTTAAAGGTAGATTGCATTGTATTTAACTATCCATTCACTTCAATATATGCTCTGTAAGTTCAGAAAATACCTGGACAAACAGACCATACCGAAGTGTTTCGTTTTATTTTTTCTACTTAGTGCAAAAAAGCATCAAAATCACAGCCGACGTCATGTCTGCCTTTTTATCAGTTTTTATTTACGAAATGAACGCTATTTTGACAATGTCGGTTGTTAGAAACTGTATTAGATGAATTGTTAGAGATTGTTATGATATTTATAACATTGTAAGATTGTTGTGCTATTCATTTTACTGATTTATGCATTTTTCGCTTTTTAAACCGGATTGGTTTTCACCACTAAAGAAAAAACAGAGATCAAAGTTTGCAACCGCTATCTAAGTAGCAGTAATAAACAAAATCAAGCAATAAATATATTACAGTACATGTAATAAACCAGCGAGCCTACAGTACACTCTTTTTCATAATCACCGTGCTGCCACTGCTGATAATTTTCAGCAATATAAACATGATTCACACCTAAATGATAGTCTTGAGGCTCTTTTGTTGAGTAAAAATATCCTATAGCAGGTGACAATGGAACTAGGACCAAGCTTATCTTCTTTATTTATGTAAATATTGTAACGAGTGCAACGCATCGTCTGTTCCGGCCGTCAATGGGTTGTGGAACATTCCGGAGCCGCAGCGCAATGCACTCAACCTTCTAGTGTATTCGATGTATACCGGTATGTTCGAGCGACTTCTAGAAGAATTACATGGGGGTATATAATCGACGGCGGATAAAAGAGAGGCAGTCAACAGCGAGTCATTAACTGTGTTTAACGAAATAAATAGTAACTGTAATGATAAATGTTATATTGGCAATTCATAGTCTGTAAATAATAGTTTTAATGGTTTATAATCATAGCGTTAATTTATAGTGTATTCATTAGTGTATAGAAATAAATATTTGTTTGTGAATAGATGATTTAAACAGCACTTGTGTTATTATTTGAAAAAGAATGTTACAATATGATACAATTTATGCAAAATTTGATACACTGATATTAAGCATAACTTTGGAGTTACTGATAGGTAGAGACAAAATGACCGACGTCCGGTTTCCCCGGAAATGTCAACAACCTGGCTTTTTAAATAGAACCCGCCCCTGTGCACTTTACATTTTTGTAATTTACGAGCAAAAATTACAACCAACCATGTTGGCTAAAAATCTAGGAAAAATAGAAATTTGGCAACATGGTCGGATGCAATTTGATTCGTAGGTTACAAAATATGTAAAATAAACACGATGTTCCATTAAAAAAAATCCAAGTTATTAACATTTCCGGCGAAATTGAAAGTCAGTCATTTTGTCTCTACCTGCCATCAGTAAATCCGAGATTCTGCCTAATATATCTGTACCAAATTATGTAGTACAAATCGAATCCTTAAATATTGCAGATATAAGCTTAGACCTAGTCTATATCCTGCTTTGCTTGATTACAAAGCTATAAGTTTTGAAGGTAAATAAAATGCTGCTAAATTAGATTGAAGTAGACGAAGAAGTTCCAAAGTAGACTAGATATGTAGGTATTATTTAAATCAGACTTTTTTCGAAGACTTAAGTCTACAGTATCATTTTTTCTTAGGATTTCGGGGGATGTAAGACTTTTAGGTTATGTTTGGTTAGGATTAGGCACAAACCCTCGTGCTGGCTGAAGACGAGTCTTTTGATGGGCTATATAAATCCATCAGCACTTTAGTGAATAGGTATATAGTATTCGGATTTTGATAGCTCAAATTAGCGATAAGCTTGGCCCAGGGCTGAATATTCGAGCTGAAGCCTCGGAGAATGCCAGTACGGTTACACTGTTGCCAGATTATCAGAATTTTAATAGTTTAAATTTTAATAGAAAAATCTTGACCCCAGTCTTATATTAATTATTTATTTAAGGACTGAGGACGAATTATGACAAAACAAGACGGGAATAACACAAGTGTTGTTACGGTGTGTCCCTGATTTCCAGAGATAATCGGAGACGAATGGTAAGCTTACTCTAATCCAATCATTAATCTACATCGTATATATATATATTTTTATACGAGTTGTGTATATGCAAAACCCACGCTATGCCTTCGACTTATAGTCATAACTGGTATCAAAAGGAGGGTCAGTATTGCATGATCTCCTTTTATTGTTACACACAAAAATAAATAATTATCTACAGAAAGTAGCACCCTGTCAAGTAAAACTAAAAACTAATTAAAAATCTATAATAAAACGTTAGTGAAATTACGTGTGAAAAAGAAGTAACAGAATTGCGATTCAGTAGGTTCGCCATCTGTGCCGAACACACGGAGCTACGAGGCGTATTGTAGATTACTCCATCTTCATAAGACTGTAAGCATTAACATTATAACCGCAGTTAACATAAAAAAATCGAAAAATCTTATTTTTTTATACGAAGTACAAACTTGTAATGGAATAAATTCGATAATCTATTGGTGAATAATCTTTTAATAACAACCCTTTAACACACTGATTCTATATTAATATTGTGCGTATTTTCACGATTACGTAGGGGTTATATAATATAAGCAGGACAGGCAAATAGTTAATGGTTTAAAGCTGGACGGCCCGATATATTTTTATCCTATGCAGCCAGGGGCGGATTGGCCAGTCGGGAAATCGGGAAAATCCCGAGAGGCCGTTGCATAAACGAAATCCGAGGCCGATGGTCTCTCAATTCATACAGATATTATAAAAAACTTTATTTTTCATTGTAGTAAAAAATATTTCTTAGCGTTTATAAGTCGGCAGGTAGTAAACTTTATTGCTTCACCATTGCGATACAGTGTACGTGTTGTGTACCAGCTAAACTTGGGAATCCGGGGTATAATTTTTTCTTATTAAGTTATAAGTTCGGTAAATGATCGTTTTTAACTTTAATTTAAAAATGTGTAGTAATAAAAATAAATACTTAAAAATCTAGGTATGTATGTGTTTCACATTTCAGTGTTTTCAGTGGCCGTCCGGCCGGCTTTTCACATAAAAATAAAACATTTATCAAACTTAAAAAAGCGATTGTGGCTTCGAAATCTGGAACTGAAACTCCCTATAATTTATGAAATGAACTTCTTTCGTTGGCCCTTTTGGTCTTCCGACAAAGAAACCACAACACGTGCACTGTACCGCAAAAAGTTCGAGCAATAAAAGTTTGCGATTTTCTTTTTTAAATATTGGGCACTTTTTTGACTTGTTGGAAATGTCTACAGCTTTCTCAATTATACCAGTTTTTAATACTATATTTTTACAAATCTCCTACCATTGAACTGCTTGTTTCCTTTCGTGAGATTTTTCCAGCTTTATTTCGATTTCTTGAAGTTATTTCCCAACATTATAAATGAATTCTGTCATCGAGTCATCGATTGAAAGCTTACAGTGAATCTTTTGTAATTATTATAATTATTGTAATTTAATATTAGCTGTCATCATGTGTTAAACTAAATTTAATTTACCTTCTTTAAGTTACGCCAATCTTTAATTTAAGTTACAAATTTGTTCTTACCTTGTCTCATTCGCAAGTGTCGTACAAACGAAGATTTTCCAAACTAATAAGTAAAAATTACAGTAAATCGACAGAAAAATCTGACGATAGCAGCAGGAGATGAATTAGAAGCATTTTTAATAATATCCACCGAAAAAACCTAACCTAACACTCCTCATTGATCACTTTAGCAGGTATCACCAAACCTGAATTTCAAAAACTCGTTTTCTAGTAACCTAACCTAACATAACTTAACCCAACCTAACCTAATCTAATTTAACCTAACCTAACTTAAGCTAACAATCCTCACTGGTTACTTTGGTGAGTATCACCAAACGGTGCAGGGAGTTTTATAAACTCGTTTTCTAGTAACCTAACCTAACATAACCTAGCCTAACATAACCTAACCTAACATAACCTAACCTAACATAACATAACCTAATCTAATCTAACCGAGCCTAACCTAAATTAATTTAACCTAACCAAAGCTAACCTAACAATTCTCATTGGTCACTATAGTGAGCATCGCCAAACGGTGTAGTGAGTTTCAAAATCTTGTTTTTTACTAAACTAACCTCACCAAACATAACCTTGCATTTCTCATTGATCACTTTGGAAGGTATCGTCAGACCTGTGAGTTTCAAAAACACGTTTTCTACTAATCTAATCTAACTTAGCCTAACCTAATTTAACCTAACCAAACCTAATAACAAATCCTCGTTGGTTACTTTGGTGAGTATTGCCAAAAGGTGCAGTGAGTTTCGAAACCTCGTTTTCTACTAACCTAACCCAACCTAAATTAACCTAACAGTGTCAAGAAACTCACCAAAAATTAACCACCACTAATTAACATAGGGAGCTGAAAGCGGCGTAACTATTTTATAACTGATTTTTATATGGCTTATGTTTATTAATAAATACTTTTTTTTGTGTATTTGCAGCCCCCCCCGTTCTATTTTCTCCTGACGACGCCCATGATCTTAATTTAAGTAGTATAGTTTTATAAAATCGATATTTTAATTATTTCTTATTTTAATTATTATTTTTAAACAAAATTTAATAAATTTTTCTTCGTTTTTTATTGCTTTCATGGTAAATTGTATAAGCAAACCTACGTTTTCTGCAATAATACGTGAGGCCTGTGTAGCTCAATTTCCCGGGCCGGTGAAACGTTCTCAATCCGCCCCTGTATGCAGCCCCTTTCATAAACTTAATACTACTATTAAGCCAATTTAGACCAAAGGCCACCCCCACGCGTGCGTTTTTGCTGATGCTACACGACCAACGCAACCAGGTCGCAGATATATAATATTCTATGCTGCCCTCTGGTAATACGAACCGTAAACAGAAGCATTATTTCTCGGCAGTTTAGGAATAGTATAGTATCTATGAATGGATGACGATTTAACATAAGCGAGTCCCTGTCGCGAGTCACAAACATGTCACCTGCATTAAAATCATTCTATAACATATCATTGCGACCTGACCATTGCGACATCAAAACGCATGCATAGTCGTGGCCTTACATTTCAGACGTAACTCAATTCTTTTCTGAAAAAACTTACTAAATTTGATAGTGTGCTGTGATTATGTAAATGGAGATCACCAATTATCAATTTTACTTGAATTAATTTCAATAACACGTTATCTTTAAATCTGTTTACTCATTATTCCATATTTGCTCTGTATTCTCAATATTTCTACAGGATGATCAGGAAATATGGTTCACTACTTTTCTTAATTTTTCTGCAAAACGAGTCTGTACGCGCTTTTATTCACCCTGTATAAATATAAAATCCACTTAATTAAAAGAAAATAAATTCGAAGATATTATGTTAAAGGTAATTTATCTAAAGTCTGTAACTCGATCTCCATTGCTTAGCAGCAGAATTTGTCAGAACGCAACTTGGGGACAGCAATATTTAAATTCACTTATTGGGACATTGCTGTAACCAATGGCCAGAAGTGTATGGGCTGTTAAAACAATAATCTTTTGCTTGTCTGGCTTTTTCAGAACACCCCGTACGACAAAAAGTAGTTTCAGAATACGTGCAAGACTAAACCAATTTATTTATCCCATTTCAGGTTACCACCTTGCACACAACATACACACAAATTTTATTTTGGAAACTCTCGTTTCTACAACATTCTACATATCAAAGCTAAATCGAATATAACCTCACAACTCTAACTTCCCAAGATATGGACGTAAGTGCTGCGTTTGTTCTACTAAACTATTCGTGCTTGTGTGACGCCGAAATTCACTGAAAACCCTAACCCGAACTTTACTGATTTCCTATTTTAATATTATTGACAGATAAGGTAATATGCATGGAAAATGGGGTTTGTCTTCCATTTTGGTCCAAACCAAACTTGGTATAAATAAATCGCTGTAAGCGAAGCATCAAAGCTGTGCTTTAGGTCATTAACACCAAGAAGATGATCAAATCAACGAAACGAATCGCTTGGTACCAAAATTACTCTAACCTCTTACTTTACCTCCTCACCTTTACCTGCGATTTTCTCAATGGTCCTGTGAACTTTCCAGGTGTCAAATTACAAGTGAATGGATAGAATAATTATTTTGGTTTTCTAATATTTTTATTTTTAATTTTCTAAAAATTGTATTATCCAACAAGTACAAGCTACAGCTTCTTTGTTGTTCACATTGTGTAATAAGTTAAAATAAAATGAAAAAAAATTAAAATTGAAACGTGTTGTTATTTTGTTTTCTTTGTCCACATCTAAGAGGTCATGGTATAAAGCGTTTTTCTCAGACTCTGGAATTGAAAAAGAAGCACTAAAATCTGCATCTACTGATTATTGAGATGAAGCAGTAAAATTCCTAAATTTATCAATTTCTAAGTTTCGCAGACCCACCACTTTCATTTAGAATTATAATTCCTTGAGCTTGAGTCAAAATCGAGAACGTTTCAAAATTTAAGTTTCAAGATTGGAGTTTCCAAACTTTCTAAATTTCAAAGTTAAACTGTTCAGTTAAACCATTGTACTTTCGAAGTGTCAAACCAAGAGAGAAATCTCAGAAGCCCAAAATTACAAAAAATTCAGACAAAATTACAGCTTCGATGTTTCAAAATATCGAGAACTCGGAGAATCTAAGTCATTAAATAGGACTAAAAACTTTAGAAGCTCTATTATTAGATATCCAAGGATTAAAGATTTTTAAACTTAAAGTGGAAAAAAATCGAAGCTTCGATGTTAATTCCTAAGGCTTACAGTTCATAGTTCTAAATCTCAGTTCCAATATTTTAATAGTATATCAAGGTGTTTTAAATTTTATAGTTTCATACATTTACTTTCTAGTTTTAAAGTTTCAGGTTTTTCTAGGGATATTGGAAAGACTAGGAGTTTAGGAATTCAAAACTCCCAAATGCTAAAAAACTCAGAGTAGTATAACCTCTAATCTCTTTTTATTCAAAGGTTTTAGTGTTCAAGTATGAATTGTATAGTTTCCAGATGTTTCGTATGTCAGAAACTGATGTTTCATACATTTCGTAGTATAAGACTTTCAATTTCAGAGATTCCGAATTTTAAAAATCTACAATACCAAAGTTTAGGTTGCCCTTTCCTTGATACGCATTTTGTATCGTCAAGAATTTACGACCTTCAGGTAATTCGAAAGAATAATTGGAAAATATTATTTGATGTGGAATTTTCAACTTTTTCACATTTTGAATAGCGAATCTACGAGATTTCAGTATATAGTAACTGTAGTATCCTTGTAGAAATAACAACTTAATAATTTTCTTTTGTAAATCTCTCTATTGTTCACCAGAGCCAAACTGATCCTCCACGACATGTCTCTTGCATTGTAGATTCAGTCTTGGTAGTGATCTGACGTCCATCACTCCAACCCAGTACTGGGATCCTAGCAAGTCTATATCAATTGATACCTTAAAACAAGCGGTTGATGTGATTCTAATAGCCTCCAGGAAGCCTTCTTGGCAATTTTCTCAAGATTTGGCGGAGACTAGTGATTACGTGGTAAGCAAACTGGACCGGAAAATAACTGGGACATCTCGTGGACATTTATCCAAGCCCAGTCCACACTTAAATTCGATGTGGCAGTGAAAAGTTCGCTAGACAAGGGGTATGGTAACTCCCCAGGGACGCTGAATTCCTACGGGTGAGCACATAAGCGTATGTAAACAGCTCTGGCACTAGTCTGGAAGACTAGTAGAGGGCGAATAGTAACATTAGTTCCGCCAGTGAAACATGATAGCACGAACATAAACAAATGACGCGTTGATTGATCGTATCTCAATTCTTCTTCCCTCCTTAAGTTTTTTATTTAGTTGGTATTCTCCGTTCTACGAAGGAGTCGATTCTGTGAGCTTGTGTGAATATCTTATTCTCTAACTGTAGATGAACACGGGTAAATATCTTACTCTAAATTATTTCGTGCAACCAAATTTTACAGAATCGTTTCTTAAAGTCTACGATTATTTTGTGTGTTGTATACTATGCGCACGCTTTATTCCACATATTCAAATTATGTGATACCTTCTAAACTTTTTAATATCGAGAAAACTTTCAATACAGAAGCTTTTTGGTTGCCAAAGAAACATATTTTAGAATACAGGATGTTTCCCAAAAGCGGGACAAGTAGAACTACGCTTTTCTTATATAAAACACCCTATATATTTACTATATATTTTACCCGGAATTAATTCCCCTATCAGTTGTTTGGTTAACTATAGATTCTTTTTTTAGTCCGTTGCGACCTTGCTGGTTTATAAATTATTTTCATAAATGTATGGCCGTAATAAACAAGTCACAGTATAGTCATTTATCGGAATTTAAAAAAAAGTCTTTGTAAAGGGTCCTACAAACACTATTCAAATGTTTTCAAGTTTTATTTATGTATAGGGTGTTCAAATTATACCTTTGAATTTTGATAACATTAAATCAAATTTACTCAGATCTTTCAAATTAAACATCCTGTATGTTTTATCGGAAATTACGACTTCTGCTAACACCTTGACCAATTCTAAAATAGGTTTTCTCAATAGGTGCGGCGTTGTCAAATTATGAGTTATTTCCTTAAAATTTCTAATTTTTTAGAGAGAATTTTGACAATTTCTTGTATTTCATTGTTCTTCAAACTTTACACTTTAGTACAAGACACTAAATATTTAGACTTATTATTTAACCGCAGCAGTTGCCAAATGAGTGGCTTTCATTATTTCATAAGTTTCATCTAAATTATAATTTTTCCTGATGTATGGTTTTCAAAGGTCTTGAAATAACAAAAGATTGGGGAGCTTTCACTTCTCTTTACATTCAAATTTAATAAAATCATTTTCTAAAGTATCACTTGATATGATCATATCATTAAGTTAAATCTCCTTCTACAGCACTCTCAAATATTCTTCATGAGACAAACAATATAAAATTAATGCTTAGAAGTACGTACTTATTATCTTGTTTGTACAATCCAATTCACAGACAACCAATCAGTGCGAATATATGAAAAAAAAAATTAGCTCAAAACCTACAGTAAAAGAAAAAAGAAATCTCGAGCTGAATTACGAAAATATAAAAAACATACAGATAAATTTTTCAGGCCGTTTCATAACTGAAGTCATAAAATTTCTTTTTGCAAGTAAAAAACTTTTTAATAGGGAGCTTTATATAAAAGATTTATTCGGTAAAGCAAGATCCAAATCAATGAACGAATGATATTTTCGTAAAAATAAATATTCAGCAATCTAAGGCAAAAGGCTTTTCTCTCCTTTTTTATTTATTTAGAAAATAAGTCCTAAATGAAATGTCAGAATCCATAAACGGATTTCAGCGAGATATCCTGGAAAACAGGCAATTTTTGTTTGTATAAAGTGACATACTTGTTAAGCACAACCCCTAGCAATTTGATTTTAATTTTACTCAAAACTCTTTTTCTTTCTTAATATTTTTATTATATCTATTCCTACAAAAAAGGCCACTTGAGTTTAAACGTTGACAAGTTATTAAATCTTCAGAAGACGTTTTGCGTGGATAATTTTGATGAATTTATTATGAAGGAGTTTCAGGCTTTTACAGTAGACTAGTTTGAAAAGTCTGTGTATAACTGAATAGCTTAAGTGCTTAATTCTAAAACTTTCAGGTTTATAATGAAACATTTTAACTAGGATGTTTCATGGGAAGTGTTCAAGCATGAAAGGGTTTCTAAGCGTGAAATCTGTGGAGTGTTGACTAAGCAGTTGCTTCCTAAACCCACGTTTCTAGGTCCTAGTTAAAAAAATATTAGTTTAATAGCTTTAAATCAAGTATTATTTTATCAGTGGGTCTCTTCTGAAGACAAATCAGAAATTCAACAATTCTTTCATTTTTATTATTTTTTTATGGAAATATTTAAGATGTAAATAATATTTTTCTCTTTAATTGTTTTATCTCTCCCTACAATTAATTACGACGAATTAAAGTACTTATACAAAGTTTTACAAGGGTGAAGTAATATACTCGATGTGCTTCTTGTGAAAATACCTATAAAGTGAACCTCTTCTACTTCAAAAGCGATGCCATCCTCGTCGCCATTTTATAATGTTTGTTGATTGAAGAGAAGAGTTTTTTAAAGTATTTTACTAAAGTCGGTAAAATAAGTATATACACTTACAAGATTGTTGGAGCATTCGAAACGTTTTGTCTGTTGCTTATTCTAGACTCTAGCGTTGGCTGAGCTCCGATTCATTTTATTGGTGGTCCTCGTCAAGTGGTTTTCTGTTGTTGTGTTATTAACCATTGTGAAAGTGACGATATTTAAGACGATATAAATTTTGGCGTCAGGTAAAATAACGGTCATAAACGTGAAATGGTGAAGGTCTCCGTCTAAATACAACATTACAGCATCGCGAGATAGAGAGAGACCTTGGACTCACATAGAACATTAAGGAAGCCTTAAGACTATACAGTAGAATGGTAAAGAGAGAAAAATATATACATATATTTAAATTACTGATTACGTAACCAGTGTTGCTGTCTCAAATCATTACTTGATAATCCGTTTCTTGTTGATAATAATAGTTTTTGCATCTAGTATCTTGCTTAATTGTAAAATTGTGCTATGTACTTGGGACGATTAATGCCTATGTGATAGAATCTCCTTAATTTAAGATTATTATTAGAGACAACAAAATTGGCTCTTCTATATCAGCCACAGGTAGCTTTAACTAAAAATGAGCACCATTAACTTCCTTTCAAATTCGTTGAGAACATTACGAATAAATTTGTAACGTATAACACTTATCTGGATGTGTTTTATAGACTTCGCTCTTCAGATACGCTCATAGAAACGACAAGGATTCAAATTCGGAGAACGTGCCATTGCAGAGGTCCTTTCCGCCTAATCCATTGAGTTGTAAAAAAAATCATTTAAAAAGTCGCGTATTGTTATGGCATAGTTAGACAACGCTCCATCTTGCTGAAACCACAACGAGACACTGGTCATTTAGGTTAGATCTTTTTGATTTGGGTAGAATTAAGGCTCCCTTTTTCAAGAAATTAAGAGTTTATCCTCCACAACGAGGAGATTTTGTGGATACAGTATGATGTCTCCACATCCAGTGGGGTACATTTTACTGTTCTAAAGCTATTTCTGGGTGAATTTTATGTGTGGTACCAGACGGGATCTTAGGGTTAGGGATCGATCCCTAACCTTGGCTTTTTCCGAGAACTTAGTTTCTGTCTTGCTAACTGTTCCTTGAGTGACATGTATGTCCAGATGCTGTCATAAACGGAATTATTTTAAATTGAATACTTTTATAATTTCTCAACTTACGTCCCGTTTGGTACAAATATCGTGCAAGGTTACGCTCAGCTGCACACGTTATTAAAGCAACCGCGGCCACGTTGCCTACGACTCGCAGCCAGCTGCGCACTCATTCGAAAATATTCTAACTAGCATGCTTCCGCTCAGCCCACGGCAACCCACGAGCCTGCATCTCAGCTGCATGCCAGCCGCGCCAACACGCGTGCAAACTACCCACCGATCCCGGAACACCAACCTACAAATTCCCGCTACTATACTGATTTATTCCGTGTTGAACAGTATATAAACCCGCTTACCCTGGCTTAGAATTCAGTCAGTACCATGATTTGAAGAAGCCACATCCAGAAGCAAGCGGGTGAGTATCTTTTTTATTATTTATTGAGGGGTTGACTTGAATCCAGCATCCAGGAGTGCCGATTACCTGTCTCCCCTCTGCTTAGTTATTAAGGGGTTGTGCCAGGTTCCGTATGCTTAGTTGTAGTATTCTAGAAGACCAGATTGCCGGGTTTCCTAGCGCTTAGTTGTAGGACCTAGTGCTAGTACAGGGTGGTTCTGATCGCCCTCATGTTTAAGTTAGTTTTAGGAGGACTTGCCTGTCCTCATAATTATTTGTAATCCGATGTACTCAATTGTATCCTACTCTTTTATTTTTTAGTATATAGTTTTTTTTTATAAAACCTGTGTTTATTTTCTAACTCTACCTCTGATTACACCTCCAGTCACGAAAACCCCACTTGATAATATTTATTATTAAAAAGAGTGCTGATTTTCTCCTTCCTCTTGCTGAGAGCGTCTATCACCACCACAAGCATAATAAAAATTCCTAAACTTTCAATCTCGGTTAAATTATTAAATCTCGGCTTGTATTATTCCATTGGGTATGCGATAACAAAATGTGTTTAAGTGTTGACTTCAATGGCAGCAGGGTACGTGTTTTAAACGACAGATTTGAAAACCGCTTCCACTGCTGGATAGAGAATAAAAATACTTTTCCAATAATATACCCTTAAGTTGCCCCTCCTTGCGCCGCTACTGGGAGGATAGAAGAGTTTGTGCTAAAATGACTATTTAAAAATAAAACGTCTTGACATATCTATAGATCTCTTTCAGAAATTACAATAATTTAAAAAATGTATTTCTTGCTTTAGGATCGCACGGTATAAAATTAAATGTAACTAAAAGCACAGACGCCTACAGAGGAGACTTGGTAACTGCCGCTTTTAATTGCATTAACTTTCAATCAAAAAGTTATTGTGTTGCGTCGCAAATGGTAAATAATTGCTATATTTTCTCTAAGCAGGTCTTTGACAAATATAATAATAATAATAATAATTACTACTACCCATTTCCTGGCGAACCAGGCGCCATAAGCTTGTGAAGACAGAAGGAACGATTATTATTATTATGCAGGCCCATCGTGCGACTGCAGCTGACTTACAGATGATATAGCACAAATACCATATTTGTGTTATAAATAAGAAAAATTGCAAAAAATCTTAACCAGATCTGGAATATTTCTGGTGTATCATTGCACCAGGGCCTTTAAAGATGTGTTACTGGCCTGCATGTTTAAATCGCATTCTTACGTGTGATTAGTCATGGATGCATCATTATGCACCAGTGTCGAAGCACGCCAGTATGGAGAAGGGAAGAAAATATTAAAGCAGAAAAGAAGATTGTCTGCCGGTCCTTCTCACTGTGCTTCAGGAATACCGAGGAGTTGTTCGCGTTGATTTTCTAATAATAATAATAATAATAATAATAACTACTACAACCCATAACCTAAACCAAGGCCCCAGAAGCTATAAGCTTGCGCGGGAGGGAGGGGGCGATTATTATTATTATGTAGGCCCAATGTGCGGCTGCAGCCGACTTAAAGATGGAACAGCGCAAATCCCACATTTGTGTCACAGCTAAGGAAAACTGCAGAAAACCTTAACCAGATCTGCCGGCGCCGCGAGTCGATCGCGGGCCGCTTGGGTGAAAGTCCGGCACGCCAGACATTACACTACCAAGGCTGTGATCAAAGGAAAGGGGTAATGATCAAAGGAACTACAGCAAATTTGTAGATAGAAAGGTCAAGACAGAGTATCGGTTCAAAAGACATCCCGTCCCCACCCGCAGCGTGTTCTCACGCAGGACAATGGTAGGCCTCATTTTGCCACCTAAGAAAAATTTTACAAAACTAAACTGAAAAACTGTGAAACATCCCCTTACACTCTGCACTTATCGTCATGTTATTACTATTAGTTTGCACTCAAGCTGGCATTTGGGAGAACAATTCAAAAATGCTGAAGAGGAGAAGACGCGTGTAATTGGCTTCGGACATGCACCGCTACTTTCTATGATATGTATATTATGCAACATGCACATAATGATGGTTAATAATTCAAGAGTATGTTTACAACACACGAGCGCATCGAATGTTATAATTCATACGAGTGTATTAATAAAAATTATGTGCCAGTTACATACATTATTTTTTCTTCGACCATAACTGATTTATTACTCCTAAGTGGAATTCTAAAACTGTTATAAGCTGTAACCTCAAACTGTAAACTGGGTGTCGATCAGACGATGGCATTTTGAATACGTTTATTGTATTATAAAAATTTGTAACGAATTTAATTATTACTATTTAAGACCTTAACAGTACCAAATATTATAATCAAAACTTTTTTATTTAAATTACTATTTAAGAGAATTAATAAAAATAATAATTATTAGAACAGATTTAGAATAATATTAATTATTCACTGCGGAACGATGGACGATGAGGTACGTACCCAAGTTTGGTGTACAGATCTTTTAGCGTTCAGTACTATATACAACGAGCAAATGTCTAAGCCGCACCAGGCTTGGAATCGTGATGGGATCGCTTCGGTATAAACAAAAATTGTTTATTTATAAAATATTATTTATATTAAATATTTTATTAAAAAAAGTTTTGTAATCGTAAATCCGTCCAGTCGGCCATGCTGTCTATCATCATCCTTTGCTTTGTTAATGAATGTCATTTACCAACTTTTATCGTTTATTTCTTTAATGAATTGTTTATTTTATAAATAAACATTTTTTTATAAATATAATATTTATAAAAAAGAATAATTACATAAAATTAATCCTTAATTTTATAGTCGTTGTTTAAACTGTGTATCTATATTTATGTTAAAGAGAAATAAAACTCAATGATTATGCATACCACATTAGTATTTAATTGTAACTTATTCCTTTTCATAAACATTATAATTATAGAAAAAATGTTATAAAAAATACCGGAACTGGTCGGCCAAATGTTTGTTCATGTCTTTTGCTTCTTTAATGAATGTCATTTATCATCCTGTTTTATTTGTTTCTTTTTTATTATTAATTACTTTTTGATGATTTTTACAATTACTTAAACAGTTACTTATTACGTTAACTTAATAATTGATTAACGTCAATTAATCAACAATAATTAATATTAATCCATTTAGGCATGCTGTTTCTGGTACCATTACCAGAAAAATCTCAGCTTCTCTGAATTTAACCCTCTTCAAAAATAATGTGTGGTGGGAACCTAGTTCGAGCAGTTCACCTCTCGTTGCCCCGTTGTCGTTGTCCGGTTCAGGACTGTTTGAATACAGTCTTAAATGCTCAAATCTATCGAAAAGCTAAGAAATCGAAAACTATTAAATCATCATGGCCAACTAGTTCCAATCTGTATAGGCAAAGACCAGACTTTTCTGGTAACTAACATACATCGATGATTAAAATCGTCGACTACACTCCTTAATCCTTTATATTAATAATTTATTTAAAAATGGATAAAAAACTATTTTTTGACAGTTTAGATGTTTCGAAAGTTCATAATTGCAAATACCGATGGCGCGGGTTACCGTGTACAAATAGAGTCACTGCATCTAGTTACCTAGGCCAGCTGGTCGATCAGAGTACCGCAAAACGCAGCCATATCAAGGCAGTGAAGGCTGATCTTTAATAATGGACAAAGTAATAATGAACAGTTTCGTGCTTTTTTTGTCCCAATATGGCGGTGTTTTGCGTTACTCTGATCGACCAGCTGACATAGGTAACTAGATGCAGTGACTCTATGTACAAAAAATATGAAGTGTGTCGTTTTGACTTCATTGATTTTAATTACCCATTCGCGGGGTAAATGTATAGGGGCCCCACTAAAATAAAGATTTTGATAGTGTGACGCTGCATAACAATCGGATTTGCTTATTTGTTGTTAATATGCATTTACGAAAATTGAATCAGGTTTGGCCAGGTTATTATTTCTGTCATAGTTATTAATCTTAAAAGTAAAAAAGATACATATTAAGTAATCTGATTCAATGTTATTCGAATTTACGTCACTGTTTTGATGCTTGTTTAAAAATATGTGTGTAATTAAAAAATTAAAATTAATCAGCCAACGAGCTCACGAATAAAAACATCATTTAATAAAACATTATAAACGCCTGATTTTTCCTACCCATAGTATTTTTACTAAAACGAAAAGTTTTTCTTTTTAGCTGGTTTTAGCTAGGTTACTGCAAAATTTATCACTCAGAAAAGACGTACGAAACAAACTTCCATATTATCTTTCCATTTCACGTCATATTTCTTTTTGTAAAAAATCTCTTTGTGAGTACATGTGCTATAATTTGTACATAACTAAAGAGAGTAACGTACGTAGAATCGCACTATAGATAAGATCATGTTACATGAGAATTGCTTAAGATAATAAAACTCACGATATCAAATTACAGTTTTTCTGCTAAGTCTATGTTATCTCTATGAGAACTTCTTTGGCATTTATTCTCTCATGACCATGAGAACTGTGTAGGCAGATAAGGTATAAATACCTCTGTTTTAATCTTAAGTCTTTAGTCTTTATTAAATATTCATTCAACACACAAGTCTTTATTAAATATTCATTCAACACACAAGTCTTTATTAAGTATTCAACAAGTGTTTATCCTGAGTGAGTATTAAAACTAGATGTGGATTTTAAAATTGTCTTGCTAGTAAAAACATAAAGGCTCATTCGAGTTTTAATTAATTATTTTGCTTAATGTCATTTAAATGTGAATTCTAAAATTGTTGTGTTAAGTGTGTTAATTCAAATTTAATTATTTAAACTCGTCTTAAACTCGTTAAATAATTACAGACAAAGTAATATTAATATATTTGTATTCTAAATATTAAAAGAGATAAAGTTTTCTCTCGATTAAAAATAATAAAATATATTCTAGGACTGCAAACGAAATATATAAATTTGTTTTATTATATTCAATAAATAAAGTTTTAAACAAAGCTTCGGCCACAGAATATAATCAAAACTAGAGGAATGATATTAAATTATTTTCCATAAAAACCCACAAACACGAACTTGTTTAACCTTTTGTGGGTTTTTGTTGGAAAATACTTTTAAATTATTTCTCTTTGGTAAATTACATTTACGCCGCAATTATTTATATCTTTCATTTCATTTTTATGAAATGGCAAATAAAAATGTTATACATACAAACATTTAAAAATACTCAAATAAACTAAACGAGATGGGTTATGTGCCACCATCTTTGTTATCTTCTGTGAAATACGATTACTATTATTTGGATTGTTTTTGGAATAAATTACTGGACCTATATCAACAATAATAATGTGAGCAATTAGGACACAAATGATAATTTGCTAATTTAGTAAGTTCAGCGCTTGAGTATACTTACACGTTTACACTAAAGCAGACCAGTCAGAATTAATTAATATTGTTTGAATTTTGAAATTGTACATTTAGTAAAAAGGGATTTTATTCACACCCTCGCATTTAGAATTTAAAGGCTAAAGCGAGTTCTGTAGCGTCGCAAAATATTGAAGGAAAATCCCAAAATAATATTATTATTAACAAGGCGATAAAAGAAATTTGATATAATCAAACGCCCCCATTGCTACATCTATAGGTCGTCTCACTTTGGGATTACAGCGTGTGTTCTTATTGACAACGGGGTTGCCAAATATCTTGAAAGCAACTTTTAAAAACACTTTCTAAATATTGTAGTTGTAACTGCCTAAACGTTTATAATCCCTATTAATATAAAAGAAACTTTCAAAACTTGCTATTTATATGAGTTAACGCAGTAATATTACAAAACTAAGAATTTTGAGTATAATTCAAAGTAATAAGTAATATTTAATAAAATAACAAATACATGTTAATAAAACTTTCTTTTAAAATTCTCCTTTTGTATGGATACGATTACATTTTTTCGGTTACATGTTTTCAAATGTTTAGAATTTCTGGAATCTTAAATTATATTTCTACAGATTCGTACAGTGAAATGTGTGGCAACAACGAAGCACAAACTCCTATAAGAAATACATTGGCTATCTTTCCTTCGCTGTCGTCCCAAAGTGAGACTACCTATATATTAGATACCATTCAGATCTTTAATAATATGTATAATTATTGTTTATTCTGCACAAAATCTGGTTTTGTAAAGTGGTAACATAAGCATTCAAGAGAGTAGGTAGCAAATGGATAATAATCTGCATTTTTCAAACTCATTCTATAAACTTCATAAAAGAGATCAGGCAACGGTTATGAACTTCATTCATTAGCAATTCAAGTAAATAAAGGAAAACCTTTTCTCCCTTAATTGAATTTCATGTGAAGTGATGACAGTTCGGATTAAATTAAATTTCCCAAAAATTAAAATAAACAGGTGCGGCGTTGGAGGCGGTAGAAAGTTTCTAATTAATGACCTACAGGCAGTTGTGTTTTAGAAAGTTCAACCAGGACTAAATTGTATGAAATAATATGAATGTTAAAACGAAATTCCAATTAGTTCGAGATGAGCCTTGTTTGTGAAATGGATTGTTTTATAAAGTAATTTGAATTTTCGGTCGAGTTTGGGGGTTAGACAACTTTTTGCTTCTACAACCAATTGTAAAAGGTGGGTAGTATTGTTTGATAGTTATCTTCTATAACAAATACAGTACTAAAAACCATAAGGACTTTTAATACGATCACGATAACAAAAGCTACCGAAAGACAATACAATAAAGATTTGAAGAAGGCACCTCAAGCACCATTCCTATTACGTTATGTGTACATAATGGGCCACTATCACAAATCTTGTCAGTCCCTTCAATCAAAGCGACGATTTTCAACAAAGGACTAAGTCCTCTGTTTCGGCAGGCCACAATCCATTTTCCAATACAGTAGTAACAGATTGCAGACAATCTGGGGATGTTCAGAAACGATAAGATTAAAGGTATTGTCAAAATGACCACAAATCCTATTGTGCTTTAGAACATACGTAATTATTAACGCCTATTGAATTAATTTAGTTGAGTAAATTTAGACTTGTCAATAAGATTTTGTATATTTATGCAATATCACGACTTTCTAATTTTATCTCACCATGTACTGCACAGTGTGAAAAACGAATTTGCATGAATCAAGTCTGATGAAGGTATGTAAACACATAATAAACATTTTAGTAGAGCTTCAATGGTATTTGTAGTGTCTGCAAGTTGTAATTGCAAGCGGCAATAGTCTACCACATATAATTAATTATAAAATGAATATAATATAAATACAAAGATTAGTTAAAGTTTCACAAGTTTTATTAATATCTTAACCTGACAATATTGTTTCGACACTTCGTGTCATTATCAAAGGTAGATAAGATTGATAAACAAACACGTTGCTAAGGATAAATACATACAGAAAATAGGTAACTAGATACAACACTTCTAATAAAGGAGAATTACTAAGCTCAGTTTGTTCATTCATTAAAGGTACTGTGCGTTTATGTCTGTATATTCCAAAAGCTTCTAAAATGTCTAATTTATGTTTGCTGTTGCAAAAAAATGTAAGAATTTAATGTTGTTTTGAGGTGTCATTGGGTGGTTCTGTTCCAAAATGTGTTTGGCATAATTCGAGTTTTTTGGATGTTTAAGTCTATAAGAGCGTACTTGTATCTTATGTCGAAATTTCTAAGTGTTTGTCCAATATAAACCGAGTTACAAAAAGAACAATTCAAACGGTAAATGCCGGATTTCATGACATCTTGTGTTTTGTCTTTAGCATTGAATAAAAATGAAAAAGTGTTGGTGTTAGTTTTATAGGTTATTTTGTAAGTGGTGGTTTTTCGTATTATAGTTGCAATTAGTTCTGATACCTTGCCAAAGTATGGTATTGATATGTAGTTTGTGTCTTGTATTGTAAACAAACAGTATTTTAAAAGAAACACAAGTAAATAATAATTAATACAATGATCTTTATTTCAATCTGACGATGAATAAAGTTTTAATATTAAGCGGAATTATGGTGAAATTATGGAATATTAATTTATTTTAACACTATTCAAACTAAATTCCTTTCCAGCAATTTGAATTTTAAATAAACAATACTCTAACTAATAATTGGAACAATCTTAAAATTGTATCAACTAAGATATACTCGTATATAAATCCATCTTAAACAAACATGTCGGAGAGAATAAACATTTTGAATTTTAATCATATTTAGTTTCAGTGGCCATTTTGTGACCGGCACTATGCGTCTAGGTCATTTTTAGCTTAACAACGGAATTTGTGACTTTAAAAATTCCTAGTACTATTTTTCATTTAAAATTTCAAATATTAAATTTTTGACCCCGGCGGCCATTTTGTAACCGCTATTTTAGAGTTTAGGCCGATTTAGGCTGTTAAAAGAGATTTCAACAGACGGTCTTTTTTTAACGACTCTCTTTTTTTCAGAATTTATAAGATTATTATTTATTAAATTTCGTTTCTGTTGCAACAAACTGTAACATTATTTCTATACTGCCTAATAACAAGATTTGGCAACAGTTTGCTTACGGTATTTCAGCAACCGTATAAGTTCTTGGGGAGACTCTATTTGATTTACTGAAATGGGAATGGAAGGTCGAAGAAAAACAACTTATATTAAAGAAAAAATATTTGTTTTGTTAGCATCTGCTTTGATTGCCAAGAGATCTAGTTATGTAATCAATACTTTAGGATATATATAGGTACTAACTACATGTTGATATTTTCCCTCTCTACCATTCTGTGATGTACTAGTATTATAGCTTCTTATATGCTTAGAATTATTCCAAGGCTTCTCTTCTCTAGATAGCACAAACTATACTTAGCTATATAAAGACCTCTATTGCATCCAGCTGACGTGAACATTCTCGATGAGGCTGTAATCTTACGCTTGAATGTGATATTCAAAGTCAAAGCTGAACAAAGAAAAACCAGGTGATCAAGATCTCCAACAAAAGAACGGTATGACATATAAAGTGAAAAGCATACAAGATACTTCGAATTATATGTAGTAGCGACAACAACTTGCAAAGTAAAAATCAATATAAATATCAAACTCGCAAATTGTATTTTATAAATAAAATACTTGTACAAATTCTGATTTTCAATAATAAATGTAACTATCGTATATTGTTTGCGTATTTGTTTTCTTTAAGTATCTCATTCATTTTTTAAAGTGGAAATATATTTATATACTTTATTTAATACTAAATGAAAACACACATTCTCTAACACCAATAACAGAAGTTTCTTACATGCAAAAATGCATTTAGCTTTTGATAAACTGTTTATAATTTAAGTGCTCAGAGACTTGCTTTCCTCTCTGTGGACTTACATTCTCTACGCTATGGATTCATTTTGAAAACTCTGTTGGAGTGAGCGTCACAGTCTTTGTAAGAAACCATGAGAGGATTTATGTGATTCAAGCTCAATCTTAACTCAATAGAGTTATAAGCAATTATGCAAACGGTATCTCTTCTTAAGGCATTTTTAATCTCAGGTGAGAGCCTTTTGCAAATGGTATATTAAGTCTGTCTCTCTTATTTTATTTTATCAATTATATATACGTATATCTCAGCGAAAACGATCCAGCTTTAACATCATTGGAACGAGGTGTCGTATAAACATGAAACATACTCCATATTGTCACAAACGGAATTATTTAGAGTTTAAATAATTCACAAAAACGGCAAGTTGCATTCCAACTGGTGCAAATATCATCTAAGGTTAATACTTTTCTTCGTAACATTATATAGCGTTGGCTAAATGATAACCACACACGCGAGCCAGCTGCTTCTCACTCCAAGAACCTCTACTCAGCATATCATGCGATCGACCTACGCTAGAATGCTGCTGCACACCGCACAAGAAAATAATAACGGATACGCGGAATGCCCAGCCTACAGAATCACGTTAATATCCTAATGTCTTCCGCAATATACGGTATATAAACCAGGCTGTTTCAAGTTGCAATTCAGTCGTCCCAATGACTCCAACGAATCAACAACTTGAAGCAGACCCGGTAAGATACCTTTTTATTAATTATTAATAGCCGGGAATCTAGAATCTGGTGTCCAGGGCACTGATTATCTGATCCCCTCCGATTAGTATTAGGGATCTAGAATCTGGTGTCTAGGAGCACTGATTACCTGATTCATAATGTGCTCAGTTGTAGTATTTTAGGAGCCTAGAAGCTAGTACTCAGGGGTACAGCTTACCTGGTTTCCTAATACTTAGTTGTAGGAGATTGTTGCTACTACAGGGTGGCTCCGACCACTCCCATGTGTAATGTTAGTTTTAGGATGACTTGTTCATCCTCATAATTTGTGCACATAAACCCAATGTAATGCTTGTAGCTTGTTTAGTATATCATTAATTTGTGGCCTGTGTTTACTTCACCTTCAGTCAGGAAAATCCCACGTGACAATATTATAACATAGGAAGGGAACCATTTTCAGACATAGTAATTATAAATATCGAATTTCCACTTTCCCTCGCCACTATCAACTTTAAAATCTTAAATAGCACCCTATATCGTGTGACATATCAAATGAAAGCTACATAAGAGTACTCAGTGGAAAAAGGAAAATCAAAATGCATTCTAGAATTATGTTAGAAAAATCCAAAAAATAGCAAAAATACATACATTATTTAATAATTAATTAACAAACTAATGTGTTCCAAACAAATTGTACAATTTCTCATTTTGTTAAAAAACAAACTTAACACAATAATAATAGAATTTAGAATTGTATTTAATCAAATAATTAAAAATGTAGATAGTCTCATTCAATGTGAATTTTGTGATATCTAATTGAAACCAAGTCAAAATTTAATATTATTTAAAAAATAAACAAAATGTTGGGTTGCAGGCAATAAACTTGAGTACACACGAAGCCTAATCTATTTTATAATTTTATTTTGTATAAATAATCCTCAAGTGGTCAAGTGGTCTCATTATTTTTCTTATTTGGTTTGACAGTTTTTATTGCTGCAAATATTGGGTTATATTATTAGCTCTGTGCACTTTTTTTTATGAAATCAAGATGTAGATTCGTGTAATTTTATTGTTGGCTATGCATGTTGTCATATTTAAACTTGAGTGGTTAGATTCATATAGCCCCTCCTAAAACTTTAAAAAGAATTAAGATTTTACCCTTCTCAGGATTCAGTTAGGTCTGGCTTTGCCTATAGAGACGAACGCTTGAGGTCTAGGTCCTCTTCGGGGCCAGCTACGCGCGGTCTGGCGTTAGCGGCGAGTTTGCCGGTGTTCCGCTAAAAGAATTTAGATGCAATTGTCGAATTAGTTTGATTAGTTGTGAAGAGAGTTTTTCTGAAATTTTGTAATGTATTGTAGGTCTAAGTAGAGACCAGTTTTTGTTAAGAGATTTTGTATGATAGTTTGCCGCGGGATTCCTTTATTATAGGAGTGGAATTTAACGAAGGAAATGGGTCGTATGACCTGGTGCACTTCCAGTAATTGGAGCATTTTTCCAGGATGGACGTACCGATTAATGAAAATGCTCTTTAAGAGAAAATTTGTTTTACCGCTCGTTGTTTAGTGATGACCACTTTGACTACTACGCAATTTCTTGTTTTCGCCAATTTGATGAGCTTCTGGAATGAAATATAGAAAGTAATACTGTTGGCGTCCATCGATGTGTCGTATAGATCTCAACAGGTAACCCATATTTTCCAATGTTACTACAAAACAGCCGTTTGTGCACAATTGAATTTTCCGTAATAGTCCTTTGTTCTGTATATTTATAGAGAAATACTTGGAACAACTCTTTTTGGGAAATTGTCTTGTCTACTGCTCATCTTGTGTCTTTATTACTGAAAGAAGATATGAATTCTGAACTTCTTTTTTAAATACAACACAGGTGAGGTATATTTGATAAATTTCAAATGATAGGTTTTTTAAGGGAATTTCTGGGAAAGAGGTAAAAAATAGAAAAATCAGAAAGATTCGAAGAAAGTTAGATAAACATGGAATTTATATAAATATTAAATTTTGAAGATACGCCCAAGCGAAATTATAACAAGCTGTCCATCAGTGACTACTATTGAGAAGTTTCAACCGCGAAAAGTTTCGTACAGGTATTAGCGCTTCGTTTTTCTTTGACTAACCAGCAAGACTAAGGCGGCGATTTAAAAATTACTTTTATAAATTTAAGAATCTTAAGAGCCTTTAAGAGTTTTCAATTAACGCTTCTGTACTCTGTTGATTGGCGTTTCTGAATTGTTCACGTTGCATTGAATATACATACCAACCTTATTTTAGAACTTGCACTTAATTTATAATCTACATACCACCTTGAAAATTTGATTAAGAAAGCACTTGCTTCTACAAATGAACTAAACATTTCTGTGGGAAATGAGGTCAGATTGGCATCAACATTCAACACAAACATTGGAAAATTCAAGTAATTGCTCAAACAAAATTGTTGTTTAACAGCCAGGGATATTGAAACAGAAAATGTAAAAAAAAGACTTCCTACAAAGATAATGTCGAAGTGGTACAGTAACGAACAAAAAAACAAATGGAAATTTGTTAGCAGTTTACTTGAGAGGCAAAATTATTTAAGAGAAAGTGTGACAGTTTCGAAGTTTCAAGATTTCCGACTATAGACGCATTATTCATTTAAATAAAGGGAAAATATAAAAACTAGCTAATGGTTTGTTTTTAAATTATTTAATATGGATGTTCATCCAGTAAAGACCAAATCAATCCAATTTTTGGCCAGCCACTCTCTTTTATGTGAGACACTCTAGGTGGCTTTATAAGAGCCCAAAATGTGCTGGAAGTATTTTCAAAAACGCTTTTAAAAATGCGGTATACTCCTTGTAATGGAGGACGCCAAAAATGTTTTTGAAGATTCATATAGTGTCACAAACGAAAATATTTACAATTCAATATTATATACAAAACTCAACTTCTCTTCCGTTCGTACAATATAGCGTGCAAGGCCACACTCAGTTGCCCACGCTAGTTAAGCAGCTGCGGTCTCACCGCAGACAACTTGGAGCCATGTGCGCGGCCAGCTGCTATGTCTTCGAAAAAGCGCTCTCGCTTCGCCCACAACTGCATTAGTTGGCATGCAACTTATCCGCCTACTTACTCCGTATATGCGAGGCAACCTACACGATTTGCAAGCAGGTGCACATTCCTTAAGGATAATCTACCACACTTCCGCACAGCTGCAGATTCGTGCCAGGCACCAACAGCTCGAATGCAAACTACCCACACGCCTGCAACCAGGAAGCATGAACTTCCTTAGTTTCATACGAGGAACTTCAACCCACTGATTCCCACTACGATGCTAATTTCTTCCGCGTTCAGCAGTATATAACCAGCTTGCTTAAGCTCTTAAAAGCAGTCAGTGAAGTTAGCTCCAACACTACATCTACAAGCAAGCTGGTGAGTACTCTTTAAATTATGTAATGCTTAGTTGCTTAGTTGAGTGGGCTGCGCTAAACGTCCACTCTCTGCGAAATTATGGGAAGTTGTGACCAGGCTACCCAAGCTTAGTTGTAAATCACTAGGAGTTTAACTCCTACGCTTAGTTTGTAGACCTACTGCTAGAACAGGGTTGGTTCCGACCTCCCTCTTGATTGTATTAGTTTAGGAGGACATGTACGTCCTCACGATGTATTCTTTGTATGTATGTGAACCTTTGTACTCTCTTATTATTATTAGTATATAGTTGTTTTCTACGACTCGTGTTTAATTTCTCTCTACCTCTGACTACGTCCTCCAGTCACGAAAACCCCACGTGACAATAGAACACGATGTGGAAACAAACTGGGCGCCATCAAGAACAGTTAGTGCCTGATATGCGGTTACCGTGAATGAATAAACTAATGAACAGCTAATTAAAGGCTGCTGGTATTTTAGTTAGAGTAAAGTATTTAAGGTTGTTTGCCAGCGCTTTCAAAAATTTTATACTATACAAAAATAACATACAATACGGTCATTACTACTAGACTAGAACAATGAACGAGTGGTTATTCTGCGCAGACAGAGAAAGATGATACTACAGCAGTGATACCGAAATGGGTCGGGCGACTGGCACACGACTTGCCTCCGTCCTGTCAGCTATTCCTACTACACTTCCATTACAACACGCCGGTGCGGCGTCGGCCAGAAAATATGTGCGATGTGATACGATCAAGCATGCTTGATGATATTGTTTATCTCGATACACTCGTAGATTTGTCTAGTGATAGAAGTCCATTGGTATAAACATGTATTGGTCAATCGGGGCTAATATGATATAGAAGTGCAAACTTTTCATCGCAACTCCTAGACCGTTTGTAGCAAAAACTTGAAAACAATACTGAATAATGTATCTTTTGGTGCTAAAGCCTAAATATGGTTTGCCTAAACCACAAATTTGTAAAAAAATCAAAACTGTGTATCAAATTAGGCTCGCATGATGAGGCTAATACGATACGCTTGTGTGGCTAAAGTGATACAGCCTTGTAACTCAATGAACTAAATCCATTGAGACACGGGGGGCTATGGTGATACACCCCAGGGTCTAGTGTCTCAACAGTATTTTTTTCAATTTTTTATCTCTTAGTATGCCAGAGTTATAAGGGTTTGTTTACGATCGTACTGGTATCTTCGATACACTAATAATAAATTATTGTGTATTTAGTGCGCGAAATGTGACTTTCGTGGTCAAGAATGAAAGTCTTTGGACGAGGCGTATCCGAGTCAAAATCTCATTCGAGACCACCAAAGGCATTTCGAGCACGAATTGCACACAACGCATTTTCTACAGCGTTACCGTAATAAAGGGAAATAACACAAGTAAATTTATATTTTAGCACAAAGTGGGCAGTTTCGTTGTTGCTACGTAGACATTGCTCAAATATGCATAAATCGCATAAATGCAGGAAATCGTGCACGGCATTTTGCATACGAATATTATTGAAAAAATGTCATAATTTTTTGACAGCTGTAGAAAAAAATAACAAAAAACGTTGAATAGGTCACCAATACGCTCTTTGGTTATCTAAACAGTAGAAATATAAAACACGTGATTTAAAACAATAGAAAACTATAAAATTATTACATTTTTGTAAGTTGTGTGTCAATTTTTTGCGTATCAAAATAGCCCCGTCTCCCGTATCATATTAGCCCCGTCTCCCGTATCATATTAGCCCCTTCAGCCGTATCATATTAGCCCCACAAACTTTAGCTTGTATATGTCATGACACAGTTGATATTTTTGAAATCTTGCGACGACATAACATCTTTTCAAAAAGTTCCTTCTTTGAAGAATAACGAAGTTACATCAAAAGTTTGAAATCATGGCGGAAAAGTTTTTGACTAAAAAAAAGGTCTATTCGATTTTTAATTTTTTGTTCCCAATTAGTGTGTCATTTTGAGCACTTGTTATATGGTCGACATTTCCTAAATTTTTATGATTTTTTCGTAAATTTTGGCCATACCTATGTAGCAGTTTTTTTAGATGTATCAGATTAGCCCCATTTTTTTGCTGTATCATATTAACTCCGATTGACCCTAAGGCATTAATATTAAATACAAATTCTGAAACTATTCTGTACTTTTTTAAATATAGGTTAGGTTACACACAACTGCTCAAAAGCGGCAGCAACTCAGTCTTACATTCGGGGAATCAGCAATTGCTATCATCTAGCGCAGTTAGCGAAGATACACAACAAAGTGGAATGGAAAAAGAGGTGTAGCAATAAATAAAAACTTTTTCGATTGTGTCAGGCTCTTGTACTCATAAAACGCTGCTCCGCTAATATCTTGGTCTCAGCATAGCAATGGATGTGACAAATAATTATTGGTAATTCCAAATTAATTGTTGATTTCTATATAGAGTGGGTATTTATTGGTCTTCTGTTTATTTTGCTGTCAAACCTGTTAAAATCTAGCAGAAAGGTTCTCATTACAACTCTGTAATATGTAACTAGAATTCTATCGAACAATACTGTTGGTAATATAAGATTAATTAAGGTAACGCTTAGATAAAGCCCCAGACCCTAGAAGGTAGACCCTACAAAAGTAAACGAGCTATTTTCTGGTCTCCCAATACCTTTCTTAAAATTAATTAAATTAACTTTGACTGGCACCAATCTAGACAGAAATAACTTCAACCATTCATTCAAAACATTTACAAGTACACATTCGTTTGACATCGTGCACGTGCTACATATATTTACAGTATTTGATCACATTTATAATTAACGCACACAACAGTACTTAAACACCTACCTGTAAAGATGTGTAACTATGTTTCCTGCTAAATCTAAACCCCCTTTCATGGTGCTCATTAACATGCCGATGTCTAAGTAACAAGATTCTCATGAGAGGCGCTTTATCCTCTTCGCGAATTAAATCCTCTTTATAAAGGTCCTCGCAGATCCTATAAGCGATCCCAGGAAGTTCTTTTTCTTCCATATCTAGGTTAACGAGCCCATCTTCCAAACATTTTCTCAGATTTAAAAGCGAATGGAAACTTAACGACGCAACATGAGGCTTTCCCCATCTATCAACCCCCTCTTCTACATCCTCTTCGTATTTTATCCAACGCGCCGTTTCCTTCCATTCGCGTTCTTCGTTAAAGCCGAAAAGTTCATCCAATTGAACGAAAATCTGAACAAGAATTAATGATCAATTTAACTTTTAAAGATAAAAATAAGGCAATACTTACAGCATGTGGGCTGTGATCATACATTTTCTTCATCAGAGTGGTGTTGATTTGCTCTATCCCATCTCTTCTACCAATATGCACGATTGAAGGCCTAGACGTTTTATATCTACGTAGAGCTTTCGAATCGTCAGAACGATGGCTATCCAACTGATCCCTATCAGCTTTCCTGAGAGGCAAATCTTCAGGCTGGGTAGAAATTCTGCGACTTTTATGTTGTCCAGTAGTGCTGGTTTTGGATTGTACGCGATGCGGTTGATCTTCAGGAAGCGAATACTTGCGAGATTTAGAATGGCCATGATGGTGACGGCTGAAATATATAAACAGTGTTCTAGTTAATTTGCTAATGGATTAGAGATAACAGATAAAATTGCAGATATTTACTAGGTACGTCTTTTGCTGCAATGCAGCAACTAATTAGTAGCTTTTCATTTAAATGGACGGACGGGGTAAATAAAAAAGTAAATTGAGGAAAAATAAAAGAATTACTTAGCTAATTTAAAAGATGAAAAGAGCCATCTTTTGCTCTACCAAGAGGAGGTAAATAGATTAAAATAAAAAGATATAAACGTTAAGCTTAACGATGCTTTTATCCCATCATGACTTGAATGAGCAGTAATATTCCCCTACTAAAGAACGAATATTACTTGTCTGAAACTCTATAATCTCTAGTTTGTGTTTAAACGAATTCTAGTTGTTTCAAAACCTTTTCCTGAAATTACAATTATTTTACAGTATTATGAACTCACTTTTTATTAAGCAAGATTTCGTTAAAAGGGGATGTGAAACGACTATTTAAAAGCTCTTGATGTTACAGAAAGATGGAAACTTTGAAAGAGTGACAATTGAACAATGTTTTTTTAGAATGCGTTGAAAACGTGTCCCTAAATCAGTGGCGGTTCGTACGTACTCTTTAGGAGGTTTCGCCAGTTAACGGCAAACGTTATATACTGTTAAGTGGCTGCGAAGCAACCGGTAAGTCCGCTTGCCGCCCGCCGACGCGGGATGTCGTTAGAAATAACGACTGCTTCTAGCGACTGCTGACTAGCTCGGTTCTATCAAAATGAAGTCTGACTGTTTTATTTGAGAAACTATTTTCAATACATTAGCACGGTACCAAATTTCAGCTTTTTCAAATCACTTCTTTACATTGACCTCATTTTCACGACATGCAACCACCCCATTAGTATTTATGCAACGTGTTCGATTATGGTGTCTGATCACTGTTTTCCAGTTATTTATTACATGAACTACTTAGTGATCAATTTTCAGCTTTTAAAAAACACTTAGATGACACTACTTCTTGTTACAACTTTCAAACTGCGCTGACGTCGAGTGTCCCCATATCCGAGTTTCTTTTGTGTAGGATATTTAGTTACACCCTAAATATAAGCTAATACTAAAATATTAGCCTTTACAAAACTCTTACACTTTTTCGTCGCCAGCTCTCGGGCTGTAAGTACATATAATTACAATAAACTTTAGTTAATCAACAATTGTTATAACTTCAGCATCGACAGCAATAGTTCAAAGTTCTACATCTATAATTTGTGAGGTACTTTTTACCTAATGCTAAGTGAATTTAAGGGCATTATTGTAAAAGTGATATTTGTAAAATTTAAAGGATTGTAAACCATTTTATCAAGGACTAACAGATAAACTGTATAATAGAAGTAAGTTCTGTGTTTAAACTTTGCTTGTACCATTCCTGTGAAAACTTTTTGTTATTTATGCAACCATTTATTTTTCAATAAGGATCCTTATTAGAACACTATCACGATTGTTCTTATTATGGTTATTTGAGACAAAAGATTATTTTATTTAAGAATAAATGAGTATTTAAATTAACTCTTATTGGATAATATTGGACCGATCATTAATTGAATTTATTCATTACCTAACCTGCTTTAACGTCAATTTAACTAATCGTGATTAGTTCTTTTAATTAATCTTAATCAATAAAATCTGGATCTTTTCTTATTCGGGGGTTCAGACCAGAATTGTAATGACTTCGAATAAATGGCGCCCATATTCCTTCTTATTCCAACAAACCTTATTTTTCTTTACAATCTATAAGCTATAGAAATCAGTACCTACGCCTGAATAATAATTTGTCAATAAGAGATCTTAAGCTGGTGCATTATTGTACAGTAAGTATAGTTCTTAGTGTGAAGTAAGGTATTTTACGTAAGTATTAAGTATTCAGTGTCTTCAGAGAAATTTTGTGGGTTACAATTGACGCCTGATCGTGGGACTTTTGTGTTAAGTTACTTTAGTATGTTACAATTGGCGTCCATGCGTGCGACCTTGGTTTTTAGCATGTTTCGATGTTACATACTGAAAGCCTAATTGTATATATTAAATACGCTCTCCATGCGGTTATCGGCTTATTGATCTTCTCATGCATGTTGCCGGGTTTTATTGATTTGTGACTTTTAAAATCGCATTCTAAAAAAATAAACCAATCCCGTTAAGCCATTTTTCAGAATGCAACCAATCAGAATCAGTTTTACTAAAAACTCCCACAAAAATTGCGAGAATCTGGTCTTCTAGAAGTAATAAGTAAATATATTTACTGAGAACTTCAGAGCAATTTCTTTTTTTTCGTAACCTTTAACGAGTGTACAGATTGAGCTCAGTAATTCTCCTTTACTGGAACTGTTAGATATTTAATTCTTATTATTTTATCTAGTTATTTTTTGTAATTACTTTAGTGACGTGCATGTTTATATTAATTTTGATAATGACAGCTTAGCTGTTGAAACAATTGCCAGCTAGAGCCAAAAACAACCTCCAAATGGAGTAAAACACTCCTGTCATATGATGACAATAAATACATGCAAAAAATGGTTGAAAACCGCAAATGTCTTGTATTTGGAAATAAACCTCCGGTATATGGCCAAGAACCCCCATCCGTAAGGGGGTTAAACTACCCCAAAATGGGCCAAAACCACCCCTTAAATCAAAATACAATAAATACATGCAAAAACCGATTGAAAACCGCAAATGTTTTGTTTTTGGAAATAGACCGTTGGTATATGGCCAACAACCCTCCTTCCTGAGGGGGTTATACCACCCCAAAATAGATCAACGCCACCCCTTAGATCAAAATACAATAAATACATGCAAAAAATGATTGAAAACCGCAAATGTTTTGTATTTGGAAATAGACTTCTGGTATATGGCCAAGAACCCTCCTCCCTGAGGGGGTTAACCCACCCCAAAATTGGTCAAAACCACTCCTTAGATCAAAATACAATAAATATATGCAAAGGATGATTGAAAACCGCAAATCTTTTGTTTTCGGAAATAGACCTCTGGTATATGGTCAACACCACCCCTCTTTAAAGGATACCCCTTTAAACCACCCCAAAATGGGGTATAACCACCCCTTACATCAGGGTTACAATAAATAGATGAAGTACATAAGAGGCAGCCAGTAATCCAATCGTTTAAAAATAAAAGGAAGAGATATCATAAATCGAGTGGCTAGAGGATTAACGGGGTTTTATTGAATTTATTTTTTAGCATGTATTTATTTGCATGTATTTTTTGCGTGCGTTTATTTATTGTAACTCTAATGTAAGGGGTGGTTATACCCCATTGGGGTGATTTTACCCTTTCAAGGGGGCTGTTGGTCATATACCAGAGGTCTATTTCCAAAAACAACACATTTGCGGTTTTCAATCATCTTTTGCATTTATTTATTGTATTTTGATCTAAGGGGTGGTTTTGACCCATTTTGGGGTGGTTTAACGCCCTCAGGGAGAAGGGTTTTTGGCCATATATCAGAAATCTATTTCCAAATACAAAACATTTGCGGTTTCAAATCATTTTTTGCATGTATTTATTGTATTTTGATCTAAGGGGTGGCTTTGACCTATTTTGAGGTGGTTTAACCCCCTCAGGAAGGAAGGTTGTTGGCCATATACCAACGGTCTATTTCCAGAAACAAAACATTTGCGGTTTTCAATCATTTTTTGCATGTATTTATTGTATTTTGATCTAAGGGGTGGTTTCGACCCATTTTGGGGTGGTTTAACCCCCTCACGGATGGGGGTTCTTGGCCATATACCAGAGGTTTATTTCCAGAAACAAAACATTTGCGGTTTTCAATCATTTTTTGCATGTATTTATTGTCATCATATGTCAGGAGTGTTTTACTCCATTTGGGGGTTGTTTTTGGCTCTAGCGCAAGATTTTGAGGGTGTATTTGCTTTTTTGAGGTCGAATTCGGATTCAACGTCGAAAGCTGCATCCGAATACCATAGTCTCGATCCCAGAACAGAACTTCTTTTTGTGGGGCTGTGATATTAATTACTATATTATAATTTTAGTCTCTTTTGGTTAGCGTGAATACAATAAGTGCATATAGTAACGGTATGTTTTTTGCTAGCTTCGAAATAATGAAATTTCATGTATAAAGTTGCTAAAAAAATCTTAAATGCGATCCTGTAAATTTGCTTTCTCTTCCAGACTAGTGGAGTCGTTTCGCATAATAAAATAATAAAGAATTCTAGCACCCATCGTAAACAAGGATATTGTTTAGACAGATGCTTGCAGCGTCAAATCATTCTATTGTTAAAATCCATAAGATTGACATTTTGATTAGTGTAAACTCATGTTCTTAAACTTTCTCATATACGTTTCAATTTTTTATTCCCCGAAAATATTATAAAAAAACCTATTTCGTGTTTCAAGAAATAATCGTTTGTACGTGCTAAATGGTATTTTTTAAAGAAATCATCTGCATTCCAAAATACATCTGTTTGCAATTTACGTTGCAAGGCGTATTGCGTTTCAGACTTCTTTGTGTTCGAAATATTAATTTTGATTCGCTTAAAATAAGATCATGCGATTCCTATTGGCCAATGTCAACACGCACCCCGCTAGAAAACATTTTGATATAGAAAATAACCCTGAGTTTTTAGTTCAGTCTTAACTAAGTCTTCAGACAGTACAGTTGACGTCGAGTCAAGTTACAGAATTGGCGTTCAGCCTTCAGTTAGTTTTCAGTATTCAGTTGGTTTTCAGTTTTAATTAGAATTTACAGTTCATAGTTAGCAAAAGAATACAGATGAAGCCGGGCTCGGATCCCGTGCTAATAATTAATAATAATGAAGTTAATAAGTCAAAGGACGGAGTTTAAAAAAAAGCAAGTCTCTACGAGAGCTTCAATTCAGATAGCGGGTCTCGTACCCTAAAGTGGCGTCCGATCGGACAATGGGTGTTCACCTCGAGTTAGCGGGCTTGTTCCAGCAGTATTCTAGTTCCCGCGTTATTATCGAATAAAGTTAATTAAGTTGGGTGATTACCGTTTTGCGTTTCTTCGCTAAATACAGGAAGCTTATTGGCTTCAACCTACCGTTTTAGTCTTGTGTTAATAAAATTAACCAAATCCCGTTCCCGTTCGTTAAAGTTTTAGTGAAAATTCAATCTATTATTGAATTTTAAAGTTTGCTTCTCGGTTAACGCATTAAAGAATAATGCAGAAGCTTATTAGTTAATAATTTAAGAAGAGAATTTAAAGTATTTGAATGTATAGCCTTCTAATAACGAATTTCAGTCATTGATAAAATTTGAAATTAATAATTAAACTTCTGGAATTATTGCAGTTTAAGAATTTTATTATGGTGGTTCAGTGCCAAATTAGTATAGAAATAATTTCAGTAACTTCATTCAAGAAATGTCAGTTCAGTTCATCATCTTTACCACAATTCAAAGTTTTAAAGTTTAGTGAATAAGGTCTTTTAATGTGAGGTGTTTTGTGACATTTTGAAGAATTGTAAAATTCTACTTGTGTATCAAAGATATTAAGGATTTTTTTGTTCGATAAGAGAAGTTTATGTAACTGTGAAATTTATTTGTATTGTTTTTTGTTTCATCGAATGTTTTTGTATTATTACGTATTTTGGACCTTTGAATAACAATTCTTATCAAGGTTTTTTATTCTTAAAATTATTACCATCAAAACTTCTTTATTGTCATCGGAGATAATCCGATATTTTTCTATTTTGGAATAAATGAATTTATAAATTAAACTTTACCGTATTGAAAATGGACCTAGCATTAACTGAAATTATTTGATAATTTAATTTGTGTTAACGTCAACCAAACTAATTTTAATTAGTTTCTTTTTTTAATCTTTAATCAATTTAATCTAGCCCTTTGTTATTTGGGGGCGTGTTAGAATAATTTCAAATAACTGGCGCCCATTCTTTTTTGTGACTTTTAAAAACCTTACTTTTCCTTATAATCTGTGTGTCATGGAAATTAATACCTACATCCTGAGCTATAATTTGTGAAAAGACGTCTTAAAGAAAGTCGGAGCATTCTATATACAGTAAGTATCATTTTGTGCCCTAAATTAGTTTATGTAAAGTGAACTTTTCGTTTGAAAGTTTAAGCTTTGTTTATTTAGTCCGGTTAAAAAAAGGTTTGTTTCACTGTCGCCCTTTTATTGTTGCTTTCTCGTGCAGAAAAAATTAGTGTTTCAATATGCATTGTGAGCCTGTACTACAGTCACGTGACTTAATGCTCATGCTTGTAGTAGGATGCTGTCTTCCATGTAACAATCATCTATGGAGGAGAGCAACGAGTAGTAATAATAATATAATAACAATCGCCTACGGGTACTTCTTACCGTACTTGCTGTCTACCACCGTTAATACTATAAAATGACGGCTGTTTACTGTCAAATTTCTAAAGAGCTTTATGTTGTTAAACGCAACCAATAATCTCGCTTTTGTTAGAATTAGCTAAGGAATTCGCCGTTTCCTAAAAAGTCGTGTCTAGAGTTTCATAAGTTGATTCCAATTTCAATAATATTGATAATCTTTATCTACAGGTACAAGGTTTTATATCTAGGTGCTTATTGTGAGTACTTCACGAGGCTCCTGGAAACATTTCATAATAAAACTATAGCAGAAATTGCAAACACTAAAAAAATGTCTCACTACGATTAATAAAACCTTAAAAAGGGTTCTATATGGCTGGCCCATTCAATTGTGAGGGCGCTGGCTAACGTGAATTTCTTGCCAACTTAAGAATTTCAAATTTTGTTGACTTTAGAATTTTCTAGGTTATGAGTGTTAATTCTGAACGTCAATGTGATTCAACGTGAACATCTCTCATAACAAACGAAAGTAAAGCTTATATTACTTAAAATTCATTTTAAAACTTTTCTACTTACTAAAAATTTTTTTGCTATATTATTTATTTTTATATTATACCTTATTATGTTGTTTATATTATATTATACATATTTTAAACGTAGAGTAACCCATTAAATGTAAAACCGAAATTATTACTAATGACTGATGTAATATGATCAATTCAAATGGTAGAGTTAAAACTTGGATAACGAAGTTGGCCCTTGTCTGGAAGATAAATTAATGCGTAAAACTCTCTTAACAAAATTAAATAAAGTAAAGATAGCAGTAGCTTTCTCAGATGTTTCCAACAGAAGAAAATGCAAGCATATTCTAGTAGAAACAATTCTAGCCAAACTACACACCCCATATCTCAAAACTTTGTATGGAAGGTATTTCATGCATAGCTATTACATTACTTATACTGAAGTCTCTTCAATACAGCACTTTCTTTTACTTATTGTTGAAGCTAAATAGTTAAATATTTGAAAAGAAAATACAAAATCAGTTTTAATTTTGAAATTATAATTGTTACATCTAGTTTACTTCTACACTATTTTTACTATAACGTCAGAGGCCGCTGGCTATCGTGAAAACTAGTTCCCAAGAAAAAGTGAATGGACCAGCAACATAAAACTGTCGTTAAGGTTTTATTAATCGTAGTCAGGCATACTAAAAAAATTTCTAGTTCTATAAATATATAGGTAGCACTATTGTACTGATTGTTATTTCTGCATCTTCCTACATTCCTTCCTATATTTTCTTGTTACAAATTTCATCCAAACATATTTAGAAATTTGTGTATCTACGAAACTTCGTCTTGATATCAGTGGTAATACACCTTTTCTACTGTTTTTGTGTTAAAAGACGTTTTCCGAATACACTTTGTTTTGAAAAACTGGAAAACTGGAAAAACTAAATAAACCAAAAACCGAAATCACAAACCAAATATGTGCAACTAGTAAAAATCCGACAAAGTAATTAATAGAAGATATAACTTGAGAGGTATTCGCAATTAGCCTAAAAGATTTGGAGACTTTAGAAAAATAACTAAGTTATAGTTTTAGGTTTGGATTAATAAAAAACCTATTTTTAGTAATTTCTTTTATATTATATAAATTAATGTTTTCCTATTTTTTAAATCCAATTTAATTATTATCAGTAATAAAAGCTAATAAACTGAAGTAAGTTTTTCTTTCTGTGATTTTCATTTAATGTATAACAAGGGCGCAAGCGATTCTTGGAACTATTTTTGTAGTTAGTTGTTGTGTGTTAATTATTGTTTTTATTTTATATTGAATTTAGTGGCACCCTAAGAAAATTGAAACCTTACCCCATAATTTGTACTCAATTCATATCCCATGGACCATTTTACAGTTTGATTATACGATACTTCTTCTTCCTGTCTCGAGATCCAATGCTACCATGGCATTATTTAAATTACTTTGTTTGCAATGAATTACTTCAAGAATGGTTTAATATTTATGATACGCATTCCAATAAAAGGTAATTAAATACCACCCTGGTGGTGTGCAAAATAATAAAACAAAAAACGAAACAATCTATGTGGGGATCGGGTGTCTTAACCAGTTTTGTAGTCAAATCTTTTTTGTAATAATATTTATCTTTGCTTTGCAGCAAAGCCATCATTAAGCAAGTAATAGCTGTTTGACTACACACAGTCCTTGAATACGCTACAATTGTTTTTACGATTCTTTATCATCACCAAGGCCAGCGCTATAGCGCGTTCGATAAAAACAAACGGGTTTTCCGTAACTCTCTGCCGCACACAGGGCTGAAACCTGATTCTAGCCGGTCAAAACTCAAAAAACCATTGTTAAAATCAAAGGTATTCTAAGAATTAGTATTTTAGTAGAAAGCTTAGTGAACTCGAAACTACCTGCCGTTTATCGTTACGGCAAATAATAACCATAAAAAAGTCCGATAATTCCGGTAAAATGCAGGTAAGTGTTAAAACACTTCCGAAGGCGCCAATCTGTGTAAATGTATTTGTAGTTTTTTCGTTAACGTGAAAATGTTTTTTTGTAGAACTGTTTTTTTATTGATTTCAATAATTTATAAAAACTGAATTGAAGTGCTAAAAAGTCTTATAAAAGGTAAGTTGACAGCTTGTTGAAGTTGAGTTTTACTTTCCGAATAATAAATGTTTTATTTTGTGGTTTACAACTTAGAAATTTTGCAAGCTCTTGCGTTTGTATTTTTAATATGTTTTTGCTCTAGTATAAAGAATAACATATTTAAAAGGTCAACATGCACAATGATGTATAAACTGAAATACAATCGAAATGAAAAGGGGTAGTTATTAAACGATTAGCAATATAATCTTTGCACGTTATTTCATTTTTAGATATTAAAAAAGCATTTTAAGTTGTGCAATATTTCTTAAAATAAAGAAGAATTCGTGTAAATGCTATTTATTTTACGTCTTTGCCTTATTTTATACTAACATAACTATGTAACTAACTTTTTCTTGGAAAAAGTATAAAAGTATCGAACTGATCCTAGTGGTGATTTTTTTCTTTCTATTTTTATTATTGTAACGAATAGTAAACCCATATACGACGTCATCGAACATTCTAGATGTATCAACCCCTGCGTGTATAACTCATCGACGTGACTCATCAACAGATGCATGTATGGCTCATCAACACCTGCATGTATGATTCATCGGTTATGTTCTAGAACTTATGAAAGATATAAATTGAGAGGTCGCGGGTAGAAGGTCAGAAGCTCAGTTAATGTTTAACCGGCGTCATATTGAAATGTCCTCTGTGTAAATAAATAAATTGTTTAATTGTTATAATAATATATAAATAGTCCTCAAATAAATTTGTAAATATCTAGCATTTGAATAATTAGTTTAACAGTGTATAATTATAGGGTTTTTTAATTAAGTGTATGTAAATAATATTTTCTTTATTAATAGACGATTTAAACAGCATTTTTGTTATTATTTTAAAAGAACGTAACATTATTTTATCATTTTTATACTATTCCAGTAATTTGCTTTCAGTTAAGCCTATAAAATAATTTTGACCGGCTAGAATCAGGTTTCAGCCCTGTGTGCGCCGTGCAAGAGTAACGATATGATAACAGAGACTAGCTTAGTGTAGATTAGAGAACAGTTAGTGCTAATAGTGTAATGCTACCAACGTATATTATGTATGTATTAGCTTTTAAGTCAGCGCGTTCCGAATATGAACGGTGAACGTTTCGTTCTCGATTATAGACAGTTTCTTCACCAGAAGATCCAAAAGTACTCATTTACTCAATTTGTCAACTACGCCACAGTGAAGATATTTCTCCTTGAGCTTCTTACATTTAGATATGTCTTAAAAGCAATAACTTCGTTATTGCTTGGCTTTTTTTCTGTAGCATATGCTACATTCGCAACAATTCGTTGGCAAATACCTTACGAAAGAAATAAGCTGTTCCAATCATTCAAACTTTCAAGTACATTTGTAAATTTACTAACTATAAGATATACTTGTGCTTCTTACCACTGAAGACTATTTTCATCTATAACGTTATGAATTCTTAGTTTAAATTTTAATTGGTTCAGCACCACGGTTATATATACGTGATCAGCCTGACAACAGACCATTCTAGAATTCTAGACCTTGACCTAGGAACCTTCAGAAAAGTTCTTAGTTAATTTTGTTTTTTGGCCTAGAATACCTTCTAGGTCTAGAATATTCTGTTACGTTCTAGAATTCATTTGTACCTTGACCTACATAGTACACTATTCTGTAAACTAAAATTCTGAAAGTGTGTCAAAAGTGATGTACTAAAAGGTTGTTGAAGGTTAGCAGGTATTGAGGAAGTGTGTTTAATTATGTACGTGCAATCAATGTAATCAAAACTAATTTCCATATGGTTTGGAAATCATTAACGTGGCAGTTGTTGTCCTTAACGTCTTACCTTTTGCAGAGTTCTTCATCTACTGCGTTTGATGACATGCATGTCTAAATTTGCAAGAATTCACAGCCCACACAGAACAGACATTAGCATTTGAACGATATCCTTAATTTATCATTTCCGCTGCTTTTTATTAGTTCACATCCTTCAAACTTAGCGTCTTAACAATAAGAAATGGCCTTCAACTATCAAAAATAAACAACTGAAAGCTTGAAAATGAAAAATAACGCCTGAAAATGTATTTAGTAAACGAATATTACTTCCAATGATTGCAAGGATAAAAACAAAAACGAGAAAATGCGGCGAGGTAACAAGAAAAATAATCGGTTTTTATGAGAAAATAACAATATTAGCTTTTTCTTTGGGATATTATTGTCGGGCCAATACTTTCTTTTATAAACTACCCATGAACGTTTCGTAAAAACAGATTATCAGTTGCTGTTATCTAGAATCTATTGATCTATCCTTGTTAGTTAAATATATGTTGTTTTTTATCTTTATATTTATATATCTGGATAAAGCTGTAATAATTGGTTAATAGAAAGCTCTTGACACCTCAAAGCACGAATTATTACGTAATTATCCTTAATGGGCAGCGAGCAAGCCTGATGAAGCGCCTTCAAAGCTAATGAATTAACTTACGTGCATTACTCAACATACTATAATATAGACACATTAATCATGAAATGTGCTTTTTAGTTCTGTTCACCTTTGAACACACGCATTTTGATTGATTTATCCCCAATGGATTAGGAAGTAGGAATTTCGGTTCACTTTAATAAGAGAGACTTGTTCAGACAACCTAAATGACAATGACAAATCCGTTCCTTTCTGATGACTAATTTCAAACCATAAGTACTTTCTGCTAAACCCTTCAGCTCCTAACTCTGAAAGCTTCTTATGACTTTAGAGTCTCTAGTTTTTAATGTGCAGATATTTTAAAATTCAAGACATCCGTTAAAGACTGTAAGTTTCTAGTGTAAATTCTGTTCTAAAGCTACTTAATTATTTATGTATCTAGATCTAAATAACGAAGTTATAGTTCTATACCATTTCAACACGTTCTTACCTACGAAGATGGCCGCTAATTGGGAAGTCGATATAAACTATTAACCGCATTTAATTCTATTGGTTGCCAACTAATTAATGTGGGATACTGGTTCGCAAGAGATGACTTTAATAATTCTCGCGTATCATACCTGTAAAGTTCTAAAACACGTTTGCGACTACTACCAATAGGCCAGTAAAATAGAAACCGTTGGTGGAAATAAATGTTGGAAAGCGGGAGATCGTTTCGATCGCTTCGTTTGACGTCAAATATAAGTATCCTAGGTTTGCACGGTTCTTCGACTCGAGCTTACCTGAGGGCATCAAAAGAACCACGAAATCTTCGGACCGTTTTTAGGTTTTCGCTTATAACTCCAAAGCGGAGCTTTCCAACGAAAACTTCACCATTACACGAATTAAAGACCATTAAATTCTGCGTCGGATGAGTATCCAACACTTTAAATTCGGTCCAGTGGTATGGTCGAAATCGACGGTCGAGAAACGACAATATTACAAATTTTTGATTTTTCGTCAGACCGGACGCCCATAGGCTTTCCGTATAAAAAAATCCGTTGGACTGATTCTGATTGTTAATATAAGTCGAGAAATATCTAAGCTTTGATATTATAGAGGTTGCTGGATTAAATTAATGGCCATTTTTTTGTCATCCCCCATCATAGCAATTAGGATCAATCCATATGAAGTAGTGCAGTACTGGTCGCTCGATCATTTCGAAAAAAGATAATTCTTTGTGTGTTATCACCCCTAACTATTGGTAGATCAAAACCACTGTCATTTTATTTTTATTCCATTTGATTGAAATATGGCAGCCATATTTGTTTCGTGATGCATGACGTTTCTTGCAGTTTTTTGATGTAAACGTAAATCTTGATATCTCAAGAACGGTTGATCCTAGAGACCTGCGGTAAGAATGATTGTATTGCTCACATGTCGCACTACATTCTTTCTCAATCTAAACATAATTTTTGTAGGACGCTTACTTATGGGTGTGATTTAATCCCGAAGATTAAAGTTTTTACAAAAATTTTCGCTTTTATGTGGACATATTCCATATATTCAGATAAAACTGAAGTCTTACGGCGGATTTTCTATTTAAACGTACACGGTTAAAGGTAGTTTATGTATAAAATATTTTAAATCTGAAATTTTACTATTTTGGTATTTATGGGCTTTAAAGTTCTCGTTATGATACGTAATATCAATATTATGTTTAGATTAAAAAATGTAGTTCGACATGTGAGCAATACAATCATTTTTACCGCAGGTCTCTAGGATCAACCGTTCTTGAGATATCAAGATTTACGTTTACGTCAAAAACTGCAAGCAACGTCGTCCACCACGAAACAAATGTGGCTGTCATGTTTCAATCAAATGGAATAAAAATAAAATGACAGTGATTTTGATCTACCAATACTTAGGGGTGATAACATACAAAAAATTATCTTTTTTCGAAATGAGCGAACGACCAGTACCGCACTACTTCATATGGATTGATCCCAATAGCTATGATGGGGGATGACAAAAAATGGCCATTAATTTAATCCGGCAACCTCTGTAAATTCAAAGCTTAGATATTTCTCGACTGATATTAACAATCAGAATGAGTCCAACGGGTCTTTTTATACGGAAAGCCTCTGGGCGTCCGGTCTGACGAAAAATCGAAAATTTGTAAAATTGTCGTTTCTCGACCGTCGATTTCGACCATACCACTGAACCAAATTTTAAGTGTTGCATACTTACCCGACGCAAAATTTAATGCTCTTTAATTCTTGTAATAGTGAAGTTTTCGTTGGAAAGCACCGCTTTGGAGTTATAAGCGGAAAACTAAAAAAGGGCCGAAGATTTCGTGGTTCTTTTGATGCCCTCAGGTAAGCTCGAGTCAAGGGGCCGTGCAAACCTAGGATACTTATATTTGACGTCAAACGAAGCGATCGAAACGATCTCCCGCTTTCCAAAATTTATTTCCACCAACGGTTCATATCGGGTCTAATTTTACTGGCCTACAATGTGTTAAGCGATTCCCAATAAAACGTATTTGCATACCTGAAAGCTCTCTGTGCCAAGAACAAAATCACTACAAATACACATAAATAATAAGCCACAAATATGATACAAGATGATTTATCTTGCAAAACAGAAAAAAAGTAACTTGAATAAGAGTAGAATACTACAGCGTTATTTCAGAGCTCAGAAATATCATAACTAGAAAGTGTAATGGTAGCAATTAACCGCTAACTTAGCAAATTGGTTATAACTCGTTGAACATAAACATTGTAATTATAAAATAATTAAATTGCCCAATTAATGCAAGAGCGGGTAATTGCCTAAAAAAGGGGCATCAACTTGTTTATCAATAATAAATTAATCAGTGAAATTAGAAGATCAATGCTGACTCGACTACTGGTTAGAAATATGATTGATCAGATATTACAATATATAATACAATATGAAATATAATATAAATACAAAGATACAAGATGCTAATAAGTCAATACTAAATAGGTTGCTACGAAATCAACACTTAACAACGTATTCTTTAATCTCGCTCTTAAAATGACGTTTTTGTCAAAGCTTTTTAACTTTGAAGGTTTACGTCTCCAGAACCTTAAATTCCTAGGTCCACATATGTATCTGTAACTAAACAACAAAGTCACAGGCCATAAGACTATCTATGTCTTCAAATATCTTCGTTTTCTGAATGTTTTAAAATTAAACAACATTTTTAGGCTAGGTCTTGAAAACGTGAGGCAATTCAATCTTCTAGGCACTAAGCGTTTAAATTTTAAAACTCGAGTTCCTTGAGGTGCTGTCTTTTCAACGCTATTTTTTACAGGGGTACTTTTTACTAATTTTACGAACAGATACTTCTTCAAATTGATTCAATAGTTTTGCTGTACGTATTCTGCTTTTTGTTTTAGAGTTGTTAACCGTAAATCTATTAAAGTTAATCTATAACATGCAAAGAGCAGTCTAGCTTCTAACCTAACTTTTATATCAACCTCCATCCTAATCTTTTTTTTTAACCTAATCTGCTCTAACTTCGCTTACTGTAGCGTCACGCGTTAATCTAACATACCCTAATCTAACCGGTTCTAGTCTAACTTAACCTACTCAAGCCTAATCAACTTAATCTACTAAAGCTCTAACTTCAGCTTTAATTTCTTCCATTTTAACTTCTATTATAACTCAACCCTGCCTTTAATTAGTTAGTCGCCTCTAACCTAACTTAAAAATATTTCAGCATGAGGTAACCTCGATTCTAATCTCCAACTTAACCTTATCCCTAACCTAACTTTTAACTTAAACAATTAGGCAATCCAACGACCTGTCAAATCTAATTCCGAATGACAGTGGTTGGCACACATGTGTGTAAACAACCATTAGAGCTTGCGTGGAAAGAGCATTTATATTCGTGTTATTTCTAGTTAATTTTGTTGTTTGTTTTTTCTCCAGTGTTTTTAGAGAGCTTTATTATTATTATGCCTGTGACTTGTATTGTTGTTAACTGCGGAAGTCGACGCGATCGTGACAATATGTCGTTTTATAGAATTCCTGGCGTACTGAGTTTACCAAATAAGCCACATAAAAATGAATTGTCGAAAACACGCAGGGCCTTATCGATAGCTGCTATAAAGCCTGATGATTTAACCGAATCAAAGCTAAAATATCAGAGAGTCAGATGCAGCAAACATTTTATAACTGGTACCTAAGTTTCTAAATCTTTATGGAAAAGTAACCTTCTTCAGCGTTTTGAGAAAGGAAATTTTAGTGGTTTTAGTTTCTAATAAATTTACTATTAATAGGGGAACCTGCCTTATTGGAAAATACCTAAAAACAAAACGATGGTTACACACGTAAACAAGAATATAAATTGTTAAACCTACCTTTCACCAACATCTCAGCTGATAATTTTCGAAGATATTCTCTGTCCATTATACAAAAATTCAGTTTATTTAATAAAAAAACACACCAAAATACTTAAAAACACGATCAAACACTGCAACGCCAACAAAATAAATGCTTTGGTTGTAGAGCCTGTCGCCATGTGTGCCAATCAACGTCAGTTTTGTTGACATTTCTACCGCGTGGTTTGGATTGCCTAATTTCCAGCATAACCTAACCTCTAAATTAAATTTAATCTCTAATATCCATTTGCCTTTGCCCCTCAAATGATCCCTCATTTCTGATTACAAGATCAAACATGCCCTACTCTGTTAATTATAAATCGGACTTGATTGGTCTTTCATTAGAAAATAAATCATAACCAGAGAACAGGGACTAACGAGAAGCGTCACTTGACATACCGCCTTTGATGTTTTGGTAGTCGATTTGAATGACCTTCATACGTTCCGCCATCTTTACCCCAAGGTAACCCCAGTAATGGTATAAGGGGTCTATTTTATAAAAAGTATAAAACTGTAACGCAAGGGCCGTTGTATGCATCTATATAAGCCTATGAAATGAGCTGACGGGCTACTTATCTATCCACGCTTACTAGTTGATGGGTTTGACACATGTTTGACATTGACAGAGTTTGAAGGCAAAACCACCAGCAAAATGGCGATAACCAGACATGCGCACACTATTTCAGATCTGGCACAATGCCCATGTGACGCTTCTCGTTAGTCCCTGTTCTCTGTCGTAACTATAATTAAAATTCATTTGTTCTCATAACTTTCTCATAAGTTTCACCGGAAAGCGATTTCTTCTGAAATTATACAAAGTGGGTTAGTTTGTGATAAAACTTGTGATAAGCGACAGTCAAGCAATACACATTTTTAACAGAGTAGGACAACTTGACGACGGCAACTGGATGCCAGACAACTTAGCATCGGGCAATTTAACGCCGGAAAGCTTGACACTTGATACCACCATCGATTTGACGCTGGAGAATTTTGCGATGGCCAACTTGACGCCGAAATCTATTTTATTAAAAAATCTTTTCCTTTTAGTTATAGAGAGTAGAACGTATAACCCACCAACTCAACGACTTATGTAGTTAACTTAAATGGGCCCCAAAATCCTTTGGAATCTGAAAGGCAAGCTTTCAGGGACATAATGAGCGATCTTATAGTAGACAATGACATGTATTCTGTAAAAACCATTTCATATCAATTGTTACGCATAGCAATTATTGAAGAGAAACGAATTGATGTCAACTCATAACAATTCAAGCTGGTTTTGGTATTCTGTAACGTCAATTGTTACGCGTCGATTGAAGAGAAAACGTAGCAATTGAAATGCCACTTGTTGAGAACTTCGGAGGTAACTGCGCATGCGCGCACTGTTGCCATATACCATCGGTCTCGCTAAACTCGACATTTTGATATGTTTGACACCCGCGGGAATTCCCTACTTTTTAAAAATGAGTAGTAAAGATATAAAAGCTGCTGAAAACTAGTGAAAAACAGTTTAATTTGTTATTAGATTTTATGAGCAACAAATAAATTGTTAATTACGGGAAAACTGCGACCAACATGTGATAGGAATATGTTAAATATTCCTAAGTATTTCTTAATAGTCATTTATTTTAATCCTAATAACAAGTTACGGCCTAAAAGAACGATGTTGACAGTTGGAAAGATAGTAAAAACACTTATTTATTTATCATCATGAATGCATGATGTATTAATTTTTATAAATATATACGTATATTAGTTGAGGTTAAACAAAACAAACATTTTGTAACGGCATGTATCCATGCCGGGCCCGGCACCCTCCGGGCGCTTGGGCATTCGTAGTGTTGAGATTTACCTGCTTGTTAACAAAACACGACTACCAAAGAGTGAGGTTAGAGGAACCGGTTTTTAACATAAACGTTTGCGAAATTACTTTTCTTGAGGTTTATTTTACAACTGCATTGGTTTTCTACTGACATAAAAGAATTTTTATACAAATAGTAATGTTTTTGTAATAATAAAACACAATAAAGTTTTGAGGTGAGTACATAACAACGGCCGGATAACAATTGATATGAGTCTTCAATTTATTGTTATGACATAGCAATCGATTGATACAGAAAGTGCTTAGAGAATACCACTTTTGCAAAATCGCTTGTTATGGCTGTCCCATAACAATCAATTAGAGTGTAACAATTGATATGATTGCTTACAGAATAGACCTGAATGCTTTCTTAAGCAGTATGCACTCGGGATTGTTAACCAAGAAAATATTGCACAATTGTGATTGTGTACAAAGAAGGCGTATATAAATACGCAAATGGGACAAAAGAGCTAATTAAAGGCAAATATTGGACTTAAAGTGAAGTTGCAGTACAGGGCTAGGTTAGATTATTCTAGGAATTGAGCTTCTTACATTAGATATAAAGTTAGGTTGTGTTAGGTTCGAGGCTGAATGAAAGTTACAGATTTAGTTGAATTATGCTAAGAGTTGAATTAAAGGAATAAACTAGGTTAGAGATAAAAGTAAGGTCGGAATATTGGTTACATTATGTTCAATAGTAGATAGAGGTTAAATTAATCATTAGTTAGATTAGTCTAGTAGAGTTAAATGGCATTTAGAAATTGAACGTTTTCTTATTTTGATACTTGATTCATCGTACCGGACGCCACTAAGATTTACCAAAACAGATGAGAAGACTGGACCAAAAACATCTAGACTAGAAAACGTAATAAATCTGATCTGTTAAACACCTTTAGAAGGTAGGAAATTGAACAATTATTGTAAGCTGTAAGAACAAGTATCCACACATTTGTAGATACTTGTTCGCCAGAACGTTGGCCACACGTCAAACAACCAGAAAACCAAAACCTTCAATAGGCATACTTAAAGTTAAACTCGTGTTTGTCATATGACTTGAGAATTATAGATTTATTTAGTGAGTCTTTCTTAAATATGGTAATGATAACAAGCCTCTTTGATTACGCTGTAGTGTAATTCAATTTATACTTATCAGATCTTTTAAAAGTTATTTCATTGCTATTAGAAATGGTGGAAAAATATAAAAAGAAGTCGGTGACCAAGTTCTGTTGATAAACCACCAATTGCCATATAAATCCTGTATATTTATGGTTCAAAGTTGTATATAAGCAAGTGGCCTCAGACTTGTTCACGAAGATCAACAGACACGTATATATCAATAGATATTTATGATCTTGCTTACCTATTTTTTTAATGTATTGTTTTAATAACTTCATTTTATTTGTCGCCACTCTGCCATAATATCAGAGCACTCTTAATATATTACTAATTGCTTTTATTTTCACATTTCACAAGTCTGGATTACAATTGCGGTATAAACTAAATGTAATTCGATATTTAGGGCCGGCGGTGGACGAGTGGTGTCAGTGCATCACTCGTGTTCCAAGGGTCGTGGGTTCGAATCCCACTTGGGGCGGAATGGATTTTTCTAATTGGAAAATTCCGCCACCTCAACTATGGATGTGTGTATTCGTGTTGCATGTTAGATGGGGGACAGATGACCTTAGATGTTGGTTCCCCCGTAGTGTAGGCGTGAAAAAAAATCGATATTTTTTAATTGTTTTTTAACAATGCCATGTTTTTTAAGAGTACCTGCGTTGAAATAAATAAATATTCAGTGGCGTGTGTCTACGATTTTAATAAATTTAATTCAAATATCAGTACTAAATTTTATCTTATCGAAATCAACAAGAAATATTAAACTAACGCCAATGAAAATGATGTCAGAAAAGGGTTTCAAAAGCTATTTTGCTCATATCTGTTCATCAGTCATTTAGAAATAAGAGAACGATGTATACAATTTATTTTAGAACTAAGACTTAATTACTTACAAAATAAGAAATTACATAATTATGTAGAACAGTAAAACACCTAAGAAAACACAGAACGATTCTTTTGAAACTGAACTAGTACTAGTGAGATGTTGATGCAGTGCACCATCTGTCATATTTACCAGACCTCCCAAGATATCACTACGTGTGTGCTGCTGTAACGCATTCCTAATAAATCGCATGTGTTTGTTAACCGATTCATAAATAACAATAATTGTTCCTAGACGTGAATTGTTATAGGCCACAGACACTAATCCATGTTGAATGAATCCTGGCCGGCCACGTGTTGTGCAAACAAAAGGTCCTCCCGAATCACCAGGTAACGAATGACCTCTTTGCAATTCTGTTTCACTGAAAAAGGTAGTAGCAGTTGGAAATGCTGGTGGTTTACTCAGCTTGCGCAAAGGTGTAGGATAGACTTGAACAAATTGTAAGACTTCCGGTAGTTTGGGAAACCCAGTAAACTCTACTGAAGTACTTGTACTTGTATGTCCTGCACCAATTAGTATTCCTTGTCTACACAAGACATTGCTATAGTCGGCCAGTTTAATGTATCTAATACGATTGCTTAACGGAAAGGGTTTTTTAAGCAGCCCGAGTGCAATGTCATTCTCTGAACGAAGAGCTCGCTTACCGTCTTTATATTCGTATTTACCAACGAAGTCGGGGTGGCTGTATTGCTGAAGAATTAGCCGTTTAACATAGTACTTGCTATTGCGATTATACATATCTACAGATCCCATACCTGCCTTTACCATTTCAAATAAAAAGTAAGTAGGTGGCATGAAATAAAAGCAATGTGCAGCAGTAAGAATCCATTTTGGGTGGATTAAAGATCCCCCGCATTGATGCCCTGCATGGAATTCGTTTCTGTTAAACCTGCAAATAGTAAACAATAAGTTATAACAGTAGAGATAAATTTGAGTTTGTAGAGAAACTTTCTTCTTGCATAAATGGGAGCAACACTTTGAATTTCAGTGATATGCTCCGAAAAATGTTTACAAAGCATAGGATAAGAAATCGAATATATCGAACTGTTCGAAGTCGGCTTGATAAAATGATAATTATGCCGTATAAACTGAATATTATAGAAGAAAGTCCGCTTGGCTAAATTAGTGTAAATAATAAACTGTTACCGTGTCTTTTGTAAACTGAGCGTGATGTTAGCACGCTTTAATCTATCTGGCACTACCAGTATCTGTACAAAGAACGGGAATTGCCCTTCCTCAGCAGGTTGCCCTCCGCTAATCCTTATACCGTGTACGTATTTAAGTAACAAAATTACAACAATTACACTGCAGAACCTAATCATGTTAGGTACACAAACTTAGAAGAACACGATTACATTAATAAACACTAATTATGGACAATTAATTTGATCTTGTTGATGCAAGCATACTTGATCGAACTACCATAGCTGGAGTTGAACCATCACACACGTTGCTACTTGTGACCTTATTGATCTTGCAATAGTGCACAATCTTCAGTGGTTCTTCTATACATTTATTAGTCCTATATCTGAGATAATATCCACTATCCCTTAAATTTCGGGTTTCTAAAATATTCATGCGCACTGTCTATGCATAGCAGAGAAAGGTGTTAGCCACCATTGGTTGGCAGAGTGGAGAAATTCTGCCATCGTCGTGCTTGTAATGGAAGAGTGTGTTCAAAGTGATAAAAAGAGCTCAAAAGACTGAGCAGTGCTGTTATGTTGCAGCTTATTAAATATTATTGCGTGGGGGAGACTAGTAACTGGCAATTGTGACATACTTTGACTTATCCTCCTTATATCCAAATCCTGAGCTTAGGAGCTAGCTGCAGAAGTTTCTGTAGTCAGAAATAACATATTCTAGTATTCTTTCTTAAGTATTCTTTCTAACTCTATTTTAAAAGAAAACAAGAATAAGTAACTAAATATGAATAGTCGAAGCAGAATCCTGATTTGTAAAATCTGGGGACACAATTACAAAGATCAGGTTGTCTTAGCTTTGCTTATTAAGGCCATCGTCTTATGAAAAATTAAGGAACTACCAAAGAGTAAAGGTGATATAAGAAATAAAGCAATAATCTTTATTCCAAGTCATTTATTTGTACAACTATCTATCTATAAATACAGTGCTATTAAATTAAAATGCAATATACTCTATATTGCATTAGAAAATATGGAAGTAAAGGCATTATGCATAGGCAACCAATTATGCAGAATGTTCGCAGTTAGCGGCGCACTATGGCCATCTCTGTTGTTGTTGTAAGTGCGAAATCGATTAAATTATAAAATTAACAGTATTTCGTCTGCTGATTGACGTGTCGAAAACAAGAAAACAATTGAACGTCGCGTTATCGAGTTATTTTCAAAAGTAACATTTTTTTAACTGAGGCACCTTGTATATTTTTGTAGAAATGGATGGACAGCGGCATTATAAACACAAAAGTTTAATCATTAATTTAAAATAAAAAATAAAGAAGCTATAAGACACTTTTCATTCATTGAATAACTCGAAAACGCGGGCTTCATTTGTGTTTTTGTCTTCGCAATGTTAATCCGCAGAAAAAATGAAAAAATTGGAAGAATAAACGCCTGGATAGTACCTAGAAAAAAAGTGACCTCAATCAATCCCAAATCACCAGTTTGAATTGATGTTGTGGAACAAGTATACCCCACTTGTAAAACTAATTACTCAATGTTTTGAAAAAAAAGATACTACATTACGACTTTCCTGGATGTGTCACAAACCATTGACAAGATTTGGTACGATGTGCTGAAAGGGCGTTTTTCTGCACGATAAAACAACAATAAAACTTTAAATATATCAAAGTGTTTATACTTACTCTACTGTAATGCTCAAAATTTCTTCAGCTTGAGATCTTTCTCTTATTACAAATTTAAATATCAGGTCGTAGGTATTGGTTCTACAGTTGTCTAATTATTAAAAGGATAGATAAAGGTTTCAAAACTCAATAAAATACATTGACTGGGCGCCATCTGATTATGAAGCTTAATAAGGATAGTTAAAAGAATACCTGATATCATTAATCAGAAAATGAAATCAGATCCAATAGTATCAGAATTAGGCTGGAAAAAAATATAAATAAAAACTTTCATAATTATATGGATCAGTTTTACTCATTTTAGTTAAACTTGAAAATATATTTATTCACAGTGGGTAAGTCAATATGTGAACAGGGTTGGCAACCTGTTTTCACAGTTATCCCCAAAATTTATTATAGCCTTCGAAAATATACGAATCAATTTTTGAAAAATCGCTTTAAAACTATCTAAAAAATCTTCACCCTCAAAACCCCGTTTAAAATAAAAATCACTAAATTTAGGATGAATCCCCTGACCTGACAACCCTGTAAATGGTAAAAATCTTCAGAAAGGTTTGACTAATGAAACATAAACTAAATGCACGAATATATCACCATAGAGATAACTACAGCCACAAAAGTGGAGACACTTAACCATAAGTAATGAATGTATTTTTAAAATTATCAGAACCAGACAATCAAATTAGGTAAAAATGCAGAATGTTTGAATTAAAATAAAAGTCTTGTAGCTGGTCTGCACAAAAGTAACCGTACAAGAAGTATCTAACTTTGATTAACATCAGTATCTTGCAAATAGAAGAAATAAGGATTTTAATAGGACATCCTGTACGTTTCGTGTTCTTACTTCATGACAAATACGCCTTCCTGAAATTTTGTCAAGCGAACTACGTATTTATTTTTCTCATCACTTTATAGTGCAATCAAAAAATACGTCGACCCCAGGAACCTGTGAATGTGAATGTTTCAACGGATTTTACATGGTAAAAGTTTATATCACGGGCAGCTCGATCCGTTTACTCTCTATTTGCACTGTAGAAGAATTAAAAACTTTGTAATTACTTAATTGCTTAAAACAAACGAAAGCCAAAACTAACTTTTTCAATAAAAATTAGGATTTGAGGGGGTTTGTCGTGATTCTGAACAACTTTTGCGAAAAAAACAATGTTTCTCATGTAGTACGTTCTCAATGTTCTATTTGTAGTACGTCATGGTTTACATTACTTAGTAAGTTGTTAAGTAATGCACTCGTTCATTTTGTAGGGCTGCATAACTGATATGCATTTGATAATAATCATGCGGAACAAAAAAGATACGAGAATGTATAGCTCTGCAGTAAAACAGACCGTGCCGGGGACTCAAATGTACTTAATTTGGATACGGTTCCGGTTCTGGCACAGAATAACAACAATATAAAGGTTCGGGTTCTGATTTCGGTACTTGCTTTGAAATATAAGGCGGCTTCAGATTCCGATTCTGGCATGACGCCAATATCTGGTTCCGATTGCACCCAAAACCCTGGAAGAGGCTCTAAATGATCTCATTTAGTGTGTACATCTGTACACACAGTATCATCAATATGCAATAAATTAAGATTTGTACTAGTGGAGTTACTGCGCGTTTAAAAATGACCATGTCACCAAGCAGCGTCCAAGCACTCATAAATAAAGATGATTACATATACTTTAACGTAATAATGTAGTAAATAGTGAGGTAGTGCATTGTAGTCCTGTAGTGATATAGTAATGTAGCAGTGTGATGTAGTAGTGCATCCTCGCACCATACAGTGTTATCGTAGCTGATAGTACTAACACGCTGATTTTCTTATTAGTAGCATAGTACGTATCATGACGATGTACAGTTAGTGGCACAACATTATAGTTTTGTAGTGATATACGTGTAAGTAGTGATACGATGCTACAGTAGTATAGTATTACGGTGCTAAGTATTATATACATATACCAGTGCTAAAGTGTTCTAGCAATCTATTTCGGTAATCTGACAGTAATGTAGTGATATAAAGTTGTTGAACTGTAATGTCGTAGTAGTGAAATAGTGAGGTAGTGTAGTGTAGTCCTGTAGTGATGTCGTAGTAGCGGTGTAATAGTGTTGTAGTGCTGTAATACCTCGCCTCATACAGTGTTAAAGTAGCTGATAGTACAAATAAGCTCGTTTTGTAATTAGTAGCATAGCGCCGTGACGATATACAGGTAGTGGGACAATGTTATAGTTTTGTACGGACGGTGGTGTGGTACTACGATTATAAGCATTATATTCTTATACTAGTGCTAGAGTGTTGTAGCAATGTATTTCGGTAATGTTGCAGTAATGTAGTTATACAGTATTGCAAAAATGTAATTGTGTAGAAGTGTACTAGTAAAGTAGTGTAGTTCTGTAATGATGTAGAAGTAGTCGTGTAATAGTAGTGTAGTACTGCTTTAATACCTCGCCTCTTATAGTGTTATAGTAGCTGATAGTACAAATAAGCTCATTTTGTAATTAGTAGCATAGCGTCCTGACGATATACAGTTAGTGGTACAATGTTATAGTTTTGTAGTGTTACGATGATAGGGTGGTATGGTACTACGGTGGTAAGTATTATATACATATACTAGTGTTAACAGTGTTCTAGCAATGTATTTCGGTAGTGTAGCAGTAATCTAGTGATATAGTATTTACGAAGTAGTGAAATAGTGTAGAAGTGTTAATAGTGAAGTAGTGTAGTGTAGTCCTGTTAATATTGGAGTAGTAGTGGTGTAATAGTGTGAAGTAGCTGATAGTACAAATAAGCTCGTTTTGTAATTAGCAGCATAGCGTCATGACGATATACAGCTAGTGGTACAATGTTATAGTTTTGTAGTGTTACGATGATAGGGTGAAATGGTACTACGGTTGTAAGTATTATATACATATACTAGTGTTAACAGTGTTCTAGCAATGTATTTCGGTAGTGTTGTAGTAATGTAGTGATATAGTATTTACGAAGTAGTGAGATAGTGTAGAAGTGTAATAGTGAAGTAGTGTAGTGTAGTCCTGTTAATATTGGAGTAGTAGTGGTGTAATAGTGTAGTAATGCTGTAATACCTCGCCCCATACAGGTTATAGCAGCTGGCAAGCTCATTTTGTTATTAGTAGCATAGTGTCATGATGATATAGTTAGTGGTACAATGTTATAGTTTTATAGTGTTACGATGCGACGGTGGTATGGTACTACGGTGCTAAGTATTAGATACATACACTACTGCTTGAGTGTTCTAATGATCTACTACGGTAGTGTTGCAGTAATGTAATGATATCGTATTGTAGAACTGTAATTGTGTAGAAATGTAGTAGTGGAGTAGTCCTGTAATGATATAGTAGTAGTGGTGTAATAGTGCTGTAATACCTCGCTTCATACAGTGTTATAGTAGCTAATAGTACTGATAAGCTCATTTTGTTATTAGTAGCATAGCGTCATGACGACATACAGCTAGTGGTACAATGTTATAGTTTTGTAGTGTTACGATGCGACGATACTACGGTGCTATACTGGGGCCGCCGAATAGATATAGCACAAAAAAATCAAGGCAGCACAGATTGTTCTGATTGGTTTTATGTGAAAGTGACATTTACAATAAAACATTTTTGCATATGAATTGTTAATTCATTATAAATAATGTCACTTCGAGAGATGCTAGTATAAATAATAACCATACATTTTAAAAAATTGCAGTTTTATTAATTTAAAAAAAATGTTATTAAAAGTTCGTGAGTAAGACAGTTTGACAGTAAACGGATTGATATCTTTTTGGTACAAGTAAACATGCCTTTCAATTTGAGCGGTATATTTGAATGCTACCAATAGAAAGGTTTTGTTAAAAAGAGGGGGTAGTTGTAGGCGGTTTTAATTACTATATCTGTTCAGCGTCCCGAGTATAAGTGTATACCTATACTAGTGCTACAGTGTTCTAGCAATGCTCTTCGGTAATGTTGCAGTGATGTAGTGATATAGTATTTTCGAATTGTAATTACGTAGCAGTGAAAGAGTGTAGAAGTGTAATAGTGAAGTAGTGTAACGTAGTCCTATAATGATGTAGTAGTAGTGGTGTAATAGTGTAGTAAAGCGGTAATACCTCACTCCATACAGTGGTAGAGCTGCCGATAAACTCATTTTGTTATTAGTAGCACTGTGTCATGATCATATACAGTTAGTGGCACAATGTTATAGTTTTATTGTGTTACGATGCTACGGTAGTGTGGTATTACAGTGTTAAGCTTCATATGCATATACTAGTGCTAGAGTGTTTTAGTGATCTACAACGGTAGTATTGCAGTAATGCAGTGATTTAGTATTACAGTGTTGCAGAATTGTAATGGTGTAGTAGTGTGATAGTGTAATATATAATAAAGTAGTTTAGTGGTGTAGTAGTATAATGGTACTGTAAGTTTACTGGTGCTGCAATGCTACATTAATGTAAAGTAATGTGGTAGTGTTAGGTATAGTATGCTATAGTAGTATTATAGCGTCGTAGTCCATTATAGTCATGTCTTCGTATTGCAGTGTCATATCATTATGACACTAGTGGTAGTGTTACTGTAACAATTGGTGTTATTAAAATTGTAGTGATATGAAACGTCACTATACCTTAAAATACCGGGTGCTGCATTGTCGTTACATTGGAAATCGTAAGTTCATTAGGAAACATTCAGCTATTGAGTTCCCTAATTATAAAAAAAAGGTTTTTTAAAGAATATTCAAAGAGTAAGTCCATTTGCCTAATTTCACTTTCTTTATTGGCGAATTTAAAAATCATTCCTAAAAATGTAATGCGATCTTTATGCTGAAATCTTCGGTAATTATTGAATAATTTTTTAACTATAATTGTTATATGAACAAACAGAAAAAAGTGAAATTACACAAACGAAGTCAGCTTTGAATATTCTTCAAAAAACCTTAGTAACATTTTTTGAGAAATATTTAGAGAAGTCAATATTTGCATGTGCCCTAAACAACATGTAATTTCCAACGTTGCGTGCGAAAATATAGCACCCGGTATACTGGCCATGTGGTTTAAAAATCTTTCTTGAATTTTCTGTGCGCTTCAACGATAACAGTGGTCACCTTTTATAATTTCAACATTTTGTTCGCAATAGTACCATCAGTTTGTACAAAATTTCTTCGCCCATCTGTTTTAGACACATATTATAATGAAGCGTCAAGATAGGCCAAAGTATGTATTGCAATGATGATGGTAGAGTGTGGTCTTTGGCGAAAGCTTCCACCATCAAGTGTTCTGGTGTAAAATACTAATTTTAATTCTAATCTACATCTAGTGGCAGAATTATTGCCTAGAAACAAAGTTCAACTGAGCTCAAACTTCCATAAGGAAGAAAAATTGTTTGCGGTTTAGAAAACCGTTCGGATGTCATCAGCTGCTTTGTTCTCGATTCGTTGGTTAAAGTGTCTACCGCATGCTGATAGCTTCGCCATCAGCTAGTGTTGGTATCAATTAGTTCCAGGTATCAAAATTCCAAGTTATCTTTGTCTTCTACGTCTCTAATTTAAAAAGTATTGGAACAACTGTACCTATAAAATGACACGAGTTTGATGAAATAAGAAGAAATGGTTTGTATGAGAAGGTTTTTCCCATCCCCTTCCTTCAGCACTTATCAAGCAGATTCCTGACAGCTTTAACCGAGGGCTATCTAGCACTTTGTCGCAACCAGCGACTTTTCGGCGGTAGAAGCAGTTTTCATCTGTTGGATGCATATTATCAAGAAAGCTTCCGTCATATAGAACAAAATCTTTCATCCAAATACATCAGTTTCGTACAAATGATATTTGAGAATTATTAAGATTGCGCCAGTGAGCAGTTTATGATGATACAGTTATTCACTGTAGTTGCTTTAATTTTCATACTAAACCAAGTGCATGCATATTCTGGAGAACCCAGGATTGTAGGCGGACAAGATGCCAAAAAAGGACAGTTCCCGTTCTACGCCCAAATAATGCTACCATACCTGTACGTGTACCTTCCATTATTTAAGACGTTAAAGTTAAAGGTTCGTGAGCTAAAAAGGGTTATAACAGTATTTCTTGCACACACCAAGAAAATCCTATAAATACTTTTCATTTAAATTTCAGATAATCAAATTCACAGAGCCTTTAACAGTTTACCAAATTAACTTTACATTGGCCGTTAGAAATAATTACCATTTTCAGGCAAAACCAATCTACCGATCTGTCCCCAACAGCTCATAGTTGTGGTGGATCTCTAATACATCCCATTTGGATACTAACTGCTGCACATTGTTTTCACTCAATTGGTCTAATGCTCACTGCAGAATGGTTTAAACGAAATATGGTAATGGCGCGAATGGGGACCGTAAGAGTTAAAGATCTGAAAGACAGGGACAGTGCTGTACGTTTTATTCGACAAGCATACTCCCATCCTAGATATATAACAGTAATGGCTGAGGACTATACTAACTCCTTTGTGGAGAATGATATCGCTGTTGCGCTACTTAAAAAACCTTTTGTATTAAACAGGTTGATAGCAACCATTCCTTTAGCGAATAGTGCAGTAACTTTATGTAAAAAAGGAATAGTTATAGGAGCAGGAGTATACAATGTAGACAATACAACTCTCATTCCCGATATCCTGAAATTTGTAGAAGTTAATACTACAACATCAGATGCAGTTGGAAATAAAGTACGTCGAAACTTGTTAACCAACACTACTTTTTACAGTATAGCAGTGTATACTAAAGGACATCCCTTATATGGCGATTCGGGAGGGCCATTTATATGCCAAAGCGGCAACAGGTCAACTGCAGTTCAGTACGGAATCGTATCTGCTGGTGGCAAAAACAACGAAACTCACCTTATTTCTGTTTACGAGTCGGTTACCAAACATTTGGAATTTATTATGAGTCATATTTTTACGAAAACGCCGAATGCAACATTGGTGGGATACGTTGCTAATAAATCAGTTCTAAAGAAACTGTCCTGTACTCTATTAGGTGTCATCATTACTATTAGATATGTATTAAGTAGGTATTTTGTAAATAATTACTGCTTTGAATTAATTAAATAGTGTGTGTGAAGTTGAATAGCCTATTCTTTGACTTTCATAACTTAACATAACAGAAACACAGTGCATGCAAGTGTTCAAGTATCAACATTGCATTTGGTCGGGAACGGCTTCTTACACCATGGGAGATTCCTGAACTATAGCGTACTTACGGTAGCGTACTATAAGGTACTGCTCTTCCTCAGTCGTCAGTCCCATTAATTTTATTTTTGATATACCCAAACAAGCCCTATGTTGAGTGGTAGAAATTAGTTTTCTAATTGAATCCGAATGCCGACCCTGATACTTCCGAAGTCTTGCGTTGTGATTAGTATCAGATTCGGATTTCGGATCCAGATTCCGATTTAAAAAAAATCGAATTTTGACAGCACTAGTAAAGACTTGATCGAAAGGGCTTGGTTCAAACTTTGCTTGCGATTGAAAATTTAGAATTCCCTACTACAATGCTCGTTAGGTTAAAGTATGAAAGTTGTGTGAATGATGGAGTGTTGTGCTTACTACGATAGATCCATTACCTCCTTTACACTCCGATAAGAGTGTGCTGGAGACCCCGAGACAACATGAAAAAAGGGGTAAATTGGTTGTGTATGTACTAATGGAAATTGGCAAATGCTGTGAAACTTCCCAAAGCTAAAACTTTGTATATCTACATCAGACTTGGAATTTTGAAACTTGAAAGTCCACAGTCAATTTTGAACTCTGAAACATTAAATTTAAATATTTCAAAAATTTGAAATCTTAATAAAATTTTAACCAAATTTTAAAATACAATGGCACTGTCAATATGAAGAGGAAAGGCAATATTCTTTTTAATTTATTTGAAGGAATTTCTCCATATTAACTGTGTCATCTCCTCGATCAAACTCGGAACAAAAAGAAGGGAAGATTGCACATGCACCTGCCATCAAACCAGTCACCACGTCCCATCACACTACACAATGATTTGAGAAAGTGAAGTGCAAAAAGAGAAGAAATGTCAAACAGACTGCAAATGTAATAAAGATTCGAGCGTTCTTACCTTGAGACATGCACTGAGTTTAGGGAGTTGGTTATTGAGTTAGATAAGTGTCCGTAGAGGATGCCAAATAATTAAGTAATCTATTAAGCAATAGTTTGTTCCACCATAAAGCACAGAAGTGACGCTGCATCGATTCATTTATATCGATCATAGTGTCCATAAGATTCGTCTAGAAGGCAGTGGAATTTATTTTTAAAGAATTATCACTGTCGATTATTATTTTCTTTTCAATCGATATTTTAAGTCTAATAGTTTGAGGTTATCTTTTTATGTTTAATATATGTGTTTTAAACATAACCTCCAACTGTCAGACATGAAATGATCCTCGGAAACAATAAACGACACTAGTGTTGCCAACAATTTTTTAAAAATAAATTTCACGGCCTCCTAGACCCCCTTTATTTCGATAATATGATACAAAGAGACTATTTAATAGTTATTTACGTGCCAAGCTTTGTAGATTAATCTTTACGGGCGAGCCTGGAAAGTTTGTGAAGCGAGCGACGAAAGAACGAGCCTCCATAATCCAGTGTACCCAGTAAAGATTAATTGCAAAGCGTGTCGCGTACAAAGTTTTATTTCCACCTTCACCAGCGTTTTTTTTTTAATTAATTGCATACTTTTTATAAAAAGATATTTTGTAATCAAAGGTGGTAGCAGAATTTATAGTTAAGCGTTGACGTGGTTTTGTGGTTAAGCAACAAAGTAGTTTTTTGTTGATGAGCATTGTAGAATTTTACAGATCTCTTTTAGGAGCCCGTAAAGCTTTACAGGGCTGTAGTAGTTGTAACTATTCATTTACTTAGTTACCATAAATGCCAGTAAAGTGTCATTTACATAGAAAGTGGAAATAAAAATGTTTTTTGTACGACCCTGCTATTTCGGATTGTTTACCAAACTTGGTTTTAGAACAGTAGGTTATGTTTACTGGTTACTAAGCAAAAACGCGTCGGTAAGTAATTACTTACCGTTCAGTTCTGTCAAAAACAGAACGGTAAGTAAATTATATGTAATTTATAAAATAAATGCATCATCTTTAGATGTCTCTTGCGTGAAAAATCATTATTTTCTAAATAATTATTGAACTATTTAAAATAACTTATGTTTTTTATTTAAATTTGCTGTGAAAAAATACCCAATAAATAATAATAACAACTATCTATTTATGTTGAAACGACAAAAATATCGTGACATTCAAAAATAAAATTACAAAAGTATCCATGGTAACGACAAAACCTACTTAATAGTTGGTGGATATACAGGGCAAAAATAAATTATCTTGAATCTATCTTTTTACCATCTTTGGGATATTTCCTTAGTTAATACATTTGTATTCATAGTGGTCGTACAAAAAATAGTATAAGCATCTCTAACAGTAAGGAGTTTACCGATCTCCTCCAATATTGGCGACTTCGCTTCGCTCAGTCGCCAAACATTGTCGTCGATCGGTAAACTGTCCTTACTGTTCTCGATACTTAATATACTATTTCTATTTTGCGTCTATAATAAAGCTGTTAAAGCACCCAAAACAGTGCGTTAATAGCTCATTTAAGTGCTTTAATAGCCCAACTTTTTCAAAGTTGGTAGGATTGAAAAAATAATTGAAAAAGGCAGAAAATTGACAAAAACTTCACTCAATTCTCTGTACCAATCAATGAACTTTCAAATGTCACATCAGTGCTGTAACTACCACAAAAATCCCTCAATTTTGAAATTGCGATTTTTTTATTTAAAAAGGGAATAAAAGACGAAAAATAGAAAAAAAAAGCATAAAAAACTCGTTTCATAAGTCATTATTGCACTCGTCCTTGAGAAAACTTGCCGCAAGCGGATCGTTTTCTAAGTTTGGACTCGTGCAATAAATTTTGCCTTATGAAACTCGTTCTTTAATATACTATTTATTAGTCAATTTGATAGTACCTCATATCAAGAATTGGACAGCGACAGACACATGTCTAGTCATAGCCTGCTTCAAGCCTCTAAATCACGTATTTAATAGTCTTCAGGTATAATTCACTAGAGCAGTTTTAAATGTTTATCAAATGTCGTCGTCTGTATGTGTGTTATGTCCGCAATTGTGCAACTTTGACAACAATTCTGAACATGGTTCTACAACGCCCGCTTTTGTTTTTGTACAAGCACATTTTTCACCGCAATCTTGATTACAGTATTATATGTTATCAATATCAAAATCGAAGTTGAGTTGACATGCGACAAGACTTTAATATGATGACGATGGCAAAAGAAAATGAAAACAATGCAAAAGCAATTATTGTAGCAAGGCATTTGTTGTAGCGGAGGCTTTGCTCTGCAATTTCAATTATGTGGTCGTAGAACACATACTGCTTGGGTATAAATTATCTCGAGAAAATTTGCGGCGTTTAACCCTCTGCGGCTCTGATTTAATTGTTCATTGTTCAATAGTAATTTACGTTATAAGTCCTGGAAATGGAATTTTACAGTTGAGTAAGATGTTACGGACAAGGCGACGAAGGAGCCGAGTCCGGAACATCGAAACGAGACTGTAAGACCATTTCCAGGACGTATGACGTAATGCGTTTTATTTCATACTGCAATTATTGGAATATTGGTTTAATTTAAAAAAAATTATATAAAATAAATTTCCGAATGCAAAATATGGACATCTATGAAGAACGAGTTTCCATGGTAACTGATTACGTACTAAAACGTTGTCCAGGTGATTGATTGTATTTGCGTCCGGTAAAATTTTTTATTTCATACTGTCCGGTAAAAGGGTATTTACCGGACTCATTTGAGTCCGGTAAATGAATTATTACGTTACAAGGCCGGTAAAAAATTTTACCGGACTGAAAATCCAATTTGAGTCCGGTAAAAAATTTTACCGGACTGAAAATCTAATTTGAGTCCGGTAAAAAATTTTACCGGACTGAAAATTTTAAATGCATTTTTTTAAAAAATGAACAATGTGAGGCAGTATGAAATAAAACGCCTTACGTCATACTTCCGGTAAACCATTACAGTAGCTCGTTTCAACATTCGAGACTCGGCTCCTTCGTCGCCTCGTCCCGAAACGTTTTCAACTCGCTACTGTAAACTTGGGTTTACCGGACTTATAACGTAATATACTATTACAGTCACAAGTCCTGTAAAATTTTTTACAAGCATACTAGACCGTAAAATCGCATGTTCTGGACTAAAAAGTTTGACGTAAAACTGACAAATGTGACACAGTATGAAATAAAATGCATTTACGAGGCTGGTTTAATAATTAAAGTAAACAGCAGACAGATGGCGACACAAATCCCAAAAACAAATGATATTTGACAAGTGTCAATCTCTAGAAGCTTTCATGTGAATTTTTATTTCAATACTCTTGTTAGTTTTTGTCTGGCAATTTGTTAAAAAAAAGTGTTGTCGGTGCTTTTTGTCATTATGCAAAAAAATGAGATAAAATTCTTCGTTTTGGAAAGTAAAAAAACTAAGGAGATAACCCTCTGCGGCTCTGATTTAATTGTTCATTGTTCAAAATCCATTTACGAGGCTGGTTTAATAATTAAAGTAAACGGCAGACAGATGGCGACACAAATCCTAAAAACAAATGATATTTGACAAGTGTCAATCTCTAGAAGATTTCATGTGAATTTTTATTTCAATACTCTTGTTAGTTTTTGTCTGGCAGTTTGTTTAAAAAAAGTGTTGTCGGTGCTTTTTGTCATTATGGAAAAAAATGAGATAAAATTCTTCGTTTTGGAAAGTAAAAAAACTAAGGAGATTGATTAAAGGCTGATTGGATCTTGGGGAGTCTTCTCCGTTATTTAAAACTTTGCACACATTGGTGGCCGAATTCAAGCATGGTAGAACGAGCTGTGAAGACGCACCTCGTAGGGGACGTCCAAATAAAGTGTCGACCTCAAAAATGGCCGATAAGATCCACAAGACAGTACTGGAGGATCGCAGGCTCAAGATGCGTCAGATAACAAATATGGTTGTCATTGCAACTGATCGCGTGCATAACATCGCGCACAAAAATTTAGAAATGAAAAAGCTCTGTGCGCGATGGGTGCCGCGATTACTCACGTTGGAACATAAACAACGTCGAAAGGATGCTTCAATTGAGTGTTTGAATCGTTTCAAGCGCAATACCAACGAATTCTTCCGTCCGTCGGTTCATAACAGTCGATGAAACTTGGGTCCATTATTATATTCCTGAGAGCAAGGGGCAGTCGAAACGATGGATTGAGAAGGGAACAACGGCACTAAAAAAGGCAAAAATGAGTTCATCGGCTGGCAAAGTGATGGCTACCGTCTTTTGCGACGCGCGAGAAATAATATTCGTCGACTACTTTGAAAAAGGAAAAACCATCAACGGCGAGTATTATGCTAGCAACGACTGAATGAAGAAATCAAGAAGGAACGGCCTCATTTGACAAAGAAGAGTGTTGTTCCATCAGGATACCGCACCAGCGCACACCAGTGTGATTGCTATAGCAAAAATTCACGAGTTCGGATTCAACCCCATATGACTTTCACCTTTTTCCAAATCTAAAAAAATGGCTTGGCGGAAGAAGATTTTCAACCGATAATTAAGTTATCGACGCTGTAAATCGCTATTTTGCAGAGCTCGACAAAGACTTTAATAAAAATGCCATAAGCGCTCTGGAACATCGATAGACCAAGTGTGTCGAGCTAAATGGGGACTCCGTTAAAAATAAAAACATTTTATTCAGATAAATTGTTTTTTCCTCCTCGTTTACCTTACTTATCAATCCAGCCTCGTATAGTAAATTGTATAAGGAATATTTCCAAATAAGTATGAAATTTTCCAGTTGTAGGAGGTGTACGCCTTTGTAACATTTTTCTCTTAAAAGTCTCCACCTAGACCATGTAATCTTCACACGGCCAAACATTATGATTTATTTTCTCTATTCTTATCAATATCAATGGACTAGTTATAACAGTAGAGAGGTTAGTATTACTGGGTTACGATGATACGATATACCGTGTGTTCGGATTTGCTATAGTATTGTTGTAATGCTGTAGTGATGCAATATTGTAATTTGTACTTTTGTAGTGTTGTAGTAGTTTAAACGGCCACAGTGTAATGTGTAGTAGTGTTATGAATGTTATAACAGTAGGAGGCTACAAAAGACTTAAAAAAATAATGGAGCTGGATGAAGATGGAAAACGAGGAAGAACAGCTAACGAGATGATAGTGCTAGTAATCCAGACAAATTAAATAAAAATAGCGGTAAATCTTGAGGTAAGTCCTTGGAGTTTTGCGTAGACCTTCTTTGCGGGTTGTTAAAATAATCCCCTAAAAGTAGCCACCTAAAGGTAGTGAGCTCGAAGAGATGAGGGTAAACAACGCTCCCTAACGGGTTTTCTCGTTTTCTCGGAACTATTACGTTTATCAAGATGAAGGAGGTTAGGTAAAATAAAGTTTATTTAATTCCCTACAAAAAATGTCGGAATGTTTTTTCGTACCTCGCCTTCTTTTTGTGTTATCGAAGAAAGAAAATATGTCATACATATATCAGCAATTTCCACCCGTAAATTTGCTCAAGAAACTTTCGTACGTAAACTTTTCAGCTATAAACACGTTTACTTAACAGAAAACGAACTGCATAGCAAGAACGAACTTGATGCCAAACCAAGTACCACGGGGCAGTGACCGAACACTTTTATCTCCTTGTTGGTTTAACGGAGATAATCGCTGACTGTGAGAAAAGTATTTTTTATGTCTGCTACTATAACGAAATCTCCGTTTTAAAACCTTGAAAGGACAGATGGGATAAGCTTGATAAGGTTGGGTCCTCCGGTCAAACCTTGATTCAACGATGGAGAATTTCGTCGAGTTTTCGGAAAAAAGTTTTCAGGAAACAATGATTTCCATCACTTCAGCTCTAACGAGATGTTTAGCTTTTGTTTCTTCTCCGACATCCGATAGAGTGACGTTTAGTTATTTAAATCTGGAACCAGAATTGACGCGTGAAGCAAATCCACATATTTTCGGTTGGTCTAGGGCTCAGTTCATCTTCTAAGTATCATTCAAAATTTTAACCTCAATATCAAACATGCTGTGATTTTTCGGTTGTAGCTCTGTCCCTCCAAACAGATTGAGTCACTTTCACTGCTTCCGGGATTGGTGCCCTAATACAGATGCTGACATTTTGCGACGCCCTTCGGTCGAAGAATGTATCGTTGATGCGGTCCGGTTTCGAGCGCCTGTACTTGTTACCGATAGTACACTCGTCAGCGGCGGGACCCAGGGCAGCTTTAGTGAGGACTTGGTGTCCAGGGCTCTTCGTCCAGGTTTAAATGGCTCACACTTACAGGTTATTATTAGTACTATTCAAATAAAATTCCAAGCAAACCTATAGTTTATTAACCACAATATCTATTACTATGTCAAGCCAAACTAACACCTTAAGCACTGATCAGGAAAAGGGTTGGAAACGGTTACGGTGCAACTATATGCAAGCAGGGTGAGGCGGTTGAATACACTATAACTTGGTATCCCGGTGTCAGTTTGGAATGGTTTGTATTCGGTAATGTTCGGTGTGTTCGGTATGGTCGTATTCGGTATAGTTGTATTCCGGAATGTTCGGTACGATTGTATTCGGTAATGTTCGGTACGGTTGTATTCGGGAATGTTCGGTATGGTTGTATTCGGAAGTGTTCGGTTCGATTCGGTTATACTCGGTAGTGTATTATATTCTACTGCTCACCTGAAGTGATTCTGATCGGTCGGTTCGGTATTCGGTTCTTCTGTTCGGCTGGTTCTCTTTAAGTATAGCGGAAAAAGACTGATCTAATAGTCCGGCGAGCCAGCTTATATACCCACTAGAATAAGTGGGGCCGAGCTAGCGAGTGCCAACGGCTAAGAGGGAAAGGACGGGTGGGGCCGCGAGCCTTGTTCTTCTCGGAGAAGAGCGAGGTCATGCGGCGAAACTTGCATGGCAGTTGTAAATAGCAAATACATATACAAATAAATAATTATACCTCGACATAAGTAACTTCGATACAATTTCAGTGACGATTGTAGAAATGTTGTGATTCGTCATCCATTAAGAGCCCGGTCAAGAAGTCTAACGACGCGATGTCCCCTGACTGTAATTATCCACAAATGTATCTACTTTCACTGCTTCACTTCTCTTCTTTTCCGTCGCTTCCGTCTACGATTACATAATATAACACTTCGTAATAACGCACCGAACCTCCTTTTCCTTTCGCAATTTTATGTTTCTCTCTAAGGTTCATTTTCAGAGCTACACTGCATTTTTGAAATGAATATGATTTATCACAGAAGATACAGGATTTGACAGTTCCATTTGGAGTGCCTTTCTTTCTCGTCTGTTTCTGTTTAGATTCTTCTTTTGTTACTGAACCTAAGTTTTGCCAATTTGAACAGCACTCCACCATAATCTTAAGAAAATCTATCATTGTCTTGCTGAAATCGGTCTGTGAGACCCTTCTCATTGACGTAGTGTGTATTCGACCAAAGCAGTACCTACAAGTGTACCAATACCAAAATTTTCAAGAGTATGTAGTTTCCTTTGTGATTGCTGCAATGCAAGATGTAAAAGAGAAATGAGAAATCGGCTGGCAGTGAAATTTCCGTGGCAGGAAAATGATTTTCCGAATTATTAAATATTAAACCCATAGAAGATGACGGTTGCTAGAACAATCTCGGCTCGAAAAAAGTAGCATAACTTTTTTCATCGTTATAACTTCGAAATGTAATTTGGCAAAATTATTTCTATGATAATGACAAATCGGCCGGCAGTGAAATTTCCGTGGCAGAAAATCAATTTTCCGGATTATGAAAAGCTAAACCGATAGAAGCTGCCGGCTGCTAAGTCAATCTCGGCTCAGAAAGTGTAGTATAAGTTATCCTACATTTTCCGAATCGAGATTGTTCTAGCAGCCGGCATCTTCTATCGGTTTAATATTTTATAATCCGGAAAATCGTTTTCCTGCCACGGGGATTTCACTGCCAGTGGATTTGTCAAATATTAAACCGATAGAAGATGGCGGCTGCTAGAACAATCTCGGCTCGGAAAATGTAGGATAACTTATACTACACTTTCTGAGCCGAGATTGATTTAGCAGCCGGCAGCTTCTATCGGTTTAGCTTTTCATAATCCGGAAAATTGATTTTCTGCCACGGAAATTTCAGTGCCAGTCGATTTGTCATTTTCATAGCAATCATTGTGCTAAATTACATTTCGAAGTTATAACGATGAAAAAAGTTATGTTATATTTTCCGAGCCGAGATTGTTCTAGCAGCCGGCATCTTCTATGGGTTTAATATTTAATAACTCGGAAAATCGTTTTCCTGCCACGGAAATTTCACAGCCAGCCGACTTCTCATTTTCATAGCAATCATTGTGCTAAATTACATTTTCAAGTTATAGCGATGAAAAAAGTTATGCTACTTTTTACGAGCCGAGAATGTTCTAGCAGCCGGCATCTTCTATGGGTTTAATATTTAATAATTCGGAAAATCATTTTCCTGCCACGGGAATTTCACTGCCAGTCGATTTGTCATTTCCATAGCAATCATTGTGCTAAATTACATTTCGAAGTTATAACGATGAGAAAAGTTATGTTATATTTTCCGAGCCGAGATTGTTCTAGCAGCCGCATCTTCTATCGGCTTAATATTTTATCGCCTACCACTATTGAAACTAAAACTTTATTGTATCCATTCAACGAGAGAAAGTGCCACTTTGTCTGTCTAGGCAGGTAAAAATTTTTACCTGACTGGTGATAGGCAACCCTACTTGCACCTATTCTAAATTAGCATCCTGACTAGTTACGTTAACATTTTGTCTTAAACCTTAAAGAATAACCAATGTACCGTTTTAAATTTAGATTTTAATGCAATTTTTAGAAAATACTTAGTTATTTTCATAAATTTAGTTTGGAAGTTCATGTAAAAAGAGTTGCCTGTGTTAACGTGACTGTCGAATGTCAACAAACAAAGCTAACCTACATCGATTTTGCTAGAGTAAGCGTCTCTCTTTGCCTGATTATTATTCGGCGAAATTCTAAATGTTCAAACCTTCAAACTAAGGTAAATACAATAGATTTAGCAAAATCTTAATAATATAATAAACCCTGATTCCGTTTCAGATTGATCAAAACAAGAAAAATGAAAGACAACATCAACTATTTCTGGAATGGTGTGCTAAAAATCGTCACCAAATACACTGAAAATGTACTAATGGGATATTTTGCCGAAATGGCAAAAAAGTACTCACCTCCAACCTTGTGGTCTTACTATTCTATGTTGAAAGCTACGCTAAATGTAAAAAATAACCTTGATATTGGTATTTATAAAAAACTGGTGCCATTTCTCAAACAAAAATCGAAGGGTCACACTCCGAAGAGATCAAAAACATTATCACAACAAGAAGTTATTAATTTTTTATTAAATGCCCCAGATATTACGTATTTGATGATGAAGGTAGGAGTTTGCTAATAAATAACATATTGACATTCCATAATTTTTTGATGATTTTAGGTCGTTACAATCTTTGGAATTGCTGGAGCCTGCCGTGCAGACGAATTAATTAAATTAAGTACTGATGAAATAGAGGACAAGGAATCTATTCTCATTGTACATATCACAAAATCAAAAACCAATAAGTCTAGAACGTTTATTGTAACAGCTGATTTCGAGGGAGGAGTTAAGCCCATCCAATTGTTCAAGAAATACTTAGGGCTGCGCCCTTCACATATTGACAGTAAGAGATTTTTTATTTCATATAGACAAGGAAAATGTACAATTCAACCAGTGGGCATTCACACAATTGGCGCTATTCCAAGCAAAATTGCTTCTTACCTTAACTTGCCAGATGCTTCATTATATACTGGCCACTGCTTCCGCAGAACATCCGCCACTCTATTTGCTAATGCCGGCGGGAGCAAAGAGAATCTTAAACGTCATGGTGGGTGGAAAAGCGACTCCGTCGCTGAATGTTATGTGGAAGAGTCAATCGTAAATAAAACAAAGATTGCAAAAACGATTCTTGGTGGTGTTCACCAACAGCCAACGGTAGTAAATACTGAAGTTGATAGTTTCATGGATAATGAAGATACGACGATTTTACAAGAGGGTTTAACAAGTGAAGATAAGGAAAAGAACAATTCTACTAACAACATCGTAAACACTTCAAAAACATTTTCAATATTTGCTCCTTCCACATCTGGTATTAATTTTCATAATCCCAGTAGCTGTACATTTACCTTCAATATATTTAATAAACCGTAATATGTACTTTTTCATAATAAATTCAAACTTATGTATGAGTATTAAAAAAAAATACAACTAAATTGTTTTTGATGCGGTAGTGTGGTGGTAGGCGATAAAATATTGTATGCAACACGGCAGTAAAATGTCTTTGTCGGACTCGTTTGTTTGCTCCGCCTCGGCTTCGCCTCGGCTCGCAATTTCCAAACTCGTCAGACAAAGTAGCATTTTACTGCCTTGTTACATAAATAGCTATTATAATCCGGAAAATCGTTTTCCTGCCATGGAAATTTCACTGCCAGTCGATTTGCTATTTTCATAGCAATCTTTGTGCCAAATTTCATTTCGAAGTTAGAACGCTGAAGAAAGGTATACTACATTTTCCGGACCGAGATGCACTGAGCAATCGATATATTTATTAGAGATAAAAACTTTGTTTTCTTCAAAAAAAGAAAATAACTTCCTTGGAATTTTGTTCTGGTCATTGATGGAAAGAATTATCGATAAAAATCGATGTGTTTTTAAAAATTGACACCGAGTCGGTCTCTGGCCGGCTGCTAGCTCCGGCTGCCAGTTTCAGGTTCGTCCACAATAGTACATCCCTGTAAGGTAGGTATATTGAATTTGAACAGATTGTAGAATCGGTCTACAACTAACTCTTATCAAGCTGGCTACTATCATTTAGAGCAAAGTTTTCTTTCATTAATTATTCTTTCTAGACAGTTTCATATTTTTCACATTATATTTTAAGTGCTAGAAAAAACATTTTGATGTTTGTGCCATAGAAAAATTTAAGTGTGACATTTATCATGAATAAATTATTCGCTATAGCCTCAATTGTGTTACTAAGCCAAGTGAATGGAGAAGAACCCAGAATGTTTGGAGGGCAAAATGCCACCAAAAAACAGTTTCCTTTCTACGTTCAAGTACTAGTACCTCTAATGTACGTTTTTGGATGCTTCTACCCTGTACAATTTTATATTTAACTACTTGGTGTTGTACTCAGCAATTGTGCACAGTAACTATTTTTATGTAAATTCAACATGACCAAACACTAAATTAAATTAATGTTTTTGTACTCGTTTTGACCGAATACATAAACGATAAACCGAAGAAACCTTATGGCTTATGTGCCTAATTTGACACCTGCCAAAGTTCACCAATATCAAATAAATTGACACTTTTTACAATGTTGTGTAAACGTTGTGTTAACTAACGTGCGTTAACGCGTTGTGCTTCAAATCATCGCACTTGTAACTAAAATAACTATCCACCATTATATCATGCTGATTTATGTTTACAGATCGAATCAAACCATTGATCTTACTCCGAGAGTACACGGCTGTGACGGATCTCTAATACATCCAAAATGGATACTTACCTCCGCACATTGCTTTCAAAGACTTGATTTAGTAATCACCAAGGAAACATTTGTAAGAAACATGATAATGGCACGGATGGGTTCTGTGAAAGTCAAAGATCTTAAAGATAAAGACAGTGTCTTGCGTTATATTCGACAAGCCTATCCCCATCCCGAATACATAAGAGTATCATCTGACGATATTACACCCATTCTGGTCGAAAATGATATCTCTGTTGCTGAACTCAAAACACCTTTTGCATTGAATGACCGAATAGCAGTAATTCATCTGGCAGATAGTACAACACCTTTATGTAAAAAAGGAATCGTAATAGGGGCAGGATTCTCAGAGATACGCATGTCTGAAGAGCCCACACAGGGGCAAACTGAAGAAGATGCTCACGTTAAGCTCATATTTCCCGAAATCCTGAAATTTGCTGAAGTTCAAACTCTAAAGGAAGTGATTCGACCTCCAGTTCCTCGAACAAACACGACTTTTTACAGCAAAGCGGAATTTGATAAAGGGCATCCGTATATTGGCGATTTAGGAGGGCCTTTTATTTGCCAAAATGGCAGCAAGTCCGGTGCAGTTCAACACGGAGTTACATCTGATAGTGTTGTTTCTGACGCTGCGAAAGGAACTGTTATTACTATCTATGAGTCTATTGATAAACATTTGGAATTTATTATGCACCATGTTTTCGGAAATCAAATAATGGCGCAGCAATATTCTACGGCAGTTTCAGAGAAACTATCGTTCACTCTTTTAGGCATCATCGTCGCTGTTAGATGTACATTATTGTATTTTATAAAATAATTATTTTTTGTTATTTATGAAAATTAAATATTAGCTAACATTTAAGTGTTATTAATGGCGTACTAATGAATTTTGCATTTATTTTTTGATACTTATAATAACCTCTGATTCCTAGTATGCAATAGCCCTTAAATTGGTGAAAGCATCTTTGTAGAAAACTCTGTAGTAACCTGAGTTCTCTTAATTGTTCTTGTTATTAAGCAACTAATGCATGATTTGAAGTTACTTGTTCCTCAATATCCTTTAAACAAACGTATCCGCAGCATATCAGTCAAATAAGCTTTTATAATCAATTATTCAATGGATCTTTAGAAAATCAAATGTGATCAAAGAGAAGAGTGTAAATGAAGAATGTGTGACGCCGACGAGTGAGCACGTTTATAGCTCCGACCTTAGAGAGCTAGTAGAGGATGGATAGTAACCTTACTCCCATCAGTGCGTAATGGTAGCATTGCGGAACAATGCGTGCTAATTGAGCGTATCTCCGAACAGGAAGTGAACACCTGGAAGTTCAAAAAAATAAATAAATCAAATACCTCAGTGTCAATAGGGCCTATTTTAGGTATTGAGATGATAGGCTATGAGGAGGAATTTCTTAGGTGGTAGACTACTACAAACAACAGAAAAATTAAAAACGCGATAGTTTTTGCGCCCACTAATCAGTACCGAAACTGACCACAATGGCCAAAGATTTTATCAATAAAGATTTAGCAATAATATTTTAAAGGGGAAAAACCGTACTATCAAAAGATCCTAGCAAAACTGAGAGAAAATTCCGAAAATATTCGACATACCACAACCTGACCTTCCCCCAAACAACCGGATTAAAACCTCCTAATATCATGTATTACTATTAATAGCTATTACTATTTAGCCTTGGTAGTGTAATGTCTGGCGTGCCGGACTTTCACCCAAGCGGCCCGCGATCGACTCCCGGCGCCGGCAGATCTGGTTAAGGTTTTCTGCAGTTTTCCTTAGCTGTGACACAAATGTGAGATTTGCGCTGTTCCATCTGTAAGTCGGCTGCAGCCGCACATTGGGCCTACATAATAATAATAATCGCCCCCGCCCTCCCGCACAAGCTTATAGCTTCTGGGGCCTTGGTTTAGGTTATGGGTAGTAGTAGTTATTATTATTATTAATACTTCTTTAGAACCCCACATGTTAGCTTCTAGCATTGTCAGCTTAACTGGGAAAAAGAAAACGAAAGATCAAATCGTCAAGAACCTTCAGCTACGACCACGAAACCCAAGAGGGACATTTAGAGGTAGTTCCGTAAAGGTCTGCGTAAGGCTAGCAACTAGAATCTTTGACCTCCACAGGGACAGAGGAAAGAAGCAGCTAACTACCATTGACGACACCTACTGCACTCTTTTCCAGGCATCGATGGCTGTGGATTACCACTCGGTTACCCCAAACCTGACTACCAACAAACCTGTCCATATGTCAACGAATAACTCGAATTAAAACTGGAAAGAGTTTAAAAGGAAAAAAGTGTAATAAAAAAAAACTTCAAAGCCTGGGAAACTGACCCTCGGAAAGTTGGTGATTAAAACATTTAGGTTTTCCGAACTTGGGAGTCTTGGAAACATATAGTCTTCGAACTCGAAGACTTGGAGACTTTGAAATTTGAATCTTGAAGTTTTGGATATTACAGTCTTGGAAATTTTGTGGTCTAAAGTTTTGCGGTCTTGGAATCTCATAATCTCGGAATCTTGAAGTTTTGAAATCTTGGAGTTTTGGGATTTTGGGAATGTTGAAGTTTTCGAATTCTAGTGTCTGACAATGATTTCAAAATTTTAAAATCTCATAACGTTATAGGACCTTAGAAAACGACAGGCTTCGGAAAAACTAAATTAATTGGGAAATTCCCTTGGAAGATTAAGTTATCCCAGTCAGCAGGAATGAGACGCGTTAACCCTAAACAAGCAGTCTAAAATATTTAGAAGTTGCCCACACATTAGGAAAGATTCCAGGATATCCCCGGACGTCCAGAGAAAGAGAAGCGTTTCCGGAAAAGAATGAGGTTACGAGGACGACAGTAGGCATAATTTCTGAGTGTTATAACGGTTGTTCTCTCTTGTATTTTCGGTATTTTTGGATCGATTTAAATGCGATTTCTTGTGATCAAATCAGTCTGTCGTCTCCCATATGAAGGACGACGGAGGTGAATCGTAAATGGAAATATGGTTCCTCAATCCAGTTTTTCCTTTATAAAACTGCAAGAGTTATAAAAACTGTGTCTGTTTCACTGAAAAATTAAGAAAAAGGCATTATCAAGAATTAAAAGAGATATCGATGGGTTGTCCCATTTAGAAAGACCCAAACACTAATTGACCATTCTTTACAGAAGTCCATGTATTACCGCATTTTTAAATATTGTGTAAGTAATTTCTCAACACTTGGCAGATAGTACCTTTTCTGTGATCAGGCAAGCTACCATCATTTAAATTTTTCAATAACATCTTTCCAGACAGTTTTACATTAACAAGGGAATAGTAAAAATCGTCTTGAAATCGTACGGTTTGTGGAAGTTAATGACAGAACTTTTAAGAAGGTTAGTTCCTGAAAAAACATAAACTTTTTCAGCGAAATGCAGTTGAATACAGAGCAACATCTGTTTGTTGGTAATACGGGTGGACCTTTTGTTTGAATAAATGGTAGCACATCCAGTGCATTCAGTACGGAATTGTATCTGAGATTGTCATAAACGAGTTTGGAAAAACTGTTACTAATATTTACAAACATCTGGAATTTATTATGGGCCATGTTAGTAGCAGTAAAGTAATAACGTACACTTCAAGTACAGTTCTAAAAAAACTGCCCTGTACTCTTTTGGATCTTACCATTGCAATGCACATACATTAGTGTATTTTTGCAAAAGTATTAGTTTTGGTGATTTGTGAAAATTACTATTAAAGTGGCTGCTGTCTACCCAATACCAGGTTTGTCAGAAAGTAATGTGTGGTAGATCTACACGCAAGTGCTTCTCGACGATGACTCAAAAACGTTGAGGAGGAAGTTCTGTTAAGACGAGGTTCTGGTGTGGGTGGATTTGATTCTTACCTCACGGCAGGATCTGATAAGGTGCTAGTTACCCGCTGCCTGACCAAGACGAATGAAGAAGAATTAAAGTGAAGAAATCTATCCCAGCAAGGGGGTGCTTGCGTGAACCCATTGGGAACTGCATGCCACCAGATAGTGTCTCGGAGATAAAAGTATGAGAGTTAGGCGTTGGATGTGCAATTCCAGTCGTCTGATCCTTAGAAACCACCTAGAGCATTATGCTCAAGGGGCGTTGATGCGAATATAGAGCTTCTCACGTTCAACGCAACTTCGCCTTAACGAGTACATAATAATAATAATAATTGCTACAACCCATAATCTGAAACCAGGCCCCAGAAGCTATAAGCTTGTGCGGGAGGGAGGGGGCGATTATTATTATTACGTAGGCCCAACGTGCGGCTGCAGCCGACTTACAGATGGAACAGCGCAAATCCCACATTTGTGTCATAGGTAAGGAAAACTGCAGAAAACCTTAACCAGATCTGCCGGCAACAGGAGTTGAACTTGGCCCGCTTGGGTGAAAGTCCAGCACGCTAGACATTACACTACCAAGGCTACACACTACATACCGGGATTTTACTTCGGTAGGCTCAAAACGAAGCTCTATCAGGAGCCTACCATGCCTACAACTGGAAGATCGAGGTGGAGAAACGTAGCGACTCAGACAGACGTACAGACCCACGTAATAGGAGTAGTCCTAATGCTGGACGAGGGGTTCGCCCCTTTGGTTGAACCCAGATGGATGAGCACGTTTATAGCCCCGGTTCTAGCCTGGAGCGCTAGTAGGCGGTGAATAGGCAACCTAGCTCCAACCTGTGAATTACTGGTAGCATTTGCTATGCAAATGCACACTGATTGGGCGTATGTCAATCACTCACTCTTCGAAGGAACGTGGGGATTAAGTTTAATGACAGGTGCCCCACGGAACTAAATCTTTGGAATCTGTTCTACAGAACTCTTTCAGACATATCGAACCATCACCATAGTGTTCTAAATGCTACGATACTGTCGCAACTATGTCACCGGTTTTTATCAGACACTCTGATGCTGTGAAGCTTTCCAAAGCTAAAGTTCTGAATATCTACCCAGGAAATTTAAAATGTTGAAACTTAAAAACAACGACATTTAATCTTGAAGCTTTTCAAAAGACACTTTTAGTGACGCAAAAGGTTATGTTTAGAAGCGCAACCAACATAGTCAAAGTAGTCATAAAATAAAATAGAAGATATACGATAGAACATTTGTTAAGATCTTAACCCCTAGAGAAGGTGTTGTTAATAAACCACACATACATAGTTTAATGAAAAAAAAGGTTCACCGGGCTAGACATCATTCTGTCATTTCTAAACCAATTGAGTTTGGATAAATTTTACAACATGCTAATATAGCGCGAGATGAACGTCCGTGACAGAGTCACCCTCTCTCAACAAAATGTGTTACTTTCTCTTGTTTTGTCGAAAGCTCCTCCTGCCTTCTCGTGTCAGAGAATCTGACAGGCGGTATCACGCCGAAATTCAAAGTAATTTCAGATGCTTTTGTGTTAGTAAATAATTTGAATCTTGTGGGGCGGTATCGCCTGCAAAGTATCCGAGTATGTATAAAGATTTACTCGAACTGAATTGGTCTGTGATTCTTACATTTAAAAAGCTTCTAGGAACTTCCATTCTAAGGTTGTTTCTTTAATTTTTACCAGTTTGTTTGCTAAGGTCAAATTAAGACTTCTATTCCCATCGTACATCTTGATGCCAAACCAAGCACCACATGGCAGTTACGGAAAACTTTGATCTTGTGTTGTATTGTGTTGGTTTGCTCCCAAATTAAACGGAGATAATCGGTGATTGTGAGAAAAAGAAAGTTATTGTTTAATTAGAAGTAATAGTGCAAAAAACTCATGTTTTTGGGACGAACTAGAAAGTTGCCGAACGATGCGTAGAGGAGTCTGGCAATCTGGAGTCCCAAAACACATCTTTTGTATGAATTAGACATCCTATTTTTTCTCCAACTGCTTTCAACTTTTAAATTCCATGAAAGAACCGTTTAGAGCAAAACAACATAAACTTTTTATTTACTGCAATTTATTATCGAATCTTGTTTCTGTGTAAAAGGGGGTAATTTTAATATCGATATAATTTAAAAATATGTAGTCATTGAGTACACTTTTACTTTTTCTCTAGATTGGTATGCTAATACAGATGTTGCCTCCTATTCAGTGATGTAGAAATGTTGAATTGAATCACCAAGACTGAATGACGCCACGTTTCCATAACGGTAATTATTCACAGATATTGTTACCTGCTAATTTCGTAGCACCCTGTATAGCTATGCTTTTGTAATCTGGAGTCCCAAAACACATTTTTTGTATGAATTAGACATCCTATTTTTTCTCCAACTGCTTTTAACTTTTAAATTCCATGAAAGAACCGTTTAGAGCAAAACAACATAAACTTTTTATTTACTGCAATTTATTATCGAATCTTGTTTCTGTGTAAAAGGGGGTAATTTTAATATCGATATAATTTAAAAATATGTAGTCATTGAGTACACTTTTACTTTTTCTCTAGATTGGTATGCTAATACAGATGTTGCCTCCTATTCAGTGATGTAGAAATGTTGAATTGAATCACCAAGACTGAATGACGCCACGTTTCCATAACGGTAATTATTCACAGATATTGTTACCTGCTAATTTCGTAGCACCCTGTATAGCTATGCTTTTGTAATCTGGAGTCCCAAAACACATTTTTTGTATGAATTAGACATCCTATTTTTTCTCCAACTGCTTTTAACTTTTAAATTCCATGAAAGAACCGTTTAGAGCAAAACAACATAAACTTTTTATTTACTGCAATTTATTATCGAATCTTGTTTCTGTGTAAAAGGGGGTAATTTTAATATCGATATAATTTAAAAATATGTAGTCATTGAGTACACTTTTACTTTTTCTCTAGATTGGTATGCTAATACAGATGTTGCCTCCTATTCAGTGATGTAGAAATATTGAATTGAATCACCAAGACTGAATGACGCCACGTTTCCATAACGGTAATTATTCACAGATATTGTTACGTGCTAATTTCGTAGCACCCTGTATAACTATGCTTTTGTGTTAAGTTGTATAACGTTTAGGGGTTTTTGCATTCTCTCTCCTTTTAGTTGCTATTTTGTTTTGGAACTAACTTCCGATTGATAGCAGTACACTCACTACGTTTTCGTACGCTTGTCAAGCTAATCCTTTTATAAAGAATATTTTAGTGGACATCGCCATTTAATTAATCTCTTCCCTTATGTTGTGAATTGGGAAGTGCATTGGTGCAGATCTGTAATTAATTTGTGGCAGAAGTTTTTCCAATTTAGATTGGAACCTTAATGGGATTCTTTTCCACTTGTTCTTGTTAGAGGTTAGAAGCACAAGTTTTCGTAAGTGTTTATAGGTTAACTTTTCTATCATTCAGTCTCTTATACTTAATTCTTTTGATAGGTTTCAATGCATAATCGTCGTTATCTGGAGGCGATATAATTATCTCTTAAGGTCACATTACACCGAAGGTATTTATAAAGTGTTTGTTTGTGCATTCTGGTAATTTGATTCTATTTATTACAGACCTTTAGTTTCTTTTGGGTTTACCTTTACTCATTTTATAACTTCCTGGTTGTCTTACAATAATTACATACACTACGTTGTATATTGGGGTTGTCAAAAGACCATTACGCTGACTTGGTTGCTGTTGTCTCGTTGGATCACGCTACGTTCGACCTGGTTGGTGACGTTCCTCTTCAGTTCGAAAAACACACATCTGTATTGTGAGTTAGTTATATTGTAGCAACTATTTACAACATCAATAACGTTCGACAACCTCTATTGTATATAAAGCACTACTGTATATTTGTATTATTATAATTCTATGTGTTAAATGGTTTTTCTCTAGTGTAAGTGTAGCACCTATATTTACGTATCTATTTGATATATAATATTTTAACACCTTACTTTGTTAGGAATATTTGCGAGTGAATACGTATACTTTGCTCCGTAATGAATTGGTTAAACAATTAAAATCTGAGTTAAAGATTGCGCAATCTACATACGCACAGGTATTCGCGTTAATTTACCGTGCCTGCACATTTTTGAGACTTGAAGTCAAATTTACAGTAAATAAATCGCTCGCATCAATCCTCACCCAGACCAAATTTGTAAATAGAAATCAATAACTTGTGTTTAATTTCTGCCAAGACTATATGTCCTCTTGATTAAGATATGACCATACTTGCCTGATTTATTTTAATTGACTTGCCTGATAATTTGTTTAATTAATAATAAACCACTGTAAATCTCTTACTTGAAGACTTATTATTTATATGTTTGGTATTTGTGGTTTATACTTTCAGCTATCGAGGAGCCATCATTGGGAAAAGTCGACCACATTGGTAGTAGTCGCAAATGTGTTGTTCTTTTCAGATTTTGTCGGCCAATACTGCAGCTATTTTAGACGATTCTTGGCGCCCATTACAGAAGACCTTTGGTGAGACTCACGACCTCACACTAGTTAGCTGGCAGCCGACAGATTTAACTGCGGTTAAAGGTTGTTACCGTTTTCCAATAAGCAGCCCCATTTTGTGGATAACAATTTATCTATTTTCACTGCTTCACTTTTCTTCTCCTTTGACGTTTCCGTTTGATATGCAAAATTCAGTCATGGACACATAATGGTAAAATGTCTACAGTTATATACACTATACATTTATGACGGGCAGGACTGTGATTCAGTAATAGACAGGCACACAATGTCCTTTTTTCCTTTTCGCAATTTTCTGTTCCTCTTTATGGCTCATTTTCTGAGTTACGCTGCATTTTTGAAATGAATATGATTTAGCATAAAAAATACATAATTAGACAATTATTGAATTATTAAGCAAGTCAGTTCCATGTTGAAATGCTTTCTTTTTTCGACTGTTTGGTTAATACCTCACTTCTGAGCCTAAGTTTGGCCATTTTGATCCGCACTTAACTATTCACTTCAACTTTAAGGAAATCCATCAGACGACTGAGCTTGTCTTTATTTAATGATTCTGTTGCTGTGCTGAAATCTGTTTGTGAATCCATTCGCATTGTCGTGGTGTACCTTCGGGCAAAGCAATGCCCGTGGGTAAGTAATGTAATAAAGTGGGTAAAGCATCACCGCATACTTGTCAATAATAGCCAAATTTTCAAAAGGATGAAGTTTCCACACTATCGTACAACTGAACTACTGGCACCCTTGATTTCCCCCTTGTGATTGCTGCAATGCAAGATGTAATAAACCTTATACGTCTACATATCTCCACGACACTACATCTCTATAGGGTAAGTATATTAAATTTGAACAGTTTGTAGAATGGTTATGCAAACTACTCTTATCAAGCAGGCTACTATCATTTAGAACAAAGTTTTTTTTGATTAATTCTTTCTAGGTAGTTTCATATTTTTCACATTATTTTTTAAATGATAGAAGAAACATTTATGTGTATGGTGTTTGTGTCATAGAAAAATTTAAGTGTAACATTTATCACGACCAGGTTGTTCGCTATAGTCTCAATTTTGTTACTAAACCAAGTGCATTGGCAAGAACTCAGAATGTTTGGAGGGCAAAATGCCATAAAGAACCAGTTTCCTTTCTATGTGCAAGTACTAATACCTCTAATGTACGTTTCTGCTTAGTAACTTTTTTCATCTAAATCAAACATGACCAATTGACCAAACACTAAATTGAATTGATGTTTTTGTATTCGTTTTGACAGATACATATTCGGTACTATACTTTGTCTCAAAATTTACAATAAATTGAGGCTTTTTCCAATTTTGTGTAAACGAATACAAAGAACTCCGTTAACGCGTCGTGCTTTAAATCATCGCCTTAAGGCATCGCACGAAAACAAAAATAACTATTATATCATTCTGATTTATGTTTACAGATCGAATCAAACCATTGATCTTACTCCTAGAATACATAGCTGTGACGGATCTCTAATACATCCAAAATGGATACTCACCTCCGCACATTGCTTTCAAAGAATCGATTTAGTAATCACCACGGAAACATTTGTAAGAAACATGGTAATGGCACGGATGGGATCTGTAAAAGTAAAAGATCTTAAAGATAAAGACAGTGTCGTGCGTTATATTCGACAAGCCTATCCTCATCCCGAATACATAAGGTTATCATCTGACGATATTATACCCATTCTGGTCGAAAATGATATCTCTGTTGCTGAACTCAAATCACCTTTCCCATTGAGTGGCCGAATAGCGGTAATTAATTTGGCAGATAGTGCAACACCTTTGTGTAAAAAAGGAATCGTAATCGGGGCAGGATTCTCAGAGGTACACTCGACTGAAGCGCCCACGCAAGGGCAAACTGAAGAGGAGCTCGGTAATCTCTTATCTCCCGAAATCCTGAAATTTGCCGAAGTTCAAACTCTAAAGGAAGTTATGCGATCTCCAGTTCCTCGAACAAACACGACTTTTTACAGCAAAGCGGAATTTGGTAAGGGGCATCCGTATGTTGGCCATTTGGGAGGGCCTTTTATTTGCCAAAATGGCAGCCGGTTCGGTGCAGTTCAACACGGAGTCACATCCGATAGTGTCGTTACTGACACTGAGAAACGAACTGTTATTACTATCTATGAATCGACTGATAAACATTTGGAATTTATTATGCGCCATGTTAACAGAAGTCAAGTAATGGCGCAGCAATATTCTACGGCAGTTTTAAAGAAACTATCGTGCACTCTTTACATGTACATTATTGTATTTTATAAAATAATTATTTTTTGATATTTGTGAAAATTAAATACTTGCTAACATAAGTGTTAATGTATAGACTAATTAAAGATTATAAATTTAGGTCAGCATCCTCAGAGGCTAAACTAGCTCTTTGGGATTCGATGAAAAATTAAATCTCACAAGAAGCTTATCTTCTGTTTTACAATAATTTTAATGTATATCAAGTTAGCTCGTCCTCAATCACATATCAGTTGCCTTTATAAATGCAAATAAAAAAAACAAACCATTTCGAATCCTAGGATCGCGGGTTCGTTTCTCGAATGTTTCATGGCGGAGAAAAATTCAAATATGCCTTAAATAAAACGTAGCTCCCCCAGGTTAATGCGGTGCGCTTGGTAAGTAGAAATCCCCACTGGGGAGGGTCTCGGGATAAAAGGATGAAAGTCCCGCAGATTTAGATAAGTAGGGACAATTATACAATCAAAGCAATAGGTGTCATGAGGTACGACTAGGGTTGCCAAACCTCCGGATATTTCATCATCAACCCCAGGCGAATACCACAAATGCACTTAACAAAGTGAGAAGTGCCCTGCCGTAAATATAGAAAAATCGCCCATAAGATCTTCTAAGGCCAACCTTCTAAAACACCGAATGGTTTGCTAAAGTATCAAAAAAGATTTAGCTGCCTTGTCGTCAAAAATTCCTAATATCTTGTTGTCCAAGATATCTTCACCTGAAGAGGGTACATAACGGGGGTCTATGACGAATAGACCTACAAACGAAGCTCTGTCCAGGGCCCACAAAGCCTATAATCGGGTAGATCGGGGTGGCAAAACCATTAAAAAAACCAAGTCCTGCCACAATTGAAGTTGGATTCGATCGGGTAGTGGTTCCCAACTTAGAAAAGTTGGGGGAAAGTCCGAAGCTAGACCCCTGTCCACCCGTCGACATCACTCCTAGGAGATGGTACCTTTACCATCTCCTAGGAATGGTGTCGTCGGGTGAGCACGTCTATGGCTCCGGTATTAGCCGGGAGAGTTAGTGGGGGATGGATAGTAACCTCGCTTCAACCAGTGAGCTACTGGTAGCATTGTGAACGCAATGCGCGCTAATTTGAGCGTACTCAATTCGAGTCCGGACTCGTATTATATAACAGTGGGTACTCGATCTAGTTTGATCGGATACCCAACAAATCAAATTAAGTATCAATCATTCAACCTGATCAACAACAGCCTAGTTTAGTTACTCAGATACTAGGTTATAAGAAACGGAAATACCACAACAAAGATTCTCGAGTTGACATGTCCAAGGGCTTTTAAGGTTGGATGTGATTGGGCAGCGCAGCGGTCCAAACATAGTTCTAACAATGTTGGGAATAGTCCAAAGCTGGACGATGGGCTATCATCTCGGAGAAGGCGCCGACTGGTGAGCATGTTTATAGTTCCGGTACTAGCCTGGAGAGTTAGTAGAAGATAGATAGTAACCTCACTCCCACCAGTGCGTGCTGCGAATTGAGCGTATCTCAATTCGTGTCTCCGAACAGGAAGTGAACACCTGGAAGTTCAAATAAATAAACAAATCAAATACCTCAGTATAAATAGGGGCTATTTTAGGTAGCTAGATGATAGGCTATGAGGAGGAATGCACAAAATATTCATACATACATGTCCATATCATTCCAAACTTTCTACGTGGTAGACTACTACGAACCACAGAGAAATTAAAAACGCGATGATCTTTACTCCCAATACGTGGAGCAAACTTATGCTCCACGACCAAAACAAGACCAAAATTGTCTACAACGTCCAAGGATTTTATCAATAAAGATTTAGCAACAAAATTTCAAGGGAAAGGCGATCACGAAACCTAGGATGGACATTATAGAGGTAGTGTCACAGAAGGTCTGCGCAAGGCTAGCTGCTAAAATTTTTGATCTCCACAGAACTGAGGCAAAAAATAACTTAAAACTGAAGACTTCTATTGCAATCGTCTCTGGACATGGTTACAAAACCTGAATGCTAATAAGCCCGCCCATATTTCATTCCCCAATCATTAACTCTCGTTAAATGAAACACAAGTTTGAAACATAAAAATCGTAACTGAGCATCGGAAACTTGAAATTTGAAAATTTAGGATTTTGCAATTTTGAAGTAAAAAAACTTGGAGTCTTGGAGCGTGAAGACTTAGAAACTATGAAATCTGGGAGTTTTAGATATTAGAGTCTTGAGAATGTCGAGTTTTGGGGTCTTGGAAACTAGGAGTCTCGGAATCTTGAAGTTCTTAAATCTTAATAGTTTTGGAATCTTTGAATGTTGAAGTTCTAGAAACCCAGTGTCTACCAATAATCTCCGCATTTCGAAATTTTTAAAATCGTAATATCAGAGTGGCACCTTAGAAAATAACAGGCTCGGAGAAAAAGTAAATTAATTGGGAAATTCTCGTGGAAAGTTAGGTTATGCCAGTCAGCAAGAATGAAACTCTTTAAGGAGCCGCATTAGTCCTAAACAAGCCATATAGATTATTTAGAAGTTACCCTTGAACGCTCTAAAGAAAAAGCTAGCTTTCCGAAAAAAAAGAGGACAGATAGGAAACCCTAGGTACACCCTGATATCTTTCTCAAACACAAAATACAAAGAAACCATTGCGTTTTACCAAGAAATTTAACAATTAACCAACAAGATAAATGGAAATAATTGTTGCGTTCAACACAGCGAAGCGCTTTAAAACGCTGCAGAAAACTGACAGTGACAACAATAAAACAAGATGGCAGCCATTTACTGTCACTTTTCTGTAGTTTATTACATTGCTTTACAGTGGTGGATGTAGCCTGTGGGGCGTCCAATAGCAAAAAGCGGTTTAAAGCGCTTTACAACGGCTTAAAAATGACAGACGCACCCAATGTGGACAGTGAAAAGCGCAAAACGATTAATTTGACGTGCTTACGTTTGTTGTTTCGCTGGAAATGTCTGTATTTTCTTTATAAAAACATTGAAAACACCAATCGCAAAATCCTAAGACCAGGTTTTATATCCAGAAATTGGCTTTAACGCAAGTTTTCAAGCAGAGTTAGGCACAACATAGAAGAGATTTTCAAAGTTTTGACAATGTTTATTATGTTATAAGAAGTCAGTTGACTTCTTTTGTATCTTACTATACCTGGTGGCCTTTAATCTTAAGTTACGTTTACAAAGCACAACATATTACACTGCGCCTATATTAAAGTAAGAAATTGAAATACTTAACAGGTTATCATTTTAAATAATTTCTTTGCATTCCAATAAGCAATCGCTTTAAGTGTATTATGCTGTGTTATGCTCTTTGTACATAGATACTTTTATCTTGAAACAGTCTCTAGTCAAGAATTGAGACGAATAAAAACAAACTGAATGAGCCAAAACGCTAATTTCATGACTTTATACAGTAACTTCGTGCTGTATAAAGACCTCAAAAGCACCTAGCTTTTAGATTCATTATTTAGATAGTACAAATTGTTAGTATCCTGTGGTACTTTAATTATAGGGCGTTAAAGTTAAAAGCATGTGATAGTATCAGTAGTACTACGCTTAAAACTATCAAACTATTAGAAGTTACGCAAGAAATAAAAACAGGAACTTATAAGAGCTTATTGATCTACTTCAAACTACTGAATTTGTTAAATCAATATTCTTTTTGTTCCCATCTATTTTATTTTTAAATTTTAGAAAAACACATCACATCCATCATCTTCGTTCCAAACGACATAAATAATTTACATTCTAAAAGTGTATTACTATACTGCGCACTTATTCGCAAGAGAATTCGCAAATAACGATGTGGAAGCGAAGCAAAGCATATTTTCTAATAAACAATCTTATTCCTCGTGCACTAATGAATGTCACAATATTTTGAAATAATAAATTAAGGATATGTTTGTACTTCTAAACAAGTTTGTTAAAAAGAAAATTAAAACTAGTTGATGTACAGGCTTAGTAAACCACTCTAAAGCATTAAATTTCAGTAAACGGCAATTTTCCCCATTTTTATTTGGTTCACAAACAACTTTTCTCGTCTCGTCTCGTCCTTTGGGATGTTCTGAGAAACATTTACAATCTGAAAGGCCACTTCTATTATGTCCTTTTGTATGCTGTTGGAAAGCTTATTTAAAGCTTATTTTACAAGAAGTACTCTTACGGAATTATTATCTGTTCTTTAAATAAGTTTTATTAAATAGTTATGTGAGGAAAATAATATTTTTTGACGTAAACACCTTTGATTTTTGAAATAAAGCCACTAGTGTTCGAATAGTAGAGATTCTGCCTCTATATCGGAGGGGCATAGGTTCAAATCTCGGCTAAGATGAATTTTAAAAATTCATTACACTCGCATTTGAATTCATTGAGATAAGGTATGAAAGTTGTGTAAATAATAGAGTATGGCAGGAGGGCGCGTGCAATGCATTTGCTATAACACTCAACAAGAAATCCCATTGAAGATTTATAAATACAAAAACAATATGGCGTTACACTACAAAAAATAGTTTCAAGTGTGTGAGTTGTTTCCAGAACACCCTGTATACACTTGTCTTGAAAATATTTATAAAGATACAAATAGTATTCTAGGACCAGCTATTGCTCGAAAACGGAACTAATGGAGGACAAGTGCCGAAGATGCCGCATGAATTCTCTGCTTGACGATTACAGGTGCAATGATTGCGATCACAGCAACTTAGTTTGCAACAATAGTTTACAAGTTTTAAGACAATACCAGATCTTACTAAAAAAAAACTCGAAAGGAAAAGCCTCGCTGGCCTCAGTTCGAAATTCTTTGCGTAGTGCAAGAAGAAATCAAATATAAAGAGCGCAATATAAACAAGGATCTAGGTATCCTTTCGGAAAAACCACCACAGGTCGTAAGAAATCAACCTCGAAATAACTCATAAAAATAACTGCTGTAGCGAAGTCGAAGAGGCCGCCGAAGAGATTGTTATGCCCAACACCTCCCAAGATTCAATACGTACCCCCCTAGAAGAAAATCTAGAAATAAGGGAATAAGACGCGTTCATCACGCGAGTGCTTCAAGGTAGATATCTCAATTTTCCAAAACAAAAACTGATTTTGAAACAACAAGATTGACAAATGGTTATCGGAATTGGTAACCGCAGCGAACGGCAACCGTCCAGCATCTCGGGGTCGGTCATCAAGGGTCAGGGAAAAGGCCACCGAGACAGTGTTTAACTTTCAGAACTACCTAGAACTCTTCCCAAGAAGCGTAAGACTTAGGAAGTGGACAACAAATCGCATTGGAACCCTCCAAATTGTCAATAGGAGAGGAGTAGACTTTTCGCGCCCTTTGCCATCAAAGATAGCATCTAACACACCGGGTTATCAAATCTCAGTTCGCAGGCACGCATGAGCTGAGATAACGCCATCTTATTAAGATAGCTATAGAGAATTTAACTTTCTGATCAACGAGCTCTAGTAACTACTCGGAGCACATTCTTCTCCTATTTTAAAGGTGTGCAGAACCATTCTATTACCCAAAAAGGATGATAGCTCAATTGTGGCAAATTGGAAGCCTACAACGATCCTTCTATTCTATAACGACTTCCTAACAAAATAAGGGCAAGAAGAATGGTTACCTGTTTAACAACAGTTAATAACCTGACCTGATTACATTTAAAGTCACATTCTACTCCACTCCGTGTTGACTATGGACTTGAGAAGAGTCTTTAACACAGTGATGCATGCAAGTACAGAAAAAGCGATAAGAATAGTCAGCAATAATGAGTTTGCAATGCAGATATACTATCATACCTACATACACCGGCAGATCCACCACCATAACGTGTAACGAACATCTCTCCTGTGTTATGCAACAACTTGTCATTATTAGCCAAGAGTGCTGCATCTCTTGGAAAGTCCGCAAGTACATAAAGGGGATGTAAAGAGTATTTAAATTGGTTAGATGGACTGTATGCTTCATTGTTCATGTATCCAAGACTACGCCGAACACGTCCTTGCATGCAAACATGAGCTACTAGGGTCTGGGTATTACAACATGAGGAATTACCCAGCAATACTGGTCAGGACAGGAGTATGCAAAAGCATCCCAATTTATAGGCAAAGTCTTGTCCACTTTGGAAACTGTACCCAGGGTGGAAGGGGTTACTATGCGTTAGTTTTAAGAGGTAATGCCTTATTGCCTCCAAAAGGAACAAAAAAGTCTTATACAAACTTGTTGTAGGACGTACCACTTTTCAGAGAAAAATAATAAAACATATAATAATACCCAGTTCCGATGTCCGATGTTCACCGAAAAATATCTCAAACACTAGAAGACTTAGTAAGCTGAAATCTTAAAGGCAGGTGGGTCTTACCCCAAAGGGGTGCATGAGTATGTTTTTAATCCTGAAAATCCTAAAGGGGTCGAAGAGGAAGGCATATCTTAAAAAATCATTATGGCTGTATATATGTTGAATGACGTAAGCCACAATCTTACAGTTTTTACAGATTATACTTGGAAGCAATTCTAAAGCTAATGAAATACAGAAATTACCTGCGTTTCATCCAAGGGGAGGGAGTAAGAAAAAATCCCAGGGGGCAAAGAGTTTTCCTAACCTGGATTGTGAGTAATTGCAGTATGTATCTCTTACATACTGCTGTGATTTCAGCACTCATAGTTGAATATGTCATTTGGGTTGCCTATATATTTAGGGGTTTGAACTTAACTGGAACAAATCTGAATTGAATAAATTAATTTGTTATTTAATAGGTAAAGAATACACTCTACATCACTTGATAATAATAAGAAGTAGATCTTAAAAGGATTTTTCACTTAAAGTTGAAAAATTATTTTGACAAGTTACGATTTGCATATTGTTAGGTCGTTGGACTTGGTTTTTCATAATTGAAGCCATTGTAAGGTGTAGTTTCACCTGGAAATTATAAAAGGCATAGATGGAAAAGTGTATGCAAGCAATCACCACAATACTTACATTTTTTGTTGTTGAATTTCAAGTAAATCACATGCTGGTTTAACGATGCATCTAATTTCATAATAAATGTATAATTTTCATTAATCTATGCATTTGCAGTCAAAATGTTTTGCTGCAATATTCTTAATTAGGTTCTAGTGCACCTTTAGCAATAGAATTTTCAAGTGGGCAGCTCTATATAGAGAAGGTTTAGCCTGTTGAAGCTTAGAATTTGTCGTTTTAACCTTATCTGCTAAAATGGTAAAATTTTGTTAATACTTAAAGTTTTGGTGCCAGAAATGTTATAAATATTGTGTAATAGGATATGTGAATTCATTTAATACTAAAAAGAGAAAGTAATAAGGTGTGAAAATATTATTATCTGTAATTTTGTAAAAACCATGTTCGTCAGGAAATTCAAGATGGTTGCCAATGAATCCTGGAGTTAAATTTGCTTTTTGTGAGACATGCAATATACCAAAATATAGGGAAAATTATCCTCTTTCCGATTATGTAATTTGTTTAAACATTTAATTTAATTTTTCAACCATATTTTGGTTATGTAAATTTCTTAGGTTAGATGTTCAATTGTTTTTAGTTACTTACCAAATTTTTTTAGTGGAAAAATGACGTTCATCATTTGTTATTGGAAAAAATATAAAAGCAGATCGAAAATCTGGTTACTTGCTTGTTGATTTTCATATAAAGCAGAAGCCTTGTTAGTTCATGTAATAATTTGTTAAAATTTTGAGGTTATGTGTGACAGATTTTACGTCAATAAAATGTCAAAAAAGTGAGGTTATGACAAATGTCATCCAAATTTAAATCTTTTTTTTAAGTGATTAATAATGATAATAACAATAAACAATTAAAGTGATTTAAATAAAAAGTAAAGTGAACTGTTAATTTGGTTTTTGGACTATTTATTTATAAGAAGAAAATTTTTTTGGAAAACGTATTATAACTTTATTTCTGGATGAAAGGAAATTGAGACTGGATGTAGTGGGAATTTTTGGAAAATAGACAATTGATTTATGTACTCACGTATTGGAGGTAAATTGTTCAATATTTAATAGTTGTAATAAATTACAAAAGAAGACCCACGAGAACAATTATATGGAAATGCGTGTTCACCAACGCTACAAATAAGCAGGTAAATTTACTGATTATTAAAGTGAACTGCCAAATAATAATAGTGTGTGCAAAATTCCAAGAGTGGCGCAAAATTTTTGAATTTCAAAATTTATTTTCAAAATTTAACTTTATTTTTATTTCGTTTCTTTCTTTTAATTTTCAACAGCCTTGGTAGTGTAATGTCTGGCGTGCCGGACTTTCACCCAAGCGGCCCGGGTTCGACTCCCGGCGCTGGCAGATCTGGTTAAGGTTTTCTGCAGTTTCCCTTAGCTGTAACACAAATGTGGGATTTGCGCTGTTCCATCTATAAGTCGGCTGCAGCCGCACATTGGGCCTACATAATAATAATAATCGCCCCCTCCCTCCCGCACAAGCTTATAGCTTCTGGGGCCTTGGTTAAGGTTATGGGTTGTAGTAATTATAATTATAATTTAAGATTCTGGGATTGATAAAAAAAAATTGAGCTGGAAAAATGAATTAGACTGTCTCTTAATTATTATTTTGTTAAATTCAATTGGCACCAATAATTAATTGAATCCATTTTAGATAATAAGAATTTTTTTTGTTTTCGTTTCTCTTTTCATTCTTTTTGTGTTTATTAATAAAATATTTTAAATGTTAAAAAGGAGATTCATTTGTGTATTTTTCTTGTTTTGTGTCCATTAACAGAATTTCACAGGTATAAGTTGAACAATATTTTATTTTTGTCAAAGAGCGACCCGCCTGAAATTTTCTCATGCAATTTTCTTGAGCTTGTCTTTGGATTTTAAAATCATAGCCGGAGCAAATTTTCTTTCATCACAGAGGTGAGTGGTGTTTGTTTTTGTACAACTTTTCAGTTTGCCTTGCTACACTAAACATAACTGATAGTGGTCTTTAAATTTAAATAAATTGATGATCAAGTGTTGTAAAGTGTATACTAGTACAACGCTTATCACCATAAAATTTAATTGTTGCACGAATGCGATGCTTATTGACCAATAAAATATATCATAGCAATACGTATATGCCAGCATGAATTTTTTGTAAATCTTTTTGAGACCTACCATTTGTTCGCTTTTTGTGTTTGTTTTGCCAATTTTATTAATTTTTTCTTTTACATTTTACTGATTATTCGACTTTCGAAAGACCTTTTGAACAATCTTTATATAACTAAACATTCGCCTAGAAACGATCTATCGAATGGTAAAACGGCATTCTATTCATTCATCTATCTCTCAGTGATTATCAAAATTCAACAGCTTTTACGGAGACATAAGTTGATTAATTTTATTTGAGTGCGCATGCACCTACAAATAATGCGTGGTATGTGGTATGCACGAAGATTGCCGGTGGCGGCGTTACCACCAGCTCAACTTTTGTAAATCCATCTCTTTTCTTACTGCATTGATAGTTGAAGCGACCAGAGACAGGTCCATTGATATCTCAACGGGAGTTACGCTAGTAAACTTATAAACTTTAACATCATTTTGTTGCGTTATTAATAATAGTTTAATTATAGGGCTCTGCCAGAAAATAGACCTCAGAAAGTACAATAAAAAACTTTAATAACATCTTTTCGTATGATCAATCGTTTAGGCGTAAAATAAAATTATTTTTACATTTAAAAATTCAATTTTTAAAAATTGTAATTGTAGAAATATTCCGATTTTACTTTACTTTACTTGTCGCAAGTGCTTTAAAGATGTCCTTCATTTCATTGGATCAGAATAAGACAAGCTGCGGTAGTGAGAAAGATTGCGTCCCTGGCAAGAACCAAAAGACGACGCAAAAATTGGGCTCTACATTTGAATTGCAATGGAGCACACAGAAGCAAGGAAGGCAGGAAGCAACAGAAAAAAAATCTGTAATTAATAAAAGCATATTTGACAGAAGTCAGGTATGATAGTTCGCAGAATACAACCATAAAATTAATTAAGAACAGGTTGATACGCAAAATAAAGCATATGTAATATACAAAATTGTTGAGGTTTAATTACATATTAAAATATTTTATAAGCTATATACAGTCTTATATGTATACATACTATATAGCTATATTATATGAGGACAATAAAAGGAAATTTTTCATTTTGCAACAAAAAAAAAAGATGTTTTAGAAGAGCTATTCTATATAAGCAGGAAATATCACTGATATTTTTATGACGTTTTTGGAACTATCTCCCATAAATTTTATTTTCTGTTGTGTCTTTCTAAAAATATCATCATTGGAATAATGCGGACGATAAGCCATAAAGACAATTTAAGACAAAAATATTTCTGCTTGACAAGACACTTTCAGCTCATCAGTTTTAGATGTTTTAAATAAAAATAATTAAGTCCGCCTACTAAAACATTGAACCAAAATAACTTAAAAACACCAAAATTAACTTTGCAGGAGAGCAATAAAGATTTTCAGAAGCTTTTAAAACTAACATTAAAGAACTATTGGAGAAGTGTTTTTATGTAAAGTCAGCTTAATAACTCGTTAGTCATTTAAAAGAATAAATAACGCACATTTCTTAAATAAAACTTTCCAGTGAATACCCTAAATTATAACGTTTCCATTAGACCATAACCTATAATTATTCCACGATCGATTAAACACTTTGTAAAAAGTGTAACGTGACAGGTTTGCTTTTAAAGTACAACATTCACGTAACGCTCTTATTAACTATTAAAGTAAGCAACATTTCTTTATAATTCATTACAACAACAAGCGACCTTGTCCTTCAAATCTTTAATTAAAACCGTGACACTCGTAAATAACTTATGAAAACTGAAAGGGGTTTAAAACAAAACACACGAAGACTAATTATACAAAATAACCTGAAACGTTTACTTATTGAGAACTAACATCGATTAGTCCGTCCATTAATTATTAAATCTTTACATATGCTTACTTGCTACTTTGAAGATTTTATCATTTAATTCTGCTCAATTTTAACATTGCAAAAAAATGTGTCCGTGAAAATGGAACACTCTGTATATTAATTAAAATTCTTACCTTCTCTTAAATTTCTTCTCTTTAAATTGGTCTTCTCCATCTTCGGCTTCTCCATCCGGGTTCGCAAACTGCACCTTCCTTTCGGGAGAAAATTCAGGTGGGCTTCTGTAACCCAATGGATCAGACAGAATGCATTCGGATTCAGAGCTGACAATGCCAACGTCATCTTCGTCGGCGAAGTTGAATGGACTGTAATGTACGGTGTGATCCGAATCGGTAATATGAAAGATGGGCGAACCAATGCTTGAAGGTGTGTTGTTGGTTGACGGTGAAGCAACTTTCGCTGTGGATGTTGGCGAACTAGGGCTTACTATTGGTGTTCCAGAAGGGGAACAGTTCGGTGTGATATGTGGTGAGGTTATGCGGCGTTTCATAGATCTCGTCGCCTTGATTGGTCCGTGAATGTGCGGATAACTTTGCTTGCGATGTACTGAAACAAAAGAAAAAAGTTTATTTATTTAGATTATTATTAACAAAATTTTTATATTTAGATCTTGACTATAAGGATGGGGTTTTATAGGAAGATGCGGCCAGTATTAACTGAAATCTTCATTCCTATATAATGTTATAAAATAAAACAAAAAATGCGCATTTTTAAGAGTATGTACTCTTGTGTTATGCAGCAGAACTCGCTACGGAATTTTTAACGTCGGGGTCTAACAGGGGTAACAAGACAGGTTTTTTACCTCGTTTATTGATAAAAACGTATTAGCTCATCGCATTTATCTTCACCCTGTATACTATAAAATTCGTTTCTCTTCTGTTAATTAAGTTTAACATTTTAATTGCTATTTATCAATTTTTCAAATCACTTTTGCTGTCCCAAATCCCTATATGGGTATAAATGTTTTCTAGCATTCTGATTCGTTGACAAGCCATTAAATTCTTAACGCATCTTGTGGCGGGAAAACAACTCATTCCGCGATCTAATTCTCTTCTAAAACATGCTTTCTTCTCGAAGTTTTCTTAACAACGCAAGACGTTAGGTTCGGTGTTGCTTAAACTTTTGTGTTTTAATAGTAAAATTCCCTTTCGATGGGCCATTTATGGTATAATTAGTGCACTAAATGGTTTTGTGATCTTGAAAAACAACCCCATCAGAATTCGGAAGGTAATATCTTCATTTTAACTAAAGTTTCTTATTTGTTTTATTGACATGATCAATAAGCTTTTCTTCACAATATCGATCATTATTTATAGGGAAAATAGATCTAAACGTTAATTCAAGTTGGCGTTTTAAGTCTCGTGTCCATTTTGGATGGTCACCAACAACGTAGTTTGGTGATCTTTATGATTGAAACTACGAGCTTTACCTTTGCTTGTTTGATATTACTGGCGAATATATGCCGAAAACTATAATGCATTAAAAATGGTCTTGCAGTCCTTAGTATTTTGAATCCCTACACGTGATTAACTGGAAGTCTTTTCCAAAAGGTTCATAACAATCTGGTGATCATCTACAACGAGTCGGCGGAATCAAAGTTTGTAAACAAATTTAGTTTATAGAAACAATCAGGTGGGTTCTTTACATCTCATTTTTATCAGGAAACGTTATTTAGTTCGTGTAGCAAAATTTAAGAGTAAATTACTAGAGGGATGATTTAAAAAATGTTCATAAAGTAACCATTTGAGGAAAATTCATGATATGATAAGAAGTCAACTTTTATAAGATTTGGAACTTAGTTTATCAATTCTATCTAATGAATTTAAATAATGATCAATGTTGCATTTTATAAACAATTCTTAAAACTAAGTATGAATGTTCAAGTTATTATTTATTTTCATGTAACATTATTTGAGTTATTTATTATTTTTTATTGGTTGTTATTCTTGTGTAATAACGGATTGAAGGAAATCGATTCTTCCAGGATTGAAGCTGATTCATGCTAAGATCTAAATCTCCGTTACTAAGGAGCATTATTGCTAATATTTTACTGGTTTAAAATCAATCATGCTGGCGCCTTTATCCATGAAGTTGCTGATACTCCAATTCGCCCACAACCTGCTTTAATTTGACAAGAGACCATTCATGCTTTCTGTTCAAGCTAAGCTGAGGCCTAAGTAAGTATTATTGTTTAGTAGATTTTTTTAAGTAAAAGTACTTATTTATTACAGTATCACGTTTGCTTTGTATGTTGTATATGAACTTTTTGTTTTTGTTTGGAAAGATGTTCAATTTAGAAATATACCTGTTAGATATATTTCTAGTTATTCCGTCTATATTCTGATAAAATCCGACTTTCTAAAAGTCGACCTACTGCATTTCAGAATTCCTATTAATGTTAAATCCTCTGACAAATTTTTTTTTAATTTGCGTCTTTTTATATAAGGTTATCAAAATTGCAGGATTTCTACAATTTCTTTTTCACAGAGAAATCCATCATTTGAGAAAAATATTTTTAAAACGCGTTTTAAGAAGACGCTGCTAAAAGTTGGTTGTAAGAAGTAAGATACAATTCAAAGTGCTTGAGGAAAAGTGAATCTGCTAGCTCAAGAAGCTAAGAGCTTCTAGTTTATTCACAATCGGATGTGTGTTTCATAAAACTTGAATAATTAAATAGCGATGCTGTAGCTTGTTCCGTTTTTTATAATCTAGCCTGTATAAATATAAGTTTTCAATTGAATTTTTAGCATAAAGAAAGGATTTGAGGTTGAGGTTATATATGCCAGGTTGTCAAGCAACTGCTTTGATGGATTTCTCGTCTACTCCCTTATAACATTTCTTTCACCAAATGCATCGCACTCCTTTTTCTTTGTTGCCGATCCAGTAGTGCTTCCTCATAATCGACTTATTATGAGAAGTATTCATTTAGAATGGGCTGTGTTAGCTGGGCTTCACTAATTTTAGACTTCTGATATTGGAAGCTTCCTGTCCAATGCGTTTATTGTGACGACCATTATTCTAGCAATACGTGTTGCTATTTTGTTCCCTTCGCCATAGAGTCCATACTCTCAGATCTGCCACCTAGCAGCCCCACAGTTTAATGGGTTCGTAACGAAGCCGTAGTTATTTAGAATTGATGGATTGGGATTGTACGTGATGGATGTTTTGGAAATTACTCGGGACATTAATGAACCTTAAAATGCTGTGTCCTCATTCTAGTACATTGTTTCCCTATGTTCCTGTTAAGGTATCATCAAGGTGAGAATCTAACATTCAAGTTTCCATTCTGCAATACTGTGGTGTAAAACTACCGAGCGCGGCCCATGTGGGGGAGTAAAGGGGGTAATTATCTCCAAGTTCAATTGAAGACCAAACATTTTATTATGACTTTTAGTGATCAAAACTTCAACTACAATAAAAATAGTTTATGTATCTAGATACAAATGACCACGACCTTTCGCATTCTAGATCTCTACTGTTTTCGAGCAAAGTCGCGTAGCTAGTGTTTATAATTATCACCATTATTAACTAAATCTTCTATTATTAACTTATTATCTTTGAGCTAATGATCATAATGTAACCAGTCAAGATTACGACAGCGTTTTATTAACGTGGTCCACCTACCTTTTAGTTTATGACCACGGACTCTCTTTCGGAGACACGAATTCAGATACACTCAATTGCTAATGTATTGTCAATGCTAATGGTGTGAGGGAGGTTGCCTGTCCACCCCCTACTAGCTCTCCAGGGTAGCACCAGAGTTATAACCGTTGTCACCAGTCGGGTTCCTTCTTCGAAGAGATGGGCCCTTAGTACAGCATGCGGACTATTTCCGCAACGTATTGGGACCACTGTCTGGCCGAATCTAACCTCAATGTGGCTCAATTTGAAAGGTTATGCCACCCAGCCTACCATGTTATGGGTCTGGTGTAGCTGTATGGTATCTTTGAGCTGTAATATCATTGACTGAGAATGCACGGAAAAAGTTCATGCAGGAGTAAAAGTCTAGTAAGACCTATTCTACTGAAAAATTAATCTCCCCCCCCCTTCGGACCAAGAATCTTAGTTATAGACAGTCCTTGTATAAATTTTAGCTTTTTGAATTGTTACATCCTGTGTTTATCAGCAATAAATGAAGTAAAAAGTTGTAACGTTTCAAATTCTTGAATCTCGTTCTTTAAATATCAGTCAGAAACAAAATACGACGGGGATTTTCTAAGTAATCTACCTAGCATAGTAATGCCGTAGTCGCACTGAACTGAAGTAGCAAATTTGAATTTGCAGCACCGCTTTGTCATAAAGTTTTTAACAAAGGAAGGAAATGGACCAACGGTAATCCATGAACGCATGTTAGTCGTGTACGGCAAAGAGGCACTTTCACTTTACATAGTGAATTCTGGTGCAAGCAATTTAAATGGGGTTGGTATACCATCAACAATGATTCTCGATCAGGAAAACCTGCGGAAGTGACTACTGGTAAAATGATTACCATGGTTAAAAAACCAAATTATGGAAGACCACCACTTGAAGTCTTCCATATTGTCCGAGAATGCAGGGCATTTTAGAAACATCGTTTTCAAGAATAATACCTGAGAATCTGGGGATGTCCAAGGCCAGTTCACGGTGGGAGCCAAACGTGCTAATGCCTCTACATTGATATGTTGATGTGTACACATAAAAAGTGCCCTTTAAAATAAAAAAGTTTAAAGTACGTGCAACGAACCCTTATATACTATACAAAAATATTAAAAAATTAAATTTGTTTCATACCAACCAACTTTGGTATTTATCTTTTTTTTTCGTCACTTACAGTTTCCAATATAAGTTACAAAGTCATCTGGGGTCATCTTACATAAGTTATCCTGTATATACCTATTCGTTGCCGGTTTCTTTTCATCTGTCACAGTTTAGGAGCTGAGTCAGTGTGACAGACAGACAAACCAAAAGAGAACCTTCGCCAATAGGTAGGCCCTACAATTGCAAAGCTAATAAAAGATAATTTTGTTCTTTTTATGTTTGGACCAATCTACCGAGTACTTCCCAACAAGGAAGCAAGCACTGTAAGTTGATAAGACCGTGTCAATAACTTAGGTTCAATAGCAAGGATACAAATGAATGAAACGCTAGACTATGTATATTTTATCCTTATTAAGGTTATGCGATGCAGGTGTTTTTATCCTAATTATTCTGTAACCACTAGTATACGATTAGCTGTACTTCTGATTGGCCTATTGGGCCGGACCAGGCGAAGTTAAGAGTGAGTAAAGTCGTTTGGAAATTCACATATATGAGAAATTTGCTCCATTTGCATTTTCACTTGTATTAGCTTATTAAGAATAAATTAGGTTAGGTTAGATTGGGTAACATTCTAGGTTAGGCTGAGTTAGATTGGAGTGATGTGCATTGGGATAGTTTAGATTAGGTTACATTAGGTTTTTGTTGACATTTAGGTAATGGTCGATTTGGTTTAGTTTCTTAAGGTTGACCTAATTAGATGGATAAGACTTTTTGGCACTTTTATGATCACACGCATCGCAATTGAAACTCCGCCCACTAAACCCTTATCGATTGCTATTATGGTTTAATTTTTTACTTAAATATGGCTTCCATTTTCCATTCAGTTAGGCTTCCCAAGGCACATCATCTTTATTCCATGTTTATAATTTCGGTTAGATTCGCAAAACAATTGATAAGAACGGAGGTATTATACAAACATCGTCTTTTTGTGCATTATTATTTTCATATCAAGCCATTCTACAGTTTCCTTATTTGTTTAGTCATTTGGCAACTTGATTTAGATTTTTTTTGAAAGCCGTTAGTAGCAGCTAGAATATATGGCTATTTTCCTTAATTGATCGTTTGCAAACAAAAGGCGCTAAATTTCGAAGTAATTAGTACTTTTTCGATGTTAATAAATACATTTTATTTATAAGTTACCGTTTGAATTCGACAAAGCAAAAAAACAAGATCAAGTATTTCCTATTTCTGTATTTCTCCTCTTGTATTGAATTCATATCAATTGGGTTTTTTTAGTAAAAGTGAATTAATTCATCGCCAGTTCGTCTGAATTGTTCAGAAAACTAATTATTCTGTAACTGAAATAATTAGAATCTATCGTTTAAATAAGCAGCGTCATAAACCAGGAACAATTTGCACATTAATTCTAGTCGGCATCACGCTTACTCGATTTGTATCGATAAATTTGTTTGTTTGTTTGTTTGTTTTTTGGGCGAGGAATCAGGATGGCGGAGCATCTTTCGTACCTCATGGCACCGATTGCTATGATCATTTGGCCGACCCTACTAGAATATAGCCGAATCTGGGGGAATTCCACCCCCAGTAGGGATCTTTATCGTGCCAAACATCGCATTGACACGGGACCTACAGTTTTACTTCCTATCCGAAAAGAAGGCATGTTTTAAATTTTTCTCCGCTATGAAAAATTACCAGCTCGGCCGGGGATCGAACCTGCGATCTTTGGATTATGAAGCAAACATGCAAACCACTAATCCACCGAGACTGGCGATAAATTTGTATTGTTAAAAATAAATTGACAACCGTTTTGATTATTATCAGATTTCTACTGACGTTTTTAGTTGCTAACAGAGATAAATTGTTCAGCTAATTAAATTTAGTAACTATCGTATCACGAATGCTAATAATCAGGGGCGAGCGTGCGGTCGTATTACGAGTAATGATGTCTCTCGTCGTTATTTTATACGTACAACTACACCAATTTGACTACACAATCGGAAAACAAATACATCGACCTGTTAATAATTAACATTATCAACTTCTTTCTTTTGTTGGTATTTTTAGAAAATTAAAGGTATTAATATATATACAGAATTAAATTTATATCAATTAAATCATCATCATCAACATTTAAATCAAACTATGGAGATTAAAATTTATAATGGTTAAAATTAATGGTCATGGGATTAAATAAAAACAGCTTAGGTGAGGATTTAGACATCGGTGAAGATTTGATGGTGAAAACCAAATCAGGTTTGAGAATTTATGATTCCAAATTAAACCAACCAAAACAGTAACAGAACATTTAACTGCATCGTCAATTTAATTATCATACAACCAATTGAAACTTAAATTTAACTTATATTTACTTTCGAATCAGCTTATTTAAATTGTAATGTAAATATTTCAAGGTTAGTCAGCAATTGACTGCAGGTAATTAAGTTTCTTTTTTTTTACTTGAAACATATTTCAATTCCATTTCTTATTAAAATATTTTTATTAACAATGCTCAACTCATCTTGTAAACATTTACAAGAACAAAAAGAAAATCAAAAGAATTCTTTGTCAAAATAATTAGAAATCTTCCAGGTAACAATTTTTGTCGATTAGGTATACTAGCCATTTAAATTTTTAATCATTATAACTATTTTTTAATGTATGGATAAATAAATAAAATCTACTCTTTCTTTTTATTCTAATAATAAGACAGGCTAATTTTTGTAGTTTATTATTTGTTTGACTCCATCTTCTGGGTTTCAAGGAGCTTCCGGATTTTCTCGGTTTTTTGACCTACAGGTTTTCCTTTTTGCTAAATTCCTTGGAATCTTTAACAAAAACTTAGAGAAGGTCAAATGACCAAAAAATGTTCAGTGATCTTTTGAGCTAGGATTAACGGTTAGACGGGGAAAACTTGGTTTTTAACTAGGAGAGAGGTAAGCCGAGTGGGCGGGGAAGGGCTGTGGGTGGATAGATAAGTCTGGAAGGCTCACAAATTGAGTGAGTGGGTGGATAGGTAAGTCGGGGGGAGTAGAGTTGGGGTAAGTCGGAGGTAGGGTAAATTCAGAGTGTGGTGGTGAGTACTTACGGAGAGGTGTGATTCATAAAACAAAACTCTAATTTCCCCAATTTTGAAAAGTTTATTTAGTACGTTAAAATGTTGAACATTGTTATTTTGTTAAAATAATTTGGTAATGATCCCCAGATTGAGATAAAAAGGCCAAAGAACCGGAGAAAACCGATTATTGTAGCGCCGACGCCGACGGGGTAATATCGAACGTGTGACATAGATAGAAGAATTTGAAAAATTTATTAGCAATGATCCCATTAAGATCCCAAGCTGAAATTTGCCACACATATTTAAAAGGTATGCATCTCTATATCTATTTTTTTTCAAAATTCTTAATCATGTTTTTTTGAAAAACTCAAGGTCAAAGATTTCAGGGGCCGAAATGGAAGACTTTTTCAGGTTAAAGTATGACATGCGACCAATCATTTCAACGCCCAATAGATGCACTTTAAAACAGTTTGTTTCTTTCTCTTATCTTATTTCTATCATCAAAAGTTATAAAGGAAAAAGTAAATGGTAACATGGTCAAAATCCCTCATTTTTACACTTGTATAATTTAGAAGGGTGTAATACAAGAACCACTTGTCTACACAATTAATAATAAAAATGTAAACTATTTATTTTGATTTTTTTCCCGTACTCGTTGGGGTGCTGAGATTGGAACAGGTTGAGTAAGTTCTGATTTAATCTTGCATCGTAACAAACATCTTTAGAGTTTGTTATAAATACAAAACGTACGCACAAAAGTTTTCAGACCAAACAAGAAAACGGAGTTTGAGTTGCCCTACCGTATAAGACGTGGAGATAAAAAAGTTCAACAGCGGCTATAAAAGATCGATCGCATAGCATTCTTAACTATCGTTTACGGCAAGGTAATCGTGAGAATGAACGTGTGTTAGTCCCGTTTCACATGGGTGCTGACCATCAGCGCGCTGACGGTACCCCTGGCATTTTGTTTTCACATGATCAGGATGAAAATTAATATCAACGCTGATGCATCAACCACTGTTGTCATATCTACTCTTACATATAGCAGTTTGCAAATTGTATTACTCTTTTCCGATATTTGTCCGTTTGAAAAAGCAGGTACTAAATACATAATTCCAGAAAACCCAAATTCCACCATTGATTTATGTTGTCACTACGTATAAAAAATTTTTAAATTAATTTTAAAGAAATATTTCAAGTGTTTTCTATAAGTACTTTATGAATGTTGCTTCGAGTGCAACCCCTAATACTGACGTCATTGGGTTTAAAGAGGTGTCATTATTCCTTTCTATAGACCGGGGTGTATAGCTGCAAACTGACAACATTGTTTTTTTAAATAATTTCGGTCAGCGCGCTGATTCGGCATACGTGTAAAAGTGCATTTCTCCAATGGCTCGTCAGCACGCTGGCCGCGCTGACGGTCAGCGTCCATGTGAAACGGGGCTAATTGAAAAGTGAAATTGTTCCCCAATTCTGTTACCGAGAATTGGCCCAGCTGCGGATGTATGTTTATTCGCAACCTAGAAATTTTAGAAGATTCACCATTTTACGAGTTTAACATAGTTTAGGGAGGATCGTTCTTAAGACAAATTGGAATAAATAAGTCTGATCGAATCTTACGGCTATAATTAAACAGTCACGAACCATCAGCTGGGAGGCAGTGGTAAGGAGCCAACGAAAGGAAAACCTCTCAAACTAGGCCCCCATCACACATTATTTTTGAAGAGGGATATATTTAGAGAAACAAATTCGAGATTTTTGATACCACAAATAGGCCCTCCGTGATCGAGTGGTAGAGATTCTACCTCTCGTTCAGAGGGACAGGGGTTCAAACCTCGGTTACGACTGAATTTTAAAAATTTAGTACTATCGTTTTTGAGCTCCTTAGGTTAAGGTATGGGAGAGCGTAATGTACTTGCTACAATAGCTCCATTACCTCCGTTGCACTCCCATAAGAGTTTGTGTGGATCCCCGACACTGCGAAATGCGGTAAAGGGGGAATGGATTATGTATGTATAAATGTATATGATACCACAAATAGCGTGCGTAAATGTATTAATATTAATGGTTGGTTAATTAATATTAGCCAATAAATAAGTGAATGTTCAGTAATTAGTAATTGTAAAAAATCATCAAAAAGTAATAATAAACAAATTAATAAAAAAGAAACAAACAAAAAAGGGTGATAATGACATTCATTAAATAAACAGACAACGTCAACAGAGCATGTCTCCGAAGATGAATGGCTGGATCGCAGACTAGCTAACCACCGTTCAAATTCCATGCAGTTCGTATAATTCTTTTTAATAAAATATTTAATATTTCATAAATAAACCTTTCTTTTAATAATTATAATATTTATAAAACAGAATAACTTACAATTAAATACCAAAATGGTAATGTATACTCAATTAGTCTTATTTTTAATTAACATAAATATTATACATATATTATGTAGTTTAACTTTAAGCAATTAGTATAAAATTAAGGGATAATTTTATGTAATTATTCTTTTTTATAAATATTATAATTTAAAAAAAATTGTTTATGAAATGTATTAAATATTTTAATAAAAAAAATTATACGAACTGCATGGAATTCGAACCATGGTTAGCTGATCTGAGATCCAGCCATTCATCCATGGAGCCATGGCCTGTTGACGGTGTCTGCTTCTTTAATGAATTTAATTATAAGGATGATAATTTGTTTGTTTCCATCTTATTAATTTATTTATTATTACTTTTTGATGATTTTTTACAATTACTAATTGCTGTACATTCACTTATTAATTGGTTAATATTAATTAATCAACAATTAGTATTAATTCATTCACGCATGTAAACATGTTTTGAAATCTGAAATTTTGCGCGTTTACAAAGAAGGGAAATGAGTTGCCATCGCGAGGGGGCCACCACTCAATGATTAATTTATTTTTACGATTATATGAGGCTGGTTTGATAAGTCCGTGCAAAAGTTTTTGAGTTGGCATCATTGTACTTGAACTATCAGGGCTCTGTTATCTAGCATGCCTTGAAACAACACATGTCAAATTTCATGCAGATCTGACGCATAGTTTATATGTGAGAGTAAGTTTTTGTCGTTGATGTCTGGCCTTCTATCACAATGGAAAAAGACTAATTTCGTGTGTTGATAAAACATTACTTTCTAAGAGGCAAGACGCCAGCAGAAACTAAATCCAAGCTAGACAAATAATACGGTGAATCTGCACCTTCACTTAGAATGGTTTATAAGTGGTTTTCCGATTTTCGTTGTGGTCGAAGAAGCACGAAAGATACCGAGCGTTCTGGTCGCCCTGTTGAAGTGACTATGCAAGAAATTGTTGATAAGATTCATGATATGGTCATGAAAGATAGAAGATTTAAGGTGCGTGAGATTTCTCAAGCGGTACACATTTCGACAGAACGGGTACATCACATTTTGCATAAATGTTTGGGTATGAGAAAGCTGGCTGCAAGGTGGGTGCCGCGTTTGCTCACAATTCAGAAAAAACGTGAACGAGTGAAGATTTCAATGCAAAACTTGGAGCTGTTTAAAAAAAATCAAGTTGAATTTCTGCGACGTTTTGTAACTGTTGATGAGACGTGGATACACTATTATCAGCCAGAAACAAAATCACAGTCAAAACAGTGGGTTGCAGCAGGTGAACGGGCACCGAAGAAAGCAAAAACGGTTCCCTCGGCAGGAAAGGTGATGGCCACTGTTTTCTGGGACGCTCATGGAATAATTTTTGTTGATTATTTAGCAAAGGGTAAAACGATAACCGGAGAGTATTATGCATCTTTACTAGATAGATTAAACAGCGAAATCAAGATAAAACGGCCACATTTAGCTAAGAAGAAGATCCTGTTTCACCAAGACAATGCTTCAGTTCATTCATGTGCAATTGCCGCGGCTAAACTATTAGAATTACGCTACGAAATTCTTCTACACCCCCCATATTCTCCGGATTTCGCACCCTCGGACTATTTTTGTTTCCAAACATGAAGTCTTGCAGGAACAAAATTTGGGTCAAATGGCGAAGTGATAAATCAAACAAACGCTTATTTTGCAGAGTTTGATAACTCTTATTTTAAGGAGGGGATAAAAAATCTTGAACATCGTTGGACCAAATGTATCAACCTTCAAGGAGTTTATGTAGAAAAGTAAAATAAAACTTCCTCAAAAAAATACGTTTTCTTACTTTTTGCACGGACTTACCAGCCTCGTACTTCTAACAAAAAAATGGCTTGTATTAGGATTATCTTCAGATTTCGCACAAAGCTTAGTAAGTATATTTACAATGCCGCTATAGAGTAAATTGTCTGAAAAATCTGCTATTTCAGATTTTCGAAAATCTGCTATGCCGAGCATCGGCTTTTAAATTATTTTTATTTCACTTCGTATTTCAAACAATTGTTTATATACTACAATTAGTAAAATAAAGTATAACTTGATCTCCGTTGTCAATGACACCGGAGTTCAAGACGTTCTTGATCTCCGTTGTTGTTGGCAACGTATAAATCATTTGATGTTGCATACCAGCTACATGTGACATGCTGCTTTTTATCTCCTTGGTTACGCGTATGATGACACAGACAAGGCAACTTGCTTCATTATTCAATAAATTAGGATAAATTTTAAAAGGGAGAAATTAGGATTGAAATACGAAATAAAATAAAATAACTTATGCAATACGGAGATCAAGCTTCTTTAAATCCTCGAAGATGTTACAACGCCTAGGCTGACGCCTCGGCGTTATAATACATCTTCTCGGATTTAAAGTATCGCTTGATCTCCTAATTACATAATATATTGTAACGGGTACATTTTTCATCGGCATTTAGTATGCAGAATTTTGTAATAAATCTTATTAAAAAAATCTTAAGTTCGGTCCTGTGGACTTCGCTTTATTTAAACAAGCATGTCATTAAGTAAATATTTCATATAGAAGGCACCTTTAAGGAAGGATTGTTCCATATTTGCTGTAATTAAAGAATGTAACGTCATAATGATGTCGTTTTTCGTATCTTGCTACCTGGCATTTTAATATAATATCAATTGCTTCAGAAAAAAAGCCTTGAAAAAAACCGTGAGGAGCGCTTAGTCAACTCATTTATAGAAATATTTCGGTAAACATTTTGAGAGTATCAGATTCGAAAATACAATTTCCTTTGTCTGTTATTTGCGTTTAAAAAGTTTTAAGTTAGCATAGCGTAGGAATATTGTCTACAAGCCACATGCAATATTATTCCACTGTTTGGGCGCGAAATTTCATGTACTGCTTTTTATACGTAAGGTCGGGAATCCTATAGTAGGCCAAGCAACAAGAGCCCTTGCCGCATAAAAACAGATGTGTTTTCGCGTAGCAATGGAGAGCAAAGTGAATAAAAAGGCTCGCTGGGGTTGACGCGAGACGAATACGAATACAGACTCCACTCTGGAGACTCGACACAACACCCTGATAGCAAGAAATCGATAGCTGTTTTATCGTTTGAGTTCCGATCAATAATGATTGATCGATTTTGAAGTAGTGTTTACGGATTACTGTTCATTAATCCCTTAGAATTGAAAGACATTCTATTTAAAGTGCATTACCCTTAAAGTTATTTCGTTAAGTGCTAAATCCTTTTGAAAAGGTTTTACGTTCCGTTAAATTGTGTTTGAAGGACTTGTAATTACTATTACTTCCTTTAATCTAATCTTCAGATAAGTGCAGTTACTAGCGAAAGAAGAATCTTTTAAAAAGCAATCCTAAATTTAGTGACCGATTTTCGTGCGTTTGTAAAGTAAAATTCCGCTTAAAGAATTTAAACGCATTTAATGTTATAAGTGAATTAAAACAATTTGAAGCTCCAGAACATTTTCGCTATTTTTCCAGGGGAAAATACATACGTATTTACGTAAGAACAAATTAAAATCTTGTTTTTTCGTGCCTGACTCTATTGGTGTATGTAATCATATGGGCTGGTATTACTAATTAATATTGCGTTTTTGGTACGGAGAATCCACACTTCAAAGCAACGCCGAGTTTTACCACAATTTCCCGAAATGAAAGGCCAACTTTTCAATTTCTTCTGGACTATATGTATGGTGTTCCATGAGTTTGATGGAAAATACTCAAGGTACTGTAGTTTTAAGGATTTGTTTGTAATTCAGTGAATTAAGAATCTCACAGTTAAGAATTTTTCTTTAGGGAGAGCTCTCCTCGTTAGTTAAAAATCTTTAAACTTTAATTTAATTACAATTCATTTATATTGATACTTTCGAACTGATTTAATTTGTCTAATCTCATTTAGATATTTGTTTATCTTTTTGTCCAGAATAAGATGAGTCAATAATATTTGTGTTCATGCTTTTGAACAATATTTGTGGTTGATCTAATCAATCTTTTGAGCTATTTTCATTATTTAATGAAAAGTTCTAAATGAATTTTTATTGATTAATTTTGCTATAATTATAACCTAATAAAATTAGGTTGAACTTGTAATAAATATACGAGGTGTGTTTTATTTTTATCTATGCAAAGTTGTGCTTTAATTATTTTCCTGTTAATAAATGTTATTGATTCAAAACTAAGGATCTAAAAAAAAACGGAACCATATTAGTTATGAATGCTTAGTTTCATTTCTTCAACAATTTTAAGTAAACAAAATTTTGTTTCAACTAAATATTCTATTCATTTTCTGGTTAATGGATTTAATAATTTTTAATGCTTATTCAATTAACATCTTTGATTGGTTAATTTATAATTACCTAAGCTCATAACCAGATGGCGCCCTTTTAAGTTTTTATTTGTGTTTGAACCCTTATCTATTCCTTTTCACAATTTATACAGCTGTGGAACCAATACCTACGACTTGATTAATTAATTTGTAAGAGAGAGTTTAAATCTCAAGCTGTGGCAGATATTTTTTGAGCTTTTCAGTTACAGTAAGTATAAGGCATTTTTGTATAGCTTTTATAGTTATTTTTTCGGGAGACAAATGCGTAGTTTCATTGGCGCCCAATCGCGGGGCCATTTTATAGTTCTGTTCTTGTGCAGATTATTGGGATGTTTCATTGACGGTCCAACGTGGGCCTTTTATTGTTATTTTACCGTGCAGAAAAAATGTTGTTTCATTGGCTTCAACGCGGGGCCTAGTTTTGTTTGTGAGTATTTTAGCTTTGTTTCAATATATGATAATATTATTTACAATAACTAACAAAACTCGATGTAGCGCGATTCTATAAATAGCAATAATTCGAAAACACTTTGGTTTCTATAATAACTATCCCTTGAATTTATATTAGAGGTAAACTCGTGTAAGTATATGTAGAAGGAACCGCTTCGCGAGCATTCGAAAGAGCCTTTAATCGATTTTAACAGCTCGGTATCATAAATCCATGTAAATAAATTAATAAACTATTTATCCAAGATTTTTTGATAGATTGTACCCAGTGCCTGTTACATGGTAGAAATCAGGATAAGCTAATTGCTTAATTGGCCTAAGGCTCTTCTAAAAAGCTCAAATACATTAGTAAATTGACTTTTACGTAAATTAGTATAGGGTAATTCTAGCTAAAAGAATTTATATCAGAAAAATTAGAACAAAAGATGTTGAAATTCAGTCTGTATTCATTGGAATTGAAAGATGTTCATTGTATTTTAAACGAACTGATTACTCCTGCCTTCACTTTTAACGTTGATAAAGCAGGAGAAATATTTATAAATAAACTCCACTGGCATCCGATAAATTATTTCAATTACCAATTCCTAGCTGAAGTGGGTCAACCCTTTTTATCCCTCAAGGCAGCTTCGATACCTTAGAAATTTTCTTATAATAACACTTTCATTTCCCACCAAGAGACTAAGTTATCACGTTATTCCCTCATTGTCACCTGTTACACGTCTCAAGTATATTAATCACTTTCCCTTCGAGCTAGACGCATCGATCGATTGTGTTTCCTTCGCAGAACCTCCCCTAAACCGACCTAACGTAAGGTAGTTCGCCTGGGACTGCCTCTTTCAGACAGAAAAATAATTTTCCGCAAGAAAAAATAAAAATCAAAAATCATAAATTTCGTCTTCAGTCAAAAGAATTTCATCTTTCAACATTAAAGGTTGCTTGTGTGTAGCAATAAGTAAAAGCTTGATATTACAGGCAATTTATTGCAGCTGCTCGTTTTGCACAAATTTTGTAATAAATTACTAACGAACCGCTGCTTCTTCCTCTGTCAAATCAGTAAACTTTTATTTAAATTATGTAAGAATAAAATTCTACCCGTTCTCTTGTTCGTTCGTTTTTCAATCTTAAAGCTACCTTTAACGGGGTAATTAGGTTTTATTTAAAAATTAATTTTAATAAGAACGACGTAAACTTAATTAAAAGGAGTTTGCAATACATGATGAAGGCTTAGAAAGATTGATTGGTGTATTTTATATTCTCAAAGCTCCACTTGCCTTTATATTAAAGTATAAAGTTTGCACACAGATGGGCGAAAAACCTTTTTAAATTCTATTTTGTAACATAAAAGGATGAGAATTTAATAAAACTTGGTAGCAAACACGACTTTAATCTAATAAAGCATCCCGATTTGGGTACTTGTTTTTTGGAAAACAAGCAAATAAAAGGATTTTTTCAGTTGTGGCATCCGCTTGGTTTTTCGTGTGCTCTGCTACATATGAATATGGTGTGTTCGTTCATCTCAAGCTAAATATTGCTTATGAAAAAAACAACAAAGCCTAAATAATTATTCATTAAACGAGTCAATCAGCTCCAAAATCTTAAATTTTAAATTTAAGGAAATCAAATGTTAAATAACCACCCTAGAGCTAAATAGGATAGATATTTCCGTTTTGAATTCAATAAATTCGTAATGCTATAAGTCATAGTTTAGAGTAGAGGCAAATAAAATCTCTATAGAGAAGGATAGGACTAGTTAACTTCAATGAAATTACTACCAAACTGTGAATAGCAAAACTAGGAATTGCACATTACATAACACACGAAATTAACGTGGAACAAAATAAGAATAATTTGACAAAATCATTTTGTAAGAAGATAAGTAATTCAGCTAAATACATGAAACCCCTCCTCAACATTTAAAAGTCAAAACCTTACAATATACCTCCAATATACGTTCAAAGATACGTATAGAAGTAATATATTGCAATCTATTAACAGAATGAATTGTAGGTAGTAAAACTGTCATGTAATAGCAATTGTAGTGAAATTATTTGCATGAAAATGTCTGTGTTAATTTACAACATAGATTTCCCCAAGCTAGCCACCGATTTTTGTTAAAATTCTTGAAATTAGTGAAGTCAGAAAATATAACCTTGAAGAACGACCTTCAGAAAGTGGTGGGTACATCCAGGAAGGACTTTCTTTCCTTAGAAAGTGATTCATAGTTGCCATAGTAAAAAAATCCCGTTTTCATTAAAAGCTGTCTAGTACAAAACAGGTGCAAAGAATATGTAAAGATGCTGGTGTTGGATCGGAAATAAGATTGCAATATACCTACTATATTACTGGGTGTCGTATCCGACCGCTAATTATAGAAATAGAATAGAAAAAGGATAAATTTCAAAGTTGATTTTTCTGTCTATCTTGATAAAACTCCGTTAAATAGCTAACGATGGAATATCGTTACATCATTTTTGTGAATAAATAAGTATTCAAGCCATTTCAAGGCATATCTTGACCTGAAACAGATAAGGTGCATGTTAGTGAACATGTATGCAAATATTTATTACTTTACCTGCAGGTTTAATTTATAAAGATTTTCTTGTGAATTAACGATTTGGTAGTTTGTTTATAATTTTGTTGTTTTTCAAGAGTAACAAGTCTGGGGGCTTAAATATTTCATTATGTTGTTGTCAAGTAGTTCTTTGACACAACTGAGACATAAAGGTAAATGTGGAGATGATTTATTAGAGAAGATCTATGGGTTTAAAAACACATATTATTTTATAGTTTGGACATCTAAATTTGCGTAAATATTGTTCTATAGGATGTAAGAAAGGTACAAAATCCTTTTGAAATAAATAAAGATTATTAAAAGTTTCACAGTTTTATTAAAATATACCTGACAATATTGTTTCGACAGCTATGCTGTCATTATCAAAGGTAATATAATTATAAACAAACACGTCGCTAAGGTAGATACAAAATAGGTAACTAGATAAAATAATAATAATAATAAAAATTAATAATAAAAATCATAATTAAACATCTAATACTTCCAGTAACGGAGAATTACTGAGCTCAAGTTGTTCATTCATTAAAGGTACCCTGAGTTTGTGTTTGTATATCTCAAAGGCTTCTAAAATGTCTAATTTGCGTTTGTTATTACAAAAATGTAGGAATTTAATATTATTTTGAGGAGTCATTGTGTGATTTTGTTCTAAAATTTATTTCATGATTATGGAGTTCCACAAAATAAGGCTGGAAACAATAAACAACAAAATCCTTTCTTCTCAAAATCTTGAAAAGAAACAAAACAAGGATATTAATTAATTCATATTTTAAAGTATAATTTAATGCATTTGAAAATTGATTCAGTCGACATTTAATAGCCATCTTATTATTGGGTTTTAGTACAAGTGTTTGGTGTTTTTAAAAAAAGGAATTTTTTCTAACTACATAACTATATAATTTGTTTAAACAATTATAATAATTATAAACAATTATGTGTTATGAAATTAAGTTCCAAATCGCCATTTGTTTGTAACTAAATAAATTACGAGATTAGTGTTTTTTTTAACAGATATAAATCAGCAAGCAATTTGGTGACTAGCTCTCTGGAAATTTAGAGGTTATGTTGGGACCTCAAAAAATGTAAACAGAGTCCAACCGTCAAACTTCTAGGTTATGTTTTGATGAAACGTCAAAGTGTTTGATACTTGTTAAAGTTCATTCAATTTCGTTAGTTGTTTTAATAATAAACAATTTTAATTAACTTAATAAACAGTACAGCGAATTTTATTAGTGTTTAAATTTTCTTTTTGTAAAGAAATTTTTTTGGGTTGTTAGTTTATTAACCTTTATTTAATTTGGATAATCAAACGGGATTTGTCAACGTGAGATTTAAATGGACTTACCTTATTTAAGAAAGACGGATGGTCGTTAATAATTTCTGCAATATCAGTTATTTGGATTTTTTATGAAGAAAGGTGAATTTGTGCATTTCTGCCATTTTGTAATTAAACCTTATGAATGCAAGGGGATTTACAGATTGTTACTAATTTCTTTCGGTAATTTAAAAGGCTCCAAAAGTTTGATTATTTGTAAATATTTTAAGGTAATTATTTTAATACTAATTTAGTTTTTGAGATTATATGAATGACAGAGGTATTACTTCTGAAGATAAAAAGAATTAGCTGTCTTAGACTTAATCTTTCTTTTATTCAAGATTTAATTTTGTTTTATTTTTAGTTTTTTAATTTCAATTTTGTTTATTTGTTTATTATATTTGGTTAAATAAATTTTGTTTAATTTAATTATGTTTTATAGATCCATATCTATTTATTGCCCTATTGAAGCGACCCGACTGGTAGTCTCAGTTGTGACTAGAGTCTACGTTCACAACAATTTACTATAACCTATAAACCTATTTTTTTATGGTAAAGGTAGGTGGTTAATATTTTGTATATGTCTTTACTGTGCTTTTACCGAAGTCTGCTTTATATGTAAACAATTTAAAAATTTATCAATTTTCAATTATTATTATAATCAAATAAGATTGCCCCGTCTTATTTCACCCAAGGAAGGTAGATTTATAGCAATAGGTACTCAATTTTCTGCAATCATCAAAACAAAAAGTAACTACTCAAGCTACTACACGGCATGTCACCTGACAGGCACTGTGAGCGCTGCATAAATACAACAATGTGAACAAGTAAACCGGGTCACCCAGTGAGTTGCTTTGCCACTGCCATATCTAAGTGGGGTCTACCAACTGTTCTACTGAGATAACGTATATTGAATTGTGGATCACTTTTATGGAGAAACAGAAAATTGAGTTTTGGATATCTGGCTGTAATTTGTCGAATCGAATCGGGTGCATGATGCAAATATTCCCGGCTTGATACGTACGAAAATAACAAAGTTTTTACTTTTTGTACCTTTACAAAAGTATCGTTTTACAGAAGGTGCAGAAGCACCAACTCAATATATTGGTGATGATATAATTTTTTTAATTTATTTTGAATTTAATAAAGAAATCTTGCTCCGAAGGTGGTGCTTCGGACAAACCAATCAAATTATGCTTCACAAACTTTTTTGAGCATAAAACCAACATAAAGCACCATATAATAATCTTACCAATCTTAATACCTGTAAAAGCTTACTTCAATAACACACCTGGAGTTCTGCAGCTGGACAAGAAATATTTTTATAATCTGTGATCAGAATGGCCATATAATCCGATGACACACACCATGAATAAACAAATTATCAACACAGGTTTTTTATTTCACATTTAAAGAAAAATTAAATAAAAGGAAACAATCAAAAATAATTAAGCTTGGTGAAATGAAATCTTATTTTACTTATAGCATGGCAATGGTGTAATAACAATGTTCATTTCAGCAAACCTCTATAACTAAAATTTAATGTATTACAAATATTGCTAAAGATCTTTATGCTTTAATTTAAATTATTTTTAAAATTTTAAAAAATGTTTAATTTAGTTTCTAAACCGAAAATATTTGTTCCCACTTCGTAATAAAATTCTCACACGAAACACTTTCCTTATATCTCCGATGATAAATAGAGCGGTAATGTACACACTACACAACCTTGATGAAATCAGCTGTTAGCTTCACTTTGACACATCGAAAAATTTATCGATTGGAAAATCTTGTTTTAAATAAATTACATTCTATTAAAATTCCTTACAATTCTTGTAGGTCCTTTTATACGTTTTCTTAAAAACAATCGAAAAAATTTTTCTTCACATCAAATGTTTATGACGTCACACAAATTAAACATGTGATCAAAATTAGTAAATTACTTGAATCTAATTACATAGAGAGATAGCTGGTGAAAAGACGAATAAAACGATATAATACGCTTATGATCAAAATTGACAACTGGACAAATTAAGCAAAAACGGAAATTGTCACAAAACTACTTTAGTCTTAATGACACCTTAATTATACCAATTCCAGCTATGGTACAACATTGAACAGTCACTATATTACACGTAGCAACTTCCTTACATAAAGTTACAATGATCATAAATAAATACTAACGGAAAACTCAAATTATAAATGGGCCACTTCGACCTTGCCGAAAAAATGATGCCAAATCATCTTATAATAATAATAAATAGTCTTTATTTTTCCAAAAAAACATACATTTCAATTAAATATCAGATAATAATAATCCAGATAACTCAAATAAATTGGATTCAAAAAAGAATCAAAATATAGAATAATATGTGTAATTATGACTTACAGTAAAACCTTAAAACTATACAAAATTCAAACCATTCTGATCCAGGGTACACTATTTCAAGTGACGGAATTAAAACAATGGGCAAAAACATAAAATATTGCATGAATTCCCAAAATGACTTTGGATCGGCATCTCCAAACAGAAAAATCAAAATTTTACCAGATACAAAGATTATGGTATAATCGAGTTTAAGATAAAGATTTAATTTATCAATTTTCAGTAAAACATCCACTCGAAACTGTATAAGCTTCCCGGTAAATGAAAAACACTATCTATGATAGTACTCAAATCTAAAATTAAGATAATTCATCCAAGAAAATTTGAAATGATATCCTAATATCAAAACCTAAGCTTAGGCTACTGTAGGCTCCCTTGCCTTTTCAGCCCTTGGTTTGTTGGTTTGGAAGTGGAGTTGAGCTATCACCATGTTTTTCTCATTTCTTGCTTCTGCCCGTTAAGTGCCATCAACAGCATGCAGTACATGTTGTTGATGAAACGTGTATAATGTCCATTATCTCCAACAGCATACGGTCATGATATCGTGTAGGTGATAGTGGACAAATTCGTCGTAGTTGATATTGGAAAAATGTTGATAGTGAATGGCCTTGTCGCAGCAGGTGTGTAGATATGGCTTGTGTGTAGATATGGAATTAACCGAGCCCGTCTTGCGGCCACGAAGTGACCGTAAGAACGGCGCCCCTAATAGGCTCTCTCTTCCGTTCGAGGGACCGTTCCCACGGGTGGTTCACTCTATGGACACAAGCACAGCACTGTCTGACGTAGCTAAGAAGTTGTGCTAGTTCTAGATTGTTTTTTTTATTCAACTTACAAGGCCCAAATTTAGAAGTCGTTAGTCCATTATGAAGTTTTCTTTGAATAGAAAGAAAGATTCTTAGCTAATATAACAATAACTACTTCCGACTTCGACTGTAACGAAGAAAGCATCTTCCATAGGTTGGAGTAGGAAGCTTATTATTTTAAAACAACCGTAACGTCCCTTAAGTCCAACAATCATATTATACATGCAAATTCGTATATAAACATTTTCAACCTGACCGGGGATCAAACCCAGGTCTTCCGCGCGTGGTTCTAACCAATCTACAGTAAGATGACCTTTTTTTATATGAACTAGATTAATTGCAAACGTATAAAGAGTACTAGATGTAAGTGAGTAGTAGATCTTATAAGAAAATTAATTTTTAATTTTAAGGTAAATACTAATTATTAATTAATGTTTTACATTAAATCATATTATGTTTCTCTAAATTTAGGTTTGGTCCACAATTTTAACCTCGACTGTTTAAGATTCAACACATACTCATACACATATTTGCTGTCAGCGCTTCCTTTTTTATACGTAGAATGGATTTAATTTTTTAAATTCTTCATATTCAGCGAATAAACTACTGGTTGGTATTTCTTTCGTTGCGAATCCCGAATTCTTTATTGGTACTGGTGTGAGAAAGCGGAGCTTTTGTCATTTAACTAGAGGCCCCATCTAATAGGGCGTCAAGTTCATTGTCGTTTTATTTTTACACTGTATCTACAGAAGCGTTACAATTCTAACGATATCGACAGATATTACTACAACCGCCCACCACTGGGTTTATTTTTCTTCTTCGTGATTTAATATATTTTCTGTAATGTATGTTTTTTCAATATTTACTGGCTTGAGGGTTATCCCAACAAATAGAAATTCATGTTCGTATCTTTTCGGTTAAAAAATCAATTTTCCAATCGTATGTATACGTATGTAACCAAGATCAAGCGTATAAATATCTTCTAGTTCCTTTGAAGCCTTTAAAAATACAAAAGGACTCCTCAAATAAAAGAAATAAAGTTATTTTCGTAGAACCTTTCCTTCTTTTTACGACGTTTCTCTCCCATGATTTTCAAGACTGTTTGAAAGCTTGAATCCAACCTTGCTGCTAAAGTAGCATATTTCATGCTGAGCACGATAAACCTTAATAAAATAATCAAGCTCGCCCCCTAACAACCCACATTTAAGAAGAAAACTCCAAAAATGAGGTGGAACTAAATTTAATATGGCATTAACTGTAAGACGAGAAAATTAACATAACTTATACCAAAAGCCGGTGAACATTTTTCATTAGAGTTTATGTGGGAGTTTGGAAAATATTGTTATTAAAAATGTTTTCGGTCTAAATTAACAAGAAGGTTAATTTTCTTTTTAAAAAGCGGTGGTAAATTAGGAAGTTCCAAGGCTGACTCTTTATGAAAGTGTTGAATGGAAACTGACTCAAAAGAGAAATAAATTGGAAACCGCGGATTCATATTTCAAAGTTTTTTTTAAAGGGTGTTAACGAAGAACAATTATATATTAATTTAGGTTAGACTACATAATTACACCCATTTCGTTGGTGCTCATTCGATTTACTTTTATGTTTGTTTTATGTTGCTATTTTAAAAGCTATAGACACTTTAAATGTATGTGCCTTAGAACTGATACATTATTTAAAGCAGGGGATTACGAAATGAATATTGTTCTACTTACGTTAAGAAAAGCTATAGAGACTGGAATGCACGTCTAATTTATACAGAAGCTGCATCAGCCGGCATGTGTACTAAAAATGGAAACAGTGCTTTGACATATTTGTTGTTAAACGCTATATATAAGTTGCATAGATTTATGATAAAAATGTTGTATAAAAGCTATCCCATCCTGGGAGTGGCTAAAATACTCCGTCTTCTGCAATCTAAGAAACCGCCTCTCAGAATTCGACTAAGTAGTAAATGGTAAGTTTTGTTAAGGTTATTTATATCTGAGTTATTGTACTTTAAAATTAAACGCATAATCAAAAAATAAAGGCAATCTATTGAATGCATGTATGTATATATTACCTATTCATTAATGTTTATAATCATATTATAAATGAAAATTCGCATAGCAAGAATTAACACCCTTATTGGGAATCGAACCCAAGTCTTCTGGTTATACGTACCAATGCTACGTACAACGTACCAAGTAAGTAAGCCATCAGCTGTAAACCACTAGAATATGGCAATCTCTTCATACGAATTAACTGCACTAGTGTGTTGCCGACGAAATACCGGTGCATCACCTTGATAAAGCAAATATATCTAGTACGCCTTGGTCTAGTAGTCACTTGGTTAAAGCATTGGCGCGTATAGCCAGAAGACCAGAGTTCCACCCCCATTCCGCGGTCAGGGTGTTAATCTATTTGTGCGAATTTTATTCAATCGTTCGAAGTTGGCGTTTCATTATCATTATCATGGCATTTCCACCACCTTCAGACCAGCCATTGTTTTTTTTTTCAAAAGCTCATCCTGATGCTGTGGCACCAATAAGAGCTACGCCGCTTTCTTGGTTTTGACTTGTGCAGTGTCGAAACTGGCATTGTTTACCCTCGGGATAACAGGTTGTTTAATACGGGGCTGCAAGTGAAATTGCCTCCAGGGTCATATGGCCGCATCGCACCACGTTCTGGGTTGGCACATTATCATTTTTTGGACGTTGGTAGAGGCGTCATCGATGAAGACTACAGGGGGACCATTATTGTGTTGTTGTTTAACCATTCGTATCAGCCCTACACTGTTAGGGCCGGTGATCGAATTGCCCAATTAATTTGCGAAAAGATTTACTATCCCGCAGCGTATGAAGTGTTCGAGCTCACTCCTACAGTTCTAAATACGAACGGCTTTGGTTCCTCCGGTTTGGATGGTGCCGTGGAGTCTAGTCCATTCAATCCGTACGAAATGGAAACATGGCTCTACAACAGCACCATTTTCAGCATCGACCCGAATATATATATAATATAGTTGCAAACAATATTTGTATTAATTAGTGATTAATATAATAGTAATTAGTTTTTAATAAATATATTTTTTTATTATATGCTATGCTTTTTCTTATTATCCAAGATGTGTTTCTTTACTAACTTACGTTCAGCTTTATATCTTATATTGTACCATACTTTTTGTCTCCTAAAAACACTAATTCTGAACGACTGAATCAAGGAGATGTACTTGATACGATTTTCTTATTATCCAAACTTCATTTGGCTATACCGTTTTTTACATCCTATTAATATATTTGGAGATACTAATGTAAGTGTAACTATCTAGAGGTAAGGGGTGCGGTCTATAAGACAAGTCGTCTATAAAGGGGTGTGGCTTATAAAGGGTGTAACTTATAGAGGGTGTGGCTTATAAAGGGGCGTCGCTTACCAACCGGAGGAGCTTGGAGACAAGTGAGGCAAGTAGAGAGGGGTGTGGCTTATAAAAGGTGTGGTTTGGAGAGGGGGAAAGTGAAAGGAGGTCAAATGAGTGTTCAAGGTTGTGTCAAGGAACCACTAGACTCATTCCCTACTCCTCTGGATGTCATCACAATTAATTGTCTGAGCAAAAATACTTTTTCCACTACCTTAACGAGAAGTTCTATTTAAATGGTACTTTGCCTCGCTAGAGAGAAAAAAGGACCTACTTTGTCTCCCTAGGAAAAAAGTATCCATTTCGTTGCTCTTCCTAGAAAGGAAAGATATCCACTTTGTCTCTCTATGGAGGAAAAGTAATATTCATCTTTATTAAAACAGGCAGCAGATAAAATCATATGTGCAACTCGTTTGTTCAATCAAATTCACCCTCGGGAGGAAAACTCCAAGTGGTCTCTCTTCTTGCACAGATGGCTATTTTCAGACTACGAGAAAAAGTATCCACTTTGTCTCCCTACAGAGGAAAAATGTCTTCTCCCTCTTTCGTTTACTAATGTTTACCTAGTGGAAGCGTAATACTCATTTTTATTAAAACTTTTTTTTCTAGATTTTCTAAAAAAAAAACAGAAAAAATCATATGTGCAACTCAGGAGGGAAAATATCTTTCCCTCCCTCGTTTGTTTGACCAAATTCACCCTCGGGGTCCATTGTTGCGCAAATTGCTATTTCCAGACTATTTTGTGAATCACTGACTTATTTGGATTTTCTGAAATCTGAAGTTTTCTCAAAGATCTACAATTGGTTTTGACGTACTACATTTTGAAGATAGCACACTGAAGCCCACTTGTGAATTGAGTAGTCCTAACAGTAGAGATTTTCCTAAAATCGACCAGAAAATAACTATATAGGGTACTCCGTTAATTTCTTGTCGACTGTTTACAGTGTTCTTGCACGTCGGATAATATGTCACCTCCCAAAAAGATAGTTTGGAAAGCCTGTCAGATATAATAACCATTTTTGTAAGTATGTAAGCTCTTATAGCGCAATAAGTATGGGTTTTGGTAAAATCAGGTTTATTATGGTTAAAGATCATTAGTTAAAGATATTATTGATAAATCACTATTTCAACATTAATTAACACACACCCTCCCGTTTAAGACTCACATCTCAATGAAGTTTAAGCTCTCTTGAAGCGAATTAAAGTAAATTCTAACTAATTTATAAATTTGTATTGTCCTTGAGAAACTGCCGCGTCCCGAATTTCGAAATTACAACCGACTTCTAACAATCGGACTTATTAATTCTGACTTAAAATCATTGGAACGTTCATTTCATATCAGTGTATTTAGAGGTTTCCATTTACTTCCACCCATATCGTTCAAAAACAAGAAATTGGAGAGAAAAAAGAATTGTACGTATTCTCTTAACCTCCTTTAATGCTATAAATATGTATAATATTTAAATGCGCTTTGATACAAACAAATTGGATGGAAGAAACTTTTGACGGTAGCAAGGCGCTCTTGACCTCCTGCGTATACTCACGGTCTATTGATAAAAGATACTGACCCACTTGGGAAACGAAATTCTGCCTTTTCTGAGAAAGAACTACTTTAAAGCTTTTGCTGATTTTACGCGTCGTTTCCAATTGCAAGTTTCACTAAAGAGATAGGAATGAATTCGATGTTTTACAAAAAGTTTTTTTTTTGTTACATTAGTATACAGCATAGCTTCTGTTTGTGTGTTAAAAGCCAATTTTACTAAAATATATTTTTAGTTAATAAACCTGAAATGATGAAGTAGAGGTGAAATGCTTTCACATCTGCTTGTTGCAGTATCTTGAAGGAATAATAATAATTAGGCCAATTAGGTAAAGTTTCGAACTGTCACAGAACAGTTGACAACTAATTCACTTGGCCACAGAATCTTAGATGTTCTATTTGATGTAACTTAGGTATTTCGAATAACATTTAATGTTTGTTGTTCGTTCCAAGATACATTAATATCACTCTCATGCTCATGTTTGCTTCTAAATCATTACAGAAATTCGTAATCAATAGTAACTCCTTCTTGCCTTCTAAGAAACAAAATTGAAATAGGTAACATAAAAAATGGAATTTTAATAAAAATCTGTTAACCTACATTAAAATATGAGGAATTTTTCCTCCTACACAACAAACAAAAATAGCTAAAACAATTGCACGTCACTTAGTTTTAATATAATAAATTGACGGTTATTAAATTATCAGTTATAACTTATTTGATATGGGATCGTGTAACAAATAAAAGATCAGCCCCACGAATGGCCCGCCAATTTGTAACATTTACTTTTACTCAAGAAAATCTACTAAACAATAACACCTACTTAGGCCTCGGCTTAGCCTGTACAGTGTACAATAAGCATGACTCGGCTCTTGTCAAATTAAAGCAGGTTGAATGTCAAGATTATTTTACGTGGGGTACCCGTGTGAACATACCCCCACGTTCCCTTCCAGAAGGAGGTGATTGGGATACGACCAATCAGCGCGCAAGTTGCATAACCGGCAGTACAGCAATTGCTACCAGATCAGCTCACTGGTCGGAGCGAGGTTGCCTATCCACCCTCTACTACCCTAGCTATCGCAGGCATAGTGCCGGAGCAATTGACTTAACACGTTGCTCACCCGCCGGCACCCTCCCGGCCTCTTTCATACGGGGTGAAGTACCTCGTCCAGCAATAGGACTATTCCCCAGCTTAACGCTGTTATTAAGTGGGACCACTGCCCGATCGAATCCAACCTCAATTGTGGCGGGACTTGGTTTTTTAATGGTTTTGCCACCCCGATCTACCAATTATAGGCTTGGTGGGCCCTCGACAGAGCTTCGTTTAAGTCTACACGTTATAGACTCCCGGTGTGTACCCGTATTTGGTGAAGTTGTCTTGGTAGTGAGAGGCTATGTATTCTCTTCAACTCTCCTTAAGTGTAATGGCTTTCAGAGCGTCTCCCAATCACTGTACCCGGCTGCAGTCTGGATCATAGGGTGGTCGGGATAGCTCCTAAGCACATTTACCTGGCGGCTTGCAGTTTGCCATATGACCAAAAGCGGGATAAACCTCACTTTGATTCTTCGCACTTGAGATTCAGTCAAACAGCGGGTTCCTTTGGTGACCATAAATGACCTCGGTCAAGCAGCGGGTTCCGTTGGTGACCATAATTGACCTCTGTCAATCAGCGGGTTCCTTGGTGACCATAAATGACCTCGGTCAAGCAGCGGGTTCCGTTGGTGACCATAAGTGACCTTATCCCAGGCGAGATTCGAATCCGCCCACACCGGTCTCATATACCAGGGCTCTCCCTGATCGGTATGAGTTACCGTCGAGAATTCTCACGAATTTCTCTACCACACACTTAATCTGACAGTTTCATCCGTTGCCCGTCAGCGAGATAGGGTAGAAGACAGCCAGTTTTAAGGGTGAACGTCGTGTGGTCTCCCGAACACCCGATTAAAGCAGGTTGTGGGCGAATTGGAATATCATCGAATTCCTAGAAGCTATGGATACGGGCGCCAGCACGAGTGATACAATATGACAAAATATTATCATTAAAGCTCCCAATAACCAAGTGTGAGATCTTAATATGAATCAGTTTCAAATCGCGCAAAAACCGATTTCCTTCACTCCGTCCTTAACACAAGAATATTAATCAATAAAGAACAATAAATAACTCCAATAATATAATTTATTTATTCACACAAAAATTCCTAATTCGTTCATTGGATTGATATTGAAGTAGAAGGCCTTCAGTCATTAATTAACTTTAGTATAACTATAATTAATGTAGGTACATAAAAATAAATAATCGCTCAAATGATTCATAACTAGTTTAAAAATAATGCTAAAATTAAACCTTGATCGTGATTTAAATTTATTAATTACTTGAGAAATTTAAGTTCAAAATCTTATAAAAATAACTTTGTAAACATTCTAACACAATTCTAATTATCAAATCTTAAATTTTGAAACTATGAACCAAGTAACGCTTCCACATAAAAACAAGATAAAAAAACACCTGTTTGTTTCTATAAACTAAATTTGTTAACTAACATGGTTTCCATTGACACGTTGCAGACGATCACCAGGTTATTATGAACCTTTTGAAGAAGGCTTCCAGTTACTCACTTGTGGGGATTCAAAATACTAAGGACTACAAAACCATTATCAAGTCATTAACATCAAACAAACAAAGGTGAAGCTGACAGTTTCCACCATGAAGATTAATACCAAACTACGTTGTTATCCAAAATACGATACTTAAAACGCCAAGTTGAATTAAACTCTGGAGCTATTTTTTTCGAACTAAAGTATATATTATCGACTTTCTCTATAAATAATCATCTATATTGTACAGAAAAGTTTATTGATCACATGACTAAAACAAGAAGAAAATTTAATTAAAATAAAGATTTTTTTATTACCTTCTCAAATTCTGAAGGGGGTTGTTTTTCAAGATGTACCACGAAGCGCGACAAAGAAAACTCTAATTTCGATGTTTTCGAAACTTTCAAACAACTATTCAATGCTTTTAATAACTCGCAAAACCATTCTTTGCACTAATTATACCACAATTGCACCATACAAAGAGAATTTCCAAAGTTAAATTTACAGTACACCATAATTACGTGTTCACTTCGCCAAGTTTTTACAAAAAGGAAGGAAAAGAAGAAACTTCCCTGCAACGAATAATCGGCGGAATGGACAACCAAAGTGATTTGAAAAAATGGATAATTCGTAAACAAATTGTTAACTTTAGTTTATCACAAAGAAAAGATCGATAATTTTGCAGTTAATAATACTAAACTTAGATGGAGTTGCAAATAAACATTGAAAATTGAATTTATTATAGTATACAGGATGTCTTCTAAAGGATAACCCAATAGCATTTTTATCAATATACAAGGTGCTTTAACAAAGAAAAATAGACAGAAAAACTGTCTGTTACAATTTTTCTTTTTTTAATTTTAAGTGCTTTAATTTAGTGCTAGCGGTACACTACATATTTTTTAAGAATCCTGCAATGAATGATAAAAGCACGCCTTTTGAACAGTGATTCTTAAGTTCATTTGGAGGTATTTGGTAGCAGCATCAATCTCAGTCCTTCATGGATTCAAAGTGGTAACCAAACTTTTGATTTTTATCTTTTTTTGCCAATTTCTATGAACTAAACGACAATTTCAGCTAATTTAGGGTCGCTGATCACGAATCTAAACGAAAATAGGGATAGAAGAAGGGATTTTGACTGGAATGTTTAGTAAACAAAACCACCATGTATCATCACCGTTGTATTGGAGAACAGAGTAGTAGTAGAGAACTAGAAGCTCTTCGGGAATTTCAGGATTTTAAAAGTAGTGACACTACCTCTTTCTAAGGGCAACTTACGCAAAGTCCAAAGTCCATGCCACATGTAGCAGTTGGAAAGATTTACTTGCTTGCTCTATGATCTAGAAACGGATTCTATCACAACAGACACTGCCAGGAGGGAGATATTTGCTACTAACAACAAACTTGTAAACATTTTTGTACAATACAGCAGGGCAGATCTGGAGAAATGCATCTGTATGCGATGTTACTCACTTTCCCTATCGTCTTGGACAGCTGCAAATGACATCAGAGAGTTCTGGTGTGGTTGAAGCTTTCCCAAGTGTGGCTGCAAAAAGGATGTAACACATTGTAGTGCTTATGTCGCCGTGTTAACCTGCCGTATATACTCCAATATTCTTCTTGTGAAAGCATCTGCAGTAACAACAGATAATATTACCTTTTACTAAAATACAGATAACTGTTATTTGCCAGTGGTCCAGATCTTCGAGTTCATCCCTGAAGATAACGACTAGACGTGGATAATTTCGATAACATCGATTGTGGTCGGTGTCAAGTACACTTCCCCAGAATCTTTCCAGACCTCTCCATTTATCATTCAATAATATTTATCTTTTCTTTATATGTCGACACGAAATTAGCTGGAAGCATCATTTAGCTCAGAAAAATCGTTGAAAGAAGTGAAAGATTTTGGTCCAAATAAGATTGAGAATCACTTATGCAAAACCGTTTGCTTTGATAATTAAGTGCAAGATATATGAATTTGCGTGCCCCTGAGATAATTGGCAATCCTGCTTTTGCTACGCTTCCGCTCAGTGCGCTCGTCAGCATCAGTTCGTGCAAGTTGAACAAGTGCTTTTGATGTTCCATACTGTGAGTATTTATTGAAAGTATACACTTCAACAATTGGCATGTAGACAACAACCTGTGTGGTACCTAAAAAAAATAATAGTTTCCTAAAACGATCCGACTTATTATAAAAATTTATAACTGTAGTAGTCCCTCTCTTCATACGCAGGAAACTCACCCCTTCATATGTTTAATACTAATAGCTGTGTAATTCTAACTTAACAACTAATGCAAATAATGGTCTCATGGTTTTAAAAGCCTACTTTTAATTATTTCTTATGTTGACGGATTATCAACATTTTACCTGTCTTAGCGTCTTGAGGTTGGACTTGTCCGGGCAGTGCGAGTCCGCATACTGGACTTCCTCGGAGACGGTCTACGAAGAGTGAGCACGTAAATAGCTCCGGTACTAGCTTGGAGAGCTAGTAGAGGATGGATAAGCAACATCGCTCCCACCAGTAAGTAGTGGTAGCTCTTACAAATGTAACGGATGGGCTAATTGAGCGTAACTCAATTCGTAGTCCCCTAAGGAGGGCCGTGGTCATAAACTAACGCGGGTGGATCACGTTAAACAAAACTTGGATATCATTCTGCCTTCCGCGTGGTGAATACCTTGAATTATAGTCGAGTTTCATAACGATACAGTTCAAATTAAATATTAATTCGAATCCCTTACGCAATTCATTCCATTACCACATCACTTCGTCATTGCACATTTTCTCTAGAAAATACATTATGTTTATATGTTTCCTAGAAGGAAAGCACTCATTAAATGAAACACACTACTGAAATGAAAACTCAAGTTGTTTACCGTATAAATAACAAGTGACTTTCTAGATTAATTGGTTTTCCACTCCAGTTGTGGTTAGCCACATTCATGAAATGTAATATTATTTCAGCTTGACATTTAAACAAGTACGAAATACAACACTAAATAAGCGTAAAGCTACAGCCAAGTTATAATATTTAGAATTTAATGGAATTGTGCTTCAGAAATTGCAGAGAATAACAATAGTTGTTATGGAACTAGTTGTATAATATAAAAGACAACATGAAAGAAGAATTACCGTTCGTTGTATACACGTGCACGGTTATTCATTTTGCAAAGAAAAGAAGGTGGAAAACAAAAAAATTCTTACTCGAGCTTTTTTCTTGGTGCCTCTTTTCTTTTTATTAAATTGTGCCTTATTGTGTACAAGAAAGCTTGTGTTTTCGAAGGCTTTTACTTTCAGCCCTTGGTTTATTTAAGTGTATCCTTTCTATATTAAGCAAGTATAAAATTAGTTTAAGAATTTACTCAAAACGGGTGTTCCCTAAAGTAATATTGTATTGTATTATTATATTGATTCTTCATTAAAAGCGCCTTTTTTAATGTAGGTATCTAGAAATAACTAAAAAATCACTGGAATTGCTTCCTCGTCAATTGCAGAAATTTCCATATAATACCTAAATAAAATCAAAAATGGAATTTTGATTGGTCTATAAATAACAAGAGACACAATAAGAAATAACTGCGACAAAACGAGGGAGCTTTTGTCTTCTCTACTTAGGTTACCGAATCTTTCGGCTTTTAGCAGCTTTACAATCATTTTAGAGCCCGAAATATTTCATTCGACACCATCCCATCAAAAATAATTTACAAAAGTCATAGTAAAAGAATCTTTATGGTCAAATATCCCTTTCAGCGCATGCGTTAGATTCAACATTGTCGACAAAGTCTTAGCGAACTATCTACACTCCAACGGCTTTTCCCTGACAAACTCTTCTCCGATTTTATTTGTGCAAAGAATTTAACCTGATTTTTTCTTGAAACTTATCGTTCTTCTACATTTTCCAGGTAATATACGTTTTTGCGTTACCAACCTGTTTTTATGTGTTTCCCGACTTGTTATTTGCCATACTTATGTTACCTAATAGTTGCCGGTTGCTCTGACAACAACAAAATAACAGAAGTGTTATAATGCATAAGGTGTCTGGGTGCTGTTATGAAAATAAATGAATAAAATAGAATTCATTGAGAACATAACCTTAATTTTGTCTTTTGGACAGCTAACGCTTAGAATTAAACATTACAAAATTACAAAAGAAAATTATTATAAATAAATTTTTATTTATTTTAAACAGTATCGCCAGCTCAAAAAAACATCATACGATACTCAACATCATACATTTTTCACTGTGGACCAAGTAGCTGCCTGCCCTTGCTGCCCAGATTACGCCCTCCGCTCATTTCATCACTATTGACCCCTTCTCTAGTAAATTTGCAAAGAGAGGTAACGAATTTCAGTTAAACTTTCCTTATACAAACCTAGTCATTTCTTTTCAAACAGATCAGCAACTTTTTAAAAATTATTAAAGTGCATAGTGATTAAATAAGATTTGTTCGCTCAACTTCTACAGCTAATGAGTAAATAATTTTAATTAATTAAGCAGTTCTAATTAATCATTAAGTTCAACAAATCTAATTACAGTTTAGATTAACTAAATCAAAGTTGTAATTGGCGAAAGGCTAACTAAATTTAAGTGATTCAGTGATCTGAAACCAATATGTGAGAAAATAATTTATGTATACGTTACCAAAAAGAAATGCCCTTTATCGTTCATTACTAATTCATTATTGTTGAATTTTGTCTGAATGAATATTTTGAATTCAGTGGCGCCCTAATCAAATCTCTAACTCATCTGGGAATGTCTAAACTATAAACTCCATGCCCGTTCATAATTTTTGAGTATGACATCAACTTAACCATGAACCATATGCTAGCCTTTTTGAAATGAAGTTTTAGTTACCAATAATAACGAGTAAGTCTCTTTAAGTCTCAATCTCGAGTTCTACGGCGAATTCTTGTAGGAACACACAAAAACATTTGTTAGAATACTAAATTATCTGAATCGTGTTACGGATAAAAGAGGTCTACGTCTAACATAAATTACAAACCACCTCCTTTGTTATTTATTGATAAGTTTTTTTTTTAAATTCGAAAGATCAGCAAGGATCCAGCAACCCGAAACCATTACCTCCAAGAAAAAAAGAATGAACAGTTTTAGTAGTGACGTCCCACTCACTACATAGTGACATGACAGCCTTACCCAATTATCAACATCACTCCTAATATACCTAACTGTTCTCTAATATGGATCAGAACTGCAGAAGTGCGACTTGAATTCCTCGATTTGTTTTGAATTTAATTTTGCATAAAATATATAAGGTTTTCTTTTCCGGTTACGACAGGTAGCTGTACTTCAAAAAAAGTTTTTTAACCTCATATAAACTTAACCATTTATCAACTTAATGTATGAATTCGTAGCAATTTGAAACCAAGTTAACACTGTGTAGTGTGTAAGCAAAATCTATTTTTCACGAGTTGGTATCTTGTTTTTAGTTAATTATGAACTCGCCTCAATTCTGTTTAAAATCATCTAAAAAGCGAACAAAATATTAGCTTGCATGCAATAAATCTGGGTTCTGAAACAAAGCTTTTTTACCGGGACAAAAACAAAGCCCCGCTTTTTTCTTACTCTAAATCATTCTGAATACTTGCAGTAAAGCTCGTGAATTTCTTACTGAACACAAAATACGATACTTACTGTATATAAAATGCTCCGACTTTCTTTAGGACATCTTTTCACAAATTATAGCTCAGGATGTAGGTATTGATTTCCATAACACACAGATTATAAGGAAAAGTAAAGTTTTTTAAAAGTCACAAAAAAGAATGGTCGTTAACACAAATTAAATTATTAAATAATTCCAATCAATGCTAAGTCCATTATCAATATAGTAAAGTTCAATTTATAAATTCATTTATTCAAAAATAAAAATATCCGATTATCTCTAATGACAATAATGAAGTTTTGATGGTAATAATTTTAATAATAAAATAAAAAAACTTGATAAGAATTCTTATTCAAAGGACCAAAATACGTCAAATTACCAAAACATTCGATGAAACAAAAAACAATACAAATAAGTTTCACAGTTACATAAACTTACTCTTATTAAACAAAAATCCTTAACATCTTTGATGCCGAAGTAGAATTTTACAATTCTTAAAAATGTCACAAAACACCTCACAATAAAAGGCCTTATTCACTAAACTTTAAAACTTTGAATGTTGGGTTGGTAAAGATGCTGCAACGATGAACTGAAATTTCTTGAATGAAGTTACTAAAATTATTTCTATAATAATTCGGCACTAAACCACCATAATAAAATTCTTAAATTGCAGTAGTTCCAGTAATTTAATTATTAATTTCAAATTTTGTCAATAACTGAAATTCGTTATTAGAAGGCTATACTTTCAAATACTTTAAATTCTCTTCTTAAATTATTGACTAATAATCTTATTCTGAATTAATCTGAATTATTCTTTAATGCGTTAACCGAGAAACAAACTTTAAAATTCAATAATAGATTGAATTTTCACTAGAACTTTTAGCGATCGGGAACGGGATTTGGTTAATGTTATTTATATATTAACACAAAACTAAAATGGTAGGTTGAAGTCAATAAGCTTCCTGTAGTAAGCGAAGAAACGCAAAACGGTAATCACACAACTTAATTAATTTTATTCGATAATAACACGAGAACTAGAATACTATCCAATAGAAAAGTGGCGGGATTTCGTTAGCCAATAGAATATATTTACGTCATTTCATTTTGAATCTATACACACAAAACAAAGCCTTCACACATGGTGTCTTGGAAACTCGTTCGAGAAAATTCCCTTTGGCGGTAAATTATTTACTGAAGAAATCGCAACGTTCATACATATTTAACCATAAGGAGATTTTTGTTAACTCCAATATTAGATTTTAACCCTTATAAGCTCAGAAATAAACTTTTAACACTGTAAGGGCGGTGCTTTTTAAACAACCCTTGATATTTTAACGGACTTATTTTATGCAGAATATCAACGTATTTTTAAATCAAGAACTATACATTAATATGCAGAACCGCACTAAGGGTTTTTTAATCATTTATGCATATAAAATTGCATTTTTCGGAAGTTCAAAAAAAGAAAGAAACTTAATATATTTTACGATTTCATTCTGTATAAATAAGACGAGTTTACTTGAATTTAAGAGGGCATAAAATAACGAATTGCATTTTTTGATAAGCTTGTTCTTAGTTTGAGTCTAATAGCTTTGTGCACCTTTTGTAAAATATTAAACAAGTTTCGTCTAAATTGATCATTGGTAGTTATTTACGTTAAGCATATTGTGTGGTTGGTTGGAACCAACCATCCCTAAGCTTTAGTAGAGTATATACTGTCTTTCCCTTCTAGGGGAAGTTGAGTACAATATAGACCGTACGGGAGCACGTGCGTCATTTGACGCACTAGAAAAAAGTTCAAAACAAATTACTCCCATTAAATTTGTATTAATGGAGAATACGGTGTTGAAAGACTGCTGTTAATTTATCGTCTTGTCGGGTTTATTGTTTAAACATCGTTTTATAAAAGTAAATGTTTCAATAATCTGCGTGAGCTTTAAGGGATAAATGTTCTAGCTAAACAAATTTAAGAATTTGTCCTGATTGGGATACCACCTATTAAAGCTAAAGTGTTTTGTTACAAAAACTATCAGCGAGATTCTGTAAATTCTGGGCTTATTAACAACGAGTTAAGTTCCATGGGAATAAGAGTCATTAACAACTGCGAAGTTGAGTTTGTTTTGATATTAAGATCGATCAACGTCCAATACTGACTAATTATAGCAAACCTAAGCTTTTAAAACAGTTAACGAATTTATAAATGGAAATCATTGCTGCCTTCGAGTTTATCGTCTTCTTAAGAAAAAGTTCAAGGTTCAGCAATCTATAAGATGCAGCAACGTTAGTCGAGAGAGTGTTGTTTGTGATTATTAGGCTTTTGCTTATAGTGAGTTATGTCTTTACTTGTCAGTGTTAAGGTGGATTGAAAGAATACTAATATAAAAGGATTACTGACATACACATTTCCTGTAAGTTAGTTGTAACTATACATTCTAAGATTTATTTTTTTTCGATAACAATGTTTTATTTAAGAAATTTAATGAAAATGTATTTAGAATGGGATCCCAAACTAAGTTAAAATGTAGAAATGCATAATGCGAGTAGGTCTCAGTTTATCATTAAGTGGGAATAGAAATATTATAAACGATTTTTTTAAATTTAAATGAATAAACAAAGTTTAAAACTACAACTCATGCTATAGTTTGGCACGACGAATTGTTGGAGTAACATTCAACAGAATAAATCTTAGAAATAAAAGAATGACAACAAGTAATAAAGAATTTAAGGTAAATTAAACTGGAGTCTGTTCCGAGATTGTAGATTCCCATCTTGCTTTCAAACCATGACAACATCAATTTAGGTGGCGCCTTACTATTGTTTAATCATTCTTGCTTCCTATCTGAAATTAGCATTAAATTTCTACCAGAATTTAGCTTATCTTAATGATATTTAGAAACAGACTCCCATGAATGTCTTAACAAAAAATACCATCTAACTTCATTACCGATGCAACTATGTTTAGAAATGTAAATAGCAGTGCCACTTCAGATCGATTAATATGTCGTTGCTGAACAACTCCCACAAGCCAACAAATTGTAGTCTTAGAGTTATAAAAAGTTATAAAATCTTGCGTCATGAATATTTTATAGCACTAAGCCGGATTCAGATTATCTGAAATGGTAGTAAAAAAAGGTTATTCTCAGGTAGTAGCTACTTTTTACTAATAATTTTAATTAAAACAATAGCTTTTAAAATGTTAATTATTTACTTACTTAATAACGTTTTTCTGCAAACTAAACTTTTAGAAGCTTAGTTTTTAATTTAAAAAAAATAAGTTAAAGGTACATTAGACATCTGAAAACCATTATTAAAGAACGTGATGTCTCACGGGAGTTGAAGTCAGGGTAAAGAATTATTTGAATCGTATATTTATTTGTTATTTTATTCTTTGTTGGCTAGAAAACCTACTCTGGATTTTAATCAATTTCTATTTACTTTCGGTCGTTCTAAATATACAACTAGTTTAATTTTCCATACAACAAATATTAGTTTACAATCCTGTAAATTGTATTTACAGAATATGATTTGAAACTGAAAACCATAAATGGAATTGAAAACTTCTCATGCATAAACATGTGCATTATTGAAAAGGAATAAAACGTATTAACTTGCACCCGGTGTTATCCCCAAAATAACGTTATTAGAGCTCCGTTATTATCTGATGGCACTATTACATTATTATCTTTCGCTGTTTGATCGCGGGAGTTAGTTTGTACCATTCGACGAAAAGTGTGTTTTGCAACTCAATTATTATTTCATGGCGCGTTATTTCATTATTTTCATCTACTGTTACATTATTATACGAAGTGCATGGTCGGGACACCATGTATATTATCTAACAAAATATACTATAGTTCAACCAAAGTTACAAGAAATGAGTCATCACAAACACGTGGGCGAAAATGTAAAATGCATCTAGAATTACGCGAAGGCCACGCTGTAATCTAAATAATAAAATAACAACAAATGAGCTAGAAAGATTCAGTAGCGGAACAAACCCCTTTTTAATTAAAAATAAATGTGAATGAAGCAATGAAAATCTATTGGTTCTAGAGTACGTCACTGAATTCTTAGCAAAGTGAAATTTGCACTCTTATCTTATCTCACCTCGGGTCGTATTTGTTTATTCCGGTGTGATTAAGACAATGAATCATTTCATGTATTTATGGTTAAAGTATAACTATGAGATTGACCAGTAGCGTCTCACTTGTGATCCCCAATGGATTGTGGCAAACTGATTTCAATACGTCTATGCGTTTAATAAGAGATCATTGATTGGGGAAAATCTCAAATGAATACCTGGTACAAAGAGGCAAAACAAGGGCTTATAATCTGCTGGAGTATTCTATCAGTAAACGATTCAAGAATAAATGGCAATACTTACAGCTATAGTCCTTCTCTCCATATTGCTTAGGTTGACTGGAGTTAGCGGTATCATCGTGCAGCTTGTCTACGTCAAATCGTTGCATACCGTCATTATCCATAGCAAACACTTTCGCGCACTCGTCATCCAAACGAACTTCCACATTATTGCTTGTAGTGAGTCCATCATTCTGAAAACAAAATTTTTTATCAATAATCCGACTTCAAAATAGTAGTAATATCGTTAGAAATCTGGTTACGTATGATTTCTCTCTCCCTAAATTATTAATTCACGACAACATATTCCATTTGGAAAAAGTAACACTTCAAAACTGCACCGAGTTGATTAAGCTAATGCCTAAAAAGCTCGGTGTTTGCTATCTTTGAGTGCATTAAACATTCTTAGAGTCATGTTCTACAGATAGTGGATCAGCAATCCGCTGATTCATTGGTATATGCACACGTTCAAAAATGTTGGACATAATCAAATTATTTGATGAATGAGTAATGATTAATGGAATACTTTAAGGTGTAATAAAGTTTCAAAGTCGATAAGAATATGGAATCTTCGTTACTTATTAACTATTTATAGGAATATTAATCTAAATGCCAAAAAATGTGATGCAATTTTTTTTTAATTGTTGCTAACTACCGTATAGAGACTTTTATTAAATTTTCAGCTGAACAAATTGAAAAAAATGCAAAGACACTGGAGTATGCCGAGACTTGAGTGGTATCTTTCAGAATCAGTTCGTTAGAGTGAAACTTTCAATAAAATTTTCTTACGAAATACGCAGTAGATATTTACCAAGAAAATTGCTCAAAATTTCGTAAAGCAGAGTTCTTGGCGTGTTGACGCCCAATTTCTTGTCAATTTAATTGGTAGGTCGATGCTGATTCAGGTTTTGGTCTCATCTTTACCTTTATAAATAATTAAAGGTTACTATTTCAAAATAACTGGCATATAATTGCACTTATTTTTAGGCAATCTACGAAGTTAACGTACAAGCGATTCCCCTAACTTTTAGTTCAATGACATCTGTTCCAAGGGAAATTTTGATTTAAAGCACTTTTAGTCCCATTGCTAAATACTGTTTAAATATTATAGATTTTACTTAATAATAATCTATTATAAAAACTAAACTAGAATTTTTTGTTATATCCTTGGTTTAGAATTTTATGAGTAACTACTCACTTCTCCACTGAAAGTAATATGTTAGGTTAAGTTAACCAATAACCAATAGGCTAAAATACGGGTTGACTTTTAAGTTAATAATACGAGCAGTCGTTTAAGTACATCCATAAATTGCGTTTAGTTGGACTGAAAGTATTATTGGACGTACCAAGGGCTACATAAAAAAGATTCACTATATTTATTTTACATGTTTCAGTAAATACGATTTAATTTGTTGCAATTGTTCCAAATTTTGTAACCTGCAGTTTGATTGGTTATTTTTAGATTCACTAAAATAATTTAAAAAGATTTTTATTTTGCTGCTTAACCATTTTGTGCGGTAACTTAATTCAATTTTATGTTTTAATCTTTAAGTAGACCTAACATTCTTCTGTTTTGCATTACCTACAAACATATTTTTTATAATTTTAAATAAATCTTGTAAATTATTTTGACATATTGACAATTTTGTTGTGAGGTTAGGCAAGATTCTCTAAATCTTGAGTGAAAGATCTCGTAGTTTAATTCTGATTTAACATTTAAAAATTCAAATATTCAAGTTTTGTTATAAGTTAAATTTTAATAACGATTGTTAAAAAAAACGCTATGTATTTTCTAGTGAATTACTAGGTAATTTACTGGTCTTCCTTGACAACTCTTAAAGCCAGTTTAACCACTTCAAACTGTTTAAAGGTGAGTAAGTAGCAACATAGCTTTACATTCCCTTTTGGTAATGTAAAGGGGTAATGTAGTGGTTCCTAACGCTAACTATGTTACATTCCTGTGTAACAGTTATCTTCCTTCGATCAAGAGATTAGTGCTATAATAGAAATGAATGTAGAAATGTTTCTGTAATATGCCAAAGACGAGGATAATAATAACGAAGTCAATGTAATATAATCGTATGTGTGTCCAAAGCAAGAATTTATGGAACAAATGTATGTAAACAATAATTATATCTCTCAAGATGGAAAGACATGTTTTCGATGTATGTAACAAAAGTATTCGACGATTGAATTATTGAGTTATTGAAAACCGCCAAACAACACCCTAACGATGACCATACACTCCTCATAAGCATAATAGAGATAATAAGGGGTGAGCCACAATTTATTTGTAAGTGTAAGTTATTTACTTTATCCATGTCTTATTGCTTATTTTTTTTATTTTTTAGCCTATAGTGATACCAACCTCATGTATGTTAGTAGAAGTAGTTCCGGTAGGATTTCCGGAACAACTGCAATTACAAACCCCGGAAGGTGTTTTAGTTTCTCGAGTGTTCTTAGACTTGAAACAGTGGATGCTGTGTGGTGTAAGTATGATTTAATTGAAGTTATGTACTACTTGTCGTTAAAATCGATGTTTTTTGTCTCAGAAAAAAATATCCATGTATGTATAGCAGTTTCTATTTTATAGTGTATCGCCGATCTTCTCGACGAAGTGCTTCAAGTCCCACAAGACCCACTCTTCGACGAAAGATTTTTCAATATGGTTCATCATTAAATAACCACAGACAGGTCTATATCCACCCTTGTATATGTCACTCCAATTCTTCCTCACGATCCGCCGCCTCCGGATATTCTTTTAACGATCCGGGCGGAAGCAACGGCCGAAGCAATAACCACCGGCAAAAACACTACCCCCGTGGAAGACACCTTTACCAGGCGGGTCCTCCGTCATCTACCCTTAGATGCCGTAAAGCTTATAACTAGCATCTTCAATTGCTGCCTACGGTGCGATATTTCCCAACTAAGTGGAAAACTGCCGATGTTATTATGCTCCCCAAACCTCATAAACCATTATCTGATTCCAAATCATATAGACCCATAGCTCTACTCAACGTCATAGGGAAACTCTTTGAGAAAATCTTACCTGATAGGCTCCGTCTTTTATTAGAACAATCTAATCTTCTACCCAACGGCTTTCGCGCCGGCAGGTCTACTTCAGACCTGATTCTCAGACTCCACACCGAAGCCACAAAGGCTATAAATTCCGGGAATTGCCTTACCGCCACTCTTCTTGATGTCGAACGTGCCTTTGACAAGGTATGGCACAACGGACTCCTCAATAAAATGCTAGAAGCCCATATACGACATGAATTCGTGAGACTTATAAACAGTTTTTTGACCCGCCGCCAGCATAGAGTGCGGGTACACGGACAATATTCTCAGGTGTACACTCCTCTAGCTGGAGTTCCTCAAGGGTCCATCTTAGCTCCACTGTTATATATCTTTTACTGTCACGACATCCCACAACCCAATCCCAAAGTGCAACTCGCACAATTAGCAGACGACACCGCGTTATGGGTTGATTCGACCACCGCTGCCGCCGGGTCCAGGGCTCTAGGACGAGCATTGTCTCGACTAGAGGCCTGGCTCCGTAGGTGGAGGATAAAACCAAATCCAACTAAAACACAAGCCATCTTGTTTCACCACAGGAAACGGCGCCCGCTTTGACAGACGAATTTCCAACTTACTTTGTGGGGTACCCGTCTCATTCCCTCCCCTACAATAAATTACCTGGGAATAACCTTCGCATCTCATCTTTGCTGGATGCCCGAATTCGACCGATGTTTGGACATAGTTCATCGTCGGGCAAGTATTCTTTCTTTAATTCGAGGTGGCATGACGGGCTGCCATTCGCGAACCCTAGTTCATACTTACAAAACTTTCATCCGTCCAGTCATAGACTACCGCTTCACGTGCTTCGGCACTGTAACCCCATGGTACATGAAGAGGCTTCGCAAGAAGGAGAGAGCGATCTGTAGCAAGGCGCTCTGGTTGAAACGCATGCACCCATCCGTGAAGGTGTGCGATCTAGCCGGAGTACCGCCGATAGATGCGCGACTCGAATCCTTGCGAGGTCGCTATGTCACCAGAGCTGTTGACGAAACTAGGGAACCTAGGTTAGAAGTTCTTCGCACCCACACCGGTCCACGGATAAGAATACCCCGAAACAAACTCAAGCACCCTCCGACCATTCTGCTCGAAAACGCCCCCCTACTCCCTCCCTAGCTGGAGGAAATCTTAGAAGATACACCCTTGGCCTTTAGAGGAGCAAACGCCTAACACCTGCTACATACACATACACACATTACACACCTTGGTACTGATACACAACTGGTCCGGGAATCCAACGGGGAGAGTCCAACGTGCTCCCTCAAGTATACAATTTTTACGCGGGTCGTTTCATAGGGGACATCCCTATGGGGCCGGGATTTGTGGGTGATCAGATGCGCGTAGGCTTGGACCAGGCACAGGGAGATGAGCGAGTCGACCGATTAGAGACCTTTCACCTTTACACTTCAAGCTAAAACATTCGATCTATCTTATTAAAATTCAATAATAACCAAATTTTTAGGTCAATTCAACAATAATCACGCTACTCCACTATCTTAATATCTCCAGTATCTTATTATTTTTGCACCTTTACATCCGATTATTAAATCATTTTTTTATTTTATTTATTTTCTATTTTTTAATTTTTTTAATTTTTCTTCTTTCATGTTTTTATTTTTTTCTATCATTTTTTTTAATTTTCATTTTTTATTTTTATTTAAAATAGTATACTATTTTTTCACAACTGTTTATTTAATTACTTTTGTTTTTTCTCTCTTTCTGTTCTTTTCTTTCTTGTTCTAGGTGTACCAGGAAGACCTCTTCCCCTCCCGAGTGGCGTCGAGCCGCTGAGGGGTGTGGTTCTGAGAACAGCTGTTTTTTTCCTTGACCTTCGTCGCTGCCCCCTCGGGGCGCCGGCCTTTGACCATTGTCGTCTACTGCTTGGCCTAACCTCAATCAATCCGCCAACCTCCAACAACAGAAACATACACGCGCCGCCACCACCATCAACACCAGGGACCAACCACCGCCATCCAGGAGCCCTACCACCATCGCCTCTGCCTGCCTCGCCTAGGCCGGTCGCCTTGCGGTTGGGGGCTTCTGCGGGGGCTGCCCAGACGGAGAGAACGAGCGATAAGAGTGTAGCTCAACCAACCAATTATCCAGCCCAAACCAGGCTGAAGAGGCATAATAAGCCTATAATAGCCTCGCCCTGCTTCTAGCAGAAAACTACATTGAACATGATGATTGTAGATGATTTCTTGAACGATTATTGTTAAAAGACGATAGGCAACTATAAAATAGAAATGTTAATTAATCTCTATTAAAATCTTACTTTTCCAGCTGTAACTTAACAAACAGCTTTAAAAGACTAATGTAAGTTGGGTTAATCACATTATGTTAACTTAAGAGAGTATTAACTTTCTATTAGCTTTCTACGAAGCGGATGCTAAAAATTTAAAAATAAATTAAGGTATAAGAATCTGAATAAATAAACAGAAAAAGCTAATTTTATAGAAAATAACATTAAATTATTGTGCAGATGGATTTCATCCACCTAGTCTTAAAAATAATCCTATTATTCTTAACTTACCCGTTTTCCTTCTAAAATAACAACGATCAGGAAACCCTATAGAAATTCATACATAAGAAAGCTTATTTGCAAGTGAAATTTCTTAAACAGTAGACAGGTAATCAATAATGAAGACCATTTAATGCTTTCTTTACAAGTATTAACCAATGCAATGTCATGAATAGTAGCTGATGTTTTTGAAAATAGTATATTACATAACGAGCATGGAAAGTGACATATCACACGAGGGTGCGAAAGACACTTTGTAGCGAGTTACGTACACAATTTTTCCTACGACCCCAAAAAAACAATAATTTCCTTCATGATTTATCTCGATTTTTAACTTAAATTACAACAAAGTAAAATTTGAAAGTAATTTAAATTTTTTTTCTTTTAGAACATTTATAGTAATGGTTTGTTAATAAATGCGTGATATAGAATTTCTTTTATATTTATTACTGTTTACATTTACCGAATCTTCAACAGCAGCTGAACCTAACACCCCTCTTTTAAATAACTTGAACTCGATCACACGCACGTTGAGTTTCACGTGACGCTTTCTTGACAATTGACATAGCCAGTACCCTCCGTATACTCAAGCAGCACTGACCTGCATTCTATCTATATGCTATAATTATTTATCATTATATTAATTTAATAATAAATTATTGAGAAATCTGGTGTTATTTTCATTTCCATTCATTATTTCAAGTCATTCTAACATATTTTTATTTTAATTTATTAAAATTTTACGTTACTGTTTAAGTTTTGGTGTTCTTTTTAAAGTATCCAGCAGGTAGGCGAAAAACTTGTATATCATTCACAGAAAATCATTTGCAGTCCTTAGTTGCCTGTTGTCCTTTGCCGGCTCTAATGTTTTATTATGTATTAGTTAATATTTGGTAAAAAAAGTTTATTGAAAAGATAAATCTATACTAATCTATACTAATATTATAAAGAGGAAAGATTTGTACACTGGCTTGCAAAAAAATCGCATACACTTTAAAAATCAAGTAACCGAGTTTTTATGTAGTTTTTGCTATGTAAACATGACCTTTCTGACTTTTGACATTACATTTTTGACGGATAAATATGTCATTACGAAAATAAAACAAAATAATTTTAACTGATTGACACTGACAACTTAAAAGTTAAGACTGACTTAATACAATCAAAAATAGGTGTACGCGAATTTTTTGCAAGCCAGTGTATGTTTGTAACGAATAAACTCAAAAACTACTAAACCGATTTCAAATCAAATCAAATGAAATTCTTTCACTATTAGAATGCTACATTATCCCTGAGTAACATAGGCTTATTTATTACTAGAAAAAATTAGGGATCTCTACTAAAACTTAAATAATGTAACCCAAGGTGTACCAATATTAACCATAAAATGTCTTTCATCGCATGCGCTGCGGAAACTATTGATGATAGAACAAAAAAATGTTCTACAATAGCACATCAATATCTACAAAAAACTTCCCGATACCGTATGTCCAACTATTATAGTTATGTCACTATAACTACTTTTTTACATTTTAAAAGTTGACAGAAATGCCGACCAAAATCAGACCATGTTATCCATACCTTTGTATTAATCCTTATCCAAATAAATCATTTCGTATTCAAGACTGTTTCAATACCTGTAGATTACTTTTTGAATCATTCAAATAGGACATTCCATTCAAAAGATATTACGAATTTAAAAATGTCAATCTAAACAAAATACTAATAGTAAAATAAACGCCGCCGCGACGTGGCCGGTGTGGCCCCACGCAGAGCAGCGGCCAACACGGCGAGGGAGAGGGCACCGAAGTGCGGGAGAGGGGCGTGTACATATAAGAAATAGGTATTTCGACTTTATAAGGAAAATATAAATAGTAATTTGAAAAAAAACTACTTATGTCCTGCATAAAGATACATTTACTCTACGTTTATACCAAAATGTTTAAAAATAAATGTCCACCCGTGCGAAGCCGGGACGGACCGCTAGTGTTTAATAAAATATGAAATAATTTAAATGCGATGTGTCGTGACATTAGTGTGCGGAAACTAATGACATTTGTGTGCGGAAACTATTCATATCACGCAAACGTCATTTATCAATTGTTTTTAGAGGATGATTGATATTGCCAACTTTCAAGCCTATCTACCTGGGGTCGTAGGAAAATTAATCTTCGTCACATTAGTTACTCGTGGACAGAACAAAAAGTTCAACAATCACTATTAAATTATTAGTTTAAGTCAGTCTTCTTTAACGTGTCGGTGCGGAAGTCGTCCTTCTTTTTATTATTTTTTGTTTTCACCTCTTTAAATCGCTCTGATCTACTCAGTAATTCTACTCAAGCTAGTAAATAGCAACAAGTTATTCAGTAAAATCCACATGAAAAGAGTAAAGACTAGCAAAAATAAGAGTTACAATATTTTAGTCTTAATTTATATATGAATTAAAATAGAATAAAATAGAATCTTAGGTTATGTCACCTGTTATTGTTGTAGACCTTGTGTTCACGCTCCTCGGTCATCGCCGCTAAGGGCGCATCGCCCCCACCTCAAGGGTGACCCAGATAGGCACATATATACTTTACTTTAAGATGTTTTAAGTTAGTTCATAATGTTATGAGTTCATTAGTACAGTCCATTAGTTCATAAGCTCATATGTTTACATATTCGGTTAATTATGAGTTCGTTTCTTAGTTTATTATCAAGTCGCTTACAGCGACACTTTACTTGTATATAATGTAAATAAATCGTCATAGTTAAAGAAAATATCTTTTATTTTCATCATCAAACTTGTGTACGACGTTACATAAAAATGGTCCTTTTGAACCGGATTTTACATCGCAGGAGATAAAAATTCGCGTTAAGAAAACAATCATCGATCTTCAAAACAATCTTCGAAAATAGCCAACGGTGCGACGACGTTCGAAGATTTTGATTATCCTTTAAGACCGAGCCAACGGTGCCACGACGTCCAGAGGAAATCACCAAACATTCACGGACACAAGGTTAGTGGTCATCACTTAATCCGTTCCTTTCCACATTGTTCTTAATTTATCGATTTATTTGCATCATCCTTTTATCGTTTTATTTGCATCATCCTTTTATCGATTTATTTGCATCGCGGTCGCCGATATCCCAGAAAAAAGAAAAGTTGTGTTAACTACAACACTTTCGAACTTGACTTGCCGGTCTTTTATCGTGCAAGTAAATTTTCTAAATTGAAACGAATCGTAGCCTATAGTTTACGATTTATCTACAATTGCAGACATCCTAACGACAAAATATCAGGGCAACTGTCAGTAGTAGAATTACAAACAGCCAACAACAGAATTATTAAAATAGTTCAAAGTATTGAGTTTGGCAAAGAAATTAGTGACTTAAAAACTAAAAATCAATTAACAGGGAACAGCAGTTTAATAACATTAAATGCCTTTCTAGACGAAAATGAAATTTTACGCGTGGGAGGACGTTTACGGAATGCGCCAATCCACTATGACATGAAACACCAGATATTGCTACCAAAAAATCATGTAGTTACAAAATTAATTATACGAGATACACATATCTCGCTTTTACACGGGGGAATTCAGGCAACCATAGCAGCAGTTAGATTAATGTTTTGGCCAATTACAATAAAGTCCACAACTAGAAAAATTATCCACAACTGTGTAAAGTGTCGTCACACGAAACCATTTAAATATGAACAACTTATGGGTAACCTTCCCTTTGACCGCGTGACACCAGCTCGGCCCTTTCAGAATTCTGGTGTTGATTATGCTGGGCCAATCTTAGTCAAAGAACGGCACGGTCGCGGCAAAAAAGCAATAAAAGCGTACGTTGCAGTTTTCGTCTGTCTAGCCACGAAAGCTCTACATTTAGAATTAGTTCACGACTATTCATCGGAATCATTTCTTAATGCTCTTAAACGAATGATGGCACGGCGCGGCAAGATATCGCATCTCTATTCCGATAACGGTACTAATTTTGTCGGTGCAAATCGCGAACTAAAAGAAATCAAAACTTTATTCGATTCCATACACTTTCAAAACGATGTTGTAGCAAACCTAGCTAATGAAGGAATACAGTGGAAATTTATCCCCCCAAATTCTCCATACGTAGGCGGCATTTGGGAAGCTGGAGTAAAATCATTTAAAAATCTTTTTAAAAGAGTCGCGGGAAATTATTTATTAACGGTTGAAGAGATGTACACTCTGCTAGCATTAATCGAGTCCTGCCTCAATTCCCGACCTATAACTCCCTTAAGTGATGACCCAAATGATCTGCAACCTCTAACCCCGGGGCATTTTTTGATTGGTTGTGCATTAACGGCACCACTAGAAGTCAATGTTTTGGAACTGCCAGAAAATCGATTGTCCCGCTGGCAAAGAATCGAACGACTCCGTCAGGAACTTTGGAAGAGATGGACCAAGGAATATCTGGTGGAACTACAGCGCCGCAGCAAATGGAAACGAATCAACAAAGATCCATTAAAGGTCGGCTCCATGGTTATTCTAAGGGAGGACAACCTGCCACCACTACAGTGGAAAATGGGCCGCATCGTAGAACTGCACCCCGGCAACGACAACATTACGAGAGTGGTCTCCGTGAAAACAGTGACATTCAATTCTCTATTCAGAAGCATTTCATTCCTTTTTTAATTTTTCTTTGAAGTCTTTGTGCTTTATGTATCATGTATTATATTATTTATTAATTATTTATTACGAAGACAGTCCTGCCACTTTAACCTCTATGTATTTCATTGGATTAAAGTTTAAATTATTTCTTCATTGTATTTTCTGACTAGTTATAAGGACTATAATTAAATTATTATGTAGTTCGTAATGCACATCCACATATATTTCGGCGAATACTTTGCCGTATCACCGTTTAGAAAAACCTTCGTTTTTACGAAGATAAGTAAGTTTTTTATTTGGCCAGCTTATAAAATTGCTCTGCTTAATTTTTAATCTACCGATTCTCTTTTCGTGACAGACTTTTACCATGGAGCATTATATAACAGTCTGGATTTCGTCTCCCGATTGTCTTAATATTCAAAGTCGCTAAGGTCTGATGCTAACTTGTAAAAAGCTTCTAAATTAGAGAAGTCACTTCTAAAGAGTTTCCGTTCATTTTTTGAAGAAGATTTCTCAAGAATACATATAAGTTCTTATCTACAATAGCGTTGCAGACTTTTAACCGTTAAAAAGAAATTTTGTTTTTGATGTTTTAATCTGCAAACCTACACAAACAATACTGCTTATACCTCTGGTCGACTTATTATTTATGAATTATCCTATAACCGTTTAATCATTTTACTGTTTTATAAGACTTTGATAATGTCCAATATATCCTCATTTGGGTTCTTTTGAAAATTCACGAATTTATAAAAAATGAGCAAATTGTATAATTGTTCTTTTATCTTTTACTATCTTGAAACGACAGGTTTGACATTTGGTTCTTAACCTAACCTCACATTGTGATTAGCCGAAGTGAAGCCGTTAAATTCCAGTAAGTTTTGATTTTACTATTGAAAAATCATTTATATTGAACTTGTTATTTTAGGTTAAGAAAATGACCACTTACAGTTTTACACAGGATCTTTAAGAATTTATGGTAAGTTAACCTTGTTCGAAATTTCTCTTATAGAACTGATTTCACATTCTTTTTAGAATAACACTAGCTTTGCCTTTATTAACACTGTGTGATTTGTGACAAACCTGGTATCTTAATGCACTTTTACCCTTACCCTTACCCTTTAGCCTGCTGTCTGGTAAGATCACCACGCCGATATCTGCCTACTGCTTATAGGGCTCCGTAACTTCCTACAGGATATGATGCTCAGTCGAAGCTAAAATATTGAGGTAAATTGCACCTAAATATTTTTTCTTTTTAATGTTAGCTCTTGAATAACGTTAAAGACTAAAATTTATGTATTTCCTTTTCTCTTTATGTCGGACCAGCTGGTACGTTTGAGGATCAAACAGCTCTCTTTGATGTGACTCCGCATGTGCTGCACTCTATTTGTACGTCTTAATTTTCCTTTATTTATTTTCTTCTTTTAAATTCTCTTATTATATTTGTTTGAAATAATATATAAGCCTTTTTACACTTGTAGAACTGTTAAACTTTTTTCATTTATCTTTCTTTTAATTATCTTTTTCAAAGATTAACTTTTATAAAACTTTTTTGTTTTAAAAGCATTATACTCTTTCTTTTATTTACTTAACTACATCTTAAGCTGCGGTTTCCTAGGACAGTCAGCCGGCGTAAACTGACATCGACCGAAGCGAAAACGGAACGAAAGAAAGCAGAATGCAAACCGAATCCACCGCGATTTTGTGGTGGATTTCATTTCCTAGAGAAAAATCTTTGACACTATAAACAGCAGAATACTTTTTTATCAAATTAATTAATTTTTCGTCTTCATTAAACGAAAATGTCTGACTCATTTTGCATGAGAAATGTAAGCTGATTTGTCATATTATTAATAACAAGTTAATTCTTGAACTGAATCGCTCGGAGTTTTTCCGCTGAAATCTACTTTCGACCAAACAGAACCGACGACGAAATTTTACGCGATAGATGGTAGCGGATTTTAGGAAGCCACCTGAATTTAATTATTCGTGTTTAATTTCCGCGAATGTCGGTCGATGTCAGTTTCCGCCGGCCGACTGTCCTAGGAAACCGCAGTATTAGTAACTAAACATTCTTTTAGATTGCAATTATTTCTCATATCTTACTGTTGTTTATATTTCAATCCAGATTAGCCTGCTTTTGGTCATTATTTTAATATCATAATTGGTGTAAACTATGTAACTGCATTTTAAGACAGATATTGGTTTGTTAGTAACCGTAGACAAGGTGAGTTTTGTATTGTTATATTAAGTCAAACACGTCATGTCCCATTAACATGTCAAAACGTATCATTACAAATGCAATTGGAAAGCAATTGAGAAAGCGTGTGATCTTGAATAGGTGCCCCGATACTACTTCTGCTCCTTTACCACCGGTTGACGCAATTTGTAATAGATGTTATACAGGGCGTTTCACTTAAGATTCGTGTTCTCTGAACAGGTAGTAGTATACACAAAAAAGCTCAATATCATTAGTGCCTATCTTTCATAATAACCGAGGAAAATGGCTTAAGACTGGTTTAAGAATCCCAAGAATCACAGTTAGAGCTAGATGTTCCTAACTGCATTTTTAACGTGATATCTGATACATTAATGCAGCTAATGCTCGGTGACGCCACAGTTTGTTTTGACTATTATTTCCAGAAGTTCCCAAAAGTTAACCGTTATAGCTAATTTTTCTCGATGTGCGTAAAATCATAAATTGCATAAGGATTTGTTGTTCCTATTGACGAGTACTATTACACATTAAAATTATACGAAAGTTCAGTAAAACACCCTGTATAAGAATCTTCCCGGGGCCTCTGTTTCAAGATTTCAGATAACCCTCTAATATAGTCTTAAAGTTTTATATATATTTTGCAACTTTCAGACATGAACATATAAATTCTTGGAAATAAAACTCGTCTGTTCAATTATTAAAATAATACGTCAAACACAAATGACACCTATGCCGGTTATACAACTAATCAATCGTGCCTATTTTGACAGCTATTTAAAAAATGAATTACTTCAACAAAATTGTTTTTGTTTATGTTCAGTATTGTAATTCATCTTCATTAATATTATGTTGGGTTTGCAAAATGATATTTTTCCCTATTAGGGTATAGGATATAATTACTTTATTATATTTTAAAATACTTAATGCTTACTTAAATGCGTTTTCTTTAATAAAATATTTAATTTTTATCATTGTGTATCACAAAGTAATTTGACATACGTACATTCAGCAATTCACAGTAAATGAGCAAAACTCCATTAAACAGTTGTAACTCCCAATCACACTGTAACTCACAGCTATCATGCCTAATTTATTAGATTTTAAGCTGCCCAATTCCATATTGCTTTTGCCGGTAGATCGGAAATACAAATAAATAAGTCACAGGTACCTAGCCTTTTACTGATGATAAAATAACCAATTAAAAGTTTCTTCTCACTTAAATAGCTAAGTAATAAAAGCAGTAAAAGTAATAAAAACTGTTCACAAAAACTCATAAATTAAAACTTTAGCGAGCAAGTCTTGAAACAAGAAAAAGTAAAATTAAAATAAAAATCACCTTTATTTTTTTATTTCTCATTATTCAATACAAAATTAATGAACCATCAATCTTAGTTTCAATTTATTCTATACGCACACAAAACTACAGCATGAAAAACTCTCAAAGACGACTTCAAGAAGGTTTTCGCTTTCAGTAAAATGTGTACTTACAGGCATTCTTTGAGTTTTCCTATTGGTGATTGATTTATGAGTCTTTATCCCGTTGAAAAGGGTGTTTTTTTGTACCGCAGCTACGTAAAGTACGCTTGAAGTACACACAAGAAGTTCTTTTACGTACGTTCAACGGTATAGTCTAAAATGAGTTGAAAAATGTGAAAGACTCTGAAAGAAATATGGGTCACTGAAATAATATAGATAATTTCTATGAAGTAGAAGATTTAATCTGATGTGGAAAAACACGTATCTAGTTTCAAGCTATGTCATCATAAAACACGGAACAAAATAAAAAATATAGAAATGAAACTTTTAATTCCAAGAACGAATTTTTCATAATTTATTTCTTACACAGCTCATTTTATGTATAAATCCAGTACGATAACGATAAATCAGAACAAGAAGATAACCACACGATAGATTTCTTTCAAGAATAAGAGAACAAAACATTTGATGAAAAAATTCTCATTATTTTAGGTCCGGAAAGGTATGTACATAACAATACGAGTACCAGCGGGAGAATGTTGGAATCCTGTAAATTTATTGCTGCCGCTTGGTAATAAATACCATGTTAAAATTTCCAAAAATTCAGTTTTCCGGCTTGTGAAAAACAACCAATTTCCAGTTCTTTTATGAGACATACCTACATAGACAATTTTCAGAAAATTTGTCAAAAAAAGTCTTATTCCTCCCTATTCAACTGATGAATAGTTTCTGCTAATGTTGGATTTTACATTTCAGCATAAAGTTGTAGATCTCTTCATCATCTATTGCTCAGTACGTATAAACTGATCTTGTTTGAGAAGGTACTTCATCACTTCATCATAGTTTTATAACAAAGCAGTTATTTGTTCTACAACTATAATTATGCTTTATCGAAATTGGAGGGAATTCTTCATGCCCCAACTGATGAAGGTATATTAATGAATAGCCCCTTAGAGTCACCTATTAGTATATATGACCTTAAAGTAATGATTTATCTGTAAAGTGCCGAATTTATCCGTAGTAGAAGATTTCATTTCGCTTATTATCTAAGGGCGGGTTGTATAAACACATATTAACTTTAAAGTAGAATCAATATCCTAGACAACGATTTTTCTAACAATCGTTACTGCGGCAACGTTTAAAGTTAAACCACATTTTTACAACTCGCCCTAATTAAGGGTTTCGAAAATATAAAATGTTGATTATTGTGCCTTTAGACGGCTGGTTTTCTATAAATTAGATTCCACAGTGTAAAAGGAATAGGATTTTTCAATTGCGTTTTTACTTCCTTTAGATCAATTCAAGCTATAATGGTCCCAGCTTTTTTGTTGCACCGTTAACAACTATTCCATGGAATTTGAATAAAAACGTAGGTAAGTTTTAATTTCTTCATAAATAAATCAGAACTCATGTAATGAGAATACGAGGACAGATCGGAATGTTTCTAGAATGAACCACAAGATGGCGTTATGCGCGCGTGCTGATCACTTGTTTTGAAAGCGCCATTGTTCGTACAACAGTTGTCAAATTTTCAAACGGATTGGATGTAAACACACGCCGTTACTATCGATTCAAGTAAACAATTTGTGCATTTTCTTAATCATGAATAAAAACCAGTTCCCTGCAGTGACAAAGCTTTACTATTTAAAGGCTTAAATGCTAAACAAATAAAAACGGAGTTAGATGAAGTTCATGGTGAGTCTTCGCCTTCGTATGCAACTGTTGTAAACTGGGTTGCTGAATTTAAACGCGGTGAACCAGCATAGAGGATTGTAACAACTAAAAAATGAAGGCACACGATTAGTCAAGCCAATTGTAACGTTTCATAGTTTTTGTATATACAAAATAATTAAGTCCCACATTTGGGCACCAATTGCAACAGAGTTAATTACACTAAAAATTACTACAACTACATACATTCCGAATACTGAATACTTACTGTAAAGCTCATAAACAAATACTGTAATGCTCCGACGTTTAAGATCTCTTATATCAAATTCTAATTCAAGCGTAAGTCTGATTTTCATAACTTACTAATTGTAAAGAAAAATAACAGGAAGTAGACACAATTCAATGTCCTAATTTTCTTTATCCATTGGATCAGCCTTTCCCAGGCACCATCCATAAGAGAGGGTATTTTTTACCTTTTAGAGTACAAAAGAATTTCTGTTTGTTCGGATTTATGTAGTTCTGTTGTAGCTCTTTATCAGCTGATTTAAAATTCCTTCCGTTATCACTATCACTATAAAGTTCTTTTGGAAGACCTTTTATGTACGACAGTTGCATCCAACCGCCTTAATCGTTTTAAAGTTTTTGTGGCCCACAAAAAATATATTGAGATGATATTGTATTATCGATTGAAAGTTTAACACATTAATAAAACACTAAGAATTTTTAAGGCTACGCTTGGATCGTAAGCACAGGCATAATAAACTTATGCAATAAAGAATAGATAGACATGCTAGGATATTATTTTTATTCATTGTAAAGGTTACATGCTAAGTAACGTGTAGGATTATTTGCATAGAATAGAAATACAGGAGTACGATAGTTTTCATCAGTATTTAACCTCACTTTATAAAAAGTATTGAGTTATGAAAAGGCATAGCAGTCAATTATAGGTATGTGAAGTTAGCGGACAAATTTCGAAAAATCAATTAAATAAACAGAGTTCCGGGTCGCGGCAGAATAGTTCTACAGTTCTTGCTAGTTTTTTTAAAGAGTTCTGCAGAAAAAACCCCGAAAACCTGGAAAAACGTAAATGCCCGCCAACTTCACGATGCGGACAAATTATAAAAAATGCAGAATATTTTTGGAGTTCTGAATAGTACGATAATAGTTCTATAGTTCTAGATAGGTTTTAGAAATAGTTCTGAAGAAATAGCGGAATAAGAACAAAACGAAAATTTCAGAAATAGAAACAAAAACTGCGAATATCTTTCAAAATTCACTCCAGATCGAAAAGTTTCTTAAGAACTATTGTTAGAACTCTTCTGCCGCGACCTTGAACTCTAATCAGAACTGCGATATCGTTAATTTTATTTCATCCCCTATTATACATCTGATTATCAAAATTAATCTTAAATATTGGGATAACTCCTTTAATTCTCACGCGATCGAAAAATTCTTAAGAACTATTGTTAGAACTCTTCTGCCGCGACCCAGAACTCTAATCAGAACTGCGATATCGTTCATTTTATTTCATCCCCTATTATACATCACAGCATCAAAATTAATCTTAAATATTGGGATAACTCCTTTAATTCTCACGCGATCGAAAAAATTCTTAAGAACTATTGTTAGAACTCTTCTGCCGCGACCCAGAACTCTAATCAGAACTGCGATATCGTTAATTTTATTTCATCCCCTATTATACATCACAGTATCAAAATTAATCTTAAATATTGGGATAACTCCTTTAATTCTCACGCGATCGAAAGAATGCTTAAGAACTATTGTTAGAACTCTTCTGCCGCGACCCAGAACTCTAATCACAACTGCGATATCGTTGATTTTAATTGCATCCCCTATTATACATCACAGTATTAAAATTAATCTTAAATATTGGGATAACTCCTTTAATTCTCACGCGATCGAGAAAATTCTTGAGAACTATTGTTAGAACTCTTCTGCCGCGACCCAGAACTCTAATCAGAACTGCGATATCGTTAATTTTATTTCATCCCCTATTATACATCACACTATCAAAATTAGTCTTAAATATTGGGATAACTCCTTTAATTCTCACGCGATCGAAAAAATGCTTGAGAACTATTGTTAGAACTCTTCTACCGCGACCCAGAATTCTAATCACAACTGCGATATCGTTGATTTTAATTTTATCCCCTATTATACATCAAATAATCAAAATTAAGCTTAAATATTGGGATAGTTCTTTGAATTCTCAGCTGGTCGATCAGAGTAAGCAGACCGCCGCCATATTGGTGCAGAGAAGGATGATTTTTAATAATGGACAATATAAACCACGTTTTACGTGTTTGACATATTACAGGTTTGATCTTGCAGAATCTTTCACCTTTCTACCGCGTGACGTTTATGTGATTATTAAGCAATAATTCTTTCAAATTGTCATGCAACAGTAATCGTTTATTTACTGTTTACTGTTTTACTGTTTATTAGTGATTTACCGATATCACTTTTTTTGACGATACGACTAGGGATTCTGACCCGAGAAATTGTGTTCCGGGAATTCCCCAATTTTCTGTTGTCTCGAGTCCCGGGAATAATTCGAGACACGGGACTTTTATATATAAGATATTCAATTAAAATTCTTACTTTAGAATTAAGGTTTTATTATTTCCTTAGCCAGTTTTTTTGAAAGAAACTAGTAAACAATCATTTCAAAAACATTCACAAACTATTCACAACTTGTCTATAAATAATCAATATATGGAAAGGGATTAGTTACAGTAAGACGCTTTTGTTAGGTACCATACCTGCCCAAATCATTTAATAAGTAAACTGTACTTTCTATTCAATTATATTCATAAAGATTTTTAATCCGGAATTTCCTATCTTATTGATAAAGGTACTAATATTTTTAAATAGCAGTCTTCCCAAAGAACTAAACACAATAATGTTTTTACTTAAAAATTCATATTGAATTATTTATAACCACAATAAACCAGAAATAATAAAAACTTAAGGGTGTAACCAGGTATTTTTTTAGTAAAGAGCAAAGTGGTTTAGAAGGATGAATGCATTTAAAACTGTTTATTTTGGAAACTTCAAACGGACATTTGCGACAATGCTTGCTTGGTTAAATCTTTCTCTTATTCAGGAAGAATGTTTTCTTAAAGTTATGAATGACTTAAAACTTGCCGACACACAATACAACACTAAACATGAAAGGTTTTGCCGTAGAAGAGAAAAGAAGAAAGAATTTTATGACAGGAGAATCTATTTATGTATTGCTATGCTTTTAATTATATCTTTAGTTTTATATATTATTTATTTTAATTAAATATTATTATTGTTATTTATTATTCATTTTCCAATGAGAACTTTTAGGGGAAACAGATTAGAGGATTATTTAATAATAAATAAACACTTTGCTGAATTTTACAAGAGATTTTATTATCTTTTCGGCGATTTCGGTTTTTACACCATCGGCAGAAAAAGATTTTACAAAGAATACTTGAAGATACAGTGATACAGAAGTCAAAAGATACCAAAACATTATATTACAACTAAATATTTACGTGACAAGTACAGTACTAACAGGGATTAACGGTAATTTCCAGTTAATACTTCTAAAATATAATAAAATCTAAATTCTAAGGAAACACATCTGGTCATTGATGAGTTTTTGACTATGCTTTATGGTTATTATGTATTTACTTCCAAGAAAATTAGTTTAGAAACCTTTTAAATTTGTACATTAAAAAGAAAGGTTCTAAAATATACAATTTCTTCATTATAAAAAAACATTATTTGGTTGGTGATAGTCAGAGAGTAAAGAGTGATTTTGAAAATTTGTAACGTAGAACATTTGTTTTGTTTTAGATGTATTTTTTCGATCGCGTGAGAATTAAAGGAGTTATCCCAATATTTGAGATTAATTTTAATACTGTGATGTATAATAGGGGATGAAATAAAATTAACGATATCGAAGTTCTGATTAGAGTTCTGGGTCGCGGCAGAAGAGTTTTAAGAATAGTTCTTAATAATTTTTTCGATCGCGTGAGAATTAAAGGAGTTATCCCAATATTTAAGATTAATTTTGATACTGTGATGTATAATAGGGGATGCAATTAAAATCAACGATATCGCAGTTCTGATTAGAGTTCTGGGTCGCGGCAGAAGAGTTCTAACAATAGTTCTTAAGAATTTTTTCGATCGCGTGAGAATTAAAGGAGTTATCCCAATATTTAAGATTAATTTTGATACTGTGATGTATAATAGGGGATGCAATTAAAATCAACGATATCGCAGTTCTGATTAGAGTTCTGGGTCGCGGCAGAAGAGTTCTAACAATAGTTCTTAAGAATTTTTTCGATCGCGTGAGAATTAAAGGAGTTATCCCAATATTTAAGATTAATTTTGATACTGTGATGTATAATAGGGGATGAAATAAAATGAACGATATCGCAGTTCTGATTAGAGTTCTGGGTCGCGGCAGAAGAGTTCTAACAATAGTTCTTAAGAATTTTTTCGATCGCGTGAGAATTAAAGGAGTTATCCCAATATTTAAGATTAATTTTGATACTGTGATGTATAATAGGGGATGCAATTAAAATCAACGATATCGCAGTTCTTATTAGAGTTCTGGGTCGCGGCAGAAGAGTTCTAACAATAGTTCTTAAGAATTTTTTCGATCGCGTGAGAATTAAAGGAGTTATCCCAATATTTAAGATTAATTTTGATACTGTGATGTATAATAGGGGATGCAATTAAAATCAACGATATCGCAGTTCTGATTAGAGTTCTGGGTCGCGGCAGAAGAGTTCTAACAATAGTTCTTAAGAATTTTTTCGATCGCGTGAGAATTAAAGGAGTTATCCCAATATTTAAGATTAATTTTGATGCTGTGATGTATAATAGGGGATGAAATAAAATGAACGATATCGCAGTTCTGATTAGAGTTCTGGGTCGCGGCAGAAGAGTTCTAACAATAGTTCTCAAGAATTTTCTCGATCGCGTGAGAATTAAAGGAGTTATCCCAATATTTAAGATTAATTTTAATACTGTGATGTATAATAGGGGATGCAATTAAAATCAACGATATCGCAGTTCTGATTAGAGTTCTGGGTCGCGGCAGAAGAGTTCTAACAATAGTTCTTAAGAATTTTTTCGATCGCGTGAGAATTAAAGGAGTTATCCCAATATTTAAAATTAATTTTGATACTGTGATGTATAATAGGGGATGCAATTAAAATCAACGATATCGCAGTTCTTATTAGAGTTCTGGGTCGCGGCAGAAGAGTTCTAACAATAGTTCTTAAGAATTTTTTCGATCGCGTGAGAATTAAAGGAGTTATCCCAATATTTAAGATTAATTTTGATGCTGTGATGTATAATAGGGGATGAAATAAAATGAACGATATCGCAGTTCTGATTAGAGTTCTGGGTCGCGGCAGAAGAGTTCTAACAATAGTTCTTAAGAATTTTTCGTTCGCGTGAGAATTAAAGGAGTTATCCCAATATTTAAGATTAATTTTGATCTGATGATGAAATAAAATTAACGATATTGCAGTTCTGATTAGAGTTCAAGGTCCCGGCAGAAGAGTTCTAACAATAGTTCTTAAGAAACTTTTCGATCTGGAGTGAATTTTGAAAGATATTCGCAGTTTTTGTTTCTATTTCTGAAATTTTCGTTTTGTTCTTATTCCGCTATTTCTTCAGAACTATTTCTAAAACCTATCTAGAACTATAGAACTATTATCGTACTATTCAGAACTCCAAAAATATTCTGCATTTTTTATAATTTGTCCGCATCGTGAAGTTGGCGGGCAATTTCGTTTTTCCAGGTTTTCGGGGGTTTTTCTGCAGAACTCTTTAAAAAAACTAGCAAGAACTGTAGAACTATTCTGCCGCGACCCGGAACTCTGTTTATTTAATTGATTTTTCGAAATTTGTCCGCTAACTTCACATACCTGTCAATTATGCTATTTTATAGTAAAACACACTTTATGTAACACAGGTTGCATGTTTGCGATAGTTTATCCACTTTTCTTAATTCACATTAGATTTGAGTTTGAGGTTAGGTTAACGTAAAACAGAATTTTTATTCGATTTCTTTTCCCATAAAACTGAATCAGTCTCGGGTACATATTTCACTGGAAATAGTTACAACAGATCAGTACCTTGATAGAATAGAATAGAATAGAATAGAATAGACTTTATTGAAATTGAAATTATTGAAATTAACATTAACTTTAATTAACCTAATAAGTACATGAGATTTTACATAGACAATAAAATTAAACAACAAAGCAAAATCAGCAGTAGTAAATTAATGTACATAAAAAGACGATATTTTTGAAAGCTGAAGGTTACACACCACATGACTGCAATAACAGTCGCGCGTGGTTTTTTTAAGAAAAAAATCATTTTGAAAAGTGGCCGAAGTTTGCAAGCTTAGATAAGTAAAGTTAGCAGGCAAGTTTAATACGTGAGATTTAAAATTTCTTTAAGGGTTTTGGAAACTTAGCAAAGTCAGTCGATAAAAGTTATTGGGTAAGCCCACGTCGATTCGTATAAAGATTTTCTGAAATAAAGGTGAGGTTAGAGTATAACCACATGTTTTTCCATTTGTAAACAAACGCAAATCATATTGGATTTGAATATTTACCTGCATTATAGAAACAAAGAAGTTTTGTTTTCACAATTTAAAATAAATATTGGAATGTGTCTTCAAATTATTTTTAATAAATCAAAATAATTTGTATGGTGTTTGAATATCGATATTGTATGGATTCAATAGCTGATTCTAGATCGATGTTATTTTTACCGACTGAGCACAACAAGAAGTATTTCAAGGATAATTTATCAACAGATTTGGTTTGTTAACCATATACAAGGTTGGTCGTAATTAAAAATTGTTGCCCATCAGGAATAATTTATTAAAACAGTTTTATTTCACTCTTGTAAAATTGAAGAAGTTCTTTGTGAATAAAGTTTGTTGTTTTAATAACAATTTTAATTTGGTTATTAATTTGTAAATATTTTTTGTTTGTTTGTTGCATTTAATTTTTTGATGCTAGTCTGTTTAAATGAATGCGGCTGGAACCCCCTTGTCAGGTTGACAACCACCCAAAGTTCATTTAAACACACTAACGGAAGATTTTCCTTGATAATTTTCCCTCATGGGATTTGTTTTGTTATAGGAAAATTTTTATTTAACTGTCTTAATAAAATAAAGATCAATGGGTTTTAATTCAAGTATTCAATTTTATATACAGGGTCAAAGATTATTTCTCGTTCAAATACAGCAGTCCAGGTGTGGATTGTAGTAAGTTCTTTTCTTCCAGGTGCAAGAATCTATACGATTTTTATAATTTGTTCATCTCATGCTCAATCGAAATAAACCTGAGTTGGGTGGAAGGGATAAAAAAAAAGCTATTGAGTTGTTATATTTTCATATTTATTAAAGCTGAACAAAATCAAGTTTATATTTTATTATCATAAATATCCACCACATAGTTTAACGTTGCCCGAACGTGAGACATTTCTAGTACAATAATTTTATTTAATATAACATCTCATATTGGAACCCAGAACGTGGGGCTTTCTTTTAAAATCTTATTCATTTATATATTTATTAATCATCTCAATATAAAATATATAAAAATATTTTTTCAAATTTACTGCAATTTTTCTAATAATAAAACATGTTAAGCGGTTTTATTTAAAATGCATTTTATTTTTTTTTTAATTGAATCATGATCTAGACATTATTACGCTAATAATATTTATTACATTGTATAATAAACATTTACTTACACTTATTTACTGCAAATATAAACTGTACGTCATTACCGTGCATCTACCCGGATGACAACAGGGGTGACATCTGGGATGATAATGTGTGGTGGGTGGGATTTCTATAGCTTTGTTTAGATTTTAATAAACTTTCAACAATTTTGCATTGCCCTTTAAAATTCTTTTCAAGCTCCAGTAGGAAACCTCTTGCAAAAATGCATATTGTATTTTGATCGAATTCCTATTCTGAAAAATCCAATTTCGACAATTTAATGAATGGCCATTAAAAATCTGTAGCTCCTTAAGCATAAATTGAGCATAAAGAAAATCTTCGTCGAAGTGGCCGCTTTTAAGAGGTTGCCGGAAATAGAGATTTTGCTGTATCAATTTACTATTTGTTTTTTTGTAGAGTGTTAAATTATAAAGTCAATTGGTAACAAAAATCTTTTTTAATTTTGCAAGATACTGATTTTTTGGTTTTAATAAGAAACCATTTTCTGTTGGAAAGGTGTTTTCTATTTTATATTATACCCAACTTGTATACACCCTATTAACACAATTCATTGCACCTAATAACTAGGACCGATTTACTTAGAAGTTTACGTGAGGCAAGCTTAATTCAACTAACTAAAACTTACTATTTAGTTGTACCACCAGCTTAACTGAATGCAAAATAGTCTATAAGATTAGGTAAATGTACTACTAAATTAATAAAATGCTATTATAATTATTCTAAGTTGCTAATTATAATACTGCCAAGTGATGCACTTATTATAAATGCATTTGCTTTTCTTAAAAAAATGAAAAATATAGCAACATTAAAAATGCAGCAAGCAGAATAAGTCTATGTACTTCAATAATGTGTTCTCGTAACTTCGCAAATTTCACAAAACACGTACTTAGCAAATGAGTTTCAGAATCAAGTTGTTATTTGTTTAAAGCTATTACATAAACATGAGCTGCACTGTTGCTGCACTATTATAGAGATGAAAGTTTTCCAACAATATACTATTTATAGCTTTCCTGAAGAAGAAGTTTCGCTGAAGAGAGATGCTGAGTTAATGCTAAACATCAGCTTAGTTAATTCATTATTTCAATTAAAACCAGCATGACAACAACACCGCATCTCAACAATGAGAACAAATTCATACGAAAAAACAAAAATTCAATGTGCAGTTAAGTTGATGCAGTATTTCGATTATGAAAGCCCGAAAGAGCAAATCCATAAAGTTTAGATAAACCAGAAGCTTTAATATTTAGCATAACATCAGAAATGTTAAACAAAGAGAAATAACAAGGATTGAACAAAATGTTATTTGTATTCGGAAACTGTATTTTTGAACTACATTCCGGTGTTTACAAAGCAAGCAATGGAAATTGGAAAATTCCTATAACCGTGTTCCTAAGGTATATTTTGATAGTAGAGGTTGGGGCGTATTCAATTTATAAAACTAATGGAATTAATGTTTATAGATTGCTATTGCAGTTATTATAAATGTACAAATTGTTATAACACAGGTACATATAATGCAACAGTTATAATACAAGTTTAACATAGAGGTTTGGCGATAAGGATGGCATGTATATTAGGATTATGATTATTAATTGCTACTAGGAATTGTAACGATTTTTAATTTAAAGCCCCACGGTCGCCAAAATCAAAACACTAAATATTTAAACATTACTTACTGAAAAACCAAACAACGATACTTACTGTACTTACTTATGCACCGACGGAGATCTTTTTCTTGACAAATTATCATTCAGGAGTACTGGTTCATTAAGCTCATAGAAAAAAAAGGTTCACTGGAATAATAAGAAATATGGGCGCCATTCACTTGAAAGTCATCACATCACATCAAAATCCACAAGTGAAAAAAGATTCTGATTAGATTGATTAAATTTAATAAACTAATCGTAATTAGTCAGGTTGACGTTAAAGCAGGTTAATTTAATTGAATCACTTAGTACTAAAAGTTTTAACACATAAAACTCTAATAATAACGTCAATGATTTGCAAACTTAAACATTAACACATATTTAATTATCAGAATATTGCAACAGAAAACAACGAAATGAAGTTTATATATATCTTTAACTTTCAAAGTGTGAATGAATTCCTTCCACAAATCGTCAACTAACGATACACTGGATTATTTATAAATTCGTTAACACGAATTGCTAAACTTTCAATCAATCGATCAAAGAAATGACGTTTCTTTATCTTTAAAATTCATTGTTGAATTAACTTCGCAAATCATAAACTAACGGCACTCTGGATTAGTTATTAATTTTACTAGAACAATCGGAATGAGAAAAATCAAACTTATTACACTTAGAGGCCCTTATCAGAGCCTCGCGTCTGCGAAATTATCCAAGCCTTCCGCGCGTTTTTTAACCCCTACCTTTACCTGATTCTTTCTGACGGACTACTTGAAGATGAAAAACTATCGCCACTTATTTAAACTAAGAGAGGGAAATCTATAGACATCCTATCAAACACCGAAACGACACATTTCGCACCAATAGGAAAAATCCTTCTAGAATATTCTAAGCTAAGACTTGTTTCTTAGCATGAAACCTGATATTTAAAAGCATTTTGTAATGCTTGTTTTTTATCGGTATATCTTGGACAATATATTCAACAGAAACGAAAATAAGCACGTAGAGAATACATAAATTTAGCTTAAATACATTTATGTGCCATTTTATTTAGAAAATAATTCTTATCTTAGTATTATCATTACTAAAAAAACAAATATTTATACGTGAGAACGCTTAAACAGCCTTTTCTGTTAACGAAAAACAATATTAGGTTCGGAATAAAGTCTGAAATTTTAAACTAACAAAAATACGTTCAAATATACAGGGCCGTACAAAGATTATTTACAATAAATACATTTTCAAATCTGATAAAATGGATCTCGAAATTTCAACACGTTACAGAATTCAGCACTTCACGGTAGATTATTAAATAAGAATTCTAGAGTAGAAGTCTCTGTCTCCCCCATCATTCGATTCTAGGGTATATTCTTGTTACACTGAAGTCACACTGTAATGATCTCTATGTGAAGTCGGTCTGATTGTCAATCCGTGATGATATGGGTGTCTCCGTAGCTCTCCATAGTCTCTTTACTGCGTTACTACCTACTCTTTTATTAAGTTACTACTTAAAAGGATTGGTTAGAAATGGAGTTGTTAACCGCTTTCCGGTAAAGACGCCCGTTGCTGAAAACTGTGTATACTACGACTTAAAAAAGGGCGTCAGTGATGCAACGAATGAAGGCTATGAAGATTCCATGCTGGATAAAAGAAATCCCTGCAAGATTGTTAAGCTGCAGTTAGCCTGCCGAAAGCGAATAGATACTTGTAGTAATCGATGTTCAATAAGATCAATGTTCGTAAGGTTCAAGATTGCTTCACGAATACCTAGTTTCTGCATCCTCTTGACTGGTGAAATAAGGACTGATCGGCATATCACTAAGGTTAAACTAGTACTCTACAGGTCGCTACCAACCATTTCATTCAGTTTTAAGAATCTCGGTTCCATATACTTTCCTGTAGCGCTGTTTTGAGAAACCTTCGTTTTTACGAAGGTAAGTAAGTTTTTTATGTGGCCATCTTTACTGAATTTCCCTCGATTTTTAATTTTCATTTGATCGATCTTATATTATTCTGTTTGTTACTTTATCTACCGATTTGATATTATTTTCACAATTTTTAACGCACAAACCATTTAATGCACTGGATTTTTTTCTCATGATTGTCATGTCTGACATCAATGCGATTTAATGCATGCTTGTGACACATATGCCAAGAAAGTTTCTCAAATAGAATATTTAACTGCGAGAGCCCTAGGATTGATTCTGACTTGCAGTTTTAAAAAGAGTTTTTGCTCATCTTTCGCAAAAAATTACTGAATAACGCAGATAAGTTCTTATATAGACGATACCTTGCTTTCATTTTCTTTTCTTTACTGTACAACTTTTACATACGATATAAGTAGATATTTGTATTTATTTAGGTTATTACAAACATTGAATATAAAGAATAGCACTTGCAAATTATGAAGCAAAGTCTTTTTTTTTAATCTAATGTTTGATCTAACTTTATTCAGTGAGATTGAAGTCGCGGTAGGCTCTTCGTGAAACATTGTATATAATACTTTTAAGAAAAACTGTTGTATTTAAATGTTTTCTGCATATTTTATATAATAAGAAATCGTTCGGATTGGCCACTCATTGTAGTGATCATGATCATTTCGTAGATGTAGATAAAGTACACTTATTGCATGTACAAAGGAAAAGTACGAAAGAACCTGAACGAAATCGAAATCTACCATGCAGCATTTCCTAAAAACATTTTTAAAAAGCGCCAGATTCGATCAACGTCTTTTGATAGTGCGTTATCAACCGCATCGGCGACTCCTATAATTATTACGTTTATATTATTATCTCTATAAATGTTCAGTTTTTGATGGTCCTTATGTTACTTAATGCAATTTTTCATCTTCTGGTTGTACATTTTAATAGGTATGTTCGACCCCGTTGTTTTAATTACATCAAAGATTATAATAACTCCGTATTACCCCGCCAATGACTGTATTTAATTTTTAGTTCGTCAAAATTTGTTTAGTGTTGGGAGATATTTAATTTCTAAAAAACAAGTTTAAACCTTTGGAAAAATTACCGTCGTTGAACAACAAAACCACCGAAACCGTTTTTTTCAATGGTTTATTAAGAAGCGGATTTTCGGACAAAACTAATCACAGTTTTGCTTTAATCTTATTTAAAGAAAGGTAAGAAAAATAGTATTTTACTTCATGACACAAACAACGTCGGCGTCGTGAGTATATTTTCACCGGTTTAATTATTCAGAAAATAAATGCAGTATTATCTCCGTGCCTTTTTTCTTCTTTTGCTTCTTTTCCGTCCTACTTTTTGGCTGGGTGATCCAGACCCATTAACGAACCGTGGAGACACGGAGCTTTACCTTAGGCAAATATTATGTATTGATGATTAATATTACTGTAAATCTGTCTAGTTAATAATTATTCTTACAGTTAATTTTATTAAATAAGTAATAATTTAAATAAAGCAATTTTGATTAATATTTTGAGATAACAGTTTAGAACTGTTTTAGTCCAACTTAGGAATGATAAATCAATTATGCTTAAAGAAAAAAAATACTGTATGCAACTTGCACATAATGGTTATTATCACACTCGTATTAATTATAAAACGAGCGAATAACGTCATACTCGTGTGTTAATATCCATCATTGTGTGCTCGTTGCATAATATACTATTATTGGTGTTTGTTTATTAATTTAACTGTTTATCTCTTACCTTTGTTTATGTATGAATTTATTTAAATTATTTAAGTGTACATTTACATATATCTTACTATCGTATCAGAATTAAACTGTGTTTCAGAGATAAAGATAAGTTAATTGGATATCATCTTTCTTTTTGGATTACTGAGTATTTACTTAATCTGTCTGATCTCAGTGACGTGGTGTCATTATGGGATCATTTACTATAGTACTTTTTCAATTTATTTTTCCATCTTTATCTTCAAACCAAGCGCTACTATATTCATATGTAATTTAATTAATTTATTCGACAATACCCAAATTAACAAGTTATTAATAAATGTGTTAAACAGATAGCTTAAACAGAATTGACTACTAAAAGAAAATCTAATTATTCGATTAACCTTCCACATCGACCATGGCAAGGTAATAAACACAACAGGAACTGCATTCCAAACAGTAAATTACTGAGATCTACCGAGTTCAAGAAAGATGTCCTTGTCATCATGGCAGATATTATGATATTTTCCACTTGCTCACCAAAAGCTTTTTAACTTTTCCATTCGATTAGTCTCCTTCGATATGAATTCGTTTTGTTGTAGGGAAGACGACGGTATACATAAGATCTAAAATAGGACTTGTAACATATGTGCTTTCAAAATTCTGAGTAAGCTGTAAGTTTAGATATGGGAGGTTTCTTAATTAGGAATAACGGCAGGACTAGTACACATAATCGACAGATGTGACTTTGTAACGAGCTCATTATAGCTGATATTTATTTTTCCTTGTTTCGAATTTAATTTGATGTATAGGTAAGCCATAAAATGTTTTATTTTTTTGTGTGAAAGGCAGAAATAAATATTTTAAAATGTAGGCAGACGTATTTGATGCAAATCTCGTGGTATCCAGTTGAAACCAAATCAACACTTGCACGTAATAAATCTATTTCCCGCGAATTGCTATCTTGCTTTAGTCGCGTATTCTTTAAAATCCCACTTTAAAAGCCAACAAAACGATGTCTTGCAGGCCATAAAATGGGGTACAAACGAAACCTTATCTATTTTATGATTTTATTTTGGATAAATAATCCCATATACTGCTTCAAGTTTTTTTTTAAGTAGCAAAGTGCTTTCAAGTCATTACTCTTATTTGGCGAAACAGTTTTATTTCTTCAAATGTTAGGTATAATAGTTATTTAATAAAATAACGGGGAGAATTTCGTCTAAATGTATTATTATTATTATTGATGATGAAGCTTATCAACTTAGGTTTGATTAGTTAAATTCATCCAGCCCCCATTAAAACTTAAAAAAAATAATTCCAAGTTAGCTCTTTCGATGTGGAGAGCAGATAGTCTGGTCTAGCCTAGTACACTGATTAGTCCACGTCAATTGCAAAGACACAGCCTCGTAACCTGAGTTAACCATCCGTTAAATTTGTATCGGAACAATTTTTGTTTTAAGAAACGCAAGTTTGTGCGAATTTACCGTTTGTAGAGTTTTATGGTTTAAATCGTTATTTGGGAAGATAAACGCTATGATAAATTACTTTTTTTTTGTTGGTTTAACAATGTTATTTAAATTAAGAGAAAGGGAATAAATGCTCTAGAGAAAGGACTCGGGAATTTGCCTTAATTGAGATTTTATTTATTAAAAGTTACAGTGTTCTTTTGAGAACTTCCGCAACCTTATAAGAAATGCAAATTGTTGCAAATTCTGTATTTGTTTAGAACGAAGTAATTTCCGCAGTTTGCGTAAAACAAACTCAAAAACTCAAACTCTTAAATAAATAGATCAACAACTTCAGAGTAGAAATAGTTTTCTTAGCCCAAAGATTTAGTTTTTAATACAAATCGTTCAGGATTCAATTTGTGTGATGACAATTATTACTTCTATGTTGCATAGAAGTACATGCAATGCATCTAATCATCCTAAAGAGAAATACTAAACGTTTCTCAAAGATAGCTTCTCTCACTACTATCAATTCAAAAGTTGCAAAGGTTTTCCTCATACACCAATTCAACTTTTTTCATTACCTTTAAATACCTTGCAGTATAAATTCCCACAATTCCTTTTTAAACACGTAGGCTGGATAAAAACTTTTTCAAGTAGAAAAATCTGGAAATTTTCCTTAATTCCTTAATTCTAACACAGTAGAAACTATAAAGCATTAAAATCTTTCCTCAATCCACAATGAAAGATACAAAAAACTACAGTTAGAAAACAACATAACCTTAAAATAATTAACTAAAAAAAGTTATGAGGCATCGCTCAATAAACACTAATGAATCTTACGAATGTATTTAATGCGAATAAAGCTTTTAAGTATCTATAATAAGAGGTGGAATTATGATGAAATGGAGTGATCTACTAATTGACAGGGTGTGATTGGTTCGTTTTAGGGAGACAGGGACAGAAGGGAATTGCAATTAATCATTGCTTAACAGCCCATCTCAATCCTAATAATATTATATTTAATTGATTAAACGTGATTAAAAGTTTTTAGTAAGTATTGACCTTTTCCTATTTGCTGTTACCCTTTCTTTATGTTTATCACCTCGAGGGCTTAGTCATATGATGATGACAAAAGATTGACAAAAGATGAAAAGAATTGTTTGAGATTCAATTTTCGATTATTCGAAAACCAAAGATAATCGTGAATCTGATCGCACAACCCTTGTATATGTAAATAAAGATTGTTGGCTGATATCAGGATCGCGTCTAACGGGCGTGCAAAACGCGCACCTCCCTAATCACATTCTCCTTTGCATAGTGTTTAGTTAACTTAAAAAAAATTCTACTAGCACGTATCCCTTTTGTTTCAATCTAAAACCAAACGTACAATACATACATTGCCAACGGTGTCAAGGGTATAACGGATATAGCTGGTAGATACGTCTGCATAATGTAACACCATTCCAATTATTGCATATTGCGAGAGTCTGTGGGGGTGGATTTGGCAGGATGTTATTTGGACGGACGGCAAAATCATTTTCATGATATCATCCAATCATTTTATTTTTCATATAATCTCTAAAACTAGTTTTACATCTCAGTTTAGTTTATACAAGAGCTAATGTACTGTCCATGTCGTATTTTAATGTTTCTATATATTATATAGAATGCTCTACACGTGTTTCGGTTTGTTAGACCTTTTACTAGAGCTGCTCGAAGGCTTCTTCTTCTTAGAAGCCTTCTCTAAAAAAATTTAATAATTAAAACGTACACAATGAACAAAAAATATATAAATTGGCAAATATTTTGACGGATTTTCCATATTTGCTTTTATGCAACCAGCGAACACCGCCAGTTCTTCGAAAATTCACCCAAAAATTAAATTCACTTAATTAATATAATAATAATGTGGGTACGAACTTTGAAATTGTTTTCATAGCAAAAGAAAGCTGCTTTTGTCATGTTTTTTCTTCGCATAAACTAATAATTGGGACCAGTCACCCTTATCAGGACCACTCTGTAGGATATAAACCCCGAACAAGCTCGTTATATTATATGTATATGGATGGATAATTTAAAAGAGATTTGGTAAAAATTTTATATTTTATCATAATTAATTCTTTATGCACGGTACACGCTTCAATTAATTAATACACTTAATTAATTACCGTGACCCATGTTTCTATAAAAAAATCGTTGGCGTCACAACTCTGACACATTTGACGTCAGAAGCTCGGTAGTTACGCAAAAAAATGTTTTATAGTTTGACTCTAAGCAGTTACCTACTTAGGATTCTGGATTCAAAGAATCCGAACTCAATCACAATCGTAAATCCTTGCGGCTGTGAATAAAGAACAGAAACATAAGTGATACGTTGGTGGCTGTCAGTTGTCATTTGGTAAATTCTTAGTTTACCTAAACTCATTTCTCCCAATCATTTTTAATTTTCTTTAAATTCCCATTCTCGTTAGCCAATTTCCAATTCATATTTTCAATAAACAACTCAGTAAGACTTTCACCGCTGGTTTTCAAGTTCAAAGATTTTTCCATCGTTCGAAGATGTCCGAAGACAGTTATCCGAAACACGTTATAAGCTGTTGTCAAGTATGTCAATCATTTTAGTTTTTAGCTAATAAAAAAAATACCTGGTACTGTCAAATTTTCCAATTGAATTACATTTATTGTTATTTAACAAATCTTTGTGCAAGATTTTAGATCAAGTTCAGCATATTTCAGGTTTTTACAACATCACTTCAAATCTAGCGCAAGAGCCTATGTTAAATTTCGGAAAAATCTAATTCCAAGATCGATTTCTCAAAATTTTACCTGGTAATGTAAAATAATATACGCTACAAATTTTTATTTGTGTTTAAAAACATTTTATCAATTTCATGAATTTCTATGTATTTTCATTTTATCTACCGATCGTCCTTAAACGATGACTATAAAATTAAGGGATAATTTTATGTAATTATTTTTTTTATAAATATTATATTTATCAAAAAATTGTTTATTTATGCTGGGATTAGAACTCGGGTTTTTGAATTCGAAATCTAGCACGCCCTGCATTCGACTATGGTAGCTGTTGTCATACATTTCTTCTTTAATGAATGACCATTTATCATACTTTTTTGGTTGTTTCTTTTTTATTATTAATTAGTTTTTAATTCTATTTTACAATATTACTAATTATAGTACATTTACTTATCAATTTATTAATACTAACTAATCAACAATTAATGTTAATTAATCTACGCTTGTAACATATGCTTTCAAAATCGTTTCGTTGGAATGGGAAAATGAGAAGGAAAGAGATGCATGATTTCCGCTACTCAATATGGGCGTGTATTTTAGCAAACGAACCCACCACGATGAATGCTTTATTAAATTATTATTTTATTTAGGTTATGTTAAATCTAAAATAGTGTTAATGTTATTTTACACCAAAAATATAGTGCTATTATCAGCGAGGAAATCTGGCGACTAAAACCCGGGGCTACAGCAAAAATCTACTTATACATGTAACTCTAGTACTCCCTCTTTACATGCGCAGAAATTCTACTCCTTCATATATCTAATAGTAATTTTGTGCTTCATAACATTTTTAAGTCAAAACGGACAGTCTTCTATCTATAAAATATGCAGTCTATATATACAACAACAGACACTATGATCATATTTGAGATATTTATTGTTTCTTATAAAACGTTGTACTAAAGAATAAAACTTGAATTTCAAACAGAAAGAAAAAACCCAAATACGGATTTTTAGAAATAATGCAATATTATATATGTATATTTGAAGCAACTTTTAATCAATAAAAGCAGTTATTATGTATCTGAAAGCACAGTTTTTCGTTTAATGAAAATAGAAATTTTATAGAGTCCAATATTTGTTTTTACTTACGTAACGTCTACATTATATAAATTGATTTTATGAGATTTGAAAGCATTTTAAAGCAAGCAGCTCGCCGAAAGAAAAATTACTAAACCGGAAAGGCTATAGTTTTCAGATTGAACTTATTCAACCATAAATCTGCTTAAAACCTCCAAGTCGGCATTTTTCAACGTTTTTCCTAACATAAAATCCTACCGATATCATTTAATATAATTTGGGATTTTAAATAAGATCGGTTGGGGTAATATTGAACACGACGAATATACATATCTCTTTATTTTTTTGTACTAACGTCAAAATGAAATGTTATTTCTGAGGATATAACATAACTGACAGTGGAATTTTCTCTTCCATTCGATTAATGTCATAATAAATTTAAGTTATTCCTTAGTTATTTTAGTATGGGATGCTCAAAATGGATATTAAGTAAGCGTTAAATAGATTGTGAGTTTTAAAACGAACATTTGTACTACAAATGATGAGATAGTCAATTATTCATTTCGTTTCAAGGTCAGTCTAGTGATAATGCACAATGGATTGTGTTGTAAAAGTTAGATAATGCATTTAAAATGCATTTAGAATTTGTATATTCTAAGTGTGTTTCATGATATAACGAACAAGACCAATATTATATAAAATAGAAAGGCAAGCAAAATAATAACAATGTTCAAAAACTTACCTATAGGAACTGATAATATGCTACGTTAATGTGACAGTTGGTCGTATCTTGGATTCGTTATGTATTTGATTCTTATAAAAGCTATTGTTTGACCTCTGAATTCAAAATGCAGTATATAAACTTATAACGTAGGCGTTGGAAATTCGTGTGATAAATAAATATAAACATTCAAATTAGAAGGTACTGTTACGTGCTAATTTCGTAGCACCCTGTATAGCTATGCTTTTGTGTTAGGTTGTATAGCGTTTAGGGATTTTCGCATTTTCTCTCCGTTTAGTTGCCATTTTGTTTGGAACTAACTTCCTGTTGCTGATAAGAGAACATTCTTTAAAGAATATTTTAGTGGCATCGCCTTTAAATTAGTTTTTCCTTTATGTTTTGATACGGGAATTGCATTTGTGCAGATCGATAATTAATTTGTGGTATGATTGCTAAATTTATTGGTAACCGTATGGAATTTTCTCCATTAGTTCTTTTTTGAAGGTTAGTAGCATGATCTCGTAAGTTTATAGGTTAACTTTTCTTTACATTCAGTCTCTTATACTATAATTCTTTGACAGGATTCGATATATAATCGGCGTTAGCCGCATTTGGGAGCGGTATAACTCTTTCAGAAGGTCACCTTTTATTTAAGGTATTCATTTAATGTTTGCTCGGTGCATTCTGGTAATTGATTTTGTTTGTTACAGACCTTTTTTCTTTTCTTTAATAAATATTACGTTAACTTCATATTTGGGTTTTTAAAAGACCATTACGCTGACTTGGTTGCTGTTGTCTCGTTGGATCACGCTATGTTCGACCTGGTTGGTGACGTTCCTCTTCAGTTCGAAGAACACACATCTGTATCGTGAGTCAGTTATATTGTAACAACTATTTACAACAACAATAACGTTTGAGAACCCTTTTTGTATATAAAACATTACTGTATATTATGATTTTATGTGTTAAATGATTTTTCCCTAGTGTGCGTGTAACACTTATATCTAGGTATCTATTTCTTATGTATAATTTTATTACATATTATTTATTTTATTACATTGTTAGGAATATTTGCGAGTGAGTACGTATGACTTTGCTCGGTAATGAATTGGTTAAACAATTAAAATCTGAGGTTATCGATTGCGCAATCTACATCACAGGTATTCGCGTTAATCTACCGTACCAGTTACATTTTTAAGACTTGAAGTTAAGTCAAATTTAGAGTAAGTAATCGCGCTTGCATTAATCCTCACTCCTATTAAATTTGTGTATAGAAATCAATAACTTATAATTTGATTTTTGCCAAGGTTATTTGTCCCTGATTAAAATATAACCATACTTGATTAATTTATTTTAATTGATCTACCTAATAATTTGTCTAGTTGTTAATAAAGCACTGTACTTCCCTTACTTGACGACTTATTATTTATATGTTTGGTATTTGGGGTTTAAATTTCCAGCTATCGAGGAGCCTTTATTGGGAAAAGTCGACCACATTGGTAGTAGTCGCAAATGTGTTGTTCTTTTCAGATTTTGTCAGCAAATACTAGGGCTATTTTAGACGATTCTTAGCGCCCATTGCAAAACACCTCTTGTGAGACCCACGACCTCACACTAGCTGGCTGGTAGCCGACAGACTTAACTGCGGTTAATAGTTGTTACCGTTTCCCAATAAGCAGTCCCCATTTTGTGGTTAACAGTGCACGTTTAGAATTTATTGAATTAAATTAAATTCTAGCCATCAATCTAGCAGTAATCAAACTGATTCATAACCTTCTAGATTCACTAGGTAAAAAGCCCATCTTCCGGTAACTAATGCAAAAAATGACACAAATATTCGTACTCAGAATAACCTAGATTTCGAGTATGCAAAAATATACAGGGTGCCTTATTTAAAATAAGTGTCACTTCGTTCACTGCGTCGATGCGACAAAATATAGTTCGCATGCTGTATTTCAACCTTTTAAATCTCATTCAAATCGATTCAAAAATAAAAATTTTATAATTGTGTGAATATGACTGATACACCCGGTATATGTGAATAAGTAAGTACATATAGTAGCTGTGCTAAAGAATACAAATTAAAAATAACTGTCGACGTGGGTGGCTTGTTTTCACAAATTAAAAAAAATAATTTAATTTTTAGAATTTTTATTCTAGTTCGGATTGTACGATAATATCATAAAATTGTTTTATTAGCGATTTAGTGGAATGAATTATTTTGAATGCAGAGAACATTCGGAATTTAACTGAAAGTGTTCCTGACACATTTTCCATAGTTCATTTCATACAATATTTGCGGGATAGAATTACGATTACTGTGTCAGAAACGGGAACAGGTGGCAAATAATTTTGGCAGTTTTATTAGTTGATAGTTCAAAGTTACATAAAGCAACATAGTCTACTAATTTGAAAACTATGTTCACCACAAATTGATTTGGCTATGATAACTTCATTAAAGGTTGCATATACCTTCTCAAATGATATCGAATACCATTCCGTCTTATGGGAGAAAGTGTGCTGTTGAATCGTCTGTTTTGGCTTCTATAGTTAAAAAAAATTAACATAAACAAATGTAACAATTACGATTAGAATCATCAAGGTAATAAGATTATTTTGTTTTCTTTAGTACAAAATTTACGTCTGAAACAATTCAACAACTTAAAAAACGCGTCTGGAATAAACGGTGTTTTGAAAGACGATCCTAGTCTATTTTTAGTATACTGTTTGCTTTTGCTTTTTGTGTGTTTAACAAGCGCGAACAATCATAAAGCGTTTCCAATAATTGGATTCTAATTTTCCCTCTACTTGTACGACAAACCATTTTCTTCAGTCAAGAAAGTGTTATTAAACGTAGTACGTTTTAAATTCGCGCAAATATTAAACGCACATAGAGAGACAAATTATTTCAAGCAAATTAAATGATATGTATAAATTCCAAATTTCAGCCATAACTTCTTTTTATAATATAGTCAAAATTTTACATTTCCACGTTTTCTTCTTTCATTATTCATTACGTACGTAATGACTATATTATAAAAAGAAGTTATGGCTGAAATTTGGAATTTATAACGGACCAACAAAATTGAGTGTATTGGAAATGACGGTCACGTAATCATCGATATTGAACGGTGACAATTGAATGAAATTTAGGACATTTTAAAATCCAATAGACTGAACATCGAATACGTCAATCCAGCAGCACCTGAATATTTTTTCAGGATATTTGTGTATTGATTACCCCTTAAGTATACAGGGTGTATCTTAGACAGTGTTTAAAAATGATAAAATGCTTTCTACAGTAGGAATCTTAATAAATAAGTAAGACCTTCCTAGATCTGTATTCTAGTTAAAAAACTATAATGGGCCATTCTGCAACAAACGTGCATCTGTAAGCTTGTACACCGTGTATACAACAAGCATTTTTAAATATATTAAGTATTTGTGAGATATAAGCGTTTTTCAATTTGCGAAAGGATGGCTTTGTAGGTCGATATAAATAAAATAAATTTTCGCCTATAAATCTCTTTAGGGAGAAAATGTTCCGAAGATGAAACTCGGCTGTTTTAAGATTATAAATTGAACTTTTGGGATTTCAGCAGCCATCCCTATTGTAATTACGTTGCTGTTCTACATAGTATATATTCCCATGGTGGAAATATAATTAAATGGGATGTTGGTAGATCTGTACTACAACCTACACACTTGAATTGTTAAAGCCTTACTTGTTCTTTTTAAAGGTATTTTATAGAATCGCGTTAAGTATTTAAGAAACGTATTAAAATGAACTTTCTCGATACATTTCTTGTGTACTTTCAGTACGAGGTAATTTTGAAATCCAATTATACGATGATCGGTATATTGGGTTACAGTAAATGAATTTGTACAGCTTTTCATACAGATAATGAAAGGTTTGGAATTTCAAAGCACGTTTTCAGCAAGTTTTAATAAACAGATGAGAATCATTATTTATGACCATGTTACTTTTCTACTAACTGGTAGAGCATATGCAAAATGTGTTTTCTGAAAACTATGAATAATAAAAAATTAATACCGAAATGGTATTCTATGGTACTGCTATCCAGCTCTCACCCATTCTGCATCCTGTGTAAAGTTATCAACCTATAATTTTTAGAACTGTAAAATCTACCTCAACATTTTATGGCTCTTTGAACACATCTTAGCGTTGCATCCGACTTCTAGGATAACGTGACGTCATTGCCCTCAGCCATTTTGTACATCAACAAACAGTCACCTGTATACCAAGGGCCGAAGGTCCAATCAAACACTTGTCGTTCATTTCAATCAATCCTTCGGCAGTGTTTAGTACATTCAATAGCTGGCGCAGATTCGCGCAAGTTTAAAGTTTGGGTTGGACAGATCCAAAAAGTCAGTTACTGTACACGTTGCTCTATGTAGTTGGAGAAAGAGGTAAAGTATAAGAAAGCATCGATGTGCTATAGCCCGAGGCTTACATACGCCTTGCTCGAAGGCGTCAAAGAGGTAGCTGTTCTCTCATTCAACCAAAATACTTTTGACTTTTAAAATCAACATAACCAAATTGTGATTTTATAAATTATAATTAAATACAAAACTAAAAAGACAGAAAGGTAGACCTTCTTTCCCTGATTCCAAAAATGTATAATACACAGGGTCTATTTTAGATTTTAACATTCCTTTTAAATGTCAAAGACAAATCTCAAAGCAAATAACACTAATTAAATTTACTGTTAAACACGCTTGCACACTGTTCTATATCATTAAAAACCTACATTATGTGTTTAACTTAATCATTTGAAAACTTTTAGTTGCATCTCAACTTTATCTGCAACCCAAATTACATAAATCTTGATGACGATGAAAAACCGCAAGTCTACAAAAGTCATGTTTTCCAATAGCTTTAATAAAGAAACTCAACTTTTCCACTAAAATCTCTACAAATCGTGTGTTTAAAATAAAATTACGCAAAATTTCAGCAATACATCCTATCAGAAAATTATAAAATTAAAAATAATTCAAAAAATCCATCTTATACTGATAACGTTATAATGAAATTCAACAGCTAACAATTCCTTCAGGTAAGTCGGTTTATTTATTCATACACCTTAATAACAACTTGATTTGTCTATTCTAGTAAGATTCTTCCAGAATACAAGCCAATACATTTGTACGAAATACTAGTGAACGAAAATAATGTTTTTAAAAGAAAGTTTGACTGCTGCAGTATAATTTGTCTGTATTAAATGTATTTGTGTGCATGTTACTTTTAATTGTCGAATATAATTCAACTTAAGATAAATAATAAAATCAACTAATCATTGCAATAGTTATTTTGTACGCGCCTATGATATTGTGTAAAAGTTGTGCCATGTCATGAAAAGTATTTCTTACTCACTTAAAATTTAAGAAAAAATAGCCTAATTGATAGAAATCGTGCGAAATCTTCCTGCCGGAATAGTACATGGTACACTTCACGAAGAATCATGTGGAGTTGCCTCCCAATTTAGGCGGAGCCTCGCGATTTTAAAAGTAAGTAAAAGTAAAAATGTACATTTCAAATATTTTGAATATACAACCTTTTTATTTTAAATAAACCCCTATACAGGGTGATACAGTTTATATGAAATCGGGCTTATAAGTCGAAACATGAAGGTGAATAGATCATAATAATGCAAACCAAGAATTTCTCTCAAAAAATTTTTCATTAAAGATTTTGGAGCCGGTCAATAGATTTTATACTAGATTTTTAACGTAAAATAAATAACAAGCAACAAAAGTTAGATGCAGCAAAAGATAACAAACACACCTAAAAAAATATAATTTGTTCTTCCGTGTTTCAACTGATTTATTCAATCAAACAAATTACGTAAAGTGCAGTCATTGGATTACTTGTCCACTCATTGTTCCACTTTCATCGTATTTTCTTATTGCACTGTAAAGCAGATTGTAATTCCGCAGATAAATAACAAAAAAATAAAGGTTTTGGAGCCCTTCAATAATTCACAGAACTTAAGCCGACCGATCGACAGATTTTGTACTAGATTTCTAACGTAAAATAAGAGGCAACAGATATTAAATGCAGCAAAAGATAACAAACACACTTGGAAAAACTGTAATAGGCGTACTTATTGAAGGTCACCACATGGTATGAATGAATCCAAATTTATTTTTTAATATATATGTTTATATTTTAGAAGAGATTTATTACGTACCTAAATTAGGTAAGATTTTTTCCTTACAATATCAACATTATTGTTGCATTTTTTGCTAATATGCGGAATATAAATTATATTTTATCCAGTCTGTGTATACAAATATTCGTTATCCCAAAGAAATAGTACACCTTAATGATTAATATTAATTCTTTTAAATAATGCTGTCTGTACATCACGAAATCTTAACAATAAAATTAAATAAGAGCAATTGAATGTACGTAACGTGAATGTCGGAAAAATTCTATTAATTTTTAAAATAACGCTTCATATTATCGTTTCCTGATATAAATACGTAGGAAAACTAAAAATAAAGAAAAACAACTCGAAAACAGAAGTAGGAGAGGTGCGGGTAGCCCCGGACGGCGGGTATCCCCGGACAATCAAATTACTAAACCATCAATATGTGTCCCATATGGCTTACAAACAAAGTATAATTCAGTAATGCCATGGCCGTCGAACAATTTGTACATTACAGTAGGTTTTGTTCCAGCCATCTATCTTGTGTCCACTTTTATCAAACTTCATAGCAGGTTATCACATAGAAAACGTATGTAACTTAACTTAATTTATTGGCTGAAGTTTTGGTCATGACATGTATGTCGTTGTGCTCACGAAGCCTGCGTTAACATTGATCTATGCAATAATTATTACTATTTTGTTTCAATTTGCAAGAATAAAAACGCCTAATAAGTATGTCCGGGGTTACCCGCCATCTTTTCCATTGTCAAAAATCAAGGGATAAGATAATCGTATTATTACTACTAAGATAACTACTTACTACTAAATAACTAAGGGATGATTATATTTTTTGTACTAAAATGTTTGAAGAAGTTCCAAAGTAAATTTTAAGTATGAAAATAAATGTTGGAAAGTAGCCGATATCATTTCGTGGAGTCTACATATCAATAATTATGTCAGTTGAAAGAAGTTTTCAGTTTAGGCAGACTTGGTTTTCTTGCTTAATTTTGTCTGATAAACGGATGACCTGGTGTTTATTGACAAACGGTATTTTGCTTGAAGATAAATACTAGTGATGGGGTCTCGATACTACCCGAGTGTCGCGACACTTGAGAGTCGAAACAATATGGCGTGAGAAGTGTCGACTCTTCATGATACTTTAACGACACTTCGCCTTTACATCATGCATGCGCTAGTGTAAATGTAATCCAATTGAAACGAGAAGCAGTCAAGATTCATAGCTACATAAATCATAGGCAAACTATGGATTAAAAACAATTATATGAGTAAATTCTGTTATGGTTATATATTTATGCATTAAGTACATTAAAAGACATTAAATTATTTATAAAAGCAAATACATATTAAGAAACAGAAATTTAAAAGAAAAGAAACAAATTCTATAAATAACTAGTAATTCAAGTCTATTCATTGGATTTATTATCAAAACTATTTAAAAATGTAATTTCGCTGACGACGTTGGTCTTTTGTCGAGAACGTGTTTTTGTTAAGATTGAAGATGATACTTTTATTTTGGGTTTTCAGCAAAATAAATTGAATTAATTAAAATTAATGATCATTGTATTTATTTACACGTGTTTCGACAGTAGTCTTTCTTCAAAATACATTATAAGGTATAAATATAAGAAGCTGAAATAATAATTAGGTACATGAGGAACTTATTCAACTTCAATTATTGATTTTAATTTATTTTCCTGAAAACCCAAGATAAAATTATCACCGTCAATATTATACTAATATAAAAGAAAAAAATCCACAACAAAATATTTTTATATTTATGTTACGTCTCATTCAATGATTGTTGGCCAGTTCAACAAATCTGCCCTTGATTTCTTTGTAAGAATGATCAAGCAATTACACTCTAATAAGAGCGATACTGCCCGACACTAAGAGTCGTGACACTTCAAGTGTCACGACCACGAATAGTATCACGACACTCGACACCCCTAATAAATATGGAAGTGTCAACAGTGCCCAAGCACCAGGCTGTGTCTTGATATACAGCGCGCGCGCGTGTGTGTAAATGCTGTTGTCAAATGGAAAACTTTTTCATTATTGATTTTTATTATTAATTATTATCATTAATCATTAATTATTATTAATTGATAATTATTCTTAATAAAAAAATCAATCTTTAAAAAAGTTTTGCTTTACTTAAACCTTAAATGTTGTCATTAAAATTAAGCCATCGTATTCAGGGTGATCAAATAAGAGTGCCTTTGATTTTAATGTTTGCATTTTTTTTAAATTTTACTTTCTTTATTGTTCAACATTTAGCAATTATTACTATTTGTTTTTGTTACTGCCAAATAATTGTTGTTACTGTAATTAAAAAATGAAATATTTAACTAGGTTTAACTAACTCTATGTAAAAAGATATATTTTTTGATTCCTATAATTAATAAATAACTCTAAAATTATTGATCGTCTTGTAGTATACACAAACCAAACAATAAAAAATAATTTTAAACGACAAACAATAAAATCAAATGCACTCCTTTTTGATCACCCTATATACGATACGTTAATCTTAACGACTAGATTTGAGGTTTCAAGTGAAGCAAAACTTTTCAAGGAATAACTTTTTTCGAAAAACCAATAACAAAAAAGTTTTCCATTTGGCGACAGAATTTACACGCTGTATGTGCTCTAAAGACTAAGATGCAGTATAAATAGTTAGTTCTTAATTAGTTTCTGATTAACAATTCATATTTAATATTAATTAAATATTTTAGTCTGCTAGTTTTCTATGTAGTCCAGAAGATTTACGTTTGATTACACTAGAAACGGCTGTTAAATACTACTTAAATACATTCTACATTCTACTGCAATGTTGCACAAAAACCTTCAATATCATATAACAAATTGTTCGCAGCAAAATCGATTTGAAAAATCTCAGTTGCTGTTCACGTTCCTCCTATAGCAAAAACCATGATGCGCCAACCAATCAATTTTAAGTTTTTTTTTGTTTATTGTTTCCAGCCTTACTTTGTGGAACTCCATAATCATCAAATAAATACAGATTAGTAAAAGTTTCACAGTTTTATTAAAATATAACCTGACAATATTGTTTCGACAGCTATGCTGTCATTATCAAGGGTAATATAATTATAAACAAACACGTCGCTAAGGTAGATACAAAAATAGGTAACTAGATAAAATAATAATAATATTCAGGAATAAATATCTAATAATTCCCGGAGAATTACTGAGCTCAAGTTGTTCATTCATTAAAGGTACCCTCTGAGTTTGTGTTTGGATATCTCAAAGGCTTCTAAAATGTCTAATTTGCGTTTGTTATTACAAAAATGTAGGAATTTAATATTATTTTGAGGAGTCATTGTGTGATTTTGTTCTAAAAGGTGTTTGGCGTAATTAGATTTTTCAGGATGTTTATTTTTGTAATGACGTACGTGTTCTTTATATCTTATGTCAAAATTTCGAAGTGTTTGTCCAATATATACCGAACTACAAAAAGAACAATTTAAACGGTAATTGTCCGATTTCAGGATATCATGTGTCTGTCTTTAGCATTAAACAAAAATGAAAAAGTGTTAGTGTTGGTTTTAAATGTTATTTTATAATTGTTGGTTTTTCTTAGTATATCTGCAATTCTTTCTAATATTTTGCCAAAATATGGCATAGATATGTAATTTGTGTCTTCTGTTTGATTGTCAATGGGATATATTCTTTTGATAGCTAACCTATAATCTTTTTGTTTAATTAAAGTGTCAATCATGTTCGGATTGTAATGATTTTTTATTTAATGATGACGTGTTTGTTTATAATTATATTACCTTTGATAATGACAGCATAGCTGTCGAAACAATATTGTCAGGTTATATTTTAATAAAACTGTGAAACTTTTACTAATCTTTATTTCAATTTTAAGTTTATTTTGTAGCGAAGGAGCGACATTGAGACTTCGGTTTATTTTTGTTTATACAAAAGTATATATGCTTTGACTAGCTCAGTGGGGATTGAGTGATAGCGATACAATCCACCTTCAGCCTCTGATGCAATAATAAAAACAAAATACTGACAACTATATGAAAATCAGAGGACAGTCGTTAAAATTTAACAGCCAGTTAATTTTTAACAATAAATTTTTATAATAAACCTTTAAAATTTAGCGTGCAGTTAAAATTTATCGCAATAAGATATAGAATATTAATATGCGCTAAATCGAGGTACCGTTTATACGAAAGGCCTTACGCAAAACAATAACGTACCTAGTCATTTTAAATTTGTTGCACTAAGCCGCAGCCAATAATAAAATTGCTTCGTACATATTTCAGAATTATGTTCACAGTTAAGAGATTATGAGCCCGTCTACTATTTAACAAACAAGAAATATACACGGTAACTATAAATTCGATAGCTTACATCGATACTTTACACCTTACAAAAGATTTGATAAGAAATCTGTCAATTTTTTGAAAATAAAATGCATTATTTGCGAATAAATCAAGATGATGGAGATGTCGCAAACACAAACATTTGATTCCAACAAGATGGAGCAGAAATATAGCGTATGTATACAGTCTGAGTTGGGATCATTCCTTGACAATCATTATATATTTTTCAGGACGAATTAAATAATTATGCGTTAAATTTATAACTTTAAGAATCTTCTCAAGTGCTTTAAATGTTACTATTCATACAATTCCCGAATAAGAAGTTTATTTTATCTTTAAACTTTATTTTTTAACCCTTTTTAACTGAAAATTAATTAAAACTTTCCCACTTAGACACCCTGCAGCCTCACGTAGTTTCGTATTATGAATACCATATTGTACGCTATTACATAGACTACGTAGGAGGACACTACTGAAGTTTAATGATAATAATAACGAATCGTAGCACACGTAGGAAGTAAATTAGTTTATGAAAATCATTTACTAATAATAATAGCGAAATAAAAATCACTATAATCGTTGACACTAACCTTCTACTGAAACGGCAAGCTGAGCAAGTTTTATCTGAATGGCTTCAGTTATGTATTCATCTTTTTATAAAGCGAGAACTTTTTCTGGCTATCTCGGAATATTAAAATTATACACTATCTACTTTTATGCGAAATGTCTTTGCAGCATTCCAGAAATAATCTTAGTTATGCTGAAGGGAATTTCTTTATTATATACTTAAAAAGCATTACCTTAGAATGTTCTTTTATTGCAATTTCAGTTTATGTTAGAAGATTTTTAGGATTCCACAAATTAACTTTTTAAAAATATTTTATGGCAAATAGTAAAATCTAAATGTACATTCTCGTATTTAAACTTAAATTAAAATTCTCTGTCAAAGAGCATTTCAATTTTGAGTTTACCTATAACTATTTTACAGAATTTAGTTTTACATTTCAAATGACTTCACTATAAATACTGTTTAATGTATTAGCAATTCAAAGTGCCACAGTTAGTATAGTTGACAAAATTTCGGGACAATAAAAAAAGTTATACAAACGTACAATTATAGAATATAAATTCAAAGATTAAAGTGCTGCAATTTTGACAAAAGTTAAATCTGGGATTCTGCTTTTTCTATCTGTATTGAATTTGAGAGTTAAAATTGCAATGAAAAAAGTTTTAACGTTTACATTATTCATCTAATTTTACACAGTTCGCGGTTGAAATTCTTTGGTAGATCTATTTCTGTTATGAAAATTGCATAAAATAGTTTGCTCATTTGAGTGCATACAAAAACGGTCTCCTATTTCTGTATGTCAGCATATAATTCTGAATAAATCCTTTATATGAGGCTACATTATATAGTGTGTAAATAAAGTAAGGAATAAAATTCATATTTTTTGTACTATCACTGTTTGGAAGAAAAGCTCGGAGACGTCAATTTTATTTTTTCCTGTGGATTTTATGGTCGTCAATTTTAATTTTTTAGTTTACTACTATGTGACCTATGACGTCATCGACTTTTTTTTAAATGGAATACCCTTATTTTTTGCTAGAAATGAATAACATATTTTTTTCTGAGTTCAGCAATATCCCATATGTGGCATTTAAAATTAGTACTTTTTGAAACATGGAGGACCAAATGTGACAACTTTCACGAAAATAATCATTAGCCTTGAAAAATTAAGTATTATTTTCGTGAAAAGTTATCACATTTGGGTTTTTTTAGTATGTAATTTAATTTGTGTAAACTTCATATGTTTGGGTTACTTTGTGTAACTATGTATATATTTTATGTTCAGGGATAGCTGGAGAGCGATGGGTTTTCAATGTAATTAACAATTTAAATTAGTACAATTTACTTTTAAAATAACTGTGGCACACGTAAGCATCGACATGATTTCATAACTCAGTTAGCCGGAGCGAAGTGATAATAACCCAAGTCGCTGCGACCTTAGACTCAATTTCAACTAGCATATAATTTTTTTTAATTTCTGTAAAAAAAAATAAGATGACAAACTCTTCTTTTCAAAAATGGTCGTTTTCCAAAAATCTTTAATAAATTGCAAATTAAAATTAATCGCCTACTTGACAAAATAAATGCTCAAGTCACGTAGCAATTGAATCAAGAATGCGATTCATACAATTTTCCTGAAATGATGCCAAAAATGAACATTTTTCAATGAGAAAAAGTCCATTAATTTCGTTTTATAAGAAAAATTAAGAAAAGGTTATCTGTCAGCTGGAATCGAGCCTGGAGCAGCAGCGAGTTGGGGTTATTATCACCCCGCTTCGGCTAATTAAACGAGAGCTATCTTTATTTACATCTCACTTATTTTCGAAGTAGGTTGAACTAATTCAAATAATTTTCTTAAAAAAGGGGTATTAAACGTATTTTTTTCGCTATTGTCAAGATACCAATACTGTTGAAACTAATGAACAAAATGATCAAAACAAATAATACATTTGTTTACTTGGGGAGATGTTAAGCCTTATATTAGATTTCCACACGAGATATACCGTATATTTAGTTATATACCACATTTTCAGTTATGTATTTGACAAAACGAATACAAAAAGTTATTTTCTACCACAAATGTAAAACACAATGTCCAAAGCTCCAAAGTGTCCAAAGTCCATGTCCAAAGCTCAAGAAGGATGTAAAGCTCAAAAGAAATGTACTAGAATGCTTAGTCTTTTTAATTTGGTTTGTTGGCATCCTAAAACGCATCTAAAGGCTTAAAACCTTACTTTAAGGCTTCGTTCTCTACAAAATATACGCAGAACCGACCCTCCGACGAAATTTTAAAACAACCCGACAACAAAAGTGACATAATTCCTTAGAAAAGACAAATCGGGATAATTAGCTCTTATTTCTTAGCTTCAGCGTAAATCTGGGTGTCTATCGTTCTCTTCCTTGACTTTCCCCATAAATTAGGTGCTGTTTTAATAAGGGATAATTCAAGGGACTTATCCACCCTTATAACAGATTGTTTCTGTTCAGTCAACAGTTTCATTTACAGAATATCTCGCCAACCTGCGCAGGTGACATCTTCTAATGATTGTATGTTTTAAACAATAGCTTATGCCTACGCTATTGCAGCTTTCCTCTAAAACTAAAATCAATATTGCTGCAGCACAAAAAGCTTTGTTTTCGTTTGACGTTGTTTACCAAACTATCAGCGATATTAACGTGTACAGATGAGGGAATTCGATACGAACGCCAAGGAGTGGGCTGGAATGGAAGGTTACATGTTTATCGAATTCTAAGTAACTCCATGAGGAATTGGATTATTAAATACGGTAATATTTGTTACGAATTTTGAGATTTGCAAGGATTTTGCAAGGAAAAAAGTGAATTCTGCGGAATTCATTTTTTTCAAGCAAATATGTCAAATATAGAAAATATCTAACAACCAGCTTTAAGGGGCTCTTCAAATTTACTTTATTACACCACCCCAGGGACAAAAATCAAAACTACATACAAGTGATGTGGAAGCGACATTCCTAGTCAAACAGTTTTTATTTGCTTACCTTAAAGAAATTTCTTTGATAAAAAAAATTACAAGACCTTATTGTCTGGAGCTTTTCTAAATTAAGGATGCCAGGAGATGGTTCGGGGTTTTATACACGTAATAAACCCGCACTGCAACATATACAATGATTATTCTCATCACGCTTACGACATTCCAACTCCAGCATAAAACTTCAGAATATAATGTATCTACGTAAAAATTTGTAGGATACCTTGAAAAAAAGAATTATTCTTTTCAGGAAACCTAACAGATGTTACTAAACTAACAACTAAAATTTTAAGAATGCAATGATGTAATAAAGATTTCCAGTTTCATTTGCGTCAATCTGTCTTGATTATTAACTTTAAGTGTAGTATTTCAAAGAACTGGCGTAGAAAGTTTGAAATTGTTCTTGATACAATCGCTCGCAGCTTCTGAAAAAGCACATTCAAGGTTGTGTTTTGCATCATACTAGGATGATCAAACATTAAAATAAGATACACTTTGAGCGTGAGCGAGCACTAACTATTCTGATTAGAAATTTCTGACTAAATAAATGTACAGCTAAAGCAAGCAAATAAAACGTTAAACACTTACAAATTTAATGTTCTGTTATAACTAGCAAAAACTCCGTAACCAAATACATATTAAACATATAAAACAAAAGCTCCACCGTTGGACTCGGCAATTTGTGACATACAAAATGTATAAAAAATCTTATACTTACGCAAAATATTAGTTCCAGACTGAGACATTCTTATTCAAATTATGATCAAATGTCGTGGGTGTTAATCACAAAGGCTTACTAACTGCAGACAGAACACAAGAATAACTGAACAATATAAAGGGCGCTACCCTAATTATTTGTTATTATTATTATTTTTATTACGAAAAAAGAAATAGTGGCGAGAATCGCGCGACTACAATCTGAGAAAAGAATTGCGTCGTATACTGTCAATACTGTCGTATCATCTTCAGAAAGGTTCAATAGTTGTATATAAAATGCACAAAGTAATATATGGTAAATACGCATTTTATTATGGTTTGAAAGCCAAAAAAAATAAAAAAGACTTACATTACGAAGTTTACTTACTTACCAAAGGTTACTTAGGCATCCCCTTCTAAAATACAACATTATCGTTACGTAAATAAAAACCATAAATATTAACGTTGTTGTAATTCGAACACGTATATGCTATCATTTACACAACACAAAAATACGACTTCAAATACGAGCTTCATTTTTGGGTTTTCATTATACGTACCTGACCCTTTCCATAGCACACATTAAGTGGACGATTCGAAGCACCATACACGAGCTGATGTTTATATTCAAAATAAATACGAACCTCTATTTTAACTTTTTTATTTTTATTAAATAAATAAACAAATAAGCCTTAATTGTTTTAATTGCATTATTAACAACCAGTGGATATTCGGGGGTTTGCTTATTTGGGTTGAATTATTTCACTGCGGTTGAACTCCTATATTGAGAAGCTCTGTTATTAATGAATCGTTTGTTATTTAAATTATTTTATCAAATAAGCTGGCGCCCTTTTCCATAGCTCTTCAAAAAAATCGATGCTTCAGTTTACCCATTCCCAAAGATAACTTGAGTAAGATAGTCACTGTCTTAGCTCTACTGCTAAGCCGAAGTAATAGTAATACGAGTAAATGTAGATAACATAAGCATTAAGCTTATGTCTTTTTATTGTTTTTTAAAAGTAGTGTCTAAAAAAAATTCTATTAGAAAATCTCTGTTTATATAAGCTTTGTTCCGGCGTTAATTTTTCTAAAACTTCTTGAAGAGCGCTTGCCAATCGCTTTGTACTATGGTTTGACAATGATGGCAGCTTTATTTCAGCAGTTGTATCTAGGAGTTACTGTGATAGTAACTTGATAATACGTATATGTATGTGATATAAGCTTGAATTACTTTATAAAAACGAAATCTTTCTCTATTTTTTGAACTCATAATTTTGAACTGCTGTCTGGATGGTTTAGCCTCTGCTATCATGAACGAAGTTTCTCCTGACAGCCGAGTAGCACGACGCAGCTCTGTTTTAAGTGCTATTCGATAACGCCAGGCACATTTCGGACTAGTATATTGTCATTTATTCTTCATTGATAGGAAAATATAGGATTTTAGCATCCCGGCTTACATTATGCAGGATGTGTTGCCAACTTCTAGGCGACAGATTTGGGGAATCATTAATGATAGATTAAATCTAAATTAAAATTGTTCATTTTGTAAAAGGATACACTCTAGAGCACTTTATATATAACAGGAATAAGTTTTAAAGTTCATTTTCCTCTAAAATTTGATAATTTTTCTCATTCGAAATAACGTTGCACTGCCGTAGCTATTTTTCTTCTATATAATTACATTTTAATTGCCTGACCTGAGAGTTTAGTCTTCCAATTTGTGAAGTTGTATTGTATGTCAACGATTTCAGTAAGTTTTTCATTATTTTGTTTTGTGCCAAGTTTAATTAATCTGTATGGGCGTATATTTTATTATATAATTGTTAAGTAGGTTCTAGAGCACAATTGAGACATATATATTAATGTTTGTATCATTTCATAGAGAAGATCTATGAGATTATAGATCACTTCTGGCTGCGTATTGACATCGTAATCTAAAAGTACGAAATTTAATGTCATTTAGTAGTTTGGATACCTAAAAAGTTTTAAATATTGTGCTATAGGTTCTAAGGAAGGATTCTATAAGCAAAGATAGATGTAATTAACTATTTTAGATTAATTATTTTATAATTTAATGTGTAACTGAATGCATTCAAGATGGACGCCATTGTCAAGCTAAAACAATCTTATTCTTTGACCAAATTAACATTGTAATATGTCTTTTTGAAGAGAAACATTTCCTCTACAAAATTATAATATATCAATTTTGGGACTTTTTAATAGTTATAAATAATGTATGGTTAAAAACCATTAAATTTTGTGTCAGTGCATTATTTTGTTTCTTCAAAAGGTATAAAATAAGATCAAAATCTGGTCACTTTTTCTGTAATTGTACAATCGTTCGTTCAGCGTGTATGTTCACAGAGCAAATTCAAATATTTTAAGGTTAAGTGCAAATATTTATAACTTGACATGTGTCAAAAATGTTAAGGTTAAATTTTTGTTATGTAAAGTGATTTGTCAATATGTAACATCATAATTACCCTACGCCTTACGATAAAAGGGGATTTTAACAATATACAAGGTGTTCCGTATCGTTTTGTTCAGGAGGTGAAAATTCGGCAGTGTAAAGTAGTCTGAGAGTAAAAAACACAAAAGTGGTGAGTCTATTTTTATTTGTTTCGGAGATACCAGACTAATTAACTGAAATTATTTTGCAAAAGTAACAATTCGTTTTTCGAAGAGCAGCAAACAATATGAATAAATATGAATTACTAACTTAAGTGTAATTAGATTAAACAACTCTCTTTTAGAGATAAACAGATAAACAGAAAAAAAACAATTTTTCTACAGCTGTCAAAAAATGATGACATTTTTTCATTGATATCCGTATGCAAAATGCTAAATTGGTTTTGTTTACTTGACAACGTGCACGAAATATTTTTCACTTTAGAGCGAAAAATATCTCGTGCATTTATGCGATTTATGCGTATCTGAGCAACGTCGTTTCCGTAGCAACAACGAAACTGTCCACTTTGCGCTAAAATAAAAATTTCCTTGTGTGATTTCTTATGATTTTTTTCCTACTTTTTCTGTTATTTCAATAACGCTCAAGAAAAAACGTTGTGCGCAATTCGTGCTCGAAATGACTATGGTGGTCTCGAATGAGATTTTGACTCGGCTACGTCTCGTCAAAATATTTTCATTCTTGACCACCAAATACACAAATAACTATTATTTCAATTCCCAGTGCATATATTAAAGTTACAGAGTTTGTATAATGTGCACACTTGGCCAATTTCTTTACAGCACCGAAACCTCGGATATTTCACGACTACATTGATGTCAAATTCCTCTCCCGGAAGTACCCAGAAGTAAATTTTTAAGTTTAATTGAAATTAAGAAAAATGTACTGGGGAAACAATTTTCAATACATACCCCGTATAATCTAAGTAATCGACATACATATCAAAATAAAAAAACATGGTACCTCCCGGCACATTAGTTAGGTTCCTGGTATGTTACCTAATACAGGAACATCAGAGCAAATTAATTTTGACTGACGGGTACAGTTAGATTGAAACTGTGGCGAGCTACGTGCTCAATAATTGACAAACCGAAAGGGATTAAGGGTCAATAGACACAACAGAGAAAAGTTTAGCTGGTATTCCATGAGCGTAGCATTTTAAAATATTCTATCACAAATAGCAGAAATAATTACAGTTAATGAGTAATGTAACTTAACGTGGTACGCGTTAATGCGTTTTTAAACCTCCTCAATTTTCCTGTTCCTCAAGTAAAATAAAACCCAACGTAAATCAGCAGCTAGCTCGCCACAGCATTTCGATCTAACTATAAGAATGATATGTTAATGTAGTAGAAGAATAATTGCGGAAAACAATGCGTCGGTTTATTGGCTTAAGCGGTGCAGTGGCCACTGAGTTATTAACGTTGTAAAATGACTTTTTCTACTCCTACCTGTAAAACATCCGTTTTCTTCACGTTTCACGCAATGGAAATGTATGCAATTCCAGTAAGGTGTACGGATATAATTTCATATCCGTACAGTGTACGGATATGAAAACAGCCAATCAACGTAGTCCAATTTGACACTTCTTTATTTATAATTAATTTATCGACAACTCCTGTCATAAATATAGAAGTAAAAGTAAGTTAAATCAATGTTTCCTTCGTTCAATAACACTTAAAGCATTTGAAAATAACGTGGTTCGTGATATTGTAGCTTTAACAATTATACTTTTATAATTAAAAATACATAAATATTAAATCATTTAAATAAGTACAACCTACTTTTATAATAAGTATACTAGACAGAGTTTGTGATGGAGTTTGGTAGCTCAGTCTGTAGAAGCTAGCTATAAATAAACTGAAGCTGACCGACGTAGGTTCAATTCCAGCTGGGAGAATAATTCTTTTTTAATTTTTTTTATAAAAAAAAATTTAAAATAATAATTTTCTCTTCGAAAATGTTAATTTCTGCAAAGTTTTAATAATTCTCTTCAAAATTCTACAATGACAGGGGGATTTTACAAACAATATTTTATCAGGGATAAAAGCATAGATTAATCCTTATATTCGATTGATCCCAATGGAGACATGCAATCTATTTTGTAATTGTTTTGCTTAGTCGAAGAAAAAAGATACTGTAGAACTTGGGTGGACTGCCTATATCGCCCTCGGACGATTGAGGCACTTCGCCTTCGGCGTCGTGCCTCAAACTTCGTCCTCGTGCGATATAGGCATCATATCCACCCTTCTTGCATAAACTACTAAGTTTTCTACTCCTACCTGTAAATCACCCGTTTTCTTCACGTATCGCGGAATGAAAATGTATGCAATTCCAGTAAGGTGTACGGATATAATTTCATATCCCTACACTGTACGAATATGAAAACAACCAATCAACGTAGTTCAATTTGACACTTCCTTATTTATAATTAATTTATTGACAACTCCTGTTATAAACATAGAAGTAAAAGTAAGTTAAACCAATGTTTCCTTCTTTCAATAACACTTAAAGCATTTGAAAATAACGTGATTTGTGAAATTTTAGCTTTAACAATTATACTTTTATAATTAAAAATACATAAATATTAAATCATTTAAATAAGTACAACCTATTTTTATAATAAGTATAGTAGACACAGTTTGTGATGGGGTTTGGTGGCTCAGTCTGTAGAAGCTTCGTATAAATAAACTGAAGTTGACCGACGCAGGTTCAATTCCAGCTGGGAGAAAAATTCTTTTTTAATTTTTTTTTATAAAACAAAATTTAAAATAATAATTTTCTCTCCGAAAATGTTAATTTCTGCAAAGTTTTAATAATTCTCTTAAAAATTCTACAATGACAGGGGCTTTTACAAACCATATTTTAGCATGGATAAAAGCATAGGTTAATCCTTACATTCGATTTCTCAAGGAGATATGCAATCTATTTTGTAATTGTTTTGCTTAGTCGAAGAAAAAACTGTACAACTTGGGTGGAATGCCTATATCACCCTCGAACGATTGAGGCACTTCGCCTTCGGCGTCGTGCCTCAAACTTCGTTCTCGTGCGATATAGGCATCATATCCACCCTTGTTGCACAAACTACTATTCTGTCATGTTTTGTTGTTTCCTGCATTAGTGTGCGGCTGTATAATATTACTAAAGCTTCAATAAGCTATTTTGCTATTTACATATTTAGTACATGCAATATGCAATAATTAAGTTTCAACACTGTCCTCCTAATGTAATCCATGTAAAGCGGTACTTACGGTATTCAATAATTATCTCGTCGAGCATAATATGCCCTACGTGATATAAAATACGTGATCTGTGGGATAATAACAAATCGAAAATTATTTAATCGAATTTCTTAAAAATAAACGTTTGTGTATTAGCTCCCAATAGACTTATACGGAAATGCACGTAAAAGTTTCTTGCAACTTTTTCCTGTTACATACAGCAGGTAAAATTTCGGGTTTAAGGATTTATGAGTAATAAACCTAACAATACTTTAAATTATTATAAAGATAATCTGCATAATTTCTAGTAAGGGCATGTTCACTAGGTTGGTTCTTATTTGGATCATGTTGGAATTTTGGTTTTGCCGGGTGCCCATTTGATTCTAAAAAAAACTCTGAAAATTTTAAGACCAATACGAACTTCTTATCTTTATTCTAGTCATTTGCTGTAACGAGGGTTATCCCCTGGGAAGGGGTTATAACAAATTCTCATTTAGATTAATTAATTATTGTAGTCAAGTGTAATTAGGAAATTACACTTGTATAAATAATAATTTATTCAAACTAAATATTTGTTAAAACTCTTTAATCCTTACAAATATCACTTTGTGGACACTTGATTTTGATTTTTTTTAATTAAATAGCAGATAAAATTGCTAATTAAAATAAATCAAAAGTTTTTTAAAATATTTTAAATTTTTTAACTACAATAAATTATATGTAGTTATAAATACAATATTTAGCAAGTATAATTATTCCAATTATGATGATTAATGATTTACTATTTGAAATCTTTAAAAATTATTTTGAAAATATTCCGGAATTAATTAATAAATAATTCTTTAAAGAATTATGTATTAATTCTTGTATTATTATTTTCTTTATTTAAAGAAAATGTTAACAACTATTTGGTATAATTTGATGGTGTTATAATACACATAGTTTCAAAATTCCAAAGGCACCTTTGCTGGAGTTACTTTTTGCTCATACTATGTATTAAACCCACTAAATCTTAATAATTATTATTATTGATCAATTAGTATCAACATTTCATTGCTGGAACTAACTAATGTGTAAAATAAATATGAAAGTTAAGTTAATTATCACTTCACAAAACTTCACAGTAACATATATTACTTACTAGATAGGTGGATTATTAACGTGGAACGTAGATGGACTTACCTGAAAATAAAAAGAAAAATAATAATTATGTTAAATACTTTAATAACATATTTTTATTATAACTACATACAACCCACAAAAGTGTAAATGAAGTGCGCTAAATTAAAAATTGAGAGCCATGTATAGTTATTTAGTTATCATTTAGAAGTAGTAGTTAGCAGCTCGATTGATAACCGTGCACCTGCATAATTATTTATACAATTATACTGTTACTGTTCATTATTAAAACGTTTATAAAGTTATTAAAACTAAAAGTGGTTGAACTATAAAAACAAGAAGATGCAGGATCTGCAAATAATAGATGAACACTTGCCCGGAAACTGCTGCTGTCATATCGTGTATTACAAACAAAAAAACGAAACAGAACTATGTCGTACCGTGTCCAACAAACAGAAATAGAAATAAAAAATAAGCCTCTTCATTTTTGTGTAAACCCTGCCTGTATCAATTAGTCGAGCAGCTACGAGTATTCATCAGCTTTAACTGAACCCAAAGCCACTTATGGTAAATCTTATGTAAATGATTTCTTTATCCACCCCCCTAAGTTGCGTTAATTATTATGAGACAATACCCTACTATTAGGGCAGGGTTACTATTACTACTACAGAAAACTACTGATACGTAGTGACAAGTAAAAGTTATCTTTTGATCAGTACGATTTTTTAGAACATTATGTAGATTTCTAAAACAGATGAGGACAAGAATATCGATATATTTTATGTTGTTGTGTGTTCTGTACCAGTGTAATTCACACCACATCAACACATATTTTCATACCCACCACTTGTGGATTAAGATTGTACTTATGTACGCATTACGGTAAATAGTATGTTACTATTTTATTTTTTGCATAATGGTATGGTATACCACTATACCTATCATACGATAATGGATCGAATTCAAAAAGTAGGAAGCAGTACTGTGTGATAGTACGCATTCAGTTTAAACATACTTTTAGAACATCTTGGCTACAACTACATCATCAAAGTACCGGATGCTTAAATGTGTTCCTTTACGTGACATGCAAGAAGCGAGCAGTGTGGGCAGGTCTCAAACAACCAACTGTACGTATTCAAGATGTATCTCATCTAGATCAAACAGATCTCTTCTTAAATACAAGAATGCAGAGTGGAAACGAAGTTGAATAATTTCGGTTACTTATTGGCTATATAATTTTTTTTTAATGTTAGGACACTGCAAACCCATTAACACTTTAATCTCGGCAACCTCGTTTTTGGAATTTAAGCTAAAAGACTCTTAATCTTTGGATATTCTAGGCTAGAATTTCGAAACTTATGGGTCTTTAAACTTAGTTAACAATTTGGATACTGAAAACTGTTTTGGAAATTCTGATGTGTGGTTATAATTTTTCGAAAGTTTGAAACTTTTGAAGTTAGAGTTCAAGAAATTATGGTATCATAGAGGTGTGTAAATTAAGTAATGAGACTGGCAACGTAGCGTTCGATCTGGCGACACTTGGGACGCAGGACTTGGAGGAGCGACAGGTGAAAATGCGATACACCTTCAGTACGAGTTTGAACTCGCTAAAGTCATTTGGTTGTCCGTAGCGATTATTTCGTGAAACATTTTTTTCTAGTGCGTTCTAGAAATTAGTGACGTTAATTTCGAGCAACGGTGTGCTATCAGGTTTTGCTTCAGACTTGGGCACAGTGCAACAGAAACTTTTGCAAAACATTCAACAAAACGTTCATCAGCAGGCCTACGGAGACAGTGTTTTGTCAAGGGCCCAGGTTTTTCGGTGGTTTAAGGCATTTTCAGAAGGAAGATTGTCGATTGAGATGAACCACGAAGCGGAAGGCCTTCATCTTCAAGAACCGATAAAAATGCCAACAGAATCCGGGATCTTGTGCGTTCAGATCGTCGGTTGACACTCAGAATGATCGGGGAAGAGTTGAATTTGACTCACACCACCGTTCATCAGATTTTGACCAATGAATTGGGGATGAGAAAAATTTGCGCAAAAATGGTTCCAAAAACCCTTTCGCAAGACCAAAAGGACATCAGGATGGAAAGGTGCCTTGACTTTTTGGAATCGATTGAAAATGATCCCCATTTTCTGGAACGTGTCATTACTGGTGACGAGTCTTGGGTGTTTGAGTACGACCCGGAAACCAAGCGCCAGAGCATGGAGTTGCACACTTCAACCTCTCCAAGGCCCAATAAAGCAAGAATGAGCAAGCCGAAGATCAAATGCATGCTGATTTGTTTTTTCGATAGCCACGGAATCGTCCACAAAGAGTTTGTGCCTCAAGGCCAAACGGTCAATCAACACTTTTACCGAGAGGTTCTTAAAAACTTCGAAAAAGGGTCATTCGTGCGAGACCAAACATCAAGAACAACTGGGTGTTGCGTCACGATAATGCGCCTTGTAACACAGCAATTTCAATAAACGAGTTTTTGGCCAGTAAAAACATTCCTGTGGTTCCTCAGCCGCCTTATTCGCCTGACTTGAATCCTTGTGACTTTCTCCTCTTCCCGAGATTGAAAAATCACCTCAAGGCAACTCATTTTGGGACACTCGAAAACATTCAAACGGCTGTAACCAACTAGCTGAAGGCTATTCCAGTATCCGAGTTCCAACACTGCTGAGGATTGGAAAAACCGCGAAGAATAGCGTTGTGTGGCTTCCCAAGGAAGTTATTTTGAGGGAGACAATATTGAATTGTAATTCTATTCGAATAAAAAATCAGTCTCATTACTTAATTTACACACCTCGTATGTCTAAAAACTTTCAACCTGACCACTGGTTTACACAAAATATTTTACACACACTTATTAATACCCTCGCGAGTCACGCTTCAAGATATCCTTACCTTAGAATATATTTAGAAAGAAATAATGGATATTCCATAAATATAGAACAGCAAAAGAATGAGAATTAACAATACTCAAGAGATGAATAGAGTTGATTCGTGCAGTAGAAATACGTACGTAAATAAGAAATTCGTGAATATTAAGTGTAAATGGATACCTTTTGTTGGCTTTATATCACCATCAGTGATAAAACATAAATAACTCGGACAGTTTGTTTCTAAATAACTTCAAATAACTCCATTTAGATTATAACACTGTCAATGTACACATACTTAATATATTTTTGGTAATCGTCTTTAAATTTGCATAGATCAATTTTTTCAAGTTCAGTTGGATTTAATCTTTATTATTCCAGAAATCGGTCATTGCACTAATTTCTTTCAACCTAACCAGCCGAGTAGTTGAAATTTGATTTTTTGGAATGTCCCTTCAATTTCTTTGCCCTTTCTCAAAGGCACTGCATTGCAACTGCGGCGTGTTTATGTACAGCATTAATCCAGTTATGGAGTGAAGTAGACAAGTAGCCTGATTTGTATCCCCAACCAATTGATGCAAATGTTCCTTGTAAGATAATGTAGTCAGATAATGTACTGATTTTACCAGGATAGTACTTATTTTTGGACATGTTGTACTAGATTATTTTGCACTGGTTTTATTTTTATTTTGTAAGTAAAAAGCAAGCCGAACTAATAGCTGTGCTATATAGCATGCTCCATGTTACATGTACCAAGATGTAATAAGATTGAAAGTATTATTTTGTGAACTATCGTATAAAGATTAATGGCAGGTGTCAAGCAGAAGGTATTTAATCAATATCTGTCAATTATATTTATATACACCGAAGCTGACGTGCTACTATACATCAGAAATTCATAAAACCATTAAAAACAAACAAATTGTAAGAAATAGGTGTGCTATATTCGGCTTCTGGCAATTTATGGCCTTTTTAAAAAGTTTAAAGTTTTCTTAAGTCTTTAAAACCTTTTCAAATCGACAAAATATTGTTGGGTGTTTAAAATGTAATTTTTAAAAGCTACCATATTATAATAAATACATATCTCACGTATTCAACTGTTTTATAAAGCTACGATAAATGAATTTCTAATGGTTGATCTCTCCTAACATAATTATCTGTTTATTAAAAAAATCTGAATTTACAGAATCTTTCTTGTTTATTGTTCCGGGCTTGTTTCTTCCCTCCTCCGGAAGGGTGTAATTGTAAAATCTCTTCTTTATCGACATGGACTGATCCAAGAAGGTAGCCAGGATATCCAATTATAGTAGCTAAATGCAAAACTTTAATCGGAATTTAGGACAGTGAAGCTTTAAAGTATTAAAGCCTCACTAATAAGTGTTTATTACTGTAAGCACATTAAGCTGTACTTGAACTGTGTACAACTAAGTCAACTGCTTTAGAAACAATTAGTTGGTTGCAGCTTACGGAAATTTAAATATCTACATTACTATAGTCTAACTCTTCCAATGTAATTAATACCTAGGAGCTGTTTTATTTTTATTTTAGGAGTTATTTATTTTTTTTATATATTTTTTTATTTTTATTTTATCTTTGAAAACTAATTTTTTTACTTTTCTCCTGGCAATTATCCGGGTTTGATAACAAAGCTTCGGTGATAACGTTTCAGCTGATGTGGTATTCAACGGATAGCAATTATTGTACATTAAAAACACCAATTTTAAAACATCCCACGTTATTAAAACAGTACTAATATTCAATAACATCGCTTGAAAAGTATTCGATATTTGAAATAATGAGAAGGCAATAAAAAGATGTTTGTATAAAGATATTCTGTAGAAAGAAATAATAAACTAAGCAGTAAATGGTGTTTCTTCTACTTGCTATTGCTGAGGTATATGCTCTACTCGTAGGACTAATAACTACATGTAATGTAAACGTCTACTTCCGAGTATGCATAAGCGTAATTCGAGACAGAGAAAAGTGTTCTCCAGCAATAATAATAAAGAAAACAGCAAAGAGCAACCACTTACAATAAAGTAAGATAGTTAAATGAAATTTCCTTATACATATTGCTATGTGATATAGGGGACGATAAAAAATAAAGAGACGGCGATGCCAATAATGACGATGGGCACAAACTCATTTTATTTTACATTTATATTTATCTTATCTTTAACTTAAATTTATGCTTGCGGATGCTCAGACGGATAGCTTCAAGAGGTTCAAGAGCACTAAATAAATTATATAAATCTAGTAACACATTAATATGCAACAAATATAAAGCAATTTTTCTATTTTACTATAACACAAATTTATTGTGAATTAACAACATAAAACAAAAAAATAAAAATTAAAGAAAATTAACTTTGGATACCATAAACTTTGACTCAAAATAGTATAATGCTTTTTATCTGAGGAGTAATATTTCTGGCATCAACAGTATTCTTAATTACTAAAATTAAATAAACTAAATTTAAATACCCCACTTTTAAAATACTCAAGTATTTGGCGCCAACAGTTTATCAACTGTATAGTTATAAATCTCTGCAAACCTCTGCTTCTATATGGTTGTACAATAAAAAGAAGGAGTAAGGTAAAAACTTCCTTTAATTATATCCAAATATTGGCTTTAGTAGATCGAAATTAAAATCCAGCTGCTTGTTTAAATTGTGGTAAGTCTATAAATTTAAAGATTATATTTCAAATTCCATTTCAACACCCCAACGTAACGAAGATTGATAATTCAATTATCAATAAGAAAAATATTTTTTTTAAATGTCACATAAAAAAATTTAATGCACTTATTATTGTAATTATATATTATTAAAAACACTTGTATTCAATGAGCTTTTATAAATAATAAACACTTTACCGTTTTAACAAAAATTGTATCAATTGAACTTTGAGAATTAATTTATAACATAACCAAATTATTGTTTATAAATTTTAACTATTCTTTAAACTAATTAGATAAAATAGTAGCTTAAAAAGTTCCCTATCCATTGGTATACTGCAGTCATGTTTCCATTGCAAAATAAGGCCAGCATTGAATGTCGATCAAATCCCATCTTTACACAACTATTGCATAACTAAAATTAAGTTAATTACTTAAAATTACCTTTTACACCTTCCTAGCCTGACAAAATTAAACCTTATATACTAACAAACATTATTTACATATTTTCATATATCAACAAAATGAAAATTCAAGCTAAATACATTATTGTATACATATATACTTGTATTTTATTCCACTGATATCATCTGCAAAAAACAACCCCAACATTCAAAATAGTTTCAATTCTGTGTATAAAGAATCTACTTCACTATCATGTATAAAAACATTTACACGATAACTGTAAAATTTTTACATAGAAGAAGATTAATGAAATCAAAAATCTCGTTAACTTGAAACATAATTCTTTCTTATAAAAAAACCCAGGTAAGGTAAATACTTGTAATATCCCCATTACAACACACCTTGTCTGTTTTAGGTTAGATCTTGCCTTAAATATGGCCTCATCTTATTTTAAATGCTTTATCAGGTCTCATATCGTTAGCTGAAGCTAACTAACTATCTCATATTAGGCAACCCATCTAACGTCCAGTTTGAAAATTCATAGCAGTGGCAGTGGATGTATTTTTTTATATTGTATGCCATATATCATGACAATATGTTATAGGTACATAATTAGCTTAGAGTGATACATACGATTTTAAAAGATTTCAAAAGTTTTATAACTAGACGATATCAAAGCATCTTTCATAGCAGGTGAAGCTTCTTATTCTCCGATGAATATTTCATATATTTTGTAGTATGTAAGTTTTTCTTATCACCAAAGTTATTTGACGATGCGCTTGCCAAGTCCAATAACAACATAAAAAACAAAAAGAATTTTATTGCCAAGGTGCATATTAATTACTATTTTTCTGAAATCGAAAAATCCAAATTTTAAACAACTTTTAGAGGTTAGGTGCACTTAACGTAAGTAATTTAGGTAAGTATAGAGAATTTATTTTATACCAAAACTTATTAATATAAAAAATAAACAATATTATTTATTAATATTTACTGCAATTGAATAATTTTAATTGTTTGAAGTATTATTAAATGCCGCCAGTTTATTAAAGTTGATTAGTACACAGTAATTCCAAGGTACTGATTTTTTTAGAATGATCAAAAACTGGATGATCTAATCTTAACTGCTTGCTCTGATCCAATTTTACTGATAATCTACAATGCTACAAAATAACAACCGTTGTTTGAACTCTACATACTTAAAATTAGAAATAAAAATCAGGTTACAAAAGAAACATAAAGATACTTATTCAGTAACAAAGTAATAAACCAGTAATAAAATAATAAACGACAAAATCAGGCAATCAAAACTTAAATCAATTCAATACATTATATCAAAGATTCAGATTATAATATAGGTTATATAAAATCAGAGTGCGAATATTTCACAAATACCCCTTTTGATAATAAATCAATGTAAACAATAATTATTCAGTTATAAAATTTTAGATCATTCGAAATCGGACAAATCAATATTTTACAACAATAATTAAACATTTCTTAAATTATTAAAATCAAACAGTATCAATCAATAAAACCTATTTTAGAGCTAAACAGGAAATTATCCAAATACGCAAGCACTTACGAGTACATTTTACGCAGAAAAGTTAGCTTTAAATTAAATCTTGCAACTGTGTAAACAGACATTATACCCAAATCCAATGCGTTAATTTAAACGTTAAAGAAAACGCTTTATAAAGATTAAAAGAATTTATAAAGTGTGTAGAAATACCGAAGTTTTTTTCGGTTTCGGTTTCAAAAATAGAGGCCAGAAAGATACCCTTTTGTCTCTTGTATTTTAGGTATAGCTTTCACACAAAAACAAGGAATTGATAGAATATCTAATAAAATAAATTTTAGTTTAGAAGAATATCGAATTGGATTTCCTGTCCTGTGCTCCAGCCGAAAAAGACAGTCCGAAGTATAAAACTTGAGGCATTGACAATCAAAACCTCATACCCAGGATTCTACGTACGGCAATGAATCTGATCAAGCATTGCTTCAAATTTGTCAATTTTTTGATTAAGCATAAAATAAACGAGTAATAGTACCGCTCTCGTACAAAGAGAGCTTCAATACTTAAGAGAAAACCTCTCGTATCGTACCCTATTTATTTGTAGATCCTATTATATATCCTTTATCCTTTTTTATATTATTTATTTATTATTTTATTGTAGGTTATGTCGGAGATTTATTAATCTAAATTCAGTTGTAATCCTTTCAAGTATTTCTGAAGTTTAAAAAGTGTGTTGGATTTGAATAACTCTCAGTGAGAGCTAATTGCTTAATAGTTTCTTAACGTATCGACTTAAAACATTTCGAAACCAATTTAGTTGTAGTCGTTAAATCCGAAGATTAAATTATATTAAATTTAAACAACTTCTGGCAAGTGCCGAATTAGATAGTTCTACTTACCGAACATTCCTAAATTACTAGTCGTTGACAAATTCTCCATTTAATTTAAACTCTCTTGATTTAATTTAAACAATTAATCGATTTCACTCTTTCCAAATTGGGAGTAATTATAAATGTAACATCATTTAAATTACGATAATCTACACACATACAATTTGGACGCACGCGAACCATTTTTTTTAAATTTAAAATCTAAAAAGTAACCTTTTCAATTAGTTAATACTCAACACGATCGGAAAATAATTCGTTCAAAAACAATAATAGTTCCTGTTTTTAAATGTTTTAACATCATTTAAAGTAAGTATGAGATTTTAAAATTTACTTAAAGTTTTATGTGTTACACGTATTGAGATGATATAGAATCATTTCATCTGTTTGAAAATTTTAACTTTAATAAAACATTAAAATATTTAAAGGCTACGTTAGGCCCCGAAAACACAAAAATAATCATTTCATGCATTAAATAAAATATAGACATGCTAGGATACTAGTTTTATTCTTCTAAAGGCTACATGCTAGGTTACAGATAGATTTATCAATTTTAAATAGAATTTATAGAAGGAAGAGTATCATGTAGACATAACCTCAATTTTAACAAAAAGGTTTTGCATTTATAAAAAGGATATAAATCAATTATGCTGTTTTATAATAAAACATGTAGTATGTAACCAAGGTACATGTTTTGAATAGTTTATTCACGTTTCTAGAAGGTTTTACCTTTTTTATTAGATTTGAGGTTTGTCGTTGAGTAACGCAAAACGCAAATTTTCTTTCCCAAATAAGGCTAAGTCAGTCTCGGGTACATATTTCACTGGAAACAGTTAAATCAGATCAATACCTTGATGTTTATAATGTTACAATCAACCTACTAATTTATGCATTTGGAATTGAGTTCAAGTAAATGAAGGTATCAGCTGCGTTGATATTCTTTGAATTTGTCAAATTTTGAGTTCATTTAATGTATTGCACAATTGCGCACAATTGAGTGCTTTACTCTGGACAAGATTTGTTCATGTTTGAGATTATGTATGCTGACATTTAGTCGAATCTTGCAAAAGCATCGCTTGATGTCTAAAAAGTCATTTTTTTAAGTTAAGTTTTTTTTATTATTTTGTTAGAATTTATGTAAACTCAATGTGTTTGGGTTACTTTGTGTAATTATGTAAATATTTGATGTACAGTGATAGCTGAAGGGTGATGGGTTTTCAATGTAATTTAGTTTTTATGAGATCGGCGACAACTGATCGTTTTTATTGATTTTCTTTGTTATTGTTCAATTTAGGCCATAAGTGTCTTATGTCATTTTAATTGTCTCTTTGCCAGCTACATTTCTATCTTTTTTTTGAGAATTAAAATTAGCGTTAATTGTGTTCAGATGTTCGGATTGGTGACGTTATGACACCAGCGTGGTGCGATTGTTTTTGTCGTAAACATATAAAAGGGCTTTGAAAATTTAACAAAGGCAGTCGATAAAAGTCGTAGGATGAATCTATGATCGACTCATGATCGAAACCTAAACTTAAAGTGAGGTTATGAAGAATCACATGTTTTTTCGGATTGTAAATAAAAGTCAATCATATGGAACTGGATACTTACCTATTTTATTAAATCGAAGAAGATTTATTTACGTTTATCAATACAATTATTTAGAATTGTGTTTGAGTATATTATTTTAAAATCGAGAACGATTTTAATATTGGAAAATTTTTATATCAATATGTATGGATTTTCAAGAACAGCCGATTTGGTTGAAAGCTGCTTCACCGATACAACAAACTAAACATTTTGAAGTGTATTAAATGACATTTTGAGTGTCAATTTTCTTATATACAAGGTTGGTCGAAATAAAAATTGTTACCCATTTTTTTTAAACAATTTTTAATTTTGAAATATAATATAAACACAAAGATTAGTTAAAGTTTCACAAGTTTTATTAATATCTTAACCTGACAATATTATTCAAACTTTAACTAATCTTTGTATTTATATTATATTTCATGATTATGGAGTTCCACAAAGTAAGGCTGGAGACAGTAAACGCTAATTTTTAATTTGATTATTCATTTGTAGATATTATTTTTTTGTTCGTTCGTTAAATTTAATTTATTTGATGGTAGTCTGTTTAAATGAATACGGCTGCAACCCACATGTCAGGTTGACAACCACCCAAATTTCATTTAAACAAACTAAAGGAAGATCTTCCTTTTATGATTTTTAAGGAACTTGTTTTTCCTTTTTCATAAAATTTTTTTATTTTTAATAAAATAAAGAGCTGTGGTTTTTAATTTGTAAATGTGTTTATTTTTATTTTATTTTGATGTGGATGCAAGTATAAAATTATTTATACAGAGTTTAAGACTACTGCTTGTCCAGGTCCGGGATTTCAAGTGCTTTGGTAGTAAGTTTCTCTTTCCAGATACAGGTATTAATAAGATCAATAATTTATTTATCTCATGCTCAATCGAAATCAAACTGAGTCAGCTTATTGGGAAATAGAAAAGCTATTAGGTTGTTATATTTTCATTTTTATTTTTGAATATAACATCTCATTATATTGTAAAACTCGCAGGGAATATTAATCTTCACATCACTTACATGCTTCCATAATGCATATTCAAACTTAATACAATAAAATTGTGTTTCTAAAAAGAATATTACTTCGTTCAATTTTAATTTAATGCAACTCTAGTATAATCCATTAATTACACACGAATAAAATCCTGTGGTTTTATTTACAGGCATTCGCTCATGGAGATAATTTAATCATTAGCAATAATTTAATTCCTGGTATTTAGGATTTAACTAGTAAAAAAAAGTTGATCCATGGCTGAATATAAAATTCAAAAGAATTAATATAATGTGAAAAAGCAGCACGGGCAACAATAAATGCATCACGTACTTCCTTTGTGCATCCTTTTATAACCTCGGAATAAAAGAATTATTTGTTATCGAGTATAATTATTCTAAACGGCTAGCTTTTTTAATATATGCTTTAATAAAAATGAAATGAAAAAGAACTGGATTAGTAGTTGTACACCTCGTTGGTATGATTTAATTCGTTTGCCTAAATTGTATGAATATAAAATAAAAAGTCATTTCAAGTAGGAGAAAACGTAAAGGCATAATATTACATTTTTAAGTCCCTATTAAAATACAGCAATAGTATCAGAACATCAGTATCGGCGGCAAGAACAGGGAAGAACTACAACAACAAAGAGCTCATTTATATTAAAAATGGAAGAATAATTCTAAATCAGCTTTGAAAATTTAATTTGAGCTCACTAGTGTGTATTATTAGCTGAACATACTTTTTGACCTAGAAAAAAATAAAAGCAAAAAAGAAAAACACTGGAATAGAAGATAACTGGGCTTTCATTATTTTTTTAACATTTGTGTACTTTAAGATTACAGTGCAAATGGTACTTTAATAACAATTAGTGAAATTCAAGTGGCGGCAGGCTCCTTATAAATCGTTGCGTTAAATAGTCTTACGAACAATTATTATTGTAAATCACGGGCCACTGCTGTTAAGGCAGAGGCATTTCTCGAGAGGTTGCATATAAAGGCAACTGAGTTGCTAATGAAGTTGCTCATAAAAGAAAGATTTATTATTGATATTATTGTTTCCCTTAGTTACAACTAACATTTGCTACAAATGTCCAGCAATTACTATTTGAACTTTGAAAGTTTCTCGCATATGCACGCATGGGATAGCGTAGGTGGCGTGGTTAAATCTAACCTGTCATACTCTTAACTCGAAAATCCTTTAATCTTCCGACTCGTTATGGAGGTGTGACAGATACATAACATTTCCTTATACTTCGAATTTAAAGCTGTAATGTAAGAGCTTTCGTAAATTTCATTATAAACTCGAAAACGTTCAGTTGGGATGAATTTCATCAAGGGATTAATATTTAAGTACTTTATGTAACATCTATTTATTTATGCATCATTCTCATTACAATATTGTTTTATAACGCGAATATTTATAAAATTTGACAATTTTTAAAAACAGCATCAATATAATTATTTTCATCTTTTAAACCACTTAACTTCAAATTTTCTTAACTGCACCTATCATTAAGTACAGCTTCGTTCGGCTACTTCCGAAAGTGGTTTAGCGTAATTATAAAAATGTATGTCTACTAAATAAATCCTTGAAGATATACTGTATTTAAATAATTTAACAGGATTTAACAAACAACAGAAATATATTAAATAATACCGAGGTAATATAAAACTTTAAATAAATTAAACAACCTATTTTGGAAAGCTTCACGTTTTGGGCAACAATAAATTATGAGGTGATACTAGTTTAATAAATCAATAAATAAATATATAAATGATTTTTAGCGCCCCACGTTGGCTTGGTGACAATAAATTACTGCGGTGATTAATCGCAATAATTTTTCAATTTGCCCAGTAGGCTAAGTCATTGTTAGTAGATTTTAGCATGGGACTTAACTTGAAACGCCAGATAACAAACATACCAGCTCTTCTATTTTTATTAGCAGCAGGACGAGTATAGTTCAAATAATGTTCGTGATATATTGTAGCTAGATACAATAATTGTATGAGACAAAAATAAATAGACAAATGTTTAAGAAATATTAACACACACTTATTGTTAATCAAATGAAGGAACAATTTATAACAATAAAAATAAAAATAAATATCACAATTATTTTAGTTTGGCCAAATGAAGTTGTATGTATTGGCGACAGGACAATAGTGTCCAACAACTCCACTTCAGCAAACCTTGTCACGTAGTAAAATATAAAATAAAATAAATTAAATTTATTTGACTACACATCAATACGAGCACCCTTTAGTCCTTTAAGCAAATACAATATTGAATGAGTAATTTTACTGAGCTCTTTGTTAACTTTTCTGCACAGAAATTAAAGTTCACACCTACTTTTGTGTAAAATCCAATATACGAGAAAGCAGAACACTTATATTACCGTTGATAAAAAACACTTCGATCGTTGAACGTCAATCGAAGTTATCGATTGAAAGAAAATTTCTTTTTATTTTTAAAAATACTTTAATTGCAGTATTCAGAACAATTCCATACGAATAATAATATTGATGCATACTACGCATAAAGGTATTATATAAAACCTTCATGTTTGTTTACAAAAATATTTGCGTGGGTACACTTAACCCTACTTTTAATGCAAATTCTTGGAGTTAACCCGACGTGGATTCACGTGCAATCTTGACCTAACTGAAATTGTTTTCTTCCGTAGGTCCATTTATACGTTTGGTCGAAAACAAACGAAAAATATGAACTTCTTCGAACCTCAATTGTTTGTGACATCCCACAAATCGAACATATGATTAAAATTAACGAATTACTTAAATCTAATTACATGGAAAGATAGCTGGTAAAAAGACGAATAAAACGATGTAAATACATTTATGATGACAATTGATTCCTAGCTGATTAAATTAACAAAAACCGGCAACTGTCACAAAACTAATTAAAACTTCATTACTGCCTATTTACATGAATAGCAATTACTATGCTACAACATGGGATAGTTGCCTCACTACACATAGCAACTTCTTAACATAAATTTACAACAATTATAACTGAATACAAAAGGGAAATTAAAATCATAAATTACAACAATTATAACTGAATACAAAAGGGAAATTAAAATCATAAATTGGCCGCTTCGGCCTTGCAGAGAAACATGGTGCTGACTCATCTTCTGGCTTAGTAAAACCTTAAACTAAACAAAATTTAAATCATTCTCGTCCAGGGTACACTAGTCAGGTGACTGAATCAAAACAATGGTGAAAAACATTAAATAAACATCAATGATTTGATAAAGTGTCAAATTGACCTTGACCCCTTGATACTTTCTCAAGAAAAAAATGGAAAATTGTCCAGATATAAGAATAAGTTATCTATTTTCAGTAAAACATCTACTCGAAACTTATGTACATATGTATTTTAGAGTAGTAAGAAAATCAGTTTTTATTAAATTTCGAAAAACGATAAAAATGTGTAACGGTCTAGAACCGTCCTAACGTATTTTATTATAGCGATTCATTTTTCTGTGGACAATTTTCCTTTAATTTAGACAACACAAATCCAAGCTTCGACATGGCAACATACACACAAGCTACATTATCTCGTTTCTTTCGTCATTGTCAAGTGTTTCCAGCTTTTATTTATTCTAACAATAAGTTATTAACTTGTAATTCCTGTTTGCATATTGTAAAGGCGGTTTTTAGCCGTTATTTTTCTATTAAACAAAATTCAAATAAAATGACCGTTGTCTCATCTATGGTAGTGAATTCGGATGGTCTAAATGTTTAATTTCCCAGGCTTCTAGAAAATTATAGATCTTTTGCAGCAATTAGAAACGACGTAAAACAGTGTGCCGGAAACCAACTTCGAGTTCTCCTCTATTTAAAGAATTCTAATTAAGCTACGGTGGCTATTTCTAGTTATGCGTTCTCTATAAGGACTTTCTTAGTGATGCTACTATTGAGATATTTGAATATGGACGTTTTCATCATATTTAAAGATTATTAGGATTTGAAGGGGGTATTGTAACAAATGGGAAACTCTATACACGGGCGGCAGAATATCCCAGAGCGACAGCTTCATACACCCGCGAAAACATTCTAGTATGTTCTCTACACTTCCGTACGCGATCCATATATAACTGTTCAACCGGTGAATTGAAATGTGCTTTGTGTAATTAGTAATCAAATATATTAGTGAATCGGTGGATTGGTGGTTTGCATGTTTGCTTCATAATCCAAGAGTCGCAGGTTCGATCCCCGGCCGAGCTGGTAATTTTTCATAGCGGAGAAAAATTAAAAAACATGCCTAATTCTTCTCGGATAGGAAGTAAAATTGTAGGTCCCGTGTCAATGCGATGTTTGGCACGATAAAAATCCCTACTGGGGATGGAATTCTCCCAGATTCGGCTAAATTCTAGTAGGGTCGGCCAAATGATCATAGCAATCGGTGCCATGAGGTACGAAGGATGCTCCACCATCCTTATTCCTCGCCCAAAAATAAATAAATAAATGTTTAATAATTGTTGCAATAATAAATAAATAGTCCTTATACAATCTAGTTTAAGTTTCTAAATATCTAGCATTTAAGTAGTTCGTTAAACAGTTTATAATTATAGTGTTAAATAATTAGTTAAGATTAAATTGGTGTATGTAAATAATATTTCTCTTGTTAATAGATGATTAAACAGCATGTTTGTTATTAATTTAAAAATAACGCTACAATATGTTGAGAATGTTCGATTTTGTTTAAATCGCACACAGTTGGTCTATGAGCTTATCTAAAAGATGTTTTGAAATATCCTCAAATTCCTGGAATTCTCAATTTAATGATATTTATATTCATCACCACTTACTTAAAAGATCACCATAACAAACCCCATTTTTTATAAAATAGCAAATAAGCATTTTTGAGGTATTATAAGAAAGTTCTTTAAGATACTCCATGTCACACGGGAGTTGTAAATATTGAACTTTAATCATGACCGTAAGAAACATCTGGTAAAAGTTTCGGAGCGACCTTTAATAAAAGTAAAACTAACTGAACTAATATGCTTTTGAGCTTGTATTTAATAATACTAGGGGTCACAAAAAACTTTTGATGGCGGTTCACTTTAAAAATTCGTTTCGCGCTCGCCACCTTAAACCACTTAAAAGTGAAAAACCTACAGTGCTCTATGCTGTATAATTAATCACTTAAAAGTGGTTATTTATTAAATAAAACCATATTGGTTTTATTTAATTTCTGAAAATGCAATAAAACAACAGTCGTAAAAATGATGCAAAAGTTAATTTATAAAATAATGCAGCAATTTTTAACATTAATTGTAAAAAGGGAAATATTTTCTATTACATCGCAATTGACGTTAGGAGTCTTTAAAAAAACCTTCGCGTTACGCATGCGGATTGCGATCCGCCATTAGTGACTCGTGTAGTAATACGTAAAGAGCAAGTACAATTTAATGACTTTGCACGCCGTGTATAAGCAGCCTATAATAAAATTTGCAAGTGTTTGTTTTTGAACGGGGAATGAGAGTGATAGGACATTGCTGGTACCACATGATATACCCAGAGGCGTAGCTGGGGTTTGTGGCGCCCCTGTGCAAGGCAGCGCAATGTCGCCCCTCATTTGAAAAAAATTATCGATTTGCACTGGTCATATTTAATTTATATTTTATATTGTAAAACATGGACATTTGGCAAAACGATCAACTGTAGAAAATCAATAACATTTTTTAGGTAGACGTTTAAAAGGCTGTATATAGATTACAAAAATGTCAATTTATTTGCTTCGCTTTTACGTTATCACTCTCGTTGTATGACTTGAGAACGGATTTTACGAAGTAAAAATGTGGGTTCACGTTAAATTAACTAAACTATTTACAAGAAACGTTTTTATATCGATTCTTTTTTGCTTGTAAGTTTGATGTTTCTTCTGTAAATTACATATTTTTGATAACAATTAGTATTCATCTTCCTCGAAAAAAAAAACTATCAATGCAACGTGTAATTTTTGTAAGTTTTGACTTTCGGTTGACTTTTAAAAAAACGCCTAAGTGATCCCAGATGGAGATTGCCATATTTCGAATCTGTAGCATATTTACTTTATATATTCATTTTAAGCTAGTGCAAATATCTGCAAATAAGATAATTATCCATCGTTTTCTGTGTAAGTACCGAATACATTAAATTCCGAATTCCATAGGACGCGTCTATTTTATATATTATTATTAATTATAATATTATATTATAATATAATATTATAAGGACTATCTATTATGTATTAGATAAAAATATTATTATGGGCATCGACACTGGTCCATTTTAATGTTCAGTGGCTTTCTGAATCCAAACTGTGATAGGGGAATCAAAATAAAAATAGTACTTTCACTGTCAGTGTATATGAATGTATTCGGAGAGAATTCTAATAAAGAACTGCAATTATTAGCATGTAAATGTCAAAGATATTTTATTGTTGTTTTTATTAATTTAGAATCTGAAGGGGTATATTCTCAGAATAAGAGGAATCGCGAATTCTCTTTTCATTGATACTTTTTACAATTGATACAACTAATGATGTCGTTTATATAAATGATAAAGAAGAGCGGACCCAGATAGGAGCCCTGAGGTATACCAGATGTATTGCTAACATAATCTGAAAATAATTCATTAAACTTTACGGATAATAACCTGTTTAATATGTAAGAATTAACTCATCGCAATAAGTCAGAGGGAAGCTTCCAGTTTGAACATCAAAACATTATGGTCAATCTTATCAACGGCTTTACTAAAATCAGTATATATGGAATCGATTTGTAGTCTTATATCGATATTCTTCTCCTAGATAATCCATATATGTTATAAGATTTGTTTCCACCGATCTTTTAGGTTAAAAGCCGTGCTGTGCATTACAAAGACTATTTTTGACACAGGTCATAATGTTTTGATACACAATTTTTCAAAAATTTTACGAATTGTAGATAATATAAATGTAACAGGACGACAGTTAGTAGCTAATTCATTATTCTCTGATTTAAGAATAGCTACAACGTGCCTTTTTGCATAAAGCTGGAAAAGTACCTTCTGAAAGAGACAGATTGAAAATGATGGAAAGGGATAAGCCTAAGTTTAAAGCACAATTGCGTAAAAGCAAACCAGGTATTCCATCAGGACCGATGAATTTAGAACAATTTAGACGAATTCATCTCATATTTTACAAAGCTATTAAACTCAACAATCCAAATCATATAGTTACAAAACTATAAAACTGTCTCGTCAATATGGATTATGTTTTTAAAATCAATTCATTCGCTCCTTTGTATGAATACTTAATATTAAGGAAATTTGTCTTGAACTGGAATATGTTTGCCCGGAACAGATCAAACTGCCGTATATTTAAGACAAAATTAAATTTATTAGTAGACTAAAAGAAGACTTTGCTTTTATTATGTGCCTTTTTATAATAAAAGGAAAAAAGCTTTGGGTACGTACTTAAAAGGGAATATATTTTAAAGAAACGGCTACATATTGTCATGATATTTTGACATACAAAATAAGAAATTCAATCACTCAATAATTTTAAGTGAGCTTAGATTTTCAAAGCGACACGTTAGATTAGTTGCCTAACCTCACTTTCTAAATTATAATTTTGAAAAATTTATCTTTTAAGAAGCTAGAAATGGTTAATTATAATTAACATGCACACTAGTACACTATAATCAGATAAAGGATACTAGTTGTAAAACTGATTTTCCGTAGAATTTAGTTCATTTTCCTTGATTTATTAGCGATGTGAGAGACGACCTGATATGGCATTTAAATTTAAGTTTAGGCCAAAGTTAATGCAAGATTTAACCTAAAACTGACAAGGTGTGTTATAATAGGGACAAGTATTTACTACCTTACCCGAGCATTTAATAAAAAAAATGTGTGTCCTTGTTAACGAGATTATTCATTGGCTAAGAGTTTTTCATTCAAGTTCAAGAGTTACATTGAAATATTGTGATTGGTTGAAGTTTTCATATTGTTGATGTGTGAAATTATGTAAATAATGTTTGTTAGCATATACGGTTTAAATTCGTTAAGATATGAAATGGGCATTTTATGTAAATAAGTTAATAAATAGTTGTGTTAAAAGTAGGTTTAATCAACATTCAATGGAGGCTTTAGTTTGTTATAAAAGCCTAAATATTATATATCATTAGATAGAGAATTTGATAATCTATAACTGTGCCGGTTGGTTTTAGGATTAATTAAAATTTATAAACCATAATTTTGATTATTTTAAAAATCAAATGTCATGTCCTTTTGTTTTAATGAAAATTAAGTGTTGAGTTCAATTGTTTTCCAAAAAAGTATAAAAACCCGGCCATTCTTTAACAAAATATCTTTCAATGTATATTTTTAGAGACTTGTAGTTCGATTGAAAAGCAATAAAATAATTTTAAGGTTATGTTTTGAGTTAAAAAATTTGTAAACAGAACATATATCAAAATTTTGTGTCTTATATACCATCCCCGTTTTACATGTGTGTAGACGCAGCCACATGTCCTGTCTGTGTGCTAGGAAATATTATAACATTCTTATTTTAGCGTTTACAAGACTGTAATAATTTCTTTTTATACTGGAGTTAAGAACTAAAACAAAATAAAATAAATACCTTCAGATTTGAACTCGTTACAAAGTCTTTGCGTTAAACGCATTAATTAAGAGAATAGAAAAAATGATTCTTCTAAATCTAATCCATTATTATAATGAATAACAGTCGGCAATTTTTCATTCATAGTTTGATTTGATGTCGATACCACTTTGTTGGTTTAGAGGCAAATAATCCTCGTCATTTATGGACTACTTCTTCAAAATTATTAAATTGTCGGCCGCCTAAGAAATGTGCCATAGAACTAGAAACATAAACTATACGTTGTATGAGGCAATATTTCTAAATTTTCTGGTTCTGTGTGCTGCAGCATTTTGCATCAAGTCTCGGTTCCTGTTGACTAGTGCATTATAACGAGTACAGAGAATTGCTCTTTCGACCTGCTCAGTATACTATTTTTATCCACAGCTCGGTCTTCAGGAGCCAGTTCAAAGTGCAAAAATACTTTCGAAATTCTACCAAACGCACATCGTTACCTTAAGCCCAAAAGTACTTTGACGAACCACTGCCTGGAGGTGTTTTTTCTTCTCGTGCAGCCTACATCTTTTTTTAATTTAGATTATGTAGTAATTCCCACTTTTCCTCAGTAGTTACAATCCTTCTCCAGAAGCGATCGTCTGTGAGATGCTGAAGCAGTTCTTCGCAAATCTCAATCATGCGTTAAGCTTGTACGTCCATCTGTCAAATTATGGGCATCTATGAATGTGCCGTCCCCTTCAATTTCGTTAATTTGCTCAGCTGTAGTTTTTGTGCTTAGGTCTTTTTCTCCAATAATATGGCAAAAGAGCTCTAACTGTCATTCTTTCTTCTGTCATATTACTAACTGACAGAACATGTAACTAATTGTAGGAACAAGTAAATTCGTTTTTTCTTTTGTCCCAAAGGCGACTAGATTAATAAAAAAATGTAGATAAGGCTACGAAAACACTACTGATCTTTATGCATATGAACTTATAAGATGAACAAGTAGAATTGGAGCTTCAAGATTCAGTTCCTGTGAGCAAAATCCTGATTCCGAAATTTCAGAACCCGGAGCGAATTTTAAGTCTCCTTGGGCAGAACGTAAAAGAACCCTCGTTCAATAGTAACCAATAGTCTAAAAAACAGCAACTACACACACAAATAGGTTATATTTGTACAATGTAGCAATTTACTAACTTAATAGTAATCCTTAAGTACCTAGACAAAGATAAAATAGATTTTAGATAATAATAGTTTTTAGGTTGAACGTACTGAAATAAATAACTTAATAAATAAGATGCATACCAAACTAAAAAATTCTTATTTTCTTATCAAACTAAAACATACATAGATGCAACAACTTCTTCGAATGAAAAATCCAAACATACTTCTTCAACTAACTATACCTTAAGAACATTCTATTCTTGCTTTATTTTCCACTCTTCAATACTCTCATCAATCAGATAAAACACTATTATTGGCCCACATTAAGTGTTTACGTAACAAATTATCTCTTATTACCAAAACCATTCAAAATATTTACGTATTTCCTTAATTTGGAAAAAAACATTATCACAGTCATGTGGCCAGAAGGTATAAAAATGATGACCATTGATGAAAACATCATAGATCAACAATGCGTGCCCTTATTATAGTGTGCATTGCTGTAGTAGCGGCCGTTTATGCTGAACATACCAGCTATGAAGGGTAAGTCTTATTCTATCTTTATCAATTTCATTCTTAATTAAATTAACAAATATCTAACAGATACAAAGTGTATCGGGTACATGCCTCAAACGACAACCAATTAAAGTCCTTAGCAGAACTTCAAGGAACTGCTGAGATCGATTTTTGGTCACCACTGCGTCTAAGCGGAAAACTTATCGATGTTATGGTTAGCCCTGAAGGGCAAGAAAAATTTGCTTGGTTTTTAAACGTGAACCAGATAAAGCACCAAATTCTCATTGACAATGTTGAACAGTAAATAGAATTGCCATTATCAAACAGAGACGAGAGTAAAATTCACGCTGTTAAATTTCAGAATTATTCAGCAAGAGCGCATGATGCAACTTAGACAACCACGATTACAGGAGGGGAGGATCAGTTTTTCAAAATATAACAGACATTCTGAGGTACATGTTGGAAATTATTATTTTGGTTTATTCTTGATTGGATGTATTTTTAGATTAACGCTTACATCGATCAATTGGCACAATCCTATCCTAACCTACTACAAGTAGAAAGTGCAGGTATATCATACGAAGGTCGTGATTTAAAAGTAATTAAGATATCAACCGACCCCAAGGCTAATAAACCAATCATTTTTGTTGATGCCGGCATACACGCGCGTGAATGGGCTGCACCGGCACAAGCTATCTATATTATCAATCAACTGGTAGAAAATTCATCAAATGCACAATTATTGGAAAAGGTGGATTGGCATGTATTGCCAGTTGTTAATCCTGATGGTTACGAGCACTCTCACACAACTGTAAGTAGACTAAATTAGTTTTGCTTCTAATTTTTATTTAGTTGATTTAGAAAATTTCCGTTTAAAAAGATTTGTAAACTTTTTTACATTTTCATTTTATTTTACAATTTTTATAGGCAAGATTATGGAGAAAAACTCGTTCCCGCGGAACCGACTGCTTCGGTGCCGATGCAAACCGTAACTTTGATTTCCATTGGGGTGAAGTAGGAGCAAGTAACCGCGAATGTAATAGTGACTATATGGGAAAATCGGCATTCTCTGAAAACGAAAGCCAAGCTGTTAGAGATTACATCTGGAAATACAAATCCAACATTAAATTGTATTTGACTTTCCATAGTTACGGCGAATACTTACTCTTCCCGTGGGGTTACACCTCAGCACTTCCAGATGATTATGATGAACTTCAAGCACTTGGAGAAATGGTAGCGAATTCTATCAGACAAGTTCAAGGAACCATTTATACTGTTGGTACTTCAACTAATGTATTATACCCAGCAGCAGGTGGCAGTGATGATTGGGCTAAAGGTGTAGCAGGAGTTGAATTGTCTTATACAATTGAACTTCCAGGAGGTGGCTTAGTGGGCTTTGATCCACCGCCAAGTCAGATCTTGCCAATTGTCACGGAAACTTGGGAAGGTGTTAAGGCTTATCACCATTATGTGCAAGCGAAGTTTGGTTAATATGTTTAATACCTTTGTACAAATAAATAAATAATATATAAATTCTATAGGCTCAGTTATTTTTATTAGTTTTTTTTTTTTCTAGTAAAAATATTAATTACATTTGTGTAATGTTTAAAAATAATTTGGCTCATTTGATAACGTTCAACTATTGTCTTCAGTACCTACTTAAAATTTGACTTCATTAACTCGTCCCTCACCACCAACATACTTTTTTCATTCTAGTCAAGTGTTTCAACAACTAGGCTGTCATCTTCAACTTAACGCAAGAAAAACTATTTTCAAACAAGTAACCTCAACTATTGATTTTTAAATAGGACACACTGTATATTTTTAGTAATTTCGATTCACAATTAAATTCCCAGTCAAACAGTGCCCCAATTGTCACTTTCTAGTAGGTTGCGTCATTTTTCCGCAAATTTATTTCTGCGTCTAGAGTGCAGTGAATCACCTAAAACGTTTCCTTTTTGGTATTATCAAAACAAAAGAAAATACTGCTCTACGGTTTCGTTCAACGGATTAATTTCTATACGTCCTTAAAACATTCAGAAATCAGTTCTTTCTATTAAGCAATTATTTTCAAATAGCAAGAGGGTAGCTCATTACGTCACTAACAAACTAGAGGAAGGCGCTTTCAAAGAGACACTCGGTATAATTCAGTAATATAAATTTAAATCTAAAACAATATGTTTAAAATTAAAAAGAAACCGTTAATAATTGGTATATTTTCTGTTTCTAATTTTGCTCTCGATGTGGTAGTATGGGAAAAATCTCTTTGTAAAAATTGCACAAATACTAAATAGAGGCATATGCTTCTCCCTACTACTTTTTCTCACTTTATATCTGTTTCTATATTTACTACTAACTTTCTGTATTAAATGGATTTTTCCAATCTAAACTTCACTCTCCTTATTATTATAAATTAGGAATTATGGGCACGAACCAACTAACCATTACATCCTACTTAACACAAGTTCTAATATTTATTGTACATGAAGCAGTAAAAGTATAAAATGGCGTTTATTTCCTTTTGGTTGACTTTTGAGCACATTGCTCAGATACGTTCCCGTATAATAATAATAATAATAATAATTATAATAATTGTTTTTCTTTACTCAAAATCAAATTAACATTATTTTGTAACAAAAAAAATATTTATACAGAGGCGAAGTCCTGCGTGAGTATTTGACTGACGCTGCTCTTCCACTTAACCTCTTAAAAAATAAAAAATACATAAATTGTTTAAAACTAAAATTAATATAAAGGAAACAGGTAGACTTAAGTCCGTTTTTAAATTATAATGTTATTTAATATATTCAACTTTAAATTTAATATAGGTATACTCTTAATTAATTTTCTTTTTTAAATTTTCTGATGAAGTCAACCACAATTTATTTGGATTATAAATCCATCTTTCTTCACTACAATAAAAGAAAAGACTTTTTTCCGAGTCCCGCTGCAATACCTCCATAAAAAAGTCTGAAATAAATGGTTTCTAATTTGCGGCGATTTTCGGATAAAATGAAAAGGTGTTGACTGCTAGCGAAAAAAAAGTAGCCGTGATAAAACTTAATATAAATTTCGAATTTTCTACACTAATAAAACAATTGGAAAGATTAAATGTATTTTTATGTCAAATTACATGAACGTAAAAAGTACCAGCAAGAAGGTGCGCCAGCACATTTTGCAGTTCCTGTCCAGTATGATTTCGGATACATAATATCCGGATGTAGTGCACCCCAACTGATGAATTAGCAGACTCTAATCTCCAGAGTGGCTAGCTCGGTCCCCTAACCTAACTCCTCTTGATTTCTATATTTATATATTTATATATACGATATGCAGGGTGTTAGGAGTTAGAACACATTGATTTTAAGGCATGATAGAAGAGATCAAAAGGAACAAAAAATCTGAATACATTATTTTCTATGTTAATTAGTTTTCGAGTAATTTAGAAAAAACCATTGCCATATCTGGCAACCTTGCTTAAGTATAATCGCAGCTGGGTCTTGACCTTGCTTTAGAAAATCAAACAAACTGATGATGACAGCCGTTGTTTAAAAATAATAAACATCGGGTGACTAATTCTACGAAAATTGTAATCGGCACTGTTCTTCCGTAAACAAAATTCGTACGTTATACGTTAAAAACACGCTGCACTCTAAAAAATTACCGGCACGTTTACCCTAAAAAATGGAGGCAACTATGTTACCTCCATTTTTTGGGGTAAATTTACTTCAAAGTGTAATTTTCATAGGAAGTGGAAAATTACAATATTAGGTTAAATTTGCATTGTAATGTTTCCTTTTTAAATAAATTTACAGATTAAAATTACGACAAAGTAATTTTTATTGAACGTATGTACTCATATAAAATATAAGACATTAACAGAACTTCTTTTAAGGGGCTTTCGGAAATATTTGGTCTCTCAAAAACATTCAGATAAAGTTTCGACTCCACCTAGAAAATTTAAAAATTATAAATTATATAAACAATTATACACGACTACCTTTCTCATTACAGTTATGCTAGTTTATTTCGAATTCTTCAAATTTTGATTCATCCTAGAAACACATTAAATTAAATATTTTTATTTTATTGGTTTAAATTTGTAATTTTAACATATACTTACCGATTATTACTTTTTAACTTCTACTATTAAATCAAATTCTTCCCACCTTGGGTCATACGTGCAAATATTTGCCTTTAATAAATCTGCACTACACTACAACGAAAAACAAAATATTAATGAGCAATGAACACTTCGTTCGATATCGATAGGGTACGCTGGCCGATTGCGAAACCTATAACAAGAAATCATAAAAGAATTGGTACACACCATTCCGACCATTCCCCAAAAGCCCAATTTGGACTGTTCATAATGGGTTCCTGAATTCGTTCACGAAACGAAGGTTACCACTCATCAACAAACAAGTGCAATCAGCGAAATAGTATCTCATCGGTTAAAAACATATTAAGGGCAAAATTACACTATACTTGTTAAAGTTCATCTTATCTTTAATATTACACTAAAAATGAATCAAGTTATTGAGTAATAATACATTTGCAAGGAAAGATTTTCTGAGTTATGTAAATTTACATTATAGATAATGATTTTAACCAGTTAAATATAGTAGAATTACTTATATTTGTGTAATTTTACACAATTAAAGAATATTGTACCACAAATAGTAAAACAACTATTAACGTATAGGTAAAGTTAAATTTTAGAGTAAAACTACCGCAAATAAGAGAGGAAAGTTAACTCTTCCCCAAGGTAAATTTCAACTCATTTTTTACAGTGTGATTCATAACTAACCAACTGTAAAAATAAAACAATAATTGACCTACATTTTATATTTATTAATTTCCGGAATATTTTCAAAATTTCTTGGCGTATTTGTTTTTTTATTAAAAAATACTATCTTATGTAAAAAAATCTTGACTAAGGCACCTAATTACCATAAAATTAAAAATCTTTTTAATGTAGCCAAAACCAGGTGTCAACAAAATCCCTTAACCTAATTACCTAATTTAAATTAGATAAATCTTCCCTTTAAAATATCTCTTATAAAATCATTAAAAACTGTTATTAGATAAACAGCATTAAATTGCAAGGTTGTAAACAAAACGTGCTTTATTTCAATGTCAACAAACTTCTACATCAGCATTTTGTGCGAATGTGGAGCAAATTTTATTACAAACTTTACAGGGTTGTCACGTTTCTTAATCGAGTAAAATGAATTTTTAATTATAAAAATAATTAAATTTTACGCGGAAACGACATACGATACGATAAAATGTCATTAAGGATTGTTGTTGTGATAGATGAGATGCATCTGTCGACAAAGCGCCATAATTAAAGTACTATTATTAACGCGCAAAATGATGTTAAAGTTTCTAACTTTATTATTTTTTCTGAAAAAGCAGTGCGTTCTAGATGAAAGTTGTATAAGACTTTTTTGTTCCTTTTTATGTCTTCTATCACCCCTTACAATTAATGAGTTCTAACCACTGACACGTTGTATTTCCTCATCAAAGTATATATATTGAAACTAGTATTCTACAACTTAACAAGAATAGTTGAATATCACCTAAATATACGTGCATTGCTTCTAATTTGTGATATTTTCTGCTTCATTTTATAGTATTATGACGGATTTGGTTATCTGGGCTCGACAATAAATAGCGACTATGTAGCTTACCCCATTCCACCACAATGACATTAGAGCTGCAGTCAGTCAAAGAAGCAGGTGCGAGCGGCGCACACTGGGGACCTCTCATTAAAACAAAAGTAATCGTTTAAAATAGTTTGTTTAAAGTGATAATGTTATCTACATACATTGCTCTAAACGAGACATAGTGTTATTTATAATAATCCGTAACAGAATTTAAGAAAGAACACATAGAAGCCGCGAGTATTTTCAGGAGAGAAAATAAAACTGCGAAAAACCGAGTGAATAGAGTAACTTGTCACCTTCATATCTTCGCGATGACAACTGTCACCGATTCGATATTTAGCATAGGAATGTGTCAAATACTTGTCTACATGCCTGCATTATGTTTTTTTCAAATGGCTACAAATTAGAAATCCTATTTTGAGCACTTACTTATATGAAAGGTCCCCAGTGTGCGGCGTGGCGGCGGGAGCTGGGCAATCTAGTTTCAGCATTTCATCGCTCTGTGCTAATGTCTGTTTTATGTATAATGAAGAATCTATTATAAATCTACTTAATTTGTTTCGCTTTTGTTTTGATCAAAAAATGGGGTTCGGGTAAAACCCTTTTTCTATTTTCCGTCAGTAATAAAGCTGTTAAAGCACTCAAAACAGTCCGTTTATAGCTCTCATTTGAGTGCTTTAATAGCCCAACTTTTTTAAAGTTTGTAGCATTGAAAAAAACTGAAAAAAGCAGAAAATTGACAAATACTTCACTCTAAGAATTTGAATTTTTAAATGTCACATCAATGCTGCAATCCACCACAAAATTCCCTAAATTTTGAAATGGAAAATTCTTTTATTTAAAAAGGAAGTAAAAAGCACAAAATAGAAAAAAATAGCATGAAAACTTTTCATAAGTCATTATTGCACTCGTCCTTTAGAAAACCCGCCGCAAGCGGTTCGTTTTCTAAATTTGGACTCCTGCAATTAATCTTGCCCAATGAAACGCTATGTTTTTAAAAGCTAACATCAATGGCAGAATGACTGACTGATATTTTATAGTATTTTATTGATTTTAACTAATAAAATCTACTCTTTTCTGTAGGTAGCAGAGTGGTGATACTCAAGGTTGAATCTTATCAGATTTTTAAAATTTAAGAATTCGAGTCGAATTCGAAAAACCGGAAAAACAGATGTTTTATGCAACCAGGTACACATAAAGCTAAATTAGAAGTAGGGTTATGTTAGTATAGTTTATTAGGATAAAGAAAATGTCAGATTTGAGGTTGGATAAGGGTTTATTTTTTACAGAATTTTTGCTTTTCCTAGCTTTTTCTAAAAAAAAAATATTTTTTATACTATACTGCGGTGTATTTAACTTGATAAATAATATGCCACACGTTCAAGGCAAACATAAAATATATGCGGTGAATTAAAATAAAGCAAAATAACAATACATCCCAGATATTTTTCCTTTTCCCAATCGGCTAACTCAGGGTTTATTCGATAGAGCATGAATTGTTTGAATTATTAAAATCTTATTGATTCTTATACCTGAAAGAGAAGAAAAACTTATATTGCAGACACTTGGGCTTCTGCAACTGGACAACCACTGGCTAAACACTAAATATAAAGAGAAAGAAAAATGGATGCTTGCATGTACATCAATTAAACACATGAATAACTTGAAAAACACAAACTTTATTTAATTTAAGAAAATAAATAGAAATTCAAATTCAAAAGGAAATAAAAAGAAAAATTATTCAAATTGGTAGAATAAATCAATTAGGAAACTAATTCCCAAGCTTGCTCAAGTGTATTAAATAGTCGTAATAGCCTGACATAGGGCTATTACAGTTCTTCACTTGAACAAACTAACAAAAATCTAAAATCAGATTAAATATTCACAAATGTTCAAATTTGCTTTATGAAAAAATAAATTTTAATAAGAGAAATTGGATTATTTTATTTATGAAAAATAAATTCTCTTAAAAACCTTTAACGCCGGTGTCCACATGCGGGAAACTCCCGTTGCGAGCTCGCAACGAGGCTTGCTGCGGGCCCGCAAAAATCAGTTCACACTACACGGTGAAATGACGCACAGTAAACAATCTACTGCCATCAGAAATAGATGTATATTGCAGAAAACGAGTTGTATTTGCTTATATTATCTACAAAATGTTTATTTTGCAATAAATCCAAGATTCGTCACCTGTGACGATGTTATAAACGGTTTTTGAAGCATCGTCGTTATTATATCCCTTATATATATATAAACTGGAGTGAGATTTTTCATTTGAAGTAAATCGTAAATTTTCACGTTGAATTTTCTTTTAATATCAAAATTATTATTCTGATCAAGTTGACTTAAGCCGGTGTTGATTGTATACGTGTTATTAGCAATCATGGATGGAAAACGAACGCATGGATTGGGTTTATAAAGCTTTACACAGGATGCATTTTAACAAACAAAATAATAATTAAGTTGATTTTATAGCAGGCCATTATATCTAATTTAAATTACTAATCAAGTATGCATCCCTAAATGTAATACCTTTTTTATTCTAATAAATGGATGGTATTTTTAAGTCTGTTTTTGTTCTAACCTATATGTGATGGTACATAAAATTGTTAAAATACTAAACGCCTGCTAAGATCCACTTTACACGTTTATGAGTAATATGATACTGACAAAGATAGTATTATTTAAGCATAAGTGTTAGAGAGAGAGAGATAGTATACTAAGTTCAAAGTTACTTCAGTTCTCGTAAATCTCTGATATCATCTATCAAACAATTTCGTGTCGGAACAAATTTTTGTTTATTAAAAAGAAAAGTGACAGATCGCCCTAAAGATTTTATGTGAAAATCTAAGTATTTTGATTCGGAAAGGAAATAAGTTAAAACCTAACCATCAACCATACTCTTTTGTTTTTACTGTACAAGGATTTTAAAAATGTTCAAGGATTAGTACCTGCTATCGTGCCTCAGGTAGTCAATCCGACCTTGGGGTATAGTGATGCATTTTAATCTGATAATTATCTCGATTTCAATTCCACAAAAGCCGTCTTTAAAGAAGTTTGAAAAAGATTATATTGACGACAGCAAAGCATTGGAACAATTACGTTAAGAAAGGGAGAATTATTTACCTGTTTTGAGTTTTAAGCAGGTAGAATTCCATATATTTCTAGTGATTTGGAGATCAAATCGAGCCTTTTTAAAAGAATGCAGATATAGCCTCAGGGTGTTTGTTTCCCTTTTGTCATCGAGACCCAGATATTTGAGTTCAGTTTATCGCGGTACCTTGTACTGTATAGCTGTGTTAATAAGGAGCGGTTTTGAATTTAAAAAGATGATTAGTGTAATATTCCTTCTTGATGAGGTGCGGTGGTTAAGATGTTTTAATTTAAAGTGATATCTGGTATTACAAAGCGCAAATGGTAAGTTATTTTTCTGCATTAGAATTAGTTTTTTTACTAACACTAATAATACATATTAGTGTTAGAAACCATTCCGATCCCTGAACGTGATTCAAGAGTCTGTGTATTTATTAACGTAATTTTCTTAACATGGAGATCCGAAAGCCCTTCACGAAGGGTAGCTACTGACATAGATATATCGGTTAGTCGAGCTTGCAAAACTCGTTGATATCATTGACGAATGTTGGTTTCTTTAAATTTCATGATCTCTTTGGGTAGAAAGTTTCATTAGAATACAGCGGTCTTGATCACGTGGTTAGTCGTCCGTGAAATATAAAATTCAAATTAGCCGTACATAGGTCGTCGTCGTCGACGATAATACAGATTTCTTCATGACGTCACCACCACCTCTGTTGACAGTATGACAGATTCAGTACAGTTTCAAATTTAGCGCCACATGTTATTAGGATGATGGCAGAGAAGGAGAAAGTGAGAGAGCGAGAGAGTGAGAGAGCGAGAAGGAGAGAGCGAAAGATGAGGCTCTTTAATGCGTCCTCTAATAGGTGATAAGGAGAGCGCGAGAAGGAGAGTGAGAGAGAAGGCTCTTTAATGCGACCTCTAATAGGTGAGAAGGAGAGAGTGAGAGCGAGAGAGAGAAGGCTCTTTAATGCGTCCTCTAATAGGTGATAAGGAGAAAGCGAGAAGGAGAGAGTGAGAGAGAAGGCCCTTTAATGCGTCCTCTAATAGGTGATAAGGAGAGAGCGAGAGAGCGAGAGAGTACGAGAGAAGGCTCTTTAATGCGACCTCTAATAGGTGAGAAGGAGAGAGTGAGAGAGCGAGAGAGTGAGAGAGGAGACATCGAGAGAGGAGATTCTTTAATGCGACCTCTAATAGCATCAGTACGTAGGATAATACAGGTTTCTTTAATGCGACCTCTATTGGTAGTACATAGGTCGTCGATAATACAGATTTCTTCATGACGCCCTCTAGTAGTAGTACACGGGCTGCCGGTAATACAGATCCCTTCATGACGCCCTCTATTAACAGCGCCGTCTGGGTTTTTCCTAGCAACACTTTAGCACCATTTAGCCGAGCGCCGAACCAAAGGCCGGTAATATACATGGCCGGTAATACAGATTCCGTACTTCGAGACAAAAATCACGTAAAACGACACCGGTGCCATCTGTTTTCCCCTAGCAACGACGCTACCATTTAGCCATGCGACGAACCAAATGCCGATAATACAGCATGTCGGTACAAAAATCACGTAAAACGACACCGGCGCCATCTGTTTTCCCCTAGCAACGACGCTACCATTTAGCCATGTGACGAACCAAATGCCGATAATACAGAATGTCGGTACAAAAATCACGTAAAACGACACTGGCGCCATCTGGTTTCCCCTAGCAACACTAACACCATTTAGCCAAGTGACGAACCAAATGCCAGTAATACAGAATGTCGGTAATGCAGATTCCGTACTTAACGACGACTGTATCCCCTCAAAAATGTCTGGCTCAAGTACCCCAATACCTACTCTTGGGCACAAATGAGAAATAAAAGTAAATGTTAGGACTGTTTATAGATGATGTTATGGTTTGATAGTGCAAATTTCTGCGTTTTACCATTGTAATCTAAAATAATTAATTTAGTTGTTATTTTATAGTTTGGATATATAAAAATATGTGAATAATGTTCAATAGGCTGTAAGGATGGATTGTGTGGGAATAGAAGGATGTAACTAGGTGGTTTTATATAATTAATTTAATTTTTAGTTATTAATTAAATGCATTTTAAAAACGATTTGGTTGACAAGTTCTAGTCATCTTATTATTTTGTCTTAGTACAAGTATTTTATATCAATAAAATGATTTTTTTCTCTATCTACCTATTGAATTTGTTTAAACAGTTATTAATAATTATAAACAATTATGTGGTTATGTATTATTATAGTTCCAAATTGTCTTTTGTGTTCCACCACAAATCTCACTAAAACATTCGTTTGTTTTCAAAAGGATATAATAACAGCGAGCAATTTGGTGACAAACTATCTGTAAATTTAGATCTATGAAGCAATGCACATATGCCCAGAGCAAAATTTTAAAATTTAAAGGTTATGCTGTGAATTAAATAAATGTAAACAGTTCCAAACGTCAAAGTGTTAGGTTGTATTTTGGTGAAACGTCAAAGTGATTAATAATTTGTTAAAGTTCTTTGAATTTAACTAGTTGGTTTTTAAATAATTTATTTCCAAATGAAATAATATTCAGTGCTGTGAATTTTTATTAGTGGAACAAATTTTTCTTTTACCTAAATAAAATTTTTATGGGTTTTGAGAATATCAACCTTCGTTGTAAATTGGATTATGGAAGGCAATTTATCAATATAATTGTTGAATGGACTTACCTTATCTCAAGAAAACAGTTGGTGCTAATTTTTATTAATACCATTTCATTTGGGCATTTATACGAAGAGCGGTGAATTTTTGTATTTCAGCCATTTTAGTTATAAATCATATGGAAGAGGATTTCTGTTTTGTTACTACATCAGTTGATAACTGAAAAGGTTGCAATACATTGATATTACTTAAATATTTTTAGGTATTTAATTAGTTTAATTTTAGTGTTTAAGGGCCGGTATTATAAAACTTTTTACTTCCTAGATAAAATTTACTTTGAGAGTAAATTCATTTGTTCTGTCAATTTCATATGCAAATTGACAGAATAAATTAATTTAATCTCAGATTAAATTTTATCTAGGAAGTAAAAGTTTTATAATACCGGCCCTAAGATAATTAAAATCATAGAGATATTACTCCTGAAGGTAAAAAGCATTATACTCACTTAGGATTGATCTTTATTTGATTCAGGGTATCCATATTTAATTTTGTTGTTATTTATTTCAATTGTTTTGTTTGTTCATTTGTTGTGTTAAATAAATTTTGTCATTTCAATTTTAAAGAAACTTATGGTTTATTTTTGTTTTGTTTTGTGTAGTTTAAATATGTTTCATAGATCCATATTTATTTATTGCCCTATTAGTAGTAGTCTCAGTTGTGGTAAGATTCAAGCTTCACAACAATCTTTTTAGCCAGGGCATTTTTCTTTTATGGTAGAGAGATGAGTTATAGAGAGAGAGATGGTTTATATGTTGCATATATCGTATGATCAAAAATCTTTGGATCGCAATAGCCATCGAATGTAAAAACCATATAGAATTATTTACTTCTACTGCCCGTAGTTTTTGTGAACTGTACAGAGTAGCGCCAATGTATCTTGAGTAGCGCTAATGGAGACACAGCCACCTGTGTCAAGAAAATATGACGCGCTGACACCGCTAAACAAAGCCCCATAGTACACAGAAAATGTTAGGTTAGCGTACGCTATTATTATTTCTTGTGCTTGCAGTTATTTTAAGTATTGCTTAATAACATTTATTAAAAGAACACAGAATGGAATTTATTTGAACTATTATCTATTGACATGACAATTGTGAAGTAAATGTCAAAAATAATAGAAATAAATAATTTCATAGATATCGTGTTAATTTCATGGCAACCCTGATCCGAAGACCTTTTGATCATACTATATGTTTACTGTGCTTTTACTAAAGTCTGTTTTATGTTTTATTAGTACTCTTAATTTAAATCAATTTTAACCAATTATCAATATCAATTATCATCATAACCGGAGTGGTTTCGCTCCCCAAACCCGGGTTGATATATCGTAATAATACATAGGTACCTAACACAAAAATCCAAATATTCGTCTTTAAAATTGTTTTAAATAATCCTCCGATCACTTTCTCCCAGAAGTGCCCATTGGAGAATAACTGTAATTATTTAATGAAAAACACAGCAGTAATCTAAAAAGTCAGAAATCTAGTAAATACACACTATAAGCAATTAATTATGAAAGCGCACTATTTTCATTACAAGAACTATCAAAATCTTCATGGAACCCTTTATCTATTGAAAAGGACCAGTTGTTAAAGAGATTAAAATCATACTTCAATATGAATTTTTAAGGAAAAACATGTCGTTTAGGTCTTTAAGAAGACTACCGTACCTGTTTATACATATATAAATAAAGAGATTCTGAATGGAGACCCTTTTTGAATATAATTGAATAGAAACTACCAGTTTACTTATAAAGCATGTTGTTGCGAAGCATCATACTTAACGGTACTTTCTTACTGAAACTAACCCCTTTACCTTTATTAGTCGTTTATAGCCAGGTTGTAAATAATTTATATGTGTTTGTAAAGACTGTTTACTACTTTTTAAAAACTGGTTAAGAAAACCATCTGTGCAAAGCTATACTCTTGTTCAGAATTACATTTTTTACAATAATTTGTTCAAGAAATTGAAACAAATAAAGCCTAATTCTGTAGTAAGAATTTTAATTGAATACAAAAGTCCCGTGTCTCAAATTATGTTTCCCGGGACTCGAGACAACAAAAAATAGAGTAATTCCCGGGAATTTCCTGGACCAGAAACCCTAAATTTGGAACAAATGGTCCTGTTAGGTGGCCTGCAAGATCACCTTACTTAACACCCTTGGATTTTTAATGGCGGTTATCTAAATGACCAAGTGTACGTTACACCACCAAGAACTAGAAGGTTGGCCATATCAAGCAATATAACTCTTGCATATTTGAAAAATTTTATGAGGAAATCAATTGAACAAGTTATTTCATGTATAGAAACCTTAGCGGGCAACATTTTGAAAATTTTTTGTAAACTATCCAGTTTTGTTTTTGTTTTCTTGAGTTATTCGTTATTGTTATTACTAGTGTACCAAAGCTTCTGTAACTTTCTTGATTGCAATAATAAATGGTTCTTTAAGTACAATATTCAATTAAGTAGGTATTAAAGAAAAAAAATATAAAAAGGGGGTTTAGGTATACTTGGTAGATTTATTCGTTCAATTATTCAATTCTAATTATTAATTAGATTTATAACAAAAAAAACCCATCTTGTTTAGTTTATTTCAGTTTATTTATAGTTTGTGTACACTTTTATCTCATTTTTATATTTTATAAAAAAAAGGTTTGTTATTAATAAAAATCAATTCTCGGTGGTCGGGTGTTAGAGATCCTGCCTTTAGTGCCTTTCAATCAAAAGGACATGGGTTCAAATCTCGGTTGCGAATGAATTTTAAAAATTTAGTACAAACGTAGCTCGAGATTTAATCAATCGTTTTTGGAACCTACTCTGATGAAGTTTAGTAAATGGTAGGTATTATTGTGTCGTTGAACAAATTACTTAAATTATTTCAAAGGAGATCTTTACTCTAAAAGAGTTACATCAGCCTTTGTTATTTATCCTACTTCAAATACACTTACGATAAAGCATTATTTATAGTTATCTACAAATAAATAATTCAACTAAATGTAAAGCAAAGCACTCATACGTGACTAACCTGATAATATCCAAAGTTTCGTATCCACTTAAAAAGCTTCCCTCGTGCCCGTTGCAAAATAGAGCGCTGCTGTCCCGCTGTAGATGATCTTGCAGACGTGGGCATCACTTCTTTTGCACACAATTGTTACACATTATAATTAAATGCATTTTGCTCGTAAATATTTACAATGAGTAGATTTACTAATTAATTGCCATGTACCGAGTGTAAACACATCGTAGAACGATGTTAATCCTTTTTTAATTGAATCTAATAACACAACGCTTGTGTTTCAATTAACACCACTGGAAATTAGACTTTCAGGATTTAGACACATTGCAGCGGCAGTGACACAAACATGGACACGCTGTGAAAGTAATTTCGCAAAGCGCAGTCTGAAAGGAACGGTTCACTGCATTTTAAAATAGGTTTATCTAATATTTTTCAATTTATTGCAACAAACGAATTGAGCATTGTTTGGAAATCAATACTGATGAGAAGAGAGGGTGTGCTTGTGGTAAATAAACATGTAAAGAAAATGTATCCCTCTCTTTGGACAACTTGAACGATATAAATTTAAACGTCAGCAGCGATTGATTTTGACGATCCGTCTAAAACCAATTTTTTAGTATCACATAATAACGTTCATAAAATTTATAATAGACTTTCATTAAAAAACCAATAACCATGATTAATTATTTTTTTCCTCTTCATATTCTTGATTATTAAAAAATAGCGTTAAATAATTAGATTTTCAGTATGTATATGACATATTGAATAATTAGTTTGAGTAATCACAGTTTTTCTGGCCAATTTTGCGGTTTTAGATATTTTTAACACTTTTTTTTAAAATTAGGTACGCCTTTTAGTTGTAGGCTGTGTAATTACACTTTAATGAGAATAGGATGCGAAGAAGGTTGTCAGTTTAATGGAACTCATTCTGGTTCACTTTCATACGCTTCGCTCACTTCACTGAATATCACAGTTCTACTCTTCACTTAACACCATTATTAGATTTATAATCAATTTATACTTTGAGATATTGTTAATAGCTATCGGTAATGCTATCGTTTTCCTTTAAAGATGCTCTAAACTACCCTAGATTGGAAAAATAATATTAATCTAAACTACGTCCTCCATTTGGAAGACTTTGAGTTTGAAGGAGAAATTTGAAGTTTCTTTAAAAAAAGGCATAGAATTTCGCTCTACAGTGTAAGAAGTCTGAGTAAGTTCTAGGAAAGCATTCTGTACCCGATATATTAGTTAGAAATGGCTGAGTGCTTGCTTCCTGATAACAAGATGAATGGTCAATAGTGTGGTTAAGAAGAATAAAGGATTAAGGAATGATTAAATATTTTTATATTTTGTGCTTGTTTTATTGTGATCAAATTAATCTTTAATGATCTTAGTAAGTTATAGTAGTAGTTTGATAATATTAGTGTGCCATTTGCATGTACGATTTTTATGAAATAATAGCAAATATAAAAATGTTAATCGTATCAATGCTTTTTATTATTTATGGCTGAGAATTACTTTAATGTAATAATTTTATATACTTATAACGATTTTATATTTTCAAGTTATAATTACCGTAAAACGACATGCATTTATTAAATCTTCTCATCGAAATTATTTTTAGTGTTAATTTCTTATACTATGTTGGATTTGCATTTGCCGTTTCTTAAAAAAGCTTACATATTTCGGAATTTATAACGCAACATTTGCTACATATAGTAAAACCTTGGATAAGTAACTTGGTTTGCGAGTGTTTTGCAGAAGGAGTAAAATGTTTTAATGAATTTTAACTTAATTAACGTGCGATGTCTTGCATTACGAGTAAAATTTTTAATACGTATACGCTTTGTCTGCCGACCGTCACATCATCTCAACTACATATCATCCTTAACAATTGAAGAATTTGGGTCAACGCGTCATCAACATCTGTGTAAACATATACGATAAGATAAGAGTGTAAACATCATCTATTGTTACCTCAACTGTTAAAAAGTCATCAAATTGTCATCGATAAATACATACACCCTAGTAACCGGTTATAATTAAAAATTTGACTATGTTTTAGGTGTCATAGTGTAATGACGTCATTTAAAGAAAAGTAATTATACAAATCTTTAGTTATAACCCGTTAGAAGTACAAAATAGGGAAAATTAAATCAATTTAATAGAATATGTACACGTTAAGCATCATGTTAGCTCTTTTTAAATAAAATCAATTTGTGACTATTGAACCTTTCAAACTCGTCTGCTGTTTATCTTATCAGTTAAATTACAGAGGCGAGCGCATGATCGTTTGTTTTATTTTTATGTACACGTATAGTATCGAATGTTTTTTTAAATTTGGCGTCGAAGGCGGCTATGGGTAGTTGATTGCGAACGGATCTTGATCGTATTAATAAATGTCATTGTCAAAACGTTCAAATCCAACCTCTGTCCAACCGTTGATTGACAAGTTTGTTTTCACGTTTTTGATTTTTGTATTCTTTTGTCACTCATCTAACGCCTAATAGAGCTGAACTGTCTTTTTCAAGACAACTTGGTAACTAATTTGTTTGTGAAGGTAAGAAAAACATGAAAATAAAATCCTAACCTAACATTTCAAATTTTTGTTGTCGTGTAGGTTTCTCATTAGAAACAAAATGGTTTTGCTACAGGAACATAAGATTTTTATGGTCGAATCATACTTTCGTAATGGGCGGCGAGTAGAAGGTGTTTGGCAGTACTCAATTCAAGATTGTTATGAGGAACTTCAACAGCAGTTTCCAAACATTGTGATTAGTTATAACACTTTTCGATGCTCGTTGAACCATTGCATTGGTAATTTTCGTGAGACTGGATCTGTTTTACGGAAAAAAGGTAGTGGTAGACTTACCAAACGAACTGAAGAAGTTGTTGAAAATGTAAGGCAAGTTATGGAAGAAGCGCCTCGAACTTCATTAAGACGGTTGTCTCAACAAGTTCAGTTATCGGTCACTACTTGCCATAAAATATTGAGAAAGAATATTCATTTATATCCTGATCGTTTGCAAAGTGTACAGCAGCTACAGAAAGCTGATTTTGCTCCACGTGTTGAATATTGTCACTGGTTTCAAAACACTTTCAATGACGACTTACTGGAGTTTTTTCACAGATGAAGCGTGGTTTTATTTAGAAGGATATGTCAACTCACAGAACATGAGACTATGGAGTTCTGAGAAACCTAATTTCTTTGTCGAGGCACCACTTCATCCTCAGAAAGTAGGAGTTTGGGCCGCTATTTCAAGGCGAAGAATAATTGGCCCATATTTTTTTGACGGTATGAGAAAAATTGTAATGATTATAACAAAAATTATTGTGTTACAATTTCAGGCACACTAAATGCAGCAAGATATCGCGAAGAAATTTTGCAACCCTTTTTTGAAGAGCTTCATGTGACGAACTGAGATTTGGTTATTTTCAACAAGATGGGGCGGGGCTACTCCGCACACAACAAATGAAACTTTAAATTTGATAGAGAATTTTTTTGACAAGACGAATTATTAGTCGTAACACTCATACACCTTACCCTTCAAGATCTCCTGATCTCACACCGTGTGATTTCTTTTTATGGCCATACTTGAAAAACTCTATTTTCCAACGGCCAATACATAACTTGGATGAATTACGACAGCGGATTATTGAAAAAGTTAATGAAATTAATGACCATCCCAACATGCTGATGAACGTTGCAAATGGAATGCATCGACGAATCCAAATGTGCCTACATGAAGATGGTGGACATTTTGATTATTTGTTATAATTTCTTCAATTAAATTGTAATAATTAATAATAACTGGAGAAGTTGCAATTAAAATTACAAAAGTGAGGTTAGATGTCATTTTCTGGTTTATTCACAATCGACTATTTACAGCCTACGTTGACGTCAAATTTAAAAAACACTAGATATATGTACTTTGTATTTTTGTATCATTTTTATATGAATAATAAATAGTTGTGGAACGAATCATCCGAGTTTCCATTATTTATTATGGGGAAATTTGCTTTGATTTACGAGCACATGTCCGGAACGATATTGCTCGTAAACTAAGGTACCACAGTACAGGGTGATCCACTTAACTTCCCCCTCCCCTACTTTTTTCTGTTATTTCTGTAGTTACAAAAAAATTATTCTAACAAAAGTTGTAGGGCTTTTTCTAAAGTTTTTAAATATGACATCAAAAAAACAATTGAAAAATAAATGCCGAAGTTATCGAAGAACAATATAGAACATATAGTATTTACTTCTAATATTTTCCAAATTATTTACGTTTAAATATATAAATAAATAATATTAAATAATAGCACTTAACAATAATTTTACATTTTTACAGTATAAACTCACTAAATTCTCGAATGCCCATTTATTTTATTCTTAGAAATGTCAAAGTAACAATTCAAAGCAAATGTTTTTAAAATCACAACATACTCGATTGAATATGCGATAGTGTGTAATTTACATATGTACATGCAAATATTTCGAAAACTGTTAAAAGTAAGTAGTATATACTCTATATTGTTGAAATCAGACTGGAATTCTACGTCGAACAAGGCAATAAAATACAGAGTGTTCCATATAAAAAAATTCAATTTATATATATATTTTTACTTCTGCATTTATTTTTCAATTGTTTTTTTGATGTCATATTTAAAAGCTTTAGAAAAAGTCCTTCAACTTTTGTTAGAATAATTTTTTTGTAACTACAGAAATAACAGAGAAAAGTAGGGGGGAAAGTTAAGTGGATCACCCTGTACATACTTACAAAGTAGGTGCGTGTAGTAGTGATTTAGCTTGATTGTGGCTCTTACTACTCGAGGTTACATCAATTCCGATTGCGCTCACCACCAGTTATTTTCCGACAAGGCTTAAGTATGTGTAGATAGCAGCATATCTTACTTTTAATTATGTGCCTTAATTGAGATTGAAATTTATAAAAATTCAGAAATGTGAGAAAAATAATGAAAACTTGTTGACCATTCAAAAAAAGTGGAAAAAGACTCTTCGCTAATTCCAATCCAAATCATCTAATTTTAATACATGACCGTGCTTCGATATTTCAGATTTTGTTCAAATTTTCTTCCTTGAATAGGTACATATGAAATGACACTAAATTATTTTTTTAGATATCTTTTTTAAATGAAAAATGCCCGAAATAGAAGTTTAAAAAATTTCGAGTTTTGGGAGTTTATTCATCTCATTAAATGAGTATTTTCCAACTTTAAAATGTGCACATCGCATTACTGTAAAGATGGCCACGAGAAAGGAACCCTAGATTAATTCAGAGCGGGGAATGCCCTGTTGGGATCTTTTGTGACCTCAGCAGGGCATTTGACTGCATAAATCACGAAATTCTATTTCACAAACTATTAAATTTAGGAATTAGGGGAACCCCACATCAATGGCTCAAATCTTTCTTAACGAGCAGAACACAACAGGTATGTATAATGGGCACCACTCACGGTGTCTCCCCGACGACGTCGGCGAAAACGTCGTCGACGACGTCGGGGACAAGGTCGAAATAATGAGGTAATGTTTACATTTACTGTAATTTAATGCATGACTGTGTATAATAAAATTATGAATATCGTATTTCTTTTAAGACATCAAAATGAAAGAAAGTAGTTTTGAGCATAATAAAATGCGTACTGAATTTCTTTAAAGTATTTCGAAATAGCTTATGCAATTAACAAAACTTTTCATAAGCGGAATAATATTGATATCCATCGATAGAATTACAAGTAACCCTTTATTATAAAACGAAAACTCTTTGTTTTTTTTATTAATCTCATTCTTAATTTAGTTTAAAAATGGATATAAATAACGCAGGATTTAGGATTCTTGAGTTCTGGTGCGCAAATAATGATTTCCTATAAAGGACTTTTGATAAAATTTGGTAGTGATAATCGTCGGAAAAATATCATGTTTAAAAATGTAATGGTTTCACCGTCGCTTCCTTTTCCGTGTAGTTTTAAAATTTTATGCTGATGGTACATAACCTTATACTATATCTATCTTTTTCGGGTTTACTTGAATTATTTCATTTTTATTACATTTGTTTACAAACAACTGTTTACAACTGTGAAAATAAAACCCTTGTCAACTGTAAATTATTATTAGGCAAAATAAACATATACATCTGGGATTACAAAAAAATATATGCTTTCTTTATTATACTTTTTAAGAAAACATTATGAATTCAATATGCTGTGACACTTTCAAGTGATAAGATGGATTTTTATAAATTATCTTTGAGAAAAAAAATTGCAGTTGGTGTGGCAGTTGCCTTGTGCTTCGAAGAAGAAGAAACTGAAACACCACGAAAAAAAAGAAAATAGGCAAAGAATTGGTTTTTAGATCGTAAACAATATTCACACATGTCCTTGTTAAAAGAATTGCGACAAAATGAGCCGAAGGATTTTTATTATAAGGTTATGTACCATCAGCATAAAATTTTAAAACTACACGGAAAAGGAAGCGACGGTGAAACCATTACATTTTTAAACATGATATTTTTCCGACGATTATCACTACCAAATTTTATCAAAAGTCCTTTATAGGAAATCATTATTTGCGCACCAGAACTCAAGAATCCTAAATCCTGCGTTATTTATATCCATTTTTAAACTAAATTAAGAATGAGATTAATAAAAAAAACAAAGAGTTTTCGTTTTATAATAAAGGGTTACTTGTAATTCTATCGATGAATATCAATATTATTCCGCTTATGAAAAGTTTTGTTAATTGCATAAGCTATTTCGAAATACTTTAAAGAAATTCAGTACGCATTTTATTATGCTCAAAACTACTTTCTTTCATTTTGATGTCTTAAAAGAAATACGATATTCATAATTTTATTATACACAGTCATGCATTAAATTACAGTAAATGTAAACATTACCTCATTATTTCGACCTTGTCCCCGACGTCGTCGACGACGTTTTCGCCGACGTCGTCGGGGAGAGACCGTGTATGTGCTATTTAAGATCCGAAGATTCTATAAATCTTTTATCTGAACCTGTTATCATTAATTTAGGGATTGGGCAAGGTACCGTTTTGGGTCCTACAATTTTTTCTTTATATAATAATGATTTTTCGAAAGGTTTTTACCTCCATATGTTACAGCTTTATTTTATGCGGACGACACGTCTCTCATTATACCTTGAAACCGGTGCAATAATGCCTTTCAAACTACGGGAAATTGGTTTGCTGAAAATTGTCGATTTCTAAACGCAGGTAAAACAAATTTGATTCCATACGAAACAGAATAGAAGAGGTGTTAATACTATATGCCTTAAAAGCAAATTATATAATGATAGAGAAGTTCAGCATGCCACTCATGTAAAGTTTTTGGGCGTTACGATAGATAGCACGCTTAGCTGGAAATACCATTGCGAGAATTTAATACATAAGTTAAATTCGCTTTGTTTCTTGATAAGAAACTTGCGTTTAGTTTTAACGAACGAGCAGCTATTAAATTTTTATTATGCACATGTAGAATCGCGATTAAGATACGGTATCTTGTTATGGGGTACTTCTAGCATGAGAACGGTATTTATAAGTAAAAAAAAAAATTGTGAGATGTATAGCTGGCATTAGTTGTAGAGAATTTTGGTTTAAAAAGCTTAGAATTTTGACATTGCCAAACCTACTTATACAGGAGCTAACTTCTTATATACATAATAAAAAATGTACATTAACTACAAATTGTGATATTTATGATCTGAACACTAGAAATCGGCAACAACTTAGAGTTCCCTTTGGCATTTTGAATATTGAAAGAAATCTCCCAGACATACTGGGTTGTAAAGTTTATAATATGCTGATTTGCGTCAGATTCAAAATACAAAATATTTTAAAATTCAAGTAAAAAATTGGCTATAATAGAAAAGGGTTTTTATGACATTTTAGAGTATTTAAACTAGATTTGTTTTCTTTTTATATGTATATGTGTAATGTTTAATAAATTTAATGAACCTATACTTACCTGCTTTTACAATAGTTACTTGTACGAATTTTATGTGCATATTTATATTCCTTGATTGTTACCACACACTTCTGTTGTGTCTTAAGGTGATAAATAAAGTATTATTTATGTTATTATTATTATTGGAGGTACTGCAGAACAAACAGTTAACATGCTAGTGGGCGGGGAAAAATACAATAGTACAATGGGTCATATGAATAAAATGTAGCAAACGCTTTTACTACTATTAATAAAAGATAACAGATATGATTTGTAATTATAGTAAAAGCATTTGCTACAATTTATTCACAAGGCGAAAAGAATATTTTTGTAAGTTTTTTAAAAGAAAATCTGCAAAAGATTGCAATTGTTGAGATGACTGATGTTGCTAGAGACAGAGTCAGAATTGACATAAACAAAGTAAAAGCCTATACAAAGACAATGAAGGTACTTCGCTTGGTTATATACAGGGTGAATATATACAGTTCATATTTTAAAACTTACTACCCTGTATATTAAATTACATTTTTGAATACCACTTTGGAGACAACTACAAGTCTATACGTAACAACGTTTCGAACTTATTAACTATTATCTTCAGTAAACAGTCAACATTCAAATTGAGTTAGCAAAGTTGCTAATCAACTTTTTGAACCATGCGCAAAAAAATTTAATTTTGTCTATTTTGTTATTGTTATTTAGATGTCTATCCAATATTGAAACTTAAAAATTGTTACACAGTGTTGCCAAATCTCGAAAATCATAGATTTTTCTTTATTTTTTAAATGGTATATTATCTAATGTGCGAGTATATAAGTATTTTTAAAAACAAATGCAACGATATACAACAACACTGCTTAAAAACAAGAAACAGATGTACACAACTATTTAAAATAAACTATATTTCATCATCCTGTATATAATCATGCAAAAAATGGCATTACTAAAATTTATTTTAATGACCCCATCTTTTATACTAAAAAATTGTTACAAATACAATAGTTTTCACAACAATAACACTTCGCTGAAGAATTGCCCTTATATGAGTTTTTGAATTTTGGAGGTGAGCAAAAATCTTAATATCTTGGACATTTTGCACTAAAGCAAAACCAAGTTATGTAAATGGGCCGATGGCATCGACAATCTTCTTTCTTTTGAATAATTTAATGTTTGTATTTTCTAGAATTTCATTGTAAATGTATGTGCGAAAAAAAACGAAAAAATAATAAACGAACAAAAGCAGCTTTGCTTTTTTCATACAAAATTACGGAGACGTAGGAACAGATCTAGATAGCTTACATAAAGACTTTTTTAGTCTTGGATGTCTATTGGATGGGAAGTTAAAAATGGGTTCTGATAAAAGCGCAAATGTTGAAATTTGGGAATTTGTAGATAATAATTATGCCTCGGAAATTATATAGTTTAAAAGATTTGGAAACCAGAATTTGATAAAGTATTCAACGGTAAAATACACAAATTCGTCTAAGTCGACAAATCTGACTTCTACGGTATTACAATGATGCAAACTACACTACACTTTCGTTGCTCGGTGGTTAAGTACGTTACTGCTCGATGCTGTATTAACGCTGACAAGGTTGCAGCAGCTCGATGCTGTAATTATAACTTGTGCTTCCAGGGTGTGACCGGATGATAGTCTGATATTGTCCTTAGTTTGACTTCCAAACTGTTGTGAGAAGAACCGTGGGTGCGGACGAGCCTTTGGCAAGCTGAAGTGATTTAATCCCGGTATCAGCAGATCTGAAAAGATTTTCTGCATTTTTCCTTAGCTATAACACAAATGTGAGATTAGTGCTATACCATCTGTTAAGTCGGCTGCAGCCGCACGTTGGGCCTGCGTAATAGTAATAATCGCCTCTCCCTCCCGCACAAGCTTCATAGCGTTTATGGTCTGATTCGCCAGGCAATCGGTAGTAGTAATTATTATTATATTGTCATATGTAGTAGTATCGCTACTGACCGATATCCGAAAATTTTCTATAGAAATTACGAGTGTGTTGCTACTAGGAAATAGAAGGACCACTAGGAATTCCACGATAAAACCAACCGTGCAATTTCCGTTTTCAACAATGCACGAGTAAAGTTTTTAGTGATTATACGAAAGCGGGTTATCACGCATGGTTTCGTCTTTACCAAACATTCTATTCAGGCAGATTTCTGCGGAAAACAAGCACCTAGCTTAATTTACAGTGTAATCACATGTGAATGGCTGTTAATCTTTTATTTGAAGTTTCTCATTGATTGAAATTACATGAGGTGAATTGTCACGATTATTTTCGATATTGCGGTTAATTTACTAAGGCAATGATATTACCTGAAAAATACTGGTATGTTGGGTGTTTTTAAAGACATAATTTCGAACTGCAAAACCTCAGAATACCACGAACACTACAAAAGAATATCCAAAAATGCAGAAATTTATTTTCATTAAATATTAATAAATTTTCGTTTCAATGTGCATTTCATTTTGAACAATTAATATTCCCAGTACATGTACCAAACAATGTAACATAGAGACGAAGTACCAATAAACAGCATTGAATTAGAACGATGAAATAACAAAGTTGCAATGTTAATAACGACTGTAATATACCTAATTGGTGTTGATCATGTGAGATCCCACTTGTATGTAATAATTTAGTAATAACATACGTAAAAGCGAATGAAGCGAAACAACCGCTAAAAAGCACCCAATAATTAAATTCATTCAATTTGAGTAGAGCCAAATTGAGCACATAATTTTATATTTACCCTATCCAGCAATATAATTATTACCAACATCAAAGTGAACAACACATGTCGGTAAACGGATAATGTTTGACTTCAGTTATTTGCTATTCAAATAATTTCGTGTTAAATGGCTTTTTTTACACTTCAAAATAGAGTCTATATGAAAATACCCCACGCATAACATAAAATAAAATTAAAATATTATGAAAAATTATATACTATTACGTGCCTATACTCAAACTATTTGTACTCATGTAGGATGGTCTAAAAAAGACGGAAAAGCAGTAGTAAAATTTTGTTAAATGGAACACCCTGTATATCACCCACTAACTGTTTTCTCTTTTAAATATGATCTAAACCTAGTCGCTCCGATTATATTTTATTATTATTCTAAATCATTATCAGAATGTTTAAGCTTAAACAAATTAGTTTCCGAACTTCATTGTAGAAATGTAATAAACAAAATGAATAAAGAAACCAGATTAAAGTAAATTTCCATTAAGGGTCAGTTTGAGACCAGTTTAACAAGGAATCAAAATTTACAATGAGCCTTACACAATGTCCCACAATTTGGATCAAGACAATTTTGTAATAAAAACTATCAAGCGCCTTGTCTCAAGTAGATAAATGAACTTCCCAAATATAGACTTTACTTTATCACAACGATGATTATAATATTTATCCCGTAAGTTTATACCGGGTGGGGCAATAGTGTGAGGAAGTCCGATAGCTCCTAAACGGTAACACCTAGAAAAATCGTTCTAATACGGATGTAAACAGTGGATAGAGACGCATCTACAGAAATTATTTTCAAATATACAGGGTGTTGCAGAAAAGTGTGGCACGCTTAAGGTAATTTTTTTTAAATAAAATGCCCCAAATATTTTTGCATATTTAACACCACTCTTGGCAGATTTATTCATATCTATAATTTTAGCGCCATCTAATGACCGGTTTAGAAGTTATAAATTTTTTTCAAAAAAATTGAGTTTTACATTATCCCACTTAACAGTTTTTCGCTTTCACGGCCGCAACTGTGAATACGAGTTTAAGTAGGGATTTTGTTGCAGAGGCTTGTAGGGTGCTCTTCTTTAAAAGAAAATGGACCCACCATGTACAGGGTGTTCAAAATTAATTTTTAAATTTAGAGAACTTCAAAGATAAAATTCACAACTTTTTTAAATGGAACATCCTGTATACTTTGTACCTTTGTGATGCAAAAATGAACATTTTTTGTAGGTACGTCCCTATAGCTATCTGTAACCACTTTTGATTTATTGAGAAAAAACTGCAAGAAGTACACAATTAAAAACAATTATTTATTTAGTTGTCAAGTGTGCTCGTTGTTTTTGTTCAACAAAAGCATCTAGCGTTTAGTTCTAGTAGGTGTTTTAGTTTTTCAAAATGAATTTTAGTAATGAAGAAGTTGTAGTAATGACTTTTGTTTTGGGCGAGTCGGAAAGAAATTGTTTGCTTGCCCAGAATTTACCACCAACGGTATCCTGAACGGAGGCTCCCTAAAGTTCACAGGTTTCAAAACCTGCTCGATAGATTTCTGAGGACCGGCAATGTACAGTATGAAAAAGTGAACGAATTAACAATGTTGTGAACGAAGAAAATGAGTTATCTGTTGTGCTGGCAACGATTGAGAATCCCCATGTTAGTCAGAGAGAAGTGAGTTCATCTGTAGGAATAAGTAGACGTTCTGTTGGTCGAATCTTAAAGAAAAATAAGTTTCATGCATATCACATTCAAATGCACCAAGAATTAACTGATGACGATTTTCGAAAACGTTTACAGTTTTGTAATTGAGCCATAGGTAAAATGCAAGACGATGCTACATTCTTCAACAATGTTTTGTTCACTGATGAGGCAACGTTTCATAAAAATGGATTTGTTAACAGGCACAATTTCCATTATTATGCTACAGAAAATCCCCACTTTTTCAGACAACTTGATAATCGGCACAGATGGTCCGTAAACGTTTGGGGGAGAATTATTGGAGAACATGTAATAGGGCCACATTTTTTTGATGGTAGGTACTGTAATGATATTACATACATATTACCTCAAGAAGGCATTGCATGCTAAGTGATTGCCATCACAGTAATCAACAACAAAAATAAAAATAAATATCTCATAGAAGTAAACATGTCTTTTATTGTCTTCTACAAGAGATAACATATAAGTAGTGTACAAGACCACACACAAGCAACCTGTATTACAACATTGGTCATCAAAACACTATATTGGTGACCCCGTAAGAAGAACTTAGATGATCAACACCATATCTTCAATATTCCATTGCTCTGGTTTTCTGTCTCTGTCGACAAACGCAACCTGCAACCTGGAGTTCCTTGAATTGGTTAATTGATTATATCACGCAACCAATCGACTTTCAGAAGTTTATAAATATCCTTTTTTTATCATTTAAATAAGATAAGTAAACTATATTATATTGGTTACGTTTCAATATGGCAAAGTTAGCAAATTTAGTAAAATTTCCTATTTTTGACAGTTCACATATACACATGTCAATAATCTTAATCGATAGATACTTTGACTTCCTACATATTAAGAACGAGATTCAAAGATATAATGTCCTAATTCATAACTTGCCATATAACATTTTACAACTACATTCGAATCTTATCAGGTTTATTGATAACAATAAACTTTCATTCGAACCATACACCACGTTCATCAACGAACTATTAAAATACTACTTGGGTTCTTCTTTAGATAAACCTACTTCATACAACCCAAAATCAAATACTATCTCTTCTCTCAAAGAGATTACAGATTTCTGGTTACAGCAAAATGATTCACCTGAATTTTTTGGTCTAGTTAACCTATTTAAAAACGAAATCATTATCCTTATAATTTCTTAAAAACAAACTGTAATCAAATATCGCACGATCCGTCACAAATTCAGGATCCTAACCCCCAATTGAGCGACGACACTCAAAACGTCATTTATCAATGCAATGACTTTTTAGATGTGTCAACATCCACTGATACTTTCTGTGTTGATAAACTGACCATTCAATTATTGAAAAGCACGTTTCGCAAGTTAATACTTCCATTACAGAAACTATTACAAATAATTTAATTCCAAAAGCACATTTATTCCACAACCAAACAGAATCAAAATCTCCTACAAACATTAAAAAGACATCACAGGCAGTTAGGGTACAGCTAAAATTGAATGCGTGACTCCCTTGGATCCAGTAAAACATTCCTGGAATCTACAAGCCACAACACCTCCAGTTCCTGATGGAGATCACATCAATAACGTTCCTCAAGAACAAAAAGCTACGACACCCATAGTAACAGCTCCTGAAAAATGTCTTCAGCAATTCTCGGACACAACGATGCCGACATATCTCGTTTCGCCATTGGAACGACGCCATATCAAGAGATTTTTCTTGGATACAACAGGATTAATATCTTTTTTTCTTTATTTAATTTTGATGTTTAGTTTGTTTTCTCGGATAACCATCAACGAACTTCGCAATAACATTAACCTTAACCAACAAAATTTTGTTGTCAAAACGCGAAATTTTGTGCAAAGGTCACGCAATTAAACAGCCTTATTACCTCGTAATTAGAACAATGCGAACATTCGACTTTTTGCTAACCGAGAAAATTACAACAGTGCAATTGCTATTGGCCGTACTCAAATTACCTTATCATATTAGCAAATTCCATTTCGCTACAAGCATTAGCATTATGTGCAGTGTGCCAACTTTCTAGTTATACACTATAAACACAAGTGCAAAAATAACAGTAGTGACTTATATTTTGCCACGTGAGCCTTGTCAACTCGACATTATGTGATATCATACATTGATAACATTCAACTAATCAATCCTGAATAACATTTGGACCTCCCAAATATATGTGCTACCGGATTAAGCTTCAAGTGTTCATTCTCCTCAAATAACAGGATACAAGAAGACTCAATCATACTCTCCAACAGGCAATTTCACCTAGTACTTCCTACAATCTTAGGACAATGCTATGAATGCTGCCTCTGTTTTATGAGTACAACCCCACTTCTTCCATTCCTACGGATAAAATGAATATAACTACATTTATCAATGTTGACCACAAACGTACTACTTAGGCTAACGCTTTTAGATTCAATTAGCATAGTTATTTTTAATTTTAAAAGTTACAACAAATAAATCGTAACGCAAGCATCACTTGTTCACGAAGCACTTATTATGTTGTTCCTTGGTTTTGTTCACGTTCCTAAATTTTATTTCTTTCTCTCTAGTAAGAATTACAGAACGTCCTGACAAGTGATTCCTGTACATCAAGTTTATTTTAATTAGGATAAGTTTGCGGCAACGCCTTGCAACTAATGTTTTTGCCTTAAGCAATAGATGCCTACTATTAGCTATCAGCAGCAAAGGCCTTTCAATTCTTTGATTATTAGCACCTAATTATTAGCATAAGTTTTATTGTCTTAGCATTAAGGAACCATTGAAAAGATGCAAACGACCTCATTTTTTTGTAGCTAGTATACATTAAACATGCCAATACATACAAGTACGACATTAATGTATGCTATTTTTTTTGTTGAGGAATGCATTAAAAGCCCTTTTGACTCACGGTTAATTTCTTTTGGTACATGTTCAGCCTTTTTTTACCCGGGGTGTAATGTAATGATATTACATACATATTACCTCAAGAAGGCATTGCATGCTAAGTGATTGCCATGACAACAGTAATCAACAACAAAAATAAAAATAAATATCTCATAGAAGTAAACATGTCTTTTATTGTCTTCTACAAGAGATAACATATAAGTAGTGTACAAGACCACACACAAGCAGCTTGTATTACCACATTGGTCATGAAAACACTACAGTACATTAACTGAAGCTATTTATCTTCATTTCTTGGAGAACTATCTGCCACAATTATTGGCGAACCTTCCTCAAAGAATTCGAAATGAGATGTGGCTTCAGCAAGACGGTGCTCAACCGCATTATTTACTTGCAGTAAGAGACCACCTAAATAATATCTACCCACATCAATGGATTGGAAGAAATGGACCCACTAAATGGCCTGCGAGGTCTCCTGATCTTACAAAAATGGATTTCTTTTTATGGGGATATGTGAAAGAAATTGTTTATACAGATACACCAACCACAATCCAAAATATGAAGGATAGAATAATACATGCTTTTAGTAGTTTTTTTCTTTTGTTTTATTTGAAAAACCTTGATTTTTTAAATAATTTATTTTTTAATTGTGTACTTCTTGCAGTTTTTTCTCAATAAATCAAAAGTGATTACAGATAGCTATAGGGACGTATATACAAAAAATGTTCGTTATTTAATTCTGCATCACAAAGGTACAAAATATACAGGGTATTCCATTTGAAAAAGTTGTGAATTTTAGCTTTGAAGTTCTCTAAATTTAAAATTTAATTTTGAACACCCTGTACATGGTGGGTCCATTTTCTTTTAAAGAAGAGCACCCTACAAGCCCCTGCAACAAAATCCCTACTTACATTCGTCTTCTCAGTTGCGGCCGTGAAAGCGGTAAAGTGTTAAGTGGGATAATGTAAAAACTCCATTTTTTTGAATAAAAGTTTATAACTTCTAAACCGGTCATTAGATGGTGCTAAAGTTTTAGATATGAATAAATCTGCCAAGAGAGATGTTAAATATGAAAAATATTTGGGGAATTCTATTTAAAAAAAAATACCTTATGCGTGCCACACTTTTCTGCAACACCCTGTATATGTGAAAATAATTTCTCTAGATGCGCCTCTATCCACTGTTTACATCCGTATTAGAACGAATTTTCTAGCTGTTACCGTTTAGGAGCTATCGGACTTCCCCACACTATTGCCCCACCCGGTATACAGACTCCAATCTCTTGTTTTAAAAAATACCTCGACTTAAACTTTAAATAAAATAAATTTAATTATAATGAGAAACGATTTTCCTGTCAAACAGAACGCCCTCTAATGAGTTAATCAAGAAAGAATTATAAAGCTGTCAACAAAATTAGACCCTCACTTTATTAGGTAAATATTAGATTTTATAACTGATTTTAAAATGGATTACTTGCATGTATAAAAACTTAACACAAATTTTATAACATCCTTTTACTTTGCTGCAAAATCCTGGATTATTAAATAAAATTACTAATAACTTTTGAATAACGAACAAATTATAAGTGAACAACTAAATTAAGTTGATAATTCTACTTCTAAAATGAACGCAATGGAATAATTTAACAAATGACTTTAATGGAGCCTTTTTTTATTTCATAATGGTTCTTCATGAATAACACAACCTGTGAAAATATCATTACAGTATGTTGTCCTAAATACCTTAACAGATTATTATTAAAGAAAGTCATACAAACGTAGCATTCATCACCAATATGAACCTAATCAAATCAATTCATTAAATTGGCTTTTCATCCGATCATTCAAGCATAGAAGACATATTTAAATGCGATGAGGTGCAAATATGCTACACAACTTAAAATTCGCTAAAGAATCTACTAGGCCATCCAAAATTTATTATGAATTGTGATGAAAGTGCATATTGCTAAAGTTAGAACTTTGTTATGAGAACAGTGAGAAAAGTGTCTGTAAAGTTAACCATTACTACTTTTTATTTCAGAGGTGAAAATAAAAAGCTTGAGTTAATATTTCCTTTTTTAATTTATATATTGCTAATCACAAAGGCAAATTCGCAAAGTTTAAGTGGAATCTATAAATACAGCACTTTTAGAAATTCGAGAACTGCGCAAATTTTCTCAGTTCTACATAACTCAATTAAAACTTCTTGTGAAGAATTTTCGTTAGCAAACCGTCATAATACAAGTCAGCCCACCACCAGCACGAAAGGTTTCATAACTTTCTAGAACTTCTGTAATTCTATAAGCACTTCTAAATTTGATAACTATTGCGCGATCTATTAATTAAATTATTGTTCAGTGATTAAAAAAGAACAGAAGATCTTGCGAAAGGTAAAAGCAGGGTAATCTAAAAATGCACTAATGCACTTAAATTAGATTGGAAAAGGGTGTTTGGTGTTAATGGAAGTAACAATTTTAACTTAATGGTTCAGTACAGTTGGATAGTCTTCCTTAAGTCAAGAAAACGTCACGGTGGGATTAGTTCTACAGACTTGCATTAGACCATTTGACTTTAATTTCTAAGAATTTCTAATTCGGACATTAGAGCCTAATGCTTAATTTTTTCAAAACCAAATCAAACTGCTTGATGTGATATCTTCAAATTAAATTCAAATTGTTAACTACAATTGTGCAGTTGACACAGAAGAACCACATTTCCATTTTTACCTACAAACGCTTCAAGAACACTGTTGCTGTATTTAATTCATTATCGAAATTTTGTTTTCAGTTCACTTTTTCCTAACTTTATTCGTCATATTGATCTTTGAGCGATTTCTACATTAAAAAAAGTTTCGAAAGAAAAAGAGAATTCTTGAAGAAATATAAAGAAAAAAATTTGGAAAATATGTTAAGTAAAGACAAAGAGATTTTTTGGAAAATTAGATCGGTAGATTAAGCCTTAACCTCGAAAGGATTTTTCACTAATTTAAATATTAGTTGATTAATGATTATCTCATGCACAGACAGGATAAGCGCTTAAACCTTTCCAAAAAATTAAAATAGAGTGAATTCAAACTCCGAACATTTTCATTAAACAAGTATCTATACGATAAATATTTGGTTTTCATAGCGAGTTTTCCATTTTGTAAGGAAAGAAGGAAAAAATATTGATACACACATCGATTGATTACTTGCAATCGTGAGTGTTTAGTTCTTTTGTAGTGATAAAACTGACTTTGCAAGCATAAAACATTTTTATTTGAAACATTTACTGTTATTTTATTTTAAATGCATTGGGAAAATCGAAGAATTCCTCACCTGTTAGTATGAAATCGTACATGGTTCCAGCAGGACGGAGCTACTGCATCAACCGATGTACAAGTTAACAAGATTCGTCAAGATGTTATTTTCTCAAAAACTGACCTTCAGATTCTTTAGATTTCTTAACCACGCTCCGTCCTAAAGACTTCTTCTTCTGCGTGCCGTGCTCTGTTGCATAGCGTTGGTATTTCCCTCCTATACTTGTGTTGTGCGTGTTCAGTGATCACAAGTATAGAGGACCTACAGCTTAAGGTGGACTCCGAACCATCCCATGTACATAGTATTTGAATTTTTTTTATTAATTTCAGAGAAATTTCCTGGGCAAAGTATACCTCGGTGGTTTGCCATTGCCTTCCGAGGGAGATGCGATTTTTAAAAATGCGGTGATATATTCGAACCCGGATGCCTTGGTCGGTACTCCCGCACGTAACTAACCAAGCCACAATCGCTCTCCAAATTACATTCAATTACAATATGCAAAATAATTCAATTAGTTTTTAGTTTATTAAAGAAACCCATTTTGTTTTATGTTGTAGAAAAAAACAGCACTATTTTATATGACGATTGTACTACAGTTATGTGCGCGGAGGCAGGCAACTGGAACCCGGCGATAGATGGACGATGTGTATGTGTGATTCTGTTACTCCCTCTCTGCCCGCGCTGGAATTCAACTCCTTCATATGACTACTACTAATAATTGTGTTGTATACTTGACTAGAGTATTCAACGAAACTGCATTATTTTCTTATTGGAAAATGGTGTCAAATCAAAAATCACTTTTTCAAAATATTTGCAAGTCTTGCCAAGTATTCGGCAGCTACAGACCATGAGTGACAGTGTATTAATATTTCATAAAAATTTGGACGGTATCTTGTAGATATTCGTTCAGAAATTGCTTATGTTGTAATAAAAGCGATAAAAAAATGTTACAATAAAACTATGAAACATTCTTGAGGTACATCATAACGAGCATTTTATTAATAAAGTTCGTTCGCTGTAGCAACTTTCTGGTATGCTTCTTCCAGGAAAAACTAATAAACTTAGGATACCTAACAACCAGAAAGGGAATACATTACGTATAAAGTTGCTTTTATAAAGTCAAGTGTTCCTTGTTCATTATCTATACACGGTAACAAACATTACAGAAACTGTCTCAAGATGTGAAAACCGTACTTACCGTTCTCACTCTTGTTTAACATAATGAACAAGAAACAAAAAATAAAAAAATGTTGTACTAAAATAGACAAATTACTTGTTGACGTTTTAGGGTTGCATACATTTAATTTAAAGATGTTTAGAAATGCCCTAAAAAGGTATTTTTCAAATAAAATGCAAAAATATTCTACTGATCGTTTTCCTCATCATATTCTATCCTTAGAAAGCCAAATATAACAAACTTCAAATTTTTCTTTCTCAAGATCCGTTAAGTTTCCAGTTTAGAAGGTTCACTTTTAAAGAAATTGTTTTATATAAATAAAACTTTTTTCGTCTTGTAAGATGAGTTTTTCTTTTGAATAAATATAACTTTGCAGAATTCATGGGGTCAAAGAATTGAAGTAGCTTGATTATATACCTCTTACTTCCTTATTCAAGTTTTTAAAAGTCGTTGAATAGATTTAGAACATAAAATTCTAAAAAATAAATCAGTTTCCTTTTAATTTTTGTTACTCAAGTTATTATTAAAAATTAACCTATTAAACCTCATCCAGAAGGTCGGAGCTAGGTTTCCAACAAAACTAAAATAATCTTTACTAATTACTAATTTAAGCGCCTTCTAGTTAAATAAGAATTATCAATTTTTGATTGATCAGAATCTGCTATGTTTTAAATTCTGTTTTAGGAAGATTATTGATTATGAAAATGTTTGCAACTTAAAGCTTCCTAAAAGATTACGGGGTAAGTGATTTCGCATCCTGTTAAATATGCATTTAATGATTACTTGCACACTCACTTTGCTCTGCTATTTTAAACAATTTCACTACACTGAAGTTACCTGGTTAAGATGATGCTGCGTTTGAATTTATTCCTTTCATTTTTTAGATCAGCTATACCTTTATGATTATCATGAAGATGGGTTCGTACCATAAAATATTGGCAAAGTCTGCTAACGCTAGACATAAACTTGCCTCTTGCATTATATTACTACCCCCCCTCTCACTCTCTTTAATAAATAAATAGGACACGCTTTTAAAGGTAAATTTATTTTTTTTATCTTCTTATTCTAACAGTTAACGTATTAACATATAAAATATTTTAACATGTTTACTTTCTAATTTTTCTCTAAATTATCTTAAACATGATTCAAAATGAGTTTTTTCGTTGTTAACTCATGTGATACGTTGTGTGATTGGTTATTTTAAACCCTTTGTTAACAAAGGGCTTAACAAAGTTAACCCCGAATTGGATAGAAGATCCAATTCGGGGTTAACTGTGCTTTATGCAACCGGCCTTTACTAGAAAAAGGTCTTTCATTTTATACATATCCTTAAAATAATTTTTCATTCTTTATTCGATTTTATTGTTTAAAATAAATAAACAGGTGGAGGTATATTATTTTTGGATTTAAGTCTAATTAATATGGATGTGATTCTTGCTCACTTCTGGATTCAAGAGGCCATACTTTTGTATTTTATGGAAGTTAATACTCATTTGATACTAACTTTGGCTTAAATCATTCATGTTGAATCCAGTGGGGGCCACAAACACAGTTCGATTATAATTTATATCAAATCCAGAAACATTTTACACATTATGTAATTTGAATGCGAGTATTTCTTTTGGATTGAATTCCATACATTTAGCATGGCCTAAATTTATAACTGCAAACTGCTTGTTTTTATGTTATGGAATTTGTACAACGAATCAGTTTACAACGGGTACAACCTACTCTTCCTGGATTTGTGTGCGCTTGTGAGTTTAATTATTCCAAATAGAATCGAATCTTAGCGATTTCCAGCAGTAAAGATTATCTGTAGAAATAAAAAAAATGCCATAATCTCCTGGAAACTAGCTACTGATGAAGAAACAACCAATCAAATTTTCTTTGAAAATCCAGCATCAAAGCCTTTAAATGAAAAGCAATTATTTTCGTTCAACTTTCTTCTAGATTTTAATTAAAAACAGATCGATTAAAAATAAAAAACAAAACAATATTTTCTGTAACGACCGCAGGCTTTTTGTTGTCCCTTTTAAAACTTAATAAGTTCATAACTTTTTAAATACCCACGTAAAGTAAATACAATACAAACAATCAGCCTTGCCTTTGGCACAAAAGTTGTGCAAATCTTAATACCTTTTTTGTATTACTGTTAATCAATATATTCTTTGTTATATTTGTATTGAAAATCTGTATAAAAAAATAATACCATCATGAACATAAAAATGACTGTTATAAATTCTGCCTTAAAATTCTTTCCAACAATACGAAATTATAACTATTTGTTAAAAACAAAAAAAAAGTTTTTATAATGGAAAAATAAGAATCTACTGTGTAGTAAAAACTGTACATAAGTAATCTAATAACCATTCAAGCATTGCTGCTTTTATGGGCAACTTTGATATTAGAATAGAGTCCACTAGTCGGAGAGCAGACCCTCTGAATTCGACACCTTCTATACAACTCACGAACACACACCTAAAAAATAGGTAATCTAATGTAAAATAATCTGCTGAATTTGATCTTTTAGTTCGCCCATTGACTTGAGATTGCCAAAACGGCCAAATTGCCAATTTAAGAAAACAATTACAAATTACGTGTTAATTTTTATTTTTCACATAACACATCATATCTTCTTTATTCTGCTTTCGATTAAACTCAATTTTTTACTGAATATTCTTCAAGTGTTCTTTGAAAAGTTCATCGTAAAAGGATTGTCTTGGTAATAATAAACTTCTTAAAAAAAATTAATTGTGTTCCATTGACACGAAATCTTTTTAACATTTGCAGAGAAAAATGTTTCATCGAGGTATCTTTTTTATTTTTAGAGTTAGGTGGCTACTAGAAGCGACAAAAATATTCCCATTGAATCAAATAAGATTTTTTATTAAGGTTTTTTTTAAATTTTGCTTCCTGGACGAAATATTTATTGATATTTAAGAGCATTGTTGGGCGTGCGTCTCGGCATTATTTTTACACCAGCTCTTTTATGGTCATTCGTATAAATGGCTTCGTTCGTTTGAAAATTATTTGAAATTTAGTGATAGTTATTAATAATTATTATAATTTTAAACATATTTAGATGTTATTATAATGCAGAACAATTATCACCCCCGACTAAGAATCAAACCTAAGATTGGAATCGATTCCCAGTCGGAGATGATAATTTTTCTGCATTATAATATTTATAATAACATCTAAATATAGCGTTTACTGTCTCCAGCCTTACTTTGTGGAACTCCATAATCATGAAATATAATATAAATACAAAGATTAGTTAAAGTTTCACAAGTTTTATTAATAACTTAACCTGACAATATTGTTTCGACACTTTATGACATTATCAAAGGTAGATAAGATTGATAAACAAACACGTTGCTAAGGATAAATACATACAGAAAATAGGTAACTAGATACAATACATACAAAAACTAAATATCTAACACTTCTAATAAAGGAGAATTACTAAGCTCACTTTGTTCATTCATTAAAGGTACTGTGCGTTTATGTCTGTATATTTCAAAAGCTTCTAAAATGTCTAATTTGTGTTTGTTGTTGCAAAAATGTAAGAATTTAATGTTGTTTTGAGGTGTCATTGGGTGGTTCTGTTCCAAAATGTGTTTGGCATAATTCGATTTTTCTGGATGTTTAAGTCTATAAGAGCGTACGTGTTCTTTGTATCTTATGTCGAAATTTCTAAGTGTTTGTCCAATATAAACCGAGTTACAAAAAGAACAATTCAAACAATAAATGCCGGATTTCATGATATCTTGTGTTTTGTCTTTAGCATTGAATAAAAATGAAAAGGTGTTGGTGTTAGTTTTATAGGTTATTTTGTAACTGGTGGCTTTTCTTAGTATAGTTGCAATTTGTTCTGATATCTTGCCAAAGTATGGTATTGATATGTAGTTTGTGTCTTGTATTTGAGTGTCAATTGGAAATATTCTTTTGATAGCTAACCTATAATCTTTTTGTTGAATTAAAGTGTCAATCATGTTATGGTTATAATGGTTTGCATGTGCTAATTGTTTGTTTGATGATTGAAATTTCTTTATCAAAATGTGATCGTTTCATTGGAGTAGTTAAAGCTCGGTGTCCTAAAGATCTATAAGCCGCTAGTTTATGCATTTTATGATGACATGAATCGTTAGGTATAGTGACGTCTGTGCTTGTGGGTTTTCTGTATATGGAAAAATCAAATTCATTGTTTGTATTAATTGTAATAGTTAAATCCAAAAAATTAATAGCTCTATTTTGTTCTGTTTCTAGTGTAAACGTGATGTTTGTGTGAAGACTGTTAATAAGAATTAAAAACTCATTGATATCCTCAAAAGAACTGTCAGAACAAGCTAAAATGTCATCAACGTAACGAAACCAAAAAATAATGTGTTTAGAAAGATCTAATTCAAATATTCGATCTTCCAAATTATCCATAAATATTTTAGCTAATAGAGGACTCAGAGAATTACCCATTGGTAAACCATCTTTCTGTAAATAAATTATGTTATTAAAAGTGAAATAATTTTGACTGATACAAAGATCAAATAATTGAATTAACTCTAATCTTTTTACTAATTCTACATTACTATTAACTAGGAAATTATCTAACAAAGGAATACAGCCTTGTGGTGGAATCTTTGAAAACATGTTACAAATGTCAAAGCTTACAAGTTTTGAATGTGCTGGAAGATGTATGTTCTGTAGTTTTTCTACGAATTCTAATGAATTTTTGACAGAGTATTTCGATTTGTATCCTATGATGTTAATAATATGGTTTTGAGTTTCTTAAGGTGTAATTAGGTGCGTTGATACATGATACTACTGGTCGTATAGGCATGTTGTGTTTATGTTTTTTAATCAGTCCATATAGTCTTGGTGGTTGTGGGTTTTTATGTATGATTTGTTGTTTTTCTAATTCGTTAAAGCAGATATTGCAGTTTGCTAAAGCTTGTTTTATTTCTTTTTGAAATTTTGTGGTATGATCTTTGTTTAAAACATCTAAATTTTCTATATTAATAAAATCATTAACCTTTTGTGTGTAAACATCTTTCGAAAGGATTACCAAAGTGTTACCCTTATCTGCTTTAACAGAAATTAAATTGTTTGCTGTAATTTTATGTCTGATAGATTGAAGTAGTGACAGGTTAGATGTTTTATTCTGTGTTTTGTCCTTTTTCAAAGATATTTCTTTCATCAGATTCAAGATTTGGAATTTTGCATAATTGTTGTGATCTTTTCTTGAGTATAGTTCAACAGCCAAGATTTCTTTAATTTTGTTAGTGAATTTTGGAATAGGACAAAATTTGAAGCCTTTGTTAAGAAATTGTGTTTCTCTGTCATTAAATTGTGTAACTGATAGGTTTATAAAACGTGGATAGAAATTTATCGTATTCTGGGTATTATAATTACTTTGTATTGAGCGTTTTTGTTGGGTAAGGTTTTGTAGTTTCTTTTTCTGAGTATTGTATTTTTGAAATTTAATATGACTGACAGTTTCTCTAACATCAAAATCTAAAATGTCAAACTGAATATTATGTAATTTATGTGCAAGTTCTGTGTGGAGTACCTTTATATAAATGTGCAAATTGTCTCTAATTCTAAACCATTTCTTTGCTTCTTCTTTGACCCATCTTCTTTTAGCAATTTTGATAATTTTTTCAGTAATGTAATTACTAGTCTTGGTTGTGATGTTGACATATTTGGGAATGACTTGACGTTTAATACATTCTTGATTGAACCAAACATTCTGGCTAGCGATTCCGTGTTTAATCATCAATTTCTTATATAGCTTGGCTTGTTCTTCCAACGAAGATGAAATGATAGCGTTTACTGTCTCCAGCCTTACTTTGTGGAACTTCATAATCATGAAATATAATATAAATACAAAGATTAGTTAAAGTTTCACAAGTTTTATTAATATCTTAACCTGACAATATTGTTTCGACACTTTATGCCATTATCAAAGGTAGATAAGATTGATAAACAAACACGTTGCTAAGGATAAATACATACAGAAAATAGGTAACTAGATACAATACATACAAAAACTAAATATCTAACACTTCTAATAAAGGAGAATTACTAAGCTCAGTTTGTTCATTCATTAAAATGTATGTATTTATCCTTAGCAACGTGTTTGTTTATCAATCTTATCTACCTTTGAGAATGACATAAAGTGTCGAAACAATATAGTAAGGTTAAGATATTAATAAAACTTGTGAAACTTTAACTAATCTTTGTATTTATATTATATTTCACATCTAAATATGTTTAAAAATATTCTTGTAATTAAATTTACAATAAATCTTCACTTTAATTAAGTATTATAAGATTTTGTAAGTTAATTGAATAAGACATCAAAGTGTTCAGCTATTTTTTTGACATTAAATCTTAAATCCAGTTTATCATGCGAAGTGTAGATCTTATACCCGAATCGCATATAAGAGAAAATCAGAAACAGTAAGTAATACTATTATTATTAATGCACGCACAAGAACAAAAACTTTAAATCAAAAATGTCCACAAACTTGTATTATTTGTAATAAAGATCGTGATAGTAAAGGATGTAGGAAATAAAAACTGGTAAAAAACGGTAACAACTTTTAAAAGGCAAAATGAAATACGCAGAACCCAAGGGTTTGGCGATGCTTGTATGGGTATGATTGTTAAGACTGTTGTTATCATAATTTATGCTTATTGAATTAAAAAAAGAAAATTTGACAAAAATAAATCTTCAACCGTCTCCGAAATATTTATAAAACACCTCCATATCTAGAAAAGTCGCTAATTAGCGAAAAAGAATTCTCACTATATATAGCTGAAATAAAGATTATTCTTCAAAGAGAAGCTAAACTGTGGACTGTGGGAAAAATGGACCAATTTAATTATACTAAACTATTTAGATAAACTAGCTTAGATTGAAATCCAAACAATCCTACGTCTGAAGATCTTATATATAACATTCAAAAACAGTTTGAGGATAAAGTTCTTGTTCCACGCAGTGCCAAATTATCTAACTGTGTGTTCTGCAAAGGCAATTTAATTCGCCTCATGAATTGCAATCAAATGCTTGAATAATTTTGCAAAACATTTAAAAAGGGACATTATAGTGTACAGCTCAGATCAAAATTCAATCCCAGTTACCAAAGAATGCGTCTCAAAAATTATCCTCAAAACTATCAACAATTTCTTTGCATTGCTACTGACAGATGTAGAGGTACATTTTAACGACGAAGTAAAAATGGCCAACTCAAAGATGAATTTCATTTAAATATAAAAAGAGCATTTTTGCAATGTTCTATGTACAGAACAGCCTACCAGATTAAGCTCAAGATTCCAAATATTTTAGATTTTGGATGGTTTATTAAGGAAAAGGCATATTATCATCAAAAATAAAAGGTAATAAAAAGCTAAGGAATCCCATACTTTTATTCAGGCAACTCCATTTTGTAAATACAAATTATTTAACTGTACTACAAGCTGCAAAGTGTAGCAAAACTAACATACTGCGTAACATAAGTTATGTGAAGGAAAATGTAAATTTAACCCATTTACAAAATAATACATACGATGCTTTTGCAACGATAAAAAAATATTTTGTTAAATTTGTATGCTTTAGTAATTATCTCTATCGTTTAAACATTAACAAGTTTAATAATTTGTTTGCACCTACTCCCTCTCAAGCGTCTGCGAGGTGTCCAGACTGAACTTATGCTGCATGTGGACACTAGAATTAATTTTGCGCGCAGATATATTTATGTTCAACTCGTCATAACACTTTTCAGGAACGACATTATGGCTTAATTTGTTTTTAAAAAATAAATTTGAACGTTAGTTTTAGTTTATGTACCTATCAATTCCTAAAAGTAAACTGAGTCATACGATGTGTGAAATTTTCTATACGCAAATATGCACCGTAGACAGAAATTAATTTTTTTCTAAAAATCTACATATTTTTGGAATCTTTTAAATATACTACCATCTTCTTAACACCATGCCTTATACTGGGTCAAAAAATCAGAACTCTAGCTCTATTCATTGTTGAGAAAATGTAAAAAACGTTTTCAAAATTGTCGAAAACGAATTTATTAAAAATGATAAAAATATGGACTTTTTGGCTATTTCGCAATTCCTGATCGGTTCGCGAACTCAAAATTCGAATCCAGCAGGTCATTTTACATGATAATAACTATTTTTTAGATGTGTGTTCGCGAGTTGTATAAGCTACTTTTAAAATGCTTCCTATGGAGCCGCTGCTCTCGGACTATACAGTTACTAGGGTTATAAATTAGTAAAGTTTAGCAGGAGAATTTCGTTTTAGGTATTTGGATATTTAATGGCCCGTTAGAATTTGATTACAAGATCGATGTTGGCATACTTTAGGGAAAATCTGTTACCAACGTTCTGTTTTTTTTAAATAAGAATTTTAGTTTTAGTTCACGTTCCCTCTAAAGACATTTAGCTGATTTAATGTCATGCGTTATGTCATTACATCATGCTTTATGCTGGAGGTGGTCCAAACATTTCCTTAAAGTAAAGTAAATCGCTGCCGACACGCACTCACTTAGACTGCAACACCTCAGAGCCTGTTTCGGCGAAGATAAAGAATTATGTAGAGCACAAGGTATTGATGATTGAGAGACAACGTACTGATTGAATCTTTTTCATAGTCTTGTAAATTCTTTACCATTATGAAATGCAATATTTTGTTGTTTGGAAACGTGATCTAGACATTACGTAGGCTGCTTCCTTTTAATTAAATCCTATTTAACAACTGGTCTACGGCTTCCAGACGAGGATAAGATAAAATCCACCAACAACTTGATTGAGTCCAGGTTCGCTCCGGAATTATTTTGTTATCGAATGAAGTCATGTGTATGACATTTTGTGTGTTTAATGCACAAGGTGGCCGGTAAAAGGAGTATTCTTAAACACCCTCGTGCTCTCCACTATTTTAGTTGTTTTTTATTAATAAAGCCTTAGCTATAGTTTGCTAAATTTAATATACCGAGGAAAGGATCTAGCACTAGCCAGGTGACATACTGCCATTACTTAGATAGAGTCTTTGCTTGTGAAATGACAAACCCTGTCTATCGAAAACGTACCTACATAACATGAAATCCAATGCTGATTTTCAGAAACTGAAAATACTCTGTTGTGGGTTTTATTTAAATTTATTTCAGGGCACTATTTACTAGTTTTCTTTATAGCATTATCTATACTTACAGCCAAAAAAAACAATAAAAATGAATGAAGTCGTATAAAATATACATTTATAAAGCAATGGGGAATTTTTTAAAATATTTATTTGATTCCGCAAAATGATTTATTTCTAAGGGTTTTTTCATGCTCGTCGCCGATTTTCATTTAAATACCTTTATTTATGTATTTTTACAATTCACTGCATCCCGCACGTATCCAGTTTGTGCAAGCCTCGAAGGCTTGCTTGTTATTGATGAGATAGTTTTACTTTTCTACGAATAAATGAAATTTTACGAATCAGGAAAATCTTAATTTTCTTGATAGATAACGAGAACATATTTCAAATGAATTCACATAAGTAAAGGGACAGTTTTTTTCGATGATCACAAAAATAGGTATCTAGTTATACTATTTTTCACTTAAATGACTAAAACGACATAAGTTTTTTTTTCATTAAGATGATATTTGAATTATTATTAAAAGAATTACTTTAACGACCAATGCTCTGGAACTAACTAACCTCATTTTTATGGACTAGTTTTCTACAGACTCTCTACAGATATAGAAATGGAATTTTACAGTCGAGTAAGATGTTACGGACAAGGCGACGAAGAAGCCGAGTCCGGAACATCGAAACGAGACTGTAAGAACATTTCCAGGACGTATGACGTAATGCGTTTTATTTCATACTGCAATTATTGGTTTCATTTAAAAAAAATTATATAAAATAAATTTCCGAATTTAAAATATTTAAAACATTTATGAATGCATTTATTTCATACTGTATCGTATTATCCATGTTTACGGTATCGATGACAGTCCGGAAAATGCGATTTTACGGTCTAGTATAACTGTAAAATGTTTTTACCGGACTCAAATAAAATAAATCAACTGAACAATGGTTTAGTATTCAGTTACCATAGATACTCGTTCTTAGATGTCCATATTTTAAATTCGGTAAATTTATTTTATACAATTTTTTTAAATGAAACCAATTATTGCAATATGAAAGAAAACACATTACGCAAACGCTCTTTCGTCGCCTTGTCCGTAACATCTTACTCGACTGTAAAATTCTATTTCTAGGACTTATAACGTAAAGAACTATTATTGTAAATAATCTTAGTACGGCCCTCTACATTTAGTAAGTATATTTTCGTTGGTTTAACATTGCAGACTTTATTTCAAATCTAATAGGTAAAAGGTCATCTAAAAGCGTTCTCATGCAGATGATATCGTTTTTGTAATAAAAATACCGAGTAAAACTGCCTTCTTGACGGAATTCAAATTTATGTTTCCTTGTACGTGCTTATTTTTGTGTGATTCTTTGAAACATACAAATAAAAAACAGTCTGTAACCAAGTCAAAATAACAGATTTCATGCTACAAAGAAAGATCTGGTCGCTGTACATCCCCGCCGAATATTCTAGAACAAATCTCCCATTGGTTCAGAGTGTGTCACTTTGATTCCTAATAGGGTGGCTGTCTATATTCCTCTTTAAAAAATATTATTGACTCGAGGAAAAGTTGAATTTTTTGAAAAAGTCAGAAGGGTCGGATGCATAGAGAAGGCTTGTTGATAATTCGCCAAATAAACCAAGATTCCGTTGCGGTCCATCAAGTGCAACCAGTTGAGATTAGAGTTTGTTTTGCGGTCAATTTCTTTTCAACTCGTTTACCGTAATAAATAAATCTAAGCTAATTGATTTATAATACAGTTTGGTCCGTCGTATAATAATTTTAACAATAAATACAGCGTGCAGTTAGTTGTGACCATTTACAAGAGAATTCAATTTTACATTGAAAGTTGAGTGTAGCATTTCGTATTATCGATACAATAACCACTACAGTGTGCCATCAGTTGAAATTTTATGTAGAAAATTCAATAATAAATTAAGCCTTTATCCCGTTGATTTAACGTTACAATAAATATATTGTGTAGGTGCAGAATTTCGCGCCGAAGTTAAATATAACTGTGTAAAATAATTCTATCGTTTGGCAATCATAAGTACTGTTTCTATTGGAATCACATGAGTTCAAAGTTTTTATTAATGAAACGAATAGTTAACAATTTATTAACGACATTATTCCCGCAAGCTTCAGTTCCAAAATCCAGTTATTAACTTGAACATTGCTACCAGCGTTCATAACTCTTCATACAGCAAGAACTTTTTTGTAGTTAGTGTCTACAGTTTGTTGTGATTTGATGTGAATACGAAAGGCATTATAGTGAAGGCATTATAGGAGTTTTCTGGTATGACTACCATGAATTTTTAAAAAATCGAAAAATTTCTTACGCACGTTATGCGAAAAATTCACATTTTCAGTGGTACATTTTTTAGATATTGAATTTATTTATGTTTCGTGTAGAATTTGAAGTAAGACCTTGATCAGTATAAATTCATGTTCGTGTTCAGTCATAAATTATTTTATATTTATTCGAATGAAACTACAATAAATAACTAAAGTTATGTATGTTGTGTCGCGTGTTTGTTATAAATAAAGACATGTAAGTACATTCATAGCAAATCAAAATTCAATATCAAAAACTTCTAGACATCTAGACTTTGCTGGTATGACTGCTGCTATGATTTTGAATTTTGATTTTTGAATTTGATTTTGAATTTTGATTATGAATTTGACCTTGAATTTTGATTTTAAAATTTGATTTTGAAATTTGATTTTGAATTTTGATTTTTGATTATGAATTTTGATTTTGAATTTTGATTTTGATTTTGAATTTTGATTTTGAAGTTTGATTTTGATTTTGAATTTTGATTTTGAATTTTGATTTTGAATTTTGATTTTGAATTTTGATTTTGAATTTTGATTTTGAATTTTGAATTTTGATTTTGAATTTTGAATTTTGATTTTTAATTTTTAATTTTTAATTTTAATTTTAAATTATGGTTTCATTCGAACAAATATAAAAAAATCTAGTGCGTGGCTCAGATATGGGAGAAATTTTAAGCACAAATTACCCAGAATAGATAAAAACCTTGCAAAAAAATTAAATCAAATTTCAAAAAAAAAATGCTATTTAATAAATTTTGTGTACTCCTCAAAGCGTCTGCTATTTTTTTATTAGGGCATCATAATTTTTTAATTTTATTGAATCTTGATTTTAAATTTGATCTTGAATTTGATTTTGAATTTGATTATGAGTTTTGATTTTGAATCTTGCTTTCAAGTTTTGAATTTTGATGATTTGCTATTAATTTAATAAATATCAATCCACATTATTATTTTTTACTCAGACTATTATAACTACGCATGCAGTATGCACATGTCTTTATTTATAACAACATTTCAACACAATATAACTTTGGTTATGAGTTTATGACACGTAAGTGATTTCCGTGTAGTTAACAGCATTAAGGGCGAGTTGTATAAATGTGGTTTAACTTTAAACTTGGCTCAATGGCTGCAGTAACGATTGTCAGAACAATCGTTGTCTAGGATATTGATCCTAGTTTAAAGTTAAGCTGTGTTTGTACAACCCGCCCTAAGTGTTACATTTTAATTTTCATCCTCAAAAGAGTAGAAACCCACAATTTCCATTGAAGACATCGCGTACTATACTGTCACCTTCAGACCGAGTAATAGTTGTTGACGAATTTCATTCAGATTTTCCAGACATCCACAACTTGTTAATATCTTCTTCAATAAACTGCTGCATTCTTTTCGCAAACTGTACATGAATGAAACGTCAGATCAAATTTATGCAAAGTATTGCGTAATGAATGTTAGCTAGGTTTCTAACATTTTTTGCTCCTTTAAGCTTGATATTTAAAGCTGATCCAGTCTTTGACTTGGCCCGTGGTCTAGTCGACACTTCCTGCCACATAGGATCGGGTCACTGTCAATCAAATCCTTTGTTTTGGCGGCGGCCATATTTGTTCTGATCACGAGCGTTTACAGCCAATCAGATCATTTGTTTTTGATGCTGTCTCTTCCTGAACGTTACGTGCTTGATGACGTCATATTTGTTTGATTTGAGCCAGAACCGGCTTGGACTCACTATTCTTTACGGAAGGGAGCGTAAAAAATATATATTGTAACGTTCTTTTCAAAATAATAACAAAAATGCTGTTTAATCGTCTATTAACAAGAGAAATATTGTTTACATACACCAATTTAATCTTAACTAATTATTTAACACTATATTTATAAACTATTCAACGAACTTAAGGGCCTGTTATCGCCGTCAGTGTTAATAATAGGAAGCTTCAGAAACTATAAACACCTAAAGATGGAGCTCCCTAAAAAGGGAATTAATTTCTTTAAAACTAAAATTTGAAAATGTAAATAGAAACAATATTTGATCGCATCGCACTTCTCTGCTCACAGTGTTGCCAGACATGCGTGAACTTTCAAAATATTTTAAGTTTAACTGAAATTTTTAATTTTAAATGCCAAGGAATAATTTAAAGTAGTTGAAATCAAAAAGGGGAATATAAAACTGCTAAATATCTTTACAAATATCAGTTGTTCTTGCTGGTTTTAAGAAAAAGAAAAGTATTACTATATTAAAATATTGAAAATATATTCGTTTTAAGAAATTAAACAGGACTAATTAAGAGTGAAATAGTTTATTCAAAAATTAACCGTCACATGCTCTTAAGTAAAGAAAAACAACATTTACTTCGGGAATTTATTAAATAATAGTTAAAAGATTAGGAAAGTTAAATTACTTTTAAATGTCCCGCGAATATTACCACCTAACCCTTCCTGGTGCAGAAAGCGTTCAACTAAAAATGACTGATTTTCGTGCTGCCATATTTAAATTCCGCGCCGTGTACATCTATCTTATTTCAATCAATACCAAATAAGTAAGCAAAAACATTTATCTGTTGTCATAGATTTTGCTATTAAACAGTGTTATAATGACTGTATTATGTTTAGTTTGGTTATTTTTTAGAAAACGTTAATTCTACAAAATTGGCGATGTTCGACTACGATTATAAAATTTATTTTAGATATCTACTCCTTACAAGCTTTGATCCATACTATCTTAACAGTTTAGCAATCGACATCAAACGTTATCTTCCTAAAAAAAACGATTATTAAAAGAAAATAGAATGAAATATTTACAAGCCTCCCCTAAATATTTACAAACTTAAAGTCGATTATATAAGGACTATTTATTTATTATTACGATATTTATTTAAACATTTATTTATTCACTAATACTACTAATTACACAAAGCACATTTCAATACGCTGGTTGAACACTAATTGAATTCTCTTCCTTGCGCGGCGGCCCTTATATATGGACGCGAAAGTGTAGAGAACATACTAAAATGTTCTCGCGGGTGTATGACGGTGTCGCTCTGGAATGTTCTGCCGCCCGTGTATAGGGGTTTCCCCATTCGTTACTATATTTCTTGAAATAATATTATAGAATCCAAACTTCAACAGCTGCGATTTCAAAACTAATACAAGTAAGAATATACAACCACTTCATAGGAAAGTCAAAGGATCACTTTATGTTATGAAGACCTTAATGTTGATATAAATTTCCTACGTTAACATAATTGTCTCATCTGTGCCCATGCGACCCCAATTATAAAATAGAAAGTTTGATAGTACCTAACTATTCTGTAATAGATTTGTCCTATGGTCAGCACAGGTATAGAGGATAAGTCAGAAAAAGTCAAAATGTACGGGAGCAAGATAAAAACTAATATATCTAACGATCTAAACATCGCCGTCTTAATTTGCAGTACAAGCCTTCCATGCCTTTACACATATTACCAAGTTCCACAATTGTCTTCCTTAAATAAAACAAGCATTTGCGAGCAAGTGGGCTGATAAACTTTAAATACAAACTTCAAAAGGGCACTGGTGCAACTTAACTACCTTTGGGATCTTAAACGAAATTTATATTGCAGTAGTTTAAGTAAAGTATCTTGTACTTTATGTATTACTATCAATGTTTTGGCACTTACTACCTAAAATTACACTTTTCAGCATTAGTAGATTGCCTAATAATAATTACAATTCCTAATTACGTTTTTTAAATTACACTCACAAAAAGAACTCAAAAAGTATTAGTTCTATTAATGTCAAAAACCAATAGAATCCACTGTTAATTACTGATGCTACACTTAATCAACTTCAGGAAACTGAATCAATTTAACTAGAGCTACAAAATTAAACCGCGCTAAACAATTGCATCCTCACGAATGATTTTCACATTCTAGCTCGAAAATTCTATCATTTCCACGAGTTAAACAACGGACGGCGCTTCATAGAAAACTAAGCTTAATTAAGATAACGTAAGTTTCATTTTAACAAAGCCTATTTTTGAAGTTCTTTCAGATAACTTACTATTTAAATTAATTGCAGAATTATTAAAATCTATTTACCATAGCGACCCAAAAGACCATTAAAACTAACATTATTATGTGAAGTTTTGAATTTAAGCTCCTAAAATGGAGCTTAGAATATTTAGGAATAAATGCAGAAGTTTGATATACTATTTCATCATTAAAATGTTAAAGACTAATTGAAAGTTAGTTCGCACCATTGATGAAGTCGAATCGAAGTTAAAAATAATCGCTATATATATCGCGAGAAAACTTGATACTTTACTAATGCTCTAGCAGATACGACCGGCAAGTCAGACACATACTTTACATCTTAAAATTGTGAATCTGAACGTTTGAAAAAGCTTTGAAGAGCTATTCTAACTTTAAATTAAATCTTTAGGTAAAGAGCAAACAAGCCACACAACTCAAATTTCAAGGAGTTTTGCGAATTTACAGCTTGAAACCTTTGAAATGACAAAAACTTATACATTTAAAAGTACAATTGACTTGAAAACTCCCTAAAATTTAGATTTCAAAAATTCGGAAACATTAGAAAATTATGATTAGTTGAAATCTTTTTCTTTGAAAAGTTTTGATAATTTTCTGAAATTCTAAATATGTAAAAAACATCGGAGCATCGAAATTACAGTTTACATGTTTTATTGAACTTTACAAGTTATTTTTATCCGTAGGTGACAGGTTGATGATACTCAACGATGAATTTTATCAGATATTTAAAATATAAAAATTCGCTTTTTTACAGACTGTTAAAATCGAAAAGATAAATAAATGTATTGCACACAACAAAAGTATATCGTTAAAGAAACGCCTTTTGCACGTCGAATTCACGTCTATGGGGGTATTCCGCAGTGTAAATGTTGCTTTTTCGTTTTCTTGATGTTTGATCAATTTTATATAGTTACCTATGAAAATATAATTCAAAGCCTGTGTTATACGTTGTTAAAACCGCAGAAATTACTCTCAAGACTGTTCTTGATTTATTTGCAACTATACTTCAACCGTAAATACAAGATATGAGTCATTTTCGTAATCACACCTGAATAAACAAATACGACCCGGGGTGAGATAAGAGTGCAAATTTCACGTTGCTAAGAATTCAGTGACGTACGCTAGAACCAACAGCTTTTCATTGCTGATTTTACATATATTTTTAATTAAAAAGGAGTTTGTTGCGCTACTGAATATTTCCAGCTAATTTATTGTTTATTTTATCATTTAAATTACAACGTCGCCTTCACGTAATTCTAGATGTTTTTAACATTTTCACCCACGTGATTGTGATGATTCATTTCTTATAGTTTTGGTTGAACTATAGCTGTACCAAGTACGTAAATCTAAGTGATCTCTATTACTTTTAAATGTCTAAAATATAACGGGTTTTTAAAAACAACTTTTTCACGGTTATTTGTTATGTAAGGTTAGGTTGCGTACGTTATAGGTTTAGTTGTTTAGATTAGAGATTTTGATTGGTTAGGTAAGGTTGGAGTTAAGCTGAGGGCAGATCAGGTTAAATAGGGATAGAGATTAAATTGGAGGTAAAGCTAAATATTAGATTCGGTTAGAAGTTACGTTAGGTAGGGTTAGATTAGGTTACGTTTACGTTAGAATGGAGGTACAGTTATAGGCTATGTTGTGTATTAGGTAATAAGTTAGAATAACCAATGTTTGAGGTTTTATTAGTTCAGATTAGGTTAAAGATTTAGTTAGTTCATGTTTCGGTTTAAATTAAAAGTTAGATTGTGTTACGTTGTAAGATTATATAGGTTAGGTTACATGTTTTGATTGGCTAAAGTTTTGGTAAGAGGCTAGATCAAGTTAAGTTGGATTAGAGAGTAAGTTGAAAGTTAGGTTAAATAATAGATTAGGTTAGATGTTGGATTGGGTTAGGCGAGATTATATGATGTTAGGATAGAAGTAAGTTAAGGGTAGAGGTTGGGTTAGGATAGAGCTTTGGTTTGGTTAGATTAGGTGGAGGTTTCGGTGCCACGTTAATCTCGGTAGGTTAGGTTAGATTAGGTTAAATTAGGTTAGGTTACAGCTTAAGTTAGGTTTGGTTTGATAAAAAAAGTTTAATTGTTTTTTGCCTTCTCCACGCCCTGCACCGGAGACATAAGTATAAAGTATCTCTCATTCAACTACTTTTGAACATTTAAACAGAATCTTACGTAATCTACTTTCGATTCATTTTGCGTCAATTTTTAGCGCCGAATATATAATCGTGGATTTATTTCAGTCTCATTAGTAACAGCTGCAGTGTATTATAGTTTAAATTAGGTCAAATAAAAATTGTATAATCGTCTAATCAACTTTACAATGCGATAGAAGTTTTGAGAGCAGTTTCTATGAATGAGATATTTATTTCTGACAGATGCGGTACATTTTTTCTTTTGAAATAACACAAAGTTTACTTCTTCTAGATCAGGGATTCGTAACAGGGGGGCCGCGGAAAGTATTTAGGGGTCCGGGAAAATATATTAGATTTTTTTAAGTTTTGACATCTCTACAAATCAAAAGAAAATTAAGTTACACGGTTTTATAAGTGGCAGATGAATTTAATGATATCACAATATTCTTAAACATGGTTAAACTAAATGAAAACGTGGAACGCATAGTTAAATTTGACCCAAACAAACAGACAGACAAAATTACAACTTAAATAAAACCGTGTAAATAGTTTTTATAAGTCTAGCAGATATACTTTCATTTGCTTATTTTTCAAGAAATATGTTATTACTGACAATCTGAGAAAACATTTTTTGTTCATTGCATTTCACATCTCTTGGACTTTTTCTGTTTTTATTGACGGATAAATGTTTATTTTTTAAAAGCTTACTGCTTTTATTTTTACATTATTACACCTAGTAGTTATATAAAATCAATATTTTAAAATAAGTATTACTCACTGATTTATGCATATATAAATATTATGTTATGTTCTGCTTTTTGATTTATTTATGCATTATTGTTACATTTGAATTTGTTTTTGTAATAATAAATTAATCACTAAAGTTTTTTTGTCACTATAAATTGTCACTATTATCTAATGGGGGAGGAGTACTGGTCCCGAAGATATTTTAGGATTTTAAGGGGGCCGCGAAAATATTTTTGGATTTTAAGGGGGCCGCGACTACTAAAAGGTTAAGAACCACTGTTCTAGATGATTAAGACACTGCAATTACAATTACGGTGGATTAATACATTGAAATATTTAATCATATCTTGGAACCGAATTGTATAAGAAATAGTTTCCACTGGGTTTTAGCAGGACGTAGCAATAGCTCATATAGAGCAATTCCTAATCGACAAAATTTACAAAAAAATTATGGTTTAAGAATAATCCCCAAAAGTGATTTCATTATATTCACCGCTCAATAAAAGCGACCTACCAACGAGCTACAATTCATATTCATAAAATTTTATAAAATATTTTTACAATTTTTTAAAAACATATTTCAATTTTTTTCATTACCTAAAATGTGTAGAACTTCTATTTCATTCAAGTGTTGTGCTTCAGTTATTCCTGAAGTGTTTTCCGAAAGGAATCAAGGATAATAGATGTGCCTGCTTAATTTAATTTTATAATGGAAATGCAGAAAATTAATTTCAGAAGTTCCAGAATAAAATTATTTTTTGATTAGCTTTTACTGAGAGGAATGTTTGTTTACTTAATTATATCTCGATAATTTTTAAAAAGAAAATATTGATCGTTTATTTAAAGTGACTGAAACAATATTTTCTCCACAATTTTAGAAAGAAAACTAAGATTTATTTTATTCGAAAATAGTATCGACGATTTAAATACAAAAACATTATACATTTAATAAACTTAAATTTATATTTTCATGATTATGTTGATGGTGATGATATACACAATGATGAATGATAAATTTGTCCAAAACCACCTACCGGGTTAAATCATCATCACATAATCAAGCTTTTTATACTTTCTGGCTTCTTCCAAACAAATTGAAATAAATGACAGAATTACGAGCGAAGAAGGAAATTCAAATTTCTCACTGAAAATAAACCAAAAATCCAACAACTTCCAAACAGTTGATTCTTATTTCAACATACAAAACAATCCATAAACTTTCATTGAGCAAGCTTCATTTAGTTTTAACTAACTTAAGTTAAACTTTTCTTCCTTTTTCAAACTTCAATTTTTAAAAATTAAATCATACTTTTAAAATTAAATATTTTTCGGTTTTATTTTAAAAAGAGAATCTTCTGTTAAAAATTTTTAAAAACGATATTTTCAAACTAGATCGCGTTAAACATAAAGTTAAGCGTAAGCGCAACGTTACTAATATATGTTAACATGCAGCACGCTGGGGGTTAGTGCTGGGTGAAAGCGAATCGCGACCGGCAGTCTGACGTGCACTGACCTAGTGCGGCAATTCACCGCACCCAGCAGCAGGGCTGCTGGATTCGGTCGATAAGAGTGCGCACATGCAGTCTTATACACCCCCATAACCAAGGTCAGTGTCACCTACCAAAATCCCCATAACTTTGCTGGTGGTCGGGGTTTGATATGTGAAAACAATGAAACGAGCGACATCGATACCCTTAAAATATGTCATCATCTGTTTGAATCACTGACAAGGGCAGCCCTTTTCAGTTTATACAAGTCACTTCACAAATCACGAGACGGGGAACACTCAAATCAAAACACCAGCAAGATTTTTTCCTTCAGCAAAAAAAAGATGTTAAAACTGACCTTCTATTTTCTCCTTTTTGTTTCTTTTTTACCGCCTCTATAATTAGCCCTCGTTAGCCCAAATTTGAAAAAGAAGAAAAAGACCATGACATTTGACGAGAATAATAGTGCTAAAAAGTTTGGTGGGATCATTCATTCTTTCAGTCAGCATTCAATGGAGCTACCTTATGAATGAATGTATTTCGAAAATTATATTATATTGAACGAGCAACAAAAAGGAACAGGGAAACAACTAAACCAATTCCAAACTGCCACTCTCCTAGCAGAATAACTATACTTAACTGAGAAGCTCACTTCAAAGAGCGGAATAAAAGAAAACTATAACCATCAAAGTAAATATTTACTTTTAGAAGTTTATGTAATTCGTGATAAAGCTTTACTGCAGTTTTAGAAATACTTTTTCATGTTTACTTACAAAAATCAAAAAAGGGGTTTTTATTCAAATAAAAAATTACTTGTAAAGGTTTCCATGTATCTTTAATAATAATCAGAGCTTTGATCATTTTTGACAAAATACATCTGCTATTTATGTGATGTAACGTCTTTACGTACAAGGCTCCTAATGGAAACTGTTCATGAAGTAACAAGAGGGAAATCTATACCCAAAGTGTCGTTAAATGCAAGATCGATCAACAACTATTAACCGCAGTCGATTCTATCGGCTTCCGGCTAACTATTCGTGAAGTCGGAAGCCTCACGAGTACCCTTTTCAATGGGCGCCAAGAGTCGACTTTATTAACAATTGAATCTAACGCCAACATTACCTATAAAGTCTAAAACATACTGAGAATGTATTTTACTATTTGTCAAGAACACTTACTTGCAAATCTGAAAACTTTGTGAGCAAGAATAAATATGAGACCAAAAATATGATACAAAATCAAAAAAAAATAAATAAAAGTGCAGTTGAGCAATATTTTCAGACATGCCAATTATTATATTATCTCAGCGTCATCTTAAACTCAAAAAAATACTATCAGGTAGATTGTTATACGATAGTAATTATTAGCTAACTTAGTTAAGAAATTATATCATAATGAACACGATCATCGATTTACTTAAATTATTGAATTAGGGTAGTACAAAAAGGGCATTAGTTTGTTTATCTTTATTAACAGAAATTATGGGGCATGCAAAACAGATAATTCCAATAATTTATAGCAAGATGCAATGCAATACCTAGTTAGAAAATGACTTTGAGGAATTGCGGATTTGAAGCATGGATCGGACATATAGCAATCGGCAATCGTTGTACAAACTTTGCTGGCTGTCAAACTGGTTCATAACGTTCAAGAAATTAATAGTTAGAATCCTAAAGAAACTGGATCAATACACCACAAAATTACAAATTAACCCGCATAAAGAGCCTCCCGAAACATGAATCAGATGAAAGTGTAATTTTAAAAAAGTGATATCACCAGGAAAATCCATAAAGGCTTAATTTCTTTAAGTCTAAAGAAAAGCATATAGTTCCTGCTAGCTTGTGAGATTCGAGAATAAAGGGTTATAATTTCTGTTGGTCATTTTGTAATTGAGAAAAGGCGGTCCTCGACTATTGGTCCAATGCCTTAAGTGAAATAAAATCTTTTGGTCAAATGCAACTTATTACAAAAACAGTTTTCTTAAAAAATCCCTTTTTTATTTAATGACCACACTCTTAATCAAACCTATCACAAAATCTTAGGTTAGGATAGTTTAAATGGGCGTAGTCATTTTTCAGTTATAGCAATTTGGAATTAAAATACAATTATTGGACTAAAAGTATCACTGGACGAAAAGTCCCACTAGACCTATGTCTATTAGTCCAACCGTTGCACGTCGAACGTCATTGGGCCAAAAGTACAATGGACCAAAATCATTGGACAAAGAGGACAAATCATGGTTGAAGCTTGCCGTTTTCTTTCTTTCTTCATTCCGGTTTTTCAATTTTGTTAGTTTTCAGCTTTTCAACTTAAGTTTGGTTACATTCCAACCAGCCCAGGTAAATTAAATCATTTTCAGCAATATAAAGAGAAAAATTGGGGAAAAGCTGAAAATTGGTATATAGACGTAAAAAGTGTTGCTGAGAAACATATCAAAACTGTCCATGCGTGGGTGATGAACCGGCTGCGCCATATTGGAAAATGGCGGCCACAATTGACAATTGCTGAAAAAATTCTCAGAAACTATTAGACGCACGAGGTTCGATAAAAAATGAAATTGCGCAGAATTTTGTCAGCTACATTCTGAACGTTGATGCCCGTAAAATAAATACTTTCTGAAATATTAGAGAAAAAGCAATGGTGTCGGCCATTTTTTCAACATGGCGCAGACGGCTTATTATCCACGCACGGAGAGTTTTTATACGTTTCTCAGCAACACTTTTGACGCCTATTAACCAGTTTTCAGCTTTTCCCCAATTTTTTTCCTTTTCAAAACGTTATTTACCTGGACTACATATGATGGTTTGGATTATTATTTTTCAGACATCAGGAAAGCATGTAGATCAGAAAAGATCTTTCAGTGTATAGTAAACATTACGCGTCAAAAAAAGTGTCAAAGCCGAGCCTCAAAAAAGAAAACCCAGTCTGATTTTTGTACCAACCCAACCGGACAAATGGATATCGATTGCAAATAGAGAGAGCTGAGCGTGATAAGGGTGCTTAGTTATTTGACATTGCTAATAACACAATTAGAGAGAAAAGACGACGAAGTACGATCAATAAGGATGGTGGATTGGTGATGTGTAATATACGGTTGCAGTAACGGCCAAAACGATAATGTTTAATATGGAACTTTGAAAAAAAGTTGGTAAATCGGAAGGGGAAGGAAGACAAAAAGAACTAAACTCGGGAAGAAAGAACTGGTGCAGTGACGAAGAGTTTGCTTTGTCGAGATGTAGCTGGGTGAAGAGCAAAGCCCTCTGTACTTAAGAATAAGGTATCGTTGACAAATATTTCAAGAAAAAAAATCTGGAAAAATATCATCAGGAAATAATTTTAGAATGCATATGTTGCGTGATTTACCATAAAGCTCCTTCAAGTATCAGTAGTATAAATGAGTAACAATAATAATTAAAGCAAAGGTGTAATTTTACATGCTGGAAATATCAATTTAAAAACTTAATCACTCATTTTATACTAATACACAAAACGAGCGTAGAATCATAAAAAGTTTTTATATCTTCCTTTTTAGATTATGGTAATCAGCTAAATGACCAACTACAAACAAGTTTTCCAACTGCAGTATAATTATGAAAAGTTTCTTCTAGTTTTCTTGATATCGAACCCACATTGACAAGCCAAGGAGCACCGAGTCTCAATATATAATAATAATAATAATTGCTACAACCCATAACCTGGAAACCAGGCCCCAGAAGCTAGAAGCTTGTGCGGGAGGGAGGGGGCGATTATTATTACTACGTAGGCCCTAAGTGCGGCTGCAGCCCCCTTACAGATGGAACAGCGCAAATCCCACATTTGTGTAACAGCTAAGGAAAACCGCAGAAAACCTTAACCAGATCTGCCGGCACCGGGAATAGACCTCTTAGCTATGCCACTTATGTTCTGACATAGTATACGGACAATTAAGAAATCTTTTGCAAACGTTTTCGTTTGATCTTTTGTGGCCCCATGAAGGGCTGCTTTCGTTTCAGCATTCAAGTTTAGTTAGATTTACTAGGTCTGCCATCTACTCGTGATCAGCTAATATGCATCATCTAGGAAGGTAATTTCTAATTTCAGCATTAAGAGGTAAGAAATACGCCATATCTTCCATTTAACGAAATCATCAACGGAAGGAGTTGTGGCTCTTCTCATATCAATGTTTCTTTCGGAATTAACAAGTTCCCTCAGCAAAGTATGTTAAGACTGTACACGTCAACATAACTTTTATCAAATTTTTATCTCTTTAGAAATAATTCCAATTGAAATTTACACAGAAATTAATTTACTTGGTATTTTCTTTGTTGCAATGAAATAAATACAAATTTGAATAAAATAATTTACGACAACTGCTAAATAACGTGAAACAGAATATATTATTACTAAAGGGATTTATCTCAGGATTCTGCTACCTAAACATTTGTGCTTAAAAATTTCCCACGGTAAAACAGTTTCGTAAAATGTAGCAAATATAAATGTATCTAGCAAACACAGCACAAGATATTCCTACACAGTAGGAAATACGAGAGGATTGGGTAGACTTCATTTTTAAGTAAATAAAAATAAATTCTTTTATTTGAGAAAGAATTTTTAATTTTCTTTAAGAAAGCAGTTTTTCATTTCCCCAAAGGTGTTGTGAAATTTGCTTTATTTAGTTAAGACATGTTCGGTGTGCAAAATTTTTTTATATTATTTGATTAATTTAGTTCCTATCTTTTTCTCCCATCTTTAAAGCAAATAGTTTATTGTACAAATCATAAATCATTAAACTTAAATTGAATACTAACTAATTGGGACCCTGTAAGTAAACGTGACCTTTGGTATTTCACTATGTCTTTATGCTGCACGTAACGAGAAATTTGTAGTTATAAATAGTTACTGTTGTCACCATAACTTATGGGCACGTATAGCATCTTAGTAACATCAAAATGCAAAATGATTTGAAATAAAGCAGTTGGTAATCGAATTATTTTGAGCGCACGATATGAAACACTGCAAACAAATAAAATTTGCTTTTTATTTTACTTGTTCGAGGTGCTATTCAAAATGCTTCATTAAAGTAAAACCGCTGCTAATTTAACTGTCATAATGCTTTTTCGTATATAGTATTAGGTAAAATTTACCACTATGTATTGTCGGTATTTGATACTAGAGCTTTGAAAGTTAACTCTTGTCGACAATTACCACCTACTAGCTAGCTTACAGCCGACAGAAGTAACTGCGGTTAATAGTTGTAAATCAATTCTCAATTAACGACCTCCTTTCGCATGTAATAAATCTACTGCAAATCAAAGTTGTGCTTATAATAAGTAACAATATGTGTCAGTATGTATGTTGGGGAATTGAGGTACACTCAATTAGCACATCAATTTTTTATGTCAGTGCCGCTAGTTCTCACTAGAAGCAGCGAGATTGTTATCCACCCTCGACTAGCTCTACAGCCTAGTGCTGGAGCTATATCTGCTAGAGAGTTTCTTCACCCAGCATGTGGGCTAGGCTAGGCCAAGTATATGTGACCCCGACCAAGCAATTAGAAGCTTGGTGAATTATAAGGATCACACATCAATTCAACCGATGTCATACATTCCCAATTTCAGCACAAGCAGCTTGCGCAATGCGCCATCTCTCAGAAATTTCATTGTAACAATCATTTTTTTGGTATTTGAGGAAATGTTAGCGCCTGATAGTTAGACAACCCACTTTACTTATACTATTCTATCATCTTCGAACGTTGATTTCGGATTCGTAGAAATCGTTCTAGCTCTGCCAAGTGTTTCTCGAAAAACTTTTCCTGTTGGCAGATGAATAAAAATCTGTTAAGTCATAGTTGCGAATCTTGTGGTTCTCACCGTTTATTTAGTTAATAGTGTAACTTTAGTTATTTTATGGAAAACTGTTAGTCACCACCCTATTATTTCAGAAAATAACTGGATGCATGGTTTGAACCTCTACAAAGAGACTCGAGTAAGTTTCTTTTTAACAAGTTTGTAGGCTAAAGACGCAATTTCACACAATTTTGTAAAATTCAAAATTTCACTTCAAGCCGATCAAGATCTTCAGGTAATATATTTTATTTTATAATTCCTCTCTTTTGCACTGTTTAATCTCTATCAAAGAATTGAGTTTTTATTGTTCGATTTTGTCCCAAACATATTTCAACCAGTATTAAAAGGTTCTATATTTGCGGGCATTTTTATTTATCTCGTTGTCTCATCTGGTTGCAGCCCCACACTTGGGCGACAATTGTATCCAAAACAATAACTACAGTCAAACAAAACCATAAATGCATAATACTTACGTTACGATACTTACTATAAATCGTAATGCTCCAACAGAGACATCTTATCATATCAAATTATCTTGTTTATTGTTTCAAGCCTTATTTTGTGGAACTCCATAATCATGAAATAAATAAAGATTATTAAAAGTTTCACAGTTTTATTAAAATATACCTGACAATATTGTTTCGACAGCTATGCTGTCATTATCAAAGGTAATATAATTATAAACAAACACGTCGCTAAGGTAGATACAAAATAGGTAACTAGATAAAATAATAATAATAATAAAAATTAATAATAAAAATCATAATTAAACATCTAATACTTCCAGTAACGGAGAATTACTGAGCTCAAGTTGTTCATTCATTAAAGGTACCCTGAGTTTGTGTTTGTATATCTCAAAGGCTTCTAAAATGTCTAATTTGCGTTTGTTATTACAAAAATGTAGGAATTTAATATTATTTTGAGGAGACATTGTGTGATTTTGTTCTAAAAGGTGTTTGGCGTAATTCGATTTTTCAGGATGTTTATTTTTGTAATGACGTACGTGTTCTTTATATCTTATGTCAAAATTTCGAAGTGTTTGTCCAATATATACCGAACTACAAAAAGAACAATTTAAACGGTAAATGCCCGATTTCATGATATCATGTGTTCTGTCTTTAGCATTAAATAAAAGTGAAAAAGTGTTAGTGTTGGTTTTAAATGTTATTTTATAATTGTTGGTTTTTCTTAGTTACAATTACATATCTATACCATATTTTGGCAAAATATCAGAAAAAATTGCACATATACTAAGAAAAACCAACAATTATAAAATAACATTTAAAACCAACACTAACACTTTTTCATTTTTATTTAATGCTAAAGACAGAACACATGATATCATGAAATCGGGCATTTACCGTTTAAATTGTTCTTTTTGTAGTTCGGTATATATTGGACAAACACTTCGAAATTTTGACATAAGATATAAAGAACACGTACGTCATTACAAAAATAAACATCCTGAAAAATCGAATTACGCCAAACACCTTTTAGAACAAAATCACACAATGTCTCCTCAAAATAATATTAAATTCCTACATTTTTGTAATAACAAACGCAAATTAGACATTTTAGAAGCCTTTGAGATATACAAACACAAACTCAGGGTACCTTTAATGAATGAACAACTTGAGCTCAGTAATTCTCCGTTACTGGAAGTATTAGATGTTTAATTATGATTTTTATTATTAATTTTTATTATTATTATTATTTTATCTAGTTACCTATTTTGTATCTACCTTAGCGACGTGTTTGTTTATAATTATATTACCTTTGATAATGACAGCATAGCTGTCGAAACAATATTGTCAGGTATATTTTAATAAAACTGTGAAACTTTTAATAATCTTTATTTATTTCATATCAAATTATACTCAGTCGTCGAAGGTGTTAATCGCAAAATTTTCTGATTAGAAATTACAACACATGAACAACTACAAAGTTAGAAGGCGCCATAGTTACGTTAACAATGTACAGTATGAGAATACAACGAAAAAAAACTTTTCTCCAATATTGGTCATTAATGAGACCCATATTACCGGAATTATGAACTGCTTTTCTTGCAGTCTGCAACGCCGAACTCTCAGAAAACATATACAGAGTTCTATATTAGTTGAATAAGCAACGATAACAAAGAACAATGTTGGCCATCGGCCCACGCAAGCCGTCGAGTCGGGCCAAAAGCCCCAAACTCTGGCTCTGAGAGCCGCTGTTAGACAGTCTTTAAGGTGGGTACGAAAAACTACATAATTTTTACAAATCTAGCAAAGGAGCATTTTAAACGGTCCAAGCAAACCAAACTTGACGATATTTTTATCCAATAAGGAAAATGCAGAATTTCTTACTAATATTTTACATTTAAGAGGTGCTTATGGAAACCTACCGGAGATCTGAGATCATAAACTTGACATTTGAACGATATTTATTATTTTGTCGACTGCTAAAAGCTTGATTCGTAGTTTAAAATAAAGAGATGTGACTAAAAAAATATTGCAGACGAATAATTATTTTTATATGAGATCTGTACGTGCTTTTCGACCAAAAGAAGCTCAATATCTTTAGTACTTAACAAAATTATCAAGAATTTCGTCTACAAGAACTATCTTAACCATAAGAAACTATATGAATACTATATTAAATTTTAACTGTTTGCAATTCCGAAGGTTTATTAAAATATAGCTGCCCAAGTACAGCACGTGGGAATTGAATTTCAACTTAACCCAAACGAAATATATCACTATAGATAGGGCCACACCAAGATTATTTTTTATAAAATGAATACTCAATAGCTTTTTAGTTTTTTTTTCAATAGTAATTTTTAGCACGTTACAAGTTCTACGAAGGTGTATACCCACACACAAAGAGAACCAGGCAAGAACATCAATGCTAAGTCGGTGTTAAAGGTCAGGTAGTAATAATGAATTAAGTAGCAGGTAACTTATCAATCTTGAAGCTCTGTAAGGAACGTATTTAAAATTATCTAGTCACACCAGTAGGGGAAATTTAAATAATTAAGTTTTTTAACAACACATTGGGGTAGGCTGTTATTATTAACTTCTGTAAATTTATGATTTTATGAATTAACTATCAAAGGGAGTGGAAAATTAAAACACATTACATCACTGGTATTGAACCAGGTTTTTAAAAAGATTCCGGTGATAACGATCAGCTATACTATACAACAAATTATAATAATTATTAAACTAACCAATTGAAAATCATCCTCTGTTTCCAGAATAATAACGGCCACTTCAGTGCTGACAAAACTTTAGAATTAACTTTTGTCATAATGTAAGAAATAATGAAGTAGTAAGGATTGTTTGTTTTTAATAAAGGTCAGGTGGATTTACTATTGTTTATTTATGATTGGGTATTGATATCGAACTACTGAACTTACAATTGTTTTTTTATAGTTTAAAATATTTGGGATTAGTCAATAAATATTGTTTTATCGAGACTCAGCTAAGTCTACAAATTTTGCCGAATTCGCTTCTGGTTCTACCACAGTATTTGAACGTGGTCAACGTGAACTGCAATGTACAGGGTGTATAGAAAAGAAAAGTCAGCAATGCAAATACAGGATGTAACCAAATAATATATGGAAGCGATTTTTCGTATAAATTAGAAACAAAAAAAAGTAAATACTACTACATAAGTAGTAAAAAGGTTTAAAACTTCTACAAAATTGTTGAGAAGAAATTAAAACAATTTATTAAACAAAAAAAACAGTATGCAATGAGTAAAAAACGTGTTAAGATTATCGATTTAATTTTAATGCAAATTTAAATGCATTATTGGTAAAGAACCTGAGTACGGCCCTGTACATTTCAGTATGTTTTAGTTGGGTTAAAATTGTCGACGATATTTCGAATCAAATGGTGTTTTCTTTAATATCAAAGGTCATTTCAAAATGTTCTCATGGAGATGATCGTATCACATATTTACAGTACAGTTAGAACGTAGCAAATTTCAGTGTTATACCGTATCGATTTTGTTGATTAAACCAGTGAAAAGGATTATTCCGAAATTTTAGTTTGGTGAATTTTCATTCATGTAATAATAGTTCTAATGCCGAAGATTTGCTATTAGAGTTCAGTGTTAATTCCCTCTTGTTCGATCGTTGTATTGGCTTAAAATAATTCGTTTAATGCTAATCAACAGTGAATTTTTATATTAACACATTAACCCATTTTATTAAAGGAAAATTAACAATAGTACGCTATCTACTGTACCAAAAATTTTAAAAAATCATCTTCAAGCAGCATTCATGTAATTTAAGTTCCGTTCTAGTTAATGTAATAATAATAGAAAATTTATTATTAATGGAGATTATTGCAAAGTTCAACAAATTTTGTTAAGATGAAATAGTTCAAAATTTAAAAAGTGTTCCCGCAACGTTCCTGCTGCAGCTTGAAGTTTATGTGAAATTTTGTGTTATGTTCAATAATGTGTTTCAGTGTAATGTTTTGAGCCTTTTGTTTATGCTAGAAATGTATGAAAATGAAAGAAGTATTATGGAGAACTGTATTAGGATTATGTTCCTGTTTAAGTATGTTTAGGTATGTCTAAATTAGGAGTTGGTTTGAGATTCCGAAATTGTATAATATGACGAAGTACTATTGTAGCTATGAATGAGAAGATTTATCCAACATGTTTCTTTTGTGTACTGTATTTCCAATTTTATGTTTATTCAATATACAGACTTCAAATTTATTTATCGTTTGATATAGTTAGGCTCAACGAACTGCTGGTTCTTTTGTCAATTAAGATTTTGATTAATGACTAATGTGTTTGATTAATTTAACGTGAATTTTAAATGGGAAATTATTCCCAAACTGATGACTTCTCGCTTTATAAAACAAAAAAGAAGAAAAACTATATGAACATCATTCAGTTTGGTGGCGCCCACTATTTTTTATTTTTTCTGACTCTATTAATTAATCAGAAGCTTTTGGGGTTAACACCCACATCTGTATTTGAATCTGCAGAATTAGAGATCTCAGCCGGTGCATTAAAATACAGTAAGTATCGTTGTTATCGTGAAGTAAGCAATTGCAGTAAGTATTCAGTGTTTGAATTTTAATGGTATTACAGTTGACGTCCATCGCGCGGCGTATTTCATATTATATGTTATATACAGACTAATTGAGAGTAACGAAGGTTTAATTGTTACAACCCACTGAAAAGAGACGTTAATAAAGATTTAATAAACATCGTCTGAAAGTGTCTCCATACTGTTTCATAATTTTATCAATTTCCTCCTTCATTAGTCACTTTATTACCTCTACAGCTTGGTTACAGTCAGTCTTGTAAAGGAAGTAATCGTCACGCCTTGATTGTAATATAATTTCGAATTAACCCTAATTCCATTCGTAAAAAGATCATTTATTACAAGCACCTAAATAACACCGTTCATCCCCTAAAGCTTCATGAAGCTAATGTGCCAGTTAACTGGGAAAGAATAATTTAAAAAGTAATTAACATTTTGTTAGGGGTTATTGGATATTTACGGCCCGTTTAAATCCATCAACTCTAGTTAATAAAAAAGTAACAGACTTAATTCCAAATCCATTGAGTGCTATCACCTCTTTAACATTTGATAAGGTCGTACAACATCATCATTTTCGAGGGGTCCATAAACCGAGATGACGATAATCTTTTAATATTAATAATAAGAAGGATATTTTCGAAAATTCGTATCAGCTATTCCGTTATTATAAGTACACATAACATTTTTTATCAAGCTTGTCCAAATGCTCCGTAAATATCGATTAGAGCCTCGCCAATTCCAGCTTCTGAAACATCTGAAGTTTCAAAACCGCAGTTAAGCAAAATGTTGAAGTTACAACATTCCGGTAACTTCCCGATGTAGTCACTTTGAATGCATCTAAACTTCTAGGGATTTGTAGGAAATTTATACAGGATTTGCTCTCATTATTTTCTGTTAACTTTTTTTAAGTTAGATACTTAAATTTCAACCAGTAGAAACTTTTATAAAATATAGTCTAAAATTTCCTCTCGCGCGTAAAATATACAAACGCATTATTTTCCCATTTTGTATGTAAATTTAATATTTATGTGTGTTGTTGTTTATTTATTCAGTTGAGGTATTAAACCTAAGAAAAGTTACCTAAATGTTAGGAAGCTGAAAAAATACATACAAACATAGGTATGAATTATAATTTAATTAAGTAGTTGAAACGCATCGTTATTCAATAGTTATGTATGTAGTTAACTAACTGTACGTACATATCGCTTACGAAACGAGCCCGGCCTAATCATACCTCGAGCTTTAAACACTGTCTGTCTCTGGATATGCATTGAAATGTTCCATTCTGTGCTTAGGTTGTTTCAGTAAATCAAGTTAGTCGCTAACTTGATTTACTGAGATTACAGTTTGCATGATACCGCCAAGTATAAATAACAATCAGCTTAAGTAGGTCGTTTATATATTATTAAGAAAAAGAAAATAATATTCGTGTTAAACAACTCTACAGATCTACACGTTTAAATATATAAGTTTATAAAATTTGTATTGATACACCCAACTCTTTTCTATATAACTCAAATTATGCGCCTTGTCTCAAATAGACGAATGTATGTATGTATGTATGTATGTATGTATGTATGTATTTTAGGTTATTTTTAAAAGATAACCTAACTTTATTAGGTAGATATTGAAGTTTATAATTGATTTTATTATTGAGTAAATGAATTTTAATTTTGATTTAAAATAATAGCGTCCATCATTCATCAAGTTTTGCAACTTATTTTACAGGTGACCTGATATTTATTAATAATAAAAATAACTTCCAATACTACATAGGTAAGTAAAACAAACTTTCCTCTTTTATAGCAATTTTCTATATTAAACCATGTCACATTATTTTAGCACCACAAGATTTACAAATATCCCAATTGTATAATGGTTGGACGAATTTCCACTCCTCTCTTTGAAACCAGCTGTTGACACCTTTCTTACTGAGATTGTATCAAGCACTATTAATAAAGCTCCAAATTATTTCTCAATTGGTTTCTGCAAACACCATTATTATACGGAATATGGAGTCCAAATCTTGTTATCGAATCTAATATGTTTATAAATTATGCTTGTTTACTTTTATAGTTTTTTCTAATCTAATTTTTTTATAATTCTCTATGGGACACATTTAATGTCCAAAATTTACCTTTTAAGGCGACACCTTAAAATTCATTAATCGGTTTGAAAGATAGTTGGATTTTCTCACCTGTAAAAGGTGTTTTCCTTATTATAAAAAAAATTCACAAAATTATTTTCAACCCTACATTTGAGAATATTTGACTGAATGTCAAAATTGATATGGGAAACAACATAAAAACATTTTAATAAGGAACAAAACTTCACATTAACTGGATATAAGTTAACAATTTAAAATTATTTTAATAATTCCATTCTTAAGAATTGGATATTGTCACGAATGGTTATTCAAATTATTTAAATTGCATTTGCACTTTAAAAATCAGATAACCAGATAATGCATGCAAATAATACGATGAACACTTGGCCGGAAGACACTTTGCAATAACATCGAGATTACGTGCTTGGTGTATGACACTACATATGCTATATGATCCAGAAGAAACGTGCGTGCACACAGTGTGTTATCCTTCATCGAGACGCAGAAGAGCGAAATAGATCTAGATCGTGCCACGTGCAAAAGAGAAAGATACGAGGCATATCCACAAACTAAGTGGCGATTGTGGATATGTTATGATCAAATGGCGCGATTGAGACAAATCTGGCTAGGAAAGCTTCATTACTAAATAAGGAGGTCCTGGGCAACAAATGATTCGTACGTTGTTAACGGCAGACTTTTTACGTTGTGTCAAAATGAACAAAGTTATATAAAATCCGCCCAGTTGTGAGATACGGTCCGTGATTAAATTTTTGAGTGCAAGAAATTTTCGGTCCACAGAAATCTTTCGGCAAATTTGTGAAGTATATGGCGAAAAGGCAGTTAGTGAAGGAATGGTAAGAAGGTGGTGGGCAGTCTAATGGAGGCAAGACGTGCACTATGAAGAGCGAAGTGGGAAGTTATGTTTAGGCACTGAGAATTTGCTTCAACAAGTACATGAGAAAATTTATGAGAAGAAAAGGTTTGCCATTGCTGCATTATCGCAAATTCTGTGCAAGATGTGTACCGAAAATGCTCACTGAGAAACACAAAGCAACGCGAATGACAGCAACAATGGCAGTTTTGTAATTTTTATGACCAATCGGAATTTAGTTTGCGGATATGCCTCGTTTTTCTTCAAGTACTGCAATCCTAGAAGTAGCTGTCCGGCACCCATATACAGCATATTTGTGTTTAAACCGAGCTTTTGTAAGCATTCAATTTCAATCTGAAGTAAAACTACAGCAAGTCGGATAAGTTTTTGCACATTATTATAAACATGTTTTTTTTTGTTGAATATACTTAATATTTATTTTGTAATTTTGTTTTTATTTCTTACTGTACCTTTTACTGCAGTCTAGAGTTTCATGAAATTAGTAATGTATCCAGTAGAGACAGAGGTTTCCATTTCATGTTTTGTCGTAGTATAAAATAAGTATAGATCCTACCTCATTTTATACATGTAAAATTCTCATCTATTCGAACTCCACAATGACATCCATATTAGATGTTACATATAATGAACCATGCCAAAACAATTATCTTTTGACGAAATCATAAACTTCCATTCCACAGTTATACCAATATAAACCAAATTTGTAAAACCACTTGAGAATTATACAAAGATGGAAGAGGGAAAAAGATCAATAAAGAAACAAAGTTCAAAAAAAGAAAACAATCCACAGATGAAGAAATAGAATACTTACACACAATGAAAGAAAAAACCAAAAACGGAGACCATACCAAAGAAAAAACAAAGTGTGGTAAATAATAAATAACAATTAAAACATGATCAAATCACAAAGTAAGACAATGGTGAAAAGGATTACGGAAACCGAAGATGTAAATGTGAAAAACTTATATAACTAACGATGGACTTGAGATCAGCCGTCTCAATCCAAAACCGTAAAAAGGCTAATAAAGTTCAGTAAGGTAACAAATGGAGAATAAGGACATGGAATGTCTATATGTCCAAGCCAGTTAATAAATTCCAAACAAGTATAGAGAAAGATAAATAGATATAAATAAATAGATAAAAAGCAATTGAATGCAATTTTCTCTGTTATATAAGACACACAAACAATTTCAGGTGTAAGACATGATCTCGTTCTTCTATCTAACGAAAAATGCTTTTATATGAAATTAATCTTCTTTAATGCATGGTTATGTCGGTTCAGCATTCAGCGTTGTGTTATCTTATGGCAGAGTAAAACACTACATTTATTAACTTACCTGCTATTATGATTAATACAATTATATAACTGTGACTCATTCTAAATTTATAATTTCTCACAATAGTCCTGTTAAGAGCTTGTTAAGTAAATGAATAACAAATGATTTTACGTAAATAAATAATGATTAATAAGACAATTTCAACACGCTTAACAAATTTAGATAAATAAAAAATTAAAACGCTAGTCTTGGAGAGAATTACGTATCGATAACAGTAAAATTAATTGAAAATCACCTTGTAAACGTCGTTATATGCTCGTTTTGTGTTTAATAATTGAATGAGATTTTTGAAGCATTTACGCACTATGTACAGTTATTAGCAAATGTCTTGTCCCGAGCAGGCAACACATTTAACAATTCTGGTAAAAGTAGCATAGTTTCTTTTATTTACAAACAACACACCAAATACAACCAGTTTTAAAGGTTGCTATCCTACCTAGAGTGGCTTTGTATAACAACAATAGAGTAATAAAAACTGCTATTTTCAAGTGAGTTTCTCATTTTACTGGAATACAAAACAGCCGTTTCACTTCTACTATCGTTTCTTCTATTTTAAGAAATAAATATAGTATGCTTTTTTTCTACTTTATTATAAACTCGATTAATTTTTTTACGAGTTTGATTTGTTTATTTACATGGTTTAATTATTTTGTAAACACTAAAAAAACTAAATTTTTAACTGTAATAAGTTTTTATTGTAAAAATTAGTAAAAATAATAAATAATCGATAATTGACGGATCGATAATTAAAAGGAGGCGTGATTTAAAAAATCTGTAATCATTCACAAATATTTTCTAAAAATTTTACGTACGCAGATATTAATGATATATTTATATATGATCTAAGGTTCTATGCTTTGCCAAGGGTGTTTCTTAATTTTTGTTTTGTGACTGTTTTGTTTTTAGTAGTTACTATATCTATGTTTCTAGTTTTTTTTAGTTTGTAGTATTTTTATTAAAACAGCTGAATATTTAATAACTTTTTAAAATTTTAACGTATTATCGCTTACATTAATTTGTATTATTTTATTATCTAAAATACTCCTAAACCTCTATTTTTTGATGATTGTTTTCATTACGCTTTGTATAACAACAATGGTGTAATAAAAACATCTATTTTCAAGTGAGTTTCTTATTTTACTGGAGTACAAAACAGCCGTTGCACTTCTACTATCGTTACTTCTACTGTCAATTCATGAATGAGAAGATTATAAAATTATAACCGTTCATTTGTTCAAGCGAAAAATAAGTCTTTGAGTTTTTCTTTGAAGCATATGAATTTACGTTGCAGGTAAAAAAAACAGTTATTTACATATTTCCTACTAAATTTATTTTAATATGCATTTGTTTGCAGTTGTTTAATATGCAAAAGTTTCAGGTTTGAATTACTAAGTTCATCTAATCAAGACACTTTTAATATAAAATTGTAAAAGTTTTTGATTTTAATGCTAATAAAAATTGCTACAAATATTAACGGGAGTAAACTAGGTTCAGTAGATTCACTCTTTAGTTATTTTTATTAAGGTAAAGATCAAACCTAAATACTATATACAACTTTGAGTAACTAGTAAATGCTTTCATTTAAAAAGGCTATTTTATAAAATGTGTCGAAGAAATTTGGAATAGAATGAGTAACAATAGATTTACAAGCATGTCTTCAAAACGAACTTTAAAGATTTTAAATATCTTGGCCAGGTAGTTGTTTATCTCTGTCTAATTCGGTCTCTTTCGTACACAGTATAAGGGGTATTTCGATTCTTAAAGCAGCAGCGCCCCTACTCGGGGCAAGACATTTGCTAATGACTGTACGATTTACGGCAGTTAACTTTCTCTTGAAGGTTAGGCCACACATTGTACGTACGTTGCTCTACTTACACTTTCCAACGTAATTTTATGTACTTGATAGTAGTTCCATATATATAGGTATTTCTTAGTTATTCTACTTAATTTTGCAGAACTTTTTAGATGAGATAACTCTTTTCTATTTCCGCCTTAATTGTTGTAACTAGAAGATTTTTGCACATCTTAAAACGTAGTTTGTGCGAGTAGTTTGAGAAACCCTTTTTAAACATTTTCTGTTAGTGGAATATTTAATCGTTGTGTAGGCGCTTTAATGGATTTTAAATAGTTTCCCGTTTACGACCGTTGTGGATTTTTGATCCAGTATTTTGGTTGGTCTCGAAAAGAGGATTTTTAGGAAAAACAACTCCACTTTGCTTCTACCAATTTCAAGTAATTCGTCTTTTATCCTTATTTCCAACGATTCTTTTTGCAATTCAAGCTATCTTTTCAAGGCTTTTATATTTTCCGGTTTTTGTTTTTACTCTCCTCTTTCTGTTTGGAACTTCCATTTTGTACTTAATTTATTATTAATTCCGAATGAACACCTTTTCATCCAGCGAAGCAAGGATAATGGGTAAGACGATGGGGTAAATTCAGTGGTGTAGCTAAGGCAGGCGAGATGTTGAGGGGGTGAGTAGGTAAGACCGGGGTGGTTGTTAAACAATGCGTCCAAGATTTCCTTTAGCCGCCAATAAAGCAATACGATATCCTGTAATCGATAAGGGTATGAATTTTAATTTGTAAATCAAATATTCGGCATGCAACTATTTAGTGTGGTATTAAAAGCTAATAAAAGCTTATCCTCTTAACAATTTCTTGCTGCCATATCTGTACAAAATTTCAACTAATTATATTTCCTAATAATATTCCCAATTTAGTTGTACTGTAACATAATTAATTATCATCAAAGATATGTTTAGAAAGGAACCGGGTTATTAGGGAATCCTTTGATGTGCGAAATTTGCGTTGTAGCATCATCTTGGGTTATATAAACATATTTCAAGTTAATGAACGTAGTACATACAAAGATGTCATCTTTCACACAAAATATAATAAAATATGAAAGCTCAGCACACAAAAAGAGGAAATCATCCGCGCAACACATCCACATTTTTTATTTTTCCGAAATATTTCAGGAATTTTGTTTTTATACAATTTGACTTATATATTTACGTTTCTTTAGATCTGTATATAAATATACGGGTCGTTTTTCAATCAGAATGGATAAACAAAGATATGGAAAAACAAGGACCAGGTAATATTTTTATTTTTCGCATATTTTCACGTTCAGAGCATTTGAGTTTATTATTACATATTATCAAAATATTTTAACCTAAAACAAAACGTGTTTGTTTTGGAATTGTTAAAAGATCAAAGTTAAATCTCATTAATTTCTATATTAAAATTGCCCGGATTCTATAAGGAAACATCAAACGCAAATCGTTATACGCACGGTAGACGGCGCCTTTAGGTAGAACGTGTTTGTAAAAAATAGGATTATATACAAAGTTTGATACAGAAATGTTTATTTACTAAACACTGTTGAAATCGCTGAAGTGTGAATTGTGTGTTGAGGAAAGCACGTGAACGTGTTTAAAATATAGTTTTTTATTTATCGGTAAACCAGTACTCAAATAAGTAAAAATCTGCAATAAAGTAGTGTAGATTGCTAATTATCCTACCCTTCATTTATTCTTATTATAATGTCATCAAGTCATTAAGATTTCATTACTCTCTTCGTTAATAATTCCTCTTAAGAATCCATAAAAATTTTATTAAAAATTCTTATTCTAATCTTTAAGCTCAGATTACACTTTTCCTGTCGCGAGACGCGTGAAACTGAATTAGCAAAACGACATGATAACAGCAAATCAAAAGGTAACTAAAATAATCATTTTATAGAGTTTTAAACATTTCTTTATAACTAGTGTTTCAGATGTTACTTAATTTTCCGTATATAAAAACCCGATGGGCAAAATGGATACATAAGTGCATGGATGCTGATCAAAAGACAGCATCCAGATCGATCAACAGAAATTTAAAGACGGTACGTCAAATTTTCAGATTGTAGTTTGTTACACGAGATGATCAGTATGTACCAAAAACAAATAATGCTAAAAGAGTAGAGGCATGCTGGCGCTCTTTGGGTCAAAAAAATGCACACAGGACTGCCGAACAGGCTCTCGTTTCCGTTTTCTGGAACGGATGTGGCAAATGTTGCAGAAAGGCAAATTGAGGAAAGAATATTCTTTGTTAATGAAGATTTCGAACTAAAATTATAGAACAAATACTTCGAAAGTTTCCAAAGGAGTGCTATTCTTGCAAGGTAATGCTCTTAAACAAGTCACTTGTTGACCTGTAAAAATCAAAGAACTCGGCTTTATAATCGTTGAACATGCACTATATTTTCTTATCTACTGTCTATATTCACATGTTGCATGTTAAGATTGTATTCGTGGGTTCTTCTAATAAAGTATCTTATAATATAAAAACTTTTGGGTTGTATAAATTTCACGGGCTAGAAGCTGTTTACATCTGGCATTAAATGGCAGTCTGTTCGTTGAGGCTTCGGATTTTGTCCGTTGCAGCCATTATTTCTTGCATATTTCAGCTTAGGGCGGTCTTATCGGATAATAATTAATAATTTTTCTTCATCCGTTTGTATATTTTAAAATGCATTTTCGAGTCTATTCGTCTAATTATTTAAAGATAATAATAGTTCTTTTTCCCCGCCTATGTATTTACATTTTATTAAATTAAATTGGCGAATGAACGTTTAAAAATTTAAAATTTGTTGATTGAAAAATTCTCGGACACGTTTGAGTGTTCATTCCTAGGTAGAATTAAACGAAGCACTGACAAGGGCATACCTGGTCCTAGAACTTGGTAGATCGGATGGCATAACCTTCCAAGTCCAGCCGCATTGACGTTGGATTCGGCCGAACAATGATCCCACTACGTTGTGGAGAAAGTTCGAAGCTAGATTAAGGATCCATCCCTTAGGAGAAGGAACCCGACGAGCGAGCACGGTCATAGCTCCGGTACTAGCCTGGAGAGCTAACAGAGGATGGATAGTAACCTCGCTCCCATCAGTGCGTACTGGTGGCATTTGTACTAGCAATTGTACACTAATTGAGCGTATCTTAATTCGTAACTCCAAAAGCAGTTTCTCACAATTATTAAAAAAACACGCGACCACCAAGTTCGGCTGTGCTACTTAGAATCATCGTGAGAATCAACCAAACCAGGTTGTTTTTAAAACTTGAACCTAGCTAACCAGTTTTGGACGAAATTTCGATTTCCACGAAATGACGATTGGTGCTGGTTTGTAAACCAGCCGCCAAAATGTTAAGAGTTGCTTTAAAGGTGTTGTCAAACGGATTTACAACTTCAGCTTAATAAATTAAACAAAAAATATAGATAGCCATTTCACAAGTAAAATTTCTAAATTCTCACAAATAAGCCTGTAATTAATTTTTTGAAGTTGAAAGATTCGAAGCGTGTGACGTCACTCGTGCACGCGCCTAATATGCACAGTATACTAAACTGCTTTGGTAGTAAACATCCGACCACAAATCAGTGTATTTGACGTGTTTGGAAGTTATTTATTGGTTATTACTATTGTATAGTTACCCATTAAAAAAGCATGCCTCGATGTTGTATATTCGGTTGCAAGAATACCAAAAAGACTGGCGAATATAATTTTTCTTATCCACATAAAGATAAAAATCTTAAAATTTACCGACAGTAGTTGCAAAAAGTGAAAAGGGTTGATTGTATCAAGAAATTTTTCCAAGAAGATTGAATGAATGGCGCGAGAAAATAATAACTATTTCTAATAGAGAATAACTTCGCTGATCCTACGTATTTGAATAATGAAAATGATAAATACGCAGCCACAATCTCTGGAAATATAGCCACATCAGAGCTTCCTTCGTTGGAGGAAGCAAAAAAGTAATTATTCCAGATATAATCATTAGATGCCCTTATCATTATTACTAAATAGAACGTATTTATAAATGTAACACTTTAATTATACGTGAAAACTAGGAGTACATGTTATTTTTACTTCTTTATAACTTATGTAAATATTTAGTTAATACAAAATATTAAAAAATTATTCCTTTTTTTTAATCAAAATAATCTGGATCTTTCCCTTCTGTTAGACGAAACCGTGTATACACATCACTATCATCGGCATATTCGCTTATTTTTGAAAACACACAAGCAGGTATTACCTTCCTTTCATTTTTTCCCAAAAGCAACCAAGAATTTTCCCAATAAATAAATTGTTTATATGATATATGCCGCCACTAACGATTGCTTAATTCGGTAAGACGTTTTCTATTAGTTTGATCCGCTCGTAATAGCATCTGGTAGCGAGAAGCTTGCAAAGTGTCTAGATTTAACACTACACTATGAAAAGATTCGTGCCAAATTATACACCAACCCATCTTTGAAATTTGAAATTTCATTTGTTTTCACGCATCAATGTGATTCATACTTTGTACTTATGAGTACAAAATTGGCAATTACACCAGGCGACGATTCCGATACTAATATTGTCTTAGTCTTGTGATAAATCGTTAACCGATGCCTCCGAATCATTCAAAGTGTTCAAATGCATATGGTGTAATTTTATCCATTATATATTAATACACTGTATCAATAAAAATTGCAATAAACACTTAAATAAACTAGAACTAAACCCTATAACTAAACGTATAGCAAGTGCTTTGTCGCATGCACGTGTGACGTCCACGGCCGCGTTCGAATCAAGCGACAACGGGTTTACAATACCTTTAAGTACATCAAGTTGAAGGGTGTGATTTCTTTCTATGCTACGCTATAAACTTATTAATATCTGCTCGTATAAAAGGAACCTTTAAAACTGAAAGACCCACTACAAAACAATAAAATCAAATTCTTCATTCAATACGTTCAATTCGGTTCAATTACTCATAGATCCAATTGATATCGCCCATCTTAAGCATTTGTGTGGTGCATTTTGACGTACGACGCACGTTGTCTGTGTTGCTAATATTAAAATATAGAAAGCGTACTAAGATTATCTATCACTCTGAGTAATAATTTCACATGATAGTAATGCTCTTATTAACTTACCTTTATAACAATACTTACTACTAGATGGGGTGATAACATAAAAGTTAAACTTACCTGAAAAAAAGATTTTAATTATTAAACATTTTATGCAAGATTTATTTATTTATTTATTTATTTAGTAATAAAAGTATAAACAGGAAAGAATCCCAAAAAACATTTAACAATGAAAAAAATTATTATGAAGATGCTTAATGATGGTGGATGGCTATTTTCAACATTTAGAAGGTCTCTAAATTTTTTCTCGATTTTAAAGTGTTCTAGACATTTAAATAAATATGAGTCACATATGATCTTGCAAGCTGACACAACTCTCATACGTATTAGTAATTCTATACTTGCTTCTATTAAATTACACAGAACAGTTCTTCTAAGTAATGTATTTCCATGCATTCGGCAACGGCAAGCGTGCACACTGGAGGTGCATGCGTAAGCGTACAGTACAGTACACGACTGGTACAACCAAAAAGTACTTCTTCAAGTGCCGTACTCTAAGACAGAGCGTTGGAGTTCCTTGTACTTGGTATTATGCGTGTCCAGTGATCACAACTATAAGAGACCTACAGGTGCTACAGCTTAAGGTGGATTTCAAACCACCCCAAATGCATTGTACTAGTTTTTTTTATTAATTTTAATGGACTTCAAGGTAAAAGGAAGTATAATATACCAAGAGACACGGCGAACCGTTCCGATGACTGACTTACATAATACCTACTAACCTAAGCTTCCTCCGAAAGTAACTTAACCTAATCTCTAAACCTAACTTAACCTCCAACCTTTCCTAATGCAACTTTGAACTAACCTGTAAACCAACATAAATTCTAAATTAACCTAACCTTTAACCTATTCTAACCTAACATTTAAACTAACCTGATCTAACTTTAAACCTAATCTAAAATCTATCCTCTGAACTAACGTAACCTAACCTTCTGACTCAATTTAACGTCTAACCTAACCTAACTCTAACTTAACCTTACGTAACCTAACCTAACTAAACGACAGTGTAGATTAGAGATAAGGTTAGGTTTGAAGTTGGATTAGGCTAGAGGTTAGATAAGGTTAGCGGTTAAGTTAGACCAGAGGTTTGGTAACGTTAGAGGTTAGATTAGGTAAGATTGTTACGTTAGGTCCGGAGAATGGCTAGGTTAGGTGAATTACGTTAAAAAGGATAATTCGATCTGTTTTCATCGAAAAAGCTCACACATACTTTACATGAAGCTTTTGGTACGCGTAACTTCCTGACCGTTCGTCTCTGGACGATAAAACCTGTACCGTTCGACTCCTTTTGATGAGTACTACCAATCAATGCTATCCTCACTCGCAGGGGCGTTGGTGTGGGTTTTTTTATCAGTTGATTTAATTTTTTTTAAGTAATAATTAAAATAGTCCAAATTAACTTTGCTCTTGATTTTAACCATGTTCCCATGGAACATTTAAGGTTAAATCAGACTCGGGCAGTTTCTACTCAAGCGCTTAACCTAACTAATTTGGCAAAAATAGTTGCCGGTATTGGGCAGTTTTAACGTTATTACCGGCGGAACTTCTTTCTTCGGTCGAATCTCAAATTGTGTGTAGTTTATTAAATACTATCTACTGATACAAAGTGGTCTCCATTTTACTACTTTTACTTTTACTGACGACCGTCGACCTATCACTAAATAGACCAATAGCCAATCAGCGACAGAAAACGTTCTTTTACTGCCGCTGAAGATCAGCGTCAAAAATGTAAATCTTTAACGTTATGTTATTAGTCGTTATTAGTTATGGTATAATAGTTATATGTTATTAGTTATTATATTGAAACACGAAATGTTATGTGTTTCTAGCGTTCGAAGAAAAATGTCATGTTTTACGTTTATGCCTAGGCAGTAAAAGTACATAAACATTACAAAAATGTACATGTACGAATGTACAAAATGTCATACATGAATGTTTTTACATAATTTTATTGATATGTAAAATTTAAATTAAAAGTACTTATTAAAATTTACCTTTTTAAAAGAGTTTTGAGAAATTAGAAAACACCATTCAAATCCAAGATAACCGCACACCGCCAGGAGAATTTCTGCTGTTGTCAAAACCAACACTTCTTGCAAAAAACATTTCTTTACAAGAACTGTTTATTCAGATTGCCCTTAACAGTCTTGTGGAAATTCTTATACTTACGCCCTCGTTTGCTATGAGAGACTGCTATAATACATAGAGTGTGATATATTTTTTATTAACTGGATTGCTCCACTCATCCAGTGTTAACTTTGTATTACTATAATCGACTTAAAAAAACTCAGAACTGAACTGAAATCAAGAAATCAGAACATAGTGTCAGAAAGTACTTTACTGGAATTTAACCTAACTCTGCAAACCGCTACATTAAAAATCTTTAGTTGTGAATCCAAAACCTTGATACCTGGAAACTGTAAAGCACTCTTAAGTATCCGCTTGAAAATTGAACTTTTGAACCTTTGTAGTTCGAAGAGTTAAGTGAGCGACAACATCAAAATGCTTGAAACCTCCAACTCTTAAAAGTCTTTGAAATTTTGATTTTTAGAACTTCTTATCTTATAATCTGAGACTTTTGATGAAATTAATAAATACGAATTTCGCAACTAATGACCAGAATGTCAAAACAGTTTAGAATATTCAATCTTTACATGCGTTAAGATTTAAGCATGCATAGTAAGCACGAGTGCGCTTGTTTCCAGTCAAATATGATGTCATCAAGAGCTAGCGGCTCCAAACAGGTTGAAAAGCGGTTCCAAACCAGTTAAAATAGCTGTTCTGAACCGGTTAAAAACAGCGATTTAGAACTGCTTTTCAGCCAATTTGGAGTCAACAACCGTTAGTGGTCGATGACGTCATTTCCTGCGCCATAACCCGCTTTGATACACTACTAGTAAGTTCGTGCTGGTTTCGCAATGGATTTCAACCATTTTAGTTTTCATTAATGGATGTGCATGTGCAGTTTTCTGTTATACAGAAAGAGAAGAGGTTTCTTTGAATACTCAAATAAAGCAGTACTGTTATCACAGAGGTAACAAAAAATGTACGTTGCATAATTCTAATTACTACATATTATAAGAGAGCCATAAAGGCAGAGGGGCGTTTAAGCGAAAGTAGAGTGCAAGAAGAATGATAAGAAAATCGGTTAAGAATCGAGATGGCAAAAACAGTACCATTTAAATGTGTTGTTAAGTTCTGAGAGATGCATCAAAACAATAACGATAAACATAATTAAGAATATTTTATTTAAGAATAATATGTAACATTCTTAGTTCTAAAATGTTTAATATTAAGAGCAATTAGTCTACTATTAGTTAACAATGGTGAGCAATTTTACAAAATTATACTGGTCATATCATCCCTCTAGGGTCTAACAGTATCAATGATCCACTGTAAATGCGATGAAATGTTTGCATAAATATTCAAAGCACCTTCTCCACATCGTTGAGCAGTGGGAAAAGATAAAACACCCTCCAGCTGCCATTGGTTCTTGCGTTTTGACATTAACGGTGCACTTGAATCGTCAGCGCAAGATCCATTAGCTCCCTCGCTGAAACATATGTGGTACGTGTCGCTGACTGCTCCTTCTAGATTAATCTCGGCATTTTCTATACATTGCTTCAAGGGAGAGACAGTACCAATACCCCTTTTCTTTATTTTCGATTTCAGCTCAACGTCGGGTACTAAAAAATAATAATTTTTTTAAACAGCCTGTAAAATAGTGTTTTCAAGAGTTTCATAAGAATTTTATGCAAGATGAATATAAGTTATAATTAATTGTATTACGATTCCATTACGATCGGGGTGAAGGAACATCCCTCATAGCTTGTGACCCGGATTGCTTTGATAGTATGGCTAGAATTTAGCTGAACCTAAGCGAACTGCACACTGAGTGGAGATTTTTATCAAGCCAAACATCGCATTGGCCCGATTCCTACGCTTTTACTTCCATATCCAAAATGAAGGTAGGGTTTAATTTTTCCCGTTGTGAGAAATCTCCAGTTCGGTCGGGATTAATAAGATTCAGCATTCCAACCATTAATCCACCGAAGCTGGTGATTCGCAATTAAGGGCATATTAATTATGGTTAAGACGGTGTAAAAAAAGGTAATTTTACATTTTAACTAATAAGAGTCTACGATGACAGGACCTTTTGGAGACGGAATAGTCCGGGAAATCTGGAAACCCCAACTATGATAAAAATAAATGGACAAGGAGAAGCTAAGAATCAAGAAAGAGGCATTTATGAGGATTATAAAGACGCTGAGAAAAATGTTATTTGAACAACCCTACAACCCACCTTCTTCTTTTGTAAATAATTTTATAATAATTTGTGTATAATATATAATAGTGTATAATTTGAAAATTACAACCTGTCCCACACAAAAAACCGGCAACCGACTGACCGGCTTTTCAAAGCCGGTTACAAACGATCTCAACCGTTAACATGTGTGATGTCACTGTTTAAATAAGCGTTTTGTTAACGATTGATCGCAAATAAACGCTTCTAATCTCTAACCTAACCTCCATTGTCCTTCAGCGATAGTGTTTTAAAGAGAGGAGAGGAGACACTCTAGTATTTAGAGAACCCAGCAAGACCAGCCATGTTAATATCTGAATATCACGTTCTGATGTGCATAACAAAATAATGGCCAGGCTCCGATGTTTCCTAGACTCGCCTAGATGGTTCGAGAAATCCTCATAATAATTTAGGTATCTCAAAAAATACATTAACTTATCAAAACGTCCCATAGACCATAAAACGGATTACGCACCAAAACCATCCAAAACTATTTTAGTTTACACGTCAATAAAATCAACAAGTTTCAAGAAGAATTTTGTTGATATATGCCTTAAAGAATATAGCAACCGTCTGAACTTGTCAGGAATTCTGTCTTGGGAATTCCAATGAGTTTTAGAAAATTTAAATGAGCTAGAAGTACTATGGTATGAATTCTGCACTGAGAACGTAAATAATTTAATGAAATCATTTGGTGATAACAAAGTAATTACTGGGAATTTATAGTAATTATAGAGAATTGCAGGAAATTTTGAATTGGAAACAACTATGGTCAATTTACAGGTATTTCAAGAAATTTAGAAGAAATTTCTAAATAAATTCTCAAAATACACATATGAAATTGTGGAGAATTTAAATGTATTTCCAATATTTTAATGAAATTCTTGGGAATTTAAAAGAATTATAAATAATTTAATAGAATTGGAAGGAATAATAGACAAAATAAACTCCCTAAGGAAATGCTTAGGAATTTTAGAGGAACGTTAGTTGCAGTGGTATAGTACCATTATTCTAACCATTAGGTTAGAGAGAAAAAAGTTGTTTAAAGCCGCACCAGCTCGAAACAGGGCCTCCATTTTCTTACAACTTATTAGGAGACTAGAGAACTAGAGAACCTTCGGTTCAGAAACTCCAAATTCTAAGAACACATAGACTACTAAACTTATGGCCACTTCTGTCAAGAATTTTGAAAGATGTATAGACGGTGTCCTAAATAAAGTAGTAGTGACAAATTTAGAAAAGCTACTGAAATGGAAATTGTATGCAATCGCAAAACTTAGTTTCATTTAGTTCCTCTGGCGCTCGTGGGTGAATATTTGATTAAGCTGGATTAGTCTACAAAACACTTTAAATAAATCACAAGAAATCCATCGAAATTGGAGAAAAAAAATTTAGTGTCTCAGTAGAGGGGATACTAGTCTGCGCCATGTCATCGCAGTTATTTTCTCTATAATAATATCTTCGAGTTAATATTTCAAACAAATCAATATTTACTAATCTTGCAAATTCTTAAATTCTCACGAAAATCGAATTTGCATTATAGCAAAATCACTTACTCCATTCAGTGGTCCCCCATCCGGTAGTAGTAAGCATGTCTCCAATTTGCGCCCTGTAACCTATATCCGGCAAACAGATTGGCCGAACGTAATCTAAAAGCAAAACAGTGTCAATAAATTTTACGCTAATGGCTGATCAAAAGAATAACATACCTGAAAAGCTAACCTTGTTGGCTAGCCGAATCAAAGCTATGTTAAAGCTAACCCCTTTGATGTCCAATGCATAATTCGGATGCAATATAGTCTCTTCGACGGGAACCTTAATAACAGCTTCAGAGCACTCATCGTAATCTTTATAACTTACACAGTCTAGGGATGTATCGGTGTTATATTCGCCCAGTCTCACAGATGTTCTGTTTATTTAAAACAAAAAAAAAGTAAAACAAAAAAATTAAAAAAAAAAGTATGCCAGTTAACGCTTAAAATGCGTACTAATTTTTTAGTGTGAACCATCTGGGAAATATAAAAACATTTGATCTTGACCTATAAAAAAAGTTTACAATATCTTTTAATATAGATTCCCCTTTATTCATTTATTATGCATACTAAATTCGCACCCTACCTCCCATAAAATAAATTTTTCCGACCACACACAAAACGCTTCATTGTTAGTGTGTCGGTGCTTTTCAGAAAAGTTTCCAAAGCACACACAGGAGCATTCAAACAACGAGGTCAAGGTTGACAAAGAACCCTTTTTCGATTTAGGGGCATCTACGCATCTCATCTTTGTAATTATTAATTAACTTTTGAAGAAACAAAAGAAAAAATGATTATAACCTAGAAAATACAGTTTGTTAGAAATTTTCAGAAGCGCCTTTCATTTCAAATGTCAGTTATTCTTTATGAATGTTTAAGGGCTAGAGAAGTCAGAAAAGTGCATAAATGTTTAATCCCATAATTCTGTCAGCATAATCCAATAATTCTGTGACTATCAGCGATTGGCATTAGAGACCTTGAGTGAGGTCACGTCTTTATGTTAGAGGTAGCAAAGGAAATAAAATAATTTTTTTCTTTTACTCAAATAAAAAAGTTTCCGTCTAATTTTCCCCAGAGTTAAAAATTTACAAATGGAAAATCATCTTTCAAGAAGATTCGGAAGAGTTCCTCAGGGAATGACATCGAGAGAATTTCCAGGGGTGCTTTTTGAAGGTTTGGTAATTTATGTGCATGATTCTAAATTGCACAAAGAATGTAATTAAAAATGATACGAAAACAGTTTATCATTACGGAATTGCCGGAAATTAAAGTAGAAAGAGGTTTGCTAAATTCGTGTTTGAATTGACCCACTAAGATAATTGTTTCGGACCACTTTATCAACCAAATTATTCGCAAACATTGAAATGGAAATTTAATTAAAATTGATTCTTCGTATTAATAAAGTGTAAATATGGAAGCTATTAACTAAATAATATTATTTTGGGAGAGAGAGCACGCCAAAGTCGATATACCGGGTGCCTAGCCACTGATGTAACATAGATTTTTTGAGTAAAGTTCTTGAATTGCATACTGGTATATACAATCAGTTTGGAACATTTCGTGCTAGTAGAGGGCATTGAATCGTCTGCCATAGCTATCACAATTGTTAAATTGCGTTTCTGTAATAAAGCACAAAAATAAGCTGATTGGACAACCAGGATGTAGAAATGTTAACACAAAAGCTTAATTATTGTACACGTTTCGAATCAATTGATAATAATATAAAGGGACAATAATATAACAGTCAATACGGTTTCTGCAAAACGGTGCACTATACTACCAGCATTCATTAATAGAAAGTCTCTAGAAATCTACTGCACTGTTGAGATTTAAAAACTATTATTATAGAGCCATGGCAAAATGTTTAGTTTTAATTGTTCTTACGTTTGAATTGTGTGACACAAGCATATTTTCAGTTCAGCTATTTTACAGCCACCTCAATCAAAATTTGAAAGACTCCCAAACGAAAAATACTCTGAAAAACTAACAACTGCTGATGCTAACAAACCAGATAAACATGATGTTTAAACAGATGTTTCAAAGTGATTTAAAAATTATGTCTGCTAAGATACCTTCCTAATTTCTCTAAAATACCTCAAAAGGTATTTGGCTTTCGCTTCTTATAATCGTCATATTGGAGTATCAAATTGGAGAAAGTTTCCCTAGTAATCGCAACAGGTAGGCTGTTTCAATTAGGATTGGGTTTTTGTACTTGTACGGAAAATCATGAAAATAATAAACTTCGGTAAAATGTAACCTATCATCGATATACAGATCTAAGATGGCCGACTTCTGTTTTTTTAATTGAACACCCTGTATATTTTTGCATACTTGAATTTTACGGATCAAAATTAGTATAACCACAATAACATTTAGAATTCTATTCAGACGGTTTTATGCCGAGAAAAAGGTAACATCGTTACCGAAGTAGGTATTGGCAATTAGTCAAACACAATGTGTGGTTAGGAGACACCGTTAAATATGGTATTGCGATAAACCACAGTGCTTACAATCCATTATTGATTGTTTCCTATTGTATACCACGAAGTTCTATGTTCCTAAAAGAAATGGTCTCATATCCAAAATTATTTTCAACTCATGACTCGATATGATTGTGCAACTGATCTTATTGTGTAGAAATAGCGAAACGCCATTTAATGATGATGACAAATATTCCAAATGACATTCTATCGGCAATTAAAAATTAATTTTCTATTAGTGCCTATAAATATTGTAGTAATAATAACCTGTAATTAAATTAGTTTAAAATCGTTATATAGTTTCATAATTTGTGTTTGTGTAATTAGTTTTAGTGTTAATATTTCTCTTGTTAATAAACAGTTAAAATAGCACTTTATTATTTAAAAAGAACGTTACAAGACAATTAAATATAAAATAACCAAGAGATAGTGCCAATTAATTGTATATTTTATAATATCAAAATTACCATTAAAATTTTAATATTGATTACTTGATTTTAGTCAACATTTATTGAAATTTTTGAATCGTTAAATTTCTTTTTTATAAACGATTAATTTAAAAAAAACATCAAATGTTTAACAACTAAACACCAATTAAAGATTGTTAATTTAGAATAAATTAATTATGAATTGATTATATCATGAATTACAATTATTTTTAGACCTTTAAAAATATTTTTTTCAAATATTACGCACTTATATCACTTAATAAATATTTAATTAAAAAAAGTTTATCCTTTTTATTGATCACAATCCTTTCCTTTGGATAAGTTGGGATTTAATCATAAAATTATATATAAATTTAAGCAAAAGATGGTGCTAATTAATTGTTCTTAATTATCTATATTTTTTAATATCAAAATTTCCATATAATAAAAAAAATTAATTTAATTTTAATTGTTCCATTTAAAATTTGTTGAAATTTTTGAAACGTTAAATTTTTTTTATAAACGATTTATGTTGAATTTTTTTAAATGATTGAAATTTACACAGCAATTAAAGATTTGTTAATTTTATAAATTAAGAACTACTATTGCCAATATTATAAATTACAATCATTTTTAATCCCATTACAAACCTTTCTTTATTCCAATTAAAAGTATATAATAAATAATTAATACAAAAAATAATAAAAAACATTGATTAATCGTAACCCTCTATTTTTGATAAATGGGAAGTTAACCATAAAACCAAACAAGAATTTAACCAAAACATGGTGCTAATTAATTGTTCTGTATTTTATACTATCAAGATTTCCATATAATAAAAATATTCAATTTAATTTTAATTGTTCGATTTAAAAAATTTGTAAAAATTTTTGAAGCGTTAATTTTTTTTTATAAACGATTAATGTTGAAAACTTTTTAAATGATTGAAAATTATCCAGCAATTCAATATGCTTAACTCTAGAAATTAATAACTATTGCTGCCAATATTAAAAATTAATAAATAATAAACTAATAAATAATAATAAAAAAAATGGTTGATCGTAACCAAGATCGTAAGAATTTAACCAAAAGATAGTGCTAATTAACTACTGTTCTATATTTTATAATATCAAGATTTCCATATAATGAAAAATTTATTCAATTTTCACTGTTCGATTTAAAATTTGTAGAAATTTTTGAATAGTTACATTTTTTCTTTATAAACGATTAATTCTGAAAACTTTTTAAATGATTGAAAATTACACAGCAATTTAAAGATCGTTAATTTTAGAAATTAAGAACGATTGTTGCCAATATTATAAATTAAAATTGTTTTTAATCCATTACAATTATTTTTTATTTCAATAAAAAAATATTTAAATAATTTAAAAAATAAATAATAAGAAAAAGTGTCCCTGTTGATTGATCGTAACCCTTTCCTTTTGATAATTGGGAATGTAATTATAAAATTAAACAAAAAATTAACCAAAAGATTTAATTGTTTTTATATGTATATTAAATAATATCAAAATTCTCCTTAAAATCCTAACTTCAATTGTTTAATGTGAATCAATTTTCTTTATATACGATAATGTTGAATTTTTTTAAATGTTTCAAAATTAAATAGAAACTAAAATTGTTAATTTAATTAACAAGTTATAACCATTAGAAAAATTGTAGGATTTGTTATGACTTCAAAACAAGTTGTTTTGTTTTGTTATGTTTACATTGCTGATTCTGCAACTTGCAGCATGATCCTTTTTACAATACAATTTTATGAGGTCAGTCACTTAAATGATAATTCCGCGAAAGTCGATAATTAAGAATATAATATTGGTATAGGTCAAGTCATTGTAAACCATGACGTAAAATACGCCGGACATCTGGAGTTCTCCTTATTAAAATATTTAGTAATTTAATTAATGTAGTCAAAACAAAGCATAATTCGTCCAGGGGATCCTCGCATTGAATCAAGGATATTATAATCTAAATCTAAATGCTTTTTAAATTAAATTTAAAACTGACCACACTAATAAAAATACCCTTTAATCTAATTAACTTAACCCTATTAGGAAATCAACTGTTGTTTTTAAAAATTGGCGAAGATATTCTCTTATAAATCAGATTTATTTTACAGCTGTTATTAAACCTTGAATTGATTTCAAGTTCTGTATAAGCACTGCTGCATTGACAAAGTATTTTGTCTATTAGCTCTCAAATTTTAGCTCGCGCTAATAACAGTTATTTAGTATCACCATAAATACGTTTACAGTTTTACACGTACTTTTCTAAAACCGTCGCGTTAAAAATACTAAAAATTTTAAGGTTCTCTAATCAAAAAACGTAAACCGAATGCTGCACTACCCTTGTGATTGATTGTGATGATTAATTTTTTGAATTAATGGTAAATACGTACCTCTCTAACACTCCGCTTTTTACTCTGTGTAAGGTTACGTTTAAATTAAACTAAATAAAATCCCGTTACAACCAGATGGATTGTAAAAATTAAATACACAATTTTGTTTATTTAAGTTTTGTATAAAGTACAATTCGTCATCTTGCTCTGCATTTTAGTTCAGCATGAGACCCCTATGTCAACGAAGTGCATTTACAATTTGATCTGTAATAGTACAATGTAACACAAGTGGGCGCTTGAAAAGAGTGAGTTTGGACAAACAAGGACGCAAAAATACACAATGAAATGTGATCTTATCATGTTTGTGTGGCTTTAAAATTTCAAAACTGCCACTTATTTTATACAGTTAAATTTATCTTTTAGCGCGTTATACGTAATTTAATTTTATACATTTTTCTAAAAACGTACGGTCAAAATAATTAAAAATTCTTATTTTCTCTAATCAAAAATCTTTATTAAGATTTTTTGTTCCAAATACCATCAGAAATGCGCTGATCAAGACTGGTGGCATACCTTGTGAACCACCCTGTATATAGATATACTATACAAGGCTAGGTATAAGAACTATGGAAGCACGCAAGGAACAAGAATTCGATCTACTTAGCCATGACGAAACTATTGACATGCGTTGCTTGGCAACACAAAGAATGACATTCTTCATCTAATTGTGTGTCGAATTTGATATTGCTAGCAATAAAACTTGGTATATACACTTTCAGGGGATAAAAATAATTAAACGACGCATGCTTGTGCGATATGTCAAAATTCGAGCAAAAGCTGCAAATCGTAGAGACTAAATTATTCTATTCTCGGGCTCAGAAGAACTCTCAGAACGTGGGATTAAATGTTGGTTTTTCAACGTTTGTAAGTTTTCTGCTTTTTTTGTTAAGTCAAATTAATTTGTTTAAAACATGATTTCAGGTTACCATTAAAACAGATTAAAGAATAAATAGTATCTAAGAGCTAGACAATGTATTAATCAGAAAGATACGCAAAATAAGGTAGGATTCACATACAACTGTTGACTATATCAAAAGCAAAGCAATTAATCTTTCGCTGACGTGAAAACCGAAGTCACTAAAAAGAATTATGAATTGGAGGCCGCCAACCAGAACGAAACGAGAACTGCCTAGAAAAGAAGGGCAAGCCAGAAGAAGGGCAGAATGAAGTCTTTGAAAACTTTCAATCAGTATTTGTTCATTTTTTCACTTGATTTTCAAATGAAGCTTTTAGTCTACATAGAACGGCTCTTTTTGAAAGGAGCTTCAGCTATCAAATTTCCAAACTTTATAACTCTTTACCTTTAGACTTAATAGAACTATCTGCTCTAAGCTTAAAAAACAATACAAACAATTTCTTCTAAGTCAACAGTTACAGCTTCAGCATCAATAATTACAAATTTAATGCAATCAATTATTACCATTTTGCGCACCACTTCGAATGGGATTTCACACCTTATATATTTTTTAGATTTATTTTTTTTTTAATTTTCAGAGGTTGATTCGTAAATTATTCTGTTTGAATTCGCACCGAGCTTAACTTTACTTTTTTCTCTAAATTTTTATTGTTATTTTTCAAGGTTTTAGTAGAAGAGCAAGCTTGCAGCTTGAACTACGCCTTGTGGTTTCTGCAAACAATGTTTTATATTTATTTTCCTTTGTTTACTTTTGTATTGTTTGTGTATTGTTTATATCAAATAAAGACGTTTATTATTATTATTATTATTATTATTTATTGAGAAGAATATGGAGAGCTTCAATAAAATCAAAAATTAGTGATTCTTTCAATATTAAATTATTACTGCTTCTTCTTTCTTTAATTATGTAAAAGTTCTTTGTTACATACACCACAACCACCCACTATTATTAAAGTGGCACGTATTAATTTTTTCTTCCTACTCCTATTTTAAAATTACCCTACCAGTACCAGAGTGCGCATTGTACATAGCCAACCATTTTAAGATAAATCCTAATAGTCTATGCAACGAACATTTAACTTGTAATTAAAATACTAATGTCGACTGCATGCACATTCACCGTACAGATTATACATCCTGTATAATGAGTAAGTGTGTCATTTCACGAAATTACAGCCACCAGCGTTTCACATTAAAAAGGGCGTAATTTCTATGCGGTTTTAGTAAAATCGATAGCAGCTCCTAAAGGATTACTTTCTACAGCTTCATTCCTTTATTTAATTATTGATAATAATTAAAAATAGCTACATAAGGAAGTCGCTTTTAATACCGAAAACTCTTTTTTTATGAAGGTCGTGTTAAGTTAGTAAATACAGTTTATTTAAAGCCTGCAGAGAGTTATATAGAATAATGCTTTCAGCTGAAAATGATGCCCGCATCAGGTGTAACTAAAAAGAAAATTGTTTCATCTGCGTGCGTATATACGGTGTGCGCATTGCCAACAAAAGCAAATTAACGGCCTGAATTAACTTAGGACGTTTATTTTGTGTTTTATATGCGTCAGCGAGTATTTAAAATAATGTTTGATATTTTCAGAACTTAGGGGTTTGTCAAGTTGTGTTAAGTTCAATGTAATAAATAACGCTTGTTATTTACTTTGGTACGATGTATTATGAAACCATGTTCTAACTAAAATCGAGCTTGAAAAGGATACATCATCAAATACCTTTTTATCATTATGATTTTTTCATTTCCTTGTAGGTATATACAGCAAGAATAATTTTAAAATTCCAAGTCAATAGATACGAACCACTTTTCAAATGTGTATTTGGGATCTCGTAATACACTTCAAGATAAGTAAATCATAGTACTAAAAGTTAGTACTACTCCCTTAGGGTACTCTTTTATTTACATAAATTTTTTGGCATATGATTTATCCACATCATCAACTGTCCTACTAATCAAAATAGTTATCGATATCCATTTTGATAATTATATACTGTGTACAAAAGGGTTGGAATAATTCATTATCTCGAAAACTATTTACTAATTGGGTTGCTACAAAAATTTGCGTAATGAGATTTTGAGCTATGACTTTAAATGGAACACCCTGTATATTTATGCATTTTTAGTTACAAGTGGAACTATTAAGTTTTTGCTAATAGTCACAAGCACGTTGTTATGGTTTCATTACGTGCCTGGAACCAAAATGGGGAACAATTTTTAGGTAGCAGATACGTGGCTGCGTAGTAATTGCTACTTTCGTGGAACTTCTTTTCTTCTCTTTTCTCTTTGACACATCGTATCGCATGGTTACTCTCTCTTACTCTTATAACTTAACAAATATTCATTTTCTATACTAATGCTGCGATCGTGTCACAAAATGGATTACTATTTTATTTGTAATACGTACTTAATAATACAAAGAGCGATGAATTGTTTGATTATTTTGTCATTCCAGTAAACCAGAATTATAAGCCATTGCAACTTTTCTGTTGAATGTGATGATGATAGGTCGAAAAATAACAACGCGCCTTCTTTAAATACATTTTTTTAATAAAAAATGTCTTTAATAAAATATGACAAAAATACTTATAACTTAATACACATGATAGAAATCATTTTTATATTATTCCTTATTATGTTATGTTCTTTTGTGTTTAAATAAAAGATACTCAATTATGGTCATTAATTAACTTTATTAATAATGAGTGAGCAGGGAGCATTACATACACAATGCATCATACACTGTACAGGATCTGTGTCCTCCAAGCCGACTCAAGTGGTACTGACGGACGAGCCAGGATTAGCTAGTTACATCACTACAAATAAATGTTGCCAACTTCAAGTTACATACATAATAATTCCTAAGCCACAGTTTGGCACCAATTTGTTATTTTTATTGAAGGTTATGTAGTAAAACATCTAATAACAATCATAACAAATTGCAAATTGATTAATGGCCTCCAACATTTTACAAGTAAATATGGAGATGGAGTAGTTTACAAAAAATTACTTTAAAGTGATTTTCCTAGGTAGCAAAAACGCAAGTTTTACTTTCAATGCTACTGTAAGGATCCATTACTTTAAAGCGTTAAACAATGATTTCAGGCAGGTGCTAGGAACTTTTTAGTACTACTTTAAAGTTTTAAAAACTTTAAAGTAGCTTCGGGCAAGTTACTGCTACAATCATAATAGCACTTTGAAGTTGCAACGACTTTAAAGAAATTATACTAAGTTGCAATACCGTTCCATATACTTTAAAAGTTACTTAGAAGTATTGGAACTACATAGTTCCAATAAACAGTATAAACAACTACACAATTACTAAAATATTCCGAATTGAAGTAATTAAACCTATAAAGTCATTAATTTAGTTGTAGTTACGTAACAGCTACTCAATCAAAGTTCCAATCTCAGTTACTGCTACTTAGATGATGCTTGGGAAGTGAATTGGGATTGTTGACAATGTTAGAAATTGATAAATATTATACGTACTGTCGCTATTTTTGCCTCTTACTTTGAGAAGTCCAGCATGTGATATATCAAAATAATTATGTTTCATTTTTTAAATAGTTTTGTCAGTTCATAATCGTAAACGAATAAAATTTTATAAAATTTTGACTTCGCTAATACCTATTAAGGATTTGTTTATTTTTTCATTCGAAATCTTTTTCTGTGGTAAACTGGTACATCAAGTTTTTTATTTGTATATTTATGACAATTGAATATGGTGACAGGGTGTGTACGCAAGAGGAAGAAGATGAACAAATACTTTAGTCATAAGTAATGTATGACATAGTGGAACATGTGGCTTTATAGTTAAATGTGAGGCTCTCAAAATCATGTGGATTCAAAAAATCGATGTATTTCAAATTTTTGCTCCCGCTACTTTAGTACACTAGTTGTGATGGTCTATTGCCAAATTAGCCTAAACAATATGATCGTCGCTGTGTGCTTTGGTGGTCTTGTTCTTGTGATAATGTGGCATCAAAATTCAATATTTAATTTTTTCCAGTTCAATGCACTATCGTAATATAATTATGTACTACAGATATCATAATGATCTAAGGCCCGGTTTCACCAACAACAAATCTCTCAATAAAATCCATGTTTTGCGTTTCACCAACACTGAATAGCACTATTCAAGGGTTAAATCAACAAATAAGTTAACTGACGAAATATCTCCAGTTAAATTACTATTTAGAGATTCATAACCTCACAGTGAAACCAATAAACAGTACGTTTGTCCCCGTATTTATATTAAATTCACAGACAGTTACTACAAATTGCGAGCGTTAGAATAATTTAAATATTGTATATACAATACAATGCGATTCTAACAAAGTATGAAACTATAAACATAAATATTTTATTAAATGTTAAAAGAAATCCTGGAATACGTCAATTTTTATGTTTGATGGGATATATTTTAGTTGAATTGTTCTTTTTAAATTGTGTTTTGTTTATGAATTATGGCGATAGCAAAGATTTTCTAAATAGAAACTCCTTTTTATGCTGAAAAAGTGTACAATTCTAAGACCAAATATACCTACTACAAAGAATTTCGAAAATTGAAATTTTGGAGATACTCTCACTGCTTTTAAAGTTTAAAAACAAAAATCAAATAACAATCAAGAGTTCAAAGTTTTAATAAAGTAACTTTGTAAAGCACTGTCATAATTTTAAAGCTAACACAATTGCTACATGACTACTTGATTCAAAGAATCTTTTAATAGTGTCACAAACGGAAATATTTACACTTAAATATTTTATTCAAAACTCAACTTCTCTTCCGTTTGTAAAATATAGCGTGCAAGGCCACATTCAGTTACCCACGTTAGTCAGCAGCTGCAATCTCGCTATCGACAACTGGGTGCCATGTGCGCGGACACCTGCCAGGTCTTCTCCGAAGCGCGCTCGCTTCGCCCACCATTTCATTCGTTGGCATGCAACTTATTACTCAGTACATGCGAGGTAACCCACATGAATTGCAAGCAGCTGCACATTCCATCGACAACACTTCCGCACAGCTGCCGATTCGTACCAGGCACCAGCAGCGCGAATGCCGTCTACCCACAAGTCTGCTGCCAGGAAGCATGAACTTCCTTAGTTGCATACTGAGAACTTCTGCCTACTGATTCCCACTACGATACTAATTACTTCCTCGTTCAGCAGTATATAACCAGCTTGCTTGAGCTATTCAAGCCAGTCAGTGTCCATGGCTCGAACACAACAAGCAAGCTGGTGAGTACCTTTCAATTATTTTCTGCTTAGTGCCTAGTTGAGTGGCGGCGCTTAATCGCCCACTCTGTGCGAAATTATGGGGAGTTGTGTCCAGGCTTCCCAGCTTAGTTATAATTACTAGGAGGCTAGCTCCTATGCTTAGTTAGTAGATCTAGTGCTAGAACAGCGTTGGTTCCGACCTCCCCTGTATTGTATTAGTTTAGGAGGACATGTACGTACTCACAATATGTATGTACTCAACATGTATGTTAACCTTTTGTACTCTCTTTATTGTCTTTAGTATATAGTTGTTTTTTACAACTTGTGTTTGATTTATCTCTACCTCTGACTACGTCCTCCAGTCACGAAAACCCCACGTGACAATAGCAAGCCTACAACAAAAACCGCATAAACAAATAGAACATAAACAAACGAAGATCAGGTTAAATTGTATTGGTGTCCAATTTAAATTCCCTAAAAATCAGTCTAGGGACACTAGATTTTGTAAACAGTAACGGCGCATTCACAATGAACTTCGCCTTATTCATCGAATAACTAACTACGTATGCAAAGGTGTTGGTGAAACAGTAATTTGGTTAACCTGAGATTAAATCTTATTCATAGAATAACTATTAATTGATTTATTTAGCGTTGGTGAATCCGGGCCTAAGATAGCAAGGCTAATATGATGCTACTCATATTTAATTCTTTATTTTTCTCAGTGTAAATGCATAGGATAGCTGCCGTAGATCAATATGAAACCAATAGTACATATATTTTGTTTATAGAATTACCATCTCGAATTGGATGAAATCAATTGAAGTTTTGAAGTTTCTATTAAACTTGATAAAATAACATTTTTGTGTACTTAATACATAAGAACCACTTTGATTGTTAGAAAACAGTAAATAAATTTGGTACTTTTCCGCTTAGCAACACTGTTCCAGTTAGCAACAACCAATTTTACAGTTAGCAACATCCTTTATGGATGTTATTTGTTTACTAGTTGCTATCTATAACGTTGTTATCATGATAAACGTTAAGCTTACGCGCTCGCTCGCTCGCTACTCTTGCACGAGAACTAAAAATTTACACGCGCTGGAAAAAATTCTTTTCTTAACTTGTAGAACAATCTACTATTGTTTCTGAGTATCAATTAATATATCAGGAATTGCAAGTATATCTAATGGTATCAGCAAGTAGAATGTCACACAAGTCAAGTTAATCAAAATGTCTTAATCTGCGCTTTCAACTATTGTAACTGTTTATAAACGTTGCCTTCATGCAATCCTAAATGTAGATCTGCTGCTAAAAATAGACCAGCACAGGTGCTATGGACACCTGCGTCTCGTCTTGGCCACATGCAGGAAAGAGACCTACTTGCGATACGAGTGTCCTAGCCATGTGCAGCAAAATCGATTAAACAGTGACCCTACACGTCTCTGCAGTTGTCACACGCCGACACAATCCTTGATGCTGCGACGTCTAAAATTGCTTAGGTCAGGACATAAAACGTTGGTCATTTAACTTTTTTCTTGGAAGTCTAAAAGGATCCAAAAGGTTCCAAATTGTTTTAAATTTTACGAATCTATTTCTGAATTGAATTGATTGACCGATAAATAATGAAAATGCAAAAAGGAAAATAACAGATGTAACATTTCCAAGTCGGTATGTAATAATGGCGATACTAAAGAAAGACAGTCGTGAAAAGAAGGCGAATATTATTCTTTAGACGATTTGTCATTGATTCAGAATTTCAGTTCACCTTGTATAACAGTATTTCAAAAATGAGGAGCTGAGTCAGAAAGACACATTGAGATTCACCTATGATTATTATCCAGGATAATAATAATAAAGCTTTTGAAGCAATATTGACTACATTGAATGGACCGGTAGTTCAGCGAAGATCAGGTATGAAATGCTTGCTACAAACTGTTTGTGATTCAACTGACTTTTTTGTTTATGATATATTTCACGCCTTTATTCTACCATTTTTCTTTTTACACTTTAATATTCTATTTGGGACTGATTCACAAGCAACATATCGATGGCACACTAGGAGACCATCCGTTTTCACGTGGACTTCATCCGTGAACCCAAAGATAAAAATATCAAACATACTGCTACCCATTTAAACAACCAAATTCAGGTTTTTGTGATCGACTAATACACTTACCTAAAGTGTTATAAAGTAAGAACAATTAATCGATTTCCTTCTTTTTCTCTTTGTAAATAATTTCACTTATCTACCAACCAATATTTGTTTACAATCATTTACTTGTCATTTGCTTATGTAGATGCCCCCGACAACTAACTGCATTTCGTTAATAATTAGATGCATTCAGATAATTACATATATTGTTATTGAATTGTAATATTACTGTATGTTTTTGTTAATTGATTCAAGGAAGCGATTTTGGGAGTTGAAGTTTAATTCAGTACAATATTTGGTGTTATTGATTTATAACTACTCGATTTTACGCCAAGGCCTTAGCAATATCTAACAGTTTCTATTTTATCGCGAACGTTAATTGACAGTTTTGAAATGATTTAGGAAATTTCATTAAGAGGGTTATACATAGTTAATTAGTTCTAAACAGTTACATTTATATTTATATTTATACCTACATTTTGGTTAATTTTATTATCCGACGTTACATTACTGAATTAACATAATTGAGTACATTTGTTGACAGTTTTACTTTAAAGGCATCAGTTTGCTGTTTCATAGCCGTACTAGATGAAAATAAATCTTGATCATACTTTAAAATAGTATTTAAAAAGAAACTGCGCTCTACGCCTATTGAATCCCCTCCCACCCTCAAATCAGAAAATTTTGTCGACAACAGTATTTTTATAGGAAATGTTTTTTTACGAAATTACGCAAATTTTATAAAATAAATCTTAAATAGAAAACATCTATGGAAATTTTCACACGTTTAACTCAACATTCATGAATAAAGAATGATAGTGAAAACAGAAAATTAAAACTAGAATGGAGATAAATGTTGGATGTAAAAATAGACCGTCCTAGAGTAAGAATAATACCTTTTGAGGTAAATAATCTAATAAAACGTTGGTTATATTTCAAACGGCGCTTTCTAGTAAAAAACTTACACTTTAAATCCTGTATCAGCGTCTGTATTATTTACACATATCGCAGTTGTGACAACGTAATTAGAGTTTACCAACGTTCCCAAACAATGTTGTTGATCCTTCACTGTATCATTTTCATGTATCAACAATACCACCCAAGGGAACTCATCTATAGCTGTATCATTCTGGTTATAAAAGCGATCGTCTGTATGCTGATATCCACAATACCTTCTGTTAGACACAAGAGACTTCGGTTTTTCTTTCGCAGTTGTGGAAATGACGCTCGATGTGGTAGTGAGAGGCGCGATGGTGGTAGTGCTAGTTGTAGTACTAGCTGCATCAGCAATTATAGTAGAAGTAGTAGGAGTAGCACTCGTGAAAATCTCCTCTTCTAGTTTATGTCGTTGAGTAACTGCAGCCGGTAGAAAATACGACAAGGTGCCACAGCAAACGTAGCGAACATTTCCTTCTTCTGTTTTACAAACGGATTTCGCAGCAAAATCAATTACTGTTTGGTTTAGGGATTTAACGCCATCGAAAATAATCGAGCATGATTCCAGTTTAACACATTTTCCGTTTTCTTGATGTGGCGTAATACATGGGCGGATTTTCAAGTAGGAAGACGTGCCGCAGCAAACATGATGAACGTTCCCTTCGGTTTTACAAATGGATTTCTTTGTGAAGTCGATAACTGCATCGTTCAGAGTTTTAATACCATTGTTTAGAATCGGGCAATTATCTAATGGCACACATAATGCATTTTCTTGGTTTGGTGTTACGCAGTGATTTGGTGTTATACCTTAAATAAATACAATACACGTGTAATATAATTTTTTTATTTTTATTTTTAATATTTGCTAGAACAAAGATGGCTTTACTGAGACTTTTTATAAAATATAATAACCACAAGAAAACTGTTAGTAGCAATATGTTATATTTTGTTTTATATTCACACAATTTTTTACCTAATGTTCAACTCAAACGACAACTTTTACAGACTTTTCTTATTTTCCGAATAAGAATATTGCCACAGGAATACTTTTTGAGATGCCACATTAATTCTGTGTGTTGTATAACTTGCATCTTCTGTTTTTAGTAGATATATTCAAATTAGGTACGTAGCGCTCATAAGCATGGGAATTGCAATTAAATTAAATGCCTGCACGTAGTCTTACCTATATTACTGGTGCAGTCATAAAGCAAATTTAACCAACACCTAGCGATGGCGCTTTATATAGCAAACCTATGTAAGGGAGCTAGCTGCCGGTGTCAGAAGCACTGAATTGTTACGGATAAATTGTTTCTAGGGTTACAAGCAATAATAAAAACTGAGTGATGGGGTTAGTAAATAAATTAAACTAGTAAATAACACGAGGAGAAAAAGAAAATATCGCAAAAATTGGAACGTCTTCTATATACAAAATAAACTCTAATAGCCAGTTGCACCAAACTTTTAATAGCTATTTATTGCAAAATAGATCAATGTAAATTAATCTCTGCTTAGAGCCAAATAGGGATTAAGAGTTCGGAATAACTGGTCATAACAGACCTTTATGACCTGTCAGAAAAGTTTCGTCTATCGTCTTCAATTCGTTTAAAGCTTAACTCTCATTTGCACAAGGAAAAGGGTTACAGAGAAATTAATCCGAAATAATGCGAAATAAAATATAAGTATCTTCATTCTTCAAGATTTAGGAAACTATTCAACTGTTGAGTTGATGAACACTGCACCAAAACTGATCTGTCTACGTCTCTGCATATATTCTTCTTACTTTCTTGAACAATGCTGTACTTGAAGTACACTTGAATTACCAAAATGCCAGGCTGCCGCCCAAAAAATATTAAACTTTGGTTAAACACAATAATTTGAAGCCGTGTTGTTCTTGAAAAAAACTAACTTTGAAACAAAAATACGCCACCGCTGCAAATATCAACGAACTATCTTGGGACCACTAAATGATGTAAATTGAGTTAACTCTTGTGTGACTTCAACTATTTTTTTTATATAGGCAGCTCAAAATGTGTTATAATTTTGTCTTTAAAAAGAATTAGTGTGTCCGAAACCAGATTAAAACGTATGCAACTTTACAAGAACACATCACTGGATGGTATGGCGAAGTTGTAGGATCTTCTGAAGAACATATGGATAATTACTGTCCCGATATGTTTCAAAGGCTCAAAAACATTAGCCAGTTAAAATGGATAGAGAGAAATTAGTCGTATTGGTTGTACCAGGGCTATTTATAGATAGTACACAACCATGGTTGCTCGTACGTAGTAGTTTTTTAAGCTTTAACAGGAACTTTTTTTATTTTACATGGAACACCCTGTATACTTTTACGATTTTCAGTTGTAATTATCGAAATATTTTTGGTTAATACATACATTACGAAATTTTGCATAATTTTTGAATAAATTCCATTCATTTAATTTTTTTTAGACTGCAACATTTCTTAAAAAATTAAATTTATATATTGGAAGTTACATTTAACTAAATATAATAATACATGACGCTTATAAATAGCTAAGTCAACATTTCTTCATAAATTTATTGTTGAATAATACACCTGGTGTCAATCCGCCAGCCTAAAGATACAAATTTTCGAACGTAAATTTTTTTTTTCAAATGGTACACCCTATATATTTATGTTTTATATGATTTACCTTTTAAGTCTCTACCACATATTGCAGATATTTTAAATTGCAAAAGTGAACAGTTTCAAAGCTATCGACGTTTTTATGCCTGCTATTTTTCTAAAATTAATTTGTCAGTCTAATTATACGTGCCTTAACAATGTAACTCTGATTCATCTTTACCTTACAGCTTAAAAATCGTATAATAATAAAAAAATAAATTATAAATAATAATAAAATAGAGAGACAATATAGAAACGTTAATGATTTGTATGTTCGGTCTAGTACCACGAGATCATTTAAATTTAAAATTAAAGTAGGCGGGAATTTTTTTATACGTTTGGCGATCCTGCCAATTGACTCGCTGTGTAAATTAGAGGTTATGCAATTTTATGTTCTAGATTAAACATTTTAGAGCGTCACTTTGACAATTCAAATCAAACTGTGAAGTGAACAGTTAGTGTTGCCAATCTAATTTAAAAATCACAGCCAACTTTAATTATAAATTCAAATGATCTCGTGGTATATTATATTCAATTTGTATATTATTCATATATAATATCACAAGTGGTCTGATTTTTTCCGACAAAATTTGTCGTTTCAGATATGAGTAGCTTTGCAACGAAAATTACACGAGTCGACGCAGGAGACGAGTGTAATTTTCCAAAAGCAAAAGCTACGAATGTCTTAAACGATAAATTTTGCAAGAAAAAATTAGACCACGAGTTGTATTCGGCTTGACAATCCACCGAGCAAATTTTTATTTAGCGTGTGTAGTTAATATTAATTTAATTAAATTTGACATTTCATTTTGACATGTAGTTTTTTCTTAATGAAAAAACCACTAGTGGTTTTTTCACTATAAAACTAATTTCATTGGTCCCAATTTGAAAAATTTTGTAATTTGATTGGTTAAAAATTTTCGAGTTGGATTGTCAACAATAAATTTATTTACTCTTATTTAGATATTTATCAGCGGCATGTATTATTATAATTAGTTAAATGTAACTTGGAGTGTGAAATTTATTTTTTAAGAAACGTTAAAATTCAATATAAAACCTGGAAAACTGAATTTACTCAAAAACTGTGAGAAATCACGGACTATATGTATTATCCAAAACTACTTAAAATAAAGCGTAGACTCAAAAAATGTAAATATATGTATGAGATATTCCATTTAAAACAAAAGAAAAACTATAGTAACCGTAGCAAAATTACTCACTCTGTATATATAAAAACATTAAAACAAATTCTAATTTCTCTTATCTTAGCCAATTTCGGTATTTCACTTTTTTCGTACACTTTTTAAGATAAGTTACAGGATCATCTTACGTGAGCCACCCTGTACAATCCAACAGGAAATGTTAATAATTAGCCAAAGTTGAAAACTAACTACAGGTATAACGGAAGAATTAGGTCTGTGATCATATAGAAAGGTAATATTAGAAAAGTAATCATCTGACCACTTACCTTTAATCTAACTTGACCGTAATTAAAGGTCAGGTCAGGTCAGTGATGGTCAGGTCAGGTAGGTATAATATAAGTCAAAATATATTGTGTACCCCCCACCCTAGTAAATGAATTGTACCAAGGAGTTGTATTCGTGTATATTTTCTTGTAACGTTTTTATTTGATGTCTATTATTAAAACGGAAACTATTTGATTACTGCAGCTTTTTTTTATTACTATTGAGCAAATACTTTATTTAAGTTTGCATAGTGTTGCAAGTTACGTGGCCACCTATTGTAGACAACCACTAACGGAAGAATCAGGTGTACTTAAAAACTGGAAAGATGTAACGTGTTAAAATTTTCGATTTAATTTTAACGTAAAATAATGGTAAAAAACCTTAGTTCTGCCTTGTATATTTCAATACATTTTAGTTGGTTTAAAAGTGCAGACTTTATATTAAATCAAATGGTGTTTTCGTTACTATCAAAGTTCATTCCCAAAGCGTTCTCACGCAAACAAATTGTTTTTGAAGAAAATGCAGAAATAAAATTGCCTTTTAACAAAGGAATGACACGTAATAAAAACGAATTTTAGCCAAATTTATATTTCCTGTACGTGTTTATTTCCATTTTGGATGAATAGATTATCCGAAATCAAACATAGAAAAAATAGTCTGCAAGATTCAATAAATATTAAGTTTTAGGTTAGAAGCCTTCTGACCGTGCAAATTCTCGATGGAACTTTCTAAAACAAAAATTCCGATTGGTTTAAAAACACGTCAGTGCAGTCTGGATAGGATATTTATGTTTTTTTTCTCTCTTAAAAAATATCAACGCAACAATAATTTCGCATCCCCAAGTACAGTACAGGGTCTGATATAGTCTAGCAGGGCCTAAAGACGGACCTTTCTTTACAATCAGATTACGATCAGTATTTTAAATTTTATTGGTGTTACAGTTGACGTCCGTCGTGTGACGTATCTTTTGTTTTTAGTTCAGTATTTTCAGAAGAGTAATAAAAAAGTTATGTTACATTGACAGTCCAATCGTGGGGCTTTGTGTTCAGTTATTTTAGTAAGTTACAAACACTATTTTCAAGGATTGTTGTTCCCTAAGTCAAGTAACGAGAGAATAAAAGTAAAGAAAAGACCCAAAAAAAAGTACTAAAACACCAAGGAGAAGAAGGCTCACAGACAATAACTACGAAAGAAGTAATTAAGACAATTCGTAGAATTAAAAACAGCAAAGCAAGCGGGACACGACTACGTAAAGCCTAAAATGTTAAAAGCAATGGGAAAAAGCGAATTTAGTGTAACTGTTTAGGCAGGTTCGGAATGCAGAAAAAATACCAAAAAAACTGGGAGGCGAGTGCTGTATTACCGATTTCGCAAAAGTTTAAGAAAGGGTCATAGAAATCAAGCTAATGATGAAGATGAACTGTTTTATTCCGAAAGCGGCTTCAATACATATAGAGCACGCAGGATGGTGTTTTTACAATAAAACAGCCAACAGATAAAGTTACAACCGAACCAGAATGCTTATATGGCGTTTCTGAATCTAGAGAAGGCCTTCAACCCTATATTTCAAGAGTTAATATTGATAAGAAGGCTCACGTAGAGCATAAAACCCAAAGCCAAAAATGCAAGGATACATGGGTCTAGACTCTAGAGTCATAACAAATAAAAGACAGGGAAATGTGCTGAGTCCATTCCTATTTATATTAATAATGGGCCAAGTTATGACAGAGACTAGATGAGTTCTTTGAATACATGGAGTGGAAAGCTTGAGGCAAGAGATATGAATAACACCGCCGAGAAGTAACATCATGGTGATATCAAAGTACATAATACATATCAACGGAAGATCGACAGAGCAGGTGAAGATATTTAAATATTTGTTTAATCTGCATTGGAATTGACAGGAAAGCAGTATACAGAAGTTAACGAAATGAATAATCCATCAAGATAAATCCAATTCTACTGTTCATTAATCAACTCTTAAATTATTCCATTGAGAACCATCTTCAAGGCTAAAATATTATATAAAAACAAACTCAAGTGGAGCAAAGTTGGTCACGATATTCAACAAAAAAGTGGTGAAGTTGTCTAGGTTGAAATACCCTCGTGCATTGACATTTGGTATTTTACACGTGATTCAATAAAAAGCCTAAAAAAAAGGTTCTAAAAAATCTGCTTCAAATCCTACCGCATTAAATTTATATAGGGTGATGTAAAACCACGTACCAATTCTAACATGCTTGCATTTCATTGATCTCGTTATTTACATGTTCCATTTTGATTTTTTCTTATGAAATTTTTAAGTTTAATTTGCCAAAGAGAAAGATAAAATGGATAAGAGTAAAAGAAAGTGTGATTAATTATTTCTAAAATGAACTTTACCTCAAACCTGCTTTTAATTTAGGCACAAGAAAACATTTTAGAAAAAAAGTTAATCCAATATTTTCGATGGAATCATGATTAAAAAACCCACAAAACTTAAGCAATCAAGAACATCGAATGTAATCCTGCACGCAACTATTATAAGTGAATTTTATCTAAAATTGTTATATTTGTCATATTTATATAACAAATGATTTCGATATCTCTGAAGTTTCTGGACATTTTGCTACGAAAATTTTAAACTAATAAAAAATGTTTGTCGGTTATTTTGAACTCCACGTTTTTGTGGCTAGGTTAATAACTAATAAAGATAGGACTTCATTAGCCTGCGAGGTACACACACACACTTTTTCATAAAAGGAATTTAAAAGTTAGTTTATATCAAAATGGATATTAGAACTGAATTTCTTTTTCACATTTATTCGCTTCTTTATTTTTCATTAGCAGCATGCCAGTCAATTTCCGTGAGGAGCATTCTACTGTATTACTTTACATACAATATTTATTATGCTCAAGTGAATGAAATTCCCTTGAAGTTTGCTCAATAGCAAGAAGAAGATGTATTACAGCTTTTAACAGATATTCTACCGTAATATTTAAATATGTATTAAAAAAATCCACAAGTGTTATTCAGTATAGCCATCTTTGACTTCCATTATTTAACATTTTACATAAAAACACTATTAATCACAAGCATTAAACAATTATTTAAATAATGATTTAAACTTTTACTTAAATAAATTGTATTAAAAAAATAATAGTAAAACATAAACTTACTTGCACTTTCAATATGCGATATAAACACCGCAAAAAAATTATAAAAAATACTAGATACTATCATTCTTATTAAGAAACATCAACTACTAAAATGAAGTCAATAGGATTTTCGTATATTGTTAAGGCTATAGAGGGGAACCGGTTGTTGGGAAACCACCTTATGACGACTAATTATTATAGAAATATGTTTAAGAAATTCATATGTATTCAGTGTATCATATACACTCTGCTAATAATAATAAAATGGACAACTCCACAATACAAAATACTCTACGAAGCGTTAAACTGGTGCCTTCATGAAGATAAAACTATAAAAAATATTTCTAATGGGTCGCTCATCGTAAGAACATAATGTCATGGACACTAAATTATACAGACACTTATTTGTATGCGACATGCTGCTTCATTGACAAAAGCAATTAAGTTGTTAATGAAATAGAATGTTCAAAAAGCGATAATTAACATAACAAAATTAAAAAATAGCAACAACAATTAACACCAATGAATGAATAAATTAAACATACTTAAGAAAGTTCCATACCAGTTACATTACTTCACGCTTCAAAATGAACGATGCAATTTAAAAGATTTATTAGAATTAGGAAATATTAAGGAAATCATCAAAATTTGCTAATTCTTACAAATTTCAACTTTTCTAATTTTTAAGTAAAAAGTTTCTGAATTCCAGAATTTAACTTTAACCCTTTTTACCCATTGATCTTTCGAAGTTGCACAGCCAATTGCATCAATTCCACAAACGGGGGGTGAAGCTTCAAAGATTTAGAACCAGGAAATTACAGCATCAAGATTTGCTAATTCTAAAAATTTCTAACTGTTTTAATTTTTAACTTAAAAGTCTCTGAATTCTAGAGTCCAATATTTCAACCATTAAACTTTCTAGGTGATATACAGCGAATTGCATCAATCCCTTGAATTGAGGATGGAGCTTCAAAGATTTAGAAATACGAAATTTATAAAAATCTGCGAATTATTTTAAAAATTTTAATATTTGATTTAAAAGTTTTTGAATTCTGGAATTCAAAACGTTTAACCCATTGAGCTTTATAAGACATACAGCCAATCGCATTATTTCCAGGAACAGAGAATGGAGCTTCAAAGAAATAAACATACGAAATTAAAGCATCAAAATTTGGATATTATTAAAAATTGTAAGTTTTCTAATTTTAAGTTATTTAAATCTCATTGAATTCTAACTTACACAGCCAATTGTATCAATTATATGAACTATAGATCGGTTATAGTGACTTGTAACAGATAAATTTCTCTATTACTAATATATTAATTTTGATCTCTCAAATCCCCCATCCAAAAAATTAAAAATGTAAAAGGAATTGGCGATATATCTTTGATGGTTTAAATCACTTGTTCTGGTGTTTAGGTTTGTTATGTTGGTAAAGACCGCTTTGCTTTGAGGGCTTTTTTTTCTCAAAGAATTAAACTCTAAAAAGAACTAATGAAAAACTAAAAAGAAAAATATTAGAAACTATTTAAACAGAACCCATGGTAGCTCACTTGACTATAAATCTTGAAGTCCTGGGTTTGAACCCCAGGAATAATAATTTGGATTTTAAAAGGCTTCCAGGTCGACTCAGCTTGTGAAAATGAGTACCTGGCAAATCATTTCCTGGGGTAATAATAGGTGGTCGGCGCGTAATGCTAGCCACTTTACCACCCTTGCGTACCGAACGGTTCGAGTAAATAGCAGCCTACCCCGTTATACCCTATAGGCCATCATGGGCTGTGAAATGGGACTATTATTATTATAGTAATTAAATAGAAAATTTCTCCTTAATCTTGCTAGGTGAGATAGTAAAGGGGGAGATAGAAAAGCCCCCACGAAGAATATGTTAGATCCTTTGCTCTGCAAAAACGACAAATAGCCCAGTTAAAGCATTTTTTAAATTACTATTTTGAGCGGGATTTCTGAACGTTTGAAAAGGAGTGTTAGACCATCAAGTTACATCACACAAAAATTCAAGGTTGCCAGCAAGGTTAGTAAAAAAATCAGAAACGATAAAAAACACATAATATTTTCGCTATAGTTCGAAAATGGCTGAAAAAATCGACGAATAATTTAAAAACAGTAAAAAAACAAAGAATTATTGTTTTCATTCTTCTTCCAATAATTGAGGTCATGAGCTTCACAACAAAAAAGAATATTAACATTTGACTGATTTCGAGCCATTTATGTCTTTATAAGTGCACGTTTAAATTGACAATAAAGTCGAAATTCGTTTTTCTTAGACTGGACTATATTTTCTCCCGCAGTCACACGTACTGCGTTTATGGTGTGAGGCAGAGTGACGCCATGAGTTAATGTCATGTATACTGTTAGGTTAACTACTATTTGTATCATAATCAGTCTAATTGAGGATGGGCAGTGTTCGACCCTTGGTTTGTCGATGTCGGCGCTAATAACTATAGATAATTAAGTCATTCTATGCTGTTCTAACTGTGTATTCATAACCAGTGTTGTCGCTATACGCGGATTTTCAAATCGTGTTATCGCTTCGCGGTTCAGGTCTATAAACATTGAATATTTAACCCAGGAGCTGTAAGGTTGCAGTTAAGGTGTGAAGCCGGGGCCATTTTAGTTGAGACCCCCCTCTGTTAGATTGCCGATTTCCATGTTTTTTGTTTCGTCTTTTGACGTGACACCGGATCTCGTGGTCGTTCTTTACCAGTAACTGTTTCATTCCGAGATTGTGTAATGATTTGGTAGTCTTAGTCCTATCTAGGTTAGGTAGGCCTGATATAATTTTCTAATCTATTTTTAATGTATGGTTGGAGTTCATGTTGTAAAAGTTATCGTTCGGGTCTGTATGGGCTGGAACTCCACTTTCCTTTAGAGCTCCCTATCCATTTCAGTTGGATAGGTACTATAATCTACAGAGTTTTGCTTTACCCGAGGATCCTGCCCTTAAGCCATCGTTGACAGCACGTTAAGGTTTTTTTAAATAGGAACTGGGTTTGGAAAATTTATTTTGTGCTTGTCCTCGAATGCGGGTATGCTTTAGCAGAGTTGGCAAGGGAGAAAGAAGTGAAACTGGTTTGGGTTCCAGGACATATCGGGATCCAGGGCAACGAGAAGGCTGATAAACTGACCAAACTCGGAGCCGAGGACATCTGTCTAAGACCAGAACCCTTTCTGGGTATCACAAGGCAGTAGATCTCGACAGCCCTAATGGAATAGGCCTATGAGAGTAGTAAAGAGAAGTGGAAAAGGTGCAGAGGCTGTCGACATGCGAAGGACCATATAGAGGGATTCGATTCGAAGAAGTCGGTCTGGCTAATGGGAAGGAACCGAAGAACCGTAGATCTACTGATAGGGATCTTGACAGGCTACTGTAAACTAAGGAGACACCTATCTTTGATAGGAGTAGAGGAAGACCCCAGTTGCTCAAGATGTGGGAGACATGAAGAAACTTACTACTATCTGGGAGCATGTGTGGCTTATCAGCGTCTAAGGTTTAAAACGTTTGGTGTAGCTACGCTTCGAAGTGAAGAGTGAATCCCTAATGAAGGCCTACTTGCTAGACTTCGGTCTCCCCATAACTACTACTACTACTAAATTACGGAAAAGTCCACTAATTTGGGGTAAGCATTTCGATAATCGAGAAATATTGTGGGTGGTAACAAAATAAATTTTATTTTTAGCTTTCCTGGATGGTTTTATTCTCTACAGTTGCTTCCCTCTAGTGGGACTTAGATTATTTAGAAAGTTATGGAACTTCAACAATTTAGACAGTTCTGCATGATTAAAATTAAATGTCAGCTGCCGTAACTGGCAATCTGATAAACCTGAAGTAACGATAGAGCCTAGAGGTTGATCGGAATTTAAGCGTTTAATTAATCTAATACAAGTGGCATAATCCGGCAATAGAAGATAATTATAAAGTTTATATAAATTGACAAACAAAACTTATTGATTTTGATTTAAAAGTTTATTTGAAATCTCAATGTACTTTTTGGGATTTGAAGTTTCGATTTCTAAACTCCAAGATTCTTTAATTTTCAAGATTCATGATACCTAAGTCTCAGAATGTTAATCTTGTGAAACTTCATCTCTATCCTTTTGCATCTGACAGATACGATTTTTAAGTAACCAAGTGTGTGCTAAGCTTAGTAAGCGAAAACGCGCGTCCACATAATTTCTCACCATGGTCATCAGAAGGAAGGGCTAATTTGAACATGTTTAGTAATCAAGCCCCATCAAAATAATTTTTCTTCTTTTACTTCACGATAGCATCCATCAATTAAGATAAATTACGTTACAGGTGCATTTCCATGCAGTTCATCGAGAGCTCTGTCGCTTTAATAACTTATCAGCTTGTCAGATTAATAGTTCTTCTCCAAAATTATTTTTGGAACTACTCCGTAGTGTATGTATCAAGTACTTCTCATTGTAATCTTCTATGCAAAACCTAATGTCTTCCAGTGCAAGACAGTCAAAATGTTACAAAATGTCGAATGATTTTAAAAAGGCATATGTAATGCTTTAAGCCAAAAGTAAATGAAGATTAAAAATAAAAGATTAAAGAAAAGGAGGAGTAGTTATATGGGAATTATACTTTTCCGTTCTAGCATAGTTGGTACCAATCATCTCTACAGATGATTGCCCTAGTTACCTTGACAAATCTTTGTGACTAATAAAACTTCCATCTGAATAAAAGATGACTGAACTCATGACTGAAAAATCATATTTTTGCACTCCGTAGACTAAAAGTGCCATTTTCATCTTCCGTTTGAAAGACTAAAGTGTCACTTTTAGTCCCGGAGGGATTAGAATTACTTTTAATCCCGGAGGGATTAAAAGTAAAACAAATGTTAATTTAACGTCGAAGTTGGCCGCGAAACAGTCATTGTGAACATACCACAAAACATGCTAACATTACTTTTGTAATGTCAAAGCGTTATCATATGTCACACATTTACACAAAATTACAATAGTAAGGTTAGGTGTGTTTGCGGCATGTTCACAATTAACGTTTCTGGAGGGATTAAAAGTAAACAAACAAATTAATGTTACTATGCCAACTAGTTTATTCAAAATACTAGTTTAACCAAATTCAAAATACAATATGAGATAATTATTGTGATTTATACCGAGTGATTTTTTAAATTTCTGATCTAGAAAGCCATGACATAATTTTAAAACAAAAGATGCGGAAAACGTAGGGCGTAGTTTGAATCGTTCGATTTGTCACAACTGTCAGATTTCAAAAATGTTGACATAAACAGTTAATTTGTGTATAGATGCTGAAGGTCAACATTTCCAACAGTTGTTGTAAATTTTGAATAAATATTGTGTTAACAATGTAAATTGTTATAATTGTGAATAAATCTTGCTATTTCTTAAATCCAAGGAATAAAAATTGAAGCGAGTTGTAACCATAACCTAAACTTCTCAAGTCAATAATCACATCGAAATTGCACTTAAACTCGCAATAAAATGCACACTTTGGTAAAAGCATGTTTCGCAAATGATCACTGTTTAAATATTTATCAATTTGTTTAATAAATGTAAAAGTAATAAGTAGTCAATTTGTCACATAAATGACATTTGGAATAGCAGTGTGATCAACGCTACGCCCTACGTTTCGGTGACCTTCGATACGGCGTAAAAATCACGGCTTACTAGATCAGAAATTTAAAAAATCACCCGGTATGTACAATGACATAGACATAAGCACAATTAACAAAACTAAATAGTCAATCTTCAGGTTTATGAAATAATGTGGAAGCTGTTAGATTATCAACCTTCACTTCTTCGAGTACAATCGGGATGTCAGGTTGTTCGTAGATGTACGGATAGAGGAGTTTGTACCAGATCAAATTTTATTTTAATATTGAATCGTCTGGCAATACTATACTTAGCATTTCCAATCGGTTTTGTAATTGTAATTGCATTTATTTAACAACTATACAATTAGATTGTACATTTTTAACTCTTTTTTTATATAATATAACTTTAACTCAATGTATTAGGCAAAACGGAGTGCAAAAAATAGCGTATATACCACGGAACTAAAGTGCCTTTTAATCCCTCAGGTGATTGTTGCCCTCGACTACGTCTCGGGCAACAAACTGCACCTTCGGGATTAAAAGAGGCACTTTAGTCCCTTGGTATATAATATACTATTTTCGAGTGCCATTTACTTACAACTTCACTTTTCGTACCTGTGTTAGAAGTGACGTTTTTCAAACTGAAATGAGAAAAATTTTTTGAGACGATTACGATTTAACTGCGAATTGAGAACCTGAGGTACTTTCACATTTAATAGAATTAATTATTAAAAGGCGACGCCTTGAGTAATATATACATATAAATTGAATAATATGTCTACAAATATCTTAAATATCTGGACGATTCAAAGTTTAAGATGTTTTTTAATATTAGAGAAAAAAATTTCGCATGATACTCGTGTGAGAAATGCGTTTAAGGCACTTGCCTGGAACTTTCATACATGCATTTTTCACACTGATATCATTTAAACGGCTATTTATCCAGTAAGTATTTTGATAAATCAGCTGCACTATGACGATTATTTTCATTTAGGATATCTATTTTTAGGGTTTTTTAAGGATACCCCAAACTTTTTGCTTCGAAATCAATTTAAATCATCCGATCTGCGGTAGATCGCCTAAGTTGGCAACTCTGCTTGCAATCGATTCCTTCTTGTATAAGATCTTCTCTCAGCCCAATTTAATTAAAATTCTTGCAAATCTCACTGTCTTTTGTAGCTAATGTTTTGGGAGTCTACTACGGTTTAAAATTTCAAAATACAGTTGTCACGTATGCTGGTTGCCTATGTGATCTGGTTTACTTTTTGAAGAAGATTCGTAGTTATAATTTTTGGGATTATTGGTTGGTATGTTATCTATTTCGCAAATGTTACTACTATATTATACTTTTACTACTATCTTTAGAGGTGATACATATATGGGTCATTCTTTCTGAACTCAACCACCGGTTAGATCCAAAAATTGGCGAAACTTAGAAAGGCCAGCAGGGGCTCATTTTAAAGCTTAAAACCTCTACTTAAATGTCACATGGCTCCTATATGAACAGATTTATATTTGACTCCTAAAAGAGGGTAAACACGTGTGTAGTTCCAAAAAAATTTTAAAAATTGGAAAAATTAGAAAAAAATGTTTTTTAAAACTTTTTTTAGCGGCATCGCATTCTTCGTCAAAGAATACATAAATTTTGTCCACTGCGTTTTTTTTCTTAAAGTGCTTCGATTTCGAGCAAAATTGAAAACAACAATTTGCAACCGCTTTCATCGAAAATGTCGTTAGATAGAAAAGAAAATGATAAGAGTAAAAAATGCTTATTCTTACTCGATAAGTACGAAAAAAAATTGTAGACCGACTTAAAGCGATTTTGAAGATTTTCATCATTTTAGAAGGTTTTAATTATATTATCGAAGCTCATAGATAGGCAACACCTATAACCTTAATTTTCAAAATCGCTTTAAATCGGTCTATAATTCATTCATGTAATTTTTGGAACTGGATACGTGTTTACCCTGTTTTAGGGGTCAAATATAAATTTTTTCATATAGGAGACATGTGACATTCGAAAGTAGAGGTTTCAAGCCTTAAAATGAGCCTCCGCTGGCCTTTCTAAGTTGTGCCAATCTTTGGCCCTAGCCGGTGGTTGAGTTCAGAAAGAATGACCCATATATATTTTTAAAGGGTTTTGAGTTTGACACTAAGGGCGAGTTGTATAAATGTGGTTTAACTTTAAACTTGGCTCAGTTGCTGCAGTAACGATTGTCAGAACAATCGTTGTCTAGGATACTGATCCCAGTTTAGAGTTAAGCTGTGTTCATACAAGCCGCCCGTGGATTAAATCTTTCTAAACACAAGTTTTTTTTAGAGCGAAAGTATGCAACAGCTAAAAATAATCAATTCCCGGTATATAAAAACTGTATGCAAGCAAGCTTAAGCTGATAAATACGCTCAGAAATATTTATGAAATATTACTCAATAAAACAGGAATAATAAAATTTGTTGGTGGAATACCAATTGTAGGTGGAATCCTTTGCAGGAGTGAATGTATTTAAAACTTCGTTTATTTTGAAACATCAAAAAGATTTTGGAATTAATAGTTGCTGAACTCATCAACGTGTATCTTTAGTGTTTCTGGAGAAGATATTATTTTTGTAAGTCTTAATTTTAAAAATACTCAACGTTTCGTTTTGTATCATATGAAATGTTATCATAACCTACACATTAGGATGATTAAAAATAAAAATTGACATTCATATAACTAGACAATTACACCCAAACCAGACAAATTAAGCATTAGAAACATTTTCAAGTTTAACGTTCTATAGAGGAAAGTTTTCATAATAAAACTAAGCGGAAATAAAACAAATCCACAACTGCAATAGTTTTAAAGTTTTTTATTTTAAATTTTTCTCGGTTTCAGAAAAAATTTAACAAAAAAAAAAAACAATGACTTACCAACTCGAAGAACCTTTCTCCGTGCGAATATTCGCTGCGTAAAGCCGATGGTATTAGATAAAAACACACCGTTGGCGTAGGAAAGCCTTAAATCTTCTCATATTTTACATGAAGTGTACGCCCGACTATCTATTACTTGTAGGGATGATGTTCTCGTGTTCAATATTGGATAAAGTGATGGTTGCAAATCCTCTTGGGTTTTTTTTTATGAAACACAATTCAAAGATTAGGAAATGCCCTTTCTTCATAATCTCGCATTTGAATGAATTTATGAGCGTACTGAAAACCTATACTACTATAAATTACTTAGAGGAATCAAACATTCAAAATGTATATTGTTTTGAATGATAAGCATTGAAGTGCTGGATTAAGTTTTAATCAGTATAAGTAGTGCTTCATTGTTAACGTGAACTGTTAGTTAGATACGTATGTGTAGTTAATAATAATTGACTGCCATTAACCCTTTCAGTCACCTTGTGTACAATCGTACAGCCTTAGTTCAGTCTCCCGCAGTTTGAGTGTCAAATAAGAATCAGCTCATCCGTAGTTATCTCTGTAATGTTGATTATTTCCCTCATATATTAGTAGCCAACCAAATGTCTCAAAAATTCAAACGTCAGCCAATGACAATCGAGTTTTCTTGATAAAACGGCATGTAGCTCAATCTAATGCGAATATTGAAGGTGATTAAACAGCATGTAGCTTTTCGCCTGGTTACCATGGCACTCCAAACAATTTTTTCTAAAAACAAATGTCAAAAAATTAATTTGTTTGGTGTTTGTAAATTATTGCGAACTTAAAGCCGTGTCGGTATCAATACAAATGGAACGGTTTGGAACAACAAACGTGGAGAATATACACCAAGCCATTGAAAATTGTACACCAAAAAATACTAAGAAAACTCATGACTCGATATGGGCTCAGTTTATTACATTTTGCAAGAAAAGATCGTATTGCTTCAATGAAACCGCAACATTGGAACATTTAAACAATATTTTAAAAGACTACGCTTTCAACATGAAAAAGGTCGACGGAAGCGATTACAAGGAAGGAGTAATCAAAACTATGTGGAATATAACGGCAAAGAAGCTACAACAGTTTTATTTTGAGAACTACAATATCGTTTTTGACCCATTTAAAGATTTAGTTTTTCAACAAGCAAGAAGTGCTCGTGATACTAAGAGAAAAATCTTACAAAATAGTCCATCAAAAAGAAAACAAAGCGCAGCTGCATTCACTCCGACCGAGTACCAGTCCATCATAACCTCTTTGACGAAGAAGAACCATCGGGATTGCAACAGAAATTTTATCAAATTGCTGCTGTAGAGCTGGCTTGGAGGGGCGGAGAAGCTGCTAATTGCACGATTGATTATTTTAAAGAAGAGAAAAACAATAAAGGAGAGTCAACAGGTTAATAACATCAAACAATTAGGTTAGAATGTCATTTTATTGGTTATGTTTCTGTTTTCAGGACGGATTGAATACAATCCTATTTTCAACAAGACATCACAAGGTGGATCACATAAATTAGCCGACTCCAAATGGCTAATACCTAACAGTGCAACGCAAACGTCTGTCCCGTCCGATTGTTTAGAAAATTAATTTCAAAAAGAACCCCAAATATAACTTCCCGAAGGTTGTTTCTCACGTGTAATAAATACTGGACATCAACTAACAAGAAAGCGTGGTATAAAAATTGTCCTCTAGGAAGAAATCAAATATCAAAATGGACCAAAAATGCAGCTGAAACAATTGGATTGGATACTAAGCGTGTTCGAATAACAAATCATTCTAATCGCTCAACAACCGTTAGCAATCTAGCACAACGTGGTGTTGGGGAACAACTTTTAAAAATTACGGGACATTCAAATGCTCACTCAATAAAACCCTACCTACAGCTAAATATTGAGCACCACGAAAGCATTATAAATAAAATGAGAAATATTCACTCTGTGACCAGTACTGTTGAAACGAAAACGACCCCAGGTACCTCCATTATCTCCAACGTTCAAGCATCTGATAACACGATCACAACAAAAAGCAGTAATGTTGCTCCAGTGTATAACAATTGCACATTTTTCATTAACTGTTCAAATTGTAATAATAATTCAAAGTAGTAAGTTCGTTGTTTTAGGTTATTATTATTCTTGTTTCATATATTGTCATTATTATTTGTTAATAAATAATAAATGTTTATACTGATAGTTTTGTTATTTGGGAAATAATCTTGACATAAACCCCTCGAGCTCAAAGTTTTGCCGGTTAATTTAAGAGAATGTGCTGCTTGGCAATATCGTGCAAATTTGACAAAAAAAGCCCTCCAGCTACGCTGTCGGGCTTTTAATATTGTCAAATTTGCACTCTTCATTGCCAAGCAGCACATTCTCTTAAATTAACCGGCAAAACTTTGAGCTCTTGGGATTTAACCTCTGAATATATTGGTCTCATATTTGAGTCATAGATGGCGTAGCAATAATGACAAGCTTGATGAAAGTGCCATATGCCCAAAGGTGATGCATGTGAATCTGTGAACAACAACGTAAGCTCATTTTATTCCTTCTGCATCCAAGTCATACAATATGATTTCTGTATTTTTTACGAAAAGTTGTTGTGAAAAATATGGAATATTAGATATTCATTGATATTTGAGAAGATTTTTCTGCTGTTGTTCTTATGAAAACAGCCAACCAACAAATACCATGTGTACAATTGTACACAAAATTACTCAATACCAAATTTTGCAAATGTTATATTTGTCTATTTTTTTACAGAAATCCGTTGATAATGTCTTCTCATAAAGGCCTAACAGAAGCTGAACTCCTTGAGGAGTTAGAAAAAGGTTTGTCCGATTTTGAATGGTTAGGTAGCGACGAAGCTAGTTCAGATGATGATGTACCCTTGGTATCATTTCGAGGCCGAGGTCGAGTTGGCGCTCCAACAGAAGATCCGATTGAGGAAAAGAATGATGTGGACGGAGAAGGAGAAGGAGAGACCAATGAAGAATTCGAGGAAGCTATGAAAACAGATGATGGAAATTTTTACACGGACTTGTATGATGAATCCTTATTGACAAAAAAGGGTAGTATTCAATGGATGAAAGACATCCAGTATATATCGAGAGAATTGCCTCTAATGAAATCGCGTTCGTCAACTGAAAGTACTGAAAGCCTCACTGAAGAGTTTCCAATAAATTATTTCCTGAGGTATATTCCAGAACATTTTTTGGAAGAAATGGCCGAGAAAACAAACATGTTCGCTTTGCAAAATAATATCAATTTCACACCTACCAATCTGAAGGAAATCAAAAGTTTCATCGGTCTTCATATTATTGCAATAATATATTCATATTATTGCCGGGTGTTTCGAAACCAGTTCGTTGCAAACGAATTGGTTGTTCAGAAAAATCAAGGTGGATGTGTTCAAAATTCGAATCAATTTCTGTCCTTTTGCAGGCAGAGATGAACATTGATCTCTGCCTGCAAAAGGACAGAAATTGATTCGTCAGCTTCCACCAGTGATCATATATTTTCATTCCACATTCTGTAGTTAATTTCAGTAATTTCATTATGTATAATTTTGCCCACAAGTAAAGACTTTTCATTGTCCATTTGCGACATTACTTTCCTTATGTGTCATTTGGTCTACAAATGTAGACATTTTTTTGTCCATACGGGACAATTATTTCGGAAAAAAATATGTAGTAATGATTTAGGCTCCTATTCAACTATTATTTGTGAAAAGAAAATTTTTTTTGTTAAAAAAAATAAATCGTGACTGAAAGGGTTAAGAGCAAAATGTGTATGTGTACATATTTGGCATACAATATGTGTACAAGTACATGGTATGGAGTTATTTGTTGTTATACTGTTCACCTACTGTTAATCGATTAACGTATTTCATTACCTAAAGCAACAATTTCCTCTGTTTCATAGCACTTGGGGCATTCCATGGAATTTCACCCTATCTCTGTATAACGCTGTGTTTGTATGGGTTAAACAAACTGAAACTTTCCATCACATCTATTCAAATTATTATTTTGGTGAATAACATTACTTCCTTATACAGGGTTTTTCTTTTAGTCACGAATAAAAATTACATGCGTTCAAGATAACAATTTTGTTAAGAAAATGATTAAAATGTTGTCAATTTTCAGAAATTGAGATGCAGTGGGTGACCAAATTATTAGTTACACTTCAGAAGTTTACTGAATTTTGAATATGTTTATGTTTTTATATCAAAAGTTGACTAAAAGTGTCCTTCTTTATACATCCATCTTATCAAATTATCCATGCGATGTTTCGTCACCTCAGAACCATCATCAACTTTAAATATCGGCAAATTTTTAAATACGGGTCTGGATTTTTTGCTTTACATTGGGAAAGAATTTATAATCCGACATCAGTGATATTAGTCATTTCCAAACGTTTTATTTCAATTAAACCATCTTCAATTTTTATTCAATTTACCTAAATGCAGCTCTGTACGTTTTTGATCAATTTATTGAAAAGTTAGGAAGAAAAGTCGGTCGGAAAAGTGTTCCATTAAATTTAATTTAGGTAAAAATATATTATTCTGTTTATGCAATAAATGGTTCCTAGCTAACAAAGCAAAACAACTTAAAATTCTTTCCCTCAGTTCTGAATTATTATTAAGGTAATTACACCCCACGAAAAATAATCAGAAAGTGTTAAGTCATGCGATCTGTACCGCCACTCGACTACACCACGATTGCCAATCCACTGGCCCGAGTAGTTTTGATTTAAAGAAAACTTCTTTGCGGTTAATAAATTATGAGGCGGAACCCCGTTCTGCTGGAATCAGATATAAGGTAACTGCGGCGAATTAATTTCCTACAAATATTTCATAAAGCCTGTATTTAAAAGTGTAAGAATTGAGCCCCTGTCAAATTCTTTCCATAAATAAATGGCACAACAATTTTCTCTAAATGGAGAAGAAAATCTAATAGAACATGTTTTTCGTTACACGACGAATTTAATGTGATTTTTATTTATTATGTTGTTAATGTTGTCACAAAACAGATTCCTTTCTATAAACTAACAAAAATTAAATTATTAATCTATTGTAATTTATTGTGTCTGCGGTTAGAAATATCATATGTCGGACAAATCAATCGGAATACACCACACCCCAGTAAGAGTATGATTATTTGCTTAAGGATTACTAAAGAAACGATCAAACCCAATTTAAAAAAGGCCTGCAGTAAATAAAGGAATTGCCAAAGTTAGCAGGATGCAATACAATACCTAGTTAAAAAACGGACATCACGCAATTAATCAACAAATCTTGCATAAAATGACAGATGAAAACAACGTAAGCATGATAAATACTATCGTTCTACAAGACATGTAGGGTGTTAGAACGCGGACTCATAACCTCTAAAAAAATACTGGAATGAAATATCCAACGGAATCCAAAAGATATTGGATCAATACATAAGAAAATCACGATATAATCGACTTAAGCGTCTTGCAATGCAATCCACCAAAGGAAAGCGGAATTTAATTTAATAAAAATTATCACCTAATTCATACACTACAAAATCTGTACTTAACAGGATGTTATCTTAGGGTTCAAATTTTAAAAGGTTCGATTCTCACGTTTCACAGCTTCAAAAGATGTTTGTAGGTTTCTAAGACCGTTTTGTGTTTTAATTCATAACATGCTTGAAATTCCAAATTTAAACGTTCAAGTTTCGAACTCTTAGAGATTGAGGTTAGAGTAGAGTAGCTCAAAAATTGAATTTCGGAAATTAAAAGTAATGGAAAATTGTTATTTGATTCTAATATACATATTAATAGAAAAATATTGAAATGTTTTGGTAAATATATTTCTTGAAATTCCATTAGCAAATATTAATTTTACGTTTCGTTTAATTAGAAAATGATCTTATGAAAGCAGTGCATAATATTGCGTTATACAAATTTAGAATAGAATTTTGCAAAAACCTCTAATTAATGTGCATAGCTCGAGTTACTTTCGTTAAAAAACTTGTGTACTATATTAGAAATGGAAGTTAATGTACCATGTACCTACCAGCTCTACTGTTTTACACTAATATGCAGTTACTGAAGTCAATAGGGTATTTAATTAATATTAGGTTAAACTTATATGATTTCTTAACCATTGATATTAGTGCATTGATCAGCATGAGAAATCGACAATATGCGGTTTTACCGACATTCATCTTATGATATCAAGGTAGATGTACCAGTTATTGTGATATTCCCGTAACTGTACCTCAAAATACAACAATGAAAGGAAAGGGAATTATAATGAGATATTTCAAATTATTCTGGGCATCTCTATTTATTAAAGCTTGAATTGGCTTACCTCGACCAATCTGACTTGAAGTAGAATTGGGAAACAGATTCTCAATAAACAGATTATAGTTTTTAATTTTTATATTTTTAAATACAAAAATTTAAAATATTTATTTCGAGACGCTGGAAAAGGGCCATCCACATGCAGCGCCAACTCAGTTGTTAAATTTCGGAATTACTTGCGCTTATCCATTATCCCGGGTTTAACCCCGACAGACGAGTCCCTCACTAGCGAATGACCATTGAAGCTGTCGATATGTGTTGTAGCTATTTCTAATAGCAGTTGTAATATTATATTTCGGTGGTTATAATACTCAAAAAATCTTAAAATAGTAGACTAAAATCAATTCAAAATAGACAAAATAGTTATTACTGTATTAAGGCACTAAAATTATTTTTATCGCGAATGTAGAAATAATTTAATATTTTAATAAGATTACTACATGAATTTTTTTCTGAAATTGTGAAATTATAGAAAATCTACAACAACAATATGTAATTTTTTATGTTAGTTTACTTCACGTAAATAACTATAAAAACTACAATAAACTTGTATCAAATAATATTTGTAACAAAAAGCATTAATTTTATATTAAATATAAACATATTATTTATAAAAGAAATTATTGTAATTAAACAATTACGGTTTGAAACAATAGATTCAAAAAATGCATAAAAATGTACAATAATTGATTATTTGACTGTCCATTTAAAAAAAATTAAAAGTCAAATGTTTTTGAAATAATAATAGATGTGTTCAAGAAGTTTTTTAAACAAGATGATTCTAGATTTTATTTTGAATTTATATGTATGTAATATTTAAAAGTGCTACAATAAATTAATTACAACCAGCTAGAAATAGCCATAGCGCATGTCGGCGGCAGCAGCCCCTAGTGTCTAGCCTTCCACCATCCATCACTGAGTGTTTAATATTCGAATTGTTCTGATGTATAGATTTTTAAAACCACAAATTTAAAATACTTTATAGCTATTTAAAACACAAAGCTTATTTTTGTTACGCTTCGTTTGAGAGTTCTACTGGGTCGATCTATGCAATTCCGAGTTAAAGGTTTTGCGCTGTAGATTTGCAACCTTAGTTTTGCGATTTTTGATTATTTATATTTTATTTTTATTTAAACATCCTTCCTCTACTTACTTACTACGTCACCAATTGCTTGCTTACAAATGATATCACAAACCATTTGTTCTCAGCCGAGTGCCATAGTATTTGCTGTGCAGCATTTACACGGAATTCGATGTGTGTCTGTCTTTGTCTGTCCGTTTTTCTAAAGAAGTTTTAATTTTCACTTTATATTCGGATATTTGATAAAAAAGTATAAGAGGAATGTTTGAAGAATTAAGGAACATGTACAAAATAACGAATAAAGTTTAGAAAGTTAGTATATTAAGCATATCATTTATAGCGAACTATTCATACAAATTGCAACTAAACAAACCACAAAACCAAATAAATGCAAAAAGCAAAATTAATAAATAACTAACTTCTGTTATTTCAACATATTTAAAATCTTTAATATAGCCTTGCTGAAATTCTAACCCAACCTAACTTCATAACTAGTCTTTCTGGATCTCTCCACTTTTGGTCTACTGACTTTTTGCATAATAAACTTTTAGTTCAATGAACTTTTGATCCAACAAGATTTTTCGTCTATGGAACTTTCCGCTCACCGGGAATTTGGGCCAATAGACTTAACGTCAATAACACGTTGTGTCCTATAGGGTTATTGACCGACAACAATTTTTTAAACGGATAACAAGTCTAACATAGCCTTTCAAATTCTTTCTTGCCAAGAAATCACTATTAACAAACTTCTTAAACAGAGATAGCTTTCGCAAAAAAATTATATTTTGTTTACTGATCTGACTATTCTTCGAAACATTCCTAAAATAACACTTAAATTAATTAAGATATCAGGAGTTGCTGTCGTATCATATTCTTCGTTTTGATTTACAGGTACAGTTACTGTCCGCCTGAGACAATTCTTAGTCTCTTTGAGGATAACTGTCAAAAAACTCAATAAGAAGCTACGAAAAGTCCCATTGGATCAAAACATTCATTAAACTAACAGAACCATTGAACGAAGAGTTGGGACAAACGCTATTGGATAAAAAATTCAGCGAGCAGAAAGTTATTTAACGGAAACTCCGAATCCACTACTTTATTATACTCTAGCTTAATGAATAACTTCTTGACGTAATGATAATCCTCAGTATCCTCCTAAGATGTATGGACATACTTACTGCTAGGTCTAAGATTGAAGGACATTTTATGAACTACCCTCTCGTAGTTAATCGCTATTTACAAATTTTGAAAATTCAAAAAATGGTTAGTTTTGAGATATCTCAGAATCCCTTGCGCAACGACTACAGAATATTTATAGGCTTTACAACGCTACTAATTACTACTTTTACGCTGCAACCCTAACATCAAGACCATTTTCGAAGACATATCCAAAATCGTTAATTTAGAGATATCTCAGGATTTTTGTGCGATAATAATTACAGACTAGATCAGTTAATAGCAAAACCACCTTAAAGACATCAAAAATCGTTAATTTTGAGATATCACAAAAGTTCTTGTGTGCTAATTACAGGCAAAATCTAGAGCTTCTATAACGCACCTAAACTGATCATTTAGTGTGACTAAAGTATTTTTAAATGGCATAAAAAGATTTAGAAGTGTCCACTAGTTTTTGTTTCGTTATCAAATAAAACGATCTTTGGAAATAATTAATGTACGCCGATGCGGCAAGTCTTAAAAATCGTAACAGAAATTGAAGGATGCATAACTTAAGAAAGATTAAGAGGCGGAGTCTTGGGACAAATGCTTCACAGCGTGACAGTGTTCATGCCACGCAGTGCTGTCATAAGCTACAGCGTTAGGTCACTCATTGCAATTATTGGATGTAACGTGATCCATAATAAAAACTGCTTGGTGTGTGTGTGGTTTTGCTATTAGGAGTTCGGCCTAAGATTCGCTATTAGCCCCGTTATAAACCCTATAACTATCGTCAAAGAATTGTTGAGATCTGTTTCTTTTTCTGTTGCTCTTTCAATCTTTCACATATTTCATTTATTACCCCCGACTTACCCACGTACCTTAATTTACCCTATCCTGACTAATTCATTTACCCACTCGGCCCTGCAGGAATTACCAACTCACCCTACACCTGACTTACTTCCACGCTCCTCGACTTGTCCCTCCATTGTCCGAATCTACACCTTTCCTGAACTCACTTGACCTACCCCTTCATCCTCCCTACCTACATCCGCACCCACAAAAAATAAAACAATTGATTTTTCCCGACAAATCGTTGCCCCTAGTTCAAAAGACCACTTAACCTTTTTTTTGTCCTTATTCTCCTCCTCTACCTTTTGTGAGCAGAAAGCACAAAGTGAGCAGAATGCCGTGGGACCCATTGGATAATTAAATGCTTTTTGAGTGCTATTTAACTACCCAACCAAAAATTTAAGTGGCCGTTAATTTTTTTTAAACGGATGTTTTGCTAGCTCAAGTTTAAGCTAGCAAAGCATTATTTATAAACGCATGTACACACGAGCTATAACATTTCTGCATACATAATAATTAAGTGCTTTTTGAGTGCTATTTAACTATCCAACCAAAAATCTAAGCGCACGTTAATTTTTTTAAAGATGGATGTTTTGCTAGCATAAGTTTAAGCTAGCAAAGCATTATTTATAAACTCATGTACACGTGAGTTAAATCATTTCTGCATACACAATAATTAAGTGCTTTTTGAGTGCTATTTAACTACTCAGCCAAAAATTTAAGTGCTCGTTAATTTTTTTTAAAGACGGATGTTTTGCTAACTTAAATTTAAGTTAATAATAAGTGCTAATTGAGTGCTCTCAGAAAATATACTAAAATCCATCTAAAGGATTTTAGTTAATCTTACACAAAATGATATCATTGGACCACAATTCCTCATAAGTGACATTACTGATTTCCTTAATATTAGAATTTAGGTACGGGTAATAATTGATTGCTTATTGAGAGCTCACTGAAATTATTAACACTATGTATTTGGGTATATTTTGCGCAGAAACGTATCACTAGAGGCATGTTATCGACGAGATAAAATAAATTTGCATAACATCAGACTGAACCCTTTACAAACTAAAATAAAAGTGACTGCTATGCTCCAGATCCTGTAAGTTCCAATGCACGTCCCATCCTACGTCATAACCTCATATGATATCATTAATTTAGTATGTTTACATTCTTTGAATGTGTGGAACGAGTATTTATGTATATATGCATGTATTGGGACGCGCCAATAAATGTAGATGGTGCTGTACAGCAACAAAATTAGACAAAATGACGTCAATATGGGGTAGGTGATTATGCAGGCAACCAATGAGATGCTTGCTTTGGTTGTGACATAACCATCAAACCTTCCAATATGACGATTATCCTACCGCATAATTGGATTTAATAAAATTCCTCTAGAATGCAGGCCAATCTGACAAATGAATGAAACCAATTTTAGATTGATATGTAAACGAGAAACAGCAGTACTGCCAAGAATCGAAAAACAAATTTGAAAGTCATAGGCAGTTAATTCTTTTAGTTTGCATTTCGACTATATAAACTCAAATTATAATAGATGGAAATAAGATGATGTTTATACTGGATTACAGTAAAACTACATGTGAAAAATAACTCAAAAATACCTTGAAAACAAGCACCTTTATATTTAGCAAAACATCCGTTTTTCTAAATTAACGAGCACTTAGATTTTTGATTGGGTTGTTAAACAGCACTCAAAAAGCACTGAATTATTATGTATGCAGAAATGATTTAGCTCTCGTGTGTTTGCATTTATAAATAATGCTTTGCTAGCTTAAACTTAAGCTAGCAAAACATCCGATTTAAAAAAAATTAACGAGCACTCAAATTTTTTGTTGAGTAGTTGAATAGCACTCAAAAAGCACTTAATTCTGCAATGGGTCCCATGGGATTCTGCTCACTTTGCACTTCCAGCTTAATCGGTCTCATTCCAAGGGGATCCGACAAATAGAAAATAGTGTAGGTCAAAAGAAGCGAGAACAACAGAAGAAAACTGATTATTGTACATCCCCATGGGCTAATATCGAAGAGGTCAGATAGCAGAAGCTCCGGAAAATTAAATATATTTTGTCACAAGTTTGAAGTCAATCGGGCAATTAATAAAGGATACAGGCATACATACATAAAGGATCAACGACTTATCCTAAAATATTTAAAAAATATGTAACTCTAGGATGTTCGATCTTTTACAAAATTTATAACTTTTTCTTTTTTTTTTGAAAAATCCAAGGTCAAACAAAAGATTTTTCACTTTAAAGTATGCCATGAGACCCCCATCTTTTTAAAGTCCAAAAATGCATTGTAAGACAGATTCATTTCATTTCTTTATCTTATTTCTGTCAAAAGTTATAAAGTAAAATGTAAATGCTAACATGATCAAAATCCTTCATTTCTGTATACTAAGTCAAGAACCGCATGAATAATAGTATATTATATACCCAGGGACTAAAGTGCATCTTTTAATCCCGAATGTGAGTTTATTTTCCGAGCATTAGTGAGGAAAATAAACACATGAGGGATTAAAAGGCACTTTAGTCCAGTGGTATATAAGCTATTTTTTGCACGTCCTAAAGGACTTATTCAAAATTTCGATAATTTTTCCGAAAATTTCGTTACATGTCATTCGGACAATTGAATTCTGCAAACGCCAAAATCACATAGTTTCAGGATAGTAAATCCTAACATGTACCGCGATTACTTTTTCTTGTTGTTGTTACCATGGAAACACTTTACTACCTCAGGGAGTAAAAGTGCTACATTATTCCCTCTTTTGGGGGACTAAAGTAGAGCCTTATATATAGGACGTGCAAAAAAATATAATAACGTACAGTTGCGATCATTCGCTAAGGAACGATGAAAAAATAGTGATCGCCGATTTTTCAGTTTTTTGTACAATGTACGCTGTAACTCGACCAGTTTTATGAACTAGACAATTATAATATTCAAAAATGAAATGTTCTTGCATACCATATAATAAACTTACATTTACATTGTACAAAAAACGGGAAAATCAGCGGTTATGATTTTTGCATCGTTCCTTAGCGAATGATCGCAACTGTACGTTAGAATTTTACTGATCTTTAGGAGTATAACAGTTGTGGAAAATTTGAAAATATCAAAGAGGATGATGTTCAGAACCTCGGAGGAATTGGACCACTTGACATGGAATTTACCCTGGGGCCTAACCACTCAATTCACATAGAAAGCTCTACCAGCCAACGTAAGCTCAAAGAAGATTATACCTGCAATTTCAATTTGGAATTTCATAGAATTGTAGCCGTATAAAAGAAATCGAAGTTAAGAACGTTTAGAACGTAGTTAAAGAATTATTATAATCTCCTCCAAAAGGATGCTCTCCAATTTTATTTTTTAACTTTACAAAACAATATACTTTGAAAGTAGCGGCAGCCGAAACTATAGTCTTATAAATTAATAAGTTTTGGTTTAATTATTAAAATTCTGTGGAGAAGACTAAGGGATTTTATTACCCACTAAGCGATCCAATGAATCATTTGACCTCGGGAGGTCATCAATGGTCAACTACATTAAACTTTTAGATTTCAAATAATTACTTGGAACTTTATAGATTTATAGAACTTGTTGTACAAAACAGTGTTTCAACTACCCTCAAAGTGATCGATCCTATGTATCGTTTGCCCTTCAGAAGTCATCCAAGGTCAAGTACGGTAAATATTGAATTTCATAGAATTGCTTCAGATTTCGTAGATGTATAGAATGTGTTGTCCAGAACAATATTTAGCTTACCCTTACGCGTTTCGATGAATCGTTTGACCTTCGGAGGTCATCAAAGGTCAGGCACACATTAAAATATTGAATTTCGTGAATTACTTGAAACTTTGTAGATTTATAGAACTTTTTGTTCTAAACAATGTTTAAAGTAGTCTGCTTAACCTCCAGAGGTCATCCAAAGGTGATGTACATTAAAATATTGGATTAAAACTACATACGTACATAAATTACCCTCAATGCGATCTTGTACTTAAATATAATTTTTTTAGTATGGATGACTATCCATCAAATATAAAAAGCATCAGATTAATAAATAAGGTGAATCACCCGGTATATATCCTCAATAAGCTATAATTATAATTAAATCCACCTGCTTACCTTGTTAATATTCCTATTACTGTCCATTATTCGGTAATTTTTTTGCTGAATTTCAAACATTTTAATTACACAAGAATCCATACGCTTTACGAAAACATAAAATGTTCAAATATGTATTTAGCGCTGAAGGGGTAAAACAGTTCAAACAGAAAACTTTGCTTTCACCGAATTCGCGAAAAATGAGAAACGTACCACAACCGAATATCATCCATCCGATGTCACCAACAAAATTAAATTTGAGAATAAATATTTTATTATAGAGCTGCTACATAGTTGCGTGCCTTCTAGTATTGTTTACCTACAACCCTCCTTCTTATCCTTCATGGTGTATTGGTGTACACGTAATCTCCTGTTAGTTTTTGCTAAATTTTATCTCTTAGTAATAAAAAATAACTACTGATAATCATTAATGAGATGTAATTAAGCAAATTATAAATTAACCCAAAAGACGACGTTAGTAATAATCAAACTCAACCAAGCGGAGAAAATTTCAATGAAAAACTAATCTTGAGCACGCTGAGGAAATTCGGCACCATCAACCGCTTAGCGGCTTGAAATGTGTTTTTAATGCTTTGGATCATTATTTTCCTTTCTAGATAATATTCCTTATAATTTACACCAAATGATAAATTTATTATTTTGACTTATGCTACAAGAAAATTTTCTCGAACTGTGGTGCTAGGTACGAAAATTAAAATAGAACAACTTAAAAGGGAACGTAGGAGTTTTTCAATATCTTCAAAACAATGTTAATGCGACGATCGTCGCCCCATGTTTCTGGCACTTCATTTTCCAGAGTGAGTTACCGGCAGATAAATTGGTTTTACTTCAAATAATGCTTCTTTCATTGTACTGGTTTTTGGTTAACGCGGGCTGAGATGAAACGTAAGCACCTTTCTTGAAGGTTGATCTAAATACAATTTTCTTTATTGAGGTTCAGATGATACCCATCTATGTATAAGGCGTTTTTTTACCTTTTCTAAACAGAAACCTGTAATAAAATCATAATTGATTCTCGATACGGAACAAAAAGATAAAATTTCCCAATGATACCAATTTATTATTATTAGCATTTAGAATCAATTCAATATATTCAGACTTGAGAGAATTGTACGAGCTGGCAGAATTTATGGAGCATCCTGAAATGGTGCTCCATTCTTTCAGCACGTCAGATCCCTAACCAACCATAACTTGAGATGAGTTAACGATTGGACTAATAATATAGAAAGCACGAGGGTTGAACATGTCAAGGTCAAAACAGTTTGCCAAATCGATCAAGGCCAAATAATCTTCGTGGCATTCATATACGTTTTTGTAAAGATGTGGTTTGTTTAGTGTTACATTAGAGATTATTTCATTAGGTCATGTGAATAAAATGTAGTAAACGCTTTTACTATACATCTATCTTATTCTTATTAATTAAAAATCATATATGTTATCTTTTATTAATAGTAGTAAAAGCATTTGGTACATTTTATTCACATGGACCAATGCAAAGAGTAGAAGAAGCTATCAGAATTACAGTACTTTTTTGTAATTTATATTTAATGCCAAAAATCGATTAGGAACCAAAGATTCTAGTAATTTTTTTTTATAATTTACTTTACTATCATCGGAGATTCTTCAGCAAGTATTCAGCATTTTGTTAATTAAATTAATGTATAAAATGCAAACGTTGTAACACTTAAGTTTCGTTACTCTAAATTACTGAATCAAAACATAACATACTGAACATCAAATATGGTGCGCGATGGACGTCACTGTAATCTCGAAAAACTCGTAATCTGAATACTTACGGCAATGATCATAAAAACGATACTTACTGTAACCCCAGCTCCACGCATGCGTTATTCGTTGATAAATGTTTGTTATTTGTACACAAATACGTGAAGTGTGGATGAAACTTTAGTATTCGTATACGAATATTTGCTATTCCTCCACGAACACGAGCACGATCCGTCTTGTAGCGGTAAATTAACGCGAGTCAAAGGGATCAAACATTCGTCTAACCCCAACATGGGTAGCCTCTATACTCTAGACGCAAATATTCGGTTACAGTATGCGAAGTGTGTAGGGAATTGTTCGCATACATTCGCAAACGAACATTCAGCCACGAATATTTGTGTTTGCACACGAATATTCGTATACGCATGTGTGGAGCCGGGGTAATACTCCGACTTTTAAGATCTCTTACTACCAAATTATAATTCAGGTTTAGGTCTGAGTTCCATGGCTTACAAATTGTAAAGAAAAACAAGCGGTAATAGACATAATAAAAATTATATGGGCGCCATCTGCTTGCAAGTCCTTAAATTCAGTATTCGCAAACAGAAAAAATACTGGCTTTATTGATTATTCAATTAATATTCATGTTTAATTACGTTAATATTAAATTAGTTAAAATATTATAAAGACTTTCACAATTGAATGATCCAATTCTATCACAGTGGGGTTTAGTTCAAATTTTCATTTAATTATAAACAAAAAACCTACTTGTCTCCAATGACACTATTGATGGATTTGATAATAGTTTTGATAATAATACCCTAATAAGAATTCTCAATAAAGAAACACTGTACATAAATTTACAAGACATAATCATTAGGGAGAATGGTACAGATAATTTTCATATAAAACTTACTCTAATCAAACAAGTATCCATTAGTCCTTGATACATTGGTCGATTTTTACAATTCTTCAAATTTCAAAGAAAAACAATACTTGCACAACAATGCCCTTCTATCACTTCACTAGGTACAAAATACCTCACAGATTATAGATCAAAACAGAAGAAATTTGAATTGTTGTAAAGATGCAGCAATAATTAACTGAACTTTCTTGACTGATGTTACAAAACGAACTCCTAAACTGCGATAATCCCAATATTACACTTATTAATTACAAGTTTTAATTTCTTTTAACTAAATTTCGTTATTAGAAGGTTATATTGTTTTAACGTAATGATTTAGTAGAGCTGACCAAATTCTGCAAGTCGACTATTTACGATTAAAATGTAAATCCCAAAAATAAAGATTATTACCATTAAAATTCTGAATGCTAAAACTTCCCTTCTTAAATTGGTAACTAATAACACTTTAAATTACTCATAAATGATTTAACCAACGCGACAAACATTAAAATTCACTACGAGATTGAATTTCCATCACAAATTTTCAACGCGCGGGAAACTAGATTATTTGTGTTAATTTATTAACACAGATTTTATGCGGTAAAATGAAGCAGGTAAGCTTACTATACTGTAAACAGAATTAAGCACAAAACGGTATTATCACAACTAGTTCGTACTTTTCAAACTATAACTTTTTTTCATACATGAAAACTGTAATATTTAGGGCACGAACTAACATAAAACTTCACCGGGGGCTTCTCCGAGATGAAACCTCAGGTCGGCGCGGGAAACCGCTCTCCGCCCGGACCGTTACTTATACCCTTTGTTGATTCTATTAAGATCTGTACTGGACTGACTGAAATTAAAGAAGCAACCCTACGCTGAGCTTGAATTTAAAAGAGGGAAATGAAACCAACCAATCCAAAGGAAGTTAACATTTCTTAAGCCGATCAGGAAAATAATTCCTAAATTAATAATTCAATAAATAATTCAATAAATAAAATGAAATTCGCGGGACATTACCGCCTAAAGTCTGCGTTTGCAGGTGGCCACATGAAGCTTTCTTATACGTTCATTCATACAAGTTAAAAAATAGCACGTACAGGATATATAAATTTAGGGTTTAATGCGTTTTCAAATAAATTATTCCCTTGTTAAAAAGCCGATCTTGTTTTTCTACCTTTATAATCTTAATTGTTGTCTGTATTTTCGTTACGAAAAACGATTTTTAACAGTAAGAAGGCTTTGCAGTGAACTTTGATATTTACAAAGACGTCAGTATATTTATTCTAGACGCAATGTTATCTGTAATTTTATTCTAGAAGGAATTTTCATCTTGTACGAAAACATTTTAGAATGACTGTTGGCATCAAAAGAGCACCATTTAATACAAAATATCGTCTATATTTTTAATCCAACTGAAATATGATGAAATACGCAGGACTGTACTAAAGTTTTTTACCATTTATGCATATAAAATTGCATTTCTATAAAATTGGGAATTTGAACACGTTACAACGTTTAAGGCAATGTAATCAGGATACTAACTAGACTTTAAATCATCATTTGACAATCAGAACTGCTCGCAGGATTAGAACCTTGTAACTTCGATTAAAGTTCTAACTTTAGAATGCTCAATTTTAATTTCTTCTCGCTAGTTCTTAACGAAAAAAAAGTTTAACTGTAAAATCTACTACCGAATAATTGGTTATTAATGTCCGTATATAAAGGAATAAAAAGTTTGGGCATTCCAACCATAGTCTGAAACCTGAACATTTTAAATACACGGGAAGAAAATATCGAAAGCCGCTGACGAATTTACCAGCTGGTGAAGAAATCGTTAGAGAAGACATTTTCGTTAAGACAGGATAGGATATTGTCTGCATCTATTGTAACGAGCTCATAATAACTGATATTCATTAAGCTTTGTTTAGAATTTAATTTAGTGTATAAAAACGTAAATGGTTATTCTAGGGTGCGAAAGATAGTTAGTTATATTTGATCGAATACTTAAGAACGCACACTCTCATTTAATGTGAATTTCGTGGTGGTATCCACTTGAAACCAAGTCAAAACTTGCACGAATGAAATCCATTTCCCACGGAATGAAATCTTGCTTTAGACAAGTATTCTTCAAAATTTCCCTTAATATTATTATTTAAAAAAATAACCAAAAACTTGGCTTGTTGGCAATAAAATTAAGTACAAACGAAACCTAATCTATTTCATTATTTTATTTTGTATAAATAATTTGAGTGTTCTCAGGTCATATTGGTTACACATATATTGGTTCTGACATACTATTGGTCATTCTTATTTGGTTTGTCAGTTTTATTGTTAAAATAGTTATATCATTTTTCGAAGGCTTATTAGCTCTTTTTGATTAAAAAAAAGAGAAATTCGTCTAATTGTATACTTGGTTATGCATTGATGTGATATCTAAACTTGAGTGAGTATATACATCTATAAAATATAATAAAAATATAATATAATTAGTTAAAGTTGTACAAGTTTTAATAAATTCTTAACCTTACAATTATTTCAACATTAAATGTCATCATCAAAGCTTAGTTTGTTTATTCGGTGATGTAAATAAATAAAGACTTCTTAGGATACTAAAACCAAAGGAACCATTAATACAGTATCTTGCAAATTTGATGCAAATGTATTTAGAATGGGATCCCAAATTAAGTTATAATGTAAAATACAATAATGAGAGTAGGTTGTTATTCATCAACAACTATGAGTTTGTATTTGCAATACAATATTGCAATAATATTGTATATACAATTTTTTTATTTATTTTAATATACAAAATTCGAAAATTTGACACGACAAATTGTTAATGTTTTACTCACGAAATATATTACAGATTGAAAATATTAACAGTTGTTAATAATTAATTTAATGCAAACCAAAAAAAACTTGTCCTGTGGAGATTCTCTCGTAAATATTAAACAATAACATTTGGGTGGCGCCCTCTATCTTCTTTATTATTAACGATTCCTATCTAAAAGCAGCAATCATTTGGAATTAAAACCCACATCACCTGAAAACAATTTGAATAAATAAAACGTTTCTGGCGGCAGATATGTTCACGTAAGTATAAGTGATTTTATGTATTTATTTGATTTTGTTGAACTTTGCTCAGTTACAATTGAATCCCAAGTTACCATTTAAATTTCTTCCAAAAATGACACTTTTGTTCCAACAGAACTTTTCGTCCAATAAGTTAGGTTAAGTCAGAGTAGGTTAACATATGGTTAGAAGACAATAATATAGACTATTTTTTTTAATTAACCAATATGAGCCATCTTTTAAGTGCATGCATGCATTTATTGCACTATAATTGTACTAAAAATGCGATATTGGACGAAAAGTTAAATTGAATTAAACGCCCATTAGAAAAATTCCGTTGAACCAAACGTCATTGAACCAAAAGTAATTGGATGCCACTGGGTATCATACATGTACATTAACTTGGGGTTTCCCACCTTTTCCTTTAACTGTGTCCGACATTTTATTCTTTTTTACCCTCTGTAACAGTTTTTCAAATAAACAAAAGGCTGACCTTATCAAATAAAGTTTCCCTGGCGTTCCATCAAATTACTCTAAAGCAGAATGATCTGAAAGATTCATCTTCTGTAATCTTTCGTATTATTGAAAGTAACAACGAAACAGATTTATTTAAAAAGACCTTACCGAAGGCGCAAAGCCGCAAACGTAAAAAATTACTAGAAACGACTGAAAAATATTCTTTTAGCATAATGACGTTTGATCCAACGAAACATTTGGGTTGTCGGACGTTTGCTCCAATGAGAAAGACTCTTGGCCCAAAATATTTTAAAAAACCATGATTTTGGTCTAACAGGACTTTTAGGTCAATGAGTTAGGTTACGTTAAGTTAACAGATAACCAATGCACAATAATAGATGATATTTTAAGGTAAGGGGCCCTCACATCGTCTAGTTACATCCAGTTATTGCAGCTTAGTTGGATTGAATGTACAATTGGACTTCAAGTATTATTGGATAAAAAGTATCATTAGGCCAAACGTCCATTGCAAAAAAAGTCCCAGTAGACCAAACGTCATTGGATGAAAAGTCTCAACGGCGTATCATACCTGTTCACTGATTTGCTAGATAAGATATCATCTTATCGTTTCCTCAAGAGTGGTCGGAATTTCAGTTCGTTTTATCCAAAAATTTGGAAAGCACTTTTTATACCATTCGTAACGGTTTTTCAAATAAACAAAAGAGTAATCTATAAAGTTTCGCTGACGTTTCTTCAAATTAATCTAGAAGAAGTGATAGAGTTTTCGTAAATGTTAATTGTTTTGTAAATATCTTATTTAAGAGTCCTTAGACATAAAAAAGGGGCGAAAGAATTGACTTACGAACACCCTTAACTTTTGAAAGAATAACCGTCATCTGGAAAATTTAAAAAATCGCTCGTTCGCCAGGACGGATCGTCTAGCAACATGTGGCCAGTCTATAATACATGCATTTGAGAAGTATAACTATCTAATCAGGCGTTAAACATGACATTCTTGCCGCCAATAACAAATTTAGACGAAGATCTCTCTTCGTTAATTATAAAATGCAGACCTAATAAAATAACAAATAACCTAATATAATAAAAGAACAGAATACGTTTCAGAATGCCTGATGTCTATAAACATGAATTTATAGTTCTAAAAGTGTTTTGTTCCTCTGTGAAAAGTTTATTTTGAAGAAATTTTGAATCAAACTACACTATGTTTGCGTAGATATAATTTATTAAAACGATTTTTTTCTTATACTTTAATGGAAACTTTTATTTCGTTCGTCATTTTATAATACTTTAACAAGAAATATTTCACGTACGTGACTAAAAAGGAATACGATCTTATAAAAGGGTAAATATGTTTACACAAAAATTAATTTTAAAATATTCTTAACGGGTACAAAGAAGTGGATAGTGTAGAATTATACCTTGTTTTAAATTTAAAACTAAGCGAAATAAATGGTTTGAATTTAAAAAGATAAGCTTTACATTTGAAAATAGGATATTTAATTAACCTTTAATTTTCCATATGCTTTCCTGTTATTTCCACTCACTTTATTGGTCGTAAAATTTGCAAAACTAAATCAACCTGAAGTGAAGGATCGAACCTGATAGAAGGATAAAATGGTTTTAGGGTCAGTTTGTGAGACACCTTGAGCAATTTTTGATACCCATCGCGTAACCTTATCGGAAATAAAATGTTTTTCACTCCACTCTAAAAATTACGGCAAAATTCAATAGCAGGAGGTAGAGCTCCACTTTAATCCGTTCGTCCTACTTCTCAAAACCAAACTTTGCTTTCTGAGTTAGTTTCTGCTCTTCAATCGACTTCATACTAGTATAAAATAAATTTTATCGAAATGAAACTGAATACAAACGACGCTATGGGTCTAATTTCTAAACTTCGAAAGTTAAGGATCAATTTGCAGTGTAGACTTTTGCAACAGTTTTAGCTATGTAACATATGTATTTGTACATTTGCAATATAAAAATAACTGTTTGAACGGAATTAAATTACCCTAAAAGCTTTTTGGTACACCATTACGGCAGGGGTTTTTATATGTGTGGGTGAATTGATCTCTGTCAACACGAGATTAACATTGTTATTGGTAAATACTGCGCCGGAATTTGTTCCTAAATGCTGCCAATCGCGAATCGTTACTGCCATCTGCGGTAAATAATACGTCATTATCAAATATACGATGTAAAAGCAAATAAATGGGTTAAGGTCTTTTGTAGTACGTCATTATCACAATTTATATGCTAATAAACCTATATTTAACCTCAAAAATTCTTAAAATACGACATATAGATGATAAAGCTTCCAATTTAGGATATAACAACTTTTATTACCTTTTGTATTACCTTTGATAATGACAGCATAGCTGTCGAAACAATATTGTCAGGTATATTTTAATAAAACTGTGAAACTTTTAATAATCTTTATTTATTTCATGATTATGGAGTTCCACAAAATAAGGCTGGAAACAATAAACAAGATATAACAACTTCATGACCTGTTGCAGATCAATATGTATTTTAATTGAGATCACATAAACAAAATCGTTTGAGTAATTATTGTTATTTATGTATTAATATACGGTCGGTGTAGATTGTTATAGTACATATGTATAGTCACACAAATCAATAGCGTGTAAATTGATGTAATTAGAGTAAATGTTATTGAACATTTCGATATGGTATTTACCAGAAATGTTTTATGTAGTGTGATATAATCGGTTATTATGAATAATTTAGTATATTATGGAACACTTTGACCTTCGATTTGTAATGAAACATTAGCATAGATGCAATTTTGAAGTTTCCGTAATATTTAATATAATTTAAATAGTTTGACAGTTTGACACCAAATTTTCTGGATATAGGAATTAGACACGTACATATTTCAACACGATGGAGCAGCCATTCAATGAGAAGATCAACAGTTACCAGATATTTTCAAAATAGGTTAGCCAAATCTAAAGATATTAAAATCCGCCAGTAAAATTTTCATCCGAGAAGAAGGCATGCTCTAGTTTTTTCCGTATGAAAAATTACCAGCTCGGCTGGGGGTCAAACTTGCGATTCTTATTAGTTTCGGACTTTAGGACTTAAGGAGGCTTAGAAATGTATATTGAGGTAAATAAATATATTTTTAGGTTTTACAACATATACATATGATATGCTGTAATACAGATCAGCCTTGGCAGCTTTAGAGTTTCAGAGACACAGTTTCCACATTTCAAAGTATTGTTTCAAAGGCTCTTTCCTAGGCTTCGTTTTTTTTTGAGCTAAAGTTATCGATGTCCGTAATTTAAAAATAACAGTTTAAAATATATGTTTTGGCCATCCAAATAGCCTTTAACTATTCCGTAATAAACATTTCGTTTCAAGGCTACGTTTTTCTTGGTGGGTACTGCTAGCAGAAACCGTAATTTAAAAAAAATCGCTAAACATCAATTTTTGGGTAGTTAAAGAGCCTTTAATTATGAATATAATTAGTAGAACCATTCCTGCTGTGATGGCGCTGCTAGCTTTATAGATGTAAAATATTGCGACCAGTATTACAAAATGATACAACTTTTGAAGCAGTGAAAATGACGAGACAAATTACTTATCGATAGAATTTTTTGGACCAAGAGAACCAGCATGTTTTCACCCTTTGGAGATTTCTTTGATCTTCGTATCATAACGACGAACCCAAGTATGATGTCTGTTTTAAGCCGACTCGTTCATCTTCCAAAATCAGATTATAGACAGAGCATCGACGATTTCCATTGTTGATACATAGAACATACTGTGTCTTATGATACAGTAAAATGCTGGTGCCGTGAGTTCAGGTGTGGAAGAACTTCTTGTGAAAATCAACATGCTGTGTAACGGTACATTTTCCACCGGCATTCAGTAAGTAAAATTTTACATTTATATTTGTTAAAAAAGTCCGGTCCTGTAAAACTGCGCTTTATTCGAAATAGAATTTCGTCATGCAAATATTTCCTATGAAAACATCTTAAGAAAGGATTGTTTTATATTTGATATAATTAAAGAACGTAGCGTCATAAAAATGATGTTTTTTTAGTATTTTGTTTACTTATATTCTGGTGAAATATCAATTACATCGTGAGAGATCTTGATACAGAAAATTATGGGAAGTACTTGATCATCAATTTCATAAAAACATTCCTGTTAATATTCCGAGAATGCAGGACTCAAAAAACAAATTTTTCTTTGTTTGTCATATGCGTTATAAATTTTAAGTGAGGTTGTCGTGTAGCGATTTCGGCTAGACACCAGATGGGTGTTATTTTGTACCAGTTTGCGCGCATATTCTTTCAGTACTACTTTTCATTCCTTTAGGTCGAAATCTCTGCAGACGGTTAGTTAAAAAACTTCCTTACGGCCAAATAAGACGCATGTTTTTGCGGGTGATCAGGGTCACAGAGGCTGGCTTCCTTCGCGCCTCGACAGGTTAGCGTAGAGACTTGCCTCCCGTTTGCGCTTCAAGCTAGACCACCTCGGTCAGATCGCGCTATGAGGGTCGATATTAAAAAACTTGCGGTCCATCTTTGAGATTAGTTAGTCGATTTTGAAGTCGGGTTTATTGTGTTATAATTCAGTGTTAATTATACAAAATTAATGCAATCTTTTGAATACAGTTCCCGTACAGTTTAGTTGTGATTTGTGGTACAAGTGAACTTTTGAAGTTAACTGATTTTTGAGAATTTTCGTTTGAGAAGATTGACTAATATCGTCTCGTCAATAAACATTTATAGTTGGTTTATGTGTAATAAACTATTAAAAACAATTACGCTGTTTGCCTGCGTTAACAGAAGAAAGTGAAGTTGTTATTAAAAATCACTTAATTTGGGTGATAGTTTAAAATTGTGGATTGTCATTTTATCTGGCGATAGTGATAGACAGTTATTTGGTTTAATCCGTCGAGTTTTAAATAAAGGAGATTACAATTACTCCTCGAGAATAAATTTTAACAATAAACATTAACTAAACAAGATTGTTTAAACTGTGTTTAACGAACATTGGTGCTGAAAATTGTATGGATGACTGACTATTGTTATAAAGTATTTCTTTGGACCTGCTACCATCAAACTGCAATTTAATACCACCAAATCATCGAGAAATAACTACGGTTCTTTACAAGAGAGGCCTTTTCCAATTTCTGATTGACCAGTATGATTTGCTTTGTACAGCAAATAAACCAAGGTTGAAGGTAATTGTACTTTAAGAATTGTTTATCTTTATTATTTTGAGGTTGGATTATTTAAATAAGTGAATTTTGTTGTTCTTTACTAGAAGAGAGCTCTCAGTAGTATTTAATTTTAGTTCGTTATTAGTAGTGAAAATTAAATTTATAAATCTTCGAAATATTTAATTAGATTTATTTTAGTCTAAATTGATGGATATTTGTTTGTCAAATTTTTCAAAAGATTTCTGATCTAAATAAATTCTTGAGTTTGATATTATGTTGAAATATTTCATGGCTAATAAATCTAGATATTTTTTTGATCTTGTTGAACTTTTGGGGCAATTAATACTTATTAAAATTCTAATAATATTTATTCTAGACTAATATGCAAATTATCTTTGAAACTGCCTTAAGTCTATCAATTATAACGTAGTAGACTATTATTTACTAAATGCTTAGTCTTAAGTTTAATAAATTCATACTGTTTGTGTGTTTTTTTATGTGTTTGATTATTATTATACCTGTTTGAACTATTTTCTGCGTTTATTATTTAATAAATATGTGTTTAGTTTATACTAATGATCTAAACGGAACCATATAATTATGAAAGTTTTGTTCAAATTTTACTTTAAGATTAAAAAAAACATTTCTAAAATTTTTATTCAAAAACCTATTATATTTAATTCATTTTCTGATTAATGAAGTTAATATCAAATCAGGCTTAATTAAACATCAATATTAAGCTTCATAATCAGATGGCGCCCTTTTAGTGTTTTTATTTGTGTTCTAAACCCTTATCTACTCCTTTTCACAAAATAAGACAACTGCAGAACCAATACCTGCGACCTGAACATTTCAAATTTGTAAGAGAGAGTTTAAATCTCAAGCTGTGGCAATGATTTTGAGCATATATGATAATGTAAGTATGATAATTTTATAGCTGTGTTCTCGTGTAGAAAAACCTTTGTTTCACTGCCTGTCCAACGTTAGGCAGATTTAGTGTTGTTGCACTGGCGCCCAATCGCGGGGCCTTGTTAAGTTTGTGAGATTTTAGGTTGTTGCAGCTGGAGGACTCCTTAGTGTAACTACTGACAAAAACATTAAAAAATTTCAAGACATGGTGCTTCAAGATCGTCGAACACGCAGCAGGCAAATTGTTGACAATACTGGCTTGCCATATCATGTTGTTCAACATATACTTACTAAAGAACCAACTGGACATGAAAAAAGTAAGCGCAAGGTGGGTGCCGCGAATGTTGACGAATAATCAAAAAAGGAACCGGGTTTTGATTTGCGAGCGTCTTTTGACAACGTATCGAGCAAATTGATATGTTATCATGGATGAAACTTGGATTCATCATTATGATCCGTGCACCAAAGTCCAAAGCAAAGAATTGAAACATCGTGATTCTACTCCACCACGCAAATCTAAGATGGTACCGTCAGCCGGGATGGTTCTCCTTTCAGTTTTTTGGGTTGCTCGAGGAATAATTCTCACCGATTTCTTGCAAAAGGAGCGACAATTATAGGCACTTATAGGCAGAGGTTCCATCAGGATAATGCTCCCAGTCACACCTCTTGTGTTGTGATGGTCGCCATTCATCAAGCAATTCGAATTAGTGGAACATCCACCGTATTCGCCGGACTTGACCCCTACCGACTACAGATTGTTCCCAAAATTAAAAGAGCATTTGCGGAGAAAGAAATTTTCAAGTAACGAAGAAGTTATGTCCAGTGTAGAAGAGTGGTTTGCAGTAGTGAGACAATCTTTTTTCCAGGAGGCTATCGAAATGCTAGAGCATCGATGGCATAATATTAATGTTATAGGAGATTATGTTGAAAAATAAAATATCTCTTTTATAAGTTGTCTTATTGCAAGGGGATTAGGAGCGGAGCAAAGGGATCAACTCTCGTACATTAGTAAAAAAGTTAACAGTTTCTGGGCATTTCTTTCTAAGAAATATTCGTATCAAGTCAAGCTTTAATGCGTTAACAACATAGTTAATGTTATTCGCCTGCAGGGTAGTTTATTAATTAAAGAACTACAAATTATTTATCATGCAGAAGAAATATCGCTTTATTGATTTTAGTTCTCCAACGCGTAACTTAATCGTGGGGCTAATGCAGAAAACTATTTATTTACTATTATTATATCAAGTACATTTTCATTCATCATCATATCAATTTGGATAACAATGCTATAATGAAGATAATTTCACAGTGTAATTTGATGTTTATTACTACTTATAGTTTTTTAATCTGCAAATTAAATATAATCGCGGTATATTCTTATATTTTTATTAATACCATTTCAGATGTTTTCTTCGTTTTCTATTAGGTTTTTTTAAAATTATGGTAGCGAAAGTCGTTTATTTTGATAAGCTGTAGAATAACATTATGTTATTACATCAACAGCATCTGCGACGTAATATTATATGCACGAGATATTAAAGCCGCATGCACACTTGAGTAATACATTTTTAGTGAAATCAATCATCCTCATTCCTAGCGTGCCGATAATGTAAAATCCTACAGACCAATATTAGTCTCCTGCCAATTCTCTCAAAGCTGCTGAAAATATTGTTGGCCGGAACTCGATGAACTTTCCATAATTCTTATTCACCAGCAATAAATACTCCTCCATTGCCTTTTTGATAGTCCATACCCAACTGACAACAGGCTTCAAGACCTGTAATACAAGCTAAAGTTCAGCATACCTTGCACCTCCATACCTAGGAAGTATTGACGTACTACCTATCAAACAGAAGAGAAAGTGACATTGTCAAGGAAAGTATAGACCGATGTACCGCAAGAGAGTGTTCTTGATCCAGTGCTCTGCCAAATGAATACTATCGACATACATCAACATCTGCAATCATCACCACATTCACTATCGATGCGGCATTATTGCCGACCATACCATTGCATCAAATCTCATCTACAAAGGTCTCTAGCTGATCTAGAAGTTTGGTTTAAGAACTGGAGAATAATAAATCAACTCATGTTATGTTGAGTTTGTGCTGTAAAACATGTTTTGTTCTAGACTTCTAGAGCCTATACTCTAACAAACAAATGAAGGAATAAGGTTACCGATATCACGAGGGCAACATTGTAAAAAGCATCTCGAATCACGCAGTGTTCACGCGGCTGGTCGCTACGATCACGTGCTCGACTCGAGTAATTTAACTGATAGCAGAAACAACAGATGAACTCGAATGATTCAGTAGCGTCTCAAAATATTATTTAAGAAGGCTAAGTTGATGCTTAACGTGTATTCGATTATAATCGAATATACGTACAAAATAGGGAAAATGAAATTAATTTATACTATAAGAATAATTATATTATTAACGTCCAAGTTAAATTATTCTTGTATTCATTGTATAGACCACAAAAGTGAATGGCATAAGTCAACAAAAAAAAATTAAAGTAGACAGTACAATCAAATTAAGAAGGTACATATGCCCAAATAAAATACTATTTGGTAAATAATACAGATTAAAAAGAAAAACTCACAGTTAGGCATATTTTTGTTTTCCATGTAACATGTATGCAACTAAACGGCAAAACATATAAATTAAAATAAACATATGAAAGCAGAAATACTGTTATAAACAAAAATTCTTAAGAATATACTCTTCCATTTTTAGCAAAATGCATGTTGTAGAAGTAATTCCTTTACAACAGTAACAAATTGTTGATACATTAATTGTTTTATTGAAATTGGTAAATTATTATACAGTACGGTTCCTAATATGTAAAAAGGATGGCATCATTTAGTATCAGTTTTATGTAGGTACTTAAAAATGTAAATTAACACCAGATATGATTTTTGTAATTATAATTATTAATTTGAAACGAGAAACATTCTTTTTCACAAGTTGTAAAACTTCAAATTTATATATAGGTAGATGAGAATATTAAGAGGCTATTATTTAAGAATGCTGATTTAGAAGAATTACATCTCGATAGCTCATATTGAACATATAACCCTTTTTTGGATGATAAATACACGAACAAGCTATTATTATTATGTATTATTATAATACATGTCCAATATTATTTCATTATTAAGCGTCTATCACTAATACTTTTATGAATCAATTATCAGGTATAATATGTTCCTAGAAAATTTACAGATATACTGGTAAAAGGATAATTACTTTGCAAAATTAAAAAAAAATGATGAAGTAGAATTTACCAATGAAGGATCCCAAACTGAAGTATAACCAAATTTGGAATAGTTAACAAAAATGCCTGCACATAAGCACGACCAAATTGAGACCGACAAAACTGATAATAACACAATGGGGAAAAGACTTTTACTTTCACCCAAGCGGCCCGCGATCGACTCTCGGCGCCGGCAGATCTGGTTAAGGTTTTCTGCAGTTTTCCTTAGCTGTGACACAAATTTGCGGGGGATTTGCGCTGTTCCATCTGTAAGTCGGCTGCAGCCGCACATTGGGCCTACATAATAATAATAATCGCCCCCTCCCTCCCGCACAAGCTTATAGCTTCTGGGGCCTTGGTTTAGGTTATGGGTTGTAGTAGTTATTATTATTATTATTATTAATTACACGATTGGCTTTATTACTACAAAATGTTTTCCAGTTTTCTAAACCAAATCAACAGTAAAAATCTAACATTATCAGAAATTATATTTCTCAATCAATTTTCCAATCATTTTCAATGTAAAGTTGCAATAAAATAATGACCCAATTAAATAATTAAAATAATTGAAACTGCTGTATAAAATGAGGAATAAGTAATTTTACTAAATAAAATGTACATGAAGTTTGCTGCTAGAACAAAAAACTCCCGAAGGACTTTTATGAATAAAAATGTTACAGAAAGTGGGTCATTGCTGTAAGATTTACATAACATACTGGAGTGTAAATTAAACGATCACAAATCATTAACATCTGATAATATTGCATTATAATGTGAGATATTTATTTTCTGTGCGCAAATTATCATCTCTAAGCATTATTGGTTGATTAGTAAAAGATAATAGTTAATGTATGTATAACTTAAATAATTACAGCTTTGAATTCTATTTAAAAACTTCAACAAATGTGTTTTTAAAAAACCGAAAGAAGTTTAGTCAAAATATAGTAATTCTATTTGAGTGTGCTTTAATGTGTTATTTTCCCTTTCTTCAGCTATAATAAGTAGAAAATCCCTGATATATATATATATATATACGTACAATAATACGAAGTTGAGTTCTGTGGACGGTCGGTTTCGTACATAAAAGATCTTAAACGTTATAGAGGGTAGTGCTGTATATAAAGAGACAAACATATTTATTTTGCATCTGATAACTCTTGTATGTGATATTGCAATTCTAGGCGCTGATGCTTACTGTGATTATTATTTAGTAACATTAGTTGTTGCTTTTATTGTAAATAGTAATAGCAAATGTATAATATGGATGTTATATCCATTGTTAGCAATTTGTGACATTTCTGTTGTTTTGATGAAAAATTAATGAGCTGTCTTAAGCACCATTTGCTTGGAGACTAAACGTCCGGCGTGGCTTGCCAGTCGACCACGACCTGGGTGCCATAGATGAAGTCAAACTAGTGACCCCCAGCATGACCATCCCAACAGTTACTCCTGGTTCTTTTTTCCATCCCACTGGAAAGCACCCGATCCGACAAGTATTCGTTGTAGGTCACCATGAGCACGTCTTGAAGAAAAGATCTTCACTGCCGAAGACTCCAATCACACAAAAGTATGGCAGGGGGTAACTCCGGCCCTGTAATATTTTACTCAACAAAGTTTACAATTGAGTGTTTCTATAAATAAAATAATCTAAATGGAATACTTTTATATGCGCGAATTCACATCCTAAAAACGATAACAAACAGCTATATATTTTCACAACCAATTCTTTCGAGAAGCAATCTATCTGAAGTCGGAAATTGACAAGTAATCGATTCATCATTCGAGTCTCAATAGACTTCACTACAGGAAATAAAATACACAATAGGACAGAATGAGCGCCCTTGATTTATTCCACAATTATTTGTAGAAAGCAAGTTCATGTAATGTAACCTAATGCATAAATAATAAAAAGTTTTACATAGTAAAGGGTGCTTGTGTATGGCCGTATAAATATCCAAATCAAAAGCGTTTCTGTGTATTTTGCATATTTTCATTACTTTTTGCTAGTAATAAATGTTTTACGCCATTTACAAGTAATATACATTTTAAAATTAAAATATACATTCTTGAAAATTACATCAGAATATTGCACATTTCTAAAAACATTTATTAGTTAGTTATTATACACGGTCTTATTAGTAACGTGTTTGTGGCTAATTTTACACTAATGCATCATTCCTTTGTAATTTGCAGCTATTAAATTCTCTTCTTTTATGTAGACTTGAATAACTTGGAAAACTTCGCTTTTGTAACTGTAAGTAACAATGGGCCCATCCTATTTTCTTTATAACAACGCTGATAATTTATTAAATTAGTTAGTAGTTACCTACATAAAGTAATCAAAACAAGCTGCTACGGAGGCACGTTCTGGCGTTTATATACGGCCATTACTTATACCCAAACTTTGTAGTTATTAACTTTAATGGCTGTTATTGCCGTAACTAAAACTAGCACCAAGAAATGTAAATTGCAATAACTTATTAGGATTTACTTATACACAGAAAAACCATCTTTGACGTAACTTATACTTAAGAAACACATTCGCACAAGAATTTCATACATATTTCATACAAGAAATGTGCAGACTAATAAAATGGGGTTTTACTAACTTCATTATTTGCGCAAAAAGCTGTATAAAATATACATAATTTACTGGCTTCATTTTGTAGCTTTAAGTTCAGTTTTATATTAGAAGAGAAGCGTAACTCAGCAAGTCAACCACGCCTGAGGTGAAACTCCTCTAAAATACACAACCAGCAGATTGAAACGAAGCTAAAAATTAGACTCACGTTGGACCGTCGGTGAAACGAACGTTTTCTAATCTCAAAAAAAACAAAGCCCCCCGCGATTGGGCGGCCAGTGAAACGAACGTTATTTTTCTGGGAACAAAAGCAAAACAGATTACTTAACTTCAAGAAATCTTACGCAAACTGTACACCTCAAAATTTTTAATACTTACTACACAACTTAAGATTGCCTCGGCTTGAGATATCTTTCTACAAATTTAAATTCAGGTCGCAGGTATTGTTTCCACAGCTCACAAATTATAAAAAGAATAAAGGTTTAAGACACAAGGAAATACATATATTTGCGCGCCATCTGATTAGGAAAGTCCAATAATTTTATTTTTATAAAGATATTGATTCAATACCAGTAAACAGAAACTGGAATCAAATCTAATAAGGTATTTAAAGACTCATAAATATATGGTCCTGTAATATTCAGTTTAATTAAATTTAAGTATAGATTTGTTGAAAAATAAAAATAAAAAAATGAAATTTCCAAATAAAACATCGTTACAAATTTAAATATATAAAAAAATGATACACAACGTAAGAATTCTTAACGACAGAAAACGATACACATCAAAAAAATTGTGGTCAAAAATATTCGATACAAAAATAATGGTTCAACTTACATCAATAATAACAAAATAAAATCCATTAAGTCACAATACCTTATTCAACTAGTTCAATCTGACTTTACCTTACAAAGCAATTGAAACAATTGCTCTTCCATCAAAACAAACACTTATCACCAAACTCGATCGCTCGATGAAATTGAGGAATCTGGAAATCACTTTACTGACGCCGCTACTGAATTTGATCCAAGGAAATAAAGTTCACTGTATTTTGATCAAGCAAGATCATTCAACAAAACTGAAATGTAGCCGTCAAACTAACTGTACTTTGTCTATAATTCCATAACTCATACGGATTTAATTACTAGATTTCGGTAAAAGCGATTCTAAACACACACTAAAACATAGGGAACACAACGAAAACATACAACTCTCTGAGATCAAGGGGAAGGCACGAGGCCTCCCGCGTGGCAAACGCCACTTCACTCGGCTGTGTATTCAACCGGCTGTATATTATTTCGCGGTGAAAAAATGATCTCCTGAGGGGGACGAAATTTTAACAAATTCAATAGAAAAATAACGGGATTTTCATTAGCCAATAAAATATGTTTACGTCATTTATTCCAGAACAATCTTAACAAAAACTTAAGGGGATTCCCTTTTGAATATGTACGCAACGGAAAGCAAATAACTTTGCAGGTGCAGTCTAGACAGCCTGTTCCAGAAAATTTTTTTGTCGGTATTTTATTTACTAGTGGAATTTCAACGCAATATGTTTTAAAACTATAGATTCAAGGTTTGTTATATTTTAACCATAAGGGAGTTTTTATTAAGGCTGGTATTATATTTTAGCCCTTAAAGACACAAAGTTTAAAAATAAATTTGTTCTAGAATAATCCATTTTCTCCAAGAAGAAACATTTGGTCGACGTGGGGACGCCTTAAAATAAACACTCGCATCATTAAACATTCTGCTGAAATATAAAATACTGCTTATGGATATGTTTCCAGGTGACTCTTTTGTACTTGGGGAAACATTATTTAGATTAATTTAATATTTGCAGTTACGACATAATTGAATTTTACTAAACTGCCAGGACCGTACTGAGATTCCTTTAGTATTTATTGGTTTCAAAAAAACGTGACGTTACAAGATAATCGATTCAACTAACAATGGCTTGGGACGAGCCTGTTTAAATATCGTTTCTATATCAATAGTATGCTGACATACGAAATTCACAGACATGTGTATGAAGGTTGCTTAAGTAAGCAGATTGAGTAGCAAACAAGAGCCTATGAATGTTACAGAGTCAGCGATGCAACTACGTGGGAAAGTCGCGCATATCGAGATTAGGTATTCTGTCACAATCTTGCAGGTGGACTAAATGCTGTAATGTAATGATCTTGCTACATAAATGATCATTAAATACATAATGGAATAGAAGCACTTTTGGAAATAAATCATTTGGAATAGATTCTGTTATAGAATTACTAACCTGTGAATCGTGCTCTTCAAGAACTGAATGATCAGGTTTAATGAAACAGAAACTATCAATGGATGCAGGTGCATTCGAAAAGGGACATTTGTGTTCTGTTAGTGGTTGACAAATGATGTTTTGAGTATCGTTACTTATGTGGAGGTTAGGATCCTGAAGATTTGACGGTTTGTGGTTATGGAACTAGTAAAATGAGGAGAAAGGATTTCTTCCTGGAATAGTTTAGCTAGTCTAAAAGCTTCAGGGGAATCATCTAGCAGCAACCAGAAATCTGCAATCTCTTTGAGAGGAGCGGGAGTATTTGGTTTTTTTGGGTCGTATGAAGGAGGTTTGTTCAAACGTGAAACCAAATAGTAGTCTAATATTTCGTTTATGAACGTTGTGTATGGGAAGGAGTTTGCATTGTTGTCTATAATCCTGATAAGATTGGAATGCAGTTTCAAAATGTTACATGGCAAGTTAGAAATTTAAAATATTACATCTCTGGAGTTGGTTATCGATATGGAGAACTTTGAAGAACCTATCTATGAGCACCCTTATCATTTGTACATGTGAACTGTTAGCTGGTAACTTCGCCATATTAAAACGTAACCAATTAAATATAAGATACCTACCTTGTTTGAATGATAAAAAAGATATACACTTCCGAAAGTGTAGAATGTGGCTATCGGCAGACCGAAGAACCAGTAGCAAGAATTGTAGAAAATGTGGCAGTGATTATCACCGTTGAGTTCTATTTGTTTTCGTCGTGGGTCACCATTATAGCGTGCTAAGGGTTAGTTTACCTTTAGCTACACTATTTAAAGGGTGTATACTTGTAATAATAGCTAGGGTAATAAAAAGAGTGTGAATTATGATATCTTTATTTATTTACTGTTGTTGCTATGGCAATTCCTATAATTCAATGCCTTCCTGATGGAAGTTATGTATGTAATGATCATTTATGTGGCAAGATCATTGCAGTACCATGCATCGAGCACGTGAAGATGTGTCTACCCTAGTATTCAGTTATGTCACCTTCACAGCAGCATCTAAGTTCATGCAAGCAGTTGTTTGTTTGCTGATACGGTAGATTGGTTATTTCTACACTTGCACATACGGTTTAAAATTGCATTTACAGGTGCGCGGCCTTGGGGAATTTACTTACATTTAATTGTTATACCAGTTTGAAAGCGCATATTGTGGCTTGAAACGATAGTTATTTTTCCAGGAACAAAAACGAAGAAATTACTTTCACTTCAAAATGTTCTTATGCAAACTGTACAAACACAAAATATTTAATACTTACTGTACAACTAAAGATTGCCTCGGCTTGAGATATCTTTCTACAAATTTAAATTCAAGTCGCAGGTATTGTTTCCACAGCTCACAAATTATAAAAGACAAGAGTTATAGTATAGTTCCTCATACTCAGCTTCTTGGCAGTATAATAGTATTGGCAAAATCATTAACCATCTTTATCAACTCTGAGTTAAAAATGGATTTGTTATACCGGGTGTGTTTAAAAGTGCCCTCACCCCTGCCAGATTTTTGCTGCTTTATATTATACACGCTCAATTTGGCGAGCAAGTATAATAAGCAGATTTGTATATTTCGACATAAAAAACAATTTCTCGCAACTCTCGATTTTTCAATAGGACACCCTGTACGTCTTTTAGTGGATCACATTCAGCATTAAATTCTCCAACAATGTCCCAATTGTTACTTTTTGCCGGGCTGAATAATTTTATTTCTGCGTCTAGTGAGGAATAAATCACGTACAACGCTTCCTTTTCGGAGAACCCAAAGCCAAAGCGAAGGAAAAATGCTATTCTACGGTTTCTTTTAACAGATTAATTCTTGCCTGACCTTAAACATTCAAAAATCAGTTTTTGCGGACTACGTTATTTTTTTAATGATAAGAAGGTGGCTCATTACGTCAGTAAAAAACTAGATTTTTTTTACTAATCGTGTGATACCTGTAACACTTATCTTTATTTAATGATATACAGATGAAACTTAACATACGAGGTGTGGCTATTAAATAACAACATTGGTAGTAAAAGCGTGGATTATTATTACACTATTAAAACTTAACTGCTATCCCCTTCAATATACCCCCTTCTATACAGGCTGTATTATCGGTTTTGTTACATAGGCGAATAGTATGTAAAAACACAATTTCTTAAATATTGGCTCCCCTAATTATTTTAGAGAAAAAGTCACTATAGCAAAGTTGTAGAACTTACTGAGTACTGTACAAAATACTCCCATTTTAATGTTCTGTGTTAAATAATTTCCAGGATATAAGTGATTTTCTGCTATTATGCATAAAGTGTCTTTTTACAGCAGTGTTAAATTTATCGAACGAGACGAAGTTCGAGCCTTCGAGTTCAATAATAAACACGAGTTCCATAAAACAACTTTAGGCACAAACTTGAAACTAGAAGTTTGTGACTTTTGAGGACTGAAACAAAGAATTTGTAGGTAAAAAGTTAACACTAAAACCAAAAGGTTTTGGTAAATTAGAAGTTCATGCACTATTCTAGACATGTAACTTATAAGTCAAGTATTTTTAATGTACCTATCAGTAAGATTTTCGTTAACAAATATTTCGTTATATTTTTATGTAGGTAATATTATGCTAAGAATGTGGACGTATTTACTTTATTCTGATTTTGATAATGGTGATGATTTTCTTTTTATGATCCTTTTTAAGTGCCTTTGAAATTAAAGTGTCTGTTATTAGGCATTTAATTGAGAGGTGTTTACTATACGAAGGTTTTCTCGCTTTTTTATTTAGAAACAGTCGTTTTAGATGTTGCTATTGAGTTTTTTTTTTACATCTAATGATAATATCTTTTGTAACATTATTTATTACAAAAACGAACTGGCGTACAGGTAGCTCTCGCATCAATAGTTCACATCCGAATAGATTTCTACAGAGAAAATAGTCTCTTGCTGAATCAGATTAGGTTAAACTTAAAATACAAAAATTACGGAACTTTAATCGGTTAGGTGGCTTTTTAGTTCGATATTCCACGTTTGGCTAACCAACGTGGGGCGTCTTTATTTAACAAATTCTTGTTGAAAATGTCACACCTGCTGTATTAGTATGTAAAATTCAGCTTTGCACCAGAATTATTTTATTACTCTGATATCTACATAGAAATGTGTTATTTTTACAAACTGATATCTGCTTGACAAGATTCTAACATTTATGATAAATTATTGAAAAATAATAGTTGCAATTTTTCAACAAAACTAATTTATCTTTTAGATTGTCTTTTAATTATATACTAAACACTGCTTGAGTGCGCGTCAGGTTCTTAAGTTAAATTCAACATTAATTGAATGCTTTTTAATTAAATGGTTTTTTTGCTGTGAACAAGTAACTTGGTTACCGAAATACATATTGCCATAAACCAAATACAAAAGTATGGTTTGGAGGCGCCGTTTAAATATAGTGTGAGAAGTGTACGTTAACAGAAACATCGGTGACGACATTGGTTTGTACTTATTTGCTTAACCATTTATCGAACTTACACGAGTGTTTCGCCCTGACCGCAATTCCCAAATATCACATGGCTGAAAAAGCATAATAAGCCTTAAACAGCCACTGCCCTGCTTCGCAGGGGAAAAACTAAAATTAATGATAATTTTTTAATTATAGCTTTATTTATTTAATACGTGTTTATATGCACGGTTCTTTTTTTTAAATGTTATTTATTATTTTTAGCATAAATACTTTTTCCAGTTTTTTCAGTACAAATTAACACCTACATTAAGATTTATAGTATCATAAAAACACCTAGAGCAACTTCATTTAGATAAAATAAAAGCAGGATTTTTTGCTCATTAACCTACTTCAATCACACATATATGTACAGTACTCGCAAATAAAAATAAATACAAATGACCGGCTTGAAATTCAACTTTTTCTAAACCAGTATTACCAATAATAATAGATTTTTGCTAAATATAGCAAGAAAAATTGTAGTAATAACCGTTCATTTTTATAGCCAGCCACATTCATTAAACTTGTTGATAATAAAAAAAAGGTAGGTAAATATAAAAATTGAAAAACTTACATTTCTGTTCATGCAATACTTCTCGAATCCAAGGAAGGCTAGCTTCTTTAAGTTGGTATTCTTCGCGTGAGAACTCATTTTTAATTTTTCAAGTTTCCACTTTTCTTAACGCACAAAATATTTAATAATAATCAAATAAATAAAACTTCACCAACAGAAAAAAAAGTAGCACCGATTACACTAAAACATAAAACTACAAACTCAGTTTCATTAGTTTATGTATAGTAAATTGTTTAGTAAAACAAATCACTTATATGCCGTTGCTATTTTTTCCTTGGGGATCTCCCTAAGCGGGTGATAGCAAAGAGAACCTGTGTCAACATCGGGTATCCAAGGTCCGACGTTTCGATTCTTGATTGAACACCCTCACAGTAAGACGTCTCCGTTGCTGTCGATTTAAATTAAACCTACCGCGGATACAGCTGCTTCAGTTAGAAGACGATCGAAAATTTGCTCCTAAAAAAAAAGAAAACAAAATTTGTCACTTGGATATTCTGTTAATAAATAAATAATAATGAAGTGAGTATGATGTATTCATAACTGTCCCATGATGCAAATAATAAATGTCAATATACATATAGGAACCACATGATGATTGCCTATTAATAAATAATGGATTTATTGATTTATTGATGTAATTTTCTCACATCATATGACTGAGTGGCCATAGTGTCACAATATTATTTCAATATGTTACATACTACAACAACATGTGTGATGCATGGAGTGATGTATAAAATATGAAGGCCATTTTTAACTTTTGTCAAATTATCGAGGAGGTAATTACACGAATAGCGTGTAATTGCATTTGGATAGTAAATAACTAGTTATTTGCCATCACGTCAAAACATGCGACGTAATTTGCGAGTTAAAAATCCAATATTTGCTTAAATGTGACAACAGGTAATAAGAGGAAATTGGAGGTGTTCATTTGAGATAAAAAAAGTGATTAATGTCGAAAATATTTAAAACATAAAGCTGTTTAATCAAACTTTCAGATTTAGTCTATTTTGAAATGATTAATTATATAGAAAATTCAAAAGTAATGTTTGTTATTTTTATATCTGAAAATATAATATGTAAATATAAATAGAACTATCAAAATATTTCGAAAGGATAATCATGCATCCGGTAGCATTAAACGATTAATGTGACTTTTATAGCTAGTGTTAACACTTTTAGTGTATAATAAAACGATGATAGACATAAAATGAATGCTGTTAACACAAACGGAGATACCTTCTACTGAAGCATAATCAAAATCGTATTAAAAACCGTTAATGTGATTGATTCGTGTTGCTGGAAAAAAGCGTCTGGTTGTTTGGTCAAGATGAATCATTAAAAACGAACTACGAGTATATTTTATTTGTTTTAGTTTGAAAGATTTTTTATACCCATTCAAATCGTTATTGCCTAAATAAATATAGTTGTGACAATCTTCTGCCGAACTCTTTTAATTATTATATAGTTTATAAATAGTCTACAATCGCAGAAATTTATAACTGCAAACTGATTTTTGTCGATAGATTAATGGACCAAGGTGATTATTAAACTTCTAATGCAATAAAAACACTTTTATTGACGTAAGTATGGCACTTTTATAATATAAACAAGTATTAGTTAAATATTTCAAAATATTTATGTATATATTTTAAAAATTATTATTGAAGTTGAATTTGTGATCATTTTCTTAAGTGTTTTCAGAGCAGTATCTTTTTTGAAGTTTTTGTTATTGCATTTTTATGTTGGTTTATTCGGGACTTTGCGTATTGTTTTGTTTGTCCTATATAGCAAGTACTACAATCATTACATGCAATTTTATACACTGCATTCCATTCTAAAAACCTTTTTCTGTTTTGCTTTTTATAGGTTTGTGAAAATTGAGTTTTTAATTAAGTGTATTTAAATTTGTATAAGCTATCTTTTTCTTTGTATGTTCATCGATTATTATTTGTTTTAATTTTGCAACAATGCTTTTTATATATACAGTCTGTTTGATTTAAAGCGCCCCGCTTTGTAGCAACTTTATTTTCACTCAGAAATGGTATATATTATTAAACGGAATAAAATTCCCTATGTTCTGGTTCAAAAATTTTTGTATTTACGAAATCGGCGTAAGCGTGATGACGTCATCGAACTTTTATATATATATATATATATATATATATATATATATAATATTTTGAATGCAAATTCATATAGAAAAATTTATCGACTCTGCTGGGATTCGAACCCAGGACCCTCCACTGTCTAGGTGGTATCTCTACCAACTGAGCTACAGAGAACGACTACCAGCATAGCGAGAAATTTTCCATATGAATTAGATATCAAGCAAACATGCAAGTAACTAGATATTTTTTGAATACTATTAATGAAGATCAGCAAGTCGCATGACAACAACATCAATATTCAAAGTATCTAGATTATAATGAATCATTCCGAAAGGAAATTAATTTTTATAAATTTTTAGATAGAGTTAATTTTTATCAAGTTGGATAATGATTTTACATTAAATAATATTTTGAATGCAAATTCATATAGAAAAATTTATCGACTCTGCTGGGATTCGAACCCAGGACCCTCCACTGTCTAGGTGGTATCTCTACCAACTGAGCTACAGAGAACGACTACCAGCATAGCGAGAAATTTTCCATATGAATTAGATATCAAGCAAACATGCAAATAACTAGATATTTTTTGAATACTATTAATGAAGATCAGCAAGTCGCATGACAACAACATCAATATTCAAAGTATCTAGATTATAATGAATCATTCCGAAAGGAAATTAATTTTTATAAATTTTTAGATAGAGTTAATTTTTATCAAGTTGGATAATGATTTTACATTAAATAATATTTTGAATGCAAATTCATATAGAAAAATTTATCGACTCTGCTGGGATTCGAACCCAGGACCCTCCACTGTCTAGGTGGTATCTCTACCAACTGAGCTACAGAGAACGACTACCAGCATAGCGAGAAATTTTCCATATGAATTAGATATCAAGCAAACATGCAAAAAAAAAAAAAAATTTTTCTATATGAATTTGCATTCAAAATATTATTTAATGTAAAATCATTATCCAACTTGATAAAAATTAACTCTATCTAAAAATTTATAAAAATTAATTTCCTTTCGGAATGATTCATTATAATCTAGATACTTTGAATATTGATGTTGTTGTCATGCGACTTGCTGATCTTCATTAATAGTATTCAAAAAAATATCTAGTTACTTGCATGTTTGCTTGATATCTAATTCATATGGAAAATTTCTCGCTATGCTGGTAGTCGTTCTCTGTAGCTCAGTTGGTAGAGATACCACCTAGACAGTGGAGGGTCCTGGGTTCGAATCCCAGCAGAGTCGATAAATTTTTCTATATGAATTTGCATTCAAAATATTATTTAATGTAAAATCATTATCCAACTTGATAAAAATTAACTCTATCTAAAAATTTATAAAAATTAATTTCCTTTCGGAATGATTCATTATAATCTAGATACTTTGAATATTGATGTTGTTGTCATGCGACTTGCTGATCTTCATTAATAGTATTCAAAAAATATCTAGTTACTTGCATGTTTGCTTGATATCTAATTCATATGGAAAATTTCTCGCTATGCTGGTAGTCGTTCTCTGTAGCTCAGTTGGTAGAGATACCACCTAGACAGTGGAGGGTCCTGGGTTCGAATCCCAGCAGAGTCGATAAATTTTTCTATATGAATTTGCATTCAAAATATTATTTAATGTAAAATCATTATCCAACTTGATAAAAATGAACTCTATCTAAAAATATATATATATATATATATATATATATATATATATATATATATATATATATATATATATATATATATATATATTTTTTTCTTTTACTGAAATCGATAGACTATTGTGTTTTTCAACCATAATAAATATTTTTACTCTTACCTAAGAAACTTTTCAAAAAAAACGTGAAGAATAGTTTACGATTAGTAGGCATTGATTTCTGGTTCTCCAATTAATAAAACAGAATTATCTAGCAAGCTTAGGTAAACAACGAAACTTTAGTTGTTCCAGTAGCGCATTTACAAATTTTTCTCGGGGGGGGGGGCGTTACTCTATAAAAATTCCGAATCAAAATACTTAGATTTTCACATAACATAAATCTTGACATAAATGACCTAGACTATTAAAAAAAATCGGGGGTGGCTCCATCCCGTTAGCCTCCCCTCCCCAAAATATGCCACTGAGTTAAGGTCTCCGCTCACTAGACCTGCTCACTGACCTAGACAGTCACCTATCCGACAAGCCGGTTATAGTCAACACTCACTACTTAGGATTGAGAACGTAGGGTATTGTCACTGTCGCTCCCCGGCTAATACCCGTTTGCGACATGTAGTGCAGGAGGCAAAATGAGGTTTGCCAGTATTGCGCGTTCTTAAAACATTTTATTGTTATTCGAAAGTTTGTAGCTAATGTACTTGTTCTTTTTTACTTGAATCGTTATACTTGGGATGACCAAGATCATATAAAAATTGGTGTTTTATAACTTCTAACATTCTCAAGTAATTTTTCTTCATTCATATTTAAAAATGTAACAATAAAGTGAAGTGTAAGTGGATTATTTGTGTAGAGCGGATCGTATTGAAATAATTCACTGAGATTAATAATTTGCAAAATCTTTATAATTATCTGTTAACAGACGTTTTAAGATACGAACATTCTGCGTTAGTATCTTTGTTGCTAGTTCAACAAGTCTAAGACATCGATAGATTTTTAAAATTACACCTACATAAATAAATAGGACAATAAATACATGATTAAAATAGAGGGTGTTCTGTTTACAACGTGATTGTTGCCTGTTGGCACCCCCTACAATTTAGAGCAGGTAAAGAATTACAATTTTACAACAAACATCATCCACGAAAAAAATGTACTCGATACCAAGATCTTAAAAATAAAGGAAATTAGAAGGATTTCAAAGAAGGCGAAACACCCTGTACGTAATAGGTTGTATACAAAAATTGACTAGCACGGTGTACTACTCTCCTGAGAATTAATTTGCCAATACGTAACTTTCATCCGACTGGCACCAAGGATAACGATAGGTTTGTTCCAACAGTAACCATGGACTAGTATGAAACCGTAAAAAGGGGAGGATCAGCTAAGTTTTTATTTTGACATAATAAAATACAAAATGAAACATAAATTGGCTAACTCATTTTTGTGGTTTCAAACTAGTCCGTGATTGCTGCTGGAACAAACCTATTAATATCGCCTGATGGATTTTGCCGAAGAGATGCTAAGGTAAAAGATGACTGAACCACGATTGCGCCCGGCTTTCAACGAATTTCTCTTATCTATTTCATGTCGAATATGAGACCACAAAAAGATACGTCCGAAAGTTCCTTGAGCAAATTGCTCATTTATGTATGACATATATATCTTCTTTCTTCGATAATACAAAAACAAGGCGAGGTACGAAAAAACATTCGGATATTTCTGGTAGGGGTTTAAATAAACTTACCTAACCACCTTTATCTCGATAAACCTAATAGTTTCCGAGAAAAACGACAAAAACCGTTAGGGGGCGTGGTTTACCCTCATTATCTCCTCGAGCTCGCCACCTACTTGTGACCTTTAGGGGGTTATTTAACAGCCCTCCAGGAAGGCCTACACAAAAATCCACGGACTTCCGTCAACTTAACGCTATTTTTCCTAATTTGACTGGAATATATTAGCGGAATTCTAAAATACTTTTTTTAATTTATTCTATTGATTATTTATTTTTGTACTGTTTTGTTCTACATTTTCCCTAATTGAAGATTAAAGGCCATCAGAAAACCTCAGTGGCATATTTGGGGTGTAGGGCTAACAAGATGGAGCCACTCCCGATTCTTTTTAATAGTCCAAGTCATTTATTTCAAAATATAAGTATTTTGATTCGGAATTTTTATAGAGTACCTCTTATCCCGAGAAAAATTTGTAAATACGCCACTGGAACAACGAAAGTTTCGTTATTTACCTAAGCTTGCTAGATATTTCTGTTTTATTAATTAGAGAACCAGAAATCAAAGCCTACTAGTCGTAAACCATTTTTCACGTTTTTCTTGAAAATTTTCTTATGTAAGAGTAAAAATATTTATTATGGTTGAAAAGAGAACACAATACTCTACCGATTTCAGTAAAAAAATACCTATCATGTAACTTAAAAAAAAGTCGATGACGTCATCAGGCTCACGTCTATTTACTAAATACAAAATTTTCTTTATTAATTATATTTAATAATATATATGGTTTATACCTTTTCTGGCTGAAAATAAAGTTGCTACCAAGCGGGGCCCTTTAAATCATACAGACTGTATATTATTATCAATGGCAATGGCATAAAATTCTCTATGTTCTGGTTCAGAAAATAAAAAAAAATACCTATCACGTAATTTAAAAAAGCTCGATGACGTCATCACGCTCACGCAGATTTAGTAAATACAAAATTTTCCAGAACCAGGACATAGCGAATTTTATGCCATTTAATAATATAGGGTTTATACACCATTTCTGAATGAAAATAAAGTTGCTTACAAAGCAGGGCGTTTTAAATCAAACAGACTGTATAGTTATAGCAATGATATGTAAGTTTTCTTTTTTTCTGGGTTTTATATATTTTTATGTTTGTTGTAAATAAAGTCTATTCGTTTTTGTGTACTTTTTTTTACAAACGGATGATAGATGTCGTTTGAATTTATCTTTGAATCTTTGATTTTCTTATGTTGCATTTTCATGCAAACTGATGTGTGATAATATACTGGCTCTGTCAAAACTAGATTATTGTTAACGTTGATCATAATAATAATAATAATTGCTACAATCGATATCTTGGAAACCAGGACCCAGAAACTATAAGCTTGTGTGGCAGGGAGGGGGCGATTATTATTATTATTACGTAGGCCCTACGTGCGGCTGCAGCCGACTTACAGATGGAACAGCGTGAATCCCACATTTGTGTCACAGCTAAGGAAAACTGCAGAAAACCTTAACCAGATCTGCCGGTAACAGGAGTCGAACCTAGCCCGCTTGGGTGAAAGTCCAGCACGCTAGACATTACATTACCAAGGCTGTAATCCTGTATTTAAAGGGTGCATTTAAATCTACGTACCTTTGGGAGGAATTTTCTCCCATATGCCAATTGGTAATAATTTGTATCTTTTTTGTATGTAATGATATCGAGAAAATTTATTTTTTGTATTTACTTTCTCCTTACATTAACATATCTCCCGGCAGAGACATCTTATTGATTCAGATTGCTTTCAAGTGTCGTGGGTGTTAATTGCACAATTTTAAATAGGCAACAGGGATAATTAAAAAGTAGAGGGTGCCACTGAAATTGTTTGATATTATTGCTTAATATCTAATCGAAAATCTACAAATCGTGAAAAGATTCTTCTTTGGTTTACGTTAGTTAATTATTAGAGGTATACGGTCAATCTTTTAAATCTGAGATCTATTCGTGGAACTACAACAGTTTGTCGTGATAAATTATATCATTGACTACTAAATTTAAATATTCCATATATTAAATTTAAGTCATGAAAATCGTTTACAAAATGCTAACTAACAAGTACTGATATTTGCAAAACTTATCACACTGTATTAACTTGTTCTACATTATAACTCTTAATTTGGGATACCATTCTAAATACATTTACATTAAATTCCTTATTTAACAGAATTGTTTAATGACCTTTAATTCAATTATCGTCGTATTAGAAGTGAATTGACCTAACCCACATCTGTTAGTTTTAAGTTAAGTTAGGACCATTCACCTCCAATAAAGGTACAAGATGCAAAATGTAAATAAAAAGAAAAACTTACTTACTAGAAATGTCTAGGATAACAAGCTTTTACAAAAACATAAAACCTCAAATCCAAAAAGCATCAACCATAACAATAAAATGAACAAAGAAATTGAGATTTTAAATATAAATCAAATTTTAAATTTGTGAGGGAATTTTGTTCTAAATATTGGTATATAAATAGTGGATTTAAGTTAATAATTTTATGAAGAATTTTTATAAATGTCAGAAATATCATTAGCTAATATTAATACTATTTTATAACTATGATTAATTAGAAGATTGTATGAAATGCTTAAATTACCAATATGTTTCGCGAGTGTGAACACATTTCTAAAAATAATCTTTTAGTTAAGTTATTTTCTGTTAATTAATTAATTTTTCTATTTTAAAATGTTAATGTCTTTATAGTCAATTTTGTGTTCCAAATTGTTAACATGTACGCTAAGTGCTGACAATCTTGGTTTTAGTCGGTTATCGCTTATATGTTCTAGTTTTAGTTTTTAACTGGTTTGCCCAATGTACGTTTTGTCACAATGTAAGCAGTCAAGTTTGTAAATGACGTTAGATAAGTTTGTAACAAAAATTTTATCTTTGAGCTTAGTAAATAATTTGGTAATGGTTGTAAATAACATAGCTGTATGTTATTTCAAATTTTTATATTAGTGTTTTTAAAAACGTTTATTAATTTAGGTGTAAGAATTTCAATATCTTCTTCGCACTTAGAAAGGGTAAACACTAAATTCGTTTTTAAAGTTTTAAGAGGAGCTATATAAATTTAACAAATCAAACTTAAGCATGACAACATAGCAAATAGTCTCAAAGACTATTTCCACAAAATAGAAATGTGTGCAAATCGCAGATGATACTCCGAGAGACTGTTTCGAGCTTATTAGCTGTCATCAGTCGGGGATGATCGTCTATAATTTGTACCCACCATCCAGAGTTTTATATATGTACCCATAATAACATTAATACCAAGAATTATCAATGGTGACACCTGTGAGAGACCAAACGCACTAAGAGACTAAAAGTAGGGTTTCATAATGTCTAGCATAGCCGTCATTTATTACATTCACTTGAACCGACTTTGAGAATAATTACTACTGTAAATATTTATATTTATACTTTTATTTTTGCTTAAGCATGGCAACCTACACCATTAATAATAAAATTAGACAAAATTTCCTTTTTATTTAATAAAAAGTTCCGCGGAGCTATTAAACCTAACTTTGAAGCAATAAAGCGAAAGCGACTTTACAAAACATTTACAGCTAGAATGTCTGTTTTAAAAAGTCTTATTAAAATTAACGTTAATTAAAATAAAAATTCGTTTTAACTGCGTAACCAAGGAGTATTTTTTTGATTACAAGATTTTTACAATTTTTACCTTCTACCTATAAATTTGTTGTATGATTTCATTTATAATAGTGACTAGCAAATACACGGCGCGCTTTGCTGCGCCTTTCAAAAATTTCAAAAATTACCAAATTTGACAATTGACAACATATCTATATATATTTTCTTGTCACATCAATCTCAGTACCCATTTTTAACTTCCATATATGGGTTTTTCGCTGTTATTTCGGGCCACGATGGCCGATCAGAGTCCAATTTGGTCTTATTTTCTATTCTGGGCCAAGACCTTTCCAATGATACCAATTTCATCCAAAATCGGTCCAGTGGTTGCGGAGAAAATCGCATACATACATACATATATACAGACAGACAGACAGACAATCTTTCCCTTTTATATATATAGATATACCAAGTGTTAATTCTTACCTTTAAAACGCTTTTACCAGAAAAATATTTGTTAGATAGAAAAAAAAATTAATAGTTATTACAACTACGTAAACTGTCGTTTCGTTATCCTAGTGTTTTTCTCCTACCGATTAGATACACCTTGTATATAGGTATATTGGAATTATATGCATGTTACATACAGGCTATCCACAAATAGTGAGCTAGACTGAGATAGCGTATTTTTCGAGCATTCCGTCAAATTAATGCAGAGACTAGTAATTGATGTAATAGTAAAAACGGTTCAAGTGAAATAATATTTTTACCTACCAATATTGTGGCATTAAAATATAACATTTTATTAAAATGTTAACTTTCCATTCTTTCATACCTTTAAGAAAAAGTTTCCCTAGTGTACTACAGAATTTATTTGTTTATAACAATCAAATATTCATTAGAGCTGCTAAATGTTTAAATTATTATTATAAAATTTTTAATTTTGAAATTAATACTGCGGTGATCTGTGTTTGAAATAAAATTTAATATCCACCGTTCCAAATATCTAAAATAAAATTACATATACGGTGAATTAAATTATGCGATGAACACCACAAATATTTTTTATTTCTCTCAGCTAGCTCAGGTTTGCTCAGTAAAGCATAAATTATTTGAATTGAGACTCTTATTTGCATTTATGCCTGGAAAGAAGAGAATAAACTGTCGTAAGCACTAAAACTTCTGCAAGCTGGACAACTGCTACTCAACTCGAATTTGAAAGACAAGAATGCTGGATATTTGTATCAACATCAATTAAACACATGTATGGAATTTACAACACAAGAGCTTTATTAAACACACAAGAATAAAATCAAAAGGAACTTCAAAATAAAATAAAATGTTTTTCAAAAAGATACAAATATTAAATTGAGAAGTGATGCCTTCTCAGGTTTGCTCAAACGTTATAAATAGTGGTAGAAATCTGACATAGGATAACTACGGTCATTCGTTTGAACAAACCAACATAAATAAACTTTGTTTATAAATAAAAATCTTATTAAAATAAAAACAAATTTTTATAAAAAGAAATTTAAATGTTTTCTTTACTTGAAATAAAGCAAATTCTTAAAAGAACTTAATAAATTAAATCAAATAGACTTTTATTATGTATCAGTATGAACTTTGTACATTCAATTTATTTATAAACTGAATAAAAATCGTTTATTTTATTAACCAACCTGGTATAATGTGATATATTTTCCCCTCTTAAATTAATCCTTTTTGTGGTAACACTGCTATGAAACCAAACAGCTGATTTCTTATTTACAAAATCGATATGTTAATCGATAAAAAACAAATTAAATTCACTTGAATCTATTTAAACGAAAAACACTTTCACTTTTACATATTCGTAGCACAATAATTAAATCTTCATTAAATTCCTGATATTTATCCAGGTAACACTTTTATATTTGTTTTCAATAACTTTGTTTATTATATGACACTTGTCAAAACCATGTGGTTATAAATCTAACCTCAAATTTACAGATATTTTATCTGGAGTCGAGCATGGGTTTTGCGTTGAATGTTTTATCGACTGATTTTGTTCCAAAATGCACCAGCTTATATAGGAACTGCCATAACAATTGAAATCTATGACATTTTTATAAAATAAAAGAAGATAAAACGACGCTCGTGACGTCACTAATACAGAACAGCTGTTTCTGATCTTCACTCATCCCAAATCTGTTATGATGAAGTTGTAGATCTTAAAACGCTGATCAAAAAACTATTGTACATGTATAGTCCCAAAATGAATGGTAGAGAAGATATTCACAAAAAACCATTAGACAACGTACAAACCCATTATGATCTAATTACATGTATAAATTAACAAAACAAGGTTCATCCTTTTCAAAATGGCTATAGAAATACATGATATCGGTAACATTAACAATTTATCTATAAGAATACCTTTACAACTTACTATAAACATGATTTTTACAGTTTACGAACTACTATAAATACGAATTGATACTCATACAAATACCAGCTTAATATTTGAGTCAATGATAATCAAATTATGCATAAAATGTCCAGCATACACTGCTCTAGATGCTTACATAAAAACAATAGTGAGAAAAGCAGGATAAAAGCCAATAAAAGTCTATTAGCACGAAACGACAGGATTCAAATACCTTCATTAATTGTAATGGTCAGAAATCTAGTGAACAATTTCAAAGATTAATTGTATAATGCTAGTCATAATAAGGTTGACCTAAATAATCTAATTTTAGCAAATCAACACTGTAAAACTGAGCTGGTATCGAGGAATATAGAAAAAAATCTGTCTAACGCGAAACATCGTAATGTCTAAATTCAAAATGGAAAATTCAAAGTTCTTCCTAACAAGTGGAAAACCGTTCCAAAGTAATATGGGTTGCTTAAACATGATTCTAATTAAGCAATCTAACTAGATTATATCCTTTTTCTGAAATAGAAACCTAATTTTATTTATTGTGCATGAAAAAGCTAGGTTAAGTTTGCATGAAATCTTTATTTTTAAGTTTTTGATTTAAATATTAATGAACCTAATTGTGGTTCTAATTATTCTTATTAATCATATATATGACATGCCATGACCCTTTTTTAAATTATGACCAATACAAAATATTCGTTTTAACGTTCACGAACATTGTTTGATAAAATTTTCAAAACGGTGATATTATATCACCTCAATACATATAAACACTAAATACATATAGTTCGCTAAAACTCGAGTTGTCGCCATTATTGAATGCATGTACGGGAGTGAGATATGTTAGAAATGTTTCATGTAAAATAAAGATTGTGAGCTATTTATTTCCACTTCATTTTTATATTCGTGTTAAACACTACACGAATTCGTGATATTTGATGCTTTATGATACCTGAGTACACATCGCGCAGCTACACTGTGGGGCGAAAGATAGGGAAAGCGCGCAAGCCCTATAATCCACTAAAATAAATAATTTTTACAGGATGTTGTTGTTGTTCATATGTACTTGAACAATGTTAGAGCATTATTCATTAAGTGCAATTAATGGTTTTTGGCATTATATTTCATATAGGTTAAGAAGAGTTTAGCTATTTTCTTTATTATACCTGCAGCTCATTAGAAAAAGCAAGAGAATTTATGTTATTCCAGGAAAGGTATTCTAAATCTGTATTGTAATATATTTAGAAGTACATGGGAAGACGTTATAAAATTAAGGGTGACAGGGGTTTTTCAAGGTAATTCAATTTTACTCTTCTGGTATAGGAATATAAGTAGTATCATCACTTCATCATGTATTTTATACTACAGTGAGGGATTTGAATATTTAAAATAACTTCCAAGAAAGGATTTCGAAAATATTTCTAAGTCGGCATTAATAAAGGAATTACTATCACTTAAGAAATAAAAGTGCTTTTTACAATAATTGCTAGGACCCAATATTTCATTCTAGAATATTCTCCGTTTTATTAAAAGGTTTCATTCATGTTGTTTGTCAGGATTTTGTGCTTTGTTAAACTTTTATTATTTACGATTACGGTTATTAGAAAACCCCCAACTGCTTAAGGGGTGGTATTTAGTCGTTTTTAACAGTTGTGATATAAGGTGTATATAGTGTGCATGTTGCAATAATATCTTCACATCGTCACAAAAATTAACAAGTTTACAAAAAAATATGGACTTATATTTAGCATCAAAAAGAACCAATAGTGAATTTAATGATCATAATGTACTTTTAAACTTAATTTTGCCTCACATTGGTGTAACAGAACAAGAAAAAAATATAACTAAAGAACATTTAAGGAAGTTTTGTGTTAAGTTACATTCTCAGTGGGTCGAGTGTAAATACTCTGAAGTGTGGTTTTTGAAGAAGAACATAAATACGTTTGTAACAGGTGACTGTTCATCATCATCTTCGCATAAAAGATTTTCCTCTTCTAAATCATTTGAATAGTACTCCCGTGTCATCAAAAAGTCGAAAAATCCAGCGAATTCGACAGGATTATTCATCCACAGAGTTGGCATTTGCAACAAAAATGAGAATGAAAGCAAATGGCAATGTTTATATTTTCAAAATTATAGATCATTTGCTACAATATCCGGAGAAAGCCGAAGAACTATGGGATTTTTGCCAAAATAAAGAAACATCAAATAATCAGCTATATTCAAAAGACAAGGCTTTGTCAATTTTTGTTGCTTCAAAACTCACTCGAGCTCAATATAACTTTTTACGATATAATGCAATAAGATCTGAGGTAAATTTACATCCATCATAGTTATTACCAGATCCAGTAGGCAAAAAAAAACTGCTATCCATCCATTCATTCAATTTTATTTACCAACATGTCCGCTACCATTCAACTTCAGTCTCTTCTTGACCTTACTGTCAGACTTTTGGAATTCTTGACGGAGAATAATTTTCCCATAAATAGCGACATGTTATTATACACAAAGTGGGGATGTGATGGAGCGTCAGGATTTTCACAATATAAATGTGAAGACAAAATTCAGTAACATTTTCCTAGCAAGTCTAGTACCTCTAAAACTTATTTCTGAGAGTACCAGTGAAGTTATCTGGAAAAATCCGACACCCTCTTCTACACGATACTACCGACCAATAGTGCTGGAATTTATAAAGGAAACTCCAGAAGATACTCGTCGAGTTGTAAAGTCCATTCAATATCAAATCGATATATTAACCACTTCGAACTACGGGGAAAATGTACGAGTGAAGCACCAATTGTTTATGACGATGGTAAATGGAAAGGTTGCATCAGTAGTTGCTGAGAGTAGCTCATCAATGCGCTATCATATTTGTAATGCAAAACCTAGTGATATGAACAACATTTTAGAAAAAAAAACAATAATACCAAAAACGTTAGAATATGGAATATCTTCAGTTCACTCTAGAATTAGAACCATGGAGTGTTTACTTCATATAGTCTACAAGTTACATTTTAAAAAATGGTCGGCAACTACGGCAGAACACAAACAGATGCGTTTGAAGAAAAAAACCGAAATTCAAAATCAATTTAAGAATACGATGGGTTTGTTGATTGACGTAGTTAAGCAAGGCTTTGGCAGTACTAATGATGGAAACACGGCAAGAACTTCTTTTCAAACCCAGTTGAAACTGCTCGTATAACAGGCTTGGATGTACATTTAATTAAGCGTTTTGCAATAATATTCCAAGCTATTGCAAGTGGCGAAACAATTAATGTTTTAAGATTTCAAGAATTTGCCCTTGAAACCGCTAAAAAGTATGTTTCATTATATCCTTGGTATTATATGCCACGAACAGTACATGCCCTTTTAATTCATGCTCCTCAAATAATACAACATGCTTCATTATCTATAGGAAAATTATCGGAAGATGCGCAAGAAGCGCGAAATAAAGATATTAGAAAATTTCGAGAATTGCATTCCAGAAAAAGTAGCACGAAATCAACCATCCAGGACATCGTCTACAGACTGCTCGTGACATCAGATCGATATATAACGTCTATAACACCAGTCCTTGTCGATACAAAGAAAAAAACTTTATGGGCTGAAACTTTACAACTTTTGCAAAATGATCAAATGATTCACGAAGACAAAGAAAATATCGAGCTTTCATTTTCAGATGAGGAAGAATCCGCAAACGAAGTACGTCTTAGCAGAAGCAGCTCCTCTTCTGAAGAGAATTAAAAAGTAGAAGAAATCACGTATGTTTGTATATGTTAATAATGTTAATATATTTTGATAAATGTTACAGTTTTTTCATGTAGAGCTAATTGTTAGTTCAAAGTAGTGACAACTTTAAGCATCAAACAATAACAAAGATTTTTAAATTTTGCCACCGGTTCTAGATGCCCTGAACATTTTATAATCAAACGCCAATATGTTTTTTATTCTTTACACAAGTTGGATTTTTACCTCCTTGCGCGGTTTTTGTTAAGGCTCGCCCCACAGTGCGCTAGTTCATTTCTACAGGACGATTATTGCTTCATGAACAAATGCAAAAAATACTTACTTTTGTTTGCAAACTTTTGCGCTATTTAATATTATTCTGTTAAATCTTTCATTAAACATTTCAAACGCGGGTACGTTTATTAAGGATTATAATATTGAAGAATACAAGCTTTGCAGCTTTTTCCGTTTCTAGGCGATTGCATAATTTAAAAAGTATTTCATTCAGGACATTAAAATCTGCAAACTCCTAAAACTGCAAAACTTCCGATTTTTCCAATCAGATTCCCTTTTTAAATTCGTATTCACTGCGCTTGAATGAAAGTGTAAATTTAATTTCTTAAAGCTCGAAGCTCTGTAAGGTGAATGTTAAGCGGCTAGTTCTAATGATCCAAATTTAATCAAACCGATAAGTGAGCAACCTACTCTGATGTTGGTTTAATCACGTGCTAGTAACGGACCACTTACGATAATGATAGCAGAACAAGTATAGCTAGAACCAATCAGTTTTTTTTAACAATTACCATACATACCTACATTTTATGAACTTTTTTGTATTTGGGGGAAAATTGGCAAGTTAAATGTGAGCACAGACGGTCAGACAATCTGATAACTTCCACACAAAAAATTCACAAAAAAACAATGCATGGTATTACTGTTTTCACACATTACCATTATCGTCAACAGTGGATAGACTTTATCAAGGAGTTTATTGCAGAAACAGCTTCTGTTAATCAACAGTAATAACAATTGCATAAATCTATTATAATATAGAGCTGCAGTTGTAATAACAATAACTATATTATTACACTGATATTGCGATTTAAAGGATTAGTATAGTGACAGTCAGTTCATACCCATGTTGAAAGCATCAACATCCGCCTTTAGTGAATAATAACAATATTGTAATTCTAGCGACTAAGTACTTCAAAGTACTGGAATCAATAGGCTATTAAAACTAAAAATAATTATTAGAAAGATATAAACCCTATATAATAATAATTTCCCACATTCAGTACCTTCCTACTATTAGTTCTCATGAATAGTCTCTTTATTGAATATCGCTTACCACCCATACGTTGTCCACCTACAGAAAGTCATCCACGAATTATGAATCTATGCAGCATGGTAAAATAAATCAAAAGTATTCTGACTAATCTAAGTACCATTCAAAAGTCTGGTAAACACTAGCCTATAATTTGGTACTAAATAAAGACAAATTGTACCAAAACAAGAAATTTGTACCAACAACCATTTAGCCGCAATTAAATTAAAATATTTATTACAGACGTTTATTTGTACCACAAAAGTTTTTATCGTAAAACTATATCGGCGGCGCGGCAACCCCGAACTGCAAATGCTGTAAACGACGGTGACGTGGATTGTGCACAAATGTATGTACGTACATATTGCTATAATTTTTAATCATGTTAGCAAGATACAACCAGTATTAAAATATTTAGCACGCAAATTTTAGAGATTCAGTTCTATGAGTGACATAACCTCACTTTTTGGTATAATTGGGGAAAAGTATTTTCTTAATATAAATAAAACTAGTCAGTTAGGACTAACATGCACACTAGAACACTAAATATAAAAATGATATAGTGAAATCCTGTATTTCTAGGTACAAATTAGTTTTCACTGATAAATTTAACGATGTAGGGATCGTTAACACCTTTTAAGCCTAATAAAGTTTTGATGCTTTTTCAAGATTTATCTGAAACAGGCAGAACAGGTTGTATTTAAGATGTATGTAAGGATATAACTACTTACCTCTAGTATTTACTAATGATATTTGTGTTTCATTTTAAGGAGTATTTTTTTGTGTAGATCCTTTGTGTAACATCCAAGTTTGATATTTTCAAAGCTTTTTGATAAGAAGTTTTATTGGAAATAAATAGAGTAGCTATTAGCCACATAATTGATACTAATTATTTAGATTAGTTTGTTTTGAAATGTGAAAAACATGTTTGACAAGCTACGCTTTTGTAACGTGCAGTACTTTTATGTAATTTGGGTTGTATAAGGTTTTGTAGTATCTAGAAAAATATCTAATTAAGATCATAATAGGTGTAAGGCATCATTTTATAAACAATGATTATTGGAAAAGTGTGTTAATATAAATTTATGTTATTATTTTAGTTGAATACAATGTTGTCTCGTTGACAACAAAATATAGATGAATAATCAAATATTAATGACAAATGTTATATGTCGGAAGATTCACAATTTGGTGATCCACAAGATGATATAAATAGTTTTTCTCTAGATTAGTTAAGTTTCTATAAATTGTTTAAAATTAGGATGAAAAAGCCATTTTCTTTTGTTTAATATTAGAAAGTCAATTGTTTTATCAAAAGGTATATAAAGGAAGCCATTTTTTAACAATTAAGTAGGTCTAAAGCACCAAAAGGGGAAAATGCACCTCTGTAAATCTTCAAATTAGATTTTTGTAAGGTTATGTTAAAAATATATGAAAAAAATAATTGAAATTTAGTTTACGTCACTAGAATTTGAGGTTATAAGTTAAACATCAAATTTTAAAAAGTGATTAAACCAATACAGACAAAGTGATAAAGTTAATTATTTAAAAGTACAAAAATAATAACACCGAAAAATAGGTTTCATTTTCAGAAAAATGATAAATTAGTTAGATTGCTTGATTATAATCATGTTTATGCAACCCATGTTACATTTGGGACGGTTTTCCACTTGTTAGGAAGAAGTTTTTTCCATATTAAAATTTACACATTACGATGTTTAGCGTCAGATAGACTTTTATATTTTCCAGGAGGCCAGCTCAGTTTCATGCAGTTAATTTGCTGAAAATAGATAAATTAGGTCAATCTTATTATGACTGATATAATACAATTAATCTTTGAATTTGTTTACAAGATTTCTGGTCACTTTTATTAATGAAGGTTTTGAATCCTGTCGTTCGTGTTAATTTAACTCTTATAGACTTTTATCCTGCTTTTCCTCAACATTATTTTTATGTAAGTGTTTAGAGTACTGTATGCTGGACATTTTGTGCATAAATTGATTAACGTTGACTTAATATTTAAGCTGACATTTGTATAAGCATCAATTGGTTTATTTATTGCAGTTGGTACTGTAAAAATTATGTTTAGCTGGTTCCGGATTAGTGACGTCACAAGCGTGTTCGATGCTCCGCTGTTTTGAAAAAATGTCATAGATTTCGTTTGTTCTGACAGAAAGTATATAAGCTGGGGCAAATTGTAACAAAGCCAGTCGATAAAACGTACAAGGCAGAAGCTATGCCCGGATCCAGATAAAATATCTGTAATTAATTTGAGGTTAGATAGATAACCACATGTTTTGACGCAAATGTTATTGTATAAACAAAGTTTAAAATAAACTAAAGTGTTACCTGAACATTTTATAAGGATTAAAGGAAGATTTAATTATTGTGCAACTATTATTAAAAGTGAAAGTGATTGTTTCAACAAATTCTGATTGAATTTATTTTTTGACATCGATCTACGTATCGATTCTATAAACAAAAAGTCAGCTGTTTGGTTTCGTCGCAGTGTTACCAATAAAAGGATTATTTTAAAAAGGGAATTTATATCGTAATATACCAGGTTGGTTAAAATAAATGATTCTGGTTAATTAAATGAGTAATAATTAATTTGTAAAGTTCATTCTAAATAATAAAAACCTATTTGGTTTAGTTTATTAGATTCTTTTGAGAATTTATTCTATTTCAAATAAATAAAACAATTAAATTTCTTTTAATAAAAATTTATTTTATTTTGATAAACATTTTTATTTATAAATAAAATTTCATTTGTGTTGGTTTGTTCAAACGAATGACAGTACTGATCCTATGTCAGATCAATACAATTATTTTTAACGTTTGAACAAACCTGAGAATTTATTTCTCAATTTTCAATTGTATTGTTTTGAATAACATTGTTTTTTACTTTGACTTTTCTTTCGAATTTTTATTTTTGTTTGTTAAATAAAGTTTTTGTGTTTTCAATTTTACATATGTATTTAATTGATGTTAATACAAGTATACAGCGTTCTTTTCTCTTAAATTCAGAGTTTATCAGCAGTTGTCCAGTTTGCAGGAACTTTAGTGCTTACGAAATAAGTTTTTCTTTTTTTCCAGGCATAAAAGTAAATAAGAGTCTCGCAATTCAAATAATTTATGCTTTACTGAGCAAACCTGAACTAGCTGAGGGGAATAAAGAAGAATATCTGTAGTGTATTCTCAATTTAATCCACCGTATATAATTTATGCTTATATTTGGAACGGTGGATATTATATTATATTTTATTCTTTCAAAGACACCGCAATATATATAATTATAATTTATTATATGAATCCCCAAATAGAAATCTATTAAGGAGTTTTGGGATTGAATAGAGATTCATGTTTATGTCAATAACAGGAAAATCACAAATTTAACAATCCATTTTTAATTATAGTAAAGATCAGTCATTTTGAACCAAAATAAAAGATATTTCTGATTGGTATTTATTTTTTGTTATTGTGTTTAATTGTGGTAAATAATTATAAAGAATTGTGTTATTATCGTATGGAAATTTATTTGTGTGTTGGTATTTTAGTTATTTGTATGACAAAATAAGAACTTAGAGTAAGACAAGAAGTAGAGTTAAGACAAAGCGACCCGACTTGAGCGAGTTTCGATTTTGTGGTATATAAAGTTTATCCTAACTGTAATAAGTCTATTAAGCCGGACTAGGAATCGATACAAGGTAAGGTGTTGTATAATATTTGAGCGTCGTTCAACAACAATTTTTGTCTGTATTTTTCTGCATTCATAAAAATTCACCTATCCCCCATCGTGATAATATGTACCATTTTCTACAAAATACATACACTCCTGCCCAGTAATGTACGCAGAACATTTGTCTGTTTTTATAATATAAAAAAAGACACAAAATCAAATCCAACTTCTTTTAACATCCTATACCTATTAAATTAGATTTATCTAGAACTTATAGCAGTTTATGATCCCTGCTAGTTCAAGACACATTTCGGTTAAAGTGGCTGGTAGTTGATCACCTTAGTTACAATCATCATTTCTCAAGTTACATTTTTATGCACACTTTCGTGCGGAATTTCGTCTAATTTAATTATTGGTTATTCAGGTTGCTAAAATCAAGTTTAAGTAGTTAAATTCATATTTAACCCCTCTTAGAAATAATGCTTACCCTTTTCCGGGAATTTTTAGTTTAGTTTAGCCTATAGAGACGGACGTCTCTCATGCTTGGAGTAGCCGCGCGTGTTCTGGCGTTCGCGGAGAATTTGCTTGGGTTGTGATTGTCGAATTAATTCAATTATTTTTAGTAAGAAAGTAGTAGCCTTGTGAATCATACGACCTAGTTCACTTCGAGGAATTTGAGAATTTATCCTTATTGGGTTGTACCGACTAAAAGGAGTCGGTATATTTATATAATTTCTTTAAGAGAAATTATATAAGTATTTAGGTTATTTAGGTCGCAATTAAAGTATAAAACAAATTAATGATAATAAATTAAGATCAATAATGGAAATTATTGCAACGTGCAAAGGCGTAGTTTTTGGGTAAAATATAGTTTTTGTGAGGTTAATGTGGAACAACTAATTACCAGGAGTACTAGTAGCCAAGGATTACGGTCATACATCTTTTACTTGGAACTGTTGTTGAAGTTTAATATTTGACGGCGAATTTATATTGATTGGTTCTTAGTCAAAAAATTTAAATGAAAGTGTATTTAGAATGGGATCCCAAATTAAGCTAATATCTAGAAATTCATGCTGCGAGTAAGCTAACTCTTAACCGATTTATTTTTCAACTTAATTAACACAATATACAATACTCACTGCTACTGTTTAGCACGACAAATTGTTGGTGTTCCATTCATAAAATAAACTTAACGTTTATAACGTTTTAAACGTAGATGAATGGGAATTCTTGTTCTAAATAGTAGTTCTCAAATTCGGCTATTACAACAGCATCACACAATTTGGGTGGCGCCCTTTAATCTTTCTAATTGTTCCCGTGTTCTATTCTTAATCAGTAGATTTAATGCGTTAATTCATTTGACTTTTAATTCGAGGCTTTATTTTTTTAATAAAAATAAATTATGCAATAATTTGTATTATAAGTGAAGTTTTTAAAAGTTACTATTTTTAAGACAGTGTTAGAGATAAAAATAAATGTAGTTAAGTAATGAAATAGAGACAGTAGCAGGTGAATATCAAATATGTATGTTATGTAGTATGTAGGTTTAACATTTAATTTATTTGCCAACATTTTCATACAGCAAAATAAGTACATTCAAGGAAGTTCTATAATTAAAGGGTTGCGCCAGCATCAGGATTTAACTTCTTTGTTTAAATCACTCATGTATGTACATTTATTAATCATCAAAAGCCAACTTTACAATTTTATACTTTATTTTATTACTCACTATATTCCATCTGTTTAAATAAAGATGTTGATCTTGACGTCAACTAACTGTAATAAAACTTTTATAATATATCTTTATCATCGGGGAAAGCAAAAGAACGGAAAACTCTCTTTCAGTTAAATATTTCAACAGACAATAGCTTGAAATTTTCATGTTAGAAGTTGAGTCATGCAACTAACTATAATAATTAATAATTTAGATTGCCTAACGATATAAAACTTTTCAATTCTGAAACAACGAACAACTGAAAAAGCATTCAATTTAGCAGACACAATACAAAAGCTCCGGATATAAATTTGCTTTTTATAAAAAATCTAACTTTCATGGAAATTTCAGTTATTTCATAAAAACCTCACTTTTTGCATGTAATGGATAAGTAGTTACAAATTGTGCATACGTGACATGCATGTAATAGCAGGTCTACTAATCTCAACAGAGAAAATATTTATGGAGCTGCCGAAACGTGACGGAATATTAAAACTAAAATACCATAGCGAACGTGACCTATCCTTCAGCATTATATCGTGTGTAAGTAATTAACAACAAGCGATTAACAAACAGTCAATTTGTATTTCACTATTTACTACAAAATTAATTTCTGTTTAAAATTAACATTGGTAATTGTACACAGAATAGAAACAATTGGTTTAATTTGGACATTTAATTAACTGTTTTTGGAATTGGCTGCTATTTTAAGAAGTGCTTATTGGTATAATGAGTTAATTGACGTTTATTAGAAGAACAAAGACAAATAAGAAATAGTGACTATTTTTATAATGAAAATAAAGGTTATAGGAATGGAATTCAGTTAAAATATAAATTCGCAGTACCAGTCAGATGGGACGCGTGTAGTATGTAAAATAATAAAGCCCATCTAATTCTACACCGTTCGCAATTCAAATACTCTGGTGGACCTAGGTGTATTAATAGAAACGCACAAAACAGTCAGCTCGTTTGACTGTTTTATATTATTTTTTATAAATCCTTTAGATAAGACTGCGTTATATAGGAAATTAACCTTATATTTTGATAGGTAGACATTTGAATAATTTTGTATGCTTTCTATTAATTAAATAAGCTATTAATATTGTACTGTTATGAATCTTTAACTGCCCACCACGTTGGGTGTTATAATTTTATGTGATGATATTTTAATGTTTGGTATAAATCTTTGTATGCAATTGACTCTATAAATTTTATTTAAATAAAGTGTCTCAGGGTCTATTATTTATTTGTCAATATTCATCAGTTATACTTAATAATTTGAATTTAGTGACATAAATGGGGTTTGTATTCATGCATTCAAATTTCCCGCCTATCTATGCTGGTGAAATCATGTCATGTTGGTATCAGCGTTAATGCAAACTTATTTATATAACCTCACTTTTTACTTGTTGACAACTGATTATAATCTGTTTATTGTGTTTGATTTTTAATTTATACAAAACTTTATGAATTTTAACATTGTAAGATTTACTAAGTTTCTTGTTTTAATTACCTGTTGTGATATTTATCTATATTCCCCGTTTTCTTGCAAAGTACTTTACAATAGCTTTTGTAAGTAAACTAAATTTAAAATACATGCACTTTTATTTTATTATGAGAACTTAATGTGTCTCTTTCAGATCAATAGCTTAAACAAGAACCACTCACAAGTATTGATGTTCTAATAATAATGCTGTACGAGTTTTGTAACTGTTTTAACCTGTTTTTCCAATTGGTGAAAAGCCTCCAGTTATTATTGCTCCAATGTACTATTGGTATGAACCTTAATTATAATTATAACTGCCTGTTTTATGCTTCTCCAATTCAGCTGCATGTAATCTACATTCTGTACGTTAGCTAAAATTCACCCACCTTTGTGGGTAAGACAACGAACCAGAATCCTCTTCTGAATACTATTTATAAATAAATTGTCCAGAGTTTTTCAGTAAACTCAATTTTATTATTAAGCTTTTAACAGAATTTTTATAAAAGCTTATTTTCAGTCAAGAATAATTTGTTTATATTAGTTACGATTATTTTCCTATTTTTCCATTGTATCATAAATCGTCTAGTTACAGTGTTGATGTACATTAAATTTATTAATGTAAAATTTTCTTTTTGGGTATAAACAAGAAACATTCCTTCAAAATTGAGTCAACTGGTTTTAATCTATTTACTATGACCATGAAACAAACAGACAATAATACCTTTTTATCAAAATTAATAAATAAACGACTTTCTTTATAAGTACTAACTAAAATGACCAACAACAACAATAACTGGACCTAACTAATAATCATAACAATATATTTTATCAGTTTTTTCGTAGTAAAATGTAAATAGTTATTTACAACGCCCCCCCAAGCCTACAGAAGGTGCTAAAATAGTACCATTAGGACTCACGTCAGACCGCAACAAAAATAATCGAAATCTCGTTGACTTTCGTAGGGTAACGTGTCGTCAATCACAGTGTTTCACTAAAAGACAAGCATGCTTTTCCTTGAAGAGCTGAAGAATGCAACAAGAATGCACAAGTTAAATGTAAACATTTAGGTGGAAAGTGGACCTCAAAAGTAAATTTAAAGCTTGTGCAATGAATTGCAATTCAAGTAAATATCCAAGTGATTGTTTTCTTATTGACTGAGCAAAAACACATAAGTGATAATATTTAAATTGTTTGAATTAATTGAAGATTAATATAATAATTTTGCAATAATTAACAAGTTTAAAAAATGTTTAAAATTATTTAATATGTATTTAATTAAGAATTTAAAAATTAAACGAAACCGAAAATTAAACTTTAAATGTGATTATATTTTACAATAGTATTTAACAAGTCAATAACAATATTTTAAGCAATTCAGATTAACCTTTGTAATACTCCTGTCAGAATAAATAAATTCATTTAAATTTTATTTAGTTTTAAAAAATAATTTAATACTTGTAAAATGAGTTTAATCATTCAATATTTCTTCCGAAGACATTCGAAATAGTTGTTATTTCTATTATTTTATAAAATCTAGTTGCTTACGAAATAATACTTGATTATTCCAATCTATATTACACTAACAATATAAAAACCGTTCTGACTAATGCCAAAAAGAATCCCATGCCCAAAAAGAATGTTCATGGAAACTTGTCTCAGCCGAACATTGACCGACTCAACATTACTTAAATTTTTTTAATTTAAGTAATGTTGTTCTTAAGTTTTGGTTATCTTTTCTTTTGTTTCCTGCACGTCTATATACCACCATTAACAACATGCAAAAAAATCCCATGCCCATATCTCACATCATATACAAGATATAGTCTTACATGGCGTAAAATAACGTACAATGACCTAACCTAAAATAAAAATGTGAACTATTGGCAGAAACTATAAAAAAAAAGAAGTAAAATGACAAGAACTAACCTAAGAGTGCAGAGTGCTGACGTAAACCTAAAATAAAAACGCGCAGTATTGACATCAACTAACAAAAAAAGTAGAACAAAATAAACTACTCCTTGAAAAATGTCAAAAACTAACCTAACCAACTTAAGATGAAATAAACTAACCTAAGAAACGTAATACACTAACGTAAATTAACCTAAGAAAATATGTCATAAACTAACCTACAAATGCGAAGTATTGAAGTAAACTAACCTAAAAAACCTCGAACACCCTAAAAATGTTGTTAATCATACCTAACCTGCAACACCCCCAAAATTGTCAAACTAATAAGACCTAAAATCCAACACCATAAAAACGCCGCTGTCAATCAGATCTGTCACGAAAATTGACAGTTTTTCTCATAAGTGAACTCGCATTTTATAATGTAAGTGATTAGTGATATATTGTTTTAGATCTATCACGAAAGTTGTCCGTTTTTCATAAGTGAACTCGATCTTTGATAATGTTAGTATTAGCGATATATTGTTTTAGGTTATAAAACTTGGTCGTTCGTAGCATATGTAAACTCGATCTTTTATAATGTAAGTTATCAGTGATATATTGTTTCAGATCTATCACGAAAGTTGTCCGTTTTTTCATAAGTGAACTCGATCTTTGATAATGTTAGTACCACGAGATCATTTGAATTTATAATTAAAGTTAGCTGTGATTTTTAAATTAGATTGGCAACACTAACTGTTCACTTCACAGTTTGATTTGAATTGTCAAAGTGACGCTCCAAAATGTTTAATCTAGAACATAAAATTGCATAACCTCTAATTTACACAGCGAGTCAATTGGCAGGATCGCCAAACGTATAAAAAAATTCCCGCCTACTTTAATTTTAAATTTAAATGATCTCACGGTATTAGCGATATATTGTTTTAGGTCACGAAAGTTGACCGTTCCTTGCATATGTAAACTCAATCTTTCATAATGGAAATATTAGTGATATAATGTTTTAGATGTATCACAAAAGTTGTTCGTTTTTTTTCATAACTGAACTCGCTCTTTTATAATCTTAATATTAGTAATATATTATTTTAGGTCATAAAAGTTGGTAGTTCCTTGCATATGTAAACTCGATCATTTACAATGAAAATATTAGTGATATATTGTTTTAGATCTATCATAAATGTTGTCCGTTTTTTCATAAGTGAACTCACTCTTTTATAATGTTAGTATTGGTGATATATTTTTAAAGTTGGTCGTTCCCAGCATATACAAACTCTATCTTTTAGAATAGAAATATTAGTGATATCTTGTTTTAGATATATCACCAAATCTGTCCGTTTTCTAATAAGTGAACTCGCTCTTTTATAATGTTAGTATTAGTGATATATTGTGTTAGGTAATAAAAGTTGGCCGTTCCTTGCATATGTAAACTCGATCTTTCATAATGGAAATATTAGTGATATATTTTTCAAATGTATCACAAAAGTTGTTCGTTTTTTATCACTGAACTCGCTCTTTTATAATGTTGATATTAATGATATATTATTTTAGGTCATAAAAGTTGGTGGTTCCTTGCATATGTAAACTCGATCATTTACGAGGGTGGTCCCAGAAGTACCCGACCCAACAAAGAAAACACAAAAATTTTGGAAATAGATTTATTTATTTTTCAACATAATCTCCTTTCAGCTCTATACACTTTTCCCAGCGGTGTTCAAAAAGTTCGATACCCTTTTTATAATAAGAACTGTCTTGCTTCTCAAAATAGCCATTAACTGCTGACATCACTTCTTCATCGTTGGAAAATCCTTGACCACTGAGCCATTTTTTCAAGTTTGGGAACAGAAAATAATCCGAGGGGGCTAAATCTGGCGAATATGGTGCATGAGGTAGCAATTCAAACTTTAATTGATTAATTTTGGCCATTGCAATAACGGATTTGAGCTGGCGCGTTGTGATGAAACAACACTTTCTTTTTAGCCAAATGCGCCCGTATTTGCTTGATTTCTTCGCTCAAACGTTGCAATAAGTTTGCATAATACTGGCCGTTGAAAGTTTTTCCTTTTTCGAGATAGTCAATAAAAATTATTCCACGCGCATCCCAAAAAACTGACGCCATAACCTTGCCTGCAGATGAAACGGTCTTCGCCTTCTTTGGAGCCGGTTCTCCCTTTTGAGTCCATTGTTTCGATTGTTCTTTTGTCTCGGGTGTGAAATGATGGACCCATGTTTCATCCATTGTTACGAAACGGCGCAAAATTCTGCTTTGTTGCTGTGAAACTTCGCTAAACACTCAATTGAAACATTTTCACGACACTGTTTTTGCTCGAGTGTGAGCAAACGCGGCACCCATCTTGCACACAGCTTTCTAATGTCCAAATTTTCAGATAATATGCGATGTACCGCACTTTTTAAAATGCCCGTAATGTCTGCTAGCTCGCGCACTTTCAGTCGACGATTATCAAGTACCGCTTTGTGGATTTTCTTCACCATTTCTGGAGTTGTCACCTCATTTGATCGACCACTGCGATGCTCGTCTTGGCAGCTCGTACGGCCTCGTTTAAACTCAGCTACCCAAAATTTAACTGTCGTAAACGAAGGAGCAGACTCACCCAGAGTAGAATCCAGTTCAGCTTTTATATTGGTTGGGCTGAGACCTTTCAAATAAAAGTATTGTATCACATAACGATGACCAATTTCTCCATTTTCACAAATTCACTGACAACGTTCACTATTGATGGCTGCCAAACAAATACTGAACAACGTGGCGCTTTCAAACTTGAAACATATGCTTTATAGACTGCGTAATTTCCAATACAAGTGATATTTTCAAACAACTACCGCCACCTCTTGGTCAAGTCGGGTACTTCTGGGACCACCCTCGTATAATAGAAATATTAGTGATATATTGTTTTAGATCTATCACAAATGTTGTCCGTTGTTTCATAAGTGAACTCACTCTTTTATAATGTTAGTATTGGTGATATATTGTTAAAGTTGGTCGTTCTCTGCATATAGAAACACGAAGTTTTAGAATAGAAATGTTAGTGATATATTGTTTTAGGTCATAAAAATTGATCGGTCCTTACATATGTAAACTCGATCTTTTATAACGGAAATATTAGTGATACTTGTTTTAGATGTATCACAAAAGTTGTCGGTTGTTTTCATAACTGAACTGGCTCTTTTATAATGTTAATATTAGTGATATATTGTTTTAGTCATAAAAGTTAGTCGTTCCTTGCATATGTAAACTCGATCTTTCATAATGGAAATATTAGTGATATATTGTTGTAGATCTATCACAAATGCCCGTTTTTTATAAGTGAACTCGCTCTTTTATAATGTTAGTAATGGTGATATATTGTTAAAGTTGGTCGTTTCCTGCATATAGAAACACGATCTTTTAGAACAGAAATATTAGTGATATATTATTTTGGATCTATCACAAAATTTGTACTGTTTTTTAATAATTGAACTCTCTCTGTTATAATGTTAGTATTAGTGATATATTGTGTTAGGTCATAAAAGTTAGTCGTTCCTTGCATATGTAAACTCCATCTTTTATAATGGAAATATTAGTGATATATCGTTTTAGATCTATCACAAAACTTGTCCGTTTTTTCATAAGTGAACTCGCTCTTTTATGTTAGTATTAGTGATACATTGTTTTAGATGCATCACAAAAGTTGTCGGTTGTTTTCATAACTGAACTGGCTCTTTTATAATGTTAATATTAGTGATATATTGTTTTAGTCATAAAACTTAGTCGTTCCTTGCATATGTAAACTCGATCTTTCATAATGGAAATATTAGTGATATATTGTTGTAGATCTATCACAAATGCCCGTTTTTTATAAGTGAACTCGCTCTTTTATAATGTTAGTAATGGTGATATATTGTTAAAGTTGGTCGTTTCCTGCATATAGAAACACGATCTTTTAGAATAAAAATATTAGCAATATATTATTTTGGATCTATCACAAAATTTGTACTGTTTTTTTAATAATTGAACTCTCTCTGTTATAATGTTAGTATTAGTGATATATTGTGTTAGGTCATAAAAGTTAGTCGTTCCTTGCATATGTAAACTCCATCTTTTATAATGGAAATATTAGTGATATATCGTTTTAGATCTATCACAAAACTTGTCCGTTTTTTCATAAGTGAACTCGCTCTTTTATGTTAGTATTAGTGATACATTGTTTTAGGTCATAAAAGTTGGTCGTTGCTTGCATATGTAAACCTTGGCATCATGCGCAAGGCAGTGCAAAAGGGAAGCGCACCTAAACGTCGGTCAGAAGGGGCTGTAATGGCTACTCTAACAACACGTACCTAACTTATGAAGACTTATAATTTCTAAATGAGACAATAGAAAACAGGCTCTTCTTTGAACATTCTTCAAAAACACTTCATTACAACAACAAAACACCTCGTAACAATTTTCGTTAAAGTATTTAGGGAAGTCGAGACTTGCATGTTATCCTAAATAACAAGCGGTAGTCTATAAATCACATGTAGTTGTTAAAACTAGAGTTTTCTGGGAGCTTCTTAGGTACAGTGCCAGCTACTAAGAACACTGAACTAAACTAGATTGGTCTACAAACAAGATGTTTTGCAAACATTGACAAGGTTCTGACCGACGGCCTTCTAGCAGTGAGAAATTCTTTACAAAAAATGTTGGTCTAGAATGGTTTCCGAGATACTCAACTGTTCCCACACATACATAGCGACCCTGTATAAATAGTATTTATTATAGTATCACAAACTTCTGGCGGATAGTGTATCTCTTATATTTATTTGTTTATATTGGAATTTGTTTTACATTTAACTACTTGCACAACTTAGAATAAATAAAACATTTAAAAAGTAAAATTGCGTTCGTTTTATAAATTGAATATAGAGGTTGTTCGATGCAGTTGAATAACATCAAAACACAAACTCGATTGCTTACTTGCGAACAAAACTCGACATAAATCATTCATGAGTGAATTCTTTATTAGTACATTGTTCTCTAGATATAAGCACTGAAAGGCATTCTCGTAATAATTTTAAAAAGTGTTACATAATGAGATTATTCTAGCATTCATTAAAGGGTATTTTATTAAAAATAAAAATCATTTTAGTTGCCTTATTACATGGGTGGATCGCAAGCGAGAAATTCTCCAATTTGTTAAATAAATGATTATTCAACCAAAACTGCTTTTATGAAAGAATTTATATTTATATTTATAATTTCTATAGTTCTATTTCTGCTTAAGATGTAGCTCAGTGGCTCCAATGAGATTTGTAATGGGACGATTTTTATTGCTTAGATTATTCATCTAATTTTACTCAGTTCGCAATTAGAATTCACTGATGAACCTACTTAGATGTCTATAAACCCAGTACTTATTCAAGTGCATACAAACCCTCCTATCTCGTGTTTCTGTATGTTCAACGTATTATTTCTAATAAAACATTTATATAAGGCTGCAATAAATAGTACAACTAACCTGTACTTCAATAAATAAATCTTCGAATAATTCGCATCCTCTCTTTTTAATTTATAAAAGCTATTATTGACATTTTATTATAAATTTTTTCTTGGTAAATTAAGAAATTTATTTAATGCTCAATCTAAGTACTTAAGAGGTACTAAAACGTATTAGATTTCGCGTTGCCATGTAAGGTAATATTTTGCTCATATTGTTTCATGATCCAATGTTTCGAATCCATTCAAATAATTTCCAATCCGATTGACTATCGCCGGATGACGTACTGTCATTCAAAGCGGTCCGCCATTTTTCATAGTTGTTTTTGGTTGAACGGTGGGTGCATCATATGCATCAATTCTGTAAATGGTAAAAAAGTTGTTTTTTGTGGTTGTTTCATCGTTAAATTTAACGATTTAGTTGAATTTTAATCCATTGTGATGTGATTAATGATTGTTTTGTAAGACTTCTGGCGAATTGATAGAATCTTCTTTGTAAGCACCTGTCCGTAAGTGAATGGCATCATCTAGAAGGTAAGTTATTTCTGTAGTTATACTTCTACATTTCACTTTAAAAGGTTGTTAGACAATCTTTATTTAATAATCTAATTTAGATTCATATTTTTAAAAGTTTCTGTTTCAACCACGCGTACAATTTTTGAGATTCTCCTTTGAGTAAATAGTAACTGGCCTAGATTAGCCGTGAAAATCGACTGTGGGTCTAATGTAAGTATTAAACCTTTACGGCCATCGAGAATAGCTTAGTGTGGTCTAGTAGATAATTCAAATTAAAACTTATTTTATATTCAAATTAATCAATCTAGATTTTGGACATATTTTGAAATAAGCAAATGCGACAAATTAATTAATTTACAAATCGATCTAAGGAAATTATATTGACATGTCCGTTACTTAAATTCTCACGTTTATTTTTGGCCTTCTCGCTTTATCTTTGAATAAAATAAATACATAAACCTCTTGTATTTACACGAGGTTTCCGACAATCTACCCGGGAGTATTAAAACTGACCCTAAAAGCCGCGAATTCCGGCATCTTTCCGGATATCGGGTATCTATATTGCAGTTCAAGAATTTAGGAGTATATTTGAAAAATATTTTCCTTCCTTAGTTTTACAAATTTCCATTATTATCTTCCTCAATACTAATTTTTTTTTATTAAAAGATGATTTAGTTAAGTTAAAGTTTAATTTTTTTCGTGTTTGTATAAAAATTTTCAATTTATCATTTGCTTCGAAGTTGACAGTTTCCAAAATGTGTTTCTTGTAACACAGAAATAAATAAGAACGTCTGTAAATTGCTATTGGGATACATTTGACGATATTATATTTTTCTTGTTTGTCATTCTCCTTCGCACGTTTTTTTTGCTATGTTACAACCCAATGGAATTTTCAATTCACTTCGGCCACTCGCCAGCTTTATTACAATGTTGATAAATTTCTAAGGTCGCTGTCTGTTATATATCTCAATATATCTTGAACGGAAATTCGTGAATTGATTAGTATTTACGAATTCTCAAAGGCAATTTCTAGAAAAGAAAACACATACGTACTGAGGAAACTGAGGAAAGAGAGTTATAGTGGAGTACGCTGTCCTATAGAGAGAGGAAATAGAAGATGGCGTAAAAAATAGCAGGTGTTTAAAAGATAGACCCAGCAAATGTAATATAAACATCGAAAACATTGAATTTTTCTAAAGTGGGTATTTGGAGGCGCCAACTTAGAAGGTGAAGTTTTTCTTTCGATAAGTTATTCCTTTAATCCTAAAAGAGAAAACAAAACACCATTTCTTTTTACAATATTTTTTTAAAGTTCACAATCAAGGATTATTAAGTGTCATAAGTAGCTATAGGATTTCTAAGCATTTGCATGTTTTTTCTGCTTACAGCAAACATATGCAGAGTTATATTTCTACATGTTTAAGCCACATATGAATCACATATGTCAATTTGAAAGTGCATATAAATGCATATTTAGGTGTTTTTTATAAATGCGTGCATATTTTAGCATTTTTGAACGAGTGTGCATATTTTACCACTTTTTGAGCGTTTTACATGCTTTAATTATGAAATTTCTAATATTTTTAAAATAATTTTAGCATTTTAGACAACCAACCAAGGGCGGCTTAGTTGAGTCTAGGGGAAACCCATAATTTAAGCTTATTGTTAAATACTAGGCTTTAAAATATTTTACTGCCTTAACCATCTGTGTACTTGTTAATATTTTCTAAGAAAGAAAAAGTTTCAACTAAAATTTAAATACTTACATCCTGCGGAATTGTGATAAATAGGTATTAGGAAATTCCAAAGACCCTTTGACAACTTCCTGTTCATAGAAAAATTTGCCTGTACTTTTGTTAACTAATCTTGTAATCTTTCAATTAAGACAGTTCAGAAATTGCAAACTGCATTTCAGTTTGAAATTTTAGAGTGTAAAGATGGGTAAAGAAAAACGGTCTGTGTCTGTTACACTTCGAAGTTATGTTAAGGAATTCAGTGTTCTTACAACTGACGATAAGGTGTTGTATTGTACAGTGTGCGACGATAAAGTGACTGCAACGAAACGCTTTCAAGTTACACAACATCTGAATACGGTTCGACATCAAAAGTGTGTTGCCCTGAAATCAAAAACAAACATTGTTACCGGTGTGCCTTAATAATTCGCGCGGTGAGTCCAGCAAATCGATCGAATTTAATAAAAAACTATGTAGTGCATTAGTGGCTGCAGATATCCCGTTAAGTAAAATTAATCACTCAGCATTTCGTAATTTTCTGGAAGAAATTTCAAAAATGCCAATACCCGACGAGTCTACACTCAGGAAAAATCATTTACCTCGTTTATACGAAGAGACCATAAAATCAATTAGAAAACATGTAGCGAATAACTACATATGGGTCTCCATTGACGAATCTACTGACACTACTGGAAGGTGCGTAGAAACTTCATTTCCTTCGTTTTGTTAGTAAAATTTAACTAATTAAAGACAGCAGAGCAATTTACGGATGTTTTATTTTCTATTTTGTTAGTTACATATTTAATCACAACAATATTTTTGCTTTGATTAAAATATAAGTTTTTTAAATAACTGTTTTACGCTAATTGTTTGTAACCGACTAATTATGTAGTTCGATAAAATAAAAATCAAATTTTTGTTTTCAGATACGTGGCTAACGTTATAATTGGCGTTTTAAATTCGGAGAACAATCCCAAATCCTATCTATTAGCAATGGACGTTTTCAAGAGCACAAATCATTGTTCTGTGGCAAAATTGTTTAATGATTCGATTGCTATTTTGTGGCCGGACGGCATACAGTACAACAAAGTACTCCTGTTCGTCACCGACGCGGCACCATACATGATCAAGGCTGGAGCAGGCTTACAAGTTCTGTACGAAAAAATGATCCACTTAACTTGTCTTGCCCATGCAATGCATAGAGTTGCGGAAAAAGTGCGGGAAATATATCCTAACGTAAACTCTATAATTTCAGATGTAAAAAAATTGTTTGTAAAGCTCCATATCGCATACAAATATTTAGGGAAACTGGTCAAGAAGTGCCTCTCCCACCTGAGCTTTTCATAACAAGGTGGGGTACTTGGCTTTCTGCAGCAGAATAATATGCAACTTGTTTTGATATTATTAAAGCATTTGTAAATAAACTTAATAAACACGATGCACTATGCATTGTAACCTTATCTTTTAGGTTTCACTTGCCTGCCAGCTTATTAGACAGTGGGGGTCGTGGGTTTCAAAGAAAGTCGAAAAAATAATGCATGCATTTAATTAAATATAAATAAATTTAGGAATAACAACAAGGTAAAAACAAATCTTTAGTAACACAACAAATTATAACATAAGAATGCGAATAACAGTAAGTATGGACGTGTGTGTTAAGTTGCCTACATTTGAGCCTTTAAATTCAAAAACTTTGAGTAGGTACCCGAAAGGGTGGCAGGCGTCATTGAACTTATTAAACGCGACCACCAGTTTTTCTTTTCAAAAATGTGAAGGTAGGTAAGTAACTTTAATAATATCAATTAGAAACATATAAATCAAAGGCTTGGTTTTCAGGTTACTTTTGAGGCAACTGTCCATAAATAATAACACGGTTTGGATCCAAAACGTTTACAACGGTAATATTGATTAATCAACAATTATGTAATATAAATAACCAATAAACCAACACTTAAACTAATACAAATAAACTGCATTACATTCACAGCTCTAAATCTTGAGTGGCCATGGTCTGCCATACATATCAGCCTTTACAGCAAGAGAATTTCTTAAGATGTAAGTATAAAAATCTACACTGACCTTTATCTTTAATTAATCTTACTATTCTAGGTATCGGCGACGTCTGCTGCCCTTGCCACATAAACTCCACTGGAGTGGACGATTGAGGATCACCCTGAGCCTCAAACGTAGGCAGAATTGAGTCCCATAGCTCAGAATCGGAACGGGAGCCCGGTACGAAAGCGAGCCAGCAAGTGATAACCAGAACAACGCCTTTTATATTTCCTTTGCGTATCTCTTGGTATCCCTTACAACCCTAATATAATTTTTATATAAATATTAGTTTATATATTCTTAATTAGCATATTTTGAACATACCTAGTTGTTATTTGGGTTAAAACAATAATTTGGATAACCTTCTGTAAACCGTAATTTTAACTTGTGGCCATTTTTGAGAAATCTTATCTGGTCGCCTTTCTAATATTCAAAATTCCTCTAGCTTTTATCAAACCCCAGCAAGTGGCGACCTCGAATTAACTTTATAAATATACCGCGCCCGAACTTTATTTTTGAATTTAGTTGTTAAGAAAACAATGTACATATACTAATTACATGTAACACTATTCTATTAAAAATAAATAATTTAACTACTACTACTACAAATAATAAACGATATTTTATTATAGCATACAAAGCGCACAGGATGCTTTTAATACTAAGGAGGTGGGGGCCGAATTATTGTTTGTTTTGACAAATTTTGAACGTTTAGCTAAAGTAATTCAGAAATTAGAAAGTCAGGGAAATTCATTAGATGAATCTCTAGAGCATGTAAAATTGTTAGGTGTTTCTTTGAATAAGGTAAAAGGGCCAAAGGGTTTGACTATGAAACAAAAATTTAAATCCGTTATAGACAAAAATCATGGTTTTCACTTAATTAAAAGCATAAACGATGCATTATCTGGCCAAGACATTTTAGACGAGCTAAAACATTATTCGCTTGTAGAATTAAACAATTTTAAGTATGTCCCAATTACGTCTTGCGATGTGGAACGGAGTTTCTCAAAATATAAAACAATATTTAGGGATAATAGGCATATGTTTACTTTTGAAAATTTAAAAATGTACGTCATTGTGAACTGTAACGCTCTATGTTTAGAAAATATAATTAATTAAATTATTGCATAGGATGTCTAATTAAAATAATTTCTGTAAATAACGCTAAACAGGTGTTTTTTAATAATGAAAGTGCATATACATACATACATAATCTAACTTCTTATTCTCTGCGCTCGTGGTTTACCCATGCAACTACTGACCGCCACAAACTCGACTTAACTATGTTAAGCGATAGAAATCCACTATAACCACTCTGCCGACTGCCGACATGAAAGTGCATATATTTATTAAAAATTTCTAATAAACGCATATTTCATAATTTTTAAGTGCATATTTAAGTGCAATTTCACGTTTTTATAGTGCATAAGTGCATGCATATTTCAGCATTTTTAAGTGCATACAAATCCTATACCTAGTCATAAGGATTACTACTTGTTGAAAGGTGGCATTAACCAATAATACTGATAATATTCTTTGCTCTTCTTTTTAAGTTTAAGTTTTGCTTCTTTTATATATATTAAAAATTAACCCAATCGTACACCGCATAACAATCAGTTGACTGTACTGAAGAAATTGAACTTATGCAACTTCATTGACACCAGATCAGCAACACAATATAGATCGAAACATTGAATTGTCCAAATTCAATAAAAACCGATAAAGATGGTTTTTGCTTAATCTAGCATCCTTGCTTATTAGTCATATGGATTACACAGGCCCACAAAATAAAAAAAAGACTTGTAGTTGAAAGATGAGATAGCATACTCTATGCTTTTTGGTGTGCTGAAAACGAATCCGGGATCAGAATTGACCCAGCACCCAAGGATTTCGACATAACCTCAAAAACACCACAGAAAATTTATAAAAATACATCTAAAAAACAATCCTTGAGTGATGAGTCAATTCTGAGCCCGAATTCGTTTTCAGCACACCAAAAACCATACGGTATGGTACCTCACCTTTCAACTACAAAACTTTTTTGTTTTTTGTGGGTTTGAAACAGGCCCACAAAAGAAAAAACAATTTTGTAGTTAAAAGGTGAGGTACCATACCGTATGTTTTCTCGTGTGCTGCAAAACGAATTCGGGGTCAGGATTGACCCATTACCAAAGACTTCGATATAACTTCAAAAACACCTCAAAAAATTTATAAAAATACATTTAAAAAAATCCTTGGGTGATGGGTGAATTCTGACCCAGGGTTCGTTTTCAGCACACCAAAAAGCATACGGTATGGTACCTCACCTTTCAACTACAAGACTTATTTTTAGTTTATGGGCCTGTGTTCTATGCATACTTGCCCTATTGGCATGTACTGCAGCTAATATGTTTATTTCGATATTATTTGCGATTGATTTTTTTGTTCCTCTATGGTCACTACCAGTTGGCTCAGCTTCAGAATTCGCGCAATAGTGGTAACACTAAACATCTGCCTATCGCTGAACAGTACTGCAAATAAGGCAGCACAATTTTTCCACTGCACGTCCATTTGATAAACTGCAATTTTTCAGCTCTGTTATACAGCCTATTCGTTTTTAAACTCGAACATATGCATTTAACATTGTATTGAACGTTTTTGGTGATTCCTCCTCGCATGAAATGTTCCATGGTATACACCAATAATGACTACTATCTATTTTTTCTGGAGCCCTCCGACTTTGAAAGCGTATTGCTCGTAAACTACTAAACCAGATATATATTTTAAGCGAGCAAATAGTAGATTTATTTCTACATACAACAGTAAAACATTATATTTTTAAATGCTATGTCTTTGTTTTTACCCGACGGTACGTAATAAAAGGTATCCATTTTTAGGGACAATTTCATTAAAAATAAGTTAAATATTTTTTTCAGAAAGTATATGTCATATATCCATGAGATTCTTATAGGGGTTAGAAAGAAACCTTACGGTTCTTATGCTATTAATTTTCAACCAAAAAAAAAGAGTCTTATTTAAGATTCATATGAAAAATAGGGAACTATGTTTTCTTGTTTATCAATAGAGATAGCGTTAATATTTTTTCGCTAATTCAACACTTTTTATTAGTAGACATTATTTTAATAATTTTAACGATAGAAATGTAGTAACAAAAAACGATTTTTAGTGGCAAGCGATTTGGACACAAAATGGTTTATTTGTTATTGCACTTGGCAGGTAAGTGAAAGTCAGGCTGGCTTGCCCAGACGGCAAGCCTTTGTTGGTTTGTAAACAGATTTTCCGCCATTTCGCAGTCTGCCTTATTCTTATTATGTAACTATTAATGCATTCGAAACCATCGACAAGAAATTTAGAGATAAACCACCTTAAGAAATATGCGACTAGAATACATCAAACAAATTTTCGTTTCCTTAGCATATTGCCTCAGCTTTTCAACAGTTTGTAAGTAAAAGAGAACATTTTAAGAAACTCTAAAAAACTTCATCATGTGATACTTAAAAGCACACTTGCCTTACCAACAACTATCTGACCAATTTTCTGAAGAGGACTTACCTGAAACAAAAAAAAAGGTAATAATCATTGCAAAATAAAATACAATTTTATTTCATACAATACAAAAATTAAAAGTCTATTTCCGACCTATTAGGTTAACTAAGGACATGAAGTGAGAGAAAACTCTTCATGACGTTAACGTTAACTAATGAATAACTTTATTTTAGTCAAATCTCACACACCTACATCATAAAAACCAGAAAATATAAAGATTACACAATCTTCCTGTATTCAAGAATAATATGAACGAGAAGTAAAAGCAATACTCTAATCATTCCGTAGAGTAAAGGCTCGTTATGGTATCACCTTCAAATAACGTATTCCGTTACCTATACAGTACTCGTATTTATTTTACTGGATTTATTCCAAGTGAAAAGTTGAAAAACTGCCACAGAAATACCTTGCCTTCCAGATTATAGATTTTATACTATAGACAGGTGCCCACAAAGAAGGTTCCAACAATTCGCCAAAAATGTTACCAAACTATCGTTAATCACTACAATAGACTAAAATTCAATTAGATCGTTACATTTAATAATGAAACAACTTTTTTTACCGTTCACTAAATGGATGTTTATGATGCTAATATTTCAACCAAAACCAACTATGAAAAATAGAGGACCGATTGTAAATGATTTGAATAGACTCGAAGCATTATAACACGAAGCAATATGAGCAAAAGATTACGGTTACGGTTAAGATGGCCGTGTGAAATCGAATACCTTTTAAGCACACAGCTTTAGCATTGTACACAAATTTCTAAATTTGTCATATATAGTTTAACAAGTGGTCTAATTTTTTCCGACAAAATTTGTCACTGTTTCACTATAAAACGTTGCTGAGGGAGCTCTGCTAACAAGAGGGTCCGGTGTGGGTGGATTGATTCTCACCTGACGTCAGGGTCTTTTATGAAGCTAAGTATCCCACTGTCTGACCTAGACGTCGGCTGTTCGGGAGACCACACGACGTTCACCCATAAAACTGGCTGTCTTCTACCCTATCTCGCTGACGGGCAACGGATGAAGCTGTCAGATCAAGTGTGTGGTAGAGAAATTCGTGAGAATTCTCGACGGTAACTCATACCGATCAGGGGGAGCCCTGGTATATGAGACCGGTGTGGGCGGATTCGAATCTCGCCTGGGATAAGGTCATTTATGGTCACCAACGGAACCCGCTGCTTGACCGAGGTCATTTATGGTCACCAAGGAACCCGCTGATTGACCGAGGTCAATTATGGTCACCAACGGAACCCGCTGCTTGACCGAGGTCATTTATGGTCACCAAAGGAACCCGCTGTTTGACTGAATCTCAAGTGTGGAGAATCGAAGTGAGGTTTATCCCGCTTTTGGGCATATGGGAAACTGCAGGCCGCCAGGTAAATGTGCTTAGGAGCTATCCCGGCCACCCTATGATCCGGACTGCAGCCGGGTACAGTGATTGGGAGAAACTCTGAAAGCCATTACATTTAAGGAGAGTTGAAGCGAATACATAGCCTATCACTATCAAGACAACTTCACCAAATATGGGTACACACCGGGAGTCTATAACGTGTAGACTTAAACGAAGCTCTGTCGAGGGCCCACCAAGCCTATAATTGGTAGATCGGGGTGGCAAAACCATTAAAAAAACCAAGTCCCGCCACAATTGAGGTTGGATTCGATCGGGCAGTGGTCCCACTTAATAACAGCGTTAAGCTGGGGAATAGTCCTATGGCTGGACGAGTTACTTCGGTACCGGCGGGTGAGCAACGTGTTAAGTCAATTGCTCCGGCACTAGTCCTGCGATAACTAGTAGAGGGTGGATAGGCAACCTCGCTCCGACCAGTGAGCTAATCTGGTAGCAATTGCTGTATTGCCGGTTATGCAACTTGCGCGCTGATTGTGCGTATCCCAATCACTTCCTTCTGGAAGGGAACGTGGGGGTAAGTTCACACAGGTACCCACGTAAAACAATCATGACATTCGATGTCTGACCTAGACGAATGGAGGAGAATCAAGTGAGGTTTATCTCCGTCAGGGAGTTCGCTCGCTGACCTATGAGAAACTGGAAGCCACCAGGTAGCGTTTCGATGGTGACAGTATGGGGGTCCGGCTTTGGCTGTGCAGTTCCAGTCGTCGGATTCTCAGAAATCGTCTAGAGACCAACACTTAAGGGACGTTGGTCGGGCAGTGGCTCCAACCCTGGCTCGGTGAAGCAACTTATGAAGGTATGAAAGAGGAGTGGAAGATTCCGATGTACAGACCTAGGTTGGGGGAATAGTCCTATTGCTGGACGAGGCACTTCGCCCCGTATGAAAGAGGACGGGAGGGTGCCGGCGGGTGAGCACGTATTAGGTTAATCGTTCCAATTAATCTGGATAGCTAGTAGAGGGTGGATAGGCAAACTCGCTCCCGACTAGTGAGTAACTGGGAGCAATTTCTACGCAATTGCGCGCTGATTGAGCGTATCTAAATTACTTCCTCCTTACGGAAGGAACGTGAGGGTATGTTAACACGGGTACCCCACGTAAAACATTCATTTAAATGTAAATCATGTTTCACTATAAACTAATTTAGTTGGTCCCAATTTGAAAAATTCTGTAATTTGATTGATTAAGAATTTTCGAGTTGCATTTCAAGAACAAACTTATAAAAGTGTCAACAACTTCTATGAATCAAAAAGAGGGAATGTTGAATTATCCAAATATTTATTTTTTGAAATACAGGGGAGATGTTCCATTTAATACAGCCTTATATAAAGGTTTTATTAAAAGTAGAACGTGGAACGTACAGATCACTAAACTACATTTTGATCTATCGTTTGCTTATATAAATAAACTTCTTACGCGGCGTTAAAAGCTGCAAGTTCTACATGTAGTTCCTTGGTATACTATAATATACTATTTTTGTGTGCGAAGAAATAATAGCTATTTTTGGTCATGTTAAAGAAAGGCAAACGTCGCGTATCTATAGCGACTCTTTTTTGACAATTGTAGAAAAAATAGTTTAAGACCCTCCCCCACTTAAATGTTTCGCCCCACCTCCGAGCACCCAGAATAAAGCTTCCATATTAGGCAATTACCTCCAAATTGAAAAATCCGCCAAGCTTGTATTCCACTTATAGTAACTATGCTGCGAAAAAATAGAAAATGAACGATTATATTCATTGGAATACAGTATTGATGAAAAACATTTTAACATGCAGTAGTATTATACTCATATTGCTATTGTTCATGGTAAGTTTTTTCCTTAAATAAAGTTTTGTTTAAATAGCAGTTCTTGCTACCACTGAAGATCACTTCTTTTGTGCCAATTGTTTATTTTTTGTTAATTTGGCAAAATATAAATATTAAAAAATATAAAACAGTACTCGTAGTATAAATCGATTATTTTTCGACATTAAAATATTATACCTATATGACATAACCTTGAATTATATTGGTGACTTGACACATGAAAAGCCGGATATAACGAAATAATATTTTATGATAACGATAGTACATATTATTTTCGTGGAAGTAGCAATTTACTTTTTCTTTCATCTTTATTAATTTATCTACACCATCTTAATTACATGTTTTTGGCAAGTAAGTCATTAAGTAACAGAATTCTAATACGCCATGAAAATTAAAGTAAATAGACCACAAAAATTGCATTATCCTTGGAAAAAGTAGTGGCTGACTTGATGTTCAGAATTCATTGAAACATTGGATGTAAGGCGTCAATAATGGTCTTCTCATCCGCAATATTTCAAGTACCTACTCGTGGCAACTGGAAGCCTTCTCCAAAAGGTTCTTAACAACCTGGTGATCGTCTACTACGAGTCACCGGAAACAATCTTTGTACACAAAATTTATTTTACTGCAGTAACCAGGCGGGTTCTTTATATTTTATTTTCATGTGGAAAAGCCACTTAGCTAGTTGTATTAGAATTTAAACGTAAATTTATTAGATTCATAAGAAATAGAATTTTCATAAGCTAGCAAGTTAACGAAAATCCTTAATGTGACAAAAATCATTTTATATAAAGTTTTGACGTTCATTCCTTGAGTAACTACAGAGTTTAATAAAGATCGAGGTTTGATTTTATAATAATAAATCTTTATTTATTCTACTTTCTAATTTACATATTTGGAATAAATATTACAATTGTAGAATGGGATAGAATTCAGCTTTGCTGATCTTCCATCCTAACCCAGCCGAGCAGGTAGATCCAAGCTGGAACGGGCCACCCATCCAACTATATAAGTATTTTAAACTAGTTATGAATCGTTTAGATTAATTTATAGAAAGACTAAGGTGTTTAACAATTACTTATCTTTTTATGTAACATTACTATTAACGATAGTTAAAAATTAATTAAGTTAATAATTAATCCGATAACTGGATATTGATTTTTATGTGCGAGTAAATAAATATATGAGATGATTGGTATTATTTATTTCCTTTTATTTGTTGTGTAATATTTAGTGTTATAACGGCATGAAGAAATTTAGTTCTTGCATGGTTAGAACGGATTCACTTTAAGATCTATACACTTTATTTGTTTAAACTAATCATGCTGGCGCCCATTCACTATAGCTCTGTATAAATTAACTGGCATTCCAATTTATCTACGACCTGACCTAATTTAAAAAGAGAACGAGTCGTGCTTATTCTTCAGGCTAAGTCGAGGTCTATTTGAATTCAACGTATCATTGCTGAAATTAATTTTGTTGCAATTGACGATCCATCGTGGGGCCTTTGTTTTTATAAAAGCTGATGTTAAAAGGTATATGTTCCAAATTGGCACCCAAGTGTGGGACTTTTGTTTATGAAAATAAAAGGGTAGTTTTGTATGCTACAAGTAGATAGAAACGTAGCAGACGGGGGTGTGTGGTTCGCTACTATCTGTCCTTCATATATCTGCCACAAAGAACTGTAGTTAAAGCCGAACGTTTGTCATAAATAGAGAAACGGATCACTATGTTCTTTTTTACTATAACAACTAATCATAGATTTCCCTGGAAATAATTAATTTTAGGCAAAATCGTTTTATAGCTTTTAAGCATTCATTAAAGATCTCATCACACTAAAATTAAAATAATCTAAAATATGGTGGCAACCAAATTCGGCAAGCAACTTCCAGAAAATAAATAAATTACACTGGTACGGCTATGTTTGTTCTGGAGAACAAAATATGTTAACAAGCAGTATCATATGTCGTGATAATGTAGAGGATGTTCTTTAAAAAAAATTAGACCTTTAGCTGCACTTCCTTTAAACAAGACCCTTGCAAAATATAAAATAGCGTTTTCCAAAAACAGCCATTTGGGAAAATATACCAATAGATATAAATATAATAAGAACATACTATATTATGAGTTAGTATCCATTCTGACTTACCGAAACTGTCATACAGCTTTCTTTTAGAATCTATAGAAGTGGAACTCAAAAAGTCTTTGAAACTCATAGTGTTAGGAAAAAATAAAATGTTAAAAAGCAACTAACCTGATCCAGTTGTAGATCTGAATAAAGCATTCTTTTACGAGGACTACCAAGCTTCTTGTTCTTTCAGTGTTAAACTCGAATATAATTGACGTCACTTTGTGGTATACGAAAATGTATACCAGGTTCTATCTTCTGTGATAAAATTGGTCATTACTAGCAAAAGCTTTACGAAGTATCTTAAAGTGACTTAAAATGATTTCTAGTTTTTTTTGTTAATAGATAAAGCAGTATTTATATGCTATCATAGAAACAACATTTCAAACACGTATGTCAACCGCATTACTATTATTTACATTACAAAATTATTTTGAATCTTGCGGAAATAGATAAGGACTAATCCGTAAAACGCGATAAAAATTTTATTTACACTGTTTAATTCAAAGTTTATTTATTTATTTAATTTATTGAGAAGGAAGTACTTCCAGGGCAAAGTCAAATGCAAATACTTCTTAAGTAATATGCGGTAACAACATACGAAAAATTAATTAAATGTTAGTGTTATCTCTACTATAACTAAATGAGAAATATTTATTATCATTTCATCATATAGGATAACAGTAAAAAAGGTAACATGCATGTATGCATTACATACAATTACATTACACAATCAAAGTTGTGTGCAGTCGGTAAAAAAAAGTTTGTTAGTGTGCATGCTACTCTAGTTGTAAGTAGAGTAAATAAAACGAATTGGGTCCAATACACACTTGACAGTGTATTTGACAAGAGAAGCGTGTGCGCAATAACGACCCTAACAAAAAATGGCAACAATCAGTTTTCTGCTGTATTTGACTTCGAATCGTTATAACTGCTAGAAATTTGCAATTTCCAAAGTTACTAAAACTGGTGGGAATTTCAAGATTTTACAAATCTTTATATAACTTAATGTAGCCATATAATTTATAACGTAATAAACAACTGAGCAAAATTTAGAAATCAAAATTATATTGACTAGACCAAAAATAAATATCTGTACATAAACATTAGGTTTAGAAAATTTTGAAATTCCCGCTAATTTTAGTAACTTTTCAAACTGCCAAGATTTAACAGTTACAACTAGAAACCTGTTAATGCAAATATGTTCACATCTTTACTATCACATTTTCCTCTCCATTGCTCTTTAAGCTATCCCTAATTTTTTTACACTTTCAAGGTTTGATGAAATACTTTAAAAGTGTTCTAATACTGTTTTCATAAACTATAGAACAAAACTACTATTCCGTCTCAATTACATAGCCACAGCCAAAAACTTGTCCAAATGATTAAGTATAGAACGTTAAACGGGGCAGAACTCGTTACTTGGTTATATTGCTGTTATAATGCATTTTAGAACGCACTCATACCTTAATAACTTCCTATTCAGAATCACACTTGCTATCGATAAATGCATACATAAAACTTGGTAGTCCTATTTAAAGAAATCACGATGACGTCATTTCCAAACAGTAACAAATGTTCTTAAAAATGTACTAATGCTGGTTTCGTAAACTAAAGGGCACTAATGTACCTAGTCTCAATTACATTGCCATAGCCAAAAGCTTGCCCGAATGATTGACTGCAGAATGTTGTTAAAAGGGACAGAACCAGTTAGTTGGTTCTATCTTCGTTATCCATCGTTATCGATCCATCCATCCAACCACAATACTTTCTTATTTAGAATCTTACTTACTATCGATTGGCATATTTAAGACCTAGTGGTTCCATTTAGAAATCCCGATAACGTCATTTCTGGTACCAGAAAATGTTGTAAAAAGTGTTCTAATACTCGTATAGTAAACTAGATCGATATACGATAGCCTTTTCACTTCATCGTGATGGCCAAAAGTCTGCTGTTAAACATACTCCCACGTTCCTTCTAAGAGGAAGTGATTGGGATACGCCCAATCAGCGCGCAATTGCGAACAATTGCTCCCGGTAACTCATGGTAGGAGCGAGGTTGCCTATCCACCCTCTACTAGCTATCCAGGCTAGTACCGGAGCGATTGACTTAACACGTGCTCACCCGCCGGCATCCTCCCGTCCTCTTTCAACGGGGCTAAGTACCTCGTCCAGCAATAGAACTATTCCCACAACTTAACTCAGTTGAATAGAGAGCCCTCCAGTCCTCTTTCATACCTTCATAAGCTCCTCCCCGAGACAGGGGTTGGGGCCACTGCGCGATCGAATCCAACCTCAAATGTGGCGGGACTTGGTTTTTTAATGGTTTTGCCACCACGATCTACCAATATATAGGCTTGGTGGGCCCTCGACAGAGCTTCGTTTAAGTCTACACGTTATAGACTCCCAGTATGTACCCGTTAAGGTGAAGTTGTCTTGATTGTGAGAGGCTATGTATTCGCATCAACTATCCTTAAGTGTAATGGCTTTCAGAGCTTCTCCCAATCACTTACCCGGCTGCAGTCCGGATCATAGGGTGGTCGGGATAGCTCCTAAGCACATTTACCTGGCGGCATGCAGTTTCCCATATGCCAAAAAGCGGGATAAACCTCACTTCGATTTTCCTCACTTAAGATTCAGACCTAGTGGTTCGATTCTAAAATCCCGGTAATGTCATTTCTGGTACTAGTAAATGTTCTAAAGTGTTTTAATACTCATTTAGTAAACTAGAGATCGAAATACCCTAAGGTCCTTTAATTTCATCGTGATAGCCAAATGTCTGCCTGAATGATTGAGTGTAGAGCGTTAAAGGGACAGAACCCGTTAGTTGGTTCTATTTTGGTTAATATTAATTTTAAACCTATTGTAGTTTTATACTTTTTTATTTAAAATCACACTTACTATCACTTGACCTACTTCACACCTAGCGGTTCTATTTTAAAATCCCGGTAATGTCATTTCTGGTACCAGCAAATGTTCTAAAGTGCTCTAATACTCGTTTAGTTAACTAGAAATCGAAATACCCTAAAGTCTTTTAATTTCGTCGTGGTAACCAAAAGTGTGCTCGAATGATTGCGTTAAACAGGACAGAACCCGTTAATTGGTTCATATGAATTTTAGACCTATTGTAGTATTATACTTTTTTATTTAGAATCACACTTACTATCGATTGACCTACTTCAGACCTAGCGGTTCTATTTTAAAAATCTAGGTAATGTCATTTCTGGTACTAGCAGATGTTCTAAAGTGTTCTAATACTCGTTTAGTAAACTAGAGATCGAAATACCCTAGTCTTTTAATTTCGTCGTGATAGCCAAAAGTGGGTCTGAATGATGGTGTTAAACAGGACAGAACCAGTTAGTTGGTTTTATTTCGGTTCATAATTTTAGACCTATTGTAGTTTTATACTTTTTTATTTAAAATCACACTTACTATCTATTGGCGTACTTCAGACCTAGTGGTTCCATTTTAAAATCCCGCTAACGTCATTTCTGATACCAGCAAATGTTCTAAAGTGTTCTAATACTCGTTTAGTAAACTAGAGATCGCAATACCCTAAAGTCTTTTAATTTCATCGTGATAGCCAAAAGTCTATCTGAAAGATTGAGTGTGGAGTGTTAAACGAGACAGAACCCGTTAGTTGGTTCTATATCGGTTAATGTGAATTTTAGACCTATTGTAGTTTTACACTTTTTTTAGAATCACACTTACTATCGATTGGCGCACTTTAGACCTAGCGGTTCCATTTTAAAATCCTGGTAACGTCATTTCTGGTACCAGTAAATGTTCTAAAGTGTTCTAATACTCCTTTAATAAACTAGAGATCGAAATACCTAAAGGCTTTTAGTTTCATCGTGATAGCCAAAAGTGTGCCCAAAGGATTGCGTTAAACGCGACAGAAGCCGTTAGTTGGTTCTATCTTCATTTATATGAGTTTTAAACCAAATCATACCTCAATACTTTCTTATTTAGAATCTTACTATCCATTGGCATACTTCAGATCTAGAGGTTCCATTTAAAAAATTCAAATACGTCATTTCTGGTACCAGTAAATGCTATAAGAAGTGTTTTTATACTGAGTTCAGAAACTAGAAGTTAAAATATATTAAGTCCTTTTAATATCATTGTGATAGCCAAAAGCTTGCCCGAATGACTCAATTTAGCACATTAAACGAGACGGAACCTGTTAGTTTGTTAAGCATTTTAGGGCCCATGGTACCCGAATACTTGTTTATTCAGAATCACACTAGCTATCGATTCGCATACTTGGTTCTATTTAAAGAAATCTCAATATCGTTAATTCCAGTGCTAGTAAATATTCTAAAAAAAAGGAATGATTGAGTGTAGAACGTTAAACGGGACAGAACTCGTTAGTTGGTTCTATCTCGGTTAATATAAATTTGAGACCTATCGTAGCTTAATACTTTTTTATTTAAAATCTCGCTTACTATCGATTGGCATACTTCAGACCTAGCGGCTCCATCTAAAAATCGCGATGACGTCATTCCGGTATCAGCAAGTGTTCTAATACTCGTCTAGTAAACTAGAGATCGAAATACCCCACCAAAGTCTTTTAAATTCGTCGTGATCCCGAAGACGTTAATTCCTGTACCAGTCAATGTTTCAAAAAATGTTCTAATACTAATCTCGTAAACCAGAGGCCGAGATATATTAAGTCCTTTTAAAATTATTGTGATAACTAAAAGCTTTCCCGAATAATTGAGTGTAAATGGTTAAATGAACCGCCCTGTGTAGGATACGATTTTATTGATCACAGTAAGTGGGATAGCAGTCCCATATCATCTCATTTTTGTACAAGGATGTTGTGGTCGGTTTCGACGACTCGAGTTTGGTGATAATCGATTTGGTAAAAAAATGTCATGTGCAACTATATTTGTTTCCACAGATTTTTCAGGGAAGACGTTGAACACATATTTATATAATGGGATGTCATATTAGTGAAACGAAGAAGAACAAAGATACATTAAAAATAATATGTTGCCTTATAGCTTACTACCATGGTCCCCTTATGGAAAAGGAATCGAGATACCCTCAATTAACGCATGACCTATGTGAGTTTTGCAAGTTGTCAGTGACGGGAGCGAGGTTGCTAATCACGCCCTAGTAGCTTTTCAAGCTAGTGACAGAACTATGTACGTGCACACCCGTTAAGGCCCACCTTCTCTTGGGAGTCCATGTACTTCTAGTCCATCCATGTGGACCTTTCACTTTGCCCATCTACTTAATCCCACTCAAGTGTGGGTTGAGCATCTGCAATTCTCCCACTCCGATGTATTAATTAAAGGTCTGGCGTGCCCAGCGACATACACCGAGCGGTTAGGACGTCGAGGTGGACTTGTCTTGGATGTGACAGGTTATACGTTCGCATCAATGTCAATTAAGGGGTGTCCAAAAGGGGTGTCAGAGTTGAGTGTTATTTGGTATGCGATTCAGGTGTCCAGAGATCGGGTAATGACAGATTTACCGCGCAGTTTCTCAAGTATACTGCAAGGATGACGTCTGAACCGGCTCCTTTATATTTTAATTTCTAAATTTTTAGCCATTAGAAATGTGTATTTATTTATCAAATTTATTTAATAATAGATGACATTGGTATTGAGATGTGACGTCACTGTATATGCATAAAATAACAAAAAATGGCGATCTAAAAATATCTTACTTTAAAGAAACATTATTCAGTTGATAATCTAAACAAACTACAATAACAAATAATTATTCCAGAAATTAACTGCTGTTATTAAATACTTCAGTGGTATCTCTTCCTTTATGTATTTTAAAACTAAACCAACTAAAGATAGATTTGCATTTTAATTAAAATACTCAAATGACTGTTTAACATCCTCTTTATGGATTGTTTATACTAATGAAAGCCTACAAAAGAGAAAACAAGTCAATTGCCAATAATAATTACCGATGTAAAATGGTAATGTGTAATAACTAATATGTACACTGTACAGTGAACCCACGAAAACGTTCCAGGTCATCAGCTATTACACGTCAGAACCAAAACTGATGCGGCACTAAGTAATCAACTTTACGAGATATTTAATTAATGTCATCGGTCCGCTAAATGCAGATAAAGTTAATATCGTAGTTACCTACTGCCAAATATACGACAATAAAAACATTTGATTACGACAATTTTTATGCATTCCTGTTTACAAACAATTGAAAAACTACTTTTAAGTAGCAGTAAATACCAATACACGTCCAAAATACCAATTCCAGCTACCAAAGTTGACAAGAAATCGCCTAGTAAACTCAGCCACGCGCACGCGCAATCATTTATCTTCGTTCAGTTATCGGTAGTCCGTAACAATACATGTTTCGTGACTGTCTTTGTGTGTCGAATTTAATAAAAGTGGTAATAATAATTGAACAGTGATCAATTAATTATTATTATATTCTACGAAAACATGTCTTCTCCAAGTGCTGGAAAACACCGTGTGGACACAGATGTGATGAAACTAATTGAAAGTAAACACGAGGTGACCATCCTGGCCGGATTGAACGATTTTTCTGTGAAATTTTACGGCCCCCCTAATACACCATACGAAGGTGGAGTTTGGAGAGTAAAAGTGCATTTACCTGAACATTATCCATTTAAATCGCCCAGTATTGGATTTATGAATCGTATATTCCATCCCAATATCGATGAATCATCAGGAACTGTATGTTTGGATGTTATAAATCAAGCATGGACTGCTTTGTTTGACTTGTCCAGCATATTCGAAATCTTCTTACCGCAACTGCTGATTTATCCTAATCCTACTGATCCACTTAATCAGCAAGCAGCAGCCATGTTTCTCGAATTTCCTCACGATTATAACGCGAAAGTTGCAAAATATGTGAAGATCTTCGCAACGGAGGAAGCATTGGAAAGCCATGAGACAAATGAGTCAACCGACAGCGAATCAACTATGTCCGACTTTTCAGAAGATGAGGCAGATACTTTGGACTTGTAGACTGTTGATATTTAAGTCGATTTATCATTTTTCTTTTGTTTTACTGTTAGTGTTTTGTTAATTTATTGTATTCTAGTATATGTAAGTACATTAATATAGGAAAATAAGATGATATTTTGTAAACTACCCTCGCAATCATGTTGAGTTATTGACATTTCCTTAAAAGTTTGTATAAATTACAATAAACAATTCCTTATTATAGTATTCATTATTCGTAATTTGTTATAATCTTGATTTCATAAGGTGGAATTCTGAAATTTAGACAGTTTATGTGCAACCATAAAGAATTCATGTTTCGGCGCTACTCTCAGTATGGCGGCAGGTAAATTGCCAAATTTAAAAATTTCAATACAAAATAAAGTAGAAGCCAAAAATATATTACCTAAAGATTCTAAGCATCATTTTCCTCAAAGTGAATCAAGTGGGCTCAAAATCTTACAGCAGATATAATGTGTGATAACCACGGGCAACCACATGGTTGCTGAATGGGCAGTTAAGCGCACAATTTCGTGTAGTCGCATGTATACCTAACCGTACCGTAACCTACCGTAATTTTATACCTATACATTCGACTACACGAAATTGTGCAATTAACTACCCATTCAGCACCCAGTTGGTTGGGCTTGGTGATAACGTTTGATAAACTTTTTTTTAATTATTTTACAGCATGGCGGGAGAAAGCCATGTTTGGCTGCAAACAAGGATAGAGCACAAAAAGCTCACTCAGTAGTGATCAAATGCATCAAGACAAGATTGATTAAAACAAGGATTTCCTTTTTAATCAAATAAATTGGTTTTTAGTGGTGGTCCATAGGGACGGATTAATCTGTCGAGAATTTTATATTTCCTCAGTAATATCGGTCGTCGTGAAGAGTGTACAACATCGTCTTCCTGTTCCTTTTTCTTAAAAATAGCCTCCCTTGACCTTGTAATTTTTGAGAAACTCGGTCGCAGGTGATTTGAACATTGCTGGGCCATCCTTATCTGAGGTCTTCTACGATGACTTTCTGTTGCCATTTATCATTAATTCGTTACATTACTATGAAACAATAACCGTTTACCGCTGTAGATACAGAGACAGTATAAGAAGGAAAATAAACGCAAGGAGGATATAAAGGTTGTTGGCGTACGATTTTGGAAAAATCCATTAACTGTTTCGAATACCATAGTATATTATTACTATTATTCTATCAAACTTCATCAAATACCTTGAACCTACTACCAGCTATCTACTGTAGAATCCTGAGCTCATTCGGTTCACTTTGATAAAAATCATGCCTAAAAGTCCTGAAGGTGATATACTTTTAGCCATTCCTGTATACTATTCATCACTATATTAAACGATGCTAAGCAAATCACTAGAATATTATCAAAACAAAATATTCGAGGCAGTTTCAAAACATAAACAGACCAGTAAAATATGAGTGGGGTTTGCTTGCAACAGATTTCCATCGTTATGATCTATAAATATGTAAGTACTATACGGATCCCTTTGTTTTGAGTGGTACTTGTATAGGACAGACCTGCACTGTAGGTTGGTATATACACGTATTTTTCTAAGGCATTTATAAATGCAAATTTGGACCTTTAAATCTTTTTTGCCTGACTATTAGGGTAGCTCGTTTTTCATCTTTGCTTTCAGATCAATTGCAAACAGTCCGATCGGACAATATGTTATGTCCGTTCTAAGAGCCTCGAGGGGGCATTGGTAGGGGGACAAAAGGGCTTTCTGGACACGTGTTTTTGTGCAGCTCTTTGCTCATCTGATGATTTGGAGATGCGATCCACCAAGTGGCCCAGAGTCAACCACTTGGAGGTGGCTGCACTTCGGATTCCTTCCCAGCCCTACCCAATCAACCATATTTGAGACTTGTTCAGCGTTCAATCTGAATCATTGTCTGCTGGGAGAATGCTCACAAATCGTACTTTGTTATAAAATTAAGGAACTTCTGTTTTGATTAAGGAAAACCTTCTGTTTTGAGAATAGTATCGAAGGAATTTGGCGATAACGTGCCTCTGTGATGATACCTCTTGATCATGACACTCTTGATGATACCTCAGTTACTAGCTTTACAGAACGCTCTACTGTAACTGTATGGCATAGGTATCTCGTGACCGTTCTGACACTGTATTGGTAAAAAGGGACAGCTTTTAAAACAGGGTCTGAGTTATCCTAGTTAATCACATCATGAGTTTCTGTCGCCGTGAGCTGAAGCATAACATTGTATTTCAGAGAGCAAGAGTTGCTTTGCTCTTATCGAGGTTTCAGTAATTTCTTAAGCGCATTCTGCCGCGTTGAAAGAGGGATCTGTCATAATCGCAACCCTGACTGTATGCACAAGGTTCGATGGTAAACGTCTGTAAACACAATTCTGAGATTATATATAACATATATCCACTTCCAGGCTCACAAAGAAATTTATAGAAATAGTGACTTACATACTGATAGTCTAGTAGGCCGGTGTTTGGTATCGCTACGCTATGACAGGACTGTAAAGTCTATCGATTGGATACCGTGAGGGCAACCTTCGCGATGGATACTGATCCAGTAGTTTGAGTCACTTCGGCGACTTAAGATCTATAGGTATGGCTGATCCCAGGATAGCTATTCCAAGGAATCACTTTATGAGGAGTGTTGATGCGAATCTAGAGCCGTTCACGCTTAAGACAACTTCCACTTCCTAGTTGGTATTGACTGAGGCTCTACTTTAGGATAGAATGCAAACGGGGCTCTGTCAAGGCTCACTAAGCCTTAATATGCTAGAGTGGGATGGCTAAATTCTGGAATATCCTAGACAGACCCAGTTTCCAAGTCCCAGCCACACTTGAGGTTGGACAGTGAAAGTCCGCGTGCTGGTCTAGGGGTGATGGGACTCCCTCGGAGACGGACCTCGACGGGTGAGCACGTTAATAGCTCTGGAACTTGCCTGGAGCGCTAGTAGAGGCTGGATAGGCAACCTCGCACCCACCAGTTAGCTACTGGCAGCTCTTACAAATGTAGTTGATGCGCCAATCAAGCGCTCTCAATTCGTTGTCCCTTAAGGAGGGCCGTGGTCATAACCTAACGCAGGTGGGCCACGTTAAGTAAAACTTTGGGTATTTGTTAGTCTATGTAACAGCCTTGGCAGTGTAATGTCTAGAGTGCTGGACTCTCACCCAAGCTGCCGGAGGTCGATTCCCGGTGCCGGCAGAGCTGGTTAAGGTTTTCTGCAGTTTTCTTTAGCTGTGACACAAATGTGGGATTTGCGCTGTTCCATCTGTAAGTCGGCTGCAGCCGCACATAGGGCCTACGTAATAATAATAATCGCCCCCTCCCTCCCGCACAAGCTTATAGCTTCTGGGCCTGGTTTCCAGGCTATGGGTTCTAGCAATTATATGTACCGCTGTGATTTAGAATCATCAGGCGATCCAGGTACTTTGATTCGAAGTACTAAGCAGAGAAACCCAGTCCAGACCAATGCTCACTTCGTCATGTTAGAAAATATCATCCTAGCCTGACAGAATCTCCCCTTTTGCCTCTACTTAACTTTCAGACGACATTATCATGATTACACACCGATATTACACAGAGATTATCATGTTATGGGATGGTTATCTGGGAGGCCATCCGCTGGTCATCCTCAAGTAAGCAAAGAGCTGCACAAAAACACGTGTCCAGAACACCTTTTTGCCCCTTTCCCAACACCCTTGGTCCGTGTTCGACTTGACCATGAGTCTGAGGTCCTTTCCGTTGACTTTTCGTACATCATAACACATGCCAGTAAGCGCAACAGTAACTCCATAGGAGTTTCTTCGTTGGTAGCGGTAATTTAGTGTTTTTAGCCAAAAATCTTAAAACTTGAGACTCTTAAAACGGACAGAAGATATTGTTCAATCAGGATGAGCTTTTACAGGCGAATTACTCTTCTGGGTGGGCTACTTTCGCCGGGTATGGCAAATTGTTTCGAAAAAAAAGTTGAAAAACGAGCCCCTTATCCACCATTCACAGATTTAGAAAGGATTTTACTTACTCTTTATTTTTGGGGTTTCAAAGTTCGAAGTTTCTCACCTCTGGTGGAGTTAGAAATCTGAAACGTGTTAACCTCGTGTAATTCAAAATTGTGAATACTTATATTTTTTATATACTTTCTAAATATCAGTTACATATATGAAATATATAAAGATTAATAAAAAGTTATTATCAAAGGTAATATAAATATAAACAAACACGTCGCTAAGGTAAATACAAAAACTAGGTAACTAGATAAAAATAGAATCAGAATTAAATATCTAACACTTCCAGTAAGGGAGAATTACTGAGCTCAATCTGTTCATTCATTAAAGGCACCCTCAGTTTGTGTTTGTATGTCTCAAAAGCTTCGCAAATGGCTAATTTGCGTTTGTTATTACAAAACTGTAGGAATTTAATATTATTTTAAGGAGTCATTGTGTGATTTTGTTCTAAAAGGTGTTTGACATAATTAGATTTTTCAGGATGTTTATTTCTGTAACAATGCACGTGTTTTTTATATTTTTATGTCAAATATCAAATAGTAATATAGAATTAGTTAAAAAGTTGCACATAGGCAATCTGGCAGCCTGTCTTTAACTGTAACTTGTCTGCATCAGACGTTGTAAGGACAGGAAGTGCTGCCATTGTAACAGGAACAAATCCCTTGGAAGAATTCGATTTCCATCCCCAGTTGGAGGAAGACTATTTCCAAGCCATTGCTGAACTTGAATGGAAGTTAGTTATTTATTGCGATTTATTTTAGAAATGAAAAGGTTGTCTACTTCTGTAAATACCTGACGATAAACTGTATACGAATGATAGTGGGGACAGAGTTGCCGATATCAAATGACGATTTTAGCTTTTTCTTACCGACTGCTTGGCTGTCACAGATGTACCTGACTCCATCAAGGTTTTGGTTCTGATCGTCTTGCAGTTTGGTTCAGTACAGTTACAAAACGAATGCTTGTCCAGCACTGGCAATCTCTTCAGGCGAAGTTTCAAGCTTGTTCGACATCTTTTCCTAGCTGAGTCCTAGTGAAGTCCTAGCTGAATTTTTCGTATATTACGAATTTTTGTAGTTGACCCAGAGATTAAGATATTGCTACCAATTTATAAACAAGAATATCCGTGTTTTTGACAACAATTGCTACAGTACTCCCCGGAGAAGCGGTGCAGAGACATAATGAAGTTGTAACGATAAAAACGTCCATGCGTACATTGCATAAGCAATGTACGCTCAACATTCCATATACGTTATCTTAACCTCTGGGCCAACTACAAAAATTCATTATATACGAAAAATTCAGTTAGGACTTATTAAAAGTTATGACAGATGCTGGAGAAGCATTCATTTTGCAACTGTACTGAACCAAGTTGCGAAAGGACCAGAACCAAAAGTTTGACTAAGGACTACGGTAAGAAAAAGCTAACATAGTCATTTGATATCGCAACTCTGCCCCCATTTAGAGATGCGGCATGTCAACATTCGTACAAAGCTTACCACCAGGTATTTAGAGTAGTAGACAACTAAAATATATCGCATCAAATAACTAACTTTCATTCAGTTTCAGCAGTGTCTGGGAAATAGCCTACCTCCAACTGACTGGGGATGGAAATCGAATTCTTCCTAGAGTTTGGTTCCTGTTACAATGACAGATCTTCCTGTCCCAGAGCGTCTAATGGCGACAGTTAGCTGCATATGTAGCCAAGAATGCCAGAATGACTATAGCTACAAGAAGGGTATGCTCTTTTGCACCCCTATGTGCAAGAATTATGAAGGAAACAGCTGTGCTAATATTGATAGAGAAGAATGGGTGGTACGTATTATTATACGAAAACCATAACAACTAATCATAAATATTTGTTTCTCAGGATGAATAATGAATGTTTTAATCTAACCCCATACAAGTATATACAGAGTGGTCCAGACCACCCGTACATCCCTTTTAGAATGCGGAGAATTAAAATGTTTTAACAAGACGATGGGTCATCTTACTAATGTCGATGTGCTTTTTCGAATCACGCCAAAATGGAACCCCCTGATTTTCCCTGGTAGGGGGTAACTTTGAAAATTCAAATGGGAACCTATAAATTTTATTGCATATTTAGATTGTTATTAATTAGATTGTTATTAACTCATCAAAATATGAATAATTTATTTGAAACAATTTTTATCTTCGCAACAGGTGGCGTTGTAATCGCAAAAACCGATTTTTTGCATTTCTCGCCATCTCTGGCATATTTACAGGTGCAAATAACAGTTTTTCATATTTTTTACTAAATAGTGATGAAAAAGCTTTGCTAATGTGTACTTTCATGAGAAAAGATTTTACGTTACAATGAAAAACGCAAATTCTCTACCTAAGGTGTTTTCGACAAACGGATTTTTTTATCTAACGTTGTACGTTATAACAACATTTTTTTGCCTTCAATGTTGTTAGAATTTGTGTTCCATTCTAACAACATTTTCCAAGATTCTACTGGGAAAAATGGTTTTACTTCAAAACATGTCAAGTCACGGTGCATTACAAAAATCTGCCGACGAAAATCTCAGTTTTAATTTTCATTTTTCATTTCATTTTTGTAATGCACTATTAAATTTCGGTGATTATCTTTCTTTTAGCGTATAGCAATGAATGATGAAATATGGATATCTCATCCACTCAGGCCATAAAGTAAGAATAATTTAAACGAATAAAATTTTAAATTGTGAAATAAAAATTATTTATTTGAACAGTTGATTTTCAACAATTACATACTAAATAAATAGAATTGCGAAGTAAAGAATTGTAGCAAGTTATTTTCTGTTAAAATTAAATATTAAATTAGTACGATTTAAATATTATTTTGCCATATGCAGAGCATATTACAATTTAAAATATTTATCGATAATTTTTATTAGTTAAAAAAGTAAACATTAATTACATATGCTTAAAATAAATATGCGGATAAAGATTAAAAAGATTAAACAATATCTAAATAAGTAGACGTTAAGGTTCAAAAACGATCTAAAAATTTCAGAAAAAAAAATTGTCACGTACAACGCAAGAAAAAAAATCTGTTTGTCGAAAACACCTTAGGGAGAGAATTTCCGTTTTTCATCGTAACGTAAAATTTTTTCTCGTGAAAGTGCACATTAGCAAGGCTTTTTCATCGCTATTTAGTAAATCATATGAAAAACTGTTATTTGCACCTGTAAATATGCCAGAGACGGCGGAAAATGCAAAAGAATCGATTTTTCGCGACTACAGCGCCACCTGTTGCGAAGATAAAAAAATATTTAAAATAAATTATTCATATTTTGATGAGTAGAATCTAAATATGCAATAGAATTTAGGGATTCCCATTTGAATTCTTAAAGTTGCCCCTCTTACCCCCTTACAAGGAGGGTCAGGGGGTTCCTCTTTGGCTTCATTCGATAGAGCACATCGACATTAGTAAGATCACCAATCGTCTTGTTAAAAATTTGTAATCCCCCGCATGTTAAAAGGGGTGTACGGGTGGTCTGGACCACCCTGTATACGTAGTAGTATATAAAATAAGATTCCTGTCTTTATTGTTATTAATAATCTGTTTCTTTACAAACTATGCATAATACTGTATTTTTAAGGTGCCAAATAGCAGGAAATAATACCTGACTCGATAATATTCTGACTCTTTATGAAGCAGCTAATTATTAGTCGTCATCTAGGAAAATGGCTCCCTGGAGCCCGTACAAAAGAACGTAAGACATTAATGTTTCTGAACTCTACAGGCTTTATATATGTTGACTGGACATCACTGAAGTCAACAGTGAGCGATTACTTTTCATCTACTGGTTAAAAGGGCTATTTTTGGAACCCATATTTCAAGGGCCCAAAAAGGGGGGGTGACGCGGACATGGGAGGCATGGGGAGTTTTGTGTATATTTACAGGGAACCTATATATACACGACAAAAAAATAAAATTTTGCATGGGATTTATGTCCAGGTGCCCCTCTTTAGACCTTTTATTCCTGTGCTATAAGGTCAATCTGATTGAAACTCCTTCAGCAGTTTTGTATCTACAAATACCTTAAATACTTTTAAATTCATCAAAAAATTCTACTAGTTCCTACAAATACCTGTGATTAAACTATAATCCAAATTAAACTAATCTCCACGCTATCACTTAAAAAACGCTTTAATGATCCTTATCCCTTTTTGGAGATCAACCTAATTGTAAGCTGTAGTAAGTAACTATACTCTATTTAGATTAAATATGAAAATATTATTACAGTAGATTAAATCAAAAAATAACTTATAAAATCAAGTACCTGTTATCATTTGAACTGGTTATTATTACAGTCAAGTTGTTAGCAAATAATGTAAAAAGCTATTGGAAGTCTTTATTTTAGATTCGAAGTTGTCATGGTAACGCAGTTTGAATACGAAATTTCAAACAAGATATCGTACAAAGTATACGTATTCCGGATTCCGTGAACTACGATGTTTTAATGTTTTAATGTTGTCTTTAGTGGCCCACGAAAATGTTTTTTACCATACCTCTTAAACTGCAGGGTGATCCAGAAATAAGAGTCAAAATTTATGTATTTTATGTGTTATAATTATTAACATAAAGACATTCGGGGTTGCTATCGCAGTTGACTTCGCAGTTGCTATCGATTTACATTTTAAAATGGATTATTTGTCTGTAGCGCTTAGAAGAAAAAAATCTTACAGAGTGAAATCTAGAAACATTTCTCAGCATAGAAATCATATTGTCAGCTATTTTATAAAATTATACACTACCGAAGATGGACGTTTTAAGAGTATTTAAATGCTTCCAAATATAATGTAGACTGCTGTACACGTGTTTCACTTATGAGACCTTGCCTTCATCAAGAGTTTGCACTAATTTATTGAAAGCAATTGTTAATTCTTAGTTAGCTCTTGATAAAGGCCTTATAAGCTAAAACGCGCACTGTAAAGCATTCTGCATAATAGTTAGCAATAGTAGCAAGCATTTAAATGACAACAGTTTTACCGAGATTTCAATTTCACTAACAATGGACGTTTTTATCTGAAATGTTACCGAATTCTTCTTCTAAGCATCACGGTAAAATAATTCATGTAAACTGTAATTCAATTTTGCAACTTTGCCTTCGACATGTCTCTAGATAATAATTATAACACACAAAATACACAACTTTTGTTTCGTATTTCTGACCGACCCTGTAGTTTAATAGATATGGTGCAATCGTCAGAAAGTTTCCTTCGGCCATCGACAACAACGTTCGAAAGTATCAAAAGAAATTTTGCGGAATCCAGATTACGTATACTTTGTGCGATGTGTCCTTTGCCCTTTTGCTTTAATAAAAAAAAACAATGAAAAACAGAACGTTGAGAATTCTTCTAACAACATAGTTATTCGGTGGTATCCAATATTTTTTCATCATTTGTTATGGCGACCGAAATGTAATATTTTTTATGTTTCTTATTACTAAAGTGAGTATTGACCCTGCACATACTTCTTTCTAAGTTTCATATAATTATGTTAGGGGGTTCCCACACATCGTTCCTTCGCATCCGAAGGATAAGCAAATTACCCAAAAACAAAAAAAAATCTGAAAGAGTCAGTCTCAAAAAGACTGATAAGACATATTTTTCCAAATATTTATCTCTTGTCTTATATAGTTCTATTTATCCAACTAGGGTGATGGCACAGTAACTGACTCTGAAATAGCAAGCTATATACCGGTAGTGTTGACGTAATCACAGATACACGTTTGGCGCTGCCACCGCATTAACCTCCTAGCTTGATGGATAGACCTGTATATTTTATAGCTACACGTGTGTCAATTTCAAGCTAAATTTCCCTCCAGATAAGATCACAATCGCCAAGAAATATGCAAAGAAAAAACAGAATAGGATTAAACTCGGACCGATTCATTTCTGCGTAGGCTTTCAAAATTCGAATTTGTTTTTCGTAGGTGGACTGGAACCTGTTGTCCTATGTATTTTCTGTATTTTCTACCACCGCTGCATTAAAAAAATTATTTTTTAAGGCTCTAAATGTGGTTTCGATAATTAACAAAAATCCCCTACTTATTTCACCCCCTCTCTCTTGGCCTTTATCCTATGAGATGGGATTTTTCTTATATTTTTATATTCTTTGAATCTCTGTGTCGTCTCCATTATGGTCCACCGTTGAGGTCATGTCGAAAGGTTAGATTTAGATTTATATTATAGCTTGGGGTCGCAAAGCTCGATTTCGAAATGTGTCCCAAAATAAGTTTTGTTTTGCGCAAGAACAAGATCCGCCGACAGCTGATTTTTTGTTAAGGAATTTTGTTTCAGTACGAAACAATTTTGTAGAGAAATTTTACGCTATTACATTGTTAAAGCAACGTTTTTCCGCAACATTTACGGGCTATGATTTTTTACGATTTTAAATCGTCATTGACGCCTAAACAATGTGAAGCTCGGCTTAGAAGTGCATTTGGCGAAGAATCCCTTTCTGTCTAAGGCAACAATTTATAACTGGTACAGCACATTCAAAAGAGACCGGTTTTTTCTTAGTGATGAATTTCGTGAAGATCGCCCAAGAACTGCTGTTACTGATGAAAATATTGCTGCTGTTCGAGCAATGCTTGAGGAAGATCGACGGACATCTCACCAATTTATTCGGGCGACATTGGGCATTGGTATGAGTCAAATACAAAACATTTTACATCAACAGTTAGAAGTGAGAAAACTTTGTTGTCGATGGATTCCACATAAACTGACTCCCGATCAAAAAGAACAACGCATTGAATGGTGCAGAAAAACTCTGGAAAAATTCCAAGGCGGCACTTCAAATTTGGTTTGGAATATCGTCATCGTTTATTGTTATGATCCTCAAAAGAAAAGTCAATCAGTCTTTCGAACCGAACCTAAGCCTACAAAAGTTCGAAGAATTCGCAGTGCTGGTAAGAAGATGATTGTTAGTTTTTTCTAAAACGGGTCATATTGCTACTATAGCCTTATAAGATATACGTACCGTCACTGCCGATTGGTACACAAATGTCTGTTTACCACAAATCTTTGAAAAAGTTCGTGAAAAACGCCCCAAAGGAAAGATAATCTTACATCATGACAACGCATCGTCGCATAAAGCAAAAGTAACAACTGAGTATTTGGCTGCCCTAAAAGTCAGCACCATGGACCCTCCACCGTACATCCCTGACCTAGCACCTTGCGATTTCTTTTTGTTTCCTAAAATTAAAGATAAAATGCTTGGAATCACTTTTTCGTCATTAGATGAAGCAGTGGAACATTACAAAAACCTGGTTTCTAAAGTGTCTCAGGAAGAGTCTCAAGGCATCGTTGCTTTAAGGACTGGTTTCATCGAATGCAAAAATGTATTGATGTTAAAGGGGAATATTTTGAAAAACAATAAAATCATTTAAAATTTTTTAAAACTAATCCTTGTTTGATATTCTAAGAATTTTCAGTGTCGCCCTCGTATGTTCCGCATCTAACATATAACACAATCACACGCACCGGTAGTTGAGATAACAGAATTCCTCAATTAATAAAAATTCTGTCGTCCCAGTAAAACTCGAATCCACGACCTTTAGGACACGAGTAATATTTTCATAACACTCGTGTATGAAATGATGAGATGATTATAAAAGGATGTACTATCAGATCTAAATAGGATCGTTTCGATCGAAAGTAGACTTTCAAAATGATGCTCACTTACAGCGTTAGGCAATGGCCAATTCGGTATACAAACTCAGTTTAAAGAAGGAACATCTGGAGAAATCGATCGCATTCCCCGAGTTAAGTCCGGTGATCGAGTGGGTCAATCGATTGTCCCATGCCTGCCAATCCAGCGTTAAGTAAACATTCATATATAGTGTAATGAGGTGAACCACCATCCTGTTAAACTCAGAAGTTTTCTATGAGTTCATCGGAGTTCATGAGAAATATTACGAAACATCTACGTAACTATTTTGTAGAATATAACAAGTTTTTGTACGACAATATGAACCTTGGAGGAACAAATTACCCAAATCTGCAAATAAAGTGCAGCGATTATTTACAACATTCAGGTTTAAAATATGTAGTGTTAATGTTTCGATTTTATTCTACGAGATGGCGTTCTCGTTCTTCTAAACTGGCTTGTTACAACCTCTTTAGGGTTATAGCTTCTTGTAATTGAGCTTGCGAACTGTAGTAGGAGTTGTTTATTCTTCCATTTCAGAACAAGTTACCTAATCTTCCTCATCTCGCTTCCTTACTTCATCCTTACCTTGGTCCATTCTTTCCTATCGCCTGCTAGTCCCCCCCCCCAGTTCGTAACACCCGCCATCTTCAGATCTTCCTATACCTTGTCATTTCAGCGTGTTCGTGGTCTACCCTTAACTCTTGCTTCCTTTAAGGATTTATTTTGTACTTCGCTCTTCTGCCATTATTTCCAGGTGTCCCAGCCACCAGCCAATCCTACTGCTGTTTATTTCGGCTACTGTACCTTGGCTCCTTTAATACTTTACTCCTTTAGCTCTAAATTGTACCATGCTCTACATTCTCATTCTTCTCTCACTAGATCAATTTTCCTGAATATTTCCCCTTTTCATGTGTTTAACATAGTCTCACCTTTTAACATAACTACATATTGACCTTCGAATTTCTTGAAATTGCTTTCGATTTAAAAAGTAGGACGTAGTAAAACCTATTGCCGGCGATTATTCGATGACCTGGGAGATGTCGTTTGTTTCTATTTTCTTTTAATTATTTTGATTTATTCTGATTAATTTTCAGTCCAATCATCTTTGCCGGTTTCTAGTTGTTTAAATGATTCTTCTATCACCTATTCTGTAAAAAAATTTCACATTCCATGTAGCTATTCACAAATACTCTTTTATTTTCTTTCTCTCGCCGTTCGTGTCATACTTTCTTCTTCTTTGAATAAATTTGACAAATAAAAAGAATAAATAAGGTAATGCATTGAACCTCAGAAACTCCCAAATGTAAAGCTGTCACTTCATTATTCGTAAATGTTATATCAGTACAGAAGGCATTATGAGTAGAGCTACCGTTCGTTCCATTCTATGCTAACTGTTACAATGTTTTTAGCTTTTCCCCAGTTGGATTTCACTGCAGTGTTTAACCTGTTAAAATTTTCTTCTTAAGGCATTTGCCCATTGTGTTATTATCAATCTTGGCACTCCCAGTTTGCAGAAAAACCAGCAGCATCTGGTCATCAATTGTTTTTATCGAGTCCAAGATACATACATCAAGAAGACAGACTACACAACATCCTTCTATACACAAATTATTACTCATCTTTTAATCCTTCTAAAAATTTCTCTCTTCTCTTTTTAGGTTATGTATTAAATATACAAACATTTTTTATTGTATTTGACTTGCAAATATTTATTGCATTTACACAGTTACAAGATTTAATCTAAAACTACTGTTTCTGCAGAAATCGTATAGGTGAGTAATATATTTTCGTTCAGCTATAAAATAGCTGATTGATTAATACTGTTTAATTTTAGTATTTAAGAACTGTTTGCTTATTGTCACAGAATACTGATATAGTTGATTTCAGTTTGATTGTCCTTAAAATATTGATTTTAGAATTATAAGAATTAATAAGTAGCGTTTATATTTAACTATTGTTTATACTGATCGGTCAGACAGTTCCCGTTATAGCCTTCAGGTTTTCGATAACATATTTTAAATTGGGACGGCCATAATAATCCCGTGTAGGCTATTTAATTCAGAAGACCGTATTCCAAAGTCATGTTTGGGGAGCTGATATGATCGTAAAAAATATGTAACATTCTAATTAGGATTTTGCGAATAAAGATGCAATCGTGCAGAAAATATTACACGTGAAACGTGCATAAACTTTTTTTGTAAATCGCTGACTTTGACCTGACAAAGCAATTGTTACATAAATAGCTGTTATTAAAAAACTTTATCATCAAATTAGCAAAAATTATTAATGCACAAACTAAGATTTTAAACATCTTTTTAAGTTTTTAAGTTAAAAGACTGTGCAGGAAGCACAGCCCTGAATACACCCTGTGGAGATTCTAACTATGTCAATCTATTTATATATATTTCGTAGAATCTGCGGGTTTACAGAATTAGTATGCTTCCTTGTCCTGCTGGAGACAATGCGAATTTGGCATGAAGTCCTAAATGTTAATAAACTAAAGGTATGTCAAGTGTCGTTGATCATTGTTTCGATAGCCGTCATTTTCGATAGTGCTTTCGAAATAAGCTTTAAATAAAAATTGTCAAGATTGCTAGATGTGAAATTACTACTCTACAGTGGATACACCATAGCAATAATCTTCAAATAGTATAATAGAAAAGCTGTATAATACCATAAAATACATATTGTAAAAACCCATTTTATACTTTCGGCTTAAAGTTTATTTTTCCGGGTGAATAGGGTAGAAGCACCGTTTGTGGCCACTGGGCCATTTGTGGCCATATCAGTACTTATTTCGATATAATAAGTCTCTCGACTAAATTAACCAATCCGGAGCAAGACGTATCTGTTCAGCCATGTTTTTTACATTATATCCGTATACCCCATTAGTCTATGTATTTCATAAGTTAGTGTAAAGTCTTCCACCATGTTAGACAGTCGCATAGTTACGTGTTTCTAAGTGAAAAGTTTAAGGAGAGGGTATGTATCAACTTTTTTTTACCGAGTTTGCTGTTAGAACAAAACTATTCAAATTATGTTTTCCTATGGAAAATACTTTAAAAAATCAATTGTATATAAAATTTTAGGTCCAGTAACCTCAAAACTAATTTTTTCATGGGTGGCCACAAACAGAACACATATATAATTGATTTTCCAATTGTGGCCACTAAGGTGGCCACATCTGGTGCTATTAAAAACTAGTTGTGGCCACTACCTTTTACTAATAAATTTTGTATCTGCTACAATACATTCTGCTCGGTCCTACAGTCTCCTAGAATATTCAATGCTTTCAGGAAACATGGGCGAAAGAAAATTATTTTCATATGAAGAGGAAAATATGCAACAAGCCTTACAAGCTGTGAGGGAAGGAAAACTAGCTGTATCTACAGCTGCCCGTCAATTTCGAATCCCAAGAACTTCTCTCAGAAACAGATTATCTGGAAGAACCGCGGATGCTTGCAGACAAGTCGGTCCGTCGTGTGTTCTTGGTAATGAAACAGAAAATAAATTAATGAATTGGATCCTTGACATGGCCCAAAGAGGTTTTCCTGTTAATAAGGATGGACTTATATATTCCGTAAAAAGAATAATTGAAGATTGCAATATAGAAGCAAAATGTATTAAAAATAAAACTCCAGGGAGGAAATGGTTCGACGGATTTTTGAAACGTCATCCAGAAGTGCGACAAAAAAAGGCTGAATTCTTATCAAAAGCAAGGGCACTAGTAACAGAAACGTCTATTAGAAATTGGTTTGCTCAAACCAGATTTCTTTTGGAAAATGATCTCGAAGTGCTGGATCATCCAGACCGTATATTCAATATGGATGAAACAGCAATCTTTCTCTCACCTAAAGGTTCCCTCATTCTGGGGCCCAAAGGTAAAGGTGTCTACGATGTAGGTGCATCAGAAAAAGATAATGTTACTACGCTTATTACGGTGTCCGCCGAAGGGGAAATTATCTCTCCCATGACAATCTTCAAGTTTCAGAGATTACCGAAATCATATCCCAGTTCGGCTCCCTCTGGTTGGGGGGTAGGAATATCGGACACCGGTTGGATGCAAAGCAAGCAATTTTACGAATATTTTGCCAATATATTTATTAAGCATTTAGATTTAAACAAAATTCCCAGACCTGTAGTAGTATTTATGGATGGCCACGGATCGCACTTATCTTTGAGTCTAAGCACACTTTGTCGAATGAATGGTATAATTCTTATTTGTCTCCCACCAAATACAACTCACATGTTGCAGCCCTTAGATGTGGCTTTTTTTTACCCGTTAAAACAAGCTTGGAAGAAGGTAACACGTAAATGGCGTCTTGAGCACGACGGAATGTCAATTCAAAAAAAAGATGTGCCTTCTGCACTAAATACACTTCTGCGTACAGAAAATTTTCAGAAGAGTGTGGTGTCTGGTTTTCGTAGCTGCGGACTATATCCTTTCGATGAAAATGCTCCTGATTATAGCAAATGCATTAAAAAAAGCTTTGAGGAAATTCAACCAAATTCCGAACCGAAAGAATCTGATTCTGATGCTGAGATACTTCGATGTATTGAACAAAAAATCGAACCGTCTGTTCTGAAACAATTTCTCACCACTAATACATCGCAGAGTGTGTGGAGCGGAGAAGAAAAATATCTAGAGCTTTTTAAGTTATGGAAAACTTTTAAACATACAAACAGCGAAGTTGATGGAAAAGTCTTTTCTGACTTAGAAATAAATCTAGACAATGATAACGAAAATTTGATGATTTTTGACTTTCCAGAATTTGAAAACAGGCAAGATACGCCTTCATTGGATGTAAACATTTTAGAAGATATCACTCTTACACCCGAGAGATTGCTAAGTGAAAGCGGAGAGAACATGTTTGAAGAGCTAACATCGAAATGTGAAGAAGAAAAGGAAATTAATGTACTGCAAACCGGACATCGATTAGCAGAAGAAAATGCTGAATTTGAAGATGATAAAGAAATAAGGTTTTTAAAGAAGAAGACTGTTAGCGAAGTGCTCAGTGACATAAATGTGTGGCCTAATATAAATGATAAAACAGAAGGAGGAAAAGAAAAGAAAAAGCAATCAAAACTGAAGTTACCATCTGTTATTACGTCTGATAAGTGGGTAGAGTTGATGGAAGCGAAAGAGAACGCAAAAAATGTGCCTAAACGGAAACGGAACGTTAAAGAAATTGATAGAAATATCAAAAAACCTAGAACCAACGAAACCGAAAAGACTGATACTGATGAACCTGAAACCAAGACTGATAAATCCAAGTCAAAGACTGATCAATTACGTATAGGTGATAAGGGAAGTAAGAATAAAAATAAATCAGACCATAGTGAAACTAGTAGATCGATAAATTCTGGATCATACGTAATTATTAAATATAATAAGGAATTGTATCCAGCTAAAGTTGTCAATATACAAAATGATGAATACTTCTGCTGTGCTATGACAAAAAGTGGCAGAGACCACTGGAAATGGCCAGAAAAAAATGATCTCCTTTGGTATAGAATAGACGATATAATCATGGTAATTGAAGAACCCCAGGTTTTCAATATGAGGGGTGCATACACGGTTCCTGAAATGAAGCAACTAGATGAATTTGTTTCTAATTAACATTATTATTTTTGTATACTTATCTATTTGTTATTCTTTTTTTGTTCCTATTAAAATGTAAGTTTATTGTTGTTTCAAAACATTTATATTTGAGTTCGTTTTTCAATAATTAATATTATGTTTTTATATTTTTGTTTTGTTCCTATTGATATATTTAATTATTTACAATGTTTCAAACACTCATATTTATAATTAAAATAAAGCCTTTTCCTATTATACACTCTTTGTTATTGAGGTGGCCACAACCGGTGCATTCAATGGCGACAATCGGTGCAGAAGTGGCCACAAATGGTGTTTTTTGTCAAGTTGGAAAACTATAATTTTTTTCGTGAATCAACTATAATTGTTACTAGGCTCCTGCTTATAACTCAATTCTTAAAAGTGCGCTCTTTATTTTGGCTACGATACCATAAATACAATTTTTGTAGATTGCAAAATATGTATTTTTGAAATGTGTAAAACGCTTAAAGTGGCCACAACCGGTGCTTCTACCCTAACAGTAAACATCGACATCGACACCCACATTTTAAATTTCATCAATATTGGTTGAACTCTTCCGAAATACAGCTACTACACCTCTCTTCCTATTTATTTATTCATTCCACCCATGAATTGTAAAAAAAAGTTTTGTGCTGAAGTTTTATAAATAAAAATTTATAAAATCAAATTTTACGCTTCGAAAACAAAAATTAACTAAACAATCAAACAAATACACTCGCAAATACATATTCCGAGATATACAGGGTAATTCATAATTATCCCGCGCCCTCTTAAGGGCGTATTCCTATCATGAAAATAAGAAACAACGTTTATATTAACATGGGTCCAGGAAATGCATGCTTCTCGAAATGCAGGGTTTAAAAATCGCAACAAAATTATGATGTTTTTTTATTAATTAATTAATTTATTAAATTACTCGGATTTGACTGCAAATTAAATTCTGTAAATCACACAATATGTTTGTATGACTGTGTACCATAATATGGACCAGCGCACGCAGTTTTGCCTCTACCAGTAGCGTAGAAACAGAGGTGTACGTAGTTAGTTAAGAAGGAAAAAAGTCAGGCCATTGTTTTTTAAGATTTTTCTTGACACTATTTTTAAATTGGCCTTACCACTTTACCATTAAAAAAGCCTCTTACGTTTTTTTCCTATCGTTAACCGTTTTTGTGTTAAACCGGGTTAAAAAAATTAAGAAGTGACTAAACAGTTAAACATTAATTTTATAACAAAATAAACGAAATAGCAAATTAAATAAAATTAAAAGAAATGTTCGAAATGTCCGCCATTAGCTTCGTTACATTCTGCGAATCACATTTTGACGAACACGTACTAAAATTCCTTGAGTATTTCTGATTGTCTGAAATCCATCTATGGTTTTCTGTCGAAGACCATCGATGTTGTTTATTGGCTTTGCGTATATAAGAGATTTTAAATGGCCCTATAGATACAAGTCAAGCGGATTTAAATACGATGGTCGTGTTGGCCATTGTGTAGCCCCCCCCTCTACTACCTGTCCATCGGTTTGTGTAAGTGTTATTTAAATATTCCCTATCAACACGGCATAGCGCGGGGGTGCACCATCGTGCATACGCCACATCACTTGTCTTAAAGGAACTAATAGATCATCAAAGAGATAAGGTAATTTCGTTTGCAAGAAATGGGTGTAATTCTGACCATTTAAAAGTTCAGCAGAAAAAAGGTCCTATAAAAAAATCGCCAATAACTCCTCCCCATACAGTTACGTCAAGCTAAACTGTCGCAGATGATTTCTTTGTACCAATACGTGTGGATTTTCGTCGACCATACCTGGTTAATGTGGAAATTGAAAATTCCGTTTCTTGTAAAGCCAGCCCCGTCTGTAAAGAATAAATGGTTTTCAAATTTAGGGACATCATCATATTTCCGATGAAACCACTGACAAGATTGTGCATGTAGGAAAATCATTCTCCTCCAATCCACGAACTCGTTGAACATAGTAAGGGTAAATTAATTGTTCATGTAAATCTCTCCAGGGTCCGTATTCTTGAGTTTCGCATACGAGACGACGTAATTATTATCTATTACCTTCTAACATTTGATTGGCTAAGTTGCATCTTATGACGTAAGAATTACGTCATCTCGTATGCGAAACTTGTTATACGAAACTCAAGAATACGGGCCCAGGGCGTTAATTGTTACATAATATGCACTTGGTTAGCAAGAGCACGGGTACTTAAATCAGGATCTTGATCAATAAGTCTTAGCACCTGTGCTTCCGCTTCTACAGCTCTAGCATTTATCGGACGTCCAGCACCATCCGTATTTCAAATTTTCCGAGTAAGTGATAATGATTACCAGAGGCGATTATTATAATATTTTTTTTAATGCTTACCACTTTCCCTTAGAACAGATTTACTCATTGAAAAACAGAACGGTGTAGTCAGAACGACAATTAGAATCTGCTTCCTGGTACGTTCGCCTTGCTTCTACTTAATTTCCAAAAGATTCCTCAGAAGTGTAAAGCATGTTATTTAAATTGACGCACTTTGCAAGCAATGAACAATTGGCAATTAAATTATAGTTTGGAATAATGATGATTTTTGCATTCGGAAATATACATTCTTTTTGGTCGCAAAGTCTAAAAGTTGATATTTTTCGAGTTACAGGAGAAAAACCTAACGAAAAAATAAATTTCGTGTGTACCTGGGATAATTTCAATATATCCCCATTAGTGTTTTCTACAGAGTTTTTACCCTGTAACTCGAGAAATATCAACTTTTGGACCTTGTGCCTCCCCAAAAAAAAACATTTCCGCATGCAAAAGTGTGCTTAAGAACACACAAATTGAGCGGTATTGAAATTCGACCAGTAAACACGAAATTCGTTTTTCGCCAGGTTTTGTTCTGTAAGTCGAAAATATCAACTTTTGGACTTTGTGCCCATGAGAACGTTTGACCAGCATATCAGCTATAAATTATCAACATTTGAAACAATTTGACCGAGAGCCACTTCCCGAAGGAATGTGCGGGGTCCTTTATTTTTACAGCTTTATTAGTTTCAAATAACAAAGATTACTTGATTTTTCTGACTTGGGATGTCTTTCCTGTTTTAATTTTAGTTTAACACGAAAACGGTCGCGGAAGCGGAAAACGCTTTTTAATGGTAAAATAGTTGGGCAATTTAAAAATAGTGTCTAAAAAAATAAGATCTAAAAAACAGTGGCGCGCCATTTTTGCACCCTAAATAACTACGTACACTCCTGTTTCTACTCCACTGGTGAAGGCAAACCTGTTTGATCTGGTTGATATTAAAGTACCTAGATATACAAACATATTGTGTAATTTTCATAACTTAATTAGCAATCAGTTCCGAGTAATTTAAAGTAATCATTATTTTGTTGCGACTTTTAACGCCCTGTATCTCGAGAAGGAGACATTTCCGGATCCATGTTAATATAAAAGTTTCTTCTTATTTGCACGAGAGGAATACGCTCTTTAAAGGATGCGGGAAAAATTAAGAATCACCCTGCATACACTTCTCTTATTATCAGAGCCGTTTTATTTAATTTTTTATTTAAATGATCATTTAAAGAAGGTTTCGGTGATATTTAATAGTAGTAATTATTACTTGAACTGTGTCTATCATAAAAACAGTATTTGAATATTTATTTTGTGCTCCTTTGATTATAACTTTTTTAAATAATTGAATTTTCAGCTTTTCATCCCGTGAACGCAGGCGTCATCACTCAGGGCAGCGTCCTTGGCCCTCTCCTAGATATTCTTCGACTTTTACCGACGACACGGCAATACTAGCCTCCCACGAAGACCCGTAAACTGCCTCACACTTGGAACAAACAAATCTCCAACTCATTCAAGCCTGGCTAAGGAAGTCGCATATGTCAACACAACGTAGTCTCTACTGGCTAAGGTAGGTCTCCAGCACGGATCCAGCTTTGGGGTTCCACTTCCAATTCAAACATCAAGATTCTTGAACGCCTTCAAGCTAAGATGCTCTGCAGGATAGTGCAAGCACCATGGTTTGTTCCAAACAACGCCATCGTACACGATTTAATGATGACACAGTGAAAAATGTTACTAAAACTAATTATGCGAACTACCTAAAGAGACTAGAGACCCAGACTTGCTCGTGAACTTTCTCAACCAACAGTGAGACGTAGAATTAAACGCTACTATTCAAACAATGATCTTACTAGATTTAAGTTCAAGTTCAAAATGAATTGTGCCCCTTAAACACAAGTACATGTGTATACTTATATACAGGGTGTAACTAGTATAACTAGAAACCTCGTAATGGAGGGGGGTAACAGTAATAATTTAGACCATATTTCCTTATCAACATGTGGTCGCTTCCTGTTTTCGAGAAAATCGCATTTTAAATTTTAACTACGCCTAGTGTACTCACATTATATTGAAAATAAGAGACAAACAAAAAATTACAAAACAACGGTTTTAACTTGTTTTGTATTTTAATGTAAGGTGCGTACTTAAAATCTAAAATGCAATTTTCTCGAAAACTATTATCAAAAGGTTTACTTATTGTTTTACTATAACACATTATAAATAAATGCAAAAATAAATAAAAAATAAATAAAATAAAAACAATTGAATTTGTGGCTCGATTATTTAATGTGTATTATTTAAATACCAACTTTATTGATCTCCGAACGTACAACACGGAAAGATCTCGTACCATTTTTAAATTATCGGGCGAGTGCAACGGGTTTTAGGTCGTGTTTTCTTGCGGCACCCGTTGATGCCATTTTGCGTTGTAATATGTAATTATTTATATAACAGATGTTATCAAGTAGTAATTAGTGACTTAAATAATTGGAATTTTGTTAAAATTATTTATTTATAACCACTTCGAAAATTACACATTTCACACAGTCTATACTCGGGCCGCCGAATAGATATAGTACAAAAAGAATCAAGGCAGCACAGATTGTTCTGATTGGTTTTATGTGAAAGTTAAATTTACAATAAAAGATTTTTGCATATGAATTGTTAATTCATTATAAATAATGTCACTTTGAGAGATACTAGTATAAATAATAACCATACATTTTAAAAAATTGTAGTTTTATTAATTTAATAAAAATGCCAATAAAGGTTCGTGAGTAAGACAGTTTGGCAGTTAACGAATTGATATCTTTTTGGTACAATTAAACATGCCTTTCAATTTGAGCGGTGTATTTGAATGCTACCAACAGAAAGTTTTTGTTAAAAAGAGGGGATAATTGTAGGCGGTTTTAATTACTATATCTGTTCGGCGGCCCGAGTGTAGTAACCATGAAATTGACTCAGTGTTCACAATCTCTAAACTGAACGGTAATGACCGTGGGAAATGATTTCCCCACAATCAGCAGTCTATTAAAACGCCATAGATGTCAGCACATGCAGGGGCGGATCCACAGTATTATTTGGGAAGGGGGGGTAAATTTTTTGTAAAATCGTTGTTTTAAATAAATAATAATTAAACAAAATTTATTTGTTTTTATCCTATGTATATTTATTTGTAAATGTTATATATTGCACCATAAATACTTAATAAACATTAACTACTTTTACATTCAAAATTTATTTAACTATGATATTGAAGTATATAATATCAAAAATTTGGAGGGAGGAATCTTCCTCGGTTGGATCCGCGCCTGGCACATGCAATATTATATTTATTATTTCAAATATAAAAAGTAACAAATTTTAGATAAAGGTTTAATTAATAACGATTGATTTTGTTTATCTGCCATAATTTAGTTATTATTACTATATAAAATTATTGTAAAATTGTTATTAAATTAACGTAAAATTGATTGATTTTAACGTTATTATATAATTGTTAACATCTATTAATATTATTCATTATTGCAAAATTACAATAAAAACAATGAGAACTTTTATAATTGGCAAGTTTCATTAAATAATTCACGAGTGCAAGCGCGATGGATACACTTAAAGCTATCTTTCCTTGCCAGCCACAATACCTGCGATGCATGCCAAAATATGTTTATATTTCGCGGCAAAAGGGTTCTATAAAAGATAGCGCTATGCGTAAGGCATTCAGATGAGGGTGGCAGAAATAAATGGTACGTCTTTCATACCTATATTGGTTATAGCCGTATTTTGTTTTATAATTTAAAAAATAATTTTTAAATATTTGCTTTGAAAAATACCATTGACAACTTAATTGTGATTGTTTATAAAAAATTACTTTTGAAAACGAATACATACTGTCATGATAGGACATGCTTCAGGCATCAATAATTAAATACGTGTGATTTGGGTTGCCTAACTTCCAGGCGACATATTTAAAGTTATTTAAGTTTAATTTAATTTAAATATGTTTCTCTTATGATAAACAAACACTCTAAAACATAATAAATAGAAAAAGGTTAAATTTTAACTTGATTTTGCTCTTAATTTTTGTAATTTTGACAGACAAAGTCAACGATTTTCTGTCATTATGTGGAATTTGTACATAAATAGATAATGAAGCCATTTCAAAGCTTGTTTTCACCTAAAACATATTAAAGGTATAGTTGTGAAGATGTACACAGGTACTTATCATTGTGCTTACTGTTTTTATTGGTTTTGCCACCAAATGGCAAAACCATTAAAAAAACCAAGTCCCGCCACAATTGAGGTTGGATTCGATCGGGCAGTGGTCCCACTTTGCAACAGCGCATCGTTGGGGAATAGTCCTATTGCTGGACGAGGTACTTCGGTACCGGCGGGTGAGCAACGTGTTAAGTCAATTGCTCCGGCACTAGACCTGAGTTAGCTAGTAGAGGGTGGATAGGCAACCTAGCTCCGACCAGTGAGCTGATCTGGTAGCAATTGCTGTACTGCCGCTTATGCAACTTGCGCGCTGATTGGGCGTATCCCAATCACTTCCTTCTGGAAGGGAACGTGGGGGTAAGTTCACACAGGTACCCCACGTAAAACAACCTTGACATTCATGTTTTTATTGGTCAACTGAAGAAAATGTTCTTCATATTCAACGATTTGTGTATTTTCATAGTAAATATAAGGTGTTCAATATTATTCAGATTTTGAACTGAAATATTTTGTTGTAAGATTTTCAAGTGAGTTTTCGAGAATAATTGAGACTTATATGTCAAAGTTGGGGTCTTTTATTATAGAAGATCTTGGCAATTATAAACCAAATATTGCTGCGTTTTGGCATAGTTTGCTGAAAGATTAAAAATTAGTCTTTATTTATGATTTGAGTACATAAATTTATGTAATAATTGTTCCATAGGTTGTTAGGATTGTATGATAAGAAAAGAAATTATTTCAAATCTGTAAAAATGTATTAATTTGGGGAAAAACCAATATGGTTGCCATTGAACCCTGGGGTCAATTTAACATTTATAAACGTCTGGTACTTGCAGAGAGAGGAAATGTCCCTCTATCTTTTTAAATATTAATATTAATAATTAATTTAATTTTTATTAACAATTTGGTTATGAAAATTTAGTTTATAGATAGTCTTTTTTATAGTTTAAAATGTAGTTGGGAACTAGAAAACTTAGAACACTAAACAATTCTAGTTGTAACTAAGAAAACCACTAACTTATTCAACTATTTTTTCAAATCTTATATAAACTGCAGAAAATCTGGTGACACTCTCTTGAATCTTTGTATTTGTGGAGAACACGCGTTTCGTTGAAGAGCCAAATTTAGAAAATTGGGGTTATGTTTTAAGTAGAAATGTCAAACGTCATTCTCCTGTCAAAAATATCAGGTTATAAATAAGAGTGTTTAGATAAAGTGTTTAGAATTAAAGTAATGCGTTTAATAATAAATAAATTAATATGAATGAAATAAAAGTGCAGTGAAATTTAATTGATGTTTGGATTTTATTTGGGGAAAGAAATATTATTGGATAAGTTTTGAAGTATCTTATTCGAGTTGGGAATGGAAATTAAAGATTCATTCATGAATAAAAAATTAAAATGAATTTACACCATAGAAGAATACAGCTATTGTTTATATATATATAAATATTATCCTGTATTATAAATTGTTTTTTTCCACAAAAGATGATATTTGGCATTTCGATATTTTTGATATTTAAGCAGACAATCATACCAACATCTACTGTCAACTACTAATCAAAGTTAGTATTTTTTTATGGCGCAAATATTTTGTGTAATTTCTTTAAATTAATTTAAGCTATTTTTTTAGTTTACTTTTTTTAAAAGATTTTATTTGAAAGAAATATTAATTAACAAGATACTGTCTTATAATTTCAATTTCTTTTATTACTTGTGAAACTAATTTTAAGAACTTTGTTTCCATTTTGATTTTTTTTAAATTTTAATGTTGAATAAATTGTTCATTTGAGTTTTGGTTAAAAGAAATCAAATTTTAATTCATTTATTTCCTTGGTGTGTGGATTTATGTTTCATAGATATAATTTAGTTGGTGCCCTAATTAAAGCGACCCCCGCTTGAGAAGTCTCTTTTATCTTTAGAGCGTGCTTTCCAAATTGCATTTGTAGCCAGTGCATTTCTATTCGTTGATAAATGTTGCCAGAATCTATTTTATGTGTTATTGATTATCAATAATGATAAATCAAATTTTGGAATTTATTCATTTTTTTCTTCATTGATTTAAATGGGATGTTCCTAAGTATTTATTTTTAAAACCCTATACACATACACATTTGGAACAACTATGTGCTTATATATTGTAGCAATACGTATAATTGTTTAGCTTTACTAGATTGGCTGAACACTGAAATTCAATTATCTTTAAAAAATTAATATTTACTTTGTTGTTTTCGAAATTTTAGATTTATCATGAGCGAATCCGATGATGGGAAAATAGAGTGTACACTCTGTACATCTCTAAACATCAAAGCGAACACTGAAGTTGCTCACATTACATCTCTTAATTTATTGCCAGAGATTTCACGCAAAAAATATGAATGAGAGTATAAACACTAGATTAAATAGTTTGTCTAGCTTTTGGTGCTTTATTATTTTTTTGTGGTTGTAGATAAAGTATAGTTTGTAACACGTGCAAAAACTCAAATTTCACACTCGTGAGAAATTGGCTCTTTTCTGCACTTGTAACACAATATACTATTATTATCTAAACACGTAAATCCGCGTAACCTTTATTTGTTATTTAACTGTGGGATTGATGATATTTAAACATTCTTTATTATTTATAAGTAAAATCATCCAGTTTCCAACAACCCTTTCCATTATTAACACTTTTATTCTGAACAGAACTGTTTAACTTGAATTAGTTATGATCTTGTGTATTTTAAAGTTGTTGAATAATTATGTATACAACGAGAATAAGCTAGTTTTGGTTATAAAATTAAAAGGTTCAATTGCATTTATAAAAAGTCGTCTGACATTGACACCAAAAGAAAACAATAAAACGGTTATTATTATAGATTGACATAATATCGTAATATAAGAATTAATATTGTTATTAAAAATTCAAAAAGGAGCAATTTATTACAAAATTAATGCAGAAAAACTATTGCGTGAAAACACAAAATTTAACTGACGCAATAATATTAATGTGTAGCCAACTTTTTATTAATTTTATTGCTAAATTAGGAAATGAGTGTTATTTTTTTGAGTTTGCACTAACCTTTTCAATACAAACAGCTTTATTTGGTTTTTTAATGTTTATGCAGAATGAATAGTTTATGGTGGTTTAAATAGAGAAACGATAACGATTAAGATGTTTGGTGTTTTTTAGATAAGTAAAGAAATTATACAATGAGTATTTCAGCGCTCCGATAATGTAAAATTATTTTGAAAGGTGTGAATGATGACTCATGAATCATGCCATAAATACTTAATTCATTAGTAAACTAATCAATGGATTTAATAACATAAATAATTTACGTTGTGAATTATTTTTAACTACTCTAGTTTGATCCTATGCCTATTAAACTTTAAAAAAGTTTGGAGAAAACTCATGCTGCCTTTATGTATGCCTTGGAATATTTTTCTATTACAGGTTTTTAATTCTTAGAGAGTAGAGACATGCATTTTAGTAAAGCATAAAACCACTATGTCAACAGAGCGAAGCAATTGCAGTTATTGCAGTTTAAATAAACTGCAATGCTGCATTATAACACAAGCGGGCGCTTGAAAATGATGGGTTTGGAGTACCCTTGCCGCAAAAACATAAAGTGAAAAGGAGTCTATTTAAAATAAACAACTTGAGTTAAAGAAATTGTCAGTGGCGTGGCAAGTTTTATATAACAGCTTTCGTATTTGTAAACTATATGTCCTATAACTTGTAGCGTCGGCGCTTATAAAAGATGAGCTAATCAAGGGTTTTTCAAGCGAGGTCACCTAAAATGCACGTCTCTAGACTAATTATCAAGCTCCAATGTCACCACCTGGTATCTCAACAGAGGGGTGCGGGCAGCGCCCAGATCAGGCAAGCATCTCCAAATCGTTTGAGCAAGTGTGTTTCAGCTTAAAATCATCCTTGACCAAATAGCTCGTGGCGAGCACAGACTTGAACCAAGAAGACCGTTTTAGCATAACTTTTATTTAACAACAGGTTGCAAGCTTGGACAGTGGTGTTGAATAATTAATTTCATAAAAAGGTAATTACTATGTAAAGCCTGAGTTATTATTAATAAGCTACGTGCGTTGCGGTTCAAAGAAAAGGTTACCGGGTAGTCCCATTTAGTGGACAAATCAGAACACACCCTGATTGCCGGTTAAAGAATTTGGCGGACATCTCGAATCGTCCGATATAGAGGATTTGGATACACTTCCGCTCATAAGATAAATGGCCGTGCACCAACAGGCATGCTTCAATTCGGACTAATGCCCGAGGTGTCCGTTACTCATTAATAATATCTCTTTGTAGCGAATTAAACCTTTTATGGTATACTGACTTATAAACATCTGTTTATTGACCTCTGTTTCTAGGGTTAAGATTCTTTTTACGGGCTAGCCCGTTATAAAGCCCGTAAAGATTATTACGGGCTCTTTATCATCAATACCATAGCAATATACATATTTATTTAAAACATTCATATATATCTTACGTATTGTGCTGTACTGCTTCAGTAATTGAAAGAATTATTTATTAAAGATTTACGAGTCAGTATATCATAAAACTTTGAACAATGCTCGACCGTTACACGAACTCTACGTGCTTGCAAGGATAACAACCTCGCTAATCGCTCGCTTGTTAGGTACCGTGCTTGCACGTAAATTTACCGACTTCTTAATTACTTTATGCATAATTCATAGGACACGTCTGTTCGGGAATGCGGAATACCTGTCACCCGTCGATAAATCATAAGACTAATAATGCTGAAACGAACTTCTCGGTTGAAGCTCATGCTTACCCGTACCCAATAGCTTTGTGAGGGTGGGGGCGGACGACTGGACGAGCTAGGATATATTTAATGACGGGTATTTGTAATAGGCTACATCACGGACCACGGCACGGGCGCAGGTGAGCGGGTAGTTCGAAATAGATGCCCGCACGCCTCTACTTCGAAGTGAAGCAAGCCCGTCTGGATCTGATTCGTTATTTACAGGCGGCTTTATTTAGGCATGTCCAAACCCGCTGGATTGAACGATTTGCTGCCCCCAATCTCATTCTCTTGAACTTTTTTCTGTCATTAATCGTTAGATATCTCTTCTGTTCTTTTTCTACCCATACGTGTTTATTATAAATGCGTCTCATAATTTATTTTTTATTTTATCCATCATTTTCATGTCTTTTCACTGCACCCAATTCCACTTTTCCCAAAAATAAAAAGTATAAACTGATTTCCAGTTCTATAGTAATGCCATAATCTTTGCTTGGTTATGTACAGGGTGATCAATTAAAGTTACATTTTAAAACAGGACACCCTTACATTTTTGAATAAGAGCTGTTGAAGACAACTTTAACTGTAGCAAACATAGGTCTATGAACCATTGTTACGCATTTATTGACTATTATTTTCAGTAAACGATCAATATTCAAATTGACCTAACAAATTTGCTAATCAATTTTTTCAGTTTTTGCTATCTATTTATTTATCTATAACTTTTATATATTTTAAAAACTTTTCCACGAAACTTTTAGTTTCTAAGATAACGTAAAGGCTTAAAATAAACTTACCATCCTGTATGCAAGCAAATAGTGTAGAAATATTGATTGTTTTTACTAATAAATACCGTCAAAGTGAAATTATCCATGAGTTTATTTAGAACAAGTAGTTTTGCCTTGTTTAAAAGAAAGATTAACATACATCGTTCTCAGAAAAATTGTTTAACAATTACTTTATCCTGTAGCTGTGTATGATAAAGTATTGCGACCTTGAAACTTTTTCTACATTTTGTTATACTATTATATTTCACAATAGGATTTTGTCATAATGAATTTGTGGAATTTGTCAAAAAATGGAAATAAATCGATGTCTACAGGCACCATCAAATTAAACCAAAATGAATTATTAGCAAACTATATAAAACTATATAAAAAATATTAAAAATTTAAATTACAAGATTTAACTCAGATATGTGAGCTACTTCAACGAATACGCAGAAGAAGATCATCGATATTAAGAGCTTTATGAGAAAAAGGCACATACCTACAAAAACTAAAAAGGCTGGAGCATCTGAGTCATTCACGATGGGAATATGAAATTGTAGTAACTAATATTCGATTAACCCTTTCAGTGAAATTAACTGGAGGTGTTAACTTGCGTTCCACCAAACTTCTGTCCATAAGTGAACGAAGTTCTTTAGAAATTATCAAACCCATTATCAAACATCATAATTTGAGCAACCCCGAACATCAAAATACTTAACTCTTTTAAGAGTTTTATAATACATTTGGTAGCGACTATCGCAAAGGTTGAACTAAAACGTATTTGGTAAACCAGTTGTAACCAGGTAGTGCTATTTATTTACTATGCAATATATGTAAATAGCATAAAATAGCGTGTTGAATAACGGAGCCGGACATTTGGGCGCGGCTGTTTCGACGCGGGACACTTTGGCGCGAGGACACTTCGGCGCAGGGACACTTCGGCGCGAGAAATTCTCTAGTATTATTGTAATGAACAAAATCTGTAGCTACTTACCGGTAATAAAGACAGTATGGTCGATGAAATACAGTAATCGATAAATACGGTAGGATTAGAAAACAAAACTCAATATTGACCAATCACAAAAGCTCGTATATACTGTCAGATTTAAGAAAAAAATATTTTTCTAAGCTGCTAAAGCATTTATATCAAAATTATTCTGCAAATCTCTGCATAAAGGAATAATTTGTAATAAGAAGTTAATTTTTTTTATTATAAATCCCTGTTTATACACTTATAACACTTATAAATGGATACGGCTTAGTGCTTACAGTCCAGTGCTTAAAAATAAAAAGCACTGGTATAATACAATGTAACTAATTCAAGCAAGATTCTACTCCACAAAACGTTTTATTTAAAGATCTCCGAAAGTTTTACCCTACTTTGCCGAAGAAAAATGTACATGGCCCGAACTTCTTTTAGTCGGAGTGTGCTTGCGCCTAAGTGTCCCGGCAACGAAGTGTGAGTGCGCCGAAGCGTGCCTGCGCCGAAGTGTCCTTGCGCCGAACTGTCCAGCGCCAAACTGTCCTCGCGCCGAAACGGCCGCGCTCAAATGTCCTAGACCGTGTTGAATAACTAGTTGTCTATGTGTGCATAAAACTTTTATTTTCAAATGCAACACAAGAGTATATTGCGCATATTCCATATTAATTTAATAGCACTGTATATTATATAGACTGCAGAGGCGTCCATGGAAGCAATGATTCCCTAAAGAATTTATTAAAAATAAAGAAATTTCTGCATAGAGTTTTGGAGAAAAATTACAAATTCTTGAAAAATACAGACCAAAACCAGAACTTCTAAATTTAACAACAAAGATTAAAACCTGCACCAGGTATTTTAAAATAGACGCTTACAAAAATAATGTAAACGTTCTTCTTCTTCAGATTGGGCTAAATTCTACTAGGGTCGTCGAAATGAGATAAGAGAACTCCTAAAAAATTGATTATTTTAAAACTCGCTTGTATTTGAGTACTGATTTCGAACGTAGACGGTTGCGCAGGCTTAAACAGCCGCTAGTGGTGACATTCTTTAAAACCAAAAGTATAAAATAGCAAGCTTGCAAAGCGGAAATAAAAAACCAGGTGAATTGGGTTAAGCGATAACAACGGCAGCACAATATTGGGAAAGAAAACTAAACAACTTATATTCAAAGAAAACAGTTTATTTTTTAAGGAAATGCCGGATTAAGATAACGAAAAAATAAAACAATTGCTATACTAAATTATAAAGAAAAAATATCAACGATATGGATAAAATACCAGAAAGCATCGAAGATAAGCTTGATAGAATCCGGGAAGTGTTTGAGATGTTAAAAACGGAAAACAAAAATGTAAAACGAGATAATAAAAAACTTAAAATGGCAATAAACAGATAATTAAAACGGGAGAGATTAGGAAAAGATGAATCATTGTGTTCACGGACTACTGATAAAGTACGATCTAAATTTACTCTGATCTATTAGTATGGTTGTGCAGGTGCAAACCAACGCCTTTAAAGTTGGCTTAGACATATTAACTCCAAACCGTCAAATCTTTTTATTAAATATACTTTATCTACGATCATACAAAAAGTGTCTGCTTTTTACACTGATATTCGTGTAAAAAGTTAATGTTTATAGAGCTAGTGTTATAAAAATGTTATTGTGTCATGTTATTAATGTCAACTAGACATGCATGAATGAATGAATAAATGATTTATGAATATTTTACAAACTGGTTGCTAAACAACTTAGCACGTAAGAATCAAAGCATATCAGCGTGCTTTGATTCTTACTTAATTAACTTAATAAACATTTTTTACGTTTTTTTCTAAAATTTGCTGATGTAAGGGTACTAAGATTTTAGGTCATCGAAAAGAGAAAAAAAATCTCTATCAAATGAGCCTAATGAAAGGGTACATTGCTATTTAAAAAAATTAAAGTGTTATTCATTACTCATTTGTTTTCTGAAATAAAAACAATTGAATGCTATCTTATTATGGAAAATAAAATGTTAAACAACTTTTATATAACAAATTTTTTTATAAAGTCGATATTTACCGAGATATATACTATATTCCATACATAATGGGCACCCTGTATACATGACATAAGTCACAAATTTTAAAAATGAATACTCTAGTAAAGCGCTATAATTCTCTATTCTCAAATTTGAAGCTAAGATCATATTTTTAAGCCGCGGATGTCGCTAGATCTAGAAAAAGTTAGCGGAGCCCGTATAAAAATTCTAATATGGATTGTGCAATTAAAAAAACAGCCTATGAAGAATTAAAGGCTAAGTAAGGGCCGATTAAATTCTCTATTCTCAAATTCGAAGCTAAGATCATATTTTTAGGCCGCGGATGTCGCTAGATTTAGAAAAAGTTAGCGGAGCCCGTATAAAAAATCTAATGTAGATTGTGCAATTGAAAAAACAACCTATGAAGAATTAAAGGATAACTAAAAGCAGATTAAATGTTCTGTTTTTAAATTTAAGGCTCAGCTCATTTTTTTAACCGCGGATTTCTTTAGATCTAGAAAAAGTTAGTGAAGCCCGTATCAAAAATCTAATGTAGATTGTGCAAGTAAAAAAAGAACCTATGAAGAACGAAAGACTAACTAAAGACTGATTAAATGCGTTGTTTACAAATTTAAGGCGTGACTCTTTTTTTAGACCGCGGATTTTGATAGATCTAGAAAAAGTCAGCGGAGCCCATATAAGAAATCAAACGTATCATAGATTGCGCAACTAAAAAACAACGTATGAAAAATTAAAGGCTAACTAAAGACCGATTAAATGCTCCATTTTTAACTTTAAGGCTCAGTTCATTTTTTCTAAACCGCGGATTTCGCCAGATCTAAAAAAAGTTAGCGGATCCCGTATAAAGAAATCTGATATAGATTGTGCAATTGAAAAAACAACCTATGAAAAATTAAAGGCAGATCAAATGTTCTATTTTCAAATTTAAGGCTCAGCTCATTTTTTTAAACCGCGTATTTCGCTAAAAGAAAAAAGCTAGCGGAGTTCATATAAAAATTCTAATGTAGATTGCGCAATGAAAAATAACTTATGAAAAATTAAAAGCTAACTAAAGGCCGATTAAATGTTCAGTTTTCAAATTTAAGGCTCACCACATTTTTTTAAACCTCCGATTTCGATAGATCTAGAAAAAGTTAAAAAATTCTAATGTAGATTGCGCAATTCAAAAAAGAACCTATGGAAAATGAAATATTAACTAAAGGCCGATTAAAAAGCCCTTTTTACAAATTTGAGGCGCGTATCACTTTTTTAGACCGCGGATTTTGATAGATCTAGAAAAAGTTAGCGGAGTCCGTATCAAAAATGTAATCAAAATTGAAAAAACAATCTATAAAGAAGTAAAGGCTAACTCATTTTTTTAACCGCGGATTCAGCTAAATCTAGAAAAAGTTAAGCCCATATCAAAAAGCTAATGTAGATTGTGCAATTAAAAAAAAACAACATATGCAGAATTAAACGCTAATTAAATGCAGATTAAATACCCTATTTTAGGCTGTGCTTAAGGCACAATTTAACCGTGGATTCCGCTAGATGTAGAATAAGTTAGCGGAGCCCGTGTCAAATACCAAATATAGAATGCACAATTAAAACAAATATTTTATGGAGAATTAAAGGTTAATTAAATGTCGTATTTTTAAATTTCAGAAATTAATTTTTTAAATCACGGGTTTGGCTAGCTTTAGGTTTAGAGAAAAGTTAGCGGAATCCATGCCCGAAATCTAATGTAGCATGCGCAACTGAAAAAAAATAACCTATGCAGTATTCAAGGCTAATTAAAAGCTCCAAAATAATATCCTGAATAACGAACTATACTGGATTTTCAGGTCACTTGATGTATTTTACACAACTTGGAATTCTCGGATTCTAAAACTACAATGTATAATAGGTCAGCGTTCGAGAGGTATAAATACAATTTTTCATTACTCTCTAATTTAAAGAATTAAATCATCACTAAATGGCACTTTCGAAAATGCAACAACGCACTTCCTGAGAATTGTAACCTGGGTTCTGCTTCTATTCTTTTATGGAGCTTTTAATTAGCCTTTAATTCTCCAGAGGTTATTTTTCCGAATCGTTCATAATACAATGCATTTTTGACACGGGCTTCGTTAACTTTTTTCTAAAGATTTAAAACAGATTCAAAAGGGAACTGAGCTAAATATTGAAATTAAGGCCTTTAAGTCCGCATAGATAATTTGTTTTAATTGAGCATTCTACATCTGATATTTGATACAGGTTCTGCTAACGTTTTCCAAACCTAGCGAAACCCGTGGTTATAAAAAATGAGTTGGGAACTAAATTTGTAAATAGGTCATTTAATTTATTATGTTGTAAGGGGTCCGCTAACTTCCGGGACGTCTATTGTGGTGTTTTCGACTTTTCGTTGGGTAGCAAAAGAAATCTTACACATTCTTAACAATGGTGGCAGAAATATAGTGAGACGTTTACGTATACATAGAGAAAAATAGAAAAACGGAAACTAAATTTTTTTTATACTGAAGCAAATACAAATAATCTTGTTTATTGTTTCCAGTCTTACTTTGTGGAACTCCATAATCATGAAATAAATAAAGATTAGTAAAAGTTTCACAGTTTTATTAAAATACAACCTGACAATATTGTTTCGACAGCTATGATGTCATTATCAAAGGTAATATAATTATAAACAAACACGTCGCTAAGGTAGATACAAAATAGGTAACTAGATAAAATAATAATAATAATAATAAAAATTAATAATAAAAATCATAATTAAACATCTAATACTTCCAGTAACGGAGAATTACTGAGCTCAAGTTGTTCATTCATTAAAGGTACCCTGAGTTTGTGTTTGTATATCTCAAAGGCTTCTAAAATGTCTAATTTGCGTTTGTTATTACAAAAATGTAGGAATTTAATATTATTTTGAGGAGTCATTGTGTGATTTTGTTCTAAAAGGTGTTTGGCGTAATTCGATTTTTCAGGATGTTTATTTTTGTAATGACGTACGTGTTCTTTATATCTTACGTCAAAATTTCGAAGTGTTTGTGCAATATATACCGAACTACAAAAAGAACAATTTAAACGGTAAATGCCCGATTTCATGATATCATGAAATCGAATGATAAAATGAAAAAACTGAACCAGATTATTAACACGATAGGTTACAAATCGAAATACTCTGTTAGAAATTCATTAGAATTAGTAGATAAGCTGCAAAACATACATCTTCCACCACATTCAAAACTTGTTAGTTTTGATATTTGTAACATGTTGCCCAGAATACCCCCACAAGAATGTATTCCTTTATTAGATAGTTTCTTGATCAATAGTAATATAGAATTAGTTAAAAGGTTAGAGTTAATTCAATTATTTGACCTTTGTATAAGTCAAAATTATTTCACTTTTAATAACATAATTTATTTACAAAAGGATGGTTTACCTATGGGTAATTCTCTAAGTCCTCTATTAGCTAACATATTTATGGACAAGTTTGAAGATCGAATATTTGAATTAAACCTCTCTAAACACATTATCTTCTGGTTTCGTTAAGTTGATGACATTTTAGCTTGTTTTAACAGTTCTTTTGAGGTTATCAATGAATTTTTAATTCTTATTAACAGTATCCACCCTAACATAAATTTTACACTAGAAACAGAACAAAACAGGGCTATAAACTTTCTAGACTTAAATATCAAGATTAACGCAGACAATCTATTTGAATTTTCCATATACAGAAAACCAACACAAACAGACAACAATACCAAATGAATCTTGTCACCATAATACACATAAAATAGCAGCCTACAGATCATTAGTACACAGAGCTTTAACTATTCCACTAACAAAATCAGATTTTAGCAAAGAGATATCAACCATTAAACAACTAGCACATGCAAATCATTACAATCCGAACATGATTGACACTTTAATTAAACAAAAAGATTATAGGTTAGCTATCAAAAGAATATATCCCATTGACAATCAAACAGAAGACACAAATTACATATCTATACCATTTTTTGGCAAAATATCAGAAAAAATTGCACATATACTAAGAAAAACCAACAATTATAAAATAACATTTAAAACCAACACTAACACTTTTTCATTTTTATTTAATGCTAAAGACAGAACACATGATATCATGAAATCGGGCATTTACCGTTTAAATTGTTCTTTTTGTAGTTCGGTATATATTGGACAAACACTTCGAAATTTTGACGTAAGATATAAAGAACACGTACGTCATTACAAAAATAAACATCCTGAAAAATCTAGTTACGCCAAACACCTTTTAGAACAAAATCACACAATGACTCCTCAAAATAATATTAAATTCCTACATTTTTGTAATAACAAACGCAAATTAGACATTTTAGAAGCCTTTGAGATATACAAACACAAACTCAGGGTACCTTTAATGAATTAACAACTTGAGCTCAGTAATTCTACGTTACTGGAAGTATTAGATATTTAATTCTGATTATTATTATTATTTTATCTAGTTACATATTTTTGTATTTACCTTAACGACGTGTTTGTTTATAATTATATTACCTTTAATAATGACAGCATAGCTGTCGAAACAATATTGTCAGGTTGTATTTTAATAAAACTGTGAAACTTTTACTAATCTTTATTTATTTCACAAATACAAATACATTGTTCTGATTATTTACTTTTAATTTTATCATATATCAAGATGGCAATTATCTTGAGAATTCAATCCGGAGAAATCTTTATATATTATGTATTGAGATGATATAGAATCATCGATTGAAAATTTAAAACATTAATAAATCATTAAATTATTTAAAGGCTACGATAGATAGGCACTGCAAACACAAAAAAATCATATCATGCATTAAATGAAAGATAAACATGCTAAGATACTAGGTTTGTTCAATCTAAAGGCTACATGCCAGGTTACAGATAGATTTATCAATTTTAAATAGAACTTAAAAGAAGGAAGAGTATCATGTAGACATAACCTCAATTTTTACAAAAAGGTTTTGAATTTATAAAAAGGATATAAGTCAATTATGTTGTTTTATAGTAGAACATGTTGTATGTAAACCAGGTTACATGTCAGGATAGTTTTTACACTTTTATAGAACGTTTTATCTTCTTGTTAGATTTGAGTTTGACGTTAAAGTAACGCAATACAAGTTTTTCTTTTTCCAATGAGCTGAATCAGTTTCGGGTACATGTTGCACTGGAAATATTTGAAATGAATCATTACCTTGATGTTTAAAAGGAAGGTATCTGTGCTGATATTTTTTGGTTTTCCAAATTTAGAGATTATTTTAATATTTTGTATTATTGTTGAATGCAGATACCTGGATTACTGTGTTCTGGACAAGATTATTTCAGGTTTGAATTCATTTATGTTCTTATTTATTATATGCTTCCAAAAGAATCATTAGATGTCTAAAACGGAAGGTTACATTTTTAAGTTAAGTTTTTCTTTATTATTTTGTTATAATTTGTGTAAACTCCATATGTTTGGGTTACTTTGAATAATTATGTAAATAGTTGATGTACAGAAATAGCTGGAAAGTGATGAGTGTTCTGTATAAATTAGTTTTTAATGAAGGTTTGTGACCGTTGGTCGTTTTCGTTGATTTTCTTAGTTATTGTTCATTTTAGACCACAAGTGTGTGATGTCAATTTATTCGTCTCTTTGCCAGCTACCTTTCTGTCTTTTTAGAATTAAGATTAGCGTTAATTGTAAGCATCTGTTCGGATTTGTGACGTCATGACAGCGTGTGTTGTTTAAGTTTCTTGTGCTGTCAATTGTTTTGCGAAATCATATAAATGGACCACAGAAAAAGAACAATTTCAGTCGATCAAAAGCTCTGGTTGAAACCACGCTCGGCTCGTATCCAAAATCCTAAACTAAAAGTTAGGTTATGAAGTTTTAACCCATATGTTTTGTTTCGTAAACAAACGTCAATATCATATGGAATTGGATGCTTACCTATTATATTAAACAAATATTTGTTTCCATTTTAATACGAGGGATGCTCTGTTAATAGTTAGTAGCAGACCATGGAAGCTCAATTGGCTAGAAACAATTGCAACAATTGAATGTAGCATTAGTTGACATTCGTTACCCATAGTTGTCAAACGTTCCGATTTCCTTGTGAAACGTAGTTAATTTTGTAAGATAAGTAGTTGTGCATTTTTAATTCAGTTAAGATGAGCATTCCGCGAAATGCTTTTAGAGCTATGATTTTCTACGACTATAAAAGACAGTTAGGATACCAGCAAAGCCATGAAAATTTGATAGCAGCTTTTGGCGATGCTGCCCCTCAATTATCCGCTGTTAGTCATTGGTTCCGCGAATTTCGACGAGGGCGATGAGGGCTGCTAGAAGACGAAGCAAGACCTGCGGGAGCTGCCTGTTCAGAAAATGTTGATCATGTGGCAAGCTTGATTCAGTCCAATCGAAATATTACTTATAGGGAGATTCAGGAGGAAGTGGAAATTGGATCCTCGGCAGTGAATACCATTTTGCATAAACATCTTGGGGTAAGAACGCTAGCAAGCCGTTGGATACCGCATTTGCTCTCAGAAAGTCAAAAACAGGCTCGAGTAGACTGGTGTAAATTTATGTAGCAAAGATTTGACGGAGGAGCTTCCAAGCGAGTGGCATACATTGTAACTGGTGACGAATCTTGGGTATACAGTTACGACCCTGAAACTAAACAGCAGTCTAGTGTTTGGGTATTCGAAGATGAAGACTTGCCCACAAAAGTAATTCGTGGCAGAAGCGTCAATAAGAAAATGATTGCTGTTTTTTTCCGGCCAAGTGATCCTGTTGCTGTTATTCCACTTGAAGATCGCAGAACTGTTAATTCTGGATGATACTGCGAAGTGGCTTTACCACAGATGTTTGAAAAATTACAGACAGGTCGCCAAAGGACCGGTTTGCGTAACATCTTAGTCCATCATGACAACGCATCCTCCCACACTGCTGCCAGAACATTGGATTTTTTGAAAGATACGGGAGTTCAATTGGTAACTCATCCTCCGTATAGCCCAGATCCGGCGCAGTGCGACTTTTCTTTGTTTCCAACTGTTAAAAAAATGATGCGAGGTAAAAGATTTTCCAGCGCAAATGCAGCTGTTATAGAATTTCAAAGAATTTTTGAGGACCTTTCAGAAAATAAATTTTCCGAATGTTTTAAAAAGTGGTTTCAAAGAATGCACAAGTGTATTAGTCTGATTTTTTGTTAAAAAATGTAACGGTGTTTTTATAACTAACAATTTTCAGCGCAACCCTCGTAATCTCTGGCAAGTGTGACCTATTTATTTTAATCAATCAAAGATGATAATTTTACTATTTCCATATCGATTTGGATATTGACAATTTATGTATGGAATATTATTTGGATCAGCTAATTTCAATGAAAGCTGCTCTACCTATACAACAAAATTTTCTTATATACAAGGTTGGTCCTAATAAAATTTGTTGCCCATTGGGAACAATTTATAAAACTAATTTTTTTCCATTTCACTTTCGTAAAAATTAAAAAGGTTCTTTATGAACAAAGTTTGTGGTTTTGACAACAATTTGAAAATTCATTTATCAATTGTAAATAATTTATTAGGTTGAATTAAATTTATTTGATGCTAGTTTGTTTAAATGAATGGCTGCAACCCACATGTCAGTTTGACAACCACCCGAGTTTCATTTAAGCAAACTGAAAGAAGATATTCCTGTTTTATTTCATTTTAAGAAACTTTTTTTTCTTTTTTCATAAATTTACTTAACGTTAATAAAATAAAAATCTATGGTTTTTAATTTGTAAAAGTGTTATTATTTTATTAACGTGGTTCTTCCTTAATTATTACTTCATTTTAGAATATAACATCTTTGTATACGATCACAGAAAATCCACATTGGTGAAAAGCTAGCAAATATACAGAAAATCGAAAGATAACTTTAATATTTGCATTACACTTTACACACACTGGTGAAAAACCACACAAACATTATTAACAAGAGTACTACCAAAAACTTTAAAAATAATTTCAGTTCTCATTGTGTGTACACAGAGCTTAAAATAAATTATTTGCATTCTGGATTATTTAGATTTTACCGAAATGTAAATAATATATTATTTGATAGTTCGAAACGAGATGTAAGGCTTCCTAAATTGGGATTGAAATCAGAAAGCATTGTGGAAAGAAAACCGAAAAATCTACTAAAAGATGAAATAGTGAATTAGATTGTTTCCTGCAGCAAAGATATTGGAAACCTAACAATATTCCCTATTATTGTGGAGGCGTACAGAATTGGGAATCCGCGCTTATTTTGGTCGAGACAGAAATTTTCTGTTGATACTACTTGAATATATTCCAACAAATGTGGCCGACGAATTTATTATAATTGTTGGTGTTCGAATTAATTTGACAGCTAAAGACTTACTCAATTAATTAATAAGTAAATGTATATGGGGATAGCCAACTGTGACTGTGTATGTCCATTTAATTAATTTAATTCATACATTGTTATCATAGTGGAAGGAACTATATTACACTTAAATTAATTTATTTATACTAAATATTAATTGTTATAATTATGTAGATGAGAATTTCTTGAGGGGAGGAGAAGAAGTATTACCACATTAATTTAATTTCCAAGGTAAATACTTATATATTGATTTTATTTTTTCCTTTATTCATTCAGTATACCTAAATAGGTAAAAATACTCTCACAATCAGACGACACCGATATTGATCGATTGATAAAAGTCAACCAACACGCTAATTTCCTTAATTAATAAAGAATAAAACCTCGATTATAAATAAAAATAATACCTTTTTGATCAGTTCGATCCACTCTCGTCCACTATTTTCACTACACAACACTCCTCTATTACAGTTCTCACACAAATGACAAAATAAACACTAATATGTAATAACAAACCACAAACCCGTTGATTAAGCCAATCAGTGTTTCATGAAAGCACGTGTACCATACAACAGTTTGGTGTACACTAAAACGGCTAACAGACACACAGACGAAGTGTATGTTGAGCGGTTGGCTAGGATTAGAAAGATTTCTCTATGATGATGAATATTATTAGCAGCTGATGTGGTACTAATGCGTATTTGGTCGCAATGTGGAATGCCTCACTGATTATAGTGTGACAAAGGCGAAAAGTTTCACGCTGATAAAAATAGTGTGTGGGATTTGGGTATTCACACAATAATAAAGTGTACACACATTTTCGGTTAATGGGGTAATGTCCTGTGGTATATTAATTTTAGATCGCGCTTAGAAATCTGCAATGTCATTTTAGAATAGATGTTTATTTTTAGGATTTGCAGATTTAGAACTTTGTAAGTAAAACTTAAAATTATTGCTCTTGGGATAATAAAAATCAAAAGAGAAATTATGAACTTGACCTAAGAGACGATTTTTGTAGTCACTCATATAAGAAGTGATAATCTTTAAGAAATAATTATTAAATTACATATTTAATTTTATTATTTTTGCTCGTATTATTTATCTGATAACACTAATTCGATTTTATGATATTATTATGTACTACTTAAACTCTTCGGCGTGGGTGTGTAATTAGTAGTAACAGTTTGATCAATAATGGATAAAGCCAAATAACAGGTTCTCTGAATATTTTACTTTAAATATAATAATTCTATTATCAAATCTATTTAATTTAATAAAGTATTGTATTTGTAAAGAAGATGGATTTCCATGCTGTTAAAAGGCTTCTCACTAATAAGAATAGTCATTTGAAATGAAATTCATACGAAACTGTTGATTAACAATTATAGGATTCTATAACAGCATTCATTTACAAACTACCATTATTTGTAATTAATATAAACTTCTGGGCCCGAGAAGAGCACGCCGAGCAATCAATCAACCCAGGCCACCGCCGACCACCACCAATAGTGGTCGGCTAACATCGGCCAGCTTTGCGTGACCGGCTGTTTTGGCACCGCTAGAATTTTCTTAAAATCGAAGAATCACACGTCCCAAATGTGGGAGGATGGAGTGAGATACAATGCGAAGAATCGCCCGATTTCTAGAGTTACTCCAAAAGGTTCAAGAGGCAAGATGAGCCGAAAGCTGCCAATCAGAATTGATCAGTCAATCACGCAGTAAAGAAGACAGAAATTTCTCTTACGTTGCTTCAACTTGTAAAATATAAATGCAAGGATTTAAGAAAGACAGAACGAGAGCTCTGAAAATGAACTGTCTATTTACAATTCAAAGGTTTCAAGCTGACAGGATATTCACCATCAAAATAACCTATATTATTACACTTTCCAGTATCTGAACATTTTAGTTTCAGTAAGATTCAGAAATGCGTAGGTAAAACTACCAATTCAAAATTTCTAAGTATGAACATTTCACGAACTTCGATATTTGAGTTAGTAGATGTTTAGAATTTTAAATAAAAATCTCTTCTATTGGCATCTTTTAAATAGCTCTCTAACCAAGAACACAGCAAGAAACACAAAAGCAAGCCAGAGTACCTGACCTTGTCATGCGCGACCCTGCCTCGTCTCTTTGAGTTGCCAATTCTGCAATCTTCTAACGACTTAAAATATTTTAACACCACTCTAATCTGCTATACAGAGTGTCCTGTTTAACAGTCTACACTGAATGATTCGGATAAACTTCTGGTTAGAGCAATGGAGTTGGCAAGGGTAGTGTAGTTAAATTTGTACCTTAAGAGAACAATGTTAGAAAACCTTTTAGTGCTTATAAGGTCCATGTATGACAGATCTTTCTTCGATAGCACAAAAAGAATGCGAGGCACGAAAATGCATTTGGGCATTTTTGGTAGAGATTTAAATAAGCCTAATTTTACCAAAATTATTTAATCTCGATAAACCTAATACTAGTTTCGAAAAAAACGACAAAAAGCGGGCGTGGTTTACCCTCATTCACGCTCACCACCTACCTACACTGTGTTGACTTCTAGGGGGTTATTTAACAACCTACAAGGAAGCCCTGTGCAAAAATCCACGGACTTACCTCAACTTTCCGCTATTTTTTCTAATTTGACTGGACTATTAGCGAATAATGGAAAAGGAGAGGAGAGGAAATGTTCGACTTGCCCATATTAAATACAGAAATAGTACTTATTCAATAGGTAACAGCAGACCGAACACCACAAAAAAATCGATGAAAAAACCTTTTCTTATCTAATTTTATAACACCATAGTGTGTGCAGTAACAAAAACGGTTATTACCATCTAGATCGCAACGTACAAAAATATCGACTTGGTGATATTTAATCAATGGCCACACAACAATACTTGTGATACCTCATAAGCACTAAAAAGTTTTCTAACACAGTTTTCCTAAGCTCCACCTCTGTCAACTCCATTGCTATAGCCAGGAGTTTGTCGGAACGATTGAGTGTAGACTATTAAACAGGACATATCCCGTTAAGTGGCTCTAGTTCCGTTATTATTCACTTTATACCTGTAATACCTCAATACTTTCTTATTCAGAATCACATTTGCTATCGATTTTCATACTTCAAACCTAATGGTTCCATTTAAAACAATCCGGATGACGTCATATCCGGTACCAGCAGAAGTTCTAAGATGGGTTCTAATACTGATATCATAAACTAGAGGTCGGATTATACAAAGTTCTTTTAATTTCATTTCGGTAGCCAGAAACTTGTCCGAATGATTGAGTGTAGACTGTTAAACAGGACACCCTGTATAACAAAAGTGCCTGTGAGTATAGCGTAGTCTCGGTTATGAGTCTAGAAAATCTTTCATCTCCAGGCAGCTTTGGGAAAAGCTTCAAATAATTTCCTAGCATGCATGGTTTTTGTTTCACCTCTGGAATATTAAGTACAAGTTAAGTTAATATAATGTGTATTTCTACCTCTCGCTAGTCAACCTCCCTCTACTCAAGCTACTACAAATTTGAGTTTCTGCTGAGCTTCGCCGCATAATTGATACGAAAATTATTCAACTCCCACAGCTTACATGTAAGAGTTTTTTTATGTTAAGAGATTTTTTCTTTTTATGTAAAAGGTTTCTAGTTGGCCTTGGACATTATACGTGCATGCTCTTCCCATATAAAGAAAATTGGTACATAAATAAGGGATACGTATACTAAACATATGTTTCATTAAGCAAATCAGGAAAATATTTCTTCTTCTATAACCAGGATACTATCAGGAACAGCATCCATTATCAAATGAGCTATAGGTCATTACGGCTAAGCTGCACCACAGGAATTAAAATAAGGAAAACAAAAGGAAAATTTCCAAGAATTTTTAAGTAAATTACGTACATACAGGGTGTAATTAAAATGCTTGCCGAACTTTAGGAGCGAGTTCATATGAACATGTCTGCAATGAACACTGACATGTATGAAAAATCTGCACAAATTTCGTAGATCTCTAATTCGTTTACATGTATCTAGAATGCTAGTTTTTGTGTACTTATATTAGGTTTTGGAAGACTAACAATTCCTTCAAATCAACCAATAGAGTGAGTATTTTTATTGAGATATGTGACTTGAATGAGAGAAAATGTGTCGCAATCGTGGTTTGCTAGATTTTATAGAAATTTCAAACGAAAACTTCACTAGTAAAGGTTAAGTGGTGGTAAGGTTATTCATACTTCAGATCTGTGCAGATTTCTTGTTCTCGCACCCTTAGTTTGGCCCCGTTTAGCCAACATCACTGTTGCAGATTCGAGCCTTTCCTTCGTTCGGCGAGAAGTGAACCAAGACAATAACAGAATCACGTACCTAAGTAACAAGCAGCTTTACACAATGCGCAGTTTACGTAAACTTGAAACCGAACTTTTCTCAATAAAAAATGAATTAGTAATAAGTAGACAAATATTTTTTTCATTGAACGTATTGGTAAATTTAGTACATGGTTACAATTCATCAATATCGATTGCGAAACCACATAACAATAACTGCAACGTTAGTTAATGTTCTTGTAAACAGGTAATTAGGCACTGTGATCCACAAAGCCAAACAACCAACCAGAAACCGGGTATCAGAAACCACAAGCACATAGTTTTGTTATTGGGTCACATTTCGCCGAATTAACTGTAGTTTCGTTTTAATAAGTGTACCAGAGGTGTCTCAAGTGGAAGGTTCGGATACTGCTTTTGACGATATTTTTGGCCTTTAGCAATAAGAAGTGCAATGTGGTTTATGCACGATGGGGCTCCTCCACATTTAGACCTCAATGCTTTGGATTTTTATCTATGGGGACAATAGGTAACTGTAACTATTGGTGTGGAACTAACCACCCAGACAGCGTTATTTTAACGTGGCGCACCGTTGAATAGTTATCACGGTCTCCCTTTCGGAAACATGAATTAAGATACGCTCAATTAGTTCACTCATGCTATTGCACAAGCTTCCAGTACACACTGGTGGGAGCGAGGTATTCCTATCCAGACTTCTACTAGCTCTCCAAGCTAGTACCTGAGTTATAAACGTACTCACTCGTCGAGGCCTCTTCTCCCGGCATAGGAGACGGCATCTAGTCTAGCTTCGGACTTTCCCCACGTGTGTAGGACAATTGCCCGACCAAAACCAACCCCAATATGGCAAGCTTTGACGGTTATGCCACCTCGGTCTACCAGTTATAGGCCTGGTGTGCCCTCGTCAGCGCTTTGTTTAGTTCCACCTAAGCAGAACTCACCTTGGAGGTGAAGTTGTCCTGCGCATTGAGAGGCAGTGTATTCGCATCAATACCCCTTAAGTCCAGCGGCTCGAGACGGTTTCTTCGGATAGCAAGGCTGAAACTGCACCAGGGTGGCCAGCAAGAGCGGTACTTTTAAATTCAAGGTTTTTTCCCGGTTTTCCAGGTAGTAAAATTTTTTCCGGTTTTTTCCTTCAAGAATTTCCGCATAGATACCCACATTGATGATCAAATTATTTGTTTAGAATTAATAATAATGGAACATAGAACTTCACTTGAAGACTGTTTTTATTGCCGGAAGAGCCTAAATAACCCAATAACAATCAAAATTGGAGCAGTTTAACTGAACTCTGTAAAATAGCATATTAAAGAATTAGTTTGATAGCCTTGATAGTGTAATGTCTAGCGTGCTTGATAGCCCGAGATCGACTCCCGGTGCCGACAGATCTGGTTAAGGTTTTCTGCAGTTTTCCTTAGCTGTAACACAAATGTGGGATTTGAGCTGTTCCATCTGTAAGTCGGCTGCAGCCGCACGTAGGGCCTACGTAATAATAATAGTCGTCCCCTCCCTCGCGCACAAGCTTATAGCTTCTGGGGCTACAGGGGTTTCCAGGATATGGGTTATAGCAATTATTATATTATTATTATTATTATTATAAGACACGTTTTTAACGCACACGTCCAAGTTTAGAAAATGACTCGTTTTCTGTCCAGTTTTCTAAAGAACAAGTGCGCTAAACCGTCATATGAAACGAATACTTTATACTATTTTTTCTATTTGTCCTTTAGTATCTTTCTGCTTTAGAATGGTCCGAGAGAATAAATGTCGCAGAGACCGTTTGCGGCCGAGACAGGACAATCTCAAGGACGCTAAAGAATTTCGCGGGCGGGGTATACAAAAATTTTTTTGTGCAGTTGTAAAAAAATTGTAATTACAAATTCCATTGCTTTTAAAAACCAACAGTTTAATTCATTGTAAATAGAAAGGTGGCTTTCATGTTGCAGCGTTTCTATGGAAATGACATAAATAAAACAATTAGTTTTGTAAAAAATCGTAAAAATGGGCGGGGATACTGGTACTAAGTTACTTCCCAGCCGTTACCCTTAGTAACCTAAAAAAACATTTCGCATCCCGTTCTGCGTATGCGATGTGTCCACGCGTACGGTTGCACGAGTTATTTGTATACTAAGGCCGCCAAATGTCTTCTTAACGTACCGAGAGAATAACTGTTGCCGAGGCCGTTTACGGCGGAGGCAGGACAATCTCGAGAACGCTCACGAATTTCGCGGACAAGGTATACACATCTTATGTGCAACCGTAAAAAATATGTAATTAGAAATTCCATTGCTTTTAAAAACCAACAATTTAATTCATTGTAAATAGAAAGCCGGCTTGGATGTTACAGCGTTTCTATGGAGATTACATAAATAGAACAATTAGTTTTTACTTTAAAGGCCGTTACTAAGGATAACGGACTTTAAAGTGCATTAAAGTCCGATACCCTTAGTAACTGCCGCGAAATTGCATTTCGCGTCCTGTATGGCGTAGATGATGTGCCCACTTCTTGTACATACAGGTTTTTTTTATAATAATTTTTTTTTTATAATTTGCTTAGTAACTATGTAGTAATGCGTTATATGTTTTTGTTTGTAGACTATTCCTAGTTTGGTTTTTTATTTTTCCCTGAAAAAAGAAATTCCCGACTTTAGTCACTAATTCAAGGTTTTTTCCCGGGTTTTCCCGATTGTGCAAATTCTCGGTTTTTTCCCGGATTTCAAGGTTTCCAGGTTCGCTGGCCACCCTGTCCACAAACATAGCGTGGTCTTCATACTCTAGTCTCTGAATCCAGCTGGCTGGTGGCATGTGGTGTCCCATCGTCCGGAAAATATCCTTCCTCCCCGACCAGGATAAACCTCACTCGAAAATCTGGCTTGGTCAACGGGTGACCAGCAGTGCACCATAAACAACTTCATCCTCAGGCAAGAATTCAATTCACGCACACCCGTACTCATATTAGCAGAGATACCTCCACAGCGTTAATGAGTCCCGTCGGGAGCACTTGCGTGCATCTCTACCACACATTATTTTCTGGCTTTATCGCCTGTTACTCAGATTCCTGGGATTGGGTAGAGTCCAGCAAGTTTTAATGGGTGATCGTCGTGTGTTTATCCTTAGTATAGTTTATTATTATAGCCCTATTGACAATAAAGAGACATTTTGTCAAAGCATTTTTTAACGCCTATCAGACTATTCGCAACCCCTTCACATCATCCCGTCAATTGTTTCAGATTATTTAAGCTCAACAGTAAAGGAATTATTCATATTTCAGATTTGTGCAGATATCCACACCTTTGGTTGAATCCACGTTTTTAAATTCTATGTGCATAGGTTACTCAACACGGTTGCAGATTAGAGCCTAGTTTCGGCGTCTTCTTAGGACTAACAACTAGATCAGCTGCTCAAAACATTTAAATATATATTACTAATAAATGTTGTAAAAAGTGTAGTGATAGTTTTCGTAATTTGTTTTAGCAAATCGTATTTTTTATTATTTCTTGTACAAGAAAGTAGTTATTAACATTTCAAACTGCATATGCAGTGCATATCCGGCAACATTACTAAAAAAAAATCTTTTTTACTGTTTGAATGAAAGTAGAATATAAAAAAGATGTTTTAGTTAAGAAAAAAATAAATAGTCTTTTAAAGTCAGAAGATGTGCTATTTTTAATTATAAAAAAAGATAATTTATTACGTAATAAGCCATACTTCAATGACGACAATGGCAGCTGTTTAGCGGTATAGAGAATTTCTTTTATATAAAAACCTAACACTTAACATGAGAATTGAAATTACATAAAAATGCTAAACCATTAGTCAGATGACAGATCGACGATTCTAATTATATAAAAAAAAACATTTAATAAGTACTGAGAAACCATGCCTTGTATACCTCATCGTAATAATTAATAGTAATTCGTTCAACAAGGAGGAATATTAGTCGTAGTAAGTAAAATGCTTACCTCATCAAAGTAGTTTAAAATTTTTCTAATATACACAACAGTTAATTGTTCCACTTGCTCTTATTATGAATGGAAGGATTCTCAGTGAGTGAAATAAACGACTCGTGGATAACTTTGACTCACGCTCATCAAGCACCCTCACTTTATCGTTGCCGTGAGTCTCCTACCTGTTCTGTACCTTTGAAAGACAAGACAATTTTATGTTGTGTTTTCCATTTTAAAGCAATTAAGTTATTTCAATGTTATACATCAATAAACATGAAATTCAATCTCTATCTCGTAACATCAATAAAAACAATTCTTGGGGCAAGTTTGGGATCACTATGCAGATTTGTGATGTTTCAATAGTTTAGTTATGAAGAATATAACATTCTATTATATCCTTTGACTTTATATCGCATCTAATAAATCATCACATATGATTTATCGCCCGTACATGAAAGAATATTTGAAATTTACTTACCCTCACGTGAGTCACGTCATTATCAACTCCTAATTCCTTTAATATCGCAGCTGCCTGAAGATCACACGCGTGTCCAGCTCCAGAAACGTAACACACCGCGTCCATTTATCATTCACTTTAGTGATCATCTTTCAGAGATCAGCACCAACCAGCACTAACAAATGCGGAAAACTTGTCAAATTGTAGCCGAAAAGTTTTAGGTTAGGTGAAATTTAAGAGGGGAGATTTATTGCGACATAGAAGGTTACTTTCATATGGATTTTCTGAAAGTTCTTTAGCGACGCGGCGATATCTTTTTAAACGATCGACTACGATCATCAAATTGTACAAACAAATCTATAATAAATACAATCCTTCTTTGTTTCTCCCTATCTATCTATCTAGTCTATAAAAAGTGTTTTTTTTTTTAATTTATATAATTATTTCTATTGCATACAGGAAGCTAAAAACCAATATCGATAGGTGACCTTCCTATATAAGAAGTACTATTATTATTATTATTACTATTCTTTGTTAGTGTAATAATTTAAATTGAATCGTCTATCATTGACACATTACTTCACTCAAGAGCTATTCCATCCAATACCTTGTGATCTTTTACCAGTTATCACATGTTATGTAAGTCCTTGTAATTATGTCTTCAACCAAACAAATCAATAGGTGCAACGATCTCTATAATCGAATGCAACATATTCCAAATACATAAATGCATGACAAGAACAATCAGTCACACTATATAAAAAAAGGAAAACTAATCATACGATCTGTTTTGCAAACCAACAACTTACTAACCAATTCAAATCTGGGCCAGTTTAAAAATAAAATGTTACAACACTAAAACATTTCCATTATGAGTAGTATTTAAAATGCTCCAACAATAATAATAAATGATTATATCAGTAGTAAATAGTAATAGGTAATAGGACAGTGAACGTTTTGTAGAAGTTGCTGGGTTCGTTTTTTGTTCTTACTACTACCAATGGATAGTTTCGCAATGTAAAGGTGCATGACCTAACCCGATTCTTTTATACATCACATGCACACACGGAGATATGAGGTTTGCCTTGAGCTTGCACCTTGCAAGCGTACAAGAAATGAATGCTTATACAATGATATTAATGTTAAGTATACACGCCTAGACGCCTTCTCTACTGTCACAATATTATTATTACCATTATTGTAACGTCTAGTTTTGTTCGACACCGTTATTTGATTTTATAATTTGTAATTATTTAAAAGGAAAGAAGTAGTCATGCAAGAAGTTAATGTCAGATGGAAATTTTATACTAGTAGTAGTTACAGATTCAAAGAAAATGATACATCTATAAACGTGAAGTTTTAGATTTATAATAACATTTAAATTATAAATAGTATAGTATAGACTGTTTTCGTTATCACTACACCAGACTATACGAGCTCGTATATTTAAAAAAATTAATTTTTATCGAATCGATCGACAAGGTTGAATTGAATAACATTCAGACATTAAAGAAAAACATTTTCTCTGTAAGTACATATTCCGCAAATTCGACAGAACAACTTGTTGATCTCTAAACAAGGAAACTTATTTAAAAACTATAATACGCAGACAGAGTCTTACTAAATCCATATAGCTGAATTCATACAAACGAGCTCCTGTTTTATAATAGCACAACGGATAATTAGATAAATCCTTAGGATAAAGAAGTCCTAAAAAATGCGAACCTGAAAGAGATTCCAAGCTGCCTGCTAGGGCAAGTAACTTCATTGCTAATAATAGCTATAATTCTTTTTTACTTTTTCCTAGTAAACAGTAAAGAAACATCGTAAATGTACCTTAGTATGTCAATCACTTGAATGCCCTGAACAGTGATCATTGTCTTACGACTTTTCTGATCCATGCTTCTCTTTGGTTATTACATTCTAGCAGTGCTGTTAGATATGTCTAATTCAGCACTGCAGGTCTCAGAGACACTTGGGTTGTTCTACTGTTCTTATCCATGTTTTCAGCAATTTCCATGTTATTAATCTTCAGTTTTCTTAATTCTTGTTCTATGTCATTTTTTCAGTTTTGTCTATGTCTACCCCTTTTACTCTTTCCTTCCGAGTCCGTCCTAACAACTTTCACTATTCTGAGTTTTGCGTCCTGGCTAAGTGCCCTATCCATCTTATTCTATTTTGCCAATTATTATAATGTCATTATACAGTGTTTATATTTCTTTATTTGTTCTTATTTGACAATTGCCGTTTTCATTTATCCTCCATATATTAATCTTAATATCTCCCTTTCCCAAGCGTCGATTTAATTTTCTTCCTGCTTTGTCAGAACTAGGGCTACGAATAATAATCGATTAATCGAATAATCGATTCTTTTTAAAAAATAATTAAAGGTCCGATTAATCGAATAATCGATTATACCGTATGTGTTTTGATGTGCTGAAAACGAATCCGCCAAATCACCCAAAGATTTCGACATAACCTCAAAAAATATATAAAAATACATCTAAAAAAAAATCCTTGAGTGATGGGGTAATTCTAACCCCGGATTCGTTTTCAACACGCCAAAAAATCGAATATTAATCGGTTGCTCTGTTAATCGATTTCCTTATTGATTTCAATGATCGCACAGCCCTAGTCACAAATACATTATTTATATAAAACAAAATAGGTAATACATAAATACAAAACATTGAAAAGAACTTTGAGCAATAATTTTTAAGGCAAAATATTCGCACTTAAAGAGTTCTCTTTTAAATTAATTACGTTATACAAGCATAATTTCATTGTCACTTTTTTTTGTAAGGAAAAATACCATGGTAATGAATTTTAGAAAAACGGTACTTACTCCCTATATTTTAATTTCCTGAAATCAAATTGATTCAAAAATATTTTCAATGTATAGGAATTTGATGATCATCAGCATCCCTTTTATTTTAAATCATTTATCAAACACAACATACACTGTCGCACAAATTGAAGTGAATTTTTAAAAATGTATGTACTTTAGCAAAATTTTACAAGACGGTACTAGTTAATTTTATATATATCCAGAAAAGGCTTTAAACCATAACCTAAGAGACACGAATTATCAAACCAAGTGATTAATCGATCAATCGATTTAAATCTCCAACCGTTCTTCACTGTCTGCTTCTCGTGCTTTTTGCTTTATTTGTTTTTGTTCCTTTATTTTTCTTTGTATACCTTCTCATCTCTAGTATACTCTTTAAGTGTTGCTTTGTTCTGCATTACCAATATCTCTTTTATCCTTCTCACTTTCTAGTTCGATTACACACGTTTTGTGCCTATTTTTCTTACCATTTCTTTTAGTACAGTAAAAATAGGCGTTTTTTTAGCGAGTTGGTGGAAAATTTCGTTCATTAATGCTAATATGTGAAAAAGGTGCATTTTAGCAATAATACACAAAAACCGATGAGGTTATAACAATAAACCAATTTTTACCCCCTTTTTCGGGGGTCTAAAGGGCAATCTTGGGGGGATTTGTTGCTCACTATCTCGAAAAGTAAGCCCTAAATCGAAATATAACAGTTTAATCATTTATAGAGCACAGAAAATGACAGTTATAGCACTTTGCAATTTGCGAGAAAAAAACGAGGGTTTTTCAGTTTTTTCTCAATTTTAGACCCCTATACAAGTGGAAAGAATTTATAGAGGACGAAAAAACACATTAATCAACAGTGCAGTTGTGGGATCAGTCTTCTGTTTAACTGGTACTGGAGTTGTGAGATCAGTGTGTGGGCTGGGCTGAGGGTTCATGTTCCTCACTTGTTAAATTTCCTTGTGCTGCAAGTCCTTGTTTCTGGCTTTGTGAATTTGCCTGGCCTTGTTCCTGAATTCGTGAATTTGCTTAATCAAGGTTCGAAGATCCGGGTTTATTCGCTAGTAAATTCATAAGAGTATATAACCCATATTACATTAACAAAACCGCAATAATAAAGAACAACAAAACTACAATATGTATTAGGGTAGTCCTTATTTGCATGGGTAAGGAAAAAATTACAATTTCAAAATACGTTCCCTCCAAATTTTTTACATTACATGAAAGGAAGTTACCCTGAAAATTTCAAGTTGATCAGATCATGCTAACCCGGCCTGCATTAAGGTCAAAGTTCAGCTATTTTAGACTGTTTTTCACAAAACGCCTATTTACAGCAAAACGGTTGCAGCTACGAAAAAATGATATTCTTCCTTTTTTGTGGGAAATTTAAGCTACTATAAATTTGGTCCTTAAATAATTTTCGAGAAATAATCTGTTTTTGAGTTATGAAAGGAAAATCAGATGAAGTAGTTTACGGGTCGTGCAGTTACATATTGAAAAATTTTATGTTACTCATTTGTGATGCTTTTCTTTAATACTTCTGACTAGTAGCATACTTCTAATGCCTTTCTAATACTTCTTACTAGAAATTATTATTAATAATAATAATAATTGCTGCTACCCATTACCTGGCGAACCAGGCCCTAGGAGCTATGAAGCTTGTGCTGGAGAAAGAGGCGATTATTACTATAACTCTAGATCAACGTGCTGCTGCAACTGACTTAACAGATTGTATAGCATAAATCCCACATTTGTGTTACAGCTAAGGAAAACTGCAGAAAACCTTAACCAGGTCTGCCATTACCGGGAGTCGAACCGGGTCTCTTGGGTGAGAGAAGAGCACTCTAGTACCTACACTACTAATACTATTACATATGGGTCATAAGATAATGTCATCAACAATTAATAATTATTGTAATTCATCATTACAGATATAAAATATTGAGCCAGCCATTTGTGTGAAAGAGTGCTGTATTGGTTTTGAAGACGCTGATTTGTCTTTAAAATACTCACTTATTGAAATACTCAATTTGTTCACAAAGATTATTTCTATATCCGGATTATTCCATTAACCATCGTACAATATTATAACCAGCCGTCAAGTATTTATTTTACAGTGGTCTGTTTGTTGTGTAATAAAGGCTACACAATGCAATTGGGTTTTCTCGAATTTCTTTTTTTTCTTCTTTCTAAGTACTTATCACTTTCTCAATTCTTGCAGTTATACAAATTAAACAAAATTAAATCAAAAAAATCAAAGCAGGTAATTCTCACTCACGTTTATGAAAACTGGAATAAGACTAGTGTTTTCAGTTTTCACGTGGACCAGCAATAACTGACAAGAAATACATTCTAGTTTCTTTTTCAGTAATACTTATTCTGGATCATAAGAATATTTCTGTAACTGCCAGGTATAGTTTGTTTGAATGGAAGTGAAGTTTGTGGTAGATCAGTGATTTGAAAAAAGGCACGAATTCTCCAACGCTGGCAGCAATTGGATAAGAACTAGAACAAAAAAAGTGATTTCTGCAGGCAAAGAGAAAAAATCTTTGAAGAACTAGATGATTTATTTGACATCACACGTGCCAATGCACTAGAAATGATGAAGATCTTAGAAGACAAAGATACGATCCTACTGCCCATGAAATGAGGTTAGAATACAGAAAGAAGGAAATAAAATGAAAAAAATGAAACTAAAAGAGCAGACAGGCAGATGCACTTAGACGTACCAGAACCTTCAAGAAGAAAAGAAACTGAATCCACTGATGTAGGTAAGATTAAAAACTGAAATTCACGTAATGTTTTCAATAGGCAAGTAAATCTTTTTAGACGAGATTTTCGATCCATTAACTTTAGAAGCGTCAGATAATGAAGAGAGTGAAAGAAATGAATCGATTTCAAGCTATACAAATTGGGACTTCAGGTGCTACAATGGACTCTACTACTAAGAGCAAAGAAAAGGATCAGGAAACAAATTTTGACTGCACGAATTTTATCAGCGTTAGATAGATGTAAAATAAGTGACAAGGATACCTGTCACATATTGTCAGCAAATGTAGAAGCCGTTTCAATAGACCCAAATGACTATGTCATAAACAGATCTTCCATCAGGGAATACAGAGAATATTTTAGCGTACAGACAGCTAACAAAATAAAATTGTCATTTTTAGAAATATATTTACAATTTGCAGTCATTCACTGAGACTCAAAACTACTTCCAGCTTTAATTGGAAAATCTAAAGTATAGATTGGCTTAATTAGTGTCGTTTAATTAATTGCGGTTCCAGAACTGTCAACGACAGGACAAGAAGTATCTCCAGCAGTCTATGATAGTCTCTGCGATTGGGAATTAACATAATTTAAAATTATTTTGAGGAGTCGTTGTGTGATTATGCAAAACACCTTTTAGAACAAAATCACACAATGACTCCTCAAAATAATATTAAATTCCTACATTTTTGTAATAACAAACGCAAATTAGACATTTTAGAAGCCTTTGACATATACAAACACAAACTCAGGGTACCTTTAATGAATGAACAACTTGAGCTCAGTAATTCTCCGTTACTGGAAGTGTTAGATATTTGATTCTGATTATTTTTATCTTTTTATCTAATTACCTATTTTTGTATCTACCTTAGCGACGTGTTTGTTTATATTTATATTACCTTTGATAATGACAGCTTAGCTGTCTAAACAATATTGTCAGGTTATATTTTAATAAATACTGTGAAACTTTTTACTAATCTTTATTTATTTCATGATTATGGAGTTCCACAAAGTAAGGCTGGAAACTATAAACAATCTCAAGAGAAAGTCCTTGTTCTATACCTTGTGTATTTTTAAGAGAACAATGCCTTAGAAAATGACGTGAGCCTTTTGTATGTGTATATTTATTAAAATTACGAAAAATGAGATAACTTTCCGAGACGAGACGAGATTAAAGGAAAAAAATTAATCATATCACTTTTTTTATTAGCATTAAATTCGGTTATTCCAAGTTTTGTTTAAATTTGTATTTTCAACATTTTGAATGTTAATGTTTCAGGTTGATGCACACTAATGACAAAAAGTTCCAGACTACGACTATAAAGCGTAGTCAAAATAGACGGTATTGTATATACTGTATCACCTACTACTACTACTACAGATGTGGGAACAAGAGTTAATTAATGGCCGAATTATACCTTTAAAAAATATTTTTCATCGATATTCATTAAAATTAAGCATATGTATTAATAAAACATATAGTATTCGTTAAAGTTCGACTGAAAATTCAAGGCCTATCCACCTACTTTATGTCGGTAGTGTAGGATACGTATCGGAAAATAAAGAAAATCTAAATTAGTACTTACATCAAATATAGATATCCGATTAATAAACGATAAAAACTCTGCACTTCTGAATCACCTACGCTTACTGTTTAGTAACCGAATCGCGTGCTACTCTCTGACCGGTTACACTAATAACACGCGCAATGCATTTAATATTAAGTACGGTCTTGTAGTATTTGCTCGGTGATGCATCATTTATGAAATATTTTGTGGGATGTTAATCACTCCCGCGCATTCATTGTTGTTCAGCAAATTCTAGGATATAGTTGTTGTGTCGATATTACAAACAGTAGTTTTATTATTTAAAGTATGCACGTTAAAAAGTCTGTGAGTAATAAAAATATAATCAGCAGGAAAAAACAGTACCAGTTGCCACTATTGTTTATTATTATTAATGCAATTCATATTGTATGAGAATTAAAATCAGACGCATATACACTACATTTCGTTTGTATTTGCCTATTCCTTAACCTTAAAGGGATTTGTAAAGAATTAAAGATGTTGCTAAATGTTGTAAAAGTTCTAAGACAATAAGAAATAACATTAAGGGAATAAGGATTGAAATCTATTTAAACTATTTCAAATAAAAAAATCGTTCACTCAATTGGTAGATATTTCCGAACGGTAGTGTACATAAGCCTACATAAAATTTTACAATAGGTAGTACTATAGTATGTTCCAATTTTTTGCGAACTAACCTTTTGCCATGTAGGAATTTACAAGCATACCTATTTTTTGCATAAAGATATCAAAAGTAGTACCCTTTATGTCCAAAAATGGCTAAAAGAATATAATAATAATGAACCAATCGAGTCAACCTTATATGAGAAAACACATGCAAATTTTAGAAATGCTGTAAGTGAGGTTAGATACTATTGAATATTTTCTTTTTCTAGAGGTAAGAGATTCGTCTATTACGTAGTTTACGCCTTGGGTTACTATGCTTGTTAGTTTTATTTTTCCTGAAGAAAATATTTCATAACTAACATATTTTTCCGCACGACACATTTGTCGATGTCAAGATAGACGGGCACCTACTTCGAAAATCATCAAAATTCCATGCTTGTGCATCTCTGTATATTTGCAAGAATTTTATTGCCGTGTTGCCATCCGTTTCCATTCTCAAGCAAGTTAATATCTCTACGGGAATTCCTGAACTGCGTGAAGTTGGCACCCCCATATAAGAATTTCGAGAAAAAAACTATTGCATAATTTTGTCCAAGTTATGCCCATTTTTGCTCAATAATTGTTTTATTTTGCCCAGCCCCCCTTAACTCGTAAGTCAAAAGCCGGATTTCTATGGTGTAGCACCCCCATAAGCGATTGCAATAAAATAAAGGAGGCCATAATTTTGCCCAACCTTATTTTTTACATAAACCAGATCTTCACGAATGCAGGGTTCTAAACGCATCACACACATTCAACGCATTACACACGTCTTAAACAATATCTGATCTTGGGATTAACTTTTGACTCACTATCTAACAATTCTAAACCTCATAGAGGTCATCTAAAGGGTTTTCAAGTTTTGCCCAACCTTATTTCTCAACTTAAACCCGGTGACACATTCATAAATGTAAAGTTCAATATCTCGGATTCTGCTTGAAAGTCGTAGAAGTAATTCTGAACGTGGGTAAAACTTTAGACTCACTAACTAACAATTCTAAACATTGTAGAGGGCATTCAAAGGGTTTTCAAGTTTTGCCCAACCTTATTTCTTAACTTAAACCCGGTGACACATTCATAAATTTAAAGTTCAATATCACTAATTCTGTCTGAACGTCGTAGAAGTAATTTTTATTTTGGGCAAAACTTTAGACTCACTAATTATCAATTCTCAACTAAAAATGTTTGACTCATTAACAATTCTAAACCTTATAGAGGTCATTCGAAGGGTTTTCAAGTTTTCTCAACTTTATTTCTCAACTCAATCTGGTTCAGTTTTAGAGGTTCAAGAATAACAGTAAGCTTGGGTAAACTTTAGAAATGTTTAAAATCCACTTCTGGAGATCTATAGGCGCTTACTACAGCTATATGTTGAAGATTCCTATAGTCAATATTTACTACTTTGGAAAATGAAATGAGTACAATTGTATAAAAGATTATATTTCTATAATAAGGTAGATAGTAACATTTCAATGTTATGGACAAAGTATATTAAAAATATACCGTCACCGGGTTTAGATCAAGAAATAAGGTTGGGCAAAACTTGAAAACCCTTTGAATGACCTCTACAAGGTTTAGAATTGTTAGTGAGTCTAAAGTCTTGCCCAAGATCAGAGTTACTTCTACGACTTTCAGACAAAATTAGAGATATTGAACTTTACATTTAAGAATGAATCACCGTGTTCAGATCAAGAAATAAGGTTGGGCAAAACTTGAAAACCCTTTGAATGACCTCTATAAAGTTTAGAATTGTTAGTGAGTCTAGAGTTTTGCCCAAAAACAGTATTTCTTCTACAACTTTCAGCTAAAACCCGAGATATTGAACTTTACATTTAAGAATGAGTCACCGAGTTTAGATCAAGAAATAAGGTTGGGCAAAACTTGAAAATCCTTTGAATGCCCTCTACAAGGTTTAGAATTGTTAGTTGGTGAGACTAAAGTTTTGCCCACGATCAGAATTACTTCTACGACTTTCAAACAGAATCCGAGATATTGAACTTTACATTTATGAATGAGTCACCGTGTTTAGATCAAGAAATAAGGTTAGGCAAAACTTGATAACCCTTTGAATGACCTCTACAAGGTTTAGAATTGTAAGTTAGAGATATTGAACTTTACATTTATGAATGTGTCACACCGGGTTTAAGTTAAGAAATAAGGTTGGGCAAAACTTGAAAACCCTTTAGATGACCTCTATGAGGTTTAGAATTGTTAGATAGTGAGTCAAAAGTTAATCCCAAGATCAGATATTGTTTAAGACGTGTGTAATGCGTTATATATATATCCTGTGATGCGTTTAAAACCCTGCATTCGTGAAGATCTGGTTTGGTTTATGTAAAAAAAATAAGGTTGGGCAAAATTATGACCTACTTTATTTTATTGCAATCGCTTATGGGGGTGCTACACCATAGAAATTCGGCTTTTGACTCACGAGTTAAGGGGGGCTGGGCAAGATAAAACAACTATTGGTCAAAACTGGGCATAACTTGGGCAAAATCATGGCCTACTTTATTTTATCGCAATCGCTTATGGGGGTGCCACACCATAGAAATTCGGGTTTTGACTCAGCGTTAAGGGGGGGGGCTGGGCAAAATAAAACAACTATTGGTCAAAACTGGGCATAACTTGGGCAAAATTATGCAATAGCTTTTTTCTCGAAATTCTTATATGGGGGTGCCAACTTCACGCAGGTGGATTCCTGAACCAAAACACAGAACTTTATATTGTGTACACTGTTCAATAACGGACTTTTAAAATTTCGACTTTGCCACACAAGCCGCTGCTGCGGTTGAAGAGAAAACAAGAAAGTGACTATCATATTGCGACTTACATATTACTCTGTTTAATGTGGATGTTAAATAGGTGAAATAACAAAATACTCAACTTGCTTAACTACATTTAAATAAAATAACTAATTAAATTAAATAAATAATTAAATAGAAACCTTATTTTCCATAGACTCTCTCAGGCGGATCGCTTTAATGGTTTAGTATATAGTTATAATTATGAGAAAAACAATAGAAAAGCACATACAAAAATAAATCTCCAAAGTAATTACAACACATCTTTAACATAACAATGAACAACAACAAAATAACGATCGATGACAGAAAAATAGATTTTTTAATGCGAATTACAAAGATTGGAATATCTCCTACTAATAAATCTTTTAATAGAAATTAAATGCAAAGGAAGATTCTGACTACAAAATTCTTCTTTTTAATTCTTTTATTAACTTTAATCCCAAAACAGTTGAATTTTTCTTATTTGGAAATTTTTCTAACAAATATCTAATTTTCTTTAACTATAAAAAAATTATTTATTTGAATTTTAAGGATTACAATTTGTTTATAATTATTTAATTTATTTTGGTATCATAAATTTCTTTAACTAATAATATAACTAATTGCTATGAAGAAATCACATTTCTATTTATTAAGATTGCAATCCTTTCCTCTTTTGAAAAATTGGCAAAACAATAATATTAATTTTATTTTTGAAATCCTAATGTGTCAGCTGGGCTGCTTTCATTAATCTTAGCAAAGAATTCAAGAAATTGCGCCAATGACCTTTTATAATTATTTCCAAATAAAAGGGTTTTTACTAATTGGAATTCTAAATCCATATAATTCTTCTACATTAGTTGTAAGTAAATTAATTTTTATTGAAGTTCAAATCCATTTATAATCCAGTCAAGTTTTTCTTTCTAATAATATTTCTATCGAAGAATAAATTAAGCACTTGCTTAGCTTGAAGCACTTGTTAATTAAACACTTTGCTTTACATTTTTTTAAAATTTTAACACTGACGTTTCTCAAAAATTGCGCTAACCTCAAATATTTAACATTGATTTGTTTACATTTTATCTAAGACATTTTTTGTGTTTTCCAAAAGGTTGTGTACTCCTTGAAAGATGAAATTGTAAGAAAATTTGTTACAAAAATGGCTGACTATTTATATGATTTGGATAAAATAATTGCCTTCTATACAAATCTTGAACAAAACAAAAGACTGTTGGCATTACATGAATACAACAACCCGATTCTTTTTTATAAATTTTAATTAATGCAAAAACTAACTAAACAGTTCTGTAGAAAATTAAATCCCGAATTCAATGATATCGAATACTTGAGTCATAAAATAAAATTAAGTAACTATTGACTTATTACCTGAAAACCCCTTTTCACGCTTTTCTATCTAAATAATAAATCGCCGGTTTGTTTAATTAACAGTACCTATTGAGCAGTGACAACCTTAATCAAATGGAATGTTGCCAAAAAAGAATTATCCTGATAATAGTTTGTGATTGTTAGTTGGTGTTTAGATTTGGTATTTTGCGTGGAATTGCAAGCAATGCCGTAGGTAGGAGGATTGAAGGTACATTATCCGGACATAAGCTATATATAAACAGTCTAAACCGTAACAGAATGTCTAGGTAACTGTTAGTAATTAAGTGTTAAATTATAGTCACAGGGTATAGTGAGATAGAGGTTATTTAGTCAGGGTATTTTAATTATCCTCTAAGACGCAAACAAGAAAGTCAGAATATTAAACTTTATTATTGTTATATTTATTATTTGCTCTCTGATGAAACTTGAGACAAACCGCTTTGGAACCAAACCACTCGTTCTAATTAATTAACTCTTCAGATTTACTCTAACTGTAATAAAATTTCTAGCATAACTTAAATTAGTCTCGTGTGCGCGCCAAGTAGGATCCTTAAGTGGGATAATAGCATTAAGGTGGAATGCACTGCAGTGATTACACATTTTTAGATTACTATAAAGACAAAAATTTTGAAATGGGAAGTAATTACTCAAACTTTGTCGTAATAATAATAATTACTATATTATAGCATTAAGGGATTAATTCTGTATTTTCAAGATAAACAAAACCAACACACAAGTGGATTTACTTCATATCTTTCTTACCTTATTCTAAATAAATAATAAAAGCGATTGCTGCTTTAATAGCTTTTGTTTTCCACGGAAGCCATTACGAATAAAGTAAATTTGATTACAGATGAACTTCTAAGTAAGGATCTTATCAAAGACACTCACGCACAATAATATTCATTCATACAACCGACCGACAAAGCTACTTCCTGCACCTCTACACCTCTTACTATACACCACCGACAACTGAGCCAACTTTATAAGCTCAGCACACATTCAACCTCATAATATATTCTATTATGTGAAATCCTTTTAACATGCATTTATCTAAGTCTCTCCTAACAGTAATTACCTCGTCTATTCAGCTATGCATTAAGTTTCCAGTATCACCAACATTCGCGATGACTAAAGTGACGGGCGGCACATCACTTGCTTACTAATTATAATTAACATTTCAATTTAAATTAATGAGTACCTATAAAATTTAGTTAAACAGAATTTAACAAGAGTCTTTAGATTTTTATTCAAATAATGGATATAAATAATCATTATGGAAATAATGATTTCATGTAAATGTCATTTTCAGAATTCTTATATTGTTTAGTACAATTTAAAATCATATTTATTGTTAGAATAGAAATTAAATCATATTTTGCATCACAATGTACAAGCTGTCAAAAATAAAGATCTGGGCTCTCTAATTAATATGCGTCAGTTAAAAATGTTATATACCATTCAATACTATTTAATGCATAAAATTTATAAGGGCCACTCATTTACTAAGTATTCGCTTTCCGGATTCTGCCTTCTAACAATTATGTAATTATAGAGCAGGAGCCGACAGCTTGCAAGCCGCCCAGTGGTTACATGCGGACCGTCAATTGATTTAAACTAATTACCACCGCATTATTCTTACTTAAGCTGGCTCAGTGTCACTAGAAAAAGTAAACATTTTAAGATTCAAGCTGCGGTGCCTAAGTAAACGCAATTCCTTAGCTTTTTATATCTACAGCACCCCTAGTTAATATTACCGCAGTTAACGTTTATTCCACACAAAATATTCAATACTAGCTTTTAAGCCTGCGCTACACTAGTTCCGAATATTTCGAATACAAATTAAAGTTTATATCCTTATCGATTAAAGGTACCCACTGCCTACCCGCTGTAATGGGATTCAATTTATTTTAAAGATATCGTATAGTTATCTTTATTGAAGGGTAAAGTATGGTCGGTACGCGTTATTTAACAATCACCCCCAAACTTACCCCTCCCCCCGATTTGGACTACTTACCTTACAACCACCCACGGAATTGACCCACATATTCCCCGAACTTACACCCACTCTTCGAATTCACTTCCATCCGACTTCCCCGCCCACCCAACTTTTTGATATGCCAGCAAGATAATTATTTTTTTTCAACCCGAAAACAAACATAAACCATAAAGATTTTTGTGTAATAACAATACTTTAGATTTTCAAAAAATGTCACACACATCAAAATACAGATAATTCAAAGATTATCTGTAAATTATGCGTAATTTATAAGCAGCTACCAAAATTGGTGTGCAGAACCCTTACCTAAGAAAACTACCCTCTTATACAAATGTAGGCAAACGAGTAATCAGAATAAAAAACTGAAAACTGTCCATTTATGAAGCAAATACGGATATACCGGGATATACGTGTAATTCAACACATAGCCAGCAATTTCTGAAAAGCAGCCTTCACTTCCAGAAACCTACCCAGAAAATCAACATCACTAGAAAATAGAATAACTAAAAAATCGTGTTCCTTTATGAAGCAAAATGTAAATCTACTTATGTGTAATTAAAGCATAAACAGGTGGATTTTGTGCAGCAACCCTTACTTAAGAAACCTACCCTTCATACAAAAATATCGGTATGACCATAACCACAATAAAAAAAATGGAAAAACTCGATTCCTTTATAAAGCAAAGGGCACTGCAATTTATGTGTAATTCATAGGATGATGTGCTGATTTTTGTGTAACAACCCTTACTTCAGAATCCTACTGAAATATTGGCATAATCACATAAAGAAATTGAAGAACTCTGTTCCTTTATTTATTCATAGACCTTTATAGATTCATAGGGTACATCTCCTATATCAACCTATGGAGGGTATCTCTTGAAGTAAGAATGGCTGTACAAAAACAGTTATAAATCAGTTATGCTATAAATAACCCACATAAATCACAGGTGTATTTTGATTAATAAATGATCAAAAATAATAGTTTTAGTAGAGTCAATTTTTGCAAAAAGCATACCTAAGTTCTTATTTTTTACTATCTAAAGATAAGAGACTTGACATCTTTTGTAATGCCTTCAGTACTGGACCAATATAAAATGTTATATGTTTAAAATGGGGGCACGCCCCCTCGGGGGGTTGAAACCCCCATTTTGTACCCCTAATTTAATAACGCAACCAAATTGAGCGACATTTATGTTGGGAGGGTTCTTGGAGTCGCTGATTATGAATCCAATGAGAAAATTAAAAAATTCAAAATGGCGGACCCAAAATGGCGGTCCTAAAATAACGGCATTTGAGATTGAGAATGCGATTTACGCCGTTTCTATTGATTTTAGAGAAAAACTCAAAGAGTCAAAAAGTGTTTAAAATGTGATTTTGCAAAGGAATACACTATTTTGATTACCTTAATATGTAACCCTTTCGCTCTGCCCTAGTAGTAGGGGCAATTTTTGCATTAAGGTCTTATTTTCTACTATCTAAATATAGAAACTTGAAATCTTTGGTAATGCCTTCAGTACTGGACCAATAGAAAATGTAATATGTTTAAAATGGGGGCACGCCCTTTCGGGGGGTTGAAACCCCCATTTTACACTCCCAATTTAATAACTCGGGAAGTGTTCTATCAACTTGAGCGAAATTTATATTGGGGGAGTTTTCGGGGTTTCTGATTATGAATTCAATAAGAAAATTAAGAAATACAAAATGGCGGAACCAAAATGGCGGTTTTTGGGATTGGAAATGCGATTTACGCCGTTTCTATTGATTTAGAGAAAAATGCAAAGAGTCAGAAAGTGTTTAGAATGTTATTCTGCATGGGAATACGTAATTCCGGTTACCTTATTATGCAACCTCTTCACTGAGAAGCCAACTAGGGGAGAGTGAAGGGGGTTACATAATAAGGTAACCAAAATAGTGTATTCCTATGCAAGATCACATTCTAAACACTTTTTGACTCTTTGAATTTTTCTCTAAAATCAATAAAAACGACATAAATCGCATTTCCAATCCCAAAGACCGCCATTTTGGGTCCGCCATTTTGTATTTCCTAATTTTCTCATTGAGATCATAATCAGGAACCCCAAAAATATCCCAACATGAATTTGCCTCAAGTTGATGGAAAACTTCCCGAGTTATTAAATTGGGAGTGTAAAATGGGGGTTTCAACCCCCCGAGGGGGTTTCAACATTTTAAACATATTACATTTTATGTTGATCCAGTACTGAAGGCATTACAAAAGATTTCAAGTCTCTATCTTTAGATAGTAAAAAATAAGACCTTAATGCAGAAATTGACTATACTACTATACACTGTCCAGCCAACAGAAATAGTTAAGCCACTCCCCCACAAATGTATGTTTGCGTAGACCAATGGGAGTAAAGCCAGTTTCACACGGTACAAATTAATAAAAGCGCACCAAGTTTTCATTTACTATACTTTTCTCGTTCTAAATAAATGATAACAATATTCTCTGTTTTTATAAAAAGTAAAAATTGATGAGGAAAATCATAAAATAAACTAACTGTCAGATAAGTTTAGTCTTGAAGTAATTAATTAGACACCGAATTAGTAAACCTGGAAAAATACTCGCTTGCAACAGTACTTAATTTGGTCAAACAAAGCAGCTATAATTAAGCTGCTTATGCTTTTGCATAGTTTCTAATAGATTTAAGGTGCCTCCCTGCTAATATGAATATGTGGTGTATAATAAGAATAATAATACTAACGTATAAGTATAAACTGCATAATTTCCGTTGAATCATACTCAGCATTAATCATAAAATTATTTTAAAACATTATTTCAAAGAATACTATACAAATTGTCACATTAAAAATTATAATATGTATAAGACTAATTAATTGTATTGTATAAATGTTAATTGAAATTAACATTGCCAAACAGCCTTGGTAGCGAATTGTCTAGCGTGCTGGCATTTCACCCAAGCGGCCAGGTTCGACTCCTGGTACTGGCAGCTCTGGTTAAGGTTTTCTGCAGTTTTCCTTAGCTGTGAAACAAATGTGGGATTTGCGCTGTTCCATCAGTCCGCTGCAGTCACACTTTGGGCCTGCGTAATGATAATAATCGCCCCCTCCCTCCCGCACAAACTTCATAGCTTCTGGGGCCTGGTTCACAGGTGAAGGGTTGTAGAAATTATTATTATTAAACCGCCGAGGTAAATACATACTTGTGCGTCGCATAGGGCAGTTTTATTTTTAACGACAGCCACCAAAAGATGATTACGTGGTTGTCTATACCAACTGCTTAACATGCTCTTCTGACAGCACTGCAAAGTGTACTGAGGCTTTATCAACGAGAAAAATCTTCTCACCTGTTCTGGGGATCCGTCTGATTAAGAGCTGGCCTCTACCGGGCGGTAGAGTGTAATTCGGGCGAAAGAATACTCATTCCCCACACAAATGATTGGAATATGAGGGCTGCGATGCCAATTAGAAGGAAAGTTTCCCTTCAGTGTATTTTTTCTTTTAAGTAGATGATAACAATCTGCTTTTAACAAATGATTTTAACAATTATTTTCATCTGTTAAAAAAATTAAAAATTAAACAAGAAAATAACAATAATAAATTAATCAGACTGTAAATCAGATTCAGATAAAGAAGAGTCGTCCCCCACACTAATGACCAATGGTTCCACTATTAGGTCCATAGCAATGTCAAGCTGCCATAGTTTTTCTTCTTCGCCTTGAGCATGACTAATAGCATTCTTCCAATTTTCGGCAGAAACATTTTTGACTGCTTGGTCAAATAGCGGGCGAAGGTCTTTCATTTTGAAAGTAGTATTGTTTCGCGCTACTTCCCCTTTTATTTGACCCCATATCAATTCAATAGGATTGAATTCGCAATGATATGGGGGCAATCGCAAAACCATAACATTCTGTTCATTTGCCATCTCATCGACCACATAATTTGGCGTAACGGCAGCCTGTCGTACAAGATCCAGGAGTTCGGCTTTTACCATGTCTGGTTCATAGGTAATTGACTTACTTGTCAACCAGGATTGTATGTCGGTTTTTTTTGTGCTAGTATTTGGCAATTTCTCCGTTTTTCGGCTGTGATAGGAAGCGTTGTCCATAACAACTACAGAATGCCTTTCCAAGCGTCCCAGAACTTTTGTAAACCAGTTTTCGAAAACTTCACCTGTCATTTCTTCGTGATAATCTCCGGTTTTCTTAGATTCGAAGCATAATAAACCATCTTCAACAAAACCGTCCTCGGATCCTATATGGAGGACTATAAGACGACTTCCCTTGCCAGATAGATCTTTTAAGCCAGTCGTTAGTCCTTGTAAGAAAGCTTGCCGCGGAGTCAGGATTGTCGAGTCCTTCCATACTTTATGTACAGTATGACCAGCATATTCACCCACGTCTCATCTAAGAAGTACAATTTCTTGCCTTCTTCCCGGTACTTTCTGATCTGTAGCAGAAAACGTCGTCTCCAGGCGATAATTTCATCTTTTTCCCGTAGGACACTATTGCGCGACCTTTTCGAAAACCTATATAGCCAAACCCAATTCGATTACAACATGTAGAAATAAAAAGTTTATTTTTTCACCGAAAGCCAATTTCTTTTAACAATTTCCATAAAGTACTCCGTTTCAGTTGCGGTAAGCCATCGTTGTCGTGAACAGCCGTTAATATTTTGTTTAGAGTAGGTGGTTCATTTCTTTCAAAAAAGGAATGAACTAAACGTCTAAGAGCACTTTTAGTTCCCTCATCAATGTTGTCTAAAATTACTCTTTGTAGTACACTTTCGGTGGATTCAGCTCGTGTGTTTCCTTGTATTCACGGATAATCTTGAACACACTAGAGACGCTCACGCCTAAATGAATATGTATAATTTATATATTTTTTCTTTTTAAATAAATGGTGTTGATCTTCTTTTAATAAATGATTATTAAAATAATTTAAATATGTTGCTATAAAAAGTAAAAATTGATTGCCAAGTTATAAAATAAAGTAATAATTAGATAATGTAATTAGGCAACTTTTTTTCGCATGCTTGTGATACGGGTTTTATAAAACCGACCAATAAAAAAGCTCGCCTCAAATATGCCGCACTTTTGTAGGGCGTGGCTTAACTATTTCTGTTGGCTGGACAGTCTATAGGGCAGACCGAAGGGGTTCATAATAAGGTAATCAAAATAGTGTATTCCACTGCAAAATCAGATTTTAAGCACTTTTTGACGCTTTTAGTTTTTCTCTAAAATCAATAGAAACGGCGTAAATCGCATTCTCAATCTCAAATGCCGTTATTTTATGACCGCCATTTTGGGTCCGCCATTTTGAATTTTTCAATTTTCTCATTGGATTGATAATCAGCGACTCCAAGAACCCTCCTAATATAAATTTCGCTCAATTTGGCTGCGTTATTAAATTAGGGGTACAAAATGGGGGTTTCAACCCCCCGAGGGGGCGTGCCCCCCTTTTAAACATATAACATTTTATATTGGTCCAGTACTGAAGGCATTACAAAAGATTTCAAGTCTCTATCTAGTAAAAAATAAGAACCTAATGCAAAAATTGACTCTACTATTTCTTACTCTGATAGTACCTAGATCTATTAGTGCCGCGGCACAATATTTGCTATTTATGTTATGAATTACACATAAATTTAAGTGCTTTTTGCTCTATAAAGAAATAGGTGAGTTACTGAAGTAAGGGTAGTTACAGAAAGTCAGCGATTTGCCCTATAAATTAGACATAAACTAAAGTGTCTTTTGCTGTATAAAGGAATAGTTTTTTACTGTGATTATACCCATATTTCAAAAATGAGCAATTTGCCATTTAAATTAGACATAAACTAAAGTGTCTTTTGCTGTATAAAGGAACAGAGTTTTTTACTGTGATTATACCGATATTTAAGTACGGAGAATGGGTTTCCGAAGTAAGGGTAGTTACACAAAAATTAGCAATTTGCGATTTAAATTAGACATAAACTAAAGTGTCTTTTGCTGTATAAAGGAATAGTTTTTTATTGTGATTATACCGATATTTCAGTACGGAGAATGGGTTTCCGAAGTAAGGGTAGTTACACAAAAATGAGCAATTTGCCATTTAAATTAGACATAAACTAAAGTGTCTTTTGCTGTATAAAGGAATACAGTTTTTTACTGTGATTATACCGATATTTAAGTACGGAGAATGGGTTTCCGAAGTAAGGGTCGTTACACAAAAATTAGCAATTTGCCATTTAAATTAGACATAAACTAAAGTGTCTTTTGCTGTATAAAGGAATAGTTTTTTATTGTGATTATACCGATATTTCAGTACGGAGAATGGGTTTCCGAAGTAAGGGTAGTTACACAAAAATGAGCAATTTGCCATTTAAATTAGACATAAACTAAAGTGTCTTTTGCTGTATAAAGGAACAGAGTTTTTTACTGTGATTATACCGATATTTAAGTACGGAGAATGGGTTTCCGAAGTAAGGGTAGTTACACAAAAATTAGCAATTTGCGATTTAAATTAGACATAAACTAAAGTGTCTTTTGCTGTATAAAGGAATAGTTTTTTACTGTGATTATACCGATATTTCAAAAATGAGCAATTTGCCATTTAAATTAGACATAAACTAAAGTGTATTTTGCTGTATAAAGGAATACAGTTTTTTACTGTGATTATACCGATATTTAAGTACGGAGAATGGGTTTCCGAAGTAAGGGTAGTTACACAAAAATTAGCAATTTGCGATTTAAATTAGACATAAACTAAAGTGTCTTTTGCTGTATAAAGGAATAGTTTTTTATTGTGATTATACCGATATTTCAGTACGGAGAATGGGTTTCCGAAGTAAGGGTAGTTACACAAAAATGAGCAATTTGCCATTTAAATTAGACATAAACTAAAGTGTCTTTTGCTGTATAAAGGAATACAGTTTTTTACTGTGATTATACCGATATTTAAGTACGGAGAATGGGTTTCCGAAGTAAGGGTCGTTACACAAAAATTAGCAATTTGCCATTTAAATTAGACATAAACTAAAGTGTCTTTTGCTGTATAAAGGAATAGTTTTTTATTGTGATTATACCGATATTTCAGTACGGAGAATGGGTTTCCGAAGTAAGGGTAGTTACACAAAAATTAGCAATTTGCGATTTAAATTAGACATAAACTAAAGTGTCTTTTGCTGTATAAAGGAATAGTTTTTTACTGTGATTATACCGATATTTCAAAAATGAGCAATTTGCCATTTAAATTAGACATAAACTAAAGTGTATTTTGCTGTATAAAGGAATACAGTTTTTTACTGTGATTATACCGATATTTAAGTACGGAGAATGGGTTTCCGAAGTAAGGGTAGTTACACAAAAATTAGCAATTTGCGATTTAAATTAGACATAAACTAAAGTGTCTTTTGCTGTATAAAGGAATAGTTTTTTATTGTGATTATACCGATATTTCAGTACGGAGAATGGGTTTCCGAAGTAAGGGTAGTTACACAAAAATGAGCAATTTGCCATTTAAATTAGACATAAACTAAAGTGTCTTTTGCTGTATAAAGGAATACAGTTTTTTTACTGTGATTATACCGATATTTAAGTACGGAGAATGGGTTTCCGAAGTAAGGGTCGTTACACAAAAATTAGCAATTTGCCATTTAAATTAGACATAAACTAAAGTGTCTTTTGCTGTATAAAGGAATAGTTTTTTATTGTGATTATACCGATATTTCAGTACGGAGAATGGGTTTCCGAAGTAAGGGTAGTTACACAAAAATGAGCAATTTGCCATTTAAATTAGACATAAACTAAAGTGTCTTTTGCTGTATAAAGGAATCCAGTTTTTTACTGTGATTATACCGATATTTAAGTACGGAGAATGGGTTTCCGAAGTAAGGGTAGTTACACAAAAATTAGCAATTTGCCATTTAAATTAGACATAAACTAAAGTGTCCTTTGCTGTATAAAGGAATAGTTTTTTTACTGTGATTATACCGATATTTCAGTACGGAGAATGGGTTTCCGAAGTAAGGGTAGTTACACAAAAATTAGCAATTTGCCATTTAAATTAGACATAAACTAAAGTGTCCTTTGCTGTATAAAGGAATAGTTTTTTACTGTGATTATACCGATATTTAAGTACGGAGAATGGGTTTCCGAAGTAAGGGTAGTTACACAAAAATTAGCAATTTGCCATTTAAATTAGACATAAACTAAAGTGTCTTTTGCGGTATAAAGGAATACAGTTTTTTACTGTGATTATACCGATATTTAAGTACGGAGAATGGGTTACCGAAGTAAGGGTAGTTACACAAAAATTAGCAATTTGCCATTTAAATTAGACATAAACTAAAGTGTCTTTTGCTGTATAAAGGAATAGTTTTTTACTGTGATTATACCGATATTTCAGTACGGAGAATGGGTTTCCGAAGTAATGGTAGTTACACAAAAATGAGCAATTTGCCATTTAAATTAGACATAAACTAAAGTGTCTTTTGCGGTATAAAGGAATACAGTTTTTTTACTGTGATTATACCGATATTTAAGTACGGAGAATGGGTTTCCGAAGTAAGGGTAGTTACACAAAAATTAGCAATTTGCCATTTAAATTAGACATAAACTAAAGTGTCTTTTGCGGTATAAAGGAATACAGTTTTTTACTGTGATTATACCGATATTTAAGTACGGAGAATGGGTTTCCGAAGTAAGGGTAGTTACACAAAAATTAGCAATTTGCCATTTAAATTAGACATAAACTAAAGTGTCTTTTGCTGTATAAAGGAATAGTTTTTTACTGTGATTATACCGATATTTCAGTACGGAGAATGGGTTTCCGAAGTAATGGTAGTTACACAAAAATGAGCAATTTGCCATTTAAATTAGACATAAACTAAAGTGTCTTTTGCGGTATAAAGGAATACAGTTTTTTACTGTGATTATACCGATATTTAAGTACGGAGAATGGGTTTCCGAAGTAAGGGTAGTTACACAAAAATTAGCAATTTGCCATTTAAATTAGACATAAACTAAAGTGTCTTTTGCGGTATAAAGGAATACAGTTTTTTACTGTGATTATACCGATATTTAAGTACGGAGAATGGGTTTCCGAAGTAAGGGTAGTTACACAAAAATTAGCAATTTGCCATTTAAATTAGACATAAACTAAAGTGTCTTTTGCTGTATAAAGGAATAGTTTTTTACTGTGATTATACCGATATTTCAGTACGGAGAATGGGTTTCCGAAGTAATGGTAGTTACACAAAAATGAGCAATTTGCCATTTAAATTAGACATAAACTAAAGTGTCTTTTGCGGTATAAAGGAATACAGTTTTTTACTGTGATTATACCGATATTTAAGTACGGAGAATGGGTTTCCGAAGTAAGGGTAGTTACACAAAAATGAGCAATTTGCCATTTAAATTAGACATAAACTAAAGTGTCTTTTGCTGTATAAAGGAATAGTTTTTTACTGTGATTATACCGATATTTCAGTACGGAGAATGGGTTTCCGAAGTAAGGGTAGTTACACAAAAATTAGCAATTTGCCATTTAAATTAGACATAAACTAAAGTGTCTTTTGCGGTATAAAGGAATACAGTTTTTTACTGTGATTATACCGATATTTAAGTACGGAGAATGGGTTTCCGAAGTAAGGGTAGTTACACAAAAATTAGCAATTTGCCATTTAAATTAGACATAAACTAAAGTGTCTTTTGCGGTATAAAGGAATACAGTTTTTTACTGTGATTATACCGATATTTAAGTACGGAGAATGGGTTACCGAAGTAAGGGTAGTTACACAAAAATTAGCAATTTGCCATTTAAATTAGACATAAACTAAAGTGTCTTTTGCTGTATAAAGGAATAGTTTTTTACTGTGATTATACCGATATTTCAGTACGGAGAATGGGTTTCCGAAGTAATGGTAGTTACACAAAAATGAGCAATTTGCCATTTAAATTAGACATAAACTAAAGTGTCTTTTGCGGTATAAAGGAATACAGTTTTTTACTGTGATTATACCGATATTTAAGTACGGAGAATGGGTTTCCGAAGTAAGGGTAGTTACACAAAAATTAGCAATTTGCCATTTAAATTAGACATAAACTAAAGTGTCTTTTGCTGTATAAAGGAATAGTTTTTTACTGTGATTATACCGATATTTCAGTACGGAGAATGGGTTTCCGAAGTAAGGGTAGTTACACAAAAATGAGCAATTTGCCATTTAAATTAGACATAAACTAAAGTGTCTTTTGCGGTATAAAGGAATACAGTTTTTTACTGTGATTATACCGATATTTAAGTACGGAGAATGGGTTTCCGAAGTAAGGGTAGTTACACAAAAATTAGCAATTTGCCATTTAAATTAGACATAAACTAAAGTGTCTTTTGCGGTATAAAGGAATACAGTTTTTTACTGTGATTATACCGATATTTAAGTACGGAGAATGGGTTACCGAAGTAAGGGTAGTTACACAAAAATTAGCAATTTGCCATTTAAATTAGACATAAACTAAAGTGTCTTTTGCTGTATAAAGGAATAGTTTTTTACTGTGATTATACCGATATTTCAGTACGGAGAATGGGTTTCCGAAGTAATGGTAGTTACACAAAAATGAGCAATTTGCCATTTAAATTAGACATAAACTAAAGTGTCTTTTGCGGTATAAAGGAATACAGTTTTTTACTGTGATTATACCGATATTTAAGTACGGAGAATGGGTTTCCGAAGTAAGGGTAGTTACACAAAAATTAGCAATTTGCCATTTAAATTATACATAAACTAAAGTGTCTTTTGCGGTATAAAGGAATACAGTTTTTTACTGTGATTATACCGATATTTAAGTACGGAGAATGGGTTTCCGAAGTAAGGGTAGTTACACAAAAATTAGCAATTTGCCATTTAAATTAGACATAAACTAAAGTGTCCTTTGCTGTATAAAGGAATAGTTTTTTACTGTGATTATACCGATATTTCAGTACGGAGAATGGGTTTCCGAAGTAATGGTAGTTACACAAAAATGAGCAATTTGCCATTTAAATTAGACATAAACTAAAGTGTCTTTTGCGGTATAAAGGAATACAGTTTTTTACTGTGATTATACCGATATTTAAGTACGGAGAATGGGTTTCCGAAGTAAGGGTAGTTACACAAAAATTAGCAATTTGCCATTTAAATTAGACATAAACTAAAGTGTCTTTTGCGGTATAAAGGAATACAGTTTTTTACTGTGATTATACCGATATTTAAGTACGGAGAATGGGTTTCCGAAGTAAGGGTAGTTACACAAAAATTAGCAATTTGCCATTTAAATTAGACATAAACTAAAGTGTCTTTTGCTGTATAAAGGAATAGTTTTTTACTGTGATTATACCGATATTTCAGTACGGAGAATGGGTTTCCGAAGTAATGGAAGTTACACAAAAATGAGCAATTTGCCATTTAAATTAGACATAAACTAAAGTGTCTTTTGCTGTATAAAGGAATACAGTTTTTTACTGTGATTATACCGATATTTCAGTACGGAGAATGGGTTTCCGAAGTAAGGGTAGTTACACAAAAATGAGCAATTTGCCATTTAAATTAGACATAAACTAAAGTGTCTTTTGCTGTATAAAGGAATACAGTTTTTTACTGTGATTATACCGATATTTAAGTACGGAGAATGGGTTTCCGAAGTAAGGGTAGTTACACAAAAATTAGCAATTTGCGATTTAAATTAGACATAAACTAAAGTGTCTTTTGCTGTATAAAGGAATAGTTTTTTTATTGTGATTATACCGATATTTCAGTACGGAGAATGGGTTTCCGAAGTAAGGGTAGTTACACAAAAATTAGCAATTTGCCATTTAAATTAGACATAAACTAAAGTGTCTTTTGCTGTATAAAGGAATACAGTTTTTTACTGTGATTATACCGATATTTAAGTACGGAGAATGGGTTTCCGAAGTAAGGGGTAGTTACACAAAAATTAGCAATTTGCCATTTAAATTAGACATAAACTAAAGTGTCTTTTGCTGTATAAAGGAATAGTTTTTTACTGTGATTATACCGATATTTCAGTACGGAGAATGGGTTTCCGAAGTAATGGTAGTTACACAAAAATGAGCAATTTGCCATTTAAATTAGACATAAACTAAAGTGTCTTTTGCTGTATAAAGGAATACAGTTTTTTACTGTGATTATACCGATATTTCAGTACGGAGAATGGGTTTCCGAAGTAAGGGTAGTTACACAAAAATGAGCAATTTGCCATTTAAATTAGACATAAACTAAAGTGTCTTTTGCTGTATAAAGGAATACAGTTTTTTACTGTGATTATACCGATATTTAAGTACGGAGAATGGGTTTCCGAAGTAAGGGTAGTTACACAAAAATTAGCAATTTGCGATTTAAATTAGACATAAACTAAAGTGTCTTTTGCTGTATAAAGGAATAGTTTTTTATTGTGATTATACCGATATTTCAGTACGGAGAATGGGTTTCCGAAGTAATGGTAGTTACACAAAAATGAGCAATTTGCCATTTAAATTAGACATAAACTAAAGTGTCTTTTGCTGTATAAAGGAATACAGTTTTTTACTGTGATTATACCGATATTTAAGTACGGAGAATGGGTTTCCGAAGTAAGGGGTAGTTACACAAAAATTAGCAATTTGCCATTTAAATTAGACATAAACTAAAGTGTCTTTTGCTGTATAAAGGAATAGTTTTTTACTGTGATTATACCGATATTTCAGTACGGAGAATGGGTTTCCGAAGTAATGGTAGTTACACAAAAATGAGCAATTTGCCATTTAAATTAGACATAAACTAAAGTGTCTTTTGCGGTATAAAGGAATACAGTTTTTTACTGTGATTATACCGATATTTAAGTACGGAGAATGGGTTTCCGAAGTAAGGGTAGTTACACAAAAATTAGCAATTTGCCATTTAAATTAGACATAAACTAAAGTGTCTTTTGCGGTATAAAGGAATACAGTTTTTTACTGTGATTATACCGATATTTAAGTACGGAGAATGGGTTTCCGAAGTAAGGGTAGTTACACAAAAATTAGCAATTTGCCATTTAAATTAGACATAAACTAAAGTGTCTTTTGCTGTATAAAGGAATAGTTTTTTACTGTGATTATACCGATATTTCAGTACGGAGAATGGGTTTCCGAAGTAATGGTAGTTACACAAAAATGAGCAATTTGCCATTTAAATTAGACATAAACTAAAGTGTCTTTTGCGGTATAAAGGAATACAGTTTTTTACTGTGATTATACCGATATTTAAGTACGGAGAATGGGTTTCCGAAGTAAGGGTAGTTACACAAAAATTAGCAATTTGCCATTTAAATTAGACATAAACTAAAGTGTCTTTTGCGGTATAAAGGAATACAGTTTTTTACTGTGATTATACCGATATTTAAGTACGGAGAATGGGTTTCCGAAGTAAGGGTAGTTACACAAAAATTAGCAATTTGCCATTTAAATTAGACATAAACTAAAGTGTCTTTTGCTGTATAAAGGAATAGTTTTTTACTGTGATTATACCGATATTTCAGTACGGAGAATGGGTTTCCGAAGTAATGGTAGTTACACAAAAATGAGCAATTTGCCATTTAAATTAGACATAAACTAAAGTGTCTTTTGCGGTATAAAGGAATACAGTTTTTTACTGTGATTATACCGATATTTAAGTACGGAGAATGGGTTTCCGAAGTAAGGGTAGTTACACAAAAATTAGCAATTTGCCATTTAAATTAGACATAAACTAAAGTGTCTTTTGCTGTATAAAGGAATAGTTTTTTACTGTGATTATACCGATATTTCAGTACGGAGAATGGGTTTCCGAAGTAATGGTAGTTACACAAAAATGAGCAATTTGCCATTTAAATTAGACATAAACTAAAGTGTCTTTTGCTGTATAAAGGAATACAGTTTTTTACTGTGATTATACCGATATTTCAGTACGGAGAATGGGTTTCCGAAGTAAGGGTAGTTACACAAAAATGAGCAATTTGCCATTTAAATTAGACATAAACTAAAGTGTCTTTTGCTGTATAAAGGAATACAGTTTTTTACTGTGATTATACCGATATTTCAGTACGGAGAATGGGTTTCCGAAGTAAGGGTAGTTACACAAAAATTAGCAATTTGCGATTTAAATTAGACATAAACTAAAGTGTCTTTTGCTGTATAAAGGAATAGTTTTTTACTGTGATTATACCGATATTTCAAAAATGAGCAATTTGCCATTTAAATTAGACATAAACTAAAGTGTCTTTTGCTGTATAAAGGAATAGTTTTTTATTGTGATTATACCGATATTTCAGTACGGAGAATGGGTTTCCGAAGTAAGGGTAGTTACACAAAAATTAGCAATTTGCGATTTAAATTAGACATAAACTAAAGTGTCTTTTGCTGTATAAAGGAATAGTTTTTTACTGTGATTATACCGATATTTCAAAAATGAGCAATTTGCCATTTAAATTAGACATAAACTAAAGTGTATTTTGCTGTATAAAGGAATACAGTTTTTTACTGTGATTATACCGATATTTAAGTACGGAGAATGGGTTTCCGAAGTAAGGGTAGTTACACAAAAATTAGCAATTTGCGATTTAAATTAGACATAAACTAAAGTGTCTTTTGCTGTATAAAGGAATAGTTTTTTATTGTGATTATACCGATATTTCAGTACGGAGAATGGGTTTCCGAAGTAAGGGTAGTTACACAAAAATGAGCAATTTGCCATTTAAATTAGACATAAACTAAAGTGTCTTTTGCTGTATAAAGGAATACAGTTTTTTACTGTGATTATACCGATATTTAAGTACGGAGAATGGGTTTCCGAAGTAAGGGTCGTTACACAAAAATTAGCAATTTGCCATTTAAATTAGACATAAACTAAAGTGTCTTTTGCTGTATAAAGGAATAGTTTTTTATTGTGATTATACCGATATTTCAGTACGGAGAATGGGTTTCCGAAGTAAGGGTAGTTACACAAAAATGAGCAATTTGCCATTTAAATTAGACATAAACTAAAGTGTCTTTTGCTGTATAAAGGAATCCAGTTTTTTACTGTGATTATACCGATATTTAAGTACGGAGAATGGGTTTCCGAAGTAAGGGTAGTTACACAAAAATTAGCAATTTGCCATTTTAATTAGACATAAACTAAAGTGTCCTTTGCTGTATAAAGGAATAGTTTTTTACTGTGATTATACCGATATTTCAGTACGGAGAATGGGTTTCCGAAGTAAGGGTAGTTACACAAAAATTAGCAATTTGCCATTTAAATTAGACATAAACTAAAGTGTCCTTTGCTGTATAAAGGAATAGTTTTTTACTGTGATTATACCGATATTTAAGTACGGAGAATGGGTTTCCGAAGTAAGGGTAGTTACACAAAAATTAGCAATTTGCCATTTAAATTAGACATAAACTAAAGTGTCTTTTGCGGTATAAAGGAATACAGTTTTTTACTGTGATTATACCGATATTTAAGTACGGAGAATGGGTTACCGAAGTAAGGGTAGTTACACAAAAATTAGCAATTTGCCATTTAAATTAGACATAAACTAAAGTGTCTTTTGCTGTATAAAGGAATAGTTTTTTACTGTGATTATACCGATATTTCAGTACGGAGAATGGGTTTCCGAAGTAATGGTAGTTACACAAAAATGAGCAATTTGCCATTTAAATTAGACATAAACTAAAGTGTCTTTTGCGGTATAAAGGAATACAGTTTTTTACTGTGATTATACCGATATTTAAGTACGGAGAATGGGTTTCCGAAGTAAGGGTAGTTACACAAAAATTAGCAATTTGCCATTTAAATTAGACATAAACTAAAGTGTCTTTTGCGGTATAAAGGAATACAGTTTTTTACTGTGATTATACCGATATTTAAGTACGGAGAATGGGTTTCCGAAGTAAGGGTAGTTACACAAAAATTAGCAATTTGCCATTTAAATTAGACATAAACTAAAGTGTCTTTTGCTGTATAAAGGAATAGTTTTTTACTGTGATTATACCGATATTTCAGTACGGAGAATGGGTTTCCGAAGTAATGGTAGTTACACAAAAATGAGCAATTTGCCATTTAAATTAGACATAAACTAAAGTGTCTTTTGCGGTATAAAGGAATACAGTTTTTTACTGTGATTATACCGATATTTAAGTACGGAGAATGGGTTTCCGAAGTAAGGGTAGTTACACAAAAATTAGCAATTTGCCATTTAAATTAGACATAAACTAAAGTGTCTTTTGCGGTATAAAGGAATACAGTTTTTTACTGTGATTATACCGATATTTAAGTACGGAGAATGGGTTTCCGAAGTAAGGGTAGTTACACAAAAATTAGCAATTTGCCATTTAAATTAGACATAAACTAAAGTGTCTTTTGCTGTATAAAGGAATAGTTTTTTACTGTGATTATACCGATATTTCAGTACGGAGAATGGGTTTCCGAAGTAATGGTAGTTACACAAAAATGAGCAATTTGCCATTTAAATTAGACATAAACTAAAGTGTCTTTTGCGGTATAAAGGAATACAGTTTTTTACTGTGATTATACCGATATTTAAGTACGGAGAATGGGTTTCCGAAGTAAGGGTAGTTACACAAAAATGAGCAATTTGCCATTTAAATTAGACATAAACTAAAGTGTCTTTTGCTGTATAAAGGAATAGTTTTTTACTGTGATTATACCGATATTTCAGTACGGAGAATGGGTTTCCGAAGTAAGGGTAGTTACACAAAAATTAGCAATTTGCCATTTAAATTAGACATAAACTAAAGTGTCTTTTGCGGTATAAAGGAATACAGTTTTTTACTGTGATTATACCGATATTTAAGTACGGAGAATGGGTTTCCGAAGTAAGGGTAGTTACACAAAAATTAGCAATTTGCCATTTAAATTAGACATAAACTAAAGTGTCTTTTGCGGTATAAAGGAATACAGTTTTTTACTGTGATTATACCGATATTTAAGTACGGAGAATGGGTTACCGAAGTAAGGGTAGTTACACAAAAATTAGCAATTTGCCATTTAAATTAGACATAAACTAAAGTGTCTTTTGCTGTATAAAGGAATAGTTTTTTACTGTGATTATACCGATATTTCAGTACGGAGAATGGGTTTCCGAAGTAATGGTAGTTACACAAAAATGAGCAATTTGCCATTTAAATTAGACATAAACTAAAGTGTCTTTTGCGGTATAAAGGAATACAGTTTTTTACTGTGATTATACCGATATTTAAGTACGGAGAATGGGTTTCCGAAGTAAGGGTAGTTACACAAAAATTAGCAATTTGCCATTTAAATTAGACATAAACTAAAGTGTCTTTTGCTGTATAAAGGAATAGTTTTTTACTGTGATTATACCGATATTTCAGTACGGAGAATGGGTTTCCGAAGTAAGGGTAGTTACACAAAAATGAGCAATTTGCCATTTAAATTAGACATAAACTAAAGTGTCTTTTGCGGTATAAAGGAATACAGTTTTTTACTGTGATTATACCGATATTTAAGTACGGAGAATGGGTTTCCGAAGTAAGGGTAGTTACACAAAAATTAGCAATTTGCCATTTAAATTAGACATAAACTAAAGTGTCTTTTGCGGTATAAAGGAATACAGTTTTTTACTGTGATTATACCGATATTTAAGTACGGAGAATGGGTTACCGAAGTAAGGGTAGTTACACAAAAATTAGCAATTTGCCATTTAAATTAGACATAAACTAAAGTGTCTTTTGCTGTATAAAGGAATAGTTTTTTACTGTGATTATACCGATATTTCAGTACGGAGAATGGGTTTCCGAAGTAATGGTAGTTACACAAAAATGAGCAATTTGCCATTTAAATTAGACATAAACTAAAGTGTCTTTTGCGGTATAAAGGAATACAGTTTTTTACTGTGATTATACCGATATTTAAGTACGGAGAATGGGTTTCCGAAGTAAGGGTAGTTACACAAAAATTAGCAATTTGCCATTTAAATTATACATAAACTAAAGTGTCTTTTGCGGTATAAAGGAATACAGTTTTTTACTGTGATTATACCGATATTTAAGTACGGAGAATGGGTTTCCGAAGTAAGGGTAGTTACACAAAAATTAGCAATTTGCCATTTAAATTAGACATAAACTAAAGTGTCTTTTGCTGTATAAAGGAATAGTTTTTTACTGTGATTATACCGATATTTCAGTACGGAGAATGGGTTTCCGAAGTAATGGTAGTTACACAAAAATGAGCAATTTGCCATTTAAATTAGACATAAACTAAAGTGTCTTTTGCGGTATAAAGGAATACAGTTTTTTACTGTGATTATACCGATATTTAAGTACGGAGAATGGGTTTCCGAAGTAAGGGTAGTTACACAAAAATTAGCAATTTGCCATTTAAATTAGACATAAACTAAAGTGTCTTTTGCGGTATAAAGGAATACAGTTTTTTACTGTGATTATACCGATATTTAAGTACGGAGAATGGGTTACCGAAGTAAGGGTAGTTACACAAAAATTAGCAATTTGCCATTTAAATTAGACATAAACTAAAGTGTCTTTTGCTGTATAAAGGAATAGTTTTTTACTGTGATTATACCGATATTTCAGTACGGAGAATGGGTTTCCGAAGTAATGGTAGTTACACAAAAATGAGCAATTTGCCATTTAAATTAGACATAAACTAAAGTGTCTTTTGCGGTATAAAGGAATACAGTTTTTTACTGTGATTATACCGATATTTAAGTACGGAGAATGGGTTTCCGAAGTAAGGGTAGTTACACAAAAATTAGCAATTTGCCATTTAAATTAGACATAAACTAAAGTGTCTTTTGCGGTATAAAGGAATACAGTTTTTTACTGTGATTATACCGATATTTAAGTACGGAGAATGGGTTTCCGAAGTAAGGGTAGTTACACAAAAATTAGCAATTTGCCATTTAAATTAGACATAAACTAAAGTGTCTTTTGCTGTATAAAGGAATAGTTTTTTACTGTGATTATACCGATATTTCAGTACGGAGAATGGGTTTCCGAAGTAATGGTAGTTACACAAAAATGAGCAATTTGCCATTTAAATTAGACATAAACTAAAGTGTCTTTTGCGGTATAAAGGAATACAGTTTTTTACTGTGATTATACCGATATTTAAGTACGGAGAATGGGTTTCCGAAGTAAGGGTAGTTACACAAAAATTAGCAATTTGCCATTTAAATTAGACATAAACTAAAGTGTCTTTTGCGGTATAAAGGAATACAGTTTTTTACTGTGATTATACCGATATTTAAGTACGGAGAATGGGTTTCCGAAGTAAGGGTAGTTACACAAAAATTAGCAATTTGCCATTTAAATTAGACATAAACTAAAGTGTCTTTTGCTGTATAAAGGAATAGTTTTTTACTGTGATTATACCGATATTTCAGTACGGAGAATGGGTTTCCGAAGTAATGGTAGTTACACAAAAATGAGCAATTTGCCATTTAAATTAGACATAAACTAAAGTGTCTTTTGCTGTATAAAGGAATACAGTTTTTTACTGTGATTATACCGATATTTCAGTACGGAGAATGGGTTTCCGAAGTAAGGGTAGTTACACAAAAATTAGCAATTTGCGATTTAAATTAGACATAAACTAAAGTGTCTTTTGCTGTATAAAGGAATAGTTTTTTATTGTGATTATACCGATATTTCAGTACGGAGAATGGGTTTCCGAAGTAAGGGTAGTTACACAAAAATTAGCAATTTGCCATTTAAATTAGACATAAACTAAAGTGTCTTTTGCTGTATAAAGGAATAGTTTTTTACTGTGATTATACCGATATTTCAGTACGGAGAATGGGTTTCCGAAGTAATGGTAGTTACACAAAAATGAGCAATTTGCCATTTAAATTAGACATAAACTAAAGTGTCTTTTGCTGTATAAAGGAATACAGTTTTTTACTGTGATTATACCGATATTTAAGTACGGAGAATGGGTTTCCGAAGTAAGGGTAGTTACACAAAAATTAGCAATTTGCGATTTAAATTAGACATAAACTAAAGTGTCTTTTGCTGTATAAAGGAATAGTTTTTTATTGTGATTATACCGATATTTCAGTACGGAGAATGGGTTTCCGAAGTAAGGGTAGTTACACAAAAATTAGCAATTTGCCATTTAAATTAGACATAAACTAAAGTGTCTTTTGCTGTATAAAGGAATACAGTTTTTTACTGTGATTATACCGATATTTAAGTACGGAGAATGGGTTTCCGAAGTAAGGGGTAGTTACACAAAAATTAGCAATTTGCCATTTAAATTAGACATAAACTAAAGTGTCTTTTGCTGTATAAAGGAATAGTTTTTTACTGTGATTATACCGATATTTCAGTACGGAGAATGGGTTTCCGAAGTAATGGTAGTTACACAAAAATGAGCAATTTGCCATTTAAATTAGACATAAACTAAAGTGTCTTTTGCTGTATAAAGGAATACAGTTTTTTACTGTGATTATACCGATATTTCAGTACGGAGAATGGGTTTCCGAAGTAAGGGTAGTTACACAAAAATGAGCAATTTGCCATTTAAATTAGACATAAACTAAAGTGTCTTTTGCTGTATAAAGGAATACAGTTTTTTACTGTGATTATACCGATATTTAAGTACGGAGAATGGGTTTCCGAAGTAAGGGTAGTTACACAAAAATTAGCAATTTGCGATTTAAATTAGACATAAACTAAAGTGTCTTTTGCTGTATAAAGGAATAGTTTTTTATTGTGATTATACCGATATTTCAGTACGGAGAATGGGTTTCCGAAGTAATGGTAGTTACACAAAAATGAGCAATTTGCCATTTAAATTAGACATAAACTAAAGTGTCTTTTGCTGTATAAAGGAATACAGTTTTTTACTGTGATTATACCGATATTTAAGTACGGAGAATGGGTTTCCGAAGTAAGGGTAGTTACACAAAAATTAGCAATTTGCGATTTAAATTAGACATAAACTAAAGTGTCTTTTGCTGTATAAAGGAATAGTTTTTTATTGTGATTATACCGATATTTCAGTACGGAGAATGGGTTTCCGAAGTAATGGTAGTTACACAAAAATGAGCAATTTGCCATTTAAATTAGACATAAACTAAAGTGTCTTTTGCTGTATAAAGGAATACAGTTTTTTACTGTGATTATACCGATATTTAAGTACGGAGAATGGGTTTCCGAAGTAAGGGTAGTTACACAAAAATTAGCAATTTGCCATTTAAATTAGACATAAACTAAAGTGTCTTTTGCGGTATAAAGGAATACAGTTTTTTACTGTGATTATACCGATATTTAAGTACGGAGAATGGGTTTCCGAAGTAAGGGTAGTTACACAAAAATTAGCAATTTGCCATTTAAATTAGACATAAACTAAAGTGTCTTTTGCTGTATAAAGGAATAGTTTTTTACTGTGATTATACCGATATTTCAGTACGGAGAATGGGTTTCCGAAGTAATGGTAGTTACACAAAAATGAGCAATTTGCCATTTAAATTAGACATAAACTAAAGTGTCTTTTGCGGTATAAAGGAATACAGTTTTTTACTGTGATTATACCGATATTTAAGTACGGAGAATGGGTTTCCGAAGTAAGGGTAGTTACACAAAAATTAGCAATTTGCCATTTAAATTAGACATAAACTAAAGTGTCTTTTGCGGTATAAAGGAATACAGTTTTTTACTGTGATTATACCGATATTTAAGTACGGAGAATGGGTTACCGAAGTAAGGGTAGTTACACAAAAATTAGCAATTTGCCATTTAAATTAGACATAAACTAAAGTGTCTTTTGCTGTATAAAGGAATAGTTTTTTACTGTGATTATACCGATATTTCAGTACGGAGAATGGGTTTCCGAAGTAATGGTAGTTACACAAAAATGAGCAATTTGCCATTTAAATTAGACATAAACTAAAGTGTCTTTTGCTGTATAAAGGAATACAGTTTTTTACTGTGATTATACCGATATTTCAGTACGGAGAATGGGTTTCCGAAGTAAGGGTAGTTACACAAAAATGAGCAATTTGCCATTTAAATTAGACATAAACTAAAGTGTCTTTTGCTGTATAAAGGAATACAGTTTTTTACTGTGATTATACCGATATTTAAGTACGGAGAATGGGTTTCCGAAGTAAGGGTAGTTACACAAAAATTAGCAATTTGCGATTTAAATTAGACATAAACTAAAGTGTCTTTTGCTGTATAAAGGAATAGTTTTTTATTGTGATTATACCGATATTTCAGTACGGAGAATGGGTTTCCGAAGTAAGGGTAGTTACACAAAAATTAGCAATTTGCCATTTAAATTAGACATAAACTAAAGTGTCTTTTGCTGTATAAAGGAATACAGTTTTTTACTGTGATTATACCGATATTTAAGTACGGAGAATGGGTTTCCGAAGTAAGGGGTAGTTACACAAAAATTAGCAATTTGCCATTTAAATTAGACATAAACTAAAGTGTCTTTTGCTGTATAAAGGAATAGTTTTTTACTGTGATTATACCGATATTTCAGTACGGAGAATGGGTTTCCGAAGTAATGGTAGTTACACAAAAATGAGCAATTTGCCATTTAAATTAGACATAAACTAAAGTGTCTTTTGCTGTATAAAGGAATACAGTTTTTTACTGTGATTATACCGATATTTCAGTACGGAGAATGGGTTTCCGAAGTAAGGGTAGTTACACAAAAATGAGCAATTTGCCATTTAAATTAGACATAAACTAAAGTGTCTTTTGCTGTATAAAGGAATACAGTTTTTTACTGTGATTATACCGATATTTAAGTACGGAGAATGGGTTTCCGAAGTAAGGGGTAGTTACACAAAAATTAGCAATTTGCCATTTAAATTAGACATAAACTAAAGTGTCTTTTGCTGTATAAAGGAATAGTTTTTTACTGTGATTATACCGATATTTCAGTACGGAGAATGGGTTTCCGAAGTAATGGTAGTTACACAAAAATGAGCAATTTGCCATTTAAATTAGACATAAACTAAAGTGTCTTTTGCTGTATAAAGGAATACAGTTTTTTACTGTGATTATACCGATATTTCAGTACGGAGAATGGGTTTCCGAAGTAAGGGTAGTTACACAAAAATGAGCAATTTGCCATTTAAATTAGACATAAACTAAAGTGTCTTTTGCTGTATAAAGGAATACAGTTTTTTACTGTGATTATACCGATATTTAAGTACGGAGAATGGGTTTCCGAAGTAAGGGTAGTTACACAAAAATTAGCAATTTGCGATTTAAATTAGACATAAACTAAAGTGTCTTTTGCTGTATAAAGGAATAGTTTTTTATTGTGATTATACCGATATTTCAGTACGGAGAATGGGTTTCCGAAGTAAGGGTAGTTACACAAAAATTAGCAATTTGCCATTTAAATTAGACATAAACTAAAGTGTCTTTTGCTGTATAAAGGAATACAGTTTTTTACTGTGATTATACCGATATTTAAGTACGGAGAATGGGTTTCCGAAGTAAGGGGTAGTTACACAAAAATTAGCAATTTGCCATTTAAATTAGACATAAACTAAAGTGTCTTTTGCGGTATAAAGGAATACAGTTTTTTACTGTGATTATACCGATATTTAAGTACGGAGAATGGGTTTCCGAAGTAAGGGTAGTTACACAAAAATGAGCAATTTGCCATTTAAATTAGACATAAACTAAAGTGTCTTTTGCGGTATAAAGGAATACAGTTTTTTACTGTGATTATACCGATATTTAAGTACGGAGAATGGGTTTCCGAAGTAAGGGTAGTTACACAAAAATGAGCAATTTGCCATTTAAATTAGACATAAACTAAAGTGTCTTTTGCGGTATAAAGGAATACAGTTTTTTACTGTGATTATACCGATATTTCAGTACGGAGAATGGGTTTCCGAAGTAAGGGTAGTTACACAAAAATGAGCAATTTGCCATTTAAATTAGACATAAACTAAAGTGTCTTTTGCTGTATAAAGGAATACAGTTTTTTACTGTGATTATACCGATATTTAAGTACGGAGAATGGGTTTCCGAAGTAAGGGTAGTTACACAAAAATTAGCAATTTGCGATTTAAATTAGACATAAACTAAAGTGTCTTTTGCTGTATAAAGGAATAGTTTTTTACTGTGATTATACCGAGCTTAGCCAATAAAATTTCTGGATTTCAGCAACCCTTACCTAAGAAGACTTCCACCTTATACATATGTAGGTATATGAGTAATCACTAATCAGAATAAAAAAACTGACACCCCTGTCCCTTATGAAGCAAGATGTACCGCAATATACGTGTAATTCAAGGCAAAGCTAGCTATTTCTGGAAAGCAGCCTTTACTTCCAGAAATCTACCCTCCATAGTCTAATATCGGTAAAATCAGAATCATTATAAAATAGTAGGTATAACTAAAAAATTGTGTTCCTTTATGAAGCAAAATGTATCTTTACTTATTACGTGTAATTCAAAGCATAAATAGTGGGTTTTTGTGCACTAACCCTTACTTAAGAAACCTATCCTCCATACAAAAATATCGGTACAATCACAATAAAAAACAAAAACCTCGATTCCTTTATAAATCATAAAACAACTGCAATTTAGGTGTAATTTATTACATAAACACGCTGGGGTTCGAGATTGTTTGTTTAATGAAATTATACGTATTGTATTTCTTTAAAACGTGTATATCGAAATAAAAGAAATAATTATTGAGTTCATAATAAATTGTCTACTGAAATCTCTTTCTTGAATTAGAAGTATTTAGTATTATGCAGTCAATAATGCCTTTCATTGTGATAAAATGTTTTAATGAGATACGATACTTATAATTTTATTATACAAATTACCGCGTAGCTCAACTTATTTATGCAATAAATTACAGCAAACTTAAACATTGAGTCATTACCCGGTGCACGTTCCGGACGAGAACTTACGTTCACGTCGGGGACCAGAACGCGGACCATAGTCTGTGGTCTACTTTACTCTGATAGTGTCTAGATCTAGACATCACATAAATTATAGGTGCATTTTCCTGTATTTAAAGGAATAAAGTGTTTCAATTTCTTACCGCGATTATAACGACATTTTAGTACGGGGGGTAGGATTAAGGAGTAAGAGTTGTTACACAAAAATCAGAGATTTATCCTATGAATTACACATAAATTAAAGTGCCTTTTGTTGTATAAAGGAAAAGAGTTTTTCGGTTTTTTATTGTGATTGTAGCGATATTTAGGTAGGTTTCTTAAGGGTTGCTGCACAAAAACAAGGGTTGCTGCACAACAACCACCTATTTATGCTTTAAATTACTCATAAGTAGAGATAAATTTTGCTTCATAAAGGAACACGATTTTTTAATTATTCTATTTTCTAGTGATTATGATTTTACCGATATCATATTATCGAGGGTAGGTTTCTGGAAGTAAGGGTTGCTTTTCAGAAATCGCTGGCTATGCATTAATTGCACGTATATACCGGTACATTTTGCTTCATAAAGGGACAGGGGTTTCAGTTTTTTATTGATTACTCGTATCTCTACATTTGTGTAAGGGGTAAGTTTTCTTAGGTAACGGTTACTGTAAGAAATTTAGGTAGTTACACATAAATTACATATAATTTAAAGAAAATGTCTGAATAATTTTTTTTTCAAAATGTGTGGGGGTTGTAGCTCGACAGACCCTTGCCAAGGTAGACTTGATTTATTATTAAATGAGACAACTAAAACAATCAGTAGTTTTAAACGCTTTTAATATACTTTTACATATAAGTAATTATTTATAATCATTTTATATTACTAACATAAATTCATTCATCGTTACAAGACATATGTTTTAATGAAAATTATTTTAACGATAAAATCGCAGAAAACTACAATGAGTAAAGCATTATCAGCTAATATATGGATAATGTACACTTTAACGTTCAATAAACTTCTGCAAAAGGTAATTATTTTTTTATTTATGTCCTTTTCAATTCTAAACTGTATTTTTATAAAAACTATTAAAAATGTTTATGATTTGTGCCTTACTACTTAAATAATAGGCGTATTTATTGTTGTCTAAAATGTTTTCTGTTTTTGTTCTTCCATGACTAAATTGTCTTGCCAATAGTGTTTGAATTTCCTTATTTTTTAATAAAGGGTATGAAGTGCTAGATTATTTTGAAAAATATAGTAATTACCCGTAATTCATTACTTTTTGCTTTTCATACTCTACTATCTTTTACTTTTGTAAATATGACTGGTAGCATTTTTGTATTCTTATATATTTAAAATAAAATAGTACCTCTTAATTTATCTTTTTAGTTTTAAAAAATAGAAGAATTTATGTAATTAATAAAAAGTTTTTGATTTATGGCTAATAACAAAAACATTTCAATTATTAAATATACCGAATATTTATAATACAGTGTGTTTTATTTAACTTTCGTATAAATTGAATGTGTGATAGTACTAGTCAATAGGAACAAGAGATCCTACGCACATCAAAAAACATTTTCTGATAAGGTCAACTTTTGGCACCTAGCATCAGCTGCATCAATGTAACCGATATCACGTTGAAAATGCAGTTAGGTACATCCAGCTCCAACTGTGGTTCTTAAGCCAGTAACCACCAACCCACTTTTTAAATACATTTTTTTTCTCGGTTATAATAAGAATAATAATAATAATTGCTACAACCCTAACCTGGAAACCAGGCCCCAAAAGCTATGAAAGCTTATGCGGGAAGGAGGGGGCGATTATTATTATTATTATGGAGGCCCAACCTGCGGCTGCAGCCGACTTACAGATGGACCAGCGCAAATCCCACATTTGTGTTACAGCTAAGGAAAAACTACTGAAAACCTTAACCATTTTATGTCTACTAACAGCTTTCAGAGTATACGAATCTTCAGGTAAACACCCTATATACAAACTTAATATAGAAATGAAAATCTATAATTTGTATATGCTGTTAAGAATTGGAAATCTCAGCACTAATACAGTGTCATCGTCATCTACAATTACAACAGTAACCGCCAAATGGTAGGTGGTTGTTGCTAAAATTCAAATAATGTATATTTATTTTACATTTCATGTACTGTTTATATGTTTAAAACATTTTATTTAAGTAACAACATTTTAATTTATTGTACGAGTTGTAACATATTTTGTTAACATGTTTATAAAAAATCTTATTGAAAAATTAATGTAATGTGAAGTAAATAATAATAATAATAGCTACTACCCACGACTCATATGAATGCAATTCTATGATGACAAGAATGACTGTAAAATATACCTGTTTGACTGGATGTTTTCAAATTTGGCGGGCATTATTGGCAAATTAAAAACACGTGCTTGGTCATGCAAATTTTATATTGGATGTTTTCAAATTTCGCTTGTATAATAATTTAAGCTATTACCGTGAGTAATTACCAGGGCCAACCAACTGGGTGCTGAATAGGTAGTTAAGTGCACAATTTCGTGTAGTCGAATGTATAGGTATAAAATTTATACCTAATACAATTTTATACCTATACATTCGACTACACGAAATTGTGCACTTAACTATCCATTCAGCACCCAGTTGGTTGGCCCAGGTAATTACGAAAAACGCTTTTGATCAGTGAAATTGAAGTTGTGATAAGCTCCTTGTCAAACATTTTTTTTAAATAATTTTAATAAAAACTGTTGCACTTAAATGATTTCAAGTATTTAGAATGCTCGGCTCATGTTTAGGCTTCTTAAGCCTTTATCGAGAGCTTGCATCAAAAGCAACTAGATTTCTAAATGGTCGGCTTGAGTCGATAATCGACCCTTAGTAATCGTTGCCATTAGTTTTAAACAGAGTAAGAAAATTATCATTCGCAAAGGAAAAAAATTGATTCTGTCCTTATTTTGTTATTCACGAACGAATTTTATGTTTACAATTTTTATTCATTCTTTTTAAGAAGGCTTTTTATCAGAGGCAATTTTTTACTCCCGAACGAATGCAAACTTAGCTGTTTAAAAAATTCCATTCAAAGGATGAAAAATATGATATTTAGTTAGCGAGAATACAATAGCTATATAGTAAAGGCTATAAAGGTATATTAACTAAGCACAGCTCAAAACTATCGAAAGACACCATAAATATGTATTATTACTAAATTTAAATAGCAACCTTTTACAAGAAATCTCTTTAGATGAAGATTCGAAGATCTTCATTTAGTAATAAAGCTAGCTGCATCTTTACATATTATATAAACCTGCATTGTTATTTTTTTACTCACGAATGATTCATACGCGAAAAATTCGGGAACGATAAGTATTTTTCAACAAATATGATTCACTCAAGAACGACAACTTATTTAACCAGAAAATTAAAAAATAAAACTCGCGAACGAATGAAAAATAAAATTCTTATAAGAATTATTCTTTTGCGTGCGAATTAAATTTTTTAGTTCTTCCTATCCTGGTTTTAAAATTTCTTAGAAAATAAATCTACATATTATCGGCGTATTCATGTAATTTGTCTGCTGGTGATTTATAAGATCAATAAATGGGTCATTATTATATAATTTTTTAGTTTCTAACTATTCCAGGAAATCTAATCTTTTACATTTCTTTTGCATATATGTAACAGATCTATTTAATCTACGGCTACGAAATGATTCAACCATTGGTGGCTATTCCAAACGATTTTTATTATGTAAAGTATCGGTTTGTTTTCCGGTAGACGTTTTTTTTAATGTATTTCCCAAATTAGTGAAATGAGAATAACAAACTAATAAGCATAAAACAGAAAAGATGGACAGGTCTGCCGTACATAAAATTTTTTGCAAAGACTGCGAAGCCTTTTATATCGGGCAAAGTGGTAGAGACTCCACATGCTGCTGTTGCTGTGGGTCTTATTATTCTCTTAAAAACACTTCACTGTTGTTCTAGTATATGTTCTCTAAGTGTCTTCTCATAAGCATTTTGTATACTCCATTATTATTTCTAGATAATGTATCCTTGGTCCTTATTGAGCTTATATAGTCAATAAAATGAAATATTTTGCTTCTCGCATTAGTGAAAATTAGGGGATTTCCTTTCTCGTACACCCTAGCGTCTTTGTGTTTCTATGACCAGGAGACAGCGAACAATAACAAGGACAAACCTGTCAGTCAGATAAACAAGTTTATGCTAATCCGAACAAAGCTCTGATAATTTTTTCCCTTTGGTTTTCCTGTCGTTATTCTGCGCTACTGATTGCATTTCTGCAGTAAGCGGTCGCCTTCAACTTCTGGGCTTCTCTTAATTTGGGCATCAGCTACTATTTTAAAGCCTGTTGTGACAGTAAGATAATGTAATCTATTATTGACTTTTCTCCTGTATTTAGCTCTTCTCTTGTTTATTTGTGTGTGTGGGGGGGGGTGAGCGCGTGAGTGCATGTGGGTGTTGTGCATCTCTGAGCCTGAATTTAATGTACGCTATCACCATATTATTTGCCATCAGCTTATACCTAAAAATATCCTAATAAGTAAATTAATCTCCTACTCGTGGATCAAGAATAATTTCTTACAACGATAGCTTGATTTAAGTTAAACACGTAACTAGGTTGAAAGGATAATATTAAAATTCAAAAGAGCAACTTTAGTAAGGAAGAAGAAAATATTTGCTTTTTATCATTTACTATAAAGCAGATATTCGTGTAAACAAACACGGGCTGCGTATTTGCAAACACGGTGATAGTCAGTGAAATGATACATGCAATTTGTTGCTGAAGGGTCTACATTTCATAACGGTATAAAATCGATTTTATTCTACTCTGTTATGCATGGATTTCTTTCAAAATACAGAAAACAAAAAATTAAAAAGCAACATAATGAGATTCCAAAACAAAATTATCACAAAATTGGTCCTGCGTAGTCATTTAATATTTTTACATAATAATAATTGGTTCAAAAAGCTATATCATGCCAAGGTGACTTTTTGCAACTGTCTATTAAAAAACAATTACATTATATTTAACGAGATAATTATACTTTACTAATTGTGCGCACATGATTTTATTGGATTAATTATTATTTGCCAACTCAGAGCCACGAGTTTTAGAGTAAAAGGTTGATAATTCCGTAAATAAAACAAGAAGACTGCAAAACTTTGATTTATAAAATCTTATAAAGGGTCTATAATAATAATTATTGCAATATTTATTTTGAGCAAATATTTAATTCAAACGACAATTAGTCTGAGGGCCAGTTTTTCAATAGCTGAATTCGCGCCCCATCCTGTTGAAAATGTTGCCTCAGGAACGTTGTCAAAAGGAACAGTCCTCGCAACGATCACATTAGAATTAGAATTTAAAAATGCTTTCAGAAAATCTTAAAAGGCTATGTAGGTTATTTTTTTACAACCACAAGAATTTGTTTCATTCTGTTTAGTTTATTGATACCACATTTACTAGGAATAGCAAATATAAAATCGATTAATGTTTCTTAATTCTTAAGTTATTGTACGCAAAAACAGTAAATATCAAGTAATTATAAACTGCTCGACATCTTTGTTAATTGCACATGTTAAAAATAAACTTACAACATTAAAAGTAACACACATGCCAATAAACTAATCCTATAATTTATTATTTTTAAAAATCTAATTATGTGCCAAAATGTACCTGCAAATTTTAATTTTTTTTATATAATTTATTTTATTTCTGAATTAATTTACTACTATTTTTGAATATTCTCTCGGAAATTTACCTTTTATTTTTGGAAAGGATTTTTAAATTATTTAAAATATTTAACAGAATAATACTAATAATAACACACGCTAGCGATGCGATGTGTACACACACGGCTAAACATTATTCTCCGATGCCATAGTTGCGAATAGTTGTACTAAGACAGATTGCTTTTGTTTCTTTCTCTCATAAGCAGAAAGCAAATGTTCGCCCCCTCGTTAATTTAATGGTCCATTATGCTTAAATAATGAAAATATGTGAATGAACCTTTAACTATTGAATTAGTAAGGAAAATGAAATGTTAATTAAAATTTAAGTAAATCATCCGGAATCGATTTGTTCAAAGAATTCGCCACCAACAGACTTTAACGTGCAAACACGATACTGCTAAAGTTTAATCAGTAGCAAACACATACAAACATAACAATGCAAAATCACATGTTCGGGACCCATCGCGTGGCATCGTATGATGTGTACTCCGGTGTCATAAAGCAGCAACTGTAACGAAGTCATGTAGAGGTCAACACCAAATGTGTTAATGTGTTATATAGATTTACTGGAGTTCAATAGTTTTACAATTATTGACTATTTCTTTTTGATTTGTTGAATATACATGTTTATGGTACTCTTCATTGTTTTATTGAAAGAAAACCAGCATTTGTCTAGATTCTCCGAAACACACCCACGTCGTGATCCACGACCGCTGAATGCTAGCAGAGAAGCAAACTGTTATAACTAGGTATAGGATTTCTAAGCATTTGCATGTTTCTTTGCTTATAGCAAACATATGCAGTTATATTTCTACATGTTTAAGCCACATATGAATCACATATGTCAATTTAAAAGTGCATATAAATGCATATTTAGGTGTTTTTTATAAATGCATGAATAGGTATTTTAGCATTTTTGAACGAGTGTGCATATTTTACCACTTTTTGGGCGTTTTAGATGCTTTAATTATGAAATTTCTAATATTTTTTAAATAATTTTAGCATTTTAGACAACCAACCAAGGGCGGCTTAGTTGAGTCTAGGGGAAACCCATAATTTAAGCTTATTGTTAAATACTAGGCTTTAAAATATTTTACTGCCTTAACCATCTGTGTACTTGTTAATATTTTCTAAGAAAGAAAAAGATGCAACTAAAATTTCAATACTTACATCCTGCGGTATTGTGATATAATAGGTATTAGGAAATTCCAAAGACCATTCCACAACTTCCTGTTCATAGAAAAATTTGCCTGTACTTTTGTTTACTAATCTTGTAATCTTTCAATTAAGACAGTTCAGAAATTGCAAACTGCATTTCAGTTTGAAATTTTAGAGTGTAAAGATGGGTAAAGAAAAACGGTCTGTGTCTGTTACACTTCGAAGTTATGTTAAGGAATTCAGTGTTCTTACAACTGACGATAAGGTATATTGTACAGTGTGCGACGATAAAGTGACTGCAACGAAACGCTTTCAAGTTACACAACATCTGAATAAGGTTCGACATCAAAAGTGTGTTGCCCTGAAATCAAAAACAAACATTGTTACCGGTGTGCCTTAATAATTCGCGCGGTGAGTCCAGCAAATCGATCGAATTTAATAAAAAACTATGAAGTGCATTAGTGGCTGCAGATATCCCTTTAAGTAAAATTAATCACAAAGCATTTCGTAATTTTCTGGAAGAAATTTCAAAAATGCCAATACCCGACGAGTCTACACTCAGGAAAAATTATTTACCTCGTTTATTCGAAGAGACCATAAAATCAATTAGAAAACATGTAGCGAATAACTACATATGGGTTTCCATTGACGAATCTACTGACACTACTGGAAGGTGCGTAGAAACTTCATTTCCTTCGTTTTGTTAGTAAAATTTAACTAATTAAAGACAGCAGAGCAATTTACGGATGTTTTATTTTCTATTTTGTTAGTTACATATTTAATCACAACAATATTTTTGCTTGATTAAAATAAAAAAATTTTAAATAACTGTTTTGCGCTAATTGTTTGTAACCGACTAATTATGTAGTTCGATAAAATAAAAATCAAATCTTTGTTTTCAGATACGTGGCTAACGTTATAATTGGCGTTTTAAATTCGGAGAACAATCCCAAATCCTATCTATTAGCAATGGACGTTTTCAATAGCACCAATCATTGTTCTGTGGCAAAATTGTTTAATGATTCGATGGCTATTTTGTGGCCGGACGGCATACAGTACAAAAAGTACTCCTGTTCGTCACCGACGCGGCACCGTACATGATCAAGGTTGGAGCAGGCTTACAAGCTCTGTACGAAAATATGATCCACTTAACTTGTCTTGCCCATGCAATGCATATAGTTGCGGAAAAAGTGCGGGAAATATATCCAGTGGATATATATGGATATATGGTGGATATATAGTGGAACTCCATAATCATGAAATAAATAAAGATTATTAAAAGTTTCACAGTTTTATTAAAATATAACCTGACAATATTGTTTCGACAGCTATGCTGTCATTATCAAAGGTAATATAATTATAAACAAACACGTCGCTAAGTGAAGGTAGGTCTCTATTTTGTATCTATTATCACTGTGCTACTACCGAAGTCTGTTGCTGTATAATTTGTTTGTACTATCATATAAATCAATTTATTGTTATCAATATCAATCATAATAATTTGTAGCCCGAACCCGGGGACAATCCTAGCATCTTTGTTGCTACAGCTCCTATAAAAGATAATTATAGCAATATGTATGTGCGAACTTCCTGATAGTAAGATCATAAAAGATGTACAAAAACATAAGATTAAAACGAAGTTACGTAAATTACTCAGATTTACACGAAACATTTTAAAAAACATCAAGTGATTAATAAAAAGATCAAAAGGAAACATTGCGCTTTAAACTATCTACGAATGTAACGTATTTGATAATAGAAGTCTTTTTGACAAATAACACAAGCAAAACCTTTTTAAAATACGAGTGACTGATTTCATAATTTGTTTTTTGTTTGGCTTGTCTATGTATAACTAGTTTTCATCAAAATGTAGATTAATTTAGTAAGAAGCTGCTTTACAGTTCATAAGTTCAGTGTGGGCCACAATTTTTGCTAGAAACTTGTAGGTTGGTCTAAACAAATAAAGTCATTAATAATAATCTGCAACAGATATGAATAAGACAATTGTACAAACAAAAATTAAATTGATTAAGCAACAATTTTATTATGTTTTGGTTGATTTCGTATGAAATCTTCCTGCTCTCTTTATTTGTATAATTCAGAAGATTTAAATAACAAACCTTTAATTTGCAAAATCCTGCACGTCATATTTGGCATAATTCTACGAAAATTACTTTTTAATTTATATGTAATACATATAAATACAATTTGTAACATTTAAAAATATATTAGTATTAAAATCTAAATCGAAAATAATTTTTTTTAAATATGATTCGTCGGTAAAATTTTAATAATATTTGTTTATTTTATTAAAACACAAATAAGATTTAAAAAACACATCATAAAAACCAACCTCATTCTCTTCGTCATGCTTGTAAATTGCACGTAATGCAAATTTAAAAACCTAAATTAAACAAAAAGAAGTTTTTAATGAAAGTATACCGTACATACACAAAGCATTTTTATTAATCATCGACAAAAAAAAATATATAAGAGAAACTTAATTAAAACACAATTGTCTGTAAATATAATTTCAAGGCAAAAACACTTGAAACAAATAAATTTAATTAGGTCAAAAATCAACACGGCACCAGAAATAATGCACTTTTTTTCTGGTCGTGTTGTTTATTGTTAGTAAAGGACAATTAACCACAACCAGGACGAAATGATGTCGAACTATTATAGGGAGAATTGCATAATAATAGGGGCTCTTACCAATTATACCAGAAAGGATAATAATGAGAAATCACTGTAAAGTTGGAGCTCAAAATGAAACTGACATGTTGCTTGTTAAGTAAGTATGCAGTCTTGAATCTTAACCACTCACAGTACATAAATAATGAAGTTTTATTTTTAAAATACCTCCAGACCGTAACTTGCAGACTTCGAAATTATAATAATAGTTCTGCATGTATGTAATCTGTATTGAGACAAAAAGCAATTTGGCTAATTACCAAATACGTTTCTGTAGTAGCAATTCACTAGCGAAATAACCTAACTGTTAATCTTATATGAAATGTAGATCTTATAATTAAAATTTATTTTTAAATATTTTGCAATATATTTAAATACACATCTTGAGCTTTTTTAGCCGCAGAGAAAATTATAGTTACTCACAGAGTAGAAGTCCATCGTCCAGAAGTTCAGTCGGCTGCTCTCTTATACAGGGTGTCTCATAGCCCCTTGCACCAGACTATTCCAGCGCATTTCTGATGGCATTTGGGACAAAAAATCTTAATAAAGTTTTTTGATTAGAGAAAGTTCAAATTTTTAATAATTTTGACCGACGTTTTTATAAAAGTACGTATAAATTATAAGGCGCTTATGGTGTTATTGATATTATTAATAAAAAATGAAGTTAACTGTATATGTAAGTGCAAGATTTGAAATTTTAAAACCAGACAAACATGATGAGATCACATATTACTGTGTATTTTTCTAGTCTAAACCCACCATTTTCAAGCGCCCAATTGTGTTACATTGTACTATTGCAAATTAAATCACTTCACTTCGTTGACATAGTGGTTTTTGCTTTACTAAAATGAACGTCTCAAATGATAACTAATTGTAATACAAAACGTAAATAGACAAAATAGTGTATTAAGCTTTGAATTTTTACAAGACATTTGTCTATAACGGGATTTTAATTTTATTTAACCGTGACCTCGAAAATCTTTTTACTTTAAAATTGGTTAAATCTAGTCTCAATTTTCAATAGTAAAAAATTGGGTAAGAGTTTTCCACGTCGAGTTCCAATCGCCTATGGAATTTACTAATTAGTGTTAATTAATGATGCTAACCTAAAAATGAAGAATCTGGGTCACAAAAATTACCGGTAAAAGGGCAAAATTTAAAAATGTAATTTAATTACAGTAACATTCGTTTAGTTAACTTTAAGAAGAGAAGTAAAATGAAAATGAACATCTACACAGCCTTGGTAGTGTATTGTCTAACCTGCTAGGCTTTCACCCAAGCATATCAAGTTCGACTCCTAGTACCGGCAGATCTGGTTAAGGTTTTCAGCAGTTTTTCCTTAGCTGTGACATAAATGTCGTATTTCGGGAGTCGGCTGCAGCCGCACGTTGGGTCTAAGTAATAATAATAATCGCCCCCTCCCTACCACACAAGTTTTATAGCTTCTGGGGCCTGGTTTCCCTTATAGGGTTGCGCCTTATGGGTTGTAGCAATTATTATTATTATTATCTATTGCCCCTATCCATATTTAGTCATATCGTACGTCGCTGACATTTTCAACAGCTTAGATAATATCAGTGTTGCTTGAAATCTTATCTCATTTTATCTGTTTACACAAGTGTTGATCACGCGTTGCTCCAGATTCGCCATTTACTTGTTTATTAGGTTATAATATTCATGATTCAATGGGTGGATTCCACGATTTTGCAAATCATCATCGTTTACAATGACTTGACCTGCACGAATATCATTTTTTTAATTACCTGCGTCCGCGGAATTATCATTTAAGTGACTGACCTTATAAGATTGTATTATAAAAATGATCATGTTGCAGAATCAGCAATGTAAACATAACAAACCATAAAACATCTTGTTTGAAGAAAATAACAAACACCACTGTATGTGCTAAAAACAGGATACCCGTCTTTATTTGCATTTTTCCGAAAACTACGCTTTTGAGAAAAAAATGTTACAATGCTATTTTGTTTGTCTTATCGATGTCTATATACCTGTCGGGTTTGAAGTCCTTGTAATGAGCCACCCTGTATATCTTAATCACCCAAACTAATTATAATTTTTAATAATGGCCATGTTAAATTTTTACTTAATTAATGCCCAGATTCGTCAGTCTCTCTTCAACTGGTGTTGATCTTAAACAATTTTTAATTAATTTTAATCTTGAAAACTTTCTTACAACTGATCGGTAATTCTACTGAAACTGTAAAATTGGGACCAGAAGGTATCGAATCGTGTATGATTAAGGGTGCTGTCTAGCTAGAATTTTTTAAGGTTTCTGGATCTTGTGAAAAACGAGGAACGTTGTGGTTTGTATAGTGAACCTTCTCCCACCACAAGAAACCGAAATGGATAATTAATTTTTGTTAATTAATTTATTAACGAGACTTTTCTATTTGCATTCGAAACGTTTTAAATGATTTAAACTTTTTTTTAACTGGTAAATGAATGTTATAGATTGCCGCTACGAAGAGAGTATAACTCGAACACAATTAATTAATTTTATCCAACACCTCTATATAAATACCATGTTTACTATGGTCATTTTAAATAAGGAAAGTGATTGTTTACTCTTATGTTACATTATAACCCACGTTGCCCCTAGCAACGTGGGTTATTTTTAAAAAATTCACTCCTTCAAAGATAACAACCAATCACCAGCTTACGTTATTTAATATTATTAAAATCCAGTCATCGTGCTAGAGTATTGAATTTATTACCGTCAAAACTACAGACTAACTATACATTGCAAATTCGATGTTGAAACTTAAATAAAGCGGTGTTGGATAAAATTTTGTATGACACGCGTGAGTTAAGGATATTATCCACTCAGAAAAATTAACCCTCTCGGGCCTGCCGGCCCTCGAGGGTAAATTTTTCGTTCGTGAATAATATCTTACTTAACTCACTTGTACCATAAATAACTATTAAATGTGTAACAAAAAACAGCTTCCATAATTTAGTAATGCGAAACTAAAATATTATTCTATCTACCTCTAATAGAAATGAAGCAATTAGAAAAGTATAAATTTCAGATTGAGAAGGAAAAATGTCTCGAAATAGCAATATTTTATTACAAGTAGAGATGCACCGAAGCTTCGGTTTTGCTTCAGTTTCGGCAGATTCGGCCAATTTTTAACAGATTCGGTTTAGCCGAAGCAGCATGAAAGATGAATACAAAATTATGCCTCAAAAAGAAAACATTGGTGTTCGAAAAACACGTTTCCTACTACGCATTTTGCGTGTTTTTTGAACACCAATGTTTTCTTATTCAATAAAACTAATCAAAACTCAAATGTATATATTTTGCTTAGGCCGAATATTCGGCGCTTCAGCAAATTTTAATGACCGAATATTCGGTATTCGGTGATTCGGCCAAAAGCAGCTTTGGTGCATCACTAATTACAAGGTTGATTTTCGCCTTTTTTATGTTGCCGTTATGATTAATTTGTAGTATTATATCTAAATCCACGCAAGATTCTACACTTTGTAATTACATCTTGTGTTATAATTTAATTATTACACTGTGTTCATTCATAAGATAGAAATTATCAAAATAATTTGGAATTGTTAACTTATATCCATATTCTATGCAGTTTAATTCTTTTTAACCAGATTCATCTCTGTCAGCGCATAAGAGAAACTTTGATTTCGTGGACTGTATTTGAAAGTAAATAAGATTATACGCCAACATTTATAAACACACACAAATTGTAATCGCTATAAGTTCACTAAGGGCACTTACCGTGACCGTACTCCGTTGGTCTTTTCTAAACTGCTGATGGTGGGGATCCCCTTATTTCATACTATGCACCAATTGCCAATATATTCTTGTTCTTGTGGTCTCACAATTGTTAGTTTTAAGAAAACTTAGGAAAACGAGTCTCAGAACTAGTAGAAACTAAATCTTTTTTATCTTTTTATATTGACTGACAACTCACGCACTTGATCAAAAATGAGCGCGCACTTCCAACGTGCCCTGATAAGTACATAAATGTGTGTGTCGCGAAAATAATAATTCGAAATTAAAAGGAAACAATTATGCGCTAACAATCTCAATTTATATTCGACACGTCCATAATAATCTGCAACTTTACTAGAAAAAGGAAAAGAAATTTTAAAATGTTATCCATACCATACTCATTTGACATTAGATCAAATTGTGAGGTTAGAAGTGATTTTAGCTTTTAAAGTTTTAATAATAACAAACACCTTTAACAACTGCAATATGTAACTATTTTTCAAGACCGTAAATGTATTTTAAGGTGTTTAATCTTGAAAGGTACATTTTTGCAATAATAGGCGTCTCCCAGAGAAATTTGAGACAACTTTTCCGAATCCAACTAGTTTAAGATTCGGAAAAGTTGTTTGATAAAAGGGCATAGTTATTTTAATAAATTATCTTAACAAGGTGTTAAGAATTGTTTTAAAATTGCTGTACAATTGGATGGCAATTTTGAATATCACTATTTACCATAAAACGGTATCTGAAAATTATTTTAGTGGTGGGAATACTGGAACATCAATATTTTGAACTCATATTGCTTGCAATTCTTTTAGATATCATTTGGATGAAAGTTCAGATTTGATGTATGCTTGGTATAGTATCTATTAATGAAGGTGACATCGTCTGGTTGTTCAGATAAAGAAATGGGAATTCTCTAAGCATTACACAGCCGGAAAGTGCTAACTAATTTAGTATTGTAACTTGATATATACAAAAGGAGAGTTTATTTTAAATTACTTGAGATTCACTGGAATTATTCTTAAAAATAATATTATCTTCACTGTAAAGTAAGTTGCAATGTTGATTAATGAGTTTACAAAAAAAATTAATTTTATTACCTTCAACAAAATTACAATTTAATTAATCAAATCAATAAAATGATTTAGAAAATTCAATAATTACCTGATAAAGTGAAGCTATATTCCATTTGTTTTGGCAGGTGGATAATTCTTTTCTTATTAAAATACTAGACGTCGCACTTATTGGTGCGACTAACTATTCACATGTTCACTAGATCTTATAACTTTCTCAGTATGATTAAAAAAGATTTATTTTACAAAAAAATAATAACTGCGACCAGAGATTTAGAAAATTATAAATTTGATAAATTTGATTGGATGGAAAAAATACACTGGATTTGGGTGTTTTCTAACCTCAATAAAGCTAGCACCCCCACTTCAAAAAAATTTAAAAAAAATTAGCCTATAATTTAGTACTAATTAAGGACAAATTTGTACCAAAAAGATTAAATTTGTACCAACAACCGTTTGGCCGCAATTCGCATTTGAAAAGTGGGGGTGCTGGCTTGAGCTCAAGCTAGCACCCCCACTTTAACAAAACTGAAAATTCTCTACACTACTATTTAGTTCTAATTAAGGACAAATGTGGACCAAATTTTTTTTCTCGTAATTACAACCATATAGCCGCTATTCGCATACCAAGACTGGCAGCGTTAATTGGCAATCAAGCTAGCACCCCCACTTTACTAAAAATAAAAATTTTCTAGGCTATCATTTAGTTCAAATTAAGGACAAATTTGGAGCAATTTTTTTTTTCTCGTAATTACAACCATTTAGCCGCTATTCGCATATCAAGACTCTCAGCGCGAACTAATAATCAAACGCGCTTGTTTAAGCCCCTACTTTTATAAAAATGAAAATTTTCTACGATATCATTTAGTACTAATTAAGGACTAATTCATACCATTAAGCCAACTGTCCATAATTGCTTACAATTAAAAAAATGATACAAATAAATCGTAATAGTTTAAGCATATATATTCCTGTTTGGAGTGTAGTTTTGTGGTAATAGTATTCCAGTTGGCAGCGGGCGGTTGCATGTCACCCTTTGTACTTTAAGGTTATTATTTATGACTAGCAATAAAATGGTATGGGTTGGATTGGAAGTGCATTGCTTTTTGTTAAAAATTAAAGGAATTGAAGTACAAACGATCGAAAGAGATGCTTTTGTAAATCGAATGATCGAGAAATTAAAAGCTTTTCATACCAATCATTATGCGTTAGAATTAAATGAGTCGTCATGAACGAAATATGAAACGTTAGTAAAGTTTTCTCGATTGACAAAATAATGAAATGTTATAATTTATAAAAATGTAATTTAATGTAAATAACTTATTTAAGGTTCTTTTCTTTATTTATCTATCTGTATCATTTAAAAACGTAGCATTTTGCATGTTTTCTTTGCTGTTTTATTAATTAGTTACCACTTTTTATTGCTTGCACAGCAAGATATTACTTTCTTTCTTTCTACTTACGATTAAAAAAATATCAGGTCCATGGATAATACACAGTTTGAATATAATAAAAGTGTAGGGGTAAAACCATTTATTGTTTATTTACAAAACTGCAGCTAAAGATAGGGATGTTCCTTTGTTTGATTTCTCGGAACTGGAACTAACATTGAAGGTATTCGGGCAGAGATCAAGTGTAAACAAAAAGAAAAAATCAAAAACATCTGTATTTATTTAAAAATTTTCAATGATCAATATTATATATTTAGTAGTGGTACTTTTTAAATTTAAATACAACCTGTTTGATAAGATTATATTCTATTTCTATTTTCTGTTAATGTTTTGGTCAGTTTCACAAAGCTTGATTAATCTTAGTTAATAAGCTTTGTGAAACCTTCCATTTGTTTGTTAACAGTTCTCTAATAACACCTACATATTCTGCGAGATCTCAGTGAGTTATGAATTTTGACTCTCATCTCAAGTACGGAATATATAATATTGTAACAGATGGGAAAACCCCCTATTCGTCGCCGTCGAACATTCGAGACTGCATGACTCTCGACATGACACATAAAAGTACTTTATTTCATTTCGTATTTCAAACAATTGTTTATATACCACAATTAGTAAAATAAAGTATATCTTTATCTCCGTTGTCAATGACACCGGAGTTCAATACGTTCTTGATCTCCGTTGTTGTTGGCAACATAAATCATGCATAACAACCACACGTGACATGCTGCTTTACAAATCTTCTTGTTACACGTATTAACGACACAGACAAGGCAACTTGCTTCTTTATACAATAAATTCGGATGAATTTTAAAAGGGAGAAATTAGGATTGAAATACGAAATAAAATAAAACAACTTATGCAATACGGAGATCAAGCTTCTTTAAATCTGAGATGTATTATAACGCCGAGGCGTCAGCCGAGGCGTCAGCCGAGGCGTTGTAACATCTTGGAGGATATCGCTTGATCTCCTAATTACATAATCTATATTAAAAGAGTATTATGTCAAAAAGCTTTTGTTTTAAATTAAAATCGAATTTAAGTTTTAATTTAATTTTAAAATTTAAATAAATAAATACCACTACTAAATATATAATATTGATTATTGAAAATTTTTAAATAAATACAGATGTTTTTGATTTTTCTTTTTGTTTACACTTGATCTCTACCCGAATACCTTCAATGCCAGTTCCAGTTCCGAGAAAATCAAACAAAGGAACATCCCTATCTTTAGCTGCAGTTTTTTAAATAAACAATAAATGGTTTTACCCCTACACTTTTATTATATTCAAAACGCGACGAACTGATTTTTTTTAATCGTAAGTAGAAAGAAAGAAAGTAATATCTTGCTGTGCAAGCAATAAAAAGTGTTAACTAATTAATAAAACAGCAAAGAAAACATGCAAAATGCTACGTTTTTAAATGATACAGATAGATAAATAAAGAAAAGAACCTTAAATAAGTTATTTACATTAAATTACATTTTTATAAATTATAACATTTCATTATTTTGTCAATCGAGAAAACTTTACTAACGTTTCATATTTCGTTCATGACGACTCATTTAATTCTAACGCATAATGATTTGTATGAAAAGATTTTAATTTCTCGATCATTCGATTTATAAAAGCATCTCTTTCGATCGTTTGTACTTCAATTCCTTTAATTTTTAAGAAAAAGCAATGCACTTCCAATCCAACCCATACCATTTTATTGCTAGTCATAAATAATAACCTTAAAGTACAAAGGGTGAAGTACAACCGCCCGCTGCCAACTGGAATACTATTTCCACAAACTGCACTCCAAACAGGAAAATATACCCTTAAACTATTACGATTTATTTGTATCATTTTTTTTAATTGTAAGCAATTATGGACACTTGGTCTAATGGTCCAAATTAGTCCTTAATTAGAACTAAATGATAGCGTAGAAAATTTGTATTTTTATTAAAGTGGGGGCTTAAACAAGCGCGTTTGATTATTAGTTCGCGCTGAGAGTCTTGATATGCGAATAGCGGCTATATGGTTGTAATTACGAGAAAAAAAATTTAGTCCAAATTTGTCCTTAATTTGAACTAAATGATACCGTAGAAAATTTTATTTTTAGTAAAGTGGGGGGTGCTAGCTTGATTGCCAATTAACGCTGCCAGTCTTGGTATGCGAATAGCGGCTATATGGTTGTAATTACGAGAAAAAAAACTTTGGTCCAAATTTGTCCTTAATTAGAACTAAATAGTAGTGTAGAGAATTTTCAGTTTTGTTAAAGTGGGGGTGCTAGCTTGAGCTCAAGCCAGCACCCCCACTTTTCAAATGCGAATTGCGGCCAAACGGTTGTTGGTGCAAATTTAATTTTTTTGGTACAAATTTGTCCTTAATTAGTACTAAATTATAGGCTAGTTTTTTTAAATTTTTTGAAGCGGGGGTGCTAGCTTTATTGACGTTGTTTTCTATGGGATGAGCATATGATGGCGGATTACTGCTGGTCTGTGAAAAGGCAGACTTATTAGTACTTCTTTAAGTACATAAGAGGCAGCCAGTAGTTCGTTTGAAAATAAAAGGAAGAGATATCCTAAATCGAGAGACTAGAGGATTAACGGGGTTTTATTGAATTCATTTCTTTGTCTGTATTTGCTTGTATTTTATTTTGGGTGTTTATTGTAACGCTAATCGAAGGGGTGGTTATACCCCAGTTTGGTGTAGTTTTACCAGGGGGTGTTGGCCATATACCAGAGGTCTATTTCCAAATACAAAATATTGCGGTTTTTAACCATTTTTTGTATTTATAGCATTTTGATGTAAGGGGTGCTTTTGACCCATTTTGGGGTGATTTAAGCTAGTCAAAGAGAAGGTTCTTGGCCATATGCCAGAGGTCTATTTTCAAATACAAAACATTTGTGGTTTTCAACCATATTTTGCGTGTATTTATTGTCACCATATCTCAGGAGTAGTTTTACTCGATTTTGGGGGTTGTTTTTGGCTCTAGCGTAAGATTTTGAGGGTACATGTGCTTTTCTGAGGTCGGATTCGGTTTTAGCGTCGAAAACTACATATGAATACCAGTCACAGTCCCAGGTCAACAAAAAACATTTATTTTTATGTGGGGCTTTGTTATAGTTCATTTACAGGTAAAAGCAGCGCCTTTAAGCTATCATAGCAAACTGAGCACACTGACTTCCAACATATTTTAAAATTTAGTGCCCAATTAAAAAGCTGAGTGGTCGGCGTTGTTTTTAAATAAATTTTGCTAGCTTAAATTAAAAGTTATCAAGCATTTCTTTACTGTAAATTAATGTAAAAAAATTATAAACCCGAAAATAATTTAGTGCTAATTTAGTTATACTAAATTCACGGAATAAAACAATTTTTTGTTTATTTATTTGTTTAAGTTTTCTTTTCTTCAATAATACTCCCCAAATAAAAAAATGGTTCTTTTTAAGTACTAACTTTTAAAAAAAAGTTAAGCGCCTAATTTTTTATTTAGACGCTAAGGTACCACTTAAAAAGCACTGTATTAATGAAGAAAAAAAAAGTTAAACAAATAAACAAAAAATTGTTTGATTACGGAAATTTAATATTACTTAGAAGTAAATTATTTTCGTATATAATTTTTGTGCGTTAATTCAAAATAAAAAATATACTATATGCTCTGCTAACTTTACTTTAAGCTACCCTAATTTTTTATTTGGGCACTAAGATAGCACATAAAAAGCACTATGTATATTATTGAAGAAAAAAATATAATAGAGTTAAATAAATAAATAAACGACAAAAATTGTTTTATTACTCGTATTAATCGAAAAAAATACTCTGCTAACTTTAATTATTGAAGCTGGCAAAATGTATTTTTTAAGGGGCGAGCAATCAATTTTTTCACTAAATTAGAACTAAATTTTAAATATGTTAGAAGTCATTCTGCTCACTTTGCCATGTTAACTTAAAAGGGCTCAATATTTAAGGCTGGAGGCTTTTTTGAAGCGAAAAACAGTTAGCTATAGTTGAAAAAATAAAAAATGTTGACAGCTGATGAAATTATGAGATATCTGAGGGAAGCTGATGGTAACCAACGTCAGTAAAGTTAGCACCCCCACTTCATCGAATTTCAAAAATTTTAGTACCAACCCCTATCCATCAGAAAAGAAAATGTTAAAGTGGGGGTACTGACTTGAGCTCAAGCTAGGACCCCCACCATATAAATATAAATAATAAATCAATTTAAACTAGGCTACAATTTTGGAGTAATTAAAGACTATTCACTAGCGTATAATACATTTTCGAAATCAACCTTAAATAGAAAACTTCCCCATACGAATAATACCACAAAATTAAAAATGATAACTCAGAAAAACACCATATCAAAATTTTGGACTAATTAAGGACTATTCATTATCGTATAACCCATTTTTGGAATCATCCTCTAAATTGGTAAATCGCCCCTTGTGAGTCCAACTCTTGATTTGTTAAAGCCTATTCATTGACAAATAACTAATTCTATAAATCATCTCCTAAATTGGAAAATCATCCGTCAAGAGTTATGTTACCAAGTTAAGTATGCAAAAAAATGAAAACAGTACATAAAAAATCTATTTAAACTAGTCCACAATTGTGGACAAATTAAAGAGCATTCTTTGACATTTAATCCATATTCGAAATCAACCTCTAAATAGAGAAGTACATAAATAATGATAAACAATTAAATACAATAAAACTCAGGAAAAACCCACGTCAAAATGACGGTTCTGAGCAGAATTCTGAGTAGCCCCCGAAGAGTTCTGTACAGAACTATTATTAGAACTCCTAATTAAACAATATTTTTAATTGTTATAAACAAATTAAAAGTGCTACTTCAGAAAAATCGTTTCGGACCCGTGGAAATGTAATTTGACCAGCTCGACGATAGTTCTGAGCAGTTTTGAGTAGAGTGTTCGAAGAACAACAGTTTTGTACAAAACTCTACGAGGACTACTCAGAACTCTGCTCAGAACTATTGTTCGAGTTCAACAAATCACGTGTTTCTTAATAATGAATTTTAAATTGTTTATAACAATTAAACCATTGTTAATTATGGAGTTCTATTAACATTTCTGTACAGAACTCTTCGAGGGCGATTCCGAACTCTGCTCAGATGTATGTTCGAGTTTAATAAATCACGTTTTTCTTAATTACGAATTTTAAATTGTTTATAACAATTAAACTATTGTTAATTATGGAGTTCTGTTAACAGTTTTGTACAGAACTCTTCGAGGGCTACTCAGGACTCTGCTCAGAACTATTGTTCGCGTTCAATAAATTACGTGTTTCATAATTACAAACTTTAAATTGTTTATAACAATTAAACTATTGTTAATTATGGAGTTCTGTTAACAATTCTGTACAGAACTCTTCGGGGGCTACTCAGAACTATTGTTTGAGTTCAATAAATCACGTGTTTCCTAATTATAAATTTTAAATTGTTTATAACAATTAAACTATTGTTAATTATGAAGTTCTGTTAACAGTTCTGTACAGAACTGCTACACAGAACTCTGCTCAGAACTATTGTTCGATTTCAATAAATCACGTGTTTCCTAATTATAAATTTTAAATTGTTTATAACAATTAAACTATTGTTAATTATGGAGTTTTGTTAACAGTTCTGTGCAGAACTCTTCGGGGGCTACTCAGAACTCTACTCAGAACTATTGTTCGATTTCAATAAATCACGTGTTTCCTAATTATAAATTGTTTATAACAATTAAACTATTGTTAATTATGGAGTTCTGTTAACAGTTCTGTACAGAACTCTTCGGGGGCTACTCATAACTCTGCTCAAAACTATTGTTCGAGTTCAATAAATTACTTGTTTCATATTTACAAACTTTGAATTGTTTATAACAATTAAAAATATTGTTAATTATGGAGTTCTGTTAACCGTTCTGTACAGAACTCTTCGGGGGCTACTCAGAACTCTGCTCAGAACTATTGTTCGATTTCAATAAATCACGTGTTTCCTAATTATAAATTGTTTATAACAATTAAACTATTATTAATTATGGAGTTCTGTTAACAGTTCTGTACAGAACTCTTCGGGGGCTACTCATAACTCTGCTCAAAACTATTGTTCGAGTTCAATAAATTACTTGTTTCATATTTACAAACTTTGAATTGTTTATAACAATTAAAAATATTGTTAATTATGGAGTTCTGTTAACAGTTCTGTACAGAACTCTTCGGGGGCTACTCAGAACTCTGCTCAGAACTATTGTTCGATTTCAATAAATCACGTGTTTCCTAATTATAAATTGTTTATAACAATTAAACTATTATTAATTATGGAGTTCTGTTAACAGTTCTGTACAGAACTCTTCGGGGGCTACTCATAACTCTGCTCAAAACTATTGTTCGGGTTCAATAAATTACTTGTTTCATATTTACAAACTTTGAATTGTTTATAACAATTAAAAATATTGTTAATAATGGAGTTCTGTTAACAGTTCTGTACAGAACTCTTCGGGGGCTACTCAGAACTCTGCTCAGAACTATTGTTCGATTTCAATAAATCACGTGTTTCCTAATTATAAATTGTTTATAACAATTAAACTATTGTTAATTATGGAGTTCTGTTAACAGTTCTGTACAGAACTCTTCGGGGGCTACTCAGAACTCTGCTCAGAACTATTGTTCGATTTCAATAAATCACGTGTTTCCTAATTATAAATTGTTTATAACAATTAAACTATTGTTAATTATGGAGTTCTGTTAACAGTTCTGTACAGAACTCTTCGGGGGCTACTCAGAACTCTGCTCAGAACTATTGTTCGATTTCAATAAATCACGTGTTTCCTAATTATAAATTGTTTATAACAATTAAAATATTGTTAATTATGGAGTTCTGTTAACAGTTCTGTATAGAACTCTTCGGGGGCTACTCAGAACTCTGTTCAAAACTATTGTTCGAGTTCAATAAATTACTTGTTTCATATTTACAAACTTTGAATTGTTTATAACAATTAAAAATATTGTTAATTATGGAGTTCTGTTAACAGTTCTGTACAGAACTCTTCGGGGGCTACTCAGAACTCTGCTCAGAACTATTGTTCGATTTCAATAAATCACGTGTTTCCTAATTATAAATTGTTTATAACAATTAAACTATTGTTAATTATGGAGTTCTGTTAACAGTTCTGTACAGAACTCTTCGGGGGCTACTCATAACTCTGCTCAAAACTATTGTTCGAGTTCAATAAATTACTTGTTTCATATTTACAAACTTTGAATTGTTTATAACAATTAAAAATATTGTTAATTATGGAGTTCTGTTAACAGTTCTGTACAGAACTCTTCGGGGGCTACTCAGAACTCTGCTCAGAACTATTGTTCGATTTCAATAAATTACGTGTTTCCTAATTATAAATTGTTTATAACAATTAAACTATTATTAATTATGGAGTTCTGTTAACAGTTCTGTACAGAACTCTTCGGGGGCTACTCATAACTCTGCTCAAAACTATTGTTCGAGTTCAATAAATTACTTGTTTCATATTTACAAACTTTGAATTGTTTATAACAATTAAAAATATTGTTAATTATGGAGTTCTGTTAACAGTTCTGTACAGAACTCTTCGGGGGCTACTCAGAACTCTGTTCAAAACTATTGTTCGAGTTCAATAAATTACTTGTTTCATATTTACAAACTTTGAATTGTTTATAACAATTAAAAATATTGTTAATTATGGAGTTCTGTTAACAGTTCTGTACAGAACTCTTCGGGGGCTACTCAGAACTCTGCTCAGAACTATTGTTCGATTTCAATAAATCACGTGTTTCCTAATTATAAATTGTTTATAACAATTAAACTATTGTTAATTATGGAGTTCTGTTAACAGTTCTGTACAGAACTCTTCGGGGGCTACTCAGAACTCTGCTCAGAACTATTGTTCGATTTCAATAAATCACGTGTTTCCTAATTATAAATTGTTTATAACAATTAAACTATTGTTAATTTTGGAGTTCTGTTAACAGTTCTGTACAGAACTCTTCGGGGGCTACTCAGAACTCTGCTCAAAACTATTGTTCGAGTTCAATAAATTACTTGTTTCATATTTACAAACTTTGAATTGTTTATAACAATTAAAAATATTGTTAATTATGGAGTTCTGTTAACAGTTCTGTACAGAACTCTTCGGGGGCTACTCAGAACTCTGCTCAGAACTATTGTTCGATTTCAATAAATCACGTGTTTCCTAATTATAAATTGTTTATAACAATTAAACTATTGTTAATTATGGAGTTCTGTTAACAGTTCTGTACAGAACTCTTCGGGGGCTACTCAGAACTCTGCTCAAAACTATTGTTCGAGTTCAATAAATTACTTGTTTCATATTTACAAACTTTGGATTGTTTATAACAATTAAAAATATTGTTAATTATGGAGTTCTGTTAACAGTTCTGTACAGAACTCTTCGGGGGCTACTCAGAACTCTGCTCAGAACTATTGTTCGATTTCAATAAATCACGTGTTTCCTAATTATAAATTGTTTATAACAATTAAACTATTGTTAATTATGGAGTTCTGTTAACAGTTCTGTACAGAACTCTTCGGGGGCTACTCAGAACTCTGCTCAAAACTATTGTTCGAGTTCAATAAATTACTTGTTTCATATTTACAAACTTTGAATTGTTTATAACAATTAAAAATATTGTTAATTATGGAGTTCTGTTAACAGTTCTGTACAGAACTCTTCGGGGGCTACTCAGAACTCTGCTCAAAACTATTGTTCGAGTTCAATAAATTACTTGTTTCATATTTACAAACTTTGAATTGTTTATAACAATTAAAAATATTGTTAATTATGGAGTTCTGTTAACAGTTCTGTACAGAACTCTTCGGGGGCTACTCAGAACTCTGCTCAAAACTATTGTTCGAGTTCAATAAATTACTTGTTTCATATTTACAAACTTTGAATTGTTTATAACAATTAAAAATATTGTTAATTATGGAGTTCTGTTAACAGTTCTGTACAGAACTCTTCGGGGGCTACTCAGAACTCTGCTCAAAACTATTGTTCGAGTTCAATAAATTACTTGTTTCATATTTACAAACTTTGAATTGTTTATAACAATTAAAAATATTGTTAATTATGGAGTTCTGTTAACAGTTCTGTACAGAACTCTTCGGGGGCTACTCAGAACTCTGCTCAAAACTATTGTTCGAGTTCAATAAATTACTTGTTTCATATTTACAAACTTTGAATTGTTTATAACAATTAAAAATATTGTTAATTATGGAGTTCTGTTAACAGTTCTGTACAGAACTCTTCGGGGGCTACTCAGAACTCTGCTCAAAACTATTGTTCGAGTTCAATAAATTACTTGTTTCATATTTACAAACTTTGAATTGTTTATAACAATTAAAAATATTGTTAATTATGGAGTTTTGTTAACAGTTCTCTACAGAACTCTTCGAGGGCTACTGGGAACTATCGTCGAGCTGGTCAAGTTACATTTCCACCGGTCCGAAACGATTTTTCTGAAGTAGCACTCTTAATTTGTTTATAACAATTAGAAATTTTGTTTAATTACGAGTTCTAATAATAGTTCTGTACAGAACTCTTCGGGAGCTATTCAGAACTGCTCATTTTGACCAATCAACCGTCATTTTGACAAATTTAATTTTATAATAAATTTTCTAATTGTTTCTATATTTGTTAATTAAACGGAACTATTCAAATTTTTTACCAAGAACTCTAGAACTTATGCAGAAAAATGCCATCAGAACTCTGTTTTGCAAATATAAGGGTGTTGCGTGAAGTTAGCACCCTAAACACATTTTTTCGATTTCCGTGCTTAAAATACCAGAACTATTGTTAATATTGTAAGGAACTCTAGAACTCTACTTTATTTATTCAGAACTTTAAGAATAATTTTAGTTTCAAGAAATTAAGGGTGCTAACTACACATGAGTTAGTTAACTTCGTGGCATAACTCTTGAGGGGTGATGGGTGATTTTCCAATTTAGGAGATGATTTATAAAATTAGTTATCTGTGAACGAATATGTTGGGCACATTTTATGGGTATTTTTTCATTTAATTCTGTGACTTTAGTTAGGACGGTTGGTTTACCAATTTAGGGGGATGATTTCAAAAATGAGCTATCTGCCAATCAATACTCATTAATCAATCCGAATAAGTTATAGGTTTTATCAGCACGGTTTGTTATTTAATTTCATGGTTTTATTCACAAGCCCAATTCAACTATTAAGTTATAATCTTGGACTAATTAAAGACTATTCATTAGCATATAATACATTTTCGAAATCAACCCTTAAGTAGAAAACTACCCCATATGAATACCACAAAATTAAAAATGATGAAATTCAGGAAAACACCATATCATAATTTTGGACTAATTAAGGATTATTCATTGTTGCATAACCCATTTTTGGAATCATGCCCTAAATTGGTAAATTGCCCCAATTTACCAATTTAGGGCATGATTCCAAAAATGGGTTATGCAACAATGAATAATCCTTAATTAGTCCAAAATTATGATATGGTGTTTTCCTGAATTTCATCATTTTTAATTTTGTGGTATTCATATGGGGTAGTTTTCTACTTAGGGGTTGATTTCGAAAATGTATTATATGCTAATGAATAGTCTTTAATTAGTCCAAGATTATAACCTAGTTTAAATTGATTTATTATTTAAATTATATAGTGGGGGTGCTAGCTCGAGCTCAAGTCAGCACCCCCACTTTAATATTTTCATTTCTGATAAATAGGGGCTGGTACAATTTTTTTTTAATTGGTACAAAATTAGTCCATAATTAGTCCAAAATTAAGGCACTAAAATTTTTGAAATTCGACATAGTAGGGGTGCTAACTTTACTTACGTTAACACCAGCATTTGATGGTAAGGTAAAGGTTTTTATTTTGCTGTTCCACCAAAGTGTATTAAAAAATAATAGTATACGTATAATAATGAATTGAATAAAATAATTAACTTTCATAATCAAATCCAAAAACTAAATCGATGGTGGAACATCTGCATAAAATCACATAAACAAGTTAAAACATGTTATCCAATCTGTTCAAATTTGTTGTTGAAAAACACGTGCAGATATTTTGTAAAAATGTACACCTTTCGTAAGTAATGTATAAAACAGATTTCTAAGATTAATAAATCTTTTAGTAATTACAATAATTAGTAAATCTCTTAATGATCCTTTTGAATATTAAAAACCATATTTGAATTATTAAAAGGAAACAATGCCATCCATCACTCAAGTTATTATGCAATTTAAAGCCGCAACGTCTTTAAACGTGGACGTAATATATAATAACATTTTAGTGTAAAGTTACCATAATTAAAAACAGTGATAAAACTCCACTAATAACACATAAAATTAAACAATACTTTTGTTTATATATAGGAATTAAAAACTTACCGGGTACTTTCTCGCCTCTTGAAACCAGCACAAACTTTTCCGTCTGATGTTAAATCCTATTCTATAACCTTAATTTGCGATAGTTTTTCAGTTATTGACAGAAAAAAGCACGACACTAATAAAATAATTCATCACACGCACAATCAAATCACTAAAAGATATTTCTTAAATAAGAACAGAAGCGTTTTCATTCAAGACTTTGTTGAAAACAACTTTCAGAACAACACGCCAAACTTCAGTTTATTTACTTTTTGAAGTTTGATTGGAAAATGTATGCTGCCATCTATCGGTTGGCAACTCAACTACTAAGTTGAACACTTTTAAAGAAATCTTTACAAGTTTGAAACGCTGGAAGGGTTGCAAAGCTGTTCTTTATTTATAGATTTTATACTCTCCTGCTAAGCGAAAAAGTCCTATCTGCAAAACAATTCAACTCAGAAATATACTAGGTATATCTTTTCTTAGCTTACATTAACATTCTATATAGTACATTTCTACATTGCAGTTTTGCAGATAGGACTTTTTCGCTTAGCAGGGCAATTATCGTAGAAATTGTTTCAAGCATGTCCATAGTAAAATACTCAGGGCCGTCTTAACAAAATACGTTCGTGGGCTTACGCAATTTTCTGCACTCTCCCCAACTTTTTAAACGAATTTTAAAAAATTGCTTACGGTTTGAAATTGAAAATTTCAATGATAAAATTTGTTAAGACATTTTTTTAAGTTCTTTGACTGTTGGCAGCACTAAAGATTCAAATTCTGCATTTCATTTTCAAATTTAAGCTTAAAAAAAATATATACATACGTACACGGTGTCCAATTAATTATCCGTTTTTTGATAATACATAGGTTGATCGTTACCCACATAAAAAATGTAATAGTGGGAATGTTAACGAGGTTAAAGAAGGCACATTTTAAGATTATTGGCACATATACAGATTTTTTTTAAATAGAGCAACCTATATTTTTTTTGTGTCAAATAAAGCCCCTTTAGGTTCTGTTTTAAATCTAGATGTTTTATGCCCTTAGACGCGTCATTGCCAAGATACGATTTTTTCTTTTGATCTTTTTTGGTCAATATCAACTCTTTATTTAAATTTTAATATCTAAGCCATCCTTTGTTGATGTTTTGTAAAATTTTGGGCGAGGTCTTAGATAGGATCAATTTATCCCAAGCAGGTGTTAGTAAAGTAAATTTTTTATACAGGGTGAACAAAATAATTTTTTAAACATCGACATTTTCCAATCCATTTTTTGCAATTTTTTTAAATAAAACATCCTGAATTTTATGATATGTCAACAGAGTATACCCTGTATAGGGCTACTCTATAAAAATTCCGATCCAAAATACTTAGATCTTCACATAACAAACATACAGTAACTCACAAAATTATTCGTACTGCAAGAACAATTTATATTACTAAACTAAAAATCAAGAATAATTCTTCAAATAATATTTCTTTAAATATAATTATAATTCATTAAGTTCTAACTAAAGAATAACACAAACCAACAAAAAAAGAACAATCAATATTAAATAAATAATAATAATGCAGAAACTGAATATATCCAAACCAATTTATTTTGAGAAAAACTGAATTACTCAATGTTGCTTTTCTGGACCTTCGTGGCTTTTTGGGATATGAAAGAAGGATATATTTTAGGTAAGATCACATGGTTCAATGTACTTAAACTATAATAATAATCTTGTTTATTGTTTCCAGCCTTATTTTGTGGAACTCCATAATCATGAAATAAATAAAGATTATTAAAAGTTTCACAGTTTTATTAAAATACAACCTGACAATATTGTTTCGACAGCTATGCTGTCATTATCAAAGGTAATATAATTATAAACAAACACGTCGCTAAGGTAGATATAAAATAGGTAACTAGATAAAATAATAATAATAATCAGAATTAAATATCTAATACTTCCAGTAACGGAGAATTACTGAGCTCAAGTTGTTCATTCATTAAAGGTACCCTGAGTTTGTGTTTGTATATCTCAAAGGCTTCTAAAATGTCTAATTTGCGTTTGTTATTACAAAAATGTAGGAATTTAATATTATTTTGAGGAGTCATTGTGTGATTTTATTCTAAAAGGTGTTTGGCATAATTCGATTTTTCAGGATGTTTATTTTTGTAATGACGTACGTGTTCTTTATATCTTATGTCAAAATTTCGAAGTGTTTGCCAATATATACCGAACTGCAAAAAGAACAATTTAAACGGTAAATGCCCGATTTCATGATATCATGTGTTCTGTCTTTAGCATTAAATAAAAATGAAAAAGTGTTAGTGTTGGTTTTAAATGTTATTTTATAATTTTTTCTGATATTTTGCCAAAATATGGTTTAGGTATGTAATTTGTGTCTTCTGTTTGATTGTCAATGGGATATATTCTTTTGATAGCTAACCTATAACCTTTTTGTTTAATTAAAGTGTCAATCATGTTCGGATTATAATGATTTGCATGTGCATGTTTTTCTGACTTAGGTCAGTAAGCGTTTCAGTAGGTTATTTTGAGTTTTATAATTGTTGTAGTCATTTTCTTCGTTCGTAGACCTGTATTTATCCCACAAGTACCTCTTTTTCTTAATTTCTTGAAATAAATGTTTATTTATCCAGGGTTTTGTAGGATTCTTCTTTTTGGTCTCTATTGGTATAAATTGTGCTAAAGTGGTATTAATGATTTCTATGAAGGTATCATAATGTGTAGGGAGATTTGTGTTATTCAAATTATTCAATGTAGCCTGAAAATCTTGAGTTGCTAAATGTTGATTGATCATGTTGTAATTAGCTTTCCAGTAATTTCTCTTTTGCATTTTATATGTCATTCCTAACGTGAGGTTGATCTGAGCTGTCGCTAGTATTACTACATGATCACACTTTCCTAGTGGCGCTTCTGATTTGAGAGAAGTGATAAACTTTTTATCATTAATAAATACCAAATCGAGCAATTTGACAGGATATTTCGACACGTCAACACGATTTGGCATCGAAGTGGCAACAAAATCTTGCTTTATCAATGAAAAAGATGAACGATTGATTGAATGCGTGTAATTGTCCTGCCCTATACGACAGTGGTCATACAGATTATAAAAATCAAAGAATACGTGAAAACTTAAGGAAACAAACCTTTCTCCAATTTTCTTTTCTTTTTTGGTAGCAATGCTAATATAATTGTATCATCATGTTCCTCTAACCACAAAGACGATTGAGTATTCGTTGTGTATGTACGTTTTCTCAACATCTCCAATTATTATTATCACTCTTTTAATGCGCCTGATGCTCATTGGAAAACATCGTGATGTGTCTGAACGTAGCGTCTAAGTACATGCGTTCGACGCACGAGTCAAACGCAAATGTCAGACGTGTATAGGAAATCCCACCTTTAGAGGTTGGATTTTTTAAAAATCTTTTTGGGATTAGGAATTGAAGATTGAATTATTAAAAATATTTTTTGGATTAGGGATTGGGAATTAATGTTTCCAAAATATCTTTTGGAATGTGGGATTGGTAATTAAATTTTTTAAAGATATTTGATTATGGTTGGTGATTGATTTAATCCCCATATGAATCACAGATTGGTGATTACTAGCCCAGGGATTATCCAACCCTGTACAGTAGCATAGACACTATGTCATAGAAATAATGTTTCACAATGTTTCAAGTTGAGTGCGTGCTGAGCACACACCGTACAGATTAATAAATATACATATACCAACAACGTACAGAAACAATGAGCATAATAAATAATATTCAGAGGAGCTCAACCAACTGGATGCATGGCAACTGGCATGGCAGTTCAGTCCACAAACAGCTGCTGCTGCAGTATCATCCTAGTTAGATGAACGCTTCTATAGACTATTCGGTCAAGCAGAGGCCTTGCGACATTAGTCACGTTTTACGACATTAGTCACGATTTACTTTGTAAACATGTTAAGATGAAAATGCCAATGATTTCAGACATTTCATTTTCAAGATTAGGTTAGGTTATGAATGTTTTTGAAGTGGTGTGTATTTTGGCTTTTTTGGTTTATTTTGACTTCTATTTTGGCTATGTAAACAGCGCCAAAGTGGTTGTAGTTACAACTAAATAAAAGCGGAATATTTAAATCGAATTATAAATAGTGTACATTTTTACTGCAATTGATATCTCACAAAATAATGTGTAATTTCTCTCTTACAAACTTCAATATACATCAAACATACGAAAACCAATTTGTAACTAACAACTAACGTAACATATTTTATCCAAACAAAACCGTTTTCTTCATTGGTTCATTTTTGAATACCTTTTAAATTTGCTTGGTCTCTTCTTATATATTTGAAGGATCAGCCGTAACAACGTTGTATGTAACATTTTGTTGAAATGAGGTATTACCATAAAAACAACGTTAGTATATCCCTGTTGGAAGGTGTTGGCGTAATAAAGATATAAAATATTCTTAAAACAGATTCCCGAAATGTTAGTTTTTAAAGCTTGAATTTGTAGAATACCGTTCAACAGCGCTGTATGTCTATTCTCAGTTCATGTTGCTATTTTTTACATACAACCTTGTTACGGCCGGCCCATCATTTAAACAACGTAAAACAACATGGTATAATTCCTGAGATGTATCAATCAAGTTCTTCAATTACAAACTAAATGGTTTCGGCATGGTTAAAGAACAAGGTAGAAATAGTATTTAACTGTCTAATAACCTCTCTGGCATTTCACCGTTTTCCTTGACCCCCCCCCCATTCCACGAATATAAAAACACACCCTCGTAAGTGTCTATGCTGAATTTGTAGTCAATCTTAACTTCTGCTTATGATAACTGTTGGTTGGATTAACACATACTAATCATTAAGATGATTTTCAGGAATTTGATTAAGTAAAAAACCATAATAAAAATAAAAATTAGTTTATTCACAGAGGCATGCAAATAAACGTTAGACATGTTTTTCGTTTGTATATAAATGTTAAAATATGATACTAAAAATTTATAATCCAATATTATATTTGGCATATTGTTATTATTTTTCCTTTATGAAATTACTGCAAATTAATCGGATATTTCATATATATATGTATATACACAGCAAAGGCCACATTACAAAAGCTAACGTATGTATAAGCTAGAATATTATAATTTCTTTCCAATATGCCTACTGCAATTATAATCCTTACAGGTTTTATTTAGTGAGTAGCAGGTATCACCTAAATCTATTGTTTCTTTTTTATATATTTGTTATTATTATTTTCATCATTATTAAACAACTATTAATGTCAGTGCTAAAAACCAACAATGATATTTAACATACCAACAATCTAACAAACAATATTAGTTTAATTTTATTAGAAAATTCTTTCGTCAATAACAAAAATCTCCCCCATTACACAGATGGCAATCATTTTTAAAACGTCAAACTAAACTGTTATGAATAATATTAACAATTAAATTACAACCACTTCGTTTACATAAATAAATAACTATTAAGACAAATAACTACAAAAAATATATGTATAGATAAAGTAGGTGCAGTCAAAATTAGTAATACAAACATTTTTATTACATCATTAGTTCATACTTAACAATTAGTTCAATAATAAACGTAAAAAAAATACAATCTTCACTTTATTAGACTGGTGGTAAAGCCCATAATGTAGCGGTTTTGTCAGCGGATGTCGAAAGAAAACTGAATTCCGATGGATGCCAGCGTCCAGAAATCACTTTATCTTGCTGTTGAGCCACTACTACACTTGGCAGAGGTAAAGTTAGATCACCTAAAAACAAAACATAATCAGTAATGTTTTATTTTGTGCTAATTTAACATTATATTATATTATTAATAGTAAGTTAATATTACCTTGTAAATCTGTAAGGACCAATTTATTATCATAGCCACCACTAAGCAAATAATAAGCAGAAGGCGAAAACCTAATTGATCTAACATCTGCCGAGTGTGGTTTGAAAGTTTGTACGCTACGACCTCCTCGAATATCATAAAGCACACAAGAACTATCTTCATGTCCAGAAACCAACAATCTTCCTGATGGGTCCACACATAAACTAGCAACAGGTGAGCCTTGTCTAGTACCTGGTACTGTACAAGGAGTAACCATATTAACGCATCCTCTGGTTCTTAAATCCCAAAATCTGACAGTTTTATCATGCGATCCACTGACAAACATAGCACCGCCCCATGTGTATAAAGATAAAATATGACCAGTATGTCCGCTTAAAGCTTGGAAAGGTGTGCCCGTAGCACAATCCGTGACATATATTTTACAATCTCCAGCACCACCACTTATAAGAAGACTAGATTTGTTAGATGTGTCTTCTAAGAAGCACAAATCTCTGACTGTACCATCATGCATTGAAAGTTCCACCTCTTCACCTTCTAGATTAGATGTGTCTGCATTAAACCTCATTAGTTTGACTGTTTTGTCGTTGGATCCTGTGGCCATCAGGTCGCCCATAGGTGACCATGCCAAACAATAGATTGAACCTTTGTGGTGTTTCGTTCGTTTAAATAGAACCATCGGTTGGTAGGTTTGGTGATCTTCTCTGTAATAATAAAATAAGTTTAACAAACTTGTTCAAAAAGAACATACAAATAAAGTTTCACTATACTCATATTATACGAGATTTATTTTTGATACCACTTAATCAGTGGCAATGTAGGAATGCAGCGTTTAAACGCATATGTGAAGAAAGTCTTTTCAACGGAACATCAATACTATATGGCAAACAAAAATCTCATTAGAGCTAAAAGGCAACAATTTGCTTTCTCTGCGGCTATTTGACGTTCAATCCGATACGGTACTTGATTAAAGTAATAATCCAATCAAAACACGCATCATCGTAGATGATGAAAAGTAGCGACTTTAGGACGAATAGGAAACAACTAAGAGCTGCTTTCAGAAATAATGAAAAAATAATTGCCTTATTTATAAACTCAGGTCCTCACATCCTGTAAAAGACTATCAAGTGCCTGTTTGTTCTGAATTTATAGTCTAATAGCTTACAGTGAAGAATGTCTTGAATCAAATCAAATGGGGTATTTGTGAAAGGTCAAATATTATTATTATTATCTGGCACTCATTCGTTAAGAATATGGCCGCCCTTAGGGCTTTTTGAATCCATTTTCAAAGGTCGACTAATCCCAATTTTATCCTTGTTTGCTTCTCCGTTTTGTTGTCTTTGTCAGAGTTGGTTGTGTGTTTTTGCTGCACATACTACTTTCTCCAATTCTTTCGTGTCTGTTGTTAAATTCCTCCAGTTATTATAGTTACTATAGTTATAGTTACTTCTTCTAACTAATGATCTCCAGTTTGTGAGGGTTTTTACTGGACTTTGCTGCTCAGATCTCATGACATGCCCTAACCATCTTATTTAGGGACGGCGCGAGGCGGGTTCAGCCCGTTTCCCAGAACACGGCCCCGCGCTTACAACTTACAAATACGCGCGCTTTCCCTGCTTCTGTAGTCACACCGATGTTTCCGTGTCACTTAACGACTGGCAAAGCAAACTTTTACCATTCAACGTACGTAAATCTTGATAAAGAATTAAAAACTTTGCGAAAACCGAAAATGGCCAGATAAATAATTTTTAAACTCACCACTTTCAAAATGACATTGTGCTAATATCACAGTTAAACGCAAACGTAGTGTTTGCACACTCATGCTTCAAGAATAGCTTTTAGGCTCTTTAAAAATAATTTGACTTAATAATAATAAAATTTGGAAATTTTATGCTGATTCAGAATATGTCACTCATTTTTGGAGCAAATCCCCTAAGCCTCTAAAATTGGTTGCTACCAACCTATCCTTCACAAAAATGCCACTACCTCCAAAATGCTATGCAAAAGCAAATTCGAGTTTTTTAAACCTAACCTATCCTAAGCTAACTTAATCTAAGTCTAACCTAACCTGATCTAAACCTAAACCTATCCTAACCTAACCTAACCTAACCTAGCCTAGCCTAGCCTAAACCTAACCTAACTAAATTGTGTAATTGCAGATTGCTCAATGTGCCATTATAGAAGCTTAATATAATTATTATTCATTTCCTTGGAGATTAAGTATATTTTTACTTCTGATTCCCAAATTAGGGGCCTTTGGGGACCATGTAAAAATGACCTACATATTCGGAATTAGCATTTTTGGCGTAAACGCCTCTGGGCCTCCAAAATTGGTTGCTACCAACCTAACCTCCACAAGAACGCCACTACCTAAACAAAACGCTATGCAAAAGCAAATTTGAATTTTTCTCAACCTAACCTAACTTAATTTAACCTAACCTAAGTTTACCTAAGCTACTAACTAAATTGTGTAATTGTAAATTACACAGTTTGGCAATCATAGAAGCTTAATATAACTATTATTCAATTTCATGGGGATGAAGCTTTTTTTACTTTTGATCCCCAAATTTGAAAAATTATTTACATATTCAGAATCCGCATAAAATCTTCGTTAAAATGACACGTTTGATCAAAAAATGTTTGGTGGTAACATTCTTTAATTATACCTTTAAAATTTAATTTAGAAACCATTTGGGTATTAGAAATGACAAAAGAAAGATAGTAATCGATAATAATTCCACTAATAATAGAGTCACTGCATCTAGTTACCTAGGCCAGCTGGTCGATCAGAGTAACGCAAACCGCCGCCATATTGGGGCAGAGAAGGGTGATTTTTAATAATGGACAAATTAAAACCACGTTTTACGTGTTTGACATATTAGAGGTTTGATCTTTCAGAATAAGAAAAACCTTTTAAAGTAAACGTGGATTTGATTAAAATCAATACAGAACAAATAATGAACAATTTCGTGCTTCGTTTGCCCCAATATGGCGGCGGTTTGCGGTACTCTGGTCGACCAGCTGGCCTAGGTAACTAGATGCAGTGATTCTAACTAACAAATGTGCGAGTGCCCATCTATTGACAACAAGATAATGCTATTGCCTACTTGGTGGTTTTATGTTTACTTTGAATTCGAAACAGTATTACATATTTTGGTTAATTATGTTTTTTCATTGTTTAAAGTTAGTTTCAAAAAAATTGTGCAAAAAGGAGGTGTTAAAGGAGGTTACCTATTCAAATACATACTGATCTATCACGAGGTTCTTTTTGTTGTCAGGCCTAGTGTTTGGATTCTCAAATAGGGTGACAGAGCTGGTTTTCAACCACTTAAGCAGGTTCTCGGACAAAACTTACCTATTGCCACCAGAGGCAGGTTGGTTTAAAATTTAACAGGGGGAAAGTGTCCGCGAATAGAAGTTTTGTCAGATAGTCAAATATTTATATATTAGCTTTGTTAATTTTGGAGATATTTTAGCAAAATGAACGAGAACCAGCGCTGGCCAGTTAACCGGCTCAGTCACCCTACTTAGTTTTCTTTTGGTTAATTTTTAATCCTGTTTTCTCGGCATGGAAGCTCGTTTCTTTGAAAACTTGCCTTAAACTTTGGAGCAATCTAGATATAGTTACCACATCATCAGCATAGGCTATTATTATTTGTACTTCTTGTTTGTTGATTGTTGCAAAGTTATCTCCATTTTCCTCATTACACTTTCTAGCACTACGTTAAACAGATTTGCGATAATGTGTCCCTTGCTCGACTCCATTATTTATTTTAAACATTTCAGTATCTCGATGCAGGGTTCGTACTAATTTAACATATAAATTTGTAATTTGTACATTATTTAAGGTCATTAAAGGTCACATATCGAATATTAAAGGTTAGTCTAAAGGTAAAGTTAGTAGTAGTAGAAGTTAGGTTAGATTAAAATAGGGTTAGGTGAGAACTATATTCAAATAACTAATTCAGACTGATGTAAAGTGATTCAAGTTTTTTTTTTACATTCTCACCGAGTTGAAGGATGGGCAAGATTAGATGTTTATTTAATTGTGATTAGGTTACGTTAGGTTCAGCCTAACTGATCAATTGTCTTTTTGATAAATTGACCTATTTGATTAATTATCTTCTTGATCAATTGTCTTTTTAAGGAATTGACCTATTTAATTAATTACCCTTTTGATCATTTGTCCGAATACCAGAAAGTATATTTCAGCCAGTCTGCCACTGAAGTAAAATATTGAAAAATATAAGTAACTAAAATCATAAACAAACTATTGAATCGTTCATTCATGAATTGATTGTTTAAAGTTCGTGTAGTGATAAAAATATTGAATGAAAGTCTTTTACTGGCATTACAAGGGAAGTACATATACAGGCTGGAAATGCATGGGCTTGGTATAGGGATATAAGAGCGTTTATAAAAGTGATAGTGGGATAAAGGAAATTGCGATAGGAATCGAAGTTTTATTATTAAAGTGTTTGCATGCAAGTTCGTTCGCCGAGACTTGTCGCAAGACGTAAACACACTTGAAGTTAGCCGACCCTTGAAGCTTCATTTACGATGACGCGCGTTTGCGTACCGTGTGTGCTTAACTCGCCGTTACGGTTGCAGCGTAATATGGAATGGAAAGTTTCCGCATTTATGTAAAGTAGTTTACGCGTTAATGAGACCACGTGCGCGCCGACCAATAGCATCGCTTATAGTTTGTTTAGTGCTAACTTCAAGTGTATTTACGTCTTGCGACATGTCTCGGCGAACGGACCTTAAACATTTTTTTAACTTTAAACTTGGTAAAAGAAAAACATCGGGTCATCCTTTAAGTGATGAAATCACTGGGGCTTTGAATATGAGCCACAGTTTTGTGTATTACATTATGCATAACATCCTCCAGTTCCATAAAGTATCAACAAGTTGTGCTATCAAAGTAATTGAAACAACGGCATGTTGATCCTTGTCAAGAACTTTTGCGATAGTATAAAGCAGAAGGGGATGCCTTTTTGGCAAGGCCTTTCGGATTGTGACCGAGGATGAGTCTTGGATGCACTATGATCGGCTCAAAACCAAGAGAGCAAGTAAGGAATGATGTCACACCTCTACGCCGAAACCCAAAAAATTTGTCGCACAGTTGTTAGCAGGGAAGGTCATGCAGACCCATTTTTGAGATGCAAGAGGGGTAATTTTGCGTTGGAGTTATTGTTACTATTAATGCCACATACTCAAAACTTTTAAAAAACTGTCTTAAGCCTGCTATCAGAACCATAGAGTACTCATTCTTCTACAGCACAACAGTGCACGGCCACATACTGCACAATCAATAGTGGCAACCATCAAAGAATTAAAGTTTGAGTGTCTACCACATTTTCCATATTTCTCTGATCTTGCTCCAAGCGACTATTATATTTTTGGTCCGTTTAAAGAGGCATTAGGTGGGCAGAAGTTTCATATGAATAATGAAGTAATTCATGCGGCTTATGAGTGGCTGCACACGCTGCCAAAAGATTTTTTTTCTTCATGTATCAAGCACTTCCAAAACAATTGGGGACGTGCATGGAACATGATAGGAACTACGTCAAAAAATGACATTGCTTTAATAAATTTTGTTTAATAATGTTTTTATAGTTTTCATTTGTATGTCTGGTTTATCCTTTTTGCTTTCTAGTAATATAAATTAAAAAGATAAATTACCTAATGTCATTAAGTTTTGGATAGGCACAAATTCGTAACGTTTTCGAGTTCGAACCGACGGCATACAGTTGTCCACCAGGATGGAATTCGGCACATCTAACAGCTTGTACATCTTCAAGCGTAGTAACTGCGACAAATCTAGGTCTTGTTCCGTTTCCAACATCACTGTTTTCCATATCTCCAGCTCTATTAGGAAGGGGCTGTAACGAGAAAATAAAAATGTCTTAATTATAGTTCAAAAATCATATATTTTCGTAAAAAATTACTTTATAAGAGACACAAAATACACTAAACCCTATTAACTGAACTAAAATACAGATAATAAAATATAGATTTTAAGGGTGGCTAATCAAAACATAATTTACTTCTAAAATAAGGGTGTGTCAAGGGTGTATCGCCCGAATAGAGGAAGTTCAAACAGCCCAAAGTGATTGAGTCACATACAATCAGTTCGATCTGCTTGAACCAGGAAAAACAAAATGGCCACCTATCTATTCCTATGCTTTGTTCGTTCATAAATGCTGTAAGGACTCCTCATTCTTAACTCTTAAGATCCTGATTATCAATTTATATTACGTGTCCCAGAAGAGTGGCTCATATAATAAAAAGTTTTAATTTTTCAAGAGACGAATGAATTATCTAATTGTACAAATTGGTAGTCTTTTTGCAAAGCTATCCAAAGCTGAACTGACTTATGATTATATGTTTCGTCTTCTATAACAGTTGCAAAAGGGATCATTAATAAGCCATGCAATTGAGAAGCTTATAAGGTAATATAGACAATGGAACAATGTAAGTGCAATAGCTTAACACAATCTATCAAAATTAATAATAATTAAAGTAGAAGCAATAAGCCATTAAATAACTGCAACTCAGCAGACTAACAGGAAATTAATTAATTTAAAATCTAAAGGCAATGAAGAACATGTACAATTTTTCACAAGTACATGTCCAGACAAAAATGAGCGTAAAAGGAAATCTCTTAAAAAACTTGATAATCTACTTAAAACCAATTAAAAGCCAAAAGAACAGAGTAGAAACAGAAAATGATAAAATGCTAACCTTTTATAAGAATAATTCCCAGTAAAAACAAAAATAAAACGCAAGTATGAGTACAAACAAGATCTTTATCTAAATGGTTACACATCCAGTTTATTAAAGTCTTGAAAATAAACCGTTGGAGCAAATTTTATTATCATTGGGCAGTATTAACCGCAGTAATCATAGCAGAACACAGTTAATTACTGTTGCAATTATTTTATATAACAAATTACCAAGAAACTCAGTGATCATCACAAACAAACTTTCATAAAAGTGCAATAATGGATGCAACACATAGCTATGTCTAGGAAAAAAAGAAAACAATGAACCACTATCTTACCGTCGTAAGTCTTGCTCTTTTAAATAATAATCATCAAGCCATGAAAGTATCTTCTGTAAATTTGTTTTGTGAATCCTTAATCAGAAATATTCGGAATTGTAGGAAAGTGGGTAATTAGAACTAATAATTGCACAAATTAAATAAAGTGCAATTTTGGAATAAAATTTAAATTTTAGAAAGCATAAGATAGAAATAGATACATAATTAATGTACAAGTGGTAGGTATGTATCCATCATTAACACCTAATGTAAGTATAAGAGAATGTTAATAATTATGATGGATCATTATTTAAAACGTAGTTTTTATTACTAATTTGATATTAATCAAGCTGATAATAGAGAGGAATGTTAAACATTTTTAAGAAGAGATGCATTTTCTCTAATGTTTCAATTTTTTATAAGATACCTACATATTAAAGGCGTATTTAGAGCAAGGAGATAATATCTTGATGCTCTTAATGTTATTCTTGCAGCTCTATAATTTAATATAAATTTTTAAATATAAACTAGCAACAGTAAGTTATCTTTATATCATATATTTTAATATTATTAATACCGAAAACTCCATATACTTTACCAAATGAAACTAGGCGACATTTATGAACCGCCATCTTCGCAGATGGGTGTACAACTAATGTTTTTTTTGGTGAGAAACCTGCATCTAATTAAGAAATATCACTATTTCTGTTAAACGGTGATTTATTACTGTTATACCATCATATACAGGGTGTATTATCGGTTTTGTAACATAGGGAAATAGCGTGTAAAAACACAATTTCTCAAATATTGGCTCCCCTAATTATTTTGGAGAAAAAGTTACTGTGGCAAAGTTGTAGACCTTATAGAATACTGTTCAAAACACCTTCACTTTAGCATCTGTGTTAAATAGTTTCCAAGATATAAATGATTTTCTGGTATAGGAAATTAACATTGTAAATTAGAAATTCACTAATAGCAATTACCGCGTTAGATTTAGACATTAGGTGTAAATGCAAGAATTATTTAGCACAATTTCATGGGCAAAATCATTCATCAGAATGTTACAATTGCTGCTGGTGTGGAAGAAATAGGTAAGATTTCTCAAAGGAATTTATTTTTATAAAATCTTATTAGCCATGACAATAGTTGTCAAATTAATCTCAAGAATCACTGATAGGTTATGTCATGCTTTTGTATTATAAATTTAAAACGTATTATAAGAATGATACTAATATAAGAAAAAACATTTTAATCTTATTATGGGTTACATCATTTATATTATTTAACGATTATAGTAATTTACCAAAATTAAACAACAAACAATAAAAAAAGCAAAAACGAGAATCAATTTATAAAATATGTTCATAATACAAAAGCATGACATAACCTCTATGTGATTTTTGAGATTAGTCTGACAGCTATTGTCATGGCTAATAAGATTTTATAAAAATAGATTTCTTGGAGAATTCTCATGTATTTCTTCCGCACCGGTAGCAATAATTGTAACATTCTGATGAGTGATTTTGCTCCATGAAACTCTGCTTAATAGTTCTTGCATTTACACTTAAGGTCTAAATATAACGTGGCAATTGCTATTAGCGATTTTCCCATTTACAATGTTAATTTCCTACACCAGAAAATCACTTATATATTGGAAACTATTTAATACAGTTGCTAAAGTGAAGGTGTTTTGAACAGTATTCAATAAGGTCTACAACTTTGCTACAGTAACTTTTTCTCCAAAATAATTAGGGGGGCCAATATTTGAGAAATTGTGTTTTTACATGCTATTTCCCTATGTTACAAAACCGATAATACACCCTGTATATAAACTTTTACAATTTATCTAGACTATTCAATCTTTCATTACAATGACGGTCTAGGACATTTGGGCCCGGCCGTTTCGGCGTGGAGACAGTTTGGCGCCGGACAGTACGACGCAAGGACACTTCAGCGCAGGCACACTTCGGCGCCGGGACACTTAGGCGCAGGCACACTTCAACGGAAAGACAGTTCGGTGCATGTAAATTTTTCCGTGACAAATTAGGGTAAAGCTTTCGGAGATCTTTAAACAAAACGTTTTTTTGGACCATTAGTCTAATTTTTGGGACAAGCTACCCTATTATCAGAGTAACCTTTTTATTTTTATGTATACACATACACCTTCTTAATTCCAAAGTTTCGCTTGGATTGGTTAAACTGCGCTATTGCAGTGTATTTTGTCTTTAAGCACTGGACTATAAGCACTAAGCAGTATCCATTTATAAGTGTTACTGAGACAAAATTCGTGAAGTGGGACACGTATTTATCAGTAGTACGATCTTCAATGTTAATATCAATTTTCCTATGTCATTTAATTGATTTTATAATTTTTTTGATTTTTTAAAAGTTATTAACATGATTATCAAATATGACATTCTTTTAAACAATAAGGGATTTATAATAAACAAATTAAATTCTTATTACAAATTATTCCCTTATGCAGAGATTTGCAGAATTTTGATTTTAATGTTTTAGTAGCTTAGAAAAATTAATTTTTCTTAAATGTGGCAGTACATACGAGCTTTTGTGCGTGGCAAATATTGAATTATTTTCTCATCATACTGAGTTTTTTTTCTCATCATACTGAGTTTTTATCGAATATTGTATTTCATCGATTATACTGTATTTATTACCTGTAAGTACCTACAGATTTTGTTTATTACAATAATACTAGACAATTTCTCGCGCCAAAGTTTCCCTGCGCCTAAGTGTCCTCGCGCCGAAGTGTCCTTCGCCGAAACGGCCGCGCCCAAATGTCCTGCTCCGAATGGATGAAACCTTAATGCTAGTGATATACTCCATGTGACAGTTTGAATTGTGTTTTTTTTCAACAATTTTCTAAAAATATATGTACTATTGGTTTCATAATGATCTAGGACAGCAAGGCTAATATGATGCTATTTTTTATTATTTTATATATTTACATTGAGAAAAAAATAACAAAATAGCATCATATTAGCCTTGCTGTCCTAGATCATTATGAAATCAATAGTACATACATAAAAGAGACAGGAGCGAAAAGACGTAAAAAAAAGAAAATCTCGATTTTTCAATTATTATCACAATATCCTTGAATGTTAACAAGATATTTATAATACATATAACATTTATAACGGAAGCTGTTGAAAAATTAAAACATAATTCATTCTCTACTATCTTATTAATGAAAATATAAAAATCTAATTATTGTAGTTAGTCAAGGTTGGGTTTATAAGAGATGCCGCCTTCAAGTACAGCTATAAATTTTATTAAAAGAAGAATAATTGAGGATTTCCTTTTGACACAATTACATTTAAGTTAGTGTTTGATATTATATGGTGTGTGTTTGTGTGCTCATGCATTATTTATTGGCAAGGATAGGTCAAGAAAAGCAAAAAAAAGCATAATTGTACAGTACTAGAAGAACATTGTAATAAGAAAGTCAATATTAATGTACATTTATTATCACTTTTAAAAGAACACTGGAACTAATTAGAATTGTGAATAACCCACAATGAGACAATTAAATGGTGTGTGATCATAATGACAGCATTTATAACAAATTATAAGTTACACCGTAGAAAATATCTTTAAGCAGAAACATCAATATCCTGGTTCAAATTTTTTATAAATTATCAAATAGATCAACATAGCTCTTAAAATTGTAACAACATAACGTGTATGTTATCGATTATGCAGAATGTTCAACTATCTTCTCAAAAGTTTTCTCATGGGGGTCTAACTTATTACTCTTATAATTAATTATCTTGTTTTTATAATAATTACTACAAATTACGAGGTATGTTTTTAAGTAACGCCGTTGTAGCTGGAAGCAGTGGCGTAACTACCGCCCCCGCAGACCTCGCGACGCGGGGGGGCGTAACTATCGGAAGGGCGCTGCTTGCGTGAAATTTTATTTCGTTGGGAATAGAAATTTTAAAACAAGCCTTGGGGTAAAAAAATTATATGAAAACAATAAAAGGTAATTATGGATATACATTGCTCAAAACAATTAGAGGATATTGTGGTACAATAATATTAGGTGTTCAAATAAGAATAATTAAATTATTAAGTAGTGATTATTTATCTGCTTTGACGACGACGCTAACAATAACTAAAACAATTTCGTCGTGCGTGCTAGATGGCTAGATTGGGGAGGGGGACATTAGTTTTCGAAATAATCGCAAACTGTTTTGGAAGGGAAGCTATAGCCTTCCATGTTAATTCCCCCACCCTACCTGAAAATGCATGTTTTAATGCACATGCAACCTAACCTAGCCTCACCCAACCTAACCTAATCTAACCTCACCTAACCTAACCTAATCGAACCTAACCTAACCTCACCTAACCTAACCTAGTCTAACCTCACTTAACCTAAGCTAACCTAACCTAATCTAATCTAAACTAACCAAAAAGTAAATTAAACCACGTATGAATTGATGAAGAACGCAAACCTAGGTTAGGTTAGGTTCGGTTGGGTTAGATTCGGTTAGGTTAGGTTGGGACACTATTGTTGAGCTCGATGAGACGCATCGAATATAGTATGTGCGGATGGCGGACCAGAATGTAAAGTTTTACCAAGAGAGTTTATAGGGGAAATAGTAAAAGCAATTGATTTTGATAGTTCAATTGCCCAATACGCCTACGTTTTCCCGGAGAAAACTTTAATTGGTGTTAAATATCATGAATTATATAAAACAAATTCGTTAAAGAGATACAAACAAATGAAAAGATAACAAATTATTATTAGTTATTGCATATTTTATTTTTACAAAAATTACGTACATATAATTGTATATAAGGTATATATGAGGGACGTAAACGTAAGTCGCGCAGAGCGCGCAATCTTTTGTAGTTACGCCTTACGCTATTACCTTTGTATGGTTTAATAGCTAGCTGTCTGCCAGGTTGCTACTATCAGATTCTTGCTTGATGTCACGCGTTAGCAATTTACAGTGAGTGGAACAATAAATAATAATGCCATCAGCTCTGACCTTTACCCTGTGATCCGAATTTTGAGTAGAGATTATTGTACATGAAACTTAGTGAGGTTCAATAGATAACTGAAAAATTGTGGGCAGATATTTATTTGCCCTTCTTTAAACAAGCAACACTAGTGCCTAATCCTACCAACATTCACAGATTTGGTACATAGAGCTTATAGAGTTGCCTGGAAATCTCTAACGGTTACTGAATGGTAGCCACTTGATTACCAAACTTCACATTGCACAAATACAGTGATAATTTCTGTGTATTGACGTCATGCGGTGAAGACAAACCTAACCTAACTTAAACCTAACAATCCAACATAACCTAACCCTAATCTCACTTAAATCTGACCTAACCTTACAAAAGGAAAATTATTTTGATTTTTTAATAATAATAATCTTTATTAAACACCAAAGAAATATACAATTTCATCTAGGTTTATCTTCTAAATTTTATACATAATCTAACCGTAACATACGATCGTCAATCGTTGTCATCTGAGAGGAAAGGAACATAATTACATATCACATACTATAAGTAAAAGTATACACTACTAGAGAATTAAATCTAATGCAAGGTCCTTCTAAAGGTTTTTACAAAATTTTTGCAAGTCATACTTGTAAGCTTTGTGGTAGTTTATTGTAGATAAAGATTCCTTTAAAGTTGGATTATTTTTAAACCTTTTGCGTATTTTTCATAACTACACTAATGTCAGGTACTGTAAGTGACGGTGAACCAATGAGAAAGTATGCAGCACGAAGCAAGTACCTAGAGACGGAGTAGCCCAATCGTTTTAAGATACTGTTTGGTACAGCAATTTTATCTTTAAGCTTATTAATATGATTTTTCCCAAGATATTTGTGTTGCTAATGGTATCGGGCCTCCTACATATCCTTTTTGTTCGGATATTATCATATAAGAAGACTTTTTTGCGTTAATAGTTAATTTATGACAATTTAACCAGGCAGATACAATTTTAAGATCATTTTCTATATTTAAATTAATAGAGTTTACTAACTTAATCAAAATAAAGTAAAATTGAGTCGTCTGCGTAAAGTTTGATAGTACGGTGCAAGTTAAGTTTTGATATTGAATTTATATCTAGAAGAAACATAGTTGGCCCTAAAACTGTGCCTTGTGGCACACCACATTTAATAGATTGTTCACAGCTGGCTATTCCGTCTATGATTACTTGTTGTTTTCGATTCTTAAGGTAATTCTCAAACCAATGAAAACAGACACCTCTTATCCTTAGTTTTTCCATTTTTATAAGCAGAACTTTATGGTTTACTGTCACTCAAAAGCTTTACATATGTCAAGAGATACAATACAAGTCCAGAGATTATGTAAAATATGAAAATTCTATTAGCTATTTAGCTACAGCGTTAATTGAATATTTATGTATGTATATTCAAATAACGATAACTTTTGAACTGTTGGATCAATCTATCCGATATTTGTTATGTGATTTCCTCTCATGATTAATTACTGATTAATTCTCTACACCCCCTGAACTCAATGTCAGACATCGTGCAGTGTTGCTTATTTTACTAACATTTTTGATATTAATTCAGTGACTGCAGTAATTAAGTGACAACTGTTTTTTTTACTTACGGCAATTTGAAACAAATGACAAAAGATAATGTTTGAAGAATACTTGGAAAAGAGCCAATAAAAATTGTTTTATTTCTTAACTCTGCATTATGAAAATAAACATATTTTCCCAGAATGTAATTGCACAACTTTTAATTTGCTTATATTCTAACCTCAAAATATACCAATACAATTAATGACATTTCTCATTGTCAAAGTTTAATGAGCTCTAAAACTTTTAAACAAAAAAAGTTTTGGTTTACATCTCAGCCTGATTGAATGTGTTAAAATTATTCTGGATGGTTCTCCACCCAAGACTGAATCGATGATAAAAAACACTTGATACTTTACTATCAGGTAGGTACATATACAGGGTGATTCAGAAATAACTGATATCCTTTAAATGGTAGGTAGAGGGGAGGCAGTAGAGCTAATTTACCTTGACCTCGGATCCTTTTGGATCAATTCCTTTTTATCCTTTTTATAGTACTAGATTAAAATATACAGGGTGGCAGGGGTTAGAAAGCGTTAATTTTAAGGGGTGAGAGAAGACATCAAAAGGAACAAAAAAGTCTGAATACTTTTTTTTCTATGTTAATTAGCTATCGAGTAATTTAGAAAAAACTATTGGCATATCCGACAACCATCCTTAAGTATACTCGCAGTCTACAGCTGGGTCTTGATCTTGTTTTAGAAAATCAAACAAACAAACTGATGATGACAGCCGTTGTTTAACAATAATAAACATCCGAAGCAGATTAGTAGGGTGAATAATTCTACGAAAATTGTAATCGGCGCTGTTCTCCGCAAACAAATTTTGTACGTGCTTAAGAACACGCTGATTCGTAACAAACCAACTGTAAAAATAAGACAATAATTCACCTACATTTTATATTCATTAATTTCCGGAATATCTTAAAAATTTCTTGACGTAACAAATTCGTGCTTTATTGACAAATTACTTTCAGAACAATAAAACTACAAACTCAGCATTATCTCACTCTAAAAGGCTATTATTTACACAGCTGTGATCAGGCATTGACCCAAATATTCTTCATTAAATTGTAAGGTTGTAAACAAAACGTGCTTTATTCCAAGTTCTACAAACTTCCCACATCAGCATTTTGTGCGAATGTGGAGCAAATTTTTTACAAGCTTTACAGGGTTGTTACGTTTCTTAATTGAGTAAAATAAATTTTTAATGTCATTGAGGTTTGTTGTGATAGATGAGATGCATCTGTCGACAAAGCGCCATAATTAAAGTACTATTATTAACGCGGCAAAATGATGTTAAAGTTTCCAACTTTATTATTTTTTCTGAAAAAGTAGTACGTTCTAAAATAAAGTTGTATAAGATTTTTTGTTCCTTTTGATGTCTTCTATCACCCCTTAAAATTAACGCGTTCTAATTCCTGTCAGCCTGTATAATGGAGGTTCGCTAGAGCTCTATTTAACGCAACTAAGTAACTAATATTAACCTTGGATTACATTACTGCAAAATCTGTTTACTTCATTTGTTTTAACACAATAGACTATTGTGTTACGGTAGACCGCTGGCAAATTTCTGACATTTTTATGAAGAACTTGGCAACGCTGCTTCAGAAATTACAAAGCCGAAAATCCTTAGAAACATAATTTCATGTTACATCCAAATATGTATTCCATTTACAGATTTCCTTGCTACACGTTCGTGACGCATAAATAAAATATTTTCCAAATTGGAAGAATTGCGCACTAAATGGACACCCTGTATATCCAGTATAGACGATAATCGCCGAAAAGTTAATTCATTAACTAAAGTGAAAAGAGCATAACCAATCCCATGACCAAGTTCATTCCATTATCGGTACGGATCATTTCGTTAAAAGAAAACTAATGCCCTCGAAACACAACACTACTATTTTCAAGAACAACCTGAATACCACCATAAAAATACTAATAATAATGATGATAAGAAATGTTAATAATTAATACACCTCTTAAATCTCTTCCCTTGACATACACCAGTCAATCACAGATGACATTTTGATCACTAATGAATGGCCCCAAAGGGTTTTTATAAAAAGTTTAATTAGCGCGAACCGAATATTTTAATTTAGCCAATCTTAAGATAGCAAATACGAAAAAAAAGCGACGAAAGTAGAAATTTGCAAATTATTAAAATACCTACGATCATCTTCATTATTCGTTCTCTTTTTGAGTGATACAACCCATATGTCGCGCTCATTTAGAGAAAGCTGTGTAACGTGTTCTTATGAGGATTAAACATCGATGAATCGAATCCCTCTCGCGTTATTAAATTCAGATCAGATTTAAAACGCTTTCAAAAGTTCTATAGAATGATTCGATTTTGTTTCCTGGGTTATTAAAAGTATATAACTATAAATAATATAATAAAAGGAAATCTATCAATTAAATGATTTGTCGGATTGAAAGAGTGACTGACTGACTGACTGACTGACTTCCTCCATAATAACAAATAAAAGCAGTTTCTGCCATTATAGGTTAGGTATACAGAATTGCTAATTTATTACTTATTTATTATTAACATATTAATTTCTAAACCACAAAAAATTTAAAATTGTTCTGGCCTGAATTTTAAATTAAATTAAACTAGTCATACTCGAGTGGCGTTGAAGAACATCAAGTTTAATAATAGCTTCAACCTAACCTCACATTCTAACAATGACATTAATAATTATAAATTTATAATATATCCAGGCAAATGTAGGTTTCTTTAATGCAATGCACAGCAGTAAACTGCGCTTTAAGTCATTCAATAAAAAGAAATAACGTGTTGTAATTAAGACACTTTTAAAGTAGCGGAACTACAATCTACTTATTATCGAAAGGAAATTGATCCTGCACTCTTATTAAGCTTAAGTATTAAGATCCTATCTTGCATCTTATTTAAATGATTTTTGCACACCTCTCGTATTATAATCTTTCTATGATGAGGAACAGTTGGACTTGGAAACCTTGCATCAAAATATGAAAAAAAAAATAGATAACCAGATTCATATCAGCAGAGGTGCGTTTCTATTACACAATTTTTGTTTCATAATTTCTATTGGATGGAGGCAGATAAATGATGTTGATACAAAAATTGAACTACTTTCTCACATATTAAGGTATTCCACTCAATTAGTGCAAATTCTTTTGGTTTTTAATTTGCTGTATTAAAATCTCTTTTTTTTTCAACTTTTCTATCTTGATAGATCAAGAATATGTGTCTGAACAGATTTGTATATATATATTGGACTGCAAAAACAGTGAAGTGGTGCTAAGGCATAATAAAAGGCAACTCGATTTAACAAATCCTATATTTACTCACCCCAGATAACAATGCCCGCAAGGTAAACAAGGGATGTGTAGAAAGATTGAGATCCAACCAAAGTGGGACTATATTAATATTAAGAATTTAACTCTGACGATATTAATTAATTCCTTACTGTAATTCAAACGAGTTAATTACTTCAAATAATGTTTCTAACATAAAAATTTGGATTTTAAATGGTTTAATTAGTAGGAAGGTAGAAACTTTCATGACTTGAATTTTTAATTCTTAACTAAGCGAGATAACGATTTTGTAGTAATTTAAATCAGCAATTACCTTGTGAATTATAGTTTATCGATGCAATATGCTATTCTCACAGGTACAATACCTTTTCTACCGTTTCCTCATTAATTTGTTTTTGCACATTTATAATAATTCCTTAAAAATAATTAAAATTCTCGTCAACAAATTTCCTTCTCTAGTTAATGTGTAAAGAGATACAGTTTTATTTAATTAAAGCCCTTGAGTAAAGGATTTGGTGATTGCCCTTTGTTGAAAAGTTATTGCCCCTTGAAATACTTTGCTTGCCTTCTGTAGGATAATGCTCCTTTAAAGAAAACTGAAAACACCCAGGTTGGGAAAAGTGAAATTTAACAAACTTGTGATATAAGATAAAATCCAACCACTGATATTAGGGAATCGACATTAATCAACTAGTTGTGTAGCAGATAAGACGAAGGCTCTTCATAATTAATTAGGGTAAGACGTAATTTTTATCTTCATTTTGTTCTTTATTCAAATTTATTATTAATAATAAATAAATAAATAAAAGTATTCGTTTTTTAATTTAGATTTAATAAGTATGACTCCTCTCTCATCACCATATCATCTACTTCTCCTCCTCTAGTTAATTTGTGAAGTGAGTACAGTTTGGTTTCTATTTAATTAAAGCCCATGAATAAATAATTTCGTGATGCCCTTTGTTGAAAAGTCATCTTAAAATGTTTTGTATACCTTCTGTAGCACAATGCTCATTTACAAAAAACTGAAAACACCGAGGTTGGAAAAACTGGAATTTAGAAAAAGTGATTTAAGACAAAGCCTAGCCACCGAGATTAGAAAAATCGTCATTAATTAACTAGTTGTATAGCAGATAAGACGGAAGGTCTTCATAATTAATTAGGGTAAGAATTTTTATCTTAATTATGTTCTTTATTCGAATTTATTGTTAATAATAAATAAATAAAAGTATTCGTTTTTAATTTAGATCTCATGTGATTTTTAGCTCAATTCTGGATTCAGAGTCATAATGCTTTAGTACTTTATTAAAGTTATTATTGGCTCTAGTTTGAAGTATTCATAGCGAATCCAGTGGCGCCTATAATTCCCACCACCTTGTATAATCAGTCTATGGTGTTAACGCTGCGCTTCAATTTGTAATTTGATTTCTAATTCAAATAAACAGAGTGTGACAAATATGTCTTTCTAAGGTTTGAAAACATTAATAAAATATCGAAAATTAAATCTACCAAAAAGGAATTATGACCAATCTTTATTCAAAAACATTCTGAATGGCTTGGGTTTAATTGTATTTTCAGTTAGACGATGGCTTTAATCAACGATCATACAAAAAGTGACCACTGATTTTCGTGTAAAAAGTTAACGTTTATTTTATTGCGCGCTAATATCTACAAGAGATGTATGAAGATTAATTATTATAAATACTTTACTAACTGGTTGCTAAGCAACTAAACACATAAAAACCTACGCTAATATAATTATGTACACATGACATAAGTCACAAATTAAAAAAAATATCAAATACAATGAATACTTTAGTAAAGCGTTTAGATCGTAGATAAAACGTTGTAAGATCCACGTGTAAAAAGTCTCTTCATTGCACTCACATCCTTTAAGACACTCACTTGTACCACATTCGTGTGTTAAACCGTTCGCGCAATAAAGAATGACTTTTTACGCTTATATCTTGTTCAGATCATTACTCAGTTTTTAAAGAATAAGTAGTGAACCCGATGCCTGATGGTAATAAGTCAAAAGTGATGGAGGACTTTCCATTCTATCTCCATTATTTATGAACTGATTTTCTTCGCCTCAGTGAGTGAACGGGGATCTATCTAGATGTACAAATAACGTGGTACGTATGTCAGCATTTACAGAGTTATGGCTGTTTCTGGGTCTCTATCTACTAAGTGATTATCGCTCTGGTACTCTAGACAAAGCTACCAAAATTTCCCCCAAATTCCCGAATTACTCGGAAAAAGACTTCAACCACGAAAGCGATCAGCGTTTGATGAGTTGTATTTTTAAAAATTTGACTGTTGATCTTTACCATATTGTAATTCTTACGCATGCAGGCTAATTGGAACAATTGAAAATTATTTCGGTCAAAATTCTAATCGCTAGATTTATTTAACGGCATCGTTGGACTCGTTGAATGTACAGTCATTGGGAACCGTTTCCAAATTTTTGACAAAATTCGATCAAATACGGTAAAACGGACAAAATTGGATCACATAGTTTTATATTATGTGTATAAGTAAGTGATATGTATCATTGAAATCTGTGACATATAAAATCGAATATCTTGAAAAACATTCGAAATGTCGTCAGATCAGCTTAAGATTATACATGGAATTCCTATATCATTTGTTCGATAATGTAAACAGAAAGCGGTAACACACACACAAATCGATTTCGAGAAACGACCTTTTTTTGAGCGTTATTCAAAAGGGAAATCTGATAGTTTTCCCGTTTGTTTATTAATTTCTATTTCTCTAAACTTGTCAAACAGAAATTTTGTATTTATACAAAACTTAATATTTATTACAACTTTCGAAAGCTACCGCCAGCTATCCACAATATGCTACAATCTTATCTTCATAACACAGCAATAAAAATAATTTTTTTTTGTTATTTTTCTTGCAAAAACCAATTAAAATGGCCTTTAAAACAATACGGATGCTCTGAGAACAAATATAAAAAATTTCTCTGTTATTTCTATACAAATTGTATTACGTTTATTAAATGAAAGTTTTGAAGAAAACAATAATCAGAAGCACAAAAACAAAATAATCAAGTGAAAGGACTATCTTGATATTTATTTATAGCAATTTATTAATATTCAATATTCATATTACTTCATCTTGAAGAGATATTGGTGATGATATTTTCTATATCTACTATCTCTTTTCTTCATTGAAGATTTATGTGTGTGTGTGTGTGCATGAGCATAAATTAAATAATATTTATTGTCGGATTATGATCCATTTAATAAAAATCTCAATCTTTAGGTTTGTAGGTTAAAACGGAACTAATAAATTCCTATTATTTTATATATTATTTATATTCAATACAATCTCCCGCTAAGATTTCTGCTACATTGCATCTACCATCTGCACTACTTGTTAAGCATTACTCAATCACCTGTGCACTGCTGTGCTAAGTAAGCAGTAACTCTTGCTGTCTTGTATATTCACTTGTTCTTGAAATCCGGAAAAACGTTAAAAAAAAGAACATTGCACTAGAATTGGCGCACTATATGAAAATTAAATACAGAAGAAACACGTTTTTAATTATTCTTTACCTTTTATATTTATTAAAAAAACATGAATGTACCGTTTTATTTCATTTTAAAGCAAACCATGCGAAGCCTATGAGGCTCTGCTTTGAAATAATAAAAATCTTAGATACTAACCTAAATATTTCTTAATTAACAAAAACATAACTGGTTATTATTATTACTAGTGAATTATGATTAATGAAGATCAAATTTAAGTAAGAATAATCCCCAATAGCTACTGGTAATACTTGAATCGAAAGTTCGTGAATTACGAGAAACTTGGCTTTCTAAAATATTTGAATATATTGCAGATTTCCACAACCATAAGACACATTAAAATAAATTATTTATAAATTTAGAAATATGTAACATTAATTAAAATTAAGAGAAAAAAAAAGAAATTACCAAGAAACTTCCAATACGTTTATTAGATGAAGAAACTCCATATGCGGTATCAATGAGCAAATTATCCATAGACCTTCTGTTCTGATATTTTTTATTACTATTATTAAATCTATTGTTATTATTAATATTATTCTGTATCTTTCTCCGACTAGTAACCTTATTACCATTTTCATCTTCCTCCCATTCAGAAGACATCTCAACAATTTCCGGTCTAACATCATCTAAAGACCTTGATCTGCACTGACAAGGAGACAATTCGGACTTCCTTATGTGTCCCCTTTTCCGTGATGGGTCCACCATTAAAAGTCGATCCCTATTAGGGTTAGGAGGTGGTGGCATGGCATTACGATAATAAGGAGTTAAATAACAATAATCTCTAGATTTATTCTGTTGGAAACTTCCTGGACTATAAGGACTATTCGAGGATAGGCCAACATATCTATAATCAATGGTTTCAGGAGGTCGGAAATTAAAAGACTGCTGGCGTCCTCGAGGGCTCCTCTGTGGAGGTTGTTGTTGTTGTTGCACCGGATACCAAGGTCTCCGAGATAACATTTCTAAACTTTGCCACTGGGACATCCGAGGTGGTTTCTGTTTCAGCAGTAAATCACCCATTCTCTTCCTCTAAGTTTAAATGTTTCTTTAATTTAAATCATTAGAGATAACTCTGGGGGTACCAGGACACAAACACTTGAATAAAACGCATTTATTAAACAGGAAGGAAAACTCGCGGCAATAAACGTGACCGACAGACACTACCGCACTTATTCAAAGCTGCCCACACGAGTTAGCGCGGCTATCGTCTGATGATTTCTTGGTGTGCGATGCAGAAGCAGCAATAGCCTACTTTTTTACCCCTCCAATGAAAAACTTCACTCATTTCCCAAACCACAGATTTATTTTTTTGAAAGTTTACTTAATCTTTACGGTAGGAATAGTAGTAAATAAAGAATGTCTTGTGCTCGTAATTAATGATTACATTAATGGATCCAATTATACTAACAAAATTAGTCTAAAAATCGCAGGGTGGTAGTCTTTTGCAATGTAACAGGCAAAATCGTTATTATTATAAATTAAGCAATGTTGGAGTTAGTAAATAATTGATTATTTTCTAAAAATTATTATAATGAAATCGCCTTTCACGAATGGATAAATAATTGATAGAATTTGTATTTAAGCGATCTGATGGTACTCTAATGCTATCAACCCTATAGTGGACAAACACCTCGATATTATCGACACAACAAAAACCGATCTAAACAATCTTGTCAACTAAACGCATGCATTTGTTCTTTTTATTACAAAGAAGAAAACTAATAAAAGAGTAAAATTTTAATATGCAAATCCTAGTGTGCTACGACTTATTGCAATAATTCCGTGTAACTGTTAATGCAATTGATCTTTTGTTGAAACAAATTGTTAGCTGTCACAGTAAAACAGGAAATCAATAGCAGATATCTACAAACAATTAAAAAAAATTTCTTTTATTAATTTATCGTAAAAAGTAAACACACGGTAGCCTATAACAGTAGCTGCATTTCACTGTTAGAGATGGTTACTTTGAGAAAGACAACCCCATTTTCTTCAGGACTTGCTAATAACATTATTATAATGCGGTATTAGCTTATGCACCCTGCGTGTTTCTGGGTTTCATTAAAAAAAGGCACCCTTTGAATGGTTGTTTATTATATTTTAGCACTTAAAAATTGTTTAATGTATTATGTGCAAAAATTTCAATCTTAGGACACTTAAACTTAAAAGACTGATGGAACTGTTATAGTAGCTCCTGGCAGGTCTTTAAAATTTAAAGATAAACGCCTAAAGGTTTTTAGCTTCGTCCATTAACGGTAAGGCTCTTGTAGACAACTGCACCTTCCTGTTCCTGTCATCCAATATACTTTTACTTCTTGCTTCAGCACCGTCAATCTTCCTAGGTTGAAGTTGTTTTCGCTGAAAATATCCCTATTTAGTATTTTCTGTTGCATGCCTGTTCCTGACGTCTTCTAACCTTTTACTCCTTGCTTCATCATCTTCTTTCCTATAATGTGTTTTTTTTAATTTGAAAATCTTGTTTAATATTTTTTTATATGCCTGTCGGTCTCTAATTTTTTACTTCCTGCTTCCTCATTTTCAATTTTTTTTGTGTTTAAGCGTTTCCGTCGCATGCTTGTTCCTCATCTTCGGTTTTTCTTTTTTTCCCTTTTCCCTAGCCCTTTCCTCTCCTTCTCTAGCCTTGGTTTGCTTTGCAGTATCATTCATGCGCTTTTGCCTCCTCTTTTTGACTTTTCGCTTGTATCTTCGTTCCTGTTTCTTTTTTCTATCTTCTTCTTCTTTGTCTTTTTAATGCCGACACAGTGTTTTCTAATGTTGGTTTTTCGTTATTTTCTATGGAGCCTGATCCTGGATGGTAATTTTGTCGTAGAGATTGTTGCCGTTCCACACTCCAAACGCAAAAGGAAAGATTTACCACCAGTATCATAGGTACCATTTGTACCAGTATCTATCTCCCACTTCGCACAAACGTAATCTGTAATAACTTTTCGTAGCACCATGTGCTCTGAATGTATCGGCATCGTGGTGATTCACACCATGGTGTGCACTCCACACATAAATAAAATAACGCGGAATAACGTTACTGCTCTGTGAAGCAAGACAGTGGCTGCTTGAGGCTTATCATGCCCCTTCAACCTTTTGGAGTAAGTTTAGAAATTGTAAGATTTTTCGCGCTGCATCCTGCCGCACCTTGCCACCCCCCCCCCCAGTCCATTGATGATGGTCGGTAGTGACCTAGGTTGAAGTTCATGTTGACGGCTTGTAATGCTTTGGTGTGGCCTTTTTTTAGATTTTTTTGCACGAATCGCACCCCTTGGGTTTCCTAGGTTAAGAATATGCACTCGTTTAGGGTAAAGAATATGTACTCGTAACTGTGAAATTTCAGCTTTCTCGGCCTTATTGTTTTCGAGATGTTTTTGGTCCGAACAGATGACAGAGGAACTAGTAAATATTGTTTGTTAGAAATAAAGGGTTGGATTTTGTTTGGAATGCAAAACCGTCTATTCTTAAACAAAGTCTGAATATTGGAAGGTTGCTGTGGCATGCAAAACAACTGGTGACTCAATTTCGAGGACTGCTCTAATCTCAAAATACAAAAATCGACTTATATCATGGTAAGGTTTTCAAAAAGGGACTAACGTTTTGACATAATGTAACTGTGTATTTTCTACTCACCAACGGGCAAAGTTCAATAAAAGGTCTTTCTTTTTTTTGAAAACCATGGTCTAAAAATGGTAGCAAAAAATGCAAGTTATAGAAACTTAAATATAGACATTTCATGGAAACTCGAAAATGATATTTTCATCTTCGCCTAGTCGCAAATTCTCTAAATTCCGATTCGGTGAAAAGTAAAATTTAAAAATTCAGCATCTGAAGTGGTTACCCTCAACAGCATCTTTTTCTCAAATCAAGGAAATATAACAAGCAAAACCGTTAAATTTCCTAAAAATAAATGCACTCAAGAACAAATCAGCCTTAATGTTTTTTTCGTTAAGAAAGCATGATCAGACTTCGAGGATGTCGTGGTGGTAGAAGATTGCGAGGATGGTATGGGGATATCACGTAGTTATGATGATGATAACTGCTTGATAAACATTTGTCATGTGATATTTCCTAGTCAGTACCTACAACAAAGGTGGTGGTGGTGTTGGTGATAGTGATAGTTTTTCAGATTTCAGTTTGTTTAGGTTATGAACATCAAGACTTTTAACCATAGCATTTCAACCACTTCAATTTTCGTGAGACTGAACAATGCAAATCGATGAGAACACAGTGAAAACGAAGAAATGCGATGTAGTAGTAGAAGACACCTGACGGTTTCTAGACAACGCGTGGATACCTTTGGTTAAGACGCAGATTCAGATTCGAAGGCTACGACAATATCACATGCGCAATAGCCACACTTATCAATGTATTGAGCAAAAGATATTTGTTTAAAAAGTAAAATACAGTAAAATTCCAGAAAAATTCTAGAAAAACTAAAAAAGAACAAACAATAACCAACACAGTCGCATTCACATGTGCAATAGGCCAAAGACCAATAGATTGGGCTTATCTTTCATTGCTTTTCAATAAAAAAAATTGAAATACAAAAAGCAAGAAAGCAGAAAGAAAGCATGTCAAGTTCCTCGAATGCAATTTTGATAGCTTTTCTTTTAATGGAGAAGTATCCTTATCATGAGTTGATTTCTCACAGACGGATATACAGTAAAAAAAATTGGTAGTGGTAGTTTGAAGAAGGGAATGAGAGAAAAACATCCGTAAAGCAAGCAACGCCATTACAGCAGAAACGGTTCTACCAATAATCATAATTAAAGGCTCTTTAAAGGCTATATAAATACCCAAAAATTAATCCTTATGCTGTATTATTTTTTTTAATTACGGGTTCTTCCAGCTTAAAAAAAGTTAGCAGCACCCATTAAAGAGAATGGAGCTTAACAGTCTTGAAACGAAATGTCAGTCTTGAAACGAAATGTTTATTTCAGAATCATTTAAAGGCTTTTTAAATACCCAAAGATTAATTCCTAGATTGTATTTTTTTTAAATTGCAGAGTTTGTTACCAGCACCCACTAACGAAAACGGGGCTTAACAGCCTTGGAACAAAATGTGTACTACAGGTTTCAAGGATCTTTAAATGCTATTCAAATACCCAGAAAATTAATTCCTAAGCTGTATTTTTCTTAAATTACGGTTACTGCTACCTTTAAAAAGTTAGCAAAAAAGTTGCACCCACTCATGAAAACGGAGCCTAACAGTTTTGAAACAAAATATTGATTACGGAATAATCAAAGGCCCTTAAAGGCTATATAAATACCACAAGATTAATTCATAGGCACTATTATTTTTTTAATTTCGGGTTCAGCTACCTTTAGAAAAGTTAGCAATACCTACTACAAAAACTGGAGTTTAGTAGCCTTGATACAAAATGTTTATTACAGAATAATTAAAGGCTATTTAAATACACAAAAATTAATTTATACGCTATTATTTTTTTAATTTCGGGTGCACTAACGAAGACGGAGCTTAACATCAGCCACAGACTTAACTGTTTATTACAGAATACTTAAAGGCTCTTTAAAGGCTATTTAAATACCCAAAAACTTATTCATATACTCTTTTCATTTTTTTTCAAATTACAGGATCTGCTAGGTTTAAAAAAGGTTAGCAGCACACACTAACAAAGACGGAGTTAAATGAAAATGTTTATTACAGAATAATTAAAGGCTCTTAAAGGCTATATAAAAACCCAAAAATTAATTTATACACTATTTTTTTTTTAATTTCGGGTTCTGCTACCTTAAAAACGTTAGCAACACCTACTACAAAAAATGGAGTTTAACAGCCTTGAAACGAAATATTTATTACAGAATAATTAAAGGCTATTTAAATACCCAAGAATCAATTCCTAGACTAGATTATTTTTTTAAATTACCGGTTTTACTAGCTGTAAAAAAGTTAGCAGCACCCACTAACGAAGACGGAGCTTAACATTAGCCACAGACCAAACTGTTTATTACAGAATATTTAAAGGTTCTTTAAAGGCTATTTAAATACCCAAAATTAATTCCTATGCTATTTTCTTTTTTCAAATAACGGAATCTGCTAGATTTAAAAAGGGTTAGCAGCACTCACTAACGAAGACGGAGTAAAGCCGCCTTGAATGGAAATGCTTATTACAGTATAATTAAAGGCTATTTAAATACCCAAAAAGTATGCATGCTCTTTTGCTCTTTGCGCTTGTTCATGCTTTTTTCTACTGTTTTAAATTACGCTATAAAAAAGTTAGCAGCATCAACCAACTAAAACGGAAATCGAGTGCCTTGAAACGAAATGTTATTACAAAATAATTAAAGGCTCTTTAAAGGCTGTTTCCCCGTACTCCATCTTTTAAATTACGGGGTTCGCTAGCCAGAAGCGTCCCTAGGTCGGTCAGCCGGGCGTATGCCCGAGGCCTCGGGAGCTAGTGGGGCCCCGCAATGAGCTACCTTATTTTAATCAACACTTTTTTATTTACTGGGGGCCCCACTCGATATTTGTGTCCGGGGCCTCAAAATCCAAAGGGCGGCGCTGTCGCTAGCTACATTACAGTTATTTTATTATTATCGCAGACGGAGCTTAATAGGCGTGAAACGGAATGTTTATTACAGTATAATTAAAGGCTATTTAAACAACCAAAACTAATTCTAAACTAATCCGTAATTTTTGAAATTACGGGTTCTACTGAATATTTTAATATTCAGGGGTGTATGTGATATATTCAGATTTGAGTACTATTAAATTTTCCAAAAAGCGATATAGATGTGAAATTACTTATTTAATATTAACAAGAAAAAAATCAAAACGTGGAGCCTTTAAATTAGCTTTTATTATTATTACAAAAACAGATTTTAATATTCAGGGGAGTATTGGAAATTTTCAGGTTTGAGTTCTACCAAATTTTTCAAAATATTATAGTGATATGAAATTATGTATTTAATATTAATAAAAAAATGACAAATCGTGGCGCCTTTAAAATAGTACTTTACTGTCATTACAAATATTTTAATACTCAGGGGTGTGTTGGATATTTTCAGGATTAAGTACTACAAAATTTCTCAAAAAGAGATATGGATATGTTAATTACTTTTTTTTATATAAATAAAAAATGCTGAATTATGGAGTGTTTAAATAGTCTTTTATTATTATAGCTAATACTATATTTAACGGTGTCTCCTAACTACATTGTATTTGACTAATTGCCAATACGTATTTTGGTAACGATGTTACCTTTTTCTTGGTATAAAACCGACGGTTTTATTTTTAGGCAATTAGTCAAATACAATATGTGGTTAGGAGACACCGTTAAATATAGTGTTGTGATAAACGACAGTCCTTACAATCGATTATTAGTGATTATAGCGAATGTTCTAATATTCAAGGATTGGCTATTTTCAGATTCTAGTTTTAATTCTGCTGAATTTTCCAAAAAGCAATATTTATAGGAAGTTTGATTTTATTTAATCAAATACGTAAAATCGTGAAGCCTTTAATAGTTACTTAAGAGGCAAGTTTAGTAAATTAATCTTTATGGGTGAGCTGGAAAACTTGTGGGGCGAGCGACAAAGGAGCGAGCCTCCATAATCCAGTGAGCTCTGTAAAGATTAGTTCCAAAGCATGCCGCACACAAAGTTTTATTTCCACCTTCATTGGCGTTTTTTTTTTATTAATTTATTGTGTATATTTTGTACAAAAAGACATTTTGTAAACAAAGGCGATAGAACAATTATTATAACTATACGTTGTCATGGCGTCGTGATTAAGCAACAAATTAGTGTCCAGTAGCTTTTTTCTGATGAGAAGTGTAGAATTTTACAAGTCTCTTTTAGAAGGCAGTAGAATTTTACAGGGCTGTAGCTGTAACTACTAATTCACTTATCATAAATGCCTATATGAAGTATCATTTACATAGAGAGTGGAAATCAATAGAATTTTATTATTCTCACAAATATTAGATTGGCTATTTTTTGGTTCGAGTTTTTGCTGAATTTCTCAAAAAGCGATGTCGATAACAAATAATTGATTTAGTATTAATAAGAAATATAAAATCGTGGAACCTTCATAGTGCAGCCTTTGATTACTATGTAATAAACATTTCATTTCAAGGCTCTTACGCTTTGGTACTTTAGGTAGTTAGTGGAACCTGTATTTTAAAAAATAATAGCCTAAAATACTTTTTTCGGCATTTAAATATCCATTAAGGGGTCTTCGATTATTTTGTAATAAACATTTCGTTTCAAGATTGTTAAGCTCCGTTTTCGTTAGGAATGGGAACCCGTAATTTCAAAAAAGAAAATCGAGCCCAAAAATTAATTTTTGAGTATTTAAAGAGCCTTTAATTATTCTGTAGTGACATTGCGTAATTCAAGGCTACTAAGCACCGTTTTCGTTAGTGGGTGCTGCTTTTTAAGCTAGCGGGACCCGCAATTTAAAAAAATAACGGATCTAGGAATTCATTTTTGGGTATTCAAAAAGCCTTTAAATTATTCTGTAATAAGCATTTCGTTTGAAGGCTGTTCAGCTTCATTTTGATTAGTGGGTGCTGCTAACTTTTTTAAAGCTGACAGAACCCGTAAAATTGCTTGTATGTGACAATGCTTGTATTTCTTTTCAAGAATTAAGGTTCTAAAACTCTATTTAAATGTCAGATCCTTCAATCAGATCAACGTATACAACTTCCTACATATATCTACATGTAGGAAGTTGTATACGTATAGCAACTATTAACAAAATTAGTTAACTCTTAACTGACAAAAGCCACTTAAGGATTCTGGAAGGAAATCTGGGTTTACAAATTGCATCATCATGAACGCTCAACGTAGATATTTGTTTAGAGTTTAGAAATAAAGTCGCCGTACTTTCTCAAGTTAAGATTTTTATTACTTTAGACACAGATACCATTCACAATTTCATTCAACCTCTTAGGAACCATAAATAAACAAAACGAATTACTATTTTACATAAAGGTTATTTAAATAACATTGAATGATAATTAGAACGAAATAGTTACTATAATGGGAAGGTCAAAGGACGTGCTGGGCCATTAATAATAACACTCTTATAAAACCTGTTATTAAGCGATAATAACAATAATAAAAAAAGAAACAACGTAAAACTGGAATTGCAAACATGCTCCTGTGACATAGAAATGTAATTACAACGGTACGCGAAAAAACTGTAACAAAAGCTAGTTTCTTAATAGGCCATTTTTACAATCGCATTGTTTACTAAATATTCGTACATACATAATAATTGTTTCTCTCACACTTTTCTCTTTTTTTTCCTTCTTAGGTCTTGTGTTTATTAACACCAAACGTGTTTAATTAGTTTGAGAAATGCCGACAACGGCTATCAATCAGATACTATCAAGAAAACAACACCAGAGGACTAGTTTGGTTAGATGTGGTAATGAGTTGGCTGGTTCTTTTTTTACTTGAAGAAACTAACAAATACAATCATGAGATTTCATTATTAGAATGATTTAATTTTTTCCCGAAGCACTTTTTATTAGAACGTAACGATTGAATAATGTTTTCTTGTGGCTCACGCATCAGCAATAAAACAACTAATCTAATTGAACCTCCCTGATGCACACTTCCAAAATTCATTAAAAAAACAAAATTAAAAATTTCCTTAAATTAAATCCGAAAAGTTGGACAGAGACCTACTTTTAAACTAAAACTACTTTACGGGCTATCAAATTCACATAAGTGAAAACTGCATAAAAATACCTAAATCAGTATCAAGTGCACGTAGTATAAACTTTTTTGTGGGTCTTGTTCAACAAAAAATCCTCGAGCAGGTGCAACAGATTGCAAGTCTTACTATAGAAAGTGTGGAGAGTAATTTGTAAAAACTAAAACAATACTTGCTGATCACGAACTGCTCCGTCATTCTAAATTCATTTTAAAGCTGGAAGGCACACATGAGGAATCGTTTTAATTACATGCACACGTATCAGGGGCATAAAACATTTGTTCTATGTGCTACAGACTAGTTGAGAATTAATGGAGAGTAATATTGAGGACATTCGTTAAGATTTTTGTTCCTTAAAACTTATACGATCAGATCAATTACGTTAAAGCTCAATTACTACGTTTCATTTTTGTATATCTGATACATTTGTCTAAACTGATTACACAAGTAATTAACCAACATAACACCAATAACATTCTTATAGAAGCTAATCTTTTCAAAGTTCCAATTCCTTTATAGAAAAAAAGTCTTTTATAGTTTTATGGTTATCTTGAGCGGCGATTAAAGATCACCCTGTATTAACTGCTGATATAAAGATAAAAAATTTGTTTCAGATTTATCTCTTATCAATTCAATCAAATCTGTATAATGCTAACTATTATCCTTCCTCCTACTAACTTCTGCATCTCTATATATTTGAAACACCCTGCATATATTATCTAGGGTAGGATGGGGTAAAAAGAAGCAGGGGCAAGAGGATACAATTTTTCTTGTTTACGCAAAGAAAATATAAAAAAATACAAGGCTTAATTGTTCATTGGTTTTATTGATGTTGAATGTTTTTCTTACAAGATAAGGCAATCGAAAACTGTACCGATCCAAGGTAACCCTTTTTGATTTTTTCTAAATGTTTGTAAGGTTATTTACTATACGAGTAGTAGTACTTGTATTCCTTAAAAGGGCATTCTAATGAAACAGCTAAAGAAGGTATATTCTTATTATCCCAACTCTATATCTTGCTGGGGTAATACATAAGAGAAGTGTAAGAAGGAGAAAAGGAGAAAGCAGAAAGCCTGAACTTAAGTTAGAGAAAGATAAAACAGACACCTTGCTAAATACCTGCATGTGTACATGCTGTATGGTGACAGTCTAACGAGACAATCAACTGTACAACAAGTGATAAAATCTATTAGAAGATAGAAACAAGACGAAAAGATAGAAAAGGCCATAGTAAAAACTGGTTTCGTAAATTCCCTGCTCGCCATTATTTATTACCGATAAACGGATGTGGCCAACATGAATGCCAAATAGAAACATACATGACTCTGCTATGATGTACAAGAAAATGGTTCAATTGGTTGAAAATTTATTTATCAAGTGGTTCACGCTCACTTACATTCCCCTCCAAAGAACAATGAAGGAAGAAAATTTTTCTGTTGTTTGATGAAGTGGTCTAGCATAATAAAAAAAACCAAAAGAAAATATGGTCTTCATTAGAAAAAAGTGACATTCAGCAAGCATCAAACAATTCATTCAACCTCGTTCCAGTCTTCAAAATGTTCAAAACTGATTGCAAAGCTTCAACTTGAACGCAAGTGAGAAGACTCCATCTCCATGAATTTTTCTGAAACTTTGCAGAAAGAGGTCTTGGTACTAAAAAAAGTTTTTTAATAACTTTTTAACTAAGGGTGGGCAAAAACTGTTTTTTGGACAAACGTGGCCCTATGTTGGGCAAATAATTCACATAATCATCATTACAAAATTCAAATTTGGAAGAGCCAACTTCATCGACCTTGCGGAAAGGTAGTTAAAGTCATGCTAATCAAAAGTCCCATTTTGTGAAGAAAGAGGTCAAAAGAGGAAATGAGGAGAGGAAGAAAAACGGAAGAGAGCGTAGAGAGAAGAGGAAAGTCGGATTGGGGGAGAATAAGGGGGGACGAGCAGGGAGAAAAGGAATAGCGATAAAAGGGGGAGGGGCAGTCCTTCTCTTCTTAAGAAATCTCTCTATCTCGGTTATTTTCGCTGCAAAGTTTCAGAAACATTCACGAGGTTTTATTTATTTTACATAAGGTGGATGGTGGGTCCAAAAAACCTAACAAAAGCATGGTTGTGTGAACAATTTGCAACTTCGTGTAAGATTACATTTCGAGTTGAAAGGTATGATGAAGCAACGACCACCAAGGTTTGTATATTATTTTATTTACAATCGTACAGCAACAATCAAATTACTAATAGAACACCAGCAAGAAACATAAGTTGGAAAATGGCTACTGTCCAACCCGAAAAGTGATAAGAAAATCACCACTTTTCACCGTCATATTTCATTTCAATTGTCAAATGAAATTGAAATTTTATACTTTCTAATGTTTGACATATTTAAGGTATGATTGCCAACAAAGAATCTTTCAAGTCCTGGAATTCAAGATCAGGTTTTAAGTCAACTGGATTTTTCCTGTCAAATTGATCACGTTTCCAGAGACAGCATATACGAGCCCCGTCTCAGTGAAGTTCGCACACTTCTATTTCTGTTAAACGGCGCCCCGCAATTTTCACTCTGGATTTTTTTGATTTTTCGAAGTAGTTATTTTTTGTTGCCAGAGTAAAGTACTGGTCTCCTATATTATAAGTTATGTTGTTTTATTGTTATATTTCATTGTGTATTTATCTTTTACATTTTAAAACAAAGTACACCCCAAAATTGTTTTTGCAAAATTTCCTTTGGTCTTCAAAGTAACTGATCCTTATTGTTAAAAAAAAAGTATTGCTTCTGCACTTATTCCATGTCATGGTTTTTTAAATTCTACTAAAAGCAGGGATCTCTCTTACCGATAGAATTCGATAGAATTTCATGAAACTTAACATGGAATAAGTGCAAAGACAGTACTTCACTCGAACAACAAGAAACAGCTACTATGTATATCAGAAAGAAAATGCATGGCATCCTTTAAATAGCAAAAATAGAGTGTGCGAAGTTCTATGAGATGGGGCTCGTAAAGCTGAGAATTTTAAACCTGGACGATCAGTAAACGTCTCAGATCGTCTTACTCAAATCCAACACTTGGTTTCTCATCTATAATTTTTACAGTTTGTTGTTGACTTTGACGGTCAAATCTGATTAATCTTGATCCACTGATGATGCAGATGCTTAGGGATTTCTTGATCTTGAGAGGTAGAATGAGAATGAAGAACCAGCAAAGGACTTTGAAAGCACAGAAGTAACAAAATTTGTGTAAATGAAGACACTTGTACGTTAAGTTTCTAAAAGGAAACATAAAAACGTTCTACTGGCCATCTTATGAAGACACGCAGGAGGATGCAGATAAAGAAAATGTTTTCTATGAATATGTTAAATTATTAAAAAATGAACTCTTGCTCTTAAAAGATCAGATTTTGTTAACACCACTAAGACCAGTGATTCTTCTATAATAATATTGTTTGTTCATCTTCAAATTAAAATTAAATTTTTGCTACACCTGACAGGTTGTAATATGTCATTTATAATATTCACGTTACACATTCAATTTTAGTATGTACTATTGCAAAATAAATAATTGGTATGATTGAATTGTAAAGTAGGCGGGTTTTTAAGAATTTTGGCATATTACACCGATGGAAGAGAGTACTATGGAGAAAGTCCTATTTAAACAGGAAAAACCTACTGTGCCAATTATCTCGCAATAGTACATAGAACTTTCTTCTTCAGATTAAAGAGATTTGTTCGAATTAAAGGAGATTTCGGATTAAAGAGGTTTGTTCGGATTATAGCTAGTAATTGTTGATGTTCGGATAACTGGATGTTCGGAATACATTGTGTTCGGATTATGGAATTCCACTGTATTCTAATTACCCCATCCTCCCCTATGTTACCATTATTCCTTACTTTTCACAAGAAGCAACCAGTATGAACAATATGCAAGATTATTCTCTAATACGAAATCTTTCTATTTGATGAAGACGAAAGATGGATTGGTATCTGCTTGGGTATGGTAGAGTTGATACATGTGCTGCATCGATAAAAAAAATTATTTTTATTATTAGTCTTACTTTTTGCCCAATTCTACTATATTATTATTTATTCATTGTTTTCGGAAAATTTAAATCATTTCCATGTCTGTCATTTTGACATTTTGTCTTCATAAACCTATGAAAAACTTCTTTTTGAATGTGGTATTGCAATAACTAAAAAATAAACTCATATAAATGAAGCCAATTTGATTGTAATTTATGAAAAACCATGTGGAGTATCAATTTAATTTTCTTAATCACTTTAATGAAGATCAAGAAAGGAATATTTAATATGAAGAATTTGAAAGTCATTGTTCTTATATAGCTATAATCAGTAAAATGTTTATTCGAGAAATATCCTGTAAGAATTTTCCATATTCTTACAGGGTTTTGTTGTTTTGGGCTCATTTTTTGTATTACTTTACAAATTTGATGAAAATCCTAATAGGTGTAAAGCAGGCATCGGCAACCTACGACCCGTGGGTCACCAAGTGACCCAGTTGATAATTTTAAGTGACCCACTTGAGTACAAATAAAGTATAATATATAAAAATAAATTATAAAACTTAAACATGAAATGAACACTTTGAGAAAATATAAACAATAAGATTAACATTTTGGTTTGATTACAACGTATCAGAAATAAACATAGGCGAAATACAGCGACATTGTTCGAAACGAAAATATCCATTGACTCGAAACATCTTTTTAATAGTCACATTTTGGTTGATTTTGACCCGCAGCCAAAAAAGGTTGCCGACGCCTGGTGTAAAGTTAAAGTATCATATCTAATTCCGATAGCACATTTGAACTGTTCATAATCAAAATGTCAATTTTAGGAGGGGGTCAATCATGGGGAAGACAAGTTCCCTTTTTAAAATCTGATCAATTGATCCATTCCCCTGTGTCATCTCTTTTTAAAAGACTTTAAAGATTTATCTCCCAAATCATCGTTTAATTTAAATTTGTTTGATATATGTATACATATTAGGGTGGTTCTTATTTGAGTCATGTTGGAATTTCGGTTTTGATAAAAAAAAACTGATAAGAGTAAAGTCGGGGATTATGGAATACACCGGGTAATATGAAATACCATGTTCTTTTAGAAAACTAGTAGCGCCATCTGTGCTGATTTGTTATAATAACATTTAAATAAGTTCAAGTTTCATTCGCAAGGGTGCTTAACTCATTCGCATAAACCACTTGGCTTTTCAGACAGTGCTAGTGATTTCCCGCCATATAAAACTTTGAGGTAAGTACATTAAGGTTTTATTTTAAACACTTTTCAAAGTAATTTTATTTGATGTTATTAATTTACTAAGTAGATGAATGATGTAAGAAAGCTTTGATTTAGAGATATCGTTCATTTTAGTGATCTTTTATTTTTTATCCGTTCTAACCACCGAATTTATATAGGCGGGAATTATGAAATAGTATTCCATATTACCTGACTCAGTAATTAAAATTAGATTTTTTTCCAGAAATGCCGAAAATGGTTAAAAAAAGGCAAGAAAAGGTCAAAACCACGTCGCCACTACGTAAAAAGTGGAATGAAGAAGACATGAAAAAAGCAATAATAGCAGTTAGAAGCAAAAAGATGGGTTATTTGAAGGCATGTAAAACATTCAATGTGCCACTTGCCACTCTTTTCAGACTTTCTAAGATGAATGGACCTGCTAGTGAGGTATGCCAGACGAAACTCGGGAGGAAACCTATTTTGCCAGACCATTTGGAAACAGAGCTAGTGAAGCATTGCTTGGCAATGGAGAAAACTTTTTATGGATTAACAAGGCGGGATGTCTGTAATCTCGCTTTCCAGTTAGCACGAAGAAACAACATTCCAAATTCTTTCTCATTACTAAAAAATGCGGCCGGAAAGGACTGGCTAAGTCGTTTTAGATTGAGACATAAGGATGTGTTAAGTCTAAGGAAACCAACGGGAACATCGTTTGCACGAGCCGTAGGCTTTAATAAAAAAAATGTTGACGAGTTTTTTGATCTGTTAGAGAAACAAATGGAAGAAAAAAACTTTTCAGCTAATCAGATTTTCAACGTCGCTGAAAGTGGTTTTAGCATAGTGCAATCAAAGTGCCCTGAAGTTTTCTCTCAAAGGGGAAAACGGCAAATAGGAGCGCTAACATCTGCAGAGCGAGGCTCTCTGGTGACTTGTATCTTGTGCATAAGTGCCAGTGGCAATTTTGTGCCCCCTTTGCTTATATTCCCTCGCAAAAATGCCAGCGAATTGATAAAGAAGGGAGCTCCACCAGGAAGTATTTTTGCCTTCCATCCTTCTGGGTGGATTCAGACCGATATTTTCACACAATGGTTCAACCATTTCATAGATTATGTAAGACCAAGTGCTGAAAATCCTATCCTTTTGATTTTGGACGGCCATCACACCCACATCAGAAACTTAGATGTTATTGTAGGTGCTAGGGAAAACTATGTAACTTTATTGTGCTTACCGCCCCATACAACGCACAAAATGCAACCACTTGATAAATCCGTAATGGGATCTTTGAAAACCTATTACAATGAAGAAATTCGCCAATTTTTAAGGCAAAATACTCGACCAATATCTCACTTTGACATCAGTGAACTATTTGGTAAAGCTTATCTCAAAATCCAAACTGGCGAAAGAGCAGTCAATGGATTTCGTCAAACAGGTCTGTTTCCACTAAACAGGAATATTTTTACCGAAGAAGATTTCCTAGTGGAAGCACACAACAATGAACCAGAGCCTGTTGCATATAACGACCTGCATGTACGACCTGTATAAGGAATTCAATGTAATTATAATAACAAACATATTAAATCTTATATATAACTTCATTGTCGATGCCTAAAACTCGCCTTTATCTGAAGAAAGGTGAAGATCATAAGATGTGCACTTTAGATCATTTTTGCAGCTAAAAGGTATCGTTGTGGGACCATTTACCGAATCGTTAGAACCTATCACAAAACTGCATAAATCAAGAAAGATTTTGGTAGGTAAAAAATTTGAAGTCACTTTACTGGAAATATTAAATATTCAAAAAAATATACACTAAAATCAAACCACTATTTTTTTTTAATCGCCCTGTATATGCTAGGTTAATTTTAATGGCAGCATTTGAGGTTTTAAGTGAAGCAGAACTTTTTTAAAGAGCGAACTGTTTTTCGAAAAAACCAATAATAAAAACGTTTCCCATCTGACAAGAGAATTTACGAACACATTTATATATAGCCTCGATTTTGGAGTGTTGGGTCCGTAATAAGTTGTAGGGGGGGGGGTTGCGAACAACATAAAAATTACGTTATAACTAATAAAATTTTTGTTAAATTCTGTTTTTTCGTATTAGAAGTTACTGTCAAGTCTTTATCAAATTAATACAAAACCAATTAATTAAGCTACAATCATATTTAAAAATTATTTTTAGAGTATTTTCACAATTTGAGAGAAGCTATTAAATTTATAGTTTTAAGTGGGTCTACTGATTTCTTTTAATTTCTAGGGACCCTTGAGTTTAAAAGTTTGGGAATCACTGTTCTAGAAACATTAATATGTTTCATGCAAGCAATCGATGGTTGACTGGTGTTAATTATTTTCAAGGATGATTTAGCAAACCCAAACGATTGTAAACAGGAAGATTATCAAAGATTCTTGATACATAATAGTATGTTATGTATTAAGGGCTTAATTGAGTGGTTTGGAGCCCACAGAGTCACTTAGAGCCTGAGGCGAAAGCCGGAGGCGCTAACACGATAAAGGACTGTAAAACACTAATTAATGTATACTTTAGTTTGCCATATATATATATATACTAATTACTTAGATCATTTTTATCTCGTAGTCAACACATTCATATTATAGCCTAAATAATACGATTTTTTTTTAATTTCAAGATTTCAAGCAGAGATTTTTTTATAAAGAGTAGGCCGAACGAGTCAATTGTAGGTTTTATTTCTTCCACGATATGTGCACTTGATCTCTGAGAAATATTAGCTGTTTGCATTCAACAGTCGAGACACTGGGAGTCAGTTAACTAATCAGTAAAATACACGTATTTTCAGCACCCTGTTAGTTTGTAGGGGTATTGACTGTGAATTTATATTCTTTGCACAAAAACTACTAGTTTTTAGCTTTGAAATGTCATCTTGAACGTGTAGATATCTTTAATAGCAAGATTTTTGCAGCTAAACATATTAAAGCATAAAAATGTCGATTTTTAAATGCTTTAATTAGCTTAAAATAGCGGAGCAGCAAAAAAAAATTTGTTAGACGATTTCATATGGAATGACTCAATACTATTAAAATGAATTCGTGGAAATTTAAAAAGGGTGAACGAATTCTTAGAACTATTTTCTAGTAGTATCCTAGGAAAGAATTTAACCTACATATTTTACTTACTAACTACTATAAAAATAAATTCGCGGAAATTTAAAAAGGGTGAACTATTTCTTGGAACTATTTCATAGTAGTATTCTATGAAAGAATTTAAACTACATTTTTACATACTAACTACTGTTAAAATGAATTCGTGGAAATTTAAAAAAGGGGATAAAATTCGAAATTTCTTTGAACGATTTTATAGTAGTGTAAAATCCGCTTAATGTGATCACTTTGGGCCAAGAACATTTTGATAACATTAACCGACTGATAACAATAAGGGAATTTTAGAAAAGAAACGTCAAAATTTTAGAGAATCTTAATTTACCGTGATTTTATTGCATAGTTAAGTATATTACACATTAGTTGTACATTATTTTTGTTTATTGTTTCCAGCCTTACTTTGTGGAACTCCATAATCATGAAATAAATAAAGATTATTAAAAGTTTCACAGTTTTATTAAAATACAACCTGACAATATTGTTTCGACAGCTATGCTGTCATTATCAAAGGTAATATAATTATAAACAAACACGAAAATGCAACCACTTGATAAATCCGTAATGGGATCTTTGAAAACCTATTACAATGAAGAAATTCGCCAATTTTTAAGGCAAAATACTCGACCAATATCTCACTTTGACATCAGTGAACAATTTTTGGTAAAGCTTATCTCAAAATCCAAACTGGCGAAAGAGCAGTCAATGGATTTCGTCAAACAGGTCTGTTTCCAGTGAACAGGAATATTTTTACCGAAGAAGATTTCCTAGTGGAAGCACACAACAATGAACCAGAGCCTGTTGCATATGAAAATCAGAGAAACCCACAGCCTGTCCAGGAAGATAATGATGAAAGGGCGGACGAACAACCCGACGAACAACCAGTTTTACCAAAAGACATAGTTCCTATTCCTGTTCTTAAAAAACGACAGGGCACAAGAGGTCGAAAATCGGGAACAGCAAAAATTTTGACTTCAACCCCAAACAAGGATGAACTGGCACAGTCACTGATTTCAAAAAATGAAAAAAATAAACTAAAAAGGAACCTTGGGTTTGAAAAAAACCAAAAGCCAACGGATAATGCAAAACCTGGTACCAGCAAAACGGATGATGACGCCAAAGCAAGTTCGAGCAGTGTTAGAAAAAGACCGAGACAGCAAGTGGTAGAAGACGAATCTTCTGATGATTTAAATGAAGAAATCCCACTCCTAGATGACTCTACTGATGATGAAGAATTCCCGAATAGCAAATGAAAACCACAAGATGATGCAGAATGTCTTTTCTGTTCAGGACGTTTTACGGCTGATTCAAGAGGAGAGATTTGGATACAGTGCCTACGATGCGAGCTTTGGGCACACGAACTGTGCGCCGATTGCGAACGGGATTGCTATATTTGCGACTTTTGTCGTTAGAATTTTTCATATAAAAATTATAATTAGTATTCCATATTACCTCATATATCTATTTCATATTACGCGACCATTTTTTCGGTAGCCAAAAAAGCACTTTTATTTCATTATTAGAAGTATTTTTTTATTTATATATTTTTCTAATTTCGAGATAATGACCCCATATAATAAACCCTTTGGCGCAGTCTTTGGCATTTTTATTTTTTTTTTTTTACTCAAAACTTTTCAAAATAATCCCAAAAATGAAAATGGTATTCCATAATCCCCGACTCTACTCTAACTTTAAGACCAATACTAACTTCCTACCTCTATTCTAATCATTCTATGTAATGAGGAGAAGTTTCCCATTTAAAATACACGCTTTTCTTTCAATTCGTATGCATATATTTGACTACTGGGACAAGTTGTTGAGAAAAAATTTGAAAATTGATATGGAATTAGCGGGCATCGATGCTACTTTTAGATAAAAAAAAATTATACTTTTTATATTATTAGAGCTGATACACTGAAGCGCTCTAGTAGTACATAGTAATATTTTGTTATTAAAAAACTTAACAGAACAAAGTGATTTTGCAAATAGTCTAATAACTTTTACTGTTCAAAACAAAAATATATAGAAGTTTGAAACCATCATTTACTTCGAAATTAAGTCAGAAATTGAAAAAAAAAGTTTCTATACCCTGAATGCATATAAAACAGTTGTAGCAACTTCAATTGTCTAGAAATAGAGATAAAACAGTTTTCCCTCCAAGTGCTCCAAGGTATATAGATTTAATGGTCTAGAAATCTAAATTTAATAATATGCATTTGAATAAGCTTATAAAACCATCTGTGATCATAAAACAATTTTTAATTTTATACTCCTCCACAACTATTCCCATACTTGTATCATTTAACCTCTTTTTAAAGAGTTAATCTATTACAAAATTGATATACAATGTGATTACTTATTGTAGGAATCTTTCAAGAAATACATATATCAAGACAATCCTAGAAAGTGTGCAATTTGCAGCTTGAATTTTATATGGCCTTGCATATATATATTTTTAACTAATTATGCAGTTAACAAGACAAAAATTATTAATAATATATAATGATACATTCTTCTAATTCTTAATAGGAATGTAAGATCGATTTATGTAAATAAAAATAGGATACAGACAATAAATCGAAAAACACGTTTTCTAAAATGTAAATATCGGAAAGTTGTTTGTATTTTTTTTAAAAAGAATCTTGATATAAATTTGTAATGTCCTTCTTCAAAAACAAACAGATCATGTTACCTACATTTCTAAAACTTAAAAAAACTGTCAGAAGTAATCAAGCAGAACACGATTACTCTACCGCATTTTCTAAATTCATTAAAATAAAGTTAATATAATAATAAAAATTAAATAATTTGAATATTAATCAAAGCCTATTGATTTATTAATATTACATAACATTTTCTTTCATTTTAATTTTTAGCTATTTGATTTTTTTCAAATATGTACTCTCAAGAATTTAGATTTCTCCAGCATTCCTAGTATTTCACCTGTCATAAGACTACTACTAAATCATTTAAATATAGTCATAAATAATATCACAAGCGGTCTGATTTTTTCCGCCAAATTTTTTTGTTTCAGATATGAGTAGCTTTGCAACGAAAATTACACGAGTCGACGCAGGAGACGAGTGTAATTTTCCAAAAGCAAAAGCTACGAATGTCTTAAAAGATAAATTTTGCAAGAAAAAATTAGACCACGAGTTGTATTCGGCATGATAATCCACCGAGCAAATTTTTATTTAGCGTGTGTAGTTAATATTAATTTAATTAAATTTGACATTTCATTTTGACAAGTGGTTTTTTCTTAGTGACAATCCAACTCGAAAATTTTTAACCAATCAAATTACAGAATTTTTCAAATTGGGACCAATGAAATTAGTTTTATAGTGAAAAAACCACTAGTGGTTTTTTCACTAGAAAAAACCACTTGTCAAAATGAAATGTCAAATTTAATTAAATTAATATTAACTACACACGCTAAATAAAAATTTGCTCGGTGGATTGTCAAGCCGAATACAACTCGTGGTCTAATTTTTTCTTGCAAAATTTATCGTTTAAGACATTCGTAGCTTTTGCTTTTGGAAAATTACACTCGTCTCCTGCGTCTTCTCGTGTAATTTTCGTTGCAAAGCTACTCATATCTAAAACGACAAATTTTGTCGGAAAAAATCAGACCACTTGTGATATTATTTATGAAAAAACCACTAGTGGTTTTTTCACTATAAAACTAATTTCATTGGTCCCAATTTGAAAAATTCTGTAATTTGATTGGTTAAAAATTTTCGAGTTGGATTGCCACTAATATAAAATCAAACACAAGAAAAGCAGTGAATATTATTTTTTTAAATTGGTATGATTAATTATATTAATGAAAGGGAGAAAACAAAATGAAAACCAATCATGAAAGTGAGTCACTTCTTATAGGACCTTGATTAAAAAACCATGACATTTTAAAAATTTTAGAATTATAATTGAATTAACGCCTTATATGCAAACAATTTAATAAATTACATTTACAATTTTATGAGCAATAAAGTGTAAATTTTTACAAAACTTAATTAGCTATTAAAAGATAAAAAGAATGAAATATTCTTATTGCAGTGAAGTTATGCAACACAACATACACACCTAACCATTGGTTGCATTGTAATGTATATCTTCTATATTTTTAGAATCGATTAAAAACAGTATTTTAAAAAATTATTTAAATTTATTGACAATAACAATACCTATAGGCTGACCCGTAGGGTAAGTAAATTTAAACCTAATGACGCAATTTCGTTTGACATTTACATGATTTAATTTACTCTGAAGTGTATAGCTTATGATCGTTACCTTATATTTATTACTATTATTAGAACAACATTAATAAATATATCCAATTAAACTAATACATGCTTTTAATGTGATATAATTATTAATCTGTAATTAAGTATTTAAAAAATTGATTAGTGCGGTTTAGTGTTTTAAGCGTTCTAAATTATGGAGAAATGCTAAAAATCCAATTTCCATGAGGAATGCTTGCATAAATGAATAAATACGAAACTAATTTAAGATTAATATAAATAACAAGTATGTAAAAACTAAAGCACATATTAGAAGTAAGTAGAAAAGCTGTGCATATTAGTAACAATAAAGCAGTGTTGTGTTTGATTGAAAATGATAAGTATCTGCAAACGGGAAAAGTGTGATGATTAATACTGTACACGTGATTAAGTAAAACGTTTCATTTTCTTACAGTTATTTATGCAGGTTATTACTTTTATTTTAATTCTAGTTAAAAAACTCATATACATATACACACACAATATGATATAAGTGATACAAATATGTCTTGCCTGTTTACACAACAATTTGATAACAATTACAGAAAGAACCAATACATTATCATCAGTGCTTTTGAATTACCAACCTATTGTCCCCATGGCCCCCAACAGTTAGCTTTTGGGGACCATAGGGTGTATTAAGACGTTTCTAGACTGTCTGCTAGGGGCGTAAGGTACTTACACCAATAACGAGGCAATACAGTATGACAAATTGCCTATTTTTTGTAATGTCATTTATGAAGGAAGACAATCATTCCAAAATATAAATGAAAACTTTTAAGATTTCTCTGAAATATTTAATAATGTCAAATGATAGTTACGAAAGACCAATAATGCTCAGAAATGCAATTAAGATGAGAATAGATCACCAATGCTCACGCATAGGTAAAATTGTTCACGAATAGATCAAAAATGTTTCAAGATGGATCGAGAATGCCTAGAAAATATCCAAAATAAATAAAATGGTGCAGTTCAAAATGTTTTCAACCAGCCTGTATGGTAAGGTGGTGCAACAAACTTTTTATTTTTGGAAATTGAAGATTCGTGTGCTCAAGAAAGTTACATTTTGTTAAAAAATAAACTTTGACATTTTAAAGTTTTTGTTTGAAAAAATGTTTTAAACCGCCATAATGGTTTTCTTGATTTCTTCTTTACAATCTTGTTGTTGCAGTGAAAAAATATATTGATTTATAAAGATTACATGACGTCAGCCCTTAAACAATGAGCCCTTATACTATGACCCCTTAAACAACTACTACTAAACTCATGGAGCCCTTACTTACATGTATCCCTTAAGTCATCAACCCCTTATTACTATCACCCCTTAAAACAAATATGCCTAATACCACTCACCACTATATACCAGCAATCCTAAAATCGAACTAGCTTGTGGGCAGACCACACGCCGTTCACCCTTAGAACTGGTCGTTGTCTACCCAATCCCAGGGTTGTCTGGGTAACGGATGACGCGATCAGAAGCGAATGTGTGGTAGATGAATACCTAGGTGATTCGGTTCACGTTTCACTGAAGTGTTTCTCGACGATCACTCTAAAACGTTGCGGAGAGAGCTCCGCTAACAAGAGGGTCTGGTATGGGTGGATTGAATATCACCTGATATCAGGGTCTTTTATGGAGCTAAGTATTCCGCTGTCTGACCTAGACGAATGTGAGGCTTATCTCGGTCAGGGAGCTCGCTCGCTACCCATGAGAAACTGCAACCCACCAGGTAGCGTTTCGGAGGTGACAGTATGGGGTCGGGCATATGCTGTCAGTTCCAGCCGTTGGATTTCCAGAAATCGTCTAGAGACCTACACTTAAAGGACGTTGATGCGAAGATACATAGCCTGTCATGTTCAAGACAACTTCAACTTAACGAGTACACACCGGGACGCTACTTTGATGGGCCCTATAAAGTAGCCTCGAAACAAAGCTCTGTCGGGGGCACACCAGGCCTATAACTGGGAGATCAGGGTGGCAAAACCATTTAAAAACCAAGTCCCCCCACACATGAGGTTGGATTCAATCGGGCAGTGACCCCAATCCAGGCTCGGTGAAGGAACTTCAGGGTTCCGATGTACTGACCTAGGTTGGGGGAATAGTCCTAATGCTGGACGAGGCACTTGACTCCGTATGAAAAAGGACCGGAGGGTGCCAGCGGGCGAGCACGTGTTAAGTCAATCGCTCCGGTACTAACCTGGTTAGCTAGTAGAGGGTGGATAGGCAACCTCGCTCCGACCAGTGAGTAACTGGGAACAACTTGCTGTGCAATTGCGCGCTGATTGAGCGTATCTCAATTACTTCCTCCCAAGGGAAGGAACATGGGGGTATATTAACACGGGAACTTATCACACGTAAAACATGCATTTAATATCAATGTATGCAGTTTTAATAATAATAGTTTTGCTACAATTTTATCTAGCACCCTTCTCCCTGTTCTTTCAAGAAGAACCTGGTGAGATTTTAGTGTGTCCATCAAAGAAAAAAATCGCAAAGGCAAACGAGAAGATTTCTAATACCTTATAATGAGAAATTTCCCACAAATGTCTTGCAATCTTGTCAAAAAATCAAATCCTAATTCTACCCAAAATCTGCACCTTCTGCAAACACTTAATCCCATTCAATGAAAGGGAGAAAGTTTCTAAAGCAAAGCTGTTCTTAAATAGCGATTACTGGTATTCCCTCCTTTTTTCAGATACATTTGGCAGCCAGTCAGATAAAATAGAGTCACTGCATCTAGTCACCTAGGCCAGCTGGTCGACCAGCTGGCCTAGGTAACTAGATGCAGTGACTCTAAGATAAACTGCTCACAATCTCCATCTATTGACGTAAAAAACGATTTGCTGTAGGTGATTAATTATTTATTTTAAACACAATTGTATTCACCCACTGCAAATATTTCTCTGTATGCAGAGGTTTTAAGTTTCTAATAGGGAAAAATAGGATATTCTTCTCAGTCAAAAATTCGTCGTTGCCAAAAAACTATTTTATAAACCGTTTGGTGATAATGTGTATATTTCGTTTTTCTGCTCATTTTAGGATAAGAGCTCAACAAAAACATTTTGAAGATTATAACATGGAGGAGCATGATCAAAATTAGTAGATAGATTGAAAACTAGGACAAATCTTAGTATGCAGAGATTACTACAAAATTTGAGTACTCCAGATTTTTTCTGATTCGAAACCATTGTGCAAAAGTAAATATTCGATGGTCAACAATCTCAAGATGTGTCAAAACTGTTGAGGAAGGGAGCGATAGGTTGAAATGGGTATGTGCAATTTTTCCGCTTTTTCGTCGCCGTTTTCATTCCACTGGTAAAGAACATTGATAAACGTGCAGCTGTTGCCTGACAAGGCCCATATACAGAAGCTCACGAGAAACTAGAAACATGTCGTTAGCTGCATTCATTTTGGAGAATTTCAAAAAGCTATTAGTTTAGAGTCCACTGCTGTTTCACTTTAAGTTTTAATATAAGATATAGTTAGACAGCTTCACAAAGTTCATTACAGAAATGAAACGTAAAGAACACATCAGAATTGGTCCATAAATAACAAGATTATGAAAAATGCAATGGGCGTGGTCGCCATATTTCCGTAGTTATTCTTAAAATGAACTATTGAAGCCACTAAATGGCACCGAACATACATTCCTGAATAAAATCTTGAAGAACACAAACAAAATAGGTCCATAAATAACAAGACTATAAGAAATGCAATATTTTCGTACTGATTCTTCTCAAGTAGTGATTTCGAAAAAAAAATCTTGAACATTAACACATCAAACTTGGTCCATAAATCACACAATTATTTATGTGAATAATCAGGCCATATGTAGATATTCTCAAAATAAACTTTTGGGGCCACTGTGAACCTCTATTTCTGAATAAAACATTGAATATTTCCCAAATTTAAGATAGATGTTAAGAAATGTTTATTTAACTATAATACACGCCCATAAATTAACGCACATAATAACATTCCTTTTATATAACACTTTAATTAACATACATTATATGTTTTATTAAATATAATTGCAACAATGTAAAAATACAATTAAACATATTGCATGCCATTGGTTTCAATTAACATGAATCTGCAGCTTTTACTGCTGATAAAAGCAATTCTCTTTCACATTTCCGACCTTTGATATTTAAACAACACCTGTTGCAATTCTGTCTTCATATTTGTATTCCTTGTATCACACATGCGTGTACACGCCCTAATTTACACGTTACCCTTTAGGATCCCATTTCATTCACGAGTACACCATTTCCCCCCTAATTTCCTCATTAATTATTACTACATACCCAACATAAACAAGTGCAAATCTACGACTTCCCAACATGTGGTGCTTTCTCTTTGAATTAACCAAATTACCCTATAGTACCCCCATAATATCATTGAAGCATCCAAATAATTACCATGATCTCTTCATCAGAGCTATCATCTTCGGTAACCCTAACTTCGACAACCATCTGAGGCGTTGGCATGTCTTCATTACTTTTAAAATCCTCATCAAGATCAGATTTACTACCTTCCGATTTTAAAACGTCGTCCAGATCTTGCAAACCCGATCTAACTTCCTCACTTAATGAAGATTGCGATCTAGCAGTTTCCAATTCCACCGGCTTTGGTTTTGGATCACCGTGTAGGCACGAACACAAGAGTTCAGCAAAACGGGGCACTGGCACGCGCTTTTTGTCCATTGTACCACGAGATTTGCCCGGCATTTTGATGTTTCGATTGATCAGTTATGACATTAGATTAATTTTTGAAGACTTTAGAAAGTGAAATTTGATAATTATAAAGAGTTTCACAAACATTTAAGCAGAAAGTGGGCCCATCGAATGTAATTTACATAAAATTTTAATTTTAAGAACGTGAATATTATACAAGCGCGCCATAAACACGCGCAATTAAGAGGCACTTCGAGACGACTAACCTTAAACGTTCACTTTTAAGAACTTTATTACTTTTAGAATAACAACCGTTTATTCATTAATGTTTAAAAATCCAAAAACGCTACGAGAATGAATTTGAAAACATTTAAAAATTTATTTGTCGCGGTCGCACACAGAAAAAATCACTTTCATTTCACTTTCATGCTACAGTTGTAGTTGTACTACCGAACTGATGCCATTTTTTGTCGTTTTCTCATTTAAGAAAGATGTTTAACTTGAAAGTAACAAACACTTTCTGCTCTTAATTCCGTCTTAATCGGTTGATAGTTCGAAAGCGTAACTTGGAAGAAAATTAAAGAACGTCGACTGCTATCATCATTATCACTACCATCAACCACCAAACCAGAAGACAATCTTCTTCCGCGGTTTATCAATGCGGTTGTAATAACAGAATCGAATTGTATTTTACGTCTTTCACTGTCGAGGAAAACGTGGAGGACTGGTGATCAACGCTTAATTGTCGATTTTTAGATTTTATTGCACTTTATGATTACTACCGGCATAGCACGCCACAACCACACCCATTAAAATTGCAAAATTTTTAAATGTCAAGTTCTGTTTGTTACAAAATGACCATGGCAATTATAATTAGAACAGAAGGAGTAAATTAAAGATAATACTAAGATTTCTTTCACTAAACTATTGATAAGAAATGCATGCACTCCACCGCCTTATTACGACTGAGAAAACCGAAGCAACCAAACTGAAAAATCGTTTTTATCTTATAATATTAAACAAAATGGTTAACTTTCGCTACATTCTAAATGTTAATATGTTGTATAACATGCAAATAATTTCCTAATAGAAGGGGGACCGACAGTTGAGGCTGTTGCAACTTAAAACCTTTCAAGAGATTATAGGCGCTCAATATTGACACAGTTATTGAAGAAGGTAAATAATAAAACAGACATTGTCGCTCAAGATGTTGCTGATGTGAGGGTAACGAGGTAACAATTAATGGATAACGATGGTAATTGTAACTTGTAATAAATATCACCGTAAAGAGTTAAGAAGTTACAAGGACTTCCACTTACTTATAATGATTTTGATATTATAAATCTGTATTAACGTTATTCGAATTCCTTCTAATCGTTAAACCGCTTTAACGTGTATCAATCAGCTGCTCATTAATTATCAACATAATTGGAAAGGTCGCATATGAGAGTTAATGATTGATATGTTAATAATAATCGACAAAATAGAAAGATGTCAAAAAAATTTAAAAAAAAACATCATCAGAATCAGGAAATCAATCGGATATTATTCAATGGGAATTTTAATTAACTTTCTCCTTAGAAAAATATTTAAATTTGAAGGTTTTAACTTCTTTAAAATCTCAATATCCGTTCAAAAATTAGCCGCCCGTGTGCAAGATTGTATTACATTAGTCATCCCTGCAAATCCTAAATAAATGGAATTTTTTTAACGAATGACCATTAGGGTATATCGAAAAAAAAATTAAAAATTTCAAGTTGATAAACAGTTGTCTCTATAGACCCACACATACTACAAAAAACTTGGCCCAATTAAAAAAATAGGTCTCCCGCAAGACGCATAAAGTTTAGAATTTTTTTTCAGAAAATTAAATTTTTCCATATATTTTTTTATAATGAAGGATGAAGTGATTTGTTTTCCAAGTTGAACAACTTTAACAATATAATGAGAAATAAAAATATAAAAAAAGTATTAGTCTAAGGCAACATTTAGGTCTCCCGCAGTTGGCCTAAAGTTGAGTAAATGACGGAATAATGCCACTTTGTATTTGAGGAAAAATCGTACTTTCGAACGCCGCCCCCCGAATACCAGAACTACAATCATAGCTGCTATAAGATAAGTTTCTGCTTGTCTTCTCTTACCAACAAACACAATACTGTTGCAGCATCTTCTTGGAGAAACTCACCTGAAACAATAATAAAAGAACAATTAATTTATACAGTAAAAATGTAATGTAATTTTATAAAAATATTATACGAAATATTCTACTTTTAGAAGGCTTTGCCAATCATTAGTTTTTTTTTCTAATGAGAAAGATTTTTCCAAATTAAAAGGTATAGCTTGTTCGAATCTTAAAAGCGTCTGCAACCTTTAATAAAATATTAGAGAGAATTTAGTCTAAAATAATTATTGGTAGTGCAAGATATCACAGTTAACGTGTAATTAGTTGAAGCACTCTAGAACAGATCCCCTACCAAACATTTGCCAAAAAATGGCAAGATTCTTCCCTACTAGGGGATGTTTTTAGTTAGTCAAGTATAGTAGGAATTTGTGTAGGGAAAGAATATCGTTTTAAATAGAGCGAAGGTGTTACGAATTTACCGATTCGTAGGGTCTATAGTGTACGATCTTTATTTATGTATTAAATATTACTATAAATTGCCGTGCGTTTTCCGGTTTAACATTGTTAGTTAAATTAAAAGAAGGGGAATAAATGTTCTAGTGAAACAACTCGAGAATTTGTCTTGATTGAGTTATTGCTTATTAAAAGCTAAAAAGTGTTTTGATGACTGCTTCGTGTTCGTACCTAATAGATAATGCAAATTATTGTAAATTCTGGACTCATTTACAACGAGTTAACCATATTTTTCGTAACAAGATTCGTTAATAACTGACGAGTTGAATTTATTTTGATATTGGTTTCGATGACCGTACAATAGTAACTAAATAATTAATAAGCCAACAAATTTCAAAGTAGATATAATTGCAACGCCCGAAGATCTAGTTTTTGATAAAAATCGTACAAAATTCAACCGTGCTGTTCACATTATTTCTACGTTGATGCACTTTTATCTGGTGTTTGTTTGTTCTTTTCTTTATAGAAAGTTTCAGCCTTTTCTTATGACTGCTAAAATGAATTAAGTTATAAAAAATTACGAGTGTAAAAGGATTACTGACACATGCATTTTCTGTAAGTTATCTGTAACTATATTATTTAAAATTTCATTTTTTTTGTCGACAATTACAACAGATCAGTGATAATTACAGAATTTAATGCTAATGGATTTAGAATGGGATCCAAAATTAAGTTAAACTGTAGAAACTTATAATGCGAGTAGGTTTCCAATGATCATTACCTGTTTTGTAACTGAGTATGTTTTATAACTAACCCTCGACATCTCAGTTACTATGAAGCTTTAAACGTATGTCTTTTATTACTCCACGATAATAATTTTTTGAGAGTCAAATAAATTACATTAATTGGCAATGTTAGTATAGCGTGCTAGCATACTATATAAAAGACTTACGTTCTTAATAGTTTGAGCAAAAAGTAACTCCATCAAAGATGCCTTTGGAATTTTGAACTCACGTGCATTATAACACCAGAAAATTATATCAAATTAATTTTAGTTTAACAACTGTCAGTGTCAAAGGACTCTGATTATTTTGTATAATAGGGAGAAGAAGTGCATACGTCATACCGTGCCTGACGTCATAATTCTTTCCTCGCAACGCGCATGTTCGCATCGCTCTACTTCGCTGTAAACCGTTTGTTTGACAGTTTTGACACTGTTGACAGTTGGAAGAGAAAACGTGACGCTACTTTGTGAGGTTAAAATAATAGATAGGTACTATCACAAATAAAATATTGAAACAACAATGGGTGAAAGCCATTGGGTAAGTGTTTTTATAGCTTGTAAACATCCTTTTTAACACTATCAATAATCAGAAATGAAAATATAATGTGCCTTATTGAAGTACATGCGCGTTGCGAGGAAAGAATTATGACGTCAGGCACGGTATGACGTATGCACTTCTTCTCCCTATTGTCCGGTCTTATAATACACATGAGTTCAAAATTATAAAGGCACCATTGATGGAGTTACTTTTTGCTTATACTATATTTTTCACAGCAACCGAGATGTCAACAGTTTATAATCACTCGTTAGATGGTGGATTGAATTCTTGAAAACGATTTTCCTAAGTTTAATTCAACTTCTAATCATTGCTATAGTTTGGCATGCCAAACTGTTGGTGTTCCATTCACAAAATAAGTCTTAAAATTAAAGAAATGACTATAAAGGCCGCCTTAAGTCATGAAACAACTAATTAAAATATGATACAGTTAGTCTTTCTGAGAATATTTATTAGTGAAAATCGCACTTTTGTATCGCGCAAAATAATCGAGGTATAAACATTTTAAAAAATCTCGATGACGTGATTTTTACCGATACAAGTCAGCTACTGGCGCGGTAAGGCGATGCTCTGTGTATCTGTATACTGCATTATTATGTGGTATTAGCTTCCACATTACACATTGTACCGTTAATTGTGTACTAATTTTTATTTTTTAAAATAGTATGGGTGGGGAAATTACACTTTGCTGTTTTGAATACAAGCAGAATTCTGTAATAATATAATATCAATTATTCCTGGCGAGAAGTAAGGGGCACCCCCTCTAAAAGAGCAAAAATAGAATAAACTCTTCTAATTTATAATTGATATAATTGATACCTGTCGGTCTGTGTGACGGGGCGGGTTACGAATAAGTATGCATTTTTTAGTGGCTAATAAAAACAGTTTTTCAAGTTTTGAATTTTATTTTGTAAAAAATCGTCGTGTTTCACTTTGCCCTACCCCTCTAGTTGAGATCGTGGGTACGCCCTTGAGTAGTAGTATTGTTTTGAAAGAATTTATACCTACATTTTTATTCACAAACCTTCATTCATTATCCTCGAATATTAAAATGAATTTCGTTTGATTTGAATTTAAAAACGGGAAATACTTCTTGGAACAATTTCTCTTTCTATTAAAAAGTGTAACTATTTTATAGTGGTAGTATTGTTTTAAAAGAATTTATAAGCGCATTTTTATTTACAAACCTTCATTCATTGTCCTCGAATATTAAAATGAATTAGAGGAAATTTAAAAGAGTGAAATAATCCTTGGAACAATTTCATTTTCTGTTGAAAGTTTTAATTCTATTTTATAGTAGTATTCTATTGAAAAAATTTAACCTACATTGTCCTGGAATATTAAAATGAATTCGTGAAAATTTAAAAATGGTGAAATAATTCTTGGAACTGTTTATAGTAGTATTCTTTGAAAGAATTTAACCCACATTTTTACTTACTAACCTTCATTCGTTGTTCTCGAAGGAAATAATTCTTAGAACAATTTCTTTTTCTATTAAACTGTTTAACTATTTTATAGTAGTAGCAAGAGCAGTAGTAGCAAAGTACAAGTTGTAAAACAGTTTTGCAATAGTTTTGGGTTTATTTTGTAAGAAATAGTCGTGTTTCACTTTGCTCCCCTTCCTCGAAACTAATGAGTTGCCCCCCTCTAGTTCAGATCCTGCATACATCCTTGTTAATGTACCACATTAAGGAGTTGGAAGCTTCCTTTAATTTATATAGTTTGTTAGCGAAATTGATTGATAATTGCGACAGGGTTCCTAGTAAATTCCACATAACACATTGAAAAAAGTTAGTACACAGTTGTGTAGTCAACTTTTTTTAGGAGAATAATATGGCTGGAGAGATTACACTACTATACTGTTTTGAATAAAAAAATCCGAATATCAATTATTCCTATAGTTTAAGTGTCGAATTTATTTTTTCAGTCAAGCTGCGTAACCCTTTGGAAGCCTATCACGGTTTGAGAACGTGTGGAAACTTGTGTTAGGATTCGATTTATTTGTCATTACTGTGTTTTTATTATCAAGTCACACAACACGATTTCATACTGATATGTGTATTTTCTTGATAAATTAAAAACAGCATCAATCCAGGACATACAAACCGACCATTACGCATAATAATGCAATGTGTGTGTCAGCACGGGAGTGGGTTTCGGTGCTGACTGGTAGTACCACTCCACAGGTTTCACATTTTACAAGCGTTTTTCTCTGTGTAACGATAAGTATTTGGGAAATTAATTTCTTTTATTCTTGACTATTAAAATGTTAAATAACATAATGAGTGACCAATGACTTAAGGGGAGCTACAACTAATCATAAATTTAACGTCAGTCTTTTCCCGAATTGTAGATTCTTGTTTTGAATCTTAAACAATAACGTCAAAAAACTTGGGTGGCGCCCTTCTATTTTTTGTACTAGTTCCTGTTTTCTAAGTAATTTAATAAACAAACACAATATCATGAAATTTACCGTTTGAATTGTTCTTTTTGTAGTTCGGTATATATTGGGCAAACACTTAAAAATCTTGACATAAGATATAAAGAGCATGTGTGTTGTTACAGAAATAAACATCTACACAATGACTCCCCAAAATAATATTAAATTCTTACGTTTTTGTAATAACAAACGCAAATTACACATTTTCGAAGCTTTTGAGATATTAAACACATACTTAGGGTACCTTTAATGCATAAACAAATTGAGCTAAGTAATTCTCTGTTACTGAAAGTTTTAGAGAATTTATCTTTATCTTTTTATCTATTTTTTGCATTTACCTTCGCAATGTGCTTGTTTATATTTATATTAACTTTAAAAATGACAGCTTAGCTTAGCTTATTCAGGTAAGCTATAATAAACTTGTGAAACTTTTAATAATCTGTTTTATTTATTTCATGATTATGGAGTTTTATCATAATCATGATCATAATTATATAGTTCATATTTGTCAGATTGTATATAAATCAAAGGGGGTATAAAAAAGACTCTGTGAATAAAATCCAGTATCAACAACAGTGTTGAAAAATGAGTCAATGCATATTGCAAGTTTTATAGAAAAACAAAAATTAAAGTTAAAAGAAACATCGTATTAATTGTAGTTATACAGTAGCATAAGTAATTAAGAATCAAAAGAAAAAACATGGTACGACCAAAAGACTATAAAAATTAAATAATTAAAAATCATGTATTGGTATTTGGTAAAAACATAATGAATCATCGTTTAAACAATTTTGTAACACGTGCTCTGGAAGCATAAGGTTGTAAAGTAATTAATTAGGCAAAAAACCTACTTTGTTATGTACATATCAAATTTGTATTTATTTGAATATGTAATTTGCATAGATTTATTTTTAATATAAAAAAGAGACATGATGACTGACTCATCTTGTAACAATCCAGTATGTATTTTATTTTAATATAAATAAAATAACAAATAATAACATATAAATATAATATAAATAAAGTATCAATTTTATTATTGTTAATAAAAATTCGTTAAATTTCAATTTGTTAGAAGTTAACGAATAAAATAATTTACTAATTTTATTTTTGAGATGTTCCGAAAGCATGTTGCAGTGTGTGTTGCCTATCTTACTGCACAAGGAAACATTTCTGCATATAAATTGCTGTTATTGTTTCATGTTTTTAAGAATACTTTTATTCTTTTGTATCGAACAAAAATAATTTCAAAACACAAAATTAACAATATTGCTTTCACTTGTTAGTGTTTATTTTTTATGATACAAAAAAATATCCTTTCCATCAATTAAATGAATTAAAAAATCCAAACTTTATGAAATGTTTAAATGGCAAACAGAAAAAAAACTATAAATAATAAAATATTGTTTATTATATAATGTACAACTCTCATTTTCTCAACTTCCTTATATTAGTCGTTGTAAAGCTTTTGAACTGTCCAGTGAAAGTGCGAAGGTACACAATGACTAACTCATAAAAACTGTCATTAATAATAATAATATTGGATTTTTATTACAATCTCTCTTTATATATACAAAATTTAAAATGTTTATAAGCACTATCGGATAGTGTGCTGCCATCTTACAATTAGAAATAAACATTTAATACAACAACAATCATGCAATGATAAAAGCTCTTGGAGAAATTATACTTTATCTAATGCAGCAGGTTGCCAATAGATGGAGCCTTTATATTTCAATAATTATGAACTATAAAAATTAAAAAGTTTAAACAATTTTTTAATTATTGCTATTCATTTGAAGAAAATGTAGCTTTTTTTTAATGAAAATCTTACCAACATAGAAAATTATTTATTATTAGGTAAACTAAAAAAATAAAAATAAATAACCAATAAATTAGCAATTCTACCGTGATTTGCACCTTTTCACTTCACCAATCTGCATTTCCATTTAAAAAATAACAAATTAATCAGTTATTATTATTATTACTCTTACAACAAAAGCTGAAATAATTAAAAGACAGTAAAAAGGGAAAAGTAAAACAAGGAAATTGTTTTATAAGGAATGAGCATAACCTTCACAGCTTTTCCAAATGTAGGACCATTGCAACACTTTTACGAACAACAACAACAATAAAAAAATATGTTACAAGCATAAAATAAATAATTTAAAACACTAATTAGATTCCTGCTTCTATCAAGATGACATTGAATAAATAATTTAAAAAAAAATAAATCACATATTTATTAATGCAAACCCATAAACGGTGCATTCTTCCATTTTCCCATCTGTCCCGTATACATAAATTAAACAAAATCCTCTAATAAACATAAAAATGTTTACAAATAAACCACAAAATAAAGCAATTTTGTCATGAGAATTTTACATTATTCAGAAAGTCCATACAAAAAAAATCCTTGTGTATGGCGGACGTCCTTACCAATAAAGGCAAGAGTTGTTGTGGGGACACCTTGTAAGAGCAAAAGCAATGCGTCACTGCGGGTAAAATCATTATAAGAGCTCCTTTTTTAAAACAACAAATTACGCGATTTGTTTCTTTTTCTTTTTTCTTCTGTCCATATAGTTATGGATAAATCGGGATTTTCATAAAATTCCAGTTTGAAAATCATTGCGGTCGCTAAAATTAAAAACGGCGATCAAACTTGGAACATTTTCGAAATATCATGGCCAGTAATTAAAAGGCTTGCTAACATTGGAAAATATTGCGTAGGCCCTTAATGAGTTTTAAAAGCGCGACGCAGGTGTATTTAATAACAATTATAATGATATCACGAGAGGTTCGGAAGAAAAAATTTGAAGAGAAACATCATCAAGCCAAATTTGAAGGAGCATGAAAAAAGAAAAGCGCTTTTCCAAACACATAAAAGGTAACAAGAATTCCGATGATCTCATAGAAAACACTATAACCAATAACAAAACCTATTATTACATAACCATCCAAAACAATTGTCCATTATTAATTTAAGCAAATGGTGTAATTGTTTACTTAAGTAAGTACAATTGATAAAAAATCTACCGCTGTAAAAGGCATTTGCGTATGAATCAATAAACAAACACCAATAAATACTTCATATAACATTATTGAGTAAAATACTAAGTTTTGTAAGATCACGTGTTTTATAGTACTACCATCAACGTTCAAAGCTTTTAAAATTAAGAGTTTAAAAATTGATTGCCTAATTAACAAAATTAAAGTATCTGATAAATCGCAAAAAGTATTGTTCTTTCTCACTCCGCTGCAAGCCAAACGGGTCATGATAATCATGATAACCCAAGGTAATTATGAATTATTCAAATAAGAGAACACCACTTAACCGTAAATAATCATACACAAGGAAAAAAAGATCTAACATAACAATTATCCTTCGTTAGCGTACAACGCTTAAGTTGATTCCTGATGCACGGTTTTCCAGAAAGAAAAAAATTTAAAAAAACTTGTTCTTAAAAGTTTACAAAAAATATAACGAAAATTTTCAACCAATCAAACTTATAACATAGGAGGGGAATACCATGATGTCATTTGACAGGAAAAACTGGGCTATAAGCTCCCGCAAATGCCGTTTAAAACATGAAAACAAGAATCGAGGGTTATTTAATTACTCGAGAGTAAATAACAATTATGACTGACGGTAAATCTACTTAATTGAAGTGTGTTACGTGCGTAAGGGCACTTAAGTGGCTCGTACTTTATTTCGCAAATGCGCACAATTAATCTAGAATGTTCTCTTGAGCTAAATACATACGTGTATCCTCATTGGAACGTTTCGGTCCACTATCTTCTTTTAAAAGTTTCGTTATCAAGAGGATTCATTCATATTTAATTCCGACGAATTATTATACCTTTGTGCGGTTTGACAGCGGATTTCCTCTTAAAAGCGCCTTCTATCTCAGATGAGCTCTTTCGTGGTTGAATGATTGAGCATATCTTGAGATATTAAGACTCTTTTAATTCAGCTCCTTTCTTTGTTTGTTTTGGAGTTTCTCTGAAGATAAACGCATATTTATATAGGTATGTTACTACATCCAAATTCGATTTAGGTTTGATTTACCAAGTCCTGGTTCAAGCAAAAGCAACTGATCACCAAGTCACCAGGTCGAGATCTACTAGCCGTCGCTTTTCCGACATCTACCTGTTAATAGACCTTGCAAAGACATCTATCCGAGTAAGGCTATTTAATTAATGATTCAATACTCAAATATTTAGATAAAGTTCACTAAGTACATGCGTTTTTTGTATTTTTCTAAAAAGCCCTTTAGATGGAATTATTTACATTGACAATCCAACTCGAAAATTTTTAACCAATCAAATTAGAGAATTTTTCAAATTGGGACCAATAAAATTAGTTTATAGTGAAAAAACCACTAATGGTTTTTTCTCAGTGAAAAAACTTATGTCAAAATGGAATGTCAAATTTAATTAAATTAATTTAAATAAATAAGAATTTGCTCGATGGATTGTCAAGCCGAATTCAACTCGTGGTCTAATTTTTTCTTGCAAAATGTGTCATTTAATAAGACATTCGTAGCTTTTGCTTTTAGAAAATTACACTCGTCTCCTTCGTCGACTCGTGTAATTTTCATTGCAAAAGCTACTCCTTTCTGAAATGACTCTGATTCTATCGGAAAAAATTAAACCACTTGTGAAATTATATATGACAAATTTGTTATCGCTAAAGGTAAATCGTTTATATATACGGGCCCTGTTTCGCTGAAGTTCGCACACTCTATTTTTGTTATTTAAAGAACGTCCCGCATTTTTTTTGATACACGCATGAGCTGTTTCTTGTTGTTAGAGTGAAGTACTGTCTTTGAACTTATTCCATATTCAGTTTCATGAAATTATATCGAATGGTTTCCTCACGCCGCCCTTCAACTCTGATCAATCTGCGGATGCGAATCAAGAGGCGGTAAGAGGGATCACCGTCCCAGTAAAATTTTATAAAACGTGGCATAAAGTAGGTGCAGAAGCAATAACTTATTTTAACAATAAATAACAGTCACCTTGAAAACCAAAGGAAATCTTGGGGAAAAGACTGTGGGGTGTACTTTGTTTTAAAATATAAAAGATAAATACACAACGAAATATATCAATAAAACAACATAACTTATAATATAGGAGATCAGTACTTTACTCTAGCAACAAGAAATAGCTACTTCGGAAAACAAAAAAAATCCACGGTGAAAATTGCGAGGCACCGTTTAACAGAAATAAAAGTGTGCGAACTTCAATGGGACGGGGGTCGTATAATCCGTTTTTTACTCACAGCAGCAACTGCATTTTTCAGGGTGAAGTGAAGTTCCAATAAAAAATGAGGACTGTCTTGTACGTATTTTTGAATCATAAATTCATATACAACCTACATTTCTATATACGTTTTGGGTTAGGTTCTAAATATTATGAGAGGTGGAGAAGGTGGAATCAATACCCCATGGATGTTAGGAAGAAACAATTGTCTAGGGGTGTTTTGATGGAGATTCTGCACCCTTTATAATATTTAAAATCTAACCCAAGAATTTATACAGAAATATAGATATTGTGCTGAAAGAGGTGTCGCACCACTCGTTTTGAATAACTTATGTGTATAAGCGGTACACCCAACTTTTTTTGTAAATAGGTTAATAAATACGTCTTGTCTCGTTAGCTGAACGAAATTCTCAATAACTTTTTTTTATTTTAAAATACTAATAAATTCTAGATTGTTATCTTTTTATATAGACTCCAACCGCTTGTTATATGTATTAACTGTATTATACATATACTAACACTAAATAAATTAAGTCAATATTTATTTCTTTTCTTTGTTTATGTTAACTTTTTCAAATTTTTATAAAATATAAACGATATAGGTAAATTCTTTAAAAAAAGACGGGGTTCTGTTACCTTTTAAAAAAATTACTTCTACCAATCAAGAATAAACAAAAATTTGAATAATTTGTGCCACCAATAAGTGCGACCTCTAGTATTTTAATCAGAAAAGAATTATAGGCCTGCCAAAACAAATGGCATATAACCTTACTTTATCAGGTAATTATTGAATTTTATAAATGATTTTAATATTGATTAATTAAATTTTAATTTTGTTGAAGGTGATAAACTTCAGCCATTTCACAACTTTGCAACTTATTTTACAGTTAAGATAATATTATCTTCAAGAAGTTATATCCAATAAAATACAAGTATTCCAAAATAAGCTCACCTTATTTTATATGTCAAGTTCCAATACAAAACTAAGTAGCACTTTATTTCAGCCCCACACCTCAAACATTCCGGCTGTGTAATTCTTAGAAGATTTCCACTACTTACTCTAAACAACCAAACGATGATACTTGCATTAATATATACTATACCAAGCAAAAATAAACTCCGAATTCTCATCTAAATGATATTTGAAAACAATTTGCAAGAGATATGGGTTCCAAATCTTAGCGTCACAACAATTCCACCGCTATAAATAGTTTTCAGACCCCTTTTTATGGTAAATACTTATATTCAAACCTGTGATCCAGTTTTACAACAAATTTTTTATATTTGCGTGTCCTAATGAAGCCATTAGGACACGCATTTTGCGTGTCCTAAAGAGATTTATTAGAATACGGAAAACAGTAACTTTTTATTTTTTAAAGTTAATATTAGTATTAAACAGCTGTTCTTAAAATGTCAAACTTATTTATGCTATAAAGAAAAACAAATGCGGAATCTGAATTTTCAGTGTTGCCAACTGTTAAAAAAGTTAACAAAGTTCCCCTAACAAATTTTATTTAAAATTAAATTATTTCTTTTTTAAATGATTAAAAATAAGGCAAATAGAAAAAATAGTATAACGTATTCGTTTCATAAGACTTTTTAGCGCACTTGTCCTTTAGAAAACTACCCGCTACGCGGGTCGTTTTCTAAACTCGAACGCGTGCGCTAAAAACGTGTCTTATGAAACTAATACTTTAATATACTATAAAACAATATTACAAATTGTAACAGCTTGTGATAATTAAATATAAGTTTTATTTATATATTTTCTAATATAAAATTATTTTTTCCTTTTTTTATCAAATATTACTTTTTCGAATCTAACTTGTTTACAACTCTCTCTGGGAGACGTTTATTACAAAGATTTACCTTTCGCGACTAAATACTGTAAAATTCATTGATGGTTTTGAAAGATAAGTTACATACTGCACCTGTAAAAGGTGTTTTTGTTATTAAAACTTTATTTTAATAAAACCAAGCATCTATTGTGAAAACCAAAATTACTTCTAACCTCAAAATTTAACTATTTCACCTATACGTAAAATGACTATAGAATGAATAACATAAATTTACCAATTTGTTTTCCTTTTTAATATAAATTGAGATGAAACTGGTTAAAAGAACTAAACTACATAAAATATAGATATAAGTTAACAGTTAAACATTATTTTGATAATTCCCTTCTTCTAAATAAACACAATGTAATAATTAAATTATCCTATAACACTAATGTATACTTTGTATTTCGTGATTGCTCTGCATCAATAAACCACCACTTGTGAAGCAACGTTACAATATATGCATTTATGGTTCAAGAATACGTACAATACTATTATGTAGCTATAGGGTAGAAGTGAAAACCTCACTAAGACTTTTATATATCGAGTCTGAGTACAAATACCGAGGGGTCAACCAATCGTCGCAATACATGTACATTTTGGCGGTAATCGCACGCAATCCTTAGCAATCACAAGGAAATCATCAGAAATCGCGCAGTCTTTATTGGCAATCAGCGAAATCTTTCGCAATCCCGCAATCATCATCGCAGTCGTCGAAATCGAATATAGTAGAAGTGGTGCCATCATTAATTTGCGGGAAATTCGATAGTTATTCATACTTATTATCGGTACTTTTGCAAAAAGCGGAATTTTGAGAATCGGTAAGTGAATACGTCAATAAAGCTAACACTCCCACTTCAAGCAAAACAAAAAAACGCCTATAATTTAGTGCTAATTAAAGACAAAGTACCAAACAAAACTATATTTTTTTGTGGCTAAAACCATTTAGCCACAATTCGCATTTCAAGATTGGGGGTGCTAGCTTGAGCTCAAGCTAGCACCCCACTTCGAACAAAATAGCCATAATTAACTACTGATTAAGGACAAATTTGTACCACAAAAACTTTTTTCGCAACTACAAGTCTATAGTCGCTATGCACATACCAAGACTGGCAGCGCAAACTGGCATCATCATCAACTTTCATAAAAATGAAAATTTCCTAAGCTGTCATTTAGTACTAATTAAAGACTAATTTGTAACCCCAAAACCTTTATTTTTGTACTTTGCGTTCACAATGGGCTCATTGTGCCACCGAAAACGATTTCATAATAGAGGCTATTATAACATCGTTTCTGGGGTCTATTTGTTTTGTAAGATTGGTAACATTTGTTTTAATTATATTACATATAAACACATCTAATTTTGACACATTCTAACCTCACAAAACGTGAAAGTCATGTTATAGCGTTACCACATATTAAACGCAAAAATCACTAGATTGTAATGCAATGGTTTTAATAGCTTGAACAGAATATTAAAAACTTTCCCATATGGATCCAACTGGATCCAACCTTATGGCAGACACTGCATGTGACACATGGTACATCGGGCGCATAGTGCAAGTTTAGATGATCAAATATTTAAAATAAAATTTTTTAAATCTAAACTAGACGAGTATTAATATTTGGCCAAAAGAAGAGGATGTGCAGATTTTAAAAATATACTTTTCTTTTATGGGCCTGTCGAATTACAGGAGGACTCGATTACCCGTAAAGCATGGACCGGGGTATTGACGGATAATAGAAAAGACGGTTAACAGAACAATAGGGAATTTTTTGATAAAAAAAATGTTTTTTTCTCTTTATTTTTGGAAAAATTATATGTATGTATGTAGTAATAGGCAATAGTCCATTTGGTTAAAAAAGCCGCGGCAAAATGGGTATTGAAAAAGAGTATAAAAATCTTAGAAGTCAAACCTAGTTAAATCTCTAAAACTCTTTTTATACTTATGTAACGTTAAAATTAATAATCGTATATTAGTTCCTAAATGAAGCATTATATTTGTGAAGTGTGAAGTAATGTCCTTCGTAATATATTTATAAATGAATTTACCTAACAAACACATTTTGATTAATAGTACTGTTTTTGTAAAAAAAACAACGAGTACAAATACTATCGATTTTGTTCTAATCTTTAGCAATCACATTGCAAAATCACTTTTCAAACGTTATTACGTCAATGAAGAAGCAATCGCATTCTAGAAATCATCCCGCAATCCTCGGAAATCATAGGCATTGCGATAGCAATCCTTGGAAATCATAGAGATTGCGAGGAAATATTGGATTTCGGCAATACATGTACATTTTTTGGAAGAGTGGTTGACCCCTCGACAAATACCCTCCGAAACGTACGTATGACAGTATATAGTGTATGTACATGTCAATAGCGTTACTTTTCAAGATTTATATTAATTCGCGGTTTATATATAAGTAGAGCGGTATATGAGAGCTGCTGAGCATCAAACCTCACCTTCAGCCGATACGAAAGGTAGGACGAACCAATTGTCTTATAGTTGTTTTGCGTGTAATTCCCCATCTCTCATAATATTTAGAACCTAACACAAGAATTTCTATACAAATGTAGAAAAATGAGCATTGTCAGAACTCCACATCGTCATGTTTGGGAATTGGCGTACCCACAGAGATGCAAGAATTCTTTATCGGTAAAGAAGTCTCGAGGGTCTCATTACTATTTTCGATATTATGTAAAAGCCATTGACAGTGTTCTTGTCTTCAGTTCATCATGAGTCTCTCCTGAGGACCTGCAAGTCCTGTTTAAAGATACACTGGCAAATAGGGATAGGGTATAAAAGCTTTTATAAAAAATCGTAGTGGTATAGTCAGTGGCGGATTTATACTTCTGCCGCCTAGGGGTTACCGGCAACTTGCCGCCCTCACCCCTTCCCACCCTCTCCACCTTGCCCTCGGCAGTCTACAATGATCTCCCCTTAAAGATCCAACTCCCTCATTGCTCTTTAAAGAAGTTTGCAATTGTTTTAAAATAAACCTTTTTTTTGGTAACTCGTAACTGTATATTTATTGCGATCATTCTAATTTATTTCAATAGAATAACTGGTAAAAATGAAATGTTGCATTGATCCAACAACACACACTTTTATGGTAATTTCATGCCAAATCATCTAGATCCACATGTTTCAAGTCTCAGATTTTGTGTAATTCTTTTCCTTGGAGAGATACATATGAAATAACATTAAATTATTTTTTCGAGATTTTTTGGATGAAAAAAATGGCCGATGTAGAATTTTTTGATAATTTTCATGTTTTGCAAATTCTGTTTTGTTTGTTTGTTTGTTTTTGGACAAGTACGTAGAATATCTTATCTATCGATTGCAACTATTAATTTCACCGACTTTTATTCGAGAACGAACTATTTGGCATATTTCAGATTTCCCATACTAATTTCCTATAGCAAATGTTAGAACGAACACGGTGTATAAATAATTTAATGTCTTTTAATGTACTTAATGCATAAATATATAACCATAACAGAATTTACTCATATAATTGTTTTTTAATCCATAGTTTGCTTATGATTTATCTAGCTATGAATCTTGACTGCTTCTCGTTTCAATTGGATTACATTTACACTAGCGCATGCATGATGTAAAGGCGAAGTGTCGTTAAAGTATCATGAAGAGTCGACACTTCTGACGTCATATTGTTTCGACTCTCAAGTGTCGCGACGCGCGGGTAGTGTCGAGAACCCATCACTAGTTCTTAGGTAGAGAAAGACGGAAACTTCAGTTAATATTCAATAATACCGAGTCTCACAGCAGTGAGCTAATATATTATAGTTGTGTGGTCATTATCTTTTATTAGAAGACCTGTTATTACGAGTAGTTCGTGCATGATGGTGCGCCTGCACATATTATTATAAATTTTATATTATTGGAAACAATAATTTAAATAATATTTTTATGAAATAGTATTTAGTTACATAAAAGATGCTGTGTTTTCTTAATAAAAGTTCCTTAATAATTAAAACTTTCTATTTGCTGTATAAAACATGGATCATTTTATTTAAGTTTAGATAAACTTAAACTGATTAATCGTTCATTAAATTGAATAAAATAAGATTATTTTATTCAATTTAACGAACGATTGATTAATCAGTTCTGAAATCAACAAACAAATTGTATATAACATTACTATGATACAGTAGTTTGCTACTATAAAAAAAACATTTTTGTAGTCAAGAAAATCTCAAAGTATCTAAAAACACTCCAATGAACGTTACGAATTGCCGTTACTACCAACTATGAGCATGTACATGCTCATTATGCAAATTATTTTTAGTTAGTATTCTTTTAATAATTGCCATTTACGGCTATGATGATCAATCGTTTATACGATTTTATAGTTGATTACACATAAACAAACAATATTTAAATCTTTCCTATTACATCAATCTTAACGGAACTTGTCTGTTTACTTATAATGTTACTGTTATTTGTTTTGGAATTTGCACAATTATGCGTCAAAAGAATGATCATGTCCAAAAATAGTTGATGTGCAATATTTGAGTAGTTATTACTTTTAGTCAAAAGATACCATTTTGGTTAAATTGTTATTAATGTGCTAAAAATGAGTCAATTTACACATATTATAACTTCATTATATCTAAATTATTATGTGTAAAATATACCCACTCTTCGACCGCTAAACCAAATTGAGCTAAAAATTATGCTAATAGCGCTTCTTCTTTTGCATGCAAACACCCAAATTCGGTAGTTGTTAACTTTTTATTAAGAATCTATTAATAAATTGTTCTAGCGCTGTTTAAATATTAATAATATCCAGATAAGGAGCTTCATTACAATATTTCTAATAGTTATGTTTGAATTTATCTTTTCTACCGACAGCAAATCAAATCAAATATATATGAGTAATATTAAATTGATACTTTTTGTTTGTATAATTTTATTATATTATCGATTCATCTTTCAAAACAAATCATTAATCAAATTTTAATTAATCTCTTTCAGTCTCTCTCTTCTTTCTATGGGCGGAATTTGGTATAATGAAATAAGATTTATTAAAAGTTAATGAACTTTTCAACCTTTAAAGTTGTTACACTTTTTTTAGCAGAGAAGCGGAACAGGAAATTTTTATGGCTTTTCTTATTACAATTAGGGCATCTAAAATGCGATTTTTAAAAAGTAAATAATAATTTAATTATAGATTTATTTATAAGTGAATGTGATGAACTAGATATAACAGTAGGTATCGAATTAAGAATTTCTTTCGTTTCTCTCGTTAGTTTTTTCTTTAGTTTTTGCTCAACATTTGTGATCATTGTCTATAATTGTCTAAAAACCGACAAATTTTAAAATAGACACTGCAAAATGTGTAAAAAAAATATTTAATTCTATAAAATATACTTTTACTAACTTGAATTGACCCGTTAAGGCGAATAACTTGATAATTAATTTTCACTTAATCCAACCTGTTTCCATCTCACCTACCTTGAAATCTCGTTATTTTAAAGCTTTTACTTGAAAGAACTTTCCGCCTCCTTAGCTTAGCGTTTTTTTGTTACACCTTCTTATCTTATTTAGAGATTTATTACCTGGCGTCTGCAATCTTGGGAAGCGATTAATTGCCTGCCGTATTCGATCACCCCAATATCCATTACGGTTTTAAAAGAATACAGAGAAGAGAGAGTTAATCTTTCATAATAAAAAGTTAATGTTCGCGGAAAGACTAAGTTGCAATACATACAAAAAAGAGAGGTCTAATTGTAAGTGGTCAAATCCGGTGATCGGCTTAGTCTTCAATGTACAGTAATAAAGTTGCTCTGGGAATAGTTGTTTTAAATAATCTAACTGTTAAATGTTTACAGCGAACATACATAGAACACGAACAGTGTGATTTGCAACCAACAGTAGATAACCACAACGGACCGAATTTTGTTAACAATGAGGGAAATCCCAGAGCAAGCAGTGAAAAAAGCGCAATGTCGGCTATAGCATTCCTCAAGCGGTAGTGTGATCCGAGTCAAGCATTCAATATCTTCGAATATGGCCACGTACTCCTTATTAAAAGGATGTCATCTTAGAAATTCAGCTTAAAGAAGCCCAACACCAACAGGTATCTTAAAATTCTGCATTACGAGAAAGGATGAAAAACGCAAAACATCTAAGTTTAGCGGGTGAACAAGATTTCTTCCAACTGTCCGAATGTGTAGGAATGTTGTATTGATTGGGGGATACGGGGCTAGCTCTTAAGCACACAAACTGAATTATGTCGCCCCGAGTGGGAGAATAAATAGCACCTAACAGAGAGTACTCACAAGACTCACCAGATCCTTCTGGACAAGATAGAAAATCAACATAATGTAACGAATGGGAAAACCCCTTTACACGGGTGACGTACATTTCACAATAATCTACAATGTTCGAGCCGGGTCACATGTATGACGTATCGACGGGCGATCTTTCTAGTGCATTCTACACACTTCCGTGAGGGTATATATACCGCGATATATACCCACACGGAAGTGTGTAGAATGCACTAGAAAGTCGAAACGTCATGCACGCGACCCGGCTCGAACATTGTAGATTCTTCTGGAAATGTACGCCACCCGTGTAAAGGGTTTTCCCTTTCGTTACAATAACATCTATTGGGGAACCCCCTGTACAGTACAAAATACATACATGACAAAATAATGCGATGAAGGCAAAGAACCAGGAATACATAATCGTACAGAAGATAGAACATGCAACTACGTGCCTTTCTCGAGGGCTGATACATTTCCTAATCGTGCGTGGATGATACCCTGACTACCGTCATAGAATAAATTTAAGGGAAAACGCCAGATGCGACTGTGAAAAGATAGGAATCCTCCCGAACAAGTGCAGTTCAAGTGCGCTAACACAAAGGAAATGACAAACGAAAAACGCGATTTATTCCGGGAATGGATCTATTCATCAAAGCCATGCTAGCCAACGAGACACGTTCCCACTTTGTATAGCCTGGCGAACAAGATCTTAACGACGCAAGAGCCAAGGAAAATATGCACAAATTAATATAATGCAACAGTAAAAGCCTAATATCGAACCATAATATAACGACATAAATATAAAAAGCCACATCAAAATTAGACCCTATAAAAAGTCCTGAGAAACTGCCAGAAACCTCAACATTACCGGCAACGATTAGCAGTAGAAGAAAAACACCAGCAACAGCCATCAAATAACCAATAGCGGCTTGTAAGTGTTCGCAGGGAGGGCGGAATGTTTTTAAGGTCAAACCTGCCCTCTACGACTACGCGACTATCATCCTTACAGTACACTGCAACTTTGATTTACTTATTTTTGGGTGAAGAATCTGAATGGCGGAACATCCTTATGGCACTAACTGCTACGATCATTTTACCGACCCTACGAGAATTTAGCTGAATCTAAGAAAATTACTTCCCCGGTAAGGGTGTACTAGGGTGAACAGGCAAGTAGTCGCTGGATATGTCGGACTCCCATAGTATCCGAGACTAGACAGTCCAGACGATAGAGGGAAGGCAATCGTTAGAGGTGTCGGGGGGCACTCGGATTCGAGACTAGCTTGTGGGCAGACCACACGGCGGGCGTTCACCATTAGAACTGGTCGTTGTCTACCCAATTCCAGGTTTGTCTGGGTAACGGATGACACTATCAGAAAAAAATATGTGGTAGAGTTACACCTAAGTGTTTCCCGGCGATGACTCTAAAACGTTGCGGAAGAACAAGAGGGTCCGATGAGGGTGGTTTGATTCTTACCTGACGTCAGGGTCTTTTATGAAGCTAAGTATCCCGCTGTCTGACCTAGACGAATGGAGGAGAATCAAGTGAAGTTTATCTCCGTCAGAGCGTTCGCTCGCTGACCTAGGAAAAACTGCATGCCACCAGGTAGCGTTTCGGAGGCGACAGTATGGGGGTCCGGCTTTGGCTGTGCAGTTCCAGTCGTCGGATTCTCAGAAATCTTCTAGAGACCTACACTTAATAGACGTTGATGCGAAGATACATAGCCTCTCACGTTCAAGACAACTTCACCTTAACGGGTACACACCGGAATGCAGCTTCGATCGTCCGTATGAAGCAGCCTCAAAACGAAGTTCTGTCAGGCCTATAACTGGGAGATCGGGGTGGCAAAACCGCTTAAAAACGAAGTCCCGCCACATCTGAGGTTGGATTCGATCGCGCAGTGACCCCAACTAAGGCTGGACGACAGAACTTGTGAAGGCATGAAAAAGGACTGGAGGGTTCGGATGTACTAACCTAGGTTGGGGAATAGTCCTAATGCTGGACGTGGAACCCGGGGCTCATTTGAAATAGGACGACAGAGTTCCGACGAGTGAGCACGTTTATCGCTCCGGCATTGACCTGGAGCATATGCTAAGCATATGCGCGTTGATTGAGCGTACCTCAATTACTTCCTCTTGGAAGGAACATGGAGATTAAGTCTAACGACAGGTGCTCCACGTAAAACATTCTTGGAATCTAAGGGTGTACCATCTTCGTTAGTATAAGCCGGGTCTCTATTTTCAGGTAGAGTCTGGACTGGTCTTTTCAGGTAGGACCCTCCAAGTCTTTTATTATGGTAGGTCTGAGTGGCAAAATCCTAAGATGCCTTAGGTAGACCTAGGTCCGGCGTGGGCCACTTCGGCGCGGGCCACTTGGGCGCAGAGACACTTCGGCGCGAGAAATTGTCTAGTATTATTCTAATGAACAAAATCTGTAGGTACTTACAGGTAATAAATACAGTATGATCGATGAACTACAGTATGATGAGAGAAAAAAACTCAATATTTGCCAATCACAAAAGCTCATCGTATGTAGTGCCAGATTAAATCAATTAAATGACATAGAAAAATTGATAATAACACTGAACATCGTACCACTGATAAATAAGTGTCCCACTTAATTTTGTCTCAGTAGGTAACAATTATAAATGGATACTGCTTAGTGCTTATAGTCCAGTGCTTAAAGACAAAAAACACTGGAATAACACAATTTAACCAATCCAAGCGAACCTCTGGAATTAAGAAGGTGTATGTATGTACATAAAAATGAAAAAAGGTTACTCTGATAATAGAGTACCTTGTCCCAAAAAACTAGACTAATGGTCCAAAAAAATCGGTTTGTTTAAAGATCTCCTAAAGTTTTACCCTAATTTGTTGGGAAAAATTTACATGCGCCAAACTGTCTTTCTGTCGAAATGTGCATACGCCGAATTGTCCATGTGCCGAACTGCCCGGTGCCAAACTGTCCTCGCGCCGAAAAAGCCGCGCCTAGATTGCCGCGACCAAATGTCCTAGACCGCAATAATCGTGTAGCCATATCGCGACAAAGTCGACGTTACTGTTCACAAACTTGAAGTAGTTGAGATTGTACAATACTGTCTACAATTTTTGGATAACTGTTCGAAAAACGATTGCAATAGTTACATTATATTTTCTATTTTCATCCCTACTGTCACTTCGAAACTAAGCCGTCACAATAAACATATCTTTAAAAAAGGTTTAATAGACCGAAACACATGTAGAGTATTCTGCATAATTTATGGGCACATTTAAATGCAACAATTTTTCTTAAAACTATTAACAATGTTTCACAAGGAGCCTACCGCGACTTCAATTTCACTAATTTCACAATCTTCCTGACAATAATTATTTATTATAATCTTCCTGACAATTGTTTCGACAAACTAAGCTGTCGCTAATTAATGACAGCCAATATGTTTTATTTATTTATGATTATGGAGTTTCACCAAATAAGGTTAGAAACAATAAACAACACTGCATTTGGTTTATATTCGAGTTACAGATCGTTTGTGTTGTGACTTATTTTGTTCCTTTATGCCTTCTCTTTCCTTGTTATTCTTACACCTTGCTTCTTTTCTGTACTTAATTATGCCATGTTTTTATTCTTAAACTTACAGAGCATTAAAACCGTGTAGTTATTAGATGTCAATTACTGTATAAAATAAAGACTATGAAATACCTAATATTTCAGAAATTCTGGTAAAATTGTTCTCATTTTTTTAAATTCGGCATATCAGAGGTTACGGCGCACTCTCAGAAGTAGTCTTAGCTATTCAAAGCAATTATTTGATTTTACGCTTTTGCATGATTTAGTAAACTTATTTATGTAGCAGAGTAAGTAAACAAAAGCCATAATAATAATTTTATAAGATTCAAATATAGCAACAAAAAGAAAGGTTGAAAGAAACAAGAAACCGTTTAAACGTAAAGTAACGCACGCGCACGGCCTGAGGCCTATAAAACACTTCTTTCGCTATTTCATAGCGGTACCAGCCATTCCAAAAGATTGTTTATATATTTATTATAATAAAAGAGGAAATCAAAATAAGAGACCATTTTAAAACGTCAATTAGAGCAATATTAAAAAAATAAATTCACTGTGACGTCAATGTTAAGTTCTATTTTTCCGCATAGGCAGCAACGTTTACTACCATAAAAGAACACATGAATAAATGCATTCATAACTAACTGGTTATTATTAAAATGCCCTAATTGATATTAAAACCGTCAATTATCTCTTTCATTGCTAGTAAGTTAGAAGTATTAATTATTAATGAAGAAACCAACCTTTCTTTCGTTTTCCAAAATTGGATCATCCCATCCACCTGAGCTACCACAACTTCCCCTCCTGCCAGGATCCCAGGAATTTCTTCTGCTATCTAACGAATCGCTAGAAAATCTTCTAGAATTCCTCCTGTTTTGATTAGGCACCTGTAGAAAATCTTTCTTGAGGGAATTCGTTGACCCAGTGAGGGAATCTCTACGCGAATTCCAAGCATTATTATTATAGTGACCACCATCTTTTCTCAATGTAACCATCGAAGATACCAAGGGGTCTTTTCTTAATAATGATGGAAAACCGCTTGGGTGTTCTATATCTTTATTTGGTGGCACTTGTGGTAGTCCAAAAGAATCACGACGCCTGAATGGTAATCACAATCGATAACATAATAAAAATTAAAAAAGAAGAATCTAGAGGGAAAGCGTGTTGTTGTTAAGTAGTAGTGTATTTTTGATCCAGATAAGACCTTAATACGACAACATAAACTTTCCCACGTGATTTTCTTCTCGTATTATTATTAGTTATTAGTTTTTATGTATGACGGGTAGATATACGCGTGTAATTGGAATCATTTAAAAACAAAGCCTCAGCATGTAAAAAACAGGCGGCACACTTCACAAGAGTGCAGCTATATAAACAATTTTAGCAACAACTATGTGGATCTTATTTGAATAATAACAATGGGTGTGGATTCAATGTAACAGCTCGTTTGTTATGTGAATGTTTGGGGAATCCAGTTAGATTATATGAGCAATGCGCATAAAAAGACGTACTGCAATAAAAATTATGTAAAAATGATTAACTTTGCTCCAGTATCCGTTCTTTAATTAATTATTATTATTGATTCGACATAGATTTTAGTAACATTTTGATAGCATGCTTTAAAAAAAAGTATGCAAGACAAAAGACTACTTAAATAACAACTCAATAATAATAATAATTGCTACTACCCATTACCTGGCGAACCAGGCCCCAAAAGCTATGAAGCTTGTGCGGAAGGGAAGGGCACTTATTACTATTACGCAGGCGCAACGTGCGGCTGCAGCCAACTTAGAATAGAAATAATTGGCTCAGTAGAGAAACAGGCAAAATGTCTCGAGAAAAAGAGTCATTGGTAGATCACAGATAGGTCATAATAGAAAACAATTCAGAAGTATGTAAGAGTTGCCATAAAAATCTCAGGTGTATCACGACATGTCTAGTTTACTGGGTGACAACGGGACTTGGGCCAAGCTTTTATTTCCTTTATCTATGAACCGATTTATGTGAAGTTTGATACAAAGATATTAAACATAATTTGTGATTTACTGCTTTCAAAGACAAGTTCAAAAGTTATAGAGGTTATGTGATGAATTTCAGATTACATATACCTAGAGGTTATAAACTTTTACAAAACTTAAACGTTCGTTGAAGATAAGAGATTTACCTTTTTTGAGAAAGATGAAAAATTGCGACAGCTAAACTGGGAATTTTATCTCCAATTATAGTTTGGTGACTACGGAAAATCTCAACACCACCTGGTGTTTATTCATTTCTAGTGACAAAATATTAGCCAAAAAAATTGGAACGTTGCTAGTGAGAAACAGGTTGTGATTAAGTGGGAGGTAAGTCAGAATTAAGGTGTAGTTTTAATGAAATTCTTATACAGCATTTCGTTCTTCTCAAAATTCTACTTAAAAACGATAACGCCTTAATCCTTATACCTAAATGGAAATGGTTATCGAAAGCTGCAATGGTTTTTAATAAGAAAGCTTGAAAAGGTATTGGCTTGCCAACCTGATGTTCGCATTTATAGAGCCACCTAGGATCTAATAACAACACAGTGTGTAGCTAACCATGCAAAGAATACAAAAAATTATTTGAAATAATTTTTCAAAAACAATGAAGTTATCAAGAATGCTGTGAAGTTCATAATTGGCGCCATATTGTTGTGATGATTTTAATTTCATGGCTCGGTTTACATTGGTCACATGCACGGTTTTTTTGAATAGTTAGAACAAGAGATTAAAGAACGGAATTGCAAAGAATACGAAGAAAGGAATTTTTAAGAAATCCTTCCAAATGGAGCATTCTGCTACAAAAATACAAAAGGCACGAAACGTTCAAGATGACGATAATCGCCGTATAATAACGTAATAAAGACATCATATTGGCATCATTTTGTTATATCTTACAGAAAATGCATCACTACACCAAACTATGAAACTACAACCTCTCCACCACTCAAGCAAACTCGCAATTAATTGCAGACGATAGCACAGCAACATAAGTATGATGATGCATTTTCATGGAAAGATCAAAACAAGATAAAGCAGTTTCATTTGCTCTTGTCACTTTGGACATTTGAATGATTATTTTAATCTAACGCTAGAAGTTTCTTAGCCTGTCTTTGTATTCCAACAAGAGGAGGGCAAAACTATTTCTAGAGAACTCGTCTGCTGTTCATTTATCAGTTGGCTGTTAATTACAAAATAATATTTATCCAATCAAGATTGCTTTGAAAGGGCTACGAAACATCTGCTGGACCACAGCTTTTACAGCTCGTTTCTGTAATATAAAAAAAAATTGGATGGCCGATTAAAGCTAGAACTGCAAAAAAAGCTCAGCAAAGATGGTTTCAAAGGCAAATCAACGTGTCCGAGCGTATCGACCAAAAGTCAACCCAAAGGAAATTCTATTTGATTATATTTTCGCCATTCTCGTCTGTTACACAGGTGGATCATCTAATGCTTTATACGAGGTACTGTCAAATTGATTAATAAAACTGTATATGGCCAGTTCTAATTCACTTTTTAAATGATTTAATGAGTAATCGGGGTAGCCGAATATCCCTCATTGCTCATGCCACCGATTAGTATGAACATTTGGCCGACTCTACTAGAATTTATCCGAATCGGAGGGAATTCTACCTCACTATAGTCATTTCCCAACTATGGTTTTTGCTAATTCTAAGTTTGATACAGATTTAATTTTAGGTTTTTTGCGTCAATGTTATATTTAGTGAATTCCATATCATTTAGAAAAATGGTAATTAAACTCCAAAAAGATAAACAACCAAAAAGGGCAATAAAAGCTGAAACGTAGAAAATCAAATGCATAAACTGTAATGCTTGCGCAACTCTAACTATAGCGCTAGCAAAAATTTGAAACTATCACAGTGAAAGAGTACTCTATTTTGGCAAAAGAAAAATATTATCCAGAATTGCCAAAAAATCCCAAATGATTTGGTAGTATCTGAAATTAATGTTCGGGGGCTGAAACTTATTCCAAATACCAGAGAGCAGTTGTCTGGGATGTAAAAGTCATCAATATTTACATAATATGTGCACAGACACGTAGCCAAGGGGGGACTAAATGCAGAACGAATTAACTTCATTTCCTCGCTCGTAGGAATGTAATTTTTTTTCAAAATATAGATTAATGTTTTTACTGTAAGTCATACAAAATGTATACATTATTTTATACAGGGTGTTTTATAAAAAACGCACGACGCTGTAACTCTGTTGTTAACAATCCGATTACAATAATTAAAACACCAAATAACATAAGGCTCTAAAGACTACAAAACAGCCTCATCCTAGATATTTTTCAGCATGACATTTCTAACAAATGACAGTCAACTTTTTTTTTTCAAATAACAACACATATGTTTTTTGACTTATTTAGACAGAGAATTTCTTTCTGAGTTAAATGACGTATTGCAGCTCGATTTTGCAGAATGCTTTTGGGAACTAATTTCGCTTTATAAACAAAATTGAAGTGTGCCCTGGAATACAAAACAATAAATTTTATTACCTAGTGAAATAAAGCAATATAACAAAACACAAAGGTACTGATAATTATTACAAACATTGCTCAAAATCGAATTGTTAATAACGGAGTTACAGCGTCGTGCGTTTTTTATAAGACAGTCGGTATATATAGTACTGACCCACTTCGTATTTTCTTCGCAAAATATTAATTTTATGCCCCCCATGCGTATTATAATTTTTTGCCCTTTTTTCGAGATGATCGGTATTTTAAAATTAGCCCATCCCGAAAGAAAATGCTGGCTATGGGTCTGCATATGTACTATTGATTTCATAATCATCTAGGATTGCAAGGCTAACATGATGCTATTTTTTTTCAGCGTAAATGCATTGGATAAAATAATAAAAAATAGCAACTTATTAGCCTTGCTGTCCTAGATCACTATGAAAGCAATAGTACCTTTTAACATAAATTCTTCACAATATTTGGCATCTTAAATTGTCTGGCTAGGAGCTTAAGCTTAAAAATATGAAGAAATGTTGATATTATGGAGGAAACTTATTTCACTTGGGAAAAGTGTAGTTGAGATTCGAAGAAAAGATTGCAAGTTATGTCAAAAAAGTTATGTTTTCAAAAACATTTTTATAGCAAGTTGCATTTTATCGAAGCCATATAAATATTTATAAAATTTTATGGTTTTGGAGAAAACGTGGCGCAGTTTTTAGAAAAGCAGTAGGATTTAACGGTATTATCTACCCGATATAAATTTTTGGGCATACAAAAAAAACTTTTAAGTAGTTTTTGTCGAGCTAGTAAAATTTTCTTTAAAATAGTGATTAATCTTTCGAGTTTTCTTTTTGCATATGAGACAATTTAGGAGGTATGTATATAAAAAAGAAATTATGTTTTTTATGACGCATTAGCAACAAATAACACTTTCTTTTTTCCTTGCAAAAACAAAAATAGAATGGCAAGTCTTTCTTTTTAAGGATAATCTAGTTCGACAATCGTGTGGGCTATGATTAATGGCTAATCTACTATTAATGAGGACCATTTCAACAAATAAAATTGCTTGTGCATAACACCGTTTTAAAACTCCTTCGCGTCCTTTGGAAATTACCACCCTGCATGCCAAAACTTTTAGAAAAACCCAACGATAAATCTATTTTCATTTAATTAATGGTGCGGAAGTTAACCATTTATCACATTGAATCACATCGATCCACAAAAAAAGCTTCTATCTTAAACCATGACTTTATATATCTACCCATCAAATGTCAAAACTAAATATACCCTACCTGTTGTAATAATTACTCTGCACATTCAAAGCAGGCATAGATTCTCTTCGTGGTCCAACTCCATTACCATTCCCATTCCCAATATTTCCTCGCGAATCTCTCCTTTGATACGTGAGATTTCCGGTCGACTCCCTAAAATTAGGTGTGTGCAACACATTTCCCAGGGAACCTCTCCGGTTATTCCCTTTTCCTCCGTGCACATCGCACTTGGCGTCAAATTTAGCTTCAATTTCGCAAATTTCCTGCGGCGCCTTCGGCTCGAGCTTGACATTGTCGAAGAGGGCCTCCAACCGTTTTATGGCCGCGGCGTGGTTTATAACTGTGCTACTCATTGTCGCATTAAATGGGCAATTATTATCCTGTTATAAACTAACTGCTAAATTGAACACAAAAGTGTTTGTTATTATTATAATACGCCTTTTTTAATTATAATTTTACAAGAGCACCAGTTTAAATAATATCAATTTCACGTTAAAGAATTCGCAAAAAACCTAAACTTCTAATCACTAAACACAAACAACGATCACTGATTCAAGATTCAAACACGTGAAGCTGCTCAGTGTGTCAACGTGTTCCCATGGCTCTGGGCGCATTCCACGACTGCCGCACAAGACTGTTCCGGCAGCCATCCAGTCACGGTATAAGACAACAAACCTCGAACTACATCCCACATAGCACCTACTACTCAACGCAAACTTGGTAAAGAGACTTAAAAAGAAATTGCACAAAAAAATTTATTGACATAATCACAACAACCGTATTATTCCAGTGGAATTGTTTCAAACCACAGCGGCTAAAAAAATTCTATAATAGCACCTTATACAACACAACAAAGAATGAGCGCTGTAAACATTGAAACACTCTTTGGAGTTGGAGATTTTAATGATGAATCAGACAGGTAACCTCGAGAATCGAGAATGTATTATTGAGTATACTCGTTTGTACGCACAATGATTTCATCTTGCGTGTTGTTGATCCAACAACTTTGATTATTCGCATGTAGATAAGATAGATTGAAGATAAATTATATTTTCTAGGTTACTTTCTTATAATTATGAAAAGTTTGCCTAAGAAATATACTCCATTTAAAAGACTGTTAGCTTTTACTGATAATATCATTAATTTTGCTTTTACAGTAACAAAATGTGAAACTTCTACTCTAGCGCTTGTGACAATAAAATAAGTACCTACACACATGAGTGTGCATATAAATTACACTGCGTTCTAATGATGTATTAAAAAACCTTCTCATCTTCATAATAGTAAACACTTATCCTCTCTTTGTAAGAAATTAACCTACAAATGACGACCTTCACTATATTTGCAGATCTAACGGCTTGATAATCTGATTGAATAATTACATTTAATCTTCATTGATATGTGTAGTTATACAAGATCGATTATTTTTTTAATTTGGCTGGTTTTTTACCACTGTGGAAAAGTAAGTGGTTTGAAGTGCATAATGTAGAGCAGTGGTGGCGAACCTATGACCCGCGGGTCAGACACTGACCCACGAAGGCTTTTAAAATGACCCACGCGTTGATTTTTATAAACTTATCTTTTATATCATAAAAGGGAGAACAGACAATCGAAAATATTAGAAAATTAAAGTATAAATATCTAATTTATTTATTGTTTCCAGCCTTATTTTGTGGAACTCCATAATCATGAAATAAATAAAGATTATTAAAAGTTTCACAGTTTTATTAAAATATACCTGACAATATTGTTTCGACAGCTATGCTGTCATTATCAAAGGTAATATAATTATAAACAAACACGTCGCTAAGGTAGATACAAAATAGGTAACTAGATAAAATAATAATAATAATAAAAATTAATAATAAAAATCATAATTAAACATCTAATACTTCCAATAACGGAGAATTACTGAGCTCAAGTTGTTCATTCATTAAAGGTACCCTGAGTTTGTGTTTGTATATCTCAAAGGCTTCTAAAATGTCTAATTTGCGTTTGTTATTACAAAAATGTAGGAATTTAATATTATTTTGAGGAGTCATTGTGTGATTTTGTTCTAAAAGGTGTTTGGCGTAATTCGATTTTTCAGGATGTTTATTTTTGTAATGACGTACGTGTTCTTTATATCTTATGTCAAAATTTCGAAGTGTTTGTCCAATATATACCGAACTACAAAAAGAACAATTTAAACGGTAAATGCCCGATTTCATGATATCATGTGTTCTGTCTTTAGCATTAAATAAGAATGAAAAAGTGTTAGTGTTGGTTTTAAATGTTATTTTATAATTGTTGGTTTTTCTTAGTATATGTGCAATTTTTTCTGATATTTTGCCAAAATATGGTATAGATATGTAATTTGTGTCTTCTGTTTGATTGTCAATGGGATATATTCTTTTGATAGCTAACCTATAATCTTTTTGTTTAATTAAAGTGTCAATCATGTTCGGATTATAATGATTTGCATGTGCTAGTTGTTTAATGGTTGATATCTCTTTGCTAAAATCTGATTTTGTTAGTGGAATAGTTAAAGCTCTGTGTACTAATGATCTGTATGCTGCTATTTTATGTGTATTGTGGTGACAAGATTCATTTGGTATTGTTATGTCTGTTTGTGTTGGTTTTCTGTATATGGAAAATTCAAAAAGATTGTCTGCGTTAATCTTGATATTTAAGTCTAGAAAGTTTTTAGCTAACATATTTATGGACAAGTTTGAAGATCGAATATTTGAATTAAACCTCTCTAAACACATTATCTTCTGGTTTCGTTATGTTGATGACATTTTAGCTTGTTTTGACAGTTCTTTTGAGGTTATCAATGAATTTTTAATTCTTATAAACAATATCCATCCTAATATAAAATTTACACTAGAAACAGAACAAAACAGGGCTATAAACTTTCTAGACTTAAATATCAAGATTAACGCAGACAATCTTTTTGAATTTTCCATATACAGAAAACCAACACAAACAGACATAACAATACCAAATGAATCTTGTCACCACAATACACATAAAATAGCAGCATACAGATCATTAGTACACAGAGCTTTAACTATTCCACTAACAAAATCAGATTTTAGCAAAGAGATATCAACCATTAAACAACTAGCACATGCAAATCATTATAATCCGAACATGATTGACACTTTAATTAAACAAAAAGATTATAGGTTAGCTATCAAAAGAATATATCCCATTGACAATCAAACAGAAGACACAAATTACATATCTATACCATATTTTGGCAAAATATCAGAAAAAATTGCACATATACTAAGAAAAACCAACAATTATAAAATAACATTTAAAACCAACACTAACACTTTTTCATTCTTATTTAATGCTAAAGACAGAACACATGATATCATGAAATCGGGCATTTACCGTTTAAATTGTTCTTTTTGTAGTTCGGTATATATTGGACAAACACTTCGAAATTTTGACATAAGATATAAAGAACACGTACGTCATTACAAAAATAAACATCCTGAAAAATCGAATTACGCCAAACACCTTTTAGAACAAAATCACACAATGACTCCTCAAAATAATATTAAATTCCTACATTTTTGTAATAACAAACGCAAATTAGACATTTTAGAAGCCTTTGAGATATACAAACACAAACTCAGGGTACCTTTAATGAATGAACAACTTGAGCTCAGTAATTCTCCGTTATTGGAAGTATTAGATGTTTAATTATGATTTTTATTATTAATTTTTATTATTATTATTATTTTATCTAGTTACCTATTTTGTATCTACCTTAGCGACGTGTTTGTTTATAATTATATTACCTTTGATAATGACAGCATAGCTGTCGAAACAATATTGTCAGGTATATTTTAATAAAACTGTGAAACTTTTAATAATCTTTATTTATTTCATATAAATATCTAAGGTCGAATTTATAAAAAAAAATATATTTCCAAGTGGACGTTGGTTAACTGATTTTCTATCATACCTGTGTATGAGTCATGGCAGTCGGTCATAAGCTTGGTGCTCATATTCGTTGCAACGTAGAATGGCGGTCTAGGACATTTGGGCGCGGCCATCTCGACGCGGACGTTTCGGCGCGAGGACAGTTGGGCCCCGGACAATTCGGCACAAGGACACTTTGGCGCAGGCACACTTCGGCGTCGGGACACTTAGGCGCAGACACACTTCGGTGCATGTAAATTTTCCCGCGACAAATTAGAATAAAACTTTCCGAGATCTTTAAACAAAACTTTTTTTGGGCCATTAGTCTAATTTTTTGGGACAAGCTACCCTAGTTTCAGAGTAACCGTTTTTATTTTTATGTACACACATATACCTTCTTAATTCCAGAATTTCGCTTTGGTGTGTTAAATTAAAACGCTGGACTACAAGCACTAAGCAGTATCCATTTATAAGTATTACCTACTGAAACAAAATTCGTGAAGTGGGGCACGTTTATTTATATCGCACCATTTATCAGTGGTATATTCAGTATGGTTTCGATATTATCGATATATTCGATATTGAATGTTAATGTCAATTTTCCTATGTCATTTATTGATTTATAAAACTTTTGATTTTTTAAAAGTTATTAAGATGATTCTCAAACATGATATTCTTATAAACAATAAAATTCTTATTACAAATTATTCCCTTATCGGAGATTTGCAGAATTTAGATTTTAATGTTTTAGTAGCTTAGAAAAATAAATTTTTCTTAAATCTGGCAGTACATACGAGCTTTTGCGATTGGTAGATATTGAGTTTTTTTTTCTCATCATCAATCATACTGTATTTACTACCTGTAAGTACCTACAGATTTTGCTCATTACCATAATACTAGACAATTTCTCGAGACGAAGTGTCCCTGCGCCGAAGTGTCCCGCGCCGAAACGGTTCAAAATGTCCGGCTCCGGTAGAATGTGGATGTACCAGCTCGCAGTGTTGAATTAATTGGCAGCCTTTGTGTACGCGTCTAGAAGTGTTTAATAATAACTTTTTTAATAAAAAAGTAAAGAAAATTTAATAATAAAAAATTATTATTTTTTTATTAATAAATTTTCTCATCTGCATATGCAATTATATCAAGTACGTTAATAAGAAATTATTTCGAAAATTATTGTATTCTAAATATAAATATTTTTAGTTGTAGCCCTGTAATATGTCAGCGGTTAAAAAAATAAAAACAAACGATACATGTTCCAGACCATATCAAACAGAATGGTTTGACAAATATGGTGTGATGATTGATAAATATGGTCCGTTAACAAATTTTCGGTGTTTCCAAATTATTGGTGCCCATTTTTACCCCCTCCTCCTTCCAAGTGACGCTACTGACTTAGTGACCCACGGGCTACTATTGAAAAAAATAATGAACACAGTTTGACCCACTTCTAAAAAAGGTTCGCCATCACTGATGTAGAGCATTCTTACGGTTTCTCACCACCATGAGTGAGCATCAGTCTTCAGAACTCACTTCCCCATAAATATTACTAATTGCATAATATATAACAAACAATTATTAATTATATCAAAATTAACATAACATTATAACATGTTTTGTTCACTATGAGAGAGAGAGTGTGTGTGTGTTCTTGCAAATGTGTTTTTCTACTTCTTATAAGTCGCTTTTCATTATATTTTTCATTTTTTGTCACCTGAGTTTAGCTAATATTGTATTTTTATAATTCTTTTCTAATTTGATATCTTGAACTATATTTTACATAAACAATGTATCTCGGAATTACTACATGAAGAGGAAAAACTTTCTTTATTTTCACGTTTTTGAAAGAAAGTCAGTCGGTCTGTAACGATCATTATTATCGGTAAACAATTACATAAGCAAATCGGCACCAATTGTAACCATCAAACTCTCTCAATAAACAATTAAGCTTTTAATTAACTAAAGTTTATCTAAATCCATTAAACACATATAATTACTGATACTTACGTTGACATATCTCCCGGCAGACTTCTCGTTAATTCAAATTTTGCTCAGGTGTCGTGAGTGTTCATTACTGATTAGAATAGAGTACAGAATCAATTAATGGGCGCCACTCAAATTGTTTGATGTTAATAATTAATAGCAAAAGATGAGAAATCTACAATTGTGGAAAAGATTCTCCATTAATTTACGTTAAGTTTATTTTGACCAATTTTTCTTTTAAGTTCAAAATTTATTTTATGAATGAAACACCAATAATTTGTCGTGCAAACTAATGCAAGCATTGATTAATAATTTTGAAGAAATATGTATACTAAAATAAAATCAAGAATAAATTGTTTACACAATACAAACAAATACACAACAGTTTGTAACGTCACGTTTTCTGAAACTAATAAATACTAAAGGAATCCCAGTACGGCCCTGGCAGTTTAGTAAAATTCAATTATGTCGGAACTGCAAATATTATTTTAAGCTAATTAATGTTTCCTCCAAGTACAAAAGAGTTACCTCGAAACATATTCGTAAGCAATACCTTATATTTTAGTAGAATTTTTATTGGTGCAATTGTTTATTTTGAAGTGTTCTCATGACAAACAAAGGCTTATTTTCCGAGAAATAGAATGTTCCAGAATAAAAAAAAATTCTTTTTAATTCCGAGCTTATAAGGGCTAAAATGTCGTCAAACGAAACCTTCTAGAATAAATTTGTCTAGACACCACCTGCAAGTATAATGGACAGATTCAAAAGGGAATCCCCGTAAGTTTTCTTTAATATTGGTCTCGAATAAATAATGTAAGTATACCCCATTGGCTGATAAAAATCCCGCTATTTTGTATTGGATTGTTTAAAATTTCGGCCTCCTTAAAAAACCATTCCACCGCGAAATAGTGATTTCGCGGTGGATTTCAGTGATGGAATTGCAGTGATTATTATAGAATCGCTCTTACCGAAATCTAGTAATTAATTTCGTATGAGTTATCGAATTATAGACAAAGTGCAGTTAATATTTGGCGGCTACATTTCAGTTGGCTGAATGATTTTGTTTGATCGCAATACAGTTAATGTAATAAACAGTTATATTTATCGAATTTGACTTATCGTGAAGCAAGTTTTTTCAGGATTCCTTTTTAAAATAATTTAAAATAGGAAGATTTAAAACTAAATAATTCTTAAATGATACATTTAACTGTGGCGTTATTTCTATTAAAGAAGAACAATTTTAATAAATAATTAATAATTGCACTTATATAGTTATTTCGGCTATTTTTTTTAAAGGAGAACTTTATTAAACAGTAGTTCTAATGAGAGACTGTTATTATGAACTTTGATTCCTGGGTTCAAATTCAGTAGCGGCGCCATTAAGGTGATTTCCAGATTCCTTCAGTTTCATAAAAGCAGTCAAGTTTGGTGATCAAGTGTTTGTTCTGATAGAAAAGGCAATTTTGTTTCAATTGCTTTGTAAGGTGAAGTTGGATTGAACAATTTGAATAAGGTATTGTGACCTAATGGATTTTATTTTTGGGTAATGTTATTGTAAGTTGAACCATTATTTTTGTATCGAATATTTTTGACCACAATTGTTCGATGTGTATTATTTCCTGTCGTTAAGAATTCTTACGATGGGTATCATTTTTTATATGTATATTTATATTTGTATCGATGCTTAAATTGGAAACTTCCTATTTTTTATATTCATTTATCAATAAAAACTATAATTAAATTTAATTAAACTGAATATTATAGGACCATATATTTATGAGTCTTTAAATATTTTATTCAACCTAACTTTGACATAACTGATTATGAATAATATTTGAATTAAATTTAATAGATCCGATGCCGATTTCTGTTTGCGAGTATCGGGTCATTATCTTTATACAATTCCTGGACTTTCCTAAACAGATGGCGCTCAACATGCATTTTCTTGTGTCTTTAAAACCTATAACCCTCATTTCTTTTATAATTTGTGAGCTGTTGAAACAATACCTGCGACCTGAATTTAAATTTGTAAAGTAAAGATATCTCAAGCCGAGGCAATCTTGAGTTGTACAGTAAGTATTAAATATTTTTGTGTTGTACAGTTTGCGTAATAATTTTTGAAGTTAAAGTAATCTGTTTTGTTTTGTTCCGGAAAAAATAACTTTCGTTTCACTGACGCCCAATCGCGGGGTTTTGTTTTTTTTTGTGCAAAATAACTTCGTTTCAAGTTGAAGATCATAAAAACCCACTCGAATTATTTTCTAGATTATAACTTTTGGGATCCCTTTCTAAATGCATTTTCCACTAGAATTTCTAATCTAAGACAATTACAAATTTCGCTAGCAGTTCGAGAAAACATTTATATAAAACGTGTGTGACATGAATCCTTTTGTCCTTAATTATTTTATTTCACTATAAACTTCCAAGTAAGATGCTTTATTAACTAAAACAAAAGCCTAATTATCACGAAAACAAAATACTACTACAACACAATCCAAATAACGCAGCGCAACAGCTGATTGAATTCTGAACTGAACGATTTGCATTAAAAATTTAATATTCGATGGTTGCAATAACTTCCATTATTAACCTTGATTTTAGTATTAAATTGTTTTATAAACTTAAACTGCGGCCTAAATAATGATCTGTAATGTTTAAACCTTTACTAGCCTTCCTTTAAAGGTGATAATAATAATAATTTAAATAACTTCTCTTTAACGGTACTCCCATTAATCGGTACAACCCCGCCAGGGGAAATTAAGTGGCACTACTATCGAATACAAAAGTTTTGAGTTTGAATGCGCATAGCAAGAAAACTAACCTATTAAATTAATTCAAACTAAAACAGCTAGATAGATAATTTATTTTTGTATAAGAATATAAGATAGTAAATTTGTAGAATTATCTAATTTTTAGGTTTTTAATTTTCGCAAATTATATTACAAAAAGTCCGTTTTGGACGTAAAGCCTTTAAATTAATATTTTAAAGTAAAGTGTTTAATAATTAATATTTTAATAACTACTCTACATAATTAAATGTAATTTTATATGCAAGTAGCCAATAGTGTTGTATGTATGTATGTGGAAATAATATAGATATCAAATTACAAATTTTGACAAATTTCTAGTAGAACACGGACAAATTCGCCGTAATCGCTGAAGCCTTATCTATATTGGACAACGCTGGACAACCATAATGTTGAAACCACATGTTCTGTCGCTCTTCGAGGCTTAGATCTAGGAGCAATGTTGGCAGTTCGTTTTCCAGAATATTTCGGTATTTTTCGCCGTTCAAATTGTCCTAAATGAAATAGGGGGCGGTGAGTTTGTCGCCAATTATTTCACACCAAACGTTAACAGTCCAAGAACGCTGATGCTGTCCAACTTGGAGCAGTCAGCGTGGGTTTTCCATATTCCAATACAGCATGTTGTGTCGATTAACCGTACCGTAGTTTGTGAAAAGCGACTCGTCAGAGAACATTTTCATTGTATCTGTTCAAGTGCCCACTGACAAAATGTCACTCGATTATGAAATCATCGTCTTGGAGTTCCTGAAGCATAGACACATGGTAAGGATGATATTTATGACGCTTTAGTGTATTTTACAAACACTAGTCTACATTAAAAAATGTCAGTTCCGGTGCAGCGATAATGGAGCGCCTTAGGCTGCATATTTATGTGTTTCTTTTCAGATGATATTGTAGTGGTTAGACGTAGGCAACCAAGAAAACATCGAAGCAGTTATATAGAAAGTTATTTAGTCACAAAGCAAATTACACGATCAATTTATTTAACTATGTTTTACATACAGCTATATACAGGACGTAAAGAGACGTAAATGAAATTTATAATAACATTTGGTTTGAATATAAGATGTTTAGGGATGTTTATTACAGCTTCTTTTAAAGTTGGTAATCGGGTTTTGAGTCGTTAGAGACCTTGCCATTTTGTTTTTGGGTGATTATAAAAAGATAAATAATAAGAAGGTAGCCACTCTTGTCTTTACCTGTAGCAGTACTTTCTTGCACGTAAGTTTTACGTTTATTTGTTCCCTTTTATGTTGAGAAGTAGTGTGTTTCAAATTCTATTTATTAATTAATCTGAAACATAAATCTCCCGATTGAAAACTTTAGATAATCCGAAAAATCCATTAATAATTAAATAAACAATGTTTGTTTTAACATGTCATTGTAAGTGGGAATTTTATTTAATTTGAATTGAAAATATTACTAGAAAATAATAATTACTGATGTTGTGTAGCATAATTATGTCTGCAGTTTGAGTGTTAGCCGGACATGTTATACGTGCCTTAAAAGCAACTACTGTTTTTGTGTGTTTCACAGTCAGTGCTTGATGATTACTGGTTGTTTTATCAACCTACTGTGAATTACTTACTTTGGAGCCTAGATACATAGGTATTATACCTGCGCCGTCATGTACCCGGTTGTTAATAATAAAAAACCATCTCGATGCCGCGTAGAAGGTTCTCTCATCATTTTATTTTATATGTGATATATTTATTTGTCTGTTCCTTATATACATCTTATTTTCTTTTGATCTTTATCTACGTAATTATTTAGGTATGTGGTCCTGTAGCAGACTTGAAGACTAACGTTCTCTAGAGAGACCTTTACTTATGCTTATGATTTAAATGTGTAGGTACTTTATATATGTATATGTTTGATCACAAAGTATCTGCTGTTATGTCGCATATTAGGTAAATAATTACAGTTACATTTTCTAGCTTTACATGTAAAATCCCAATGATGTCCCAATCTCTAAATTTCAAGGTCTAATTTACATTGTATAACAACACCACTATATCGACTTTATAAATTGATTTATTAATATGTATTGTTCAGTTTAATCATTATGATAGACCTTAATAATTGTTTAATCACAGTATTTGCTCTGGCTAGTCATTTTCAGGGAGGATTTTACATAACTAACCATTTGTTTTCTGTCACGGGTAAGCCCACCCCTCTTACGCTCAAGGTTAAGAATAAATTAATAAAATACAACAATAATATTTAATTGTTCTTTTACTTGTGTGTGTGTCCCTCTTCTTCCGTCCTTGTGAAGTAACCCAGTCGTTATCAGTTTATTGTCGTATGTTCATGAAATTTGATATTTGTAAGGTTGATAGTACTGAGGTCTCCTTAACTTAAAATATTGATGTACATGTTATTCTCAAATCCACCAATTTTCACTGCTCCCATAAATTATTTTATAAATGCCAATTATCTACAACAATTACATATATTGTAATAATAAAATTCTGACTCTATAGTAATATAGTAAGCCGCGGAATGAATAACGGATACCAATGCTATACGACGGAAGGTAAGGTAACTAAGCTAAGTCAATAAAAAATGTTAAATGCTTTTATTAGCAAATTAGCAACATGAAGATTATTGAAACAGGTAATTAAATAAAAAGAGAGTGGTAGCTAATACTAATAAAAATCAACAACCATCAGCGTATAATTTTTAAACCTAATTCTCTTCCATATCAGCGGATGTACACTCTTCAATATGTAAATTGTTGCTAATATTTTATTTATAATTAATGCTACTAGCTATAGCCCTGATTTATCAGAGCATTATATTGTGTAGTATAGAGAAATTACTCCTAATTTGCATGTCGTTCCATTAAAAATCTGTTTATTTAGCGCGTATATAAATTTTTTAGATTCCTAACCTAATATAGCACCGCCAACGTATTGCTTGCGATGATTATGATTTGTTTAACAAATCATCAACAAATTATTTTTTCTTTGATTTATTAATGGCGAATTTAATTGTGTTTATGTTTACCGATTTGGATGACATTTATGATCTTTTCGTTTTTAGAATGAGTGGAAGTTATTGGCAATTTTTACATTATTGAAATATTATATTACCATAATTTTTACAAATTTGGAATGTTAATAATGTTTTTATGTATTTTATCTAAGTCCTCTATTAGCTAACATATTTATGGACAAGTTTGAAGATCGAATATTTGAATTAAACCTCTCTAAACACATTATCTTCTGGTTTCGTTATGTTGATGACATTTTAGCTTGTTTTGACAGTTCTTTTGAGGTTATCAATGAATTTTTAATTCTTATAAACAATATCCATCCTAATATAAAATTTACACTAGAAACAGAACAAAACAGAGCTATAAACTTTCTAGACTTAAATATCAAGATTAGCGCAGACAATCTTTTTGAATTTTCCATATACAGAAAACCAACACAAACAGACATAACAATACCAAATGAATCTTGTCACCACAATACACATAAAATAGCAGCATACAGATCATTAGTACACAGAGCTTTAACCATTCCACTAACAAAATCAGATTTTAGCAAAGAGATATTAACCATTAAACAACTAGCACATGCAAATCATTATAATCCGAACATGATTGACACTTTAATTAAACAAAAAGATTATAGGTTAGCTATCAAAAGAATATATCCCATTGACAATCAAACAGAAGACACAAATTACATATCTATACCATATTTTGGCAAAATATCAGAAAAAATTGCACATATACTAAGAAAAACCAACAATTATAAAATAACATTTAAAACCAACACTAACACTTTTTCATTTTTATTTAATGCTAAAGACAGAACACATGATATCATGAAATCGGGCATTTACCGTTTAAATTGTTCTTTTTGTAGTTCGGTATATATTGGACAAACACTTCGAAATTTTGACATAAGATATAAAGAACACGTACGTCATTACAAAAATAAACATCCTGAAAAATCGAATTACGCCAAACACCTTTTAGAACAAAATCACACAATGACTCCTCAAAATAATATTAAATTCCTACATTTTTGTAATAACAAACGCAAATTAGACATTTTAGAAGCCTTTGAGATATACAAACACAAACTCAGGGTACCTTTAATGAATGAACAACTTGAGCTCAGTAATTCTCCGTTACTGGAAGTATTAGATGTTTAATTATGATTTTTTATTATTAATTTTTATTATTATTATTTTATCTAGTTACCTATTTTGTATCTACCTTAGCGACGTGTTTGTTTATAATTATATTACCTTTGATAATGACAGCATAGCTGTCGAAACAATATTGTCAGGTATATTTTAATAAAACTGTGAAACTTTTAATAATCTTTATTTATTTCATGATTATGGAGTTCCACAAAATAAGGCTAGAAACAATAAACTAGAAACAATAAACAAAATTTTTATGTATTTGTTTATTTACTTGACATTATCATTATAATAGTTAACCTACTTTTGGTCTATATTTGCTGAATATAACTGTAAAAGGCCAATAGCAGTGATAGATTTATAAACGTCTTAATTTAGTATTTGTGACAGTTTCAAATTGTCCAATTATTTCTTCCTGTGCAATTTGAACTAATTCTGCAATTTAATTATTTTTAAAAGGAATTGCAATTTGTAAAATTGTCATTTTAAAATAATGATGATGATTAACTGACGACATTAAAGATTGTCGTTCCTCCAGTTTGTTTGATTGAAGTCGTTCGTGAAAGCATTTTATGGATTTAAATTGCATTCAGAAAATTAATTAGGGAAATACATCAGGAGCATAAATCAAAGGCGCATCAGATGACTTATTCAAGTTGCATTTCCTTTTCAACAGAGAGAAAATAACATACAGACACTGCAACCACTTCATTATTATTAATTAAACACATTTAAAAAAATTTGATCTTTTCCAGTGCGATATATCATTCACCTGTTGCACTAACTTTCAGGAAAGTTGTTTTCGCAGAATCTTTTACTATATAAAATCGTCAAAGCGGGGCTCCTATAATTTAATTTCAAACCATACCCCAGATTCAAAAGAAAAAATAAATCGCAGCCAAGTAGTGAATTCGAAAAAATCATAATTAACCCAGTTTTAATAAATAATTAAATTTGACCAAAAAACCAAATCAACCAGTTAACAAGGTGCACCCTAGTTCGACAACTCCACGGCTCTAAAGAGTTACTTGTTTAATACATAGGCTGGCAGTATAACAGTATAAGGCAGTATAAGTGATTTTGACAATTTCCAACTGTGTCTTGTAACGATTTCTGTTGCTTTCAACCTATCAGTTACTATTAAAGCTGCTTTCTAGCAGAAATCTGATATCTTTACTAATATTATTTAACAGTCTGACTGCGCTTCACCTGCTTGCTTATGCTGGCTGTTCGCTCCCTTGCGGGAAGCCATTTTTGAACCTGCTCTTTCTCGTAGTAGCAATCGTTTTTTGATGATTAACAAGCTTTCTAGCTTTTGTTTTGCCACTTCCAGGAGCGAATATAATTTGCATTCAAAAAGATTATAGTGTGATTGATTCATCGATGTGTTGTTTAGGTTCAACAAGTGGTCCATCTTTTGCTATATTTATACAAATTAGGAATTATCCTTTGTGATCTTGATGGGCGTTCGCATCATATTGGTTGGATCAATTTTTATAAATTCTTACACAAAAACCAACGTATATTACAATTAAAAAAATATCGTGGTAGCTGCAAATGCAGTTTAGAATTCCTACGAAACAAAAGCGTAGTTCTGAGCACCGGAAAGTATAGGCACACTTAGACAAGAAAACATTCAGACAGATGCTCCCAATTCCATTATAAAAAATTCCAACTATAAAACAAAGTGTCGTCATCCTCATCTGAGGATGACTTCATTTATTATCTATAATTGATTCAAGCGAGCCCTGGTGCCTTCTGGTTAAAATTTTGTCCACAGAGTCCAATTTTGTTTACAGCTTTACATTATTCGAGTTGAATCGTAATTTATTCCGTTTACGTTACAGATTTCATGATTTTTCTGTAGTTGTAATTTAATGTAATATAGTTAACTATTTAATTGTAACACAAACAAAAAGAATTCTATGATTAAAAGCACGATTGTCTTTAATGATTAATTTCAAACAACAATCCCGTTATTCTAATCCCAAAATTGTAAACAAATTGAGTCCCTATTTCAACAGTTTTCAATTTCTGAAGTAACTGCTTTTGCAGACAACTTCGTAATTTCAGTATCCTATGTGCTGACTTAAATGTTAAATGTAAACTAAAATCTAAGTGAAAACTCGCTCATTAAAAGTGTTCCAAATAAGCTCTCTTATGAGACTTGATATGATGATTGATATGACTTGATAAAAATCATAGAATTAATGTAAATTCCACATTTTTATTATTACAATTGTGCCTCTCAATATTTGCAGAAAGATATAATAAAGTGTAGAGCCACTTGTATTTGGTAACTAACTGTAACTGTAGGTCAGTTTTTAACATTAAGAAAATTGAGTTTGATTCGTTTTGGAACTATTGGCCCAATGATGTTTTGTCGAATGGGTTTTTAGCCCAATGACATTTGATCCAACAGGACTTTGGCCCAATGGGAATTTGGCCCAACGGGAATTATGCCCAACCAGATGTTTTGCCAAACTGAAGTTTTAGTCGAATAGCCCTTATGTTCAATGGTACTTTTTGTCCAACAGAATTATTTGTCTTGTTAGACCGCTGTTCAATAGAGCTATTAGCCTACAAATATTGTTTTAATATAATAGCAAATTAAAAAAATGCTTTTTAAAATTTTTCTAAAAAATGCAATTGTACCAGCCGCCGCCTAAGCTTTAACTGACCTTCAACAGATGAACAGGACAATAATATGTTAGGTTAGGTTAGGTTAGGTTAACTTAACAGATATAATAGGGGCTGTGTTTTAAGTTACCAATAGTTGTTAATATTAAAAGTACTACTGAACTATTGATCGATTGGTCCCACTGAACCAAACGTCCATTAATCTAAAAGTCATGTTGGATGAAAAGTACCATTGAACCAAATGTCCATTAAACTATAAATCCCGTTGGACCAAACAATAAGTCAAATTGGACCAAAAGTCATTTGACGAAAACCAGAAAAAAAGTGACGCCGGCGACATAGGGTGGATGATTTGAGTCCCTTGGATAAGAATAGTGATTTAATCACTATAGCAACGCTAATAGCTAGTTGTTTCCGAAATTACAAATAATGGTTAAAACTACAAAACAAATTAAAATTCAACTGAATAACAAAGCCCAATATGTTTTCGTGGTGGTATCTCTCTGTATCTGTGGTATCTTGTTGTACTCGTATATCAATTATTTGTGTATCGATTTAGATAAGGGTTTTTCTTCATCAACCGCTGACGAATTAATGACTTATGTCTGATTTTTCTTACTTAGAGGAGGTTCTCACATTTAAGGGGCAAACTCGGACAGGAAATGACTAAGGAACCTAATTGGAATTATGTGCTAAAAAGGCACAGACTTTTAGTGACTGAGACCAAGAACGTTCAAGTAAAAAATGGCTAAAATTCCTATGCACTTACTTTGTGAAACAAAAAAAATAGTTCAAAAATAATGGAATAAATCTTCTTCTTTGTTTAAGAGACTTTTTATGAAAAAATCCTTTTTCTACAAACAAAATCGAGACTTTTCATCTGCTTTCTGCTAGTTTATCAGACAGGCAGATCCCAGAGGATCAGAAAATGTATAGTAGTATACTACTGTATTTGTGTGCTCAATAGAATACGCTTAGATTTAGGGTAAAAAGAAGTCTTTATAGTAATGATCAAGCCCAACCAACTGGGTGCTGAATGGGTAGTTAATTGCACAATTTCGTGTAGTCGAATGTATAGGTATAAAATTACGGTAGGTTACGGTACGGTTAGGTATACATGCGACTACACGAAATTGTGCGCTTAACTACCCATTCAGCAACCATGTGGTTGCCCTTGGTAATGATCAATTAATTTTCGATGTACCTTCACAATACTCTTAACTTTAGTTTATTTGCTCTTCCCATAAGAATATTCACAGATCAAAATGGGGCAGCTCACAGGTCAGTTTGGAATTGAGGCAACAATAGAGAATAGGATGAGTGTATTAAGATAAGGGAGGGTGGCCCTTATATTAAATTATATTGTGACAAACGGCTTTAAAATTTTGTACGACTTTTCCTTTTTTGTAGTAGTCCTAACTATATCTCGCAATAAAAATCGGATAAGAATGTCCGTATTATGTGGCCACATAATACGGTGCAACAGAGGTGGCCACCTCTGTTGCACCGTGTATACATACAACCTACCCTGCATGTATACATAATGTATCAAAAATGATCAAAACTAATCCACACTGATACGTAGTTTTTTAGTTCGGATAATTATGCTTTCCTTAGATCTTAGGTAGCGGTTGAAGTGTTCAATTGACGACATGGTGCCGAATTTCCCAAAATCGCTGTTTATCCACGCAAACAGTATTTCTTATATAATTTTTTTCGGTATGTCACCAAAGAAATGGAACTTGGTGCCGCCCAAATATTATTTTCTATATTATTAATATTTTTTCAATGCAAATGAAGGCATTATTTCTCATGTTGTACAATTATTATGCAAATATTGCCTCTATGATTCTGTCGATTAATCAAAAAAGTTTCCACTAAAACCTTGTTCTGATTCTTGATTAAAACTACATTAACACCAAACAAATCATTAAACATTATGGCAAAGCATATGCTTTCACTGCATTAATCCACATAAGCGGCAGTTCAATGAAGAACAATTTAAAAAGAATCGGACGATAAGGAAAAAAAAGATAATATTAAAGTTCTAATAGGTAACCTACAAATCGGATTCCCACTGAAAAACATATAATTTGTAGTTCAATGCCGAGACCTTTCACAAGTGCAAGGTAGTAAACCACGAAACACGTAATAATTATTTTGCTTTTTCTTGCTTGACCATAACATTCGTTCGTGTTTTTAACACTCAAACGATTACTATTATTACTTTACATTTGCATAGACATAAACGGTAAAAAGTAATTATTTTTCTTTTTGTTATAATTATAACTGTGATCTATTCTCCAAGCATAGAATTAAAAACTTTATTGATTGTGAGATTATGACACATACAGAAACAGGGCTACCCAAAAGCGAGTTAGATTTAGAAGTCTACAATTCATTTCCAAGGTATAGATTCTAAAATGGGAATGACAGGTCTGATGTCAGATTCAATCCAACAATAGCATCATGTTTTTTGCCGTAATTGTACTTACGACTTCGGTAAAGCTGACAATAAACACTTCACAATCACACCATTTGTATTTCACAGAATTCCTGGTAATTGTTGTCTTTACATAATTGAACAGGTCCTTCTATCGATGGTTTTGATCAAGATGGCATTATATAACAAACTCAGTGCGTGATCAATTATGTATGCAAAATACTTTTAATTGTTAAAAGGAAAAAGTCAGTAATGTAGGTTAGATTGGCTTATAATAAAAAAGAATGGGCAGATATACAAAATGGTGTGATTAATAGTACGTAACAATCAATAGAAATGTCATTTTCTTTTAAATGGATACTATTATGAAATTCCAATCACAATTGTAACATTTTCTATAGAAATCTAGAAATATATGTGAGTTGTTGTCCGTTAATATACTTTATGTTGTAGATTTATCGAGTCAAGGCAATTTTAATATAGACGTGAAGGTAAAGAAAGAAAATTATGGGTGCTTTTTTAATTTCTATTTTCAATAGAGTTGTTATATATTAGGAAATCTTAAGTTTCTCAAGTTAATCTTGAGTCGTGCAGTAATATTGGCATTTTAATTGTAACTCCTTTATTTAGATTATTTTTTATTATTCCTATTAGATATTTAACGTTTTTCATCTGCGTTGATATATTTGTAAAGGCATCCTAGAGTCGATGTGGTCAATTATCTAAAGGTTTTTATAATTTGTTTCCACCCCGCCTATACATTCGTTGATTAGTTTAGTGGTAAAATCTGTTAAACCTGGAAAATTTGCGAAAAAAATAATATCTTTTCGATATTTTGATGTCTTTGATCAAGAATTTCGTCGTATCTCGGTTAGAGGCTTTGATGCAACGACTTCGCGCGCCTGATTTTAAGAAATTCATGCAAGCTGTTTAAAACCTTGAGTGAGTTATTTGTTTTCTCTTTAAGATAGTTTTATCATTAACCAAAAAATAATAAAATTCTCTGAAATTTGAATTGGACATTCTCTAAATACAATACACAATTCTGTAAAAAAATTATTAACTTTTACCGTATGTATCCGGAGATATTTAATTGTAAAGTTTGATAAAAATCAGAACGGATCAGTAAAGGCGTGTAATTTTGAATTCGAAAACCCAATTTACAAATCAAAAATGCGAAAGAAATATCAATTGTTTATATAAAAATAATAATAGTGTGGAATAGTAATATGTTTTGTGGTGTTGCAGACTTTTAATTGTTAAAAGGATATTTTATTTGTGATACTAATCAATCAATCTGCAAACCTACATAAACATTACTGCGTATACCTCAGGGCGTCTTATTGTTTATAAATTATCTTATACCCTTTTAATTATGTTACACTTTTATGAGACTTTAATAACGTTCAATAAATCCTCAATTGGGTTCTTTTGAAAATTCACGGATTTATAAAAAAAGATTTGAGCTAATGGTATACTTGTTCTTTTATCTTATACAATATTTGAATAAATGGGAATCTCTACTTACTTTGAAACGTCAAGTTTAACACTTGGTTCCTAACCTAACCTCACAATGTGAATAACAGAAGTGAAAATATTGAATTCAAGTAAGTTTTGATTTCACTACTGAGAAATTTAATATTGTACTTTACATTACTTTAGGTTAAGGAACTGATCATTTACAGTTTTACACAGCATCTTTAAGAATTTATGGTAAGTTAAACTTGTTCAAAATTGCTCTTATAGAACTGATTTCACTTTTGATTCTTTTTAGAATAACATTAGCTTTGCCTTATTAGCACTCTTCGGTTTGTCATAAACCTGGAATCATGATGCACTCTGTTTCCCTTTTTTCAGCCTGCTGTTTAGGAAGCTCACTACGCCGTAAATTGCACCTAAATATTTCAAATATTTATTTGTAAATTGCAAATAAATATATTTTAATTTAAGCTCTTGAATAACGTTCAAGAGTAAAATTTATGTTTCTCCTCCATTCTTTGTCGGACCAGCTGGTTACGTCTTCGGATCTATTTGGTGTGAGTACGCCTGTACTGCACCTTGGACTATTGGTGAGCTTTAATTTTCCTTTATTTATTTTCTTCTTTTAAATTATATTACTATATGTTATTCGTTTGAAATAAAATATAAGCCTTGTTACACTTGTGGAACTGTTAAATCTTTATTTTATTTAACTTTTTAACAAAAATCAACTTTTATTCAACCTTTTCGTTTAAAAATCCCTTGTTATTCTCTATTTATTTACTTTACCATCTCTTAGTAACTAAAGATTCTTTTAGATTGCAATTATTTCTCATATCATATTGTTGTTTTGGCAGATATTGGTTTGTCAGTAACCGTAGCCAAGGCTATTTTGAATTGTTATATTAAATTGAAATTATGTTATATCATTGTCAATGAAATACGTAATGTTTTATGATTTTGGCAAACTAATACATTTTATTTTTTCATAAGTAACTACAAATGAAAATCCTATCAACCCAAAATAATTTCCTTAGCCAAATTATTATTATGTATATGTACCAAATCAATAAAATCAACTCAAATCACTTGAATCGTTTTATGGTAAATTTTTTATAAATGTTAAATTAACAATTTATTAATGATGAACGGAAAATAGTCATCACTTAACGTTTTTTTATTTCGTATCAATAAGAATACACGAATCATCTAACAAACTGTTTTTTAACTTCACTCATGAGGCAATTATTTTCATTAGTTTTATGATAGAAAATCATTACAGTTTATTAAAAAGATCTCATTTATTTGTAAACAATACTTTCACAGCATTATAAATATAACACATCGTTTTTTAAGGTTTTCTTTTGCAGCTCTTCCTTCTGCTCCGCTACTGCAACTGTCAACGTTCTTTGGACGTTATTACTAGCGGATCCTGCTTATCACTTGATAAAACCAGGTGAAATAAAATACCCTATTTACATGTAAGTTGTATTCAGAAGGCGCTGCTTCGTAGAAGCCCCATATTCCAACGTGGACTAACAAAAATTAATTCAAGTAGGTAAGTCATTATATTATTTGGGTTTGTTTTGTCCTATTTGGTTAATTTATACTGTTCTCGCTAAACATGAGTTTAGAGGTTATTCTCCAGTTGCACATTGTGTCTGCATATCCAATATCCTTTTCATTAAATTCGCAGATGTTCATTTTATGTTGATTTTTATTTTATTTTTTTTTTAAATAATCAAGGTTAAATCTTAAAGCTTCTACTACTTATATCATATATTGAAGATTCGTAGTAGTGAATCTTAGGTTATGTCATCTTTTGTTGTTTGTAATAAGATAAGATTTTCATCTAGTTACCAATTTGGCTATTTCCGTATTCTACTGTTATTTACTTCTATTGCTGGTAAATTTATCATATCTTTCTTTCGGAGTTTTCCACAAAAATACGGTCCGTCCTCACTTGACAACATTTGCTAATTGTAAACCACCGTCAACTGTACCTTCCTTAATTCCTAAATATTGTATTGGATTAAATTTTAAATCATTCTGTCATGGTCCATATTTCTTTGAAAGATTGAGGATTTTAGGGCGAAATAAAGACTTTTGCGCGTCTTCCGCTTTCGAGGCTGCTTGGAGGAGGACGACGTAACTCAGGGATCGAATGTAGGGAATTGTAAGTTTCCTTTTTATAGTTTAAACTTATTTCTAATTAGATGGTCACCAGCTTTAAGAATTGTATCGCTTGTATTTAATGCCTGTATCACTGTTTTGAGAAACCTTCGTTTTTAGGAAGATAGGAAGTAAAATTTAATTAAATATTGGCGTGTTTACTATTTAATCTACTGATTTGATGTTATTTTGGTAATTTTCTTCTCTTAACAGATTTTCTTTTCTCCTTGGGGAATATAAAAAATCTTTATACACTCTGGATTTCTTATCCTGATTGTCATATTTAGATTTGTAGATATCATTTTCGATTAATATAAGCCTTGATATTAGTTAATAGAACTTGCAAATTATGAAACAAAGTCACTGGTAGTTTTTTTTTCTAATGTTTTATTCATTCAACGTTACTATTTGCTGAGGGATTACTATAATTATTATTATTAATGTGCATCTCCTGATGAGATTAGTTTATTTTGGCAGTAGATGAATTAAAATCTTTATGTAAATACTTTCTTAATTACTAATCTAGTTTTGATTATTGATCTTATAAGGCCGTTTGAATATACATTTATTGATCTAATGTCATATTGACTCATTAGTGAGTGATATGTTTTTGATTTATTGACTATCAATTTAAATTTATTATTTTTTTAATAACGTTGTCATTCAATACCCGTACGAGTTATTCTAAATAATTTATTTATAATTTGCTAAAAAATAAACTACTTATATACAAGTTCAATAAAATTAGTGTTATAGGAAGAGTTATTATTAGATATTAAAAATGCATTACTACCATAAAAGGTAAAGAATAATTTTAATCCCATAATGATACTTAATCTAAACCAATTAAGAATCTCATTACTTATAATATCTAAACAAATCAGCAAGACATCTTAATGCAACATCCTTTAGAAAACCATCATGTTCTCGGGTATTTCCTTTCTTTGATGACTGATTACTGTTCGAGTCTTTTTGTTTTATTTCTCATAACTTCAAATGCAGTATTTCCCTTTACAAGTAATCTTGTTAGAAAAGTCACACGTTATTTCCTTTTCTGTATTCACCATTCAGACATGTTTAATAATACAGACAAATCTTAGAGAACTAAGCCGTCTATCAAACACATTTTGTATGTTTTAAAATTTTTAATATATATGTACCTGTATCCTGTATGGTTGTATGTAAAAATTATAACATATAATTATTATCAAAGCCCCATTTGAAGCCGTTGTATTGTGTTCGATAATAAAGGCTATACAATAGCTTCTACATACAATAGGCTGTATGTGATAGACAAGACAACTTCATTTTGCATTGATTTTCGTTGATCAATAATGATGGACGTTAATTACTATTATAGAGATTTCAAAGGGGGAGTCTTATTTTAATGCAATTAATGCGTCATAACTGAAGTGTCTTTGTGTAAATCAACTAATCAGTCATTTACTTGACAACTATTAACATACTTAAAAAAGTAAGTACTTAACTGAGAAACTTATATTTGATAATACAGAGGTACTGTGTATTATTGCGTTTATATAATATATTATTTATCTTTTTTGAAACTTTCATAGTTTTCTAATACAAAAGTATAAGATTCCAAAGTTGGAAGAAGCAAATATGGTAATATAATGACTCACAGCCACCTTTGGATTGATAACCTCAAATGCCACTAACTGATTTATGTACATTTAAGTTAGCTGTTATTAAAGAACCAAATCATAAATAGTGGTATTATTTAATTAAAATAAATTAATCTCCAACGCTGTAACATTTACATCTGTTTTAAAATGTTCAAAATAGCCACCACCTTGTACAATGCATACCCTTGACGTAAATCTTTTTCGCAGCAAGCTCACCGAAAAAGAATTTTTTAGAAACCCTTAGAAGAAAAAATCTAAGATTTAACTCACGGGGCCGTGGTGGAAAGTAGCAGTGTTCCTATTTAATAATCTCTCCCTGAAGAATTCACGGATGAAATCGAAATGTTCGCAATTGACTAAGACCAATCCAGAGACTTCCAAGTTTCTATTGATAGAGAGCTGTTTTTTGTAAGGGATGGGTTTTCTGCAACCCAAATTCTCGCATTTCTAGAATTCGTTTATCCGGTTAAGTTAAATCACGCCACGTTCGAAACAAAAAACGAAACAAAACTCTTTAGGAACTATCGACATTATTATTCTCGGCGAGGTACGAGTATTTGCAGGTGGATTGACACAAGTTACTCGATTAGTTACTCGGGAGAAGTTTCAAATCTGTTTTAAACACTATTTTTTGTTGAATAGACGGCGAATTTGACGAAGGTTCTTCAGCAATTAGTTGTCTAACGTTTTCTACAATATCTGGAGTGGGTTGAGTTGGTATAACATTTTTACCGCATTGCAGTGTTGGAGTTTCACACAAATTCTTATGCGAGTGCAATGGAGCTATTGTAGCAAGTTTTATCATTTTATAACTTATACAACTTTCATACCTTATCCTAAGGAGCTCAAATACAATTGTGCTAAATTATTAAAATTCAGTCGCAATCGAGATTTGAACCCTCTGATCGAGAAGCAGCATTTCTACCACTCGACCACGTGTTACATATTTATTTCCATTTGTTGTATATTCGCTTCGAGAATAATTTATTTAAATTATTAGGCGTTTTGAGGCATTGTACGCCTCATGTAGTGTATTATTGGAAATATTTGACCCCCCTTTTTTCCGCGTGAGAGAGGAACGGTGTGACGAGTTTAGAAGGACATCTTACATTCCGTTGTCGTTAGAGACGCTTCGTGAAGTTCTGTCGAGAAGTTTTCTTGTGAATTTATTCGATCCTCTTGGAGGGATTTTCACACTATACTCCTATTTGTATCCTGAAATTAATTATTATGTGATTTTGAAAATCAGGATATTATCCATATTCTTAGGAATTGTACGACAGGCTTCTTGGTTGTTCCCCACGTTCATTGGGGTGTTTGGCGGAGGCTACTCGACCTATGCGGAGTTTGCGAACCAGTTCTTCCGTAGGGTGGTTGTCACCTTTTTACATCCATCCGAGAACAGATCTCAGAATCTTCTAATTGTGTTGATCAAATATCTGCTTAATTTTTTTAATATAGCTACGTAGATATAACTTACGTTAATTTTGTTTATTCAAGTAAAATGAACACTCGAACAGCAGTAATCAAAGTAATAATTTGAATTCATAACTTTATTGATTCCTATTATATTAATTCTTAATTCTGATACGCTATTCATTTTTTCCTCCTCTAACCACTTTTTTATGTAAAGGGATATGTGGTTATATATAATTTGTATTTCAGACGTATGATAATTAGCACCTTCGTTATCAGAGATCTCTTATCACGAACAGATTAAAAGTAACGTATAAATTGATACTTCCCTGTGGGACTATATTATTGTTTACCACATAGATCCTACAAGGGTAGGATCAAATCTTTTTGTTTTGTATATAAATTAAATAAACCTAATAATTTACTTCTTTTAGTTAATATAATAAAAGTTGGAATTTTATTATTTGTCATTAACTTGTTCCAACGTAGCTGTTTTTCCGTCAAGGCGGTACAGATGATAAGATGATTGTCTTATCAATCAACTGCAGTGTTATTTTCACATTTATTTTCAACTAAAAATTCAAACTACGAAGAATTTATTTGTATTAGATATTATGGTATTAAATGAAATTATATTAATTATTCGATATACCAGCCCTTCTGAACCCAGGTAAACCAATGATATTGAGTTGTAGGGGATAACTCAGAGAACAATAATCCGAAAAAAAATCGCGCCGGTCGCCGGTAATTAATAAGAAAAACAATGCTAAAATCGCTATTTTGAGGTTAGAATGTTATGATGTTAGGTTACAGTTAGTAAAGAAGTTGGCTGTATTTACGTGAAAACGGCATAAAAATGGCGTTTGCGTCATCTGACAAGAAGATTTTATAATTTTTACCTGTTTTTATGACGTCTTTCCAACGAAAAGCCTTAGCGCTTGGCATTTCCGTATGTATGCATGTACGATAGGGGTCGGTATATCGAATAATTTACCGAAATTATTTATACTGGATGTTCATTGAAACTTACTGCGATTAATGCAATTGGTACTTCGAACTTGTTCTATATCGTTATATATTTTTATGCACAGATACATTATAATTAGACTATTATTGCTAGACTCATATAAACATAACCGTTTCCTTATAGCCCAAGGGCCTCTTTATGGTTCAGCGGGCAATAACGAAACGTCAGAGCTGTTTTTTGTAGAACTTGATTGGTTCTTAATATAATTTGTAAACTTATCACCAATGAAAATAAGCTGAAACTAAATATTTTGGAATAGTAACTATAGTAACGTACTTCGTATGAGCACATAAGTATACGCACAGCGGATTGATGTACATACGTACTCATTTAATTATATTTTTTACACAATAATAGATTTGAGATAAAAACTTAATCTGTGCATAAAATAGTGTATGTATAGCGGGCATAACTTGCTTTTATGGCCCTAAAGCCTTTAGAAATAACGCTTCTGGCCATAAAAGCTTCTTTATGCCCTTAATACATAAATAACTATTAATCTTGCATGTAATAAAGGTACCTTATATATTTATTTGTTTTGTGTGATATTTGACAATTTGTTGTGGGATAATTAAATGAAAATAAATAGCAATTGGTTTTTCTTTATAGTACCTATAGTACTTATTTTACAGGAAGTCAACGGCCAATAATAATCAGGGTATATAAGTTCCAGGAAATAAAATTATTGCAATAAAAGCTTGTCGGAGGTCTTTTAGCCCTGCAGAGAGTTTTGTATTTACGACTCCCGTCGTTCAGTGCTTATTTTTTAACTCGGTCTCTGCTGCACACGGAAGGCCATTGATTGATTACATTCAAATTGTATCTAATCATAGTATGTATCTTTTAGTTTTTTTGACTTTTATTAGCAATGGGAATATTCAAATAATTCTTTTAAGGTTAATGACTACATTTCTAATTGAATGAATTTGACAATCAAATGCATAGCAAATCAAATTAAAATGGGTATAAACTTCAATTATATGAACTGTGGATAGTATCATCACAATCATTATAAAAATATCAATATTAAACTTATATAATTTATTGTAATCGAAAACGTCAAAAAACATCAAAATTTCGGAACTTCAATGGGCAATGGAATCTTTAAAGAAGAGAAAGGTATCTTGTTACTTGTGATATAACCTAGTAATATCAGCTCACAAGAAAAGGTCGCGATATGAAAGGTTTCCTCTTAATTGTAAGTATGATTAGTTAGCGTAAAATGTAGAATAATATTGTAAACGACTGTTGATATAAAAAAGCAGTCTTTGTTTTTCTGGTAAAACAACTTGATCTCTGTCTGTTTCTACTTCCAGATTATGAAAATTTATCACTTGTCAAATCGATTTTAAAGCATTGAGCAACTTCTTATGCTAAATGTAAATGAAGTCATTTTTTAGCAAACCAGTCTCCTGTATGAAAAATCAGCACAGAACAAGACAAAGGTAAGTACAAGCACATTTATAAATATATTTCCCAACTTCCAATATCTAGAATGTATAATAAAACACTGTGGTAAGCGATGTGAGCATCCTCTGGTATAGAACTTTTTTTTATAGAAAGTCTAACATCTGCAACTAAATCACCGAGTTACCAAACCCAGACGTCCACACACAAGCCCGAACAAATCGTGTTCTTTGCACTGGTATGGCAATAGGGTAACTTGTACTCAACATCATCCAAAGGTGGATGGAAAACCCACAATCCTTTCTCTGAAGTGTTTTAATCTTAAATGGAAGAAATAATCTGCAAGACAAACAAATGTTACTTACTATAGATGGTCATGAGAACTATTTTAGTCAGGTACAGGATGATTCAAAGTAAGATCGAGATCTGTGTGGTTTAAACTTCCTAGCTATTTTCAGGCTGCAGAAGGATTTGTGAAAGAAAATGTGGATTAAATTTGGTCCACATAACTATACTGGCGTGTGACAAACTGAACGCAGAAAAAAATTTATCTCAATCTTTTATTTTGATTTAAATAGTTAAAAGAATTTTATGACACGAGGCGGAATGACTGCGATAAAAATTAGTTGACAATGTTCTTACGACAGTTTGTCCTTTAAAGGACAACTACAAGATGAAGATAAGTTCTGACTGAACCGCCAGTTTGGAGCGTACACCGAAATGAGATGGACTATGCATAGTTTTAAAGCGTTTATTTAACTTGTTATAGCCAGTGGTGCGTGCCAACGCGTGATATAGTTATCCAGATCTCGTCGAGAGCTTTAAAAGTATACTCACAGTCGCTTTGCATTCACGGTTGTCCAAGTATGCAGCGGTTCACATGAAAATAATTTTTAAAAATCCGCAATTCAAGCCACTGCGAAATGTTCTTCGTATATTTGAATAGATCTCGTCGATAGCGTAAAGACGATACTACGCACGGTCGTGTTTCACTCACGGTTGCCGAGACACACCCAGAAATATTCTATATTTCTATCAGCTATCCCGCGCACGACGGACTGCATAATATACGAATTGGACACCGTGCTGTTTACGAATACGCTAACACGATTTTTACACTCTTCGGCGTGAATTTTTAACTTAAGTAGCCCAAGTTATCCGCAAAGTTAGACGTAGTCTTACGTAAAAAATAACTGCCGTTTTGCGCCGTTTTGTGATACTACACCGAGTCAAAGCAGCTACCACAATTGTGAAAAAAGCACGGAGAACTCGGATTAAAGAAGACAAAGACGGTTGCATCGGCCGAGTAAAGTAATAGTGTCTGCTTTTGGGAAGCAAAAGGTGTATTATTAATAGACTCTATTGAGAAAGACAAAACGATAAATTTAGAGGCTTGTTTATATTTCTTAAATTTAAAGAACTTACAACACCAGAATGCTTCTTAGGCACTGGTCATATATTTTAGAGATCGAACTTGATATCCTTTGGCATAAAAAACTTCAAATAAACTGTGGCGGTTTTTTACAATGACAACGGTTTGCTTCGATCTTTACTGTACTGTTTCTGCCTGTTTCCACTTTTAGTAGATTTCACAGGTTTCTCCTCAGTCGCACATGGATTTGATATTTCTTCATTTGATTCACCGATGTATTTCTGTTTTGAAGAATATTGTTTTTACCCTTAAATAATGCATATTAATGCTTCTAGTTCTGATATTTACCATTTTTTAAATTATTGAGGCAGTTTTTGGTTATGTCAATTCTGCTTGTAAACGAATATGACCTTGTTTCTGGTTTCCAAGTGTTCATTGGCGTTACCTCTTATTTATTTTTTTAATTAAAACGTTTACTCCCGTTATGGCTTAGGCAACATAAGCTAAGTAGTTATTTTAAATAAGTACTAGTTTAATTATTCTACCTATTTATTTACTTCCTTCTGTAGTTACTATGTGTCTTGCGTAATTTAATGACCGAAATTTTTATTTCGATATTTGTAGTTTCGAATTGTTTCAAAGATAGTGGCGCTTTTTCCGGTTTACTTGCATTTCCAAATTTTGTTGTTATGATTTACATCCATTGGTTTGGATTTTTGTAACTTATGACCTGAAAGGTTTTTTTTATTAATTTTTTTAAGATTGAAGAATTTTATTAAAAGAGTTTTTTAAGAGATTTGGCATTTCCGGGCCTTTCTGCGTAGTACAGTACGCGGAGGCGTACTTGCAAATGGGATACTTGTGGGTTCCTTTATGTAGTTTTAAGATCTTAAGATCTAAGGTATATGCAACTGATTTTTGGTAATCTTGCTCTTGTTAACACATATATCAGTTTTTAACAAACTGTACCTCTAAAATAAAAACCTTTCAGACCAGTACTATACGACTTCAAGAAAGGTGGGGATTTATTTACATACAATTAGTTTTTTTTAAATCTGATTTTATGATTGATTATATACAATAGATGATATTTGAATGAAACTGACTTTGCCAGGTTTTAATGATCAAAAGATCAGTTAATTATAGTTTACAGTTTAGCATGATTAGTTGTTTGGATTTTTTAATTTCACAGATGATGACGTCCTTCGATTTAGTTGGATAATACAAAATGTATTTAATATTTTTCTGCTTTGTATTATTTCCGTTTGGCATTTTTAAATAAAACAAATTTTATATACTTTCAGATATTAAATAATATTCATTTACACAACAGAAGCAAACATCGTTTTCAGTAAAAATCAACATTATTTTCAGCGTGTGAAGTTTAACTAAGTAAATATTTAACTAAAAGAGAACAAAATTTATAACTTTTCCGTATTTATTTTTCCCGTCTATTTTACCTTTGACCTATAACCTTAAACGACTTTTTCCTCTATATTTCTAACGAAGTACTCATTTGATCTGAATCTGAGAGTTTAGTCGGCGTTCTTCTGTAACCTTGTTTGTAAATCAACTCTTTCATTGCGAACTCTGTTCAGAAAATCCGTAAAAAAAGTCGTATTTCCTAAATAATAAACTCAAATATAATCTTGCACAACTCCCAAATTATTCTTCCCTTTTTCTTGTTTTACTTTTTCTAATATTAAAAAGGCCTACCTTTACTGCGTCATATATTCCTTCTTTAAGTCCTCTGGGATCTGGCTCTCCTTTGATCATCGCCCTTAAAGAAAATACGTGTAGAAATTATTTAATATATAGTATTAATCTTAATACCTGGCATGATCCATATTGCCGTTCTGGTTTGGTCTTGGCGATGGGACATTTCGTTGCGGTCCAGGAGTTCCATTTACTGGTTTATTTACAGTCTGCTGCTTGCTGAAAGAATTAAGATACGCAGGTAATTAGATAATCGCGAAAGTTATTGTTAAACTTAAAAAAGTTTTTTTTACTATTGTTGTTGTTTTCTTGTTTTTTCTTGTAAGTGCAACATGCTTGATCAGTGACACGCATTTGCTGGTAAGTTTAAATTAGAAATTTTGGCAATTTTATTGAAATCGGGATTACCAAACAGAAATTAGTTATACAATGTTTAATTATTTCAAAAATTAGAATTAAACTGTTTTTTAAGTTTAGGTGACACATTAGAAAATTAAAAAGAGATCTTAAGAGCTGTTTTACACATACGAAAATTTATGCGAAATTCTTAACCCTAATTTTTACTGAAATTTTTCAACAAAATTTTGATAAAGAAACTTTGACATGTAATACAGTATTTTGATTCAGTAATATATTGTGAATAGTTTCACAATAAAGGGCCCGGAATTAGTTAAATGTGTTATTGTATGTTATATGTTAATATTAAATTGTACGTATCCTAAAATAAAGGTTAATTAACTATTTATAAATGTATATAAAATATATTTAAAACTCTTTAAACAAATGGCATAAAAATATCACGCATATTTATCAACAATATTTTTATTACAAGATATAGTCAACAAAATTTTTCTGCATACACCAACTATTTTTATACGACGTCATTCTTTGTTTACAATGAACGCCCAGCTGTAACTGAACGCAAATACGTGATTGTAGCACAATAAACTTGAGGATAATTTGTGTGAAATTTTATTGAATGTGTAAAACAGACGAAATTGCTCAGCAAAATATTCTTCCCATAATTGTAAAAATTTTATCGAAGATTTTCAGCAAAGTTTTGGTTAGAAATTTCGCATAGATTCTCATATGTGTAAAACAGCTCTAAGAAAGATGTTAACCAAGACACAATACACTTTCATGAAGATGTGATAGAGATATTCCGAAGAACATGAAGAACTATACAGAAACTCTATTACAGAACACTTGGTATAATATACATTAGTTTTAAGACACTCGCAAGTCTAAAAGATCAACTTGTCAATAATGGCAGCTATTTTGAAATGATTCAGTTTAGGGCTATTGGTTCACCCTGTATGTTGTATAAGTAAGGATTTCATTAGCTACAAGGAGAAACCCAATTTTGGGCTATAATAAAAAGTTTCAGCTTTAACTTCAGTTGTGATTTTAAGCAAAATAAATTAATTATCCTGGGTGCACAGAACCTAACGAAAACAAAAACACTCAATCACTTCAAAATCAATCACTATCGGTTCCAAGATAGCAATAGGTGATTCGCGGCAAAACACAATTTCAAAATTTGATAAAGGCCTTTACGTAATACTAGAACGTATATAAGATTCTAAAAACGTGACCGCGCAGAGTAGGAAATCCTACATTGAATTTTTGAGTTTTTTTTAACTTTTCAAATATTTTTGCTTTATACTTGTAATAGCTTCCTTACTAAGCATCACGTTGAAGCCTACATTTTAAACATTAAATCGATGTAATATTACATTAAAAGCAGTTTCTATATTTAGTATATTGTTGCTTTTACTTACATACGTTAATTTTCTGTAATTGGGCTTAAAAGCCTGGTGAAAGTAAATACTTAAATAAATATATAGGTCAATTCATAGCCAATTTATGTTCATTTACACCTAATGAAAAGCCTGTAACTCCTTTACGTACGGTTTCAATGTATTGATTTTTTGACAAGTCAACAATATTTACTGTGTGGGAATTAACAGATAATATTCAGTCACAAATAGTATATTTTTCTTCTAATGATTATTTTATACTTTCTAGGAAAATGCGTCTTTTCGGTATTTTATTACGAATCGAAATACTAGACTTTCGTGGAAGATTAAAATAGGTATTAAATCTTACAAGTTTTGTCCTCACCATGCTCATTAAGTAATTCGATAATATTCTAATGTTCTTGTTTTCAATGATTACTTTAAACTGGAAATTAGCAGTAAGGATTTGTTGATAATATTTATGAATAAAATCCTAAATATAAGTTTGGAAATAAAAACTAAAATCCAACGTCGTTATTCTTAATAAATGTTACCTGTTTTAAAATAAAGTTTGTGAACTGCTGACTACTGATTTACCTGCTTGAAAGTATTGTCGTCCATTGTAACCTTTACAGCGTAGTAAAAATAAAGGCTAAGGTCTTATTCAATGTGTAATCTTTAGTACATTAAAAATTACTATTAGTTATCGAGTTCCCCCAGATTCGGTTAAATTCCAGTAGAGTCTACTGGATCATAGCAGTCGCTATGATGATGATGATCCATGTTGTAGCTTACTTTGATGTCTTTAGGAGGGTTTCGGTTTATGGCTTATGTTCATGGGTTGGTGTCTTATACGCTGCTCTCGGAAGGAGTTTTACAATTCAGGTTAAGTGGACCGTAACATAGTCTAATTGGGAAATTAACATTTTCTTTGGAGAGGAGCAATAAATAAATTAATTCACTGAGTTTTTCTTTCTTTTTTGCTGAATAATTAACAAGACATGTCGTTTGATTTTATCTGCAGGTATGAAATTTATAGAGTAAGATCTCAGTAACCGCTCCTGGTCTGATGATTTGCTTGGGCGCAACACTGCGTCAAGTTCATGCAGGTTTAAGGGAATACAATTTTGTTTAAATGAACTAATAAAACTAGTAAAAGAATATTTAATTTTATTGTCGATTCAATTACAATAGAAAGCAAGGATTTTAAAAACTTTTTGTTACGATTTATTTTAATTTTGACAATTTATTATTATTGATGCGAGTAATTAATCATATATACAGTGAAGTCTCGCTAATTCGGACTAATTAAAACAAGGCCAATCCGAATCATCGCCGTTTTCGGATTACCGCGTCTGTAGAGTTACAATGTTTTATTTGAAAGTAAATGGAATTAAAACATTCCGCAAAAACATTTATTTAAAAATAAATAAAACTATAAAAATATTTAACGCAAAACTAACAAAATATGTCGTTAATCAAAAACGGCGGCGATTTTGTTTGTTTCGTGTTTTTTAAACTTAATACCTTACACTGAGAAAAGCGTTTAGTTTGAAGAATTAAATTTATTCAATTCAACTAAATAGATAGTTAAAATCTGTTAAATCAAATTAAATTTAGTTTATTTAACAAAATATCTAGTTGAATTAAATACATTTAATTGGTCCTACTAAATGCTTTTCTCAGTGTAGATACGATTTTTCTTTTGAATCTTCCAGCATCACAATTGTTTCAATTTTTCTACCGTCCATTGCAAAGCCACGCTAATCGCTTTGCAACTGTTTTTAATGGACCTTGCTGCTTGCAAATCATTGAATAGCGTTTCCCCCGAGATTTTTAACAGACATAAATTGTATCTTTTTAAAATTAAGTATCCAATCTTTACTTGCCCTGAAGTCATCCTTTTTTAAAACATCTTTGATAAAGTTACAGCAGCATGCGGTGAATACGAAACAATGCAGTTGCGATACGACGTATGCGCTATCGGACTCGTACATATTGCGTGCGAGCGTGACAGCGCATACGTCGCATCGCGATTGCTTCACTGTTTCCTATGCACCACTGCACACTTCTTGATAAAGATGCTTTGCCTTTTCGGTCAAAATTTCGGAAGTTCGGATTATCAAAACCTTTAAATCCGGATTACACTAAAATCAATGTAAATAACTTGCTGATCCAGATTGTTGTGGTATTCGGATTAACGTAGATTCGGATCAACGAGGCTTCACTGTATATTTTTTAAATGTTGACATAATAAAAGGCTGTTATTTCTATACTTTCGTTTTTACTAACAAACTTTCATTTCAGTCTTTTTGATGTGTCGAATAGATAATTGAAACTTACCTATGCTTTACACGGTGGTCAGCAGTTTAGTTCCACTTTCTGGGTTTATATCCCTATATATAAAGTCATATTAAATCAACAAATTATTAACGTCAATCACCATCAATATATGTTGCAAACCCAGTGGCACTCGACTGACGTTCTAATGTGGTTCTAAACGAGCGTCATCCTATTATTTTCTAGCGTTTTTGAAATTTGACTAGATGACTAAGTGCTCCGTTCAAACGGTGACTAAATCATTTTGTGTTGCAAACAGTAACTATTGCATTGTAGTTTATCCTTGATTGGTATAAACTTGCGACCTCTCCAATGACTTCTCATACTCTTACAACGTAAAAGTTTATAGGATACATTGGACAAGACGTGAATAAGGTGATGGATTTTCTACATTATAGATCGCTTTATCGCAAATAATAAATTTACTCAAATTCTAAATTTAGTAAAAAAAATTTTAAATGTAACAAAATCATTTAAAATAAAGGTTATCTATTATCTTTAAAGAGTTCAAAGTCACAAACGATCCTAGCACTATATTTTAATTTCACCGCTTGTTGAATATTAACACGTAATAAAATTTCAACACTAGTAGCATTTACTAATAATAAATTCTAATAGGACGTACTTTTGTTTCTCTTTTACATTTTCACAATGGGTGCCCCCTTAAAGGAGCAGAGAAATCACACCTTAGTGCTTGCTCTGTTATTTAGATGGCTGCAAGTCATTGTAGAAATTTAAATTTTTAATAATGTCAGTCATTTAAAGTGTGAAATCAACAATTAATTTTTAACCTTGCTAGTTAGAAAATTAAAATTGCAAAAGGTGGGTATGCAAAAGATCTACATCTAATGTTTATCATTACCTTGTTCAGTCAACTATCGCTAAGGTATGCATTTGAGATGTGACTTAGAATTAATTCTAGCCTTAGAGCGGTAATTTTTATTGATGATCCTCAATCATAATAATATTAAACTATTTAATGCTCTTTGAGAATTGAGAAACAGTGAAGAATTAGAAGAATGCATGGAAAATGGCGTATATGATAATAATAATAATTGCAATTCCAAGGATTTTTGCTTAATTATTTATTTCTTATGGTAAAACCACAAAGGTAATCGTAATATGATAAATAACCAACAGTTTTGTTTATAGCCTCAACATAAATATTAATTATATACTATGCCATTTTGTTATAAAGTAGAACGATTTTCATTATTGCGTATAAAACGATTATTATTATTGTGAAGGTGAATCTATAGTCTTAGAAATACCCCAAGTTCATCTTTCTTCATACACAGCGAAAAGACGAGATTAGTTACTAAAAATATTTTTTTAACTTCAAGAATATTTGTTGACAAAATTTGACATAACCATACTAATTCGTGCATTAAGTTATAAAAGGATGCACATGAAAATAGTTACTAAAAAAGTCACAATCTAACCACAAGTGGTTTAAGGGTATTTCGACGACTACAAAAACTGTTGGCCGAAATAAATGCACAACTTTATTATCATACGAGAAATAAAATGTTACCTGAAGGCATTAATAACCAAAACCTTTTCGGAATATAATAACACCGCATTGTATATTGTTTCAAACTGAATATTAATAATAATAATCATGTGCCATTTAGCTAAAGTAGAACGGTTTTCATTATTGCGTATTAAACAATAGTTAAATGTTATTATTGTTATTATGAAACGGATACCTATAGCTATCTAAAATAAATGATGTGATCAAATCAGCTTAAAATTAAATCAAATCTAGAAGACCGTGAAGGTCGTCTATGAAATTTTAACATTTGAAGGACGTCCTGTAGGTATATACGACATCTTTTTTTTAAATAAAAGTACGAATTTGATTTTATCGGCAGTTAATTAACAGTAAAATACGTCGAAAGATGTTTATCAACCAATGATTAGTAATTTAGATAACCACAATACAAAAAAAATGGATTTAGCAATTTAATTATTCTAACCTCTTCATTTCGCGTCCTCTGTTTAGAGATCTTGCTAATAAAATCTATTAATTTTGCAATTGGCTACACAATCAATAAGAGACGAGGTGAAGATTGATAATCTGGGATAACTATAGATCTTCCGTTTTTTCTTGCCTTATAGTTAACCATTGGGAAAATCTTGCAAGGCTAACCTTTAATACTTTCTCCAATTTCATGGCTTCAAGTTTTACTTTATAATTAATTTTCTTCTTTTAATAATTTTCGGAAATATATCGGGAATATACAAAGAATAATCGAGAATACACGGCAATACCTAAAAAATACTCGACAATATTCGGGAATATTTGGAGAATAAAGGCAATACCTGAGGAATACTCAGCAATATTATGGAAATACATGAAAATTTTGGTTAGGAAATACGGGAATACATTCGGAACTAAAGAAATAGATGCCCCGAGGGGCGTCTCACTACTAAGATAGAATAAGTGTACAATTCTCGGAAATAGTATATCGGGATTACACGGAAATATACATAGAATAATTGGTAATACACGAGAAACAGACAGGAATACTCGGGAATATTAGGGAATACTCGAGAATATTTGGGGAATACTCGAAAATATTTTTGGAATACACGGCAATACTTGAAGAATACTCGGAAATATTACGGAAATACAAGAAAATTTGCGAGCGGGGTACAACGAACTCTGATGTTATTTCATTAAGTTTTACTTAAGGAAATACCGGAAATTAATTCAAGAATACTGAAATAACGCAGATAATTCCGTATTTCCGGGAATCGTGTACATTACCGAAACGTCGAATATTCGGACGAAGCAAAATAGAAATCTGAATTTTGATTTCATTGTTTTAATTAAATTTTTGAATACAAAAGTATAACAGAAAAATTAAAAAACATTGATGTCTGAGAAAGTTTCCTAAGCAATTTGCTTTAATAAAATTATATCCTTAAACCGAGGAACGTCTCACTACTGAAATAAGCGTACAGATTTTCGGAAATATGTCGAGAATACACGGGAATATACAGAGAATAATCGGGAATACACGGCAATACCTGAAGAATACTCAAGAATACTCTGGAATACTAGGGAATATGCGGGAATAACCGCAATACTTGAGGAATACTCAGGAATATTATAGAAATACATAAGAATTTTGGTTAGGAAATGCGGGAATACATTCGGAAGTAAAGAAATAGATGCCTCGAGGGGCGTCTCACTACTAGAATAGGTGGACAAATTCTCGGAAATATATCGGGATTACAGGAGAATATACAGAGAATAATTGGGAATACATGAGAAATAATCAGGAATACTAGGGAATACACGGCAATACTTGAAGAATACTCGGGAATATTACGGAAATACAAGAAAATTTGCGAGTGGGGTACAACGAACTCTGATGCTATTTCATTCTGTTTTGGTTCAACTTTCACTTAAGAAACAGCCGGCAAAACCTCAACTTTACGGAAATAACCGCAGATAATTCCGCATTCCCGGAAATACAATACCGAAGCGTCGAATATTCGGCCGAAGCAAAATAGAAATTTGAGTTTTGATTAATTTGATTAATTTAAAATTAATTTTTTAAATACAAAAGTATATCTGACAAGGTTTCCTAGGCAATTTGCTTTAATAAAATGTTATACTTAAACCGAGGGGCGTCTCACTACTAGAATAGCTGTACAAATTTTCGGAAATATATCGAGAATACACGGTAATATATGGAGAATAATCGGAAATACACGGCAATACCTGAAGAATACTCAAGAATACTCTGGAATACTAGGGAATATTTGGGGAATATCCGGGAATAACGGCAATACTTGAGGAATACTCAAGAACATTATGAAATACATGAAAATTTTGGTTAGGAAATACAGGAGTACATTCGGAAATAAAGAAATAGATGCCTTGAGGGGTGTCTCACTACTAGCATAGGTGTACACATTCTCGGAAATATATCGGGATTACACGGTAATATACAGAGAATAAATGGAATACATGAGAAATAGTCAGGAATACACGCCAATACTTGAGGAATACTCGGGAATATTATGGAAATACATGAAAATTTAGGAGTAGGGTACAACGAACTCTGACTCGTGTAGGACATACGGGAATATATTTGAATGTACCAGAAATGAATTTAGAAATGCGGAAATAACCGCAGATATTTCCGTTATTCCCGGAAATAGGTGTACATAATTTGTTTAGTGAGATGCCCCGAAGGGTCTCTACTGGATTAGCTGTACAAATTTTCGGGAATATATCGGGAAAACACGGGAATATACAGATAATAATCGGGAATAACCGGTAATACCTAAAACATACTCAAGAATACTCGGGGAATATACGGGAATAACGGCAATACTTAAGGAATACTCAGGAATATTATGAAAATACATAAAGATTTTTGTTAGGAAATACGGCAATATATTCGGAAATAAAAGAATAGATGCCCCGAGGGGCGTCTATTTTTCCGTCCATAGTCAGGAATACTCGAGAAAATTTGGGAAATACTCGCCAATACTTGAAGAATTAGGAATGAGAGCTCTAGGGCTGTAGAACTTTTTAGAGCCTACTAGAAAAATAGCTACCCTTGTTTACGTCGTCTCCATAGTAACAACAATAATTATATACCACTGCATCTACTTGAAGTTTTACCACTGCACATGCCTACTTGAAGTTTTGCACTTTTTAAATTATTTTTATTTTAAAATTAATATTAATTTGAACTTAGGCCGAACATAGACTAACGTATGCGGGCTTAATTAGTGTTTTAGAGCCCTTTATCGTCACAGCGCCTTCGGTTTTCGCCTCAGGCGCTAACTGACTCTGCGGGATCTATGATACTCAATTAAGTCCTTAATACATATTATACTATTACGTATTGCGATACTAGGAATTTTCCATTAAATAAATGCTGACAAAATCAGATAATGACAGAAACAAAATTGATTTTGGCCATCCGAATACTGAATCTTTCGATCTGCTTCGGCCAAAATATAATCTGTTGAAAATTAGCCGAACCGGTCAAATACCGAAGCAAAATCGAAGCATCGGTGAATCCCCACTTAATTGTTTTTAAAAGACTTACTTCTAAGAATATTAATTAAATATGTGGTCGACATCCTACGTGTCGATCAAAGGGATATGGGTTCAAATCTCGGTTGCGACTAAGTACCCCGCTGAATCCTTATGGAATATGGCTTTCACCAGATCGCTCTGAAGTTTTGCTGAAAGATAGTTTTGTAGATGAGCAGATCAAAAGTGTTAATCGATGAAAGACGACAAAAACAAAAAACTCGATAGTGAAAAAAAACGTCAAAAACCGCAATTTTTAAATAAATATGTCGTTTAGGGTGCGTTCTACGACACAAATAAAATTGAAAGAGCACTAGACTTCCTACAAAATATAGCTGCGCGAATACAAGTACTATTTAAAAATCCTCACTTTTACAAGAGGACCTTACAGTTGAGGTTTTGCCGGCTGTTTCTTAAGTGAAAGTTGAACCAAAATAAAGAAATACGTGCATCGAAAATTGATCTAACGTGGCTTGCTTTCAGATATAACAAGCTGTAAAATAATTCACATCTTCTATTTTATGTATTGATGTTATCATGCTTTGGTTCAAGAAAATTCGATCCATCTTGTTGAAATTTAAAAAATCCAAAGTCTGGCCCCTTGAACATTTTCTTTTACTTGGTCTCTTCTATTAGTTTGGATAATATCAAAAGAATAAGAAATAGTAACCAAAACATTTCTTTTGTTATTAGCCAAACTCATTGAGTTGAAACACGTAAAAGGGAATGTTCGTAAGGCCAGGATATCTACTTGCGCGCGCATGGCTTCAAATCCCTATAGCTTTAGTAATTTTTTAAAAATGTCAAAGAATTTCACTCTTTCAATTTTTAAGGTATACACCACTTAAAAATTGAAAGAGTGAAATTCTTTGACATTTTTACCATCAAAAGGAAGATATACGGTAGAGTTATACATATTACTTAAGAAGAAGACGAACCAATGCTGAGTAAAGAAACTTTATCGAATCAATATTATGGAAGCTATTAATTGCAATTCTCTTTAAAAACCAAGTGCTTTCAGTGGTTTCAGTCTATAAATTCGTATCGTGTTTTTTTCATACCATATACAGAACGTTGAAAGCTTATATTGGGGAGCTTCGGTATCAGTATTTGATTTAATTATGCAAAAACTTGTAAGGTTATTGGTAGTATTTTAAATATTTTTTTATAACATTACTGAAAAAGCATTAATAGCAACGGTCCCAAATGCGAACCTTGAGGTATTCGTGATGGAACACTTATTTACTCAGAAAAAATATTTAAAGTTTACTATTTGCCTTTGAATGAAATTCTCAGCAGTCACTGATCGCTAACATATAAATAAAACTTATCTTACTTGACATGTTTGTTATGAAGATGGCAATCTGATTTATCCATGTAATGGACAATCCTGAGTATTCCATGTTCGTTAACCTTCTTCGACACCGGTGGATGTAAATAATGATTGTAATACATGATGAATGCAACAATAATCCTTCAGTTCACACGCACTCTACTATCACTTATTAGGTATGGAAGTTATTCACCACAATCACATGTGAATTTTAAACCACTTTTATGGTGCAAACAGTGACATGCCCATCCTTATATTAACTGAATCTAACAAAAACATTACAACACAGCACACCGGTTATGACTAAGATTCGGCACGAAATTACAACAATTACTTCTGCTAATAAATTTCAATTAATTACTCGCTATTACAATTATTAAAAAAAGTTAATTTATCACTAGGTGTTGATGATATCAAAGAAGTTTGTTAGTTCAATGAGTAAAAATTTAAGTAAATTGTATGTTAGTTTCTTTAATATTTCGTAATTAGTGTAAATTTGTAAGTTTTAACACTTTTTATTTAAATTTTAAATAAACCAACAAGAAAAAGTTTTTTTTTGTTTTCGCTTTATTCAAGATTCACACTGGCGATTAAACATTAAAACCGTGAGATAATCAGAGGTATGATTACACCGAATCTTCTACACTTGTAATTATCCCGTACTACAAACCATTCAGAAATAAAAATCCGGCACTACTTCCTGTCTTTTATTACAATATTACCCGCGAGGTACGCACACTCCCACAAGACTAAATATCAACTAGTTTGAATACAAGATGCTTGCAGCATTTACATATGCTGAAAGCGAGCGCACGTTGTTATTATCAGCCGGATAATTAATATGTAAAGCGTCGCAGTCCCTCGCGATTTTTATGCAAAACAAACAGAAAAACGCGAAACGTTTTATTTAATTTATTTTAACTAGACAGAGATAGATTAAGAATAGGACGTGGTGGAAAATTTTGATTTCAATTAAAGTACCATAATAACAAACAGCGAAGATGCATGCGTGTGGGCTTAAGATGCACTTACTGGGCAAAAAGAATCTTATGAAGAGCAAAGAATGTGAATTATTAATATTATGATGAATGATTCTATAAGATCAGATCATTTTTGCATATTATTGCTATTTAACCAACTGCATTGCAGACAGTAAATACAGTCAACGTAGGCCATGGCCATTTTAATTATTTATCAGATTTTTATCATTTATTATTCAGCTGGTTAGTGAGGTTGTGTTAATTAAATTATTGGAATTTTCCAACTTCTTTGTTTTATTCAAAATTCAACATTCATTACTATAACAATGCATTAGAGGGAAACTGAAGAAGGTTCCGGAAGTATGAGCTAATTATAAGAACCTTCAAGCGATAGTAAAAGCACTTTTCATTTAAAGTTAAAGCAAGTACCATTAGTGTTTATTTACTTAAGCTTAGAACATCCACCAAATGGTATCTCTACAGTGGAAGTTTTTGTGTTTCCTGTTATTTGTTAATTTCTATATTTATAACTACAAAAACCGCAGTCTGATATTTTTTGTTGTTCTGTCGCCTTTTATAACAAGAAATGTTCTAATAGAAACGGTCGTTGCTCTAATTGTAAACATAATTTAATCTGCAGCTAAAACTATTTATTATAATAAAAGTGAAAACATTCACTTTGCACTTCTGTTATAATTATAACATTTTATAAAATCATTTCTGTTAATAAACGTCTGGATAATGACAGACTACTTTACAAATATGAAAAATGATTTAAATTTTGGAGTACCACAGGGCTCGATATCGGATCCTATTCAATTTCACTTAACAACGCTAACACTATTACTGAAGATTATTTGTATGACTAGAACAAAAATCAGCAGATATAAAATTTACAAAGAAGAAAAAAAACCTTCTAGCAGCCAATGTTGAAATTTTCATTCTGAATCTAGTAGCATCAATATCCTGAATTGATAGCAGAAATAATATAGAAATTGTTTAACAGATAAAAGAGTTAAAGAATGCGGTAGACCAAGCAGAAGAGATATTAAAAGTTGCCATATCAAGTATTTTTTAAAAAGCCCCCCCACCCTCAAGCCAAATCTTTATCTTGTGAGATAAAAGCGTCAAATTTGAAGAGCACGTATGTTATAAGACATTTATTTGCATTTCTTAAGATATGAAACAACTTTCTAACATTTCCGGATTTTTGGGACACTATATATTTTTAGTGTCCCCACCCAATTGCTACTTTTTAGCAAGTCATTTTTTTGGAATTTTATTTCCACGTCTAGTGTGCAATGGATCACCTAAAACGCTCTCTTTTCGGTCCCAAAAACAACGGAAAAATACTGTTCTACGGTTTCGTCCACTAGCTTTAATAGATGGTTTCGTTCAGATAGGTCGAATAAAACGGATTTCTGAATTTTTAAGAACGTACAACAATTGAATCGCCGCGTATTGTTGAAAGGGTTAAGTCAGTTTTTGGCCATTTTTAGTCAACAGTGTCATTTTAAATAGTTCTACATTATTTAATGATGAAAGGCACCTACTTCTATTACCGCAAGTGCATCCAGAAGGTATGGTACCAATTCTCGAATCCAAAATTCAGCACTTAAAAGCTCTAAAACGTTACATTCATAATAATTTAGAATTTTACGATCAAATTGTAGAAAACTAGCGACGAAAAATTAAGGTTAAACAAAAGAATAAGTAATGTTATCTACTAAAAAGTTAACATGCAGTTACGAAGCTATTGTCATGATATTTGACATATAATATAAAGAAAATACTCGCTCAGTAGGTTTTATCAAGTTTAAATAAGATTTTTTTTAACGAGACGTTAGATGGGTTGCCTAACATCACTGTCAAAATTATAATGTGATAACATTTGCTTTTAAGAAACTATAAAAAGGTTTTATTTTAATAAACATGCACTCTAGAACACACTAGGCAAACTATCTCGAATGTTGGGGTTGCTTTTTGTAGAAGATATCATTGAAATAAAATGCAAGTATGTGCGTCTTTCCATTGCAATCTGAAATAATGTAATTTAGCTACTATTTTCACGTTATTGATATCTAAAAGTATGTAAATAAGGTTTATTAGGATGTAAGGTTGAATTTTGTCAAGATAGGAGGATGTAAATAGGTAATTTTAAGTAATTAAATTAATTAAAATGTGTTTTGTTTGACATTCTCTGGTGGCCTTATTTTTTTACATCAATATAAATACCATACATCATTGGAAAGAGAATTTTTTAGCTGTCTATCGAATTTATTTAAAAAATAATTATAAACTATACAAATTATTAAACAATTATGTGGTTACGTTGTATTTAGTTTAAAAGATTCTTTTGTTTCGCACCAGAAAAAAATTCTTTTGTTTCAAAAAGGGTATATAAAAAAAGCACCCATTTTAGTAACAAACTCTCTGTTATTTTAGAACTTTCAAACAGTGCACACATGTTGAGAGCAAAAACTTAAAATTTTAAAGTTATGTTGTCAGTTTAAAAAGTGTAAACAAAACCAAACGTCAAATATGTTAGGTTATATTTTGTTGAAATACAAAAGTGATAAAATAATCATCGAAGTTCATTGAATATTACTGTTTTTAATAATAAGCACATTTAATCAACATAATAATCAGTGTTGTAAATTTATTTGTGAAATAATTTTATAAATACAAAAGGAAAATTTTTATTCGGAGAATGGAACTTTTAAACCTGCATTACGAGCCCAGTCGCATATAAATTGGACCAAAGCAATATGCAATACTATTTTATTTTTCTGCATTAAAATATCTTTAAGAAAGAAAACTAAGTATATTTAATACCTGGTAGTGTTAACAACTAATAAATAATATTTAATACGTATTCCAATTACAACAACCACAAAAAAAAAACAAAACGAAAATTATGTCTGGCGCATATCAGTTGGACCATAACTCGAATGCAAAATCAATCGTTTATTTACCGAGGCATGATTATTTGTTTCACATATATTATCAAGTAGGCTTTGTAGAAACAAATGGAAATTGAACAGAGACATTTCAAATTAGTTAATTGTCAAAATGGTTCGTGGAAAGTCATTGTCCTGTGATATGCGAAATTCTATTGTTGCTGTCCATCAAAATGGACTTTCTGGGCATAAAATTGCAAAAAACTTAAGTATTCCGCAAGGAACAGTGAGAAATATAATTTCGCAGTTTAGAAAAACTGGGAATATTGAGGCAAAAGTTAAAACTGGCCGTCCTTCGAAGGTCACAAAAAGGGATCAGCGTGCTCCACGGGCACTTATTAAAGAAGATCGCCGCGCTTCCTCACGAGAATTGGCTGTCAAATGGGCAGATGCCATTGGTAGACCAATTTCAAAAGATATTTGTTTGAGAAGCATGAAAAAAATGGGATATGGGTTCTACAAAGTAAGTTTTATAAACATAAAAAATCCAAACTTGTTACCTTTTTTACTCTAGGCGAAGGAAAAGCATCTTCTCACGCTAAAACAAAAGCGTGCCCGACTTTTATGGGCAAAAGAACACAAAGGCTGGGTTCAACGTCAATGGGACACAATTATATTTCAAGTATTTTTAAAAGCAGAAGTGATTGCCCCACAAAGTTTTTTCCAATCAGAATATTAAATAATTTTCTCATATGGATCCAACTTTATGGCACACATTGTATATTAACCGAATAGTGATCTGGATTTTCTTTAAGGGATTTTATACCAGTAGTCCTTTTCTGAGGTTACTGAACCTCGTTTTCACACCCCAGCAAAAACTCTTTTATAAATCGCTTGACGGACCTCTCACAACTCATTTTGCATTTCCGCAATGCCAATTTCCAACTAGGCTATTTTTACTCTGGGGTTTAATTACTTTCTCTAGTAACCCTGAAGCAGATTACCGTACTGGTCTCGGCGTTCCTGAGTATAGTATTCTACTCGTAATTTCATTCTTAAATGGTTTTCCCCGTTATAACTTTCATGTATTAAGTTTTAAGAATGGAAGAATTAACATGCGAAATAGCACGTTTATTTTGTAATCGTATAGAAAATCGAAATATTTTATTGTCTATTAAAACATCTGGAAAGATTGATCAATCATCTCTCTAATTAGTAACCCCGCCAGAATTAATTCAGGAATCTAATGATTTTATAATAAATTACAATGTATATGCTGAATAAGTTATAATCACTTTGCTAAGATAGCAGATGATTGCTACCATTAAAGATTCTAATTGTTTTGTTGTTTTGAGTTCTGAAATCGCGCTGTGATATTTATGACATTTCCATCGCTAAAGCTCTTGTTCCTCTCAAGTTATTTATTTTCCTTTTTTTTTGCAATAAAAAATCTTACATCATACTTGTGGCTTATTACTTATGTGCGTATGTAGTTGTTTAATTCTTGACAGAGGGAACACGCAAATGCTTTAGAACTCTTCATCAACACTTTTTCTGTATAGACAGAAAATATTTATTTTTTAAAATGCATAGATTGTTTCTTTCCTTTGGGTTTTTTGGATATTGGTCTTAAATGGCATGCATTCATGACACGAGTCTCCTTTGTATTTTATGTTTTGTTTCTTCTGGCTCTCAATGAGAACATACAGAACTGATATTGATTTTTTTAGGAATTTATCTCTAGTTTAATAATTTTTAAAGCTGTTTCTTTCATGCACTTATAAAAAGTTAAATTCGTTTCTTCATTCATAACATCGGAACTTCAACCCGTTATCATGTCACGCATCAATTAAGTAGTTTGCTACTGTTTATTTATTAAAATATTTTTATTTTTACGTTTGTGCTTTCTGATAAATTTAAGTGATCCGAATTTATTTGCAGTAATAATTATAATTGATAACTGATTAATTATTTGATTTAATTGATTGATTAATTAAGAATCAAATAAGTATTTCACTTTTAATCATTGCTATCTGATAATTATTATGGTTATACCCAAGGTAAATAACGAAAATTAAGAAATGCTTCTAGCTACACACATATTTAGATCTTGTCGGGTTATGAGCAGGTAGTGGACGCAATCGAGAACTGCTCGAATTTTAACTATAGCTACGAGGGTGGTCCCAGAAGTACCCGACCTGACCAAGAGGTGGCGGTAGTTGTTTGAAAATATCACTGTATTGGAAAGTACGCAGTCTATAAATCATATGTTTCAAGTTTGAAAGCGCCACGTTGTTCAGTATTTGTTTGGCAGCCATCAATAGTGAACGTTGTCAGTGAATTTGTGAAAATGGAGAAAATTGGTCATCGTTATGTGATACAATACTTTTATTTGAAAGGCCTCAGCCCAACCAATATAAAAGCTGAACTGGATTCTACTCTTGGTGAGTCTGCTCCTTCGTTTACAACAGTTAAATTTTGGGTAGCTGAGTTTAAACGAGGCCGTACGAGCTGCCAAGACGAGCATCGCAGTGGTCGACCAAATGAGGTGACAACTCCAGAAATGGTGAAGAAAATCCACAAAGCGGTACTTGATGATCGTCGACTGAAAGTGCGCGAGCTAGCAGACATTACGGGCATTTCAAAAAGTGCGGTACATCGCATATTATCTGAAAATCTGAACATGAGAAAGCTGTGTGCAAGATGGGTGCCGCGTTTGCTCACACTCGGGCAAAAACAGTGTCGTGGAAATGTTTCAATTGAGTGTTTAGCGAAGTTTCACAGCAACAAAGCAGAATTTTTGCGCCGTTTCGTAACAATGGATGAAACATGGGTCCATCATTTCACACCCGAGACAAAAGAACAATCGAAACAATGGACTCAAAAGGGAGAACCGGCTCCAAAGAAGGTGAAGACCGTTTCATCTGCAGGCAAGGTTATGGCGTCGGTTTTTTGGGATGCGCGTGGAATAATTTTTATTGACTATCTCGAAAAAGGAAAAACTATCAACGGCCAGTATTATGCAAACTTATTGCAACGTTTGAGCGAAGAAATCAAGCAAAAACGGCCGCATTTGGCTAAAAAGAAAGTGTTGTTTCATCACGACAACGCGCCAGCTCACAAATCCGTTATTGCAATGGCCAAAATTAATCAATTAAAGTTTGAATTGCTACCTCATGCACCATATTCGCCAGATTTAGCCCCCTCGGATTATTTTCTGTTCCCAAACTTGAAAAAATGGCCCAGTGGTCAAAGATTTTCCAACGATGAAGAAGTGATGTCAGCAGTTAATGGCTATTTTGAGGAGCAAGAGAGTTCTTATTATAAAAAGGGTATCGAACTTTTTGAACACCGCTGGGAAAAGTGTATAGAGCTGAAAGGAGATTACGTTGAAAAATAAATAAATCTTTTTCCAAAATTTTTGTGTTTTCTTTGTTGGGTCGGGTACTTCTGGGACCACCCTCGTATTATCAAACTGAATAATCACTGTATTTTGTTGTACACAGGCAGTTAATATTCATACTTTGATTAATATACACGAAATTAATAAAAATTAACAGCACTAATACTACCTATAACATTACTACAGAAAAGTAATTCTCGGGCATATTAAATAAAAATCATTAATATGATTGATATTTTTATATTTACTATTATTTCATACCAACCGTCCATACATGCGGGTAAAACTGTCAGAAATAATTTAATAACTCCTAAAACTATTGTGTGATACGAAAATTTCAAAAGCATTTCTTACTTTAGTTATTATTTATCTTGGTTATACCACAACAGTTAATGAATTCACGTCTTTTAAAATGTCATCCAATTGTCGGATTATAAGGAGGGAGTCATCATAGATGATTCAGAAATTTCCAAGCTGTATACGTATATCAGAAATGTTAATATTATTAAATAAAGTAACAAACATGTTATTAATCTTCTAATGTAAATCGTAAATTCATAACACTTTCATTTACTACAATTATTTATTATTATAAACAAATTGTTTTTCTAGAATCATTAAATTAAAAGGAACTTAAATTATTAAAATAATTATTTATACATACATACATTTCTTAGCTGAGAAGTCATAATATGTAGATTACCTATTATTACAGAAATGTGAAAGTAGTATTGTCAGCATATGAATAAATTACCATTATGTATTACAAACTATTATAACAAAAAAATTCTAAACTATGTCAAGATCTTCTTCTACATATATACTCTTTAAACATAGTAATTCAATTTTATCATTCAAGTCAGAAAACACGAAAATTAAACTTTTTAAAGCTCATTTAAGTTATTAAATAATCAAAATTTGGTACAATAACTTTTTTCTTCTATAATTAATCCAATTATCCAACAAAAATAACAACTTTATCTACTACAAGATCTATACATTCACAACAATAAATAGTGAAGCAAGGCATTTCAAATTAAATGAGGTCAATTTTAAATGTGTAAAATTTAAAAAGTGCGCGCTATTATTTTTTCTCAATATGACCAACTGCTCCTATAGCAAAGTATTGAGTGTATAAGAAAATTTATTAGTTCACATTAAAAAATTGATATTATTGATATTCTTTATAAGCAAAAAGCCGACGTCGACTTTGCATACTAAAAAGGCTTGAAGTAGGTGGAGGCGTGACTTTAGTAATCTTCTTATTGAATACTTAAACTGCATGGGGCCACCACGACATGAATTCCTAATTATATAAGGACTTGTAATGCTTTAATAGCTTGTGATTTTCTTTGCAAGTTTGGAAAATTTATAAAGTAACTGTGTTGACTGTAGGAATAGTAGTGTGGTTTTTATGAGAGATAGTGAAAAATAAAAATATGAAGAATAGTTTGCAATTGAAGAGAAGGTTTAATCAAGTCAATGCATTATATCAAAGAATCAAGTTAAGATTATAGTATTCATACAAAAATCAAAATGCAAAGATTTTACAAATATTCCCAAATAAATCAATATAAATAATAACAATTTATTATTAAATTCTTAAATTTCTAAAATCAATCTTTTAAGCCATCCAGTCAATTAAATTGAAATCAAACCAATCAGAGTATTTTAAAGCAATAATTAAACAATTCTAAAATTACTAAAATTAGACAGTATTATCAATCAAACCTACTGAGTTTACATAAACATAAGATTATCCAAAAATGCAAGTACTTACGCGTAGGATTTCTACAGAAAAGGTAGTGTTAAATTAAACCTTGCAACTGTGTAAACGCACAATTATAGCCAAATCAAATGCAAAACTAAAGTTTGTATATTTAATACATAACCTAAAAAGTTAAGCCTAAGTAAAAAGAGAAAATATTTTATAAAGATTAAAAAGATTAACAGTAGTTTGTGTATAGAAAGATGTAGTCTGCCTTGGACATTTGAAATGATCTTGTAAAGTTCTTACCAAGAATATCAACGGAATACAAAAATTTAGAGTTGCAGGCAGGGACTTACAGTCATTCCATCACCCTGTAAAATGGAGGTGGATCGGAATTCCTGCAGATTAAATCTTTTAGTATTCAATAATGTAATTTAAGAAATTATTTTCTGATTTTAAAACTTAATTCTAATGTGGGGAAAACTAAAATGTAAATAAAAATTTTATGAAGAATATGAAGTGTAGAAGAGGAAATAACAGTATAGATCTGAACAACCCTTCTTTTTGTGTAACATAGTGTATTAATGTGTGTCTGTGTATAATCTGATAGGAATTATAAGATAGTTACTTTAATCGTTTAGAATGGATGTTTAAGCCATAATTTCGATTATTTATTTCCTGAGAGAATGGTTAGGCTTTAGTAAGGCATTTACTGTAATTATATGAAGTGTTAACATTATTCCCCAGGCTACAACCACCTTTAAGTAACATGATTTAATAGTAGTCATTAAATACTAAAATGGATATTTTAAATACCTACAATAAAAGAGATCTTTACTATGTTGGTACCCATATCGACGAAGATGTATAAATATTAATTTTACTGTGAAGGTCTATATAGGTGCCAACATTTTGATGAATTTAAGATTCTCAGCAGACTATAAGCACCTTTCCCTTACATTAAAAAATTAAACATAAATTTTCAATATAGTGGCTTGAACACTCTTCTCAATTGGTATACGTCAAGCGGCATTCATTTTTACCTGAACTTGCCAGGAAATATTTAGAGAATTTAATTTTAGTTGCCTTTCAATAAGGGCCTATCTTTTTCAAGAAGGCCGCTCAAGCACACTTCTGTTAAACAGACTGCATTTATGCACATCTATTCCAATTCTTAGATTTCTGCAGATTATTTTCCTTTATTATTATACTGCATTATCAATACAGTAATTTCTTTGAACTCGAGTGGAACCTTCAGTGATTTCCTAGGGCACAGGAAACGGTCATTAGTAGAAATGAACTACACCGATATATTTATCCCTCCAAGGTACATATTGTGCATATGTTTTGGTTGGATTTGGACATTTAGATGCATTTGTAACTATAGATGTTAATGTACAGCTTTAATAGGACCTTAGCAATGAGATGTTTTGTTGTTGTTGTTTTGAATGGCATTGGTTAGATCTAAGTGTGCTAAAAAATGCACCAATAATTCACAATGTCAAAAAGTAGACTTGTACTTTGGAGCTGGATGGCTTCAAGTGCAATAATTTATAGCTAAGAATTTTTTTTAATGAAGGCATACCTAGAGTATCTTTTAAAGGTATATACGTAGGTAGGTAGGTAATACCACCTGTTACACAGACATATCTGTATTGCTGTGAAACTGTTGTTGTTATGTATGTTGTAGTGTATACTTCCAAGAGATACTTGCAGTATTCATTTAGAAAATACAACTATCCAGGGTATTTCAGTGAAGATCAGCATTAGTAAAATGTGTAAGAGTAGATGCCAAGAGAAAGAAAAACCCCTATGCTAATTCTGATTTACTACCGATACAGAGATTTTAGTCCAGCAAGATTTTTTTAAGATCCAAGCTTGCTTTTAGGATTATCCTATACTGCCCAAATACGTCTAGTGATAATAAACTGGTAGTGAAATGTAATCATAAAATTAGTGCTCATAGGGTCGCGTTTTTAGAGTGAGAAGAGAAAAGCTAAAAAATAAATTTAAGATAGGTAGTTGGAGAGTAGACACAACATAACAATAATGAAAAAACAGCGTCAGAAACATTGAAAAAAGCAAATAAAGCAAAAAGTAAGGTTATAAAAAAGATAAGATGGAGAAGTTAAAAAACTTATACTGAGCTAAATATAAACTAGGTGATAATAAGTAGACAGAACAAAAATCATACAAACTAGAAAAACTTATGCTAAATTAATGGTGTATATACCAGGGGATAAGAATTATTCAGAATAGAAAGCATAAAAACAAGAAATTAATTCAATAGAAATAAGTTAAATAAAATGCAAGAACAGATACAAAAAATGCAGGAGAAGATGGAAAGAAGTTGAAGGAAATAAAAACGGATGCAAAAAGACCATGAAAAATAGAAAAATTGAAATGCAATTAGAAGAGCAGAAGGAAAAAATTAAAAGCATGGAAAAACTAAGAAGAAAAAAAACATAATAGACGGAGAGCCAGCAACGTATTTCGAGTTGTCATTTCAACAGTCGTGAAAATTTGGGTACTAAATCTTATGTACTATTGGTTTCATAATGATCTAAGACAGCAAGGCTAATATGATGATATTTTTTATTATTTCATCCTATCCATTTACCCTGAAAAAATAGAATAAAATAGCATCATATTAGCCTTGCTGTCCTAGATCATTATGAAATCAATAGTACCTGCTGAACACTAAAAGTCGATTCTGGCAGCCCCCTGCGGCCGGGATACTACCCCAAAATTACTAAGAAGGTGAGAAATAATATTCAATTTATTTAAAGTAACAGTCATGAAATTTCAGGAGGTTACTTTCGATAGTATTCTTTATTTATAAAAAATATTGCCAGAACATTTCCTCCCCTTCTAAATGTTGCCAAACGCTGTAAATGTTGATTTAAAAAAGTGACATTTGTGTTATTTTAAAAGTCTTGAATTCTGACACAATAAATAAAGTAGGTATATGTAGGTTTACATGTTAGTGCGAGCGAGACAGTTATATAGCGGCTTGCGGGTTAGAGAGAGAATCTTATTTTTCACCCTCTTAGTAATGTTGGGGTAAATTATAACCCGGCCGCAGGGGGCTGCCAGAATTGACTTTTAGTGTTCAGCAGGTATATAAGATTTAGTACCCAAATTTTCACGACTGTTGAAATGATAACTCGAAATACGTTGCTGGCTCTTGGTCTATAATATTAAAGCTTGTAAATCAGAAAATGGAAGTAAAAATGCAAGTAAAAATGAGTGAAAAAGATAAACAATAGAAGAGCACCAGTTAAATTAATATTGACATAGTATAAAAAGAAAATGGAAATATTGAATAAAACGAGGAACAAATATATGTATGGCGGAAAACTACCTATATGAAGTTATAAATAGAAGAAAACAGACGACTCCAAAAGTGAAGCATGCAAGAAGTGATAACAACATGCTATAATTAAATATTATAAACTGATAATAAACGGAAAAATATATGATGATAAAAAAGTCAATAACACTGAAGAAACAGATGCAGAGGGCGTGAATGAAGAAATTAAAAATACGAAGAAAAGGATAATGAAAGTGAAAGCACAAAAAAGATTAAGAAGAGGAGGGAGGTCATCATCAGTTGAAGAGAGCATTACTACATCTAAAAAAGAGAAAAAGTCCAGAAAATTAGGAACTAGAAACTGAAAAGCAAGAAATAGGTACAGTGTTTCTAAAACAAACAAGAGATGAAGGATTGAAAAGAAATACAATGTTATAGAAGAGAGAGATAACTTGGAAGGAATCAAGAAATATAGCAACTAAAGAAACAAAAAATATACTGATGACACATAATGCTATGGTTAGGAATATGAATAAGACACAAAACGAAAATAAACGAACATGACATAAATAAAAAGAACAAAAAAAAAAATATATAAAAATAGCAACATTAAATATTTGTGTATGTAAATTACTAAAACCTAGAAAAATGAATGAGTTAGCAAAACCATATAATATAGATATAGCAGCAATACAAGTTGGCTAGGAAAGGGTAGAAGAAATTAAAAAAGATTTTGTGTTACATTATTCAGGAGAAAAGAAACAAGGTGAAAATGGACCCAGATTTACAGTGGAGGGAAAATGTGTGATAATATAATTAAATATGGGTGAGTGGAAGGCGTCTTATATTAGAATAGAAATAATACCAGCTAATCTGTAGATAATAAATGTCTATGCGCCAACAGAAGACAATGAAAAACATAGCTTGTACGAACAACTAGAAATAATAAGTGATACACAATCTTATATTACAATTACGATTAGATATACAATCTTATAATGCTTGGAGATTGTAATGGAAAAATTGGAAAAGAAACATACATAAGACATGTCGCAAAGTGAAAAACAATGAAAATCTAGTATGTAAGCAGCAGTAAGAAACCTAATTATAAGCAGCACAAAATAATACGCAAAGAAACATGGAGAATACCAGGAACAAATAGAGGTAACCAAGTAGATCACATATTGGTTTCGAAAAATATAGAGCAGGCTGTAAATAAGTTATAGAGGAGCCAACACGGATACAGATCATTACATGATAGTAGCGAAAATAAAACAAAAATGCCAAGATACAAAATACATCAAACTATAAAAAAAATATATCGATAGAAAAAGAAATAAAAAAATATAAAAAACAAACAAAGAGATAGAAAAAGCAGATATATGCAATGAAGTAAATAGTATAGATGAAAGATTGAATGTAAATAAAAGAAGTATTAAAAATGTTGCAGAAAAATAGGGTATAAAAATAGGAAAATAACTAAAGAACGGTTTGATGATGAAGGTGAGAGTGCAAGTAAAGATAAAAATGAAGAAAGGAAAGAATGGATAGAGACAGGAAATGAAGAACATAGAAAGAAATACAACAAGATATATTCAAAATACAACAATATTCAAAATGAAAATAAACACAAAAATACTAAAGCCTTTTTTAAACAACTAAGGGAACAGAGAAGAAGAAATACAACAAAAACAAAGATGGACTCTAGAGTATAGCAAAGAGAAAATAATAAAAATGTGGATAGTGTACTTTCAAATGTTGTGTGGTACTTCAAAGAACATTTTACCTCACTACACTATAGTTAATGATGTCTCCTAACCACACATTGTATTTGACTTATTGTTAATACATATTTCGGTAACGATGTTATCTTTTCTCAGCATAAAACGTGTTAAAGAGGCCATTGAAGATGAAAATGTTACTAAACTTTTCTCAGTAGTTGTTATTTTATGTTATTTTTCTAAAGGATTTTTCTGAAGCATTTTGATGAGTTAATTTGTTGTAGATTATTTTATCATTGGGTTATTTTGTCTACTAGTGACTAAGGTTTCTGGGACTCGATAATTTTACTATTCCCGGGACTCGAGACTGTTTTTTCCGGAAGTCCCGGGAATTCCCGGAAATCCCGGATAGTAATTTTACATAGGCACCTAACACAAAAATCCAAATATTTGTCTTTATAACTGCTTTAATTAATCCTCTAATCACTTTCTCCGTGAAGTTCCCATTGAAAAATGATTGCAATTATTTAATGAAAAGCACAGCAGTACATAAATGAATTCTCCGATCATAAAATTATTTTTCTCTCTTTTATGCCAAAGCCTTTCCTCTTCAGTGTTGCATTGTTTGACGGTAAGTTTTAAGTTACTCATGCGCTTTTATAAAACATTTTTCCTGAATATGAACATGATAAATAAATATTATTAGTAATAGTTAGAATTGATATTCCATCTTCTGCGATCTATTGAGATAAATACATTGCACTCAAATTCCTTGTTTTGCAAAATTTTAAAATTAATTGTTAATTTTTAATTTTTTTGAGGCACAAGGTACGATGTATTGTTCAATATTTTTTAAATGTGACCCGTGAATTCGAACCTCACACGAAATTTGTTTGGGGTAATAATAATTAAAAATGTAGAAACGACCCAATGCAATTGGCATTGGGTCGTTTCTGCATTTTTAAAACGATTTTAAACTACGATTTGGTTTATTTTCATCTTGAAGCTAAACAGAATACATTTTATTAATAAATTTAAATATTTAATAGGTAAATAAAAGCTAGATGAAACAAATTCAGAAATCTAGTAAATACACACTATTATAAGCAATTAATTATACTATTATCATTACAAAAACTATCAAGATCTTCTTGTAATTCTTTACCTATTGAAAACGACCGGTTGTTAAAGAGATTAAACCATACTTCAATATGAATTTTTAAGTAAAAACATTCTGTTTAGGTCTTTAAGAAGACTAACTTAACTGTTTATAAATAAGAGAGGAAATTCCAGATGAAGACCCTTTTTGAATATAATTGAATAGAAACTGCAAGTTTGTTTATAAAGAATGCTGTGGTGAGGCAACATACCTAATGGTACTTTCTTACTGAAGATGATCCCTTTACGTTTATTGATTGTTTATAGACGGGTTGTAAATAATTTGTATGTGTTTGCAAAGACTGTTTAGTATTAAAAAAAACTGATTAAGAAAACCATTTGTGCAAAGCAACACACAAGTAAAGCCTTAACTCTAGAGTAAGAATTTTAATTAAATACCTTGTAAACAAAAGTTCTGTGTCTTGAGTTATTTTTCCCGACACTCGAGACAACAAAAAATAGAGTAATTCCCAGGACTTGGGTCCCGGGAATTTCTCGGGTCAGAAACCCTAGTAGTGACCTCTGCATAAAAGTATATATTTTTGAGTTCATAAATGAAGAAAACGAGGATCAATGAAGTGCCAGATGATCGGTTTGTAAAGTTAGTTATGATATTAATTGATCAGATCAAAGCATTTGAAGTATGTTATGAAAATGACTGGATTTCGTAGTTAACTGCTCAATATAAGATTAATCATCTTAATTTTTGTCACAATTTTATCAAACTCTTGTAACAATCACAGCACTAAATATCAGCACCTCATGTGCAAGGAACACTTTTATTTTCATAGTCAAATCGGTATTATTAAGCTCAAGATAATCCGAGATAATCGGGAGATATGTCTCTTCCTATTATATCCTTGTAACGGACAACAATGAGATAGTAGGCACATTATTTAAAAGACATGTTTCATCAGTAAATTCTTCTACATAATTGGTACAACTTGTTTGACCAACAGTCTGTACTCATGTTTGCTATTGCTTTCTCAGGGTGTTTTTTGTATTGCTCCTTTTTGACGATAATGTTATGCTTCTTGAGAACACACCCCTAACAACTCATTTCATTTCAAATTTCATCATTTTCATCCAAAAATACCGTAAAACACGAGTTCAATTTTTCAAAATAGTTTTAATGTATCAAGCAAATATTTCCTCTGTCATTCTAAGCTATTCTATCTAAGCTTTCAAACTATATTTGATTTCTGATTGTACCAATGTTTCCAAGGCACAGCTTTTTATTGCATAAACAGAAGTTTTATTTTCTTTACTTTTTCCGATTACAATTAAATACAATCTGTAACCAAAGAGTTCATTCATTTGTATTTTTTTTCTGTATAGCATTCCTTAATATCTTGTAAAATAATTATAGGAGCTAATATTAGGGTTTGAAACAAAATGCATGTAAAACGGTATTGTGCATGAAGCGATTTGAATTAATAAATTTCTACCAATACTAGTTAGCTACTAATAGGTGACTCTAGGTTTGCATCAAATCACTTACATTTCTAAAACTGACCGAGTATTCATAGTTAATAAACTTTTGAATGTTACCTTATCAACACCTTATAGTAACATTAATAATAATTATAAAAGACACTTAAATAAACCTTAACATTCTACATGAATTAAATTAATATGCCATAATAAATCTCCTTAATGCTTCCATTAAAAACATTTGCATTCTATTATCATTAAAAATCCAACGGTCACTGACTGCATCAAATTTATATTCTACGAGTATACTCATTACATCATACCTACCAATTGATGTGATTCATTTGGTTAGTCACCATTGCATTCAAAAACCTCTCACAAATTACACAAATATTATTACCAATTTTTGTGGTTGCATATATCAGAAGCAGTCAACCTTTTCTAGAAAAACAAAATTTTTCTAATTAAAATCCTACATGGTTAACTAATGTTAATTCATCAAATTGATCAAGATGCATTGCACTTACATAAATAATTAATAATAAAACCTAGTATATAAATGCACTTACCTTTCTTCCAGAATTCTATTATCCTGAGCAAGTTGCTTTATCAGTTCTTCTCTTTCTTTTTCACGTATCGCAAGAGTTTCCTGAAGTTTCTGCTTTTGTTTTTGGAATTCTTTTAAGAGATCGCCAGTAAAACTCTGTTCGAGACTAGGTTCAGCAGGTGCTGTTAAAATTACATTTTGTGTCGCTATAGGCCTTTCATTTAAAGAGTCCCTTCGAGAAGACCTTGCTGTACCTACAGATGCAGGCGATTCTCTACCTTTATGTTCCGGAGTAGAAGCCGATGATACTTTTCTTTCGGGACTTTTTGATTGTGCACGTGGTCGACTTTGAGGAAGGGTAGCAGCATTTCCTTTAGGGGTACTCGTTTGTTCTTGTATCGACGGAAGCTGTTGAAATTCTGCATAGCTATTACTTAAAAATACATCATTTTCGTTTTCAAATAATCGATCTACAGATGCATTCATTGGTTTATTATTTTTCATCCCTGTAAGATGAAAACTTGCGAAACTAGAACGTGACATTGGACTATTACTGTTGATATCGCCTGTGCTCAAAGCCATCAATCTTGGGTTTCCATTGTGAGGAGCGGTACCTCCGTGCGCCAGACCGAACGGCAACCCATCTAACGCCGGCATTAACGAGCGAGTCATGATATCGGCAGCGGAACGCGGTCTAGTAAACGGCATCGCTGAATGTGGGAAAGTCTTTGGTTTAATAGGTGTCACTAGCATATGTTCAGTCCATGAAGTTTCTAACGATGGTCGTTCTAAACGTTCTACATCTACATTTAATGTGCGTTGTTCGAAGGGCACCGAAAATGTCTCTGAAGGTATACTTTGAAGCCACGATAATAAACTAAGATCCGAATCGCTAAAACCTACACTCCCGTCAAGTAACCTCGAAAAGTTCATTTCCTGAGTTTGAGATTCTTTCGTTCCGGTTGCTTTAGCCTGGCAGTAATTAACACACGACTCATATAAAATGCCCTTTATAATTAGTTGAATTAGTCTATCATTTTTAGCGCTTGCAAGAATACTTGATTGATCACTTCCTTTTCGGTCACCCGGAAGAAAATCGGCTACTAAAGGATAAACTTCTCTAAAACATTGAACACGTGCGTTACTGGGATTCCAATCTTTGTATTGTAAATGATCCGTGAGTCTTGGCAACGTTAGCAAGAGACACATGGTCGAGTACTCCTCCTTCGTAGGAGCGAATTTTTCCAATTCAGTTAACACTTTAACTACCTCTTCTACTGCATTATCTACACTACTTCCTTGTACGTTAGCTTCGGATTTGATGCATAACAATTCGATATATTTATGTTTGAGTATGGCATACGTAAATTTACGCATTTCGAACGTTGGCAAAGCTTCAAGCGGTTGAATGAATTCCAAAACATCGTCCCATTGACCATCCAGTATGAGTTGGCGTAAAAATAGAAGATCGTCCGAATAACAGCCATTAATTACTCCAGTTTCCCTTTCGAGGCTTAATTGAGATATGTGCAGTTCACGATTGTGTAGGAATTCTAGGGTCAGCCGAACTACATCCTCCTCGCGGAGGGTGAGTCGAGCTGACGGCATCACGTAACGAATCTGTAAACTAAAGAAAATCACGTTAGTTTTTGTTACAAAATACACGTGAGGGAAGTTAATGATACAGTAGAGCCCTAGTTTCTTTTCTAATTATTTAATTACTTCCTTATCAAGGAAGAAAAGGGTTGTTTGTTTTTGAGAAATGTAACTATCTACTAGAAAATCCAATAATCTAACAAAAACGAGAATCTCTCTAATAGGCTGTTAATTATTAGAACGCAGTGGATGTCACGAACTTTGTTGCGAATCAACTCCAACAAAATTCGTTTTAAACTTAAGGGTCATCGCACTTTAGTGTGGCTCACTTAAGATGACCTTGTATTTTGGAAACTGTAAGGGTTACTAAAAAAGGGTTGAATACCAAATATGGTTGTTATAGAGCAAATTTTAATTTTATAATATTTTTGTACATACAGGGGGGGGGGTACATACGATTATTTTCTTTTTACTTTAAATGGAACACCCTGTATATTTTTATGATTTTCAATTCTACAGTTTAATATTTAAGTATTTTTGGTTAATATTAAATATACCCGCAATTTTACTGTAGGTATGATACTACGCAAATTAGTTCCGCTGCGTTTCGTTCTCGAGTACGATATTTGGGGCATTTTTGTGACGTTTTGATTTCCTGCTGCAAGTGCATTTTTAAAGAAAGAACACTCCCCATCTTCCAGAATGCGCAGAAAGCTCCCCCCTTCTTAAATATACCCGAAATTTTACTGTAGGTATGATACTACGAAAATTAACTCCGCTGCGTTTCGTTCTAGAGTACGATATTTTGGGGCATTTTTGTGACGTTTCGATTTCCTGCTGCAAGCGCATTTTTAAAGAAAGAACACTCCCTATCTTGCAGAATGCGCTGAAAGCTCCCCCCTTCTTAATACATACTTATATCTTGAATTCTGCACAGTTTTTCAATATATTCAATTTCGTTAATTTTTTTGAAAATACATTTATTTTCTTAAACAATTAAACTTACATACTGCAAATTATATTTAACTAATTATAATAATAATAATACACCACGCGTATAAATAGCTAAGTCAACATTTTCTCATAAAATTTATTGTTCAATAATATACAGCGTATTCAATCTGCTAGACCAAAGATACAAATTTTCGAACATGAAAATCTCGGTTTCTTCAAATGGGACACCCTGCATATTTATATTTAATATTAATTAGTTTTTAAGTCTCTACCAATTAATATTAATATTTTGAAAGTGAACATTTTCGAAGCTATCAACGTTTTTATACTCTCTTGCTATTTGTCTAAAATTTATTGAATGCCTGAACAACATAACTCTGATTCATGTACACCATACATAATAATTGCTACAGCCCATAATCTGGAAGCCAGGCCCCAGAAGCTATAAGCTTGTGAGGGGGGGAGGAGCGATTATTATTATTACGCGTGCGGCTGCATCCGACTTACAGATGGAACAGCGCAAATCCCACATTTGTGTCACAGCTAAAGAAAACTGCAGAAAACCTTAACCAGATCTGCCGGCACCGGGAGTCGATCTCGGGCGGCTTGGGTGAAATTCCAGCACGCTAGACAGTACACTACCAAGACTGTACAAAAGTGTGTAATAAAAAAATTAAAAAAAAAATAAAAAATATTAAGGACCGTCAGTGAACAAGAGTGGTGTCAGTGCATCACTCGTGTTCCAAGGGTCGTGGGTTCGAGTCCCACTTAGGGAGACGGAATTTTTCTAATTGGAAAATTCCGCTACCTCAACTATGGGTATGTGTATTTGTGATGCATGTTAAATGTTGGCATATGGCCTTAGCTGTTGGTTCCCTCATAGTATAGGCTTAAAAAATAAGATTATTCATGAAAAAATAAATTATAAATAATAATAAAATAGCGAGACAGTATAAAATCGCTGATAACTTTTAAACTGTTCATTTTGTTACATGTCCTTTTTTTCGTTAATAATTGAACTAGTTTTGAACAATTTATTTCAATTATGGCAGTTTTTCTCCTGAAAAATAGGCCACACTTTATACTTTTGAGTTCTTCGACCTTGTTACATATTGTCATGTTATTAACATGTCAATAGAAAATTTAAGCAACAACGCATACATACATGCTGTATGGGTTGCATAACTTTAAGGCGAAATGATTTGTTTTAAATTAAGTAATATTAAAAATAAATAAAAATATTTCATTTTGATAAAGAAACACTATAACACATTAAATAGAAAAAGGATAAAGCTTCAAGTTTGATTTTTCTCTAAAATTTGGTAAATGTTCTTGGTTAGCCAACATTGAGCTATCACTACATGATTTTTGTAGATAAATAAGTTTTAAAACCAAGTCAAGACTTGTTTTCACCTAAAACAGATAAGGGTATGGTTGTGAAGATGTATACAGATATTTATTGCTTTTCCTACTGTTTTTGTTGTTGAAAAATTAAAAATTTTCTTCTTATTCAACAATTTGTTAGTGTCCAATATTAAGAAGTCTTCGGACTTAAATATTTTATTTTGGTTTTGTCAAGCAAGTTCTTGGGCACAATTGAGACATAAATGCCAATATAGGGATCATTAATTGTAAAAGGTCAAAGCATTTGAAAAACAAATATTTCTGCTATTAACCGTAGTATTAGTTAGGAGTCTGAATATCAAAATTTATGTAATTATTGTTTCATAGGATATAAGAAGAATTTGTAATCATAAAAAGAGGTAAAAAAGGTATTAATTAATTAATTCATGTTTTAATTTAAATTTAAATGCATTGGAAAATTGATTTGGTTGCCATTCAATCCTAAGCTTATTATTACATGTATAAGTTTTATATATCGTATTTACTCGAAAATAAGACCCCTTTTTTTCCTAGATTTTTGCTCTAAAATGTGGGAGGGTCTTATATTCGAGTCGGGTCTTATAATCGATTATAAAAAGATATATTAAATAAAATGTGAAAACAATGAGTGTAACTGAGTAATGTTTAAATGTAACAAAAATTATATTACAATATAATAACATCTAAAATAGCGTTCTGTTGTTTAATAATATAACATCTCGCCCGGTTGTCTGCATTTTAGCCGATATTGATGCACGTAAACCTATGCCGCCATTGTGAAACCCACGATAAGCAAAGTTTATTGACTGCAACAACTACAGTAATTACGAAAATTATGAAATCATATACAATTATTGTTAGCTTAGCACCTAGTCAGAATCGCCGTTGTCGTCATCACCCTCTGTAAGATCGTTATTAACCTTTATAATATATATTTTTATAACAATGGTTTTACAAATTAAGCTTGACAACTGACAGGGTCGATATTAGTGAAAAAAACCCAGTGATGGCAAAAACATTTCTAAGAAATTCATTTAAGCCTTTCATAGTACCGACGGAAGAATTGTAATCTCTTAAGTACCTACCTAATTGTTAACAATAGTAGCACCTTAATCTTTCCAGTACGTGTGCAAGATCTTATTATCTATTGGAGTGACATCTAACCACTTTTTGAATGAACTGCCTACAATTTTCGAAGTTTTCCTGGAATTCAGGTAAACTGCTTCCACAAATGCTTTGTTTCCGCAAAGAGATAAAGGGTAGAATTTTTTTCATGAACATAACTAACGGAATTTGTTAACAAAATAAAACTGACAAATGTTCAATATTTAGGGGTCCAATATTCGCATACAAAAGCTTTTTTTAAAAATTCGCTCCAAAATATGGGGGGGGGGTCTTATAATCAAGGGGGTCTTATTTTCGAGTAAATACGGTATCTTTGAAAACAGGAAATTTTTTTCTACCCAATTATAATATGTGTGTAAACAATTAATTTAATTTTAAATAACAATATGGTTATGTAGTTTTAGTGACAATTTTATTCAATTGTTTTTCACTAAAAAAAGTTTCTAATTTAGTGTATTCCACTAGAGAAATAAGCTGGTTCTCTTTTGTTTCTTGAAAACATAAATTGAGCTGGAAATCTGCGACTTTCTCTCTGAAAAATTTTATTGTGCCAACCACGCGTTTACATGCAGTCCAAAATTTAGAAAATCTTAAGGTTGTGTTGTGTGTAATCAACATTGAACTATATATAAATAACTGGAATGGATGCCTTGTGTAAATAGCTGAGACAAATGAAATTTTATGCAACCCGCCACCACAATGTAGGATCCTCATCCTTTTCTAACTCAATGATTCAAATTAAACATTTGGTCGCGCACAAAATAAAACTTAATCTACGTTAAAAATCAGCATAAAGTTTCATCACGTGTCCTTGCAGGTCCTTGCACGTCCCAATGCAGGTAACATAAGTTAGAAAGAAACGGGAATACTACATTCTTGTCTGTTGCCCCTGACACAACGTTTTCTGATTTAGCGTGCTTGCGCGTCCCTTCCAGTTATTTATATATAGTTCAATGGTAATCAAACATCAAAGTCCACCATACGTCAAAAACTTGAGGTTATATTTTGATGTTACGTCAAAATGTTTCGACAATGATCCTTAAAATTGGGCTGGAATATGGAAATGAATCATTTTATAAATTTAAATGGATTTACCTTATGTCCGAAATGCAGCTGGTTTAAATAATTTCAACTTTATTTAACAATACAAGACTTTTTCATGAAGGGATTAATTAGTCTTAGAATTAATTTTTCTTTTATTTTTTTTTGATATCCAGTTTTCTTAAATCTTTTCTTTTTCATTAATTCTAAGCTAATTTCAATTTAGTTTGTTTATTTTGTGTTTTTTTTGTTGTCGAATAAAATTTGTCATTAGAATATTTTAAAAGTTACTTCTGGTTTATTATTTTATTTGTGTGTGGAGTTATTTAATAATGTTTTCAAAATGTATATTATTTAGTGACCTATTAAACGCGATCCGCCTGGACAAATCTCATTCATGTAAAGAACTTACTTTCATAAACAATTTAGTTAGCCGGTATATTTTTCGTTGATGGTAAAGGTAAGTGGTTTATACGAGTATTTTCTATATGTTTTTACTGTACTTTTTACAAAGTTTGTTTTATTTGTTGGTGCTCCCAATTTTAATTCAATTTTAACAAGCTATCAATAATCATTCATCATCGATCTAGTTGGGGTTTTATTTATTAACAGTAATCAATTAATCCAGAGTAAGATATAATAGTATCCTAGATTAAAAACTACCCCCCCCCCACCAATAATATCAAAACAATATGTATTTAAGGATTTTCATTTATTTATAATTTACATATTGGACATTCTGCGTATTTTTCGAGAATTCTTGTTGAGAGACCAGATTGGCTTTTCTTGTTTTCGGCTCGATATAGAACTTTGTAGTTCGTTTTACGACGTAGATTTGTATAAATGACTTTTCCTAAATGCTCGGTTGATTAGAATATTTAATTTCTCCTTTGGAGGATTTGTGGGTTTTCTGAGAATATTCCCAAGTACGGCCTTGTGGACGTTTTAGTTTACGTTCGGGGTTCTTCGTTCGTGAGAGGATTCGTGGGCAAGATTACTTCACGGTGCAACTGCTATTACATTAGCCGTTTAAGATCTGAAGTAAGTTATTTGCCTTTGTATTTTTGCTCCCGATGGTTCGGTTATTATAGCAATTATTACTCATTCAGCGGTTTCTTTCTTGTTCTGGCTTGCTTTTTATTTCACCTAATTCCACGCCGTTTTCTTTGTACCTGTACTGGATGCTTTTTAATCCATCAAATTGGATTTGTACTTTTGGTAGTTAAGGGTCTACTTACCCAGCGGTACCAGACGCCGGTAGTCAACCAGTAACAGAAGTGGAAGCACCGAGCTCGATTGGAACGAGGTGATGGAAACTTAAATTGTCCAGATAAGTGATACTGTGATTATAGTCAGTTAAGCCAATGCTTTACATTCAATTAAACCCATTAACGTATAAGAGGCTATAAACTAATGGATTCATTAAGGTTTAGCAAACTACGTTGTAGTTGAATTTATTAGACATTTAAATAGATTTCTGTTTTTTTTGTTTGTGTGAAGCGATTGGATATCCAAGAGTGGCCGACATTTATTTATCTAGTCATATTGGAAAATTATCTCGTGCATGCCTAGCATTTATTATTTTTATTATTAGTTGGTTGACTAGAAATCTACAATATCTAGTAGCATCCATTAAACGTTTTGTCTGATTTATTTACGATTAATTACGGGGTGTTCGTAATATACTTATAGGTATATACATTTATACAGTGCTATTAAATTAAAATGCAATATGTGCAATATACCCTATGTTGCATTTGAAAGTAATCGAATAAAAGCATTATGCACACATAGTGTTAAACTATGTGTAACTATGTCTGCACATAGTGTAACCAGTTATACAGCACGCTATTTTATACGATTTACATATAATTGCATAGCAAATAAATAGCGCTATATATTGTTTGTAGATATCACCTGGTTTCGTCAGAAGCTAACCAGTTGTCCAAGGTAAGTTTTTTGTACGAGATTGTGGAAATATTATATGGGTATTCAATAGATAAACGTCCGATTCCGTTCGTGTGAAGCCGTTAATAGCTTTCTGTGTTGTTTAGCGGTTGAGTCAATGGCGCCTCGTGTGTATGTTTTAAGAGATATCTAAACATAGACTCTTTCCGAGGTAGTTATCACTACGTGATATAATTTAATCCATATAATGGAAATAAAAAAGGTATACGTTAAAGATATTTATTTTCTTCTTTTATATTGTTAAATATTTATACATTCTTGTTTTATTATAAATCAACATTATTTTCAATATGGAACAAAGCTTACTCCACTTTCGGCATTTTTTCACTGTCCGCTAAGCGCCGCAAGCCACTAAGAAAAGGAATTGCGAAAAAAAAACAAACGACTTCCGATAGAAGTTGCTACACCACCAAGAATGTTAAAGAAATTGTACCAATTAAAAGCAGAACATTAAAATTATGCATATTAAAATTTAATAAAATTACCATTGTTGTTGTTTTGAGCAAGCAGAATAGTGCTTTGTGTACCTAGGAGGAAAAGCGAATGTTTTCCGGGTCGAAACTCAGTTGTTCGCTATGATTCACGCAATATATTTCTAATATTACACAAGAAAAAAAGTACATACTGATGAATTTTACTTCAGGACAGTTTATAAGGTTCTTCTTAAACAAAGTTATGTCGTTTCTTCACTTTGGTAATTATTAAGCAAAGTTAAAATACAATATCGTAAAAAATATTATGTGTATTTTGCAATTAAAAAATCTAATTATAATTATAACAGCTTTAACTATTATAGAGACTGGATTTAACATTCGTCAGAACATTAAAGTAATATTCTGCCTCTCTCCTTGCTGTCAGTCAAAAGCTACTTGAATTCCCGCTAAATGCAGTCACTGCTAATGACAATAGCGTTACTTAATTTTTAAGTAAAAGCATTCTGTTTAGATCCTTAGGGAGACTACTATTTAAAATATCAGTACCTGTTTATAAATAAAATAGGAAATCCCGAGTGGAAAGATTTTCAATATAACTGAAAAAAGTACAAGTTACTTAATGAATGGCCTAAGCCAGGAATCATATCTAACGGTAGTTTCTTACCGAAACTAATGACCTTTCCCTTCCTTCATTGATTGTTTATAGGCAGGCTGTAAATAATTTACATTTATTTGAAATGGCTGTTTAGAATTTCTTAACAAAAGACTGGTTATGAAATCCACCTATGTAATACGACACTCTTGTTCGGAACAACATTTTTCAACTAATAATTTGCTCAAGAAATTGAAACAATTAAAACCTTAATTTATTCTAAAGTAAGAATTTTGATTGCATACCTTGTACACAAACTCCCGTGGGACCTCGAATTATTTTTCCCGATACTCTAGACAACAAGAAATTAAGCAATTCCCGGGATTTGTACCCGGAAGTTGTGTGATGCTCGTTGTTACATGCTTACAACACCTTCACACAGAAATCTTTTTTCTTTTTCTCGTTCTGTAATAAGTGCGACAAATTAAGAATATTTCCTACAGCACTCTATCCCTTATTTACAGAAACAAAACACCAAGACGGAACTTCAGATATCTAGAAAATAGAACTGCTTTTGCTTCTTTAGAATATAAATCTCCCATTTGAAGTGTGCACACTACTTTGAATGCACTTTCATTTCCAGTGTGTTGATGAATAGGCACTCTTTAAAAAGCAGATGTTTATACAAATTGGCATTGAGCTGTTGTTGTGAGAAGAGCTTCAACTCCGCAAAACTTTTTTCAATAGTGACGTGCATTTCAAACCGTATCTCACCGGTTGAAGGGAACAAGAAATGGCATTGATCTACTTGATAGAGGTTAACACAGGCACATATGCACATTATGGGAATTACCAACTTAACTATGAAAATGTATTCACTTCTGATTTATTTATGGGAGTAATGATTTTATTTATTGAGTATGTGCTCCATTAACATAAAATTGTATAAACCATTTTGCGGTAGTTTTATTTATTGCAGGTTGTATGTCAAGAAAAAGTTTAACATAAGTAAATAGTAGGTAAAATAAAAAACATGGTGATTATTCAATTTATCCACGCTTGTAAGTACTACCGGATCAGACTACTATTATGGAAATTTAATACCAATCTCTGCACATTATACATTTCAATTAAACAACACTAAAACAGTTGCTTTACTGTTATAATAAAATTCCAACCAACAGGTGAATGTCGTAAATGTTAAGTATTTGAATAATAACATCGTGTAAAGACTTTTTTAAAACATCATCAGCTTATAATCAATCTACCTTTTTTTACATGGATGCACTTTAATTGCGCCATTAAAATGCACAAAACGTTTCGGGTGGGTCTGAATAAATGATACTGTACAATCACTACGGCAATGGGGAAAACGACAAAAAACTTTATACAAAGCATTCCATTAATATTGAAACCTTCACAAGGAAACTGCTAGCTCTTCCTTCTTTTATACGGATACTTTAAAATCTTGGAACGTTAAAATCAACGTTTACATCCCATTATTTTTGATTCAAACGCTGTTGACATACTGTAATGGATCTTTTGTGGGAAAGTAACAAGAAAAACAACCGGTGAAAAATGTAGTTGGTAAATGTTTTCATTTTTCAAGACGAGCGATAAATGTATGGAAAAGTTTGGCTTAACCTATACTGCATTTTCTTTCTTTCTTTAATGTGGAAGAATTAGATTTATTTATTACGCGATTAATAATGTTTAATAAAGAGTTGCGATTAATATTAACTAGTAGAATAAATACAAGAATATGAAATGTAAAATAAAGTGTAAAACATTCTAACGGAAGCCTTGTAGTTAATGGTATGTAATAAAACTATGACAGTTTTATTCGAGATTATATCAAGTGATATGTTTGTTTAATAGATATTTAATTATAATAAGTTAATAATAAACTCTAATAAAATTAAAGTTTTTTCTTTATCGCGTTTATTAATACTGACTTAGTTTTAGAGACACAGTTATACGGACTGTAAGTAATAAGTCGCTTATACAATTGTAGTTAAGGGCGTACGAAAGGAAATAGATGTAAATACCTACAGTAGTATACAGTTTAGCAAAACTGGAGTCTTCACCAGTTTTCATCATAGCGAATGCATGTGCGGAAGTAAGAGATTAGGAACGTTTCATGTAAAATAAAGAAGGGGGCGCTATTTACTCCCGCTTCAAATTTATATGCGCATTGACCGCTACATGATTTCCTTGGACTGTTTGATGTTATAATGTCCATGGAGTACACATCGCACCGCTAGTGCATTTTCTACACGACGGTCATTGCTTAAGGTCCAAGTGTATCAAAAAAGAATTTAACGGTACATTCAGAAATTCTAAACAAAATTACCTACAGTGCATTTGCTTATATTGAAATAACTACAGCAAATTAAAAAAAAACATTACAAAGGGGCCATTTAGACACCCCAATACGGTGCATAAATCTTAATCGCATGATCAATAATCGTTGTTTTTTCCATAAATAATATAATAATGTGATAACATTGATTTTAAATTAATACTCTAGAAATGTTAAAACTTGCTTACCTAACTTGTTTTGAAAAACCATGTTTATTAATTAAATTATTTCACATTTTTACGTGAAAAATTAATTTTGGAGAAACTGTACATTCAAAGTTAACCAAAAAATACCACTTAAGTCTCATAGTATTTGAACTATTTTCCCAAGATTTTAAGAAAATCGTATGTATTGGAGTGATTTTTAATATGCCCCACGTTCTGGGCAAGCCATTAAAATATGAGGTGAAATTTAATAAAATAAAAAAATATGACCCTAATATTTTTTCTTTTTCCCAATGGGCTAACTCAGGTTTAATTCGATAGAGCATGAAATAAATGAAATAATAAAATCTTATTGACTCTTATACCTGGAATAAAAGAACTTATAACCAAGACACTTGGACTTCCGCAACTGGACAACAGCACACTAAATTCTATATGTGAAAAGAAACAGAAACGGATGATAGCATACACATCAAATAAACACATAGATAAATTGAAAAACACAGTTTTTATTTTTATTAATGAAAATTTAAATCTAAAATCTAATTCAAAAAAGAAAGTAAGAGAAAAATTATTTATACAAAACAGTAAAACGTATAGGAAAATCTTCCTTGAGCTTGCTCAAATGTGTAAATTAGTCGTTATTAACCTGACATAGGGCTGTAACTGTTCTCCATTTGAGCAAACTGACATCAATCAATGTTATCGATTAAAAACAAATTTAGATTGTTTATTTGGTAGAATTTTATTATTAAAAAACTTTTAAAATGAGAAAAATAAATTCTGAATTTATTCAGATTGTCTTTATAATCTTGTTATTTGAAAAATTTAATCAAAAACTTTTATTTTGAACAACCTTGTATATAAAGTACGTCGAGATCCGCTTCAAATCTTTTTTCAATTGATACAACTGCATTTAATTCGGACAGGTGATTTTATAATGAAAATGTGTCGATTATCCAAATCAATAATGGAAACGAAATTCTTATTGATTTAATTTAATAAATAACTCGTTCACAATTCCATACAATTGCTGAAGAACCAAAATAAATCTTATTTAATTCAAATATCCAGGTAACTATATATTACACTTTGTTGAATTTTCGTTTGTTGACATACAAACATATGGTTATCACTTAACCTCACTTATTTTACAGATTTTTGGTCTGGAGTCGTGCGTAGATTCCACCAAAGCGTTTTATCGACTGAAATTGTTAATTTTTCCTGGCCTTTTTATATGATTTTGCAAACGATGATTTTACGACTACGTCAAATTTTAGAAAAACAAAATCTACTCGCTATATTTATGCCGTCACTTCACCAAAACAGATGATTATATTTAACACTAATCTTAAATCTAAAAAGACAGAAATGTAGCTGGCAAAATAACGATCAAAACAACATAAGACACAGTCTAAAAATTATCATAACTGAGAAAATGAACAAAAACGATTTACAATAAAAAAGATCTCGTTAGAACTTAATTATACACAAAACTCATTAAATCCAGCTCTACCTTTACAAAAATGAATACATAACTACACTATGTAACTGATACATATAAAATTTACCATTACCGCATCAAAAGAACAAAAATTTTTGATCAGGGAAAAAATAAAAATGCAAGACTTTTCTCGAAATAACTTACATAAAGAAGACAAACAATTTATCAAAAATATATCATATTTATTTAAATAATTATTTTAAAAACTTTGTATCCATCTAGTATGTATTTCTGTAACCTCTATTTTATAAACGCCAATTCACTTTTCTTGACGTTGAAAAGTGTTTTTAAAATAATGCTTTATTTCAAAACACAAAAGACGGAGTCCAAGTTACAGCATGAACACAGTTTACTGTTAAGTACTATAAGATAATATTCGTTGTTAATTACACAATATACACTTGCATGATAACTTAAACACTATTATACAGTTTCAACATTAAACTGGTAATAATACTCAGAAAACCTAGGTAAACAGCATCCCTGGATGCCAGTTTCTAAGGCCTCTGAGTGGCGTTCGAAAGGCTAGGTAAACAACATCCCCGAATGCCAGTTTCTAATCCTTCGAACTCGTCGCAACTCGAACTGAAGTATCTGACCAAATTGTGATGCTTATATACTATTCTGTGGTGGCATTATATACATAATGCATATATTAAGCCGAATTAGAATAATATTACGATAAAATTTTTATGGTGCCTACATTAGCATACATTATTATTCTAATAGATGCAACCATTAGCATACATTAAAATATGGTTTCTGAGTACGGGCATACATTCACATACACTACTATGTGAATTAGAATAATAATTATGCAAATTAGAATAATATTAAGATAAGGTACTGAATATATTACCAGCGTTATCTTATACGATATGAATGCATACAGTTTATAATGTTAACTAGCCCACTGTATACTTAAATTAAATATTCTTGCAATGATTTTTTTACACTGAATTATTATTTCTAGACAAATAAATTCTGAAGAAAGAACAAATATTAGTCCTGAACGTAAACACTAAATCTTTTTTTAGTGTCTTTTTTATGTACTGGCTAAACTTGCTAAAGAAGCAAAAAAAATATATCAGCCAAAAAACTATTTCGAAAAAATATATATATTATTTGTTTTAATGTAGCTTTATTGATTTCAAAACCAAAAATGATTAATTATTTTATTTCAAGTCCTGTTTGCTTTTAAATTGAATTAGTACGTTTTCTCTTTGGAACATTTCTCTTATTTGTTAATTGTTACTCAATTGCCGGATTACATCCTCCGATTTTATAATTTTTCTAAGCAATTATAAATTAAATAATAAATCTGTTCAATTTCTCCCTTACCTTAACTCATAGATGAACTTATGCCGTTCCCCTTAAACATCTAACTTGAAGTATTTTCAAACAATTAATGAAGATAAAATTACATTAAAATTACAGAAGATAAAAATGACTGTATCATTTATAAATCAATTCTTCACATTCCAAATTTAACAAACCAGATTACTCGTCTCTTACAAACACACACATAAAATTAATACAGGAGAATTTACAGCACTATTAAAAGATGAAATCCCATTTAATCAACGATCAAAGAATTGGTACATCAAATTCCCTGTAATAAATGTGATCAATTTTATATTGGTCAGACCACACTAAAATTGTCAGCAAGATTAAATTAATTTAAAAACGATATATATTAGATACGATAATAAAGATTCGACAACTTTAGTTACAGTTTTATATATTTCGTAAACTTTTGGTAAAAGAGGTAGTTGCATATTAATCTTTATTATACAAAGTTTGCCATTGCCAGCTACAACACAACTCGTTTGCTTATTCAAACTGCAATTTTATAAATTCTTGTTTCCGTATAACGTTTTTGATGATATCACAGTTTCAAGGTATTCTATTGACTATGTTACCTATGCATATCCTTTGATTTCTGTATTTGTTGATTCTAAAATAATTTTTGTTGAGGTTTCAAGTTCAAAGACTTAAATTAGGTATGCAAATGAATAATACCTATATTTTAATTTTAGATTGAATGTAATTTAGTGTTGATATGATCAAAGGGTTGTATCTCAACGGTGTTTTTTAAACTTTGCAAACATTAAAGTATTTTAAGACATACTTCGTTTATTGCTTCCAACAGCGATTTACCTGCGTTCGTGCATTATCATTATAGTTATGTTGTTTGTTTTGTGATGTTTTTTGCTCTTTGAGCTGAAGCGTTTTTTAACATTTTTAACAACATCTTAAAACTTCATCATATGTTGACCTAGGCAACGGCATATCATTTACATTTATTTGAAAATCATGAATTATAGTACAACAATAATAATTTTGGCGGTTTCTCTACAATCAATTTATATGTGTTGTAATTTTTCTTTGTTTAACCTCCATACAAGTTCTTTTCCAAAGTCTTACTGGCACACAGCACGTTGTGGTTTTCATTTGAAATTATTTTTGTATAATAGTAAATCATTTTTGATTCATATGAAGGAGTGAAAGTTTTATGTATATCTGATCTGTGAGTTATTACTCATTTAGCAGTTCTATTCTTTTGTTTCAATAAGCAATTGGTAGGTGAAACTTATTTAAGTACTTCAAACACACCTCACAACTGAAGTTCATTATAAGATCATACATATAATTCTTCTTTTTACGACACGCGCTGCCATTGTGATTCATCATTATCGATGAAGCTCACTCACCTCTATATCCGATATCCAGTTTTCTATTAGTTTTTTGGCGATTCTGTGAATGTGTGCTTCATCGAGACAGTATTTAGGTTTTACAGGTAACATACTTTTTATCGCAAATATTTGTCTCTGCGTGCAAGCGCATTTTTAAATATAAATTCAGCTGTTCTTTTATTTCAATAATTAATTAAATAATCCACTAAATAATCAAATAATCCTCATTGACTAGACTTCCGAATGACACATATGGCCGATTGGGTTGAAACTTAGTGGACGGGGTCAGAAGTGGGTGGAGCCTATGCAGGGATGCGGAAATTAAGATTTTTAACTTCATTCACATTAGTATTAGTGTATTAAAGATAGGTTGGTTAGGCTGGTTGGCTTTGGTTTAGATTGAGTTATGTTAGGTTAAGTATTGATCGGTGTGACTTTATATTTTAATGTTGGGTTCTATTTTGTTACGTTATGTTGGACCTTAGTGTCGATACAGCTTTTTGTCCATTTTCGCATTTATGCGTTATCTCCAGAAGATGAGAATCCGCCCGCTTCATTAAAAACTCGTAACTTCATATAGCCTACTCCAAGGTAAGTAAATAACGTCGACCGTCACATTTCTGAGACTGTTAGCAATCATGATCATGAATTTATTTCCTACATTTTTAGTGAAATAATAAAACTAAGTGAAATAAAACACGTAAACCTATGTGCTACACAAAAGGGATTAACAAAAAAAGAGGCTTGAATATTATTTACAGAGACGTATCAAAATCTTCTGAAGGATGTGGCTGTACATTTTATTTGAATCCTACATTAAATGGCAAATGTAAACTAA